>OU342632.1:17228586-20117438 GCA_910589415.1 Malachius bipustulatus
TGCTTTAAATGCTGCTTCAAGCGGAAAAACAATGTCGATTTATTGACTTGAAAATTGATAGCTATGCAGTTCTAATAGAAGTATTATTTTGGATAATATCGGCAATCGCGTTCTCCAAACTTTCTTCGCAGATGTTGTGCCTTTGGGTGGGTTTTTCTTTTATAAGAACGAACCATTCTAGCAAAAGAAAAAATAAACCATATTAAAGACAATAAAAGTTAAGTTATACATGAGGCAGATTTAAACAGATGTGGGGTAGATTTGGACAGTCCAAATCTGCCCCATCTTCTATGTCCAATTCTGCCCCAAGGTGCCAATTTATATAAAATGCCTAACTTCACTACCGTTGATTGCTTTCTGAATTATTTGTTGAGGTTATGTTGACGTCAAGTAAATTCTATTCCCGCAAAAAAATCTAAATTACATCAAAATTTAATACACAAGATGCTATGAGCTTACATGTAAAAGTTGTCAATACTTACTTTTGAGATCACTATGCGAATTTTATTCACTAAACTTTTTCAAATAAAACTTCAACACCTGCAATTACATCTGCTTATAAACAATGAAAATACGGTTTGCTGATGAAAGAATGGTTGCTCTGTCAGAATGTTTTGGTGGGAAATTCAAACTGTTCAAATCTGCCCCATGTTCAAATCTGCCCCAGTCTCCCCTACTACGAATTTATGGGATAGCCTATATTACCAGAATTTTAAATTTCGTAATCAGGGCCGTACTTGAAGAAAATTTAAAATTTGATAGAATGGCACATTTTCAGATCGACTTTTGAAAAAAAAAAACGACATCGGATTCGGAAAGTACAATAAAAAATGCTCTGAAATGAACTTGTTAAATCGAATGTGTTAGCCGTAAAATTGTTTCCAATGTTCCTCTAAATTCATTTGAAATAATTTCAAAAGCTGATTAGGTACCTACTGCAAATTTACGCGATAGTCTATTTCCAGACTTTTAATTCTAGGAACTAGGGCCGTACTTGGAGAAAAATTTGATGGCATTTTTTGAAAGAAAAGTACATTTTTCATTTGATTTTCGGGGAAAACGTCATCGGATTCGGAGAGTACAGTAAAAATGCTGTGAAATGAGCTTCTTAAATCGAACGGCACACTTCGACTAGCTTCACAAAAATCGATTAAAAATTCGATGCAAAGTTCTTAATTTGATCTTATTTTGGGGAACTGGTCGAAGTGTACCGTTCGATTTAAGATGCTCATTTCATAGCATTTTCCTGTACTTTCCGAATCCGTTGTCTTTTTTTCTGAAAGTCGATCGAAAAATTCGCTTTTCTGTCAAAAAAGAGCAAAATATTTATTTTCTTAGTTAGTAGTGCGCTTTAGTAGAAGAGTGTTTCAGCTAAATCTCGTTGCGGATTTCGTGAAACCGTTGCAAAGATATCGCCGTTTAAAATTTATGAGCAATCACATAAAACACCCTGTATTATCTTCCTTATATATTGATTACCAACAAAACTAAATTTGTCATAGATTTGGACTTGCCTCTATTCTACGTCGCATATTTAGTCATGATTCACCCTGTATATATTTTGTATAGACTTCTGAGATTACCATCAGAACCAGAACACGTGCATTCGACATTATGTAAAAGAAACGGAGTTCATGAAGAAAAGTCGTTCATCCTGAACTCGTCTGTATACCAAGAAGCATCCTTACCTTACACAAATGGCTCTAAATTCTTAAACGATGAAACAAACTGTAACGTAACATTAACGCAAGGGTTAAATGACTTTTAATGGTCGGCGTACAGGCAACTCATCTTTACACAATACATGTGTGTAGGTATGCAGATCCCAGAGCGTCATCAAGCAAGAGTCAAGAGAGTGAATCTGAGTAAATGAACCTCTCCCACAGTTCCAGGGGTTGATTGATAGCGCCCGTCCAATAACAATGCCCCATTAGTACCTACCCAACTACTTGCCCCCGTCCCCATTACACCTGCCTAATTGTTTTAGCTGCGTGTATAATAGAGCAAAGGGAGCACTGTCGGGTGGCCCGACCTGGACGGGATAGTCTGCCTTCTGTCTCACTGGTACCCATAACAAGCTGTTTACGTACCTACTTCCTATTACGTGTCATGTTATACGTAAACGTAAGTACGTTATATGCGTGTGTGTGTGTGCTTGTCTTAGCCATTATAACTCTAATCCAATTACGGGATAATTTGCTGTATTATGATACGTATACATAATAATATATACCTTATATAGATATAATACGCACGTGCGTGTAACACCTCATGTTTGTTCCCCAGCTAGCGGGAGAAGAGATGGGGATGGGATTATGGGAGTGAGTCCTCGTATACGAGTAGTTGACGAGGAACTTTCGGGATGTTATTATTAACCGGCGTCAACTTCATCCTGGAACTCCCAGAGGTGGGTCTGCAGCTGGTATACCTACCTACTGGTAATTTATTATTGTACCTATGTTGATGTTATGTGAACCGACATCGCGTTTACCTCGTTCCATTATTAATGGGAAATGTGTTCGTATTACTTCTTGTCTTGTTCGGAGCTAGCCAGTGAGACTTGGAAGTCATAAAATAACTGTGAGAATTACAATTATGTAAATATTGTTAAGGTTTAATAATTATTGTAAATAAATAATTAGTGTGTGAAAGTAATTATAAGTATTTATTAAATAATTGAGTCCGAAGTTATTAAATATAAAGGGTTTAATATATTATGTGCCTACTTTATTAAACATAAAAACTCCTGATTTACCATCAAATAAAACAAGGTACACCTGCCAAAATTAAATTAAAACGAATCTTTTAAAACCTGATGGAATTTAATGTCCCTACAAAAATTTCCAATAAACTTCTAATTATTATTGTTGTAGAAACGCAAGCATTAGGCAGGTACACGACGAGCGCTATTAAAATCAGTTTAAAGATGTTGGAAAAATTAATTACACATCCATAGTCCCGACTCCCGATGCTGTAATTAAGAGACTTTCCATCGGGATTTTTATTAGATTTTTTTGCGATTTAATAAAATCCACTTTCGCAGTAAAAGCGTCCTTTAACTCAGATAATAATCAAACCCAAGCCAATATTCTGTTCAATCGTGGAGAATTTTTGACTATAATACGTACGATCTTTAAAAATGCTATAATTTTGAAAAAAATTGTTTAAAAAAAATTACTTCTTATCAATAAATCAAATCGTGCAACGTGATATGTGCTCATCAATTCGGTTTCATTTGCAGAGTGTAAGCTGGTCAGGAGTGGTAGGCAGTATAGACGGATCCCCCGAGCAGCAGGACTGCTCCAGCTGCCTCCGAGGCACTTGCAGGAGCATCAACGGCCTCTACACCAGACCGGATCTTCCAGCCGGTTACTCCCTGGTCGCGCAGATTCCCAAAGGATCCTGCAGGGTGCTGGTGCAGCAGCTCAAGTACACCAGGAACTTTTTAGGTGAGTCATGAAAAATAATTAACCCCCAGCTTACCAATTTTTTTATAGTCGACCTCAATATTTATAGTTAATGATAAAGTGATTTAGAATTTTACGAGTATATTTTTCATAAAACTGCTCTTGGTAAAAGTTAGTTCGGAACGTTATTACGATCGTATATTATGGAAATTACGTCTATTACCTATAGAATAAGAAAAAAACATGGCTCTATCGCTAGTGTCATTGGAAAGTTTTAAGAAAGAATGATGGAGAAATGTATGGCTTTAATGCTTCTTAGGTTTAATTATTCTGACCTTTACTAACTCGAAAATTTATCAATCTGACATGGCTTTAAAAAAATACGAACTAACGTGGCTTAAAAAAAAACCGATCCGACAGAACTTTGCAGGAACCGAACTGAACTTTCTCACTGGGATTTGCGAAAACCCAGCTTCACGCAGTAACTATCCCCGGAGAAATAGGTAAATTTGACTTTCAAAATATTATCGACTGTATGGTAAACATCTTTGAAGTCAGAAATAGGTACATTTGACTTTATGGTAAATATAACTTTGAAGTTAGAAATAGGTAAATTTGACTTT
The DNA here is from genome assembly GCA_910589415.1 of Malachius bipustulatus. Classification (NCBI taxonomy): domain Eukaryota; kingdom Metazoa; phylum Arthropoda; class Insecta; order Coleoptera; family Melyridae; genus Malachius; species Malachius bipustulatus. The sequence continues at coordinate 17,232,617 of OU342632.1, forward strand.
CAAGGTATTGTCGACTGTATGATTAATATAACTTTGAAGTTAAAGATAGGTAAACAAAATGGTCAAATAGCATCATGTAAAACCCAATTTTCACCCTCTTGATGGTAAATTTGACCATGAGAATATCTTCTTAAGCAAATTAACCTAATATTTCCTGCAACAGTCGAAAATTAAGTAAAATACATAATATAAGTGATTTGGACTAAAACAGGATTCACAAACCGGGCTTCACAGAAATCAGGTTGATTGGGATTTAAACACTTCACAGAAACAAAATTGGCAGTGAGTGGCAAAAATTGTTACTCTAGAGGCCTTGATTCTTTAAAAATGAGGCCGATTGTTTATATTTTTATATACTACCTCACAATAGCCATGCAAGATTCGATTTTGGATAATAGTTGCGTTTAAACTAAAATAATTAGTAAGTATGTACCTGAATGGGCGTAGGTACTTACATTGTTAGAGGTAAAATGCGCAAAATTGCATCGCACGGGAATTATTCTCGTAACGTAACATTCCTGCTAGCTGCTGGTAGATGTTTGCGCCCGGGGTTGCTGCATAGTTCAGGTTAATGTCTGATTCGAGCCAGTTTATGTAATATCCTATGTAATCAAGGTACGTTTATCTTAATCTCATATAAGCAATTGCCAAGTATTTATTCGTGAATAATTGCTTTGGGCTCGAAGGGATGTAAGTATGCGTAAAAGGTAAGTTGTATATACGAGTAGGTACCTAACCGCAAGTTGAAATATGACAGTCGGTCATCTATCTTGCTATTATTCTCTCCAGCAGGAATTTACATCAAAGAGGAAGTAAATTTTATAGAAATTCCAACTCTTTGAGACGAGAATGGTTTTATACTCTCTGGCAAGCTCTGCTATTTTATGACATTAACATAATACCACCTCACTGCATTATAAAAAACTCAGAAACGGAAGCTCATGCAAAGCCTTATGTCGTGTCTGACCAGATCTATTAATAAATTATTTCCAAGTACCTAAAACGACCATCGAAAAAATCTCCTTACATCTTGCGCTAAGCGATCCAAGCGCGACTAAAGCACTAATAAAATTGTATTCCGATCAAGATTATGACACCAGCCATGCAGCGCACCAGATTTTTTTAAATTTTAATTACGACATTTTTCTTCGACAGCTCTAAAGAACGTGAACGGCTCGTTTATAATAAACGGAGACTGGAAATTCAGCAACAGCCGCATCGTCGAAGGAGCGGGCACGAAATTCAACTACGTCAAGCAGGACGGAACTTCTCTAGAAACAATTACCGCACCCGGTCCACTAGCGAACGCTGTCGACATTATGGTAAGTAAAAATTAAAGACGAATAAACACCTCTAACAGCGATAACTCTCCTATTTTAACCAGATAGTGAACTACCAGGCAAACCCGGGAATCAAATACGGCTATTCCATCCCAACCGATCCGACCCTACCCAAAATCGCCCCGCCGTTAGTCAAACGACCCGCCCCCGACAAAACGGGAACGGGTGTAGTGAAAACGAGAACAATCAACGACCTCACAGGTCAACGCGACGAACCGAGAACGACGGTCTCCCATCGACGTACCAGATTGAGGCGGCGCTTCATGTGGAAGATCAGCGGAATGACCGAGTGTTCCAAAACTTGTGGTGGAGGTGGGTCCTGAAATTGTCTATTTCACATTTAATTCCTTTTCGACTTTACACAAGTACCCATCTAATAGGAACCCAAATGGCTGAGATAAGCTGCGTCCATCAAACCACCCGCAGCCCCGCCGCCGAGCGCAAATGTCTCCATTTACCCAAACCGTCGCCCCCGCCTGTGCGCTGCAACGCGCGCGACTGTCCCCCGGAATGGCAGGGGTCCTGGTCCGAGTGCTCGGCGACTTGCGGTCGCGGGTTGCAGGAGCTCGTTTACAGCTGCCGACAGGAGCTGGACGACGGCAGGAGCACTGAGATAGCCGAACACGCTTGCCCAAAACCGCGGCCGAGAGGGGAAAATCGGTCCTGCGAACGAGAACCTCTTTGCAATGGGATCGAGGACTCGGACATGGGCAGCGAGAGGAAGGCCAGAGAGGAGAGCGGCGGGAGCAAAGTTTGGATCAGCGGGCCCTGGTCTGAGGTATGTAATTATTATGTTCGAATACATTAAAAAATCCAACCCGATGTTTATTTATTCCAGTGTTCAGTATCATGCGGCACCGGTTACCGAACCCGCCCCGTCACCTGCCCGTCGGGATTGTGTCACCCGGCGCTTCGTCCCCGGCATGCCGAGTACTGCGACACGGGCCCCTGCTCCACAAGCGCCCCCGTCGCCGCCACCGAGTCTACCTCCACTCCCGCCGCCCATTCTTGGTTGGTGAGCGAGTGGTCGACGTGCACGGAGCCGTGCGGCGGCGGCGTGCAACGACGCTTGGCGCTGTGCGCGGTGGTCAACTGCGAAGAGACGACGAGACCCGAAATCGAGAGGGCTTGCCACAGCGAGGAGAAATGCGAGCCCCAGTGGGTGACCGGAGAGTGGGGAGAGTGTCAGGAGGAATGCCAAGAGGGAATCGAGGGGAAGGAGGTGAGTTGTATTAAGTTTGAAAAATGCGGACAAAATTATTTTTCTCTAATTATTTTATTTGAATTCAGCATCGCAGAGTCTACTGCATCACGTACATTCATTCCCGCCCGCACATCTCAGGAGAGCAGCTTTGTCCTTCGGCGAGTCGCCCCCTGTCCACTCGCCCGTGCCCCATTCGTTGCCCGGCTCGCTGGTTCATCGGGGATTGGGGGGAGTGCTCTTGTCCGGCTGCCGTGCAAAGACGTACGGTCAGGTGCATGGATAAACACGGAATGCCTGCACGCCACTGTACTGAGGGAAGCGCGCCTATAGCTAAGAGACCCTGTACGTGCGCTAATGTTGGTAATGTGGGTGCTGGCGGGGCTGAAACGCCTCCTGTGCAAGATCAACCTGTCGATAGTAAGTACCTTACTATAGCTCTACTAAAGAGTGAGCTAGAAAAAAATAAAAACTAAATAAACTGGCAGTCGGTCATGGCTTTGAAATATCTGCGAGACTCAATTCTTAACATGGAAGACGTAGGTCCTGCTTATCTTCTGTCGAACTCTTTCATATATGGCTTACCCCGCCGGTCAATTTTTTGTATATTTTGAGATCTGAATGGAAGTAAAGCCACAAAAGCTTATTTTTTGACGATCGTGATAAGCTCAATTTTTTGCAATCCAGGTTAACTCATTTATAAAATATGTGCCTATAAAATTGGATTCTACAAATTAAAGGGTTGACAACTTTTTGAAATTAATGGATTTTTGTTTAAGAATACACAAATTGCCTCCGGAAAATAAACCTTTAATAATTAAAAACCTTATAGCTATCAGTCTGTCGGTCAATAATTTTCCATCAGAAGAGTAACCACAAATTCATTGTAACTAACTGAATAATTTTCAATTATTTTCTTCCATAAATGTGTGATTTTCTCCAAATTTCATGTCCTTACTGTTATGATTCCAGCCTCCTGTGTTGATAAAATCAGGAACTGTTACTTGGCGGTGCAGGCGCGCCTCTGCCAATACCCGTACTACGTGAACCACTGCTGCGTGTCCTGCAGAAGAGCGCCGCACATCCAGGAGTAAAAAGAAACACTTACCCCCCCACCTCCCGAGCTGTGATTACAGAGAATGTAATAATAATAGTAATAATAATAATAATAAACAACAACCTTTTATGTATGTCTATTATTATTTATAGAAGTAGCGGTTTAATAATAATGTAATAATTGTTACTTAATAATAATAATAATATGTGAGTACTGATGATGCTGGAAAAGTGACCTAATCGCTAGGGCTGCAAGATTTTTATGTAGCTGCTGATGATGTTGATGAAGAGCGAGCTTTAGGATCATATTCTGGCAAATATTTTCTATCTAGCGTTATTATTAATGAATTATTATTGATATCTACCTGTGTTGATGGCATTTAGAAATTATTATTATTGACAGCCGTTATTAAATAGTTATATTTTATTATAGTTTAGACGAATCGTTAATTGTATTATTATTAACGATGAATGAATGTAAAATAAAATAACGCGTGACTGATTTATTTAAAAAAAAATTACTCATAGGGGCCATTTATGCCGTCAGTTTATTTAACAGTCTTTTCATCACTACATATCATCATCTCGCTTCCGATTTGAGGGAGTTAATTGATATAATTATTTTAGAATATTGCTATTTCTATCATCAGAAATAAAACGGATTTAAGTAAATCGCGTGCGCCTACATATCAACAATAAATAACTAATAAGACTAATTAATGAACAAAGAAAAAGACACTAGTCGTGCGGCAAAAATGGCCCCATCTTCTATTATTCTGCATTCGAAATATTTACTTTCTTTAATTAAACAATTTATTGTGATATTTTGCAACAAAAAATGCGTGAGGAGCATTGTAATGACACCCGTGAAGCGAGTTCTGATCTCTACTCTTTAGAATGAATAAAATACTCGAAATATGATCTGATTTATTAAAATATCTCGAATGCAGATTTCTATTTTATTTATACTAATTAACGAGTGGATTTTTCCATTGATTGTATGTACTTTTTTATGATGATTGATTTATTTTAGCAGTCTGTGATTGGTTCTTGCACTTCCCCGTTCTCTAAAACTTATCGATCATTTTTATTTACAAAACTGCCTGATCTGTTTTTGTAGTTTATTTTTTATTTTTTAACAACACATTTATTTTCAAATCTGACTCATATTGTATCGATGTACCTATAATAGGTAGGTAACATAACGAATTTATATTGAAGCGTTTTTGATCAGAAAATTCAGGACCGTATCATTCATCGGGAAGAAGAGGGTTATTGCATCTCAAAAAGATAGCTTTACAGGGGTGCGATTTCAATTTTCTTGTTAGTTGTTATGATTTAAGCATTAAGCATTATGAATATCTCAAAATTCGAGTTTTTTGAGATGTAACTTTTTCCTCTTCTTCATCCAGATGAATCGGATACAACATATGCAGAGGTCTCATCTTTACTTATCTTGTTACCTTATAAATTCAAATGCCCCATATCAGTGAAATGAAATTCAAAAATAAATGCACACGCATCTTTTGTTGATTGAGACTAATCCTTCTAATTTTCGCGCTCTCAGCTCGTGAACTGCACACTTGCCAAAATGTGTCTTTTTGAATAACAATACGCATTTTTCTATTTTAAGTTCGACACGACTTTTATAATGTAATAGAGGCGAAGAATAATAAGAGTATTATTTGTAGACCATAATATGATTATTATTATTATGATGTATTTCTTATAATAATAGTGAATAAAGAGACAGATATTTATTAAATTTTATTTCCGAACTGTTATTCTTTCTTATTAAATCCCACACAGTTCTGCCCTTCATTATAATGAGGAATTGAATGCTACTACATGGAAACTTTTCATTGAATTAACAGGGTGTATTGTAACGTCCGCATAATATTAGCACCACGCGATTCTACATCAAAAACAGAACAAAAAAGTCCTCAACAGTTTTTTCTTGATGTACACAGATTTTAAGATATGGGCAATTTAACGTTCTTAAATTTTGCAACACTGGCGCTGGTATAAAAATTAAGATAACTTATTAGACGTGAAGTCACCTCACTGGTATAGTGTGCCGTTGCTATGTAATCGAAAAAAGGTGCAACAAGACAAATCTCATGCTGCGACCTGTCAATGTTGCAATTTTTTTTAAGATTTTTTATTTTTTCAATTTTTTATTCAATATATAGAACTTTTATTAACTATTTAATAAAATTACATCTTCCCAACAGTCTGGGTTGTAAGAAACAAAGAATACTTAATAACATTGATAATAATACAATAAAAAAAAATTTTTTTTAATAATTAAGTTACTATGTACTATATAAATGATGTCTTAATATATAAATGGATTTTTTTAAGGTGATGATTGCTATTGATTTTAATAATTTTGAATGTAGTCCAAATTTATGACAAAAATCTTTAAAAAAATTCGTGATTGTTCCCAACAATTAAAACGCGCAGTTGCAATATTGATTGGAAGTATTGGAACTCAGGAAATCAAATAATTCCTAGTTTTGAAATGTTAATTAAAAGTGACTTGCGTGGCCTAGTGGTACTCCGCTGGCTCACGAAGCCATAGATCGCGGGTTCGAAACTCACCTCGGCCCGCTTTACTTTTCGGATTCATTTTCGAATGTCTGTGAAAAGTAAAACAAGCGATCGAACGTTTATAAGGAAAATATAATATAAAAGTGTGTGTGGCTAAAGAGTTCGCGCTCAAAGCCAATTTACCAGAGTGGAGCGACTATGTCTTACCTACACAGTTAAGACCGATGCTCCCTCTTTTTTAAAAAAAAAAAAAAAAAAAAAAAAAATGTTAATTAAAACCATTTTTACCAAAAAAAATCTAAAATTATGGATAATTTGGCTATTTTACTTCTTACTTAAGAATTTCTTAATAATATTAAGCAATATTTTTGAGTATTAAAAAACTTCAAATTTAAACTACAATGGCCGATAACTTCGTTATTTGAGGTCTAAGAGCTAAACGGTATTAAAACTTTATGTTCTGTTTTTGATGTAGAATCACGTGGTGCCAATATTATGCGGACATTACAATACACCCTGTATACATAGATATACAGGGTGTATCTAAACAACACCGAAAAAAATTAAGGGGTGATTCTGTGAGGAAAATTAAGGGGGGTATTTGGTAGAGAATTTTTAGAAAAAACTCTCCCCGAAAAAGTTACACCCCTACGAAGAATTAAGAAAAAATGGTTTTTATTTTTTATTTTCCCTGTATATTAAGCTAAAGACACGAAAATTGGTAAATATTAATTGTCAATGAAACTATGTACATATTTTGAATTTTTTTCAACCCTGAAGTATGCTTAGAAGGGATTGAAATAGTCAATCCCTAAGATATTTTACCATACAAATTTTTTTTTTAGATTAAAAATTTTCTCTAAAAAAACAGGGCTGAATAGCTTAATGAATCTACAAACTTTTTTATCTTCACAAGTTGTTTCGAAAACTTAAGCATTTACGAGAAAAAAAATAAATGAAATGCATTTTCACAAAGATGAGCTAACGCGAGGATATTTTGCCTTAAGGTCTAGTGGTCTGTGCTTTGCAGTGACATTCATAAAAACAATAATACTGATAGCATTATTATTGTATTGTTGACCTTCCACAGTTTCTTTTTTCATTCTTTGTTTACTATTGTTTTAGTTGTAAGAATCTTTGCCTAATTTTTTGGTTGGCTATATTGTTCAATAAAACACTAATGCCCGTATTCACAAACGATAATTTCCTAAATAATTACGTAATTATTTAAATGAGTGAGATGGAGATATGCAGTTTTTTTGCAATAGAATGAGATGGGGATAATTGATTACGTAATTATTGAGGAAATTATCGTTTGTGAATACGGGCAAAAGTATTTATAACATGAGCTTGCAATACATTTATTTTTTTCTCTTAAGTTTCAGAAAAAACTTATGGAGATAAAAAAGTTTGTAGATTAATTGAGCTATTCAGCCGTGTTTTTTTTAAAGAAAAATTTTAATCTAAAAAAATTGTAAGGTAAAATATTTTAGGGGTTGACTATTTCAATCCCTTCTAAGCATACTTCAGGGTTGAAAAAAATTCAAAATATGTAGTTTCATTGACAATTAATATTTACCAATTTTCGTGTCTTTAGCTTAATATACAGGGAAAATAAAAAATAAAAACCTTTTTTTTTAATTCTTCGGAGGGGTGTAACTTTTTCGGGGAGAGTTTTTTCAAAAATTCTATACCAAATACCACCCTTAATTTTTTTCGGTGTTATTTAGATACACCCTGTATATAGTTTGTCCAGTGAGAGTTGTCCGTTGCGATGCCACACTGATCCTGACTAAAAAATTTCATTTAATTCAATTTGATTCATACACTGATTTCTAAGTCGAACCAGATGTGGTGTCGCAGTTGGTGTCAGTGGCGTGTGTTGAGGAATAATGAATATCCTACAAATATATTATTTCGACAAGTTATTGACGAAGTAGAGCCTTGAAACTTTTTGATAACAAAAATATGTAATTTAAGTAAGTAAGAATGATAATAATTGTTATAATCATGATTAGAAATACCAATGCTTATCTGCTGGATGGCGTTTGAAGAAAGGTTTTCTTTTTCTGCAGTAAAATATTCTAGCAATTTAACCACAAAACCACGTCCTAGGGAGTTTAATCGTTTCCCAGGCATTTTGTGTAATCTTTTGTAGTTCGTTGCGAAAATATACCCTGTCCGTTATTTCAAACATTAGAAAAACAAGCCAATAGAATTAATTCTTTACACGTAAAGACTCGAATTGTGCCACACGGAATCGCGGCCTGAGTGTAAATTAGGCTCAAAACGGCTAGCAAAGGGCGAGTTGTCACTCTAGCTGTCAACGCCACCAGGTGCATCGGACTTGACAGGTCCTGTCAAGTCCGATGAATTGTTAAAAGTTAAACAGAGTAACTGTTATTTAATTTTTACTATTATATTAAGGTGCGTTTTCACCAAGCGCGCAAAACGTTTGCAATTGTTAGCAAATGTTTGCAATCACAATATTTGTTTGGTGGAGACGAAAATGACGCGCATTCGCCAACATTTGCAATCATTTGTCCGTGTTCCGAGCGTTGTCGGTACATCAAAGGGATTTGTTGCTTGTGCGTGCGCGAAGTATTTTCAGTGTAGACGGGCAGGGAGTGTTCGCAGGAATCTCAGGGAATCAGAGCAGTGTTGTTTGTTGTTTTCCAGCAACTGCGACGTGTCTACCAAATTAACTATAACTATAACCAGAAAATGGGATGTCCAAAATCTACGAGTTCTCTTTTTATTATTCTCTTTTTCAATTAAAACAGTCATAATTATGAAAGATGCGGCACTAACAATACGTTTTCTTTTCGGAGCCATTTTTGCTCGGAACATGAACAAATGATTGCTAATAACGTACCAGGTGTCTGTGAATATTCAGTGGAGACACTTTAATTGCAAACATTTGGAAACATTCGCAAACATTTGCGAACGTTTGCTAACAATGATTTTTTGGTGAAAACGCACCTTTATTATTGCATTATTTTATAATAATTATTATTATGACGATGAAGAAAAATGAGGCAAATTGTAACCAGTACCACTGTTACCAGCGAACAATGGTTCAAATATAGGTTTCTTTACTGAGGCAAACACGGCAGCAGGGTTTTCTGCCTAACAGGGGTTGTTTAAGGTTGGCCGGAATGGATATTGAAACAATCAGCTCCACGGGAGTGCCTTGTTTATATATTTTTTTTTAATTTAAGACGAGCTACATCAATCCATCCAGGTAGGTATCATCGTATATCACGAATGCAATAATTCACAAACTAATATCTAGCCTACGTTAAATTCCCAATAATCTACCCCGCGAGCAGCTGCTGTTGGTTCACACTAGGGATGAGTAACTCATGAGTGAGCTGCTTCAAAGAACTGACTCTTTAAAATGAGCTGCTGAGCCGACTCAATTGATATGAAAGATGCAGTTCGCCTGCCCGTAGCTCGTAGCTCATAGTGCTAGTGCAGTGCGTAACATCGAGCATCGACATCGGTCTCGTGATGAGAAAGGAGGAAGACAAGATGCAGTTCGCCTGTTCACCGCTCAAATTCTGTGGAAGCGGCATCAGCTCTGGCTCGTTCTGACACTGACCTGCAAAGTGCAGACACTGCAGGCAGACAGCAGAGCACTCAGCAGCAGAGCAGGGACTAGCTGACCACCGACTGAACTGAACAGTGAACACTGAACTGACTCGCCGACTTTATCCCTGAATACGGTTTATTATATTTATTTATTCTCGTTTGGTAAGTATTGGAGTTGTTCCGTTCACAAATATTGCGAATAATGATAAATTATCCGCCCTACACAAATTGAATAATTAAACTGATGAACGCTAAATAGCACTGCATATAATTTCTCGGCTCAGTCGCAAAACTAAGACAAAAACGGAGAAATGAATACCGATTATTTCTTTTCTTATTTAAGTATGTAGTTCAAAATTTTTGTTATTTTTTATTTCAAACACAAAAAATATAATAAATTGAAAATAACAACAAAAAATAACATTATGTAACAGCTGGAACCGGAACCTGGATTCATGTACATGGAAAGACTGCGCGCTGGCACGGCGCGCAGCAGCTCTTTTGAGCTGCTTCACAGAGTCGGCTCTTTTCAAAGATGCAGATTCAGTGAGCTGATTCAATTAAAAGAGTCGAAAGTCCCAACCCTAGTTCACACTATTAGTATCTAAAATATTAATAAAACACTGTCCCGTAGAAGGTGAAGACCTGGACTCGGTGCCAATGGGGCCCCTGAGGTAGTGGAGGTAATTTGACAATTAGTAAATACCTGTGCAGGCCGGGTTGCTCTCACCAACAACTGTGCGCCGGGCTCGGTCAGGCGGGGGCAGCCGGTGTCAAAGACAAGGTGGAGACTCTACACTGGTGACTCCGTGTCGCAAAAATAAATCAGATAATCCGCTCCAAGGTCGAACGTGCTAGACACCACGTATCAGCAAACACCCTGGACTCATGTGAGAACAAATACCATGTACCCTTGACGAACAGCTATCATGGACGAACTAATACCATGCACAAACAAATACCATATACGAACAGTTACCGTGGACGGACACCCTGCAAAAGAGAACATCTGTAACCTGCTGTCGGAGACTAAGAAAGTTCGGCTGACACAAAGCGTGCCAGCAATATCCTTTTCTTTTAACTAAAATAAGTGTCGTAGTAGACGGACTTGCAATTACTCACCTACAATGCAGAAGGAGGGCGTTTAAGGAATAACCCGGGGAGAGTTTTCTTAACGTAATTAATTTGATCCTTCCAAGAAGTATGACCGTACCACCAGTACCCTGCACGGTCGGCCTAGCGAAATCCAGCTTCTCCTACTCCAAGACACGTTGAAACTCCTCAAGAGTTCAATGTGAAGCTGGGTTTCAATAATTATTAACGACAAGAAAAAAGGGGTAAAGGTGCTGTATCGCGACGGTTTTACCCCTACGCTGGCCCCCCTCCACTGTCTCTGCTTGCTACGCTCCGACACGTTCTCAGCGTTGCCATATGCAGGCCCTTCTCCTACGTTCTGCAGACAATCCTAAGCGTTCCCGCCCGCTTCCGCTACCTAACCAGCAGGGGTGTTAGAACGCTCTAGTAGAGAACGTAATAGTAGCTACCTGTTCCTGTTTCCAATACACCAATATTACTACCAAGCCCGACCGGCATTCTCGTTACAATTAATTATTATTTAGACGATAACGCTCGGTAAGTCAGGTCTTTGGTCAGGGTAGGTTTTTTTTCTTCAAATGTCCGTAAAATGAAAAAAAAACCTACCCTGACTAAAGACCTGACTTACTGCAGCAAATAAGTGTTTTATTAAAATATTATTTCAACAGGAACCGGTAGCTACTATTACGGTCTCGTGGGGTAGCAGGAGCATGGAGTGCAGAATGAACTACCGCAGGTCGCTGCGAGCGTAGGAGAACGGAGACACGGATTTCATGTGGCAACGCTGAGAGCCTGTCGGCTCGGAGCGAGCAGAGAGAGTGGAGGGGGGGCCAGCATAGGGGTAAAACCGTCGCGATAGAGCACCTTTACCCCCTTTTTTCATCTACTTTTAATCAGGGTGATTAGATATATTGAACTTTTTAAGCAAAAAACTGATAGTCTCCGGTCAGCAGGAGCAGGATCAAAGTATTATTCCAGAGTTATGGGCTCTCTAGCAACCATGCAAGTGTTTAAAATATAAAAGGTCAGGTAGTTGTCAAAAATAATAATGCAGGCATAAAATTATGTTATAATAAACAATAAAAACGTTCACAACAATGAAGGCGAATAGTTTCAAAATTCCAAATGAAACAAACCATTTATTAATAAATTACATTATAGGTACGTGGTAATCCTGCAGAAGTGGTACCTACTCGAGTTTTGGACAATATTGCGCATGATTCCAGGAGTCAAGTCAGGTCATTGATCATTATTGTTAAGTTCTATTCTCTAATATTTTTACCAAGCCTATAGGCTTTTTCTTATATATTTTACTTTTTTTTATTTTCATGAAATTTTGAGGGAGAGAGGACCTTTGAATGACCAAGGACTCGACTTTTCGGGTTTTGGTCAGTTTCTAATCATGTTAATTTTTTACAAGAAATCGTGACATATCGTAAAATCTGTACAATCTGACAACAATGCGGTTGCAATTTCTGCCGTATCTTTAATTATTTAGCTTTTACTGCTTGTCAAAAAATGTAGTTCAAAGCTATATATATTCCAATAAAAAGTATCAACATAATTCAAATTTTCCATAGCTAACCCTTAATTTAAAAACAATTTGAATGGGATGGAGATAAATAAATAAATAAATAAATAAATAAATAGGTAATCAAAATTGACAGAACAAGCAGAACAATCACATTAAAGGCTACTACTTGCTACTTCCCGAACAAAATAACCCTGAGAGCATTGTAGAGCGACCTGAAAGGATTGAGAGCGGCCCAGAGGGCGAGCAGAGCGATAGCGACCGTGGAAGCGATGACGGTGTCACCGGTGGAGGCCCGACGAAACAGCGACTTGTCGATCCCGAGACAGAGAGCTGCCAGGCCGAGCGACAAGGAGAGGAGACCCAAAAAGGTGTGCCCCGCTTTCACGTAAACGGGGGCCACGTGCCGTCTCAGCAGAACCGTGTACTTTGCGAACAATCCAAAGATCAGCGTTATCATCACCGAAATCCACGACAGCAGACCTGCAATTAAATAATTATGTCGACTGTTATTATATTTTAACTTGAAAGAAAGAAGAATAAGAAGAAGCGAGAAAATGAGAATCACCAAGAATTCCATGGGTCGATTTGAAGTGTCTGGAATCGGGCCAAGTGTTGACGTGATTGATCATGAGAACTATGCCGGTCGTGGAGAGGATAAACCCGACGGCCATGAGGAGACCGTGGACGGTCATCTTGGTTTTTCGTTGCACGTCCAAGGCATAGACGTTTTCATTCGTGTAGATGAAGATCCCTTCCAGCATTATGAAGAGGTACTGAGGACAGAAACGGGAGTTAATAATAAGATAGTTTCAGTCGTGTTCACCAGAACGGACAATTATTGGCATTATAGTCTCTCCGGATATTTTATATTCTACGGTTTGGGGGGACGACAAAACAAAGGCTAAATATAGGACGGGTTTGTGTACTGGCTGACAGAATGTCTGGTTTGTGTACCGGCTGAGATTAGTTCTTGCCAGATTGGAGGAGGGCGCTATTTTGTTGCCAATTATTTACTACAGATTAATTTCTCTCCAGTTAATTCTGACTTTTGAATAAGAAAAACTGGAAGATAATCACAGATTAGGCAATTTGAATATGGCCAAGCACGGCACAGGGCGTATGAAGAGTGTAACTTATGAGCGCATCCCTGAAATATTTAATTCGTGTACCCTAGCAAACTTATCAATCCTGATAGCATGATAATATGAGCAAAACGGAAGTTATTTAAATTTTCTTAGTTCAAATACTGTTCGTGGGGTTTACAACTTTATGGAAGAAATATCACAGCACGGTCAACTTTAATTTATAAAACATCATCATCTTCATCCAGAATATGGCATATTTCATACTTATACTTACTCCGAGACTATTCAAAATGACGTGCCATCTCATCTCAGTGTTGAGCCCGTCCACATGGCAAATGGTCCAGATGATGTAGACAACGATAACCGTCAAAACTTGATGGAAGATCGCGTTGATGATCCACGAGATTCTCTCGAGAATCGTCGCCGTGTAAGCCATGTTTTACTGTTCAGTTATTGTTCACATCTCCGCTGCCGAACATTTTCCCTATCATTTGTATAATCGGGGAAAGTAAATAATAAAATATTTGATGATATCAGAAATTCCAGATAAATCATTGGAAAACGATAATAATAATTATTATTATCATTTACCTGACTGTGTTATCTAATCGTTACTATTATAGCTCTTCAATTAAAACTATCAGTTTGATTAAAGATAAGGCTTCATTCAATAGTTTTAGTTTGTTTGTTATTATCAGCTAATTGTTTTAATACTTTTTTTTACATTATGATGATAGATCCAAAATTATAATCTAATTAAATGTTGAAAAGTGAAAAAACTATTTCAAATTTGTTTTTTATTTATTTAAAATATCAAAGTAGAGCAATGTATACATACACGGATTTAAAAAATTGGGAATAATAAAATATATCCAAGCTAGCCAGGACTCTCTTCTTTTAACAATAAAAAAATTGCTATAAATAAATAATTCCAAGCCATCACATTCACATTATCTAGTCAAGCAGAAGACCTGGTCCATAGATTAATAATAACAAACAAAAATAATCTTCTACTTATTTAAATATAGAGATTCCCTATAGAATTCATTAAACCAAGAATGCCACAAACTTACTATCGCGCCAAGTTTACTTCCAATCTCGAGTCCTAGCAGACGCAAATTTATTTAAGCAACAAACACGCAAATTAACTAAACAATTTACTAATAATCACAAAACAACGGCACCACCCTCTGACACCGACAGCCTAGAACGAACCGAAAATCGATTTTATCTGCCCGTACGCCGTCACCAGGGGCGCCACGCACGTCCAGAATCCCACCACGCCCATCGTGTAGACGACGGCCAGACTGGTGGACTCGCCCGTGAATCTCCTCACGAAGTCCTTCCGGAGGGCGAAGCCGAGGCTGACGAGTCCCATCACGTAACAGGACATGCCCAGGAAGTTGTGGGCGAACTTTATCCAGACGGGCGGGACGCGTCGTCCGAAGGTCACCCGGTAGTGAGCCAGGATGCCCAGAACTATCAGCAGGACGAACAGGACGTACGATGTGAAACCTGGAAGTGAAAACGTCCAAGTAAAAAATTAACAAATTGCTGTGGACGGCATGTGTCAATTTACAGCAAAACCGCTTCATTCTTCGCTCAGACACTTTAACAATAAGCCTCTAAACTTGAACCTTGAATCCTGAAAGTATCACATTGATAATTAATTAAACGTACCTAATTTAGAATGCACACTGACATAATGGGCTCTCTTCGATCCTCTGCTGTAAGTCTCCAGGAAGATCCCGATGGTCAGGAGGGTGAAACTGGCGAACATGAGGCCGCCGTGCAGCCAGTGTCTCTTCGCCCTGTCTTCACCCTGACTCCAGACGTTGTCGCTGGAGAACACTATTATGGCTTCAGTCATTAGCGGCATGTACTGCAAAAGTAAGACAATTCAAAATGAGACACGATCTTAATTCAAACCAACGATGGCGAAACTTACAGAGAGCAGACATAGGACCGTGTGCCAGGGGAACGGCTCGTTGAACGTGAAATGCGTCACCAGAACCCAGAAAACGTACACCGTGATTACTGCAACCGCCTGATGGAAAATCGTGTTAATTATCCAGCTGGCTCGATTAATTACAGAAACCCCGTTAGTTTTAGACGATTTCTCTTCTTTGAGAGACATGTTTCTCGCTTGCACTGACCAAGATACAAGTAAAATTTCCACCTACTACTTACTGCTATTGCGCCTATTTATATTATAATCCTCTCTTTTATCTCTCTCCTCATAGTTCATAGTAATAGTAATCCCAATCTCATATCTGTGTAATTCCCTCGTTCAGATTACTTCCTATCCTATGTCAATAAATAAAGTACGGATAAGGAGTCACGTACCTATCAAAAGTTGTTTTGTTATATCAGTCAGTGCTCCAAGTTGCACGTAGTTGTGAGGAGAAAGATCACTTAAAGGATGGAATTATTAAGTGAATCATGCGTGTATGCGTGACTTACTGCTGTGATAGATTGTCCTTTGTTAGTATTGTGTAGCTACTGATCGGATCTTAAATAAAGGTAGGCAAATTAAAATTGAGACCCCCCATTGTGTTGGAAAAAGTTGAATAAATTATCAAATTATAAAAAGTAATTATTTTTTACTTCCTCTACTGCTTGACAATAAGATTAGATTTCCACTTGTTATAACAAACAACAGAGCAGGGTTTTCCATTCTATAACACAATTAATAGTAATAAGAGGGAAATTATTTATATTATGCAATAGAACTTATTTAAAAATCTAAGCGAGTAAAAAATAATTGTCATTTTCTATGTCTGCCTGCAAGTATCAATTAAAGAGAAAAATTCATTTTTAGAGCAAGAAAGTAGGTAAATTAAAAATTTTCAAAAATATAAATTATTTGTTTACGTATAATTGAAGTGAATCTTTTCTAACATAATCAAATTTACCAAACATCCCGTTGTTCAATCCAAAATACTTCAGTAATTTTTCTCGTTTTGATTTGCCCCCTTCACCCCTCTCTGAGCATCGAGCACCCACTTTCACCCTTGATTGGGAGTAATCTCTAATTTTTAATACCAGACTACAGCAACCTCTTTGTTGACATAATTAAATCGATTTTCATAGCTACATCCACATTCATCAAGACTCTTACCTGTGAGTGACATAATATCAGAATTACGATCCTTCAAGTCGAGCAATGATGGCATTCTCGATCACTGCCTGGGCTGAAAATTAAAATAAAAAAGTTTTTGTATATCTGCAATTCTTCATCTCTAATTAAAGAGAGCTTTACCTAGTTCACTGTTATTCGCCATCGCTATCTCATGGGCGGTTAAATCGTTAAAATTAACCATGGCAAAATCAGCTCCGTTCAAAAGCAACTCTTGGCAGCAATGAGGATGGTTTCCCTTTGCAGCATACATCAACGCCGTATTACACAACTAGAAAAGACACAAAACATGAATAAATCTCCCAATAGTAACCTCACATTTCGATATTTTTCTGATACTGGTGTACCAGATAATTCCCCTTTTCTTGTTTACAGTCGTTTTCTCTTTGTTTTTCCTTTTGTCGATTGTGTTTTCAAGTTTGTCAAATCATTTTCTCATTTATTAAATGTTAGCGTTGTTTTTCAAATCAAATTCCGGAATCCAAATTCCTCTTTTGTGAATTTCTAATTATATATGAAATGCTTTTCCAATGTTAATGATACTGCCACAGAATAGATACAATCAAAAGCTAAACTCTCCGGCGGTGCCTTTGATCTTTTAGAGACAAGCCACACCTCTAGCGGCCATTGCTTCAGAGTAGAATCGCAGGCCCGCCACCAGCCCGCCACAGAATAGATACAATTCTATTCTGTTGGCCCGCATTCAAAACTAATGAAAGCTCATCTCAAATCATGGCGGATCTCTATGTGCAGAGATGCGCAAACTCAGTATTTTTATTGAAGTTTATATTCTGATTGTACCTATTCTGTGATACTGCTGTCACTGCTAGCTATATATAGTAAATGGGGAAAATTAACTGACATAAAGTGAAACCAATTTGACATAAAAGGAAATTGATTGATAAATCAGTGACTATATAGTAGCTTGAAAAATTGTAAAATAATTTGACAAATTGAGAAAAGCAATTTACAAAAGAGGAAATCCAAGAGAAAAAACACTGTATTATTATAAAATCAACAATAATTTTTATCAAATTAAATCCATACACCCAGTGTTGAGTGCTAGAACGCTAATTAAAGATTTGCCAGATAATTATTGATTTTAAATTGCAAATTTTGAAAATAGGGTGAATATTTTGAATGGTCTTTCATTTTTTATCAGTAATTAACTCTTCTAAAAGGGGGTAGAGTTTATTTCCAGCAATATCAGACCAACATTTTGACAATACAGGGCATTTTAAAATCAGTAAATATCTGACAGATCTGCAATTAACGTTCTAGCACTCCACCGCCAGTCACCCACAACATTCTCCCTATTATTCTTCTCCAAGTAATTGACCTGAAAATGGCCGACTTACGTCTCTCAGTCAGCAGAAATGTCCTAGATATAATAACCCATTTCAATAAAATAAAAAGAAGAAATTTGACAAAACTGACAGAATTACACAATAACTGTCATATGAGTTAAGAAATCAGTCAAATGTCAAAGTGATTTGTCCTCTTTGATTTAAATAAATATCCATATCCATAGAACACAAAAAAATTATCTGATCTAAAATCTAAACAATACTCAAAAAGGTACCCATGACCATGAATAAAAAGAAAAACTTACATGATCTTCATGGTTCACATTAGCCTTCCCCTGAGTGATGAGCAGCCTGACAACTTCATGATGCCCGCCGCTGGCGGCCAAAAGGAGCGGCGTCTCCTCCTCGGGTCCCAGCGCGTCGGCCTGTGCCCCCTTCTTCAGCAGCAGTTCGACGGTGCTGTACTGGCCGTACGCGGCCGCCCAGTGCAGGGCGGTCAGTTCGTTGACGTCCCGCACGTCGACGGAGGACTCCTTCCCGATGTCCTCCTCGTTCAGTTCCCCCTGGCCGGCCTTCATGTGGAAGTCCTTCTCGATGAACTGCGCGACCGGCGTCTCCGCCTGCGTGTTTCCGCGCTGCAGGTTAGTGAGAACGGTGCACAGAAGTTGGTAGGGCTGGAAAGCGCTCTTTCGGTTGGCGTCTTGCAGTGAACCGGGGGACCATTTCTTCGACGGCCCCGCCAAGCTGGGCGACAAACCGGCGGGCTGCGTCGGGGTCGATGGAGACGAAGCGGTCGCCGCCGCGCTGCTCGTGGGCATAGCGAGCGGTTTTATGTCGAGCTCCTCGTCGTCGGATGAATAATTCTGGGTCTGGGTGGACGGTTTCATTTTCTCTTAGTTTTGTTGCTGTTTGAGACAGGCTTTATGATTTACAAGAAATTTTACGAACAAAAAACACGAATTGGTTAAAATTGTCACATGAAACACTAAACAATGAACATTACAAAAAATGAACTAATCACACAACACAAAATCAAGCCAAAAGTTCAAAAAAATTAATTATCGATTTTTCGGCAGAACGTGAGCTTAGATTACGACGCATGCGCATGACCATGACCAAAATTAATCGAATCGGTAAAAATTGACAATTGTCAGTTGACAGGTGAGTAGAATTTTTTATTTGACTGATACGGTAATGGCAAAAATTGCTCTAAATCACACTCAGAGTCTAAAAAGTCTTTTAAATAACCGTTTAATGCGCATGCGGTTGTAAGTCTTACCACACTATAGGTACAATCAGAATATAAACTTCAATAAAAATACCGAGTTCGCGCATCTACTCGGCGCATAGAGATCCGCCATGATTTGAGATCAGCTTCCATTAGTTTTGAATGCGGGCCCACAGAATAGAATTGTACCTATTCTGTGGCGGGCTGGTGGCGGGCCTCCGTTTCTACTTTGAAGCAATGGCCGCTAGAGGTGTGGCTTGTCTTCAAAAGATCAAAGGCGCCGCCGGTGAGTTTAGCTTCTGATTGTATCTATTCTGTGGTTTTCTATCTACAACCTACAAGTCCTACAACCTAAATTACACGGTAAGCGTGGATCTTCATTTACCTAATTTGTTTTCCAAGAAATTAGCAATGCTTATGTGTCTGTTCAGCCAGTTCAACTAAACTCGCTTTATTTTTATTGATGTAGGTATTTCAAACTTTTAAAAGCAATAAATCAAAAAGAAAAAATATTGATTTATTTTTCTCATTTGAAAATCGTGAATTCCATTTAGTTACCGATCGTGACAAACAAACTACAAAATCATGATACCCATCGATGCATCGTGAGAGCAGCAACATTTCTGATGCAGACACTCTGTTATGTAGATGGTGAAGTAGCAGCAAAACTGTCTTACAGCCAATATTATAAAGGCTCATTCATTAGGCTAACGAGCAGATTTTTGCGCTCGTTTTTGAAGCTAATATCGACGTCAAATGACTTTTATTAACATTTTTTTAACTACTTTCATGTCAAGAATAGATAAATTTTAAAAAATTCCACTTAGACTCGATACCTTCTTCAGAAATGGCCACAAAAATCTGCCAGTTAACTTAATGAGCCTTTATAATACCCGCTGTTAGTCTTATTATTGTTATCTTTTTGTTTTTTCTTACTCTTGACCTCCTTCATGAGATAGTAAGTAAAAGCCTGTTAAATACTTGGCGAGAACATATTTATTATACGAATAAATAAATGTCATATAAATAATTAAATTAAGCCTTACAATCTTTGATATTAGAGCCTAGCCTACTAAAGGATTATTTTTATCTTTTAACGTCCTTAATAATTACTTCCTTCTTCACATCACGGGATGTCGCTGCCACTTTTTGGAACGTAGGGTACCTATATAACTTAGTAGGCGTCAGTCGGTAATATAGGTACCATATTAAACCGCGCATTGTAGCCACCAGTAGTTTTTAGTAAATTACTTTGAGAAACTGATATTGAAATTAATTTGGGTGTTTTGTTTTGACTTTGTTGACATTTGACGTTTAGAAATATTTTGATAATGCTGTGAATGATGATTTATTATTATAACAAACAAAACAATGACAATAATAATTGACAATAAACAACATAAAAATATAATGTGTAGTGTGTACACGTTTACGTTTTATTTTTGTCAGCTCAGCTTATAAAACGTACTAAACGTAGTGAAAAAAAAAAAATGTTTAGATAATAGTAAACAACAGACTTTGGATTTTGCCTTTTTAAGAGCAGAAGTGAACCTACCAAGGGAAAGTCTTATTGTTATTATTAATGCCAAATTAAAGCCAAATGGACCAGCTGATAAAATTAAACAACCAAACTGCAGGTAGAGACAAACTTGCCAGGTAAGCTTAACAATAACAAGATTGATTAAAATAATAATTATTACTGTTATATTGTTGTACAAAAAAGAGAGAGGGTACTTACATTTTATTAAATGAATAGGTAATTATAGAGATGAGCGGCATGGGTATTTGTCTAAAATGGCTTATACTATCGGATAGCTTGTGTCTCTAGGAGTATCAAGGTACCATTGAATTTTTGCACCGGCAAGTAATAGTCGAGAAATAAGGCCTTAAAGTTTCATCCTTGCCCTAATACGCGTATATTCGTACATATACGCTCGAACGGGAAGCACACACTCATAGTCGTGTGTCCGACGGAGTGCGAGCTTCCTGTTTAACTTTAAGGCCTTATTTCTCGACTATTACTTGCCGGCGCAAAAATTCAATGGTACCTTGATACGCCTAGGCCCGTATTCATCAATAAATTTAACCCCTGGGGTTATATTTTGGAACATGTCATTGGTTTAAACTTCGTAGCGTTCGTAGGCTTTGAGCATTAGACCAATCAGCTGTCAGAAAATTCAAAATATAACCCCAGAGTTATATTTTGAAGTTTGATGAATACGGACACTAGAGACACAAGCCAAATAATATATAGTATAAGACCAATAGATAGTATAAGCAAATCGCCCTATATACCAATGCCGCTCATCTCCATAATGACCCTTGTATAGCGGCTTTCTTAAAATTAATTATTACCGTGATTTTAGATTGGCTCAGTATTTAAGCAAACTGATCTGGTATAGACTGCAACAGAGAAGTAACCAAGGAGGTGTGAATGGCTTCAAGAACCTCGAGTACCAGCTCAGTACATTTAGAAAATGTAAGAAGTGACACTAATACTGTCTACAGATCTGGGCGGTGACTCACCATTTCATTTTGTTGCAGTGCTACGTTTCGGACGTTTCATAGACTCACTCTACTCCTCTCTGTCAATTCTCAAGCACGGAGATTTTGCAATAAGATACAGTGTGGGTGTCTCGAAATTCTGCAATGGACTGTACCTGCTGGCCGACCATCTCTTGTGGCTGGGTCGAGCCGACGTTTGCCAGGTCAACACCGACAAATGGAGTAAACTGTCAAACACTGCCTGGCTGTATAGCATCATCCTGAACCTCGTCAGAGACTTCTATGAGATCATGATCGTGCTCAGGAGTAACAGAGATTTCATAATTCCCGACAGCGGCACGAGTGCTGTTAAATATCCGACGGCGCACTATTACGGGACGCTCTACAGGTCTTTGTACGTGCTGTCGAGCAACAGGACAGTCATGGTTGATTTGATAAAGAATTCCTGCGATTTGCTCATTCCGCTGACGGCTCTGGGACATTTGGATTTGTCCCCGGGAACGGTGGGATTTCTCGGGGTCGTGTCTTCTCTGGCAGCTCTGGCTGTGCTCGTTGATCCCTCTATTAAGCTACTTTATACCTGAACCTGATTTTTTTGTTAGGTAGGTCTGAGTGATCTATTTTTCTACTTGTTTGTAATTATTATTATAAATTTTATATTATAATGTGAAGTTTTCTGTTGAAATTTAATGTTGACTATTAAATGAAATGAATTTTTCATTACTCTTTTTGTATTACATACCTATTTATTATCTATACATAAGGTGTTGATAAATGATAATATCATTTATATATTATATAACTCATTGTAGATAATTTTATATTAGGGTTGCCTATGAAAAATTGGAATTACCTATGTTGGTACCTTTGACATACTACATTTGACAAGCTAAATTTTTTAAGGTTAAGTTTTTATCAATTTGACTTTGATATTTTATTGTTCAACTACGCTGTGTTGTCAGAATAGCAAAACATTATTTGGAGCAGAAATATTTTATTATAAACTATTTATTGTACTAGCCGCGAGTTTATTGAAAGAGTCATCAGGCTTTCAATCAAGGGCAAGGGTTATAGTATAGTTAATGAGTGGATGATGAATTTCCTACTTTGCACCATTGTTTAAGATGGCAAATTCCTCTGGAAAATATGCTCTTCATATAATTCATGAACTAACATGAAATAATTATTCCTATAAACTGTAATTTGGAAGTATCTGGAACGGGATATTATACCTATTAAATGAAAGGTGCTAGGGAAGTATAATTTAATTCTTGTAAATCTGACCAACATTTTGATTGATTCTTGCTACCAGTGAAGACTTTTAATTTTAATATAATCTATAATCGCAAGAAATTAAAGACAATTACACTGGGTATTAGAAAGGCTCATTAAGTTAACGGGCTGATTTCTGAGGCAGTTTTTAGAAAAATTATCCATTTTACGTGGAAAATCTAGCAATTTAGTGATTCTCAGCATGAAAGGAATTCCAAAAAAGTTGATAAAAGTAATTCGACATCGATATTAGCGCTTTTAAACAGTCACAGAAATTTGCCCCTTAGCTTAATGGAACTTTATAATACTGGCCGTTAATAAATTATGAAATCTAATCCAAATCAACGTTTATAGATACCAACCAACAGATTATTTTTATTAGTACAAGAAATCGGCTGCAATTTCCCCAAAAACACCTCGTACCCACAATCTTCGGCGAACAACTTCCGATCGGTATCGATGACGTCCATACAGTTGTACCCTTGCTCGGTCTTGACGTTTTCCGCGTCGTGCGTCTGGTCGGCCGCGTGCGCCAGGTTCATGTAATTCGCGTACTCAACCGCGCCAAACTCCCTGCTCTGCGGATACCTGACCAGATGGCAATCTCTGATCCCGCCGTAACAGCACGGGCAGCAAACGAAGTGCGCCTTCTGCCCCACACAATTCCGGATGACCAGATCGGTGGCGGTGCCGCACGCGTGCAAGGACACCCCGATATCAAATGGGCCCTTGAAATAATCCAAATTGCTCTGCACGATCATCACATTGCTCAGTTTCAGTTCTTCGACCCTCTCGCTCGCTCTCCTCAGCGATTGTTCCTTGTTCTCCACGAGAACTATCCGACATTTCGGCAGGAGGCACGCGAGCAATATCCCCAGATGTCCACTCCCGCTGCAAAAGTCAACTATTCGTAATGATTCGTTATTGTGAGTCTCAGTCGTCGTTAATTTCAGTACGGCTTTGGCGAGGTTCTCCAGCTGGTGGCGCTTCCTGTCCGATCTCGATTCCGGCAGAGCACCTCCAATTGGATCCGCTTTGATCGGGACGTTCGACCAATCGAAAGCGCATTCGTACCCGTACGGAAGGTAGTTGTTTGCGATCTTTTCGATTGATTCGTTAACGATTTTTAACGATCTCTCTATGTCGCATTGCTTGGTGAAAACGCGCTTCTCCGGTTTATATCGGTTCGGGTCGCTCTTGTAAAGGCTCTGTTTCAAATAATCCGGCTTGAGGATTGTTTTCGCTGTGTGTAACCTCGAGCTGGGATGTGTGAAATCTAATTTAACATCGCCCAATTTCATACGATCAAACCAGGCCGACGTAAGCGGTAACAAATCGTTAAAAATAACGTTCTCGTAATAATTGAACAGAATGTGATAGCAGGGATACAGAATGCAATCGATGAGGGTCATGAAGGGGCCCTCTGCGTACGAGTGAATCACTTCGAGCTCGCTTACGGGAACCTTGTAATCCATCACTTTTCCTTTGTTAGTCTCTCGCGCCACTTTGTAGACGTTGTGCATCCTGATTGGTTGCTTCATGTGGTACTCGAACCTGCAGACTGCTTCAGGGATTGTTAATGAATCGTTATCGCTGAGTTCTTTTGTGGTTAAATTTTTTATTGTACGGATCATGGCGATTTCACAGAAGTAAGTCCAGGTCGAGCTCTCGCTGCAAGCAACGAGGCACGCTTCACGGAAACCCAGCAACTTCCTCACGTCTTCACTCGCGCTGCTCTTTATTATCTGACGCGCTACCGCACACAGCCCAGAAATAATAACGCCTCGTTTAACTATAACCGGCCAGGCACAGAGAGTGGAACAATCGGGTGCATCCCCTAGCCGCTCTAGCGTGTTATAAATCATTCCTTCCAAGTCAATTACGTATAAGAACTCTTCAGGCTTCTCTTTGATTAGATTTACATTAACCGAGAGTCGATCTAGAGATAACGATTTATAAATCGTGATCACAATTAACGTCTCCAGACTTACGTGATAGCGATAATGAAAAGAATCATAAGTGTCTTTAAAAACGTCGATGTAGAGGTCCATTATCGCTGTCCAATAGTCCTTGTCAGACAGAATTTGCTAGCTGTCGCTGGACTCGCTGTATGAATCGTTTGTTGAGAACGTGCTTCCTGGCTCGTATGCAGACACTCGACAGCACTGCGGCTACAAACATGAAGGCTTCGAATCGCCAGAAGGCTCTCTCGTCGTAATACGCGGCCCGGTCGCAGCTCCTTGTCACAGTTTCCCCGCTCGAACACTTCAGCACCTCCTTGTAGTGGGTGTGTATGCAGACTCCGATGCTCTGAGTCGCTGACGCTATCTCGAACGCTGCAACATGAAAGAAACGATAATTTCATGCCATCGCTTCAATAGAGCGATAACGGTGATGGTGACGAGTAGGTAGGTACCTGAGCAAGGTTGACAGTCCTGGATCACCTCGAATTTCTCCTTTTCCCCGCACGTCGAATTCTGCTCGACCGGGAAGACTCGCTTATTGGACGAGATGTTAGATTTTTCGGTCCAGTGCGACTCCACTATCAAAATTAGAATTGTGAGCCTGGAATTATTATTGAGAGTAATGATAATTGGCAATTGTAGAGTCTGTTTCGCGGGCAGGCGGGTACTTACAATCCCAGGAGAGAGACAATGAAAATCATGCGTTTCTTGGGGCAAGATTCTATCATTTTGGTGGGCCGTCCTCAAATCAGAATCCGGTGAATGACGTGTCTGTTTTCATTGCGAATTATTTTATTTCTTCCAAATTCTCAAACTTTTATTTTCATCGAATTGTTTTCGGTGAATATCTAGATGAGCGGCATGGGTATAGGGCGAAATGGCTTATACTATCGGATAGCTCGTGTCTCTAGGAGTATCAAGGTACCATTGAATTTTTGCGCCGGCAAGTAATAGTCGAGATATAAGGCCTTAAAGTTTCATCCTTGCCCTAATACGTGTATTCAAACATTATACGCGCGAACAGGCAGCTTGCTTATCCGTCGGGCACACGAGAATCGAGCGTTTCCTGTTCGAGCACGTCGAGCGCAATCATATGACGAATACACGTATTAGGGCAAGGATGACACTTTAAGGCCTTATATCTCGACTATTACTTGCCGGCGCAAAAATTCAATGGTACCTTGATACTCCTAGAGACACGAGCTATCCGATAGTATAAGCCATTTCGCCCTATACCCATGCCGCTCATCTAGATATTTACCTTGTTTTCTATCAAGTTTTTCAAAAATAATACTATTTTTCAAAATATTAATATTTTTTCATTCTTGCCTTGTTTCGTTTCTTCTTTCTTAACTTTTGATCTTCTTTTTCACTTTCACTGTCACTGTTTTATTATAGTATAGTGTTTTGTTTAGGTTAAAAATATGATATGACATTATAATCATGACAGTATTGACAATGGTTGACAGTTGATCGAATTAAATTGGCAAACGTTGACATCTCGGGATACATTTTTGAACTCTTGAAAAAGAAGAAAGAAAGAAGAAAAAAGAAAAAAGATCTTTTTACTGCTTTGGGAAAAATTGTGAAAAAAAAACTGAAGCACTAAACTAAATTCACCATGCGGAATGCACCAGGGTATTATAGAGTACCTTGATATGAAATTATTTAAAATCTGTCAATATCCTAGTCGTACTCTATGGTATGCAGGATAAGCAAGGTATGTCAGAGCGCAACCTATGACGTCAGACTTGTGATGACTACATCATACGACACGGTATTCACGGCCGTAATCCGTAATAATAACAACGTGAAATGGTGGATTAGTAGTTTATTTCGATATTTGTAGTTGTTGCAGCAATTTTAAATAGTTTACGCCTTTCAGGGGCTACTACCTACTGTTTTTCAATCGCCTCATTTTTATGAAACTTGTCGTGAGTTTATCACGTTTATTCGCCAAAAAGTTACATACAATTTAGCATACAACTCCGCAGAGGGAAACTAATCCCTGTACGCGGTTTGGCACAGAAAAAAAACAAAAAAAAAACAAAATATAACACTTATAAACTAAACTAAGCTAGACTAATATTAACATGTCCAACCAATTAATAGTTACAATCTCCTCACTAATTACAGTTAAAATTACAATTATTGTCTTACACATGTTAGCCTTCATTAATTCTATTACCCCCCCCCCCTTCAACATTTTCAGTCTTAAACCATTGCAATAATTTTCTTTTAATTGCCTTCTTATTGCGACCTATTGCTTCAATGATTTTGGTAACCTATTAAATGTTTGCATAGCTTCAATAAAACTTTTTTTAGTACTGACTGTCTTTGAGTGTTTAGGTATATTTAGGCTCTTTCCTTGTTATGCTAGCTGACTCTGTGAATTTACTTTTTAGACTATCATAATGAAATATCAAGGATTGAAATGTAATTGATTGTTGTATATTCAGAGGGTACCTATTGTTATCAAAAGTATTTTTATGTACTATTTTTAATATTTTATTTTGTGCTGTTTGAAGAAGAAGAAAAGAATCTATTTGTCTTTCTTTTTTCTTGTGTGGTTCTTACATTCACACAATGCACAATTAACCATTTTTATCATCAGACAGTCAGACACACTGGGTCCAAATACATAAAATTACTGCAAAAAAAATAATAAACATCGAAATAAGCTTCTAATTCACGTTATTACTTTTGCTATGTAATTGCATCAAGCATGACGTCATAGGCTGCGCAGTGACATTAAACAGATTTGCTGACATATTTGATTTCATGGTTTGTATCACGAATTCATGAACAATGCGATCTTTTCACATATCATGTCAACTGCTCGTTAATGAGCGCTCCTATGCCTATGATATGTTATACATATTTTATAGGGTACCGGTACACACACGCTGTATTCTCATTCTCCTTTACCTGAAGAGGTGTTGTTGAGCTTCACACCCTCACCATATGAGGGATTAGGGGTAACAAGTAGTATATAGTAGTATTAAATTAACATACAGACTATCAACATCAATTATTATTAACAAAACAACTAATTGAGGACTAACTAAATTTTCAAAAAATAAAGGCCAGTTAAAAGACACAAATTAGGTTAAACTCATCAATTGTCAGTTATGACGTTTCTTACATCAACGACTGACACTATCATGTCAGTCCTGTCACTGTTTTAGCCTGTTTTCTGTTTTGCGAGATCATAATTATAGGATAGGATAGGGAAAAGTGAAAAGTTAAAGTTCCCAATAATCGCAACATTCGCAACGCAAACCCAAAATCTTGCTACGGTAATGCTGCTAAGCTAATTATAAACAAGCAATTAATTGTTATTTTGAAAATTTCAAATGGATATCTTGGAGAGAGTGATACGGTAATAACGCAACTCTTATTACGTTAGAGGTACGTGAACTTGATAAGCTTGTTTTCCGCAGTAAATCGACGATCTGCTAGCGCAGGTAGAGCAGTAGAGCGTAGGTATTTGTATTTTTATTATACAACATAATCTGACATTTCATAGAGTAGAGTTTTAATTTGAATCCAATTAAATCTTTATTTCCATTTATTCATTCTGCCACCATCATTTTTACCCACCACACGTCAAGGGATTCGAATTTTTTCCATATTTTTCTTTCTTGCCAAGTTCAAATCCAATCCCCTCTGTGTAGTAATTAATAATAGTACAGCAACAATTATCTCAAAGTCATCTCTATCTCAGGTGATGAGAACGAGAGAGAGAAGATTAACCTACTTTTCCCTCTAACCAACAACATAATAATAATAATAACAACAATAACAACTCTTGTAGCATGCAACTTTCTAAAAAGTTAACCGAAACTTTCACTTCTCCCATTCCAGGATGAACCTTCTCATTGATACCGTAATGAGCCGGGCCAATCGAAGCGAGTAAGCAACCGAAACGAACCATGTCGGGGACCAACATCGTCCCCGCTTTACCGGAGGCACCGAACCCGGACAACGAACACGGTCCCCTCATCAACGTCGATCGGCTCCGAAACAACAACAACAACCAGAACCCGCTGTTCACGGTCCGGGACCGGCTCTTCCACACGCTGTTCGTCAGGGCGGCCCTCGTCTACGCCAGGACCTTCCCCAAGCCGTTCCGGCGCGTCATCGAGTTCCTCTTCCTCCTGAAGGCCGTCGCCGCCTTCTTCGTGCTCGTCTACATCCACGTGACCTTCTCGCGGACGCCCATAACCTGTCTGGAGCACGTCAAGAACACCTGGCCGCGCGAGGGCATCCTCCGCGTCGAGATTATCAAGAACGCCGCCCAGGACTACACGATCGAGCAGAGCTACGCCAAGGAGAAGAAGCTGAAGCAGGAGAAGCAGGGCGACATCACCTCGGTCATGCTGGGACTGTGGACCAGGGACGGGTTCGTTCACATCGAACCGTCCAGCTCCATCGAGGATCCGGCTGGGGAAACCGAACCGCTCGAGGCTAACATTACTGACAGTAGGTTCACGTTGTTTATTAATTATTAATTAATTTTATTAATTGTGTCTTATTAATTTATTAAAATGTGTCTCAGAGAAATATAATTATCTATTTAACATGACTAGAAGTCTTCTTATGTTCTTATCTATATGTCACGATTGAAAGAACGTGCAGTAACTGACATTACTATGAAAAAGCAATTTAGGAGAACGGCAAGCAGAAATTTACGTTTGCAGGAACATTTCTGTCTGCGGCTTCTCCATCGTCAGTGAAAATGTTACTTTCACATTATTTTGACCGTGAGGTATAGCTTAGTTTCAGTAAAGTTTTAAATAATAATTTGTTCTTAGTATTGTTGTTGGTCTGTTTTTTATGCAGTTTCAAGTTCCCAGTTAGTGCAAGTTTTATATTAATTAGAGCAGATGAAAGGATTAATCTAAGCTTCAAAATTTCACGAATTAAGACATTATTATGATGAGATGACCATTCTTTCTAAGAGCAATAAGACTAATAATTCACCGAGGACAGAACTAACAAATTTTACGACGTGATCGTAAATGGTTGAAGAAAAATCCTCCATGTAGTAGTAGTGGTGGTGGCAGTAGTTTTATGCATGCATTAGGTCCCCTTTCTCAAGGACATGGTGTAGATACTCTTGCCTAAAGTACTCTTGCAGTTTGTTTTATAATAGTTTGACATTCTTCTAATTCTCCTTCAGTTAAAACTGAAAAAGAATCCAGAGAATAACACGGAGTTCCTTCCCTGATTTTTATCTTTGTCAAGTTTTCCTCTTGAAATGTTCAATGGGATTAATGTCCCAGAAGTCTAAGATTTGAATTAATACCGTCACTTTTCAGATTACAATAACAAAACGTCCGGCTACCTGATCCAATGGTACAACGGATCTTTCGATCGTTTCAACTTGGACATGCTCCAGAACGTAACGAAAGTGTCCAAGTCGTACTGGAACTACCTGGAATCGCTGACGACGATGAGTCCCCTGTACCCGGAAGAGGGTGTCCTGATGAACTCTTCCTTATTTGAAGGCCCGTCCGCTGGAGATCGGAGCGATAACGGAACGGATTTGTCCAAGAAGGAGACCATGGAATACCTCAACAGTGATAAAGGTAACTACTATTATCTAAAAAAGTAGATAGATTCTTTATTTCTGTTTCATGCAATGACAATTTTGTTGCCGGTTTGCAGGTTGGCAAGAGGACGAGTACATGGTCGAGTACAGCCTGGAGTACGGTTTCCTGCGTCTCAGTCCGGGCACCCGGGCCAAACTGAAGATCCCCGTGCAGATCGTCACACTGGATCCGGTCAGCGATGCCTGCTTCGGGGACACCTTCAGCCGTCTCGTGCTGGACGAGTTCCTGGGCTACGACGACGTCCTCATGTCCTCCATCAAGAGTCTGGCCGAGGACGAGGACAACAAGGGCTATCTCAGGTACCAGTACGATCAAGTATGAACTACCGGGCGAATTTACCAAATCGGTTATTTTTGTTTCCAGGAACGTTGTCACGGGGGAACATTACAGATTTGTCAGCATGTCGATGGCGAGGACGTCCTATCTGGCCGCTTTCTTCATCATGCTCGTCTTTGTGAGTAGTCTGCTCTTATATTCAAGTCTTAATAGAAAATAATCTCTCTAGAATGTGCATATAAGCAAGATTTATCTATTAGAATTCAGCAGAGACTGCTGGTTTAGCTTATATGGGACTGTTCTGGAAGTTATTGTAAACTGAATTCGTCCAGTCAGAAAAATGACAATGAAGTCTTTCTGTCTTGGTTTTCCTACTTTGTCGGTTGCTTTTCACATTTTATCAAATTATTTTTTCCATTTATCAAGTTACTTGTCTTTGATCTATCAATCGATTTCCCTTTATGTCAAATTATTTCACTTTTTATCAATTGATTTTCCCATTTGCCTGCAATGACAGTATTACAAATAAATATTGGAAAAGCATATTGTATTAAGGGAATCTTTTTTTGACAAAAGAGGAATTTGATTTGCAAAAAAACCACTTGACGGGTGATAAATGAGAAAATAATTTAACAAATTTGAGTATATATACAACAATAATAATTATTGTTTACAAAAGAGGAAAGCCAAGATAGAAAGACTATATAAGTAACATACACTGTGTTTCATAGAAAAGGTAACATAGGGAATGCGTGAAAAGAATATTTCGACAATAAATGACATCCTTTCAAAAATACCAACTTAAAGAAACTACCAGGAAATTATCCAGAAAACTACTAAGTTTCCTAGGAAACTACCTATCAACTTTTAAAGTAAAAAGAGTGCTTGGATCGTTGATAATATCCATTGTAATGTTTTCCCTATGTCACCTTTCTTATGTTGTAAAGAACTAAAGAGAATTATTATTATTATATGGATATTGCTAATCTCTTTTGAAGGCCATAACCCATAACTAATAAACCATGCTGTATATTCTTTTGAAATTTGGTAAAAGTTTCCATTTCACTGCACAAACGTTCGACATAATAGCTGGAAGAAAATTCCAGATCCAGACTTTCAAAAAATTAATATATGTTGATGTTTATATTTTTTTATAGACCTATATAGACCTATATAGACCTTTATAGACCTAGCTAAAGCCTTTGATACTGTTAACCATTCATTACTTTTAGACGTTCTAGAAAAATACGGTATCAGAGGAGTGGCACTGAAACTCATGAAAAGCTATTTATCTAACAGAACACAACAGGTGAAAATTGGAAACAGCTTTAGTACTTCTGAATTGGTCACCTGTGGCATACCGCAGGGTACAGTGTTGGGGCCACTACTGTTTAATATGTTCATAAATGATATATTTAATCTTAAGGTGAGTGGAACCATCACTGCGTTTGCGGATGACACTGTTGTATTTTTTGAGTCAGATTCGTGGATAGATTTAAAAAAAATGGTGACTGAGGATCTACAAAAAATTAAATGTTGGTACAATAGCAGATCACTAACTGTAAACTGGAATAAAACAACTTTTGTACCTTTTGCATGTTATAAAAATCACCTACCAACATATCATGAGATTGTTTGTGCAGATGGTGAAAACAATTTCTCAATAGCCGGATCCTTAAAGGTAAAATACCTTGGCATAGTCATTGACTCGCACTTGAGGTGGAATTTTCATATTGAATTTTTAAAATCAAAACTGAGAGGGTTAATTTATAAGTTTAAACAGTTCAAGATGATTCTGGATATTCCCCACCTGAAGATATTCCCAAACAGCACAAAGTAGTCCTATGGACGTCCAATGGACATCCCTCTATGTACCAACGGACGTCCATAGGACGTCCGTTTTTGTCCTATGGACGTCCATGGGACGTCCACTCAGTGTCCATTTGTCACAACTTTGGACATCCGCAGGATGTCCGTTACCGGACGTCCATAGGATGTCCGTTATCGGACGTCCATAGGGAGTCCGTTATCGGATGTCCATAGAGAGTCCGTTATCGGATGTCCACAAAGCATTTGCTGATAAATATCTTAGTGAGAAACAAAAGACAGAAAATATTCGATAAGTCTTGAAATTTAGAGTTTTGAAAAATCCAATAAATGTAGTGATATAGGTATATAGGGTATATACGGTAATTTTCTGTTTTGAAAACAACGTTGATAACGGCTAAAGATACAGGAAAACTACTAGGTACTCACCTACTTACGTGTTTCTATCATTTAGTTTTACGTCTGGTAATTTTCATTGAAAAGTTGTCAATTATATTAGTTTATGATAATATTGATAAACTTAATGAAAATATTCGTTTTTGGATTTTTCACAAACTCTAAAAATTAAAGATTCATCGAATTTCTTTCTTTTGTTCACTGTATAATGCAGATGTCTTCATCTTCACGCTAGCAGTCTTGAGTTTGATGGGAATGGCGGAGGAAGTCTTTCCTTGGGACGAATTAATGTATAATGTAGGAATGTGGATTGTATGATAGTGGAAGAATGGAAGATGGGGTGGTTAGCGCGTGCGTGCGCACTGGTGCTGCTATTCTCTTTCCTGGCTGCGACAGCACGTCATGCGCAATAGTCAAAAATAACTCGATGGACGTCCAATGGACGTACTTTTGTGGACGTACATAGGAAGTCCGTGCGGAGAAGTCCGTAGGACGTCCATTTATTGTCCATGGACCAATGGACGTATAATGGATACTCAACGGACGTCCATAGGACACTCGGTGCTATCTGGGTTGTATCATGCTTTGGTCGAGTCGCATTTGAGCTACGGTGTGCTGGCCTGGGGAGGAGTAAGGGCAAAATACCTGCGGCCGTTGGAGTCGTTACAGAGAAGCATCATAAAAATCATGTATAATAAAGACAGACTATACTGAAGTTTCAGAATAGTAGGCACTAAGTTCTCGGAAGTGGTCGTGACGTATAAGCGCTCAGTTGGAGCATTCAGTGGCGGACGCAAAATATCAAAATAGGTTCAGACAATAATGAATTTATTGAGAAATATAATTGTAAACTTCCAAATAATATAGCATATAGTAAATAATATAGCATATAGCAAAAATAAAAATAGCAAAGAAAATAGGAAAAAAATAGTACCTTAGTCATCGTCAGAAGAAAAATCGTCGGATGATGGACAACTATCCCGATCACCGTTATCGTTCAAGTTGATAATTAATGGCTCAACCGAAACATCAACTATTGTGTCTAGATCCCACATTCTGTCTTCTTCTTTTGTAGTATGTCGGATGCAGTTTCTCCATGTTTCAGCCGTCACATCTCCTATTGCAGTAGCTAGCAGGCGTTTCACTTCATCCATCTTGAAGGTCACGTTTTGTTTCGCCACTTGGTTTTTTATTTGAGCCCAAATAAGTTCTATAGGATTCAGTTCACAGTGGTAAGGAGGGAGGCGGTGTACAATGATGTTGCACTCGCGAGCCAATTCGTCGACAGCATATCTCTTAAAATGAGGTATTTGTGCCCTTGCGATGTTTAATAGTTGCACTTTTAACATGTTGTCATCAAATGGTATATTTCTTTGAGCCAGCTAGTTAATGATGTCACCTTTTCGCCATGCAGTTGTTGGCGATGGCTCCAATCGTCGACTATGGTAGGAAGCATTGTCCATTACCACGACCGAATTTGGCTCAAGGCTTGGTAAAATTTTTAAAAACCAGCTTTCGAATTTTTCCGCATCCATTTCCTCATGGTAGTCACTAGTTTTCTTCGATTCGAAAAGTAGCAATCCGTTTTCCAAAAAACCCGAATCACTACCTATGTGAGTTATTATGAGCCTCCGCCCCTTGCCCGCTGGCGCTTTTAGTCCTGTGGAAAAACCTTCAAAAAAAGCTTGTCGACGGCTTGTTATTTCCAAATCTTGCCAAATTTTCGAAACAGTATGACCTTGATTCAGCCAAGTTTCGTCTAAGAAATATATTTTCTTCCCTTCACGACGATACTCTCGAATTTTTTGTAAATAATTTCTCCGCCACAAAATTATTTCTTCTCTTTCTATAAGAAGACTTTTTCTCTGCCTTTTCATATGCCTTATGTTCATTTGTCTTAATGTCCGCAATAAGACACGTCGCGATATTTTCGGCATTGCGTCATCCGAATTGATTTCGGCAGCGATTGCTTTTAATGTTGGAATTTCATTTCGGAAAAAGAACGAATGAAATTTTCTCCGAACGGCGTATTTTATGTCATCATCAATGTCAATGCGTTTTCTCCCCCTTGTTTCAATATTTTCAGCTACCTTTTCTGTTCCGCCTTTGGACTCTTTGAAAGTTTTCAAGATTCGGTGTGCACTCCTAGTTGACACTTTGGTTAAATCACTACACAAAGCAACTACATCGTTTACCAACATACTTTGATTCCTTTCACGGAGTCCACAATACACGTTGTATATAATAGTTTTTTCTCCTGTAGATAAATTCGTACGACGACGTTTACTTTGGCTGCTCTCGCCTTCCATATTGCTCACAACTTTAAATTTAAACAGTATTTCACTTCGGCACTCAAAGAAGCTTGCTTCTTTCCCGTTTACACCACAGTGAGAACTGAGAAATAAGATTCAGACAGGAAATCTGATGAGCGACCCTTAAAGCAACCAAGCTATCCCCACTAATTATGCACTTTATTGTCGACCGGGTATGGGTTTTTCCGGGATGGTAATTCCGTAAATTTCTTATAGTTAAACTTTTTCTGTATCCTGGAACTCAGTTCATTCCCAAAACAGGAATCATTATTGTATTATTATTTTACCAAATAATTAACTAATAACTAATTATTAACAAATTAGTAAGATATTGATTTTTTCTAGCTTGTATTTCTTAATTACTTCACAGATTGTCTATGAACAATATGAAATATTCAAAATTTTGTTGTTCCCGAGAGTCGAGAATCTTCTTCCCCCGGTAATATTAATTTTTCTTTTCTGACAACCAGAAAACAGAAAGAGAAAAATATACAAGTCCCGATCGACATCCAATAACAGCCCAAAACAAACAACTTTTCTTTTTGTTCAGGTTATTCCACTGCCGCGAATTCTTTTTCATTCATTTTCATGCGTTTTTTAATTTTTGTGATGCTTCAATAATTCAGCAAATATAAACATAAAAATAAAATATTAAGGATTTAAAGGAGCGATAAATGTTATATTGCAGCCCCTCACGAAAATAGCATGAACGATACGCCACTGAATACGGAGCTGCCTTGGACGGACTGGCAGCATGCTCGATATATATCCATCTTACTTTACCTTACTGCAAGTTTGCAAGTTGGATCTGCTTATCCTTTGTACTTGTTGACACTGCTGTAATGTTGCCATATATTATATTTTAAGGGACCGAACCTCATTGAAATTCTACATCTTTTGCTATTAAATATCGATGTTGTGAAATTATTATAGCAGAAAAATTACTCAACAAATAAAACACAGTATTTTTTATCCTACAACCATTTACCTGCATGTGAATGATAAAAATACAAAATGATAAAACACCAAGAATTAAAAGCTGGCAACAATGTGTTTACTTTAAGTCCGTAATATTTCTAAGAACTTAGTGCCTACTATTCTGAAACTTCAGTATACATCCTAGTGATAGCTTGTATTCTGAGTCTGGACTGTTTGACATACGTCAACTGTTCGCTATTACTTTACTTAACTACCAATTCAAGACTCGGCAACTTTTAGATAGATTTGATCATGATTATAAAACTAGAAATAAACAGAGTGGGATTTCGAGACACCCTAAGTCAAACAGGGATATAGGAACGAGATGTCATCTAGCCATAGCCCCTAGAGTATATAATGGAATACCAATGAGTTTGCGGGCGTCATCGACTGGGCGAGTTTTTAGCAGGCTCATAAAAAAATATATATCTAGAGAAACCCGCAAACAAACCCGCGAACTCCTAGGCATGGATTAAAAATTTAAATATTTCTGTTTGTTCATTTTGTATTTGTTTCCATATCATTCAACACTTTGATGTTGTTTACCGAGTCCTTTAACTGCTTTGGAGTAAAGATAGTTACATATTATAGACTTATGCCCGTATTCACAAACGATAATTTCCTAAATAATTACGTAATTATTTAAATGAGTGAGATGGAGATATGCAGTTTTTTCGCAATAGAATGAGATTACGTATTTGATTACGTAATTATTTAGGAAATTATCGTTTGTGAATACGAGCGTTAGACACAAAAATGCTGAATTGTTCTCTTATTGAAACTTAGGTACCGCTTCACACAAGCTATACGCTTTCGAAGCAGGGCCTGAGTCAGCTAAAATCACTAAATTGTTTTTTGCACTTACCCACACAAGACATCGAAGTTATATTTTTGGTTTGTTTGTTCGTGATAATTACTATGTACGATTTAACAATCAACTATTACAAAGAAAATGTATTACTTTGGACAAATAAATTATTACTATTATTATTATTATTATTATTATTATTATATTGGAAATAAAATTTTTGCTTAAAATTGATTCATAACATTCAAAAATGTTAATTTTTTTAGTGAATAATATTAAAATTTTTGAATTATGTCTGGCAGTAATTCTGTATCACACCCTGCATAATTATGTAGAGGGTGTGATAGTATTATGTACAGGATGTCTCATATGACTTGACCGTTGTCCCTGTACCTGTAGATGGCACAAATAAATGTTTTGAATAGATGCTGTTTCGGATAATGAGATCTTTTTTATAAACTTATTTCAAAATGGTCGATGTTTTGAACAGTTTTATACTATACCCTTATTTCAGCCCTCACCATGGGTGTCTCGTAAATGTTAAGAGATACATGGTCGGTTAAATTGGAGAAAAGATGCTCTATTTTGTGGTCGCATCTCTAATTCGTCAAGAACATACAAAATATCTGGGACCATTCCTGAAATATCCTGAAAAATATGAAAAATTGAGATTTCTTATTTTTGCAATTGGAAATTAATAAACTTATTTTTGCAGGTTTACATAAATCATCAAAGGTTATCCATTCAACATTTAAAAAATTTTTAAAGTCGACTAGATCCCAGAGTATTGTAACCAACTTTTGTTTTTCTTATGGCCGCCCTATTGTTTTTTTATGTCATTCGGTATAAAAAAAATTATAGAAACCAAAAATAATAAGACTCAGGATTTTTTTCTTGATTTTATTCTTTTTTTCATCCAATTTCGTCAATATGATATCATATTATACTGCCTTTTGGTTTCTTGATTTTTTTAGAATGTTTTTTATAACAGGCGCCGCGAAATTCATCCTTTCGAAGCGAAAATCAGGGTGAATAAAAATAATGACACTTACTTTTCTTTGACTTCCAGCAGTGCACTGCAGATTTATCAGGCAACACTGGATTTACTTTACCAATTTCGAAGTAAACAAAAAACCTTACAATTTAAAGAGAGAACTAGATGGGAAAAGGAATTAAAACAAATTTAAACCCACTTCCTATCAAATAAAATATTTAATGAACATTTCTAAAAAAAATTAATACTAATACATGAACGGACGTAATTACTAGAATCCTTACAAATTACACAAGTTTACTGATTATCTTATTAAAACTTCAAAATATTATTGATACACTAGCAAATTTGGTTCGTCTAGCAAATAAGAATTAATTTTTCTCAAGTAGATACGTAATTAAAAAATAGAAAAATTCCTACCTTGTATTTTCGCTACCAAAAAAACAATAATAGTTTTATTTTAATTATGTAATTCTCTTTGACATACCTTCACAAGGGCATCAAATCACAATAAAATTCACTTTTTAGCATAATAATTCACTGATCAATACAATGAAAGTCATTCTTCAGTTCTTCACTAGTAACTTCCTCTCGTGTGAGCTCTTCAATAAATTTTAAATAAAACATTTTTGATTAAAATTTAACGACTAACATTGACTTCAGGAACACTGGATGCCTAGCCCTTCTTGCTTGTGAAATATAACAAAACGAGAATAAAACTAGAACCCCATTCTGAGAACTTTCTCCTAGTACCATTTCCTAAAAGCAATTTCTTAAGACCCAATTAAAAAAAAAACTAACTACGATATCCGGCAAAAAATTAATGCAAAACTTCACCTCTGTGTAATCCACCGTTACCTGCTCTCATTAACGCAAAGGATCACAATTATTAACTCAAATCTGTGCGCTTTATTAAACTGCTCAAGAAAAGAAAATGAATTCATCCATTGTGGACTAACCGCTGGCCTATTTACTCGTGACCGAGCCTCCAGAATGAAACCTTTTCTCTAAATAATCGATTCTAACACGAATCGACTTGAAAAATTCTCAAATTATTCCTTCTGCGACTAAATTGTAACTCCTTTTCTCTCTGTACTGACAGAGGTCACTCCCTACTATGATGTCAATTTGATTGTTAGCCAACTATTTCCCTAATTTGAATTTATTGGCATCACCTGCATGAATCACGGGCTCTCATACCAACTGGTAACATGTAGGTAGTACAGATTGGATGCTCTCATTTTTCTTTCAATTTCGAAGTTAGATTTGCGACATAAAATTTAAAAAGAAGGATTTAAATTAATAATTAACGGGGAAACTAACTTTAAATACACAAAAAAAAATTCTGAATGTTATTAATGGATTTTCATGATTTTTTTTTTATATCGAACAACATAAAATAGTAATATGACGGCCATAAGAAAAGCAAAAGTTGGCTATGAAAATTCTGGGATCTAGTCGGGTTTGAAAATTTTTGAAACATCAAATGGGTAGCTTTTGATGACTTATGTAAGCCTACAAAATAATAACAAAGATATGACGAAAATAAGGAATCTCGATTTTTCAGTTTTTTCAGGATATTTCGAGAACGGTCACAGATATCTTGTATGTCTTGACGGATTCGATATGGCCACAAAATTGCGCATCTTTTCACTAATTTAACGGGGACCGTGTATCTCTTAGCGTTCAGGAGATACCGATGGTGAGGTCTGAAATAAGAGACACCTGTGTATAAAGGTCAATTAGGTATATTCAAATTTATTAGACTTCTTCAACCAAAAATGGCTCAACTTTGGAACACCATGTATTTTAGGATGGTATTTGACATTTTTGAACATCGTTTTCACCAAAAGATTTCAAAATTAGTCTTCTTCAAAATTTTGGAACTAAAAATGTAAAATGTTTAATCACGAAGCAGTGTTGCCACAATCTGCAAAGTGGTGGTTTTCTTCATTTTTTCAAATGAATTCTTCATATACTTACTCATATTAAGAATTCCCTTTTTTTAAATTCGAATTGTGTGTTTTTTTTTAATCTGTCTATGAAAAAATATTCAAGTTGAAATTTGATCGTTTAAGGTCCAGGTTTGCTTGATTAGATAATAAATTTTACTATATTTTGGTACTTAATAAATCAAGCATGGCGCCTTGAGGAGCATTCTTTCTGTTTTTTTTTTTGTGTAAGTAAGTCTTTACTTACTTACACAAAAAAAAAACCAGAAAGCCCTTTTTTGCCCGAAGGAACGAAAAATGTTATTGAAAAAAGTTGCTCAGAATTCTAAATTATCTACGCATGCCGAATTGCATACCAACAGCGTACCTACATTGATTTTTTACATTTTTTGCAATTTTTCCATAATTAAAAAAA
Organism: Malachius bipustulatus; assembly: GCA_910589415.1. NCBI lineage: Eukaryota > Metazoa > Arthropoda > Insecta > Coleoptera > Melyridae > Malachius > Malachius bipustulatus. Next base: position 17,273,066 of record OU342632.1, read on the forward strand.
AAATTAAAAAAAAGTATGCCAATGACTTATGAAATTCGGTAGAAGAGGAATTTCACCTACATATAAAAAACAAAAAGAATGCTCCTGTCAATAAGGCATGCTTGATTTATTAAACTTTGAACTTTATTAAAAAATGATCAAATTTCTGATCCTCGGACACACTGTAGATATTATAAACGGCCAATGGTTTCTATGACAATGACAGCTCTGTTCGTAAATAAATAAATTTTGAGCACTCGCATGCCATTTATCTCATTGTTGTCTTGGAAACCATGATTGTTTATAATGAAGGCATTTTCAACTATTTAAAAAAAAAAAAAATGATTGAAAACAAATTAATTAAATCATATTATGTTGTAGCATATACATATATCATTGAAACTACTTTCGGATTATATGGGACCTATCATTTGAAAAAATTGAAGAAAACTATCACTTTGAAAAACGTGACAACACTGCTTCGTGATTACACATTTTACATTTTTAGTTCCAAAATTTTGATGAAAACTAATTTAAAATCTTTTGGTGAAAACGATGTTCAAATATCTCAATATACAGGATGTTTACTGTAAGGTTTGCCAAACTTCACAGGCTGATTCTTCAGGCTAAAATAAAGAAAAATTTCCCATTACCGTCGTGTGTCCGGAAATGCACCGTTTTTGAGATATAGCGTGTCGAAGAAATATTGTTTTTCCAGTTTTTTGACGACATCTCGGGAACCGTATGAAATACAATGCTCAGCTCTTATACACACTATGTGCTCACTGATCCCCTTATTTTCGCCGTAAAATAATGGTTTTAACAAAATTCAGTGGCGTAGATTTACGGTATTTTGAGGGTTTTGACCCCCTAATTTCTACGCCACTGGAATAAATGCGATTTTAAGCGGCGCCTTTGAACCATCCATGTTTTCTACACCAAAAACGTACTCTTGGCTAACGGCTCTAAAATGAACCGTTTCCGAGAAAAATGTCATTTTATGAGAGAAAACATTAATTTATACAGGGTGATCCCGAAATGGCGGACACGGAATACAGGGTGTTGTAGAGGATGTTCAGGAATACTGTAAATTTAAAACAAAAATGTGTTCCTCGGCTTCGTTACCGAGATATAGGGTGTCCTTTTTCTAAACTTTAAATCAAAACGGCAGTCAAATTTAAACAACCTCCACTGGCAAAGCACATGCTTTGACATAACTATTACGATAGCGTTTGCTTTTTATTTTTATTATTATCGGGAATGGAATTACAGGCATTCAAAGTTTACCTATTCCCTGAGTTCAACAAAATTTTTCAATGTGGCATCGTTGTTCAAATTCAAACTCAACAATGCAACTAAAATAGATTTTGAATAATATTATCGGATATGTTTCCTTGCAACGATTATTATTTTGAACATTGTTGAACTTTCCATTTCATATGTTTCCATGGTAATATCTATCTGGGTATTATTGTAGACCTACACATTATTTTTCTGCCTTAAGAAGGGTAGTGCAGTGTTGAGACTTTTTTTTCCACAAAAATGGTCATATCTTCTTAAGGGAGCCATACTGGAGAAAACAGTAAATAAAACTTAGAATCCTTAATCCACTGCTGCCTTCGTCTAATTAGAATTGACTCTGGGCCAATTAAAATTCGATCGTTGTTGGAAATAATAGCCGACTTACCTTCGTGGGGCCGAAGTATTAATTGATGCACCAAAATCTCACTCAGATTTCGTATGACTGTAGTGACATCAGCAGCATAAAGCGGTACTGTTTAATTACTTCTAAGATAAAAGATAGTGGGATGCCAGTGCCTTATGGTTTTTGAATAATAGATCTAAAGTAACCTGAACTATAAAGGCATCAAAATTCACTCAGGTTATGAGATGTTAATAATTTCTAACTACTGTATCTACCTACTGAATAATAGAATTGATCTTTTAATGAAAAGTATATTTATTTATTCTGTTTATAAAATAAATGATTGAAATTCTATGGTTATGAAATTACTAATTAATTGATCATGAAGTTAATCGTAAAATATCTCATTTAACAGTTTAACTGGTAGAGAAAATAGATATCTATCTTTCCTTCACATAATACGTGACAAATTCATTTCAAGTTTACTTGAAAAATAACGGTAATAATTGTATATCAGGTATTTCAAAGTTATTATGATTATAAGTTTTAATTAATAAAACATCAATCTCTCGACGAGATAAGGCAATAAAAGGACACAAAACTCCTAACAGATTTCTCTGATATCACTCTGAGCAATGAAAGATTATGTCACACTTGCTTACTGATACGACATTTGGCCATCCTTGGGATGTCGTGCTGAGACTGGAGAGCGGGGCCCTGGACGAAATCTCAGGATAGGAGGCCGTGGTCTCCCTCTGGGGTGGCAGAAAGACTGGTGGATGGAGTCGTGTCCCGTGGGAACACGTGCCTGACACTGGTAGCGTGGTCGTCCTTTGAGGTTAGATGAAACTCGAAAATATGGGGCTCCGAATGTTGAGATCCAGTATTTAGGGGCAGGTAGCAGCAAAACCTTCAGATAATGTAGGAGATTCCTTCCATAAAAGCAGATATTCGGACGTAGAAAGTATGAAAACCAATATGGCGTCTGCGAAGACAGGTGGGGTTCAACTCCGTAGATAGGTTTTCCGACGAAATAAGATAGTACCCCGATTGATAGGGTAGGTAGAAAAGAACTATAACAATATATAAACTCTATTAGAGAAAGTTTTAGATAGTTTGGATCGCTTTACTTACCCTATTTATATAGGTTCTTTTAGATAATAAAGAGATAAGATAGGGGTGCAACTTGTCGCTTCGAGCACCGAAATTGGAAGACGAACAACATGTCCAGAAATCTCGTATCACCTTTTCTGCGCAACTCGAAGAAGGGTTGTTGTATTTAAATTTACGAAACTACATCACAGCGACATCTGTGTTTCTAACTAATCGAAAGGAAGATGGAATGAGAATAAATTACAGATTGTACTGAAAGGTAGGGATCTTGAACTTGCCTAGTTTAGTTAGTTTTACCACTCGGCAACAGGTGGCGATGCTAGTTCGAAACTCATATTTTAGGAACCTTTATTCCTTTTCATTATTAATTAAGAAGGGTGGCTTGATGAATACTTTAATACCAAAGATTTGGATAACGAGGTCCCATTTAATAATTTTAAATGGAGCTAATTAAAGGACAAAACCTTAACGACGTTACACCACAATGGATGCTGTGGTGCTGCCCGTGTCCGCCATTTCGGGATCACCCTGTATAGGAATAAGTAGTTTTCACTCACTTTCATTTTTTCAAAATGCTGTTGAGAAATCGTTAAAAAAGTGATGTTTTCTCTCATAAAATGCCATTTTTCTCGGAAACGGTTCACTTTAGAGCCGTTAACCAGGAGTAGCTTTTATGGTGTAGGAAATATGGACGGTTCAAAGTCGCTGCTTAAAATCGCATTTATTCCAGTGGCGTAGAAATTAGGGGGCGAAACCTTCAAAATACCCTAAATCTACGCCACTGATTTTTTTTAAACCTTTATTTTACGGCGAAAATAAGGGGATCAGTGAGCACACAGTGTGTGTAAGAGCTGAACATTGTATCTCATACGGTTCCCGAGATATCTTAAAAACAAACTGAGAAAGGAATATTTCTTGGACACCATGTAGGTATCTCAAAAACGGTGCAGTTAATGGGAAGTTTTTGTTTATTTTAGTCTGAAGAATCAGCCGGTGAAGTTTGGCCAACCTTACGGTAAACACCTTGTATATGTTTCAAAGTTGAGCTACTTTTTGCTGAAGAGGCATAATAAACTTAAACAAGAGTTCTAGGAAACCCATATGACATACATTTAGGCAACATTGCATGAATGCATAGGTGACCGGATTTTAATGTCCCTATTAAAGTGAAACACCTGGCAACATTGTTCCCGGGAAATACCAAATGACAAAGGCCAAAGTTTCCTGTAATATGAGTCGAATTAAAACTTGGATACTCTTTGGGCAAGAAAAAAAAACGAATCGATTGAATTCGCGGTGCGGTTCTTGCGTCGTTTTTTTTTTTGTACTTAAAAGAAAAGATGCACTTCGGATTAATATTTTCAAGGAAACACCAACACCGCGACAAGAAATTGAAAATCCCAAATTACATTCGACGACTTCCTGTCGCGCTCGCGTCGAGGGCGCGGGCGGCCGTGGAGGTGCCGGCGTCGTCGTCGTCGTCGAGGCCGCGGGGGGACGGATGGGAATCGGGCGCAATTTCCCGTTTCCACTGTGAGGAGTTGGGAATCGGTCGGACGAGATATCGATCAGAGAGGCGACGAATTGGCGACAGGAACGGGGCGCGCTCGTGCTCGTATACAGAGTACGTAGTGACTAGTGACTCCTGACGGCCCACCGCCCCATAAACGGTTATTACGGCCGGGCGTACTGTTTCACATATAAATTACCCCCTAACGAGGGTGCACCCGATCTGTCCAGGGACAGCGTTACAGTCGTTACGTCACATTCGCGCCGACGACCGGGGGACGGCGTCGCCACGTTGTCCCTTTGGACGAATTTTGAGAGAATTAAGGAGGTTGAAATTTGCAAGTTGTAAGTTGCAACTTGCAACCTCTCAGTCTATTACTAGAGAAATAATTATTGTTGATTAATTATTATTGATGTTGAAGTCGAAACGATATTGTAGAACAGACGAAATTGGATAATGTTATAGAGCAATTATTGCGTTTTTTTTAAGAAAGGGACATCGGTCTCAACTGTAACGTGTAGATAAGACAAAGTCGCTCCACTCCAGTAATTTTGGGCTTCGAGAACTAATTCATTATACCCAGACACATTCTTGCAAGTTGAATAGATGAACATAAACATACATGGCGACCTGGGATTCGAACCCAGTCGGTGGTAGCCGCAACAACTTTGTCGCGTGAATGGAAAAATCGAACTAAATTTTTCGAGTTTTAACTTAACCGCGCTGGTGTGCATGCGGAATGTGGCAAAGTGGCGCGGATTCCCGACGGCGTCACCGGAGAGGTGAGGTGACATGATTAGGCCGCCACGAGCGGGCCACTGGGACCCTGTTAACCCAATCTCCCTTCCGTACGCCCACCGCCGGGCGCAACAGCTGATTTATACATCAGCTCGCTGCCGGGTAACACGAAACCGCCGTGTCCTCCTCATGTAGCCCGGCCCGGCCCTGATTAACAGGCGCCCCCCGTCCTCTACCCTCCCGCTGTCTGAAATCGCGCTGTTGCAGTTTACAGTACCTATCCGAGAAATCTTTGCGCCATTTTGCTTTCTTTCTATGAATTATTGTCCTGTTTCACATAACATGACCATGACACAACAGAATTGTTTCGCCATAATGTAATCTCAGACTCTATTAAATATTTATTACAAAACTTTATAGTTTATTTCACGCACTACACTCTAGTTTAGTTATTATTATAATTTCCACTTTCTGAGCTTAATCGTACGCGTCGTGACTTCAAACTGAATTCTTCCATCAAACGCTCAATGAAATACTTGAGGGAGGGTAAGAGTTCTTCTTGTGTCTCGATTCTCTACCAACTGCCATTGATTTGTTGGGTGCCCTGGAAAGTGTAAAAAATGAAATTTTACAGACTGACAAGTGACAATAATAAAAATAATCACAGCGGTCTCTTTTTACAGTTCTTCTATTTTTCTCTTTCTTCAGCGCAATAGAAAGCTGTTTTATCGAAAATTGGAAAGTTTTTTCCCGCGAAATTTCAAGGAAAAAAAACAAAACGAATCAACCTATCGAACTGTCGATATGACATAATTACGGAAAAATCAAACCCTCGCTGTAATAAAACCGAAACCGCCCGAGCCCTCCCGTTCCCGCAACGCCCGGTGATGGATAGGGGAACTGCCCACGACCCGACCCGGTAAAGAAATAACGATAGGGGGCGGAATAGGCGCATCCGGGTCATGGGGGCTGCCTAGGCATCGTTACCGGCGCCACGCGATACGCCGGCTCTTGTAAGGGCGCCAGGGAGCTCGTGGGTGGCTTGTTCGGGGGACGCCGTTCTCCACTCCTTCTCCGCCGCCACCATCACCACCGCCACCATGACCCCCTTATCGCCCGCTTGTTGTTGTTGTTGTTGTTGCGAGCCGAAGATATAGGAAATTGTGAGGTGCGTGTTCGGAGTTTAATAAGTTAATGTGGGTTATGATGACAGGGGGTTTATTATTCAATTATTAATATGAACTTGTTGAACGTTGAACGAATATTGTAATATTGTAAAGGGAAAAAAATTCTCCAGGTTCTTGTCAATTGATCCTGATTTGAAAATAGGCGTGATAATTTTTTGCTCTTATTAATAAATGACAGTATCTGATATCTACATATTATGCATCAATTTGCGCACGATGTGCAATTTTTATCGTACGCGTCGTGACTTCAAATCAAACTAAACTCTTCTAAAAGCAGGTGCTCTATTTAGATGAAAGGTCATTGTCGGAAGTTGTAGATTGTTCCAGATAAACGACTGAGGAAGACTCGGATAATATATAAACGTCACACAAGGGAGGAAGAGGCTATGGTTACCGAATATCAACATCTCGTATAAAAACTCTAAAAGTTGATAGAATAAATAAAGTTAAAATAATAAAAAGTAAAAAATAATAAATAAATAAAGTTGATAAATGTAAAGATAGAACTTTGTTTAGAAATAAATATTAGAATTGCAATTATGTAAAAAGTGTTAAGTTTTAATTGTAAATAAATGATTTGCGTGTAGTGTGTGAAAATAGTTGTAAGTGATTCTTTAATAAATAATCGGATACCTAATTGAGTCTGCAAATACTTTATTTACGAACATCTTAACAAAACTCGTTGTAATTGGTATCAGGTGAGGGGTGTAAAAATATAATAATTATAAATAACGATTAAATAAACAATTGGCTGAGTCTGGGATTGTTTTATAAAGAAACTTTTCTCACACTGTCTCTATTGTTACAGACGGTCTCCGTTTCGATGCTGCTCAGATACTCCCACCATCAGATTTTTGTCTTCATCGGTAAGTTTTTATTAAATTTATTTACGATTTCCGTTCCTCCAGCTCTTTTCATTTAATTGAGGTGTCTTTTTATTTTCACTTAAGATAAGATCTTTAGTACCTTAAATTACAAAACAAATTGCAAAAATGCGCAACTTTATTTATTTCTTTTAATTTTTTTTTAAACAGTAATGGAAATTACTTTACGAATACGAATAGTTATAATAACGAAGACGTACCTATACAACGTGAGGACGGTTGAATGTTGTAGGTATCACTCAATAAACGCGCTTTGGTATAAACGATTTTTATTATAAACGAATTTATTAATGAACGAAGCTTCGTTAAGCTGATAAATGAAAAATGTACACTTCTACAAGGTGTCCCAGAATAACTTATTCATAATTTTGAGGACCCAAGTCAAGTTAGCCACGCTGCGGCCAGCCACACTTTCGGCCAGGAAGATGAACTTTGTGTCCAGCAAAGAATTGTTTTTTCGTTATTGACAGCTTGAATGGAAAATATTGCTTTTTTGCTGATAATAATAAACATTTCGGACCTTTTTAGTTTTTTTTTCAGTTTATAAAGTCCGCAACTGAAAGCGTGGATGGCCATTATCATAAAATTTGGTTTTTTTTTCAGCAAGATTTCTGCCAGAATTTTTTTTTCAGTTACTAAGTCCGTGACTGGCCATTATTATGAATTTTTGCGGACTTTTTGAGCAAAATTATTTAAATTATGAAATTTCGCACCTTTTTCAGGATATTTTCCGCAAAAATTAAATTTTTCTGTTTATTAAATCGTGGCCGAAAGAGAAGTTGGTCATTATGTTAAAATTTCGGCCTTTTTTCGGCCCGATTTTTGCCAGAATTTTTTTAAGTTTCGTAAGTCAGTGGCCGAAAGCGTGACTGGCCATTGTTGTGAATTTTTTTGACTTTTTGAGCAAAATTACAGCAAAAATTACATTTTTCAGTTTATTAAGTCGTGGCCGAAAACATGGCTGGCCATTATGTTAAAATTTCGGGCTTCTATCACTCTCAAAATTTTTTTTAGTTTCCGAAGTCCGTGGCCGAAGGCGTGGTTGGCCGTTATTATGAATTTTTGCGGAGATTTTGAACAAAATTATTTAAATTATGAAATTTCGCACCTTTTTCAGGATATTTTCAGCAAAAATTACATTTTTCTGTTTATTAAGTCGTGGCCGAAAGAAAAGTTGGCCATTATGTTAAAATTTCGGCCCGATTTTTGCCAGAATTTTTTTAAGTTTCGTAAGTCCGTGGTCGAAAGCGTGACTGTCCATTGTTTTTTGACTTTTTGAGCAAAATTACAGCAAAATTTTCATTTTTCAGTTTATTAAGTCGTAGCCGAAAATGTGGCTGGCCATTATTATAAAATTTCAGGCTTTTTCAACAATTTTCAGCTTAAATGATTTTTTTTTTGATTATTAAATCCATGGTTGGTCATTATGATGAATTTTTTGACTTATTGAGTCAAATTTCAGCAAAAATGATTTTTTCAGTTTATTCAGTCCATGGCCAGAAACTCGGCTGGCCATTATTATGAATTTTCGGAATTTCTTGAGTAAAGTTTCATCAAAAATGATTTTTTACAATTTCTCAAGTCCATAGCTAAAAGCGTGGTTGGTCGTTATTATAAAATGTCCGATTTTTTTTAACAAAATTTCAGCAAAAATGATTTTTTCGAAAGTGGACGAAAGCGTGGCTGGCCGAACCGTGGCTAACTTGACTTGGGTATTTTGAGGCGTGATAAGGGACATCAAAACAATTTTTTTTTCTATAAACATGTCTGAAAATGTCTGGTTTTCAAGATACAGGGTGTTAAAGTTCAATTGAAAAAAAAAATAATAACGCCACCGACTTGTTTACAATTTTTTTTTTTTTTTAAGTAACTAAAAATACAACTTTTTTGTCTCCTGATATTTTTTTGTATCCTACTTCCTTTTCGAGAGAAAAAAATTAAATCCGCCTCAAATCATGACCAAAAATCGACTTTATTTGCTCGAATTTTCGATTTGCATTGAGGCGGATTTAATTTTTTTTTCGAAAAGGAAGTAGGATACAAAAAAATATCAGGAGACAAAAAAGTTGTATTTTTAACTATTTAACCAGAGAAAATATAAAATTTATAAATAAGTCAGTTGTGGGCATTTTTTTGTCAATATTATTTGTGAGACTTGCCCCCCCCCCCTCTCTTCCGTGACGCCACTGGAACTCATAATTATTATCATCTAGTTCTAGTTTGCGTCTCATCACAACGAACAACACTGTAAAATTTCATCAAACAAGGCAACAGGATCTTCGAGATATTAATAAAAAAAAACGTTTTTTTTTCCAATTTTAACACCCTGTATCTTGAAAACGGGAAATTTAGGGCATATGGTCATAGAAAAAAATAGTTCTGATGTCCCCTGTCATGCCTGAAAATTATGAAGAGTTATTCTGGGTCACCTTGTATACACACTCCTAAACTCAATGATTTTGAAACTTGAACATGCGAAGACAGTAATAATAATAACAATACAAATGATACGTAATAATAATAATAAGAAAGTGACAAAAATATTAAACAGAACCGAATGCCGATAGATAGATAGTGTCTCCCGCCGTCCCTCGTTTCGCCGCGACCAAGGCGACCGAATAAGCCGTGGGCGGCGAGGGGGAACGAGGGAGGGCGGTGTTCGGTTCTGTTCCCCAAGCCCGAGGGGCTGCGGTCATCCCCGGCCTCTGAAAGAGAGTATCGCTTACGTCCGGATGAGGATGTGCTTCCCGTCGGACTCACAAAGGACCCTCCCGGTCCCCGGTCCGTGATCCTGGAGAAGTCCCCGGCCGGCGGCGGACAGCCGGGGACCGACTTGTCTGCACAGGCCGCCCCGGACGCCTATATCGATTCCGGACAACAGGGAGATGCGGCCGGATAAAAATTCAGATGAGCACGATGTTGTACATGCATATTGTAATATGTATGTATGTATACCGGAGTTCGGGGATGTCCCGGGGGTGTTTTTCTATATCAACGTTAATAACGACGAGATTTCGCTGTTTTTTTTTTTATCGTAATACTCTGAACCGAGTCGTACTGACTGTAAAAGGCTATTATTATTATTCGCGGTAAACATTGTTTTGTGATATTACTTTTACGTCGGTTTATTATTATTAATGACGAAGCAATAAGAGATTTGATATAAGAAGAAGATTCTTATGAATTGGACACATTTAAAAGAAAAGGATCGTTATTAGCAAATAGCAATTAATTATGCAGATACCACAAACACAAGTCACATGAGTCTAAAATGACTCTAAATACAAGGACAGCACTGTTTCGCCTTTATTGAACCTCCTCAGTTTTTCATATCAAACGTCACGAGTTTGTCGGAAGTCGGTTTCTTGACTTATCGTTCTAATTAAACGAATTTTCGGTCTTATTAGAGCAACATAGAGACAATAAAATTCTCCGCGAACTTGCAAGTTTAACCGCTTCCAAGCTGACGCTTTCCTGGATGTTTGCGCTCTCGGGCCCGGTTTGATCTTTTCCACGTTCGATTTAACGGGTTCGGGGAAACCTGTCAGAGCAGGAAAGCTCCCCGGAAGTGAGCCGCTTTCTAAATTTAATCCCGGTCGGAGCTCCGAATGCAAAAAAAATCATAAGTCTGTCGAACGCAAAAAGTGGGAACAATCGTGAAACGGAAGATTGTTAGAGATGTTAAGTTTCGGATCCGATTTTCCGTATTTTTGTCGCGATCGCCGCGTTTTTCCTGTCGCCAAAGGACGACGAAAGACGTCGCCCCCGATCAAGGATCGAGTTAATGATTGAGGGTGAAATAATTATTCTTGGAGAATGTAATTTTCATGAAAAATTACCATTCAAATTGGATATACTTATAGAAATAATTGTCTTATACATAGATGCACGAGTCATACTGCTGTAACCATCATTTAAAGAATAAAATTTCTTTGTCGTGGCATTCCTCAAACAATGAATAATGATAAAGGAGAAAAATTCCAAAATTTGTGTTTCCAAATCTTCTCCCAATTGATTTGAATGGTTTATTAACCAGAAAATGGACTCAATGGCAAAAAATGTATCGTATATTTCATATTTTTCAAAGAAATTAACCAAATAACTAACACGGCAGCGCATCGGTGAACTGGAACATCGCCCCAGTACAACACTACAGCGCAAGGTGTACGTTGGCAGATTGAAATCGGCGGCGCAATGATTTATGCCGTTTCGAGTTTCGGCGGGCGCTCCTCTCCAACTTTCCGGCTTACGCGAAACGTTGTATAAAAGATGAATAGGATTCGCCCGCCACAGATTTCTTTTCCGGTGGAAAAAGCAAGCGCGACCCGACTCTCACGCTCCCGTAGCCCCATAACGTCGACGACGTGTATCGATTGGGGTCGGGCGAGGGGGGACGCCGGAGGGTCGGTTCGTTGGTTGTCGTTCATCAATCTTTCCGCGGAATTTTTGCATATCCGATACTCTTGAAACTTTTATCATTACCAAGTGTATACCTAGCGAACTAAACGTGCGGCGCGGCGCGGCGGGTGGGTAGGTATCGCCGCCGCCGAACTCTTTACTAATTACGCCGGGGGTTTCGCTATAGAGCTCCGAGAAGTTTTTAATTTCTAATGGGTCTCCACTCGACAAAAATCCACCCCGATCGGAAAAGTTCCGTATAAGCGGCCCCCCGGCGCGCCCGAGAGTTAACTTCGGACACGTCGTCCATATCGGGTTTCGTGTTTTTTTTTAGGCCGCAAGCGCCGGGCGAAAAAGCGATACTTTTCGGGAATAATTTAATCAATTTTTCTGGAAAAATGGGTACAGGCGATCGATATATTCACGTGCAGCATTATAGCGGCCTCGGAACTTAGAATCTTAGAGAGGTTTCGAGAACTTTATAGAGTAAATCAAAAATTTAATCCAAATTCTATCGAATTGTAGAATTACTCGGCTAGGGGTGCTCTCGAAGTCGTAGAACGGTAACGTCTTCGCCTTAGAAGAAGATCACTTCTTCAGCAGTAATGGAGAAACATGGTTCAAGATTCAGGGATGATGTCAAAATGAAAAGGCGTCAAAATAACCTTTGGGAGACGTTGATATTATTGTTTTGGGAGTTAACAGTGTAGATAATTTGTCAGGAACTTCGAAGGATCGAGTCAATATTTTTGGGTACCAGTCGTTGGGTAGGTTAAGATAATGGCGTATCTTAACTCGATGGAAGTTTTCTTTTGCCAAAAAACTTGGGGATTTGATAGAGATTGCCCCGGAAGAACTATAACAATATTAAAATCACGTTACATATTCGAATATTTATATGAAAGTCTTTTACTCACCCAGTTTGATGACTGGTTCAGGAAAGATATTGAAGATAAGGTTTGATTCGCGCTGTTGATCAGTAAAGCGCTCAAAAGCAAATAAAATGGCGACTTTCCGGTTATAGGACGAGTATGTTCTCTACTCATGCGTGTATTTCCCGGTTTCTGCGCTTGTTAAATTTAGCATTGCGGACTTTATTTTGGCGGATCAGGGAACTGAATTTCCAAATATCCTGTCGGACTACATAGACCGGGTAGGTAGTATGAGATATTGAACTGACGAAAAGTTACTGTATCTTCCATGACTTCTAACTACTAGTAGGTCTATTCGACAAGAGATGGCGCTGCTTGTACCATTATTTGATTTAAATAAAGAAATAAGCCTATTTGGGATATTTCCGAATATAAAATGGGGAATTGCCACAAAATCTTTTTTTTTTTTTTGCTCTATAAGTAAGTAACTTTAAGACACTGATCACCAAAACGATTATAGCGAGACACCTAAACTGGATGAACTTTGAATTATTTTTTTGTTGCATTTTTTAAATTTTCGCTATAGCAGAGCTGGTCCTGGCAGGTTTTATTAACTTAATAATAATTTATAATTTTCCAGTCGACCTCCTCCAGATGCTCGAGTTCAACGTCACCGTTACCTTCCCGGCTGCTCCCCTGCTGACCGTGATCCTGGCACTGGTTGGTGAGTATTATTATTATTATTATTATTCATCCAATCTAATTTTGTTCTAACTTTTGATTAGATTAATTTTACCCCTGATAAAATCGTCTTATTAGTTTCTTTTCCCTTTGAGAAAGAGAGAGATCCGCCGTCTTCAGGTGATCACGCGCGCGGGGTCCTTAGTAGACTGGGAGGGCGGAGGAGAGCGGACACCGGCAACAACAGTATATAGGAATCGAAATTTTAAACAAACTCGGCCCGGTGTTTTTATTTCTGTCTCCTCAGGGGCGAATCTTTCGTTTTTTATTTTTTATTTTTTTTATTTCTAACGAACGATCGGTTTAAAGGTAAACAGGCTGGGAGGCGAAATTCGACTCTGAAAAGTAAAAAATCGTATTTTCGTGCAGGTAGGTACCTACCTACTTACATACCTACCTGTATACGAGTGCAGCGCATCGTCGGAACAACAAGGCATCAGAATCGAGAAACAACAAACAAGCCTGGATATCGGATCGGATCGGGGAGGAGGAGGAGGAGGAGGGGGATGAGCTGACGCTGTGTTTTATTTAAAGCTAATTAAGTATCGAAAACTCATAAACTCACAAACGGACGAGTAAACAAATAGCCGTTCCGGATGAGGATAAAGGGAAGGGGATGTTTTTTTGTCGCGTCAATTTTTTACGCACCAGTAGCGTAATTACCTACTTGTTTTTATGATCCGCTTTATTTTGTTAAATTGATTGATTGAAGAGTAGGTGCCTAATGAAATCAGTAATTTAGCATTAGCATGTCGTGAGAGTGATCGTGGTAACTGCGGCGGACATCTCCAGAAATAATTGTAACGTATAATAAAGTTAGGGTACCACTTCTTCCATAGAAGGAGCCAAACGGGTAATCGTGCGGGGGGTGGCGCGAAAGAAAAAAATATTGTTGACTAGCTGACCCAACTGTGTGGGTCAAAAGAAAAAGGAGATCGGTATTAATTTTCTGATTGTGCCTAAATTAAGTCTACCAAAAGAGTGAACCTATAGTTGAACAGCAATTGGTTCTTTCTCTATGACTTATTAGAAGTTATACGAGTCTTGTGAAATTTAAATCGTAACACGACGTTTGATGTTGAGGTCGGTCACTGCCGGAAAGTCTAAGTTAATTACTTGCCGGAAACACTCTTATTTAATCGAGCAACATACTTGGATTTTAAGTACCTAGATGTTGAGGAAAATTCTTCACTGCCCATGAAAAGAATCACAATAGCCGTTCAGTTAAATGTCGTTCGTTTAACTGAAAAAGTCGTTGGTTTTGTATTCAAAACTGTAATTTTGTTAAGATAAGTTTAGATAAGGTAAATTCACGATGCTCCCGTTTTTCTTTTCTTTTTTCGATGAATTTTTTCTTTCAAATCAGCGAATTTTTGGAACGCAGAGTTACAGGGAAAAATGGCTTCCAGTTTCGAAATTGGCATCGTCTGGCACGTCCTCTGGTAAATTTTCAAGACGCCGCAAGTTTTTTTTATTTTTATTGAAAATGCACATGCACTGCAGGGAAATCCCTATGACGCTCTGGGAGCGGTGCATTAGCGGAGATATCGATTCACGTTGGCCTTGAATCTCTGTAAGTTGTATACTTCGGGAAACACGCCCTTTGGAATGCTATTCCAAAGTGATGTGGTTCTGTACATAAAAGAAGTCTGAAATAGGGTGGTACGAGGTGTAACGAGCTGAACCTGATACGGATGAGCGTCTGCGGCTCGACGTGTATATCTGCCCGGTCTTGTTCTTGGATTGTTTGAAGTTATTGTCTTTTTGAAAAAATCGACAATTCCAAAATCTTCATCCGGAAAATGATCTTTCTCCCGTATCTCAAAGACGGAGAAAACTACAGAAGAACCACTTACAGTTCTGAACTTCTCGCATTTTCTATCGCCTGAATGGGACGTCTTCAGAATGGGACGTAATTTAGTGAGCACAGTCGACTGCCATACGAGTCGGTTAAAAATTTTTGTTGGACTGTAAAGTCCTCAGTTTTCTCACAAAATGACAACAAAAAATTTGAAAAAATTGCCAAGCTTCATCTTTGAATGGTCATACCTCGAGATGGCGAATTCGCAGGATGAAACGGGTTCCAGTTTCGAAATTGCCATCGTCTGGCACGTCCCCGAGCAGACTTTCAAATCCCCAACTGAGAAAAAAAAAGTCAAAACTCGTGTTTGGTCATCGATCAGTGGATTTTTGTCATCAACAATCATCTCGTTTTCGATGAATCGCTTGTTTCGTTGCATTCAACGCCGGGACGGTGAAAAATAACGCAAAAGACCTCAAATTGCCTGGCGTGTCAGAAACGGGTTTTGCAAAATTGACACTAAATCCATCCGATCAAAAAATTACTTTTCTGCTCCATTTCGAAGACGGGGACAACTGCAGAGGATTGTCAATTTCATGGTTCGTTGCACTGGAAACGAAATAATTTTTCTTCGTTCTTGATAATATTATTTTCTGGTTGCTGTTGCTGCTGTTGTTCTGAAATTATTCTACCCGGGTTCGTCTATTCATTCACCTGCCACCTGCCAGAGGATCGCACTTGCATCATCAGCCCCGGTCGGCGATGGCAAGTTTAATAGAAACACACCGAATTGATTATTATCGTTGTTTACATGGTCGGGGTGCATAGCTAATCAGTTTATCCCCGGGTACTAAATCCGCTTTCCGACTATTCCGGCTATTATTCTAGCAACAAAAACGCCAACCTGCAATCGATACACGAGCGAGTAGTTTCAGTAGTTTCTCTCTCCTCTCTCCTCTCCTCTTCTCTCCTTTCCTCTCAAATTCTAATCTAAAGTGAATGAAACTCGAATTTGGTGAAATTTGAGGTTCGCTGCAAGCGAAAAAAACGATCTCAATATGCGATTGTTAAAAATCGCATTGCGTGTTAGTCGGTCGTTTAAATATTATCGCCCCGTATGTTATTATTATTATTATGATCGTTTGGTAGTATTGTTGCGTCGCCGAGCTTATGAGACGTGCCTCGCAGACGTCGAGTGGGCAGGCGGCGCAAAAGGGGTGGCGTCGGGAGGGAAACTGCATTACGCGCGGCGTCAGAAAAGGGATTTCACCGGCAGCGGAGCCTTCACTCTGGTGGCGCGATTCACATGAACGTACCGTGCGTTCATTAAAGGAACCGGACACGAAGACGCGCTCATGAGAACAAGAAGTATTATTATTATTATTACTTCTAGGGTAGGTTCAAAGCCCTTGTACTGAAGCTTGCGCTTATTGTACCCCTTTGGATAATTATCTCATCGGTCCCATCTCCCGAAAGTATTTCAGTATGAGTCCAATGGGTGCTTGTTAGGTGGTATGGGTTTCCTCCCCCTCCTCGCATCTCCTGTAATCCGGGATATTTTTCACTCCTATTATTGAGAGGTGTAATTTAGTGGGCAGTGTCCTGTTAGAAGTCAAATTGCCCATCTCAGCTGGTGCTTACTCAGCTTTTTCAGTTACATCTTCTCTGCTCCCTCTTCCCTTTCCCCACCTAGTCGCTTGAACAGCTCCCCAGTTAGGCCTAGGCAAGGTCTGCATTGAAGTTGCTCATTTACATCTTCTCTGCTCCCTCTGCTCTTTACCCACCTAGTCGCTTGAACAGCACCCCAGTTAGGCCTAGGTAAGGTCTGCATTGAAGTTGCACTATTTTCTCCCTTAGGTTTTTTCCCATGAGGAAAATTAGTTAGTTATTGGCCTTTTGTGTCAGGTTTTCTGTCCAAAATGATCCACGTTTTATTAGTGGGCAGTGTCCTGTTAGAAGTCCAACTGTCCATCTCAGCCGGTGCTTACTCAGCTTTTTCAGTTACATCTTCTCTGCTCCCTCTGCCCTTTTCCCACCTAGTCGCTTGAACAGCACCCCAGTTAGGCCTAGGCAAGGTCTGCATTGAAGTTGCTCAGTTACATCTTCTCTGCTCCCTCTGCCCTTTACCCACCTAGTCGCTTGAACAGCACCCCAGTTAGGCCTAGGTAAGGTCTGCATTGAAGTTGCACTATTTTCTCCCTTAGGTTTTTTTCCCATGAGGAAAATTAGTTATTGGCCTTTTGTGTCAGGTTTTCTGTCCAAAATGATCCACGTTTTATTAGTGGGCAGTGTCCTGTTAGAAGTCCAACTGTCCATCTCAGCCGGTGCTTACTCAGCTTTTTCAGTTACATCTTCTCTGCTCCCTCTGCCCTTTTCCCACCTAGTCGCTTGAACAGCACCCCAGTTAGGCCTAGGCAAGGTCTGCATTGAAGTTGCTCAGTTACATCTTCTCTGCTCCCTCTGCCCTTTACCCACCTAGTCGCTTGAACAGCACCCCAGTTAGGCCTAGGTAAGGTCTGCATGAAGTTGCTCTATTTTCTCCCTTAGGTTTTTTCCCATGAGGAAAATTAGTTGTTGGCCTTTTGTGTCAGGTTTTCTGTCCAAAAGGATCCACGTTTCATTAGTGGGCAGGCAGTGTTCTGTTAGAAGTCCAACTGCCCATCTCAGCCGGTGTTTACTCAGCTTTTTCAGAACAAGAAGTAACTTCGAGCAAAAATAATATAAAAAAAACGTCTTAAGACGTTTTCGAATATGAAAAAAAAAATGAAAAATAGGGTAGAGTCAAGTAGATAATGTAATCAGGAAAAATTTGCGCTAAGATTGAACCAAACAAAAATGGGCTTTCTGGTAGGTGATGTTTCCTTATGCATTTTAACTCCTATCTTTTATATCACCGATCAATGGTTGGTGTAAACATACGTTGATTGGTCGCACTAATTAAAAACTTTGGAAAAAAAGAATAATTGTTTTTGCAGCTTATTCTATGGTTGGACGGGGAGAGGGAGGGGGTGCATGCGCGTGCGTCATTCGCTTACACGGTCAGAACTTATTTTTCGCGAAGCAACGCGATGTGCGGCCATGGATTTTTTTCACGCAGCCCGAATATGAACAGTGCTACATCCATTTCATATTCTTATAATAACCGGAGAGGCGTCTGGACCGACTGCCGGCCAGAAAAGAAGGGAGCAGGAAAATGGCCCTGCCGCTTTTCGGAATGCATTTTTAATTTCACCGTGAGTGCCTCTCCTCTTGGACGGATGGAACAGTCGGATTATGAATGTCAAGTATCGCCTCGGTGGCCTCGTCTCTTTAGATATTCCTTTCTCCCTTCAATGCTTGAAATGATCACACAAGAAGTATTAACCATAAAAGTATACATATCATCCTTTCGATATTTAGACTTGCGATAATAAGTCGATGATTCATTTCTTATTAGTCTCTCTTCTCAACGTCGATTTGTTTCAATTAAAACCGGAAGCGCGTTCAAATTTAATGTTTGATAATAATAATAATTATTGGCCCTTGTTCGCCCCCCTCCCCACCTTCCTGCTCCCTACTCTTCCCCCCAGACTGTGCGCTTGTCACGGTGGCGACGCTCGACCCGACCGACCCGCAACCAGAAACAATAGCGACCCGTGATTGCGGCGTCAGCGTCACGACGACTCCTCGATACAAATTATCGCCGTATTGTGGACTCGTTCCCTTGTTCCGGGATGCACACAGGAGGACTCGTCGCGACATACCGGTGCCGGACCGCATCGTCTCTTCCAGCCAGGGCGCCGTTTCTATGCTAAAGAGGGCCGTTTGAGCTCGACTTCGACTTGATATTGAGATCGGGCATCGAGCTGAAGAGTGACGATCTTCAATGTTGTCTTTATTACTCCGGACTTGAAATTTTGTCACGGCGTTGTCGTAGGCGGAGTTTTAAAGGAGCTACGGAGTAATTTTTCGTTGTAGAACTTACTTCTACTAGACCAGAATTGGATTGAATAATAACAAATGAACAGGTTTAAGCCATCTTTGCATCCCCTTGAAATATTGAAAGGGCAAGATGTGAACAAATCACGCTCCGTGATGGACTCGACGATGATGGTTGCGGCGACGGCAACGTCGCGAGGAGCAACTGGTAGCATAGAAGCGGCGGCTGGAAACGATAAGTTCCAAGGAGCAACAGGCCGAGGATTCAACAAGTATCAAGTAGCACCGAACCGACGGGGATGGGTGGGCGTGGGTGGCGGCACCAGCCGCCGCCGCACGCGGCACGGCCGCCGACCGACTACCAGTTGCTCGTTCCTCGCTCCGGGTCCCCGGAAACCCGGTCCGGAGTTTTATTACCAACGTTTTCCCTCTTTTAATCAATGCAAACTCTCCTGGCTATTGTTGCTCCTTTTCTCTGTTCCCATTATACGTATGTGATGCATCATCGATGGTGATTTCGTCATCGACACCATGCAGAGAACTTAACTCTCTTCTGTTTTGTTGTGTCGGTGCATTCAGTTGAAAGTTATTTGGTACGAACGAACAGTAGTTCAATTTTTATTTAAATGAACGTCATGCCCCGGCTGGGAAGAATGGGGGCGACAGCAAGACGAGGCAATAACACGCCCCGTCAACGAGACAACACCGCTCCAAGTCGGAATTAGAGTGAATAAATGAAAACTAGATAATGACCGGGGACGCCAGGACGGCCGTTAAGAGTCTGACGTCTTCTTTACAGTGCATCGGCACTCGGCAGGCATGCCTTTTAGACGGGCTGTTGGATTGAATTTAGCACTGGTTCGGTGTGGTGTGAACCAGTTTTGAAATTATTGACTTGCCTTTGACTTTCCACTCCAGAAGTCAACTTGACATGACACCGTGTATGACCCAACTTTTACTTCTATGACGCGCAAATCGCGTTAATCACATTGAAGGATCTACGTGATCCTTATATCGATTGAAGGCGGCTTGAAAATCGATTAAGGCTGCAAGTTGATAACACGCAGGCTGCAGCTGTACCTATGCAATGTTTAACGGTGCATAAACAAAACCATACTTCATCGATCATCGAAGTCATCGGATCTCTCCCGTGTTCGTTATAAGAAAGTTTCTGGAATCGTCCATCTGAAATAAGATCGATACGTGTTTTGAAATGAAGTACATGCAAGGACGCACGTCGCTTTCGCTTCATCGCCGTCGTCTTCAGTTTGAGGAATTGCAATGCAATACAAGCGGTCGCCCGCGTTAATTGTCGTCCATTAATATAAGAACGGGGAAAGTGTCAGCTCGTTACGTTCAAAGTTTACCCACGTCCCGAAAAGACAGGCAATTTAGCAACGGTGTGTATA
Source organism: Malachius bipustulatus (assembly GCA_910589415.1). Taxonomy (NCBI): domain Eukaryota; kingdom Metazoa; phylum Arthropoda; class Insecta; order Coleoptera; family Melyridae; genus Malachius; species Malachius bipustulatus. Next base: position 17,293,261 of record OU342632.1, read on the forward strand.
AATTGTCTCGGACGCAATGGATGTTTGCAGTTTGCCGAGCCGGGACCGCCTCGAAAATCTCCCTGAAATATTTACAGAACCTGACTTTCACCGTCAAGTAGGCTCTTTCTCGTCGTTCAATAAAAACAAACGAACGAACGCGAGCAGTTGAGCCGTTCCGGCTCGAAGAAACGACTCAAATTCACAATAAAAATTATGAACGAGACAGATTTGGCGGTCGCCGTCCGTTGTCGTCCTGCTCCGGCCGATCGAGCGGAAAGTTCCGGGAGTTTCCGGCCGAATGAACCGGGGGGCCGCAGCCGTCCCCCGCCCCTAATTAGTGCAAGGGCGTTCCGTAACTCGAGCATTGTATAACTTGTATCCCCGAGGCGGATTCCCCGTGAAAATCCGGCCCCGTAAAGTCGGACGCCTGCAAAAACCCGATCCCGGAGTTTCTCTCTGCTCTCTATCTCTCTACTCGCTGATGGTCGCTGCAGATACCGCGCTCCGTGCGTCGTATTTCCTCGAGACTTGGAGGCGTGGGTGCAACCGTTCCCTGCTCTGCCTACCTCGGCGTTCTCGCGACTCTTTTACTATTTTTTTTCCCCGCTGCCAGCTCCTTCAGGTGAGCTTCCCCTTGTTGTATATCTCTGACGTCCATGAATAATTCATGGACGGACAACAAAAGGTGTATGCATAATGTTCGTTCTCTCTGGCGCGCATTTATCCCGGATATCGCCGAGGAGCCGGAGAGCCGTTAAAACTTGCACCCGGCTAATAAAATTCAGAATGTTTCGTCGCCTGCGAGATAGAAATTATGATTGTTGGGACGAAAAGTTGGAAGTTTCAGCCGTTTCATCATCTGCATCTGCAATCTCCGCCTCTCTCTCTCTCTCTCTTTCTTTCTACGTTCGAATCACTTAAAGTCTTGCGAAGTCTTGTAGGTTTTTAAAAATTATTTTTAATAACGCTTTGGTCCCTTTTGGGTGGTCTTAATCGGTTTGTTCTTAAATCATTCACCTCATTGTAAATAAGAGTGTTTTGTTAAGTATAAAAAGGAGAGTGATTCCCCGAAATTCATCCAAAAAAGTTATCTTTGTTTGAATAAGCGGGACTCCATCTTGTTGAGAAGAAACATTGTGGAGATCGTCGTCTCGCAGTATATAAAAAGAGTTATGCCATCTTTTACTAGTAGAACGGTGTATAGATCCATCTTTGTTGAAAATAACCGTTTTGTAAAAAAAATTACCAATTACGTTGAAGATCCCTTCGAGCGAATGTGCCTTTTTGGAATGAACCCCAGGAACTTCTACTTTGTTGCTTGGTCTTTCATACACAAACATGAAAGCAAAAGACGGGAGATTTGAGATAAACGAAAGGAAAGAGTTCAAATGCACCTAGTTTATTTTTAAACTCCTCTAACAGCCCTAACAGTGCCGTATACTCAACCTGAGACTTACCGAGAATAAGAGCAAGACAAAAAAAAAAAAACTGTCGGTCTCAGTTCCAGATAAAAAAAGAATCAACGGTGGTTCTGGTAAGCGCCAGATCAATCATTTTAACGAAATATCGCTAAATTTAATGATGTCTCTCTCACACAGAGAAAATCCCACGCTCCCGCGAATCATTTTAAATTGGAAAACGTTACCATTGAAATTTTTGTCTTTAAGATAACGGTGTAAATGTATTTATTTGATTAGCCGTTTACACGGAAGGTAACGGGGTCCGGTTAGGAAGCTACCCGTCTATGAGGTGTGGAGGCCCCTGTCCGAGGTCCGATTAGGATGTTACCCGGATTAGGAAGGAACCCCCACGGCAAGGACGAATTGAATGGTTCTATTCGTAATGTTAAATTAAATGTCATTGTGATAAAATAAGATCGTTAAAACAACCCATCATAGTGTGGTACATACACGAGGAAATTGAAACAAAAAAATTGCACATTTTTAAAGGCACACGCGACTCAGTCGGCTGAAGTAAGATTACTTTGTTGATGTTGGTATACGGCTCGAATAAGTAATTGTTCCCCCGGAGCGATCGGGTTTAATTAAGGGAATCGACGTTGCAATATCGAGGTACCGAACGGGCGAGGCAAGGTAATGACCGGGGACAACGCGCACCGATTAACCCGTGCGAGGCTCCATGTAATGGGGACAAGGATCGCGGGGACGAGCGTCGTTCCATCAGCTGTGGCGTCCGGGTTGACAGTTGAATTGAGAGTCGAGTCGACAGCGACCGCGGTATATTTGGGCCATTGGTTACCCTAATGAAGTCATCCCTGTCTATGCGTATTCAAATCGAATAGAGAGAGACGATCGAGACGATTACATGTTTCCCCTATTTTCTAGCTTTAGCCATCACCTGGTTATGATTGTTTATTGTTTGCCAGTCGTTGGTTACGCACGCCGGTTATACTTGACTTCGTTATTATTAGGGTGACGGATTGCGGAGGAAAAGAGCGACGGCCGCTCCCAGGACGTATCGCTTTCCAGTTGTTTATCAAGGTCTTGTCCTTTTGATGAATTAGCCCCGAGAAGCCACTCCAAGTTAAATATTTGTCCCTTATTTATATAAAAGGATGATGCTTCCTGCTTATCTGACGCCGGCATTTTTAACCGGCGGCCTTCTCCCGTCCTGCCGACCTCGCGAAGCGATCCCGCCGGTTCCTTCTTCTATACCTACCTACGTAATTCAATTAGACGACTCTGTCTGTGTATACACGCCGGAAAGGAATAAGAGCAAACGGAAAGAGAACGTCGAGGAGATTGCGATAAATCCGGCTTGTTTACGGCGGAATTTCATAAATAATACGGCCGGTCTCTGTGTATACATGAAAGGAACCGAGTCCTCCTCCGGTTGCAGTGCTCGAGAGGGAATAATCATAATTCTTGAGACAAAAGTATCGAGAATCCTCGGACATCGTCAAAGCTGCCGCCCCGTTTGTGCGTCGTCCGAAAAGTACCTTTTTGATGTCGCCGCCGCCGCCGCCGTCTCTAGTTCGAGGAAACCCCGGCCGAGATAATGATGGGATTGTTTTCGAGTGGGATTTTATTAATGAATCGGCGACCCGACCCTCGGTGACCGCCGACGACGCCGGTGCGTGGGCCGTACCGGCGGGGAGAGAAAGGAAGTTACCTATACGTGTGTGCGTGTGTATAATACGCGTATGTAATTGCATCCCTCTCATCGAACGGCTAATGTCGGAGATGTCCGACGGATGACCGATAGGGGTTGTCGTTCCATCCATCATGCGCGACACACGACACCAACCCTAATAGATATACCGACCCAACGCCGCCCCCATCGTGGTGTTGGTGGTGCTGGTGCTTTCTCTTATATACGTATATACAAACACACACACACGCGCGCGACTCCACTTCGGATATATAATACTATGGCGGCACTATGATGATGTGACTCTCAAATAATGTACATCTACCTATAATAGGTAGATACGTACGAGTATTCCTCCCACGTCGATCTTTTTATACTTTTATCATTTTCTTTTTTGTTTCCTCGAGGATCGATATATGTATGTGCCTTACCCACCTATTTGCTTGCATCCTTATAAGGAAAATTCGTGAGGTTTGATGCGCGCGTATTTTCTTATTTATGCTGTTTCAGCTGCATCGTTATGCATACATGTTATAACGAACACGTTTCTTCTTGTGGTTTATTTCTTGGTGTATGTGATAAAATTTTCAAGACTGGCTGGACGGCAAGGTGAAGGGTGAAGGTGATAGGATGAAGGTCGCCAGAAAATCGCCAGAGACAATCTAATCCCGTTGTAAGACGGGCAGTACTTTGCTTTAGATATTTAAGAATTCAAAGTTTTGATTCAAGTTTCAAAATTTTTATGGTTGATTAAACAACACTTGTTGATCATAACGTAACAAGATATGGTTGAGCTTGAACTGCATTATTTCGTGAGAGATGCGACATTTTTTCTCGAGAGCCGTCTTTACCGATGTCGGTCAATTGACACCATATTTACACCAACGTGACATTGACCGGCACTAGTAAAGGATGGAAATTGAAATCTGAACTACCTTCTACAAGACCCTTGTCCATATGGAGATTCCGACCGACTAAAAGTACCCGGAAAACCAAGTTTACTACAGCCGGTTGCGATTTTTTTTTTCTTGATCGTCTCTCAGGCACACATCGTTTTATTGAAATGAAGTGGAAGTTTTCGTTGTATTCAATTTAGTAAATTTTGATTGGACGCCACGCTGGAAACGCCTCTAAGGACGTTTGTTGTTATAGTGAAGCGTTAAATTTGAGCTTGTTTCGATTGTTGCAGGCATGGAAGCGATCATGTCGGAGTTCTTCAACGACACCACGACCGCCTTTTACATAATCCTGATCGTCTGGACGGCCGACCAGTACGACGCCATCTGCTGTCACACGGCCATCGCCAAACGACACTGGTTGAGGTGAGTGTTCCTTTTTTTTTAAGTTACCATGAAATAGTCTTGTCAATTAATCGCCCAATGACTACTAAATTTACTCGACTATACATAATTGACACAAGTAAGTAATGAGAATCTGGTTAAGATTAAAATCGTAAAGTTAAGGGATTAATAAATGGGATCTTCTAATCACTCTTCCAATCATAACTCGGAAGCAAGCGACTGTGTAGCACTAGCACCTCTGACAATTCACGGCGTATTTGCCGCCGCGATGTGCATCGCAGGAAGAAAATCAACAGTTTCGCTTCCCGGAAGCCAGAAAATAATCGAGCTGGCGGTGAAAGAGTCACGGCGCAATCATCGTGCACCGGACTTGCTCTCGAATTAGTCTCGAGAGGAGCTGCTCGAACTGGAAACAAGCGATGACGTATTGCCATTAGTTCATTCATTGCCTTACCGGTGAAGAGATTAAGATGAAATAGGATTTGCGGGTAATAAAAAGGACCTTTTTTGGCCTTTCACGGCAACGATTGACTTCTTCGGGACATTCTGCGTCTTTTTTCAGTTGTTGTTTCGTTTTCTGGACTCCCGGTCCAGTTGCAGGTGTTGTGACCGAATAGACAACCCAACTAACATCCGATGCGTTTCGTTTCGATGTTTATTTATACGACACGCAACAGGACAGGATTGAGAATAATTAGATGTGCCCGGGTATAAAGCGCCAGGACGTCTTTTAATAAAAAAAAACAAGTAGACTTACGAAAACAACACTTTCAGAGACCCGTACGTCGACGTTGATCACTGGTGGCCGTCTCTTGAACACAGATCGCCCAGGTAGACCTCAGTGGAGAAATTACTCTCATAACCAGGGGTCTATATTATGTAATAAATCGTGTATCGATACCTGGTAGAGCGTTTTACGTCTCAGATCGGACTTCGTATGATTTTCTTCTAGTACTGAGTACCATTCGCAGTAAAAATCTCTTCCTTCCTCTTAATCATGAGGGTTACGTCGGATTAACCAGTGAACGGTACATTCGATCGAGTATTTCGGTTAAATTGTTAAACGGTTGCGTAAGGAAATTTATTACGGCAGACAGAACAATATTCTGACTAACACGGATACACTCGACGGTTTCATCTTCGCTATCATAAAATTATTTCTTTTCTGTAACGATCGGTGTTCTGAGTGACGCTTTGATTCGTTTGAATTGACTTGACGACCGGCTATTTGATTTTTCCATCGTAATTCTTATTCAAAAAGTTGATAATTTAAATTACTGGAGCAATTTGGCTTCTGCACTCGTTTACTGTCTTTCATCCAATCCTATCTTTTGGACAGGCAACAATATGTGTTGTACGGTGGTCATAGTTCGCGGCCGTTCTCTCCCACATCTGGCGTACCCCAGGGTTCTAACCTGGGACCACTGTTATTCTTGTTATTCATCAATGACATTTCTAATGTGATAAATTCTCACAAGCTGCTTTACGCAGATGATTTAAAGATATTTTCTGTAATTGGCAGTCACGACGATGCCCGGCGCTTGCAGGATTCTATTGACAGGCTGAAGGATTGGTGCGTGAGCAATAGTCTCCAAATGAACATGAGTAAATGTCGAGTGGTTACATATACTAAGAAAATTACTCCAATTGTATTTGATTATTCCTTTGACTCTCTGACTTTTATTCGTACTAATTCCATAAGGGATCTTGGTGTTACTTTCGATAGTACTCTTTCTTTCGCTGAGCATATTTCTCAGATAACCAAATCATCCATTAAAATGCTGGGTTTCATGAACAGGAGTTGCAGTGATTTCAATAATACTCTTTCTCTAAAGGTCCTTTTTTACTCGTACGTAAGATCTAAACTGGAGTATTGTAGTGTTGTGTGGTCACCCCATTATCGTTGTCATGTCGATCAGTTGGAACGCATTCAGAGAAGGTTTCTGAAGTTGCTGTATTTTAGGGCAAATAAATGTTATCCTGCGAGAGGTTTCGATCACGGTATGTTATTGGATCAGTTTGACTTCATTTCGCTTGAAAAGCGTCGAAAACTTCTTGCTGTGAAATTTTTGTATGGTCTCTTTCACAACCGTATTGATTGCTCTGATGTGCTGACTTTGTTTGGTCTTCATGTCCCACGCATGAACTCAAGGAACGTTTCCACCTTTGCTTTAAGAGCTGCAAGGTCCAATGCGCTGTTGAAATCACCTGTGTACGTGGTGTCGGTCTGCTTTAACCAGTTGTCCGGGCTTTGTGATTTGTTTGGGGATAGCCTTGCTGATGTGATGAGGACGGCTGTTCAGACTTTTTGACTTTTTGATTTTTTTTGCAAACTTGTTAAATTTAGTTCTTTTTTTGTTTTTATTTTAGCATTTTGGAGATGCATGTCAGCTGTGCTATTCATTCATTTTATTCATTCTATTCATTTTATTCATTGTAGTTTATTCATTTGGTAGTTTGTTTTTTTGTAATTTTTGGCTTATTATAGGTATAGAATCTCTACAGTTTAGTTTAGTTGATAATTTATAATTTTGTCCTGTAATTGGAATTATTCTGTTGGGCAAATAAATTGTTATTATTATAAATATAAGACTAATAGTAAAAAAAAGCGGGACGCAACAATAACTAAATGGTGAAAACGTCCTGAGAACGTCAATTTTTGCTCTCGATGAAGTAATTTACTCGGCTGCAGGTATTGGCATAAAATTGAGATTTCGGGGAATACCAGAGCAACAATCTAAACTCCGCTTTGATGATTTCGGCGAAAAGTTCAACCCATACCTTTTTATTGCAACGATTACCTACCTACCGTAGGAACATTGTCCGGTCGAGGAATCAATCGGGAAATAATTTTTAAGATCAACTCGATCCGCGGGGGTACCGGGGCGGAAAGAAAATCCGTACAGACATCGGTAATGATTACGTCCAGAGTCGATAAATTTAGTGAGCAGTTTTCATCATCTCTCTTATGGCCAGAAGGGGGATTCCGGAGGAGATCGACGGCGCGTTTACAGTGTTACTTTTTTGTTTGCAGCTCATACAGAATCGTAGGTATAGGTATTTGTACGAACTTGTTGAAACAGGGACCGCTCAAAGGAAGAATTTTCTCTGAAATGGGCGGATTTATCTTTTTTTTTCGAAATAATTTTCTCGAAATTGTATATAGGATTTAGAAAGTCCCTAATTTTCTGTCCTGGAATTCTATCCCTTTATTTTTCTTTTGTAAAGGCGACAATTCAAATTTTGATTTGCATTAGGACCTCTAGTTACGGATCGACTCGACGAGCAAAATGTTTGGGATCCGGCTCGAAGGACCAAAATGTTACGGATCGGCTTGAAGAGCAAAAAAATGTTTAGAGCTCGAACCAAAATAGACGCCGTTTGTCGTTTTTGGTGACACTTTCGTCCGCACTTTCATTGCGATTTCTGAACGGGTCAAATCCCATCGGTGTATAAAGCGCCGATATAAAAATGTAGACACTCCCGCGGGAGCGAGCGGGGAGGAACCCGGCGCAGGGGTAGCCGGCGGCTCGGGCCCTGATTGCTTTCTTATGAACCCGTCAACATTTATCTCTACGCTAACTGCGTAGGTAAACAACGGCTTATTATATTCCTCCGCCCGCCGTGCTGCCGCTGCCGCTGCCCGGGCCCGGCGATCGCGGCTGCCTCCGGAACACGGGAAGGCTTAATTCCCCGTTCCCGGCGTGCCCCGCCGCAGACGTGCATGCATAAATACGCCCGACGTATGTAAATGTAGAAGTTCGCGTTTATACGCGTTCGCCTCGACCCGACATCTTTTGCAATCCGCCGGGTCGCTTTCTTATATAACGATCCTTGGTTTGATCCCCTGATCATCCTGTATGTATTTTAGTGTTTTGGTTTGGTTCTTCTTTTTATTTTCACTTGAATTTGAATTGGAAAGAGTGAGATATTCGTTAGGGCATAAAAAAAATGAAAACGTTGACGGTGTCGGCGGCGCGAAACAGTCGAAACGAACCCGCTCCGTCAGGTAATTCGCGGAGGAATTTCATTTAAAATCGAGGAGGAATCGTTCCGTAGGTTGTTATAAGTTTATTTAGAGTATTCCAGCAATTTCATTAAAATTGCTGCTTTTTTCGTCCCCCCGCCGGGAGCGCGTGCAGTTAAAAATAATTTATTTGTGTCTTTGGTAGATCCTTTTCCGAGCCAGTTGCTAAGAAATTAAGACGTCTCTCTTGCTAATTATTCCTCTCATCGCGAGGTCCCTGATGCTTATCCCCCTCCCTCCCTCCTCCCACCCTCTCCCGCCCGCTTCTTCCTCCGGGCCCCGCTAGCGGCTCCCCTGACCTTCTTCTCGGCTCGGTTAAGACTTGCACGGCCTTCTTTGGTATAATTATAAAGTGCTGCGTTGAATTAATTCGTCAACAAGCGGGACGACGCCATCTTAGCTTTGGGCTTGATCGTCCCCCGGGCCGCTCGTTTAATAATAATCATCGTCATCATCTGTTCGCAACGCGCCAGTGGCGCTCGCTGCTATTAAAAAAAATTGAAACAGTTCAAAACAACAAGCTTTGAATTGGACAATTCATTTTTCTCGCACGTGAAGGAGGTGTTAGTTTTTCCATCTTTTGCGATGCCGTAACGAGCTATCTCGACGTCGATCACCCTTATCGGGGGGGGGGGGGGGGGTCGGCTCGTCAAGGGGTGGGCCGAGTTAGGAGGAGGAGGGGAGGGGGGTGGACGGTGCAGCCAATTTTGTCGCCTTCGGGGGCCGGTTTCCAGGCTACGATACACAAACGGAGGGTTATTAAAGCGCCCTCTGTCGTCGCGGAAAAAGCGCGCCCGCCGTCCCTAATGCTCCGTTTGTCTGTGTTTGCCTTCCGGGTTTATTTCGTCTCATTTCACCTTGTCGGGCGGATTATTCGGCGACCGCAAAAGGTCGTCGCAATGTAACTATTCTCGTAAAAATGAGCGAATAAGTAACCGGATTTTGTTTTTCAAGACCCCGCCGCGCTCGTCGCAATTGGAAGCGAAGTTATTAAACAGCATCAAGAAGTAATCTCGGAGGTCGATTCCTTATTACCCCCGGAGCCTCTCTCTCTCTCTCTCTATCTCTGTCTTTTTTATTAGCGTTTATTTATTTGTGTATTATTAAAGAGAAGAGATATAAATATCTACGAATTGGTGGCGACGATAATGATCATGCTCGGGTGGACTTCTTGGAGATTATTATTCGTTTATGTGTGGTAAATGAAAAATTTAATTTTCGAGACAGATCGGGAGGGATAGGGATCGTATTTATAGAACAGGATGGAACTCCAGGAAGAATAGACTTCGCCGAGGTCTCATAATGAAATTGGTTTCAAAAAATTTGACCAAGCCATGCTGTCTATTCATTAATTCATTACCACGTAAAAAGTTCCTTACCGAGTGGTAATAAAATGACAAGAAAAAAGTTACAGCATCAATCTCTGTCTCTCTCATCTATCTCAAAAACGTCTCTAATGCAGAAAACTATCGCATCGCAGAGCTGAATTATATATTATAGAAGTAAGAAAATAAACCAGTTACATCCGTTCTTACGTCGGTTTAATCTTCATAAATACTGAAATTTTTCCCAGAACAACATCATGTCAGCGTCGCTCAAATCGTTAATCCGACACCCCCCAACCAGATGAAAGGGTTCGAATTCGTCGGCTGTCGGGAATTCGATACTGTTCAATAAGTACCTCTCTTTCTATATACCTACCGCGGATCGAAGAGACGGCACAACATGTGACCGGGAGTGTCACGCGGTCCCGCACGTGACTCGTCCTCGTCGTCGTCGTCGTCCAGACAACCAGAACCAGAGAGTCCTGACAATAATCACCGCCGGCTCTGGTTATTTCCGGACTTCCCCACCGACTGTACCGGCCCTAATGGTGCCGGTCACGTGAGGCGGCACGGCCCCGACACCGGGGAAGTCTTACCGATCGCAAACGGATCTAATAAGCGCGGGATGACCGGACCCGGAAGTTTTTTCCGCACCTGTGAAAGGGCAAACGACTGTTCTCTCGTATAGTAATTGGTAATTAATTACGCTGATGATGGTTGTAATGTAACGAGTGAGAATATAACGAGGAGCCTTCGCATATACGCAGTCAAGCGACAAAATAAGTGTTTCCGCGATGTTATTTTAGGACACTTTCCACTTTGTCGTACGTAATACCTGCTCTATAGTTTTTGAATTACCCTCGTTTTATGTAGGTAGGTATTTATTTTATATAAATGTATCGCGTAGGTATGTGGTATGGCAGAGGGAACGGACGCGGGTATTTTCGGGACGTGTAAATTTTCCCATTAACCTTTTAATTTGCACACACTTTCCAATTCTATTAGCTTTTGTTTTAGTTGGTTAAATAAACTCCGGGGATTCCGGATCCCGACGGGGAAGTAGCGCCAGCGCCAACGCGACCGAAAGGATAACAACAAGCGCTTGCAGGCCGGGGAGGAGGAAACGTTAACGGCACACGCTGTACATGCAGCAAGAAGTAAGTTCGGCAACGCTTGAACCGCGTTCCGTCGTCGCGCCTCGTCAGCTCCGGGGGTTGTTTTTCCATCCCGGCAGCCTTTCGGGACGCTTAATGTAACTCGCTCTCATAATTACATAAATGTAACATCTGATAAAGCGTAATGTATTATTCATTTTCACTCTTTGGCCGTTCTTTCTCTCCATCTCTCCCCGTCAACTTTCCTACTGACTGACTTTGACTTCTGCTGCTGCTGCTGTTATTCTGCTTGCTCCCTGCCCTGCCCTGCTCGCTTACCAAAACAGTGGTGAATGTAAGTGAGTGATGCAGTCACCGAGTCGCGTCTGCTGAACAAAAACACGGAGAAAAGGGAAAAAATGCACACAGATTTTGTAATGGATGGAGTAGTAGAGCGGCAGGTCGGAGAGGCAACGCAACGTCCATCCGTTCGTATACGTGTAACGTATAATAAAAGCGTACAGTGCGTGCAATATTTACAATCCGGAACCCTTCCGCAGCGGCCGAAAGGGATGAAGAGCCGGAGTCGCCGCGGGATTCGAATCGAACTGATTGAATTCCGCTCTCCCTGTCGGCGTTATCGATAACACAAAGTCATGGTCGGAAAGTGATTACGAAATAAAGTATTAACTCGCCGGTGCCGATGCAACCGCACCCTTCGCTCGTTCCCTTGGGAATTAACGAAAAACCCTCGGCGCCGTCTGTGCGCACGTGCGCTCGAGTGCTCAAATTAGAAATCTCGGCTTATTTTTCTGCATGTTACATTTATGGAATCGTTTAAAAAGTGTCAAATCTACTAGTATGTTGTAATAAGGTACCTACCTACCTCGTTACATCGATACGGGGAAAAAGGAATAAGAGCTCGGAGAGGAGTGCAACGAGAGACATTTCCCATACGTACAAGGGCACAAATCCCGCGTCGACAGAAAGAGAGATAAGCCGGGCATCTCGGCATGCAGAAGAGATCTGCACCGCTCCTCTCATTGTGTCCCGGTTTGATTCTTCTGATACACACACATGGCCGATGTTCACGTACTGTGCCAAAGTAGAAAAATATGTATCCCATTGTCCGTCTGCGTGTGCCGCGATTTAAATGTGCCTTTGACTGGGATCTCCGTCCTGTTTCTATTATTGTCGTGTCCGGAGGGATCCCGAAGGAAACGGCATAATCCGCCGTATCCGCCGCCATTATTGCACGACAGACGTGACGTCTCTATTCTTGATCGGCGTATTGTTGATTTGATTCCCATATGCAGTCGCTTGATTTGAGGTTATTTGGTCACGGTGCCTTCCAAAATGACGGTTACTACGGTAAATTCAAAATGGCCCCTTTTTCCACAAAATTATGAATTTGTCGTTAAAAAATTGTACCTACGTAGTTGGAACGATTTTTTTCGCTACTGTTGCACAAATGTTACGTTTCAGGCTCCAATTTTGGTTCTAACCTGGTATTAACAGAATTCCGGGGACTATTTTCCCAAATATGAACGAGCACAGAATCGTATTTAAAAATTTAATCTCTGCGACACAATGTCTCCTTTCAAAGTACTCTCCTGCCCAACGCACGCACTCATACCAACAATATGGTTCCATTTTTGTCGAAATGTTCCTTCGTCGCATTTGCCGTAATCTCGGGAATCGTCTCAGATCTTCCCTTCAAGGGTCTTTTGAGATTGGGGAACGAGTCACAAGCCAGGTCGGATGAGTAGGAGGGGGTGGTAAGAACAAGAACAGTGATCGAGTATTTGGCCAAAAACTCACGAGTTCGCATTGCTGTGGACTGGAGTATTGTCGTGATGGAAATACCAGTCGCCATTTCTCCACATTTCTGGCCTTTTGGCGACAAATGGCATCGTTCAGACGTTTCAAAACTTCAATGCGATAAGTCTGGTTCACTATGGAGCCTTATGGTGGTGAACGATATGAACGACACTCTTAACAAAAAAAAAACAGTCTGCATCATTTTGATCTAACAGAAAATTCCACAGCAAGGCGTTGATCCTCAGGTCATTCTGACTCATTCTGAAATCCGACAAACGAAAAAGTTACAGTCCGCGCAATTCAAACAGTCCCCGTATTTTCTGAACAGACCTCGTATAAATATGAAACACCGAAGGCGACCCTTAAAGCAGTCCCCCCTCTGTATATATAAATCTGCTAGAAATACGAGACCGATGATGATGGTATAGGTAACTGGAAACCGTCGAATTAGAGAGAGCCGGGGCTCTCGTCCGGGGTCATGTTAATCCCGCCATCCCACTTCTGACGCGCGGCGATGACTCTGGCGCCGCTCATTAGCCCTCTTGTCCGCGCCGGACACCATGATTACGATGTATTACGCGTTTTATTAATTCCCCATCCCCTCGCGGAACGCAACGGCCGTGGTCCCCGATTCGCGGGGTGGGGAAGGGGACTGCGGGAGTGAGGTGGGAGGGGACGGGGTATGGGGGACGGTTCCGGGACGGTCATTATAATTTGTTTGATTTGTGTTATCCCGTCCGCGGCGGTATTGATTGCCGAACACTCGAGCTCCTTCTGTAAACAAGTGATTATAACACGAGTGTTCGGTTCGTTCCCGGTGAACATGTTGTCATCTCTCGGCCCGGGAAATTGGCTGGAAATTTTCGCAACGCCACTCGTTAAGCGTTATTAACCCTTTGTGTCGTGTAATTTATTGTCGGCAGGCCAGATGAAGCCCCATGTTGTCTATATCTATATATCGTTATAATTATAGGGAATTATTTAGATGTGTATATATTATCGAGAGAGAGAGAGAGAGAGAGAGACCGAATTCTGAGAAATCATTTTCCCAATAATGACATCGGCACAAGTATCGGGAAGCTATAATAATGCCCTTCTTAGCGTCGAGCGAGCACTCGATCTTTTATTGTTTACAAATACGGGCTTAATAATAATAATAATAATTATCGGGTATTGTTTTACTTCGATAAATATGAGCTCCCGTTTCTCTTTATGTACATAGACGGCGACGGGATGTTATCAGGCGAAGGGAGGGGGGGGGGGGGATAGAAAGAGAGAGAGAGAGAAGAGGGAGAGATTTATCGTGATTTATATTGTTTGCTCGATACTGCTTCTGTCGATGATTAAACCCTTTTAATAATAATTTAGTAGCGGTGCACTTGTTAATTTACACTTGTGGTACGATATCGTTCCCTCCGCGCGGTTTTTCATTAACGCTTTTGTCCTCGCGGACCTCTTGTCGCTTGTCGCTCGCCCTGATGACGACGTGATGATTGATGTCCACTTGCAATAATACTAATTGGATGCACTACACTTTGCGGTCGTTCTTTCTCATTACCTCGCTATACCGACTCGCATTTATTGTTTTGAAGTTTGTTATCCGGAAACTCCCCTATAGACTTTATTTGCCTTCTGCAATCGTAATTGATTCTTGACTGTTTTAATGTTGTTTTCGATTTTTTTCCCGTTCGAGAGCCATCTGATTGAAGATCGCCGAAAGCACCTCAGCCATATGGGCTTATCGTGCTCACCCGGTCTGCTTCATGTCACCCAGTCTGTCAGTTTGGTCCTTTGAACTACTTAGTTTGTATACCCGCATCACGGGCTCAGTGTCTTATTTAGGGATCATGTTTAGCTGTCTCTTTGGCCTTCCTATTATGTTCAAGTGTTCTTTTAGGGCAATGCGTCCCGTCAGTAATCCCACTGTGATACGCAACCGATTCCTGCCAAGTGATAGTAGTTCTTCAGTTGTCTCTGTTTTGGGCTCTTTATGAAGGCCACAGTTGATGTTTGATCATTTTATCTCAGTATTTTTTATGTTTTTTCTGAAGTCATATGTTTACTTGACCTCGTGCTGTACTTTTTGGTACTCCCAAAGCCAGTTCTGGGTCAATATATCCAGCCGAGGATCCACTTCTTGCCAGCTCGCCAGTTTTTTTCTTGCCTCCCCCATTATCATTAGATCAAGTGGAGGGAGGTCTAGAAGGACTACCATTGCTGCAGTTGGAGTTGTTTTCGTTGCCCCCGTTATCACAAGTCTTTGCACCTTGTTGATTTTATTTTTCGCGGTGATTTGTTGCGTCTTTGTCCACTATAACAAAGATTGGTTATGGTGGATATAATTGGTCTAATCACTCTGGTGTACGCCCAGTGCATGGTGGATATAGTTCCCATAAGTTCGTCTGACCGTCATGAATGTGGTCTCCTCTCTCTTCTTAATCTGTTGATTCAAGGTGAGTTTTGAGTCCAACATTACTTCAAGATATTTCACCTCTCAATTCCCTTGAACGTTTTGATGATTGAGGTTAGTGAACGCTTTGATCGTTGATTTGGAGGTAATTATATTTAGTCTCTCTTCATCTGTTCATTTGGTTACGACATTTAGGGACATGCAAGGCCTTATTGTGTCGTTGAATTTACCTTGGATTAGTATGGTCATCGGCATATTCTATAGTCTTGATTCCCTGTTAATCCAGACGCTTTAGTAGTTCGTCCATATCAACCGTATACAACCGAGGTACCCTGTGGTCACCTCCAATCATGATTTTGTCAATTTTGAGAAGAGCGAATCGTTAATTATTGTCGTTATGTTGTGTCTTTGCTTGCCGACATTCTTGAAAAACCGATAATACGCGAATTGCGCGTGTTTTAATTATTAATTCGCGATTGTGATATCGTTGATGGCTGATTGGTGTTAAGTTGATTATCTTGACTCTTTGAGTGAGGAAAGAAGGCAAGAAGCTCAACGGGCGCACACCCGCTTCCAGATATAATCGAGGTGAGCTGATTAATTCATTATGACCATTTTTATTGCATCATTTTCAATCATCTCGAGGGAGTCTATACCGTCCCCATATTCTGATACGGAATCATTAGATCTCGTCCTTCTTGCTTTTCGTAATTACTCCATTAACAGCAATAATTACAATCTTTTTATCGCCAACTAAAAAGAGTTCCAGCGTTGTTACCACTAAACAGTTCGTATAAAAGTAACCATGTCACATTTATCTACTCTGCTCGCGTCTAGATGTATGCGGTTGCCTTCCCCCCGATGACGCTTGATAAAGTGACGAAGTGACTAAGTGCAAGGAGACAAAGAAAGTGCAATGTCAACGCGTCCACTTCGGCTATATACTCGTATACATAGAAGACAGGACAGGACGGGAAAAAGGAAGAGGGTCCAGCTCGCCTGCTAGCATCGTAATCCCGTTTTCGGCGACGCGATGTCCGACGGGAGAGCAACAGGGAGCGACCTGCCGGGTTTCCTACACACACGGACATCCAATTAATTAGGGCCGCCAGTGGATCCATTGTGGCCTTTGTTTTGCCATTGTCGCGCGGCATTAGCCCTCAGATATCATCCGCTGCCGGATGTCGTTCACACAAACAACTTGCGCTCTACTCGTACACACACACAGTCGCTCGCTGCTACGTAATAATAATATGAACTCTGCCGTATAATACACGACGACATTGACCCGTCGCTCTTTTCGAACTCGCGCCGACATAACAACAATATACGATGACGGAAGTTTTAGACAAATAATATAATGGCGCGATCGAAGTGCTGCATTCAAGAGATGATTTTTTTTATCTTATGGTATAATCGCCGAGACCAGAACGACCCCTTAATGTGGATCCATCGTGCCCCCCGCGATCAGGCCCCAGAGGGACTGTTTACAGTCGACCGACGCCGCGTGCGGTAATCGAGTTGCCGTGTAACGCTGCATAAAGATAAATGCCCGGCAGTTTACTTGACCGCGGGTGGCGCCCGGCTTCCAGGAGAACGCCGCCGCTTCCGGGAGAAAATGGGACGCCCGTCGCTCGCTCTCACGTGACATTACTTCCTCTCGGTCTCGACGGTGATGCCGCACACGTTAATTGGATCGTTTAAGAGTTCTCGATGCTTGGGCTAATACCTGTCGCGGCGTGCGAGGAGGAAGAGGCGGAGGAGGAGGGAGGGGGACCGGGGAGGAAGCGCAATAATCGATCCCCGATAAACATAATCCCATCCGGTCCAGACAGGAGAGCAAACAGATGACTCTTCATTAGTCCGGGTTATGATGTTTATGGACAAACAGCAACGCCGGCGTCACGTCCCCGAGTAACGGTGTGAGTGTGATTGCTTGACGCCTTGGAGAGAGAGAGAGAGAGTGTGTGTTTGGCCGGTTCGGAGTTTCGGACTCGATGATGATGATGATGATGATGATGATCGTTGTGGCGGTGACTCGTCGTCGTCGTCGTTCCTTTAGAAATTTTAACAAGCGTTCATTTATCTAATTGCACGCAGACGAACGCCGCAGCAGAGACAGATACTTATCGGTCGGATTCCTTTTTGTTCGGCGGTCCCTTTGCGCGAATCAGCGACGGCGGCGCGCCTTTTCCCGGTCGCTGTTTTTCATTTTGCCGGCATGTTGTTGAGGACTAAGTGCTGTTTATGAATATAAAGCCGATAATTGGCACCGGAGTGCACACACAAGGGCTTTTATTCGCCCCCTGCGACTGAATGAGAACCGAGCCCCGTATACCTCCTCTTCTCTTTCATCAGAGCTCGACGTCGGCAGTCGCGGCGACGACGGGGCTCTTTCGCTCCCGCCTCCGTGAATTCGGAATCCGACGGAACGGCTCACAACATCACACACACGCTCTCCACTCTCTCTATTATTCTCCCGCGTCCGTCACCTCGACAGTTTTTCTCTTTATACCATCCTGAGGTGTGTCTTTTAATGGGGTCAATCTGGAGCCAGTCGTTATAGGATCTCGAATAAACAATGGCATCCCGCCCATCTTTGTTGCCAGAAGAAGAGCAGCTATTTGATATTATTTAGAGAATACCCTCCCAAAACGTTGACTTGTTGGAGTGTAATAAACTTGTAATATGCTGGGTAGAATGATGTTATCGGTTAGAGCAGACCTGTAATAATCTTTTGGTTATTCGGGTTTCTTTAATTGGTCAGGATCGCCAGAAGGTGA
The DNA here is from genome assembly GCA_910589415.1 of Malachius bipustulatus. Classification (NCBI taxonomy): domain Eukaryota; kingdom Metazoa; phylum Arthropoda; class Insecta; order Coleoptera; family Melyridae; genus Malachius; species Malachius bipustulatus. Next base: position 17,311,115 of record OU342632.1, read on the forward strand.
CGGTTGAAGGTCTGTTAAGGATGTGGTAGATTAAAGGTGGGTATTCGGAGTTTCACTTGGTTTTTATTAACAACAAGGTCTCATCCGAGACTTTGGCCTGCTGGCGGAGTCGGGCCTTCGGCCCCCTTCCTCCATGTGTCAAATTTCAGTAATTCCTTGTTAAAGTTGACATTTTTCATGTTTTTTCATGTTACCATTTTTCTATGACGCCATACGGCCTTGTGATCGGTAGATTCTAAGTTATAGTTAAAATCTGTCATCTCTTTTTGTGTGTTATTTTTTTCTGCATCGCTCCTGAAGGACCGTAATAGTTAGCTTCCCATCCTAAGGCGTCAGAAATTTGACACGAAAGCGCAGTTTTTTGTAGATATGTGGATTTAAAAATGCTGATTATGCTGAAAAATAGCATTTTTTTATATAAGAAAAAATCTACATTGAAAAGAAAAAGAAAAAAAAAGAAAGAAAGAAATGATCCTATCGTGGATTTACTGCAAATTATATGTTGAGGAAAAAAAATTGAAAAATACTATTTAGAAAATACAGGAAGATACAAATGGGGAACGCGGAAAAAAGTCGGAATGACCTGCCGAAGTTTTTACTGATTTTGACAGTTTTTCCAACGTTGAAGGTAAAATACTATATATGCCTTTTTTGTAGGTAATGAACGTCTCTATCGTACTGTTTTGTTATTTTTCGATCGGTCAAAAAACAATTTAAAAAAAATCGAAATCATGCGAAAAATGATACCGCTCATCTATTTTTTTTTTTTCGAAAAACGATAATTACTCGTACAAAGTTTGTACGTCTATGTTTTCCCTAAGTATAACCGTGCCAGTTGAATCTCTCCGCAATGTACCGTTACTGAGAAACAAATCCTATAAGGGTAAGTTGCAAAAAAGAGTACGGCCCTGAACAGGGGCCTTTGCATTCTTGGATTCGCCCATTTTCCATTAAAAATTTTTAAAATCTTAAGAGCCGGCAAATTCACCCAAGCAAAATTCTCCGTTTTGTCCTGTTTCTAATAGGTCCTTTCAATTGTCCCCAAATTTTAGTCTAAAAGTTTCGGTGTTAATTAAATCTTCTGCGGGGATGCAAATAATCGTTTCAATTTTTTTTATCGAGTTGTTTGAAGATTCGATTTAAGATTTTTTGCTTATATTTAACCACCCCCTATTTCATATTGGAGCCTTTTGTCCAAAAATTGGCCCAGGAACATAATACTCTTAAGTTTGATCACTTACATATACCTACTTTCTTAACACACTGTATTGATATTTTGATAAAAATGTTGAATTTTTGTTTAATAATTTATGCAAGCCTCGTCATTTTGTTTTCATAGAATTTTAATAATTTTTAAGGGGCAAAGAGAATTATCGTCAATAAATTGGTCCTTCGAAGTATGATTTGAAAACAAAAATTAGAAAAATTTGCTTATAACAGATACTGTAAGGTACGGTTTTACCCCTTGCCAAGAAAGAGTATAGAAATGTAAATTTTTCACCCCATTTCAGGCTGTAATTTAAGCGGTAACTTCTCAAAATAGGATGGTAAATTGTTTTTTTTATGATCCCCCTTCCCTGCAAGTTCGTCAAGAAATCTTTACTTAAATTTTCTTTACTAATTATTTTTCTTTAACTTTTTTTCGAAATTTCAACTTCTCTTTGTTTTTCAAAAAAGAGTCACAATAACTGACTTTACAATAAACCCTCACTCTCATTATTGTCTTTCTTGCATTGTATTCTTTGTTCCCTACTATAAAGCTTCAGGTTATCAGAAACGTTCGTCGTAGCTTAGAAGAAAGGAGGAAAATTTGAACGTCCAAACTGCCGTATAGTCCCTGCTCGCACTGTTTCGGAATGTGTCCCTCTGTCCGGGGGCATGTCTTCGACGCGCCCCGTCCCCGTGTTTGTCGACAGAAGGCGCGTAACCGTGAATTCGATGCGGATTTGAATCAATTACACCCCATGAGTCGGAATCGCTGTCGATTTGTCTTGCCCTCCCCGAAGCGCCGCCGCCTCTTCCTCCTCCCGCTGTCCACCCGCCCCCCTACCCGAAAGCCACCTCCGGGGGTATTCAAATGCCTCCGCTCACGTCGCCACCTACTACGCATGTTAAACGAACGAACGAACAACAATAATGGGACTGTTTTTCACCTCTTTTCATCTTTTTTTTTACTTTTCTCGAATTTCATGATATTGTTACAATCTCTATAGGTACTATAATCGTTCATATCTGTATGTTGCTACCCTGCTACTACAGCAGTTGGTTGATTAACAGAACAGTCATTGCTGATGCTGTTGAACAAAGTTCGAACCCCGCTTAAATTATGGATGTTACGTGCGCCTGAAAAAATGCTTATTTATTATTTATTGTGAATAATTTTTCTGTGTTCATGAGTGTTTGCGAAACGTATAGATTGATTCTTGAAAGATAGAGGGATGCTGAATAAAACCACCAGATAATGTTAATCGTAATATTTATTTCAACTTTTTTTTCTTCTTTTCCAGGTTCTTTTATCTTTACCATTTCACTTTCTACGCGTACCACTACCGCTTCAACGGCCAGTACAGCCGTCTCGCTCTGGTCACGTCATGGTTCTTCATACTGGTAAGTCGCCGCGATGAGCTGGAGCTGGAAAATAAATTAAACCAATTAAAAATCTTAAAAAAAACACAACAAAATAAAACAAACAAGACAAATAAAAATAGAAAAAGTGTATTAATTAACAGTTAATGAACGGTAAACTGGTGGCGCTGCTGCAATCATAGACCGTCTGACGATGAGAGGCGACGTTGTTTTTTCCCCCGCCGCCGTCTCCTCTTCGATGATGCTAAAATCGAATCTAATACAAGTTAATTAGCGGAATCCCCGGGGAGAACGAGCAGTTTCGTCCCCGCGTCGCCCATCTCCCCGACTTCCTCCTCGGGTATCCCTGTCGCCGTGATTCCCGTCTCCCTTCCCCTTCCGGCGACGAACCGGTCGTTCTGCAGGTCTCCGGATAGGTTTCGGGCTGGCCTTAGGCCCGCCGTAGCTAGGACGGACCATCGGTATTCAGTGCTCGACTCGCGGGGGTGGGCAGGCGGTTTGAGCCGCCGCCGCAACCGCCGATCGGTGTGCAGGAAATATGATTTTTTAATAGTTTCGCCACGTCGGCGGGATTGCGTTAGCCGCGAACGGCGTAATTCGGCATTTTCGATCCCTCGACTCCCATAATTGGATATATTGTATATTCATGCCTTCTTCGCGCGCCGAGAGTCTCTAGCTCGAGGGGCGGCGGTTCATCGAGTCAAGTGGGGCGCCTTAAAAGGAGCGATCTTCAAATATGAAATATGCAAATGCCACGCCGCCGCTCAGGCGAACTGTGCCGGATAGCAAACTCTGGTTGCTCCTTCTTGTAAACATCGTTATAATTTTGTGTTTTCTTTTCTTTTTTTTTTTTTTGTTAATCGATGTGAATTGTGACTTGGGCAAATAAAGAACTCGTGATTCAGAGAGCAGTAAATAATTTAAAAGGGACTAAACCCAGAAAAGGGAGATCCAGTTAACATATAGGTAAGACACAAGACTTTTTTTAAGTCTTAAAAAATGAGAATTCTCTTTCTTGTGGCTCTAAGACCCTTACTAGTAAAATTTCAACATTTCGAATGAAGCGTATACGTATACTTACAGTTTAAGTTCAATAAAGACTAAAAGAGGTAATAACAGAAGCGGGATAGAACGCTTTCATTCTCTCTCTCTCTCTATCTATCTCTCTTACACTCAAGAGATCCGTTTTCGTATAAACGTCATACGGGAAATGTCGCCAATAATAATAATAGAAAGAATACCGTAGCAATTATTATTTCCGGTGTAGCGGAGAGTCCCGCGGCCCGGCTACAATATTTATCCCGGCGATGCAGCCAGCCAGTCAGCGTTCCCTGAAATAAAACCCTTATCGAAATGGAATGTTTGCCGTGGCAGACTCGACTGCCGTGTATATACGCCGCCGTTGAGCGATGTTGAAATGTGGAAGAAATTAAACTGGCAAATAAATAAGCGACTGTCGCTCGCTACCCGTTGACCGGAAATGGGGCGGCGGTCCTCCGGAGACCCCGTTCCCGGATTTAATACCCGGAGTTATCAAATATTGTCTGCACAATAATAATAATAATAATAGGGCGAAGCGGGCGGGAGAGGAGACGACGCCGTCGCGGCGGCAGCGGAAAAAATAATAACCTTAAGAGCAGTCGGCGTTTGTTCTTTTGTATATTGTTAGTTGTCTCTGTAATTAAATCCGGATTATTTCTTAAATTGTAGCCCGGAATCTCGACCCCGACAAGCAGCAACAGCATCAACAAGACGTTCATCAGTTGAAATCCTAATGATGTCGTCGTCGTCGTCGTCCTTCTTGCTTGAAATTCTCCGCTGATGCCCTTTATTCGTTCTGCAAATTTCGCATTTCTTACCATTCCCTCGCCATAAATTAGAGCATGTCTTAATTCATTAATTCGTAATTCTCGTTTTGTGTCCCCTTGAAGAAGACGTGACGCGAGAACTGCGACGGGAATGCGATACCCCCCATTAGCGCTCATTCGAGCCTTGCAACCAAATCATTGCAATTTGACGCACACGCCAATCCCACAGCTCTTCAAGCCGTGCTCGTGTATGAGAGACAAGAGATTATCATCATCCGATATGGCTCGCAATACATACATCCTGCAGCCGGGAGGGAGGCAACATATTCACCTTGTTATTGTGACATTTCCATTTCCGCGTCTCTCAATTGGTTCTCAGCATGCTCCTGAGTGGTTTATCGTCGGCGCGCATTTTCCACCCGCTCCCGTCGACGATCTGACCTCCCCCCCCCCCCACACACACACACACACTAACAAACAATCGGTGGCCCCTGAAGCGTATCGCATTGATAACCGCCGAAAACGGTCTCGTCTCAATTCCGCAACTCCTTTCGCTTATTGAAGATTTGCATCGGTTTCAATGAGGGGTAGTTGCATGCATAACGCCCAACGGCCGAGGGTTCACAATCGCAATCCCTTCGGTTTACGAGCGAAGGGAGCGTTCTGCGTGCGTGTGACAGCGAACCGGCGGGAGGTTCGTCCCTGGATGTACGGGTCGTGTCGCAGATCCGGCCCTGCAGGTTTGAATGGGACTCCCCGGGTCGCCTTCTAAAACCAACCCCCTCGCGCTCGACGGATTAGATTAGTTTTTATATTTTGAGATGTCGGAGGTGTTTTTTTTTCTTTGTAGGAATACGATTTTCCTTATTTTGCAGTCATTTGTTCGTTTGACAGGTTACCTGTTTTTTTTTACGCCTAGCTGACGCAGGGTGTTTTTATTTCTACGTTAGAACAATGTTTATGTCTTTATGTATCCGAGCAACAATTTCTTTTTTTGTCTTTTTCCGCTGGTTGAGTGTATGGCACCCTCCACCATGCAGAATATACAGGTTTTGTTATTTTGCTAAATTGTGCAAAGCTACCAAGGCCCGTGAGAAAACCTGTTAACATTATCAAACCGGTTTTTTTCCAAGAATAAATTTGGCCTATCTTAACTTGTGTCCAATTGGAATCTTGGGAATTGTAACAGATACAGAGGTTAAGTGAACAAAAGTGGTAATTCGACGTTTAAGCGTATATATCAAAAAACACAATAATAGTTGTACTGTTTTTATTTTTTGCCAATAACTTGGGGGGGGGGATAAAATTGATTCCTCCCATAGATGCGCACGCAACTTATTCTCCTTGGTATTTCTTTTATTTTCCACATATTTTTATTCGTTTTAGAACGCGCTCAGCCTAATCTATTATCAGTTACTTTCAACAATTCTCTATGATTTTTTTTTGTAATCAATACGTCCGTCAATTATTATGTGACAGTTTGTGACTGCCGCTTACTTTTTCAGAATTTACTTTTGTCATAATGAACGAACATGAGCTCCTGTTTTAGCACTCGATGGTGTACTTCTTCCATCACTACGAGTTGCCGGTGATTCTTCAGCACAACCACATCCACCAGTTCCTGTTGCGTAACCAGCAGGGCAGGCAGCAGGGCGGCGGTGGCGGAGCGGATCAAGACGCGGGCGGGCTCGGCGGCGATCAGCAGCAGCAGCAGCAGCGGCGGCGGCGTCACCAGCTGCACAACACTCCGCTCTCGGCGCGTTTCACCCGCCTCTTCAGCGTCGTGCGCTCCTCGTCGGCTCAGACGACGCCGCTGGCGCCGGCCGCCGGTGCCGGCCACGCGCCGTCTTCCTCGCAGCCGCCAACGCCCCCGCCGCCGCTCCCGCCGGACACCTCGACCGTCGGCACCACGGCTCAGCCTCTCACCGCCACCCAGACCAGCCAAACTTTGCCCAGACAGGTATTTCCCTTCGCGCGATCCCAAAGATTGTTATTGTCGTCACGATTTTGCTTCCAGGTCGAGTCGCAGGAGGCGCAGACGACGCCCGAGACGGTCGAAGACGTCGCGCCGGCCAGGGCCAGCACGGCGGTGGCGGCGATTCAGACGATGGAAGGCGGCGGAAGGCATCCCTCGGGCGGACCGGATCAGCCCTGAGCGGTTCGTTCGGAACGGCAGTGATGATGTGATGTATATAAGATAAATACATAAGCGTTGTACTTGTTGCTTTTATATTATGTATATAATGTGACCTAGTTATGTAATTATTAATATTATTATTAATATTTGCTCCAGGTGAATGTATTAATAAATAACACGTTAAATTATAAACGAATACCTACCAGTAAATTATTGGATAGTATTTCTGTCGGTTTTATTGCTTTTGTCTCTCTCTTCACCTAAACTAAGATCCGGGAAACTGCCATAAACCTGAAGATGGTTCGTGAGGAAGATTAATTCAAAAACATGTAGGTAAGTTTTTGGTTTATTAAAATAATACAATGTTACTAGCTATCTTATATAAAGAGACTCTTCTTAAGATCTATTCTTCATTGCTGTGTTTTAATAACATAATATTATACATAACCTTATCTTAGGTATTCAACCTCAGCAGCTATTGTTGATATTGCAAAAAAATTAAGTAAGGGTCGTGGACTGAGTTGGCAGAAGGGCAGGAGCGAAAGAAAAAATGCAATAAATCTATGAAAATTATAGACAAATGAAGAATTTACAGCAGATATGATCTAGTGGAATAAAAAAATTTAATAGGACGCCATAAAACTGAAAATTCCACTTGTAGTTGGATCCATATAGCATAAACATTACTTGCAGTAAATACAAACATCATAAATTAAATAACTTACCGAATCATATATGAAGTAATAATTTAATTTTAATATAAACCCTTCCAAAAAGCCAAAAAAATTAAAAGTTTTTGTATAAAGAATCTTATACAATATGTTGAGAATATCGCCGAATTGTACACACAGGATAATTAATTTTTAAAGGATTAAAAAACGACATAACTATAACTGTATGCTAACAAACCAGTTGTGTGAAAATGCAATGGTAATAAATTACTAAAACGATAATAAATAACAAAAACATTACCTACAGTAGTAATTACAACAGCATAATTTAAATATCAATAACTTACCGGATCATATACAAAGTTATATTTTGATAGAAATCAAATCGACAATAATGACGAAACTAACAATAGATCCTGTTCGATTTAAACATTTAGAGAAAGAAGGAAAGGTCCGGATCCAGAGTTTTGACTTGAATCTCCAGTGGCGGGGATTCGTAAAAAGAAAAAAAGGGCAAAAATGCCGTAAATTGCAAAAGGGGAAAATCAATATCTGGTCAAATAGCGTTTGTTTGAGTAATATAAAGACAAAGAAGATTGAAGAAAAAGAAGAAAGGGATGCAGTGCGGTTTTTATGTTCAAACGATGTCCCCCAGCGAACAAAACCATTTTATTAAAAATCGTTTTTTCGTAGATTGCGCATTTGCCTTTTTTTTTGTTTCGGGCAACTTAGTAAACCACTCTTGTTTATGATTGATTTGGCGCAAGTCTCGAAGTGGGGAGGCGGGAGAAAATCAGGTATAAAAACGGGGGGGACTGTTTTTTGCCCCTTGGTTAGCTGTGAATCGTCGGACAAAAAAAATTTCGGGTAAAGAAACCTCGCGAGAGCACACAACCTGGTGTGGCGCAATCGCGAATCTGTTCATTACTCATCGAGATAACGCCGTTTTGGTTCTAGAGCTTTTTTGCCAAAGTGGGAGTAACCGAGAGTATCGGATGGAGTTGGAGACATAATTATTCAAGGGGAGGCAATTACTTTACAGGGACGAAAAAATTCAGTCCTGTAAATTCATGTTCTCTAGGATTTCAGACAATTTTCGTGCGATTCATTGTATTAGCGGCGAAGAGGAATTGTATCAGGAAACCTAAAACACACGGAATCGGACATACCTCCCACAGTTTTTGCCCAATATCGCGCAGCAAAAAAACCTAATTTTCTTGGATTGATTGATTTTTATTTCAAAAATAGACAAATAGCGGCCAAAACAAAAAATCGAAATTTTTGTTTATCATGAAAGGAGAGGGTGGGCAAATCTAATAAGAATGGTTTTTACAGTTGCAGGTCAAATTTAGTAGGTTATTATGAGTTATAAACAAATGAATATATAGCAATTTTCCATTTTGAAAACAGTGTAGGTACATCGGAAACGGCTCCAAATATCGGAAAACGGTTTAAAAATGAATCAATAGGCGGCCAATCCAAGAAAATTTGATTTCTTTGCTGCGCGATTTTTGGCCAAAACTGTTGCAGTTATGTCAGATTTCGTATGTTTTAGGTTTTTTCTCCCCCCCTCGCCCCTAATACACGGATCCGCACAAAAATTGGTCGAAACCCTTGGGAAACATGAATTATCCCTCCAAACTTCGTCCGATACTTCCGGTGACTTGGACAAAAAACAAACTAAAAACCCTAACGGCGATATCTCGATGAGTAATGGACTGCTGTTTCTTTTGTCCGACGCCTCACAGCTAACCTAGGAGCAAGAAACCCCCCCCCCCCCCCGGTTTTTATACCTGGGTTTTCTCCCCCTTCCTACCTCCGAGACTTGCGCCAAATCGGCTACATAACAAGAAGAAGAGTGGTCCACTAAGTTGACCGAAACAAAAAAAAAACAAGAGTGTTTTTTGAAGATTTAGATCCACCCACTATTGGTTTCATTCAGAAAATAAAATTAGACAAAGGACAAAATGTTCTGAGAGAGAATGTATTATACTGTTCAGGATATATCCCTTCTCCTCTTGTTCGCTCCCTCACATCCCTCACCCCCTTTCCGTACCCTCTCATTTGAAAGAAAGAAAACAAAATTTATCATGATTTACACAATAACAATTAGCAAGTCATCACGACACGGCGTAATAATTAATAATTGTCCATCATTATTTGATCAACGGATGCGTCGTGCGTGTCTTTTTCAACGTTTTTCGATTCGTTAATGGATTGCTTGCTTCTTTCACTCCAAATAGGGGATACGCCATGACGAGGTTGGTTGGTTTTGGTTAGTCGGATGGAACTCGGACCGAGTCCCCGTCTTATTACAGGGGAATGAGGAAATAATACACAGCACACACGGCATATTAGTGCACATGGAATGCCGCCCGCCATATTCGCCCGCGGACAATATAAGTTCGAACAAAAACAGGACCGAAAACAAATTAAATACACTCCACTCTCTGGAAACTTTCGTGACGTAAGGTTTCGTTATTGTTGGCCCGCGGCCGGTTGCCTGGCAACTAACAGGCACTGCTTTACCTGGCCGGATGGATGGATACACATCATCATCGTCACCAGTGGTGTCACATCTGCATCAAAAGACCTAGTAGGTACTTATTACTGCTGCTTGTCGGTGACAATTTTTTTATTGGAAAGCCTCATGTCAAGTTAAAATTGTCATTTTCCAGTTAAAAATTGAAACAAACTCATTTTGACTGTCCGTTCTGGAACTTTCTTTTAAGGAAAACGTGACCTTTTGCATCCAGTCGTTTTGACACATTCAGAAAGTGTCAAATATTCCCGGGGTTGCGAAGTTGCTGCTCTGAATTAAAAACTTGGCGCTGAAACATCAATTCCTGCCTTTTTTGCAGTTAAAAATTAACATGGTCTTCTGAGACCTTGGCCTGCCGAAGCTACACCTACACCACGTCATTCATAAGTTAATGTGAAAAAAAAATAAAAAAAAAATTTCATCGATTTAATAATTTTTAAATAAGTGTAAGCTAATTTGCGACCAGCGAGGAATTTTTTATTTTTCGCTGATTTTTCGATAAAAGTGCCAACATATGTGAGACGAATTGAATCAAATTATATGTTGAAGAAAAAAAACTGAAAAAAAGTTCACGATGTAGAAAATACAGGAAGATACAAATAGGGGACGGGAAAAATTTGGAATGACGTGCCGAAGTGTTTTCAACGTTTAAGGTAAAAAACTATATCTACCTTTTTTGTAGGTAATGAACGTCTCTATCGCACTGTTTGGTTATTTTTTCGATTGGTCGAGAAAAAATTTCGAAATCATGTGAAACATGTTGACTGGAGCGTCGAAAAATGAGTTTTCCAAGAAAACCATTTTTATACGATTTTCAAATGGGAAGTTCCTTTTTGCCAGCTTGACAGGATGACTTGCGATTAGTGCCCGAAAAACCGTGATATTTTCATAAAAATGAGGCAAGAGAATCAATTTCGTTCAGTTTTATGGTAAACTTTTGCAGGACTGGCTGGATCGCCAGGTGAAGGTCCTCAGGATCGCAAGAGATAATTCAGACTATCTCGTTGTTGGACTGGAAGTACTTACTTTAGATATTCATGAGTTCAAAAATAAGACTCGGGGTTGAATTATTAAATTAATTTTTTTATAATCCAAAGTCTATCCTTTGAGTCAATTAGACGTGCAGATTTTTTTTATAGCCCAGTTTTCTTTGAGGGAAGATTCGTCAGAAAGAAGGAAAGTTATGAGAGAAATTGAACGAGTCGTCCCTGTTGTGTACCGTCGATGCGCGTTTTAAAAATGAAATATGTTTCCCTGCCACGGCCAATTGTTCGGCTTATTGGCTTGATAATGCAGGGGAAATTCGAGTGAACCGTCTTGAGCGGATTTGCCTTAGTTATACCAATCTATAATTCATTGCATATTTCCGAGTAAATCTTTTTCGAAAATTTAACTCGCCGTCCTGCAGAGTGAGTTCTGCCGGCTTATTTCGCTGATACGAAACGTTCCATAAAACAAATAAAGCTGCTTATATGCTGGATGAATTTAAAACCCCAACCCCACTCCCTCTCCTTGATTCGCTCTTCAATGCTCCACGTACTTAGGTATATACGTTTACTCTGAAGGAATCAGTTTACCGAGATTTTAAGAGAAATGCAATATGAATAAGAATTCTGTTAGGTACATTTAAGTACTTTTACCTGGCTGTATACGGATTCGTTTCACGAAGAAAATGTTTCATTTAAAAGCCAGCAATCAACTTGTACTACGTTTCCAGAAAGTTAAGTGAATTGTATGATCATAGCCAAATCTTATTTATAAACATTGATTGCTTACTATTATTGCGGTGCCATGTTTATCAATGCACTCTATTTTATAAGTTACGTTTTAAAACTTGCAAGAAACTTTCTCCTCCGACCTTTAACAAGATTGATTCAAGTAAGGAAAAAACCAAAGCCAAGCCACCTCCACCTTTAATCAGCCAGCAATCAATTATTTTTATTTTCGCCCGCCGTTCGTTCCCCAAGATGGAGGAAACGATCTTCTCACCTCGGTTCGGAGACGGCGGCTGGCGGCGGCAATATATATAGGATATAAGCGGTAGTGGCGAGTAACAGATGGATCCGTGCACTATCTGAGAATGCAGGCGTTCCGGTTCACTGGTCGAGATATAAACCTCGCTCGCCGGCTCACCGAACTAACGAAATCACTGATTGACGATCCGACAGTTTAACGTCCCCCCTCGAACCCTTTGTTTGGGGGTTTGGTTCGGGTCTTGACTGAATCGAGCCGAGGAGGGAAGGGCCGGCGACCCGGGAACAGGGGGATGACTGTAAACGAATCAAATTTTAAGTGTCGCGTCCAATTTATTGTTCGTCGTCTTCTGTCGGTGGTGGTGACTGGTGAGTGGTGACTGGTGACGGTGGTGCAATAAGTTAATTTGATGTAACGGAATCATAAATTCATAAATCGACGAATGAAATGCATCGGTAATGTAAATAAAGCGAGCGAGCTAGTCCGAGTAAATATAACGAAAGAGCGAACGAACGAGCGATTCTTTAAAAGGACGACGACTTTGATTATTTGATAATAACAGGAGAGACGGGATAATAAAGAAGGCTAGAAATAGGCCAGAGTGTAACAGCAGGGTGGGGTGCTATAAGTTAATTTGAACGGGTCTCTTCTCTCGCTCGCCGTAGTAGGTAGGTAGGTATATTCGTGCATAGTGTTCCTTTGTGACGGGGCGAAAGAGAGAGGGAGTGAGGATGAGAGCAATACCATTTGTAGTTGAACAAAAGGCAGCTGAGCTCCGACCGATTTCTAATTACTACGTTTGGCGTCGCTCGCCTTGCTTTGAGCCGCATAATTACCCAAACACCCGGAGGTTTCCCCGCGTTCAAGCAGGAGCATGGCATGGCATGGCTGATACACCGCCGCACACAGCCTTCCCTCCTCTCGATACCTATACCTATAATATAGCCGCCGCCGCCGCTTTATCTCTTTTCCTCCCGATGCTCGCTCGCTTCCTTTACGCTGCTGCTGTATCTTATTTATTACATTTTTGAAATGTTGTAAAGCAATTTAATTACTTCCCTTGAAACCTTTGTGGATCACGACGTACACAAATAGAGAACAGGAATCGCAAACATTGCCGAGCTTCATCGTTAATATGAAATTGAGATACCTCCACATCCATGCAGCTCCACCTCCACCTCCATATCTCCACCAACACCGACACCGTCAGGTGTGAGCATCAAATTTCAATACCTGCGTCTTATTAAAAATAGCTCCCGACCTAATTTAATTTCTAGCAGGTCATTTTTTCCTCGCAGCAAAAAGAGGAGGATCTCCATTTGCATCTAATTCTGACACGCTTCTGAATAATCTCCCGGGTAAATGTTTGCCTTCAAGTTTGTATCGAATGTATCAATGGTTCGGGAAAGTTTCGGGAGCTGTTAAAAAGTTTTTATTACTCGGCAGCCTTGTCGATAATCCCATGCAGATACACGAGGGTGAAATTCAACCCTCCTCCAGACTCGGCGAAAGATGGGCCCGGCTATTATTCCCGTCGTTACGATCCGATTCGATCGACGTTACTTGCTCATTGTCGCCGAGAGGATCTATCCTTTAACCTGAAACCTTTACCGATTGGAAGATATATTTTATGGGGTAGGAACAGGCGGCAAGCAAGATGCATGCAGAGTAGTTGATCTCAACCTTCTCCTCCTTCAATCCACTCCACTATACTCCACTCCACTCCACTCCACTTCGTACTCGATCCATGGGAGAGGACGAAGAGAGTCACGAGAGTTATTTTGCAGAAAAGGGTATCGCGTTACTTTACTGGCTGCTTTACGGGGTCGTTACACCCTCAACTCGGCATGCAACCAGAGATGCCTCTGCCGCTCCCGGCTCGAGAGGCACACCTGACAAATATTATGTCAGCACATGTCTTCAGGGAATATGGGTCTCTGTTATCGTCGACGCAACGCGGGACTTATTGATTGCCGCTGCTCTTTTTAATAAATTATGTATGTTACTCTGTAGTACCCTATGCGAGTGACATATATGTGATAGGTGACACTAATCTAACCTCCAATTTAGTTTTTACAATGCAGTCAGGTAGTGATGTTCCTAAGGAGCATTGTTAGTTGTGGCATAGATGGACGAGTTACGAAATTCCCAGCTTTACGTAAATAAGAGTTTGCAACGAAGTCCAACTTCGTCAGTTTTTTGGTTGTTATTATTGAGCTGTAGTGTTGTTGTTGAACACATTAGATAATTAACCAAGCTCAGTCGAGTAATCACTTTTGACAGCGATGTTTTTAAATAAAAATTACAACGGAAAAATCAAATAGCCGCTCGTCAAGTCGATTCAAACGAACACAGCTTCACCCAGAACGCCGATCGCTGCAGAAGCGAAATAATTTTTATGATAGCGAAAATGAAACCGTCGAGTGATTAATTATTAGTCAGAATATTGTTCTGTCTCCCGTAATAAATTTCCTTACGCAACCGTTTGATAATTTAACCGAAATACTAGATTGCACGTACCGTTAATGCCGTTTCACTAGTCATCCCGACGTAACCCTCATCTTTATCATTGATTGATAATCATAATTGTCCCCGCCGACATTTTAATTGTTATATAAATTTTAATATAATCATGTTATAACTATGGTAATTGTATAAAATTTTTCAAGAAAAAACCTACAGAGAACACTGTAAGAAAATCTTGATCAATGATGTGTCAACATAAAGTTATTGTCTGTAACTTTGTCGCAATGTTTAACGTTCTATCAATATTGAAGTGAAAGGTTTCCGGTTTCAACAGAACGATGCTACCCCTCATACATCTTCCATTTTAAGACATTCCCACATAAATTCTAACAAGATTCAAAGAATCGTTCTCCATTGAAACACTCTTTCAGATATTAAACTCCCGCGACGTGATCGACATTTATTGCCCTCGTTCAATTAGAATTTTAAAATGATTTTTGATGAAGAATTAGTTCCCCGATCGGTGCTCGAGAGGTGTCTGCGGATTGGAAGAGAATAGAGCAAACAGTGAAGAGGAGATAGGTCGGTCGCCATCCATCATCGGTCGATTATCCCACTGGGTCATCAATCAGTCTCTCATCTCATGCAGATCCCGCTGACTGCGCCGGATAATCTAGAAACCCAGATTGCGCGTTTCTGCTCACCTGCGGCGGAGACTTGAACTTTCTATAAATATACTTTATCTTTATCTCTCTCACTCTCTTTCTCTCTGTAGAAAGAGGAATAGAGAGAAGAATAATAGAGAGAAAAGAGAGAGAGAGAGTAGGAGAAGCGATTTACATTGACGTAGTATGTCATCTAGTAAAAGTACTCGCGGAAGAAGTGAAAGAAGTTTGTTGTTGTTGGCGGCGGCGGCGGAGCAGCGTTTATCACGATTTAACTAAAATATGGGTTAGCGGATTGGTGGTGGCGAAAGTAATAAAATAAGAAGGCGGGAAGGAATGCGGTAGGTAAGTGCGGCGAAACTGGCGTAATAACTCATAAGTTTACCTGCGGAACGATTGTTCCGCAGAAGTTTGTAGGCATTTTGCACTCCGCCGCGAAACTGAGCCGAAATACCGAACAGCGCGAGCGCCTTTAAATAATACATTGTTCCCCAGATTGAGACAAATGGAGCACGGAGAGATTAAACGAAACTGCAGGGACCCGAATGGAACGGGAGAGACGGTGGTGGGACGGAGGGGAGAGGAGAGTCGAGTCGGACAGATCGCGCGGCAGCCGGGGAATGGATGACAAATAAACCGGGGAAATCCCATGAATTACAAAGTGTCTCCGGTTACTAGTTTGCTCTAAACTCGAACCAAATCAAAATGGAAATTACAAGATGTATTTGTCCCTTTTTTAATGAGATACCTGAGAATACCTAATTTCGCGTCGGGGGAGGACTTGTTTGCGATCCGTCTTTGATCGAAGAATCCCTCCAGTTACCTCCCATCTGCCCGTGTAAATAAGGTTTTATCATGTAATAGGACACCGCTGATTCTTTCATATTACGTCTCCGCTCGCTTCTCTCCTCTCTGTTACACTTATTTTATGTAAGTATTTGATATCAATCGTTATACTCGATTAATTTGACTTGCTCGATTCTTCGTTCGCTCATTCATCCATATCTCTTTCTTGTTTATCAATGCTGGCGGCTCTTACCCGCCCAACTAAGCAACTTTATTGGCTTCTCTATTATATAGTATCTCTCTATAATATACTCAATGATTTCTCTCTTAGATTTTTCTTTTGTATTACGATCCTTAATATTGACCTTCGATATTCGGAAACCGTCAATCCACCTTCGATCTATAATTTTGTAATCCGCCCTTATTTGTTCAGCCTGTCAGTTAATTTCAATAAATGTAACTCCAAGACGTGGCTCGAACTCACCGATATGAATTTCAATTATCGTCTTTCCAGATATTTCCTCGCATGCTTAAGTGTAGTTCAATGTGCTGTGTGAAAAATCCAAAGATCGACCTACTGTTGAAAATCTTACAAGTGATAAAACTCTTTTGAATTTGAAGACTCTCCCTTTTCATTTCTTTCTGAAAGTTCTCTACCGTATCAGATCCGGTCTAATGTAATTACATCTTTGGGATACAATAAACAGGTCTCTTCCGAGACCTTGGCCTGCCGGCGGCGTCGGGTTTTCGCCCCTTCATACTCTGGACCTTTTTAATTTTTTTAATAAGTGCAAGCTAATTTTCGACCATTGAGATGTTTTTATTTTTCGATAAAAGTGCCAACATATGCGAGACGAATTGAAGCCAACACTTCAAACTTGTCATTTCTTCGTTGTTAAAAGACAAATGTGGATCGTTTTTTCACACGCATTTAGGTGAATTAATTATTATTGTCGCTGCGATTGTTCTTCTAATTTTCGCAATGGTAATTCACAGCCGGGTTAGCCGGGAAGAAACAGTAGTAGTCAATATACGTACTTCCTTCGCCCGTCAGAAGCATAGGGAAAAATACGCACCCAACTTACGCAAGTATTCGTCTACAAGAATAATTATTAATATCGATCAACCAATGATTGATGGTTTTCTAGTGATCAATCAAGTATCGTATTAAAGGTCAATTTCCATTTTTTATCCCTATATATGATTAACTTAATAATTATTCTCCTTTTACTCATAATTTATTGGTCCTTAATACGACATCTCGTCTTTTGGGTAGAGCCACATTTGGTTTGAGCCGTTAACATTTGTTTGCTCTTCTAGTTGATCCGTAACATTTTGGTCCTTCGAGCCGGATACTCAAACAAATCGTTTGATGTATTTCAATAAATATTTTATTTTCGCATTGCCCTTACCCTTCATTTTATTATCAACTCTCGAGTAAGTAGGTATTTAGCGACGATCAGAATCAATCAAATTAGAGAAGTTACACCAAGTTCTTCGCTCGTTGGATAACAACACATAATACCTTGATCGATCAGAGTGCAATTATTATTATTATTATATTATATGAGCGTTTCCCCTGCGTCGAGTATAAATAATAAGAGAATTCCGTAATATTATCCCGCCCGCCCGCATTTCTCAATACCCCTTTATACAATTCCCCGAGAGTTCCCCTCGGAAGGAAACTGCCTATTGTAGCTTCCGAGGGCAGGTACTTAGCGAGACAATTTTCATACAACTCCATCATAATGGGCTCTCTTCTCGTAAAAAATCTCTTTTGCCGGAGTTATAAGAGTTAATAAAAGAATTATTTTGAAGTTGATGATTCTTTATAAAAACATCCCCAGGCTGAGGGTAGGAAACCTTATTCATGCCCATTTTTAAAATTACCTACCTACCTTCTCGACATCATTGTCGGGCTCCATTAGATCAATACCTACTCCGCGGCGCTTATTTGCTTCTTATACTTGGAGTTAGGAGCAGGTTGCCGATGCGATGCGATCGTAAAGCGGAAGGACATGACATGCGTTGACACGACCTCTCTAAGCATTAATCAAGTGCCCGGATTCAAGTTCAGACCATCAGCTATACCTACTACTGTTAAGTCGCTATTCTTATTATTCCTTCTCGAATTCCCCTCTCGGGTTTTCCGGACTGCCGGGGCCGCGTTCTCGCAACGGGAAACGTTGTAAAACGTCCCGCTTCTCGTCTGAAAAGCAAATATTACCTGCATATTGGATTATCTGGAGAAGAAACGGGAGCCGTGTGTGGGTTTGTACCTATATACGTGTGAGGTGGTAAGGTGGAAAGATGACGCAGGTAGCCTGCCATTATACATGGGTAGATACATAGACGAGGTAAAGAGATACTTAAGAAAATTGGTTGGAAGAGCTGGGACGTTTTTAGGGGTGTATAAATAAATGAAAAGGGTGATCTTTATTGTGGAAACTTTTTATTATTTTATTATGTATAAACTAATAAAATACTTTTCTGTATATTTACTATTCATATTTATGTAAAGTTTGCGAAATTTGTGTGTATAATTTTTCTACAATACTCTTCTTTGTATATTTTTCATCTCCTCTAAAATACTGCCGGTAAATTAGATATTTTATTTCAGGATTCTCAGAGGAAAGTTTTGTTAGTTTTGATTTTCTCACCTTCTACGTTTTGAATACCAATTTGAAGTTTGCTATCAAAAATTTGGCCCGTAACTTTTTTTTTGCACTTTTTGCCCATATTTTTTTCACTTTTTTCAGTTTTTTGTCTAAATCGCTGTTAAGGGTATTTGTGAGATCCGTCTCGATTATCACGTTGTTGCACGACTTCTCGCATTTGATGTACAAATTTTTGCAATCGAGACCTGCTACATTGTTTTGCGCAGGTCTTGACGCATCTCCATAACATCAGATGAAGCTGTTCGGGAGGAGCAAGGTATTCCAGAATGGGGATCGGTTCCAGGCAATTTGTTGCTTATGTCCATCTCTAATCTTCGGCATTTTTCTCAACCCCTAGCCATTCAACTCTTCAATCCTCGTACCACCTTATCTCAGACTTTTTTCAAATATAGTCCTCACGGTTTGTGACATATTTGTGCAATCGAGGCCTCCTACATTGTTTTGCGCAGGTCTTGATGCATCTCCATAACGCACCAAACCTATAACAGTTCGGGAGGAGCAGGGGTGTTTCGTCCTTGTCGAATAACTTGCTTCGTATTCTCTAAGACACTACCGTTTCCTACCCCTTCCTATCATTGTACACATCGGAAAGAAGAAGGAAGAGGACATCTTAAAAAATTTTGGTATTGGTGCGTAGTCAATTACTCGAAGGGAGCCGCAGATCGAGCGAGCATTTTCATTCCTTATAATAAATAGTGGAACACTCGTACCTACATAGTGAAGTGAAAAGTAATAATAATTATTAACATCTCGCAATTCAAAGAAGTGCCCCTTCTCGTGGGACAAAACACAAGTACAAGGTCAGTAATCTGATAACTGTTAATTAATAAAGTTTGTGTTCCTGTCAATCTTGGCATTAAGCCTGGTCCTTCGCCTTCCCCCAAAAGTTTGATCCTCGTCGCTGGACGAAACATTTTGGCTTCGAGCCGCAAACAGTTTGTAGCCCTTCGTCGTTAACAAGGGACTTGTAGAGCAATTTCTTGTTCGTTTCAAACCTCATTTTTCGGAATTTTTTCAACCCCCAGCCATTGCTCCACTTGGCGGTGGTGATACACCTTAAACTTATACGTTAGTGCAGCTTTTTGACGAGGTCTTGAAAGCTGCCTTTTTATAATTAATGTACCTCATAGACCGTTCAGTTCTTCCTGTATAGCCGTACATGTTGACCAGGAATCTTTCTCTCGCTTTCTGGAGTTGTCTCAGTGCTTTTGAACACACTTACAACATCGTACGCTGTAAGCTCTACTGAAGTCGTATCACACCCACTCATTACGTGAAGGAACACGATGTAGTCTTTTAATGGTTTTATTTTGCAGAGTGTACACATGAGAGTATGATGGTTGGACAAATGTTTCCCTTTCCTGGTTCCAGGCGGAGTACGCTTTCTAGTTTGGCATCTTTTGCGGCCTGTCTCCATGTTATTCTTTGAGAATGTCCCTTGGATAATGTCAGCGGAGATCGTTTTCATAGACCTCTTCAATCGTTCATCTTTTCTCGTTCCATCTTTCGTACCTTCAGGGTATCCATTGAAGACAACTACTGTCTATGGGCTATAGATAATAATGATGTGTCAACATATTTGTTGCATGTTGCAATCAACGCGCCCTGGTTGTGACAAACGAATAAATCAGGGACAAAACGGGGCTCGAAGAGCTGAGAGACATCATCACGAGGTAGACCCTCAGGTTCGTGAAGACGATGAAAAGTCACGAAAACCGATGCAACAGTGAGACAAAGCCATACAGGAAACAAATCCCGAAAACACAAACAGACACACTTATACGCTGAAGAACACGGAATTGAGAAAAAAACAAAAACAAAGAAGAGCCGTTAACCACGGAGACACCAAGAAAACAGTTAAAACCTAAATCTTCAAAAGTGATAAAGATACTCAAGTGAAACCCTCACAAGTGACAGAGACACCTAAGTAAACCCCCCGAAAGTAAAACGCAACAAAGTACTGCGAAAGTGTTGCGAATCCATTCGCCAAAAGTGAATCCCCAAAGTGACTAGAGACAACTTAATGATGTGCAGTGAAACAGGCCACATTCTCAGTGTTTCGTCCTTGTTGGCCAACTTGGGTTTTTATCCTCGAAGCCACTACCGTTCCTACCCCTTCATATCACTACACATCGAGGATGAAGAAGGAAGACAGTCCACCTGACCATCGACCACCGGAGTAGACACAGTCGAGTAGTAGCATTGACAGAGTAGAGCTCGAGCATTGCCAGAGGGCCGTTCGTACCAGATAGACGTAGACGCTGGTGCATGCCTAGTCCCTTAATCGAAGGGAGCGGCATAAAACGCGAACACTCGTACCTAAATAGTGGAAAGCGTCCCACCTTGTAAAGTGGATAATATTAATTGTGAAGTGGACTAAAACTAATAATACTTAACAACTCGTGATTCAAACAAGTGCCCGATACTCGTCGGACAGAAACACAAGGTCGGTAAACTGAGAATTATTAATTAATGAAGTTTGTGTGTTCCTGTCAATCTTGGCATTGAGCCTGGTCCTTCGTCCTCACCTTACATTTTGATCCTCGTCGCTGGACACAAACATTTCGTCCTTCGTCGTAAACACTCATCGGGCCAAAAACCTTTTTGCATCTAATAAGAACTCACCGTCGATATAGCACTTTTCCGCTGAACTTCTTTTGTGTGAGTACAAATGCTTTGTATTCAGCAGATTTGGTTCCTTTTCTTAAATCACTTTCAAATAGGGAGAAGGAGTACGGACCCAGATCGTAGGACGATCGTCGTAATAAGGACGAGATTTCCACGAAAACGGTGAATTTCACTAGATATGGGATTTTTTGGCGGGCTCTAGCGGCGGAACGGTTAGTCTTCCAAAAAAATTACCCACCAATGCTTTTTTAACGAGGAAATTTTGTTTATTTCAATTTAGTATTGAATAGGTGTCACTTTTTTCTGGGATTTGGGTCAAGAAGTGCAAAAATTTAGACGAAAAGTGCAAAAAAATCAAGTTCAAGGCCAAATTTTTGCCAGCAAACTCCAAAAAACATTTTTCTTTGAACCCCTGCTTTTTTCTTAATACCAACCCTATTTTTGCATACCTAATACTAACTGCTACGTTAAAAAGCGTTCATTAAAAATACTTTCAGCCTACTACCTTAGAGTAACAACTAGCCATATGCGCTAATATGCGGAAAATGGTTTTACTTCGTAGATTGCCTAGTTAATCTGCACATGCCCTAGATATTCACACTTCACTGAGCTTCAATAAATGATGACATTGACAGTTTGATATAAAAACAGGTGATTTGATAAATAAATTAGAATCAGAGGTAAGTCTTGAGAGTGTAATGCCTGTACGTTATTACCTCATGATATCTGTAAGTACGCGCTATTCCTGTAAAGTATCCTAAAATAATGAGAATATTTATTATACATAGATATTATAGCTATGAAAAGAAGCATGCATATAAATAAATCACGTAAGTAGGTATCAGTACATTGCATACAAAGGTAGAAACAAATGACAACAGACAAACAGACAACATACAACATCAATCTCACTTGATCACTTTTAGGGCAGATCCAGGTGTTATAAGGGATTAGTGCGGAGTTTGCTAGCGGTCCTTACAGGGTGTTAGTCGAGCATGATGATGTTGTCACTTGTCAGCTACGTGTATTCTCAAGCAATAACATCCATTAATATGTGTTAATTACCCAAGAATACACGTGACCAACCAAGTTACCAAATTTCCAGATCCAGCCTCTAATCCTCTTCTCTAAGTGTGCGTTCCTCTAATACGTGCACATGCATTATTACCTAGTAATTATCGTTATTATAAGATTACGTAATTATCAACTAATCACACAGATAAATACTAAAAACCTGACTTAATTGCCGTTCAGCTGTAAGAAGAAAAGCATATACGTATCTTCGTGAAACTACGATTGGAATAATGTAAGTAAACAATAATTGGAATATTGGCAACGACGTGCCTGAGCACTCTGATTCCACTTATTTGCCGAAAAAAATTTAAACAGGGCCTCGTGATAGTCTAGGCAAAACAAAAATCATATTTTTTTTGCACAGCTGCTACCGCTGGCCGCTGCATCACTCTTCCCTCTTTTCAA
The DNA here is from genome assembly GCA_910589415.1 of Malachius bipustulatus. Lineage (NCBI taxonomy): Eukaryota > Metazoa > Arthropoda > Insecta > Coleoptera > Melyridae > Malachius > Malachius bipustulatus. The sequence continues at coordinate 17,333,535 of OU342632.1, forward strand.
ATTTTCTTTGATGATTTAAATACTGACCAACTGGCCAGATAAAAACATACAGGCCTTACAATTGATGGAGGAATTCCTAATACTGTCAAGAACAGCGGTCTCGGGTCCTTTTGAAGGTTTATTTATTTTACAAAAAGGAATCTTTTGTATTATGGTGCCGGTGCTTTGGTCACAGACCCTGCCGGTCTTGTCTGATGTTGAAATTTGAAATGAATGTCACCGAGGTGAAACTATGACGACGAAATTAGGACCCTACGATGTAGGGACTATAGATCTTAAGTTACATGTTTGATGGGGCACTCTGTATATGCAAAGAAAATGGCAGTGATCCCTTACGCAAACTTCTTGAAAAAAAAAACTTAAAAGTAACAGCCACTTTTTATTAAAGAATTACAAAAAAAGGCGAGCAAGAATGGTCGGCACTCCGTACCATGCTGGCAGAAGATTTCGGTTTGATTCCGTTTACCTACTGGCGCTGGCATTTTAAAACCTTATGCAGTTGACGCTGTGAATGAATCATCTGCATCTGTCTGATAGTACCGCCGTGGTTCCAACAGGACGGTAAAGCTCATTTATAAATCAGACCGCTTTCATCGTCATCATCAAAGAGATAAAATGAAACGGGGCTGGATCTCTTTGACAGACTCGATAATGCCAACCGATCGGGGAAACCTACTAGTTGTTGGTGGCTGCAACGGCTGCCCGCAACCGCATGCAACACGTTCATTAATAGACCTCCGGCGCTGTTGGCCAGCTTTAACCACTTGAAACAATTCGTCTATTCGAAAAAGGAGTGGCTCTGACGCGATATAAACTGTGTTTTCTTGTTCAGTCAGAGCTTCGTAAACGGGAACTGTTACATAATTCTTTCATGAAAAGAAGAAAAATGTTATATGAAGCGACAAACGACCCGGGTAGGTATGTGAGATTGAAATAAAACCCACAAGAGCGAGACAGTGAATTAATGAAACATCCGCGGGGGCGGTTTCTCTGCAGGTGCGCATTGTCGCCCCACCACCCCCACCCCGGCCGCAGCCCCCGACCCCGGGGCGGACGTAATCAAATACAGGCAGCATCTGCGGAGACAAATGAAGAAATGTAGCGGCCCAGATTACGGGCGGCTGCTGCGGGTAGCCGGATATCAGGGCAGTAAACTACGCTTAATACAGCCCTGATACGATGCCGCTCTTTATTGCTTGGAAAAATTTATTGTTTTCGAGTGTTTGCGCAAGCCATACAAATCAGATGAGCTCCGTCGCATGCTTCCATTCTGAAAATTCGGACGCGATGGGAGGGTTAATCGGGACGTATCGACGCCGACAGTTTCCACCGTCAGACCGCTCCGAGATCGCATTTAATTTAAACAATCGCTACGAGCCTAATTTTATTGTTGCCAAGATTCGAGGCTTGTCACCGGGACCGGAGAATGGGCTGCTGACTGCTGTCTGCTCACTGTTCATTCAACCCCGTCGCCGCTTCATGAAAATATTTTATATTTACGTGTACGGTTCCGGGATGTTTATAAAGTGGAAAATTGCTTTTTCGCTGTGCAGTCGATTAATCCACACAGATTCACATTGCGATAATAATACAACCCCCGGTATGGCTACCGCGTTGCCTGCCTTCGTCTTCCACCCTCTTGTATCAGGTGGAAACCCTAATAATGTCACCCTTTTAATATATCTACGTACCTCTACCTCCACCTCCACCCACCTGCTTATTTATTCCTTACCGCACGCGGGAAAATATCACCCCTACCTCTCATAACAAAGACTCAAGGAAACACATTTCTCCTGCAATAGATTTTACCGCAACCGCGGGATGTACCAGTGAGATATTGTCGCTACCGAGGGGGTTACTCTGGTTTTTTTTGTTGCGGTTTAGAGGAGACATAAAATTTAACAACGATGCACATGATGATGAGTTGCTAGAATTCGGGACTGCATAGAGCTTAGGTTTTCATTTAATTGGCACCCCTAATTCTTCAGTACCCCTCTTAACTGAAGGCTCGCAGAATGCCAATGGTTCTCTATTCAAGATTCATTTAAACGTACCTAACATAAACTGCGACAGCTAACATTCTCGAACGTCAAGTGAGCCTGATATTGCAACAATTTCCTACTTTTCATGGGAGAAGGTGCAGTGTGAGGGTACAGTGTGAAACAAAACATGGATGAATGTTTCGTTATAAGAGATCTTGGTGAACTTATTTTTTTTTAAGAAAAGGTGTTACTTTGACCATCCATTTGACAATCGGGTTGTTTGTCGCGAACGAAATGAACTGAAATGTATTTCCGAATTCCAAATGTGATATTAAGCCTAAAGAATCCAATTTGGCGTCTGAATGGTATCCGTTGACTTGGCTCACAACATCAGAGCTGGGCTCGGGACGGGAAGCCGTGAGCGATTCGGGACGCATCGGTAATCTTCACCCTCCGGTCCCGGTGTATAAGGTCTTTATGGCGTAACGTGAACTTTTTGCGGCACGTTACACTGAAAGAAAACAGCGCCGGGACGACGGAGAATGGAGAGCGAGCCAGATCTGAGGCAATGTGTTTACTTATTTACTCAACTTTAGTGAATCTAATATTCGCGCCGCCTCCGGCCGCGACGGCTTGCTCCTGCTCGTACTCTCTCTCGGTCTCGGTCCCTGTTTACCGGCACATCCTGCGGGTTATCCTTCAATTTTATGCCGCAGAGCCTCCTGTTTGTAGTCATTAAGGGGGTACGTTCCTACGCCTTGTCATCGTTCACACACTCTTCTTATAGTCATTACACATTTCTTTCGACTCTTTTCCGAATTTGATAATTTGAAAACTGAGAATTCAACAACTAACGATGACGATGATGATGACGATAATAAACCAGCAAACCTAGTCATACCGAGGGAGAGGGTGAATAAAGAGGAGCCTTTTTCATTATTCATTCGAGTCATTGTGTATTTGAGCTGGAAACACGGCCACAATTCCGGCTCAAACATGTGACACACAATAGCGTCGTCCTCCCGTTCGTCGTCGTTGTAGTAGAGGTAGGTAGGTATATTTTTTAAGGAGCGGGACTACAGCACGCCCGCCGGTTCCCCCGGCGCGGGAGCATCTCGAATCAATAATTCACCGTGGCAACTTTATTTACCGGCTGTTCGATATCGGGACACTCAATCATATCAACTGAAGAAATGTCACATTAAATCGAAATAAATTACATTCCGCTTCCTGTAACCGCACATCCTCCCCTGTCGCTATCGACGCGGGGGTCACCGCTGGGGGCCCGGGCGCCGCCGCCCACAAGTAATAAATAAGTTATCAGAGGAGCCCTTTGATTGGCCTCTCATGAGAAACTGACGCCGCTTCCGATGCGACATCCGATAACTTTATAAATCATTACCCGCCCGGACTCATCAGTCTGAAAATCGAACACGCGGGACCCGCAATAATTACAATTATAAGTAATGGTAACGATTCGTCTTTATTAAACTTCTCTCTGAAGGGAAATTTCGACCGAAATTGCAGTTTATTATTCCCTTCCTTCCCTTCTAATTTCGGGAATTAACACGTTAAATTTGTATTTTAGTCAGTTAAATTAATAACAAAAAAGTTCATCTCGATGCTAATAACATGTACGCACAATCAGTGAGTGTATCTGTAAACATAAAAATTAAATGGAACGGCCCGCGATTAATTAATTGATCGACAGTAATTACGAATACCGAAACATTTAAATAATTAACTAAATGACCCGCCCTCGATCCGAAACAATAATCGCCTCACGCCACGCACGGCAAACACTCGAATATTGAATCGGACGTCTGTCCGCAAGCCCATTCCCGATAGGAAATTAACAATGACGACCCCAATAATTGCGATCCGATGCTCTAAGAGGTGTCCCGATCTATTTGTTTGCGGTGTTGCCGGTCCGGGTTCAGGTCTAGATCGACAATTAGACGGGCCTTTATGTATATTAAGCCCGGAACGCGTCCCATAAAGGAGCATCCAGCTTCATTACTGCCGCTCGATGAACTGAGATATGCGGTTGTCTCCAGATCCGGTAAGTCCTGCGGTAACGCGCTCACACTGTGTTATGTTGCCATTCTGCAAGAGGAAATTACCTACTCACACTTGGATATTAATTATTGTTAGTTAGTCCACTCCGACAACTAATAATCTAACAATAATTATTACATGTCGATAATACACTGCTTAAATTATTCGCCTGACGTCAATCATTTAAGTTGAATAGCAGCGCAAAACGGTTTTTGCAACATGTTGGAAATAGTCTACGCCTTGTTGAGATCGAGTGACTTGCTACATGTTGCTGGATACACAATAAAGCTGGATACACAATAAAGCTCATAGAAATAATTATTATCATTTGTTTGTCGCGGATTGTATCAGGTGCATTCTTACTTCCAACTTTTACCAAAAATCGAAAGTATGTCTGGACGCAAGCGCTACTTCAACAACTCAACAGTTGACCTCAGGTGAATCAAACAATTATTATTAGATAAACCCCACCGGGTTGCAGCTCATCGCTTTGAGATAAAATAATGATACCAGCGCCTAGCCGGCAACAGCGTAAAAGCAATCCACCACATTTGTCCCCCAGTAATGGGAAACGTCGTCGCAATGGTCGCATTCCTGGGATTCCAGAGCGGACCGCCGGCAAATTATTATATTCCCTGTTTATTTCGGGGTATAAAATTCACCCTAAAACGGACGGATATTGTGACCCAGCATAATATAATAATGAACAGTGGCCTGAATGCGTTCTGCATTTAAATATCTGACTGGTGCTGGTGCTGCCGCCACGAATTAAGCGCGTCAATACGCCATACACGACTTCCAGAAGAAAAGGCGACAATAATAATAATTAGAGCAGTCTCGGGCGGGAAGACGGGGACACCACTGATGGATAATGGAATAATATCGCGCAGCGAATCTCTTTGATCCCGGATGGGCTTTTTTTGGACGAGTTAATGTATCGGCATGTAAATTCCTATCAAAGGACGCCTAGACGTCCCTTTATGCGCGACATCTTTACAGCTTCCAGGTGTACATGAATAATATATCGCCGTTCGGTAACGTCTTTCTGAAAGCTCCATCAAAACGGAGCCGAATGGATCGTAATAACATGATCCAAGACAAAGGAAATATTCCAAGACTTGATGAGATTTAGATTTAGATTATTTAGATCATCTTTTGCTCTCGTCGTTGCTCAAGATTCGGAAAGAAATGTAATTAATTTAATTGGCGTTGACTATAATAATTCGGATAGACATGTACATAATCGCATTGTTGGTAGTGTTAGTAGTGTAAGCGGAACGGAAGAGGAGAGAAGATACGCAAGAGAGGAGACTGAACATCGCGTGTTTGGTTGAGTTGGTGTTGGTCGCTGCAGGGCAACCAACCACCCCGATAATTTCAGTTTCACTAGTGGGTAGGTACTAGAACTGGAACTAGATAATATAATGCCTAAACCTAAACCTAAACCCAGACCTAAGAGCGATCTATTCCGCCTCCGTGGAACTTGCAGATCCAGATATTCCTGGGGATAGTTTGATCGTCAGACAGGGGGATGATGATAATCTCCCCCTCTACTCCGCAGTAATGATTGTTCCAGTATAGGGATCCAACTCTCCAGGTACGATTTACAATTTCTGTGTTACATTTATTATTAATGAGCTTCGTTATCGCCGGGGCCACCTGAGAGGGCCTTTCTACTCTAAAAAGAACTCCCCGACATTCGTTTCATGAAGCGTAAATTCGTTTCGAATTAACCGGCGATTATTCCGCGGCATGTTTGAAGATTCCCATCCGGCAGCAGTGAGGATCCTCTTGCCTTGCGACGACGAGATGTATTCAAGACAGAGATCCTTGGAGGCACTTAAATAAAATACTCCTAAATTCGGGAAACTGTTTACGTTACTTACTGAAATTAGCTCATACAAATCCTCTTAGGCTAATTCGGTTGGGATTCTTGGCAATTTTCAGCGGCGCGGCGATCGCAGAGCTAGCAAAGAAGGCTCTAACTTTCTCGATTCCAGCAGGCAAATGAAATCGGATCTATCCCGCTTTTCCTGATGCTGGTGTACTGAGGCTGTGCTGCAATTGTCGCTCGTCTCCTCTCGTTCATTGTTCCTGCTGCGGTTGCGGCTGCCGAGCTCAAAATACCCGGAAATCTCCCCTTGCTGCAATTAAAGAAACTCGTTAACTATACTTCTTGAGTGTGTACTTTGCTTATCTTGCGACCTACATAAATTTGTATTAAATTATTTATTGAGACTATAGGACGTAATTGAATGTCTTGTTTGTGTATTTTCACCAAGCCATAGAATCTCGGTAGTGATATTTTTTGCTGTTTGAATGTTTGATCATCGATAAGCTTTTGTTTTTCATATCTTCATCCCATTTGTTGTTTCTTGTTTGTAGAGAAGAAATGGGATGGGATGAATAAATAATTAGTTTCAGAAAGAAATAACAAATTAGGTAAAGATGGGAAGAACAAAGGCTACTGCAGTGATGATCAAGCAACAAAAAATTCCATTGCACCTAAATCTCTAGCACAGAGATTCTATGGCTTATCAAAAATACACAAACAAGACATTCCATTACGTCCCATCATCTCAGCAATTAATCAACTTCTGCAATCAGTGAATGGATTGCACAAACTTAATATTTACCACAAATTTAAATTATTTATAAACAATTTGTTTAATTATTCCGCGATCGAAGATGTAGAAATTATCCATCTAATACTGTAATAAAACCGTCAGACACGCAAGAAGCGATAGGAGAAGGGGATCATAAATAGATGACACATTAAGATTGATGGTATATTAGAAAACTCTCAATGAGCAAACCAAATAAGCAGAAAGATGGTTAAAAGTTCCCTCTCGATCTAGGAAGATCTGTGTCACTTTTTTCGAAATGTGTATTGATAACGAGAAAGATTTGATTGCATTTCCTAACAAGTTCAAGCAGAGGCCTTAAAAGGTTCAATGAGGGTCCTCGATCTTATTTCGGATCGCATTCACAGAGCGCATACATCAGAAACAATACGTTCTCGAGTGAAAATATTTAATAATACAGCACCGCTATAAAAGTCGTCTTTATCCCCGGCCGCGCCAACGACAAAAGCACACAAGTACCCGGTAAAAAATGACAAGTTTCCAGTGTTGATGCTCTTGAAATGGATGAAGCTAGTCAAGTGTTACTCAGCGAAATGGATACATAAGCTGCCGTATATTTCACGCTCGGACTAATACGGTAATGGTGGAGTGTATTAGGCATTTAAAGTTTGACTTTACGCGTACGAATTTGCATCACTCAACACCACTTTATTCGATTACTTGTTGACAGCGCATTACTTTCAGCGCCCTCGCGCGCTCCTCGTGACGCAAACAACGCCAGAATAAACTGACTGATGCTCGAGTACCATCATCGACTTGCAATAGAGAATGGGGCGGACCAATTTGTGGATTGTTCCGTAAAAAGTGACTCATTTTTATTCGATAACTGGAGCTCAACTATTACTGTCTGAGGATCCACTGCGTCATAATATCTTGAATCTTTCAGAACTGTGCCCTGCAGTTTCTTTCGTTATTGCTGTCCTTTTTTCGCTTCCCGGTCAAGTTGCAGAAATGTTGTGAGTTGACAACCCAACTAACATCTGAAGCGTTTAGATTGCAGTTTACGTGCTAGCGATAGGACAGGATTACAAGTAAGGGCAGGATTGAATGGAAACTGAGAATAACATGAATTGCCCGATTATTCAGACAGTTTGTCAAAGTTTGTCTGGTTCTGGTTATTACGGATCGGGCGGTCTCTCTATTGGACTTGGTATGTGTGTGCATGCAGCGGGGATATTTGCGGAATGGCAAGCAGCGGCAGGCAAGTGAGCCGTACGAAACGGAAGCTTCCTTCCCTCGGGACTCCGCAGTTCGTCCAATCCTGGACTTATCGAAATACATGTACAAATAAATGCAATGCAATCCAGGCAGGTGGATATCGATTCATATCGCTCGTGGCTAGTTCGGATCGTCTGTCCGCAACCACCTCTTTCTCGGGGGACACAACGGAGATGTTCTTAGCAGGTTATGGTGCATGGTGCATGGTGCATATAAAGGATATGTCTTCGGGATTAAGTCTACTTTTCTATTCGATCTGGTCGCATTGAATTCACCTGGTTGTTGTAGCATACTTTGTTCGAGAGACCGGAAGAAGTTCACAATGTTCAATTTTTATAATGTCAAAATTTCCACAATAATTTAAAAATGGGATGTTTCGAATTTCAGTGGGACCCTTCCTTTTGTCTGTTCTAAGTTTTTTTCTCGGCGTCTTCGAAATATCAGAGAATTCCTTCATTCAAGCTACTTCGCTGAAGGTCAGATTTTCCAGAAACGTCGGATTTCGGAATCTATTATTAGAACAGAACACCGCGATCGCTGTAAGAAGATATAATTATGAGTTTTGCCGCGCTGCGAAAGGCACCGAGTAGGACACTTCCTGGAACTATTCTGGACTTGACGAGGGTCAGCGGAGCTGGAAACCTCATAAAGCCCCGAGTATGATGCTTTCCACGGGAATCAGTTTGAGACCCCGGTCGCTCTCTCTGATCCCGGTAATAGTCGTCGACGTTCTCGGTGTCAAATTAACACTTCTAATTTTACCTTAAAATCTTGAGAGATCTCGGCAATTTAATATGAATGAACGAATTCGAATATATAAGTTGTTTCTTCAGTTTGAGACACTGCTTCACCTGGACCCATACAGGAGGCGATCGTCATACTTTAACACTTCTGAAAACATTGTCTTATTGGTTCGTTGACCGATGGAGGAAGTTTGCAGGGGAGTGTTGCCGAAACCAGGGAACGAACGAAAAAATTCTGTTCTTCTTGAGGTGATATGATAAGGGTTGGCTCAAGTTATTCTGTACAGAAATTTTGGGAAAAAGTTAACTTCAGAGGACCTTCAAGAAAAAAGCAACACTTTTAGGTCCCTAACTAAAAATAATAGTTTAACGAAGCTTCCACGGAAATTTTTTTTTTTTTGATCGACCACGTTAACAAAACATGAATCTCAAAATTTATTCAGGTGTTCTTTCCCTCGGATGGTATGAGAAAGGGGGTTAAAAGGAAAACGTAATGCACGCTCTACAAAAAAAGGGACTTACCGAAGTATTATTTTTTCAAGCAAGACTCACTTGAAATGCAGCAGCTCATTGCGCAGAATTCGATTCTCGACACGGCAAAAAAAACATATAAATTTAAGGTAGGAAGCTCTCTGCAGTCCAACAATATCTGGCACAATCTCATTTATAAATCTTTAAAAACAATCTTTCCGCATCAATAGTCCGGGCCCGGCGTAATCAAGCCGCCGAACCGACCGGGGATAAAGTGTCTGGAGAGCCGGCCAAAGGGCGGTCCTCGGGGAGCGTTGGGGCGGCCGGGTGGTCAATACGGAGCATTGCGGCAACGTGTCCGTCACAAGACGGTATCGCACACCGCAGCCAGCCGGCCTTATCGCCATCTGTCAACGCTCAATCAATACGATGACAGGAAGTTTCCAGCCCTGCCAGTTTCCACCGCCAACGGCCACTTATTTCTTCTTTCGTTGCTTTCCCCGCTTCCATTATTCACCAGACAATTCTCATTATTTTCCTCCCGGCTCCATATATCGATGAGGTCGAAAGAAAGAAAAAAAACTGATCTCGCTCTCTATAATTGTAAATAATTTGTTGTCTCGTCCCATCTCATCTGAAGTCCCAGCAATCTGAGTGATTGTTTGGGAGAGGGAGATGGAGAGAGAAAGAGAGGCGATGATGCATGAACAACTTCACATCCAATTAGGCAATATTAGCGGAATAAAAACGGGAGTAATCATCCGCGAGCACGTGAAGAGCAGCGAAAGAAAGTTAATAAGTGTGGACGTTAATTCCCCTTTATTACACGGACTACATCTGTTAGCAAAGTTAATATTTCATCCTGTAAGCTAAGCCGGCGAGCATCTCCGGCTATAATGCAATCTTTAAAGTCTTTTCATCGGATAGAAAGTAAATTCATGGTGAGCTTTAGAATGTTCCCACTTATTGATTATGTCCGCTTTAATACCTACGAAAAGTTGAGATATTCAGAGCGAGCGACCGTTCCTCCCCTGCTCTGACATCCCTCCCAATAGCTCCGTTCACATCCCTCTCTCTATTCAAATAAAACCCGGCAACTTTCTAGTCTTGCCTTTTCCCTTATTGAAAATTAACACTCGTCGACTCCCAAACTCGCCAAACACACCCCATACCTCATATTTAGATAAAACCTTGCAGTTGTTGACGATCGTCATCGTTGAATGAAAAAGTAGCCGGCGCTGAAGCTGCGCTGAGATACGAATGGAACGAACGAATGCAAAGCATCCCCTAGCAGAGCATTATAGAGCGCCATCACCGACGAACGATATTAGCCGGTTCTTGATCCAGGTCGACTCGACATAAAAGGAGCGGAAGGAGCTCGCGAAGCGAGTGGCTCTGACGGGACAACTTCCGGTGCCTGCGGAGGATTTCCGCAGCAATCTACCGATGTTCATTATTTACAGACAACTCCCTGTATAATTGCTCACCGATACCGGTTCAATTAATGGCAAGCCTCCCTCTGCCTCCCCCCTCTCCAGGCAGCTTGTGTCGTAATATCGACTCGAGCAGGACCAACTCGACGAAAGGGAACTTTTTAATAACCGAAGACCGAAGACTTGTTTTCTGGCGCGCACGAATAACGCACCGCCGAGTGACAAACGACAAACGAAAAACGAGTAAACAAAATCTCGCCTACTAGTCTCAATTAATTGCGTCTATCCCTCGGTAATCCGGGGTGATTGCGGCGTCTCCGGGGGGTCCGGGTTCGACTCCCGTCTCCGCATGGGCCGAGTATCAATCTGACGGGACAGCTATTGGGACACCTGGTGTTCGGGACCGTTACCTAACTCAATTACCGGCTACCCGGAGAGAAATGTCATTAGACTAGCGCGACGTCGTTCCCCGGTTCACGACGACGTCCCCCACGCCCCCCGGACCCTCCCCCCGAGGGCGCGGTTGCCGGGTCGTGCGGGGGATCGCGAGTCCGGATCCTCGGGAGCTTGCGGCTGGAGAGAGCAGAGCAGACAACGGCGCGGACGGATCGTCGTCCGACTAGACGCGACACTGACAAATTACATCGGCTGTAACAAACAACCAACCACCGGGACCGGGACTAGGAGAGGGATCATCGTCACTCTGGGAGTGAAACTTTGCGAGAGATTATCAGCTAGATTATGCTGCATTACTCTCTCAGGGTGTAGGACGTGATCTAGAAGACCGTCCCCGGCCCTTCGGACGAACAAATCCCCCCCGTTCCTTGTAACCGGTCGTGGTGATATTTCAATTATTCGCCGAGAGATAATGCGTTTGGACCTCATCAAACATTCTCGGGAGGAGATCCTCGTTGAAGATTAATCATTATCGATGTCAAAGAGGTTAATTTTTTATTGGACGGGGCGTCGGGCGCTTATTTCGTAAGCCTTTCCTAATAATCGTAGCCTTGAGCAAAATTCGTGTATTCACGGCTTATAACGATGAGTTAAACGCTGTGTTAGTTGATTGGTACGTAAATGTATGGAGTAGCTTAGTCGCTGACGTTTCACTCGACTATCCTAATAGTGTTTGAGTGTGTATATTACTTTCTATCTTGTCTCAATTGAACGTCGTTGCTTTCAAACGTGATAGTAGGACAATATCAAAGCGTGTTTTTTACCCTTTTATGTATGTGTATATAGGGTACAGAGCTAATGATAAAAGTTATCTGAACTGTAAAGAATGTTTTTTCGTGTAATGTTTCGTTACCTTCGAAGTATTCTGGGTCGTTGGTGCTCGAAGGTGGTATTTTTTCCAACAACAAGGCGTGAATTTTAAATATGTTTCGGTGTGTTTGTTTCTTTTTCAGGATGTATGAGTCTTTGAAATAGAACAACCAAATGTCATCTTTTTGAATATGACAGATATTTGTATTTATTTCAATTTTCCACCGTAGAAATGTATCTCAGAGTTTTCTTTCTCTTATTAGTTCAGGCGAATCCGGCATTTTGGGTATTTTAATTTTTAATATTACCTCCTTTCTCCCAATAATTGGCTAACTTGAGTGTTTTCTAAGCTTTTGCTGAGATCGAACGAAACGGTGTTACAACACAATTAACGTAGAAGGTCCAGAGGGTTCATTCAAAACTAGACGATCTTGATCACAGGTTATAACCATGGGTTTTTTGGTATTTAGTTTATATTAGTTAGATAAAGGGTTACACTATTACAATTTCTGTAAGGGAAAAATTTTGAAGAGTAAAAGAGTAAGCTTTAAAGAACAATGCGTCATTAATATTAAACTACATTGTTGAGTGTTGTGGATTTACCATTAACACTAACGCTACCGCTACCGCTAACACATCCGTTCGATAAACTCTTATCGATGTCGCAATAAACGTTGGGCTGTAAATCCTGGTTTGGCAAAGTGCTGGAGTTTTATACCTTCCCGGAAAAGCATCATCTGTTCTGCACTGCACCGCTATAGCCGGCGTGAGCGCCAATAATACTTCCACGCTGCTTATTCAATAAAGGAATACGCTTTTCTGCAGACGAATACAAAATGTTAGTGATTTCCGACGGGGCATTAAAATAAGAAGCGAAAGTGGAACAAACGCAAAGCAAATCGTCATGAATTTATCAAATTTCGTTACGGCGGAATCGATAAAAGTTAAAAAGCCCGGAACTTTATTAATTAGAGGACGCCCCGATCGCACCGACGTCGATTTATTGCCACTTAATTAGACGGCGGAACGGCGGCGGTAGTATCAGCCAGCACTTATGACGGATCTAATTGAAATTCTCTCCCTGTGAAGGTCCCGCGCGCTCTCCGCGCGCGCGGCACCGAAAAACAGGTTAAAGTTCTTTGTTTCCGATATGATTCCGGTATGTAAACGGGGTTGAAAAGAAGCGAGCGGACTGGTGCTGGGAGGAGAGTCACCGATCACCGTAACTCCGTAACTCCAACTCCGAGCAGTAACAACTCCGATATTTCGGGACGAATCATAAAAGAAGTGAAGAGATTAAAGGAGGGTTGAAAGAGCAGTGGCGGCAGCGGCGGCCGCACCATCACAAGAGCCATCTCGTATAAATGCGGAACGGGCCGTCGCAGGCAGGGGCAGGGTCGAGCCGAGAGCCGAGCCCTTCATTAAGGGTTCGTGCCCAGACATGCCGAGAAGGGATTTCCAGGCCCCGGTCCCGAGAGCTGAATAAAATCAAATCAGAAATGAAAGTTGCAAAGATTAATAGCCGGCAAAAATAGAAATTAATGAATTTTTCAACAGCCATAGAACGACGAGGGAAAAATTAAGCTTGAAGAATTTCGAGGTGTCTTATTTCGTTCGTATTTCCTTTTGATGGGGACGCGCGGGGAGCGAGCGCACTCTCCTCTCCGTAGCCTGTAGCCGGTTCGCTCCGATATTAAAGCATTCATATTCCCGTTTCAATTACCGGGAGATGAATCGCGCGCGGATCCTGGAGTGCACGACAAGTTAATTTATTTATTTATAAGGAAGAACGTTCCGAAGGACAAACAAACAAACAAACAACGGCGCTCCTGATATCTCAAATTGAATGCTCCCAAAATGCATCATCAACGCTTCATTTCGTCATACCTTCCACGACCCCGTTCGTTCGGCATCCTTAGGGACCAATTAACTCTTACCTTAACACGGTTTTAATAATAATCATCTCCCGTAGTGTTAAAAGTGCATTTAAATTGACAGGCGGGCGTTTGGAGTCGTGTGGACGCGACATAACGTCATCGTCCTCCGGCCCCACATCCGGGAGGCGACAATCGGTGCGGATTGACAGCGCCTGTCCTAATTAGTCGGGCCGGGTCGGGATAACGGGATATACCGGTATAAGTAATTGCGCGTTAGGGGAGCAATTCCACGGCACGGGAGCCGTGAAGAATGCAGCCATTATCGGCACAGCGCCGCCTGTTGCATTAAACATGAGCCCAACTAGCGGCCGTTGCCGATGAATGGCACTTTGGGACATTTCTATGTATGTACCTGCATCATAACTGACGACGGCGACGCTCCCCTTTCCTTTCTAGCAACGATTTTACTGCGAAGTGCTGTAACGATTTTATTTTTAATTTAATTATTTGTCATTGTTTAAATTTCCTCTATCAACAATCAGTTCACCGATAAAAAATAACAACAGAGCAAACGTATAAAATCGAGTATTCTGTGTATGTAATAATGAAACGATTTTGAGAAAAAATGAGAGAGGAGCAAGCCTGGCAGTAAAAAATGTTGATAGAGGAGGGCAAAAGGGGAAAATAACTCTCATAGTTTATTGAATTAAATACATTTTTAATATCCAATTACTTCATTGGTTGGTGTCGTCCTGAATGTCGTCACCCCTTTGATAATAATTAGAATAATCCATCAACGGGTTAATAAATAAAACCTCCCTATCAAAATACATATTATCCCATGATTGATGAACTGCATTGCATAAATATAAAAACCTTCTTGCGCATCAATCGCAGAAATAGTGTATTTTTATGCGATTCAATTATCAATATTGTTGGTGGTCAATGGTGGTGGCCTGGGAAATATAAAAGTTGTTAAATTCATAAATGGAAATCCTAAAATTGTTTCTGTAAGAAAGAAAATCACAGGTGCACGCATGGAAAATCGTGAAAAGCAAAAAAACATGTAAAGTCAGCGGGTGGCAGCCTAGTCCATTTTTATCAGAATGTTCATGGTCTACGTACAAAATTGGATATCATGTCTCACAATGTTCCCCTACTCACTCCGACTCCGGACATAATTGTTTTGACTGAAACTTATCTACATCCTGGAATTAAAGATAATGAACTTGGTCTTTCTGGATACAATATCTTTAGAAGAGATAGACACAACTGTGAAAATTCCAGAAGTGGAGGTGGTGTACTGATTGCTATCAGAAGTGATTTAAATGCTGCAATACTGAATTTACCTACTACGGATGTCGAAGAATTGTTTGTTAAAGTGTCATGTTTTACTACAAATGTCATCATTGGTGCTTTTTATGCTCCTCCTAGAGCTGATATTGAGGTTTATAAACAACATGCAAAATCGGTGAAATATTTGAAAATGAATTATGTTAATCATGAATTGGCGGTGTATGGTGATTATAATTTACCGCACACGATATGGAATAATTCAGGTTCTCTCTCTGATACTTTATACGCTCATTGCTCCAGCAATGATATATAGTCGTCCAGGGAAGTGTTGGTGTGATTATGAATGAATTTTCATTCTTGGGACTGTACCAGTATTTTCCTGTTCACAGGAAGAAAGGTTATACACTCGACCTTGCATTCACTAGTTATGGGGAAGGAGTCGTCAATCAGGTTGAATCAATTGATTTTCTTGTGCCAATAGAGACCGAGAATCATGATCCTGCGTTCTTTAGTGTTCAATGTACTCCAAGTGGTGAATTGAATTGTGTTAGAGATGTATTAAATTTTTATAATGCTGATTATGATGCTATTAACCATGCAATGGAGTGTGTGGACTGGACTGAGACTTTTTTAAATGAGTCTTTAAGTACCAATGTCGATAAATTCTACTCTTTTATTAATGGTATCATTGAAAAACATGTACCGGTCAAGAGGGATAGGTCCAGTTCGTACCCTCCATGGTTTTCTGGTGAGTTGATCTCTTTGATTGTTAATAAGAAAAAAGTTCACAAAAAGTGGTTGCAGTTCGGTGCCATGGAGGACTATATTGAATTTAAACGTATTAGGGCTCAATGTATAATGAAATCTAAATTGAATAGAAAGGAATACATTTGTAAGGTGGAGGAAAATTCTGTGAAAAATGTCAAGTATTTCTGGAATCACATAAACAGCTTGTCTAAAAACAATGGGTTTCCTGATAAAATGTTTTTAAAGAGTGCTGAGGCCAAGGGTGGTAGAGAGATTAGCAACTTATTTGCTCGAAATTTTGAATTAGTCTATTTGAATGCCACCGATGATTTCCATTATCAATTGTTAATCAATAATGAAAATGATATTACTATTTCTACTGATGAAATTCATAAGGCTATTAAAAATATTAAAAATAAAGCCACACTTGGTCCTGACAAAATACCCGCAATTTTTGTAAAACAATGTATAAGTACCATTTCTAAGCCTCTGTTATGTCTGTATAATCAGTCCTTGAGTGTTGGCTCTGTGCCTTCCATTTGGAAGAAATCTTTAATAACTCCTGTATACAAATCAGGAAACAAGCATGATATACTAAACTACAGGCCAATATCTATAATGGGATGTATTGCTAAGATATTTGACAGCATAATGACTGATAAACTAACTGAAAAATGTATTCAATTTATAGTTGGCGAACAACATGGCTTTGTTAGAGGTAGATCGACTTTGACTAATCTGTTATTGTACAGTAGTTATGTTGCCCAGGGTCTAAATGCTAGCAGGAAAGTTGACTCCATATATCTGGATTTTCAGAAAGCTTTTGACTCTGTGAATCACAATATACTGATTTATAAGCTCTTTAATTTTGGAATAAAGGGTTCTACCTTGAACTGGATCAAGTCATATCTATCTAGTAGAGAATTACAAGTAAATATTAAAGGTAATCACTCAGACACATTTATCGCTAACTCAGGTGTTCCTCAGGGATCCCATTTAGGACCCCTTTTATTTATTTTGTTTATAAATGATGTAGCTGGTAAAGTCAAGATTGCCAAAATCTTAATCTACGCAGATGACATAAAAATTTTTCTCGAAATTAATTCTCTATACGATCAAGTATGTCTTCAAAAAGACTTGAATACGATATGGGAGTGGTCAAATGTTAATAAATTGTTTCTTAACTGTAAAAAATGCAAAGTGTTATCTTTTACTAGAGGCTCTATGAGTATATCAAGATTTTGCTATAAGTTAGATGATATGGAATTAGAATATGTTGAGCATCAAAAGGACCTTGGCGTCGTTTTTACGGAATCTTTTGACTTTAGCACTCACTTAGATGTAGCCGTTTCAAAGGCATTTAATATGTTGGGATTTGTAATACGATCTACCAAGGAATTTAACAATGTAAATACAATAGTCTACTTGTACAAGGCACTTGTTAAGCCTATCTTGATGTATGGATCAATAATTTGGTCTCCACATTATGACACGAATGTTAAGAAATTGAATTCAGTTCAGCATAAATTTTTAAGATATATTGCCTTTAAATCGGGTATCCCGATGGCTTTTGACGAGCATGACTACACTGAGGTGTCCTGCTTATTTGGGTTGTGCTCGTTGAAATCTTCTCATGTCTTCGAAGATTTGGTTTTTATAAAGAGGGTCAAACTGTCTTTGGTTAACTGTGCCGATATTGTAAGCTTGTTCACACCTAGAAATGTTTTATACAACTTACGAAATGCTCGTGAACTGCAAGAAGTACATTCTGAAAGAAACTATGTACATTACTCATCAGTTAACAGGATTTGTCGCAAGTGGAATAGCTTACCACTTTGGCTTAGATCTGTTGAAAACCTGTATCAATTTAAGAATAATCTTAAAACTATTGTTATTCAATATTATTGAAAGTAATGACATTGTTGGATGGTTGTTGCTGGATTCGTAGATGTTTGGGGACTTATTGCTGAATGTTTACAGACTAGATCTGCCCCTGTATACCTATTAGTTACTGTTGCTGTTGTTGTTATTACTAAGTATGTACAAAATTTATGTAAATCATACAAGGGTTCGCCCGTTGACAATAAATTAAATAAATAAATAAATATTTTCACCGCTTTTTAAATGGGATTTCTGAAATTTTCCATAGTCAGGTCATATTAGCGTATATGGTTTACTGAGAAAATTTCATTTCATTTAGTTTGGACACGTGCCTTAGAATGGATTTTTAAATTTAACAAAATAAAAAAAAATTGGCAAATTTAATTTTTTTTCCTTTTCCTGTGTCCGCCACTGGCTAACTTTACTTAAAAAATACTATTCTTTACACTACCTTTAATAAATTCGCAAAAAGTGAAAGGGGAATTTTGAAAACCGAAAATTTGAAATTTTAGAGGAATAAACATCATGTTAAAACTGTCTACTGGAAAAACTTCAGCTCAATTCCTTCAAAAAAGGCTAATAAACGGTTATAGAAATTTAGCCATTTTTACCCTTTTCCTACCCAGGCCACTGGCTTATTAATGAAAAATATGCAAATTTTACTGCATTAACTCAAATTTAAAATAATTTTCTTCCAATCGTGTTAATTTGGTTTAAATTTGTTTTTCTAACTTGCTTATAGGTAGGTAGGTATAGGGGTTCAAATTTTGGCAATTTTTTCTAAAATTGAAAAGGCCGCCATTTTGAAACGGCTCGATTTTACTCAAATACAGAACCAGACGCTCCTTGCGGCTATCTTACTCATAAAAAAATTTCAGCCCCCTAGATTGAAAACTGCGACCAGAAAACCGTGCCTCATAGACGGTTTTTGTTTTTAATTTGGAGGGACACCCTGTAGAAGTAACGCAGCTTTAGGAAATTTTTTTTACGAAAATCAAATGTCATTTTGAAGTTTCACAAGGGTAAAAAATTTCGTTCACTAATCCTTAAATATGAAGCTACAGCAGCGGTTTTAAAATTTTACAGAAATAAACATCATATGAAAAAAATATTAATATCTCCGTCATTTTTCTTATTTACTTCTTGAAACTTTTAAGGGTTAAAGGATATTAGTGTACTTGCCTACTGTGAAAATTTCAGTTCAATTTCTTTAAAAATGAACTCATAAACGGTTATAGAAATTTAGACATTTTTACCCTTTTCCTACCCACGCCACTGGCTTATTAATAAAAATAATGCCAATTTTATTGCTTTAATTCAAATTTCAAATAGTTTTCTTCCAATCTTGTTAATTTTATTTCAAAGTTTTATTGCCATCTTGCTCATACAGGGGCTCAAAAAATAGCAAATTTTCAAAAAATTCAAATGGCTGCCATTTTGAAACGGTTTGGCCGATTTTGCTCAAGTGCAATACCAGACCACTCCTTGTGGATATCTTACTCCCACAAAAATTTCAGCCTCCTAGATTGAAAACTGCGACCTGAAATGATACCACAAGAACCGGATTGCGGGAATTTTGAAAGGACACCCTGTAGAAGTGATTCGACTTTTGGACATTTTTTCAACGAAAATCTAAAGTCATTCTAAAGCTTTATAAGGATCCAAAATTTCGTTTACTAATCTTCAAAAATAAAGCTACAGGAGCGTTTTGAAAATCGAAATTTCGCGTTTTTGGAGAAATATATAAATATATATATAAATATATATATATCGTGGGCAGGTGAATTTTGGAAAACCACTTTTTCGTGATCTGGGGGTCATGATCGGTGGACATTTGATGAGTTTGGGTGATTTTCGAAAAGTGATGTCGTCCTCAATAGTGTATTTTTTAGTAAAAAAATACACAAAACTCACAAGAAGTGATAAATCTCGCTATACCTACGTTCCCAGTTCTGCAGTCATCTAACAACAACAACAAGAAGGAAGAGAAATCTAATACCAACCCTTCTAACATCCCTCAGCTTCAACTAGTAGCGAGCTACCGCTACCAGCACCGGCGTCGCCTACTACCTGCTCCATGCAGTTTCGGCTTATCTCATATCGCTCCCTTGCTACATTTCGGCGGTGACAAGTGACAAGTGAAAAGTGACAGGGGAGCTTATGACCACGTTGTCATATCTCCGGGATGTTTGTCAGTGGCGATGGCAGCTTGTCAGGAGTTAAAAGCGTCCGGATCTGAGGAGCGCGGCGGCGGCGTTGCGACGTTGTGATGTATTATTGATGCTCGCGTCCGGATTGATAACGTCGGCCCGGGAGATAACGCGATATGCCGGGCCCGCTCCCCAGACGCCCACCGTGATAAATCTCCCAGGAAAGGGAATACGCGATTGCTGCTGCCGCTTCTGCTGCTCGAGTTATTATTTAACCATGAATTTCAAACGTTATTAAATAATCATGACTTATGGGATGGTATTTGCCTTGAATTCGCCGGGAATTTCTCCACTAGATGCACACACCGGCTCGGAAAACGCGACGGGAGATGATTAATTAATTATTCATCGAGCTGTTCATCTTACAATAAACAGACAGTTTCCTTTCGTTAGTGCTGGCTGCGTGCGGAGAAAATCAATCCACGTACTTATGCGCGGATTTGTCGTCGGTGATATCGTCCGTTTTCAGTCAGTCGAGTCTGCCTGCGGTCATAACTGGGACCCGGCCGGGACCAAAATCAACTTTAAACTTTCATCGGGCGGTTCATCAGACAGACCACCGAGTGGCCACCGCTGGCAGAACTAGAACTAGAACTAGAACTAGAACTCTCCAGGTCACTAATAATTTCAAATCGTCAAGTAAAATGAACCTCCATCCAATCCACCTCTCTCTGCCCCTCTCTGGTCGTACTGGAATTTTTCGAGCATATTTGTCCGACAAGACAAAGTGAAAATACGTCGTTATACACCCGAACGTTCCTGCTTGAAATTAATGGAAATATTTTTCTTGAAACGGCATTAATAATACATTCAATCCAATATTTCGGTTAAATTATTAAACGGTTGCGTAAGAAAACTTATTACGGGAGACAGAACAATATTCTGAGTAATAATAAATCGCTATAATAAAATTATTTCGCTTCTGTAACGATCGGTGTTCTGAGTGACGCTTTAGTTCGTTTGAATCGACTTGACGACCGGCTAATTGATTTTTTCATCGTAATTCTCATTCAAAAAAATCGTTGTCAAAGGTGATTACTCGACCGAATGTAGAACACCAGAGCGCTCAATAATGACAACCACAAAACTGGCGAAGTTATATCGGACCTCGTTACAATCTACCTACAGAGACATGAGCGACTGCTCTTTAAATAATGACCGAACGGATCAGCAAAAGGCATGGCAACGTCGAGGAGAGAGGACAATCGTCGTCGACCCTTATCCCGGATCCGGCATTCCGGGTCGGAAAGGCATCCAATATGGCGCCCGATTGTTCCGAATGCTGCCGTAGTTGTTTATGAACGTTTTGACACCCTAATAAAAAGTACAGCTTCCGCTTGATTTTATAGGGAATTCTTTGTTTTCTGAAATTGAATTTGCTCGGACGGCAGCAGACGGACGGACGGACGTAAACGGGGCCGGAATTTGTGACTTGAGAATTATTGCGCCCTAAAGTCGCCGACTATAATACGGCCAGGCGAGGTATCAATAAAGCCCCGCTCTATGGTCGATACGTGACTCACTCACTCACTAGTCACTACCAGTCTACGAGTCTACGACGAAATCTTAGCCGGCCGCCGCTGACCTCGTGCTCTTGCCACCTGTGGGTATGTCATCTATCCTATCTCATCTATACGTCTGTGCTGTGTGGTGCGTAGTGGTGGTGGTGGTGGTGGTGGTGGCGGTGTATCTTCGAGGGTAGCGGTAAGATGGATCGACGCAATAACCGCCGATATTGCATTGTAAATAAGAGAATAAAATGTCAGAGCTGTGGTCATATTCAGGTGCTCAGCCTCGTGAAAACCTTAATACAACAAACAGAACGATAAGACTTGGTTGGTTCTAAAAAGGCACTATAAAAATGGTCGTGCATAAAAATTTACACAGGGCGACATTAGTTTTATGATCGGGGACTTAACAACATGCAAGGGATGCCCAAAAGAGGAATAGAAATAAAAGAAAATTGTTCTAAAATGTAACAAAACTGTTTGATCCCAGGAAGTGTTAAATGACGTCATTTTTTAGTCCCCAACGTCATATTACCGAAACATCACGTGATTATTGTCGTCATTTCTCAGTTGCTCTAAAGTCGTTTCTTCGTCATTTTCAGACAAACTGAATATTCGAAAATGATTACAAGTTCTGCCTTACTATCAATTATTTTTTATATAAAAAGTCAATTTTAATGCCTTTTTTCCTCTTCCTTGTACAATGTGTCCCTATCAATTTCTCATCGGACTTTGTAGTATAAGTAGGCAGCAGAGTCACGTTTTAATGACGTCATTTTTTTTAGTCATTTTTTGGTCCCCGACGTCATATTACCGAAAAATCACGTGATTATTGTCGTTATTTCTTAGTCGCGATATTTATGACGTCGCTCTAACGTCATTTTTCCGTCATTTTCAGACAAACTGAATATTTTAATCTGGCGCTATAAATTCTGTCTTACCATCAACTATTTTTATATAAAGAAGTCAATTTTAATGCATTTTTGTACATCATATCTTGCTTATACAAAGTGCCCCTATCAATTTCTCATCGGACTTAGTATTGTAAGCGTTGCAACGTCGCGCTAGCATGTTAAACCAACCCAACCGGTATTCCTTCGTTTTTCCTTCTTATTTAGGAGTGTCTTTACCATCTACATACCTCTACTCTCTAGTTAATCGTTACTTTTCGTAAAAAAAAACTCTCTAAACAACGTTACTTCTCCTCGACACTTTTTGTTTGGGGAACAAGTGTTTGGACTCGTCCGAGTATCAAATATTGTTAAGCGGGTGTTATGCTTAAATGCGGATTAATTAATTAATCAAATGTTATCGTAGGGTGAAGCTATGCACAAGATTGGAACAGGAGCACACAGTAAACTTCAAATCGAATAAGTATGGTACTGCAGGTACCTTGCAGATTAACTTCTTGTTAAATTACCGAAGTTGTAATCGATGTAATGTTCATTTTGAACGATTAATAATAAATGTTACAACACGATTTAGGGGGAAATCTGACGATTTTCGACAAAACGCGTAATTAACGAGCTGTAAGTCTCATTAGTTAATGCTCTAAGGTGCACTGATAAGTTTATATCTGACGACGATGCCCAGTTTTGCGGGGAATAGTTGACGACTCCATCGTGTGTTTTAATAACAAAAGTGGCTTAGATCAATATAACTCTTAATTTTTTCTCGAACTTCCTAATAATAAATAACAATAATAGCAAGATGAAATGATTAAAAGCAGGAATGAGTGGACAAGTCGAGACGCCCTGCAACGCCAACGCTGATACAAGAAAGTGCAAGAATACCAAAACAATCGAAGCGCAAAAATGGAGCTTTCTTTTTGTTTCCGTGTTTGTGGGGTTGGAACTATTCGATCCAAGACCCGCACCCTTATCTGGAACATCTTCGTTCAATAGAGAAATAGAAATTATCACTGAATCGGTGATTTCCTCTGTCTCTAATACTAAATAAAGTTATTGTCTACGTAAAGGGAAAAAAGAACTTATAGAGCAAACGATGAAACGTTTAATTAATTACGACAAAAATAATTAACGACTGAAAGCGCGCTTCTTGTTGTGCTAATTACAGGATGATAGGGCACCGAATGATAAACAATAATTGTCATCGATATGACGGCGTGTAATGTGGCAAATAGCAATAATAATCATATCGGCCTAGTCTCTAATTAGCAATTAGTGCCGATAGCTCGGTGTAAAATTATAATTTTCCTCGCCGAAGTAAGCAATTTTAATTAACTATTATTTCAGTTTCGGGAATCCGGGACTTCCCGGGCCCGGACCGGATCGCGTAGCCTTCTAATAACGCCCTTGTGTGGAACTCTCGCGGCTCGACTGTAAATTAGCTGTTGCTTGTTGTTTGTTGCTTGCCGTTTGTCGCCTGTTGCTCCTTTTGTTGCTTCACGTGCGACAAATCTAAAATGCAATTATTCTGATGCCACACACTTGCTCACTCAGTTATTCATAAAGGTAACTTTGTCTAAGAAGTTTTTTTTATCGTTAATTTTTAATGGGCTTGCAAGGGCTTAGTAAAGTATAAGAAGATTTCATTCAAGAAATCTGACTAAGTTAATTGTCGTATTATTGACATAACAACTTATGTATTTCAAAGCTACCTCGAATCTGATAGACAAGACGTATTGATACATATTAGGTGACCATCATCATAGTAGCACGACGTGATATTGTCTTGTTTAGATGCAAACAATAAACTATCCTTTACTGAGACCTCGACATCCGATATACATATAAACGGAAAATCTCGGCCATAAGAAGGAAAGCTCGAGAAATAACTTTCACAACTAATTTGTCAGAATGTCTGGAAGCTGCGATTGTTCAGAATGTTCCAGAAGTGGAAGAGAAAGACATTCGGGAATTAATTTGCTCTCGAAGCCGTTCCAGAAGAACACCAAGGGTGTATATAAACGGAGCAAGCAGACACTGAGTTCAACTTCAATTCATTTCTTAATTGTAGAAACCAATGAATAACTAGCAAAAGTATATTTTTGCTACGATAATCATAAAATAGATGGTCCATGAAGGGGCTCGTCCGTCATAGGAAACCGGACAACTATTTTGGGGACACCGTTGTGGACTCTAATTCAGGACCTATTTAAAGTTATACATTCTCAATTAATAGTTATAATCGATGACCCGGCATAGTTTGATTAGCCGGAATGATGCACCTTTCCCGGGGTGATTGGAATGTAAATAAGCCGGGATACGGAATTACTACCGTGTGTCGCATCCCCCGGGACAACAGGGAGCGGCTCGTTCTCGCGCTCAATCCAATATGCCGGAATTTTATTTCGTTCTAATGAGTTCCCGATGCGACGAGGACGGACGGGAGAGACGGGGTGGAGGGGGGGTGGGGGTAGACGCGTGAGCGAGAGAGAGACGGACGGGAGGGAAAACGGCGCATCGAGAGAGGAGAGCGTCTTTGTCGGATCGGTTTTTAATACCACAAAACCTGATGGGCTCTGTTCACTTGTTCCGATGTTATTTTTTCTAGGGTAAAAGTATGTGTGGGAAGGGAAATTAAGGCCATGATGATTTCAAATTATTATTGTAATTCTTTTAGATTTTTACTTTCCAAGCCGGTTGAGTTATAGTTACAAGAAATAAGGTCAATTTGTGTTTTTTATTGGATCTTAATGGCCGTTTTACTTATCGAATAAATTTTCAGGATTTTATCACTTTGATAAAATAAACAAAAAGTGTAACTTTACGTACTGCCATAATTAAAAGACAAGGCACCAATTTGTCATTACTGTCGCGATTCTGCTCAAATTTGGTAAACACGACCACGTTTCCCTAGTTTTCCTTCGTTACACAACTACCACTTGGCGGAGTACCGCCGCCGTTTTGTTAGCATCGTCGGTCATTATTAACATCGTCTTCGAATATTAATATCCTGGTCGTGTTGTGAACACGAACGATTAGTCGGTTATTATCGCTATATAGCGTCATTGTACTCTTGCCTACTGCGCTTCCTGAAAGACCGGTAACACGCGAATTGCGCGTCAGGTTGATGACTTAAATAATAAATTTTTTGTATAATTTCGTTACAATGTAATTCCTTTCGATAAGGAATATCGAAACTCTTCTCCCAGAAGGAAAATTAGAACAATAATTTAGAGTTGTCTGACTCTGTATGTCATGTAGGCCAGGCCAGATTTCGCACCGACATAATTTTTCGCAATTTCCTGTTTTTCCGGGATCATCCCTTTCGCCGACTCTTTGTTACACAGGGAGTTAATTACCTGCCGCGTAGTTCATCACGTAAAAGGATATAGCCAGCTACTGGTTTAGGGCCTTGGATTTATAGAGACGGGCGATGCAAGCGCCAATATGCGCTGGAAACACTTAAAATGCAAATGCGGCCGACGGTAGTACGTAGGAACGTATGCCGAGCACACCCCGTCACCCTTCAATTGGGGTGCAAGCCAGACAATGCCTCCTGAATGACGCTCGGGATGGCGTAGGAACGGTTACTATGCTTGAAGACGCGACACTATAAAGGTTATTGCTTTATATTGTCCGTCATTGCTAAATCGTTATTGTTTTATATTATTATAACAGCCGGTGCGGTTGTGGCTATTATAATTTTGATTAGATTATCATCCCTTTCCTTCTTGATAGAGCGCGTACCTATTCCTGTTATGATAAGGCCGTCATCACTATCGACTAAATCGGATATAATCAGGAACATTATTGTTCCGATGTAGATTGGTCGTCCTTTATTTCGCTCCGAGTATTATTATTGTGCTTCGTGTGCTATTTTAGCAATTACAGGTTTCATTTAACCCCCCCATTTTAGTTTCCACGTACGTATTGGATTCGCTTTTTCAATAGGCACCTATTCCTGGGACTCGTATATGGAATAATGCATACATTTTCGATTCGGATTTGATTTGAATAGATGAAACGGAGCGGAAATGGATAATATGCATAATATGCGTCGTATGCCTCATTCGATTGTTCTAATTATTATTGCTTTTCGTGCATGATGGTCTATGACTATGACTGAAGAGGGTCGCATAAAAATCTCGACTCAAACTACTCTGAGAGAGAAATCGCTTAAATCTGCGACTAGACAATTAATAGTAAATAGCGGCGGTCCTAGCATAGAATCTCGAGGTACACCACTCGTTGTATCAGTTTTTCCCGAAGCGGGACACTTGCATAAGCGGTGACTGTTTCGTCATCGTCCAAGGGTTAATCGCTTAACCCATCTCGTGCAGAAGATGGTTCAGCTTGCAGTACCTAGTATACCTAAATATTAAGGCTTTCAGTTCTTTCCTATTGAGCTCCAATAGTTTTCAGTTCCTTGGTAATTTTTTCGACGTCCCTGTGTGAAGGCCTTCGAATGATCCAGCCTTGTGCAAGCTAAATATAGAACGTCATGGTTACCTGGCTCGTTGATCGACGTGGTCACTCACGTTCAAGCAGGGACTTCCCCGCACGACCAACAGGACAAGGTGGGGCATCGTTTGCCTGCGAACGAGTTGACCACGTAGGAAAGAACTCTGACCTAGCTCGTTATGTCGACCATTTTGCTTACCTATATGATGTTAGAGATTAAGAGCGAGAGAAATACTATTCAAAGAATTTTAGAGAGGGATGACCTCAAATTCGAATCTAGAGTTGATGGCGGGAATTCAATAAAGATGTTCATGACAGAGAAGTTGACATTTAAAAGTCAAAGGTCAACAGTCATTTTAGGCTCATCGCGCTTATTCAACATAAGCACAAATAGCTCATTGGTCCTTCGAACGAAAATTAATCAGAAAAAATGAATAAAAAAGACCACAACACCTCTTCAAAGTCCTTGAAAGATTAAAAAACTCAAAATGACACCCACGTTTTGATTATAATTGAATGAATAACTCGATTCGGTTTTCAATACTAGTGCTACTGCTAGTGCTAGTACTCATGCACGGAACCGAACTAGTTCAAATAATTAAATCAATATTTTGATAACGGAGGAAAGAGTGGACAAGCCGGAACGCACACACTGTGTCACATATTCGCATACCTCAATATTGATTTAGCTGACAATAACGGCACAGCAAGTGACTAATCAAAACAAGATATGTCGACAAAGCCCGGTATAGGTACCTATACGTATAATAATATGATGTATACAAATTTATTCGTACAGAAAGTCCTTTCTAGCCAGACAGACAGACAGACAGGGAGATAGGACTCGACGGGGTTGTAAACTTCTTTATTTAATAAAATGTGGATAACGAAACTGCACTGCATCGCTTGTGCTGTTATAGTGCTAGTGCTAGTGACATATCTGCGATACTAATACTATCCAGACCAAAGGGTTTTTTCGCCTTCTCATCATACTCGTTCTTTTGCTTCGTCAATTCAATTTTCCCTCGACAACTTTGAAGACCGACTCGTACTCGTGTGCAATAATTATTATTGTTCTCTCCAGTAGCATCTCCACATCTTCAAGAAAAATGACCAAATAATGATCTTTTTGGTAGCGTTTTATTCTACCTATGCTAAATGTTAGTGATTCTGCGCATTTCACTTGCTACAGCGGCGTTTAACCGAACGCTACCATTTTATATAGAGTCCTTGATCATAGTTAGTCCAAGGACTCCTCTCGGGTATGTAGTTTCCCAGGCAGTAGAGTCACGTCGCTGAACGTAATTTTTTGGTCATCCCCAACGCCACTATGACTTTTTAGAAATGACGGACAAATGACGGTAAGATGATTTTTGGACGTCATAAAGATAATACTAATAATATGGCTGTAATAAAGATTAGTAATTAATATTTATTAAATACATTTTTGTCTAGTTACAAGGAATCCGTTTTTCATGGATGTAAAATTTATCACTTAAGTGAGCTGCTCCATTTTCTGTTCGCTGTATAATACAAATAATAATTACAGATGCTATTGGGTTGGTTTGGCTTGCTAGCGCGACCTTGCAGCACTTACAAGACTAAGTCCGATGAGAAATTATTGATAGGAGCACTTTGTACAAGCAAAAGATACAAAAAGGCATTAAAATTGACTTCTTCATATAAAAATAATTTATGGTAAGCCAGAATTTATAGTGCCAAATTCAAATATGTACTCAGTTTGTCTGAAAATGACGAAAAAATGACATTAGAGCGACATCATAAATATCCCGTCTGATTCACGTCCGAGAAATGACGACAATAATCACGTGATTTTTTGATAATATGACGTCGGAGACTAAAAATGACGTCATTATAACAACACTCTGCTGCCTGGGTCATTTATAAAAGTATCTTTGTATAAAAGAAACTTCCACGATAAACTCCTTTTAGACCTTAACTCCATGAGGCTGGTTGAACTTCGCTGGCGTGTGTCCTTGTATATACGTCATTTGTAAAATTAAGGAAAATATTTTATTTTCTATCGGACAAAGGAGAACTTGTTGAAGCGAGAGGTTATGATGCAAATAACCTACATAAAACGAAGAATAGAGGGCCATCGAAGACGAAAAGAGCAAGGTAAGGTTGCCAAGTGAAGTTATTTGTCGTAGGTAGTTCAGGGAATTATCTGAAATTTATCGGAAATTAACCTAGTTAGGGGGAACTCTGGCAATCAGCATCTGGTAGAGGATAGTCGTTTTTAAAGAGCTTCTATTTCAATTTAAACCATCAACCAAGTAACTTCGTGTTGTTTAATTTCGTCATTTAAATATTTGTGATGTGATAAATAGATAGCAAGTATGTAGAGTTGATTTTTTGTTGTTAGATGGCAGTTTTGTCATTATCATTTCTATAGCAGAAGTTCTAATTTTCCTAGTTCTCTAATTTCACAAGTTCTCAATTCAATTATTGTTTACAATTATTTCTCACTTACACGTTTATTTCCAAATACCGAGAGAGACTAAATTTTGTGAAACATCAAGGTCATTTTTCGATCATGAAAAATCTGTCAATTCATTAAATTCAGTTTCATACCCTCATCTTTCCCGCTCTGTTTCGAGTCTAAATAAATTTGCAAAGATTTGACGTAAAAAGAAAATCCTACCATTTCTCCTAAGAAGGAAATTTGGTAAGTTGCACAATTTTTTAACACTTGAAGAAGGCCCACAAAATTGGGATTCTTCCACGCACACGTCAATTTGTTGACGTCATTGCGTCGATTTGAAGAAAATATATCCGCCTAATATCATATCTCTTTATGTTATTGTTTAAAGTTTGGAACCGATTCTCGTCTTTATTGGTGACAGTCTAATCCTCTCCAATGGTAAACCCTCTGGTGAGTATTATTTCTCTTCCGAGGGTGATTTTGAATTAATCAATAAATCGAGAGAAAACCCAATTTTACTACGTTTTTAGTATAATTATTTGAAGTGCAATGAGTACTCGGTTTCGTTTCAATAAAAAACAAACAGAATCACAGCAACATGCCTCGTTTTTTTATATGCAATTAATTTAATCAATTATTTTTTGATCCCAACTGATGGAGTAATTTCCAAATTACTCGAGCGAATCATTTTCATTATATTAAATCATGAAACCCGATCTACATTACATTTTATATTTTGCGCAATGCGCGAATCGAGCGCGAAACTGCTCGGTTGTTATAGCCAAATAATACGTTTAATTACCTACCTTACTTTTAGGTATTTTTTATTTACTAATATTAATAATAATAAAAATAATAACAATAATAATACAAACACACAGTATAATACATGATTAGGTATAGAGAACCACTCGAATCGATCTAATTTATTAAAGGCGCCTGCCCTGGGGAAATTAAAGCTTCCAGTAGCGTGCGCGCGCACACACACAAAAATCGCACTTTATAAAATCCAGAGCTCCGTGTTTAGGTGCCCGGTTTTCCCCCGAAGTGTCTAAACTACCCCTAAAATGACTGCTATTATTGCTTGAGAATACACATATTTTTATGAGGCGTAAAAAGCTGTCATATTATAGCGACACTCTTGTATTATTATAGTTAGATCGGCCAGAAAATCGACCATACGAAAAAAACAGGGGCGTCCTATAAAAAAAATTAATAAAAAAATACGACCTCATCATCATAACATAATACATATACCTAACTCTCAGAATTATTATTAATTATTTAATTAATTAATTATAATAGTAAATAGGTGGGCGCGGGTATATACTTTCTCTTAGTGTCTCTCCCTCTCTCAGACTCCCTCCACCACTGTCTCTCCAACTCTCCGTCACGATGGCCCATAATATCGCCATAATATTTATAGGTTAGATTATGGGGGGCGCCAGCGCCGGCAGGATCGAGCCCGACCAGCAACGCTCGCCGGCGATGCTCGCCTGTTTTACGGTGCGCCTATTAAATACACATCTATATCCATTTCGCCTTGAAGCGCCTGACCCTAAACGCCGCATTACGCCCGCCGCGCCCCTCGACTCGGGCCCTTCGGGCTGGGGGCGGGCGCGGTGATTAATATCGGCCGCGATCTGCCTGCATTACCGGCTGCCTTTGTAGGTTAAGGGGTGAGCATGTGATGCGCTGCCTTTATTCCTTCTTATTATTATTGAAAATCGCAGTCTCTCTAAATGTTAACTGGCAAGCATGACTTTTTAACATTACACAAATGGTCGGTATTAGTTTAGAATGAGAATTAAATTTATTTTAAAATTTGAGTGCGTGTTCTCATCAGGGAAGGGAAATTTAGAGTTTTAGTCGTTTACATAACAAAAATGAAACACGAGTCAGTTCATCTCGATAGTAATAACTTGTACAGACGATCAGTGTCGCTGCGAATATAAAAATAGGAATGTTTAATGCCCATTCGCTGTTTAAAGACAAGTGACATGTGAAGTTATTATAAAATTAGAAGTTAAATCTTTTTATTAAAAAAAGAGACATTCTCAATAATTATTATTACCTAGTCCAAAACAAAGAAACTTACCATCATCTTCAGTGGAATTGACCCAATTTTCCTGCAACAAAATATCATAATATTAATAAGACAGTTATTATTATTAATTAGAAAATTGCTCATTAAGAGATCGATTCTTTTAATAATTATTGAGAATCGTCTAAACCACAGCTACTCTTAGAAACAGGATCGACCTGACTCGACTTGACTGTAACGTACTACCTACCGGAATGTCCTCCGGAGAGGAAGCAATAAGCCGGACTCGGCCCGGCTCGGAAAGAGTCTGACTAATGTCGCGCGTGTCCTTCGTCACGGGATTAAAGCATCATCTGACATAAAACTTTCGTCTCGTGGGATCTCCTCAGGAGCGGAACAATTTGTCGGAAATAAGAAAACAATTGAGTGAAGGTATGGGCTGGGTCTCCACGGACCGCGTGACGTCGCTGCCCGTGAACGCAACGCAACGCACGCTCCCAGAGAGCCGCACGAGATCTCCTCATCTCAGCCGTGCGCCCTAATTAGCCATTCGGGTAAATAGGGGTCGGTAAATAACCCTTAAGTAATTGCCTATATTGTTCGGGGTGATTATCTGGATCTGCCTACCTACTAAGTACCGTTGTACAGATTAGATACCTAGTCGTCTAAAAACCTAAATCTGATGCTTCTCCCGAAATCACCGTCGCCATCACCATCTGTTTGTGTCAGGACTAGCAAATTGTCGTCTTAAATGTTTCTTTACAATTATCGGATGGTTGACTGCTACTGTTTCTGTTGTGAATCTGTTACAAGAAGTGCGATTTTTATGCGCTTGATCCAAAACAATCAACTAGGCATTTAAGCACAGCGAATTGGTGCCCATTTTTTGCTGACGATAAAAAAATAGAGTTGATTGGTCTAAAAACTTACCAGGATGCTTGCATCAGCAGGTCAAGAAACACAATAATAATGGTAATATTAAAAAAAGATTGTGGGTTGAGTTGACAGAAGCGCAGGATCGAAATAAAACCTTTAATGTACCAGAATACAATTATTTCGAAACGAGAATAAATAACAAAAACGTCACCTACAGGAATTACAATAGCCATAAGTTCAATAACAGCAACATACCGGATCATATACCTACGAAGTTATATTTTAATAACATAACTAAACTCGGAATAGTTAAATGATCAAAAGAGGGATCTTCGCCTGCGATCTGAATGGGGAGAAAGATGGAGAACCGAGCTGTATGCGTGGTATGTGTGAAACGTTCTCA
This sequence comes from Malachius bipustulatus, assembly GCA_910589415.1. Taxonomy (NCBI): domain Eukaryota; kingdom Metazoa; phylum Arthropoda; class Insecta; order Coleoptera; family Melyridae; genus Malachius; species Malachius bipustulatus. The sequence continues at coordinate 17,366,008 of OU342632.1, forward strand.
TTCGTCGAAAGAAAAAGTGGTGGTGGTAAAAAGGAGTAAAAATGAGTCTCCAAGAAGACCTAAATGGTAGAACAATAAAAAACGTGTAAAGAGTAAGGTACACCTCAAAGAGTTATTCTTGTTCTAAATATTTGCAAGCATTTTTTAGGTGAACGTAGAAAATATTTACCCTCACGTTCGTCGTATTCTATTATAAAGCTCCAAAAAGTTGATATTATGTGCGGAAAATTAATAAAAAAAAAAAAACTACATAACCACAGAGCGAGGAATTACTTCATAGTCACTGCTACTACATAATATGTTAGTAATATTCTCTTTTACAGTCACCATTAAATATTACGAACTAGTAAAACAACCGTGAATAGTCAGATGGTGGTTTCCTGAATATCGCAGCTACTACTTGGGCGACTAGACTATTAAAATGACTTTCAAGTCAGTGGAACTTGAGTAACATTAGTTAGTCGTCGCTATCATACGAAATCTTCAATATCTTGAATCTACTTAGAAATTAATAACTTAGAAGTAAAAACTTGAAGTCGAAATTACGTGTTCGCGACTTAAATAAGTTATTGTTACTAAAAAATCGCGCGTTATTGAGTGTCGGTTACGTATAGATATCGATATCAAGTTCAAATTACGATTTTAGTTTCTGGTACTTTGGTAGGTATTGGTTGGGATGTTAAACAAATATGATAATAGAGATCTCTTTTGCATTATTAAAATTTTAAATTAAATTCTCCAAAAATGTTAATAATAAAAAAATACAAATATTTGATAGTAAATGTATGAATAAAAAATAATATCAACATTGAAATAATATGACGACTTCAATAATTTTGTATACGTACCTACAAACTACGATATTATCAATTTTTTTGTCATATTTTTTAACACAATTCAACATAAATGTTATTGTATTTAGTTGAAATATACAAATACATATTTTCACCAATATTGATATATTTTATACAGCAATTCCTGTTCATAATAGAAACTTTGCATCACACATGACATCATAATAGAATTTAATAAATAGATAAACATTGAAATAAGGTAGAAAAAGCGTCACGATAGGGGTCGAATGGAATCGTTAAACACCCGCGCTTCGTCGTTCCCCATGCCCGCTCCATTTTTGCGAACTGAATACGAAAACAATACTCCGGTGACACGGAATGAGAGCTCGCCTTTCAATTATTTAATTGAAAATTCATGTTTCCTTCTCTGCTGCCAGCGCTAGTGCTAGTTTTAGTTTTAGTTTTATCGACAATGAAAAAAATTCAACTTTTTTTTTAAGCTTTGCTATACCTATAGTTCATATACCATATATGTAAATTATTATAAGAGGAGTAATGGCCGAATATTTTTATGTTTATTTCAATTTTTCGTCGTAAACTATTTAAATTTTGGGTGCCATTATAGCTAACGAATGATTTGGGTAGCCCGAAGCTAGCGAATATTTTCTGTAACTTTAAAATTGTTTCTTCTTCATAATGTTTTTAATTTCCATCACTTCCAACCATTTTGTATACGCGTCAGTGATAACCATAAACATTTTATAATACATTTTTGTCCATAGCCCTTAACAATTTCAATTAGAAGAAATTTTATTGACCCTCGCAAAACCACAAATAAAGTAATTGCGAATATAAAAAAATATAAAAAATCTACAAAAGTATGAAATAATACAAAAATAAAACAAAAAATATTCGCAGAAAAGAATTTTTTGAAAGCCTGGAAGAAGTAGCATTCATATGATCCGTCGCCGTTCTCCCCGCAGCCTCGGCAACAGACCATCGTAATTAGCGGCCTCATTAATGATAAACTGAGATGAAATTGTTATCATTAAATCAAAACTATGGCACTTAGCGCGAGCGGCGAGCACTGACGGCAATTATAATTTAATTCCTTGTTCCCGGTGACAGGGCCGGAGCAGGAGGGACAATTCATGGAAGCCACAAATTAACATTAAAACTCTCGTTATATGCATGAGACTGTTTAAACTGCAGTTAAGTCGGACATATGCAATCTGGCTGTTATTACATAATGCGGAAGTTATGAACAGAGCACGGATTTAGCCGGCTTTTAATTTCGAATTACTACAAATAATAACCTTAGCTGATGACGTCTACATTATATGTATCATGCTTCCCCATGTAGGTAGGAATAGGAACCGTTGCTGCTGTATCAAGCAATATTGCCGCAATGTAGATTACGGTTGTTTTTTTCCTTTTTTTTTTAGATGGGGCAAATTAATTTTTGTAGGATTTTATTAAATTCGCTGCCTGGTTCTCGTTGCTCGTTGGAAGGAAATTAACATCAGACCTTGTTTGGGGTTTCGTTTATGGCACTAGCGCTATTATAGCGCGTATGTATTGTATATTAATGTAAATGTAGTCCGTTGGTAGCATGGAGAGGCAGGTGGGCTTGAAAGCCCTTATCAAAAAGTGTTTGCTCGTTTTGATAGCAACGCGAATTCAATAATAAACATCACCTGCCCTGCCACTATACAATCTTTTATTTCTCTATTTGATGGATTCAATTATTATGATACAATCAAAATCGAAACAGATAAAAATAATTTCATTTATTATTCATAACGTTATTGGATTAATAAAAAAAGATGTTTGTTATTGAAGTTAACAACTTGCCTCCAGGTTTTCATATTTTTGCAAAGAGTTATTGCTGTTGAAAGGGAAAGGTGGAACTTTTATTGTCTGTAATTACCGATCAAGATTTTTGAGGCTGTCATTAAAAAAGCTCTCACTTTTGCGTGACTTTTTTCAAATGAGAGAGTAAAAAATTTGAGGGTTATTTTTTTAAAAGAAATATAAACAATTTTTTGATTGCTGTGAAAAATTTAGGGACATTTTTAATTTGTGCAAGTATAGGTACGATTTTTTTCCAGCAAGTTACTTCAGGTAGGTAATATGAAAATTTTTATGGAGTAAGTCAGGTCAGGATAGTCATGAAAAAGTTTTCATTATAATTTTCATGCTATGCTGTGCATGAAGACTTAACCCGACTTGCTCAAAAATAAAATTTTCACGCATGTCCTGACCTGTCTTACTGGAAAAAATTACCCCGTTACTGAAACAAGTGAACATATGAACGAATGTGAGGTAAAAAAATATTAATTTTATTTAATTTATTAATTATTATCGAAAATTTCCTAAGTCTAAATAAATAATTAGTATCTAATGTGGGAAAATATTTCTTTAAATAAATAATTAATTAATTGAGTCTGGAATTACTTTACAAATGAACTTTTTAACGAAATTCCTTACAGTAATTTCTCAGAAAGCTCAAAGAGCTGATATTGTGTCTTAGTTTTAATGGCAGCAAAAAAAAAAAACGAAATCCTGTCGTTTACAAAAATTCTGCGATAATTTAGAGAGTGGCTGGATGTTCAAAAAACAAATAAAGCAAGCGAAGCCAGGCGAAGGTCTGTCTAAAAGACGCGTTTTCAATAAATTTTCCAACATTTCGCGCTGATGAGCAGAGAATCAATAATATGATAGAGAGAGACATACCTACGGAAAGAAAACAAAACTAACAGAAAAGACAACATTTTGATATGTACCGACGATGCATGATATCGTAATATTGGATTGTTTTGCATGGAATTTTATTTATTATCCGGGAAAATATCAAGCCGATAATCGATCAGCACAATAATAACAATAATAACAACAACAATAATAATAATAGAGCAAGGAGTGTTATTTTATAGCAATTTATTTCGTAATGCTTAATGCTTGACGGTGTTGGTGTTGGTGTTGGTGTTAGTGTTAGTGTTATTAGTGTTGGTGACCAGGAGTGTAAGTAGGTACGCCCGCCCATCAAATCTATCAATTTGGTAATGAATTTTATCGACCCGCTCGCAGAATTTCCTCAATCACTCTTCTTCCCCTCCCCCTCACTCCCTCTCACTCCCACTCCATCTCTCTCTCGCCTCTAGTCTCTACTTTGTTGGGTATATCTGTTTAGAAACGTGCATTTGTCTTCTTGAGAAATCCATTTTTCCGTTTCCGTCCAACCTGATCGCATTAAAGATGAACTACTAACTCTCTCTCGCCTGCACGTATCAAAAAATCACATTCGCATCAAAATTTTGCTCAAATGATTCTTTTTAATTACTTCCAGGTAGGTGTGCGTGGATGCTGTCCTCTTCTCGCCTCCCGGTGCAGTTGCAGGTGTTGTGACCAAATAGACAACACAACTGACATCCGTTGCGTTTTATTTCCATGGTAGTTTGCGCGCAACAGGACAGTATTGAACGGAAATTGGGAATTTAAATGTAAATAAAAAGTAAAAAATGGAAAGTACGAACCGAATTAATGTGCTCGTCATTTTGTCCACGTGGGTGGATTATGTTATGTTATACCCGATACTCCTGATTATTACCGAGTGGGAATAGCTAATGCGGTAAGTATAAAATAAATAAACGCCGTTCGGCGTGGAACAAAACTAAATTTTCGAGCAAACAGGAAATAAAAGTGGAACGTTTAATTGGAATCGTCAAAGAGCGCAGTCACGTACGGTGATTTGTGTAAATAGAGAGTGCAGCGCTGAAACCTACACCTGCAAAGCTTCATCTAGCCGGGACGGGCACGAATCGCAATATCTGGAAACACTCATCCAAGAGCCATTTAATCGCTCACGGCAAATATATCGGGTTACGTTTTGTACGTACGTACGTAGGTACGTACAACCACTAACACCACCACCGCCACCACCACAATTATCATCACCGTCACTATAAAACCGTCGTCCCTCGTTTGCGGGCTGCTTTGACTCGTCTCTTCAACCGTAGACTCGACCAGATTGATCGGCCCTTTCTCTCCCTCTCTCTGTTCTCTGTCAATCAATGCAATCATAAATTCCGACTTATTCGTTTTAAGTCATACCGCCTTTCCTTATTATTTTACTCCCTTTCCCCTGGTATGATCGTCGTGTAACATGAACGTCCCAAACTATCAAACATGGGACAGAGAAAAATTCGTACGTTAAAGCAGCCGGGTTAGCCGGGAAGAATTATATACGTACCTCCTTCACCCGTCAGAAGGATTGGGGAGAATACACACCCGACTCACTTTGATTAACTTAATTTATTGACCACATCTCTATCTATAACATCTCGTCTTTTGGGTTAAGCCACATTTGGTTCAAGCCCTAACATGTTTTGCTCCTTCGAGCAGAGCCCTCACATTTTGGTCCTTCGAGCCGGATCCCTTTCACAAATCTTGAAACTCGTGCCGAAGCACTCAACCGGTCTTTCGACTACAAAAGCGATTGCGACGTGGAAATTTGCAACCTCGATGGTCTGCCAAACGCGTTTTTCAGCCATTGGAAAATCCATTTTTCGAACACCTCGGTGATCGCTGATATTGCCAGTTGCTGGCGCCAGTTACTGTTGCAGCATATACCGGAAAGCGAATAAATCGAGACCCGGTGTATTAATTAACTCTAATAAAGTACTTCATGTGATGTGTAAGTGTTTCATTATCAATTCGCGTTGAAGATTTAGTGGGTAGGTAATTGTTTTTTTCAACCCCACGCACTCTACATCCATCCGTCCATTCACTATTTCCACTTATTTAACACGAACCACTGGCTGAAACGCTAATTAATGTGAATGGTGCTGGTTTGTTTGCTATCCGGTAAACAAATTAATTTAACCATCACCGTAAATACAGTTCCAATCTCGTTTATTATGCTATTAGCGGGGAATAAAACAATAGTTTACGATTCATCTGTATATAGCAAATCTAGAAGGCTCAGCTAAAAAAGTATTCTTAAGTAGAACATACTCTTCAGTGCCTCTTCAGTATCCCACAGGCAAGTCAGATTCAATGATGTTGTAGAAAGGACCACACCTTCTGATCCATAGTGGCAGTCAGATGTTTGATCCTCAGGGGCAGTCTTGCACTAATTAGAGTAATTTATACATTCAAACCTGGGAAAACAGGACCAGACAAAATCTCTAAGACCAATAATAAGTCTCACGTCCGTTTTACTGAAGTTTTAAGAAATATTACATTACATTATATTACAATATTACGAAACCACAGGACGAATTGGTCCATTTATTCATATGTAACTTCGGTAGTCCATAAAATCTGGCAGGGCGAAAAATTTCAGCTCATTTTGAGTGAGCTAGAATCGGCAGATACACTGTTGAAACTTACTGGGTGTGCCCGAAAGGGCTTGTGATTAATTTTTCATACTCCAACAAGTTTTTGAGAAAAATCTTCAGATTATAACCAACCAGGAGTGCGTGTTTGTGAAATGACAGGACGAATGGGTATGTTATCCTTATGCAACTTGGGTAGTCCATAAAATCTGGGAGGGTGAAAAAATTTATTGGAATAATCATTATTCCAAATTGTTTAATTTGGAACTGATGACTGATGAGACGTAATAAAAATATGTGAAAAGTCTTGTTTGGCCTATATAATACGAGTATACGAAGACGACGTATTTTAAGTGTACGCGGACACGGCAATCCATAACGTATTTCCGTAATAAATAGAAGTTTGATTATTGCGGTTTGGGGGGATGGTGGAAGTAAACGGGGATGTGGGGTGGTGGTGGTGGTGGTGGGGATGGGGTAGAGGAATAAAGGCCAAAGCAGCCGAGCCGTGCGCGTTTCAGTTTTACCTCAGTTTGTCGTGAGTAAATTGAATATTTTATAACGTGAATGGGCCTGATTGGAAGAGGCATAAGTAGGTAACGAGGAAGGCATCAAAAAGCTATTGATTTTGGTGCATTCACCTCGATCTTGGAGGCGAGCTAGCTGGCGGCAGGTCCAATAATAAGGAAGGAGCCGACGTCGGTCGGGTCGAAGTGAAATGGAAGCAAGCAAGCACATTAGGGGGAAACACCGACTACTGTTAATTCGGTAAAAGCTTTCCCATACCTGTTAAATGCGACTGCGGAAACGACCTCCTAACCACTCGAATGCGACACAAAAAACTCCTTACCCAAACGAGATAGCCGGGGCGCTTTAAAACTGTTTAGACAGTTACACTAAAGTACCCGAATAGCACAAGCAGAAGCAGCTCTCCTCGTTCGTAACAGTCGTCGTGGCTCTCCTGCTGCTCGCTCCAACTCCAACTCCAACACCAACACCAACTCTGACTCTGTTTGCTTCCTCTCGCAAATAGCTCGAGAATCGTATCTGATTTCTGTTAGCAACATCTCTGAGTGACAGCCTCTACTCTTACTCCTCCTGTCACACTCAACTTTTACCACTACATACTTCTTTACTGCGCCTGAACTCTGAACTCGCGAAATGAAATTAAACTATCAAAAATAATTCGTAGGTATCTTTCTTTTCTACCCCTAAAAATTTAATAGAAATGTCACGAGAAGTGGCATGTAAGTAAATATTGTAGCTAGTAAGAATTCTAACCCAATCAGACAACTTCAAAGTTAAAACGATTTGCTTAGGTAGGTACGTATTCGGAGGTAAATATTTAAAGTTGATTCAAGTTTTTCAAGCTCAAAGTTTAGATGATGTTTCACGTTCATGTATCCATACTCAGACTTTGAGTTCCTCCGCAGATATTAAAATTTAAATGAACGTATTGACTGATCAACGGAGGCTTTGAGATGCCCGGCCTACTTCACTTCTTAATTAACAACTCACTAGTGCTGCGCTCTTTCTGGGATGTCTGCGAGATACGAGATATCTTGACGTGGGTACCTGTGAAGATGTTCCAGGGAAAGTTTTATAATTCCTGATAAAAGAGGCTTACTACCGCAATAACGGAATTAGGTTAATCACTAAGGAAATTGGCGATTACGCCTCGAACACATTTAAATTTTTTATATTAATTCTTGTCGGTTTTTATTTCGCAGTCACATCTTTACTTTGCGTGCATTTTCCCGTCCCGTGTCTGTATCTTCCTGTGTTTTATAAATCGTCATACTTTTTTCAATTTTTTTCCTTCATCACATAATTTGAAGTGTTGGCTTCAATTCGTCTCGCATATGTTGGCACTTTTATCGAAAAATGCTGCTCGAAAATTAGCTTACACTTATTTAAAATTAATCAATCGTGAAATTAGCTTTAATTTCTTTTTTTTCACACTTATTTATGTTTGATTGAGAAAATTATAGCACATGTCACCTACTTTTAAATGACTATAAAAGAAACCAATTCTGAAGAAATAATTATTCATTCCAAAAGAACTGCTTCATCTGGTCGAAGGTACCTGACCTCCGACTGACCCCGTCCAAAATGTTGAAGTAATAATTAAAAGTTTCTATATTTGAATAGTGTAGTGTAATCTGAGTATGTGGAGTATTATAGCAGTACGTGCGTGTGTGTGTATTTTCAGAGGTAGGTAGGTAGGTAAATTATTATCAATTCCGGGTAATTTGTCGGCAGGCAGTTTAATAATGTAGAGGAAACCGTGTGGAGCCCCCTTTCATGTCCTGTATGTATGCCGGGAATACTCCTTGATTAAAGGGACATCCAGTGAATAAGGCTAATTATCAGTCTCTTCTCCCGATACACGCGACCGTGTGCAGCCCATTCTGAAACCTGCCAGCCATCTGAGCCGAATGTCCGTCCGCGTATTCACATCAAAAGCCCAAATTACAAATAAAAGCTGCACAAATTTAATATTACAAAATTCAACAAAACGAACCCCGCTCGCGCGCGCTCGGAATTATAAGCCGCTCGGCCGCGACCATCTAATCAAATATCAAATTTAATTCCCTCGTATTTATATCTACCTACCTATAATACCTACGTTGTATTATTATAGAGATAGGTACAATTTTTATATCAAAATAATTCATACACACATGCAATAAAAACATACGCTGAAAAATATCAATTACTTACAAAAAAAAACAAATATTCCATTCTGGTCAGGGTTTTTACATACATATATCGACACTACATGGATTAAATTGTTTAAATAACGAAAACAAGCGTTAAAAAATGATCCCCACTAATTCCCCATTAAAATTAGAAATCCGGCTCGAAGGACCATATAGCTTGAAATCGTAATCGACTAATTAATTACAGAACGAAAAATAGTATCCAATTTCGTGATGTAACTAAGTTCCTCCGAAATAAGGATTCTCCTTCTTGTCGGTGTCGAGCAGTTCGGTTGGAGGAGTGGCGGAGCGAGAAAATCATGTTCGCTCGTTCTTAGCCGGCTGGCTGCCAAATAATCCAATCAACACACAGATTTTAGGGATAAGTTCACTTGCAGGATTCTGCAGTGGAACATCAAAGGATATCGCGGCATAATGGCAATTTCTGAGTTTAAAACTAAGGTTTGAGATAATTTGGGAGGTAATATAAGTTGAGAAGGCCAATTAGCTTACGGGGTTTCCCAGATCGATTGCTTTGATCTCGGGATCCGGTCTCCGCCTAGCCTGGAACTCGGCAGCTCTGAGGTCGAGGTGCGGCTTCGTTGCGGTCTCGCAGACACCGACGAACTTGCCTCCGTGTACGCGGCACGTCATGTACGTAAGGTACACACGTGGCGTTTTTGTGACAGCTCTCTCATTTTGCGGACTCTAATCGTTTCTTGATGAATATAGCAAAGTAAAATGAGCCGGTTTCAGATCCCACCACTATACAGCTCGAGGTATGTTATATCGATGCGGTATGAAATATTGACGTTTGTGACATGACACTAACTGTCAAATTATTATGAACAGGACTTTTATCAATCTTTGGGACGTAGCGGATAATGAAATACTCCAGTGAAGAAAGTTCCGGAGTAATCTGTAATTAACTAATGGTCCTTCGAGCCGGATCTCTCACCTGGATTATATTATTAACCAGATGCAGTTTTAATAAAGGTGTGGTATGAAAATGCATTCAAAAATAAATAAAAAGACAACGCGGGATGCAGCGAAATTAAACTAATTTGTAGAGTGTAGTTTTTTAGGAGCAGTAATTGCGAGAAAAAGTGCACCCAGAGACCTGCTGCGAAATGAAACTTTTATGGTCCGCGTTCTACGCGAATATAATCGAAATTAAGCGAATTATTACCGAAATAATGAGAGGCTGTCGCGCCTTGTTTATTTTACGGGATTACACAGGGAAATTCGACTAATAAATTAGGAAATCAAATCTAGAGTAAAGCTGGCAATAAAACCCCGTCCTTTTTGTGATGTGAGTGTTCCCGGCCTGCCGGGCAGGGGGAGGGGGAAGGGGGGACGGAGGCCCGAGTCTCAAGAATTTACGAGAAGTGAGTGTAGTTTATGGGATAATAAAGTAACTATGGGAATTAGACATAATGAATACAAGGGATAAGCGCTCGTCAAACTATATCTACTCTATACTACTACTATCCGCCATCCCGTTTTCCTTCCCTCTTTCTTCCAGAGAATTATTTATTTGATTTGATTTTATCATTCGATCGAACGATTTTTCTGATCTAACAATGTTCGAACAATTTTTTATGTCGCTTTTCGAAGTCTGGAAGAATGCGAAATTTCCGAAATAATGGGTTAGATAGAACTATCTAAGTTAGAAAGATAAGTTACTTTTGATGCTTTCAAATAAATTACTAACCAAAATCCAGCGAATATGGGAAAGTTTTTCTTGTCTCTTATAAAACAAAGATCTCACGCCTAAAAGAAGTCAAACTCTTGAGTTTTAAAGTCGTCTTTCTTAAATCAGGTTTTAAGTTGAAAATTAGCCTGTTTAAAATCAAATGAAATTAGCGTTACCTCTAAGTTAGAGTTATCACTCATAGCTACAAAGTAAATTCGGTATACATGCAGAAAAAAGCGCTTAGAAAAAGGTTTTTGGTCAAATCTTAAAGAACGCGTTAAGAAAGCTCGTGTTTCCAAGTTAGAAAGTCATGTCACTTTGAAATATTCAACATGACATTACAAAAAACCAAGTACGTTGCCAAAGTTAGAAAGCACGTCTATTTCGAAATCTTATAATTTTGCAGCATTTATTTTTGCAGCAACGGGCGGTGTCTGAAAAAATTAGAAAGGCACAATGTGGCACAAAAGGCCTATTGTGTATAAATGTTTATAAATTGCAACGTCATTATAATTTATCGCAAGTAGTTTTTATTATGTTTGCCTTTTTTATTAGCGGAAAAAATGTGTAGCTAAATTGAAAGCATTTTTGGTAAGAGTTTCGTTTTATTGTGAAGTTTTGTTTGCTCCGGGTTGGAAAGTCGTATCAATTATTCCTGTGTTTCAAAAAAACAACTTTTAGTAGCGCTCCTCATCAGTTAGAAAGCAAAATTTTTAATTTTGTTCAGTGCCGAGAAAAGCGTTTGAAAAATGAATTTTCAGTCATATCTTGAAGAAGGTGTTGAGAAAGCTAATGTATCCAAGTTAGAAAGTCACGTCGCTATCGAAATATTCAACATAATAATCATAAAAGAAGATAAGTGTAACGGTTGTCCCATTTTTAATTTTTTTGTGTCCCTAAGAACGCGTTTAGAAAGTAAGTTCCCTAAGTTAGAAAGCACGTTACCATTTCAAAATCTTATCTTTTTCCAGCATAACAGGCGGTGTCTGAAATAGTGTAATCAAATTGTTGAAAATGTTTAAAAATGAAAAAAAAAGTTAGAAAGGTACCTTTTGTGTATAAATGTTTATAAATTGCTACGTAATTATAATTTGACGCAACTAGTTGTCTTTCTTATGTTTGATTTTTATTATTAGTTTTTTTAGCGAGTTAGAAATTTTTTTAGCGAAAGCATCTATGAGAAATGTGGAACTAAATTAGGTAAATACATTTTTGGTAAGATTTTTGTTTTGTTTGCTCCAAGTTGTGAAGGGCGTTTAAAAAACAGATTTTTGATCATATCTTGAAGAAGGTGTTAAGAAAGTACATCTTTCCAAGTTAGAAAGTCACGTCGCTTTCTAAATATTCAATATAATTATTATAAAAGAAGATAAGTGTAACAGTTGTTTCTCTCTGTGTTCGTAAGAACACATTTAGAAATCCAGTTCTCTAAGTTAGAAAGCACGCCTCCATTTAGAAGTCTTATCTTTTTCCAGAATAATAGGCAGTTCTTAAATACATATTATATTGAAACTGTTGAAAAATTTTTAAAATTTTGAATGCGTTATATAAGAGCTGCTCGCCCTAAGTTAGAAAGGCGCCTTTTTATGTATAAATGTTGATAAATTGCTATTTCATTATAATTTGACGCAACTAGTTCTTTTTATTATGTCTGCTTTTTATTATTATTGTTTTTAGCAGGTTAGAAAGTACGTAGATACTTGAGTGAAAGCATATACATATGCGAAATGTGTAGCAAATTACTTTTTAACTTTTTATTTGGTAATTTTTAAATTACATCCCAAAGGATTTATACCTTTAGTGGAGGATCTCGCCGTAAGCTATAAAAGCTCTTCGTTTCGAAAGTTTATAAAAAAAATGTTGCTATTTCTTGCCAAGAAGTATATCTTTTAAGACAGTGTGTTAAAAAATTGAAAAGAAGATTAGCATTTTGCTAAAATTGTTAAATACGACGAGTTTGTGAAAAGTGTTTTATTTTTCTTTCACTTCTTCTCAAGCCTCTCGATCACACGAGTTCCGACTTTCGAAAATTAGAAAGCCATGTCGTTATTTAAAATATAAAACACGAATTTCTTTATAAACGCGTAGTTTTAGAAGAGCTTTGTCGATTTTTTTGAGCCGTTTTTCCCAGAACATGCCATAAGCAAAGCATAGCTAAGTTACAGAGCATTTTATTTTTGTTTTAATAAAAAAAAAACTGTCTGGCTAGAAAAGGTAATGTGGTAAATGATATGCGTTAAAAAGAGATTTGTGAAAATTGTTTTATAGCAGCAATATTATTTTATATCTATTACACCCTTTTACTTAAGGGATGTTTTCAATATTTCGTAATTCATAGAGAAACTGGGGGTTAACAGTAACGAACGTAACATCGCCTCTCGTTACAACTCAACATCAAACTTCATAACTTCAAGATCAAAACGTTGCTCTCTCGGTTACCCTCAACAATAATGAACGGTCCCGCGCCAGTAAAGAGTGTCGCATCATCGACGGATTGATATCACGAGGAACTTTTAATGAGATTCCGGGATTAACGGGATGAGATGCACCGGAAATTTCCTCATACTCGGCTCTTTGATCGCTCGCGGAAATAAACGTTACACCAATAATACCACCCATCGCGGATCTTGTTCGGAACAACGAACAGAGAGGAAAATTGAAGTGAAGTGCTGCAGAGTGCATGCAGGAAAAGCAAAGCGAGCCGCGCAGGTGAACTAAAACCGTCATCGAGTCGGGAAACTGAGAGATTTTCTAATAAAATCCGGGAAAGTGTTCATAAGCCGGCTGGCTGTCTGTCTATAGGTATAGCCGACAATGCAAACTTGGCGAAGTTTGATCGTGGTGCCTCGGAAGGTCGGAGAACGAAAGTGGATCCTCAAACATCATGTAAAGAACCCTCTCCCGTACTCCCTGTACGACTCCCCGTCCTCGTCCTCGATGCCTGATGATGCCTAGTTGAGTTGAGTAACAAGTGCTCTACAAGTTCTCTCCGGAAGATCCCTTCTGTAGCCGCGCGTGTGCTTCGCTAAAGAGATTGCTGTACTTGATACTTTGTTGGCCCCTCCCCCACCCCCCTTTTACTTTACTTTACTGCTTTACATCCCGCACGGCTGTGCTCCGGATTTCCAAATCTGGCTCTGGGAAATGATCCCGGCATCGACATCTGATCTGATCTGGTATATCGTTCATCCGCTTTTCTACATTTCGTCTTATAGGTAGGTACATAATATTAATACTTTATATATTATATATATATATATATAAATATATATATATATATATACACATAAGTAGACGTCGTATTACGAGCATATATATGTATAGAATGTATTTGGTTGTGTATTATTAGGTAGTTATTTTCATGAAAAGGTTTATTTGGTTCGAGTAAGAAGATTTCAATATTTATTTGCGTTCGAGGGGTTCCCTCCCCCGATCTTATATTTACAATGATCCCGAATAATATTTGAATCGATTTCGTCTGCTTCGGTCTATTTAATGACGATGGAAAAAGGGCGCTTCGATAATACTTTTGGAACCGGGAACGGATCTAATAATTACACTTTTACTCAACTTTCTATTTTTTTGAAAAATAACGCCCCTATATTTGAAATTCCTTCTTAAAAAACATTCTTATTAAGAGGTCCCTAATTTAAGCATGACACATTTATAAAAATAAATATTAGAAAAAACTGATGACGAGGGATTTTCGAGCTATTTTCGAGCTGCGTCTAGCTTTCACCGTTTTCCGGAAAATGGCAATTTTTTTGTTGTAATGCTTATATTACTTACACCTGATGGCTTTTTTAATTCAATCTGTGGAGAAACCCAAACAGCTCAGGAATTTCGAGCTACTCAATGAGATTTTCGAGCTGTGCATAGCTCTCGTAATTTTCCGGAAAAACGAAAAAACCGCTTTTTCGTGCTTGGATTTGACCTCAATTTAGAAAGTGCACGTTTACTCCCGAAAAAAACGAGAGAAGCTCAGTGTTAATTGGTGTCAAGTGAGGTCAAATCCTAGCACGACAAAGCGGTTTTTTCGGTTTTCTGGAAAATTACGAGAGCTCGAAAATAACTCGAAATTCCTGTGCTTTTCGTTTTTTCCGGGAGCACGTACTTTCTAAATTGAGGTCCAATCCTAACACGACAAATAAGCGTTTTTTTTTTCGTTTTTCCGGAAAATTACGAGAGCTAGGAGCTCATTGAATCTCATTGAATAGCTCGAAAATAGCTCGAAATTCCTGTGCTGTTTGGGTTTCTCTCTCCACAGATTGAATTAAAAAAGTCAAGTGTAATGTAAGCATTACAAAAAAAAAAAGTGATTTTCCGAAAAACGGTTAAAGATATAGACCGCTCGAAAATACCATTGAAGAGCTCGAAAATAGCTAGAAAATCCCTCGTCATCAGTTATTAAGGGCGATTTTCTTGACTTTACTTGAATGGTGAGTTCATAATTAAATTTAAAAACAAGGGTTGGGGATGATGAAACTCGTAGTTTCACAAAGATGAATGAGATGGAAAAAGGTAATGTTCCTTATCTATAAAATCCAAAATTCTTATACTTATACTTTCTGAACCGTGTCCGATGAGCGGTTCAAGAAGGTCTTATTACCACTCGGTAAGATAATCGAAATTACCTTTATAATAAAAAAATATGAAGAGGGGCTAACATCGTTTTGTCCCCGGACGCCGCAGAACACTGCTGCTTAGGCGTTCTACGTGATTACGTGAAGATATTTTTTAATAGAAGACTATAATATTTCAAAAAAAAAAAATTGAAGACGACTAATTAGACCTGAATCGGAAAAATGAGTGTTTCTAGAAAAATAAAAAACTTTCTCTAGTAGAGGGACGAGAAGGGGGTAATCACTTCCTAATCAAAAAACCCTCTTCTTGGGATAGATTTTTATAAAAATTCACCTCAAGAGGGGTTGAAATTGAATATTTTAAAATATTTCGGCACGTTACCCTCAAAACAGGGAAGATTTCTGCTTATAGAACGTAAATTTTGTAAGTTTCTTTAGCAAATTCCCTGCAGACATGATAATAATAAGAAAATAATAATTATATTCGTCTTTCATCTAAGCACACCGATTTTAGAGCCCACTGAATAATGAATTACTTTTCCGGGGGATGAATTCTGAAAAATAAGGGGTGCAGGTAAAGTTAAAAAAATTCATTTTCAACAGAATAAACTTTTAAAGCTTTTAAAAAACAGAGTACGAGAATTTTACAATAAAATAATCTAATTGACTCTCTAATAAGGGATGAAACTGGCTGGAAATTGGAAAAATATTTTTTTAAATTCAATAATCCGCCGTTAATAAACCAAGCAGGGGGCGAAGTTTTCTAGGGAGGAGAATTTTATACTGTTTTTTTCCCAAAATATGATAGAAATTACAACGTTGGAAAATTTATCAAAATGAGTGTTGAAAATTTAAGAAACTTCATTTTTTAGAAAATTATTTTTCATATCTTCAAAAAAGGATTACAAAGGGGTTGAAAGGTTCTTAAAATCTTAGATGTCTTCTTAGAAATCTTGGATTAAAAAACAGTTTTGTCCCGACTTTATTAATAACCGAAGAGGGGGATGAAAATTTCATAATTATTTTGCGCCAGACGACCAACCAGAAATTTAAAGTATCTCTAGAAAACTATTAACTGAATAGAGTGCAACTTTTCTTTCCCTCTCCTTATATCACCCCTCTCTGTAGAATTATGTCATTATTAAATAAATTAATTTTTTGAATACTTTTTAATATATCACATTTTAGGGGCGCCAGTATCTTTTCTTGATTTTTTTTTCAAATTCATTGTTTAGGGGATGAAACCGGAACAAAAAAAAAATTGTAGTAAAATTTTAAAAAGTCGAATTAAGGCCCTTTAGCCTGAGATTTTAAAATTACTCTTCAAACAAATCAGAGAGAACGTATTTTGTTAGCTTAGGTTTACTTACCTAAATTGAAGAAAAAATTAGAAAAAACAAAATTTTCTCTTAAATCCTCCATATACCGTAACTACACAATTATATTCTTGATTATAATAAATAATAAACAACAACCCTTATTATGAAGCGCGATAAAAGCAAATTGTGCTCGAATAATTTATTCCGGCAAACTTTTTCCTCAAAAAACATCAATAATCAATACAACCCCCCATAAAAATAGCTATAAAGACCCGAAATATCCACTCAATTATCCCCCGCAATATTGAAATAACCAGGAGAACCATCCCGTAAGAACCATCATCCCTCAACTCGCTACTCGTATTAAGTATAATAATAAGAAACTATATACATAGATGCATACCACATACATACCCACTCAACTGAGCAGTCACAGTACATAATAATAATACAAGAAACTAATAACGACACATCAGCGACAAGAATAGTAGGTATAAGGAATACTCACTCAAGTGATCACAAGAAGAAGCGTAGAGTAGCACTGGCGACGGCGGCGACGGCGGTATCGCTGTCCAGTCCATCGTCGCTCTGCGCTGCTGCACCGTTTGGGGGCGGCCGACTCTCCCGCGGCCCACAGCCTACTGAGTGGCGGGACGCAGCCGGCGCCCGCCACACCCCATCGCCTCGGTGTGCGCACGCGCCCCTCCCGCCGCCCCTGATTATCATGTAATTGTCGACGCGGGGCGATGCACGGGGGGTGGGGGCAATGGTCATCGACGCTCTCCTGTCACCGCCATCGAAACGGGACGAGTGTGTGTCACCGATATTTTATTATGATAACATGTACCTACCTATAGGTACTTATGCAATTTCATTAAAAAGTCGCTTCATTGAAACGCGTGCACCGCGGGCACCCCTATCGGCTTTTACGCTCATCGATTTATGTTTTAGGTAGGTAGGTAGGTAGGTAGGTAGGTAACTAGTGCAGTGCGTTATAATGCCGTAGATAATTTAATTCTTACGCAATACGCAATTGAAGTGATTGTTTTTCTTTGTCGAGGGTGTAGGAAATGAGACTCCTTGAATGATTTTGTAACAACTTTTAGTCGTGTAATTAATTTCTGTTAATTACTAAGATGAACAAAAAATTTAATTAGGTAAAACTTATTGTTTCAATGCAAATTAAAGTATCGTTGTAATCCTTAACCCAGGTAGGAGAGAGACGTGATTATAACGTCATATTTTGGTCATAATTGGTCGCTGACGCCAGTTACATATAAGTGACGTCGAAAACACGTCCTTTAAGTACTTGATATCTTATCTAATGAAAGACATCCAATAGAGACGTCAAAGAAACGTCACTTGACGTTCGTTTTATGACGTAACCGTAAGAGGTTTCGAACGTCATATAAACCAGCGTATGTGCTGTTTCTTTAAAGCTAAACACATTCAAAACAAGACAAATTGCCTAGCTCAGGTTAGGGCGATTGCAATTCTTTTTCATGGCTCCATCCCAAAAAAAAACGCTCATTACGTTTTTCTCACGTTATTCTGACGTCTTCAATTAGGCAGTTTCACATACTCGTCCAGTCTATAACTTTTTTTCCGTGTAATTGGGCCAAACAGAACCGATTTTCATAAAAATTTGGATTTAGGTGCTACTTATCTTCCCTCTACTTCAAAGTTGACCAGTGCCGGGAGTTGCTTTTACCTTGGAGGTACATGCTAATACCACCCCTTCTCGGGGGTGAAAAATGTTTGAAAATAATTCAAGAAATGGATAGATCAACTGATTCTAAGCAGCTTTTGTTCTATCAAGTTTTTTCTGAAAGTTATTACTTTTTGACTTAGGTACTCGCGAGTAGAAGTGACAATTTTTCAACAAATTAATAATACACGGTTTCAGACGGTTTTTCGCGAATAACTCAAAAAGTAAGTATTCTAGCGAAAAAAACATTCCTAGTAAAAATGGAGGTTAAAAAAAAATAAGAAGAATGGTGGGTTCACGATATCTACAGACCCAATACAAATGGAGTAATTGGTTCTTTATTCGGCAAACGCCAAAATTGAAAGTTTCATCGTGGAGTTACGAAAAAACAATACAATTTTTGGAGAAAACTTGGGGAACCTTTTTTGAAGCGCTTCAAAATCCTTTATTTTTGTTTATTTCTTAGAGTCCCTACCTAGCATCAAAACTAAGAGAGTTGGGACGAAAATAATCTTCGTCCCTATTTTTTTCGACGTCAAATAAGGAATGTGAAAATCACCCCCTAATTACCACCCTAATCGAGAATAACCATTTCCACTTTACAATTCACTTTATTCATGTACTTCTTGTAACATGTTCTAGAAGTTTCCCCGGTTTGAAGTGCTTAGTTTTTAAAAAAAAAGAGCTTGAAGTAAGAAGAACATTTTTGTAATTATGCAAAAAATTGTGTTTTCTTCAAAATAACTCAAAAACTATTAACGATACGCGAAATTTTATAGAGTGCAAAAATGGAGGTTTTGTTTTTTTGGAAATTTTCGTTTTATTTTTTTTTCTGTAGGAAAAAACTTGAGTAAGATATTGCCGTTTAAAGTTTGCAAATGTTCATAAAGAGAAACTTTGTTCTAACTCTTTCAACTCAAACCTTTTCAAAAATAAGGCCTGGAAGTAAATTAAACTTATATGCGAGCTTATAGCTCTTGAAACCCCCTACAAAATTGTTATTTTGGAGGACTCATACCTAAAAAACTAAGCGAATTATGGGTAAAAAACCAAATCGCAATTTTAAACATTTTTTAATCTCATTTAAGAGAAAATTATTTGTATACCCTACAGCGAGAACGTTTATAATAGACCTCCCCCCCCCCCCCGGACTTTAAATTTTTATCCAAAAAAGATAGGATTTTGATAAAAAAATTAAATCAAAAATGTCATGAATTTTACCACTTTTTGACGTAAACTTGATTTTTCAAAATGTCAAAGATGACATTACAATCGTTGTTAACTTCATAATTTTGATTAAGGGGTATGGGGGGGGTCGTTTAAGACTTTACTTTAACGTTATTTCAATAATCTGCACAAAAATAATGTCAGTTGTCAATTTTGACACTCTTTATGTCAGAGAGGACGTTTCTTGAAACCCCACCCATCCTTATTAAAATTCACGTCTTTGTTCTGTGGTATTCCTTCGTCGTTACGACGTCATTCTCACGTCAATATTCGCTGATCAGATCACTAAAAAATGACGTCTTGTTGACGTTGCTCTTCTACCTTGAAATATTAAGCTCCTCTGTAGTGTACATTTTACGCGATCGATGCTAAAAAGTATCATTTTACGTACGGAAAATATCTCATAGAAAATAAAACCACCAATAATAATAATAATAATCAAATTCGTCATTTTTTTTTTCTAACGGAAAATGGTTGCGTTTACTAACGAGCGTATCTCCCGCTGATAATTCGTCGGATTCCCGGAAATTCTGACTTTTCGATTGAACGGCGAAAATGAAACGGGAAAGAGCGTCCCGGTTATTCGTGCATGGCGTAGCCGTTCGGGTTCGGAACCGCCTTGGGTGACATTAGTGGCCGCCGCCGCTCCCAGGTAATTTCATAATGGTCGGTTTCACGTGACAAATGCAAACAGGCTCTAATCGCTTGTAATTTAGTAATTATTGATCACCGTTTTTAATACACCGTGTCAACAGCCGAACAGACCCGCTCCGCTTCTCTCTGATCCTCTCCCTTATTATACCGCGCGCTCCCTCTCTATTACTATCGCATTTATATACATATAGAGATGGGATTCACTTACTGGCACCGCGGTCACCATCTACCAAAATTACAAGAAACTAGACAATTATTATTAATAAATATCGTAGTAATAGAGCAGGTCCAGGTATAGGTAAGGTATAAGGTACATTGTGCAAAGAGAGACCGGCTCGAGTAAACAAGAATTGTTTACCCGACTTTACATCGCGGGGTGGCGTCGGGGGGTAACCGATCCCCGAGGAGGAGGTACGTACAGTGAATCATATGCGCCTTTATTTGATTTCCCTTAGAGAGTGGAAATGATATTGATTTGGTGGCAAACATTCAATAACAACGGGCTGAAACTCTGCTCTCCTTAAATAGCGCCCGTTTGTGAGGTTTCCCGTCTTTACAGTCCATCAAGGACTTCTTCGTTCTCTTTTCCCCGGCCCAGCAGCGGTCTCGTTTTCTATGCGGAAAACAAATCACGACAACAGAAATAACAGCAGCTGTAACAATCGAGCGACTGTATTTCATTTTGGCGGGCGGGACAGCGCTCTAATTACAATTATTTACTTGAAAAGCAGGAAGCAGAAAGAAGGGGTTTCTTGGAGATGTGTATAGCTAACTTGCTTTCATTGCATTGCATTTCATAATAATTATAAACGAAGCAAGGTGATTTTTGTCTTGAGCAGTTATTAATTTATCTGTTATCTGCGACTATTAAATAAAACGTTCATTATCCTGCTGATTTTAGTTTGATAATGGCATTGGTAGGTACCCAAATTTTGTCGTTAGCCGCCATCTTGAATTTGACGGGGGAGGGATCGTTTTTTGCTCAATATCTAGACCATTGTTAACTTTTGCACAAAATTAGAAAGGACTCCAAGTTGCTGAAAATTTGATTCTCCACAACCTTACCATTTTTATCGTGTGATCAATATTGTTTTAATTAAACGTGAAAAAAGTTGGTAAAGTATAATTTTCCAGTTATCTCATTTATTATAAGTTCTAGGACAAAAATATATGAGCGTAAAGTTGTATAAAATTAGATTTTACATAATTTTGATCTCAACGAGTTTTTGCCTAGAACGAATATTAAGGGTTCTACGCCGATTGGAAGCCTAACGGGACTCAATAAGCGACCAGCGTACTCTAAACGCTGACGTCACTATGTTTACATATCACCATGTTTTACATATCACCAGCATGTTTACCGGACGTATTTGCAGGTGCAAATGTGGCTGCAGAATGCCATAGAATGGGGTTGGAAAAAAAAACTTCCCGCTGGTTAGAACCCTGCAGTATAACCACTACTGCAGAATCCGTACCCGAATCGATGGGTGATCTGCGTGAATCGTCAGGAGATCTGCGCAATAAAACGTGGATAAGGCCTGCTGGAGATATTATAAAGTGAAAAAAAATCGATATTTAAACCTTTAATTCAAAAAATATTGATCTTACCGATCAAAATTGTAGGAGTGAAAATTGCATAGAATCAAATTTGAAACAATTAAAGTCCTTAGTATTTTGATTAAAAAGTTGAAAACGTAACGATGAGACTCCAATCTAAGACGTGCTTGGACGTCAAAATCGAAAAGTCGCAGAAAAAAATTGCAATTTTTCAACAAAAGTCAAAAATCAGTGATGATTTTTTTTTTTGTGATGTCAAAATAAAGACAATACCTGGGGCTCGAACTCGGTTATGCGAAAAATGATAGAAAAATCATAACTTCGACTTTTTAAACGTCAAAGTCAAAAATTCTCGAATAAAAATCGGCCATTTTCGATCCGTCATAGCGCCGCCATTTTGATAATGATCCAATAATTAATTGAAGAAAAAAAATCCGAATTTTAGATTGTCCTATTTTGCACGAAAATCGTCGAGTTTTTTAATAGGAAAATGCACCATTCGGACATTATTGACTGTAACTTCGGCCTCGTCGGTCTTAAGAAGATCGCAAACGTACGCGCGTGTATTAGTGGCGTCAATGAGTCGGAAAACACCCGAATTTTTTGAGACGCAACAAAATCAGTCCCCTCCCGCCGTTTCGAGGGTGCTGAACACGATGGCGTAGGGAAAATTTTTCGGGTTGCGTTCACCCCCTGTTGTCCAAAAAACACCCCCTTTTTTAAAATCTCCCTTCAGATTCCCCCGGGTCGGAAAAAAGCGTGCAGCTCGCTTCTGGGGATGCCTTGTATCTAATGACAACTGCCCGTCACCCTACGCCCACCCCCTTGGCCAAGAACCTCCAAATTCATTTTTCTTATAGTAATTTTTTTTTATAATTCTGAATATTTTTTTAATTATTCTGAATAACACTATGCTAAACACGATGGTCACTACCTTATTAGACCTCTACCACCCGTTTTCATCCCCCCAAATCGAGGAAAACACCCTCCAAGGGAAGTTAGTCTGTTTCCCAGGTCGTCCCCGAAAAAAAAACAAATTCCAGACAAAAAGACACTTCCCGGGAACGGATCCCGCTCATTTTCAATAGGCGTCGTGGGACGGTGCGCCGCTTCAATCGAGCCGAATTTCATTTTTCTACGACGAAAAATGGCGACTCTTGAGTGTTTTCTATGAAAGTGTGACAGACCCAGCGACGCCACTTTTGGGCTGGTAGTGCGCATGTATGTAACTAGGTACCTAGAAACCAGCTTCGCCGCTATCGGAAGTTAATAATAATAATAATAATAATAATAATAATAAAAGAAAAATCACCAGTCAAAGCCAATCACAGGCATAACTGCTAAATAGTTTTCCATGTTTCCCCTCTACACGCGACCGGCTGACTCCTCTCAGCGTTGCCACATGCTGTTCGTTCTACTATGTTCTGCAGACAAACTCAGACAAACAGCTGCTGCTTTGGTCAAGGAAAATGCAACTCGTCGAGAGGAGTCAGCCGGTCGCATGCAGACAACATGTAGTGTAGGTAATAGAGGGGTGTTTTGGAAAGCTAAAAAGCAGTTATACCCGTTTCTGCGTATTTTGGGTGTATATTAAATTTTCTCGTTATAAACATTGCGTTTGTCTGTACGAGCTAGTTATTCGTAAGTCGTTCTTATTTCAGATATTAATGTCAGTTTTAACATTGATCAGCCGGAGCCAAATTTATTCCAAAAGAATCCATCTCGCGCTCGCCCTATCCTATCCCGTACCAGTACAAAAGATATGGGACCGGTGCAACTTATTAAGGGATCTTTGAGGCACTAGAATCTCGTTTTATTTTACGACACGCTCCCTTGGTAGGTACCGCATTGGAATCTCAGATGTGTGATTTTTTTCACATGTAAAAACTGAACGATTTTAAAATCTTACCTGTTTAAGATTTTGTTAGTGAAGGGGTTATAGAAGATGAATCCACAATAATCAGTTCTGGGGGTAGAGCGCGTTCCTCCTCCCCACACACAAAAAAAAAACTCCGTTGGTGAAAACAGCTGATAATAATCAGCTTTTGCTAACAACTGATTATCAAAAAATGGCTATCTGTGACTTTTTAGTAGACACAATGGTGGGAGATATTTGTACATTCATGTGCTTATAGGTGAAAAAAAAACTACAAGCATATTATCCGAGACCTACGGTTACTTCTTTTCAATTAAATGTTTATTTTTTGTTGTTTTTCACGATGATTTTTGTCTAATTTTGTCTAAATTTTTGTCAGAACTCTAATCAGAACTCATTTTCGGTGATTTTTTTCCATAACTTCTTTTGTTTAGGTATACTTATTATTGGCAATCATTTTCGCGATTAACAGCCAAACTATTGAGTTTTCGGCCAAATGGAAAATAACTTTTTTTATAGAACTCTTCGGGAGCGACCCAAAACAATAATCAGATTTCATTTTCGGCGATTTTTTCAAAATTTCTAAAAAAAAAATCCGCGGAAATATTTACGAAAATATACATAGGAACTCCAAGCTTTGTTGCTATATTCTTATCTCATCAGAGCTCATTTTCTGAGAAAAGTGGGGGGCACGTGAAGTTAGCCGCCGAAACTGATTTTTGCGCTTAAAGGGCTTTGTTCCGCGGAACTATTGAAAATTTATAAACAAAAAATTTGTGGTTTTTTACAATTCGGGAACTAACTTTACATGAGTGTCAGTAGTAGGTCTGCCTCGGCCTGCTGCGGTGTTGCCACATCGACGATCACGGCAAGTAACGGAGACAGTAACTCAACGCACGATATGAGTGTAACGGCAACAGCGCCAGGGCCGATGTTATTAACAATAAGGTTGTCTCTGTGCTGTATAAATTAGGAATTGGGAAAGTGGTGACGAGCGAGGGTTTAACCTTCTTCGTATTTAGTGATTTCCCTTGAGTGATATCGATTTTGAATGCAACACCTTTTGCAATCCCGGCGTCGTCGCCGCTTATAAGTACTCGATCGAGTCGCCCCTGGAACTAGAACTGGAACTAGAACTATTAGACTAAAACGTCTCTCGTTTCATAATTCCAATGAGAGCAAGCAATTCTGACGACACTCTTCTTGGTTTTCTTTCCTTTTTTTTTGTTAATAAATCTGTCTTTCTAGGTATTTATTTATTTTCTTCCAGACTCGGAGATTTGAGAATTTTATATTTTCCTCTAATAGAAATGTTTAGCAAATCCAAGCAACTGATGCAGTCTTTCACTTTACGATTTTTAAGGCGTTATTATTGTTACACCATGAAACGGGAAATTTGAACTATAGGAAAAACTAAAAAGTATCGACGGAAGAGTTGCGTTAGCTCCCCAGGAGACTCCACTCCACTCCACTTTCACTTATCTTTTGTAAAAGTCTAAATACATTATTTCATTTATTTTTATAGGAAATCAAAACCCTATCTCTATTTAAAAGGAAAACACACTTGAAGTGTTATTGTTTGTACCTGCCGCAGAAAAAAAGAAGAGAGATTGCCTGAAAGTCGCTTCGCTCGGTAACCGCGCACACTTACCTATATATTAACGTAAACAATTCTATGGAAGTTCCCTTTTGTGATCGCACGCTCGGATGGTCTTAAGAAAGCCTCCTATAACTGGGAAAACACATTAAAATGTTACGAGTATGTGAAATTACCAGAGGCGTTAAAATATACCGCGCGCCGCTATAAAATCAGCGGTGAAAAGTCGATAGGTAGGTATATACATACCTATATACGTGTAATGCGGCGCTGAGGTAGATGAATTTTTATGGAGAAAAACGGTCTAAATAACGCTTCAAGTTCAACGTGCCTGGTGCTTTCTTTGAGGTTTCCATTATTAAAACGGGCACCCATTTCGCGCGAAATGAGGAAATTATATCGACCGAACTGATGAAAATGATGAACGTGCGAAATTAAAAATTCTCATGCTCGAGCGTCATTTTTTCTTGTCATTTTCAACAAGCTATTACGTACATAAAGTGGTACATACTTTATTTATACCCCCGATGACAATGCGAGCTCACTTAAAAAACTGCTTCAAGATGATGCAATAATGCAATAACAAAAACAGCGTATTCAGCAGAGGCGGCTCTTAAGATGATGAATAAAGTGAGCGATGTGCCGGTTTCAATTGGTTCTAAAGAAAAAATTGTTTTCCTGAAATGCAGAGTCAGGTCGATTTTTCTTGGCAAGCTCCAGTTTAACATGCAAGGTCTCGTCAACTCGAATTTTTTTTAAAGATCATATCCGAAAAGTCGAGCTTTTTCCGAGCATTGTCATTTTCAAAGTTGCTTTGACAGGATCATTCTGGTCAGTGCAGATTTTTTATTTTTTTTCTTGTTTTTGACAAAGTCTCATTTGATCAGGTTCGGTTAGCTCAAAAATTGGAACTTTTTTTGACATTGCACCGGACATTGCAATCGAGCTGACCGGGATTTGCAAAAATCGATTTTTCAAGCTGACCGGACCTAGTCAACCCCTTGTTGTCGAGGTTATATTTCGCGAACAGAGGAATACGGGGGTCTAGGCTTTAACGCCTGGACCAAAAGGAGACAACCTTTAAAAACCTAAATCCTACGGCGGGAACCCAGGCTAAAAGGATGCGTGGCTGAATAGTAGATCAGTCCCTTCTGGATTCAACCTCGAGGAAGTGGCGCCCCTTCGAAAATAAATGCCTACCATACGTATGGAGCTCTGCGTATGGTATTTCTTTAATAGCTCCACTACTCGTGGGCCATATAGACCAAGACACAGCTAATTCAATGCACACCTTACCTAAACCTAACTGGGGTGCTGTTCAAGCGACTAGGTGGGTAAAGGGCAGAGGGAGCAGAGAAGATGTAACTGAAAAATCTGAGTAAACACCGGCTGAGATGGGCAGTTGGACTTCTAACAGAACACTGCCCACTAATGAAATGTGGATCCTTTTGGACAGAAAACCTGACACAAAAGGCCAACAACTAATTTTCCTCATGGGAAAAAACCTAAGGGAGAAAATAGGGCAACTTCAATGCAGACCTTACCTAAACCTAACTGGGGTGCTGTTCAAGCGACTAGGTGGGTAAAGGGCAGAGGGAGCAGAGAAGATGTAACTGAAAAAGCTGAGTAAACACCGGCTGAGATGGGCAGTTGGACTTCTAACAGAACACTGCCCACTAATGAAACGTGGATCCTTTTGGACAGAAAACCTGACACAAAAGGCCAACAACTAATTTTCCTCATGGGAAAAAACCTAAGGGAGAAAATAGAGCAACTTCAATGCAGACCTTACCTAGGCCTAACTGGGGTGCTGTTCAAGCGACTAGGTGGGTAAAGGGCAGAGGGAGCAGAGAAGATGTAACTGAGCAACTTCAATGCAGACCTTGCCTAGGCCTAACTGGGGTGCTGTTCAAGCGACTAGGTGGGAAAAGGGCAGAGGGAGCAGAGAAGATGTAACTGAAAAAGCTGAGTAAACACCGGCTGAGATGGGCAGTTGGACTTCTAACAGGACACTGCCCACTAATAAAACGTGGATCATTTTGGACAGAAAACCTGACACAAAAGGCCAATAACTAATTTTCCTCATAGGAAAAAAACCTAAGGGAGAAAATAGTGCAACTTCAATGCAGACCTTACCTAGGCCTAACTGGGGTGCTGTTCAAGCGACTAGGTGGGTAAAGGGCAGAGGGAGCAGAGAAGATGTAAATGAGCAACTTCAATGCAGACCTTGCCTAGGCCTAACTGGGGAGCTGTTCAAGCGACTAGGTGGGGAAAGGGAAGAGGGAGCAGAGAAGATGTAACTGAAAAAGCTGAGTAAGCACCAGCTGAGATGGGCAATTGGACTTCTAACAGGACACTGCCCACTAAATTACACCTCTCAATAATAGGAGTGAAAAATATCCCGGATTACAGGAGATGCGGGGAGGGGGAGGAAACCCATACCACCTAACAAGCACCCATTGGACTCATACTGAAATACTTTCGGGAGATGGGACCGATGAGATAATTATCCAAAGGGGTACAATAAGCGCAAGCTTCAGTACAAGGGCTTTAACCTACCCTAGAAGTAATAATAATAATAATAATAGTCAACCCAGATCTTGTAAATAAAAAATTTCGAGCTAACTGGACATTGGACATTGTCAAAAAAAAAACAAATCGAGCTGACCAGATTATGAAAAACATTCGAGCTGACCGGATTTTCCAAAAATCAAATTTTCGAGCTGATCCAACTTTCTCAAAGCGGATCTGCAAATAAAAAATTTGAGCTAACCGGACTTTCTCCATAAAAATCGATCTGACCGGATCTTGTTGCTGTTTTGAGCTGACCGAAAAAAATATTTAGAGCTGACCGGGCTTTGCAAAAACCGATTTTTCTCTAATCAAAAGTTCCTGAGGGATCCATTTCACCCAACGACAGAATTGTTTGAGTCAAGATTCCGATCAGGAGTTCCTCAAAGATCGATTTCGTCATCATCACTGTTTTTTTTTTCACATAGATACAATGTCAGAAATGATAAATGTCTTTAAAAGTTTTCAGATAACCAACCAAGAAACCCTTCAAGAGTTCCTTAAAGGTTTTATTTATTCAATATTACTGTTTTTTTCCCTCAATAATTATCTCAGAAAGGGATGATCACTTCATTTTGAACGTATCCCAACACAATTATTTTTATTCATCGGCTACTACCTCAGATGGGATAAAATTATTTGAGGATCGAGAATCAGCTTCGTGAAGTGAGCCGGAAAAACTGGGGAAAATCCATTGCCATAGCGCATTTGTTTGACCATCGTTAGACCGCGTCCAGGAAAAAAGATATGATTTTTTTTTTAATTTCCGATCCGGCTAACTTCACAATTCTAGAATTGTGGAATTGTGAAGTTAGCCGGAATGGAGATTAAAAAAATAATATCTTTTTTTCTGGAGGTGGTCTGTTTTTCCCAAGTTTTTCCGGCTCACTTCACGAAGCTTCGAGAACCTGGCAAGGGACATGCTTAGGGATTTTCGAGCGCGCAAATCATCTCCCTAGAAAGCACTTTTAGAGTGAATTATACATTTTTTTATATAAGAAAACCAACTTCAAGACGAGGAACGACGAGTCGTCCATGCCTGCCCTGCACGGCAAAGTATCGGCATTGCCGTTCCATGTAGCTGTGTGTGAAAGGCGCCGGGTGGGAGGGGGGTCGGGGAGAAGGAGGTGATGGGATAGGGGTTGTCGGCCCTGATGAGCTCCGGCGCCACCACCCACGAGCTGAAACAAGTGACAGTCTAATTGTTTGTGGGGTTTCA
The DNA here is from genome assembly GCA_910589415.1 of Malachius bipustulatus. NCBI lineage: Eukaryota > Metazoa > Arthropoda > Insecta > Coleoptera > Melyridae > Malachius > Malachius bipustulatus. Next base: position 17,394,850 of record OU342632.1, read on the forward strand.
ATTACCGGCGTCCTAATTGGGCGTCACACTGCGACTGGAATTAGATTATTTGCCCGGTCTCGATCAAAATAATCTCGGAGAATTGTAATAAATGTTATTAGGGAAACCCCATAATACGGGAGAAATGGATGCTCGGGGAAAAACATCGTGTCTCGTGTGTCTGGCTTGTGGTGCTTGCTTGACGCTTGCCGGATTCTTATTATTGGGAATGAGAACGGGAACGGGAACGCACATCCGCCCCCCCGCCTTTCCTGTCGGAAACCTTAGAATAATCACGAGTACGACGAGCCGGAGCACCGTTAAACGTGTTCATTCTGTCCTATTAAACAGGCACAGTCGATTTTCCATTTTCATCCCTTACTACACTACAACCCGCCCCCGGCAGCACGAGTCATTGAACATTGAACACTATCGCTTCTGCTGCTGCTGCTGCCGCGCTGCACTGATCTACATCGTCATAATAATTAATGTTGTAACATTATTTCCTGTTCCCAGCTACAACATCTGATTTAAATATTAATATTATTATTGTAAGAGGAGAGGAAGTAACGGTCGATGCGGAAATTAAAAAAATCACCCCTGTTGCTTATTAAATTAACAATCATTCGTCCCGTTTTGCTCCTAATATATCGCTTTTTATGCGAATAAGTGTACTTTATCAGTATAAAGTGGCGAAAAGGAACAGGCGTAATAATGGCGAGGACGAGAGCATCAGGCTGAACTAAACAATACTCGTGAAAACGTTGGGTAAATAAACGTTATTAAGATGTAGTCGGTATCTATTAGATAATGATCGTCGATCATTATCAATCCATTGTTCTTAAGTAGTAGTTATTTGTTATTGTTAGTGTTGTTAATAAAACTACGTGAAACCTGAAACATATTTTATGATCATTTTCCTGTCACACTTCAGCGCTATCACTCTATAGCGATCAAAACCAAATAAAAAAGAAATTCGTCATTTCACAATCCACTCGTCCTAGACCCTTCTAAAGAGAGGACAAGAACCAGTGAAGAAGAAATACGATAAATTGATGATTATAATATTGTTACGAAACTCCCTTTTTTATTTATAACAAATTTTCTCCTGTTACTTTAGTCTGGTACTTCGCGACGTTTATGAGGGAAATTCTCGGCAATGAGAGGAGAATTTCGAGAACTACCTTCCACAACAAATCTGTCGCGAACATTCGAACTCTAGAGAGACATTTGGAGTTGGTTGAGACGTCCCAGAAGAACACCAGGAGTGTATGAGTATGCAGGATGATTATTGTAACCTGAAATAATATTCAAATACCTCGATAAGTAAGCACTTGCGGAAAAATGTTGTTTACAAAAGTGTTTTTTTTTATGAGGGACGTCGTTTTTAATAGTAATTAACCGGTCTTAATAGCAACCCTTATTTTTTATTGCGAATTCGTCAGCGACAAAAAATGCGTAAGACTTACCTGAAACATTTTTTGCGCATGTTTTTTCACTGAATACGAAAACGCAATAAAAATAGAAGTTTTTGCTTAAAATTTCAAAGTTACCCCCGACTACTTCGCAATGGATGAGAGATGTAGGGCGGTTTATTTGTGTTTAAACGATGTCCCCCACCGAACTATGCCATGCAACTTTGTAGAAAACATTTTTCCGCGAAAACGCACTTTTTGAGATATTTGGATATTTCAGGTTATAAGAATCACCCTGTATAAGCAGAGCTCATCCCGATATTTTCACTATAAAAATAGCTTGTCAAAAAAATTGAGTGTGCGCGTAGATTTTGGGTACTTTGAGGATTTCAACCCCATCCTAACTTCTACGCCACTGGAATAAATGCGATTTTTATAAGCGGTTTAGATCCGCTCGTGTTTTCTACACCGAAAAGGCATTCCCGACTAATAGTTTTAAAGTTTCCGAGAAAAATAGCATTTTATAGAAAAGAGAACATTAATTTTAAGAATATTGAAATTAAATGGCGTAGATTTTAACCGAGGCTTTAACCATCTAACTTCTACGCCATTGGAATGAATGCGATTTTAAAGAGTGCTTTAGAACCGTCCATGTTTCCTAAACCAAAAAGGTATTATTGGTTACCGGCTCTAAAGTGAACCGTTTCGTAGAAAAACGACATTTTTAGGAGTGAAAACATTAATTTTAAGAATATTGAAATTGAGTGGCGTAGATTTTTGATTTTGGTACTTTGGAGATTTTAACCCTCTGACTTCGACGAAACTGGAGTAAATGCGATTTTAAGAAGCGTTTCAGAACCGACCAGGCTTTCTACACCAAAAAGTTCCCCTTGGTAAACATTTCAAAGTTATCCGTTTTCGAGAAAACATTAATTTTAGGAATAATTTTTATAAATTATTCTTAAAATTAACGTTTTCTCTCATAAAATGCCGTTTTTCTCGAAAACAGTTCACTCCAGAGCTTTCAACAAAGGGTGCTTTTTTGGTGTAGAAAACACGTGCGGATTCGAAGCACCTCTTAAAATTGTATTCGTTCCAGTGGCGTGGAAGTTCCATTAATTTTACTTATTGATTTTATTTTGTGATAAAATTCTTCTTTAAATTGATGTTTTCTCTCATAAAATGTTGTTTTTATCGAAAACGGTTCACTTCAGAGCTTTCAACCAAGACTACCTTTTTGGTGTAGAAAACACGTGCAATTTTGACACGCCTCTTAAAATTGCATTTATTCCAGTGGCGTAGAAGTTTCATTAAGTTTACTTATTGATTTAATTTTTTAATCAAATTCTTCTTTAAATTAATGTTTTCTCTTATAAAATGCCATATTTCTCGAATACGGTTCACTTAGAGCTTTTAACCAAGAGTGCCTTTTTGGTAAAGAAAACACGCGCGGTTTTGAAGCGCCACTTAAAATTGTATTCGTTCCAGTGGCGTGGAAGTTTCATTAATTTTACTTATCGATTTTATTTTTTATAAAATTATTCTTCTTTAAATTGACGTTTTCTCTCATAAACTGCCGTTTTTCTCGAAAACGGTTCACTCTAGAGCTTTTAACCAATAGTGCCTTTTTGGTTAAGAAAACACGCGCGGTTTTGAAGCGCCACTTAAAATTGTATTCGTTCCAGTGGCGTGGAAGTTTCATTAATTTTACTTATCGATTTTATTTTTTATAAAATTATTCTTCTTTAAATTGACGTTTTCTCTCATAAACTGCCGTTTTTCTCGAAAACGGTTCACTCTAGAGCTTTTAACCAAGAGTGCCTTTTTGGTAAAGAAAACACGCGCGGTTTTGAAGCGCCACTTAAAATTGTATTCGTTCCAGTGGCGTAGAAGTTTCATTAATTTTACTCATTGATTTTATTTTTTATAAAATTATTCTTCTTTAAATTGACGTTTTCTCTCATAAACTGCCGTTTTTCTCGAAAACGGTTCACTCTAGAGCTTTTAACCAATAGTGCCTTTTTGGTTAAGAAAACACGCGCGGTTTTGAAGCGTCTCTTAAAGTTGCATTTATTCCAGTGGCGTAGAAGTTAGTGGGCTGAAACCCTCGAAGTACCCAAAATCTACGTCACTCAATTTTTTAAAAAACCTTAAGATTAATGAGCACAAAAAGAGCTATGTAATAATCTTAAACAGGACCTATGCCATTCATTGATGTTGTACTGTGTGTGAGTAGAGGTGGAAATTGTAGACAAGTGTTTCCTCCTACTTGAGACTCATCAGTAAAATATATCTTAGTGAGTGAATTGATATGCAATAAAATCAAATAAAATGCACGGTGGGTTCGGCTTGCGCCATGTTGACATGCGCATTTTGGCTGCCTGGCAGTGTCTGGGGTGTATCCTATGACGCAAGCCGAACCCACCGTGCGCTTTATTTGTTTTTATTACAAAAATAAGAGTTTTTACGTCAAAAATTTCCACTCAAGTCCCATATAATAGAAAAATAAACTCTTGAAAGAAATCCTTGCCTCGGTTTGAATGATGGGAGATTCTTCCCTTTTCCGCCGGGAACTAATTTAAATGCGGGGATGTTTCTGGGTTGTCTATTTTATCATTGAACAATTCGTTAAGGTATCCCGCGATTCGGGCGAGGTTTGCACGGTATGCCGGCTGGCCGGGAAGCCAGCAGCGGGCAAAAGGAATACATAAATCGAAATTAGGGAAGGTTTGCCGATCCCGATCGGAGATTGGCTGTTGTCGACAGATAAGAGCCGCGTAACAAATCTCCATTAGCGCAATACGGTAGAATGCCGTTCACGTGTTCCCTATTTGTATCACTTACCGGCGAACGTCTGTCCTGTCTCTTGCTTGTCCCTCTTTTCTATAATAGTCCCTGCTCTAGTAAGTGGTGACTGGTGAGTGTCGGTAGGTATATCTGTCAGCGTCGGACGGGCGCGCAAATAAATTAATAATAAAAAAAAAGAGCGCGCATGAATTTAAACGGCGCTGTCAGTTTTCGATGCCGACGCTGCATCAGCCAGAGACGTTAATCTTATGAATAATTTTTCCGCAAGATAAACTTAATAGATGTCGGAGACAAGCTCGTCGCATCGGCATCGGGATCGGCGGGAGAGAGGAATATTAATAGGATTGATTATGGGTTGGGGAGGAGGGAGCAGGGGGCGGCATGCTGTTTTCCAGCGGGACGACGGGGCGTGTGTTGACCTCCGCAGCGGTGCCGGTGCCCATAATAATAAACATACACGCCTGCCTGGACTGAAGTGAAGTATGCAAATGACTAGACAGTGATGATAATCAGGGCTTGTCAGGACGATCGTCACGGACCGGTGCATCGATATCGACGGCGACCGACGTCGCGAACAGCGTCCCGACGCTGGGACACCCACGGTGTTGTTGTTATTATCCAATCGGATTGTAAACAAACCGTCCATCCCGCGCTTCATATCCTCCGTCCGTGTCATCGTAATTACTTCGCTAAAACCCGCTGCTATAATTACTCTTTTCAGACAGTCAGTCTACTGCTATGTACAGCCTACTCTCATCCATCGGCAAAGAAATTTTTTCACTTCACACTCCATATTGTACATTTCGAAGTTGAAAATAGACAAATATTAAAGACTGAAGCTCTGGCACTGGTAGCAGTGGTAGCTAACCTTGTTCTGCATCTGCAGTACCTACTTAACAGTCTGTGAGTTGAAGAGACCCAAACCTACATGCCAACTGCGCAACTATGAAATCAAACGCTCAAGTTCAAAACAATCTAAAACGCAGCCCATCTCACAAATGTCATTTGTCACCTTTCAACGCTAAAATGTCAATTTTGGTCACTTTCATGCGATTCCAGTTTAGAGACGAGCAGGCTTGACTCCTTTTACATCAAAACGTTACCGTGTCGTTTAAGTCAGCTCAATAATAAAATGACGATATGTTTCGTATGTTTGGAAGCTCACAAATCAACGTACAGTTTTTCGGCAATGATTTTGATAACAACCAGGAAATCTTTCAAAATCGTTCCCAACAATACATCTCATGGATGATTCCTACGCTATAGACTATTACAAATTGTAACGTCGAAGAGCAAGAGAACAAGTCTTTGTCTCTATCAGTTTCCTCCCTCGTCTCCCGCCCGGTTTATTACGACACAATTAAGCTCCCAAAGTCCCGCTAAACTGTTATTCGAATCTGAAACTCCGACTTCAACTTCGAACCGTCCCACTTACGGGGGGAATAGGTAGGTAGCGCCGCAGTTATTACGGGAGCATTGCGGCCGTAATGACGCCTCTATCCGGTCCGCAGGTTTCGCATATTATTGGATCGGGTCGCGGTTTCACGTAGGTATATGTATATGGGGCAAATTATCAAACTGTTAATGGGTTATAGGTACGTTTGGTAGACAGACAGGTAAGTCGGCAACCGTATTATGATCTCCCGGCGAAAGTTCCCCTTTTGATTCCCGCTCGCTCGTCCGTTTCTGTTTCTCGCAGTTAGTTAATACTTGTTCCCTGTTTGCGGACTAGTTGTTATTAGTGCACGCTCCTTTGGGTACATCAGCAATTAAACAAATGGTCAGACCACTACACTGTGGACGCGCTCCAAATCACAATTTCATAACCCCGACTGACCGTTTCTGAACTAGCTCTGCTGCCTCTGCTGCATGCACGCTATTATTTTCAATGTTAATTAGAGTCGGTGTCAGATTCATTTATGCCCAACCGAAAACCGAATTCATGCTTCACTTAGGTACAATATAATAGAGGAGACCAGGGAAGGATCGTCGTAATTCTAGACAGGAAGAATTATAAGAATCAAATTTCATTCCTAAAGTCGCCACTTTGGAGATTGGAGTTCTTCTGGCTTGTGATTTTTAGACCAAAAATATGTCAACAATCGTAGAAAGGCTCGTATAAAAAAATACTCCAGGAAACATGTATGAAAACACTTTATTGATTATTTTTAAATCCCAGTTCCGGTAATGGATTCTGGATTAAAAACAGATTACCATTGCTGTTGAAACCGCTACGATCATGTAATAACGTTCTAGGACCCTTTTGCTAATTTTTACATACCAAGAGAGAGAGAAAAACAGCTTGGTTCATTCAACCGGAAGCCCCTCTTTTGAAAAAAAAACTTCATTCGAATTCTGCGGGTTCAAAACAATTTCAAAATTTTAAAGAAAACCTATAGAAGGCTACATGCCAACTGCGCATAGTCAAATGAAAACCATAGAATCATAAAACTATCTAAAAATTGTTACTCGTCAAGCTTTCAAAACTTCAGTTCTGTCACTGTCATGACCTCGACACAGGACAGGATCAAATTCGTTTCACTTTACGGTAGGACGTTGTGATGATGGGGGGGGGATGTAGTTGAGCTGGTTTCGTATATCTACAGTTGCTATTGAAAAATTCATTCATGTACAATGGTTGTGCTGGCAATTAACGATTTATAACGTTGAGTTAACGCTGGGGTAATTTGTTTGCAACTGTAAACGAATGGTTCACCTTATCGGTAACGGTTCAAGTGATTTCATTATTAATAGTGTAAGTGTCTATAGCCAATTTTACCCTTCCCAATTTAAACGTCGCTGTGCCAAACGTGAAAGCAGGACAGCACGAAGGCGTGTTATTTTCTCCATTGTTTATTTTGTATTTTTATGTGTTTGTATGTGGTATATGGTTAATGATAAAGTCACGTCGTCTGGTATTGGAAGGTGTTACTTTGCCGGCTGCTAGATGTGAATTTATTATGTACATATTTCCTTGTGTTTTATTTTTGTGTGTTTAGTTTCTTTTCAGGATGTATGAGTCCCCGGTATTTGGGAGGGGGTTACAGTGAATAGAAAAAAAGTCGATTTCATTTCATATCGGGAAATTCTTGTTTTTAATAATATCTCCTTTCTCCCAAACATTGGTTAACGTAAGTATTTTTGTTGCGTTTCGCTACGAACGAATAAGTGATGGGGTTAGATTAACATAACGCAGAAGTTCCACAGGGGTTAAAAACTAGACGATCACGATCACAATCAGTTCAAATAATCTCGAAGACTTAAAGGCGGGATAATCTCAAATTCAAAGCAACATTCATGACAGACAATTTGACATTTCAAACGTCATTGATTGTTCTTTTTATTTAAATCATTCAGTTTCGCCTTTGATATGTGATGTTTTAGTCCGGGGGACACACTACCGGAATTAGGTGCGCATGACGCAGGATATATGTGGTTACATTACAATTTGGTGAATAAAATACTCAAATATTTTACTTATGATTCCTCGAATGCATTCTTAAGACGAGTGGAAGGTTGATTTCATGGTCCAGCTTTTCCCCTAAATAAATCGATTTTTCAAGCACACCAAGCGCCAAGAAACTTAATCGCATGCTGTCAGATGACTTGATTTTGATTACATGCACGTCATCGTCAACCAGAAACCACATCTTTAACGGCTTGTCTTCGCCACGTTTCCGCCGTTTCGATTCCACTAATTACGCGACCTTCTTATCCACCCAGAAAACGTTAATTACGTAAGTCTACTTTAACGCGTTATGGTTGTAGCACGGCACAGTCGAAAGTTGAGTTGTAATTATCAGAAAATTGACGTTCTCGCCTCCTCAGTTTTATATAAATAATTTTCGCAATTTTCCCGCTCCCTCACCATTTTGGTCGCGGACCCAGCGGTAAAGAAAAAAATATTAACGATCAGTTATTGTTTGTCGCTCGGTTTGTAGATAGATAGATATATCGCCGTCGGGACATTTACTTTCCAATCGAGTGTAAACGATTGTGTGTACTCGTCATCACTTCCACCACCACCACACAGTATCATATTTGAGAGAGTGTATAAAATGTAATAGGACTGATGTGTACGGGTGAAGGGGGGTCGAATGGGGTTCATCATCACCTGTGTGCTCCCACTGGTTTATTATTTATCGCGAGCAATTGCATTGCGCCTTATCAGTCACGAGGACAGATGTCACGTCGGGGGTTTAACGCTTAATTGTCGTGCCCCTCGTTTCTGTCATCAGTCGCAGTCGTTTATCTCTCGATAAACAATGAAGATAAAACACGACGTTTGGATATAAAAATAGACGCCGTTTATTATTTGTACATTATGTACCCACTTCGTTCGCACATAAATCAATTATATGTTTTCATTGACGCTTCGTTATCTCTTGTTCATCTCATGAAGGGGATAAAAATAAATGAACCATCATAGTTTGTCCCTAGTCTTCTTAAAGTTTCTCGTATCGTCAATAAAAAACTTGTGTCAATAAAAATAACACAATTTACCTAAACACTTTTGTTTATAAAATGATAGGGATTAAAAAAAAAAGAACACGAACGAGAAGATTTCACGTTAGTAATAGGTACTGAAATAAAAATAGAATCCAATTTTCTTGAAATTCTCTCCAATTAAACGAGAGAAGAAGAAGAAGAAGATCGTCTGTCTGCAGTCGAGCGGAAGGGTTACATACAGCACCCAGAACCCAGTACATTACGTTAAAAATCCAACAACTGCTCCGACTCGAGATAAACGTGACGGAGATTAATTGAAATGCATAGTCAATTTTGTAAAAGTGCCGGCCGGGTAATCGCGTTACGAAAACGAGATTACGCTTATGGTTTGAATAACTGATAGGGATAAGGGGGAGGAATGGACATCCGTTGGGCGGAGAAGCGGATGATGAATCGCGCGAGAGACGCGATCGAGTCGCGAGTCCCGCAGGATCCGGGAGGCAGGCAGGGAACAGGGAAGAGTGCATGCAAGTTAGTCAGTCAATCCGGATAACGAGATTTGGCGCTCATCTGCCGCCTTCATCTAATAATGGCGCGGGCGAAAGGGCCTGGAAGGGTTCCGGCACTTCCGTCCCGTCCCGTGGCCCTCCACCGCATTATGGATACCGATGGATGGATCCCTCCACCCGACATCTCGCCGTCACGTCGGAGTTGTCTACATTGCCGAAATTTTCGTCTCCCTATAATAATATCTCACGTATAAAATATTCTTGTACTTATTTTACTAAAAGGAAAAAATTTATTACATATATTAGGTACTGCTAATAAACTTAATGCTAAGAGGGAAAAAATGCTAGGTTTTGTCCTTATGAAAAGTTTCTAAGGGGCCTGGCCTGATATCTAGGCCAGGCTTGTTGATGATTTTCGAAGTGATATACAGAGTGTTTACTGTAAGGTTGACCAAGCTTCACAGGCTGATTCTCCAGACTCAAATAAACAAAAAAATATTCCCATTAACTTGTATTCAGAAATGCACCGTTTGTGAGATATAGGGTGTCGAAGAAATTATTTCCAGTTTTTTTGAAGATATCTCGGGAATCGTATGAGATACAATGTTCATCTCTTATACACACCATTTGCTCACTGATCACCTTATTTCCGCCGTAAAATAAAGGTTAAAAAAATTCAGTGGCGTAGATTTAGAGTGTATTTTGAGAGTTTCGACCCCCTAATTTCTACGCCACTGGAATAAATGCGATTTTAAGCAACGCCTTTGAACCGTCCGCATGTGTTTTACACCAAAAAGGTACTGGTAACGGCTCTAAAGTCAACCGTTTCCGAGAAAAATGGCATTTTATGAGAGAAAACATTAATTATAGGAAGGAATAGTTTTCACTTACTTTCATTTCTCCAAAATGCTGTTGAAAAATCGTTAAAAAAGTGACGTTTTCTCTCATAAAATGCCATTTTTCTGGGAAACGGTTCATTTTAGAGCTGTTAACTAAAAGTACCTTTTTAGTATATAAAAGATGGGCGGTTCAAAGGCGCTGCTTAAAATCGCATTTATTCCAGTGGCGCAGAAATTGAGGGGTCGAAACCCTCAAAATACCCTAAATCTGCGCCACTGAATTTTTTTAAAACCTTCATGCTACGGCGAAAATAAAGGGATCAGTGAGCACATAGTGTGTATATGAGCTGAACATTGTATCTCATACGGTTCCCGGGATGCCTTAAAAAAAAACTGTAAAAAGAATATTTCCTCGACACCCTGCGTATCTCAAAAACGGTGCATTTCCGGACACACGTTAATGGGAATTTTTTGTTTATATCAGTCTGAAGAATCAGCCTGTGAAGTTTGGCCAACCTTACAGTAAACACCCTGTATATCTTTATGTTACTACATTTTTAGATTGTTTGAGAAGAAAAAGTAAGATTGGCTTTTACAGTTTGTGTTTAAATTCAGAAGTTTGTGAGTTATAAACAAATGAAAATCGTAATTTTTCAAGTTCAAGGCCCTGTAGAACGAAAACGGCTCAAGATAGAGAAAAACGGCTTACATGTTCCTATTTTAACTTTTTGTATACTATCCTATGATGTAGAAATGTTAATACAGAGGGCGATAAAAAAATCGAAAAAATAATCTGAGATATTTCAACAGGTCGTTAAATAAAAAAAAATAAAGAAAGTACAATTGTTTTTGTACCGTTGGCATTGGATTTTCCGAATCTTAAGCCCTTTTCGCAGTTTAAACTCTAACTCTGCAAACAATTATTATTTTTTCATTTCAGACAATCTAAAAATGCAATGATCTAAGTTTTCCATTCCATAAAAAAAAACATAAGTTTGATATGTATCTTTATGTGGGGACACCCTGATCAACCTGTATATGCTTGTAAAAAATATTGAAAAAGCATTCAACCGTTTTCCTATAATGAACCGTTTCGTATACGGTGGTGCACCGGGAATTTTGGCAGGGATCACTTCGAATAACGTCAGCAAGCCTGGCCTAAAAACCAGGCCAGGACACTAATCTTTTTTTACTTTTCTATTATTATACATAAATATTTATAAATAATTTTTAATAATTATTTTTTTGATAATAATTATTTTGTTCCAATTCAAAAATCACTGTTGTTTTTTTTTTTAATTCAAAAATTAAGTGTTAATGAATATTTTTACAATCGATATGAAGAATTTTTGATTTAAGTTTGGGGGGTCATGAATGACGATTGAGTGTCCTGGCCTATCCGTTATTAAAGCCAGCTCGAGACATCTAGGCCAGGACAATCAATCCTCTATTGGAACGTTTAATTTTTTTAAAACTGTTGTGGATGTTCGAATTTTTGGAAACATTTTTCAAAAATTCTCAGGAGCTTATTTCTCAGAGTAAATAGAATGAGAGGATTGGTACTTATCGAGAGCTTTTGAGGACCTGTCTTAACTATTAACTACTTTCTGTAGAATCGGGTTGCTTGATGTCAAACCAGTACTTACAGTCAAAATTGTAAAAATAAAAATATAAAATAAAATATAATTACCTATACAGGTGTCCCAGCTTATTCGAAGCGGTCTCTGTAGGCCAAACGATGGACTTTTTCAAAAAACTTTTTAAAAATTCAAGTACAGAATCACAATGGCCATAATTTAAAATTATTTTGGAGTATACAGAGTGTCCCATATGACAGTGGCATATCAAAGTTATGTTTTTTTAAATGGACTCCTATGTTATTGCATTTTTAGATTGTCTGAGAAGAGAAAATAAGATTGACTTTTACAGTTGGTGTTTAAATTCAGAAGTTTTTGAGTTATAAACAAGTGAAAATCGTCATTTTTCAAGTTCAAAGCCCTGTACAACGAAAACGGCTGAAGATAGAGAAAACCTGCTTACATGTCCCTATTTTACTTTTTCATGTACTATCCTATCATGTAGATGAAATGTTTATACAGGGTGATAAATTTTTTTTTAAATTCTGAGATTTCTCCACGCGTCGCCAAATAAAAAAATTAAAGAAAGTAAAAATTTTTCTATTCCACAGGATAGTACATAAAAAGTTAAAATAGGGACATGTAAGCCGTTTTTCTCTATCTTGAACCGTTTTCTTTGTACAGGGCCTTGAACTTAAAAAATGACGATTTTCACTTGTTTATAACTCAAAAACTTCTAAATTTAAACACCAACTGTAAAAGCCAATCCTATTTCCTCTTCTCAGACAATCTAAAAATGCAATAACATAGGAGCATTCCATTTTAAAAAAAACATAACTTTGATATGCCACTGTCATATGGGACACTCTGTATACTCCAAAATAATTTTAAATTATGGCCATTGTGATCCTGTACTTGAATTTGCAAAAGTTTTTTGGAAAAAATCAATCGTTTGGCCTACAGTTTGTTTTTTGAAAAAACAAACATTTTCAATGGAACAAAAAAATTAATAATAATTTTCCTAAAAAGTACGGCACCAGAATATTTCTTCGGCACTTAATCATTATTTCAGCATTACGTAACAAAATTAAGAATGTGAGAATATGAAATTTTGTAACTGTGACACTCGAAAAACAGATCCAAGGTATCGATTTTCACAAAATTCATAAAAGTCCCATTATCTCGAAAATAAACAATTTTTACTGAGATCATCGTATGATATCAGTCAGTATGATGTCAGTCATGAGCTGGGCTATCAGCCCTTCAAGAGATGACGTTGAGTTTTGGGACAGCCTGTATTATACAAGAATAGGATAAAAAATATTATTTTAATAAAAATATTACTAAGAAATTATATTTAGAACAACAGAACAATAAAAAATCGAAGAAAAAACAAAGCAGTTGGGTCATATTTTCCTGTTTTCTCACAAAAAAAAAAATTAAATCGCTTATTTTCAACTTTGAACGTCATATCTCGGGAACGCGAATTCGCAGGATAAAACGGCTTTCAGTTTCGAAATTTTCAAATTCTCTTCTCTAGCAAATTTTCAAGCCACCGCAAGTTAATGTCATTTTGAAAAAGTTGACAATTCCAAAACCTTCACCCGGAAAATGATCTTTCTCCTACTGTATCTCGAAAACAGGGAAAGTTACAGAGGAACCAATTACAGTTCTGAACTTCCCGCAATTTTTAATAAAATTGAAGTGAAAAAATTTTTTCGAAAAATTTTGACCCCCGGTAGTTTGAAATTTTCATGAAAATCCCATCTTAAGAATGGGATGTAATTTTGTGTGAGCATAGTCGACTGCGATACGAGTCGGTTAAACAAGCCAATTGAACCGTAAAGTCATCAGTTTTCTCATAAAACGAGAACAAAAATTTTGAAAAACGGGTAAAATTGCCAATTTTCAACTTTGAACGGTCATATCTCGAGAAAACGAATTAGTAGGGGAAAATCGCTTTCAGTTTCCGAATCGTCATTGTCCAATACGTCCTTGTGCAGATTTTCAAACTCGTAGCTGAGAAACTGAATTTCGTCAAAATTCGTGTTTGGCCACCGATCGGTGGATTTTTGTCATCAACAACGATCTCGTGTTCGAGGCATCGTCTGATTCATGACATTCGACGCCGGGACGGTGAAAAATAACGCAAGAGAGGCCTCAAGTTGACAGGCGTGTCCGGAACGGGTTTTTGCAGAAGTCTGTCCGATCGAAAATTGACTTTTCTGCTGTATTTCGAATAGGGGACAGCTGCGCAGAGGAACCGATGACAGTTTTGAACTTCTCGTAATTTGTATTGTTTGGCAAGCGGTTTTCATCAAAATCGCAGGGAAAATTTTTGCGAAAAGTTTGCGAAGTTTGTTCAAAATTTCATGAGAAAATTGATGTCTTCAGAATAGAACGCATTTTTTGTGCAATACGAAACGAAAAAACAATGCAATTGGGCCGTAATCTTCTCGGTTTTCTCACAAATAATGGAAACAAAAATTTTCGAAACGCGTTATTGTTTCAAATTTGAACGTCAAAAGATGCGTCAATAATGATGGCATGAAAAAATCGTTTTGAAGAAAATTACATTTATAATTTTTATAATTCGGCCGAGATGTTGCAGACTTATGAGCTGAAATTAGAGCGAAACGTCGATAATACCATTATTCCATTATTATGTGTATGTGCCTACCTACAATAACAAATAAAACAATCAAATTATGGGGATTCCAGGCGCCACGGCGCCAGTAGTGGCATCAAGCGAAAAAGTACAAATTTTTAAGAGCAATTATGTACAGAGTTAAAAAGACAACTGTAACTGTAAATTGGTAACTACTGATTCGGCAGGGATCCTGTAAATGTACTGTATTGGCGAGTAGCTTCCAAGCGAGCCTCATAGGTGGCGAAAGCTGCCCGTTGTTTTTTGCACAGCAGCTGTTGTTTGAATTTAGGAGGGGCAACTTCCGTACAACGTTGTCAACGATTCAAATTCCTGGGACTTTTAGCAACCATCTTCTATTACATATTATATTAATACTGTAACATATTGTGCTAGAATCATTGGACATAAATTGTAATTTTTGATATTTAATATGAAGCAGCCCAGGGGTACGTGTTGCTTGCTATGCCACCGATATTGAATGACTATACAGAAACTGGACGTTTCCAAAATGCGTCAAAATTGCACAAATGAAACTTTGGCATACCTCAGAAATCCCGATAATACCAAACTACGCCCATACAAAGCGCGAGAGTCTTTAAAAAATTACAATTCCCTGTGATACCTTTATTTTATTCTGTTCGTCAGTGGAATTATAATTTTAATTTTTTTTCAAAAAAGGTTATTCTGTTCAATGTTTTTTCAGAATACACATACTAGTAGGATGACTAATAATGACAAAAAATAGAAGAGTAAGAAAAAAAGAGCTGGCGCTCGAGAGAAACTGTAACGTCGTTAAAGGTTTTATTCTTTAATTAGCTCCATTTAATATTATTAAATAAGATATCATTGTCTAAATCCCTACTATAAAGGTGTCCGCCTAGCCGCTTTATTTGATTGAAACATGAATTTCGATCCAACATCGCCACCTGTTGCCGAGTGGTAAAACTAACTAAACTAGGCAAGTTCAAGATCCCTACCTTGTAGTACAATCTGTAACTTCTTTCTCTTACAATCTTCCTTTTCGATTAACTAGAAACACAGATGTCGCTGTGATGTAGTTTAGGAAGATGAACTAACACCCTTTTGAGTTGCGCAAAAGGATTGGTCCTTTTCGCGAGTCTGGAACAGGCTCGGCCATCTTCCAATCTCGGTGCTTGAAGCGACAAGTCGCACCCCTACCTTTTCTCTTTATCTAAGGACCGATTAATAAATCGGGTAAGTAAATTGTTGAAACTATCTGAAACTTTCTCTAATAGAGTTTATATATTGTTATAGTTCTTTCTACCTACCCTATCAATTGGGGTACTATCTTATCTCGTCTGAAAACCTATCTACGGAGTAGAAACCCACCTGTCTTCCCGGACGCCATATTGGTTTCCACCATCTCTACATCTGAATATCCGCTTTTATGGAAGGAATCTCTTACATTATCTGAAGGTTTTGCTGCTACCTGCCCCTAAATACTGGATCTCATCATTCGGAGCCTCATATTTTCGAGTTTCATCTAACTTCGAAGGACGACCACGCTACCAGTGCTAGGCACGTGTTCCCACGGGACACGACCCCATCCACCAGTCTTTCTGCCACCCCAGAGGGAGACCACGGTCTCCTATCCTGAGATTTCGTCCAGGGCCCCGCTCTCCAGTCTCGGCACGACATTCCAAGGAAGGCAAAATGTCGTATCAGTAAGCAAAGTGTGACATAACCTTTTATTGCTCAGAGTGATATCAGAGAAATCTGTTAGGATTTTTGTGTCGTTCTATTGCCTTATCTCATCAAGAGATTGATGTTTTATTAATTAAAACTTATATTAATAATAACTATGAAATACCTGATATACAATTATTACCATTATTATTCAAGTAATGCTTGAAATGAATTTGTCACTTTTTATGTGAAGGAAAAATAGATCTATTTTCTCTATCAGTTAAACTGTTAAATGAGATATTTTGCAATTAACTTCATGATCAATTAATTAGTAATTTCATAACCATAGAATTTCAATAAGTTATTTTGTAAACAGAATTCATAAATATACTTTTCATTAAAAGATCAACTTTATTATTCAGTAGGTAGATACTACAGTAGTTAGAAATAGTTAACATCTCATAACCTGAGTGAATTTTGATGCCTTTATAGTTCAGGTTACTTTAGATCAATTATTCAAAAACCATAAGGCACTGGCATCCCACTATCTTTTATCTTAGAGGAAATTAAACCGTACCGCTTTATGCTGCTGATGTTACCACAGTCGCACGAAATCTGGGTGAGATTTTGGTGCATCAATTAATACTTCGGCCCAACGAAGGTAAGTCGGCAATTATTTCAACAATGATCGAATTTTAATTGGCCAAGAATCAATTTAATTGGCCCAGAGCCTAATCTAATTAGTCCGACCGCAGCAATTGGCACTCCCCGGTGTGGAACGTTTACTTCTTTGAATTAGAAATCCAATTTATCTTTATCTTATTTGGCTTTTATGTATCTAGGATTTTCATAAAATAAATCTCATAACTATTTGAACTTTACGATTTGTCTGCGATATCACTTGATATTTATATAAATTTCTCTTGTTGCTTACTGCATGTTTTTGTTGAAAGCTTTTGCATGATTTAGTTTTAAGCATTATTGTTCCCTAATATATGTGTACCTACCTAATTATCTTTGTGCAAAGTGCCGTGCCGCGAAAATACCTACTTTTTCTTACCGCTACACTGCCGCTAAAGGGTAACCTTGAAAAAGGAGCTTTACGGAGTGGTTGATTATACCGTCGCGATGTCTCGAGCAAGTTTTAGAGAAGCTTAATTCCGTACGGAGAGGATACTCGATATGAGAGCTCTGTAGTTAAGCTGTCTTTGAAAACTGTATCCAAAAATCTTTCCCTGAAAATTACCTTACCATTTTCTCATTAAGTTAGGTTAGGTTTCCATTAATTTTTGACTCTCCAGTCAGCTGTTGGTATTAGTGCCGACGAGCGCTAAAGCTACGAGCAGTGTTGCGACGTATCCCTAGCATTCTTTACGTCAAACGTAGAAAACGAATTCTTTACGTGTAAAGATACATCATAGCGTCACATAGCTTTTTCGATCCCTACCTTACCGACTTTAGTAGATTTCAATCATGAATCCCGTTCTAGCTTTATTAAGTGAAGAACTCGCTTACGAAATAGCGATTAGAAAACAAGTCCCATTTAATACACAGGAGAAAAGACGAATTCAGTTTCGTGCCCTGTTAAATAGGGAAGAAAATTCTCTTTCTATTTCCGAATCTGTCTACCCCTTTGACAAAGATTCTGCAGAGGTGAAAAAGACTCTTGCAGATTTGAAAATCAAAATACAGGACGCTCCCTTGTCTCTTAATGACCCTATCTGTCAAAGAATTCAATGTCGTCTGAATCATGTGATCTCTAGAATCAATAGATTCAAACTTGATCAAGATCCTGAAGCAAAAGCTTTAGCTGATGATTTATTTTCTGAGGCTTTAGAATTAGAAGGTCAATGGCTTCTGAAAAACGATCAGTCCCTAGACCAAACTGATAACTCATCCAATTCCCAGAGTGCATCAAGCTCTACTGTCTCCACTCATTCTAGACCTAGTGTTCCAGTTTATAAATGGAATATTAAATTTTCTGGTTCTTCTAAGGATAATTTGATCCAATTTCTAGAAAAGGTCAAAGAACTTCAAAGGTCGAGAAATGTCTCAGACCGCGATCTTTTCGATTCTGCAATGGATCTTTTTGAAGACAAGGCCCTGATTTGGTTTCGCAGTGTTGCAAGCTCAATTATTTCTTGGGAAGATCTCAAGAATAAATTGAAAATTACTTTTCTCCCCCTCTCTTACGATGATGACCTATTAGAGGAAATCAAACAAAGAACTCATGGTGAATTTGAGTTAGTTGCTATCTATGTTGCCTCGATGCAAGGCTTATTTAAGAGATTGTCTACTCCCCCATCAGAAGTGGAACAATTTAAGATAATCAAGAAAAATCTTCATCCCTATTTCCAAAATCATCTTGCCCTTGTTGAGGTAAACAACATTCAGGACATAATTTCCATCGGAAAGAAGTTAGAAGATAATAGGACTATTATCCAACAATATCGTCCCCCTCCCTCTAAGAAGGTTCAAAGTCTCTTAAATTCAGACCTAGCATGTTCTGGAGAACCAGCTTCTTTCTCTTCTCGTAAAGCCAGAGGCACACCAACTAAAGGTGCACCTACACCTAGTAACACCAAGATCCCTGTTACTAACCTTTCTGCAGTCACCTGTTGGAATTGTTCCAACAAAGGTCATACCTATGTAAGGTGTAATCTCCCTAGAAAAGTTTTTTGTTATGGCTGTGGTCATAAAAATGTCTACAAGTCTAAATGCCCCTCATGTTCGGCAGATTTCCTGAACTCTCTTAAAGTCACTTCTCGTTCAAAAAACGGCGAAGTTGCACAACAGGGTGCAGTGCGACAACAAGAGACAAGCCGCCCAAAGCGAGCCCTTGTAGAAAAGAGCTCGAAGCCAAAGGACGATCGGTCTCCTCCCTCTCCAAAAGACCAGCACTAATATCTTCCAGTTATCTTGTTGATTTCACTATCCAAAAGGAACAGTGGAAATCATGGTTGCAAAAAGTTGCAAACTTTTTCGAATCTTTTCGAATACCTCCTAAAAAGGACATACCTAAACCAATAAGTGCTGACTCTTTAATACCTGTTATAGCTCCAATCTTATTATCTAACCCTGTTGACAATAGACCATTTATAGCTGTCAAAATGTGTGACGTACCTTATACAGCCCTCTTTGACACCGGCGCCAATATCTCTGTTTGTGATTTGGAAACCATGCAGGAAGTTCTGGGTGAACTACCCATCCCTTCCAAAAATTCGGATTTGTTGTGTTCCCTGAAAAATGCTGACGGCTCCCCTCTATCTGTTATCGACATAATTGAACTTGACCTGACCATAGATGACGTCACAAAGAAAGTTCAATTCCATGTGGTATCTTCCATTTCACCACAAATTATCTTGGGAATAGACGTAGCTCGTATTTTCAACATGATGATTAATTTCGTAAATGAATCTTTCGAAGTTCATCCCGGTGATCCTTCGTCTTCATTATCTCCTATCTTACCTAATGAACTTACGGTTTGCGCTATCAATAAGATTCAGGATATCTCTTGTTTACCTCCTACCGACCTGTCTAGACTTGAATCGACGATAGACAAATTCAAAAGTTTGGCCCGTGTTGATATACTCCCTGAAACCAATGTGCTATGCCATTCCATAGAAACAAAAGACGCTAAGCCTTTTAGACAGAGACAATATCCCTTATCTCCAACCCTTCAACAATATCTGAATGAAGAGGTAGATAAATTACTTAAGTTAGAAATTGTCGAAAAAAGTAATTCTCCTTGGGTGTCCCCTGTTCTTTTGGTCCGCAAGAAAGACAAAACATACCGTATGTGTTTCGATGGTCGGAAACTAAACGAGATCACCACACATGACTCATATCCCCTGCCTAGAATCGATACTATCTTGAGCAAGCTCAAAGACGCTAATTATCTTACCTCCATCGATTTAAAGCAGGCTTTCTTTCAAGTTCCTTTGGACGAAGAATCCCGCCCAAAGACCGCTTTTGTAGTTCCCGGGAGAGGTTTATTCCAATTCCGACGAATGCCTTTCGGACTGAGAAACAGTGCTCAAACCCAGCAACGACTTATGGACACAATTTTAGGTCCAGCTTTGGAGCCATTTGTTTTCGTTTATCTTGACGATATAATTATCGCCACGAATAGTTTCGAGAAACATCTAGAAATTTTAAGGGAAGTATACGAGCGTTTAAAAGACGCTAATCTTACTGTCAACTTCGACAAATGTCACTTCTGTCGAGATTCTCTCTCCTTTTTGGGTTTTATTATCGATAGAAACGGATTGCGAGTTAGTGAAGAGAAAGTTAAATCGATTATTGAGTCCCCTGTTCCTCATAACACCACTGGAGTAAGACACGTCCTAGGTATCTTACAATATTATAGGCGTTTCATAAAGGATTTTTCTACAATCAGTGCTCCTATCTCAGCTCTGCTGCATAACCGAAAAAAGGGACAGTCAATAACTTGGAACTCAGAAGCTGATCAAGCTTTTAAACTTCTCAAGGAACGACTAACTACAGCTCCCGTTCTAGCTAGCCCAGATTTCTCGAAGCCCTTTTGCATACAGACGGATGCAAGTGATTTCGGGTTAGGTGCGGTGCTCTTTCAACTGGAGGGAGATTTTGAACACCCCATTGCTTTTGCTAGTCGAATGCTCTCGAAAGCCGAGAAGAAATACACCGTTACCGAAAGAGAATGTTTAGGGGTCCTCTTTGGTATAGAATATTTTCGCCCTTATGTCGAAGGTGCAAATTTTACAGTTTACACCGATCACGCCTCTCTTCTCTGGCTTCGCACGTTAAAAGATCCTATGGGTCGTGTAGCTAGATGGTGTTTACGCCTCAGCCAGTTTGATTTCGACATTAAACATCGAAAAGGCACTTGCAATGTCCCTGCAGACTATCTTTCCCGTTCTATTTCTTCTATCTCTCTCCAAAACTTTGTACCTGATGATTGGTATAAAGACATGGTCTCCAAAATTACCGAGTTTCCTGAGAAATACCCTGACTTTACCATCAAAGACAATATTCTTTATAAACATGTTAAGCCTCGAGTGGAAGTCGTGTCTAACCTATCTGATTGGAAAATTGTTGTCCCTACTCCTAATCGGGAGGAAATAATTGCTCAATTTCATGACCCTCCAACTTCTGCGCATTTTGGAGTAAGCAAAACTTTGGCAAGAATATCTGAAGTTTATTATTGGCCCAAAATGATTATCTCAGTCAAAAAGTACGTGAGAAACTGCCAGGTTTGTGGTGCACACAAAGCCCCAAACACTGCTCGCGTAGGACTCATGGGTAATTATAAGAAAATCAATTTTCCCTTCCAATTTCTCTCTATCGACTTCATGGGACCTTTCCCTCGATCTAAGGCTAGAAACACCCAACTTTTAGTCGTCACCGATTGGTTTTCGAAGTTCGTTTTGGTTAAACCAATGCCTAATGCTACAGCAGCTGCCGTTACAAAATTTCTTGAGAACCAAGTGTTCTTAATTTTCGGTGTGCCCCAAATTCTGCTTTGCGACAACGCTCAAATTTTTAAAAGCAGTCTATTTACTAATTTGCTGAAAAACTACGAAGTTAACTTGTGGTATAGCGCCAGGCATTTATCTCAGGTGAATCCGACCGAGAGAACGAATCGTACCATCCTTACAGCCATCTCATCTTACATCCGTGACAATCATAAAGATTGGGATAAAAATGTTTATAAAATTGCACAAGCCATTAACTTATCGGTGAGCGAAGTTACTAAACACGCTCCAGCTTTCCTACTTTTCGCTAGAAATGTCCCTGTAGACGGAACCTTTTACGGTCCAGTCTCAGATAATTATCTAGAATTACCTGATGATCTGTCTTATGTTCATCGAGAACAAGACATATCTAAATTACCTCCTATCTTCAGCGATATACGTGATAGACTTAAGAAAGCTTACGAAGTAAGTAAGAAACATTACGACTTACGCAAGCGCCCCGATGTTTTCACCGTGGGTGACCTCGTCTGGAAACATACCTACCCACTTTCGAATGCCGCAAAGAATTTTGCTGCTAAATTGGCCCCAAAATTCGTACTATGCCGGATATCTAAAGTAGTGTCTAAATTAGTGTACGAATTACAAGACCAAGAAGGCAATCCCCTAGGTCGCTGGCATTCTAAAGATTTGAAGGCGTATCGAGGCGAAGACCCGCCGAAAAGCGACGAATAGTTCCTTGTAATATCTTCTCTTTAACTTTGTTTCCCCTACCTATCTTTATCTCTCTTTTTGTACTTGACAAAAATCCGTTTAGAAAATGAGGTCTAGCAATATGAGAATTGAGAAAGCTCCGTTTCTTGTCGTATCTTAGAATGAATGAAGAATGTATGCAGAATGAAAACCGTATCTTTCAAAGTATTTCTCAAGGATCTCGAAACTAGCTGTGTGAATGTGGTACCAAGTGTAAATGTTGCTAATTTTGGGATCGGTATCTGCTATCCTCAGGCTCTCACTCTATTTTATCGCCCATATTTTGAGAACCCATATCTTTCTGGTTATCTGAAATCATTACCTTGAAAAGTAACTATTCGCCTATCTTGTCTGACCACGTTTACAGGTCTAATGTTATCTTTTAAATTTTCTTATGTTCAAAGAACTAAAGAAAATGCTATCTTGCCGTTGTATCTACCTTATCTTATCTTTTACCTTTATCTTATCTACCGTCTAGTTTTAGACGGGTGCTTTCCCGACAGTTTCCGCCCTGCTACGTGCTAAAGTGAAAACTGCTCTGCTTGTCCAATCAGACGACAGCAGATTCCTTTATCTTACCCACCATCTTTCAAAGACGGGTGCTTTCCCGACAGTTTCCGCCCTGCTATGTGCTAAAGTGAAAACTGCTCTGCTTGTCAAATCAGACGACAGCAGATCTCTTTTACCTTTATCTTACCCACCATCTCTCCAAGTTTGGGTGCTTTAAGATTTTCCGCCCTGCATGGCTAAAGTGAAAAATCCCTCTGTTGTCTCAACGGAAGACAACAGAATATCTCTACCTTATCTTACCTATCTTTCAAGAAAACGAAAATTGAATTAGCAAATTTTCTTCTTGATAAAAATGACAGGCGTAAGCTTTAGTCAAAGCTTCGTGCCTTTCTTATCTTAAATTTCTTTTCAAAGAAAAGGAATTACCTTATCTTACCTTATCTGTACCTGTTAGTACCATAATAGAATGGTAGCTAATACTTATCTTCTCTGCGAATATTTTCCAAAATGGAAAATAAAAATCTATGTGAATTCGAGCTACGAATTTACAAAGATGAATTTTGATATTCAGTGTTAACGTAAATGAATTTGAACATGGATATCGAATGCCCCCTACCTTAGCGATGAAAATGGTTGTTCCATTTTTCTTATCTTACCGAGTGAAATAATTTATCTTACCGTTACCTAAATGTTTATCTAATAATCCAGGCGATTATTGATGTTTTCTCTGTGCAATTATCGAATGTTCATCTGTGCGATTATTTGATGATTTATCGAAGTGATTATTGCAATTACGCTATTTGATAAGCTACGCAGTGATTATCTGCAAACTTCCTTTCTCTTAACCACTTATTATGGAGTCGCATAGACGACGACATAGTCAAGTTTTGACAGGTTCAAAGATGAAAAATCTTACTCATGGATTACCCTTGTGGACTCCAAAAATTTATCTTTCCCTGTACATAGATGTTTTGATGCCCAAGTTTGGACAGCATCAACCCCCTTGAGGATCGTGTTTCACTTTTCCTTAGTTAGACTTGCTACTTGACCTCGACAGTCTCATTCCAGATTTTTCCGCGCCCCACTGTTTCAGTGGCGGTGCATGCTCCAAATCAGAATGCAGGGTTGTCATTGGTCAAGGAAACACCATCTAAAGGCAAAGGAGGAAACCGTGCCCACCTCAGGAGATCTAATTTTATCTTAGTATGTATCTTATCTTATATTATCTATCTTATCTTATATTACCTAATCATATCTTATCGTATCTTCATATCTAGTTATCTAGAAATTATTCCTTTGTTTATCGACATTGTTCGGCAAGAACAATTACCGTTTAAGAAAGTTATCTTAATTATCTTATTACTACCGTTACTAGCATATCTTTTATTTTGTTGCCTTTGCAAAGAAGCATGAATATTTTATTTTTATACCTTATGAATAATTATTACCTGGTGCTTAATATTTAAGTTGCATGTAATTTTAGTAAACCTAACGCTATTCCCTTTTTGAAAGTTGCATGTTACCTTAGTAAGCATATATAAGAGAAATTTTATTCATTCAATGAAACAGATCAATGATGTCGTTGACAATTTGTTCGTTCAGAATTGTTATCTTATTTCTTCGAAAGGTTCATGTTATTTATGAACGTGATTTCTGAATCATATTCTCTAAACTTATCGTCACCTAGTTGTCCCGCAAACATACCCTTCTTCGGGTATAGTAACAACTTGAAATACGCCTGTGCTTTTTCCAGTTGGTTTATCTTTAATCCTTTCCTTACCCCGGTAAAGAGAGGTGTGTAACGTCGTTAAAGGTTTTATTCTTTAATTAGCTCCATTTAATATTATTAAATAAGATATCATTGTCTAAATCCCTACTATAAAGGTGTCCGCCTAGCCGCTTTATTTGATTGAAACATGAATTTCGATCCAACATCGCCACCTGTTGCCGAGTGGTAAAACTAACTAAACTAGGCAAGTTCAAGATCCCTACCTTGTAGTACAATCTGTAACTTCTTTCTCTTACAATCTTCCTTTTCGATTAACTAGAAACACAGATGTCGCTGTGATGTAGTTTAGGAAGATGAACTAACACCCTTTTGAGTTGCGCAAAAGGATTGGTCCTTTTCGCGAGTCTGGAACAGGCTCGGCCATCTTCCAATCTCGGTGCTTGAAGCGACAAGTCGCACCCCTACCTTTTCTCTTTATCTAAGGACCGATTAATAAATCGGGTAAGTAAATTGTTGAAACTATCTGAAACTTTCTCTAATAGAGTTTATATATTGTTATAGTTCTTTCTACCTACCCTATCAATTGGGGTACTATCTTATCTCGTCTGAAAACCTATCTACGGAGTAGAAACCCACCTGTCTTCCCGGACGCCATATTGGTTTCCACCATCTCTACATCTGAATATCCGCTTTTATGGAAGGAATCTCTTACATTATCTGAAGGTTTTGCTGCTACCTGCCCCTAAATACTGGATCTCATCATTCGGAGCCTCATATTTTCGAGTTTCATCTAACTTCGAAGGACGACCACGCTACCAGTGCTAGGCACGTGTTCCCACGGGACACGACCCCATCCACCAGTCTTTCTGCCACCCCAGAGGGAGACCACGGTCTCCTATCCTGAGATTTCGTCCAGGGCCCCGCTCTCCAGTCTCGGCACGACATTCCAAGGAAGGCAAAATGTCGTATCAGTAAGCAAAGTGTGACATAACCTTTTATTGCTCAGAGTGATATCAGAGAAATCTGTTAGGATTTTTGTGTCGTTCTATTGCCTTATCTCATCAAGAGATTGATGTTTTATTAATTAAAACTTATATTAATAATAACTATGAAATACCTGATATACAATTATTACCATTATTATTCAAGTAATGCTTGAAATGAATTTGTCACTTTTTATGTGAAGGAAAAATAGATCTATTTTCTCTATCAGTTAAACTGTTAAATGAGATATTTTGCAATTAACTTCATGATCAATTAATTAGTAATTTCATAACCATAGAATTTCAATAAGTTATTTTGTAAACAGAATTCATAAATATACTTTTCATTAAAAGATCAACTTTATTATTCAGTAGGTAGATACTACAGTAGTTAGAAATAGTTAACATCTCATAACCTGAGTGAATTTTGATGCCTTTATAGTTCAGGTTACTTTAGATCAATTATTCAAAAACCATAAGGCACTGGCATCCCACTATCTTTTATCTTAGAGGAAATTAAACCGTACCGCTTTATGCTGCTGATGTTACCACAGTCGCACGAAATCTGGGTGAGATTTTGGTGCATCAATTAATACTTCGGCCCAACGAAGGTAAGTCGGCAATTATTTCAACAATGATCGAATTTTAATTGGCCAAGAATCAATTTAATTGGCCCAGAGCCTAATCTAATTAGTCCGACCGCAGCAAAACGATGAAGGAATTATTTTGATAACAATAATAGTAACGAGGAAATTCGCTGATTAGATCTGGCAACGTCGCGCATCAGGCGCACAGTCGTCCGTCGAGCGCGAGCGGCGGAGAGAGCGGCCAGCCAGCAGTGCAGTGACCGACCGGCGCCGAAGGAGCGGATGTGCGGCGGAAAGTACGATTGACGCGAGTGCTTCATGTGCTTCAACCCCAGCTAGAGGAGGGCCGGCTGACTGAACCACCCCTTCTTGCGCCCGGAAAAGGTGAGCGATAGATTCCGCCGCCGCAATGAGACGGTGTTTATGTTATGGGAGGCCGAAACGACATGTGCCCCGACCGGGAGAAGCCGGTTTTTCCTACGCTCGCTCCTCTCTCGCCTCTCTCGGCTGTCTCGCTTTCGCGCACGCAAAACAGAGCCGGAGCTGGAGCGAGCAGCCGATGAGCCGAAGCCACCCCTGATGTTTGACACCCCTATTCCTGCGGCGCCAGCAGCCGGCTAGATTCCGAATTGGGAAGGGAATACGGTCGGAGCGGACACAAAAGACAAAAGCAGCTCGCATCTGCTGCATTATGATCATGATCCCTTGCCCCTCTCGTCTTCCCGATCGTTGTCATCGTCATAAATGATGTGCAATTATTTATTTTTTCAATAATAATTATTGTGGTAGATTTTTACTGGCGTGAAAACAGCTGCTAAAAAGATAGCTGACAATTTTTGAACGCACTGTATATGTACCTGTATACTTTGAAATATTATCTGATAGCTACCGATTTGAGTGTTGTTTATTTCAAGCAACTTATTTACATCGAAGTAAACAATAAATAATGCCTTACAGCAAATTATTGAGACTGAGTTATTTAATTTGGACATGGGAAATTATTACCTCTTCTTTTAAAAACCTCTAGAAATTAGGTACTAATAAGGAGATTCCAATTTTTTCAGGAAAATCATAAATCGAATAACTCGATTTGCCAAAATAGAAAAATTTTGAAAAAATTACGGAAGATCACCAGAACCGGTACCTACTAGGTACACCAGAAACGATTTCTTGCAAACAACTACAGGGGCGGGTACTTTGAATCAAGTCAAACTTCCCCATCAAAATGAAAAATTAAAAAAACCTATTTGCCAAAATAGAAAAATTTTGAAAAAATTACGGGAGATCACCAGAACCGGTACCTACGAGGTACACCAGAAACGATTTCTTGCAAACCACTACAGGGGCGGGTACTTTGAATCAAGTCAAACTTCCCCATAAAAATGAAAAATTAAAAAAACCTATTTGCCAAAATAGAAAAATTTTGAAAAAATTACGGAAGATCACCAGAACCGGTACCTACTAGGTACACCAGAAACGATTTCTTGCAAACCACTACAGGGGCGGGTACTTTGAATCAAGTCAAACTTCCCCATAAAAATGAAAAATTAAAAAAACCTATTTGCCAAAATAGAAAAATTTTGAAAAAATTACGGGAGATCACCAGAACCGGTACCTACTAGGTACACCAGAAACGATTTCTTGCAAACCACTACAGGGGCGGGTACTTTGAATCAAGTCAAACTTCCCCATAAAAATGAAAAATTAAAAAAACCTATTTGCCAAAATAGAAAAATTTTGAAAAAATTACGGGAGATCACCAGAACCGGTACCTACTAGGTACACCAGAAACGATTTCTTGCAAACCACTACAGGGGCGGGTACTTTGAATCAAGTAAAACTTCCCCATAAAAATGAAAAATTAAAAAAACCTATTTGCCAAAATAGAAAAATTTTGAAAAAATTACGGGAGATCACCAGAACCGGTACCTACTAGGTACACCAGAAACGATTTCTTGCAAACCACTACAGGGGCGGGTACTTTGAATCAAGTAAAACTTCCCCATAAAAATGAAAAATTAAAAAAACCTATTTGCCAAAATAGAAAAATTTTGAAAAAATTACGGAAGATTACCAGAACCGGTACCTACGAGGTACACCAGAAACGATTTCTTGCAAACCACTACAGGGGCGGGTACTTTGAATCAAGTCAAACTTCCCCATAAAAATGAAAAATTAAAAAAACCTATTTGCCAAAATAGAAAAATTTTGAAAAAATTACGGAAGATCACCAGAACCGGTACCTACTAGGTACACCAGAAACGATTTCTTGCAAACCACTACAGGGGCGGGTACTTTGAATCAAGTCAAACTTCCCCATAAAAATGAAAAATTAAAAAAACCTATTTGCCAAAATAGAAAAATTTTGAAAAAATTACGGGAGATCACCAGAACCGGTACCTACTAGGTACACCAGAAACGATTTCTTGCAAACCACTACAGGGGCGGGTACTTTGAATCAAGTAAAACTTCCCCATAAAAATGAAAAATTAAAAAAACCTATTTGCCAAAATAGAAAAATTTTGAAAAAATTACGGAAGATCACCAGAACCGGTACCTACGAGGTACACCAGAAACGATTTCTTGCAAACCACTACAGGGGCGGGTACTTTGAATCAAGTCAAACTTCCCCATAAAAATGAAAAATTAAAAAAACCTATTTGCCAAAATAGAAAAATTTTGAAAAAATTACGGAAGATCACCAGAACCGGTACCTACTAGGTACACCAGAAACGATTTCTTGCAAACCACTACAGGGGCGGGTACTTTGAATCAAGTCAAACTTCCCCATAAAAATGAAAAATTAAAAAAACCTATTTGCCAAAATAGAAAAATTTTGAAAAAATTACGGAAGATCACCAGAACCGGTACCTACGAGGTACACCAGAAACGATTTCTTGCAAACAACTACAGGGGCGGGTACTTTGAATCAAGTCAAACTTCCCTATAAAAATGAAAAATTAAAAAAACCTATTTGCCAAAATATGGTATAATATCCCGTTCGTTTAGGAAGATACAATATTTATAATAATCATCATCTAAAATCAGGCCGTTTTCCATGATCTGGAGATTCGGAAGTAAACTATCGTTCAATGACTGTTTCTGATTCTGATCAATGACTTCTACTTAGATGGCGAATCTGATGTAAGCAAAAAAAAAACAGTGGAAAATATCTGCTCCTTCATAATCAAAAAACCCTTCCGCTATCGCCGGATTATTGAAAGAAAACAAAGGTGAAAATGAAAGAAATTCTGGGGTAAAAACTAAGACGTGACATCGAAAAGAGGAACATTCTATAATATGTCAATGTTTGTCGGCGTTTCTCAATTGGGCGAAACTACCTGAGTGACCCTTCGGCACGAC
This sequence comes from Malachius bipustulatus, assembly GCA_910589415.1. NCBI lineage: Eukaryota > Metazoa > Arthropoda > Insecta > Coleoptera > Melyridae > Malachius > Malachius bipustulatus. The sequence continues at coordinate 17,424,101 of OU342632.1, forward strand.
GGGGGGGCCTATAATCCTACAGCTCAATTGGGCGAAGGAATTTTTAAATACCGTTGAGTTGTTTGCATGCTTTAATGTGGCTACGTTGCCAGATTTTACAGAAATTCCGATTTTCTACATTAAATAAAATTGAAAAAAAAATCATAGTTATTTATTATACAAGAGAAAAATGCCAAGAGAAAAAAAGAACCATCTATAAAAAAAGTGATAGATTTTAGCTCGAGATATGTGATTTCGTCCCCGACGCGTACCGGTGGAAAAATACTAGTGAGACATATGTATTTTTGCTAATGTAACATTATTTTCACTTTACTTTGTTACTACCCTACATTACTTTTTTAGATAAATTAACTAATTTCAAAAAAAGAAAAGACGTATTTTCACTGTTATATATTCCACAAATACCTATAATCGACAATGTCGGAACCCATGCAAAACAAAATATAAAAATGAATGCTAATGAGAATTTTCAGTAATTAATAATTTTTGTGATCGCTATTGAAGCGTGTTACATTAAAAAAAAACTTGCATGGGTCCTAAATTGTGCAATATCTTGGAAACAGTGCGTCCTGCAACAAAAATATAAGATGACTTTTCTCTTCTAAACAAAACGGGGTATGTACCAAACATATCAAATTTTCATTAAAGTCCGTGGCATAGAAATTTTTAAATAAAAAAAGTAACAACGCACCCAGATCTCCGCCACTGAATTGAAGAATTTTTTATTGGGAGCATCAAATCGTGTACTTCAATTAGTACAACTGAAAAAAATTCCGAATTATTCTGATACGCCAATTATTAGATATTCAAAAAATATTTAATTTTTAGAACTTTATCACCCTGTATCTCGAAAACTAAAGCTCCGACGACCCATGTCCCATATCTGTAGGAAATTTTATACTACCTATTTTTTGCATTTCCTGCGTGCCTTTCAAGTGTGTCACACGTGTTCATTAACACCCTATACGTATTGAAAATTGTAAATATGATTATTATTGTTGCGATTTAGTTTTGAAAATAAATGTGTATTATTAAAGAGAAGTTTAATTTTTAAATTTTATTGATTAGAAGTAGTAAATTCCAGAGATATTTGGCATTGGAATTGCTTACATTTAAAAACTGGTGAGTTTTCAGTAGAAAATATGGAAAACACGAAAGGTAATGATTTTGTTACTAAACAATAGAAAATCATAATTCGTTAATACTATTCAACAATTCCTTGAATATAGTAAATGATAAAAAACTTCTCTCATTGGCCACCCTTTAGTGTCGAACAAGTAGCAGTAATTGAAAATAAATCTGGCAACAGTGCTATGTATATGAGCAAGGCCACACATGTATTTCTTGTCTGTCCGCTTATCTCTTTTAATCCCCTAGTTTCTCGTTTCTCGCCCAATTGACCCCTGGGATTAGTAGATAACAAAATCCTTCGCCCAATTCGGTATCGCCCAATGTTTGTAAGACTAATAAGTCAGTTTATTGGTCTTGACAATAATAGGAGAAGGCGGTGTTATTTTGAAGTTTCTCATTTAATCCATTGCTGACTTAAGTATTTTGGAAAACGTGGATTTGGTTGACCCCTTTTTAATAAGCTATAATCTTGAAATATTGGCTTTTTGAACATAGGTACATAATTTCGGTTAAATCACCATATTTTTTACTCGGTAGTCTGCGGTAGAGGTAGAACATTGGTAGTACTTTTTAGCGACAGCCTATTTACTTTTGAACCAGAAGTTAAAAAATAGAAGTCATAGAGAAAGGTCAATAAATTGCAAGGCCGCCGTTGTTTTAAATTTTAGATGCATGCCACAACGTCTAGATCTACATGATACGTGTACGACCTAGCTGGCAGGCTCTTGTACGCAGCGACAGAGTATATAATAACATTTTCATTAATATTAACACTTTTTGTTGATTTTTTTAATATCAAATAACTAATATCATTATGTTCTTCGTTTATCTTCAAAAATAAATCGACAAATTCTGTATTGAGATAAGGAAAATAACGTCTGTGTTAACATTTATGATAATGAATTGCAGTTTTTTAAAGATTATTATATTTCTGGACAAAATTGGATTAAATAAAAACATGAAAAATGTTGTTTAAGGTTCATTTATTTCAACCTACTGGCCTGTTTGATTTTTTTCAAAATTTTTCTATTTTGGCAAATAGGTTTTTTTAATTTTTCATTTTTATGGGGAAGTTTGACTTGATTCAAAGTACCCGCCCCTGTAGTGGTTTGCAAGAAATCGTTTCTGGTGTACCTCGTAGGTACCGGTTCTGGTGATCTCCCGTAATTTTTTCAAAATTTTTCTATTTTGGCAAATAGGTTTTTTTAATTTTTCATTTTTATGGGGAAGTTTGACTTGATTCAAAGTACCCGCCCCTGTAGTGGTTTGCAAGAAATCGTTTCTGGTGTACCTAGTAGGTACCGGTTCTGGTGATCTCCCGTAATTTTTTCAAAATTTTTCTATTTTGGCAAATAGGTTTTTTTAATTTTTCATTTTTATGGGGAAGTTTGACTTGATTCAAAGTACCCGCCCCTGTAGTGGTTTGCAAGAAATCGTTTCTGGTGTACTTAGTAGGTACCGGTTCTGGTGATCTCCCGTAATTTTTTCAAAATTTTTCTATTTTGGCAAATAGGTTTTTTTAATTTTTCATTTTTATGGGGAAGTTTGACTTGATTCAAAGTACCCGCCCCTGTAGTGGTTTGCAAGAAATCGTTTCTGGTGTACCTCGTAGGTACCGGTTCTGGTGATCTTCCGTAATTTTTTCAAAATTTTTCTATTTTGGCAAATAGGTTTTTTTAATTTTTCATTTTTATGGGGAAGTTTGACTTGATTCAAAGTACCCGCCCCTGTAGTGGTTTGCAAGAAATCGTTTCTGTTGTACCTCGTAGGTACCGGTTCTGGTGATCTCCCGTAATTTTTTCAAAATTTTTCTATTTTGGCAAATAGGTTTTTTTAATTTTTCATTTTTATGGGGAAGTTTGACTTGATTCAAAGTACCCGCCCCTGTAGTGGTTTGCAAGAAATCGTTTCTGGTGTACCTAGTAGGTACCGGTTCTAGTGATCTCCCGTAATTTTTTCAAAATTTTTCTATTTTGGCAAATAGGTTTTTTTAATTTTTCATTTTTATGGGGAAGTTTGACTTGATTCAAAGTACCCGCCCCTGTAGTGGTTTGCAAGAAATCGTTTCTGGTGTACCTAGTAGGTACCGGTTCTGGTGATCTCCCGTAATTTTTTCAAAATTTTTCTATTTTGGCAAATAGGTTTTTTTAATTTTTCATTTTTATGGGGAAGTTTGACTTGATTCAAAGTACCCGCCCCTGTAGTGGTTTGCAAGAAATCGTTTCTGGTGTACCTCGTAGGTACCGGTTCTGGTGATCTTCCGTAATTTTTTCAAAATTTTTCTATTTTGGCAAATAGGTTTTTTCAATTTTTCATTTTTATGGGGAAGTTTGACTTGATTCAAAGTACCCGCCCCGGTAGTGGTTTGCAAGAAATCGTTTCTGGTGTACCTAGTAGGTACCGGTTCTGGTGATCTCCCGTAATTTTTTCAAAATTTTTCTATTTTGGCAAATAGGTTTTTTTAATTTTTCATTTTTATGGGGAAGTTTGACTTGATTCAAAGTACCCGCCCCTGTAGTGGTTTGCAAGAAATCGTTTCTGGTGTACCTAGTAGGTACCGGTTCTGGTGATCTCCCGTAATTTTTTCAAAATTTTTCTATTTTGGCAAATAGGTTTTTTCAATTTTTCATTTTTATGGGGAAGTTTGACTTGATTCAAAGTACCCGCCCCGGTAGTGGTTTGCAAGAAATCGTTTCTGGTGTACCTAGTAGGTACCGGTTCTGGTGATCTCCCGTAATTTTTTCAAAATTTTTCTATTTTGGCAAATAGGTTTTTTTAATTTTTCATTTTGATGGGGAAGTTTGACTTGATTCAAAGTACCCGCCCCTGTAGTGGTTTGCAAGAAATCGTTTCTGGTGTACCTAGTAGGTACCGGTTCTGGTGATCTTCCGTAATTTTTTCAAAATTTTTCTATTTTGGCAAATCGAGTTATTCGATTTATGATTTTCCTGAAAAAATTGGAATCTCCTTATTAGTACCTAATTTCTAGAGGTTTTTAAAAGAAGATTTCCCATGTCCAAATTAAATAACTCAGTCTCAATAATTTGCTGTAAGACATTATTTATTGTTTACTTCGATGTAAATAAGTTGCTTGAAATAAACAACACTCAAATCGGTAGCTATCAGATAATATTTCAAAGTATACAGGTACATATACAGTGCGTTCAAAAATTGTCAGCTATCTTTTTAGCAGCTGTTTTCACGCCAGTTAGATTTTTGTTGTTGACTTACCTATTATAGGTAATGAGCACTGCTTTAGTATTATTAAGAGCACGTAAAAGGAAGGACAGGTTCTGAACCGGTCAGGATTTTTCTTTTGCAGGAAAATTCTTGTTGAGTTGAGCAAACTTGTTGAGTTTTTGTTTTTGTTTAACAATCCTCTCCATCCCATCCATCCACTTAATTATTTCACATTCAGTGTGGACTGAACTTTTTGTCACCAATTCTTCATTCTTTATTGTAAAAGAAATTCTCATAATCGAAGACATTCCTCTTTTCTCAGTATCTCGTGTGTAAAAGTGGACTTTACGTTACCACCTACTCTTATGATAATAATCTCCACAGTATCTTCCACTTTCATGAGTACATAATAATAATTATTATTTCACGATCATTATTTATCTGTAATAAAGTGGTACTTTATCCCCTTTAATAATGTTTTACGTCCGGTGATGTTTTTTTTTATTGAATCAAAAATCCATCATTTTTGGAAAGTCACTACGACGTGCTCCATAATATGCGTTCTTATTACCTGGGTCAGTTTAACCCCCTCCTCACCACCCTCCCCCAATATACTATTGACTATTGATTACCTATATGAAAATAATTCCTGCATCAAATGATCCTGTCTCGTCTCATGGACCACGAAAAAACTTGACACTCGCCTATTTGAAAATTGAACCCTTATGTCAAAGTATTAGGGGTGGCAAGAGCGAGAGAGAGAGAGAGAGAGAGAGAGAGAGAGCGAGAGAGAGAGCGAGAGAGAGAGAGAGAGAGAGAGAGAGAGGAAACTGAATGCCCAACTGTGTGAGTTGAGTGAGAAAGGAGGTAGAGGTAACAATTTTTGGGAAGTTAATTTTTCTTCAAGAGTTAAAATAGAGAGAGATCAAGTTAGAAGCCAGATTGTTCTGCGCTATCATTCTTTTAGGTACTCAAGCTGATCGAATGAATAATGAATGAGCCTATAATTGACCAGCAATCAATTGTTTCTGTTTTAACTTAGTAAAAGATAAGGTGACGATTGTAGAAAGGGTTGCTAGAATAGAGCTATGAGAGTCTTTTGAAATTTAAATCGCCACGCAGCGTTCGATGTTGGGGTTGGTCACTGCCGGAAAGTCTAGGTTCGTCAAAAATATTATTTGCCGGAAACACTCGTGTGTTTAATCATGCTTAATTGATTTTAGCTCGATGTTGAGGAAACATTTCACTACGGGTGAAAAGACTCGCAATGGCGGCGTAGTTATAGGTAGTTATTGAGAAAAATTTCGTTAAGGTTAATCGTTATAAGCTGTAATACTTCTTTTTTTGAAATGATACAGGCACGGGAAAAGATAAAAAGGTAAATTTAGGTAAGGTAGTTTTACAGGTGGGCTTTTAGCGTACCGTACACGCGTCCGTTTGCACTCGCTATCAGGCCTCCTCTCTCGTGGTCCTTGACCCAATAAACAAGCACCTTCTTCATCTTTGGCCTATCGTATCCTAATTTTTTGCGCGTCTTTTTTTCCGCTACTTCCACATCATCCTATTGACTGTTCGCTTTTTATGCGCGCGACGCAAGTATCCCCTAGTTGCGCTCTCTGGCATGAGTGGCATTCTGATATGCGTCAAGGGTCTGTGAATTTATCCGCGATACTTTTAGGAAAAAGGTCGCTAGGAACTTTAGCTCGAGAAAACAATTTTTCAATTGATGTTTAGTATGCGTGAATAAGCTTTAACGCCGTAAACGTAAATACGTTACATTATCACAATATCACAAATCAGTTCAAATCACAGTATCACAAATAAATATTTTCACAGCATCCTTTCTTCAAAGCTCGAAAAGAAAATCGTTTTTGTCATTTTCAGGTAGCATTTTTCAATTTAGGGAAGTGAAATTTTCATGGGTGTAAGATATTCACAAGGAGTGGTCAGATATTGCAGTTGGTCAAAATCGGTCCAGCCGTTTCAAAATGGCGACCATTTTCGTAGAAAGTTGTTTTGTTTGCACACCTGGAAGGAAGCTCGAACCCGAACCTTTTTCAAAGTATACTATGATTTTTATAGGAAGGCAAGAGTCTGGGCGTGAACTACGCATCTTGCCGGTTTTAATTGTTCCACCCATTGAACTGATAAACGCTGTTCCACCATAACAGACTAGAAATAACATCAGTGGCGCCGCGCACATAATAAAAAATATTTTATATTTTTAATATATTTTAAATGTTTAGGTATAAATGATAAGTCAATTATCAATCTTCAATTAAAAAATCAATATGGACATCTACGTTTAGTATTCCAATTTATATCAATTAGTCTCGGTTAAATTATTTCGAATTTATTTAAGATAAGGTACCTATGCGGAAAAAAAACTAAAATACTAGATGTGTACTTATTTTACTGGCAAGCAATATTTAATATTAATAACAAATTAATAACAATAATATATTAATCAATAAAACACATGATAACAAAAACATCGGTACCTACACACGACACGATGACAGAAACCACCTATTTTAAATAAATATACGACACGAGCTAAACAGTACACACCACTGACTTTTTACCTGTTCGATGAACGGCGGAGTTACTCTTATCAGCCTTATCTGGTTGGTTGTTTTTTTTACGCGGACACCGACTAACATTGTTGATATTGGACAATAAACACTTATGGATTCGGAGCCCAATCTGCGCACCAACCAATTCTCGTCAAACTCTCGCCTTCCTATAGTATTCATGCTGTAAGCTGCTTTGAAAATTAAAAATGGCAGTTTTAGATCAGACCAAAATTACCTGATTTAATCATTAACTATTAAAATAAGACAATTTTTAATAACAACAACGTCCATAAAATATAAAACACATAGAGAAGACCAAAGTTGCTTGCTTGAAGGAGTTACATAATAGTTTCTAAAGGTAATAATACTTTTCCTTCCAAATCCTCCCTCATTCACTATGCGCGTCTAATCCTTCACTGACTAGAAGCTATAGAAGGATATAGTTTACTGCAGATAAAGTGAAACTGCAGAGGAAGCATTATTAAGCTGCTTGCGGACAAATAACCAAGCAACTGATGATATTAAATTACAAACCCCTAATCGTCCCTAAGCCGCAGATTAGGATCCAATTATCGCCTCGCTACCTTAACCTGCCCAATAATAATACCAACAACACCAACCTACTGATTCATTAAGCATGACTGGTGCTCGCTTATACTAATAAATGAATAAGCCTGATTTACGATTTACGCCGTTGTTTTTTTTTTTATTAATTCATTCCATGCCATTCAATTTATGATTCATGTCTATTTCTTGCTATTACGTTTGAAATTTGATAGGTGCAATCTTGTTCTAAACCTTCCCCTGTTCCTCGTTTTTATATTCGCTTGCAGTGTGAGATACAAGAGTTGATATTTCTCGCATCTCCGTACATCAAAAACTATGCGACATGAAACAAACAAAAAAAAATGAAAGTGACCCCTCTCACTTGCCTAAAAAAGCGCCTTCCCAGGTAGCACTAGCACACCAACCTCAATATTCATTTTTTTTGTGCGATGACATCGAATGACCAATTTAATGACGTAAGAATGACGTCTTAATGACTAAGAAATATCACAGCTAAAAGACGTCATTTTTTAACGTAACAATAACGTAAAATAGCGCTGTAAAAGTTACCAAATAAAGACGTAATATTGACTTAGAAAAGACGTAATTTTGGACCTGAAAAACTACGTATTATTGAAACGAGTTTTTCGAAGGAAGCTGCAAAGTCAATATGATGTCATTTTTCGGTGTTCGGTGTGATCGAATGATGAACTTAGTGACGTGTGAATGACGTCTTAATGACTAAAAAATATCACAGCTAAAGGGCGTCATTTTTTCACGTAACAATCACTTAAAAAACACAGTAAAAATTATCAAATAAATACGTAATATTGATCTAAAAAAGACGTAGTTTTCGACGTGAAAAACAAAAAATTATTGAAGGATGAAGTGAGTTTTTCGAAGCAAGATGCAACGTCAATATGAAGTCATTTTTTGGCATTCGGTGAGATCGAATGACGAATTTAGTGATCTAAGAATGACGTCATAATGACGATGAAAAGCCGCAGATCAAAGACGTAATTTATTCAAGTAAAAATACCAAATTAACACGTATTTGGTACCACCAAATAAGCCTAAGAAACACGTCCAATTTTTCTTCATTCTATCAATGAAGAACAATAATAATTATTATAACTCTGATTACCTATAGATTTTCAATTTAAATTGTTGTAAGTAATAAAAAAATATATATTTCCTTGTTTCGTCTCTCGAGTTCTAGTTCCACGTGTATAAGACGTGAAAAAGACGTCTTTTTGACGTCTCTTATTGGTCGTTTTTAATTATGCGAGAATCAAATAATTAAAAGATGTAGGTATCTTCGATATTTCGCTTATAGGTTGCTGACGTCAGAGATCAATTATCATTATCACCAAAATTTGACGTTATAATCACGTGTCATCAAGTCGTGTCTCTGCTACCATGTTCTATAAAAAATAAATACATTACATCGCAAAAATATTAGTTGTACATACAATAATATATAGTAGGTGCTGGTATCTTTACATTTTCATCATCATATTACTTCTTCTTCTATAAATTACATTTAAGGACGCAAGAAAAAATATATCGCCCCGCTACGGTGTAGTAATAAGAGAGGTAAGAAAAGGAGGAGAAACGTGGTCTCGGTCGGAGTAACTTATTAAAATCCGGACGAACGTGGAGATATTTTATTACGACGTCGTAGATTTCGATTATGTTACCTACGACTCCACGCACGAGTTATAAAAATAAGAAGATACGAGATTTTCGCCCCTTACCACCCTCCTTCTACTCGACACGCGAGGGAATTATTTCTCAATTTTTTGCCAGTCGGGGCTAACTCTTGGTCTCTTCTGCACAGCTCAGTGAAGCTGGCTCCCCTATGCGCGAATTTTTATAAAATGGCATTCGCTTGTCCAATCTTTTGTTTTTGTGAAATATGTGATTTTTTTGAATGATGGACAAACGAGAATTTTGGACATTTATTTTATAAAATTCGCACTTGAGGGTGCCAGTTTCACTGAGCTTTTCTCTACTACTTGGAAACACGCTCAGTCGAATCAGCAAGAGAGTAAAAATATCAAATGAAAATTAACGACATGTTGGTTTGGTGGTTCGATGACCTGAATTTAACGAGAGTGAAACAGCTTGCAAATTCGATCAGGCCGGATTGGAATTTGAATTTAAACAAACACCGAACCGACATCAATTTGTTTAAGAGTGTTGTTCTGTTATTTATTAATAAGAGTGGCTCGTGTCGGTGTTGGTGTGTTCAATTTTCATGCCGTAAAACACTTCAGTCTTGTCTGTTGTACTACTTCGCGGGAACGTACGCTCGATTGAATTAATGGCGAGCACTCGAGAAAGGAAAACTAAATATAATCAAGCGCCATTAGGTACTACTTACTCCAATGAGCCGAGCCGAGCAAACTGAAATAAATTTGAAAAGACTCTCTCCCCGTTATTGTCTCCCGAAGTCCCCAAGCCTCGTCGTGTATTGGATTATTATCGTCCACTTATTTATTTATTTATAACAATCATGTCAATTATCTCTTCTGCTGTTTTATTAATGTATGTATTCTAATGGATCTGTATATGAATAAAAATAGTATTTCATAATAATTTATTATTGTCTATTCTACATGAACATGAACGACCTACGTGAATGACCGTTTTATGCTTTGTTTTTACAATGCCATTAAGTAACGTATTGGGGGCTTGTAAATTAATCAAAATATCAGATCTTATCATAAAGTCAACTTCTCAATCAATAGCCTCTATTGTCCATGGAATAATGACAATAATTTCTGTAACAATCCAAGCTGAGAGTACAAAACTCAGACGAGGGAAGAAATTAAATTACTTTTGTTTGGATCCTCTAATAATGAAACGTTTTAATTATTAATTGTTTACACAAGTGTTTGTTCTTTTCTTAAATGGTCAGGCTCTTGCTGCAAGAAAATAATATGGGAGAACGTAATAAATAAGGAATGAAGCATCGCTTACGACCACCATATCATATATGCACGCACAGTTTTAGACGAAAAACGAACCACTTAAAAGCAAATCTCTAAGAACCATGCACTTGCGCTACTAAACGTTCTGGACTCACCAGCCTCAGAAATTTTTATTTATTTTCTGTTCCGGCTACTTTCACATCTCTTCGAAATCCAGAGGGTTCGTTCCGGAGGTCGAAACTCATTCGCTCAGAAATTTTTTTTTTCCCTGCTGGCTTCACATTCCACTGAAATTCGGAGGGTTAATTTCCGAGGGTCTCCAAGTACCATGCGCTTGCGCTTCTAAACCATCTGGAATCATCACCGTATACCTACATACAGTAGAATGAACAGTCTTCATTACTCTTCTAATTATAAGGTATTGTGACGATCGTATTTCGAGGATAGTGGAATCGTAATGGTGGAATTAGGGGTCACGCACAAGTAGTAATAGAAGGAACCAGGAAAAGTCAAGAGAAAAATGAATACAAACGTTCAGATTTTTTTTTGTCCCGGCTACCTTCACATCCCTTCGAAATCCAGAGGGTTTATTTCCGGAGATCGAAAATCGAAACTCACTGGCTCAGAAAAAATTTTTTTTTGCCTGCTGGCTTCACATTCCACTGAAATTCAGTGTCCATATTATCGTAGTACGTAGCTTTTGATGTTTTCATCAAGTTCACATCCTGCTTTACACGACGTGAATATCCAGAGGAACTTCCACGATCTGTAATAACGTGTTCTTATCGATAAGCCTTTCTAGTGTCTAGCGCTAGCTCTTCGGCAAATTCCTAGATCAGCAGATGCGAAATTGTTTGTCTCAACAGACTTTTAATTTTTTTTCACTCCCAGGTCCTGATGGGAAATTTGTTTGATACCCCCTTTTTTATACGCTGTTCTTGATATTCTTGTCTCTGCGATCTTGTCTTTGTTTCTCACTGTTGTCACTGTGCCAAAACGGAACACATCCTTCAAAATTGTTGTTGCTTTGTCGCGGAGCCCATATGGAACTCTCCTAGTTTCTTTTGTCATCTTCTGTTACTTGGTCATGTGGTAATAGTGGAACTAATGTGGAAATAAGTGGAAATATTCCAATATAGTGGAAATTATGTGGAAATAATGGAACTATTGTGGAAATATTGCAAAAATAGTAGAAATTATGTAAAAATAATGGAACAAATGTGGAAACAGTGGAAGTAAAGTGGAAATAAGTGGAAATATTCCAAAATATAGTGGAAATTATGTGGAAATAGTAGAACTATTTTGGAAATATTGCAAAAATAGTAGAAATTATGTAAAAATAATGGAACAAATGTGGAAACAGTGGAAGCAAAGTGAAAATAAGTGGAAATATAGTGGAAATTATGTGGAAATAATGGAACTATTGTGGAAACAGTGGAAGTAAAGTGGAAATATTTCAATATATAGTGGAAAATATGTGGAAATAATGGAACAAATGTGGAAACAATGGAATTAAAGTGGAAATAAGTGGAAATATTCAAAAAATTATGTGGAAATAATGGAACCGATGTTGAAACAGTGGAAGTAAAGTGGAAATAAGTGTAAATATTCCAAAATTTAGTGGAAATATGTAGAAATAGTTTATTTTTTTTAACAATAATTGTTAGATATACTTACAAAACGTGTCACAGTGTGATAAACTGGTTACTTGGTCAGGATCGCCGTATAGTAAAGGGTTTCAACTATCAAACGCAGTAGACTTACTTTTATATCAAGCGCTCAATGTCATGTTTTTTGACGATCGTATGTGATACTTAGCTCAGCGAAATAATAATTGAGAAAAATCTACCAGACTCACACCCTCGAATAGGTTCACATTTTTGTAGGGGCTATTTTAGTTATGAATGCTTACAACATACCTAACCAGGTTATAGAAATATGGATGCATGAATGATGAAAAAATTATCATGACAGTCGCGTGCGTCACTTATTCTATTACACTATTTGCATACTAAGAGAAGAGTTGAACAGAAAGGTTTCGTGTTGCATCCGGATATCCTCTTCGTCTAATGCTCGCCATAATGGGAACGGGTAACCTATACCTGGATCTGGCCGTTACTAAAACGTAACTATTAATAAACGAACGTGTAACGCAATGCAGTAATGGCGTAATGAATAAGTGAAGTAAACAAACAATAGCGCATTTATTTCGTGTAACACGATGATAATTATTATTCAGCGAATGATAAATTGCAATGTGCATGTATGGGTGATGGTTTCTGCTGCTTGCAGAAAGTGCAGATTATCGTCAATTCCATCTATCCTGCATGTGCTTATTATTTTTTTTTATTAACAGTTTACTACACTGTTCTTTATTATGTAAAATTATTAGGAAATCGTTAAGTATAGTATAAGTAAGTAGTATAAGGTAACTTAAAGCTCGATTATTTTAGAACGATTCAAGGTCTCTCTCTGGCTTAAAATAAACGGTTTGTTAATATTTGAGCTTCTCATAATAATAATTAGGCACTGATTAGTTGTGATGCACGTTGCCTGATGAGTTGGCAAAATTAACAAAAAAATCATACTGAACTGTTAACTGTTACAGCTAAGCAGGAGGTTGACTTGACTGAGTTCTTTAGAGGGCCCGAATTGTGTCAATGGTGCCAGAAAGATACTTTTCGAAATGTGTTCGTTGTTTCTTTGACCACTGACTGGTTGATCTAAAAATAAAAAATAAAGTCATTCCTCGACTATGGTGGAAATACTGAAAATAGTGTGGAAACGAGTGAAAATATTGCAAATATAGTTGAAATAGTGAAAATAATATGGAGATAATAGGGAAAGAGTGGAAAAAATGTGAAGGTAACTTGGAAACAAGTTGTTTTGGTCCATTTCGAAGTATCTGAAGTACCAGGATAAATCTGTTGAAGACGATTTTTACAATTTTTCGATCAACACCACCAAATTAAAAAAACAATTGAACCAAATACATACTCAACTAGATCGTTTGTCCATTGGTGGTTCACGTTTTTCCAGCCGTTACTTCCAATGCCCACTCACAGATTTTCCATTATTAATAATTTCGAAAAATGTGATGTTGGCATCTTCAAAGCAAATTTTGCACTTTTTTCGCGCATTTGTTTTTCCATCGTAGGTCCATTATTGTCCACCAATTTTTTTTCTGTCCAGTCAGCATTCGAAAGGTGTGCGGTAAAACATTTTTTTCTAAAAAAAAAAATTACTACAACAGCCCCAAATTGCAAGAACTTGCAAAACCGCAGAAGTCGTTTTCTATCCCAGTCCACTGCTTATAGTTTCGTTTGTCAAGGTTCCGATCGATAATTCAAAAATTTGCTTTTCCTAGACCGTGCAGCAGGACCTGAGGGCTCCAAAGCCTAATTTATTTATTACAAGAAGATCTGATTTGATTTAAAGAAATGTATAAAACCAGAAATCATATCAAAGATGTCCGACAGGCATTGTCTTTCAGTCCCTCAGTTGGGCAATTTTTTTGGTAACTTGACCATCTTCGTATCTCCGACCGTTTCTGAGATCGGTCGGTTTTATTAAGAAGAGAACTACACAAAATATGTGTGTTCCAAGTAGTTTTGCAATTACGTGATAACACCTTGGAAAAAGGTGGAAATAGTCTAAAATATGGGAGATGATATAGAAATTGTGGAAATAACAAGGAAATAGTTAAAATAAGTGGAAATAATGTGGAAATAGCGTAAATAACTTGGAAATAAATGGAAATAGGCGAAATAATCCTTGAGATAGTGGAAACAGTGAGGAAATAAATCGGAAATAGTGGGGATGCTATTATCGAGATTGTGGAAATGACAAGGCAATAGTGAAAAGAAGGGTACATAACATGGAAATAAAATGGAGATATGAGAAATAATAGAAATAATGTTTAAATAGTTTACATAATGTAGCAATAGTGGAAATGTGCAAATGATGTAAGAATAGTGAAAATAATGTGGAAATAATTGAAATATGGGCAATGCGGTAGAAATAGTAGAATTAATGTGGAAATAATGAAAATAAAATGGAAATGGGGGAAATCATGTGGAAATAGTTAAAGTACCTAATGTGAAAATAATGGAAATAAAATGGAAATAAGGGAGATGATATAGGAATTTTGGAAATAACAAGGAAATAGTGAAAATAAGTGGAAATAATTACACACTTTTCCATTAGTTCCAAAAAAATCCTGCAGATGATTCGTGGAACACAAAATGTCTACCATTTTATCGCTATAGCTCAATTATTATCCCGTCCAGGCAGTCTCCTATTTCCTAGAACGTATCGGTCATTATTGCCTCCCTTATTCTGATTAGAATTTATTATTATTATGCGTGCGACCTCGTTTTTATGCATCAATTTAGACCGGAGTGTTCATGTCAAAGTTATTAGTATGCTCTTGCTACGCTAGACTAGGATAGGAAATGTATAGGCATAATACTCGTATTCGTATAGCATAACAAACATACACAATAATACACACACACAGAACATTCAGCATAATCTGGTAAATTAATGCCCCGCTCCAATGTCATCATCAGCGTAATAATAACAAACAGCAGACTGTAAAAATGCATAGAAATGGTCGCAATTATTATTTTTCTAGCAGAACCATCATCAGGATGACATTTCATGCTGCCGAGATGAGTTTATTAGAGCAAATAACGAGGAAGAAATGTCAACGCGAAACTGGGACGTTCGTGTTAAAGTTCGGGGTCATGAGCCTGTATTGTCCCAATTATTGTTATGATGGAGAGATGAGCGCAAATGATTAGAATTTAAATCGGGACCGCGAAAAATAATCCATCGTGATTGACGACTCGATAATATTATGACGGATGGCGGTCTAAAAATAACAGAACGCTTCAGAGTTTTGTCATTTTTGCAGATGCAAACATCAATTATTGAGAGACCTTCTCTGGAATTAGAAACAACTGGATCGTTTTATGACTGACCTGGCCTGGCGGTGTTGGTGGTACTGATGATATGATGATACTGCTGGTGCCGGTGCCGGTGCCGGTGGATCAAATAACCAGCGCAAGAAACGCACACATGTCACCGACCACATTAATATTATTATTATGTTATTAAAACGGCTTAGTTGCTTTCAAGTCGTTCAGTTATTTGTTTAATTTTTTATGTGTACATGTCTAGTGGTGCTGTTGAACCAGGCTATTTCAACTCCTTGAAGTGTCCTTCTTCAAAGAGCTTAGAAAAAAGACCGAAGAAGTTTGACGTTTAACGTGAAGAACTTTCTGACGTGAGATTATTTTTTTATTTCCATTATAATGTAAGTTGTAGGGTGGTGGTGGTGAAGGAGTGAATGTAAACTGAGGTACGAGTGTTTTTTGGGGTTCCAATTCCATCCATTTAATCAAGAATTGTTGAAAAAAGTCCAAAGTACCGATAGAAACGTCTGCAATCTCTTGTATACATTACTGGTCAGCGTTGTTATATATCACCGGTCAAGGACGAATAGTTTCAACGAATTGTACAGGGATGCTACCCCATCCCCCCTCCATGGGTACCATGATGTAATTACGCTAGCAGATCGCGGAACTAAATTAGTCGTCTGGACTTGTCCCTTTCTGCTCAGAGACACTTATGGAAGAAGAAATTGAACTTCTTTTTCTGATCTTTAAAAAGGTCGGGAAGGTTCGATTATGTAGGAGCTCTGGCACCACCATGGCGAGGGAATGACAATTAGTAGAGTCCTCGATAGTCTTCCACGCCCTTCATTCTTTTTATATTTTTGCTTGAGTATGGTCGAAGTCTTATAAGCAGCTAAACTGATGCTAAACGGCATTTATGGTTGGTATAGTGAAGAATTGAGTGAAGGAGGAATATGGTATAGATGTTAGTATAGCGCCTTGAGTAACACCAGAGATGCCTCGATTGGAAAGGTCTAATATTACTTGAGGTTTATGGATTGGCGTAGGCCAAATTTTGGGAATTGGGTTCTGTGAAATGGATTAGTTCGAAATTTGGTATTTTGGCCGAAAAGCCGCAAAAGATCTCTGTTGTCCATTTTGGCAGCAACGAAACTTTCTTGGTGTGGTTTTTCCTCTTTTCGAGAAGATCTTCAATCTGATATGCGCGCTGTTTATGTTTTGACGATTAGACGACGATTTCTCCGCTCTATACTTATTTTTGGAGGGTAGTAGGGGAAAGAAAATATGAAAATAAGGAAAATTGGACGCAGTAGTTATTATTGTTGCGCATACAATTTGAATTTTTCTTGTTCATTTCGTCGTTGGAGTCTTTGGATACTTCCCTCAACATTGGGCGTCGTCATTAGATACTCTACCTGGTATTGAGACTTACAGCTCGTTAATTACTCGTTTCATCGGGCATCGACAGATATTCCCCCAAAATTGTGTCGTAATAACAATTATTATTAATCGCGCAAAATGAACATTACACCTATTACAACTTCGTTAATAATTTAACAAGTGGCTGTTACCAATCAATTCGTCGAATTAGCGATGTAGGTCAAATAAATCGAAAAAAATGGCAACAAATTTTTATTTTTGAATTAATTTCCCGGATTTGTTTCTGGAAAACTCTAGCGGAAAAGGTCGGAATGTATAATAAATAGACATTGCACAATAATTATGTATTAATTAATTAATCGATAGGGAAATGTTTGTTTTTCAACTAAACCCGATTCACTGATTTCTTTTTTTTTTTCGATAAAACAAATTCAGCGAAATTAACAAAGCTGCATTCGTTAATAGATTAATTGACGCATGAAGCGGTCGAATGCGGGTGGAAGTTATTTAATTATCGCTTGATGAGCGCGAAAAAATCGCTCACGAATGTTTTACTGGGTGATGATGGTGCATGAATCAGAATCCAATCTACCCACGGGTGTGTGTGTATGTGTAGAAGAGTATTTATTATTTTATGTCGAAATTATTTTCAGTTTGTTTGCAGTTGCTCTTCAACTTCCGTCCTGTTTACAAATTTACAATGCAATAATTATTTATTCCCGTAGTGCTGGAGCTTGTTGAAACAAAACTAATTATAAAGAGTGGTGATCGGTTGGTGTTGGTGTTGGTGTTGGTAAGCCTGGTGCACAGATGATGTTCCATTTATTTTCCCATAAATCAAGAATAAGAATGATATTTAGTAGTTCAGTCAATTCAGTAGTATAGAGACATAAATTTCACAAAAATTTAATTTTTTTTTTTAACTTTTTTTTCCCTTATTATTATACGCATTGCGGCTATTACACCAATTTTATTACTCGATTCCTTTTATTTGCTTAATTTGAAAAGTGCTCAAAATTTATTTTTGGGCCTTATTACCAAACTTTCTAATTCAGCAGGACTCTCAACGACCGCTACGCTGGTAGACGCTACGCTGGTAGACCTATATTTTGCCATTCGAAATTCACCCAAGTAAAGTTGGCCACGCTTCGGCCAGCCCCACTTTCGGCCAGGACGAGGAACTTTTTTCCATATTTACGGCTCAAATAGAAAATATTTTGTTTGTTTTTGTTGATAATAATATAATATAAAATTTCACTCAATATAACAAATCATTGTACAACGTGCACTGAAAAAAGCGTAATTATTGAAACGCCACGGCCAGCCACCACGCTTTCGGCCACTGCTTAAAAAACTGGAAAAATAATTTTTGCTAAAATATTGCTCAAGAAATCTAGAAATTTGATTATAATGACCATGCACGTTCTACCACGGACTGAAGAAACTAAAAAATCATTTTAGCTGAAATTCTGATGAAAAAGCATTTTGAAATAATGGCCAGTCACGATTTCGGCCACGAACTTTTGACAAGCTGGAAAAATCATTTTTCCTGAAAATATTCTAAAAAAGCCCGAAATTTCATAATATTGACCAACCACGCTTTCGACCACGGACTGAAGAAACTGAAAAATCATTTTTGCTGAAATTTTGTTCAAAAAAGTCAGAAATTTTGAAATAATGACCAGCCGCGCTTTCGGCCATGGACTTAATAAACTGAAAAATCAATTTTGCTGAAATTTTGATCAAAAAAGTAAGAAATCTTGAAAAAATATTGGCCACTCATCTTTTCGGCCAAGAATTTGGAAAAACTGAAAGAATAATTTTTGCTGAAATTTTGCTCAAGAAATCCCGAAATTTCATTATAATGACCCGCCACGCGTTCGGTCACCGACTGAAGAAACTGAAAAATCATTTTTGCACAAATTTTGTAAAAAATTCCGAAATTTCATGATAGTTGCCAACCCCGCTTTCGGTCATGGACTTAACAAACTGAAAAAAAAAACAATTTGTTGGTGACATTATGTTCAAAAAAGTCAGAGACATTTTCAAATATATTGGCCAGTCATGATCTCGGCTACGGACTTTTGACAAACTGGAAAATAAATTTTTGCTGAAAGTATTCTGAAAAAGGTGCGAAATTTCATATAATGGCCAACCACGCTTTTAGTCGCGGACTTAAGAAACTGAAAAAATAATTTATTGTTGAAATTTTGCCGAAAAAAAAAAATTTTGCTGAAATTTTGCTAAAAAAAAACCGAAATTTTTAAATAATGACCATCTTTCGGCTACGGACTTAATGATCTGAAACAAAAATTGCTGAAACTTTGCCCAAAAAACTTTTAAAATTTTATAATACATAATGGCCAACCACGTTTTCGGCCACGGACTGAAGAAACTGAAAAAAAAAACTGAAAATTTTGCTAAAAATGGTCCGAATAAATGTTACATTTTCCATTTCCACTAAACCAAAAATTTTCCATTTAAACGTGAAACAATTTTTGCTGGAAATTAGGTAATCGAATTCCTTCCCCTGGCCGTAAGCGTGGCTGGCCGAAGCGTGGCTGGCCGAAGCGTGGCTAACTTGACTTGGGTTCGAAATTCTTCGTTTGGGTTCGAAATCCGAACTCTCGGTAGTTACACGATAACTACATACCTTCCCAATTTTGTCTCACCCGGTCTGTGTGCATGTATGTGACTTTCATAGGAACCACTCTAGAGGCGCCATTTTTGGTCGTAGAGAGTTGAAATAAGGCTCTTTTTTAACGGAGCTCGGTCTCACTGTGCCTATTGAAAATGGGCCAGATCCGATAATTTTTAGAAATCCCCCCCCCCCCCCCCGTATAGGGTCGTACGTTTTTTTTTTTTTGAATCGTCCCACTTTTAGCACTTTTTCTCTTCTCGGTAACAGTACATCGCGGAGAGATTTTGTTACTTAAGGAAAACAGACGTAGAAACTTTGTACAAAAAATTTGGCGCTCACCTATCATTTTTCGCATGATTTTGAATTTTCCCACCTGTTTTTTGACCGATCGAAAAAATAACAAAACAGCGCAACAGAGACGTTCATTACTTACAAAAAAAAGGTAGGTAAAGTTTTTTTTACCTTCAAAGCTGGCAAAACTGACTTAATCGGAAAAAACTTCGGCATGTCATTTCGACTTTTTTCCCGTCCCTTATTTATACATATCTTCCTGTATTTTCTACATCGTGAAACTTTTTTCAAGTTTTTTTCTTTCAACATATAATTTGAACTGTTGGCTTCAATTCGTCTCGCATATGTTGTCACTTTTATCGAAAAATAAAAATTTCCTCATTGGTTGAAAATAAGCTTACAATTATTTAAAAATTTTATTAATAAATAAATCGTGAAATCGTTCGTAATTTCTTTTTTTTCACACTTGGTTATGTTTGATTCAGAAGTATGTATGTGGAGTTTCTTTAGTAAAATTTCGAACGTAATAGTAGCTATGCGATTTAACTTTTACGCGCGATCTCGGAAGTGCCCATATTGGTCCTTCAGGAGCGATATAGAAGAAAAAAATAACACAAAAAGAGACAACCTTTCTTTCTTTACCAACGTCTGCTGCCAGATATTCGGTCAACACACAACTCTGGAGATCCATCACTCCGGGGGTGATACCGTTGTCCATTGTCATGAGCTTCAATTTTGGGTATGTTTATGAAGTATCAATGAATAAATATGAATAAAAAAATGAAAAAACCTTCTTCATTAAACTCCACGGGCAAACCAGTAAAGAGACAACACTACTTATCCTTGCCGCGATCAATCTCGTCCCCAACAGGGAGGAAACAATTTAGATTAAATCCCTAAATCAACTTCTTGCCACATCCAAATATATCTAAAAGAGAAATTAATCCGTCATATTTCTGATAAGCTAAAAAAAATACATAAAAAAAACTTACGTGCTGAACTAAAAAGAGCTTTGAACGGTATTAAAGCATTCATGATAGTCTTGAAAGCCCATTAAATAATTAATCTAAAGCGTTATTATTACGGTCATACCAACATTATCAACGATTATCGATATCGTATTTCATTCATTTCGTTAGGGGCACATTAAACCAAACAATAATAATTATTTAATGGGAGCGGGGCAGAGAGCTAATAATAATAATGACTCACGAACGATAATGAAATAAATTTAATGTAATAATTAAGAACAGGCCGTAAGTACTGCGGGGTACTAGATACTGGTACTGGTATTATACTTTATGAATGTGACTGCAGGCCTATTTATTATGGGACATACATATTTTCGTTGACATTTTTATCTAGATTAACATCTCCCCCTGATTAATTAATTAATTTTTTTAACCGCCCTAATCTCTAATAATAACAATAATAATTAGAAACAATTGTGTCTGCAGCTTGAAGATTACTTTTTGAGGCGATTTTTAATTAATTTCTAAAGTATCGATTAAAGTAGCTGATGTCGCTGTTGCACATCACAGAGAGATACGAAGAACAATTATTTTTATGTCCGCTCATTTCTGAGTGAGTGAGTCGAGACCCGCGCTAAGACATCGAGAGAGATAATCCTTTGTGGTGCACGACACGACGTCTTAATTGGCCTCTTAATCATAACAGAAAAGCCAGTGTGTTCTCCGCATATTGTGCAACATCTGGGTAAACATACTCGCCGTGTTGGCGGTAATAAAAACTTGTTGGATGTTTAATGTTAAATTTACGTTCCTACAACAACTTTGTCCCACAAATTCATTTATTTTATTTTTTATTATTTTCTTCTCTCTTCTCGGTATTATAACCTGTCAATCAACGGTTGGTGTAACGACGGTTCCAACTGAAAGCTGAGCTATTATGACTTTTTTTTAAGAGATTTTTTTTAGAAACGTTGAGAGGTGCATTAGTGTCCCATTTAAATAATAATCCAACTTCAACGGCCGGAATGAAATAAAAAGGGAGAGGAATGAGGAACAATTAGATTTTTCCAAGTTGAGACGCAGGACGCGACTCCTGCCGTTTATGAAAGTGACTTTATGAAAATTTTAAACTCCTCTTTCTTCTCTCCACTTCACGTAAAATTCCCGAGTGTGTGGAGTGAGTGTTTGTTTGCTTGTTTCTTGCAGTTTACACACACGTTTTACTGTTAAGTTCCAAAAGAGAATCCCAAATGACTTGTTTTATAAGAATTCAGGATATTCTCATTTTTTTCGTTTATGTAGAACTCGTGTTACCAATACCCCCACCTCCCGTCCTGTTGATTTAATTTCCAATTTTTTTCTATCTCGCATATAATACAAGAATTAAAAAAATAGAAAATTTCCGAAAATTTAGATGGCCGCCATTTTGAAACGGCTTGACCGATTTTTCTCAAATGCAACACCAGACCACCCCTTGTGGATATCTTACTTCCACGAAAATTTCTGTCATCTAGATTGAAAACTGCGACCTGAATGAGGGGACAAAAACTTTTTTTTTCGAATTTTGAAGAGGGCTCTGAAGAAGTAACGCGACGACTTTAGGAAATTTTTTAACGTAAATCAAAAATCCTCGAAAAGTTCTACAAAATTGCAAAATTTCGTTCACTAATCTTGAAGGATAAAGGCTACAGGGGCGTTTTGAAAATCAATAGTTGAAATTTTAGAGGAATAAACATCACGCAAAAATATTCGAATATCTCCGCCATTTTTCTTATTTTCTTTTTGAAATTTTTTGAGATTAAAGGTTATTAGTATAGCTGTCTAATGCAAAAAATTCAATTCAATTCCTTTAATCATACGCCCATAAATATTTAAAGAAATTTAGCCATTTTTACCCTTTTCCTACCCACGCCACTGGCTTATTAATAGAAATAATGCAAATTTTATTGCATTAAATCAAATTTTAAATACTTTTCTTCCGATCATATTAATTTTAATAAAAAAAAAATTCCATCTTGTTTATACAGGGGTTCAAAAAATAGCAGTTTTTCCTAAAATTTAAATGACCGCCATTTTGAAACAGCCCTACCGATTTTGCTCAAATGCAATCTCAGACCACTCCTGGTGAATATCTTACTCCCATAAAAATTTTAGCGCCCTAGATTGAATATTGCAGCCTGTAATGGTGGTCACAAGAACGGTTTTTAATATAGAACTTCAAAAGAACACTCTGTATAAATAAAGCGACTTTACGAAACTTTTTTAATAAAAATCAAAAATCCTCTCAAACTTCTATAAGGATCCAAAATTTCGTTCACTAATCTTGAAAGATGACGCTACACTAGCGTTTAAAAATCAAAAAACGCGATTTTGGAGAGAAATATAATTTTGGAAACCCACTTTTTCGTGATAGTCAGAATCTGTGGACATTCAAGCACTTTTATTCCTATTTCGTCCCTATTTTCTCGCACCTGCCTGCTAAATTTTCCATTAAAAGTCATTTTTTATGACCTATCAGATAAAAACGAATAAAACCTGACATCTCGCTGAAATTAACGATACCGAAACGGAAGTATCCTCGACGCGCGAGAACCTTCCCCCAGCCGCACGAACTCCCGCGTCCCCCTCCCACCCCCGTCCTTCCCCGTTCTCGCTTCCCATCAATCCACGAGAACTGGAAACATGGAAGCGTTCTCTCTTCCCGGGCAGTTCCAGTTCCATGTCGGCGGGAGCGGAAAACCGAAAGGCAAGGCAATGACTGGCACACGACGTGGGCCCTTGTCCTGGTGTGCTCAGTGCTGGTGCTAGTGCTAGTGCCAAACGGGGCGAAGAGGAGGGGGCGGCGGCGGCGGCATGGAATAAATCAGTGTCTGTCCCAGCAAGCAAGCAAGCAACAGAACAGAGATATGGGGTGCGAGGAGCGCCGGAGAATGGAGAAATCAATAACACCAACACGGCCCCTCGACGACTATAATCTTGGCAGGGGGTAGATTAACTCTCCCAGGTGGCACTTTGAGAACTAAACTAGAAGGAAGAACAATGCGTGATCGGTGGACAATACTGTTAACTAATTCTGGCTTTTATTGTACATTTAATTGTACATTTAATAAAAGTTAAAAATTGGCTGAGTAATAATTTGTTAAGCTTAAATATAAGCAAAACGAAATTTATTACGTTTTCTCTAACAAAACAAGATCAACCAGAAAAAGATCATATTCCTGTCCACCATGATGCCTGCTCTCGAGTGGCTGGATGTGGCTGTATTACTATACAAAGAACGAACACAGTCAAGTATTTAGGAGTATATGTAGATCAAAACTTGAAGTGGAAAGAACACATCGACTTCATCGTAAAGAAACTTAGGAAACTAATATATATATTTTATCAGCTGAGAGACATACTATCAGTGAAAAATCGACGCATGGTGTACATGGCTTTGGCGGGGTCTATAATGAGGTACGGTATTCTAATCTGGGGGGGACTGTACGAGGAAAATATTAAAACATTGAAGGTCATACAAAACACATTATTAAAAATACTATTCAATAAAAATCACCTACACTCCACCCAACAATTATATGAAGAAACGAATATATTAAGTGTTAGACAGTTATACAGTTATAGATGCTTGATTTGGATGTATGAAAGAGAAAACATTGAATCGCAAACTAATACGCACAACATAGATACAAGATTTGCCGACTACCCGAGAGCTCCATTCCTCCGTAGGTCTGGATATCAAAGATTTATGATATATTACGGACCGAAATTGTTCAACTCACTGCAGCCTGAAATTAAAATCATAAAAAATAAAATAAAGTACAAAAAAAGTATACTTGGATATATATTCGCCAATTACACTCGATTAAATAACACATTTCAACAGTTATAGACATGTGTGATGAACTGTCAGTGGCTCGACTCTCTTCCTCACATCAAAATAAAGTCAGAAATTGTCACTACAAAATAATATAGAATAAATTAAGACATTTCCCAAACACAAACTTTGTTTAGCTGGGAAATAAATAGTACTTGTTAAAATTATATTGTTGTGAATGAATGAATTGCAATAAACAATAAACAATAAACAATAAACAATAAACAATAATTGAAAAAAAAAAAAAAAAAAAAAAAAAAAAAAAAAAAAAAAAAAAAAAATTTATTACACGCTCAATTGTTGCTCCTTTTTTGTTCCTTTTTCCAGCAACGTTACCTCAGAGCAGCATGTTTTCAGGCACTCCAAAATCGCTCTTAATTTTTGGACCAAAAGCCTTTTGGTAATGGAATCTTGATTGTCCCTTAAATTAAGTTAAAAAAATCAGCTAGCCCCCCTGTATACCGATAAAAGATGAATGAATCGATTACCGGAATAACTTCCAGGATCTAAACAACGCTGACAGAGGTATCGATCGATTACTTGTTTCAATAGCACATGAACGTTATTAATGGGAACATGCAGGAAACAATAATTACTTTCCCATGACCCCCGTTCGGTTTCTATAACGATCGTCGACAATAAAGACGAGACACTCCCATCGCGACGAAAATCAGGGTAATCATCCATCAGATAGATTGTCACGGTCATCAGAAACAACGAGACAGTCTTCGCATTGTTCCCTCCGTTCCCATTCAACGTCACTTTCCATTCATGCATGGATCAATTATTTATTTATTATTACGGCCCGCGTAGCGGCGACGCTGACGCCCCGTCTGGCCAAGAGAGGAAACCATATTTCCCGTGTCGGTTTTCCTTATTTTCCGAGAACGGCCCGAATTTCAGGTGGGCACGAGGGTAACAAATCGCCGTAACTTGTTCTGGCCGAGTGCTGCAATCGATACAGGAAAGATGTTATATGAGGCCTGGAAAGGGCTTTATTGGCAGGCTACTCGAGCCCGCCATAAATTTTCGCGTATATACGGGAACGTTATATTATATCAGGGAAATAAAGGATGTGATGCGATAATTGGAGAGGATAAGAAAGGAGAGGCGATACTTGAGAGAGATATGTCTCTTATTAAGTAGGTGACTTAATTAATTCGGGCTTTAAAATCCAAATTCGATCACTCATCGATTTGGAGAAATTTTTATTTCACCATGCAGCTCCAGAAAGAGATCCATTTCAGCACGACTAAAGAAATCCCCCGGATATCTGAGATTAGATAAAAGTTGAGAAACAGTAATAATAACAGGAGTTGCGGACAAAAAGCGCTGTCGAGAAACCCAGCTTCGGATCAGATATCGGCAGGAGGAGATCCGAGGAGAAAATCCCTCCTTTAAAATTGTTATTGTCGGTCTTATGAAGTTTTCCTAACCCGGCCGTCCAACGTTTCCCTCCTCGAAATTAGATCCCCTCGTGGTGTCGGTGTGTGCCGAAAATTGCCCGGCCGACGTCCCTTGTTCGCAGATTGTCGTTCGCCGATATTGGCCGGATCACCTGAGCTTGTCAGATTTCCCGAGTTACTGACCTAAATGTTGTTGTGTCCATGCGGCATTAGCACCGGCACCGGCACGCCGCTTGTTAACTTATGGAAATGGCAATAATGCAATGGGGACGGGGGTTAATTATTCTTATGCCGTGCTAACACGTTCCAATTTCGCTGAAACTGGAACTGAAACCATCAGCTGTTGAGTAATTACACGGTTATTTATGATGACTGAAATGTAATTGCATTATTACCTACTGTTTCCATTATTATTGATTGCTAACGTGTTCTTAAAGACGCGCTTTTTGTATCGTACATACAGTCTTCAATAATGGAGAGGGTAAAATTGATCTCGAACGTAATTCTCGAACCATGCGTCATTGTTCCTAGAACTCCCACGACTCATAAAGTTTTTTTTAAGGAGAAAACGCGAGACTGGGATTTGAACCCAATTGATGGTAGCCACAGCAACTACTGCTTTTCATTCTTTTCAAAAACCTACAACCAATAAATAAGAAGTCTCGATTTTCCAGTTTTTTCAGGGATCTTCCATCAACGACGAAATTTCTCCTAAATTTCCTTTCAGAAAACAAAAGAGCATCAAATTCTCCCCAACTTTATTCATTTAACCAATCATCTTTAGGTACGTGACGCGCAATTAGCGTATTACCGGTCTTTCAGAAACCACAGACTACTGTATCTCGCCAAATTTAAAACTTGCCTGTTTTGGGAGAGAGATTTCGGGAATTCGTACATAAATGCGCCAATAAAGCACCAGTTACTCAGTGAATTATTTAATATCAAAGTTCGAAAGTTCTACGACCAATAATAATACACTAATATGAATAATCGCTCCAGCTAAATACGCTTGATCGCGATAAGCGAAGAGAATTCTAACAATAAACTGAATAGAAGAAGCTCCGATGGTCTGACGACGAGAGATGTAACCTAAACCTAGGTCACGTCTTGTTTACTGGACTGGAAGGAGAGAGAAGAGAGATGATAATTCCTACGTACGTACATACAAAAGTCAAACGCGTTTAGATATCGGCAGGTGATAAGACTCGCTTCTTATTATTATAATCCAAACAAAACTATAATTACAATGATATGGTGGTGCATGAATTGTGTTAAAAATAAACGGATCCGGCCAAACGGTAATCGTGTAACTATTAAACAATCAAACAATGAGATAAGCAGAAGTAACGAATGTTTACACGTTCGTACACGTTTTATCTAGTAAGTGTTGTTTCTGGAAATCTCAAGAGAAGGTAAATATTTATCAATTCTCCATCACTCTATCTGGCAAATACCATCAAACTCGTGCTAGTAATGAAAACCTGAGGATGTGATAGAAACGTGCAACACCCGAATTCGACTCGATTCAACCAGACCGAAAATAATGTCCTGCAGGAATCTCTTTTGACAGGACGGGAGTTATTGACGGAATTAAAATTCTGTCCAGCGAACTAGGGAGACCTGACACCACTTATTTCTCATTTTCCTGCAGCGGACCATAATTTCCGGGCACCTCTTGCCCACGAACGAAAAGATTAGAAGAGACTTTCTCTTTGTTTATGGATAGACTCCATTTTGTTAGAATTAAGTTTTATGGATAGAAATTACTTTTTCTGTAAGAAATTGATAGAATCATTGTTTTTTTTCGGTTCGATAGATTTTCCATTGGATAAAATTAAGTTCACAAGTTTTCACTTAAATTTTTGTGAAGTAAATTCACATAAAATATGTATGGATAGAATCATGTTTTTCTTGATTCAAGAGACTTTCTATGGGTAGAATTTTGTTTGATTGAATTAAGTTTGATTGGATTTAAATTACTTTTCGTAAAGAAACAACTTTCTTCGGATAGAATCAAGTTTTTATGGAAACACATGTGTGGATAAAATTGAATCAAGTTTATGTGGGTAGAAAAGAAACTACTTTTCCCGTAAGAAATCGAATTTTTGTGGATAGGATAAATTTTTTGAGGGTTGGATAGATTCTTGACTGGATAAAATCGACTTATAGTAATAAGGTATCATGTAAACGTAAAATTCTAATATAAATAGATAGAGTTGACTTTTGTGGAATAAATTCACATATTTATGGATAAAATCGACTTTTTTGATAGGATAGACTTCCTGTGGATGTGGATAGAATTTTTTTTTAAGGATGAGGCTTTCGGGGCTTGAAATTGCTTTTTCTAAGGAATCAACAATTTTCTTTGGATAGAATCAAGTTTTGCTGGAAACGCATGTATGGATAAAATTGATCAAGTTTATGTGGATAGAAATTAATTTACTTTTCCCGTAAGAAATCGAATTCTTGTGGATAGAATCATTGTTTTTTATCGGTATGGATAGAATCGTGCTTTTTTGATTCAAGATACTTTCTATGGATATAGAATTCTGTTTGATAGGATGAAGTTTTCGGGGCTTGAAATTCCTCTTCGTAAGAAATCAGTTTCCTATGGATAGAATCAAATTTTGCTGGAAACCCATGTGTGGATAAAATTGAATCCAAATATAAATGGATAGAGTTAACTTTTGTGGAATAAATTCACATATTTGTAGATAGAATCGGCTTTTTTGATAGGATAAAATTTTTGAGGATGTGGATAGAATTTTCTTTTTATAGGATAAAGTTTTCGGGGTTGATATTGCTTTTTGTAAGGAATCATCTTCCTTTGCATAGAATCAAGTTTTGCTGGAAACTCATGTGTGGATAAAATCGAATCAAGCTTATGTGAATAGAAACTACTTGTCCCGTAAGATATCGATTTTTTTTGATAGAATCAATTTTTTGAGAGTCGGATAATTCTCCACCGGATAAAATCGACTCATAATAACAAGGTTTCACGAAAAAATCAAATATAAATGGATAGGGTTGACTTTTGTGGGATAAATTCACATATTCGTGGATAGAATCGATTTTTTTTAAGGATAGTCTTTCTATGGATGTAGATGGAATTGTGTTTGATTGGATTAAGTTTACGGAGCTTGGAATTGCTATTCGTAATGAATCAACTTCCTATGGATAGAATCAAGTTTTGACGGAAATCCATGTGTGGATAAAATTGAATCCAGTTTATATGGATAGAAAAGAAACCACTTTTCCCGTAAGAAATCAAATTCATATGGATAGAATCATTTTTCTAAGGATTGGATCTCGGATTGGATAGATACTCCACTGGATAAAATTCGTTTATAGTATTAAGGTTTCACGTAAAAATCATACATAAATGGATAAAGTTGACTTTTGTGGGATAAATTCACATATTTACGGATAGAATCTATTTTTTTATAGGATAGACTTTCTGTAAATGTGGATAGAATTGTGCTTGATTGGATTAAGTTTTCATGGATTTAAATTACTTTTCGTAAGGAAACAACTTTATTCTTTGGATAGAATCATGTTTTGATCGAAACCCATGTGTGGATAAAATTGTATCAAATTTATGTGAATAGAAAAGAAACTACTTTTCCCGTGAGAAATCCAGCTCTTGTGGATAGAATCAATTTTTTGAGGATTTCTCTTTTGTTTGATATAATGGGATATTATCGATTGATAGAATCGACTCTCGGTGAATAGAATCGATTTATTGGAATCGAGTTTGAATGGATAGAAACGATTCTTCTGGATATAATTGTCTATGATTAATTTTATCGTTTCTTTGATAATTTGACACACATTTATGGATACAATAATTTTTTCTGAACTGAAACGATTTTTTTTTATAGTCTACTTTTAATGAATAGAAAAAAGCGGCTTTGCAAGGATAAAATCGACTGTTCTGGTATCATCGAGTCTATTTATGGATAAATTGATTTTTTGCGGATAGAATCGAAGTTTCGAGAAATGAAAGTTTCTGGAGAACAACTTTTTCTGATTATGTACCTATAATAATAGTTTTTATTATATAATAGATAAAAGCCCACTTTTTGGGATAGAATTAACTGTTCGTGGATACAAATGGTTTTTTGATGATAATTGACCTAACCAGATTCATATCAACAAACTTAACTGTAAATTGATAAGTAATATTCCAACTGTCGCTGTTCTAGTACTGGTAGGTGTTTCATGCTAATACTCGTGCAGCAGTAATAAAATCGCGGACATAGAAAGAACACACTTTTCCACTTAGCCGCACTTAGTTCCTCTTATTGAGTCTTCAGTGGTTTTATTATTGAATTACTTCGGCTACACCTTGCTGATGGCGAATGCGATTTTCCTCGTCGACCGATCCGACGAGGAAAATTAAGTTTAAATCGTACCCACCTCGCCTACCCGCTTTTGCTCGCTCCTTCCTCTCGGCTCAGCTCTGTTCTCCCTCTCTCTGTGAGTCCCCTAGTCTGACTGAGACTGAACTGAAGTAAATTGGACTTGGAATTCTTGTGACGTTTAGCTGGAGCACCAGCACCAGTACCACGGACACGGACTCGCTTAAATAACAGTCGGCTGTCTCTCTAATGGCGTTGCATTGCAAATATTTACCCGTCAATCTCTTAAGAGCCTCCTGAAGGAATTAACTTGTTCACGTTGTTACTAGTTACCTTTACTCAATCACGCGGTTCTATTTCTTGCCGGATTATATCAGTTCAACACTCACATAACTGTCTTTCTGTTGCTGCATCAGCTTTTCTTCACTGTCTTTGAGCTTCTTCAAGATTTTCTCCAACATTTCCTCAGACGTTCAATTTCGGAAATTAACTAAACATTAATATTAAATAATCATCTCTCTGCAATTCTATCCCACTTCTGCACTACTGTAACGGTTTTACTTGTATTGTTCCAAATTAAAAACTCTTACAAAATCGTTTATTTTTTATTTTTTGAGAATCAGGAAACATGCCAGTGTTCCTTCGTTATGGTATGGAAATTTTGGGCAACTAGGTACCTACCTATATGGTGTTGGATTATGTGGTTTGATTTGGTATTATTGGTGTCTACCTACCTAAATGAATGGGAATGCAAGGCCGCTGCAGTAACCGGAAGTTCACAAATCATTGTCTGCGACTCGGGCCGATTCAGGCATGCATTGACACGTGACATTAATATGCATAAATCCGAGACCTCTTCAAGTTGGGTAGGTACGTCTCGTCTACTCGTCTCGAGGAGGTTACGTCAAACTAATGTATGAGTAGCTCGTCTCATGTCTTATGCGCGTTACTTGAACTTGTATCAGTTTCTCGTCCTTTCTCTCTCTCTCTCTCTCTCTCTCTCTCTTACATTTCACAGTTTTTCCAGAATCACCCGGTATAAGTTCGGCTATAAAAATAGGAGCGCTCGCTTTGCGGTTGGGAAAACGCACGCAGAAATGACGTGCACTTAAATTTAATGATCGATGAGGTCTGAAAATTTTTATTGCCGCCGAAATGGACTCATATTGGCATTCCAGCACCGGCAACAGCGTCGTCCATCTTGAAATTTAAAAATACTCCCCGCCGCAATAAACGGTAATGATGAAATTTCAGAAACGGGCTCGGAAAAATGAGTAAATAAAAATCTGACATCTCAGCACCGGCGGTCGCGTTGCTTGCTTTTATCGTCCTTATCGTCGGTCGTAAGTCGTAACTCTGATTCATTTCATTAACGTCAGCGATTTGGAATAATTATGGAAACATGAAGATAAATAAGGTAATTATTGAATCAATTTAGAGTGGAGAAGCGTCAACAAATTCCTGGCTTCTTGGCGATTTCGAATCGGTTGTAATAATAATAAGAGGAATTGCACGAATTTGATAAGAAGTAAGCGCGATTAAAATTTATCTGAACACGTCAACACGTCAACGGCAAATCAATCAATCAGTGCGATTTAATAAGAAAAACTCGCTACTCGTCGATATTAAGTTTATAAGCGAAAAGCGAACGTACTGACAGGGACTGACTGTACTTACAGATTTATTAGAAGCTTTAAAGTGTAACTTTACAGCCGGATTAGTAATTTGAAAGCTTGAACTCAACCTGTTCTAAACTAAACAGAATAGGAAGCAATAAGTGACAAGTGAAGTAAAATGAACTTAAGACCTGCTTATTTTCAGTCTTTATTTATTTACATTTTATAACCTCAAAATAAAAAAATAAAAACGTCTTAATCATTACTACTACTCGTCAGTCGTCACTTACAAATACACTCTCAGCGCTCTAAACTCACAGTAAGTACTTAAACACAGCTCTTCTTATTGTTAATTCACTCTACAATTATTATTATTATTGTACTGCCTCTGATAACATTCAAAACTATCCTTCTCCTTCAATTCTTCAATTATTGAGCTTACTCTGTTCGGTAGCATTCCAAAATATAATGACGTCTATGCGCGGAAATGGCGTTGTTTATACAAATACCTACCATGAGAGGTGATTTATAAGAAAGGCAATGCGCCCTTTTGCAAGAAAAATGGTATCTATACAATTTTTAAAAAATCGATTTGAGGTTTTTCTAGTTGAGAAATTTTAACGGATAACGACTCGTGGGATAATTCCCCTGCTTTTCGTGTTACGATTATTTTTTCCCCAATTATTTTATAATTTTCAAAATTAAAATATCTAAGAGCATTTATTTATATTTTATTTTCTTTAAGTGACGTAATAAGAAGTACAGGGGGATTCTCTGATTTTTTTATTTTTTTTATGTCGTCCACCCCTATTTGAGGGATGGGGGCAATTTTATACGACCAAAAAACACGTAGCATTTGTCTGCAACATTTTTTTTTAATTCGTGAAAGATGGCGCTGAAGGGAAAATATAAAAAAATCACCCTGTTTATATGGAACATTCTGGAAGTTTGAAGTTTCTAGAATGTAATGTCTAGAAACTGCCAGAATGTTCCATATACGTATTGGTACCTACAGGGTGAGTTTTTTAAAATGTTGCAGTGCGATATTTTGAAAACGGTTTAAAAAATTTTCTTTAAGGTTTTAGTGACGTATTGAGAAGTACTGACGGGGGGTGGATAGTCTCTGATTATTTTGACATTTTTTTCATGGCGTTAATCTTGTTTAAGGAATGAGGATAACTTAATACGATCAAAAAAGAAGTGGGATTTGTCTGCAACATTTTTTTAGATTCGTGATAGATGGCGCTGAAGAGAAAATATAAAAAATCACCCTGTCTATGGAACATTCTGGCAGTTCATTCTAGAAACTGCCAGAATATTCCATATACATTCACAGGGTGAATTTTTTTAAATGTTACAATGCGATATTTCGAAAACGGTTTCAATTTTTTTCTTAAAATTTTAGTGATGATGTAGTAAAAAGTACAAGGCATGGATATTCTCTGATTATTTTACATTTTTTCGATGGCGTCCACCCCTATTTGAGGGATGGGGTAACTTTATACGACCAAAAAACACGTAGCATTTGTTTGCAACATTTTTTTTTTGATTCATGAAAGATGGCGTTGAAGGGAAAATATAAAAAAATCATCCTGTCTATGGAACATTCTGGCAGTTTCTAGAATTAACTGTCTAATAGAAACTGCTAGAATGTTCCATATACAGGATGATTTTTTTAATGTTACAATACAAAACGGTTTCAAGTATTTTCATGAAATTTTGGTGACGTAGTACTTTGGAAGGGGGGGTATTTAAGATGGTTTTTATATTTTTCCTTCACCCCCTTTTTGAGAGATGGGGTAAATTTAAAATTTGAAATAAATTTTTTACTGCAGATTCGGATTTTACGACTGACCAAAAATACGAAGCATTCTTTGTCTGGAATTTTTTTTTTAGATTCATGATGGCGCTGTAATCGACGAAACTATTTTTTTTCGCTTTGTTTTAATAATAGAAAGTGAACGAAATAGATCCATGAATCGAGAAAAAATTGACTTGTTTTCATCACCCTTAAAATCCGAATCTGCGATAAAAAAGTGACTTTTCATTTAAGCTTTCCATCTCCATACCTGAAACAGGGGGTGAAGAAAAAATATAAAAATATCCATTTTATTATAATTTTGTTTAATTTAATAACGTAAGCAGCCCTTCTTGTAAGTTGTAATTATTATTACCATTGCGCTTCTCGTGCAGTTTGTCTAACAATTCGGTTCTTTGAACTTGAAGAACAAGACTAACTAACCAGGCAGGCAGGTAGGTACACTACAAACGCACACAAACGTTTGAAATTACTCTCTTTGCTTTGAACTTGGATCTCACTCTCGCGGCAGCGCTCGCGAACAAATATTCCCACCTCATCCCTCGTCTGCGGTGCCGGTGAATCCCGAAAGACGAAAGGAGAGAGACTTGCCTCTCTCTGCCTGTCTGCTTGCCTGCCTTCCGAAATTACAAGATAACGAATTCTTTGTACATAGTAGGTCTGTGCTGGTGCCGGTGCCGGTGCCGCTGCTACCGAATTAATATCCTTATTAAGACTTTTCGTCTTCAAAGTCATCAAAGAGAAATAATAATTGAACGGCGTTGATAATTATTATGTTTCTCTGCGTCTCCAGTGGGTCTCTTTTACCGGGAGAGGTTGAATTGTAACGGCGGGTGTTATAAAAAATTTGCTTTTTCTTAAATGGAAAAATATGATTGCGTCCCTTTTTTAAACAGACGTAATAAAATCGTGCAGCTCTCTTTCACCTCACGTAACTTGAA
Organism: Malachius bipustulatus; assembly: GCA_910589415.1. Lineage (NCBI taxonomy): Eukaryota > Metazoa > Arthropoda > Insecta > Coleoptera > Melyridae > Malachius > Malachius bipustulatus. The sequence continues at coordinate 17,458,695 of OU342632.1, forward strand.
GTGGTGTTTCATTTTTTTAATTATTTTTAGATGTATTTTATAATTAGTTTTCAGTGTTGTCGACCCGTTTAAATGGCTGTTATTAACGAGCGATAACGACCAGTTAACGATAAATTTAACTATTCAATAACGAACAATTAATTCTTGCTCTCGAGCTTGATTAGCCTAACCGACCGATTTTTAACTTTCATGGCTGGCTTCAACTGAAATCATAATTCATTCCAGGTTGTTTTGTTATATCGTGGTGGTGGTAGTGGTGCGTGGAGATTTACTCCGAACTTTTCGTCCACAGCTGCAGCAGACATTTTCACTGATAACTTGGTGACAAGTTCCAGCACTGGGAACAGTTAATGATTTCAAGATCACAGTTTTTAAGAGACGCTATCTTAGCGGAAAAGGCGGTTTTTGTTGTGGAAAAAAATTATTTGATTTCTTGAGAACATTTTTCTGAGATAGGTACCCACTCCTACTGTGGTGTATAACCTATTACATACATGAAATTAAAATGATTGAGTGCGTCGGGGCGAAGATTCTTAGCTCGAATTTCCAACTAACGACAGCTATTAAGTTGAAGAAATAGATTTTTATGAGGCTTCGCTATGTGTAATGAGAATTGTTCTTTTTTATAGGCGCCATGGCGCCCGATTGCCGGTTGCCGTCTACTATTATAAATTATAACTAACCGGCGTCCAATAATAATTAATTAATTACTATCATATAAAAAATATAAATATACCTAAATGGAAACACATAAAATTGTATTATACATTATATACACGAGTAGCTAATGAAGAATTTTCTTGGCGTATCCATAAATTATACTAATGTAACGAATTTACGCCATTATTGAAAAGTTGGTCTATAAATGTATCCCAGACTCAATTAATTTCATTATTTATTTAAAGAAAATATAGTTATCTTCACATAATACTCACTAATTATTTATCTAATTATTTAATTACACTTAGCTTGATAAAAGCGCAATTTATCTCCAGTACCTACTTGATAATTTTGTACATCGTTTCACTTTTATTTCAAGATTGAAGACTCTTCTTCATGCAGTTGATTTATGATACATTTTAGCCATTGCAAAAACTAGGCAATTTTTTTTTCGAAAATTTTATTCAAAAAAGTTGTTTCAGTGACTTCAAAAAATTGAGTTTGTTTAAAAGACAAAAATTTTAAGTGAAGAGATATTTTCAATTTAAACCATGAAAAAGAAAAAAAAAAATTACAAGATTTTCCCCAGTCTCTCAGCACCGAATCATGGCTAACTTGACTTGGGATCATATTCTTTTTGTTTCCTTGTCCCGGCCGGGGGCCGATTCGTCTCGTTCACTTTCAGCTCCAGTAATCGGGGGTGATGAGTCCTGCAAATATGCAATATGCAAATTCATACCTGACGGGCATGTGTTTAGTTCGATTATTGATTCGTTATCTTTTGTTGCAGATCCTCCAAGGCGTTTGGAGCTGGAGGATTATACATATCTGGAGTAATTCTGGAAAACCTCAGAATCTCGTTTTCCTGTAATAATAAAATAAGTTAGCGACAAACCAAAGCAAGCAAACCAGGACCAGGACCTACCCCCCTCTGTATACAACCAGCAATACAGACGGTAAGTAAATATTTTGCGAGTAGCAGTGGCCATCTTGGATTGGCCGTATTTAATAGCGGTGTTGCCGGACTTATCAATGTTTTCGTCAGATGGTGATTATTTTTTAAATCAATTTTGGTCTTTCTTGCTGTGCTCATAATTACTGGATGACGCAATAGTCGTCTTTTAATTTTTCACCCTGTAACTCTCTTAGCATTGTTTTAAATTAAATCGAAGTACAGACAGAGTTAAAACTTCCAAATATCTCGATTGATATCTCTCGATTGAAGTACTGCACGAAAAAAGTTTCCTGATCGGGGGGATGGGGTGTTAAATGACTTTTAAGAAGTCTAAAAAAAAGGTTGAAAAGCAGTCCACCTCCCCCCCTTTCTTGTAGAAGAGTCGGGGGGGTAACTTTCAAATTTTTTAATATTAAATAGGGATTTTTTTATTACAAATTGGGATTTTACGACCCAAAATATGCAGGAAATTGTTACCCCCTTCTCCCGGCAAGTAGGGGGGAGTGAATTAAATATTTTTGTTTCGACTTTTGTATTATTGTAGATGCGGGTTTAACGTCCAAAAATACGAAAGATTTGTCTGTAATGTTTTTTTCAATTCATGATAGATGGCGCTATTATAGTCGACGAAATTACGTTTTCAAGTTTTTCAACATTTCGGGACTTTTTTTTTAATTTTTTTCTTAATAACAATTTTTTTGGCACGTTTCTGAGGTTATCATTGAAAGGATACCATACGTTTTGAATATGGATCGTTAAGTTTATACGAAAAAAAATCCATGAAAATTCGTCTTTCATCACCTTAAGAGAGGCATAAATTCTTGAAGCGGCAAGAGAAACGTCACTGTAGAAATCTGTGCAGAAAGAGCGCTTCTCGAGAATATTTACACGTTCCTCATAACCTCCCTAATTGCTCGCCAGAATACGATTTTTGCGTTTATCTCAATTTGAATTATTGCCAGATTTATTACGTCTTTTTTTTTGCTAACGCGCCATCTGTTGGTCACAAGTATAAAAGTGTCTCGTTTTGTGTATCTTAAATATACTGACACACTTTGGGGGGTCGTAGGGGGCTTCAAATAAAAAAAAATCACGATAAACATTCGTCCAAAAACGCTTAGTTTTCGAGAAAGAGGGTGTTAAAGTTATTTGAAAATTTAATATTTTTTTAGTATCTAAAAATTGGCTGGTCAGAAAACTCAAAATTTTTGACAGTTTTGTTGTACTAATAATTATTGAAGTAGATGATTTGATGCTACCAATGAAAAAATTTTAAGTTCAGTGGCGGGGATATTGGTGTCATTAATTTATTTATTAAATAATTTCTACGCCACTGACTCTAATGTAAATTTAACATTTTTGGTAAAATTTGTTTGAAAAAAAAATGAAAAGAAATTAAAAATTTGTTGTTTAGATATTAATTTCAGGATATACAAGGTGTTCCAGTAAACACGTAAAAAGAATTGTACTTTTTTATGTAGTGTTGCTCTAAAACGCTTTATTTTCGAGACACGGGGTGCTAAACTTGGAAGAAAAATTTTTTTATTAGATTAATAGAGAGGTAAAATTTTGAAGTAGGTAGGTACAAAAAACTTCTCAGGTGAAACTGGTTGCGCAGTTATGGAGATCATTTTTTTCTTTGAAGTCCCAAAACTTCCACGCCACTGGAAAAAATCAATTTTTTTAAAACGTATTTCGAAATTTTATTTTATTACCTGAAAAAAGATGCTCTTAGTAAAGGTCTCTAGGAGGCCCAGTTTTTGAGTTATTTTGATTTATTTAAATATCCATTTTTTATAATGCCTACACCGTTTTCTTGAAGAAATTGAAAAAAATAAAATTTCCAAATAAGTTTAAAGTGACTTTTATACTTTAATACTGTCTCCTATTAACTTTCAACGCTCTAAGACACAAAATAGTGAAGTCTAAGAACTCTACTTCTCTCTTGAAGATGCAGTTTTATGATGTAATCTCATTTATAAAAAATCAAATTATCGCAAAAACTAAGCCTCCTAGAGACCTTTACTAAGAGTATCTTTTTTCAGGTAATATAAAATTTCTAAATAGGTTTAAAAAAATTGATTTTCTCCAGTGGCGTGGAAGTTTTTAGCTTGAAAAAAAGAACTCCCTTATACGCCACAGGTTTCTTTTTGGTTCCTTTTTGATTTTTTGTACTTAAAAATTTCACCTTTCTATTAATATAAACCTACATAAAAATTGAAAAAACCAAAATGAAAAATACCTTCAAAAGTTTGGAAAATACATAAATTCATTAAAATTGATTTTTTTTTCCAAGCTTAACACCCTGTATCTCGAAAATAAAGCGTTTTAGAGAAAAACTTTATAGAAAAAAATACAATTATTTTTACGTGCTCTACCTTTTTCCGGAGTTATGGACGTATAAACTGGAACACCCTGTACTCATTAGCATTGTTTTTATGATACCTATAGATTGATTTTTTCCAACATGGTGAAGTATCTCGGAAACAGTGCTCCCTACGACAAGAACGTAAGAAAAAAAAATTTGCATTAAAGTCAGTGGCGTAGAAATTATTTAATAAAAAAAGTAACAGCACCCCTCCAGATCTCCGCCACTGGATAGAAGAATTTTTCATTGGGAGTGTTAAATCGTGTATCAAAAAAATCGAATTATTCTCATCAGCCAGTTTTTTGGATATTCAAAAAATATTAATTTTTTTTAAACTTTGACACCCTGGTAATATCTCGAAAATTAAACGTTTTTTGACAAATGTTTATTATGAAAAAAAAATGTTTCTTTTGCCCTACTACCCCTAAAAGTTTGCCGGTTTATTTTTAATATAAACTAAAATAATAAAATAAATCTCATTGCCCCTGAAATAAAATTTTTAAATACGGCAACACCGCTCAGTATTCACCCAATCCTCGCCGTAATGTAAACTGTAAGTAGGTGTCGAGTCGTAACCTCGACGGAGAGTCGCTTAGCTCATTTCGTTAAGCCGTGCACTTTGGTCTTAAAAATCGCTTCCCGTTTAGCATTTAAAGGTCTTATCTCCTAATAGTCGTAATGCCCCTAATTGTTTCTTCATCCACCAGCATGTCCCATGCAGAGGCAATTTCGTTCTAGAGTTGTCTCTGCGCATAGTTGCTGGAAGATTAATGTCCTGTATATCCTCCTGCGAAGTCTACCAGTGACCTCGTACGGGTTGGAAACGCAGCCGACAGATAAAACTTTTTTTTCTGCTAATTTATCATTTATTTTTATTAATTTATTTTTATGTAATTTAATTATTTGTTAAGTTAATAATTTACTATGATAACCGCTTTCACAAGAATTTTTAATTCGTAGAATTAATTAAACATTTTAATTATCTCCTTGTATTAAAAAAAAACCGGGCGTTAATATTTTCATGTTGATTTTTTAGGGAGTACCTACACTACCATGTAGCATGCGCATTCTAATTCAAAATAACAATTTGACTAGCCAAATATTTGAATAAATTAGATTTTGATTTAAAAATTAGAAGACCAGGTAAGATAATAATTCGTGTAAACCAAAATTTAGCAAAATCGGACCATAAATAGCCGTTGGACAATCTGATTTCCAATTTTTTCAGTCTGTAAAGCTTCATTTTATAGCAGTTTTTATTAGATTGCACTGAAATGCTGAAAATTCGTTTCTATAGTAAATCGACGCCATATTAAAAAGATCAACATTTTTCTAAATGCTGTCGTGTTTGAGTTGCATATACAGCGTGTCCGTTTTCAATTAATTTTGGAAAAAAGTACTTTTTTCTGTTGATCGAAAAACTTAACTATAATTTTGTATTTTTGTAATATGCATGACTAGATTTTTTTAATTTAGACATTACTAGGATACTTTTATGAAAAATGTTAGAATCAAGTAGCTTACATGAATGAAAACAGTTACGGTAACGTGGTAACGATCACAAAAAGAGTATTTTTTGGTAGAATAATGACAATAATAAAAAAGGTATAACTACCTAATCGTCGCATTAAATGGAAGCTTTTAAAGCAATAAATCTTCCATTTTTACGCAAGAATCTCGCGTCCATAAAAAGCTCAATATCAGAAAACATAATTTATAATTTCCAAAGGGCCGATTTTTCCGCACTAATGCAATAATTTCGAAGGAGAGACATTCACCGTTCCCGAGAATTACGGCTCGTTTAGGGGGAAAATCAATACTGCGAGCAGCTCCGGGAACTGTCTCCGATGTCGATGCGGCCGGCCGTAGCTACTTATGTAAAACAAGGTTAGACTTGCCCGCTCTAATAGTAGTTCGCAGTTTAGTACACGCTCTTTTCCGGGGAAGTCCCGGAAAAGGGCCGCCTCTTCTCTCCCGCTCATTCTGCTGGTGTTTGGTGATTATCTGCGCTCCTCGGCGCGCTCGTTCCCGCTCTCTCACTAGCCGAGCGAGCAGAGGGTAGGTAATCTAATGCTGGAAATATAAACATAAACAGATCGGGAGGTAAGCCGATCCGCCGGCTGGGCTGGCTCTGGGAGGGAACAGCTCTCTCTCACCGGGAGAAAATGTAATGTAATTTACTCGGATATTTCAGGTTACAAAAGTTTCGCCCGCAGAAAGAAGCCTCACCTCGAGGAACCGGGAAGATTTATTATTGCTCTGGATGTAATTTGATCGTCTGCGATGGGGATGAAATTACCGGTTTTATTATGGAAGTCGTACGTGGGTCTTTTTCGCTTTATCTCTCTTTAGTGCCGTCGACGCGGCATCAATTATTTATGAATTGTACAATCATAATAACGACGATGCCCCAATTATTCTGCATGCGACCGCTCCGGCGGCTATTATGTCATATTTTTCCATCGATTATGACCGAATCGACATTCATAATACAACATCAATCAGCAGGCGGTAGCGCTGGCGCCGGCGGGGGAGGGAGAGGGAGGAAGGGCTAAAGAACCTTCCGGCGTTTAGGGATGGAGGTCTGACGACCGACTAGGACTACAACTGACTGGTGTTGGTGTATCGTATCACGTCAATATCTCGCCGGATAACAGCAAAAAGGTGTTGCCCAAATACAGCCCTAATGGCTGGTTTCTAGTTAATCTCACCCTCTCCCGAAATTGGAAAGCCTGCGGACTGGGTTACGACCCATTGAATTGGAAACTCGAGGGGATGTCACTCTGTTAACTGGTGCTATATAGCGCGAGCACACAAGCACTAAGCACTGTCGCTAAGGTTACACCCTTCGCAATCACAATTGACCGTAACGAAAATTTTATGACTTATTTTCTTTATTAAATGACGTGCCTTACTTACTCGTACAGTATATAATTGTTGCAAAGGAATGTTGTCATCACGTTTGTGTATTTTATATTGAGCTGATTTTTAAGTATCAACTATATGACTGATGATAAACATGACACCGCAATACTAATGTGATAAGACTTGGTCATTAAGTTGCCCAAAATTATCAGTAGAAAGTGTGAGAACGTTTTTATATTCCAGGAAGGCTTACGTGACCCTTTTTATGACCTATGGCAAGAAATGCTGACTTTCTTTGTAAGTGGTAATGAGCAGAATCGACTTTTATCAAAAGTCTTTCATTAATGGACTATCACATTTGGTCTTGGTCTTGTTTGCAAAACTTGTTCTTGACCAAATCTCGCTAGAGGACTTTTGGGTCATGAGTTTGACTTTACCTCGATGCTCAAGATTTCTGCTTTCAACAGTTCCGAAAAAGAGAAATCGTTGGAAGGTTTGGTTTGACGCTGTTTTCTTACCACATTTTACAATTTATCGAGTTGTTGTTCGTGTTCGTTCATGGCTATCGAACGGGTGGCCTGCCGCTGTCGCTTTTTTTACTCGTTACTTATCGAGCCTTTGCTTGCTGATGTTTCTGAAAGACCGGTACCACACGAATTGCGCGTCACGTAGTTAGAGTGAAGTATAATACATTGTGTTTTGAGTTAATTATCTTGACTCTTGGAGTGGGACTAGAAGAAAGTTGAGCTCAACTAACCCAGAAGAACATGCCATGGAATAAAACAACCACTTCCAGATAATCGCCACGTCTCCATTCGAGAGACATAGGTATCAAACATTTGTAATGGTGAAATATTTAAGAAATTACTCAGATTATTGTAAAAAGCAGAATCCATATTTATTAAACTGCAACTTGGAGGGTGTTGAAAAGTGCCACGCGAGCAGAAAATGCTCTTCCAGCCATTAAATCAAACCTAAAACTCGAGCTCCACTGCAGCGGGGAACGCATTGCGCCAACTGTCACAACTGTAAGAATTTATAAACGGTTATAAAAGCGAACATGAAACCTCCGGGAGAAAAAAAAGTATACGAATATAATCGCGCGGCATGCATGGTTCGAGGGGAATAAAAGAAAATAATAAAAATAATGACAATTGTTGGCAGCAGTTTCAAGTGACTAGATCAAGGGCGCGTTTCGGCGTGAAGGCCCTCGGGCCCTCCCGGGTATTTAATTGAAAGGGAATGCGGGTAACATACGCTCCGATGCGACCCGAGCCCTAAGCGCTCTCACCGCTTCAGCTTTTTACATAATGATCGTTTAGATCCTTGTAAATTAAGGGTAGTTCCTCCCTTGATAGCGATCTCGACATGCACTCTTACGCTTGCTTTTTTCCCGAGTCGAGACGACCACATCGTTCTGGATCTGGATTGATTTGCTTTTTGCTTGTCGGAAGTAAGTTGCATTGAATGGCGAGGACTCTTCAGTTTAATAATTTTTTTCGTGGTCGTGTTTTAAAGAGGGCTGCACATTTATTAAACACCAATATTGTATTTATTTATGATCACTTGAGACTGGAGACTCTTTCTCAGGCAATTAATTTGTATATTCAATCCGAAGTGGCAGAAATTATCTCGACCGTAAGTATCGAATTTGTCATTATTACAACATCGAGAGTAAAATTTAGGTATATGTGCGATAGATCAAAACGATTTACTAGACTGAGAGGGACTGCTGAAGACTGTGTTATGCAATACCAAATCCAAGAGTGATCAAGATCATAATTAAATTTAAGATCAAGAGCAGCAAGACTGATTTGTGCGCCACCAAGCGCAAAATTCGGCTGTGCAAGATTAAAACAAAGATCTGGATCAAGTGTTCCTCGAAGCCGAGTAGTGAGACCAAACTTATTCAAGGCAAACTTTCAATCCCATTGATCGAGAGCAGGACAGATCGGAAACAAGAAAATTTAAGATGTTGTCGTGCGAGTGAGGCCACAAATAATTTGACAGAACAATTTGGCTAGAGAAAGACTCGTTTTTGAACGATCAGGGCCGGGATGGTTAAAGGTCGAAGATTTTTGAATAATGGTTTGCTCAAAAATTCGATTTTTGCCAAGTCCGGTCAGCTTTAAAACTCGTTTTTTGCAAAATACAGTCAGCTCGTTTTTTTTGCAACATCCGGTTTGACAAAGTCCGGTCAGCTCGATTTTTTTGTATGGTCAAGTATAACAAGATTCGAAGAAAAGGTCGAGCTGACAGGACCTTTCATACTGGAGACCTTGCAAAAAAAGTCTTACGTTCTGACGGGATCTTGTCAAACCTCATTTTTCAAAAAAGAAAAAAGACTTGCCAAAAAAATATATTTGAAGCTGGCCGAATCTTGCAAAAAAACAAAATTAAAGGAAGACAATTTTTTAAGAAATAGTTTTGAAGTGGATGAAGTGGCTTCACTCACTTCATCTGAAAATCTTCTAAAAAATCTTCTTTTTTTCATGCCACGTGATTATATTATGATCATCCTACAGAAAGCAATGTCGTCTACAAATAACATGATCCGCTCCTCGCATCTCCTGAGACAATTAAATAGGTTTGAACAGAGTATTGATCCCTTTGGTCCCCCTACCATTATTTCGGTAACTTCTTTCAGTAATTTTGGATTTACTGCTCTTACTTGAATGTAACGTTACAATCACCACCGATACAGTTTTGGTTATCATCACGGTATTGTGAAATTAAATAAGGATCGAAAAGGCTTCTTTTCCTGTATGGGGAAAGAAGAAAAGTCTATCGAAGTTGTGATAATATTTCACCGTAAAAGAGACAGCCGCAATAAAGGCAAGTAGAAAGGCAGGTACTTGTATGTAAATAGGAGTTGTAGGAGCGTAATTGAGTTGGAGACTAAGAGCAGTACATAAATTTCTAAACGCTAAACTACTGCAGCCGGAATTACAAAGCAGGGAGAGAGGAAACTTCAACCATTAAGACCTCTAACTTGCCGTGCAGCCATTCCGGGCCGATTTTTATCAAACTTGGTTAAGTACTCCGGGAACTAACTTTAATAAAGAAGTCATTTGCGGACGACACGGACATGACAATCGATAACAATAGGTTAAGGGATGAACTCGCCTTAAAACCGCCCTTAAAACGAATGACTAACGACGAGTAGTAACACGATCCGACAAGCTTTTAACAGATTTACCATAAAACATCGTCATGGCGATGGCGAGTTAAAAGCCAGGTCACATCTTTCTGGGTGCTCTGGAGATCGCTTCCAGGATCGACGTGCAAATATTTGCTTAGGACGGAACGAACGAACCCACATGCACGTATACGACCAGAAACGAGTTGCCAGTGAGCGCTTTCGAATGGTCGTGGCTGATAAGAGTCGGTCGTCGGCGTCAAGAAGACGAGCTCGTGACAACTAGGAAGACATTTTTATTAATGTGGGTTTGTGGAGTTGTGGAGCTGGAGCCTTAATGGCGCGCGGCAGTCTCACTTCCATTTTTGGGATTCTTAATTGCTCTCGCTCGAGAGTCGAGAGCAAGTAAGCATAGTCGCCATTTCGTTGCTTGCGACTTATTCCGGTAATAATTGCTAAGTGCTTCAGTTCGGTGCAATTCGTTTCATCGGTAGGTATTCAGTTTGAGCTCCTCGCGCCTCTCTCTTATAAATAGCTCGTTTATGATGAGTTTTTCCGCGAAGAAACGATTCTAATTTGGCACGGCTCTGAGAGGAAGGTGGAAAAGGTAACGCGAACGCGAGTGAATGCAGCCCCGGGTTTAATTACTCGCTTGCTTGATGATGTTTTCGAGATATTCAAATGCGAGAGGAGTTTCCACTTGAGACTTTCTTTCGGCATAATAATCTGATCCTGAGGTGTCGTTTTCTGTAATTAATCTAATTGAAGGTAGCATTATTGGATATACAGGGTTACTTGAACACTGTAAGAACCTTAATGGGACGATAACAGAGAACTTTTTGATGGAAAAATTACTTTCAACAAAGAATGTCCGTCATATTGTGTCAAAATCAGGGTTTACGAGGTCCAGCCAGCTCTACCTAATTGTTTTTTGATAAATCGGGTCAGCTCTAAAATTCGATTTTTGCAAGCTCCGGTTAGCTCTTAATTTTTTCTGTATATAAAGACCCAGTTTGACAAGGTCCTCTCAGCTCTAATTTTTTGTTGCAGTGTTTGGTTGAGCAAAGTTCAGTCAATTCTAAAATTCGTTTTCTACAAAGTCCGGTTTGCTCTAAAAAAATTTTGCATGGCCCCGTTTGGACAAAATCCGGTCATCTCGAATGCTCATTTTGCAAGGTTCGGCTAGCTCGAAAATCCGAGCATTGTCAAATCGGTCGTTGTCAGACTTTGCAGAAAAAATTCGGGCTCATCGGACTTTGTCAAACTGGAACTTGCAAAAAAAAAAGATCTAACCGGATTTAGGAGAAACCAGATCTTGCCCAAAGAAAATTCCGGGCTGACCGGAGACCAGGCATTATCAAACCTGGCTATGAATAACGAAAAAGGATAACATCAGCTCAGCGCATTATAATGACGAGTTAGGTGAAGTGTCATTGGCAGTTCATCTGAAAAGTTGCCATCACTGACTGAAGTATATTCAAACTTTTCGATAATCTTTGACTTGACCTCCGACTGCTACTGAGCCTTTGTTTGCTCTATAAATAGACTCATGCCAGGGACGTCTCTGTCTAAAAAGTTCCATGAAATTGTAACAATTTACAATTATTATTGAGAATTTAATTCATTCATCCATTATTCAATCCAGAATCTACACACGAATGTGAGCTTTCATTCGCTCAATTAATCCGACCAAGAGATAATACGATAACGACCGGAATTAACGCGACGACGCCGAGGATCCATCATGCTATACGGGCTATTATACCTATACCTACACACACAACACATCAAGCCCAAGAAGACTAATATTGGAGCTCCAGCTCGAGTCCTCCTAATCCTAAACGTCAATAGAGATTAGCCATCACGCCGACCTGACAGATAGACGATAGACAATTAAGCGATCCCACCGGCGGCACCAGAGGAACGCTGGGCTGGAACGCAACGCTACTTGTCGATAGATTTAGACTTAGAGTTAGAGAGTCGTCCTCATCGACTCATCCGACCATTCTCCTCTTTAATGGTCCTTTAGAACTCCGGCTCGGCCCCGCCGGTCGAACCGGGAGCTGGCGGGGAACGGACCTCCAAGGAATAGCCCCGAGGAATACAATTGATTTAGATTTCTCCTAAGAGAAATAACTTCTCTCTTCGATTCCCCTTACAGGTTTATGTTCGCGCTCCGCAGTCCGCACGAGCTTGTTCTTTGATGTTCCGGATTTTCCTCTCTTCGTTTCATTTCATTTCATCGAAGCGTCTTAATTTATTTCCATCGACGATGTTTGATTTACATCCGCAACTCCGGCTTCTTGTTTCAATTCAACGTAACATCTAATGGTGCCTTTTTGAGACAAAAAATTCTATCCAGATTGTAGACAAAAGTCTTAGTGAGTAGTTTACATTTCAGGCTGACCATCAGGAATAACAAATACCTAGTAATCCATCATCCATACTTACTTACTCCTCCTAATGCGCCCTAATTGAAACCGGACATGAAGGGAACCGTCTTCAAAAGGATCAGGATCAGCCTTCGGTAACCAAAGTCCGCTTCTTGCACGTGACCGACCGTGTCACTTGTCTCTCGTTATGCCACGACCCGTGCCAGGCAATTAATTAACTATGCAGATTAAGGAGGTACGTTCACACTTCGCGTAAACCTCCCGGATTCTAATGGTTACGTTTTTATCTCCTCGGACGGCTCGCTAATAAAATGCCTTCCGGGTTCTGTGATGATGGGACTTGGAACTTGGTTGGGAGTCCCATGAAATACTTTAAAGTGGCCCTTAAACCTCGATGCCGCAAAGAAATGTAAAAAGGGATGCCGGAGTTCCGGAGACCCGGAACAGACGATTTCAGCTGCTTGGCTCGTCATCAGAGCTGGTTATTAATTCCTGCTGCGCAATGCTATTCCGTGCCATAATATACGGGCAGATATAGACTAAGACTAGGTTAGATCCCAGCCCAGACTTGCGGAATTTCATTTAATGCTCGTAAATTATTACCCATCCCGTCTTCTTGTAGAAGATGCCTGACAGCCAGTCGGAGAGTGTGACTGGAATATTAAGCGCGGTATGCTAAATCCCGCCCGTGCTATTGTTACTCATGTGCTAAGCCTGATGCTCGCTGCTGGCTGGATGGCATTCGGTTTGTGCTTGTTTATCCGCGGACGCGACATCGTTCGTTTGGTTGTGAAGTTGGAATCTGCTCGATGCAAAATGCGTCATCATAATAATATCGTCTCTCATGTGTGACTCTCTTTACATTTCTTCCATTAATTGCAATTTATCGTTGTCCTTGCGCGGTTAGCTGTTTTTTTTTTTTTGAGTATTTGGTCACTGTTTATACGATGTTGGTATTGGTGGACACCTTCTTGGGAGGAACAACCCACACCTTTGTTTGGATGGAATAAAAATTAACACTTTCATTTTTCGGGAACACTTGGTCGCTTTATTCTAAGCTTGGTAAAAAATTTTGGAGACCATTTAGAGGTGACCAACACTCTGGTCACGCTTTTCTGGGCACTTCTTGCTCTCTGTTTTTTATTGTGAGTTGGTGGTCAAGCTTTAGGCACATTTTCCAAATTACTTGAACGCTGGATTTGATTTTTTTATTCCAATAGGTTCTTCGAGTCTTTTATATGAAGACTGAAAGTGTTTGATTCATTTGGGCATGGGTATGGTCGTCCTCTCGGAGGTTCTGTTTCATACCCGAATAATACCAAAATCAAGGGCTCTGTAACTTTGGTTTTTGCCTGATTTCTACGGGCTTGGTCTTGCTGATTCTGCTTAATGGTGTGCTACGCATTTAGCGTAGTTTGATTAAAGGTGGCCTGATATCTTTAAGCATACTCTGATAATCTTGCTTAAAATTCCGTCACACTCAGACGATGCCAGAAAAAATATAAACTTTCCAAGTTTTGATCGAATTTTTCGAGGTTGATCTTGTCGGTTCTACTAATTTTTCTGCTACACGCTGGTATCCTAAGCAGGAAGAAAGATTGTGGTGTGGACGGTTTCTACTCATATGGTTGCTGTTTTTGAGGTGGTAATGATTAGGGTGGCTTTCGAGCTTTTTCTAGTTCTTTTAAACGAGCTCAGTATGACCAACTTGATTGATATTGATAATGAGGGTGGCAGATGTGCTGCGACCTATTACAGATCTATATTGTGCCTCCTCTTCTCTGCTTCTTTGGTGTATATTCCCTTCATTACAGCAGCCTCTCCAACTCCGCTTCTCTTAGAAATTTCAGGATTTGAAGGATATCAAGGCCGGACAGAGCCCCCCCCCCCCCCCCCCCCCGTTGAGCTGGTGTTGACCCAGAACATCGATTCTTTCGCGTTTTAGTGCTTGTGCTTCAGTGCTTCACAGTTCATCAATAGGTGCCGAGGCGTCTCGTTTTCTTCCCTGCAGAATCTGCAAATGCCATCTTTTTCTATGCCAAGTTTCCTCAGGTGTTCATTGAGCACCTGAGGACCTGACCTGACCTGTTAGGAATCCTGTTAGCATTCTGAGACTTTCCGGATTTCTCTTCTACTTTTCTTGCGATGGCCGTTTCTCTGGCTTCATCAGGTGACCTGCCCTGTTGAAGATAGCGCAGGTACCATCGTACTTTCGTCTCACTGAGATCCCTTCTTCTGGGATCGTCAATACCTCCTGGTTGGTTTACCAGGTTTCCTAGTATTCCTGGTTTCTGGTCCGGATGTTGTCTCCGGTTTCTTTTCTTCTTACGTTCGAGGTGGTCTCGAGCACAAGGGTTTAGGTTGACGACTGTCTTATTGACGGGTGACAAGCCCCGCTCGGTCATCAGTCTGTTTTGCGGTGATGTCCGCGATTTCTTGGTTTTTTGTTTTCTTACCATGATTGATCCCACGAGTAGCTAGGGAAGTTCCACCTATGCAGAACCCCGCATGCAAAGGGGAGGGGATTGATACAGTGGGGTGTCCCCTGGTGCCCCAAGGTTGAATCCAGTAGGGCTGGTCTTCTATTCAGTCATGCATCCCATCAGCCTGGACCCCCGCCTTAGGATTTAGGTTTTTTTAGTGAGGTTGTCTCCTCTTGCTTCCGGCGATTTAAGTCCAGACCCCCGCATCTCTCTGTGCGCGGAACGTGACCACGACAACAGATGATACGGTATATCAAAGATTCCACAGTCGGGCGTCTCTGGCGCCGTTGTCCCTAGTGCAGACCTTTAGTCACGACACGACAACTAGGTCAGGGGAGGTGGTCCGTGGCAGGGCTTTCTGAGCTACCAGTCTAGAATTTTACCTCCGACGAGCTCTATTACCACTGCTAACCCTACTCACTTCCGCTCATTGTAAGGCCTTCCCCCTATCCGCCACTCAACCGCACGGGTATTGGTACTCAACCGCACGGGTATGGCCAAGTTAAAGTACCTAATATCTCCGAAATTTGGGCACGGGTATGGTCGTTCCCTCTAGAGTTTTGCCTCATACCCAAATGATGCCAAAAATGTTAAAAAAGGTTACTTTTTTCGGATTTCTTCACGCATTGCCTTGCCGATTCTGCTTGATTCTGTGCCTCTAGTCTAGCGTGTTTTGATTTAGGTGGCCTGATGTCTTTAGGCATGGCTTTAATGATCTTCTTTGGAATTCCGTCATGTACTTGCCCTCGGACAATGCCAATAAAAATCATAACTTACTCAAAATTGATAAAGTTGACAAAAATCTCCCTTAAAGTTGGCAAAAAATTATAAAAAAAGCTTGTTAGGGGTTGTCACTGTTTTTGAAGTTGTGCGTAATCTGTTTTCGGGGCTTTCTTTGCTATAGTCTTTTCATTTATTTTGTTAAATTTTGAAAGGTCATTTATCTGATTACTTAAATAATTGTTTGGAAGTTGGTATGTATAAACATTTAAAGGGTCCTTTTCTAAGATACTTGGTCTTTTTTTTTTGAAGGTGAAGACTGACTGACTGATGACTGTTCGGTCATTATTTCGGAGTGGGCATATAATTTGAAGGGTCGCTTTTTTATGAATAGGTACCCGCGTACCCGAAGTATTTGGCCGCTCTTTTTTTTTGAATTGGCAGTAAAGTAAATGTTTTGCTGATCTTTTTTGAATTATTTTTTTTACATAATTTTCACGAATTCTCTTTACAGCATGGTCTCTCTTTTTTGAATTATTTGTTTTGGGAATTCATATATGTAAATGAGATAGCAAAGAAAAAAACGAGCATATTTTATAACAATCCCTGGAAGGAAGAAGAGACCTACCCGTCCGATACCAGCAGCGTAACGAAGTCATTCTGGTGTAATTTCAACAACCGCTCTAGCAAGGTAAATATGTGGAGTTTGTATAAACGAAATAAGGGATCCTTGTTCTCCGCCATGAATAAAACTGTTGATGTTATAACGTGCAAATATTGTCGGAGCGTACACCATAAAAGATAATACGGCGAATTTATTATACATACAGGCTTGGAGCAATATTGTGATTACCCACAGGAACGTTACGTTGCGCGAATGATGGGAGGGAGGAGATGCATCTCCATCTTCGCTCTCCAGTCCGAGCCGAGCCATCTTCTCTAATGAAATATTACAATCATATACTTACGGCTTTACGTCTCTTATTCATTTATTTATTCGAGTCTTACAAGTTTTTGTGCGCTCTCCTGCGTCCATAAACCGGCAACGTTGTCCCAACTCCCAACCCGGAAACTTCCCATAGAAATGTCAGCTGTTTGCGCGGTCTCTACCTCCACGGTCTCTGTTCAGCTCGACCTGCATGCATGAAACGAGTCCAAAACACGTTAGATTTATCGATCTTCCTCGCCGATTATTTACACGCCATCCCCAAAATCCATTACCTTGCTTAATGACTGCCGGGGTGCACTGACTGTTCTCTAAATTGGCACAAAAAACGGGGTCAAATCCCCCTGTGATTTATGTCACTAAACTAAACTAAATGTGTAAAGTTCTATTGGGGCTAGGGTTAATTTAAGGCCTAGGGAGGGAGGTATATGCTTTGATCACTTCGGACTGCTTATTTCCAGTTTCAAACTTAATTTGCAAGTAATTTAATTATTGTCGTTATTATCGTCTTATAACATGATTGTGTTTTAGTGTATTTTTTAACAAAAAAATACACTATTGAGGACGACATCACTTTCCAAAAATCACCCAAACTCATCAAATGTCCACCGATCGTGACCCCCAGATCACGAAAAAGTAGTTTTCCAAAATTCACCTGCCCACGATATATATATATATATTTATATATTTATATATATATTTATATATTTATATATTTATATATTTCTCCAAAATCGCGAAATTTCGATTTTAAAAACGCTCCTGTGGCTTTATCTTTTAAGATTAGTGAACGAAATTTTGGGTCCTTGTAAAGCTTGGGAATGACGTTGGATTTTCGTTGAAAAACTTTCCAAAAGTCCCATCACTTCTACAGGGTGTCCCTTCAAAATTCCAGGTATCCGGTTTTTGTCACCTCATTTCAGGTCGCAGTTTTCAATCTAGGAGACTGAAATTTTTGTGGAAGTAAGATATCCACAAGGAGTGGTCTGGTATTGCACTTGAGCAAAATCGATCGAGCCGTTTCAAAATGGCGGCCATTTTAATTTTTGGAAAAAGGACTATTTTTTGAACCCCTGTATAAGCTAGATAAAAAAAGAGTTTTATATCAAATTCACAATATTGGAAGTAAATGACTTGAAATTTAATTTCATGCAATAAAATTTGCATTTTTTCTATTAATAAGCCAGTGGCGTGGGTAGGAAAAGGGTAAAAATGGCTAAATTTCTCCAACAATTTATGAGCACATTTTTGAAGTAATTAAACTGAAATTTTTACAGTAGACAACTATACTAATAGACTTAAACCTTTGAGAATTTCAAAAAGTAAATAAGAAAAATGGCGGAGATATTCGATTTTTTTTTACATGATGTTTTTTATAAATTAATTTCTCTAAATTTTTAAAAACGCTCCTGTAGCTTCATCTTTCAAGATTAATGAACGAAATTTTTTACTCTTATCAACCTTAGGGCTGACGTTTGATTTTCGTAAAAAACATTTTCCTAGAGTTGTGTTACTTCTACAGGATGTCCCTCCGAATTTCAGAAAAAAAACCGTCCGTGAGGCACGGTTTCTGGTCGAAGTTTTCAATCTAGAGCGCTGAAATTTTTTTGGTAGTAAGATACCCTCAAGTAGTCGTCTGGTACTGTATTTGAGTAAAATAGGTAAAGACATTCCAAAATGGCGGCCTTTTCAATTTTTGGAAAATGGCTAGATTTTGAACCCCTAAATAGGCAAGATCAAAAACTTTTAAACAAAATTAACAAGATTGGAATAAACTTATTTGAAATTTGAGCTAATGCAGTACAATTTGCATCATTTCTATTAATAAGCCAGAGGCGTGGGTAGGAAAAGGGTAAAAATGTCTACATTTCTATAAACATTCATGAGCTTATTTTTGAAGGAATAGAACGGAAATTTTGATAGTAGACAACTATACTAATAGCATATTTAACCTTCAAAAATTTCAAGAAGCAAATATAAAAATGGCGGAGATATATTCGAATATTTTTAAATGATGTTTATTCCTCTAAAATTTCAAACTTTCGGTTTTCAAAACTCTCCTTTCAGTTTTTTCCGAATTTATTAAAGGTAGTGTAAAAAATAGTATTTTTCAAGTAAAGTTAGCCAGTGGCGGGCATAGGAAAAGGGACAAAATTGTAAAATTTTGCCAATTTTTTTGATTTTTAAATTTAAAAATCCATTCTAAGGCACGTGTTGAAACGAAATGAAATGAAATTATCACAGAAAATTTTTCACATTAAAGCACTACGCTAACATGACATGACTATGGAAAATTTCAAAAAGCCAATAATTTAAAAAGCGGTGAAAATATTCATAATTGAATCGCATAAAAATACACTATTTCTGCGATTGATGCGCAAGAAGGTTTTTTTTCATTAGTTAGAGGGTAGTTTTAATTGGGATTCTTTCTAATCCACATTTGTTTGAATTCCCCCCTCATCTTCCTCTTAATTTTGGTCGGACTTTTTTCTGCCAGTTTTGACTATTTGCTTTGGCTTTGTCTACGCTTTGGCAATTTTTTTTAAAGCGAACATTCCCCGTTCCACTTTGGCTGTGCCAAACTTCTAGTTTGGTCTCCAGATTGACTGTGTATAAGACCTCGAAGTGACATCAAAGAAAGTATTTTGTATTTGTAGGTACATACTATCCATGCAAATTACCGAAAAAGTAGAACTTCATTTCGGTAATTAGGGGGAAGGGGAGTGCGTGTATTTTTTGCATGATATTTTTCCAATTAGGAGATTCAATCCGTCATCCCCGGGGGATTCGATTTGAACGAATGTTTTATGACGCAATCCGCGTTATCAGTGACACAATTCGTGTGTCCGAGCTCAACCTCTCCCCCTTCACCCGCCTCCTTCCCGTACCTCCGGCCCGCATTATTAGCCCAAATGGGAACCCTTCGGAGTCGCGACGGTGATGTTTCTCGATTAAGTCCGGGGGTTTAATTAGTGAAAGGGATAGCGGCGATGTGTCAACAACCTCTCCGAGTTTTCCTTCTTCTCGGCTTTAATCCATTTATTTGTAACTGGCGCCCGTTTAACATGTTTAGGTGAGCGATGAATTTCCGCCCGGACCGAAATTGGGGATTATACCTACGTAGTACCTACCTAGTTGGAGCTGTCGGCAGATTTAATTGTGTGACCGGGAGTGTCGTTATCGGGGAATGGAAGTTTAGGAAATCGTTTATCTCCGCTACATTTTCATTGAATCGAATCTGTTTAGGGGGAGAGGAGGGACGGGGACGGGGATCCTGAATACCTCAATTAAAATCACTTCTGTTCCCGATCCTGTCGAGGGAAGTTACTTTACTCTTGTTTCTTGTTTCGTTGGAAGGGAATTTCGTGTTTAGTTAAGGCGCGTTATTTCTCGATCATTATCTCGCTGATTTAATTATTGTTCCTTCTGTCTATTCTGAATAACAATAATTACGGTTATTATTGTCTGATTGTCTGAATATTCACAACTGTTTGATGCTTCTCTTAATGGAGATCTTCAAATTTGTGTGTTAAATTTTGTTAATCGGTGTTAATCCAAGCTGTTTGTCGGGGATTAACCGGTTAACCTTTTCAGTTTGGGCACTGCTAGAGCTCTGTAACTTCGCAATCATGCGCATTACGTTTTCGTGAATTTGGTCTAATTCGGTTGAAATTTGATTTTTTCACATGAAAATGGAAAATGACCAGAAACTGATCAAAACCTGGTTAAGAGGTCATTTGGTTGTTGTTATGAAACACTGTCTCTACATCCACTTTTACCGTGGAGTTAACTCGGCCACTAAATCCATGGCCATTTCATTTTCTTGCAATTCCAAAAAAGAGAAAGAAACTCTTCTTATTTCTTCAAATTCCCTTTGAAAAAAAAAAATCGTTCCAGTTTGTTGATTTTGTAAAAACATGTCGGAAAATAGCGAATATCTAGCGGCCGTCTCGATCAACCAACATTTCGCTTCGCATCATCTGAAATGAGACGTTGCGTAATTTCTTGAGATGAATGGACATTTTCGTGATAGCACCGAAAAGCTCTCTGAAGAGCTTCGTGGTCAGTCACGAACTCACGACAATGTTCCGTTGTCTTCTAGATGGGACTATACTAAGCCATGTAAGTAGGGTACCTGCATTACCGACACGTGTCGGTACCCTACATGTAAGCGGAAGTAAAATCTGTTAGAAAATTACCTAAAACTTGCATAAAGCATACTGGCATAGTATGAAAAGCATAGTTCAACTGGAACGTCCCACTCGTTACATTTTCACCCCTTGCCTGCCTACCCCTTTTCAAAGAAACCATTGCGGATAAAGAAAAAGAAAACAGCACTTAATGAACACAGAAATCCAGCCACAACGATAACACACTCCATACATTATGCAGAACCAATTACATGCACATTACAACTTTCCCCTCGTAATTTCCGTAGGAAAAGAAAGAACAAACAAGCGTCCTTCCCGTTCCTAAGTTCGCCCTTTCAGCGGCTCCCTCAAAATCCCGGAACATTTATCCGAGATTCCCTTAGAATTTAATTAAATTTGTCAGCAGCGGGTAAATGCATCATGCATACTTCTTTTGTCGGGCTTTCATAACGAGCACGAAAAGCCCCCGGAAGAACGAACTTCTCGCCTCTCCTCTACACTCTTCGAACTCATCCCCGCGGTTCGCGGTACGCACGCGAAAGTTTTATCAATGCGCCGAAGTGATCAAGGCGTCACTTCAAAATTCACGTCATGCGTCAGATCAGTCAAAAATGTCATTATTTATTATTGTTTGTTGTCTCGGCTGATCAATTAGACAGACTTAACCAGCAGCGGTGGAGGCGAGCCGCGAAGGACTCAATATTACTATACAATCAACGCGTATCCCGATCATCTTTTCATTCAGTCGATATAAATATTTTAGATGTCAATTCCTGTTTTATTGGATTCCTTCGTTCCAATTCCGATGTCGACGTCGCTTTATGGACTGAATTATCGTTATTTCCCGGGGAATTCGCGCGACAGCTCCTGAGAAGCCGGGACCTGGATATTGCCTCCTATAATTCCTTCCCGAATTTCCCGGCTGCTTGGAATTCCTTCAGATTGCAATTTTTAATTTTGTCAGCTCAGGTCCCAGTGTTGTTGTGGAAGCTGAACGAGCTCTACCCAGAGCTTCTCTGATTGAGCAAAAAGTTTCAATTTTTTGCCCCATTTCCGGGGGCCGTAACTTTTCTTCAGCACTTTTCGGCGTTTCAGCAGGAAAAGCTTGAAACAATATTTATCGTGCGTGAACCCCCTCTCCCTTCTCAATTTATCAATAAATCTTCACTCGAATTTTCTGTACTGTACTGAGAAATGGAGCGTCTCTTGTATGATTATAGAGATCTTAGTCATAGTTTCTAATACCAAGGAACCATCATCAGAGCTGATGAGTTATTTATTTGGCCTCAAATTTGATTTCTACATGTTTTTGCGACTCGCTCGTTCTATTTATTTTCTAAATTTAAGCGTATCAAATTCGTGAATCTTATTATTTGATCCGCCATGACGAAGTCCAAAGAAACTCCAATAAATCAGATGGCGACGGTGATAAAGGAAACGCCAACCTCTCGAGTACTGCAACAATTGCGCGCATGCAGGATTTAATTTAAGTACTTTCCGTGGAACGTGGAAATATAAACATCGGGATTGTTAAGGCCAACCTTTATTTAGTTTTCATAAAATCATTTATGATTATTAGAATCTAAGAATTATTCCAACAACAATTTGTTAGACGCGACAACGTCGCAACAAGTATACCTATACCAAACCTGCGTCTGTCTCCCACCTGAAGGGATGAGAAGAGGGAAAATGAAATGTAAGAGAGATTCGAGAATAAACCTTTAACCAGTAAACACGTCCTTATTATTATTCTGTGAAAACTAAACTTAGAGTCGTGAAGTACAATTACTAACTATTTTATTGCTTTCAAAATTTAAATAAAGTAACCAGCCCAAATCAAGATTACTAGATCATTTCATGATCATTCCACAAATCAATTCATGGTCCTTCGAGCAGATTTCGTGTCGAGAAATCAACATTAAACAAAATACCTACAAGAAAGCAAGAAAACTACGAGTTATAAAAAGTTACAATCTACAGTCTGGAGTTGAGAAAGGCTACAATCAATTAGTCTGGAGTCGAGGTACTATATTTTATTCCTTTATTACTATTTCCATTTGCCGATTTATTCCTGTTTATTACTTTTAAATTTGTGTCAAAATGAGTGAAACAGAATTAAAAACTAAAAGAAAAATCATTAAATCGCATTTAACAAAATTTACTAACCATTTTGAAACTGTAACTAAGCAAACAGAAATTACTGAAAAAGACAAAGTACAAATAGAAATAAAATTTGAAAAGATTGTTCAGTTGTGGGATGAATTTGCAGACGTACAGTATCAGTTGGACGTTTTAGCAGAAGAAATAGATTCTAAGGAGAGAGAAACCTTTGAGAAAAATTATTATGATATAGTTACTGACGTAAACATATTTCTTAGACCTGTTGTAGAAAACATTTCAGCCGCATCTTCTGAAGCTAGTAGTACTCGTAACTCAAATCAAGAATTTGTTAAGCTCCCTCCAATCAAACTTGCCACCTTTGAAGGGAACTATTCTACTTGGCTAGAATTTAAAGATACCTTTTTGGCTTTGGTTGACAAAAATCAATCATTGAATAGTATTCAAAAATTTTATTATTTAAAATCCTCTCTAGGTAACGAAGCTGCTCAATTAATCAAATCAATAGAGGTCTCAGCTAGTAATTATGCTATTGCATGGCAAATTCTATTAGACAGATATGAAAACAAAAAGTTGATTATCCATAATCATATTCGAGCCATTTTTGAGCAACATTCAATTATTAAGGAATCTAGTATCGAGTTGAGAAATCTATATGACAACACTACAAAACATTTGAGAGTTTTGAAAAATCTGGGAGAACAAGTAGATTCGTGGGATAGGTTAATAATTTACATTATTTGTAATAAATTTGATATGATCACAAGACGTGAGTGGGAGTCATATAAATATAAGGCAGATTTGCCAACTATGGATGATTTAAATACATTTTTAAAATACAAGTGTGACATATTAGAAAAACTAGAATTGACAAAAACTGAAAGACAAAAATATAATTATTATGAAAACAGTTCTCAGTCGAACTTCAATAAAGGTAAGAATTATTCATACAATAAAAAATATTCGAACAGTTTTGCAGCAACGACTAGTAATAATAATAGTGGCTATAAACATTCGAGGTGTGTATTTTGTGAAAATACTGATCATTTTATTCATCAATGTAAAGATTTTATAAACTTAAATGTAGAAGAGAGAATCATTGCAACAAAAAACAAACAATTGTGCTTTAATTGCCTTCGTGATAATCATAATTCGTGGAATTGTTTAAATAAATTTAAATGTTTAAAATGTGGTAAGAAGCATCATACTTTGTTACACATTAATATTAAGGAAGGGGAGATGTCGAGTTATAATAATTCAAGGTCGTATACTCCTGAAAATTCGCCAACAGATCGATGCGTAAAAGTAACAGCTGCAGGTGCAGGCTGCTCGTCTGACTCTAGACGAGGGGATGGGGTAGCATTAGCATCAGCATCTCGCTCGCACTCGCAATCGGTGATGCAATATCCTAAAGAAAACCAAAACCAACGTGAAAATACTAAAACCAAAAATACTACAACTGCGACTTCAATCAACAATCATACCTTCGAGCATTGCCCTGTTGCCGGGTTGCCAAATAATAATTTAGAATCCCAAGTCTTATTATCTACAGCAGTAATAAAATTAAAGATAGGTGATAGAGAATACTTCTGTCGTGCGTTATTGGACAGTGGATCGCAAAGTCATTTTATTACTGATGAATTATGTGATAAACTACAATTAGAGCGCACCAAAATAAATCATGTTGTGAAAGGTGTAGGAAAAATCCTGACAAATATAACAAATGAAGTTAATGTAACAATTAATTCAGTATACAATGATTTTAGTATGGATCTCAAATGCTTAGTAATTCCCCAGATTACTGACAAATTACCTATTAAATCATTTAAGAGAAATATTATCTCTATTCCTGAAGAGTTCAAGTTAGCTGATCCGAGTTTCAATAGTAGTGGGAATATAGATATTTTATTAGGTTCTACCGTATTTTGGTCAGTTTTATGTCGAGATCAAGTTAGTATTGGCGATCATTTACCTAAACTACAAAATACAAAATTAGGTTGGGTGATTGCAGGCAGTCTATCATTATGTACTACGATAAAAATGGAATCTTCTTCAGTTAGTTGTTTAACTCTAAATGAAAATCTTGATGAGAAACTAACTAAATTTTGGGAACTTGAAGAAGTGAACAATAAAATCAAATTTTTAACAGAATCGGAAAAGTATTGTGAAGAGCATTTTTTGAAAACATATAAACGAAATGAGCAAAGGAGATTTATTGTAAATATTCCATTTAAAAACAATTTAAGTGAATTAGGAAACTCTTATGAGACGGCTCTTTATAGATTTCAATCGCTAGAGAAAAAACTAAATAAAAATTCTAATCTTAAAAGGGATTATATTAAATTTATGGATGAATACAAAAGCTTGGGTCATATGACGGAAGTTGTAAATAATGAAGAAAATAAATCGATAGGATACTACCTACCACATCACGCCGTCATAAAACAAGAATCATTGACAAGTAAGTGTAGAGTCGTGTTTAATGCTTCTGAAAAAACTGATACAGGCTTATCTTTAAACGATACTCAATTTTGTGGTCCCTCATTACAACAGGACTTATTCAACATATTGTGTAGATTTCGCATGTACAATTATTGTATTTCTGCTGACATTAGCAAAATGTACAGGCAAATACTTATTGATGAAAACCAAAAACAATACCAAAAAATTTTGTGGAGACCAGATGATACTCAAACAATAAAAACATATAAATTGAATACTGTGACTTATGGAACTGCATCGGCACCATATTTAGCCATACGATGTCTGATACAATTGAGTGAAGAAAACAAATCAAAATTTCCTGAGGCATGCAAAATAATAAACAATTCTTTCTATGTAGACGACTTATTAATGGGTGTAAATTCTAGAGATCAGGCGGTACGACTTCAAAGAGAAGTTACAGAAATATTAGAAAGTGCAGGTTTTGAGTTGAGAAAGTGGATGTGTAATGATGAAAATATTTTAAAGAAACTCAAAGTAAATAACGATCTTGAAGTTAGTGTACTTCGTATAGGGGAAAACGAACTAAGTAAAACTTTAGGTATTTATTGGAACTCCAATCAAGATTCAATACAATTTTCAATTAAACATATGTCATGTGTAGATGTTATAACAAAGAGAAACATTCTTTCTATAATATGTCAAATATTCGACCCTCTTGGGTTATTGGGTCCAGTTATTATATGTGCAAAGCTAATTATACAAGAGTTGTGGAAATCAAAGATAGGATGGGATACTCCAGTTCCAGCCGAGATTCTTACGAAATGGAATTTATTTCGCAATCAATTAGGTGTGTTAACAGAATTTAGGATTCCTAGACAAGTTACAATATCACAATATATAGAGTTAGAAATGCATGGATTCTGTGACGCCAGTGAAAGAGCTTACGGAGCATGTATTTATATGAGGTGTAAAATATCTAATAACAAATTTGTTGCAAATTTACTTTGCGCAAAGAGTCGTGTAGCGTCATTAAAATCAATCAGCTTACCGAGACTAGAACTCTGTGGAGCAGTACTACTTGCTAATTTAGTAAAGAAAACCTTAGATGCTTTAGATTTAAATGTCAACAATATTTTCTATTGGACTGATTCGACTATAGTTTTAGCCTGGATAAGAGGTAGTCCGAGCAAGTACAAGTGTTTTATAGCTAACAGAATTAGTGAGATTCAATCTCTTACAAATATCAACGAGTGGAATCATGTCAGCACACAACATAACCCAGCAGATTTGATTTCTAGAGGTACTAGTCCTGACAAACTTCGAAACTGTAGCTTGTGGTGGCATGGTCCAGAGTGGTTTTTAAAGGATAAAAATCAATGGAATATAGAGAACTTTACTATTAATAACAGTGAGATACCCGAACAACGCAAAACTTGTGTATACATTGCTGTAAATAGTTATGAATTTATTTTAGAATTAATTAAAAAATACTCCAAACTAAACAAATTGAGTCGTGTAGTAGCTTATGTTTTACGATTTATTTCAAATGCAAAGGTAACCAAAATATTGAGACAGAATGGTCCTTTAAATCCTGACGAATTAGAAAATGCAATTAATACTCTGATAAAGCAAATACAAAAACAAAATTTCTCTCAAGAATATGCAAATTTATCTAAGGGAAAGGATATTGAAAAGAACAGTAAACTTTCATGTTTAAATCCCTTTATTCATGATAATTTAATTAGAGTCGGTGGAAGATTACAAAATTCACAGTTATCTTTTGAACAAAAGCACCCTATTATACTTCCAAAAAGCAATATGTTGACTGATCTAATTCTTAGAAATGAACACGAAAACCTTCTTCATTGTGGTGCTCAAATGATGCTTTATTCCATCAGACAAAAATATTGGCCAGTTGACGGTCGTAGATCCTGTAAGAAAATAATTAATCAATGTGTTGTATGTTTTAAAGCAAAGCCAAAACCTTGTACATATTTAATGGGTAACTTACCTGATGTCAGAGTCCAAGTATTTAGTCCTTTTCAAAACGTTGGCGTGGACTACGGTGGTCCCTTTTTGGTGAGAAATAAACCTTATAGAGGAGCGAAGCTTGACAAAGTTTTTATTTGTCTCTTCGTGTGTATGTGCACAAAAGCTATTCACATAGAGTTAGTGACTGGGCTGACTACTAAAGCCTTCATGTCTTGTCTTAGTAGATTTATAAGTAGGCGTGGCAAACCAACAAATATATACTCTGACAACGGTTCAAACTTTGTGGGTTCAAAAAACGAATTAAATAAACTGTACGATTTTCTAAAAAGTAATTACGAAAACATTTCTGATCATTTGGCTAGTGAGAGAATAAAATGGCATTTTATTCCTCCCAGGTCTCCAAATTTCGGGGGAATTTGGGAGGCAGGTATAAAAAGCGTAAAAACTCATCTTAAAAGAGTAGTAGGCAGTAACAGTTTCACTTATGAAGAGTTCTGTACCATTTTGATACGGATTGAGAGTATTTTAAACTCCCGTCCACTTTGCCCCTTGACACAAGACCCTGACGACCTCACAGCGCTGACTCCAGCACACTTTTTAATTGGTAAATCATTGACTGCTGTCCCTGAAATAAACTTGCTGGATGTGCCAGAAAATCGTCTAGATAAATTTCAACGTCTACAAGCAACAATTCAAAGATATTGGTCAAGATGGCAGCGCGAGTACCTGACTGATCTTCAAACCAGAAACAAATGGAAGCAAAATTCACAAAGTCTTTTGCAAATTGGAACCATGGTGCTTGTTAAGCACTCCGATTCAATCACCTTGGAATGGCAGCTAGGAAGAATCACTGCGATACATCCAGGAAATGATGCTGTAATACGTGTAGTGGATATAAAAACTCGCTCAGGTGAAATACGGCGAGCCATTACCAATATTTGTGTTTTACCAATGGACTGAATCAACAAAATTAGTGTTGTGAATCTAAATGTTTATTTCTATTAGAACGAACTGATTAATTGGTCATTGTTGTGAATCTAAATGTTTATTTCTATTAGAACGAACTGATTAATTGGTCATTGTTGTGAATCTAAATGTTTATTTCTATTAGAACGAACTGATTAATTGGTCATTGTTGTGAATCTAAATGTTTATTTCTATTAGAACGAACTGATTAATTGGTTATTGTTGTGAATCTAAATGTTTATTTCTATTAGAACGAACTGATTAATTGATTATTAATAATTTATGTTATGTCTTTTCATATGTTGAAAAATGTTTGATACATTATTTCAAGGCGGCCAGTATGTTAAGGCCAACCTTTATTTAGTTTTCATAAAATCATTTATGATTATTAGAATCTAAGAATTATTCCAACAACAATTTGTTAGACGCGACAACGTCGCAACAAGTATACCTATACCAAACCTGCGTCTGTCTCCCACCTGAAGGGATGAGAAGAGGGAAAATGAAATGTAAGAGAGATTCGAGAATAAACCTTTAACCAGTAAACACGTCCTTATTATTATTCTGTGAAAACTAAACTTAGAGTCGTGAAGTACAATTACTAACTATTTTATTGCTTTCAAAATTTAAATAAAGTAACCAGCCCAAATCAAGATTACTAGATCATTTCATGATCATTCCACAAATCAATTCAGGGATGACGGGTAGGTATTTTTAGTCAAACAGCTGCAGTCGTCCTGGTCCTGGTCCTGCTGGCGAAACGGCGCTTGACAACCGAAGAGCCGAACCGAACCGAGAGAGCGTTTTTTCCATTTGTTTCCGTCCGTGTTTACTTTAAACTTTCAGTGAACTAATTACGAAGGCACAAAGCCGGCTCGGACGTGTTTACTTTACCGGTTCGCGGAACTGCCGCTCTCAAAGCCGTGCACTCCACTCACTCACCAGCACCACCGTCGTCATCATTGATTCAATCAAATCCAGATCAACACTGGTAAGTGATTGTTACTGAATTAATTATAAACAAACTCGACGGATGGACGTGTCTACCAATCGATATACTCCCGCATCAGCCCACTGACAGACCAATAAAACCAAATACAACTCTTATTTCATAGGTACTTCTTTTTTTATAATAAAATAAATAAGGTATACATTCATCGTTGTATACGGGTAGGTTTTTGTCAGAGTTGTCTTCGATGTTAAATAAGCGAGTTAAGGGCAGAATTCTGACGTCACAACTGCCGCGTGTACTCATCATCACAGACGATGTTATGTGGGGCTGGTATCTCGAGGTAGTAAGCGGATATCGAAGTGCCGTTTTCACCATTGTCGTCAGAAAGTCCAGGAGAATATATGATGGAAAAGGCCTCTTATCTTCAGTCAAAAAACACCCTCAATTGTTTTACTTAAGCAACAACATGGGAGAGTAGTTTTTCCGACATTTTTGATAAATCAACTGTCTTTTAGATAGAGAAAAATGATCCGTGTGAGATTTATGCTCGATAAAAATGCCTACAAATTGAGACTTGCGAAATGAAAATCGGTGAACAAATAAAAAAATATTATCGCAAAAAAGTGTGCAAAAGAGGGACACTGTTACCGTTTTTACAGTTCTAATGTTCAATAAAAAAAGATTCAGCCACTCACATTTCAAAGCTAAAAAAGGTGAAATTTTGCCTCTTTTTTCTTTTATAAACTGGCTTTAAATTAAACAGGGAAAAATATCCGTGAAGCAGGCTTAAAGAAAAATTAGACAATGATAAAAACTTCTTTTCACTTTTGTTTGATGGCCTGAGTTGAAATTGTTTACCTCATTTAAAAAAAGTGCGAATAAACGACAGGCGCGAGTAAATTAAAAAAAAAAAGACTAGCTCCTCTCTACCCCCAGGTAGCTGAGACACGTGATTATAACGTCATATTATCGTCATAATTAGTCACTGACGTCAGCAACCGATAAATAACTTAGAAAACACGATCTTGAAGTACTTATTGATATCTCACCTAATTTAATACAACCCATAATAGGAGACGTCAAAAAGACGTCACTTAACGTGTTTTTAACTTTCTATGCACGTTTGAAACTTGAAAGCCCAAAATTTGGAATATATTCTTTTAAAACAAGTCAAATGAAGAAGCTGAAACCAGAACTACAATTAAGTATTTGCTTATTAGGTCAACATTACGTGTTTATTTGGTAGTTTTTACGTCATTTTTTGATTCATTACGTGATTCTCACGTGAATAAATGACGTCTTTGATTTTCGATATCAAGATGTCATTCTCACTTCGCTAAAATCGTAATTTGACATTATCGATTACCAAAAAGTGTCGTCATATCGACGTTGCTCTGCTACCTGGGAATTGCTACCTGCGTATTTTATTGACACGTTCAATGGTATAAATAAATCGAAAACTCTGAACTTATTAACGAATATCGCTTAAGGAAAGTCAGATTCGGAATGGATATTTTAAGACACGTTCTTTTAACGTCATATTTTGGTGATAAATGAATTATAAATGATAGTTAAAGGCAACCGATAGAAGACGTTAAAAAGACGTAAATTTACCTCAATTTTGCGACGTTGCCTCTGTTAGTAACGTGTTTTTAACGTCACGTAAACGTGGAACTTGATAGACGAAATTCGGAAAATCATTTTTTTAATACTTGAGACAAGAGAAGCTGAAACGAGAGCTAATTCTTCATTGATGGAATGAAACAAATAAGGGTTTTTTAGGTCAATATTACGTGTTAATGTGGTTTTTTACGTCGCTTTTTGATTCATGACGTGATCTGTGATTCTTACGGGAATAAATGATCTTCGTCATTAAGACGTCATTCTCACGTTCTTAAAATTTTAATTTGGTGTTACCGATCACCAAAGAGTGACGTCACATTGACGTTACATTGCTAGTGCTACCGGGGCCACAATTTTGAACGTCGTGTACAATTTTTTTGTTTTATCAAAGAATTACCGTATTGCTGCGAGTAGAAGGTTTGAAATTGTAAGCCTGAAAGAATTAGGTAGGTAATTAAGGCACCAAAAGAATTCTGATTGGAAGTGTATTTATTCAGAGAAACGATCTAAGACTTGTGTAAGATTAAATTTGGAGCTGCTTGATAATTTTAGCTCGTGCACATAATAAGAGCCCCTTGATGAGATTTGTATTTTATTTTATGAAAAAAATTTAATTAACTCCGCCTCCTTAGAAACGATTCAACATCTAGCAACGATTTGCCCTTTCCTTTAATATCTACTCTTCAAAACTCCCTCTCTTTCTCTTTCTCTCTTTCTGCCTCTCTCCTCTTTTCAACTCTGAACCCCGAAGGAAAATCTCAAGTGGTTTCAGACGTATGTACCCACTGCTACAGCTTTCTCCGATAAGGGATAAAAACTCGAAGATCTTTCATAAAAACTCGCAATGGCGGTGAGCTGAGTTTACAAGAGATATCAAGCGCCGGCTGCCCTTATTTGCTCGCTTCAGCTTATACGAGAGAAGAGCGAAGGCTAAAAATATAAGGCGAGTTTATGAAAGTGTGTCAGGATTCGGGAAAGTCTTGTTGAGTTCTACCAACATTGCGATAAATAACAGCTCTTCTTGTACTAATCTGGTTCTGGTTCGGAGAAACTGATTTTATGCTGAACATTTCCAACTTCTCCATCACCCCACCCAGCCAGACGCATTCTATTTCCTAAACGGAAGTCGTATGTCGTATTATACTTATACATACATTCACACATATACGTAGGTAGGTAGAGAAACAGAAAAGTTTTGTTGTTCTTATTCTTCTTATTGCTTGTGCGAGGAGTGTTCTCGTTTTAATATAACGTTATAGGTACGAGTTGGGGAAAATGGGAAACAGAGTTAACTACTTGCTGTTGCCTTCGTTCCAACTAAACTTAATAATTACAAGACACTATAAGAACTATCATTGTTTCTGCACGTAAAATTTAGTTGTTTTTTTTTCGAAAACGGGTACTGCTATGCAGTCATCATATCTGCGACATTTTTATCAATATTTACTGAAAGAGGCCCCACGTTGGGCGCCAAATTTATAATTTCTAAAAACGGATGAGATTTAATTTAGAAGACTGATAAATCAGTATTAATTAATTCAGTAGAGGGAATAAATAAATAATAACACTTTCCTGGTTTCTCACGTCCAGAGTACTAGATGGATAAATTCCTGGAGGTGAGAAATGGGAATTATAGCAAACCTGGTTCCTGGGTAAGTATCGTACAAGGCAACAACACGATAAAGTCGCTGCTGTAAGCTGCAATGGCTCAGTAGTGCCACTGCTGACCTGCTCTGCTATGGGACTCGGGACTGGGATAATGGTACTAGTGATATACCTTCATAGATCGACTGACACGTTATTTCAAATTTGATTTTTTAAGGCTTTACCTTACATTTTTCTCCCCATCAATTTTATAAGTGAAAAATTTCAAGGAACACATCTCCCCTTAATTTTTATGCAATTGCTATTCCTAGAATTTGAGTTTGACAGTAGCCATCTGTCAGAAACGTAATTTGTATCCGAGCCATATCAAAAACAGCCACACATCGAACAATCCTGTTGGGATTAATTTTTGTCATATTTTTGACAGTGATCAAAATTTGACAGCCGTTATTGAAAGCGTAAATATTCCGATCAACGAATTTTTCATTTTGATAAAATTTAGAGTCCGCTCCAAAAATGAGTTTGGTCACTTGCGCGAAAGACTTGAAATTCTACAGCTGGCCGGACGTATCGCTTCTGGGCGTATACGAACCCTGCGAAGACTCCCAGACCATAAAAGGGATATCCTGGTGCAAGGATGGCGAGAACGTGGTGGCGGTGAGAAGCAGAGGGCATCCCGTTATCCTGGTGGCTCCGGTCAAGATGAAAGAGACCATCGAGCCCATCCACCACATCAAACACCCCGGAGTGACGGCGGCCGCCTTCACCACGACCAACTTGAATATCGCCCTGGGGACCGTGAACGGCGAGATAAAAATTTACGACGCGATCGAGAAGCAAATCGTCAACACTTACCAGAAACTACCTCGCCTCGTGCAAGAGTTGGAGTACCTCAAAGATGACGCGGCTCTCGTCGCCGGCTGCAGCAACGGCCAAGTAATTTTATACGGCCAATCTAATAAAGAATCCTACTTGAATCTGCAGATTCCGTACAGCAACAGTTTGACCGCGTTGAAAGCCCACAAGTACCAGGCCGATCTTCTGGCGGCGGCGAGCAAGGAAAGTTACATGTGTGTTTGGGACGTCGAGACGTCGGAGAAAAAATTGGTAGGCAAAGACCACCACGGCATCGTGACGGATCTAGCTTTCGATGAAGCGACCATCTCTTCCGTTAGCGTCGACAATTATCTAATCTCTTACGACCTGAGAGTCCAGGATAAGATCTCCTGCTACAATCTGGCGTGCCCGCTGTCGGCAATATCGTTCCTGGTGGACTCTTACGAGATCGCTGTCGGTACCTGCGACGGTCAATTGCGGTCCTACGATCGAAGGTGTATGACGTCCCCGGTCCATGCGGTAGTCGCTCATAACTCTTGGATAAGAAAAATCGCTTTCCCGGCTGTAAAATCGACCAGGAGCCTTGAAGGGAATGGGAAAGTCCACAAGAAATTCAAATCGAAAGGAGTGAAGAAGTGTCAAGGCGGCGGATCAAGGGAGAGTACTTCAATACCAGTACCGGCACCAGCTTCTGGTGATTACTCCCCACCTCACGAGGAAGTATCGGATGAGGACGAAGATATGAAGAGCATCGCTTCGGAGGAGATAATCGACGGTAGTGATGATAAGTTTACCGTCACTGCTGAAGATTTAAGATTCCTGGTGAAGAAGATCGAGAAGCATGTCAGTGCCAGGAGGATGGAATTTGAGGAGAAGATGTCGCAGAAGTTTTATATGATGAGGATCGACAGTAGCAAGCAGTTCATTGCTTTAGAGGAGGAGATCAACGAGAACTGGCGCACGTTTATAAGCTCTGTGAAACGTTTCAGGATGAGTGAGGTTAAAAGTATTGGAAATGGAAAATAATAAAAATTATTTGGTTTTTTTTTAAGTTATTTATTAGGGGGGGGGGGCGAGAGAAAATTATTAACTAGAGGGCCCAACTATGGGATCGTAAGAAAAAAGAGATAATGGTAGCAAATTTTGAGAGATAATTTTTCTCTGATACTTGTAAATAGAGAGATCAAGTTAGGTAGATCAACCAACTCAAAACTTGTAGACTGGATTCTGGAGATCGGTATTAATGTTCTGTTGGTGCCACAAACGGAGAGTTTGATTCGCTCTTTTTATCGCGATCTCTTCGGGAATTAAATGGAAATTTTGATGTTGCTACCTGTAGTCGAACAGCCAACGGTTGTTTCTTTAATGCTTAGGTACTAGAAGAGATGAGGTGAATGATTGGAGATAGCGTTGCCGGAACGGAATTATGCGAGTCTTGTTAAATTTAAATCGGCACACGACGTTCGATGTTGGGGTGGGTCACTGCTGGAAAGTCTAATAAGGTAATTAAAGAATTGAGGTCATCATTAATTATGTAAAAGAGAAAAATCGGTTTTCCAATTACCAAAAAGACGTCATAAAGTTACCAATTTTCTTTTTTTGCCATAAAATTTATACTGCTAGTTTCCAGAAAAAAAGTGTTCTAAATATTGCCAAAAATAGCATTACTAAATGCGCAATCGCTCCCTAGACTTGAAAAAGGCTACCACAGCTTTATTATTGTTGCTTTAAAGAACAGTGAATTTTATCTCGTAGGTATTGCCGATCTCTAATTGCATTAACATTTTGTAGTGGCTCGCTTCCAGCTGAAAAAACTGTTTTATTGCAGTTGGAGAAGTTTTTAATGTTCTTGAAGTTGAGTGCCTGCTCGTAGAATAATAATTAATCAATTAATCTTGATGATGAAATGGGAATGAAAAGGTTGTTAGTTAATCTTTCTGCATGAGCTTTATTTATTTATTCATTCATTCTGATATTACTCACTCGAGATAACTACTTGAACTCAAGTTTTTTTTGTAATCCTAATAATTATGGCCGGAGATAAGGTAGACGACATGAGGCATAAAGATAAAGTAACGCGTGGTGACGTGGCATTTTAATCTACGATGGATATACACACAACCTCTCTTCCTCCTCGTCCTCCTACTTCTCCCGTTTGTCTTTAAAATATCGCCGGGGGTTATTCAACCCGCGGGAATCCTAGAATATTATGCTCTATATGCTGGTTGTTGTTGATCTGCTACACTCTGACTGACTGTGCTTCTGCTATTACTAGTGTTGGTGTTAGTATCGCTACAGCTACAACTAAATAACACATCCCGCAGGAATGCCATCAACCAACTTCATTACTGCACGCAAATATCTGTTGCTGGAGCTGGAGCCTGGCATCTCGTGTATATTCCTGCGTGCTTTAATTCTAATTAATCTATAGATCAAAGAGAGAATGCTCGTCTTTATAAATGGTGAAATGCCATTACGCTATCGCAATGATTATTATTACAACCAGAAGTAGGAGAATCTCTGACGAAGGAAGATTGCTCCTGTACAAGAGGAAGGAATTTCTATTAATATGATTGATGCTGCGGTGCTGATCATCCATCCTTCTTACATCGCTGATGTTTAAAATTAGATTCTTCTTATACTTACTTATACCGAAACTGTACAGAGTCGGTAATGGATCACCTCGTATTTATACGCCAGGCTTGATAAAAAGAGTTTTAATCGATCATTCTGGAAGCACCCCCCTATGATATAACCCCAAATCGATCTTTTTCTCCATTTTACAGAAATAAAACTAAATACTGGAACGACTTTTCCCGAAATTCTGCAAGAAAATTCTTCTTAAAAGACACCAACTGGCTTTCTCGGAAGAAAATGAATGATAAATCTTCAGAAAATCGACTTACCCGATCAATAATTTTAGTGTCAGATCAAAGCGTATCTTGAAACAATAGAGCCCCAAATTTTACCTATCCAATAAGCTCGTTTTTCTCTATTGTCAGAATCGTGGGAGGAAGTATCGTGAAAAGAATTGCTACAAAATCTTTCCTTTCACCAAAATTTGTATTTAAAACCCTTAAAAAATGGTACTGGGCTCCATGTGTAAAGACCGCAGTGAATTGCAATTGTCATTTTAATTTTTTTGTCAAACTGCCCCTTGTTGTCACGATTCAGGTAGTAGAGCTACGTCATTAAGACGTCATTTTTTAGTATTCGACGACGAAGAATGACGAATAGCTGTGGTCTTCTCAATTTGACTTGCTGGTGCTGCAAGTATGTGAAAAACAATATTTACCCGATTTTGTATCAAGTGTGACGTGACGTTAAAAACACGTCATTTACGCCGACGTCATAAAATTGGATTAAATTCACGTCTTTATGATGTCATCAATTTTTTGTTTTTTAATAATTATCTACACATATTGGATACCAATACTAAACTAAATGTACGTGTTTTAGACGTCGCTTATTATAGATTACTGACGTCAGCGGCCAATTATCACCAAAATATGACGTTATAATCACGTGCCTCTGCTACCGGGGAATCGATCGCTCTAAAATCTTTAAATGGATT
Organism: Malachius bipustulatus; assembly: GCA_910589415.1. Classification (NCBI taxonomy): domain Eukaryota; kingdom Metazoa; phylum Arthropoda; class Insecta; order Coleoptera; family Melyridae; genus Malachius; species Malachius bipustulatus. The sequence goes on from OU342632.1 coordinate 17,495,487, forward strand.
ATTTTTTAGAGATTAACAAGCATTTTTCCCTCCTTTCAGAACATGAGCAAGTATTGACCTCAACCGACCGGAGATGCCTTCTTCTGCAACGCTTGCCGCACTTCTCCTGGTGTTCCTCCCGACCTGCCTCCTCGCCCACGATGACGACCTCTCCTTCGACATCTCCAACGACGTGGCGGCCTTCGAACCGCTCGCTTCTGAATCGACGCAGCAAGACGACGTCCACATCGCCTACGTCGGGCGAGTCTTCAACCTCCAAGTGAAGCGACAGGACGGACAACCGGTTCGAGTCTACGAGGTGAGCGTTACTCTTGTCACTTTTTCTTTTTTCACCGCAGCACAGTTCTGTTTAAACGATACTAATCGCAGGCAAAAAAGAAAAACAGTCATCCCCTCCCATCCTGGCTGCTCTACGACAAGACTGAAGGAGCCCTCTGGGGGGTCCCGTTGAGAAGAGACATGGGGCTTCTGAGGGTGATAGCCAGACCAAGCAACGACGATGCCAGCCTCTCCGAGGAGCACCTGATCCGCGTCTTGGACGCCGATTCTGAGACTGAAGGGATCGAAAATTGCACCCCGCGGGAAGAATCGACGGTCCTTAATCTCATCGTCGATAAGGAGATGAACCGGATCAAGCCCAAGGAGAGAGTGGTTGCTGTTAATAATCTCGCGAAATATTTAGGAATACCTTACGTACGTAAAGTTTGCTTTGATTAGTTTGTACGCTCGTTCAAATCGATAATATGATTCCTGCTCTATTAGAGTGCCTTCGTGTTGTACCCGTCGAACGAGGAAGACGACATCACCTCGACTTCGATGATCCAGGCAGGGCCCGGCGATTCCGATTCAACGAGCGGGCGTCCCCGAAGCGGGCTGCGTCTTTTGGTGGGGTGTCAGGGGCAAGTGTGGCCTTCCATGGCGTCGCTGCTCGCCCAGGTCAGACAGCAGGCTCGAGACGGTACTCTGAGTGAAGTGCTGAGACTCCCGTTGGTCGGCTGGAGAGTGAGGAAGATGGATCGTTTGAAAGGAAGGAGGAGGAGACAAGCCGGGGATGATCAACAATACGGTAATTAATTGTCAAAATTTGGATTCTGTCCATGTTGTCTATATAAAAAAATTGTTTTATCCATTGATTTTATCATTACAGAGTCATTTCTTCTATCGATAGAAAAATTTGTCCCGGGTGATTATCTCAAGGCATTTTCTCTTCCAGTTTTTCCTGAAACAATCTGAATAATAAGAGTCGACAGTTTTTGCGCCGAGTTAAAATTAGGTCTTATTACGCGACCAAACCATGTCCCTCAAAATTTTGAAACTGACAGTAATTGCGACGCCATCTTTGACATTTGACACATTAGTTTTATGTCATATAAAGTACATATATCAAAAGTTAACATGTAACGTCTCTAACCAAACAGGTAGCGGTGATTATGAAGACTACTATGATGATTACGAATATGAAGACGAGGAATTGGACGAGGTTCCCGAAATAACCACCACCACCACTACCACCACCACCACAACCACTACCACTACAACCACTACAACTACACCGCCGCCGCCACCCACCACGACTCCTACCACAACCACCTCGACTACAACCACCACTACGACACCACCACCTCCACCAACACCACCATTACCAACAACACCTCCATCCACCACGGCAGCTCCGACTACCACTCCCCAATCCAGCAGTACCACTCACCACCACAGACACCATCACGGCGAAGGCAAGCTCAACGAGTCCGAAATAGGAGCCGCCACGGTGAGTAACTGATCGTAAAGTGCCTACCCCAATTAATTCTCTCGATTGTGTAGAACCATCGCATGAACCACACTCAACCCCGCTTGATCGATGAAGATCTGACTTACCCGGTCACCCCCGAAACCTCCCCGGTGGTCCCTTTTATTGTGACGGAAAGCGATCGTGAAACCAAACCGTCTGTGACGACGACTGCGAGTAGTGACGATGATATCTACGATGAGTACAATTACGATTACGGGAACGGGGACGACGAGGACGACGATGACGACGAAGACGAGGCCGAGAGTGAGACGGTCGTGCCGCAAGTCGTCACTCAAGTCAAGCACACTGTAAGTATCCTTCCGTCTGTCTTATCTTGCCTATGACCGTGGGGACCTGACTGAGACCAATTTTCCTACAAAAAGTTCTCAACCCTTGCGATTCTATTATGCACAGGGTGAATTATTTATTAACGCAATATTTCAGGAACCAGAGATAATAGAAGATACTGAAGCACTAACGACCGAGACGTTCACCACGAGAACTACAACGAGAGAAATCGAGACCACTCCCGGTCGTTCACAGCCTCCTCTTGCGGTAACTGAAGAAGCATTAGTGGCCGAGGACGACTTGGAATTCATCTCAACCACCACTGAAGCTGCTAAAACCAGTACCGCCACCATCACTACCTCTGGTACTAGCACCAGCACCAGCACTAGCACCGGAACCAACACAATCCCTCCCATAATGTCTGGAGAATTTATAACTACCACTACCACTACCACAGTACCACCAAGAACAACAGCTACAAATAATCCCCCCAGCACCATCACCACCACAGTAGTAACTCCCGCAGCAACGACGATACCGGAAGTAGCACCCGCGGCTACCACTCAGGAATCTCTGACGACGCAAGACGATCAACCGACGACAGTCGAAGAGAAGAGTACGATAATGGCGAGAGAAACGACAGCAGCGAAACAGGTGACGACCACGAGACCGACGACCATCGTAAGGGAGGCGACCGAGACGATCGAGTACGAGGTTAAGAACTTCCCGCCGAATGTCGAGAACCGATTGAGGCAGATGTCCGTCTTTGCCGGGAAGCTGTACAGGTACACGATTCCGGAGAACACTTTCAAGGATTTCGAGGATCAGAACTTGAAGATCGAGCTGCTCGACTCCAAGGGACGACCACTCAGCAAGGACTCTTGGTTGCAGTACAACCAGTTCACGAGAGAAGCCTACGGATTGTAAGTATAGGGTTCTTTTGCCTGATTTAATAGCAATTGCATTTTTACAATATTTTTATAAATCCAGCAGCCTTCCAGTTAATTCTTGATCAATCGATAACGCATAGCACTAATTTTTAGGCCGTTAGAGAAAGACGTCTCGAAATGGGAGTACATAGTCCGCGCGACGGACTTTGACGGCGCCTCCTGCGAGGACACCCTCAAAATCCAGGTGCAGCAGCACAAGTACCAGCGCGTGGTGAATCACGAGTTTTCCATGCAGATCCGGATCGAGAAGTCCGAGGAGTTTCCCCACTACGTCGACTGGTGCGTGAAGATCATCAGGGCGCTCGCGCACATCTACAACACGGACGCGGGCGAGCTGACCGTCCGGCACATAAATTACGCCGACCACGATCCGGTCGTCTTCACCTGGACCAACGACTCGGTCCCCAAGAACTACTGCCCCACCTCCGAGATCGAGAAGCTCTACAAGGTGCTCACCGCCAACGACCGCGGCGATCCCTCGATGCAGCTGAACAAGGCGCTCTCACCCGAACTGCGGGTGAAGAAAGTCTCCTACACGGGTTTGGGCGTCTGCGAGGTACCGCAACCCGCCGTGCCGACGCCGCCCAAGAACTTCTCTCCCGTCGTCAGGAACCACGTCGACATAATTCGAGCCGTGGTCGGGGAACTGCTCATTTTTAGAGTACCTGAGGTAGGCGTTTGTCATTTGGTTGCGACAACGAGTGTAACTTTATGAATTGCAGGATACTTTCTATGATCCGGAAGAGACTGATTCGAGGACACTGAACGTCACTCTGCTAACAGCAAACAGGCAGCCAATTCCGGCCAGTAATTGGTTGCAATTCGACCACAAGAACCGAGAATTCTACGGGATTCCCTGGACAAACAGCACGACGGAGTACCAGTTGGTCTGTTTCGATCGGGCCGGTCTCTCCGCGACCGATAGTCTGATCGTGCAGGTCACGTACCCCCCCAAGCTGCACTTCAACGTCGAGTTCAGCATGGTCATCGAAACGACTTACCACGCTTTCGTCAACAGTGCCTCTTTACAAAGAAAATTTGTGGAAAAATTATGTGTAAGTGTATCGATTGTTTCCTCGTTTCGATAATAATATCATTAACTGATAACAACAATTGCAGGATCTTTTTGGAAGTACAAACGCTAGTCACATCCGCCTTTTACCGTTTAAGAAGTTCCACGACTCGGTGATAGCGACCTGGTACAACACATCGCTGGACAGGACCGAGTGTCCGCACGACGAGATCAACCGGCTCGAGTCGATAATCAAACGGAACGGGACCAGCATGAATGTGCGCGTCCAGAACGTGATGGAATTCAACGTCTCGCTGATCAAGATCATCCAGCACGGCAACTGCAAGCCGAAACCCAAGCAGGTGCCGAAATCGAGGCCGGAAGTGTACCGACCGGAGGTGATCCCGGCCGAACGTCCCTACGCCCGCATCCCGTACATCCCGCCCGACGACAACGTCCCCGTCGAGCTGCCGCCGATCCGGGGCAAGATTCCGTCCGTCGTGGACGAGTCCGTCTCGAAATCGTCGGATGACTACCTGCTGACGTTCATCGTCCCGATCGTGATCATCGCGCTGATGCTCTTCCTGGCCTCGATAACGGCCTGCGTCCTGTACCGTCGCAGGCGGAGCGGCAAGATGAGCCTGCAGGAGGACGGGCGCCAGAGCTACGGCAACAAGGGCATCCCTGTCATATTCCAGGAGGAGCTGGAGGAGAAGCCGGAGACCGGGACGAAGGTGCCGGTGATCCTGAAGGACGAGAAGCCACCCCTCGCTCCGCCCGAGTACAGCAAGAGCGGCTCGTTGAAGGTCAACGACGATTCGGAGCCCTATCAGCCGCCGCCCCCGTTCACCCGGAACCAGGACAACGGCAGACAGCCCCGACCAAAGCCCACCCCTACTTATAGGAAACCTCCCCCGTATGTGCCTCCTTAACAATTACACTTCACGTTCCTACAGCAATAATAGGCCTGCCGAGGGTCGGGCCGGATTTCAGGTGGCTTCGTTAAAGTCTTTGGTAGGCGAACTCATTAAGTTGACGGAGATTTTAACGTTGCTTTGAGAAAATGAGGCTTTTTATTAAAACAAAAAAAATCGAGTTGCTGCAGCTGCTTAGCAACAAACCGGCATATCAAACAATATCTTACATTTACATGACAATTTATTTAGTTTTTATATCAGAAAATCTCTTATGAACTGTCATCCTGAGTTCTTGAATAATGGAGAGCGACAGAGCGACCGCCATATTTACTCCAATTAAATTAATTCTTGGAGACTTGCGAATTAACATTGTGTTCTTTATTCTTGATTTTATGAAAGATCTCCAATTGAAATGAATCTCGATAATTAATAATCTTGTAACAGCAGTTTTAGTTTTCTCATTTCTCCTAAGTAATGTGTTGACTAAATATCAAGAAACTAAATGAGACCAAACTTGAAAAATAAGAAGAATTTTGAAGTAAAGGTGACTCCCGAACCCTGACAACTCTCCTTTATCTAAGGACAACAGGAAAAACAAAACTCTCCTTATACAACCTTCCTTATGATTTCTATTTCTCTAATACTTATTATCTCTGTGATATTTTTTTGATATCTTTTGAAAAGTAACACGTCTGTGGGTGAAATATTATCGAATAGTGTTGCGTATTGTTATATTTAATGGAGTACCACTAGTAGACTGGAGATTGTAATAAATAAATGAGAAGCGTGTGCTAGGTAGCTTTTATAAGATTACATGATAACAGGCAGCTTCTTAAGCGGGGGTGTCTCCTGTCCTATTATTTAAGTAGGTACTTACCCTTTGTACTTATTTATTAATATACCTACCTACGATATTAAAGGAGTCCCAGTCCGGGTGTGATTTCTAACCAGCAGCTGTGATAGTGATGCTATACTTTTCCTAATACTCAAATAAATGAAATTAAATGATCTGATGTATGTAGCAGTAACGGCGCCCTCTGTGTTAGGACTCACGCACCGGGGCCTGAGTTCGGCTTACTCCGAGAGTACTCCTTCACTTTAAAGGCTACAAACCAAAATCAGTGACCGATTTGAATGAATCTCCCCAATTATTTTATTATCGTAACAATGATATACATACCTAAATAATTAAGTCTAAAATAATTTTTATATGGAAATTTTGACTGCAAATTTTATTTAATATATTTTACATTTTTATGATTTATAATTATTATTATTATAAGGTGAATTATTTTTCTTACAGCCCATGAATTACTAGGATGCAGTTATTTCAAATTGAAAAATTACCTCTTTGATTTAATTCAATTCAAATTCAACAATGCACTTCCAGATGTTTTTAAATTAGGGTAGGCCATGGAAATATTCGAATTATGTTGGTACCTTTTGCAGTGCTGACCACTGACACTACCTATCTTTGGTAAAATAGCAAAATATTATTTTGAGTCTGGTGGACAACTCAATTGATTATTTTTACGATTTTTTCCCCTAAAATTTCATGATAATAACATTAACATGGATTTATTATTGCCTCAATTACCGGCGTTATAGCAGCACCAATGGTCTTTTAAAGAAGACCCATACTACAGCCCCGATAACCGTGGCAATGATAAATCCATGTCTAATTTTTTTAAATTCTAGGAAAAATCAATGACAGATTATAATGCGGATTATTGAAGGGTTATCGGCGCTCTCACCTACTCATATATTTACAGCCGCTGCTATCTCCATGATTGGGATGAAAATAACTGGCTCACTAAATCCACGGCTATTTATTTTTGTTTAAATTACAGGGGAGAGAATCAGTCGATGAACCAAACTCTGATGTATCAGGTTTTAAAGAATTGTTGGTCATCTACGTCAGTAAAAGATACACTTTTAAAGTTGTTAATCACTAATCAAATTCAAAAACACCAGTCTCTGAAAACGTACCGCGCACGGGGCCTAGGATTTAAGTGGGCGCGTTAGCTCCACGGTAACGATTTGTTACCAATCAGATTTGTTAAAATTTGTATAAAACTTCAGGTATTATAATATGAGCCTCATTGTCATTACTTCCTCTAAAATCATTTTAATAATTATTAACTCTGAATTGTATTCATAGGTCAAAAATATTTAATTAATCTATAGTAGGAAAAATTAGTCCTAATGGCTTTAATTTAATTTCCAGCAGAGCAAGGTTACCAGCTTTAATATCACAGTTCACAGTCAACCTTAATTCAAAAACATATGGAGTGGCATTTGAGTTAATTTGGCAGGTTCTTAAATTATTAATGTTCGCCACACTGACATGTATGGTGAATTTGTATGTAGCGCTAGCGAGTTAGTTAATAATTTGCATTGTTGCCAGACGAAATTGTTGTATTTGCATCACATAATTTGGTGGTTGTAAGAAAAATGACATGGGTACGTAATTAGGAGGAAAAGTTGCAGTACGATTCGCACGCAGCCACTGCGAGTGTAACAATAATTATTGTTGATCTGTCTAAGAGTTGTTGCTTTTCCTGCTCTTTACCCATAATATTACGAATATGATGTAGCATTAAAGAAATACCATTAAGGCTGAATGTTTTTTCGATCATTTATCATTTTTATTAAACTACGAACGAGTTTATGCATTCGCACAATCAAATTCTTCCAAAGTTGTTTGTACTTATGTACGATTTTGTTTACTACTCGTCTAGCGTATTGCAGACCAAGACTTTTATTACTTTTATTATTATAACAATTATTGATTACTGGAATTGTTCTTCTATGATGTACCTACCTATGTATTTATGTATTATTCTTAGCATTTTTATATTTATATATAATACTGTCTTACAATTATTATTATTATTATTATTAATGTAAGTTACCATCACATATTGGATACTAATATAATTTTAGGATACGAGCTTTATTATTTATAGTTTGTTTGAGTTGATCGTATCGGTATCATATAGGATTTGTAGATGGCGGGGATGGACTGGCCGTTAACGAATAATAAAATCTCAAATATCATAGCCAGAACCTAAAAGGGCCAGTTTCGGGTGGCCAATCTGTCCCTGATAGATGGACCGTAGCTTTATTTCATGTTTCATATCATCAAACCCGATTTTTCATGTCATATCAATGCGTAATCGCCCATATCGAATTTTGTATCAACCATTCATAATAATTACTGTTCAATAAAATAATTATTGAAATTCTGAAGTCTCCTTTCTTTTATTCATCCCCGAGCGTTCATACACAACCGCCTCATTACTAAATTGATGACATTTTCTCTCTTAAGCAAGCAATCAAGAGTGAATTACTGCACTCAATTCTCTGTTAGGGAATAACTGTGTTTTACTCAAATGGCAAAAAAAGAAAAATTACGGATTCATTTTTTTATTAGTAAGTATGTATCAATGGTTTAAATACTTGATAAGTTGTGTTTGCAATATTTATGCCCGTATTCACAAACGATAATTTCCTAAATAATTACGTAATCAATTATCCCCATCTCATTCTATTGCTAAAAAACTGCATATCTCCATCTCACTCATTTAATTAATTACGTAATTATTTAGGAAATTATCATTTGTGAATACGGGCGTTAAACTCCTTCTGGCAGTCGCGCTATTTGTAAATGATGGTCCTTCCTGAAGTTTTTAATTCAAAGGCAAGCATAGAGTTTATTGACCTTTTAATTCGAAACTGTCAGTCGAGCAATAAAGTTAACTTTAACCTCTATTTTTAAACATTTTTGTTGTGGAAGATTTGTTCGAGGCTAATATCGATGTTTACATTATTTAAATTTGAATTTCTTCTGAACAAAAAAGTGAACAGGACAAAAAATAAATTGTGATTTTATTAGTAAGTACCTACCCATTTAAAATATTTAGATTAGATACGCTATATTGTTTTGAATACTCGATAAGTTTTGTTCGCAATATTCCAATCAAATCAAACGCCAGAGCTGGCCATGTACTCAAGTATATCACTCGTATTTTTGTTAAGTACAGACTATATAGTAAAAAACTACGAGTTTTTTTTTACTCATGAGTACTTTCCATCCAAAATACTTATACTTACCCGTAGGAGTAAGTACAATTTCAACTACTCGTGAATTACGGGTAGTTTTACAAGTAGAAATAAATAACGTCAGGTCGTCATCAGGGAACGAAACTGATAACAAGTTCACAGTTCTGTACACTTTCACTGTCACTATAGTGTCATACTGTACTGCGTTTTTATTTAACCTGCAATTTAGTTCAGCATAAATTATAAGTCGCCTCCAAGAGTGATAAACTAATTACAATTGCTACAAAAAATGCAATAAACATCGAAATAAATCAATAATTTACTTTATTGTTTTTGCTGGGTCAAATTTAGCTGTCACAAGCATGACGTCACAGGCTACACGCTACCCTACCTCGTTTCATGTTTATGTGTATCATGCATGAGTAAAACTACTGGTACTTGCTACTCGGGTTTTCACGAGTAAAATTTTTTTAGTATTCTTACTGGAATTGCTTATGAGTACTCTTTTCAGTACTCGTGCCCAGTTCTGTCTAACGCCGCGTCCTAGCTGCATCCGGGGACTGCGTTGCGTGCGTTGCGTGCGTGCGTTGCGGGGAACGTTTAAAATAAAACACATGCAAAGCAATGGGAGTGTCCTTAGTAGACGCGTTTGCCCGCAAAGTCGTACGATAAAACGACACCGCAACGCACGCATTGTTTTAAATTGAAATATTTAATTTTTTCATCTGTCAAAATCTTGCGATTTTTGCGGCGGGCAGGAATTTTTTTTAATTTCGTTTGCCTTCGTGCCAAAGCGAAACATTTTGTGCAATAAGAGAAATCTATTTTACAAGAACAAGAGTCAAGGTACACTGGGAATGTGAAAATGTCTCGAATTTAGGCTTTTAAAGTAAGTATGAGGTCTATTAACTTCTATTGTAGACCTATTTTTATTTAACCTACCTGCTATTTATCTATCTATCAAATCTATACCTATTTCTATAGATTACTTGCGTCTTATTGTTTCTTTCTCTTAAGTAACATGTTTCTTTCTGTGATTTTTAAGTCTTTCAAGCTCCAACAACCTACTGGTTTCCAAATTAAAACGTATTTCATCTGAAGCTGCACCAGAAATAGTTGGATTGGAAACCATTTTCTCGCCCGCACCGCACGCATTCAGTTAGGACACACCATAGAGATAGAATAGAGAGGAGACGACATGACGTGACACAAATGGGATCAGGTCCGCCATATTGATACCACTTTTATGTCAAACTTATGTTATGACATAAGTGAACGCTTTTTATTGAATTTCATTTGATTTAAGGACTGTCTTTAAGATTTTTGGTGTTAAATTGAAAAGCCAAAGATGGTTTCTTGTGCAGTTCGTACCTGCTGTAGTAGAGACTGCGTTGATAAAAGAAAATCCTCCAAAATAACATTCCAAAGGTAAGTGTCAACAATATACAGGACCGTGCCTATTTGCATAGTACACTAAAAATCTAAAATTGAAAATGACCATTTATGATTATTTGCCGGATATTTTACATTCTTATATTGACTTGAAAAACACAAAAGTCTGCAATATCTATCTGAAGACGTGTTAAAAATATGTATGAAATGTGAGAAACATTTTTATTTATGAAAATTTTACAAATTAAAATTAAGTCTGACCCTGTCAAGACGCCATATTGTTACTCCTATAAGCTCCACCCAGTGATGCCGTTTTTTAATGTACTATTAGGTGATCATAGCGGCTCCTCTCTATTCTATCTCTATGGGACACACTCAAAATTTCTCGTGCGATTTTGCGTTGCGTGCGTTCCCCGCATCGCACGCAACGCAGTCCCCGGATGCAGCTAGGACGCGGCGTAACCCTTTTTGCGGTCGCAGATGTTTGTACAATATGCTTCCTGATGTTTTTAGTTCAAAGGTAAGTATTGATTTTATTGACGTTCAAGTTCAAAAATGTCAAACGATTAATTAAGTTGACAGTTGACGTTGAGTTAATCTCCGCATTTTACAGATTTTTGTTTGTTGTGGATGTTGTCAAGGATTTATTTGAGGTTAATTAATTACGATAATTGTATTTTGAAATTCGAATAGATTGAAACATTGAAAACGAAAAAGTGAACATTGCAGATTGCAAGTAAATTATTTGAATTATTGTGATTGACATTAAAAATCGTTCCTGAAGAAATACAGTATCCGTTTGCACGCAAATAAATCAGGCAAACATGAGTAACATGGTCCATTGTCAACTCTGGATGGGCAGTGTGAGTAACAGCAATAAATAACAATAAAATGGACCAGACCAATAATAAGCTTACGAATAATTCCAGCTGGAGCCCTACATGACGGAAACGTTCATCATAACGGCGTTCCGGAAGATGGGCGAGAATCCGCTGAACGTCAAAGTGATGCGGAACAAGTTCACGGGCGAGCCCGCCGGCTACTGCTTCGTCCATTTCGCGAACGACGAGGAGGCCATCGACGCGATGCACAAGCTGAACGGGAAGCCGATCCCGGGAACGACGCCCGTCGTGCGTTTCAGACTGAACAACGCCAGCAACACCGGACGCAGTCTCATCGACCGGGAGTTCTCCGTCTGGGTCGGCGACCTGACCCCCGACGTTGACGATTACAACTTGTACAGGGTCTTCTCCTCGAAGTATAACACGATCAAAACTGCCAAGGGTGAGGTGTCCCCCTTGATTTAATAAATTAGGTAAACCCCAACCTGAACTCTCGTTAATCAATCAATTATTATTCGCAGTTATACTGGACAGCAGCGGTTTCAGTAAAGGTTACGGATTCGTCAGGTTCGGAAGCGAAGAAGAGATGAAAGATTGCCTGTCGACGATGAGCGGGTTCCTCGGACTCGGATCGAAAGCCCTGAAGATATGTAACGCGGTACCGAAACCTAAGGGGATCGTAACTGCCACGACCGGTACACCGGCCACTCCTGCCAGCTCTTCGACCTACACTCCCGGAAGCGAATACACGCAATACTACGACCCGTCCACTTACTGGCAGAACTATGCAAACTGGCAAACGGTATTTATTATTGTTTCACCAATCACCATAGCCTTTCAATAATTAATTGATTAATCTAGCAACAGCAGCAGCAGGGCGTTTATGAGCAAGGAGAACAATTCAGAGACCAGAGTCAGGAGCAGATGATAAATAAAAAAGAAGATGATGACCTGGAGTTGATTGGTAAGTCTCTATACCTCAGTCGGCCAAAAGATATAGTAATAAAAGTGCGCGGTAAGTTTACAATCCAGGTAGGCAGACCTTATACACAAGAATTATATACACAAACCTTAGAATGCCCTTCTCATTGGTTTACCGGAACTAGGTAACCAATAAATAAGGCACTATCTGCCTACAGATGTGACTACTTGGACCTTAAAAGTTTGTGCGCAGTTTTATTACTATATCTGTTGGTCGACTGAGGTATAGTACACTTTTCTGGACGTTTTGATTTTAGATCACAGTACACCTTTAGACGTCGAGAAGTTGAACAGAGAGAAGATCGAACAAGACTGCAATTTGTGGGATGCTCTGGAAGGTTCAAAGTGGTTGCCTTACGATGTTTTAGAAGTTTATTGATATTGAAGGATTCGATAATTAATTATTATTATTTTATTTATAAGTTTGTGTGTATTCACTTCAATAAAAAAGAGTATTTCCTACTTTATTATGTTATAATTATTATTAATGTTATCTGTTTTCATCAAAAATCATCTTATTCAATGTTTGGTCAAAGTTCTCTCAATCAGGTGTTCCAGCAAACAGTCTAAATCTTATGAGGCCAATAATTTAAACAGGCCAAATTTCCTCTTAAGGTGCATTTTCACCAAGCGCGCAAAACGTTTGCAATTGTTAGCAAATGTTTGCAAGCAATCACAATATTTGTTTGGTGGAGACGAAAATGACGCGCATTCGCCAACATTTGCAATCATTTGTCCGTGTTCCGAGCGTTGTCGGTACATCAAAGGGATTTGTTGCTTGTGCGTGGGCGAAGTATTTTCAGTGTAGACGGGCAGGGAGTGTTCGCAGGAATCAGAGCAGTGTTGTTTGTTGTTTTCCAGCAACTGCAACGTGTCTACCAAATTAACTATAACTCTAACCAAAAAATGGGATGTCCAAAATCTACGAGCTCTCTTTTTATTATTCTCTTTTTCCATTAAAACAGTCATAATTATGAAAGATGCGGCACTAACAATACGTTTTCTTTTCGGAGCCATTTTTGCTCGGAACATGAACAAATGATTGCTAATAACGTACCAGGTGTCTGTGAATATTCAGTGGAGACACTTTAATTGCAAACATTTGGAAACATTCGCAAACGTTTGCTAACAATGATTTTTTGGTGAAAACGCACCTTTATAATGTTTTTTTTTAATGCAAATCATGAGTTTATTACAAGCCTTCCAAGCAAACTTTCTAGTTTTCCTTAAACTAAGTGGTTTTCCAGAAAATCGTGGAAAACCATTTTGGCTAATGCTAACCAGATGTCTTCAGAATGGGATCAAATTTTGTGTGAGCACAGCCTCAAAGAGGGGACCACATGAACTTTTTTTTCAAAAAAATCATTTATCGAAAGCGAACTGATTTTTTCTGGTAGTACTTGGAAAGCTGATTCAGAATATGTAAGGTATTGGGGGTCGCAAAAGCCGGTTAGTGACCCAAATCGAGCCCCAAAAATGGTCAACAGTCCTGAATTATGACGTTAAAAAATTCATATCACCGAAACGGTGGCTCCAATTGAAAAACGGACTTTGTTTTTAGATTTACCGTGACTGATAGTACTAGAGGCATGGATTTCGTTCAAAAACCATGTCAAAATTAAAAAAAAAATATACTTCAAAGGGGGGACCTTTGTTATTTTTTTCAAAAAAATCATTTTTTGAAATCGAGCTGATGATTTTTTCTGGTAGTCCTTGGAATTCCGATTTCAGCCACACCCCGTACCAGCCATTGCGACCAATATTAAACGATAATTTTCATTTCTTATTCCTCTATTCTATTCTATTCACATACTAAAAGTAATAGAGAAGCTGTCTGTAATTTATTGTGGAGTGGGAACAAGGAATAATCACTTCAACAAACAATGCCCATTTAATAATAATAATGATAAAGCAATTAATAAAATTCCTATTCCATATAAAAAATCCTCGAAAGAAATCATTACTAAAGATTATTATAATATTTCTGTCTTTCTCCTTTCTGTCAACTAGTTTTCCCTCCCTCGTCACTTGCACCAACAGTAGCAGCACCAGCACCGGCATTGCTACTGTCACCTTCGACGATCGTATAATTATGCTCTTCCATTAGTTCCGTAACTGTTGTCGCGGTTATTTTAAGGACGCCCCGGGAACTCCCAATTTCACTCTCGCCCTCCATTTTCACAACGACCGCGCTTTGATCGTCCTCCTGCGTCATCATTACCAGATCGTATCCTTTCTCGCCTTCCACGTTGTCCGACGAAACGATCACCAAATCACCCGTACTCACCGGCACCGGTTCGCACGGTTCTTCCCTTTCGCTCTCCCTGTCTGCTTTCTTCCTTTGACACGTCTCTTGAATCGGCTCAAAGAGTTGACGTTTCTTGGGAATGCGACCGCTGCGAGTGGGTCTCTCTATTAACGCTCCCTCGTACTGGGATGAATCGTCGTCGCTAGCGTCAGACTCATCATTAAAGACGTCATCGTTTTCGCTGTCGGTCTCCTCCAACACCCTGCTGATGTCCAGGACTCGCGGCTTGGACGATCTCTTCCGTTTCAGGCCGCTCCGGCTCCGTCTCTTCCACCAGGGTCCCCTCTCGGACAACTCGCCGTCGTTCTCGATCTGACTCGCTATCTCTTCCCGCTGCTTTTTCTTCTCTTCTTCCTTCATCAACCTCTTCGCCTCCCGCGCTTTCCTCTTCTCGTCCATCAGCTTCTTCTTCTTCTCCAGCGCAACCCGCTCGCATTCCTCCCTCACCTCCCTCTCCTTCTCCTCGAGCATGCTCTCCTGCAGCAGCAGCTCAAAGTTGAAGTGGCACGGCTGCATCAGGGCACGATCGACCAGGCTCCCGTTCACCCGTTCCTCCTTCTTGAACTTCATCTTTAGCTCGCGACGGGTCCGCTGCGGGAACAGCTCGCACATCGTGCTGAAGTCCGTTCCGATGCTGTTCAGTGCGCTATAGAAACGGATCGTCTCCACGTCGTCCCACTCCTTCGAACGTTTCGCCCTCTTGTAGACCCCGTACGTGTCCCGGTTGTCGCCGTCTATCACCGCCGATCTGTGCAGTTTTTCCCTTTGTTTTCGTAGTTTTTTGTTCTCGACGACCAAGCTCTTGTCGTCGATTATCAGGTTCCCGTCGGGACCGATTATCACTTGCGGGGCGGGCAGATCTTCGTTTTCCTCGTCGCTGCGGTCAGGATCGTCTTCGTCTATGAGGCTTTCGATTCCCGAGGCCGAGGCGGCCTGCAGCTGCTTCTCTGCCGCTCCGCCGCTCGTTTTCTTTTCTGCTCTTATCCTGTAACAAAAAATAGTCGGATTTCAATAATTTTTCTGCAATATTGACAATTTACCACCAGCTACTTACATGGGATTCGTTGGCGGGTTGTAAAAGATCAAATCGATCATGGTGAGCTTATTTTTGGCGGGATTGGCATTGGCGAATTTCATGTTGAACTCTCTCTTGGCGTCCGCCAGCTTCCTCGACTGTTCTGCCTTCACCACGGATTTGGTCGGAGACGTGGCTGAAGTGTTTGACATCATCGAACAAACCTTGAAAAAAAAAGAATCGTTTTTTCTTTTTTCCCTTTTTTTCTTTCTTCTTATGCCTGTTTTCAGGAAGCTATCAAAATTACATTTTTCTTCTTTTTTGTTTCATTATATGAATGTTTCATTAACTGAAAATGAAGTCAAACTTTTAACACGACCAATCAAATAAGAGGACTTACAGAGTCGGTTCTCTGTCGACTGGTCTTCCGGCTCTCGTCCTCGGACTCGCTGGCGCTACAGCTCGGCCTCCTCTGGTCCAGGTGTGGAATTGTTTTCAGCATAGCTCGCTTGATCTTACTCGGACTGGAGCATTCAAACGCAGCGGGAAGTACTCTCTTGACAGGACTATCTGTAATAATGCAGCGTTATTATCGTGTTACATAAGAGGCCGTTACACCCTCTAATTATTACAATGGTATAACTGCTTTTTAGCTTTCCAATACACCCCTCACAAGCCCTTTCCACTCGCATCGCTCTCAGCGTTAACGTACACAACTCGTTACAAATAATATTTCAAAACACTCATTTGCTGCAGTAAGTCAGGTCTTTGGTCAGGGTTCAGGGTAGGGTTTTTTTCCTTTCAATATCCCTAAAATGAAAAAAACCTACCCTGACCTGACTTACCAAGCGTTATCGTCTCAATAATAATTAATTGTAACGAGAATGCCGGCCGGGCCTAGTAGTAATATTATTATTTACAATACGTATACGCAAACAGACGAGTTACATTTTCCTTGACCAGAGCAGCTGTGATAGAGAGATAAAGATAGAATGATCTAAGCGGGTTGGGAGCGAAGCGAACCCGTGGGAAGGACGCTTGACCGAGATTGTCTGCAGAACGTAGTAAAACGAATAGCATGTGGCAACGCTGAGAGGAGTCAGCCTGTCGCGAGCAGACAACATGTAGTGGGGGTAATAGAGGGGTGTATTGGAAAGCTAAAAAGCAGTTATACCATTATAATTGTAAATAGAGCCCAGTCATAACTACCTGGCATTGTTAGGATGTTATAGGGTGTGCTGGTGCTGGTGTTGGTGTGAAGGTTATACGTTGAGATTTTAGTTTCATCCAAAGTACACTCGCCGGTTGATGTTGGTGCTGGTGCCGGTGCTGGTAGTTCATCATTTTGTTGAAATTGTGGGGCTGCAGCATGGATTTTATCGTTTTTATCACAGTCGTCATCACTTACTTCAGGTTCTTTTTTTATAATATTCTGCCTTGTATCGGTTTCTTCCTGTTCTGAAGGTTTTTCTTGTTTGGCTGTTGATATTCCGCCAGCACTAGTGCTAGTGCTAGCGATAGCACCAGCATCGCCTTCCGATGATGAATCGTCTCGTTCTGATTCCTTTGACGTACTTAAAGAGGGTTTAGGTTTTATAAATCTAAGCCTACGAACGGCGGTAGTGGGACCAGAACCAGTACCCGAAATATTCCTTGCCTTATTAATGAATACCCTTCTACTGACGTCCCTCTGCTCTTCAATTTCTCGCTCAGACGTGTCCTCCTGACTTATTACATTTACGTTTATGTCCGATATAATTTTGATCTTTTCCTTGGAATCGGGGGGCGAGTCTGTTTCCTGTTCCCTTGTCGATTCGAGCGTGTCGGTGTTTCGTTGCGAATCCAAGCGTGACTCGTCGTTGACGCTTTCCGGGTCCTTTTCTTTTTCATTGACGGCCTGCGATAGGGAGGGTTTCGCAAATTTGAATCGTCTAAAGGTCTTCTTTGATGCTGCTGGGGTTGGGGCAACAACGGCAACACATGGAGCTTTCCTTTCTTCGGTTTCCTCATTTTCTGTGTCCATTTTACGGAGAAATGGAATTATGCGGAGTGTAATTTATCCTTTTCGCTTAGCTCGTCAATGTTTGTCACACGTATTGTTAATTTATAATTTTTGTGTATATAAATTGAATTACTACTACAACTCATTACCTTATCGTGCGTTTTCTTTCGTTATAACCTTGAATGAATATAATCTTTCTTTAATCTTGATTGAAAATAAAATCTAAAATCTTTACCTTCATCAAATAGGTACCTTTAAAACTATGATACAGAAAACTGAAACTCTCACTGAAGTCGACAACTAAGGAATCTGCATTACCGACACTAAAGCTTACCAAGTTAGTGTTGATAATATAGGTCCAAAATTAGTATGCAAATTGGGTTGATTTCTTTAATTTCAATTCACACGACCCCGCTGGAGTAATTTTGACAGTAGTTTCATGTGAAGTGAAGGAAAGTCATTGGCACAATCATCAACAATGAACAATCATCCTACCCCTTGGTCATTGTTTAAGTCGTTGTTAGGTCTGCCACGAAACGCTAGATGACCACTTAGTTTTGTTGATAGTTTAATGTATTTTGTGATTTCATTCATAAATGCATTATTTAATTGCTGAAGCGCCGATAGATGCACATGCGCATTTCATGTTTTTAGGAATTTTATGCAGTGTTGTGACCGATCTAGATCTTTCGATCTAGATCACTGATCTAGATCATATATTGAGATCTATGATCTGATCTAGATTCTTTTGACATGAAAGATCTATGATCTGAGCTAGATCAGTTTTTTTCGATCTAGGATCTTTTTTCTAGATCTTTTTTATTGATAAAGATTTTTCAATAAAAATGCAAGTGTAATGAAATAAAGCTGGCTAAATATACAAATAATGTGAAGGCCTTATACCAAAATCTTACAATTCTGTGTCTGTGTCAACTTCATTTAATCTCACGTAACTGTTTACGATCATTTAACTCTAGCCTAACTAGAAAGGACTCGCAATGATTAAATAATGTACCACGCAATATTTTTATTAGGCAACACGCACTAGTGCAGTGTGCAGTATACCCATCTTTTTCTATCGCATGATAGCTTTTGGCTAAGAGAGTGAGAGAGAATGACAGAGAATCGCATGAGAGAATAAACACTTGAGAAACATGACGACCTTGATTGAGCGTGAAATACAAAAGGCGGACTAAGACGGAAATACTGCAGTATATAGTTCCTGCCCCTTACACGTTTTTTGTGCCGTAGAGTAATGCACGAGTCCTTTCCAGTTCCGTAGGTTAGAGTTCGATGTTTACGATTGTAATGATTTCGATGCTTATTTTTAATAGTTTTAACCATTTTAACACCATGACACAGAATAATAACTATGATTACTTGCTTTTTTCTAAATTATTTGGCCATGCCAAAGGCAATAAGGCACAGTATAATAAGATAGTCTGTGAGTATAAGGGCATGTGTGTATATATGGTGCACAGTGAACAAAGAAAAAATTCCTAGCCTTATTTTGTAAAACTAACTGATGAAACAAATAAAAGATAAAACCATGATACAACATACCTACAAGTCCTACAACTACACAAGGTATGTCAGCCTGAGACTGAAAACTCGTCCGCGCTGCGCATGACGTCACTATGGAGATAGTAATCCAAGCGCTAACAGAACACTTGAAAATATTTGAAGGTGGAAGTCAACATTTGTGGGGTATGGTATAATGAAAACTTTGAAATTGATGTTGAAAAAAATTGATCTATTTAGGCCCGTATTCATCAATAAATATAACCCCTGGGGTTATATTTTGGAACATGTCATTGGTTTAAAATTCGTAGCGTTCGTAGGCTTTGAGCATTAGACCAATCAGCTGTCAGGAAATTCAAAATATAACCCCAGGGTTATATTTTGAAGTTTGATGAATACGGACATTAGTGATCTAAAACTCAGATCTTTTATTTGATGATCTGATCTTTGATCTAGATCATTTTCAATTTCGAGATCTATGATCTGATCTAGATCTCTAATTTTTAAATGATCTTTGATCTGATCTAGATCTTTTTAGAAATGATCTTTCCCAACACTGATTTTATGGTGATTTATTGGTGACTTTGAAATTTAAAAGTAGATTTTTTGACATTCAGACACTGATTACACCAGCAAATTAAGCAGACACCAGATTAAAATCTGGTATCAATAATCCAATTTGATTATTTTCAGTTTGTTCCGCGAAATTTTAGGCAAATATTTTATGACGATCATAGAACTTGTGAATTTAGTGGGCATATTAACTTAACAATCATCGGCGCTATAGTGTGACTTTAATTTTATATTATATAAATTTGACGCTAACAAATGAGTCTTGACAATTGACAGTTTAATTTAATAGCATATCATTGTCTGATTAGGTTATTATTTACCTAATATGAACTCAAACTCCCAATATTTTCATTTTGAATTTTTTATTAAAAGATTATTTACTCCTTCCTAACCATTAATACATTGTCCGTATAAATTACCTGCACTTTTATTGTTTCACGTGGTATGAAGTTACATTGAGGTGAACGTCGCGAAATATTAATGCCTTCAGAAGCTGAACGTGCTTTGAAACACTTCTTTTGCAACTTGCACAAGATTTTTTGTAAAATCGTCAAGAAATTTGATGAGTTCTAAAAATTGGTATTTTATCAGAGATGTGTTTATATGGATACTATGAACTATGAGTACTATGACTTAATATTATATGGTAGATGACGAACTTCCTACTCTACCATGACAAGAATGAGGCCAGGGCCCCTAGTGGTGGCCATTTGTTAAAATGGCAAATTCCACTGAAAAGTACGTTTTTCATATTATCTTTTTGGCAGATAGACGCTCGCCTTATTTCATTTATTTATTTTTTTCTGCGACGGGCTAAAAGTTTGACCTTTTTTCCCCGTTGACAGGTAGAAAAATGCCTCATTATTTGAGCTGCATCTTATCGGGGAAAAAAATGAATTAGCAGGGAAATAAATGAGTACTTATTTCCCCGAAATGGCGGCTTAGGTATAGCTACTATTAACACTCAGATATCATTAAATTTATATCAAATATACGTAAAGGAAAGTTACCTTATTATCCAAATGGCAATTATTAAGGGAATTTTCATAACAATCACTATCCATATTAATAAATTCACTCATTGAGACCTTACAAGAATCTTTGCAAAACTATCTAAAATTTTAATTAAATTATGACGTTTATCGAAATAAATCGTTTCGTTACCAGGCAACGTCGATTACGATAAAAGACAGTTTGAAAATCCAAGTTTAACATAAATCATTTTTCCGACAGAATTTTCAGTTATCTAACTACGTTTTTCGACATTCTAACACTGATATTTCTTCTCGCAGAAAAAAATTGTATATTACACACGAGAAAAAAGTGCGATGTTAGCTCTCGATGTGTTTGAAAAAACTATTGTATTTTACATTGTTAAAGTGACGTTTCATGAAAGTTTGCTTTCAATTGACATTTTTCAACATTTAAGCACGTGCGTAAAAGAATGTAACAAAATATTTTTTATTGAAGTTAAAATGTTCGTGGAGCGGTCGCACATCGGCTTAGCGTGTTCGTGACCAAGTCGTTGGATTGAAACTGCCACTTTATGGATTCGAATCCCATAGCTTCTCAAAAACCTTCCCAACTTCGCACCGTCCTTGGGTGTAGCTGTTAGATAATTTTTCTGCTGTATCTCTAAAACGGGGACAGCTACAGAAAACCCGATTACAGTTTTGACCTTCTCGCACTTTATATCGTCTACGTAGATATTTTTTTAAATTTCCATTACATATTTAATTTCATTAATTAGTCGGCGATTCGAGTCGACATTTAGTTCCACCGGGCACAAAGTGACAAGTCCGTTCTATTCCTTTTTTATTCTGTTCAGAAAAAGAACGAGGGGAATTTAAAGACAGCCCTAACCGGGATGGAAGAGGAGTCTGCGTCTTTTACGCGTCGCGACGCTACAACAGGTAGCAATTCGGTTCAGTCTCAGTGCGACGGGAAAAGTTCGGGTTTTAGGGCGCTGGGAACTTGCAGTTGTTGATAATTATTAATGGATCGCTCGCTCTAATAATTATCGAGCGTTCTAATCTTAAATATTGCATTCATGTAGGTACCCGCATTCCCCCTCTCGTAAGCAATTATGTCAATTTAGGGGTAAGTTGATTTGAAATAAATTGAAAGGGAAACTTTATTAAGAACCACTTCGGGTTATCGGGCAATTATTATTATTGGATTTTCTATTAAAAAGTAATAATAATAATTAATAATAAATACCTACTTGTATCCTGGGTATTGTATCAGAAATTACAGAATTATTTCCTGGAGGCTTCTTATTACCTATTATTTATTTGATGCATGGACTATCTAAAGATTGAAGTAATGGAACTTCTTCCAAGAAAAAATATTTGTAGGAACCATCATATGATTATGGAGGAAATTAAAAAGAAGAAAATTAAATTTCTTATCTTTATTATAAACAATCAATTACAATAATTTATATACATAACATTAACAAATTACAACGTCCAGGTATACTATAAATCGTCTCAATGGCGATCCTAAAGAATACGCGATTGACGGCTTTAATAATAAATTTAAATTCAATATGGTCGCCAATCGTTTCGTCTTTAGTCCCCCTCACATTATTAATCAATCAGTTCGATGTAAAATGCTCAAATATTTTCTATTACGTAAAATAATAATAATTATTACAGATCATTATTAATTAAAAATAATATCATCGTTTCTAAATCAGTTTATTTCAATCACAACCAAAACGAAATTGTTATAATAATAATAATAAGAATAAAAAGAAGAAGGTACGACGGCGACGTTAATAAAACAATAAAATGACTCGACCGACTATCTAGAGTGCTAAAGTGTGTGTAAAAAGTGTCTAATTTTTAATAAGCTCCATTTCAATTCAAGCAAGGCAATGTGTCATTCATGATTGCACTGCACGTTCTTATTTATTTTCTCTTAATCCAGGTACAATATATCGTACAGTGTGAGCGACATTACGTATTTAGGAACATTTTCTTAATGTAGCTTACTCTGCTTTTAACTCTCTTATTAAACTGTTGGATCAATTTCATTTTTATTTTATAATATTTCAGAGTTCTTGGCATTTCTCGAGTTCTAATAATTCAGTTGCCACTATTTGTTTTCCACTATTCAATTCCACTGCATGCAAAGAAAACTGAAGACATGAAAGATACCGTTTCGTCCTTATTTGGACTCATCAGTCAGACTCACGCTACACATAGGTACTCCACGAAAGTTGGAACTGATATTTGTTTCACCTGTCACCTGTAGTTGTAGTTCCGTTTACATTGACCCCTACAATATGTTTTGAAGATGTATTTCTAGGTCAGATAGTGGCTAGGAAACTTGTGATTAAAAACCCTACCGGACTTCCGATTAAGTTGTCGATCAGTCATAACATACCGGATGAATTAAACTTCCAACTTTCTTGGGAATCAACTGAGGTAACGGAATCAGAAGTTGAACTAGATCTATTCTGGAAGCCCAACTCATCAGGGAGCTGGCGTTTTGTCCTCACTTTCACCAATGGCAAGAGGACTAATCGCGATGTGGCAGTGGTTTTCAAGGCTATCTCACCATCAAAGAAGAAGAAAATAAAAATAAAAAAATAATAATTCAACTACTAGACACCACGTAAAAGAATTATCAGTTCCAACTTTCCTGCAGTATGTGTAGCGTGAGTCTGACTGATGAGTCCAAATAAGGACGAAACGGTATCTTTCATGTCTTCAATTTCACATCACATGTTGTGCTAGGGTTTTTTAATTCGTTCAATAAAAGGAACATTTAGTGGCAATTTAGAACTCCAGCAGAGATCCCAAGAACCCTCAAATGTGACATAATCCAAGTGGTTCAAGAATAAATAATATAAATCTTTTTATTTTATATCAATCTATTATTTTAATAAAAGTGGTGAGGTTAAAATTTATGTACAAATTTCCTAGAAGAAACTATAATTAATAATAATAATAATTAATACCTAACAATAATAATAATAGTAAAACAGGGTGATGCGATAGAATAGTCTCGTGGATTTTAAATAATTGATCGGCTCAGCAGGCCAAACAGCGGGTAGGAGCAGGTTTGACTGATGTTTCAAAAATAATGAACTGTTCGTCTGGAAAAGATATTCGTCGTGGATTGTAATAACTCATTCCAAATTTTTGGAAAATTTCTGCATATTTTATACCGTTACCTAATTTATGAAAAATATAATAGCCGACATTTTGAAAAAAAAAATGCCGATTTGCCGATAATAAGAGATATCGAGACATTTGAGTTGAAAATATCTTTCTTAAAATTATCCAAAAATGTTAATATTAAATATTAAAACACAATAATTGACAGGATTCTTAGAATTATTATTATGAATAAAATCATGTTGTGCAACGTTGCCAGATTTAGTTTTATCATTTAGTTCTTGTGATATAATAATATTTGATGAAATAGGATCTAAAAATTTCCATTTCAAAATACATCAAGCTAGAAATGAGTCATGAAAAAAAAATCCGCAATTTTTTTTGCTTGAGCGCCTATAGAGTAAATTTTCGTCCTGTATATCTCTCAAGAATTCTCAGAGAAAAGTTTGCTATAGTTTTGATTTTCTCCCCCTTCACGTTAGTTAGGTCTCTGAGCACAAATTTGAAGTATTCTGGCAAAAAATCTGGCCCCGAACTTTTTTTTATGAACTTTTGTTAAAAATTTTTTTAACACCCTCAATGGAAATGTGGTTTTCATGGCGCGCTCTACCGGCGAAACGATTAATCTTCCAAAAAAAACGTTTTCTATGAAAAATGTGAGAAATTTGGTCTAATTGTGTATACAGGGTTATTCACGGTATACGCCACGGAAGATTATGGCCGTGTCTCTGGATTTTAGGATCTTTTTATTTTTGGAGTGGATAGAGACCCGGCAGAGGTACGTTTTAAAATTATATTCATAATGCACAGGGTGTCCCAAAAGCATGAAACATATCAAAGTTATGTCTTTTTAAATGGAATGCTCCTATGTTATTGCATTTTTAGATTGCTTAGGAAGAAAAAAGAAGATTGGCTTTTAGACTTTGTGTTTAAATTCAGAAGTTTTTGAGTTATAAACAAGTGAAAATCGTCATTTTTCAAGTTCAAGGCCCTGTACAACGAAAACGGTTCAAGATAGAGAAAAACGGCTTACATGTCCCTATTTTAACTTTTTATGTCCTATTATGTCCTATTATATCTCCTTTTTCTATCCTATGGTATAGAAACATTTGTACTTTCTTTGATGTTTTTATTTGTCGACGCGTGGAGAAATCTCAGAATTTTTCAAATTTTTTATCGCTCTGTATAAACATTTCATCTACATCATTGGATAGTACATGAAAAGTTAAAATAGGGACATGTAAGCCGTTTTTCTCTATCTTAAGCCGTTTTCCTTGTACAGGGCCTTGAACTTGAAAAATGACGATTTTCACTTGTTTATAATTCACAAACTTCTGGATTTAAACACAAACTCTAAAAGCCAATCTTCTTTTTTCTTCCTAGGCAATCTAAAAATGCCATAACATAGGAGCATTCCATTTAAAAAAACATAACTTTGATATGTTTCAGGCTTTTGGGACAGCCTGTACATTATGAATATAATTTTAAAACGTACCTCTGCCGGGTCTCTATCCACTCCAAAAATAAAAAGATCCTAAAATCCAGAGACACGGCCATAAATTTCCGTGGCGTATACCGTGAATAACCCTGTATAATGAACTTGGCGAAAAAAAGATTCCTTCCTGAGATTTTGATCAGAAACTGAAAAAAGTGCAAAAAAAAAAACAAAGTTTCCTCCCAAATTTTTGCCAGCAAACTTCAAATTCGTGTTCAGCAGTAACCCAATAAATACAGAGGCTGAGAAAATTCAAACTATAGCAAAACTTTCCTCTGAAGCCCCATTTTTTTCTAATATGCCCAACCAAATAGAAATTTTACCTCAATTAAGAGTCAGTTTTTTGAGATTGAAATTAAGATTGAGATCATGGAAATATCCTGAAAAAAACATAATTTGTGGGTTTCCAAATTGGGTCTTTACTCAATAAAAAAACTCAAGGCTTAAAAACTAATTTCTCCTACTCATTATGAACAGCGCAAGCGCTCGCGACGGATTATTTTTTTAAATCTAGAAACTATTCTATCGGCCCCCGTCATAAATGTACAAATATCGTACAAAAGTTTTTACATTATTTTTGAGATTTTTATGTTTAAAATTTATTACGACCTAATTAATTTCAAAATAAGTATATTTTTACTGTATATTGTGTGTTCTTTAATGAACTCCCCTCGGAAATTTAAAAATAAGAAGAAATGCTTACCGAATCTTATGCTTATTTTTATTTCCAGCAAGTCTGCGTGCGCATTTCTTAAAGCATAAAACTATTAAAATAAATAATTTTGGTCCCTGTTGTATAAAAAATTCTACGCATATACGGGTGATCTTTTAAAATGTAACACTCCTCTCTGGTTTCAATTGATTTCTAACCTAAAAATCGCCCCAACATCTCTTGTGACGGATCAGTGAGATATGAAGATTTCAGTAATGGAAAGTCCTAGCAAAAGAAAAATTTTCAAGTATTAATATTTAATTATAAAACAAACGGTAAACGGTAGTTGATAAACATAACCACGCGATAGTAAGCAAACAATGTTTATCAATTAAACAACAAGAGTTGACCATGACCAGAGCACGGAGTTGACATTAGTATTGGTCATCATCAGCATTGCCAGAAATTGTTTCTATAGAAACGGAGGAGTTACATCTGAAAAGACCACCAACACCAAACAGACACTAATCATTTACTTAACCTTAAACCTTCTCGGATATGATTTTTTCATATTCAGTCAACAACTGCGCCGTTAAAAATTCATAAACTATTGACTAATGACTTAGAATCATCTCTTAATCCACAATAACACATAAAAAATCTCAATCACAACTTTTTTTACTACTTACGTTAAATACGTACATGTAAATCTACCCTAATATCACCGTGTAAAAGGAGTTTCAATCAACTCACCCCCCTCCCCTACTCCCACATCACTTGGCTCGGTCAATTTAGCCAATTCGGTCAGGTCAGACCTTACTCAAGAATTGCGTGAAATTGACAAGAGAAAAAACCGACCATCATCAAAATAAAATAAAAACCAACCTTCCCCCAATCCCCCCTCCCCATTAACCATTAATAAATTAAGTCATACCTCACTAAGCAGTATGCAGCAATCGGTCAAAGACACATCCCGGGATTCTGTCGACACCATTCCGGCCACAGCACTTCCGCTCCCAACCCCCTGGAAACCAACCTGTCCCGTTGCGTGTTCAGACGGGTGTAAACATCACTGTCGATGGTCAGACTGAGCAAAGGAGGATCGCTCCAGACTCTTTCGGCAAACGCGGCGGCCCTCGGCCAGAGTCTCGCATCCAACGATCCCTCGTCGACCTGCTCGCTCCAGAGGCACGCTTCGCCGCCCAAGACGAATTCCTTCTTCTCCAACCACGGTTTGTGATTGTAGACGGTCTGCCAAGGTCTGTAAGGATCGCAGGCGGCCTCTCCCGTTTCCCTCCAACGTCCGAACCCGCAATCCAAGTACCACGCGTCCACGTGAGAGATTATCACCCTGTACCCGTCCGAGATGAGCTCGGACGTGTCGGGCCATTGACTCGCGCCCCACGACTGCACGACTATGTTGCTCTTGTTGAGGTACTTCGAGATGTACGGTCGCTTGCTGAGGTTGCTCGACCAGACGATTATGTTCGGGATCGGTTTGTTGTCGTTCGCCGCTTCCAGTCTCTTTAAGGCTTGCTGGGTGAAATAACCCCAGAGATGGTGTAAGTCGGTGAAGTTGTTCGGTGTCTTCGAGTTCTGCAACAACTGTCCCCAGCACTCCAAGTTCACCTCGTCGCCGCCCAAATGAAAAATTTCGTTATCGCTGTTCAACTCCAGCAGGTTCCTGTAGAGCTTCTCCAGGATCGTGTAGACGTGAGGGTTGTTCGGGTTTAATTGACCGCACGGCGGTTCGCCGCAATAAAGGCTCCACGGTTTCTCGTTGACGCAAACAGCTAGTTCGCCTAGTCCTTCCTCGGGACCCCACGTCCAACCGTTTCCGGCGTGTGCCGGCGTGTCCACTTCCAGAATTATCCGGATCCCGTTGATCCTGCCAAACTCCACTAACCCTCTGACCTCTTCCGGAGTGTAGGTCATCGTCGGATCGTAAGCGCCCGTTTTGGCCAGCAACGGCAGATCGGGCAACACCAAGGGAAAACTTTGCGAGTCCGTGATGTGCCAGTGTAAGACGTTCAGTTTATTGGCGGCCATTCCGATGAGGACCCGCTTGAGCGCGTCGATCGACATGAAATTCCTCGCCGTGTCTATCATGAGACCTCTGTAAGGGAAAGCGGGCCTGTCTCGGATCGTCGCCCCTTTCAACACCTTCAGAACTCCGCCGTTTTTGTAGCCGTCCCACCATATCAGTTGCGATAACGTTTCCAGGCCGTGCCTCGCCCCGAAGAACGTCTTGGCCGTCACGGTCGCGGACGTTCTCTCTTTCTGCGTCTTGACGATCACGCTGTAACTCTCGTCGGTGGAAAGCTTCAGCTTGACGTCCAGAGAGTCCTGCACTTCCACCCGGACGAGGAACTGTTCGAGGTCCGTCTTGTCTTTGTCGTAGTCGTCACGTTGGATCATGTTTATGATGTTGGTGTTGAAGGAGGCGAGAGACTGCTGGACGAGAGAGTAGGCGGGCTCCGCGGCCGAAATCTCGAACACGAACTGGTGGTGGTTGAAGGTGGCCGCGCGGCTCCCGAAGTAGATCGGTCCTCTGGGCTGCGGCCAGAGCTGCGTCGAGCCGCACTGCATGCCGCAAGTCGCCTGGGATATTATCGGGACACCGGTTTTGATGGAGTGTCTCTCGCAGCGTTTGTCGATGCAGAGCCACGTCCATTGCGGTTGGTTGGATTTTCTGAAACAAATGGAAAAATCTCTAAATGAAAGACGTTAGAAAAAACTATAAGTAATGACATCCAAAGACAGAGGGGAGCTATTTCTGGTAAGAGACGTGGTGGTCTCCGCAAAAGTCTTGGCCGCGTTTTTGAGACTGACCTTAACGTGGGCGTGGATTAAAGAACGCGCTTGGATAAAAATCCGTGACGCCTGACGTCCAGGCAGGACGCGTTGAAGTAGGCTTCAAAGCTAAATGTCGCAACTCGTCATGCACAAGTCGAATTATAAAATCCCGACAGGGTCTCTTACTCTTATTAGTGAAGGATCGTTGAGGATTATTAAGAATTTATCTGACCCAATTCGAGTTCATATTCTAAATCGAGCCGGCAGGCAGCAAGACGAGCCGAGATCTGTCCGTAATCCACTTTCTTAATAACGAGTTCCGACACGGAAGTTTGCACCTCGCGCTTTATTTTCGTCCAATTTAGCCCCGATGAGGCGAACGCATCCGCTTTGATCTAATAATTCCTTTCCGTTTCGTTTCTTTCTATCGGGCGAGAGGAAAATGTCCGGAGAGCGCGATTTGTAAATTAGGAGCAGCAGGCCGAGATATTTTAATAAACTCCCCCCAACTGTTGTGATGGGATCATTTCAACTCGACTGTTATCGACTAATTAACGAGAACAAGGCGCACGTTCGTTTATAATAATTACTCTTAATTACACTTTGAACGTGTTGATTATTAATTACGTTTTTTGCTAAATTGTTGGGCTAATTTATTAAAAAAAAAACACGCCTGGGCTCTATTAAGCAATTTAAACGGTCTAATTCCTTGCAAAGAAACGCGAGAAATGTTTCGTTATACCGCAGGTAGAAGGAGTACTGCACCTTTATTCTTATACGTAGGCGCATTGCAATGAAGAGTTGTAGGAGTTTCTCAGAATCGTAGGAGATAACGGGGCGATTGAGAGTGGTGACTGGTGAGTGGTGACCCATTAATTTGTGATAAAAATTCTACGAATCAGTCAGCTCACCGTAATAATGACATCACATGATTCTCGACTGAGGATCTAGAATATTTCTACCACCTTGGATTGCATTTATAAATGAACTACCTGAGGAAGAGTCTTCAGTCTTGAAATAAAAGTGACACACTGACTAAAATGACCACCAAAACAACATTGAAAATTAAATTCTCCCCGGACTATGTCATTATAAAAAATAGGACTAATCGTTAAAACAACCGAAAGCTTAAATTTAAGTTTATGAAGAAAGTATTCTGTAGTCTAGAAGCTATTATTACTGTCTCGAATGTTCCGGAAATGGAAATCGAAAAAGTCAAGAACAAACTTTTTTCGAAGTTCTTTCCAGAAGGCGTTAAGTTTCTATAAAAACAATGATAGCCGGCGGTCTTGGACTGGATGGGCAGTAATTAAATAAATTTATTAAATTATTGATCGAACCCAAATGGTGGTGCTAGGACCGAGCATTATAGTGCAAAATTTTTTAGTTTAAACGTTTAAAGGATCTGCCAGTGCTGGCAGTTGGTGTTGCGCAAAAGCAAAATCAAGTTTGGTCTCGCAACAAGGGACATTTACCGGAGTAATAGAGCGACTAGAGCGTGTTCTGAAACCCTCTCGATGCAGTATACTGGGCGAGACTGAGAATTAATAACGAGTTGATAGTTTTGACACCAACCAATTTTCAGAACACGCTCCAAAATTGTTTATCTAAATGTAAAACGACCTAGAAACTGTGCAAATGAGGAAAATTTCGTATAAAAGACCACCTGCTTGTTAAAGAACCCTTTTTAAACCAACCAAATAAACCTATTTGGTTGGAAGTCACGAAGCATACGATATTATACCTACACTACCTTACTCGGTTAAAAGAAAGTATTATTATTACAAGTGTTAAATAAATAAATATAAACTGTGTTGACTAATAAATATTAGTATGTATTTCAAATTTAAATAAATATTAGAATTATGAATGAATACTTATAGAAGTGGGGAGAACAGTTGTATATCAAGCACGATTGTGATACTACTATTATGGTAGGTTAAAAAATGAATAATTCTTACTTGACAGGTCGATAGATCTGCTTGTATCTGTAAATGATGTTATCCGGCGACGGTGACTGCTGCTGCCAGTAGAAATAGGCGAAAAGCAAGAAGACACATACGATACATGCGATGGCGAAGACACGCTTGAAATCGATATGTTTCATCCTTCTCCGCCTCTGTAAAAAAAGGAAAGAAAAATTAATGAAAATTGAAAAGTGAGATCTGGCAATCGCGGATTAAGAAAAGCCGATCCGATCGATACAACCTTGGAAATCATTGATCATTTATTTATTACAAAAAAAGGTGTTTACTACTATTTAATTTTTGTTTTTCATGCAACGGAAACTACTTGTTCGATAGTAGGTAGAGGTAGGTATGTAGTTGAGTAGTAACAGTAACATAACAATAAAAAAAACATTCCAAAATCATAACAAACCATTAAGTAGAAACACACGAATCACATAAATATTTATTAGGTAGACGTATCGGACAGTGGCTACGTCGCCGTCATCAGTTTTATAAAATTTTCTGTGATTTTCATAAATTGAAAATTCGCGAACGGGTGCTTTTAATAAACGTAACAGTTAAGACTTTATTGCGCGAAAACAGTCATGGCATAACGATTGAATAATGAGGCCATTATTTAATCGAACTGTCGTTATTATTCAAAGAGACAAACAATTATGAATTTGTCATCTAATAGGAGTAGAAATAACCATTTCTCAGAGGTACAAGAAAACTATTTCAAAATATTCTAAAGCTAAATTGAGCAATTTTATTTTGTAGAAAAATTTTACGGATTGAATTGTGTCAGTTAAATCGGACATGACGTCATTGATAATAAAATTGCAGGGTTTCCAGATTTCAAGACATAACGCTAACCCACTCCACTTCGAAATTTTCTAAATAAAACGAGAAATTTCACTGTGAACGAGATTCATAAAATATGCGGAAAGTGATAATTGACAGCTATTTTAATTCGACTACATCGCTCGGGCTTATCATCTCAAATCATATCGTACACGTTCCAAATATACCGCCAAATTTTTAGGGGTAGATACGGTAGATAGGGGGCGTCAAAACAAACATTTTTTTCTTAATAAACTTTGTCCAAAAACGCTTCCTTTCCGAGATATAGGGTGTTGGATTAAAAAAAAAAAAAACAATTTTAGGTTATAACTCGTGTTAATTTGAACCGATTTTGATGAAATTCGGCACGAACAATAAGCAAACAAAGCTCTTTAATTTGGGTATTTCAGGTTTTGTATTATAGATGTCTTCCAGTGGCGTAGATATTCAGTTTTTTTTTCCTCTTTTCCCTCCCTACCTTTCACGCCACTAACTTTATTGCAAATATAAAAACGTCATTCAATATCCACTGCCATTTAGAACAAAAAAGTGTCCCTTAGTTTTTTTCAAACGTCGCATCGTTTTTGAGATATTTGAACTTTCCCTTGAAAAATTCTAGTCAGATAACTTTTAATGAAATCAATAATTTTACAATTTAAAAGGCCCAACATTATCTTATGAAACTTGAAATAGCTCAAAAACGGTGCGCCGTATGAAAAAAACTAAACAATACTTTTTCGTACTAAAACATGCGGGCCATTGAGTGACGTTTTTGTAATTGCGATAGAGACAGTGGCGTAAAAGATAAGAGGGGAAAAGATGAAAATAAAGAAAAAACCTTAATATCTACGCCACTGGAAGAAATCTACACAAAACCTGAAATAGTCAAATTAAAGATAACTGTTTGTCTATTATTCATGCCGAGTTTTATCTAAATCGATTTAAATTTATACGAGTAATAACCAAAAACTGTTTTTTTTTGTTATTTTTTTTTTAATTTTAACACCCTGTATCTCGAAAACGAAACGTTTTTGGACGAATGTTTATTAGGAAAAAAAGTTGTATTATTAGAACTAGACAATAAGTAGATAGAAACGGCAACATAGACACCTTACTACTTAACGTGTATGAATTTTTGATCAATTCCATATTTTTCGATCCAAGACTAAAAGCCCAATCACGATAAATAAATAAATAAATAAATAAATAATAACAACAGACTTTGTTGCATATTTACCTAGCCTGAACCCTGAAGGCGTAAAATAATAAAAAATAACGCAAAGTGGGTTAGATTCGAGCTATTATAGTGTGCTATAGCCGTAAGTATTGATTATTTCGGGAAGTAAGGGTCATTTTTCCGTTCCATTCGCTCGATAACCCTTATAGAGCTTGGCTGGCTTGGCTTAGCTTAGCAGGTAGGTGTTGTGCTTGTGCAGGTCCTACTTCGCACTTTGTACTTTGTTCCAGGCCGGAGCTAGTAAGCAGGAGTCACATCGTTTCATTGTGATGGTTCCCGAGGAGCGGCAAAGATCGTGACATCGAGCACCGGGAGGACGTGGCGAGCGATAAGAGATAATTTCGAGAGGGCACTTTCGGCTTCTCTGCTGCGGGGCTCCGGCATCGGCGTCGGCACTATTGAAACATTGAAGGGCTCGGGGGCTATGTGAGAGCGAACCGACAGCAGCATTGCGGCGCCGGCGATCAGGTACGATTAAAACTTAAATAAGTAGGTAACCCCACCCGCGGGACTGTGTTGTTATTTCGGATAAGGGCGTTCTTACCTAAGAATAATATATCCCTTCGTACCACGTAGGTAGGTAGTAGATAACGGTACTCACCTAAATAAATTATTTCGTATTCAGTTTGAGCCCCCTTCCAAACCTAGAGATACCTACCTAGTCGTATTTTAAAGTTGTTTAGAGTTCGAGATAACAATACCTTAATCAAAGTAATTAATTAGAACAGAAACAGTTTTAAAATTCTATTGTGATAGTGATTAATTAGGAAATTCTTTTAATTAGAAAAGAATAAACAAAATGGCAACGCTGTCTAAGTTGTAATTTATGCACACGCACGTACTGTCCGAGTGTAGTCAACATATTATAAATTTATGGAATATAAATTTATTATAAGTTCCTTGAAGTGGAACGAAAATTATTACCGAGATTTCCCTGTTTGAAATTAACGTTCTTGGAATTTTCCCAGTCTAAAATTAACCTTCTTGGAATATAGCTATAAACATTAAATTAACAAACATAATACGAGACCTTTCAAACGGCGCGTTTTGAAAACAATTCCCGAGATGTAGGGAAAAATTGTACATCTGACAACTTTGGTTAAGATTTATCATCACGAGAAATAATGACCATCTCCTACAACTTCGATTCCCCAAATTTACGGACTAAATCAAAAACTGGCAACACGGTGCACTATACATAAATAAGACTGATTTTTACAGCTACCACTTCAAGCAATTTTTTTTTGTTTTAACAATTGTTTTACGCTAAAATATTGGCGGCAATGTAAAATATTTATCATCACACGAAAAGAAATAGTTTTAAAATTGATATCGTGATTTCTAGGAGTTTATAAGGACTAAATTCCAGAGCTGACAACGTGTCGCAAAATTTATCTGCAAGAAATTACTCCAAAGCTACAATTTCCACCAAAATTACTAGTATAGTAAGCGTCTCTAATTTCAAGGACTAAACTAAGGATCTGGCAACACTGTAATATATTACCATCATCAATAATGTAAGGAAATCGTTTCAAAGTTTTTAAAAATCGTAATTTCTAGAAATTTAAGGACTAAATTCAAGAGCTGGCAACGTTGCGCAAAATTTACCTGCAAGAAATTACTCCAAAGCTACAATTTCCACCAAAATTACTAGTATAGAAAGTGTCTCTAATTTTAAGGACTAAACTGATGATCTGGCAACACTGTAATATATAAACATCATCAAATAATGTAAAGAAATCGTCATTTCTAGAAATTTAAGAATTAAATTTAAGAGCTGACAACGTTGATCAAGAACTATATAGAAGATATAATAAGTGTCTTATAACAGAGTTGCCAGTTATTTGTTTAGTCCCTAAATTTAGAGAAAGTTTCATAAAATTTTACAACGTCGGCGGAAGTTATAGGAATTTTTTTCCTTCCTTGTGGTAATAAATATTTTACAATGTTGTCGGATCAAAATTTTAACCCTTGAATTTACAGACGCTTTATTAATTATTTCCACCAAAGATTACGAATAATTTAGAAAGCGTCTCTAAATTTAATGGCTAAATTTTTGATCTGGCAACACTGTAAAATATTTATTACCACAAGAAAGGAAAAAAATTCTACAACTTCCGCCAACGTTGTTAAATTTTATTAAACTTTCCTTAAATTTAGGGACTAAACAAACTGGCAACTCTGTTATAAGACACAACTGCACGAGAAATGACATTGGGGCCACAACTTCATACGACGTTGCAGTTTAATGAAAATATACGTCGGAAGACTATTATTATACTGAAGCACTGGCAACGATGGAAAATATTGATCATACCGCGAATAGAAATAGTTTCAAGTTTTATAAAATTAACGAAAAACGTGATTTATATAAATGTAGGAATAAATGCAAGAGCTGGCAACGTTGATCAAGATTTAGCTAGACCAGAAAGAAACAACTCCATAGCTACAATTTCCATTTTTATTACTAATTTAGAAAGTGCCTTTAGTTCTAAGGGCTCAATTGTTAATCTGGCAAAACTTTACTTTTTTTTTTAATAATTTACGGCCAATATTATAAACGCTGGTTAAGTTAACTGGCAGATTTCTGTGCCCGATTTTGAAGCTAATATCGACCTCGAATAACTTTTATTAAAATTTTTGTAATCCCTTTTATGCCAAGAGTAATTAAATTGCAATAATTTTGACCTATAGTCTATATCTTCTCCAGAAACGACCACAGAAATCGGCCAGTTAACTTAACCAGCGTTTATAATATTGGCCGTTAGTCTTAAGAAAAGGAAAAATTCAATCAGCCGACGCTGTCGGTTAGTAAAATTGAAAAGTGGCAACGCTGTTGTAGGTTTATCATCCTGCAACTTCCGCCAACGTTGCCATTTTTATAAAATTTTCTCAAATTGATGGGTCATTCAAGATCAACCAACAAGTGGCAATAAAGTGAAATGTTTATTATGTAACAGAAAAAATAATTACCTTATGGAGATCACTCACAGATGTTGCCAGCTTTCGAAAATAATCTAGATTCAAGGACAAAATACAGAAACTAGCAACTGTGGAACTCTGATGAACGATTAGGTACGATCAAAACTTTTCTGGTAAAATCCAGAATATCAGGGAAAATTCTGAGAAATACTTTTTCTATCATATTTATTATAAGTGAAATGCACAAATTGACAACACTGTTCGCAAACTCGGGAATGAACAATTTAAATAAAATTTTCGCTTTCTCATGTCAGGCGAGGGATTTTACTTGGGACCTCTCCCCATTCATAATACGTCACCTCACCAATCTACCAAGCTAATAATAAAAAAAAAATCAATTTTTCATCAGGCATGTCAATAAAGTACAGTAGTTACGCCCATTCAACTCTCGCATCGTTTCCGTTTTTTTGCAGGTGTGTTATGTCTATGAAAACTTCCGGCAACCAAACAATACACAAGTATGGCGTCGTAAATACAACAGAGGTCTACCCGCCGCCGTCTCTGGTAACTCCGGCCCCGGTTTACGGGGTGAATTTATTCTTGGGAGGGTAAGGCGAGAGAAACCTTCCATCCATTTTTCATCGCCATCGATTTCGACTAACTCGGAACTGCTTTCCTTCCTTCCAGGGCAGTGCTGGGCAGCATCCTGTTCGTCGCGGGCTGCCTCTGTTACTGCTGCCACAGGACCAGAATACCGCACAGCTCCGTCCTCTCGGAGCAATACTACAGGGACACCAGGGACCGTCAACTCGACATCTACACCCTGGAAAACGAACGGGTGAGCGAAAATGTTTTCTTATAATACTAGTTGCTTCCCTAAATTTTAACTGAAAATCTGCATAATCTGACAACCCTCCGTCTTGAAAACTGCATGTATATAAAAGAGGAGTTATGATCGTGAATCGGTTTTTACATCCGGCACTTGGGAATTTTGAAAAAAAATCTAACCAGAGGTAAACTGTTTGACTATAATACCTGGTTACCGTTTCAGTGCTACGGTATGGACGACTTTTCGATTCCCGAGGAGTACGGCCCGCCGACGCCGGGTCCGCCTCCGTCGTACGAGGACGCGGTCACGTTGCACCGCTTCCTGTTCCCCGACATCAAGATGACGGACGAGAGCGGGCTGCCCAGTTACGAACTGGCCACCAAGATGAAAGCGGACGAATACGTGTAAATGAGGCGTGCCGCAGGGACGGCGTCCGGGACCTAATCTTTTAATCCTAATCTATTTTTTGACCTACTAAACTCTTACTAGTTTAGTGTTACAATCATGTAGTTTTTTTTGTTTATGGCTCAAAATGTGCGTTGATGTTATTTATAGATTAATTAGGTTTAGGTTGATTATAGGCATAGTACCAAAGATACATAATTATACATATGTTGTCTACTGTAAAATTTGACACCAAACATTTGGATGCCTTAGTTTGATGTATTCGATTGAAGAAAATGTATTTTATATTTATAGGGTGGTTGGTTGGTTGGTTGGTTATAGTAGACGTTAGTGCAATTTATAGTTAAATGTTGGTCGTTTAATAATAATTGTTTCAAAAATACAGTTGACACTAATAATCGGTAGTTTGTTTTATTTAGAAAAAAAAGTGTATAAGCAAATAAGAGAAAGCGTCATTATGATTCTGTCAATTTTTTTTCTGTGCCTGACCTTTAAAACGGACCTGAATTACGAGTAGAAATAAACAGAGAAGGCCAAAAATTTGAGCGAAACTGGGAAAAATTATAATCTACGCCTCACCATTTCTTATAAAAAAAGCGTATTTATGATTGGTTTTTGGGTGTTTTGACCTTCAAATGAGTCAAAAATTGAAACAAGTATGAACCGACAACAGTGACGAAATTCCTTTATATTCGAGTCCATATTAGTCACCAGTTATTTTAATATAAAAATTACGAGTGCTCTCAGATGTTTATAAAACGAGATGCATACGCTTTTGTCTACTTTTATAAAAAGAACGAGAGTTCGAGAGCAAACTCCACTTCCACTCATACGTCCGTAATACTTCCCCCCCCTCTCTCTCTCCATTCGGTCAATGACCCCAAAAGGCCAAGGTTTTGTTAAAGTTCAATCTTTAGGTGTTACTTGGGGTTATCGAATTATGCGACCTTGACTTTTTCGGCTCATTTATTTTTCAAGGCTCAAAAATCGTTATTTTCCCCAGTTTGGAGGGTTATATCTCGAGAACGGAAAAACGTACCGTAAAATCGCTTTCAGTTCCGTAATTGTGATCGTCCAATCCACCCTCGAGCGACTTTTCAAAGCCGGACGACAAAAAAGGATTTTCTACACAATCTGTGCATGTGTTCTTGAGCCACCCTGTAGAATTTTATGTTTTGTGCTTTTTAAAACGCATTTTTTGTAAAATCCGTTTAATGTCACCGCGTGGGTTCAAATCCCACTCCTTCCCCGGTTGTTGTGTTCGTCCATTTAATTATTTATACGATTAAAACTATTCTGTAGCTATATGAGCTAGTTCTCGAAGCCAAAGCCTATCTAGGTACATTAACTAAGACCGATGTTCCCTCTTTAAAAAAAGACCTACTATTTAAATCTGTTTTAGTAGCAAACATTTAGTCATACCTATTATTAGCGATTTTTTTTTATAAACCGGGCACGGCACTGGATTATGAACTCTTAAAATTTTAATTTTGCTATAAAAACGTTGAAACTGGACATAAAGACATAAAATTTTGTATAGCACCGTTTTGAGAGGTGATGAATCCAGTGGCGTTTTAAATTTTAGTACACCGCCGTTTTAGCTTTGAGAGATGGTGAATCCAGTGGCATATCCATCAGATTTATGCGAAAACCATTGCTATATAAGATATAATTTATGTACAGTTCCTTAATAACAAGCTAAAACTTCAGGATGTGATACCTACCTCGGGTCATTTTATGAAAAAAAGTTAATATGAACATATGTGCACAACGGCATAATTTTTTTTTCAATTTTAGCATGTCATTGTCTTAATGGACTATAAAACCACATATTTCAATTAGAAAATATTTTCTATCGATCCACTATGATATTTTCTGTTTTCAAAATAAAATAAATATTATTCGCTAATTTTGTTGAATTAATATAATTTTAATTTAATTGTTTTAGTCAAGAATAGTGCGTCCGACACGAAAAACGCAAGAGACCGTTTTCATGTAGAATTGATCAAACTAATCAGAAAAAATATCCGCATGGCCAAATGTCAGTGGCGCACCAATTTTTTTGAAAAAAATGTCAGAGGACATGTTTGTAGGGACGCCACTGGTGGAGCAATATAAAAACTTTTTTAATTAAAATAAGTGATTCTATATCCTATAAAGACATGCCAAATTTGAGAAAAATATGTAAATTATTTTCGTACTCCCGAAGAAGAATTCTTCAATCCAGTGGTGGAGATCTAGGCTTGTTCTTACCTTTTTTATTTGTTATTTTTGTTAGATACCTCGTGCTGTTTATAGAAGAAAAGTCATCGTACGTTTTTGTTGTAGGAAGCACCGACTTTTCCCGATCTGCACCTACAAATCCTGTATAAAACCGTTTAAGAGATGGTGGATCCAGTGCCGTGCCTAGATGTTTCCTAAAAAAAATCCCTAATAGGAAGTCTTGAAATTCAATTTTGCCTTTATAATCGTTACAACTGGCCAGATTTCGGTAAAATTTTGTATATTAATTAAAGTTTCAAAGAATTCAGTGGCGTGTCAATTTTTTTCTAAAAAAATTGCAAACAGGATTTATTAAAATAATTAAAATCGTCTGTTTTGAGAAATAGTAAATCCAGTAACGTGCCCAGTTTTTTTTACATAAAAAAATGCAAACACGAATTCTTGCAATATCAATTTGGTTATAACATCGTTCGTACATGACTGATTTCGATAAAAATTTAAAAAAATGGCATTTTGAGAGATGATGAATCCAGTAGGGTGCTCAAATTTTGTAAAAAAATGCAAAGACGATTTCTTAAAATATTAATTAGGGCATAAAATCCTTGAAACTCGACAGGTTTCAATAAAATTTAATAAAGTGCCATTTTGAGAGTGGCGAATTCAGCGGCGTGCGCATATTTTTTCTAAAAATTGCAAACACTGCATTAATTCTTAAAATACTAATTTGGCTATAAAATCTAATCACTTGACCGATTTCCATGAAATTTGGTATAGTGCTGTTTTGAAAAAAGGCGAATCCAGTGGCGTGCTCAGTTTTAAAAAAATTGCAAACACGAATTCTTAACATATCGATTTGTCTAAAACATCATTATTATACTTGACAAATATTTGCGTAATTTAGTATATTGACGTTTCGAGAAATGTTAAAATCCAAGTGACGTGCCCAGTTTTTCTTTTATAAAAAAAATGCAAAAAACGAATTCTTAAAATATTAATTTAGCTACGAACTCGTTATCAATTGACTGATTTCCAGGAAATTTGGTATAGTGCTGTTTTGGAAAATGGTGAATCCAGTGGCGTGCTCAGTTTAAAAAAATTCCAAACACGAATTCTTATAATAATAATTTGGCTATAAACTAAAAAACATTAAATCATTACCACTAGAGAGACTTCCGTGCAATTTAGTATAGTGTCGTTTTGAAAAATTGTAAATCCAGTGGCGTGCCCGGTTTTCTTTTATAAAAAAAATGCAAACACGATTTCTTGAAATATTAATTTGGCTGTAACATCGTTCGTACATATCTGATTTCGATAAGGATTTTAAAAGTGGCATTTTGAGAGATGGTGAATCCAGTGGCGCACTATGGCAAACACGATTTCTTAAAGAATTAATTTAGCTACAAAATCGTTATCACTTGACAGATTTCCATGCAATTTAGTATAGAGCCGTTTTGAAAAATGGTGAATCCAGTGGCATGCGAAATGAGCTATTTGCTTCAAAAGTAAAGTTAACCAAGCCCTTCGATAAAAAAAATCACGAACAAAAATGGCACGATAAATAGACTTCTACAGGATGGCCTAAGGAAAAATTTGGATGGAATACGTTTTGATAAGCCTAAAATTACGTGTCGCTATCAAGAGAGACCCTCCCCGCTCCTTGCTCACTATTATATTAAAGAAAATATTTGGACAAACCAATATTTATTAATAATAATTATAAAAACGCACCTTACAAGCAATTCAATTCTAAATTCTTTAAAAAATATATATAATTTACCAATAATACCAAGATAAAAAGACTATTAAAATTAAACTAAACAAGTACCTACCTATACACACACCGATGTAGATAGAAACAACAAAAACCTCTGTAGATACGTAGGTAGGTACTTACTATACAAAAAATTCAAAAAATAATTATGTATATGTATATAATTTTATGGAAGTAGGTGAGAAGATATTATAATAATTGCATGCAAATTGAGCACCTGATATCATAAAAGGTGATTAAAAAGTGATAACATTAAACAATAATAATAATAAAAAAATGAAAACCCAAAAACGCAGTAAATACGAGTATACACCTGACCAGACCGAGTTATTTATAATTAGGCACCTAATTAGAACGATTCAGATGACATAAGACGCCAGGTTCGTTATATCGTTACTGCACACACCTTTTTACCTACCTGCCTGCTCAATTTCTTTATAACAGTTTCAGACGGAAACGAACAACTAGTAGTCACATAGTCACACTTGCCCCACTTATTAGTCGTGTTAATCAGTCACACCTTATATTATCGTCGTCACTAATTAATTAATTACCACTGCACTGCGTGAAATAAATGCGTGACACAAAAACGAAAAATACTAAAAAGCAAATGCACAAGCAATCATTATGAATACACTGATACGAACGGGCGGCGAGCTATTTTTAATAATATGTACCAAGACCAAAGACCAAGACGGTGACCGGGCGAGACTGACGGACGAGTGCGTGCGATAATTTTAGGGCCACGCCGAATGACATGAATTTATCATTTCGAGTTCGAAGAGAATAAGGAAATGAGGAGCGAAATCACAGGAACTGATTAAATGATGATTCGGGTTTCCTTTTCCCGCAGAGAGACAATTTAGTCAATCAGCTCCGCGGCACCGGCACATGGTCGTCGTCCTCTTATCACTTTATTTGACTTCAGCAGAGCGATAGCTTTGATAGATAACAACTTATTTCAATGATAACAACAACACTAATAAAAGACTCTCTTTCTCTCTCGGTAGAAAAATTAACATAATGCGCCCTTAATAATTTTACAGACCTCTCGATCAAACTGATTGATCGGTCACGCCCCTGAAGTGTTTAACATGAAAAACGCTTCGGCGTTCTTGAACGATAAGGAATAGGTCGCATGCTCAGCGGCAACCCCAAAGATTTATTTCAATAATTATTTACTGTAACTTTTATTCTTGTTTCCGATAAACCCTTAAAATGAAATTTCAGCAAAACCGGACTACAAATAACAATTTTACGAGCAATTATAAATTTTGGCGCGCTGTAAAGTTTCACTTTTTGTATCCGTGTAAGTATACAGGGTGATTCTTATAACCTGAAAGTTCTCTAAAAGTAAGCAATCTGCGTAAAAATGTTTCCCACAACAGTGGGGGACATCGTTTAAAGATAAAAACTACCCTACACCCCTCTCACTTTGCGAGGGAGTGGGGGTAACTTTAAGATTTTAAATTACAACTTCATTTTCTATGGCGAGTCAGCGACAAAAAACGCGTAAAATTTATCTGAAACAGTTTTTGCGCTTAATCATAGATCACGCTGTGATCGAGGAAATTTGAATTTGTTCATTTCTCTCAAAATCTGAAAAATTAAGCTCTCTGCGGAAAAATGTTTTTGTTCGATGGGGGACATCGTTTAAA
Organism: Malachius bipustulatus; assembly: GCA_910589415.1. Classification (NCBI taxonomy): domain Eukaryota; kingdom Metazoa; phylum Arthropoda; class Insecta; order Coleoptera; family Melyridae; genus Malachius; species Malachius bipustulatus. The sequence goes on from OU342632.1 coordinate 17,538,052, forward strand.
GACAAAAACTACCCTACACCCCTCACCCCTTGCGAGGGAGTGGGGGTACCTCTAACATTTCAAATGATAGCCTCGATTTTTATTGCGAATTGATATTCAGCAGCAAAAAATATGCGCAAAAAATGTTGCAGGGGATACTGGGGTTGCAAAATAAGGGTTGTTGTTTAAAATTTCAAAGTTTTCATCCCTCACTCCTGCATCCCTCACTCCCTCGCAAGGGGTGAGGGATGCAGGGCGGTTTTTGTGTTCAAATAACGATGTCCACCAGCGAACAAAACCACTTTTGTAAAATTTGTAAAACTCGTTTTACCCCAGAATGGGAGATTTGCAAGATATTTCAATATTTCAGGTTATTACCATCAGCCTGTATATCCGTCTTAGCAGAAAAGGAGAATTTTGCCGTCAATGCGGTTCTTATTATTATTGTAAACAGGCGACATAACTTCAAAGATTCTATTAATAGAATTCTACTAAAATTGATTCTGAATCTAAATTTAACCGTTTTACCTGAGGCTTTTTTTTCAAAGGCATTTTTTTCTGTTACCATTAAGTCATATGTCTACAAATAGAAAAAATAGGTTGAAAAATGTAGATCAACTTAATTTGAGCAAAATCGTGTCAAAAACATAAAACTCACGAATTATTTCTACAGGGGGTGCTCATTATAGCTGGAGACATTGGTGTACAGCGTGGCTCAACGAAAACGAAACAGAGCTTGAAAACTGAGGAAGTAAACGACAAACGCCGAAACAGGTAAATTTTGTTATCTATAGGAACATATTATGTTTTGGTATCCAATTTAACTACCCACGTTCATCCCCTTGGCAGGGGTGGCCAGAGAAGTGCAATATTTTATTAAATATTTTCTCTCCCTCCTAAAAACCTATTTAATCGATTTACCCTGTTATTTAGGCGAAATCCAAAAAGTGAGATATCGTTATCGGTACGTCTCACTTTCAATTTTTACATTTTCTCTTTATTTTCACTTTCCCATTCAATCCTGTCCTTTCGCAACCCTTCCTTTGTTGCGTGTAGAACACTGTCACAGATCTACCTATACAGGGAGCCAGCAAAAGAGGCAGAGAGAGAGAGAGAAACGTTTCGTTACGAGAGTGTCTAGACGCGGCCTTTCGTTTTGGAAATTGAAAATTACAAAAAGAACCTTGATAGTTCAAAAAAAAAGTGAAATTTGTTAACGTGGGGTGGAAACGTTAGTATTCGGACACCTGTACATAATGTTGTTAACTCGTTACGTATTTACTATCACACGGGACCGCTTCGATCGAACCGTGACCGCCTGAGATTAACCGCGTCGAACGAAGCGGCGGCGGCGGCAAAAAGGAGACGCGCAAAAAGCATTAAACAAACTGTGCAAGCGAAAGCAAAGAAGGTGTGCAATAAGCGATTAATTTCAACGGTTTATAATTTTTTAGCGACAATCGTTATTATTATTACGGCTCAGGTATGGCCTGCTTCTTTATACGTAGGTTGGGTATAAAATCCGATCTGCCACAAAAAGTACCGTTGACCGTTACTCGCGTTATTATTGCGTTGGCAAGCCTTGGCGGCGGAAACACGCAACCGTGCGCCAGTAAATTTGACGCGAATTTATTCAAATAAAACGACAAACTGAACCGGCGGAGATTAGTTTTGGTGATTTACTTCTTCCATCCATCCATCCAAGTTCAACGTACCTATTGCCTAGGTACCTACCTAATACTGCGCTGAAAAAATGCAAAGACAATAATAATAATAAACTAAACCGTCAGATGCGTTGGACGTACTTATAATAATAAATATAACGGTCCCATGGGCCCGTTAAATTTTGTTATGAGATTTTAGTTTTTACTATTCATGACTTCTTAAGGAAATTAAAAAAAAATTCTGAAAATTAACGAACTGTCCATTGCATGGACACCTCTTCTACTGTTCTGCTATCCTGGTACCTCGCGACGCTTGTGTCGGAAAATCTCGACCATCAAAAGGGAAAGTGTCTTAAGTTATTCTTGTCAAGAATATTTCAAAAAATGGAAAAATCCAAACTCTAGAGAGAAGTTCGGGAACGAAACAAGTCTCGAAGTGCATTCTAGAAGAACACTAAGAGTGTATTGTAAGAGTGAAATTAAGAGGAGCAAGCAGGTGACGAGTCAGTTCAGTGTAGACTGCGAAGTAGTAAGCGAATAAGGAAGCGATAATAAGTGAGCGATATTTTACAGGGTGCTACATTAAAAGGCGAAAATGCTGTCATAGAGGTGTGTGATTTTAGTGTGAATAATTATTGTAAATTCAAGTAGAAGATTATTAAATAGAATAATTAAATCAGTTAATTGGCTTTCCAAAATATTAATGTCAAAATGACAGAAAGAAAATATGTAACAGTATTCATCCTCAATAGTAGGCATTAAATTTCGTTTTTGTAACTTGTTCAGTTTTTAATGAAAAAAAAAGAATACATTTTTGGCACTTGATAAAGAAATTCGGGAACGAAGCAATTCTCGAAGTGCATTCTAGAAGAACCCTTAGGGTGTATTGTAAGAGTGAAAGGTGGCGAGTCAGTTCAGTGTAGACTGCGAAGTAGTAAGCGAAAAGGGAGCGATCCAAATTTATTATCGAAACATAATTATTTAACTTGGACGAAAACATAATTATTTGCTAGGACTTACCGTTCAGGAAATAGAAGGGCGAACTTTTTCCTTGTCGCTGTTATTGAACACGAAGATTTGAACTCAAAAATTCAAAAAAAATTACCAATTTTATTAATTATCATGACCTAACCATAACCGCACTAATTAATCTGGTAGAGAATTCCCGGTCACGGAACGATAACAGTTACGGAATCGTCAGTCACGTCCAGTGTCGGAACAGTCACAGTTGTAGTAATAGTGATGATGATCAAGGAGGAACCAAACTGAATCAGAAACGCGTGTGTAGGTTTAATTTAATTAATCTCTAATTTTTATTTATTAGGTAATAGTCACCCACGACTAATTATTGAATACCTAATTAAAATTCAAAGCGAGTGAGTAATTAATTTCTAATCTGTCAAGCAATTATTATAATATTAAATTTAAAAGGTAACGACGAAAAGCTAGGCTAGACAGGCAGGAATCGCGGAAAAACTCTAATAATAAAGCGAAGGTAACGCGAAAACGTTGGAACTGTTGAAACATGAAACATTATTGAAAACTGACAATTTTTTGAACGATTTTTTCTCAATCTCCCACTGTTCCTACTATACAAACCGCGAGTTTATCATGTTTTCGTTTACTAGTAAGTAACAATAATAATTGAACTGGTAATAGTTTGAAAAGCGAATATGCGCTTTATTGCAGAGCAATGTTGCTGTAGGTACAAAGTTTAATAATAAGTAAGTAATAATGACAGCTCAGTCGATCCTGCATGCATGTAACTATGTATAACGACTAGCCGCACCAGCACTATAATAAATAAAATAATACAAGGACGATCCACTAATTATAGACGAGCGGTTTCCATTTACGAATTTCCTGGTCGTAATTTTATTTTATTTTTATGTAAGGTACATACTTACGTGTATGTAAATTGTAAACTGTGTAGATGTAGAGAATCAATTTGCGATGTAAAATTAATAAAGGAAACCTTGACAGCTGCAGCCTACCTAATTTTGCAATTATTTATTATTCGCAGAGAAAACGGTTTCTTTGTACGCAGTAAGATGAATATTAAACAAAAAAATCGCCCTCCCCGTCACAGTTCATGTTCCTTTTTTATTTTATTTATCCTTTATTTTTATTTAAGGGGGGGCCTTAAAATTCCCGAACCCGGTCCATTTTCATATAGTGTTTGGGGACGTCGAGGTACCCGCTGCGAAATATCATCTCGATCCAAGCTTCACATCAAAATTTCTTTTTTTTCAAAATTTTTCCACCAAAGTCGGTCAAATCGGAAGATAATTTTTTTCCAGAAAATTGATGTTTTCTATTTTAATAGAGGGGGGGCTCGTTTTCTAATAATTCGGACGCGTTGGGTCCATTTATGAAAGCCGTTCGTTGATAAGAGTCCGGGTTCAAAAGTTACGGGTAAAATTGTGATAATTCCACCGTTTCAGGTTAAAATATCGTTTCATTTACAATCGTCCAGATTAAAAGTTTTTCATTTTTTGCAAAAAAAAAGTTTCATTGATGAAGCTTGACAAATATTTATTTATTTGTTACCTCCAAAAATGTCCAAGTTTTTTCAGGATTTTTTTTGTAATCAAGCCCGTTAATTCGTCTCCTCTGGTTACAACTAGACGATAGATGCGCGATTTTCTAGATGAAGGACTGTTCTGTCAAATAGCGTTGAGTTTTGCCTTTTAAGTGGCGAGGTTTGAAAAGTATCTAAAACCGCGTACAACCTAAAATCCGGAATCGTCAAAACTTTGGATCGTAACTTTTGAACTTGGTCTCGTATCGACGCGCGGTTCCCTAAAATAGATTCAGCGCGTCCGAATTAGTTGAAAATTATGTACTTAGATACACTTTCGCAATCAAAATTAAAAAAAAAAACAGGAAAAATTATTTAAACGAGTTGAGCGACTTCGGTAAAAAAAAAATCATGTCCGTTCCAAAATTCCATACTCCGTTGATTGTGGGAAAACTTCGAAAAAAATTAAAGTCGAAACTAGTTCGACCAACTTCGACTTTAGTCTGCTATAAAACTTCCAACATTCCAGTTGGATTATTATTTTCTCTTCCCTTTTTTAAAATATTAAAAAAAAAAACGACAACCTTCGAGGCCTCGTTCGAGGCATTACCAACTTAAAAAAACAACTTTTCTTCAATCAATTCTCCTGAGTATCTTAATGACAATGGTAAAAACGGCACTTCGATATCTGCTTCCCATCTCGAAGAGAGATACCCTTATGACGTCATATCAGTCGCAAATGTCTACACGTGCTTTGTACCTACTTGGCCTAATTTTACACAGTTCACAATCTAAACGTTCAACACTTGTTACCATGAGCAACCGCGGCTGTTATGACGTCAGAATTCTTGACTTCAACAGCCCACAACTTGCTTATTTAGCCATTCAGATATAACAAACTCGAATGAAAGCCCATCTGCATATACAGGATGGTCCAACACTGACTTATATATCCACCCCCGAAATGGAGGTTAATTTTAAAGATAAAAAATTTAAACTTCGAAGATTTTGTTTATTTATTTTTTTATTCGGCCACCAACGGCAAAAAACTGTAATTTGGTGGGAAAAAGTGGCAAAATAATCGATTTTTCATCGATTATTTTTTCATCGATCATTATTTTTCATCGATACATCGATAGAAATCGATTAATACAAATAAAATCGCTGAAAAGAAATATCAAAAAACTAATTACAAGCCTTTAATTAAATAAAAAATACATAAAATATGGAAATGAGAGGTAGAGTAATAATTGCTATATGGTATTAATAAAAGTGACCAATAATCTAAATGGGGTAGGTATCTATCATAAATCTTAAATAAACAGTCAGAAGCCCATTCGAGTTCAATGGCACACTATGTTTACTTACGCCGTGTAAGGATTTATAGTAGGTAACTACCACATTCAGATTATTGGTCACTTTTATTACTACCATGGATCAATCATTCTACCTGTCATTTTCATATTTTATGGATTTTATTTCATTAAAACTTTATAATTAAGTTTTTTGATTTTCATTTCAGTGATTTTGATTTCATTAATCGATTTCTACCGACGTAGTGAAGAAAAATCGATTTTTTGCTACTCTTTTTTTCCGCCTAATGGACGAACGTAAAATAAATAATTAATCTGATTGTACCATTCCGTGGTCCCATATTAATTGCACGAATCCTCAAAGTTTTAATTTTTATAATCTTTAAAATTAACTCTTTTTCAGGGGGAGGGGCATAAGTGATGGACCACACTGTACATACAATAATGTAGTTTATTGATTAAAAAAGTTGCACCCCGCGTGCTTTGAATTTGTCGCCTTTATTGCTGATTGGTTTTTTTACGTCACCTCAGATCGATCAATCGAAGGGACCAGGGATCACTAAGACAGTTGTTGTTGTTTTCACCCCCACCCTCTCGCTGTCGTTCGTTTCTAGCTAGCGGATATACGTGGACTTGCCGCCGCCGCCTTATCAATCTCGTTGTCAATTAGTTATTGTCTTCGAATATTAATACCTGCTGGTAGTGTCATCAAACCATTGCTTGCAGGGGTTCCTGAAAGACCGACAATACGCGAATTGCGCGTCCGTAATTAAAGTCGAATCATACCATAGTATGGCGGAATCAAGGTGAGATGATTAAATCTTATAGCCGAAATTTTGTACAGCCCTGCCTGGTCTTAAAAAAATATTTCAGCAGAACTCAAAGTTGTATCGTTGCCGCGGAAACTTCAACTTGATGGAACTGGAAGTTTGAATGGGAAATGAAAAGGGAAGTTTCAGTACTTAATTAAAAAAAATATATATAACAGTTTTTTGTTTCATATTGTCATGTTGAATATGACTAAGGATGTTTAATTATAAATCACCCTGTATATGAGAGAAAAGGCAAGTGTATACTCAACGATTAATAAATAAAAGAGTGAATGCAGGTTGTATGAGTATAAAGCACATTAAGTGCAATTGCCTAGCCTGTTAAATGGGGTCGGAATATTCCTCCATCGCCCTAACAGTTGTCATGCTGGCAGTGCCCGAAACTCCAATCAAGAGAGCCTCCAAGATGCAGCACACTGATGAGCTCCAATAGGGCGAAACACGTGTAATATGTGCTTGTTCTGGTACTCTGGTTGGCTCTGTTGTTGTTTGTATGGAGGCTCTCTTGATTGGAGTTTCGGGCACTGCCAATATGACAACTGTTATATTGGCCATTTAACAGGCTAGTAATTATTGCACTTTATGTGCTTTATACTCATGAAACCTGCATTCACTTTTTTATTTATCACCCTGTATATGTCTATATGTGTAGCATAATAAGTACGTAGGTATATACGACTTCCTAGTCTAGGAATGCGTCATCAATTAAAATGGAAATGAATTAATTAATTAATTGAATGGATGCATGCATTGAGTGAGCGCATTACTTTACTTGTTCCTATTAGTCAGCGCTCTCGCCTGTCCATCGGAATTCGGCTTATTAATGGAGACGATCTTTGCAGTTAATTATCGATTTACTTAATAGTAAAGAAGAGTAAATAAGATAATTGTTGCTCTTAGTTCTGGCTTTCTTCAATTACTATGTAATTAGAAATTTCAAAAATTTAAAAAATCCTAAAAAAAAATTGCCTATGAGATCAAATAAACAGTACACCGCCCTCTCGACCGTTTTACAGAAAATTACGTTTCTGCATTACTGATGTTTTATGGGCCAGCCTGTTTATAATAACAATAATAATAGTAACCCAGAGACGCTTGATGCTAAAGCGCTAATAAAAAAGCTGGCTTTATCGGAAAAAAATTTGGCACTTCAGTCCGACCTTTTTCTCATCCCCTATTTGCAACTTCCTGTATTTTCTACATCGTGATTTTTTTCAATTTTTTTTTCCTTCAACATAAAATATTGGCTTCAATTCATCTCGCATATATTGGCACTTAAAAAAAAAAAAAAAGTTTCCTCGCTGGTCGAAAATTAGCTTACAATTATTTAAAAATTATTAAATCGATGAAATCGTTCATAATTTATTTTTTTCACCCTCATTTATGCTTGATTGAGAAAATTAGAAGAACCGTCGCAAGTACAATTGATGCATCTAAGTGCGTGTGAAAAAATTATCCACATTGATCTTTTAATGACGAGAATATGACAAATTTAAAAAATATTTTTTTATTAAAAACGTGGTGATGATGGTGTAGGTACCTACCAAGAAATAACATGCAACGAAGCCTCTGAACAAGAGCTTGGCGGAGTTGGCAAGGGTGAGGCTTGGCAGTTCGAGAGCATAGGGAGAGTTCAAATCCACGAAAGGATCTTTTTTTGTAATGTGGATTTTTCTATAATTTGACGGGGAATCTATTGATTGAAACTCCAGGCCGAAGTCCCGACACCGCCGGCAGGACAAGGTCTCGGAAGAGATCTTGCAATCAATTAGATGTTCATCATCATATAAAAAATAAAATACTCACATAAAGCGAAAACGGGTTAACCTGCTGATTAGCGACGGTTTTACCCCTACGCTGGCCCCCCTCCACTCTCTCTGCTAGCGTGCTGCTAGCTCTGAGTCGACAGGCTCTCAGCGTTGCCACATGAAATCCGTGTCTCCGTTCTCCTACGGCCCTTAAAGTGTCATTTTTGATTACAAATAATATTAAAACACTTATTTGCTGCAGTAAGTCAGGTCTTTGGTCAGGGTAGGTTTTTTTTCCTTCAAATATTCGTAAAATGAAAAAAAACCTACCCTGATCAAATACCTGACGGAACCGGTAGCTACTTATTAGTTATTACGGTCTCGTGCGGAAGCGGGCAGGAAGCACGCAGGATTGTCTGCAGAACGTAGGAGAAGGGCTTGCATATGGCAACGCTGAGAACGTGTCGGAGCCTAGCAAGCAGAGAGAGTGGAGGGGGGCCAGCGTAGGGGTAAAACCGTCGCTAAACAGCAGGTTAACCCGAAAACGAACATACCTACGTTTATACCTACATATTATGAACTTTTTCTCTTAATTTACTCATTTGAATAAGACTTAAACATAAAAAAAAAATTAACAGGAGCACTCACATAAAAGCCTTTTATCATTATAATCACCGCTACTCGCGTTAAAAATTCACTGCCCCAGCATCAGCACTAAGCACTAAGCACCAGCACCAAAAAACCAGACCGAGTCTCTTTCTCAAATTTCAATTTCGCAACACCGGCAGAGGCACAGAGTCATCAGATCGCAACCGCAACAAAAACGAACGACGCAGATCGCAGATCATCGAAACAACAACCGCAACGTCCATGTTGTTGTTATCGCACTGGGACCATCAGCATCCAGCATCACCATCACCATCAGAAGATGAAGCAGCACCTGCGGCACCGGTACCACCGGCTTCACCGACACTCGTACCATTGTCCTTCCTTCCTCTAGTCTAGTCTAGTCCATCATCCGTTCCGAACACCTGTAACTGAACGAACAGACAGGTAGAAGCGGACTGGGACCACTCGAACTCGACTCGCTTTTTGTTTGTTATTTTTATTGTTTCTCTTTTTCACTCGCTCACAAACTACCAAACTTCTCTTATTGCCTGGCTAGTGGCCAGTTTATTTTTATTTCATCTGCATTTAGTTCTCCCACGATCTGATCAGTGTTAGTGATCATCACGACGATTCTCTATCAGGTACCGCTCCACTCCCACTCCGCTATTCGAGCGAAATCGAACCTTCGTCTTCGTCAACCTCCAGCAGCGAGACTGAGGCTGAGGCAGGCCAGGCGGACGAGCTGCCGGCTGCCGGACTAATAAAAAATAATGGGAGCCGGAGCGAGAACTTGAACTGGAACGGGCTCTTTTTCTTCGATCCGCGACCAAAAAACCAACCCAGACGTTTTCGCGTTATCGTTATCGTTAGTCGTTACTTCTTATTATTACATTTTGCACGAGTCTTCGAAAGCGAAACGCGACCGAACGACCACGCAGTGCGGTCAGATATTATTGCGATCTGATATAATGCGCATTGAATTAATTTATTTATCCAATCAATTGGATAGGTGCACTTTTGTAGCCTCTAATCTTATCGGTCAACTCTTGCCTGCGTTAAATTAAAATGCAATCAATAAGCGGATCATCCTCGGCTTTCCTTGACCCCCCCCTCCCCCCATATCTCATCGTTATTGAATTGATTGATTATGTTGAATAACACAGTACGATAAGACTAATAACATTGAGGCTAACGCTAACACCACCAGGCCAAAAATAGTAATAATAAATAATTTTTTTTTAGATCGTCTTAATTATTATTCTTTATAACACTCACTATCACTATCACTATGTGATATTACCAAACAAGAAGCCCATTATTACACGAGCGTTGTTAGATGCGTGGCTAATTTTAGCTCTAGCGAAGTAAATGCGCGAAGCGTTACTGTTGCACAATATTGTTCGATTGAATAATGGCCTCATTATTCAATCGTTATGGGCCATTGTAACTGTTCCCAAATACTAGGTACATACGACAAGAGGTATAATTTTTTGGCTTATTTTATGGGCCTAAAAGTTCACAAGCAACCGCTTCTTTACCGATCTACAGGGTGTTGAAATTAAAAAAAAAAAAATTTATAGCTACTTAAATGTTTGCAATACCTATTTAGCTCAAATTTGGAATATATGTAGATTGAGTTGTAGCGGTGGCTCAGTGGGTAAGAACCCAACATAGAGCACACTGGAACCGTATAACAGGAAACAAACATGGTAAGGTGATGATCAAGGCGCCCTCTCAAAACCTTGCCAGACAGATACTGCAACTAAACAGAATGCAGATCAGAACGGTGATGGGTCTTCTCACATGACACTGCCACCTAAGAGTACACCTACATAAACTGGGGATATACAGAGAAGAACCAGTTTGTAGACTCTGCAATGAAGAAGATGAGACAGCTTCTCATGTGATATTCGAATGTCCAGCACTCGCAAGACCGCGCTATGCGGTCCTGGGAACAATCAGTCCCGGGAGCCATCTGGCGGAAAAAACCTTGGTTAGCGGACTGCTGAACCTTGTCAAAGGAACGGAGCTCTTCTAATCAAGGAAAATCTAAATGTGAGAAATACAATAAGCCCGCTGGCTTCAGTGTTTGGGACCACATAAACCATCTCTCACATTTAGTAAAAATACCAAATACCAATACCAGATTGAGTTGTAGAGCTTACATTTTGACAGTTTCGTCGACATTGCCTGTTAAAAATAAAAGCTGGGATAACACTGTTTGACCAATGTTTGATTAATGTTTGATCAAAGTTTGATTAACTAACCTCAAGGAGCTATCAAGAAAAAAAGGAAAATGTTCAAATTTATGAGACCGGTACCATACAGGGTGCGAGGGGGAATTCACTCTTGGCAATACATGTACAAAATAGGGGCATTAATAATGCTCATTATTTGGCATTAATTCGCATTGCTTGGCATTATTATTCATTGCACGGCATTATTATTCACTGTGTGGGCATTATTATTCATTTTTGGCATTACTATAATTTACACTGGAATTAATATGGATTGATGGCATTATTGGAATATTTTATGAATAATGCCGAATAATGCCAAACATATGTACAGAAAATGGACAGTGAATTCCCCCTCGACAGGGTGTTAACTACCAACTAGTACAAAATAAAGGAGGTGATTCTACGACTTATTCTAAGAAAAAAGTTCTAAAGTTCTACAAACTAATGTTCTAATATATGCCACTGGTGGAGATTTTAGGGTTGCGTAAGGGTTTCACCCCCCTAACTTTTACGCCACTGGAAAAATTGTCATTTTGAGAGAAAATTTCAAAGCGCCAATGTTTTTTACACAAAAAAGTACTCCTGGTCAAAAGGTGTAGAAGCCACCGTTCTCTAGAAAAAAGGGCATTTTATGATCAAAAACGTAAAAAATTCAACATGAACAGAAACAGAAATGTCGAGAGAAATGTATTTATTTTAATAATATATTTGATGAATAATATATTTGATGAATTTTATTGGGATTTAGGTTCTAATTTAAATTTGCCACTAAAAAGATTCTTTACAGAACAAATTAGAAAAACTTTCGTACAGCATGCGAGAAGAAGACTGAAGACATGGACGGTACCGTTTCGTCCTTATTTGGACTCATCAGCATATCATATCAGTCAGCTCTAAACCACACATGCTATACGAAATTTGGAAGTTGTATCTATTCTAACTGGTGTTTTCGTTTTGTAGTGACCTTTAATTTTCAAATGAGTGAGTAGGCAGCCAGAGAAACGTGCGTGTCTTTATATAGTATTATCCTCGCTATAACAGTAGAGTTTTCATGGTTTCATTATTAACAAATAAGTGGTTCAATAAAAATAATTATAAATGTATTTATTTTATTTTATTTATTATTTATTCATTCTAGATGAAGTTGAAAACAATCTGGCTACAAGCACAAGAAAAATAGGTGAACATTTGAATTTGTGTCATGTTACAGAGTATGGAAAATTTTGAAAATAATATTTTTGTTCATGTAGAATTTTCTACGTTTTTGATCACAAAATGCCGTTTTATGATTCAATTTATTATTATTAATTTAGAACGGTTGCTTCTACAGCTTTTGACCAAGAATACTATTATGTGTAAAAAACATTGGCGCCTTGAAATTTGCTCTCAAAATGACAATTTCCCTGTGCCGTAAAAGTTAGGGGGGTGAAACCCTTACGCAACCCTAAAATCTCCACCACTGGCATATCTTAGAACAGAGGCGTCCAAACTTTTTGCTGCGAGGGCCAGTTTGGTATTTAAATTCATTAGCGGGGCCCTGAATTTTTGGTTTGTCGTGGACAATCTCGTAGCTTTGCAGGCACTGCAGTTGAGGGCCTACGTACAGTCAGAGTACAAAATCAAATGTAGTGTAGTCGAGCGTGATACTGTGATGTTCATTCTAACCGAATGCGCTCTTCATCTGCGCGAGATCTAATATCTATATTATACTATATTTTACGAAATCCTTGGCGGGCCGGATAAAATCTCCTGCCGGGCCGGGTTTGGCCCGCGGGCCGTAGTTTGGACACCTCTGTCTTAGAACATAAGTTTGGAGCCTTAAAAGTAGCTATTATTAATGTAAAAAATTAAAAATCTGTACAAAAGCTGGCGCCTGTTAGTTCTAACGGTTCTTGAGATATCGCAAAAAAAGTAAGAAAAACAATTTTTTGAACACCCTGTATCTCGAAAACGGTGCGTTTACGGACCCATTTTAATAGAAACCTTTTTTCTTAGAATAGGTCGTAGAATTCGTTTAATCGTAGAATTCCTTTATTTTGTACTAGTTGGTAGTTAACACCTTGTATATTAAGGGACCTTTCAACTTTTCACGAATTTAGCAGCAGCGTTTTTCCCCCAATAAGATCACGCACGATATGATAATAAGATAAGATACACGGTATGTCAACAGCTTTTATTATTTTTGTCACTCCTGCGCAATGACGTCATGCGGTTGGATTTTGAAAGCATTGTGCGCGGCGAGGTTGTATATAAAATAAATGTCAAATGTTATTGTTTTTTTTTCCTTAATCGAGATTTCTTATAGTACGAAAGAAATTATATTGCTTTCTCATGTGATTCGGTATTCAAAAACTCAAAGAAACCAAAAATTTATCACATTCAAAGTGTTAGTCTTCTTATTCGAAAAAAAAACCTTCCTCTGATGTATATCGTGAATAAGATGACATTCAGGGTAATTTCGAAAGTTAAATCTCGTCATCCCAAATTTTGTTTCAGATTCTAATAACTGAGCCATCCATATTCGATAAACGGAACAAAAAAATTAAAATGAGTTAGATATTTAATTTCCTTCTTTCTTAAATCTTATCGCAATCAGGCAACACTGCTTCAACGTTGAGAAGATGCAATGATGTAATGCAGTGATGTCAAGTCACCTTTGCAACAATAACAATAATTAATAATAATCTATTAGGTATAGTTAATAATAATTAAAACCAAGGCTAACTACTGGGGTTCTAAAATTAAGGTAGTATTATTATAATTTGAGGTAATCCTAAAGAAGTGGTACATCAGATTAGAAAAATAATGCGCATGCCTCTCATGAACAGCTGATGATCATGCAATGTTGCCAGATTCACTAATATTTACCAACAGACGGGTATATATTACTATTGCAAGTTTATTAATTAGATATTAAATGAGGGGAATATAGTTCAAGTTTAATTACATGAAATTTATATGTGTAGTGCAAGTAATTTTAACAACTAACACTTCGGTATTCTTGCCGATTTTCACTGAATACCTATGCTGCATAAAATAAACATATATTTTTAAATAAATAACACGCGTTTCAGTAGTTTTTCCCAGATAACGTATTATTTTGTTATCTTTCATTAAATTATCATTGAAAATACTTCAAATACACCGTCAGACTTTGTTGTGATAAATTTCAATCTGACAACGTTCATTTAAACGGTTGGGACAGTGTTGTCAGACTAACGGCGTTAAAGTCCTGTGACTAAAAGAAAAAACCCTTGGCTGTTATTATTTTGTATCTGGGCGAAAAACTACTGAAATCTGTGTTATTTATTTAAAAATACGACTCGGGTGAAGTTAGTAACGAAAACTTAGCAACGGGAGTGGCTAAACATTCGGCTCCGGTACGATGATACTTTAATTACATAATCGGCTATTATTGCTTGAACGGGGTTGATCTTTCTCCTTTGCGTGGAAAAATAAAAACCCCAGCAACGCATCAAGGGCCATTTTTTAGCGGAAAATAGAAAATTACAACACCTGAATATGCGGATTTGGAATTTCAAAAAATCACGGTGGCCGTTCTGGGCCCGGACAAGACGAGTTTTCACAAGGGCATGATAGGGTTAATTTTTGTTTTTGGTTTTAGAAAATAAAAAGCCTAGCAACGCATCAAGGTGTTTATAGCCCAAAATCGAAAATTACAACACCTGAATATGCCCCATATTTCCCATATTCAGGTGTAATTTTCTATTTTCGGCTATAAAAACTGTCCTTGATGCGTTGCTGGGGTTTTTATTTTTCCAAACCAAAGCCAAAGATCAACCCTATCATGCCCCCGTGAAAACTCGCCTTGTCCGGGCCCAGAACGGCCATCGTGATTTTTTGAAATTCCGAGTCCGCATATTCAGGTGTTGTAATTTTCGATTTTCCGCTAAAAAATTGCCCTTGATGCGTTGCTGGGCTTTTTTTGAGAAAGATCAACCCCGTTCAAGCAATAATAGCAGATTATGTAATTAAATTATCATCGTACCGGAGCCGGATGTTTAGCCACTCCAGTTGCTAAGTTTTCGTTGCTAACTTCACCCGAGTCAAACTTGGGTCAAACTTGATCTTTAAGTATAGGGACGTGGCTCCTACGCCTCAGGTCATTGGTCAGGTTAGATATTTTTTTCCTGAAATTTCAAGTAAGTAAAATATAAAATTTGGATGACACGATGACATAAAAATCCGTAAAGCCAAGGGAAAAAAATACCTAACTTGACCAAAGACCAGATTCAGTGAAAATCAGCAAGTATACCGTAGTATTAGTACAACTAACAGTTTAACATTACTAGCACTATATATAAATTTCATATAATTAAACTTAAACTATGCTATCCTCACTTTTAATATCTAATAAACTTGCAATAGTAATTCTGATAAACTTCATCATATACCCGTCTGTTGGTAAGTACCAGTGAATCTGGCAACACTGCATCACCATCAGCTGTGCGTGTGGGTCATGCGCATTATTTTTCTAATCTGATGTACCACTTCTGTTATAATTATTATGTATAAGATTAAATTACCAAATTTGAATTTGCTTGTAAGTAGGTAAGGTAGGTACTTCTAATAATATTAATAAGCATTAAATATTCGATTCGATCTACCCATGAAGTTCTCCAAATGGATAAGACAAGGGTAGAGTGCAACAGGGAGGTAAACCTGTTTTATTTGTACCTGGCTTACCTACGTACTTGATACCTTGATTATAGTCCAATAAAGTCTAAAAAGTCATACGTATCGATTAAGAATACACATCCTTTTGATAGTTCGATTTATTTTGTTTCATTTACGTGTTTTTATAGTAACCGTCCAGTTTGTCTAAACACTCCATCCCGCATAAATAAGTATACGTCAACATTGGTTTTGAATGAGAATTAAATGCACTACACAGAGGATAGAATGTCATTACGTGAATAAATTTTATGTAGTTGTCAGTGGCTCTCAAACTGACGTAAGCGGTTCAATTCATATTTGAATGATTTCCTTCAATAATTTACGCTCGTTCACAACTTGACAATTAACTGTTTGACATTTTCTGGTGAAATTAAAAATATTAATTCGGACGGTTAGTGTAACGTCACATCTGACTTTTTAAAGTTAATCCTACTATAAAGATTAATTTTTCATTTTTCCTCAACTTCAATTTGCATTCTCTCTCTCTCTTTCTCTCTGTCATGCTATCTCATTCTCTCTCTCTCTCTCTCTCTCTTTTACTTACCTACCTAACTTGATCTTGTTGATAAGTTTATTCATATTATGATCGATTATGTCATCAGAATAATTATTATTAATCATAACAATAGGTAGATATGAGTGTCTTGGGCGATTATTTAATATAATAACAATAATAATAAGAAAATAAAATTACCTACCATGGAAATTTCAAGTCATCGTCTTCTTCTCATAATCAGCAAGATCTTCATTTTTATTCACCTCAATAACACCTCCCAGTTAATAATAATAAAATAGGCATTTAGGCAACAAAACAATAACTAACATTCTTCTTGCTTGGAGTTTGTTGTATTATTTTTTTATTATTAAAGAACGGATTAGAGAATCATTGTTGGTTGCCTAACCGTTCGTTCATTCAATCATATTATTATCAATCAGCAGGCCACTGGATTATTTTTATTATTATTATTGTTACGAGATGATAACGAACGACCGACAAAACACAATCGACACTTTCACTACAGTTTATTACCATGTGACCGCGAATCAGCCGATTAATAAATAAATAAATAAATAGAGGGGGGGAATTGTATTAATTCAATTCTCTCGTTCGTTTCGTTCGCCCGCTAGCAACTCTCTCCAGACACAGACAAGAAAACGCTAAACGTAGGTGTAGGTATTAGGTATGTGTGCAATAATAATAAGTTAAGTATCCACGCATTGATTTCCGTTCTATTTTTTTTTCTTTCATCTGACCTAACGAGGTTATGCTTTTATTATTACACTCGCGTTTCGTACTGATAATGAATATGATATGAAATAATCACGTTTGTGTGGTAACAGTGCAAACGAACGAAACACCAACACCAACAGTACCAACACCAGAAACATAAACATTGCGAGTGTGAGAGAGTGAGTGAGTGAGTGAAGTGTATGTGACAGTTGAGTTGTCATTCATGAGACAGCAAACAGTGGCTTCTAGCTGCGTTCGGGTATTATCTTTATTTGATCGGTTCACTCACATATACGTTATGGAACAAAATGAAGTTACCAAAACATAGTTTTCTTCGTGCGCTGTGCTCCTGGAAATGAATATAATTTTATGGGTATAATATAGTCGTATTCCGAATATTTCGATGTGGGTGGGCTACCGATATTCGTTTATTTGTATTATACTAAGTATCTGCCACTCGTGTATAAGATTAATAATAATAATCAGTTCTAATTTGATTAATTTATCACCTGACCTAACATATAAACTGATAATTCATCCTGTCTTGAAAACTGGCAACCTTGCAATTTTATTATCAATGACGTCATAGCCATAGGAAATATAAAATAATTCATTCGTTACTCCTCGAAAATAAATTGCCGATTAGATAGTTAACAGTTGACATAGAAGAATGGAATTTCAGCTAAAAACCAAGGAGAATTATTGAATTATTCTCTTTGGTAAAAACTGTTCCATAACTGCTAAATTTCACTCCTGATCTAACTCGAGATTTAATACCCGAACGCACCCATATATTTCGGTTGCGCTTGCGCACACTTTAACAAATTTGATTTACCATTCAACTCGTTTAAAATTGATTGCGAAGCGGGAATTGTATTTAAATTATGAACTCGTGCGGGGAGGTTAAAAGTGCATCTCAAGGTTTTACATTTTATTATTATCATTGAAGCAACAACGCTGATGTTATCTATTTTATAACACTTTGCTTTGATTATTTAATGTTGGTAACAGCTGTTGATGATAATTGATAATTAATTATTGATGGTGAGTTACTTTTATTTAATTATTCATTATAATTTTTATTTTATTTGCTCTTTATTGGTTCTTAAATTATTTTAGTTAAGTCAATAGTCGGTTTATTTAATATTATCATAATCATCAAAGGTCATTTAAGTAACATTTTATTATGATAATTAATAGTTTATGTAAATATTTTATTTAAATAATGTACAATCCATTCACGATTTCTTCGCTTAATAATATAACGCAATAATAATTTTATTTTTTGTGTCATTTAAATGTCAGTTTTTTTAAAAGATTAAAAAAATTCAAAAAAAAAAAATTTAATGCGCGCGCATGAGAAAAGAAACGATATAACATCACTTTTATATTTAAGTCATGTAACGGGCTTACAGGACAAAAGGGACAGCGAAGATAATTTTTTTTTTCAATAATTATGTTGAAGGGAATCACCGGATGAGCAGAAAGGAGAAACAATTAACGAAAGGCAACTCAATAAGGATTCAAGTTATTAATTAAAGCAATTGTTAACATAATCAAGTGAAGCCTTTTATTATTTAAACCATAATAATTAAGCCGTCACTCGACACTCGATACAGAAACTAAAAACAACAGAGCAGCTAAACGAAGAAACAATAACAAGATGGCTGCGAAATTAATAGATGCAGGTAGGTAGAACAGATATAATACTTTTTTTATTTGGTCCCAGGTGGCTCTGATAGCGTGACAGTTTCCAACATTAAATCGCTGTCAATATTTAGGTTATATTTTTAGAGGTTAAGATTACAATGTCAATATGAAGAGCGGTGTTGTCAGATTGGGCTTTTATTATCGAGTTTTTAATTTTCTCCCCTTACTTCCATTTATACAAAATTTGTAAATTGATTCGATTAATTTTAATTAATCCCTCAATTTCATCTGGTGTTGAAGGACAAGATTTGTGACAGTTTCACTAGCTCAAACAGCTGATTTTAACAAATGATAATAATTTTAAACTTGTGAAAGTGTTGGTGATAGTTGGGGATATTTAGTGTTGATCAACATAAAAACAAAATTTCACAGCAGCCCTCTGGGAAGCCAAAAAACAAAATCGTGATATTGTTTTATAATTGTTTTGAAACTGTTAACCGCGATAAAAGAATCCATTTTTAACTGAACAATCCTTGCAGTTCCTATAGTGCCATTAAAAGAAGTAAGACGTTTCATCATGGACTGCATGATGGCCGTGGGGGTTCCCAGAACTCACGCCGAAAATTTAGGCGACGTGCTCGCGGAAGCCGACTACAGAGGGCACTTCAGTCACGGCATGAACAGACTGGGTAAAATCAACGCATTCGAATATTTATTTTATCCCAAAAATGATTTCAATTTTAACAACTTGCAGAAATGTACGTGGAGGACGTCAGAAGCGGCATCTGCGACGGGAACGCCGTCCCTAGGATCCTCAAGGAGAGTCCCGCGACGGCCTGGGTGGACGGTCAGAACGGACTCGGAGTCGTGGTGGGGAATTTCTGCATGAACCTGGCGATCGAGAAGGCGAAGAGCGCCGGAATCGGTTGGGTCGTCTCGAAAGGTTCCGATCGCGATCAATCATCGACGACTCGTTCTTTAATAATTCTTTTTTTTTTAACGATCAGGTTCGAACCATTACGGGATCGCCGGGTACTACAGCATGCAAGCGCTCAAGGAGGGCTTCCTGGGCATGAGTTTCACCAACACGTCCCCGTTCATGACTCCCACTCGCGCAAAAAATGTTGGTCGGGATGTTTTATTATTTTTCGATTTTCCGATTTAACGCTCGCTACTTCCAGGCCGCTCTCGGCACTAATCCGCTGAGTTTGGCGACACCGGCCAACGACGGTGATAGTTTCGTCCTTGACATGGCCACGACAGCGGTGGCTGTTGGTAAAGTGAGGACGGTTTGGCTTCTTTCTAGGGGTGGGCGAATCCTTAATTTTTCGAACTTTCTGACTAATCATTGCTTTATTCTTTTTAACCGTCAGCTGTTCAACAAATATCTAAAATATCAAAGATTCTTTCTTCTTCTTTTAGAGCAATCTCTCTTGGGCTTAGTGCTACTAAAATGGGTCCGAGTTGGACTCGAATTGTTTGGAATTGAAACCGTGTTCGAAATTTTGAAGCTTCGCACACCCCTAAATAGTTCTTTAGCGTTTTTTGCAAATCCAAAAAGAATTAATGCGTTTTTTGCTTTTCCAGATCGAAATTCAAAGGAGGAAGAATCAACCCATCCCGGATGGTTGGGCTTTAAACGACGAAGGGAAAGTCGAAACGAACGCGGATGTCGCTTACAAGTCCGCCAGGCTGATGCCGTTGGGCGGTGAAGAAACCCATTCGGGCTACAAGGGTTTCGGTCTGGGAATGTTGGTGGAAATATTTTGTGGGATTTTAGGGGGTCGGTCGCCGATTGTCGTGATCGGTTCATACCTTATTGTAATTGACGACAATTTCCAGGTTCCGCTTTCGGTCCGAACGTCCGGAAATGGGGCACAACCGAAGTGGAGGCAAACCTGGGGCAGTGCTTCGTCGCGATAAACCCTGAGTGCTTCGCTCCGAACTTTACCGACAGGATGTCCCACCTCATGAACGGGATCAGACAGATGGAACCCGTAAGTCAAGATTAACGCGCATAATTACATTTCATTACTTACCTCGCATTGGCAATGGCACTTGCAGGCCGAGCCCGGTAAGTCGGTCCTCGTGGCCGGAGACCCGGAGAGATCGCACATGGCGGCCGTCGACGAAGCGGGCGGCGTCAGGTACGTCGAGAACCAATACAAGACCTGCGAGAATCTGGCTAGGACACTGAAAGTGGTTCCTTTGAATACGAAAAGTGTATAATTATTAAATTTTACAATAATAAAATCTCAATAAAAATATAAGTCTTAATAATAATTATCCAAAGATTCGATTTATGAGTCCAAAAGTTACAGCTGGAAATTTCTGTGCAAGGAGTGCGGATGCGAGTAGTGGCCCGAGTGTACGGACCTGGGAACGGTCCTCTGGGAGAACTGGGAGTAGGTGTCGTCCTGTCCGGGATGCATCAGCATGACGGGGTGCATGCTCAGGGACTTCCTGGATCCGGCCACGCTCGCACTGTCGGTCACGAAAGCGCCGTTCATTTCACCTGAAACGAAATTAAATTACACCCGGTTTCTTGTCGATCGTTTGCTTGTCACCGGTGTAAATTACCTTTGTATAGACTGGCCGGGGCGTACTGCGGATCGGATTGGAGGCGTATGTGACGAGTGGCCAGGATGAAGGCCAAAGTGGCGAGTATGAGGGCGTCCAAACAGGCGATTGCCGCCAGTAAGTAGGCCCAACGTAGTCCGCAATCGCCGAGAACGTAGCGATCTGACGCGTTGCACACTTTGCGGATCATCTCATCGTCCCAGCTCAGTGGGAAGGTGGTGCAGGAGACGATCAAACATATGGCTGGAACAAGGGAACAAAACAAAACTGAATTAATAAATTTGAAATGGGATTTTTTATAATTATCTAGCAAATGATCTTCTTCTGAGGATAGTACAGTTCACAAGTAATGCTTATTAACAAATTAGATGAAGAACTTCCTACTTTGCAGTCTGCTCTGCACTCATGACAATAATAATAATAAAGCCTGTGCCTCTAGTGGCGGCCATTTGTTAAGAGGGCAAATTCCTCTGGAAAATATGTTGTTCATATGATTATATTTTTGGCGGATAGCTGTTTGCCTAGTTGTTTTTTTAGAAAAAACCAACCCTAAAAAATATGTACGTCCATGCCCTAAATAATTCCACCAACAGCAGCAAACAATAATGTAAATCTGGTGGTCCTGGTGGTTTTAGTTTCAGAACTAATCTAATGGAAATTATGATGTAATTGAATGAATTATTTTTAGAGCCCTGTGCAGCTTTCTACCTAAACTAAGAGCAACAAGTGTTGCTTTTCATGCTGGAACTGGGATAAAAAAAAAAAACAATTTACTCTACACGGCTACCATCAATATCATAATCACCAACACCAACCACCGTGACACTGTCACAATCACAACCAACAATCAATTGTACGATTACGTAGTTTTAGTTCTTGTACCTGCTGGTAATAACCATTCATCCGTTATTCCGTTATTCCATCATTTATTACATAAAATAAAATATGATCACTTCTTTCCTAATTCATTAATAATACCAATTATTATGATGATTACTCAACCAGTGCCGTTGGCGTATCTACCGAGGGCGTAATAATTACCTGACCTGGTGCCCTCATACTAATGCGCTTATTAATTTTTTTATATTTTGAATTTTTTTTTTTTTTAAGAGGGAGCATCGGTCTTAACTGTGTAGGTAAGACATAGTCGCTCCACTCTGGTAAATTGGCTTTGAGCACGAACTCTTTAGCCACACACACTTTAAATTATACATATTTGCCTTTTAAACGTTCGATCACTTGTTTTACTTTCCACAGACATTCGAAAATGAATCTGAAAAGTAAATCGGGCCGAGGTGAGTTTCGAACCCGCGATTATAGCTTCGTGGGCCAGCGGAGAACCACTTGGCCACGCAAGTCACTTATTTTGAATTTTATTGTATGTACTTTGCAGTGGGTAAGTTTGAGGGACACTGTTCTGTTCCGTTCCCAGCCCCCCTCCTCAGACCCTTCAATTGGACACTCAGCCGAGAGCCGCACATCAAAGAAACATGAAACGATTCGTGATTCGTCTAATAAAACCGCAAAATTGTTGAATATAATCTCAGGGAATTAAACAAATATGTGGCAACACTGCAAGCATGATCTGTGTAGTCTGTACAATACGTCCAAAATAAGTTGGCCGTTTGAGGAGGGAGTATTTTGCCTGTTACTGTTTTTGTTAACAATGATAATTATTATGTATTGTTATTATGACAGTGTCAGAAAAAATGTCTGACCGAAGTCATGTTGTAATTTCGTCCTAATTAAAAGCATTACTATTTATCGAAAGTTTGAGTGTTTTACTTCTGAAAATAATACCCAGAAGTCACACGATAACATAATATGGTCCTTCGGCACGAATTCAGCGCTGCAAATTAGGCGAAGAAAACAACAGTAAAAAAGGTCAGTCCTTTCCATTTTCCAAACCTCAACCCATAAAAACATTACCTAGTTACCTATTTGTGTCTTGATTTATGATTGCCAAGATGATTAAATTAAAGGTTATTCTCATATCGTAAAAAATAGTCTCGTTTACTAATAAAAGTAAATACTGGGCGTATGAACCAAGCAAGTTCTCGTTAAATAAAAAATAAAAAAATCTCGTTCTCGATTTCAAAATCGTAATAAATAACACGTTTTTCGCTAGTGTTCACAAGATTTTGTTGACACAAAGTTTCACTCATTCTCGTAGTATCTGATTTTTGAATGTTTAAGTAATTTACAATTCAATAATCATAATACTAATAACCTACTCGTTTTCAAACCCAATTTCTCGATTTCATATCGCAAATATCTACAAGATTGTTGCATTAAGTAGCTGACTAGTGACTAAATATATCACGGTTAGTTAATCGCTCGTTTTTATAGGCTTAAAAAGCAAAAGTAAAAAAAAAAGAATCGTCAAAAAGCGGAGAAATCAAAATGTCTGATGAAGAGGGAGAAACCAAAACAGAGCCTCAATGTCAAATTGATTTAAACCGAATAAAAAACAATAGAAAGCAATTAAAATCCGAGTTAACTAGATTTCATACCTTTTTAACCACCAAGTTTGATATCTCAAAACAACCCATTGAGAGTCTTCAACTACGCTTTCAGAGCATAAAACCGATATTAGCAAAATTTCAAGATGTTCAAACTCAGTTTGAAGAATTACTTTTATGTGATTACCCTGATTATTATGATGAAAAGCAATGCGATGATGAACGCGAATCATTTGAAAATCGTTATTATGATATATTATCTAGAGCCCAAAAGGTATTAGACGATTATTATCTCCGCGTAAATCAGCAGTCGCAATTACGCAACGCAATGCCTGCCGAGAACGGGGAAAGTACCGGGTTGTCCAGCAGCGGCAGAAACCATGTAGTGGTTCCGGATCATGCGATGTTACCAAACGTGGCAGCAAATTTACCCGTCTTAAAGGTACCGGAATTTACCGGAAATTACAGTGACTGGCAAAGGTTCAGTGACATGTTTAAGGCAATCATTCATAATAATCACACGATACCCGATGTCACAAAGTTTTACTATTTGGAAAGCTCTGTTAAGGGCGAACCAAAAAATATGTTGGCATCATTAGCACCCACGGACGAAAATTATAAAATCGCCTGGGACTTGCTGGAACGAAGATACAAAAATAAAAAAATAATCGTAAACTCACATATTAGAGAAATTATGGAAATCCCAACCTTGACAAAGGAATCTCATACATCGTTACGCAGTCTCTCGAATACATTTTTCAAAAATTTTCGATCATTGGACGCTTTAGGTGAAAGCGTAAAAAATTGGGATACAATTTTAATTTATATCTTAGCATCAAAATTTGACTCTAATACGAGGCGCGAATGGGAGGTCTATTGCAAAGACATCGAATCTCCAAATATGGATGACGTCAATACCTTTCTAATACAACGTTGTCAAATTTTGGAAACTTTAGATACGAAAACATTGCCAAGTATGGTAAGTAAGAAACCTTTCGAATCGAAATCTTTCACTGCTATGAACAATAGTTCATATCGTCCAAAATGTCCGCACTGTAAAGAGCAACATTTTATTTATTTTTGTGGCAAATTTAAGCAGCTGTCTCTAACGGAACGCACCAATAGGGCAAAGGGCTTGAATTTGTGTACTAATTGCTTACGTTATGGGCACAAAACCTCAAGCTGTCAGTCGTCAGGTTGTAAAATCTGTAAAGAACGACACGCAACTTTATTGCATCGAAATAAAAATAATCAAAACAATGCGAATCAATTGAGTCCTTCAATTGCGCATGATCAAAATATGAGTCAAAATCAATCGCAAAATCAAAACTCCTCGTCAGAAGGCGAACATTTAGAAAATAAATACCATGCCAGCGTCTCTCACGTGTTGTCAAACTCGTGTCAAGATACTAAAGGTCATTTTACACTATTATGCACAGCCGTGATAAACGCTTTTGATAGAGACAAAAATATTGTAACATGCAGAGTACTTTTAGACAGTGCTTCGCAGTCAAATTTTATTACTGAAAATATGGTAAAAAAATTACGATTAAATACCTCAAAAATCGATATTCCCGTAATTGGAATAAATCATGTGAAAATGAATATTTCTGAACGGGTAGAAGTAAATATCTCCTCGATGCACACAAGCTACAAAACAAAATTATCCTTTTTAATTTTACCCAAAATTTGTGGGTCGACTCCTCAAAATTATTTTGATGCATCTAAGTTAAACATCCCCTCGGAGCTACCTTTGGCAGATTCTTGTTTTAATTATCCATCTGAAGTGGACATGCTTTTGGGATGTGAGGTGTTTTTTAATTTATTGTGCGCAGGTCAAATAAGGCTTGGACCGAATTTACCCATACTTCAGAAATCATTACTGGGATGGGTGGTAGCAGGTCAAATACCGTTCAGTAGGAATAGGCTGGGAAAGTCCAATGTTATGCTTTCAAGCTGTTTTGTCTCACTGGACTCATTAAATAAAAATATCGAAAAATTTTGGAGCATCGAGGAAGTAGATCCTAAGCAGCAGGCTTTAATGAGTAAAGAGGAGATCGAGTGCGAAAATCATTTCGCAGAAAATACTACTAGGGATCAATCTGGTCGGTTTGTAGTGAAGCTCCCGTTGAAGGATAATTGTCAATACCTTGGCGAGTCCGAACAAACCGCTCTTCACAGGTTGTATTCAATCGAACGACGCCTATGCAAAAATCCCAATCTTGAAAAATCGTACAGAGCTTTTATGCAAGAATATCAAGATCTCGGACACATGTCCGAGGTATCACGTGATATTCCGTCAGAATTACCAAAGTATTATATACCGCACCATTGTGTCGAAAAACCTGAAAGCACGACAACGAAGCTTAGGGTCGTTTTTGATGCAGCATGCAAAAGCTCCAGTAATTTATCATTAAACAATATTTTGAAGGTTGGTGCTACACTTCAAGAAGATTTGTTATCTATCATAATCCGTTTTAGAAAGCACAATTTAGTGCTAATCGGAGATTTGGAAAAAATGTATCGTCAGATTTTGATACATCCAGATCATCGAAGTTTGCAAAGAATTCTTTGGAGAAACAATCTTAACGAAGAAGTTAAACATTTTCAATTAAACACGGTTACCTACGGAACTGCTTCAGCGTCTTTTTTGTCAACACGCTCGTTAGTTCAAATAGCGATTGATAACGAAGAAAATTCGCCATTTGAAAGTGATACCATTCGTTCGGATTTTTACGTAGACGATCTTCTCACGGGAGCGAGTGATCTCGACTCTCTTGTTAAGCTGAAAACGAATATTTGTCAAATTTTGTCTGAGTACGGATTTAAGTTAAGGAAGCTTCAATCTAACGAACCAAGAGTTCTAAACAATATTGAAGATGATAACAGCGACAGTGCGAAATATTCTATCTCAGACAATACAAGTGTAAAAACTTTCGGCATTTCATGGTTGCCAAAGGTCGATAAGTTCGAATATAACGCCCAAAATATTCCCTCAGATATAAGAAAAATTACAAAAAGAACGATACTTTCATTCGTTGCTAAAATATTTGATCCCTTGGGAATCATTGGTCCTTTATCAGTTAGGGCAAAATTGATTATTCAAAAACTGTGGCAATTAAATATTGATTGGGACGATGAAGTTCCAGATAATTTAATTTCAAAATGGTTAGAGTTAAAAGATGAAATATCTCGAGTCGGAATTATGCAAGTTCCTCGTCATGTGTTGGTAAAGCAACCACAAAAAATCGAAATACATGGTTTTGCAGATGCAAGTGAACAAGCATATGCTTGTTGTATCTTCCTTCGCTCAATAGATATCAATTCAAAAATTGAAAGTCACTTACTTTGTGCGAAATCCAGAGTTAGTCCATTAAAGTCGTTATCGTTGCCGCGACTCGAACTCATGGGTGCTCTTTTGCTTGCGAGATTGTATGTAAAGTGTGTAAAAGCTTTGCGACTCGATATAACCCGTAATTTTTTGTGGACAGATTCAACAATTGTATTGTGTTGGATCGCTAATGAACCTAAAACTTGGAAAACTTTCGAAGCCAATAGAGTGACCGAAATTCAGCAACTCACTAAGATACGTGATTGGCACCATGTTCCTTCTCAGGAAAACCCGGCCGATATAATTTCACGCGGATCAAGCTTAAAAAATTTAGTTCATTCCGAACTATGGTTGCATGGTCCTAGATTTTTCTTTGAAACCGACAAGTGGCCTGAAAATTCAAACATAGCACATTTCGCTAGCCAAAAAATCGACATACCGGGAATTCGAATGACTCACGTGGTTCAAGAGCAAGAATTCAACGATTTAAGTATTTTCGAGAAATTTTCCGACTTGAATAAGTTAATTCGTGTTGCTGGTTATTGCCTGCGATTCTTTCATAATTTGAAATTACCGGTCGATGAGAGACTTAAAAATGATTTGACGACAAATGAAATCGAACGGAGTACGACAGCTCTCGTGAAGTTAGTACAATCAGAACATTTCGCTAGTGAATTAAAGACATTAAAAACAAGCAATTGTGTGTCACCTAAAAGTAAATTAAAGTCATTATCTCCATTTCTCGATGAACAAGGAGTAATAAGACTTGGCGGCAGGTTAAAATATTCCAACTACCAGTATGATGTTAAACATCCGATAGTGTTACCAGCAAAACATATTTTTACGAATCTAGTTGTAGATCATGAGCATAAGCGTACCTTTCATTCTGGCGCTCAATGTACCTTATCTCATATTAGGCAAAAATATTGGCCAATTAATGGCAAACAAGTAGTTAAATCGCTATTGAGGAAATGTGTAACCTGTTTCAGGTGTAAACCTCATGCAAATGTCATTCCAAAGATGGGTGAGTTACCAAGCGTTCGTCTCACACCATCACGTCCGTTTCTTTCCGTTGGAATCGATTACGCAGGTCCTTTTGACCTTAAGGCAAGTAAATTGCGATCCAATAAATTAGTAAAGGGCTACGTATGCATTTTCGTGTGTCTTGTAACCAAGGCGGTACACATTGAGGTAATTTCGGATTTAACAAGCGAAGGTTTTTTAAGCCTACTAAAGCGATTTGTCTCGAGACGAGGTCTTTGCTCTAATATCTACACTGATAATGCAACAAATTTTGTAGGTTGCAACAACGAGTTAATTAAGGTTCAAGGTTTAATCAAAAATAATAATAACATGCAAAATTATTTGACACATTCAAAAATCAAATGGCATTTTTTGCCAGCAAGATCGCCTCACTTTGGCGGCTTACACGAAGCAGCCGTAAAGTCTTTTAAGCACTGCTTAAAGCGTGTTATGAATGCTACTCATTTAACTTACGAAGAGTTTTATACTTTGGCTACACAAATCGAGGCAATTTTAAATTCAAGGCCATTAGTTCCTATGTCTCCCGATCCCAATGACCTTGAGGTTATAACACCAGCTCATTTCCTAATTGGCGAGCAATTGACATCAATTCCCGAAAGAGACCTGATGGATGCACAAACGAACTACACGAAGAGGTACAGACACCTCCAGCAAATCGGACAACACTTCTGGTTCCGATGGAAAAATGAATATTTAAACCAGCTACAAACAAGAAATAAGTGGCAATTCGACAAGCCGGCCTCTTTCCACGTCGGTTCCATCGTCCTCCTAAAGGATGAAAGCACTGCACCATTGCTATGGCCGTTAGGCAAGATTCTAGAGATTCACCCCGGCAAGGATAATGTTACGAGAGTCGCCACCATCAAGACAAAAAATAGTGCAGTGAAACGTGAAATAAACAAACTAGCGTTGCTACCCATCGAGTAGCAACCGTGATGATTTACAATTTACATTTGTTACAAACATTGATTTTTGTTATTATACCTACCTAGGTAGTGCATGTTGTAGACTAATTTGTAGAGGCACAGGGAAACACCGTATTTCTACAACTATTTTTATTCAACTCTAATCTCGTAACACTTCGTAATTGATTATTATTAGAATATATAAGAATACATTGAGTAGCAGCCCGGAGCGTTTCCATTTCCTCACTGATCTTGTTCGCGTTGAACTCTGTCTGTCCTCGTTCGACGTCTCCCCACTGCTACTGCTTGCAGACGGTCGGTGGTTCCCCGTCGAAACTCACCGTCAGACCACCGTACTGCCGGCGGCGGAAGCAGCCAAGGACAGCTACCGTAGAGGTGGTCCCACAGTCGACCATCCTGATAAAAAGGCCGTCCTCGGACTTGAAGACGTCGGAAGGGTAGGCGTCGCACAACTCGCACCAGACTGAATACTATAACAACTGAAAATCAGGGTAATTAATACTTTGATCTTTTGACAGAGTAGTCAGAGTAAACAAGGATCACACGAGTGATCGAGAAGACGGATACAGAGTAGATTTCAGACTTCTAACGTCACAACAGTGATCTTCTGACAAAGCAGACAGGTTAGAAGGAAGACAGGATCACAACAGTGATCAAGGAGACAGATTTCAGACTTCTAACGTCACAACAGTGATCTTCTGACAAAGCAGACAGGTTAGAAGGAAGACAGGATCACAACAGTGATCAAGGAGACAGATTTCAGACTTCTAACGTCACAACAGTGAACTTCTGACATAGCAGACAGGTTAGAAGGAAGACAGGATCACAACAGTGATCAAGGAGACAGATTTCAGACTTCTAACGTCACAACAGTGATCTTCTGACATAGCAGACAGGTTAGAAGGAAGACAGGATCACAACAGTGATCAAGGAGACAGATTTCAGACTTCTAACGTCACAACAGTGATCTTCTGACAAAGCAGACAGGTTAGAAGGAAGACAGGATCACAACAGTGATCAAGCGGAGACAGATTTCAGACTTCTAACGTCACAACAGTGATCTTCTGACATAGCAGACAGGTTAGAAGGAAGACAGGATCACAACAGTGATCAAGGAGACAGATTTCAGACTTCTAACGTCACAACAGTGATCTTCTGACATAGCAGACAGGTTAGAAGGAAGACAGGATCACAACAGTGATCAAGGAGACAGATTTCAGACTTCTAACGTCACAACAGTGATCTTCTGACATAGCAGACAGGTTAGAAGGAAGACAGGATCACAACAGTGATCAAGGAGACAGATTTCAGACTTCTAACGTCACAACAGTGATCTTCTGACATAGCAGACAGGTTAGAAGGAAGACAGGATCACAACAGTGATCAAGGAGACAGATTTCAGACTTCTAACGTCACAACAGTGATCTTCTGACATAGCAGACAGGTTAGAAGGAATACAGGATCACAACAGTGATCAAGGAGACAGATTTCAGACTTCTAACGTCACAACAGTGATCTTCTGACATAGCAGACAGGTTAGAAGGAAGACAGGATCACAACAGTGATCAAGGAGACAGATTTCAGACTTCTAACGTCACAACAGTGATCTTCTGACATAGCAGACAGGTTAGAAGGAAGACAGGATCACAACAGTGATCAAGGAGACCCTCCTGAAAAACCGACGATGGAATCAAGATATCGTCCAAATAGGGCATGATGTACCTTTTAAATTGTCCTGTTAGTTATTGGTATACTGTTGGACAATGAATGCATAAATAAACGAAAATAAAATAAAAATGACGTGGGATCACGTAATTCAGATAGAATTTTTGGCAGCAGCTGCTGAAAAACAGCAGGAGCATTATACAGACCGAAAATCATACGTAAAAAAAACTCGTATTTGCCATCCGAAGTAAGAAACGCTGTCTTTACTATTGAATACGAGGCCATGGGTATACTTGAAAACAACCTGAGTATAAGTGTCAGGTAATAAATCTGTTATAATTTAGGAGTTTATCAGGTTGGTCTTCTATACGAGGAAGTGAGATTTTATATTTAATAGTCATATTATTTCTATAACAAACACATCAACGGAAGTCGCCACTTTTCTGGGGAACGAGAATAATAGGACTAGCATACGGGGATTGAGAGGCACGAATTATTTTCACAGAAGAACTAGCAACAGTTCTATAATAGTTTATCTATTATTTCTTGCGCTTCAAGACTTGACTGGGCCGATATGAAGTATAAACAACTGGAACCGACGATTTATTTCCAGGCGGGCAGCGGATGTGTTGCCCATTTCTTTTAAAGTGGTAGCTACACAATTACGATTTGCATTTTAATAACTGCTGTTTTCTGAAATTATAGTGACGGGAGGGCGATTATTTACAAAAGTAGTAACACCAAGGCTAGTGGCACAAGAAAATAATTTAATATCTTTGCTATTTTTCGAAATGTAATGTGGGGTTGTAAAATTATTCCCTAGAAGGATATCAGCGGAACACATAATTATGATCAGGTACCACCACTATATATTTAGATCCACAGGTGTATTGCTATGATATTTACATTTATAATTAAATATCATAATATCATAATATCATATAATATAATATATAATCAAAGATATGATATTTACTTTACTGATATTTCGCACATCGATATCAAATATGTAAGAATGAAAGAGATTGAATCTGACTTACGTTCTTTTACAATTCTGACATCCTAGTCAAATCATTACGTCCATTATTCTTATCATGAAGAAATATTACCTTCACAACTTCACAGTACCTAAGTATTTTAATTACATTCGTCTTCATCACTTAGTAAAATCATTAGGACTCCATTGCTTACATTCTTTATGTAGTTTTTTTTTTTTTTACAAAGAAAAAGCTATAGGTAGGTACTTATAACATAATTTTTCCAAAAAAAGAAAAGTTTTTTATACTTTATGAAACTTCTTAATTCACGGGGCGCGTTTTTATTTACCACTTTTAAGCGTTATTTATTCCTGGGAAAATTTTATACACTCGGGCATTAGCATCCCTACACATTATTTCCAACAATTCCAACTCATTAATATTAATCATTATGATATTCAATATTCCGTGAACCTTCGTTCTTTATTTTATGCTGTGCGGGTAGAAGAAGACTGACTGGCTGAAGAAGAGAAATCTTGCGCCTTGCGCGCCAACAGCGTGTTCAGAACGTCAGAGTGCATCAGAAAGAATCGGATAGAAAATGTGAGACTTTAAAAGAGATAAACTATTTAAAATTCAGGGCCTCTTGTTAGGGGCTCTTTGCCTCTCTCTCACTTGCAATTGCACTAGGTTTATATTACCTATTATTTTTAAATAAGTATTAGGTCGATTCTACCAAAGACGGACGTCGAATTTATATTTCAATAATATCGCCTCAACTTCATAGTATAATAATTCCCAAATTCGTCGCTAAAATTTACGAAAAATCTACTCTCACTTTGATCTGCGTCACGTAAAGTCGAGGTAATCTTCACGCAATTTAGGTTAGGTGATTTAGATTAGTATACCGTAGAATTGTGTATTACTCATGTTTCGGTTTATTTGGGGGGAGTTACTTATTGTGTTTTGTTCTGTAAGTTATTTAATTATTATCTACTATATTCATTGGACTTTTTGCCCTTAAGGAGCATTGTTTAACATAGACTTGTTTTCAGGCAATTATTTTGTAGTTTAAATATGAAAAGAAAAGATAAGTAGAGTAGCGAAAGCTAGACTTCGTCTTTGTATGATAAGTATTGTCTATTGCAATACTAAGTTAAAATAAAGACACTTTTTTTTTCTGTTTCTTTACATGGTCACAAGATTGTCGTTAAAATGTAAAAAAATATATATAAAAATATGCAGGTAAAATTCTGCAAGATGTCACTATAGTGGAGATAAAACGAAATGTGGTACATGAAAAAAAAAAAAATACCTCTTGATGAGTAATACCTGTCTATTAAATTCCATTAAAATATTCAGAGCGGTGTTACAGATATTATGAAAAAAAAATTATATATTTTTTAAAAAACTTTACCACCCTGTATCTCAAAAATTAAGACTTTTAGGACATACGTTCTTATGAAGTTTTCTTCTTAAAATGGACCCAAAAATCACCCCCTTAAATATTGACATTCAATTACAAAACACCCTGTATACCTAAATAATATAGGTACCTAAATTACGTCGAATCGTCGACGCAAATGAAGTCTAAACTGCTATTTGGGTTCAATTCTACTTCAGCTTACTTCATGCTCATGCTTCATGCGTTTGCTTTACTTTTACCTATCGAATTCAAAATATGTCATTTGGACTTTGGAGAGCTCCCCAACTTTACTCATGCTTCTTTTCATTCACTCATCATGCATCTCTCTCAACTCACTAGCTAAAAAATAGCTGCTTACCTTCAGGAATAATCTCAGAATAATCTTTATTATCTTCTCACAACTCTATTCAACATGGCAATAGCTGCTTACCTTTGAGAATAATCTTTATTGCAGTGCATCAACTTCGAAAGTTGCAATCTTTAATTTTGGTTAATTTTTGTATGCTGTTTCTCGTAAAAGACCACTGCTTCACCCCTCGTTATTATTTTTCCTTAGAAAACCTGTAATATGCTCCTCATTTACATACCTGATCTACTTGCTTACCGACACACCAGCTGGATATCAATCCAATACGTTAATACTTAATACTCAGGGTTTCTTGCAAGATTTATTGAGTTTCCTTTTTCCGACAGCTCGTCCAAGTCTTGATCATGTTAAATTTATTTCAACGGAAATTTGCCAAAATTTACTTTATTTTTCTTCACTTTCACCACGAAGAGGCATTTTTGTGAAATGGTTATAACTGAGATTTGTCTGTATTAAAAACACATCGATACTTCACAGTATTACACCTCAAAATTCGTTAGTTTTAGGTTCGGACCACTTCTGACAACTGTTGTAGACTAATTTGTAGAGGCACAGGGAAACACCGTATTTCTACAACTATTTTTATTCAACTCTAATCTCGTAACACTTCGTAATTGATTATTATTAGAATATATAAGAATACATTGAGTAGCAGCCCGGACTGCCCGGAGCGTTTCCATTTCCTCACTGATCTTGTTCGCGTTGAACTCTGTCTGTCCTCGTTCGACGTCTCCCCACTGCTACTGCTTGCAGACGGTCGGTGGTTCCCCGTCGAAACTCACCGTCAGACCACCGTACTGCCGGCGGCGGAAGCAGCCAAGGACAGCTACCGTAGAGGTGGTCCCACATGCATTAAGCAAGAAATGTTATATTATTATTGTATTCATTTTGAAAGCCTGGCCTTTCAAGGGGGGCGATATGTTACTGTTTTTGTTAACAATGATAATTATTATGTATTGTTATTATGACAGTGTCAGAAAAAATGTCTGACCGAAGTCATGTTGTAATTTCGTCCTAATTAAAAGCATTACTATTTATCGAAAGTTTGAGTGTTTTACTTCTGAAAATAATACCCAGAAGTCACACGATAACATTGCCTTTTACCTGCAATATCTGGAAAACTTTTACAAATTATTAACTGGACTACCTATACCCTGCTATAGCCACGCCTGAAATCTGCAATGACCAATACAGCACATTTCTAATACAACCCGTATTCAACAGTATAATTCTCAGAACCAGAGGCCAAGTTATTCTGGTCCTATTGTACTCTATCTACTTTTGATGCGCAGGCGCAGGTTGTTGTTGTTGTTGATGTGTTTATTTTATTTATTTATTTTTACTGAAATAAAATGTTGTGTTATTATCCAAATTGCATACATCCGAACTGACATAATTATGATCTTTAGATTATCAATTAAAACTAATTTTATCAAAATAGGAGTCCGTAAAACCGTTTATCACTCACCGGAAATCAGCTGCAACCATCCGCAGGCGCAGAACACCCTGGTGCTCTGACAGAACAGCATCAGCCCCATGGCGATGACGGCGAGGACGGCGGCGACGCAGCCGAGCCCCCCGAGCACGGTCGCCGCCTGCATCCACACGTTGCTCAGCTTCAGCAGCCCGTCCAGCTTGCCCCTGCACGCCTCCCAGTTGTCCTGCGCGTAGCAGGAGGTCCACAGGCCGAACTTGCCGGGCACCTCGCCCTCGATGTTCCCGATCCATTCGGGGGTCACGAAGGCCACCACGGCGATGATGGCGAAGCACACGGTGAACACGGCCCAGAGGACGGCGATCGCCTTCGAGTTGCGGGCGTACCGGGTCGCGTAGATCTGGGACGAGTCGACGTATTCGATCTTCGAACCCATATTCGTAATTTTTTAATTTATATTGATACTTCTTATTGTTGTTGTTATTTCCTTCTGGCTGTTATCGAAATAGACACGGGCATGTTGAAGGTTACCTATCACTATTGTTACCAGTTGCCAGTTCCAGATATTTCAGTTACCATTGCCAGCAGAACAGAAAGGGGCTTGGCCTTGTTTAAAATCAGGTGAGGGAAGGGTACACAGCACAATAAATTATTGTCTCCGTCTTCTGTTGCGAGAGGTATGCGATTACGATGAACTATAATAATGAACTGACCTACTCTAACGTCTAACACTAACACCACAGTCTAACACTACTATCAATCTTTAGGTGCTAAAATTCGATAAAATAAACGGTAAACTGCAGAAGTGCGAAGCACCTAACGTCTGGTCACTCTCTATCTCTAGGTCTAGTGTCCTGTGTCACTAGTGTCTGTCTAGTGGAAGTAGTGGACCTACTTTGGTGCTTTGGTGGTAGTGGTAGTGGTGGGACGTGGGACCAGTACCCAGTACCATTACTACCAACAGTAAACCGTAATTAATTTCAGCAATGTAAAGTACTAAACACGATAATCGATAGGAACGGTACAAACATAAACACAACAAACAGCAACATTTAACATTAACATTGGCAAAAAGTCAACATTCAACAAGTGGTGTTGGTGTTTTTGAAGTGATGTTTATTTTATTTACTGTTTGTTTACCAAATTTAGGGATTTGAATCAAAATAGAATCGATTATTAAAAGATAAAGAATCGATTTATTAAGCGGCGATTTTCGATTGTTTGTCGAATCGATTCTATACGAGATGAATCGAATCGAGAGAATCGAATGTCATTTATCCCTATTCCTAATAGGTATTATTATTGTGTTAATTAATAATGTTATTTTTTTACATAAAAAAATATCCGGAACATCGGGTGATTGATTGAAATTAATAAAATCCTGGCGGACAACAATAAAGGGATGAGTTGAGCATGCGCAGAACACGAAATACCTACACACGGTACTGCGCAGTGACGTACCGGGAGTCCGGGTAGAATTTTGACTGGGGAAAATTTTATTGCTTCCTTCTTTCGCTGCTTTGTGTTTTTTTTTTTTGACAGACACAGACCCACGTGTTTTGTGGTACGTTATTATAACTATTAGGTACTGTTTTATTGTATTTTAAAATGTTAATGATATCTATGATAAACGTGTCTAATTGTGTAATCGAGTCTATTATAGGAACTGGAGTGCCGTTAAATGTCACAACCATTGAGTGTAACATCAGTAGATGTGGGAATAGAAATTTATAAACGCTTTATTAGAATTTTCTTGTTTTATTATTCTGTGATTTTTCCCCATTTTATTATAAAGTACTAAAGCAAGCACGTCCTCAGTCCACTTTTTTTTTGGACTGCAGAACGAACTCAGTAGTAGCTACAAAATTAGATCACAGTTATTGCTTTCTTTCTGGATTAATTTCTTTTCAATATTTTTGGTTGATTTCCATATCAGTCGACCAAGTTTTCCTTTTATCAAGTTCTTCGTCGTAGCATTCCGGCCTGGACTCGTCGGAACTCTCCGAATCGGAAGACTTCTCCCTCGCCTCCGCGATAATTTTCATGATGTTATTATGGGAGACAACTTGGACGTTGTTGATCTTCTCCATGCGGTCCAAGAGGAAGACGTTGACCTGCAACGGGCCCTTCAACTTTTTCTTCCGGAGCATTTTCTTCAGCACGAGGGCGAAAGACGGGCACAGGAAATAATAAATGAAAAAATTCACCGACACGCCGATCGAAGCCGTTATGGTGGAGACCTCCCTGGAGATGTACAGGTCGTCCATGTTCACCTTGTCGGGGTCCAGTTTGTACGCTATGGATATGACCGTACTTCTCGATAAGATCTGGACCGGAATCGTCGACATCAAAAATACGAAGATCGTCGACATTAAAATTGTCGCGAATTTAATGTTTTCCTGAAATTTGAATTTTATTTATATTGATGAAATTCTTATTAAAGGGGAATAAAGATAAATATAATGTAGATAAATAAATAAAAAGCCAAAACCTACCAATCGCTTTTTATCTTTCTTATTGGGACAGCGCGTTGCAATTTTTCTTGCCTTTCTGTAGGTATGGATGAGGAAAGCGTTCCCGAATATTAAAATCAGTACTGGAATTATTCCAAATAGGATCATCCTGGTCCACGTATGAATCCAATAAAACCTGTTTTAGTAGTGAAAAATGATTAAATAAGTTGGTAAATTTACATAATGGAAAAATATTTATAAAAGAGAAAAAAAAAGTTTGCGCCCCCGGGTGGGCTCGAACCACCAACCTTTCGGTTAACAGCCGAACGCGCTAGCCGATTGCGCCACGGAGGCTACTTGGTTGCTGAAGTTTCAACACAGATATCAACTACGGTCAATATGGAGATTATTTTTATTTACTTCTGGCCTCAGAGCTTTGGATTTTTAGTGCTTAAACTAATTATTCAAAACATGTTGACGACGAAAAGAGAAAATCATGGTTTTTTTTGTCTATAAGACTACCGGCACCGTCTTTATTTGCATCTCCCTCCGGCTAAATGTAGTTGTAGCTATTGAGGGAATAGAAAAAGAAGAAGAAACAAAAAAAGAGAGAATTATATCTTGAGATTGTTTTTATCAAACTTTTTATAATTGATATTTAAATTATGTTTGAATAAAAATACTAATAATCGTTTGAATCGTAAGTTCCTGACATGTTAAAATTCAAAACGCAACCATTATTTATTAATTTTCTAACTGTTCCCAGCACGATGCTGCGGCCTGCGGCTGTTACCGCAGACATCTTGTGACGTCACACTCGAGTACAGCACTCAGGTTAATAAGACAATAAATTTAAAAGTTACCGTTTACCGTTTCTGTTTTTATTTATGATTAAAAATTATTATTGTAATAAAATAAAAGTAATTAAACTTTATAAGTATTATATTAATATAAATGCATAATATAGGGTGTTTCAATAAGAGCGCAAGATTTGAATTGCGCGCCATGTTTGACAGTCATAATGTCACATATGATTATGATGTGACAGATCGAAAGTTGACAGATGGGAGTTAGTAAAAATGGAGCATTACACGGTAGAACAACGCGTCCTGATTGTCAAAAATTATTATCAAAACGGTGAAAGTTTAATTGCCACTACGAGTAGTGGCTTTTAAAGTTTTTTTACTTTTTTTAAATTTTTTTTGTCGATAAAAATCCCGATACTTGCTTACATGTCAGCTAACGCCCTCTAGAGGTTGCGGTGGTACTAATAACTTAAAAAAATCGTAAGATGCAATCGAACAGAAGAAGGAAAACTCTTTGCTAATGAGACTAATATCTTGTTAAATTCCGAGTAGCAATTAAACTTTCACCATTTTGATGATCATTTTTGACAATCAGGACGCGTTGTTCTACCGTGTAAGGCTCCATGCTTACTAGCTCCCATCTGTCAACTTTCGATCTGTCACGTCAAAACCATGTGACCAAATACCTTAAAATATTAATACCGGTCACTTCCTCTCAAAACCTCCGTCCATTTTTACAGCGCCCTCATGCAGGAACTGGGGACACTAAACCTGTTTTTAAATTCAAAGTTAGGTAACTTTTCACGGTTTTTGACAGCTGCAGTCAATCATAATTATTAATAATTTGTCATTAGTAATTGAACGTTTTAGTTTCAAGTATAATTTCAATTTAAAGTTACTCTCAAAGCATTATAATTATCAGCGGATAATTTTGTTGGGTACCAGTTAAATAGGCATTTATAATGTACCGCTGTATTAAAGTGAACATAGGTATTATGTCTGGAAAATATGTGCTGCGTGCTGTATGCGGTTGCTCCGACTATGGATTGTTAAGCATGTCCAGATCTTTCCACGGTGTTCCATAAGCAGGAATAAAGAATTATGTATAAAGTTAACTTTAGAAGACGCGTAAATAAACTTATTAATATTTTATAACTATGCTGATGGAAATAGGAACAAGCAATAGGTTATAATAACATCGATGAGTGACGAAAGTTTGAAAAAGTGTGGAGTGTCAAAGCCGATTTCTCACTTTATTATTTTGTACCTACTGATCATTTCAAAGAGGAAAATTTTGTTAATCCAGCAAATAATAGACCTTTAAAGCTGCAAGGAAGCACATTATTGGAATTGCGGCAAATAA
This sequence comes from Malachius bipustulatus, assembly GCA_910589415.1. Lineage (NCBI taxonomy): Eukaryota > Metazoa > Arthropoda > Insecta > Coleoptera > Melyridae > Malachius > Malachius bipustulatus. Next base: position 17,577,370 of record OU342632.1, read on the forward strand.
AAGGCTCACACTTAGGTATATAGCGATTCAATCTTTTTGAAATATACCTACCTAAAGATATTAATAATATTGTGTGTAATAGTAGTTAATTATTATTGTTAATTTAATAAACATATTGAAAACTTTGTTGTTTATTGTTGTATTAATTCTTCGTCCCAATTTCCTCCGTCTATTCCGTCTAATTAATTTTAAGAGATTTTCTATTCAGCGATATGATATTTAAAACTCCCGCTATATGTTTCACCAAATTTAATTTTTAGTGTCCCCAGTTCATGCTTGGCGGCGCTGCTAAAATGGACGCAACCTGTTGCAATGCTATAGGTATAGGAGTGTCCGGTATTATTATTTTAGCGTATTTGATGTGACATTATGAATGTCAAACATGGCGCGCAATTCAAATCTTGCGCTCTTATTGAAACACCCTATACATATCAAGTATAGGTGCTGTTTAGATAGATAAAATCAGAAATTATTTACTCACTCGCTGGTGAAAAAGGGCGTCGTGACCAGTTTACCGTTTCCATCAACCGCTAATATAAAACAATACGGTAAATTGAAAATCAAGGAGGTAACCAGGCTCCACAAGGCCACTTTCTTCGCAATCGGTTTATGACAAAACTTCGGCTTGCATGTTCTGAACGGATTGTACAACAATAAAAGGCGATCTGTAAAAAATTACATTCAAACGAACCGCATTATATCTGTTTTCAATAAGTTTGAACGTACCAAATGTGATTGCGATAGTAATAAAAACGCTGAAGCAGCTTATAAAACCACCGAATGGTAGAAAAATGAGTGATTGATAAACGCGCCAGCCCTTGTATTGATCGTTTAATATTCCCTCGCTCAAGCTGCTCAAGAAGATGAAAATCGCAGTTAAGAGATCATTCGCGGAGAGAACTGTAATAATAATAATAATTTTAAATGATACAAATATTATTATTTATAGGTATATATCTCAAACCTGCTAGGTATATGTAAATCGACGCTTTGAGTTCTTTTCTAAGAAACACAAGAATGCTTATAAAGTTACCAATAATCCCTACTAGACAAATCAATGGTACCATAAAAATGTAAAGCGCGCCATCTGAAAAGAATTATTTTAGAACCAATATAATTATTACGAAAAAGTTTTTAAAAGAACGAACCATCATCACCGTCGGTATCATCGTTCCAGCCAGTTTTTCCATCATTTCTGAGCACACCTTTAAGAATAACTTGCTCGTAGAGGTATATAGACCCCATTTTTTTATTTCACCGAAAAATGTAAAATTTCTTTCTCAAAAAAGCAATAACTGCTCGGAATCCAAATAAAAATGTATTAATATTAGTATTAGTGTGTCGCCGTAATCATACAAAGACATATTTGTATTTAATATCTCTATCTAAACAATCAATGAGAGAAAATACCATCGAAGGGTTATCCCGTATTCAAATTGCGTAGATCAACATGTGTAGTTTATCGCGTAATTGGAAAAACTTGTTAATTGTGAATAATTATGTGCAAATTTCGTTATCTCTATTTACAGATGGAGGTTTATTAAAAGTGCCCAGAAGTCATTTATTTATAAGATAAGGGAAACGAGTACTTTTTGCGTCAATATCCAACTAGTTATCGGAATATGTAGGTAACTAAAATCTATCGACCTTTATTTTGCTCTGTTGTGCTGCCACATTATTTCAGAACAGCGTCTTTTGTAACGATTTAAAATTTTAATACCCGTATTCTCGAATCTTTTGAATAAACTTGTTATTTGCTTAAATAATTATGTAACAAAATAATTTAATCAATACAATTACATGAATAAAATCAAGAACGCACCATCGAAGAGTGAAAATCATAACATAATATTTTATCCTTTTACATTTTATTAGAATAATATGCGCAATCTCAGCATTAATTCAATATGAGGCGCTCTTGAATTATTATACTTCATATTTAATTTACATTAATTTAAAACGCAGTATCAGTATCGCAAAAAGTGGTCACATTCAATTTCTGTATCGACCTATATAGCTCGTTGCAATCAAAGTTCTCCAAACGACGTCACAAATTTGCAGTATTTGAGGAGTTTGAGTTTTTAATAATAGTATTATAACGCCAATAAATGACATTGACGTTCGTGTGATTTCTGCTACTAGCTGCATGAATTTCGGTATTTTCTGCGCAATGACGTAACGTGGCTGATCAGTACCGTAATTGTTTAAATTTACAGACTGTCACAAATTTGTCATAAATACAACAATAGCTCTTGCTTTATTGATTTCATTTTTGTTATTTATATTTTCAATTTAGGTGGTGTTACCAGCTAGTAAAGTTTGAAATTGGTTTTTTTAACTGTGTTAATGATGGTTAACTGATATATTTATTAAAACCTATAAAATGTCAACTTGTGCACTGATTTCCTGTAAAAACAGCAGTCGATTTACTCAGGGAATCGGTAATGAATATTTCAGATTCCCTCTAATAAGAATGGCGATCTGGCTAAACATTGGACTGCTTTCAACACATACACACCCCTGTATGAAGGCTGGTTACTTTCAACTGGCTCACCATTGGGATCTCCTAAACTATATAGGAGATTCAGAGTCAGTTAAATTAAAGAAAAGTTGCACAATTTTATGTATTAATAAGAGTCTGAAACAAAATTTAGGTTATCTTGAGTCGTTGCGGCAATATCTTGAAAAAACTGAAAAATCAAAATTTCTTATTTTAGTCATATCTTTTTTATTATTGGAAAGTTCATAAACTATTTTTTGTAGGTTAAATAAGTCATCAAAAGCCATGTAAGTTAATTATGAAAATTTTGGTATCTAGTAGGCTTTGAAATTTTTTGAAGTATCGAGTTAATGAAAATAATAAATCTCGATAGTTCAGTTTTTCCAGGATATTTCTATTTCAACAACGTCTGAAGTTTCCATGAATTTTATTTCAGATTCTTGTTAAACTCAAAATTGTGACTCTTCTCTAATTGAACCGACTGTATCTTCTAAAGTTAAGGAGATTCCAATGGTGGGCCAGTTGAAAATGAGTACCAGGTATGCAATTTCCACAAGGTACCTTAGTAAGAAACAAAAAAGAAAATGTTGTTCAAAAAAGCTGGTATATATTACTGATATAACTCCAATTAATAATTAAACAATTATTATTTATTTAACATGGCAGATTAATCAGAACTATAAACTGGAATTAACAACAACAAAGGAAACCGGTTTACTTATTGCTCTTGCTACAACCAAATGATTCACCCAATCTGGAAATTTGATTACCTAATATTATAGTTCCTGAAATGAGAAGTTTTATTGATAATATTGCTCAAGTATTTGGCATTATTATTAATAATCTGCAAGGATGATTAATATTGCGATGACTAATGCAAGTATAATGCTGTTGGCAATCGAGAGGAGAGAATAGCAATGTTAAAAGAAGTCACATCAGATGGTAAGACCACAGAGTAGCAGCTCTAGTGTTGCTGCAACACCCGAGAAAGAAGGGATGGGAGGGAATTATCACCCCGGAGACTGACACTAAAAAATTATGTACGAAAACAATTTATTTATTCATTTATTTTAGAATACACGATGACATGATGGAAAAGTTAGCAATTACAACATTATTAATAATAATAATACGACAACCCGACCAATACCAATTAATTAATCATAATAACCAACCAAATAAACTCAATCGATCCGTCGAGTTGCCATATAAAAATATCTCCGGATCCGGATATGAAAAATCAGTTTATTATTATTATTTATTATATTTTACAACCATCAACTTTATATTATTATTATTATTTTATTAAAGTAGTATGTATGTATGTATGTAGACATTATAATAGTGTGTACATAATTAATTATGAAATACAACTAAAAACACATTATAGAATACTAGAAATCGCAGTTTTCAACAACGTAACTATGTATATAATATAATAATTTAAAGTAATGCAGTCGCTCTGGTTCGTCCGAACCGGAGCGAGTCCGATGACAGGGACCTGCTCCGGTTCGGACGCGGTGAGCCGGCATCGCACAGTATCATTACCATATTAACATCGTACAGTACCTAAAGAAAGATGATCTTCTAAGAATACGTGTGGACAATTATTTGTGCTCTTGACACATCGATCACTTTCAGTAGTAGTAGCAGTACATATTTAGTAATAGTAGTAGTAGTAAGTAGTAATAGTAGTAGTGTAAAAATTTGGATATCAATAATTATTTACGCTTACATTGTATAATATAAAAATATCTTAAGCAGATTAATTCCAAGGCAATTACAAAATACAGTAGTTTATAATATAATAATATATATACGTATGCACGCACGCAGTCCACAGTGTTTGGAGTAGGTTTCTTTTTTATCTTTCTTTCTTTCTTAACATAGCAAAGAGTAGTATGCATGTATGTATGTAGTACTAGTACTAGTATTATTTATTAGTATTATTAACCACGTTATTATACAACACACCACACATACAACACTGATGATCGATATTTGACACAACGTCATGTTTGCCATCATCATAATGTGCGTACGTATATAATATGTATAATAACATTCTATTTATAATAAGAAGCCCCCTCTCGCCGTCAACCTACTACACACGCATATGGCTCAACATAATGAACAAACAATCATCATTATTATTAGTATACAAATATAACCAGATATTATATCAAAGAGAAAAGAGGAGGTGGGTGAATGGATGGGCGTTGGGAGGATCAGGGTGGGGGGGGCGTCAGACAGGGCAGGAGGAAGATCACTTACAGGATCGCGCAACGGTGCTTTCTCCTGCGCTTCACCTGAAGCGCGGCCCTGGTGGCCGTCTCGAAGACCTCGCGCACTCCCTCCTTGCTCTTCGCAGAGCACTCGAGGTACGCGAAGGCGTTGATCTTCTCAGCCATGGAACGGCCGTCCTGCGGCTTGACCGGCTCCTGCTTCATCTTGGCCAGCTCCCGGATCGTGTTCGGGTCGTTGCGCAGGTCCTTCTTGTTGCCGACCAGGATTATGGGCACGTTCGGGCAGAAGTGCTTCACCTCCGGCGTCCACTTCTCCGGGATGTTCTCGAGGGAGTCGGGCGAGTCCACCGAGAAGCACATCAGGATCACGTCCGTGTCCGGGTAGGAGAGAGGACGCAGGCGGTCGTAGTCCTCTTGTCCGGCCGTGTCCCACAGGGCCAGCTCCACTTGCTTGCCTGTCGACCGATAATTATTGACGATCAACATTCAAATTCATCGTTTATTAAAATAGAAATGTTAAAATTGGTACATGTCAATTTTAAAAGAAGCTCTGAAAAAATACTCGCCTATCTGACATAATTGTCAGTCTGAAAACATTAAATATGAAAAGAAAACACTCGTGATTAACATTTTAATTGTGAGATTTAAATTTCTTCATATTTCTACCTTGTATCGCATTTTTATGAGATAGAAGTTATTTTTGCTTCTAATTCGTCGAATCACTTGATAATTTGTAAGTTCTTTCAGCGATCTCCCACGAAAGTATTTGGAAAAGAAGACACACTCCTACATATTTGAACTTGAAAAGAAATTATGTTTGAAAGTTTTTAGAAAAAGCTAAATTTTCAACAACTAGACGCAACAGTCAAAGTCGCAGAATCAGAAAGAATAGGTCTCCTTGAAGTCATTTCAGTCATTGCAAACATTCAAATAGAGTTAGGTAAGCAATCAGAAAAGAAGTGAGACGTCTCAAAAACAAACAAAAGGCCAAAACAAACAGATAGGTAGAAACAGAAACAAAAGACACCTCACCTCACTAACCAAGGGAAGTTTAACTTCATTTCTAGTTTGTTTGTTAAGTATCAATTTGTACCTCATTTCGAACTTTGACAAGTAAAACCTCAAAAAACGCAAAACAACAAATTCAAACAAATCGAGGTTTACATCAAAAGTTGGAGTACCATACTTATAACTGAAATGGATCGCACCTAGGTAGGATTATAAGGAAATTATTTCCTTCGCCTCATTAAATCAGCCCAAAATCGAAAAAGGCAAACAGTGCAAAAATTATGTTAGGAAATAAATACAGCTACGCGCCGTGGCATCAATAGAAACGATTTCTGCCTGCACATTAAATATTCATAAACAGAAATGTTCTCGCTCTGGTAAAAAGCCAGCCTCTAAAACGACCGAGCTAGGGTAGCAACGCACCAGCACCGAATATTGCCGCAGGGTATTGGAAGGACATTCCCTAGCTGCGTGAACGAGATACCGACCGCCGGCCGGGTGGAAAGATTTGTAAAGTAAACAATAACACCTCGCATACACAATAGAAACTCATTAGGTATCCTGCCCACGATAATGAAATTTACACGTATTGATAGGGAGAATTAAGATATGACAGCCGCCGAAAGTTCATTACGCTACATAGACAACAAGTAGGTGAAAAGACGCTATGAAGTATAAGCAGGAGAATAATTAGTAAGTCGACACAATGAAAAGTACCTAAACGCGTTGACCGATTTGAAGGAAAATTTAGATAGTGCAGGTTTCGGACAAATTAGTGAGGTAGCCGCGAGGTCAACTGGTCAAATCTCAAGACAATTGAGATACGATTAAGGACTAAATCACAGAATGAGAGCAGTGTCGATAAGGTTCATTATTGCGCGGTGTTTAGAAAGCGGGCGACTGCTTCTATAAAAGCAGACGTCTTCCAGCAACTCGCTCTCAGATAAAATTCGACTTCCTAACCCTTTGGACGTGTCTGGAGATGACATAAGTGGACTCTAGATCGCCCAATCCTATTCTAAAATTCCATAATTAGTTTGGAGATGACGAACGAGTGGACTCCGATCTAATTTCCCTCATCTACCTAATTAAAATTCCAATTGTAACCCTGCGAGATTGAATCTCGTCCAATAGAACTTCAGCACACAATTCTAAAATTCCATAATTAGTTTGGAGATGACGAACGAGTGGACTCCGATCTAATTTCCCTCATCTACCTAATTAAAATTCCAATTGTAACCCTGCGAGATTGAATCTCGTCCAATAGAACTTCAGCACACAATTCTAAAATTCCATAATTAGTTTGGAGATGACGAATGGGTGGACTCCGATCTGATTTCCCTCCTTTATCTAATTAAAATCTTCAATTAAAATCTGGTTAGTCCGGATTCCATCGCAAGAAGACTTCATATTGGAAAAGTAGTTAGGGAAGTTCTTTTAGAACCAAATAAAATCCAAATAAATAAATAATCAAACAGATTCACCAAATCCGCGAGCGCAGGTCCCATCTTAAATCAGACACAATAATCAACTAGGTATTAGGCGGTACCACAATAGGTACCTACGCAATTACGTCAATAATTAGAAATAAACCAAGTTAGGCAGGAGACAGGAATAAATAATTACATATTCACGCATAGGAAATTGAGATAGAGCTAGGAGCGAAAATAGACCCAGATCAGAAATTAACAATCTGTAAACAAAACGGCCCATGATTCAATCATCCTATTCTTCGAAGAGTCCGAGTTTTTAAATAGCGCAGATGGTTAGGCAGGAAGCAGTCCCTTTAAAAACGATTTAGAAAGTGAAAGGAGTTTCTCGCCATTATATGACACCATAAATAAAGATCACATAGCAGAGCAACCCCGGTTAGTACAGGTCTGGATAGAACGAGGCAGCGTTGTCAGATGTAGCATCTGTTAATTCGCAAATATTATCAGGAAATACTAATTCCATTACAACACCCAATTAGGAGTTAAAATACGTACTCTATTTCCAAACGTTGGGGGAGGGATCCACCTCGATGTCCAGGTGAAGACCTCCGTTGTACCAATACAAGAGTATAACTCTTTAAAGTGGAAATCGTACAACAGGGCAAAAGTACCCTCAGAGCAGAACAGAGTAACGCAAACCAAAGCAAGGTTGTCAGGTGTAATAAACGCCCTCACATGTCAGGAAATCCAATAATCAAAATAAAGTTAGGATCATGAATCGCAATTCACAAATAAAAATCCAAAGCAAATCAAAATTAATCTCGAGTATGGGAAAGCCAATTTAGATCCAGAAACCGAAGTATCATTATATAAGGTCGTTTTTCCGAATCTCTTCTAACCAGATTCTATACACACCTGGATCTTATGTGACAAACGTTATTATTATGTTCTCATCATACTATCTACGCTCTTTGGGTTGATAGGCCGACGTACTCGTGTTAATGGCGGACCGGTGGCTGGTACCGTTACAATCAAATAAGTAAATTGTCCGTAAACATGCCTAAACACGAATGAGGGATAAAAGTCCAGCATTTCCAATCATTAACGAGATTAATGGTTAAAGAGTCGTGGTCTGTAGTATGGTCAGCTGATAATCACGTTGAGGAGCAAAGATCTTCGAGAACGGAGCCAACATGCTCTGGGTAATAAATCAAGGTGTGTAGAAAAATCTACAATAATACAGTTGATTAAGGTTTCAATCCGATAAGTACTCGAATGACGAGTAAGGTAAATCATCAGGTATAACAGTAACAAATGCCTGAGGGCAAGGTAACATAATTGTATGAAATAAAGGTCGCCTGACGAGGCAGCATCGACGGGTGCAATAAAAGGTAGAACAAGACAAATAACAACAAGGTATACAAAGTGATAACTAAATACAGTATCACCCAGGTTATGAATTAAATAAACGGAGGTGAAATAATTCACACTCCTAGGTAAATCAACTGTGTAAATAAAATCATTAAATAAAAGAGAATTGGAATGAACGATTTTATAAAAGATGCAAGTCAGCATTCAGGAGAAGTGGCAACCCCGTACTCGACTGAGCCTCGCATCAAGCTGTCCGAACCCCCGTAACGGAACACGAATCGCTGTAGCTCGGTAGCCGAACTGCCGCCAACCGTCTTGGCGCGATATTTAACCCGAGTCAAATCCACAGGCGACTCAGCTAGACATACAGGATGATTCTCCCGGTTGAAAATACATGCTAATTTCGTACGAGAAATTGAATAGCAAATCATTCAGACATTTCCGCAATATCCCGGATCGTCTGAAAACCAAAGTGGTTGTATTCTTTAATTAATTCAAGCCGTTGCTTGAAGTGAGATCAAAGAAACTAGAAAAAGGAAAATAGGCAAGGAAAATCGTTGAATAGTTAAACACACGGACATTTCCGCATATACCGGATAGTCTGTAACCGAAATAAAAGCGAAACAAAACAATAAGACATTCCCGCATATACCGGGTAGTCTGTAAACGGAACAAAAACCAAAAAGAAAGCACAGGTGTGCAAAAGAGTGGAATCCGAAATGGATTATAGTTTGAAAGATGGATGAAAGGGATCCCTCTTCGCTTTCCATTTTCTTTTGTACTCTCTATGCAAAAACACAGCCCATCTCGCCATTCACCATTTTACACCCTTGCAAACGAATTCTCTCGCTCATCACTCGCTTTTAAAACCTCTGATAGAAAGCCAACAGTTAACAACGAGTCCCAGTTAAATTCCCCGCTTTTCCGACAAAAGAAAAATCCCAGTAGGTTCTTTGCGCATCCGTTTCGGTCATGGTAATCCTGGCATACCTCAATCAAAGAGCAGGGGCGACTACGGTAATTACGGTAAACACAACGTAGGAAAACACAGCGGTCCTATTAAGAGAAAGTAGGGAAACTAGACGATCACACGGTGGCTTTTCGCGAGAGACAATGCGACTCGGGGTCTCTGCGTTACATTGGTGCCAGCGACCAGGATTGAGGGCTAATACGCGGGAATAAATTGCCCGAGGAGGAAAACCCAAAACCAAAAACACGAAAACCAAGTAGGAGAGTTAGGGGGCGTCTTCCGTCTATCAGGGTGCCCTCTGATAGCCTGAAGACGAGGGGGCGGTGAAATGGATCGCACCTAGGTAGGATTATAAGGAAATTATTTCCTTCGCCTCATTAAATCAGCCCAAAATCGAAAAAGGCAAACAGTGCAAAAATTATGTTAGGAAATAAATACAGCTACGCGCCGTGGCATCAATAGAAACGATTTCTGCCTGCACATTAAATATTCATAAACAGAAATGTTCTCGCTCTGGTAAAAAGCCAGCCTCTAAAACGACCGAGCTAGGGTAGCAACGCACCAGCACCGAATATTGCCGCAGGGTATTGGAAGGACATTCCCTAGCTGCGTGAACGAGATACCGACCGCCGGCCGGGTGGAAAGATTTGTAAAGTAAACAATAACACCTCGCATACACAATAGAAACTCATTAGGTATCCTGCCCACGATAATGAAATTTACACGTATTGATAGGGAGAATTAAGATATGACAGCCGCCGAAAGTTCATTACGCTACATAGACAACAAGTAGGTGAAAAGACGCTATGAAGTATAAGCAGGAGAATAATTAGTAAGTCGACACAATGAAAAGTACCTAAACGCGTTGACCGATTTGAAGGAAAATTTAGATAGTGCAGGTTTCGGACAAATTAGTGAGGTAGCCGCGAGGTCAACTGGTCAAATCTCAAGACAATTGAGATACGATTAAGGACTAAATCACAGAATGAGAGCAGTGTCGATAAGGTTCATTATTGCGCGGTGTTTAGAAAGCGGGCGACTGCTTCTATAAAAGCAGACGTCTTCCAGCAACTCGCTCTCAGATAAAATTCGACTTCCTAACCCTTTGGACGTGTCTGGAGATGACATAAGTGGACTCTAGATCGCCCAATCCTATTCTAAAATTCCATAATTAGTTTGGAGATGACGAACGAGTGGACTCCGATCTAATTTCCCTCATCTACCTAATTAAAATTCCAATTGTAACCCTGCGAGATTGAATCTCGTCCAATAGAACTTCAGCACACAATTCTAAAATTCCATAATTAGTTTGGAGATGACGAACGAGTGGACTCCGATCTAATTTCCCTCATCTACCTAATTAAAATTCCAATTGTAACCCTGCGAGATTGAATCTCGTCCAATAGAACTTCAGCACACAATTCTAAAATTCCATAATTAGTTTGGAGATGACGAATGGGTGGACTCCGATCTGATTTCCCTCCTTTATCTAATTAAAATCTTCAATTAAAATCTGGTTAGTCCGGATTCCATCGCAAGAAGACTTCATATTGGAAAAGTAGTTAGGGAAGTTCTTTTAGAACCAAATAAAATCCAAATAAATAAATAATCAAACAGATTCACCAAATCCGCGAGCGCAGGTCCCATCTTAAATCAGACACAATAATCAACTAGGTATTAGGCGGTACCACAATAGGTACCTACGCAATTACGTCAATAATTAGAAATAAACCAAGTTAGGCAGGAGACAGGAATAAATAATTACATATTCACGCATAGGAAATTGAGATAGAGCTAGGAGCGAAAATAGACCCAGATCAGAAATTAACAATCTGTAAACAAAACGGCCCATGATTCAATCATCCTATTCTTCGAAGAGTCCGAGTTTTTAAATAGCGCAGATGGTTAGGCAGGAAGCAGTCCCTTTAAAAACGATTTAGAAAGTGAAAGGAGTTTCTCGCCATTATATGACACCATAAATAAAGATCACATAGCAGAGCAACCCCGGTTAGTACAGGTCTGGATAGAACGAGGCAGCGTTGTCAGATGTAGCATCTGTTAATTCGCAAATATTATCAGGAAATACTAATTCCATTACAACACCCAATTAGGAGTTAAAATACGTACTCTATTTCCAAACGTTGGGGGAGGGATCCACCTCGATGTCCAGGTGAAGACCTCCGTTGTACCAATACAAGAGTATAACTCTTTAAAGTGGAAATCGTACAACAGGGCAAAAGTACCCTCAGAGCAGAACAGAGTAACGCAAACCAAAGCAAGGTTGTCAGGTGTAATAAACGCCCTCACATGTCAGGAAATCCAATAATCAAAATAAAGTTAGGATCATGAATCGCAATTCACAAATAAAAATCCAAAGCAAATCAAAATTAATCTCGAGTATGGGAAAGCCAATTTAGATCCAGAAACCGAAGTATCATTATATAAGGTCGTTTTTCCGAATCTCTTCTAACCAGATTCTATACACACCTGGATCTTATGTGACAAACGTTATTATTATGTTCTCATCATACTATCTACGCTCTTTGGGTTGATAGGCCGACGTACTCGTGTTAATGGCGGACCGGTGGCTGGTACCGTTACAATCAAATAAGTAAATTGTCCGTAAACATGCCTAAACACGAATGAGGGATAAAAGTCCAGCATTTCCAATCATTAACGAGATTAATGGTTAAAGAGTCGTGGTCTGTAGTATGGTCAGCTGATAATCACGTTGAGGAGCAAAGATCTTCGAGAACGGAGCCAACATGCTCTGGGTAATAAATCAAGGTGTGTAGAAAAATCTACAATAATACAGTTGATTAAGGTTTCAATCCGATAAGTACTCGAATGACGAGTAAGGTAAATCATCAGGTATAACAGTAACAAATGCCTGAGGGCAAGGTAACATAATTGTATGAAATAAAGGTCGCCTGACGAGGCAGCATCGACGGGTGCAATAAAAGGTAGAACAAGACAAATAACAACAAGGTATACAAAGTGATAACTAAATACAGTATCACCCAGGTTATGAATTAAATAAACGGAGGTGAAATAATTCACACTCCTAGGTAAATCAACTGTGTAAATAAAATCATTAAATAAAAGAGAATTGGAATGAACGATTTTATAAAAGATGCAAGTCAGCATTCAGGAGAAGTGGCAACCCCGTACTCGACTGAGCCTCGCATCAAGCTGTCCGAACCCCCGTAACGGAACACGAATCGCTGTAGCTCGGTAGCCGAACTGCCGCCAACCGTCTTGGCGCGATATTTAACCCGAGTCAAATCCACAGGCGACTCAGCTAGACATACAGGATGATTCTCCCGGTTGAAAATACATGCTAATTTCGTACGAGAAATTGAATAGCAAATCATTCAGACATTTCCGCAATATCCCGGATCGTCTGAAAACCAAAGTGGTTGTATTCTTTAATTAATTCAAGCCGTTGCTTGAAGTGAGATCAAAGAAACTAGAAAAAGGAAAATAGGCAAGGAAAATCGTTGAATAGTTAAACACACGGACATTTCCGCATATACCGGATAGTCTGTAACCGAAATAAAAGCGAAACAAAACAATAAGACATTCCCGCATATACCGGGTAGTCTGTAAACGGAACAAAAACCAAAAAGAAAGCACAGGTGTGCAAAAGAGTGGAATCCGAAATGGATTATAGTTTGAAAGATGGATGAAAGGGATCCCTCTTCGCTTTCCATTTTCTTTTGTACTCTCTATGCAAAAACACAGCCCATCTCGCCATTCACCATTTTACACCCTTGCAAACGAATTCTCTCGCTCATCACTCGCTTTTAAAACCTCTGATAGAAAGCCAACAGTTAACAACGAGTCCCAGTTAAATTCCCCGCTTTTCCGACAAAAGAAAAATCCCAGTAGGTTCTTTGCGCATCCGTTTCGGTCATGGTAATCCTGGCATACCTCAATCAAAGAGCAGGGGCGACTACGGTAATTACGGTAAACACAACGTAGGAAAACACAGCGGTCCTATTAAGAGAAAGTAGGGAAACTAGACGATCACACGGTGGCTTTTCGCGACAGACAATGAGACCCGGGGTCTTTACGTTACATAACATTAATAAGAACAAATGAAGGGTTAAAAACCAAAACAAACCAAAACGAGAGTGCCTTCAGTGTTTTTTATTATTGTGTCAGTCGCGTAAAACCGATATTCACTTGAACAGAGTGGCCTGAGGGAGAAGGTCAGTGGGATGCTGCCTTCGTCTCTTGTAGGTTCTGGTAATTTCTCTTGGTAAAGCTTACCTGCAAATTGATGACTTAGTCAAATCAGGAAACATTTGAGAAAAAGTAAAACCACAAGCTTGTTGAAATTGAAGTAAAACTTGCCCAATCTGGCAACACCGTAAGTCTCAAAGACACCCAAGACGAAAGTGAAATCACCAAACCATTCAATACATTGTCAGGTCAGGAATTTTTACGACAACCCTCACACACAAAAGCCAAGGCAAACAGAGAGTAAGATGATTGAAATGACTCAAGCAGATTCTTTTCAAACCAGCTGCAGGAACAACATCGGAAGGTCTAAATAAATAAATGTAAAATTAACTAATAGGAAATTAATTAAGGTAATTTAAGATTTCATTGTAAGGAATGAACTGATATCCAGTCTGAAACATATATGAAATAGTGATATCATTTGATTCTTTAATCTTAAAGGAAGAAATTCTAATCACGCAGGTATTTCTCGACTCCTGAGCTTTTGCATACCCTATCCGAGATCCGAGGGTTGCTACAAGAAGAAACGACACAACGAGGTGGGTCATGGCCGCTTTTTCTAGACGATCATCGGGGGTAGGGGGGTGGTTGTTACAGTAAATAAAGGAGACTAGCAGCAACTATTGTCAAATTGCTTAATTTTAAGTAAGTCAAAACTGACAATTTCAACGAATAGTTCACTCTGAATATGACTTTTCAATTATTACTTACTACTAAATGTCAAAATTGACATATCACAACTTTACAGCGGAAATTAACTCTGGATTCAGAACATAGCCGGCTAAATGCCCAAGTGTGCAAAGGCCATTAGAGAATTGAAGCAGAAGAGCTATGAATGAATTTTACTTTCTCTAATTTCTACCAAATCGGACACGTCTTTTTCATAGTGAAGCTGAGAGCTGAGACATATCAAAACTTCAATTTTTCAATTTCTATCCTATCGAAATCGACATGTCAAAACTGTTTCACAATGTCATTACTCATTAAAAATTAAAAAAGAAGAAAGAAGTAGGTAATAGTTTTAATTTCAGTTAAAACCAATATGTAGTTTCAAAAATTGTTTTACAAAACTCAGTATTTTATATTATTTTTTTTTTCATAGTTTTTTCGTTTTTTAGTAATATTAAACCAAGAAGGTAAAACAGACGAAAAGGCTGACCATTATTAAATTTGTTGACATAAAGGAGAGAGAGAAAGAAAAGTTTGAACCCGAGTTCACTCTGAATATGATTTTCAATAATCACTTCTATTCAAAATGTCAAAATTGACACTTTACTATATAACTAAAAACGAAACCAACTCTGGATTCAGAACATAGCTGGCTAAATGCCCAAGTGTGCAAAGGCCATTAGAGAATCGAAGCAGAACTCAGGATTTTATTTCAATGCGCTCATCCTCCTAGCATAGCCAAATGAATTTTCGTTTCTCCAAATTCTACCAGAAAAACACTAGAGACTAGACAGACACTTCCTACCAAAATTGATATGTCAAAACATGTCAAATGAATGTCAAAGGAAAAAGAAGTAGAGCCTGATAGTTTCAATAATTGAGAGAAAAAAGAAGTCAAAATTCTGACAGAATCTCAATTTCTACTTGACTTCCATATTTGTAACATTTTTCGAAATCCAAAAAGTCAAGCGATATTTCAAAATTACCACTTTGTAAGTACCAGGTCAGGGAAAAAAGTTTGCAAAAGAATCGTTTGCACTCCGTTGCACTGCAACAAGTGTTTGAAAGGATCTGCAGGAGAATACAAAAATGATGGAAATATGAGAAAAATAAATAAAACCAGAACCCTAGCCGGATATTCATATCCACCACGTTTTATCTATTCTGCGAAATCGTAATATTAATAATAAAGTTTGCCCGATAATTATTATTACTGAAACGGATCTAACCTAAACATTCGGGAACCAATAAAAATAAATCATCAAACAGGAGGTTCAAATTCACGCCACCGCTCTCGAAAATTTCCCAAGGCAACCTTCAGGGCCATAAAGGGGACCCTTCACACCCAGCCTTCTCGATTATTAACCAAATGTGCAATGAGGGTGACTATTGTAATAACACCAACACTACGATGAAGATGCTTTGCGCTTCTTACTTACCGTCAACCTCGATGTCGGCCACATAGTTCTCGAACACGGTCGGCACGTACACCTCCGGGAACTGGTCCTTGCTGAAGACGATCAAAAGACAGGTCTTCCCGCAGGCACCGTCACCCACTATCACCAGTTTCTTCCTTATCGCGGCCATCGGACCTGCCGAAACACACCACCAAATTACAGTCAACGCCTATCCCCGACCAGCCAAAGATGGCGGACGATCAGGAGGAGCGGGCCGGCGAGGGGAGAGGAGGGCGCGCGGCCCGCTGATATCATCGCCGCAACTCGTCTCCTCCGTCTGACTTACCTCTATCAGAGTCCTCGGAGTCCAGGCAGCTACAAAACATCCAAGTGGATTCGAGCGAAGGCGACAGGACCCCTCACATCTGCGTCCACCTATTCGACTGCTTCCTGCTCTGCACTCTGTTTGTTGCTCAAATTATTTCCAACAAAGCATTAATTATTTTTCGTGAATCAGAAACTATCGCTGGGTTCAAGTGGAGACGGAGACTGAATGAATGAAGACGGAGAGAAAACGATTAATAATAAAAAAAATAACACTAAACTGAAAACACTCAATGACAGTGACGTTGTCAGTGTGTGTCGTGTATGTCAATGTGAATTGTACTGTGATACACGAGGTGTGTTTCTAAATTGCTCAACGTTGGACAACAAGTCAACGAAGTCAGCAGTCAGCTGTGGAGCTGTTGAGTTGGATAGTTGTTTTGAGTTATTGACCTGCTATTTAGAAACAAACTGAAATGACGGATGACGTCTTACAGTTGACATTGACATATTGATCACAAAATGAAGTCGAAGTTGTTACCTAATTACCTAATTAGTTACCTAAACAAAAAAATAATAATTTGAATTTTATTGCTGGTATATGTTATTCTTTATTATTTATATTATATTTTATTCTTTATTGTTTGAGTTGAGTGCTTGAGTAGCGTATGAACATATTTAGCTTAAGTAAAATCAAAAGATTATTAAATGAAATGGAGTCATATCTTTATAGATGTGAATCTTGCGGGTTGGAGAGCCCTCTGGATGACGAGAGTATCATATTCATATCATCTGATTACTGCTCAACAATAAATTAAGTGTTGATAGAATGTTGACACAAGCAACCGAAAACACCTTATTCTTAACTTCTTGCGACATTTTCAATCAGTTTTCTCATAATTTATTTTTATTTTTATCAACCAACACAAATTACTTTAACCTTCAAACGCTATAATGCTAATGTCCACGAGTTTACGATCACGTGTCGTTGAGTACCAACTCAACAACTCAACAGGTTAATCCAGCGTTGACTTCGTTGAGTCAACGTTGACTTCAAACAGTGATTTAGAAACAAGAAAGTTGACTGCTGACGTTGAGTCAACGTCAGTCAACGTTAATTTAGAAACGGTTTGTTGGCATTGTTGCTCAGCGTTGGCTATTTAGAAACACACCCAAATCCACGATACACGTATACAACTGCGGAGGCTGCGTTCCGGTCTTCTAACGTCACGCGGTTGGAAGACTAATGCCCGTATTCACAAACGATAATTTCCTAAATAATTACGTAATCAATTATACCCATCTCACTCTATTGCAAAAAAAACTGCATATCTCCATCTCACTTATTTAATTAATTACGTAATTATTTAGGAAATTATCGTTTGTGAATACGGGCATAAGACTACACATAAAATTGCCCATATCTTTTTTACTGTCTGGAATAAATAAATAATTATTCTTTGTAGGCTTGCATAAGTCGGCTACAGCTATCCATTTAACGTTTTAAAAATTTTCAAGGCCAACTAAATCCCAGAGTTTGCATAGTCAATGTTTGTTTTTCTTTTAGCCGCTATATTGTTTTTTTATGTTGTTTGGTACAACAAAAATTACGGAATCCAAAGATCAATAATATTAAAAAAAAATTGTAAAAATTTTATTCTGCTTTTTTCGAAAAAATACAAGATTTTTCTATATAGATCTAACACAAATAAAAACACAAGCAAGAAGAAAGGACGCCATAAAATTTGACATTTATTTTATAAACAACCCTGCCGCGATTAGTTCTTTGAGTCAAAATCCAACCGCATGACGTCATTGCGCAGTAGTGACCAAAATAGTAACAGCAATTAACATACCGTGTATATTATGTGTATCGTGCACAAATATTGTCATTTGTCATCATAATCAGATCCATCATATCACAGAACAGAAAACTATTATGTCACGGCATGACATGAGTCACGTTACAACTTCACAAGGTATATCAGCTTGAAACTGAAAATTCGTTGGCGCTGCGCATGCATGACGTCACTATGGTGATGGCAAGCCGAGCGCTTCCGGAAGAAATAAAAATATTTGAAAGTGGAAGTCAACATTTGTGAGGTATATTATGTATAATGAAAAGTGTTGGTGCTTACTCATTGGTGCTAAATCACTTATACATAATTGCCTTTGCCTACCGTAGCAAACTAAAAAAATATATCTCTTTGCTTTTCTTTTTTCTTGCGCGATTCTCATTTCATTTTTGTTGTCAGACAGTCAGGTATTGAAGTCAAACAAATTAAAATAATTTCAACATCTACATCGCGTATATCATGTAGCTATCACCAGATTGATGTCACTGGCTGCGCACTGATATACCTTGTTTATTTTTGTATCATCTCATGAACCAACACCTCCTAAACTCTGACAGAATTTCAGAATAAACAAGCATTGAAACGTGACAATATGATATGTATGACGTTTATCTGTACATGCTCGTCGTGTTACATGTTATGTTAATTACATTCGCCACATTCTTCCACTTGCACTTGCACTTACGTACCTTGCAATAATAATTTCATACGTGTATTATTATAATCAGCAGACTGGAACAACATAGTGGCACTTTGAATCCTAGAAGGTAAACATGGCGGGATTCTTGGAAGTGATCGTGGCACAAGCGAAAAGCGACATGGACCTGGCGAAAGAGAATGTCACAAACGGCACAACTCGAACACCGAGCACCCCGGAAGGAATGGCCGTGGCATATGGGAGCCTTCTGGTCATGGCTCTCTTACCCATTTTCTTCGGTTCCTACCGATCTGTAAACTACCATAAGGAAAACGTATGTTACAATAATTATTTTTGATTTGGCGGTTTGTCTTTGATGTTAATTAAAATTAAGGAATGGGCCCTTAATTATGGAAACTGTTAATTATCATGATTTTAGCCCCATTTAGTAACTGACGACCAATTAATCGTTATCTTGTTTATAGAAACCCGAGACAATGACCAAGAAAGATGCCGCGATTTTCCCCATTATGGCATCCTGCGCTCTGTTCGCCCTCTACATAGTCTTCAAATTGTTTTCCAAAGAATACATAAATCTCCTCTTGACGGGGTACTTTTTCTTTCTGGGTGTTTTAGCCCTTACTCATTTATTGAGGTAAGTTATTGTAAATCGTATGATTTGACCATAACAAACTAACATTGTCAAACTGCTTGCCACTAGATTGTTTACAAGTTACAGGCAGTTTCCCTTTAACTGGGACATCCCCTAACTTAATCTTTAATATTCCAGTCCCATTGTGAGTAACCTGGTTCCGGCCGCAATCACAAACATTCCATTTCACATAACCTTCAAGCAGGGCGAAGGAGACAGCTCGCACTATCTCATCGATTACAAGTTCTCGACGTACGACGTCGTCTCCCTGGCCGCTTGTTCCGTGGTCGGCGCCTGGTACCTGGTGCAGAAGCACTGGGTGGCGAACAATCTCTTCGGACTGGCTTTCGCCATCAACGCCGTCGAGCTGCTCCACTTGAACAACGTCGTCACCGGCTGCATCCTCTTGTCCGGGCTGTTCCTCTACGATATCTTCTGGGTGTTTGGGACGGATGTCATGGTGACCGTGGCTAAGAGCTTCGAAGCACCTATAAAACGTAAAGTTTGAATTATTACTAATACTAATACGATTTATTCATTTTTTTTTCAATCCAGTCGTGTTCCCTCAAGACCTGCTAACTAACGGACTGTCGGCCGACAATTTTGCCATGCTCGGACTGGGAGACATAGTGATTCCCGGGATTTTCATCGCCCTCCTGTTGCGTTTCGATAACTCCCTGAAGAGGAAGACCAAGACTTATTTCCACGCGACCTGTCTGGCTTACTTCCTGGGACTTATGGCAACGATTTTCGTGATGCACGTGTTCAAGCACGCTCAACCGGCTCTGCTGTATCTCGTCCCGGCCTGCATCGGGACACCCTTGTCTCTGGCTCTGGTTAAAGGAGATCTGGGAGTTTTGTTCAAGTAAGAGAATGATGTTTTTGTTTAAAAGTGTTTCTAATTGTTTTATTTTTTTGGTTAGTTATGAAGATAATCCCGAAGAAAAGTCTGAAGAGGAAGAGAAGAAGAAGGAGGAGAGTAAATCCAAAGAGCCAAAGAAAGTTAAATAAATTAATGTTTATATCGAATACTCGGTTGTGTGGATAGTTTAGGAAATTTCCTTTTTTTCAAGGCATTACAAAAAAGATAAAAGATAGGTGGACACGAATTAGAACAATAGGGAAATAAATAATAAAGTAAACCAACCGTACTTAGTACTTTTTAGTGGTACATACTTAGTTTAAAATAAACAAAACTTGGCGCTCCTTCGGCTCGTTTATTTTCCAAGAGTCTAATTCGTGTAACCACCTGAAAGCATTATCGTCTCCGATTATTAGGACGACAAAAGTATTCGATTAAAAATATTTCAAGAGACCGAGTCGAATGGGTAAAACGTTTACTAGGAAACTTGTAAATCTCAATGTCTTCTTTTTATATTATTTTGCTAACCTGTTTCTCCATGATACCTTTCCAGTAAACCCCGTATTATTATTATTATGAAACATTTCATTGTTGATTGTATTCAATTAATTATTCCTCTCCAAGAACTGTGTTAAAATTATTGTTGTAAATATTTGACTTTTTATTATTATTATTGGCAAGGGTAAAATAAAGACAAGTAAGTGTTCTATTAGTTATGGTCATATTTGCTTCCAGCTGTGTTTTATATTAAAGTATTGAACGTAATTAATGAAGTTCGATTTTATTTAATCCCAGGTAAATAAATAAAAGTTATAGTTTTATTTATAATAGTTATAATGAGTCGTAATATATTATTTATTACTGGAGCTGAGATATGAAAAGTACCGCAAAAGAGGTCTAAAGTTAAGGAGCAGTAGAGATGTGATGTAATCTCTGAATCAGTAATCACTAAAACCGGTTCTGGTTGGGATTTTTGACTACAGGTTAACAACCATGTTACAGTGAAAAACCGATTTTCAAATATTTTTTTTACAAAATCAACAAACTGGAAAAATTTATGTTTGTCTCAATCTCAAAGTAGATTAAGAGAAATGCCAAGAAGTTTCCCTCTCTCTCTCTTCTGAGAAATCATGAAAATGGTCATGGATTTACGGGTCAAATTAAATCCACGGTACCATGTGGATAACTGTTTTAAATAACCCAGAGAATTAGAATTTAAGTTTTTGTTCAGATGGACATTATCACCAGAAACTGATTGGAATCTGGTGAAAAGGTCATTGTTAGGTTTTTCTCCAAAGTTTCAAGGAAATGACACTGACATGGCTTTATTAAACATTAAAGGGACCTATTTAATATATAAAAAAACATGTTGGTGTCCTTTTTGGTGATTTTAATACAAAAAAAAAATACACAAGAAAATTATTCTAATTATCCCCAGCCTCCACTAAACTTTTAACAGTGATATCGGGGAGATCTTTCACCCCGTTCCTATCGACCAATTGAACCTTGAAATTGGGCAGATTGACGATCAGCCTCTTCTGGACTTCTTTGACGCACTTCTTCAACAGCTCGTACCCCTCGTCTGGCGATAAATTCGACATGTAATGACGATCCATAATCGCGAGCGAGAAGAATCCGCCGTATCCGTGAGCGGCGTAATTTACGCTCGCCATCGACGCCAGGTAGTCCATGTAATGCAGCTGGGGGCCCTTCTGGTCGTCGTACCCGGCCATCAAGATATTCACGTGATAGGGACTCTACAACGATTATCGAATGTGAATAATTTTTCTAATTAGTTTTAATTATTACTCACCCTGCTGCGGAGAGCGTCGGCTAGATTCCTCCTCGTGAAGTGGGCCGCTTCCAGGGGGCTTAAATCGTAAGTGTTGCGGAGCTTGTAGAGTTGAGCGTTTTTGGCAATGTACTCGGCGAACTGGGTAGTGTCGCCTTGCTCGCCCGATATCGCCATTACGATCTTACTGGTGAGTTTGAAGAGTTTATTCTCATCTGTAATGTTTTAATTGATTAAAGTTCTGCTTTCTGTCACTCTTTCAAATAAGAAATAGAGTATGTATTAATAATAATTATAATGTTACCTGTTTTCATGACCATTATGCTCTGAGCTGTGGTCATATCAGCGGCAATTAGGACGTAGTCATTGAATTTTATGCCCAGAAGACACTCCATGGTTTCTTTAATTTGATATCACGAACTTTTGCGACAGTTTTTAGGATGATAATAAATAAAAATGCTTCGTAAGTGTTGTCTGCTTCTATTATTAAAATAACGAATGCGAATTGCGATTGCGAATGACATGTAAAAATTAATATCGGAAATAATTTGAGGTTATATTACAAAAGTAGGATGACAGTTTTGACATTGACAGGATATTGAGTGTCGTTTGTAATTTGAAAAGTAATAAGTTGATGCTATAGCGCCGATAGTTGTAGCAAAATTAAATCCACGATTATTGTACATTTTTTTCAAATTTCAGGAGAAACATTGAACAATTTAGTTATTTAGATTATCCTAATTACTTATTTATTACGATGTTATAGATGGGGTCTTACTTACACGTTACGCTGTAATACTCAAATTACTAATAAGTGGTAAATAATATTTTGTTAAACAATAGTAACTATCTATCTACCTATCTACACATCTATAATATTCAACAAAGGGCATAATGATGACTCTTATCCACGAAGATGAAAATTGCAGCACGAGCCTCTGACGAGTGCTGTAACATCTAAGCCGTTAACATTATAGCTGTTATGCGCAAGTGGAATACTAATAATATACTTTGCCCGTATTTACAAACGATAATTTCCTAAATAATTACGTAATCAATTAACCCCATCTCATTCTATTGCAAAAAAACTGCATATCTCCATCTCACTCATTTAATTAATTACGTAATTATTTAGGAAATTATCGTTTGTGAATACGGGCATTTATCTACGATTATACTTGAATCACGATACACGTATAGGTACACGGTTTTATAGGGAACCTGTATTACCGACAGTGGCGCTTACTAGGGTAGCGCATTCTCATTCTCACAAAAAGTTGGGAAAAAAGTCGGGAATGTCAAATTTAACTTCAAAAACGTCAGATTTTCCATAAACGTACAACTGTCTAAAAGTTCACATAATTTGTTAAGTTCGCGTATTTAAAAAAAAATGGTAAACTTTTGCTGCGTTAGAAGATGTTTCAACAATAAAAAGATGGCTTTCTACTTGTTCGCGTTGCCTAAAGGTAACTTTCCTAATATTTTAAACTCATTATAGTCCTCTATCAAAACTTACCTGTTAAGTACTGGAATTTTCTGGATAAAAAAAGGACCCAGCATCAGGCAATTATGATTGCAGAAAATATAAATTACCAAATCATTATAAAAAACATAATTTTAAGAAATGTTCTTCAGAAATTAAAAGTTTATTATTAAAAAAATGCTATTATAATATAAATGAATATTTCAATAAAAATAACAACTAAATAACATTTTTTTCGGATGGATATTATCAATGTTAAATGTTATAATTTATCTTTTTCATATTAATTTTATTGTTAACAATTTTCTATTTTATTTTCCAAAAAGTATTGTAGAATTGACTTAAAATAGAAATAAACGTTATTATTATTATTATTATTATTATTATTATTATTATACCGGGCTCAGAATTTTTGTATACATGAAACTTTGGCAGGTAGGTTTTATTATACCTTGTAATCGTGTTTAAGGATCAGTATGAAAGGGTCTTTTATTATAGGTATACTTAGATCACTCTGTCGTCCGTGTGTCTATATCAAGACCGTTTTAGACCAAGTATTAGTATGAATTAGATATCGAGTTAAAAATTCTACCAAATACTTAAGTCTACAGATTTGTAGACCGTCATAGACCTGTAATATGTTTTTAATACCCACTGAAAGAGGATTCCTCGATTTCTATTCGTATTATTATTTTGTTTCATTTTTAAAACTTCGCTTTTTTCACTCGATGTCTACCCCTGTGAGTCCTGTGACCAAATGTGCCAAAAATATGACATCCAGCAGTTCAAACATAACCGTGTTAAGTAAACGTCAACGAGTGAATGCGCTACTAGTAAGCGTTAGTGTCGGTAATGCAGGTTCCCTAGTTTTACAATCACGATGCGATTGCGCATCTGCGACTGACCACTACTGACCAGTGATTTTTAGTGCCTGCGCTCAGGTGATATCATTTTAGTAAAAATCTTGATAAAATCGAGTTTTGCGTTCTGTCTGCGAGCTGCGGCTGCGAGCTGCGAGTTCTGCGTTCTGCGAGTCAGCGACTGGTCTGTCTCTGTGGTCCGTATCTGTAGGTAGAGTAGTGGAAAAATAGAAAATGTTTTATCAGAATGGAATCTTTTCCTTCATTTCAATAAGTTGTAAATTTTAAAGTTCAGTGATTTAATTGTAATTATTGTTACGGAACTCATGAAGAAAAATTCCCAAAAAATCAAAGTAACAGGTACCACAATAATCATAATAATTATTATCGCAACCGTCTCTCCTAAAAATCTAGAACGTATGTTTTGTGTTTTGTGATTCCTTTGTGGCCTTCAAAACATATTTCACTCTCTCTTTGTTGTTTTGCTATTTATTTATTTATTATTATTTGTTAGCCAAAAATTTGACGTAATTCTTTCTCACTTTACTTTTACATCAACAAAACTATCTATTTATTATTTTGTACATCTGTTTTGTAAATTGCCAATTTATTAATCGCAAAATCTATTTCGGTGTCCAAATTATTATTTAATTTTCAATTACTTTTAAATAATTAATATTTTCAGCTCCAAATTCCTAGAACCTCCTTCAGTAGGTACCTACCTACCAGTAGTACTAGTACTAGACTCACTAGTCTAGTAGTTACCATAAAGTGCTCTGCATGAATATTAAAATGAAGCGACTTAGACTTAATGAGTATTGTAAGATTATCTTTTGATTTTTCTGCATCGATCGTCTTCTGCTGATAAGTAAAAGTAATTAATATAAGTGTAATCTTTCTTCCAGGGATGGCTGCTGAAGACAACTCCATGCATTTCGGAGATTGCCCCAAAGCGAAAAAGTCAAAGACCTCCGATATGGAGATCGAGGCGGACACGAAAAAAGAAGAACAGCAGCAGAACACGACAGCCGGCTGGGCTCGCCTGCCAACCCTAGTGCTCACCGACATATTCGATAAGCTCAGCCATCAGGACCGCATGAACGCTTCCACTGTTTGCAAGCACTGGAGACAGAACTCCTTCCAATCAAAGTGAGCCATTCGATAATCATCCCTTTTACTCGAATTATCTCAATCGAATTTCTTCCAGATGGTGGCCGAGAATCACTTTCATTGTCGATCCGAGCGATCTGGATCGATCGCGCTTCCTCACCGGCACATTTGGCACGCGCGTCTTGCACGCCACTGTCAGATTCAACACGCTCTCCTACGAGTCGATGGAGGAGTTCGTCAGTCTCCTGAGGACTCTCTCCGAGAACAATCACCTCAAGTCCCTCCTCTTCGAACCGACCCATTGTCATTTCGAGGCCTTCTCGCGCCAAGACATAAAAAACACGAGGTGAGTGGTGATTAGTAATTTTACGCTTGACATCTCGACGGTATCGCTTGCAGGGTTCAGTATCTGTTGCGTGTCATCAAGGAGAGCATCAGAATTCTCCTGCCGTACCTGAACAAGTTCAGCATCGGTTGCGTCGAAGATCTGTTGTACAGCGTGCCCGATTTCCTCAAAGAGCTCGCCAGGAAAGACCCGAAGAACATCACCCACTTGGGAATCGCGTCTCTCAAGGACGAGCCGGATACATATCGGGCGGCGATCGTCGACCCCGACTTGATAAGTCCCTTTGAGAACCTCAAGGTGAGTGATCCTGGACGACGGCGGCGGGTGGAAGTTATGATTTGTCGTTTAGATTTTCAGCATCGACTACGACAACCTCTCGGACAGGCTGCTGAAGAGCCTGAACGAGGCAAACGGGCTGGAACGTCTCGTCGTGCACCTGCACAGCATCAAGAGCGGCCATCCGGGCACCTCGAATTTCGCCTGGGCCACTTTCAAGAGCCGGCACCCGAACTGCGAGTTCCGTCTGAACGTCATACACGCCTTCAAGGTGATCGACGTGCTGCATGATGAGGTGCTCAGAGCGGAGATGCCTCTGAGTCATCTTCGGGTGTTCTTCTGCGAGAGCGTGAGCATATTTTCTGATTTTTGTTTTTTAATTTATTTACATTACAATAACTTCAAAATGAACAATCAAATAACCACTTTCATCTCAATTTCTTCACTCAATACTAAACATAACTCCTCTCTTACACACTTACACCTTTGTATTGCCTTCTCTGTTTGCCTGCTATCTGTCTCTAGTGCTGGTGCTGGTGACTTCACTAACTACACTGTCTCTGATAGCATTCCTAATTAATTAGCTCAATTACAGCACTCAATCTTAAATTATTTAAACATTTTTTAGTTCGAAGTTAAAGATTGCAGAAATCCTTGTATTTGCTGATGATATAAAAATATTTACAGTTATACGTAACTCTTATGATCAAATGCGATTGCAGAAAGATCTGGATACTATTTATAATTGGTCTGTACTAAATAAACTAAAGTTAAATTGTGATAAATGTAAAGTTTTATCATTCTACAGAAATCAATCTAGGGAATTTACTTTTGATTATACTATAGATGGACAAGTATTGGAATTAGTTGATGACATTAAAGACCTAGGTATAATTTATGAGAGAAAGTTTGAATTTAAGTTGCATTTAGAGTCGGTTACGGCTAGAGCCTTCAAGCTATTGGGATTTGTTAAACGTGCTACTAAAGAATTCAAAAATGTTAATACTATTTTGTCCTTGTATAAAACTTTGATTCGTCCCATTCTGCTCTATTGCTCACAAATATGGTCACCCTCGTATGAAGTCCATATAAAAAAATTAGAGGCTGTTCAGCATAAATTTTTACGTTATGCTGCGTTTAAGGCTGGAACTCCTATGACTTTTGATGATCATGATTATGCCCCCATAGCTCAGTCTCTGGATTTGGAAACTTTGAAATCATTGCATACTTTTAGTGATGTTTATTTTGTAAAAAAGGTTAAATCTGGCCTGGTAAACAGTAGCCAAATTGAGTCTATTTTTGAGGCCCGTAGTATCAGCTATGACTTGAGGGCTGCTAGAGAATTCTGTGTTGCTGACTCTCCGAGGAATTTTTTTAGATTTTCAACTGTGCTTAGATTGAGAGCTGAGTGGGATAAAATTGTACCAATGCTTAATGTCAACAATGCATCTGGACTTTCTAGCTTTAAGAGAACTGCCAGAGAGACTATTTTCAAATATGAATGAACGTAACTATTAGTATTGTTAATAAATGTAAAACATGTATAATGTATAGATGTTATCTTATCGTTTACTTTAAAGAGGGCCTTTGGCCCGTTGATTGTAAATAAATAAATAAATAAATAAATAAATAAATAAATAAATTTTTTCCCATCAGATGAATACTGCGGTGCTCGAGTTCCTGTCCCGTTACTTCCACGAGACGGTCCAGAGCGTTGCCTGGGTGGACTCGATCAGCGACTCCGACAGCCGTTGGATCTTCGCGCAGTCCATCTACGACGAGAGCCCCGACCCGCTCATAATGATCTCGTGGCTGTGCCGGCGGGTCAACGAGATCGTCCTCTACGGCTACAAGTACTGGGAGGAGAACCTGGTGGCGATCGCCCGGCTCCGGGGCACTCAGCTGGCCCGTCTCGAGATCACCGAGGAGGACATTTTGCGCCCGAACCCCAGACTACCGCACGAGAGCGCCGCAAGGGTTTGTTTTTTTTTTTTTTTGTTTACCTGATGATGGGGTGTCCCATTTGAAGTGGGGCCCAAACTTGTAAGAGAGAAACACGATTTACAAAATTATCTCACCTAATTCGTAGCCTCCATGATATGAGTAGGATTAAATCGATTTTTTTATTTCTCCTGGAATCTGTGGTAATGTTTTGTTTCTACTTGACTGGAACACTCGGTATTGTATAATCGTTTGTTTTTTATTAATTTATACAGGATGTTCATGGTCTAGGGTTATGGTTTAAGAATATTGCAGTCTGATTTATTAGCATTATTGTTATTATTATCGCCTCAACCTTCGTCCCTTGTGTGATAATGAATACCAGGTGCCAGTTGAAAATTTTAGAACCATCCACAACATTCTGGAACATTCTAGAACGATATATTCTATGATATATTCCATGACATTCTGGAACAGGATGGATAGGTTTGGAATATATAGAACAATATGCAACATTCTCTTCTTGAACATTCTAAAACATTCCAGAACATATTAACGTGATCAGGACATTCCCAAAATATTCCAGATATTTGAAAGATTCCTTGAACATTGTGGAACAATTTAAGACCTTTTTCCTAGTTTTGAGATTATTTGTAACGTTCTAAAACATTTTAAAACATTCTAGAATATCCTGAAGTATTTTTACACATTCCGGAACATTCTTGTAAATTCTGCAACATATTTTATTTTCGAACATTCTCAGCCATTCTAAAATATTTTATATTTTAGAACATTCTCAATTATTCTAGAGTACTCCTCAACAATTAAAACCGTCTTGAACTAGAACATTCTCAATTATTATAGAGCATTTGAAACATTTTGGAACATTCTTGGACATTTTCAAACATTCTAAAAAAAAAATTCTAGAACATTCTAAATGGAGTTGCATGTATGCTAAATTTCAAAATTTCAAACTCTTAATTCTAGATCATTATTCAACATTTTGAAACGTTCTAGAACATTCTTGAACATTTTCAATCGTGTTTTATTCTAGAATATTTTCAGACATTCCAGAACATTCTTGTAAATTTTTAAACACTCCTTGAACATTCTCTTACACTGTAAAACATTCTAGAACATTCTCAATTAATCCACCATTCTGCAACGTTATATTCTTTAACATTATCAACCATTCTGAAATATCCTAGAACATTCTCAATTTTTCTAGAGTACTCTTTTAAACATTTTGGAACCTTCTAGAACAGTCTCGATAACTTTTAACAATTCTTTAAAAAAATTACAACATCCTCAATTATTCTAGATCATTCTTCAACATTTTGGAACGTTCTAGATCATTCTTCAACATTTTTGAACGTTCTAAAACATTCTTCAACGTTCTAAAACATTCTTCAACATTTTCAATCATGTTCTATTCTCGAATATTTTCAGACATCCTCAGACATTCTAGAACATTCTTGTAAATTCTGCAACACTTCTTGAACATTCTCTTACACTCTAAAACATTCTAGAACATTCTCAATTATGCTAAAATATTTATCAATATTCTGCAACACATTTTATTCTCAAACATTCTGAAATATTCTAGAACATTGTAAATTATTCTAGAGTACTCTTTTCAGCATTTTGGTTCCTTCTAGAACAGTCTCGATGATTTTTATCCATTTTAAAAGATTTTAAAACATTCTCAATTATTTTAAAGCATTTTCAATATTTTGAAAAATTCTTGAACATTTTTAACCATTCTAAACAATTCTAGAATATTCTCAATTATTATAGATGATTCTACAACATTTTGGAACATTCTTGAACATTTTCTACTATGTTTTCAAGAACATTTTAGAATATTCTTGTTAATTCTGCAACACTTCTTGAACATTTTCCTACATTTTAAAACATTCTAGAACATACTCAATTATTCTAGAATAGTCTTCAACATTTTAGAATGTTATAGAAAATTCTTGAATATTTTTAACCATTCTGAAAAATTCTAGAATGATTCCAAACATTCTAGAACATTCTTGTAAATTCTGTAACATGTTGTATTTGTGGGCATTCTTGAACATTCTCGAATATTCTAGAGCGTTCTTGTGAATTCTGAACCCTTTTGTGACACCCTAATATCCAAATCCAACCCCTACATTCTTAAAAGGAAACATTTTCGGTATGAGGGATGAAGGGCTACCATACTGTATAGCCCTCCTGGGACTACAATCCCTGCAATTCCTGCAGGTTTTGTGTTACAGAGGGCCTTACATGAAAACCTTACAGACTCGTATTATTCCTGGATTAGTTTCCGGTTGTGATAATAATAATAATAATAATAAATAAAACAGGAAATAAATTGTTCATTAGAAATTTGTAGCACATCCTGTATGTATGAATAGGTGTGGCTGATAATCGAATGTTTCCAATGTTTCAGGAAATACCGATCAGCATAAAGAAGCCCTGGGCGCCGGTGAGTAAGAACGAGCTGCACCCGGTGATCCATAACCCGTTGGCGGGCGATTCGGACGAGTACATCTTGCCTATTGTGCTGGGCGATCTCCATTAGTTAAGGTCGATTGATTGATTGATTAAGGGATCGCATAGCCGAAACCGAACACTATTATTATAACAAACTGTCTCTCCACAAAATATTAATGTTTATGAATGTGTTAGCGTGTGCATCTGTGTGTGTGTTAGTTGTTTGTTTGTTTGTTATTATTACTCTCCTTCAGAAAGTTTTGTAGTACCAAAACCAAAACTGAAATGACTGTTAAATAGGTTACCGGCGGCTGCTGCGGCGTTTGTAGATGTGTCTCGAATTTTTGTTTCTTATTTTTATATCATAAAGAGATCGTGTGCGTATTATATTTTTTAATAGCGTGCTAATACTTTTGACGGACCGCTCTGCATTTCCGGTCGCGGTAGAGCGATTAGCTTGATTGATCGATTGGGCGATTAGTTGCACTGATCAATCGTTACATAAATGTGGATGTTATGAAACAAACGATAAACGAAATGATACAATAATTATTAACAAAAAAGCTGTTACGTATGATGAAGGAGAGGATTATTATATTTTTTACTGTCGAGGGAAATTAAAAATATTTTATTATAACCGTCTTAATAAT
The DNA here is from genome assembly GCA_910589415.1 of Malachius bipustulatus. Taxonomy (NCBI): domain Eukaryota; kingdom Metazoa; phylum Arthropoda; class Insecta; order Coleoptera; family Melyridae; genus Malachius; species Malachius bipustulatus. The sequence goes on from OU342632.1 coordinate 17,608,485, forward strand.
CATTTTGAGGGTGTTTATGGTTTTATAAGAAGGTGAGTGTGTGTATGTGTGTGTGTGTGTGTCGGGTGGTTGTTTGAATGATCGATCCGGGGGCCCAGAGTCGTGTGTCATGTCGTCTCGTAGAACCGGGCCCAGTTTTGAGGGGGCGACTCGGGCGATCGATCGCGCGCCCCGACGACACGCCAGAAAGAGAGGAGGGTATTTTTCCAATAGACGGGACGTGCAACGGACACACAACCGATCTTATTTTGTATAATAACGATGAATGAGTAAATAAATAAAAAATAAATAAAACAGTAGCGATAAGGAGAAAACATCTGTGATATTGTAAACTCTCTCAAGCAGACAACGATTGTTAACGCAAACGTGTACGTAAAAATAGGAATATTAATTAATAGGAATTATTAATTACGACAGACTTACTACAAAAAGTACCTGCACTTGGATGCCTGAGATCGATCCTTTTTTGTGTTTTTTTTTTATTTTTTATTTGTTGCTGTCGATCGAAAAATGATTGTCCGCTCGCTATAGAAAAGGGGGCTAAAATTGTCTAAAAGTTGTGTTCGATTTATAGGAGAAGTGTAGATTTTCTTTGGGTTGTCTGTAAGATATTTTTGTCTGGAATCGGGCCCTTTATACCATTTCCAAGGCTGTATCCAGGAAAAATTGCTGAATCTGGCAACACTGCACCCACAAGACGATCTTTTTATTTTGTTTCATTTTGGCCTTATGTTGGTAGGATGTTTCACCCAGGATAAGAACATCGGTCTATGTTTCTTCGGTTTATGGGTAAAACTACACTGCTTCAAGGTTTTTTTTTTTTAAGATTTGACGTAAATAAATATATTTCACAGATTTCTTAGAAAATAGTCAGTAGAAAGAGTGTAAGTTGTCTGTAAAACTCCTTTCAAATGTTTCTCGAAAGCGATTTTCTCCTTCATTTATTTTTATTGGATGTAATTTATTTGAAAGCAGTTTTTCTGGCGATCACGTCCTTGTCAAAGTGTCTTCTTTTTATTTTTTCATTTATTTGAAGAGAAACTGGAGCCTTTTTTCTGACAGATGTATCATTGTTGTAGCCAGAACTGATTCTGCTTTTTATTATTTCACTCTGGCCTCACGTTGGCAGGATGAATCACCCAGGATTAGAACATAGGTCTACATTGTCTTTAGGTTTGGGGTAAAACTGCTGCTTAAGAATTTTTTTGAAGAAGATTTGACTTGAATAAATATATTCTGCAGATTTCTTAGAAAATAGAAAAAAGTGTGTATTTTAAAACTTCTTTTAAACGTTTTGGCAAGCAATCTTATCAAGGGAAAAGTCTTTTTATAGTAACCCTTTTGAAGGAAAACTTGTAACGCTTTTTCTGACAATTGTTTCATTATTATAACCTGAAACGATTCTTGGTAAACTGTCTTTATAACTTCTAGAGACTAATTGAAAAGAGATTCCACCACAAGATCTGTCATTATTTTATTTGATAACAGAAGTGAGCGAGCAATCAAATTTCGGACGACAGCTAGTGGTGATAATAATAATAAACGATCGATCAGCGATTCCAGCTAAAGAGACTCACGCCTAATCGGCTATAGTTAACAATCAAAAAGAAGAGGATCCCGATTTATTATTGCTTCCGGTTCCTTCCAGCCGCGTTCTGTTAATTTTAGCTCGGGGAAGAGGTGAGAGCTCAGGTTTGTGTGCACTGTTCCTGTTATTATCATCGTCATCACAATGACATCATCTGTTTGGTTCGTTTTTGTCCTTCTAACAAACATCAGCCGGTCGAGGCGTTTGAAGAGAGGACAGACAAACCGGACGGTTGGACCAAGAACCACTCGTTCAATAATAATAATTAATAATAATAATAATAGTACATACATTTATTATAACGTTTATAAGAGTCAAAGCCATTCCAACTTATTCCTTAATGAGAAGCTCGATGATGGGATACCTAGAAACGAGTCGCAGCTACATAAGTTTATTATTCTGTGATAGGGAACTGTAGATAGCTAAAAAAAAGAGAGAGAGAGAGAGAGAGGGAGTGAGAAAGAGAGAAACGCTGTACGTGTAATTCGAGGATTGATCAAATATTAATGAAAACGTTTTATTATTGTAAATAATAATGAATTAGAGAGAGAGCGCGAGAGAGAGACAAAAGAAAGCTGTTGAGATCAAAGTACCTGAACTATCGTATTGTAAAACAAACAAAAAAACCAGAGAAGCTTTTGCTCGCTATTATTATTGTAGTAACGATAACTAAGAGAGAGAAAACCCTAGTCCAAAATAAGAGAAATAATAAGAATCTGACTGTTGAATTGTAAAAAAAATCTATTAGTGTGTGTGTGAGTGGAGATGCGAGTACGGGTCGAGGCGCGCGCGTCCAGGATGATCCGGTTCGAATCGGTCGTGTTTTTATTTTATTTATCTGAACCCTCTTCCCTCTGATTATTGTTGTTGTTTGTTATTGTTAAGGATAGCGATTTGTACTTAATATAATACATGCAGACAGGTAAGAAAGAGACAGCGAGAGATTTATGATTACTTATTGAAATCATACAGGGTGTTGTGATGGAAAATGAAAAGTGCGATCCCCTGGCTCATTTTAAGAAAATCTCTTTTTTTTCCAGTTTTTTTGACAATATCTCTTTTGAGATACAGAACTCAGCTTTTGCACGTGTTTCATTATTGAGATTAGCCATTTTTAGAGAGCTACGTCAATTTTTTTTGTTCAAATGGCAGTGGCGGAGATTTCAAGTTGGATTCCCTTAATTTTTATGATGCTCAGAAAATTGGAATGTTTATACCACAATTTGAACCGACAATAGTTTCTACACGAAAAAGGCACTCTTTTTCTAAAGTTTTATTGTGAATTGTCTCTAGAAAAACACCATTTTATGATACAGAAAAAAAATGAAAAAGTGACAATAAGACGTAAGTTGACAGCCTGGATTACAATAGTCAAAAAACTGGAAAAAATATTTTTTTACACCATCTATCACAAAAAATTGTGCATTATTGGACCCATGTTAATGGGAAGAATGTGGCAGGGAATGGCACACTTTTTTCATTTCATTGTCGGTTTTTTTTTTCGACATACCCTGGTTAAAACTAATTACCTAGGAACTGCAATGGGGCATGATTTGGCTTTCAAAAAATAGTTTGAGGAGGCTCGCTGGAGAGGAGAAATAAACTCGCTGTAACGTAGGTGTAAGAATCAAGATGTGGTATAAAAGAAATTGGTTAAATTATTTGGGAAGGGGTGGAAAGTCATAGACAACCTTGATGGCAAGTCTCTTATCTCAAATTTTCTAATTCATCTCCCGCAGTTCTGTTTTTTTGATGAAAGAATTAATTAATCTCTCTCTGTCTCATTGAATCGTCTGCCCTGCATATTACTACCCAGTCCCTTCAAATTAGGAACAATTAATTTTTAAATTATTGTAAGTTTTTCTATTAATGTAAATTATTGTTAAATCATTTTCATATTGTCTGAGAAAATTCAACAAGAATGGCCTTACATTTCTTGGAGCTAAAATGGGGTGGTTTAGGAGTTTTACAATAACTGTAAAAGCAGCAACTGTAAAAGTCGTTCTTAATTTTTGTCAGGAAATATGAAAATACAATTAGATACAGGTGTCCCATTAAAAACTAAAAAGTTGGTATATCTCTGTTAGAACTAGAAGTAGGAGATGTGTCACTTGTCTACAAAAAAGTGCGTTTTATCGAGTATTTGCGTGAAATCAAATTTTAAAACGATTTCTCAAAAAAAAAAAATGGGGGAATACCATGATCGTGTGACACGTGGTGCATAGATTTCGATCCAAAACTATGCATTTTGGTTAGAAATACCATCACACGAAAGTTGTAGAGCGAAAAATTCCTACAATTTTGATTTTACATTTTTTGATCTCTCGTTACATTTGGTAGAAAATCAGGCGCTCTGTGGCGGCGGAACTATGCGGAATTTGCAAAAAACTAATGAAACAAAATTATAGGAAATTTTCCGCTCTTTAATCTCATGAAATTTTCCACCAGAGTACGTAGTTTTTTGCTTTAGAAAAAATTTCCCTGAAACAGCACATTATTTTTTACTAATCTGAAGGGACCAACCATTTTAACCGACATTTCATTATGTGATAAAAAATAATTATTGTGAAGTATTGCAGATACTCGCAAATAACTAGTACTGGTATTGGTACCGGTATCACCTAATTAAACCTGACTCAAAAAACGAATTATTAAACATTAATAATTATTACAAGGTACCATCAGATCAGAAAATGGTACAATTCCAAGAATAGATCTCTCCAGTACCAGTACCGGCACTAGCACTAGCACCAGCACCAGCACTGACTATATAAGTTACCATACTAACACCCCGACACCATTATACGCCTGAGTGTTGCGGTTGTAGCCAGTAATTAGCACTAGTAATATGGTTGTGAACAGTGTTGCCAACCGTATCATTAATAGAATAATAGGTAGGTGTAATAATAATAAATAAAATAAGAATCTCATCTTGAATCAATCAGAGATGGTCGGCTGGCAACGCCCGTTTCCGTTTGTAAATTGTAAATTTTTATAGATCGTCAGAAGACCAGCCGGTTGATCCCCGAATCGTTGTGATAAATAAATATTTTTGTTGTTGTTTGGAGGGTTCAGACCGATCGATCCGGACCCGTGGGAGCGTCCGCTCGACCCGGATAGCAGGGTGAATAACAATTTATTAACAATAAAGGCTGTTTGGGTTGATTTGCCATCAAATATCATAACTATCTGTGATGTAGACGGACACATTGTTATCAACGTACATACATAATTATTGAAATATTATTGAATAATAAATAATAGTAATAATAATGTTAACCTATGCTATGATGACTAAGACGACGACGACAACGTTGAACCGTATAACAATGTGGGTCTCGGTAGCCAAAATATAGAACACGGAGACCGGTGTGATAATCTGTTCCCGGGTCTCCGTGAGTCGGCGGCGTCTAGACGATCGGGCTCGCGTAGTTGTCGTTTGTGCGAGTGGATCGGTGCACTAGACGCTGCCGCGGTTTTTATTAGAGAAGCCAGCGTGGAGGGCCGCCCGTCCGTTCCCGGTGCCGGTGCGCGCCCCAAGTGTTACACAAAGAGTATTATTAATAAAAAGGTGTTGTCCATCGAATATTGTTACGAGAAAATCACGCCAAATTGTTTTAACATCGTTGACAATAATAATGAACAGTTTGAAAGAAAACAAACAAAAAAAAAATTAATAATAAATATTAACCGAGGAGGCAACCCTTTCATTTTATTTATCAGAAGATTATTATATTACACATATGCGTGTTGCCTGCCAATCCGGGCAGTTTTAAGATATATTTTATTTAATGTAGAATTCTATGCTACTTATTGTTTTTTCTTTTATTATTATTGATGTTTTAATTTTATATTATATAATCTACCTATCTGTTTCGTTCGTTTCTCTATGATATATGTCAAATTGCATCAGTGTAACCTTTATTAGATTTTAGTGAATCTTATTAACTTAATGTTAGAAGAAGAAGAAGAAAAAATTTAAAGTTATATTATTAAATAAATGCAATTACATATTACATAATTAATTAATTATTATTATCGTATATAGGTACATACCTAAGTGATGGGATATTGTTTATTTTTTTCTTGATAAGAACATGAGAGACCATCATGTTTATTTATTTATTTACTACAAAGACTTAGTGGTACCTATGTAATTGTTGTGAGATTTTTTGATTTATTTTCAATAACGAAACACCGGGCGACAAATAATAAACACCAGTGAATTTTTGATTTTATTTTTATTACCTACGGAATTAGCTGATAGTTAAGACTTCTCTATGTAGTTTCTTTCTCCTATAAATGAATAAATAAATAATACTAAACACGAGTAATGTAATAATGTAATCATTTGTTCACTGTGTGTGTGCTATTTTTGTAAACTATCGATTTTGATGTTTTCACGGCGCCGCGCAATTTTTTCAATTGAATTGAATTTCAATCGATTAAAAAAATTCCCGTTTCTGTTCCTCCACCACTCTTCATCAGACGACCATGAAAACGTCAAAATCTTCCTAGCTTAGAATTTCTTAATTTACGCTTTTCGATGTAAAAGGTATTTTTCAGTTATTAAATTTTTTGCAATTCAAATTACCCACTCGTTTTATTTCAGACAAGAAGTTGGGATCAAATATGGTTCTTTTAGGAAAGAGAACTAAAACATTGTTTCATAATCTAATTAGGTATTTTTAATACGCAATAATCAATCATCAATCATTTTAATTCATTAATCATTTCAAACCAGACCGCAGAAAAACCACCAGATTTAAGCTTCTTTCAAAGAACTACAATAAATAACATTCTTGCCAAAGTTGCAGTTTCACGAAGTAAAAAAATAGTAAAAATAAAAAATTTATAAAATAAATTAAAAAGAAATTTTAGACAATTTTTTAAAACGAATATCATATAAAAATTAACAAAACCTTAACAGCCAATATTATAAAGGCTCATTAGGCTAACGGGCAGATTTCTGTGCTCGTTTTTGAAGCTAATATCGACTTCAAATGACTTTTATTAACATTTTTGTAATTACTTTCATGTCAAGAATAGATAAATTTAAAAAATTTCCACTTAGACTCGATACCTTCTTCAGAAATGGTCACAGAAATCTGCCCGTTAACTTAATGAGCCTTTATAATACCCGCTGTAAGACAGTTAATATAACTTCATATTGACGTAATTTATCAATTTCCGCTTATAAAAACTACCAAGAATAAATCGCGTCTTCGCGTTAACCAGGTGAAGTCACTTCAGCCAGGTGACGTCACATCATATGCGCAAGAGCTACCTGTGTATGAGAAAGGAAAAGAACAAAGAACTTTCTCTTCTTCATTTCTTTCATGGCCATCACACACTCGTGCATTTAGCCAGCTATGCAGGGTGGTTTTACTTTTAAGGTGATAATAATTGCTTTTACTGTGTATAGAATTAATCAAGAAAACAACTTTTCTCAAATTTCCTAGGAAACCTTTATGAATTGGTATTATTGTTTTTTTGGTAAGCTTATCTAGACCAGTGTGGTTAGTTGGCGAGCATCTATCCGCCAAAAATCTATGAACAACATAATTTTCCTCAGAAAAATTTGCCCTCTTAAAAAATGGCCGTCACTAAAGGTACAGATCACACTTTTGTCATAAGCAGGCCTACAGGCACACTACAGAGTAGGAAGTTCGTCAACTAGTAATAGTATAAACATCTCCGATTTATTGCTATTGTTTATCACGAGATAATAATATAGTGATTGCAGCTGCAGCCATCCAGTAACAAACACCTTCCGGCGGTGGTCGCAACGCAATTGTTACGATAAAGCCCTTCCTGATATTTTATATTCAAAGACAGTCCATTCACACAACAGATCAATTATTTTGACATGGGATGTATCTTGTCAATCTTGTCATTGATTGATTATTTGATAAAAATATTTTTCTGAGCCTGGCGTGGCCTCGCGGGTAGCGAGAACTGCTTGATCGTTGGATCCGTCGGACTGAGTTCGATTCTCGGTGAAGGCTCTGGGCTCTGGGTGTCTGTGTTGTTTCTACTATTTATTTGGCATACTTGAGGCTGGGTGTATGAGCAAGAGGCTCCAAACCCATATTACCGGTGTGGAGCGACTTTGTCTTACCTACATAGGGAAGACCGATGCTCCCCCTTTAAAAAAGAAAATAAAATATTTTTCTTAATTTCTATCTTTTTTTTGAAAGATTTTCAACATTTCACCTATCTGTGTATTTATGTAGGTATATAAATAAGATCTATCTAAATCGTATTCAGGTGACAGATGATTTTTTTAATTGAAAAAACTCGCCTTGTTTGGGTTTTTTATAAACATAAAATTTTATAACAAAAATAAGTCACAATTATTATTGTTGTAACATTTTTTTCATAATAATTATTGTAACTCACTTTTGCGACAAAATCGAAACAGAAGGCTTGAAATATTAATATCAGTCTGTCATTGTATATTTTTTTCATATTACAGCATAAATTAATAAGTTGAGACTTTTTTGATTATTTTGTTAAAAGTTGCGATTTACGAAAATAAAAATAAAAAATAAATGGCAACCGGGCGCATGCCGAGACAACAACTGCAAGTGAAAGATAAATATAAAGAAAGCAAGATGGAAAACAATGCGTGATCCGATTCGGAAGTACCAACATATATGCAAAGTATATCTCTTCTTCACTACTAATAACCAGGTATTCGAATTCTCACGGCTTAGAAAAAGACAACCGATTGCGGTTACGTTAGGTCCGAACTTCGGATCACATGAATAACGTACGTGCGTCGCAATCTCAGACACAAGTCGCTGCGCTCCGGCGACCTCCCGAGACGATGCGACTGTGTCTCGATGCATCCGAACTAAGACCGACGTATAGTAGACACAACACAAGGCCACGCCATATTGAATTGAATCAGTCTTAATTTTTCGGCTCAAGTGAAGTAGTAGTAGTGGTGTGAGTGGTGGTGTCGGTGTTGGAGTTTCCCATGCCACTTTCCCGTATTTTCGCGATAAAATTATTATTAAACACTCGTTCGTAAACAATGATAATTCCGGTAGGATAAAATGGATTTTATTTAGATCGCGCGATATGTAATAATAATTAAAGTGCACACCGACCGGCGATAGAGCTGTCGGTTTTTTTTATTCATCGTCGACGGTTGGTGTTGGTGTACGTAGAGGAAGATAATCGATTTGTCAACCAGGTTTAGGATTACATACATACACACACACAATACGCTCGTACAATTTTCGGTACAGACGGAGCTGCTGCAACGTTATCAACGGATTGGCGCCGTGTTTGGTATCATTTTTGAGGTCTCCTCGCGTACTGCCCGATTTTCCAGCCCCGGCCGCCCGTTCTCGCACCTGGTCCCGGAATCGGGACGATACAGTCCAATTCGTCTGGTCGCGGAGGCCGTTCACCAGCTCGCGGGATGCTGATCTAAGACCAACGTCACGATGTCTCCTGCGGTCCTTGCTCGGTGCTAGAAGCGGGTCGTTCGACTTAGCTAGAGCCGCAATTTCGGTAATTATTTTATTACCGCTGGGTGCGGGAGATCGCGGTCTCGCGGTTATGTCAATTATCGTCGTTTGTTTTTTCGTTAGCTAGCCTAGCATCTAGTGGGTTGTTGTAATGTGTCGTTAGAAAAGTGTTCCGTATTGGTATTGGTGATCAATTTACATCATCGCATATCGTCGATTTATCGTCTCATCATCACCCGGCCTAAATTAACGAGATAAGTGATCGGATTAATTATTATTATTATTAGCGACTTGTGTCCCCCATGTAAGGCCACATTTTTTATTTTGCTCCTGCGGTCAAATCAACAATCAGAATAATAATGGAAGTCGATGAAGTCGTCGTTGATTTAAGCATTAGGTGAGTACCAACCTATTTACTTTATAATTAGGAATAATAATAATAAAAATAATTATATTCAGTGAACAATTATTATTAAGCAAGCCGTGGATTTTTATTATCTCTTTGAAAGTTGGAAATAAATCAAAGATACCTATCTAGATCTAGACCTAGAGGAACAGAATAATATGTATGATGAATGTTTTTTATTATTATTCTGTGCTGTTGGGTTTGTTGTTTGTTGTCCCATGTCTTCTTTTTCTTTTGATTTCGTAAATCAATAATCAATCGACTCGTGGTAATGTGAGTTTACTATTTTTATGTTATTAAATTATTATTTTTATTATTACAAGAAAAAAGTGTCCTCTCTTCTCATGTCTGATTGTGTAATTAATGTAAATAAAATTTAGTATAGTAAATAGGTAGATGTTATGTAAATTAAGTTTTATAATATTGTAAATGAATAACCTGTCTCTCCGCGTAATATTTACACTAAAAGCGCTAGACTAGTTCAAAAACACGTGAATCTAAAACTCCTTTACCTAAACCCATAGGTAGGTAGGTTACATTTTCAGTCAAGTACCTACTCCTTAATTTTAATATGGTACCTATTTCCATGTTTATTTAATAATATCTTTAAAAGTGTGTTATTTTAGTAGGTATGATTGATTATGAATTAAATTTCTGCAAATTTATAATAATTATACTTGATGACCTGATACCTGCCTGATACCTACTTGAAGGTAGTTTCGATTTAGTTTTAGTGTTTGTGGGGTTAAAGTTCAATGAAATCAATTATTGAGGAATTCTAATAATCAATTAAAGATGGTCACCACACCAGTCACCATAAAATAAACAATTTTGATTGGTGATTGTTTGACTTTGACACCTTGTCTTCTTTTTTTATTAGGTCTTTAATTTTAGTCTGACCCATTATTGTACTAAGTTTTGCAACAAAAATCGCGATAGTAATTTTGTAGTAAATGCTGGTGCTGTCTTGGATATTTTTATTTTTTCTCTGATTTCACCTCCATTGTTGTTATTTTGAATGAAAGTTTTTTTTTAAAACGGGTTAACATTATTTATTATGAAACCTGTACTGAGAATAACAACTGTAATTTTTGAAATGGTTCAAGGGTTGAAGAAATGGTCCAAAAATTAATTTCAAGGAAACAATTATTTATTTTTATTGTTTGAATGTATTTATGACTTATATTAAAAAAATAATAACTTTGGGTTTTGGTTATGATGGACATTGAGTCACTTTGATGAATTGTATTACCTATTTATTCAAAAATTGATCTAGATGAGCGGCATGGGTATATGGCGATTTGGCTTATACTATCGGATAGCTCGTGTCTCTAGGAGTATCAAGGTACCATTGAATTTTTGCGCCGACAAGTAATAGTCGAGATATAAGGCCTTAAAGTTTCATCCTTGCCCTAATACGTGTATTCGAACATTATACGCGCGAACAGGCAGCTCGCTTATCCGTCGGAAACACGACGATCGAGCGTTTCCTGTTCGAGCGCAATCATATGACGAATACACGTATTAGGGCAAGGATGACACTTTAAGGCCTTATATCTCGACTATTACTTGCCGGCGCAAAAATTCAATGGTACCTTGATACTCCTAGAGACACGAGCTATCCGATAGTATAAGCCATTTCGCCCTATACCCATGCCGCTCATCTAGATATTCACCTTTGATTATTGTTGTTATTTATTCTTATTATTTTATTAGGTTATTATACAGGGTGTTAAGAAAATGACGGATAAACTCTTCAGTACGTTGTAGGGAACACTCAGTAAAGTACGGGAAAAATAATTTTAAAAAATCCAGAGCTACATTTTAAAAGATATAAGCAAAATATTGAACAATAAATTTGGCAACGTTTAACACGATAACAGTTGGTATTTTTGGTAATTTTGTCTAATTTCTAACAATGCAGGTAGTCAAGGTATCGAAACCGTTGTTGCCAAATTCTTTTTTTTTTCAGCATCTTAGAAAAGAAAAAAAATCTTATTAAATTTTCCAAGCCAGTAATATATCTTAAGCAATTTTTTTAATTGATAACGATTAAAGTACCCTTTTTATATCTGTAAAATCATTTATTTTTTGCAAATACTGAAAAACAAAGATAGTAAAATGTTAACTTTGGCATTTTTTATCTCACCAAATTGAAGACCAGAATTTTTTTAATTGTCTTTCCCGTACTCTACTGAGTGTCCCCTACAATGTACTGAAGAGTTTATCCGTCGTTTTCTTAACACCCCGTATAGAGGTGGAGGACATACCTATAGTAACACCAGGCCAGGAAGGTATTCATTTGCTTTGCAAATGAAATAAGCGAACAAAAGGGCACCAAAAGTCGGTCTTCCTGAATGCGGGCCTGTTTAGAACAGCGAAAATCACATAATAAACATGCAAGGCCAGAGTGTCGAGTGGACGGAATAAACATTAAGCGGCCGGAAACTCATAATTTCAACACCAGGGCCGGCCTACCGCACGAACCGCATTCATACGTAGTCGGACCATAATACCGAACGATGTCACGTATTTTGGAATGCAAATGCAAAATAAATGCAAAATTCAAAATAAAAATCGTGCTACTGTTAATCTTGAAGATTTTCCTTGTCCTGAAAGTGAAGAAAAAAATATAAATTCGACAGCATGAAAACAACTCCCACTCCAACATCCCCTAAGTTTCAGCCCCCACCCTTAAAAATTTAATAGCACCCTGTATATATTTTTGTATATTCAAAGCCAGGGTAATTATTGAAATGAGCGGCATGGGTATAGGGCGAAATGGCTTATACTATCGGATAGCTTGTGTCTCTAGGAGTATCAATCAAGTTACCATTGAATTTTTGCGGCGGCAAGTAATAGTCGAGAAATAAGGTCTTAAAGTTTCATCCTTGCCCTAATACGCGTATATTCATACATATGCGCTCGAACAGGAAGCTCATTCTCCGTCGTGCACACGACTATGAAGAGCGTGCTTCCCGTTCGAGCGTATATGTACAAATACACGTATTAGGGCAAGGATGACACTTTAAGGCCTTATTTCTCGACTATTACTTGCCGCCGCAAAAATTCAATGGTACCTTGATACTCCTAGAGACACAAGCTATCCGATAGTATAAGCTATTTCGCCCTTTACCCATGCCGCTAATGTACATATTTACCATATATTCGATTGTCTATTCAGACGATTTTTCAGATTCGAAATTGGTTGAGAAATAACCAAGAACAGGTTCATCAAGGTGGTCATGACTTTTTATCTGAACTTTCTCTGAATGACTTTAGCTGTCAAAATTTATCAATATTTTGGTCATAGTTTTTAATTAGCAGGTCACAGTCATCATTAAGGTTCATGATAAAGTCCCTTGTCTCTTGTTTTATTTTTTAATATTTCCCAATAAATCAGAATTATTAAATAAATTGTTTGGACTTTAATTATAATAATAACTATCACCTGCCTGTTAAAAAGTATGAATTGATAAATTTTGACAGCAAAAGTCATCCAGAGAAAGTTAAGATAAAAAGTCATGACCACCTTGATGAACTTTTTCTTGGTTATTTCTCAACCAATTTTGAATCTGAAAAATCATCTGAATAGACAATCGAACACTGGTTTTGAATATACAAAAATATATACAGGATGCTATTCATTTTTTTAAGGGTGGGGGCTGTAACTTAGGGGATGTTGAAGTGGGGGTTGTTATCATGCTGTCATGTTATACAGCTTGAAAAATTATAATAATATGCCTTTTATTCGGCTTGATTACTGTATATGAGATATGACCTGGTCAATTAAGTCTGGGACACCCGGTATATTTACCTTTTATTATTTTTATTTTATTATAAATAACTACTATAACAATTAATATTAACCACCCTCTGTTTGGGGAATTTCCCATAAAAAAAATTAAACGGCCATTTTCAGGCCAATATAAATTCAGGTATAAATGGTGTGTCTGAACTAAACACCTTTGAGTTTTTATTATTTTCAAGTATTTCGTCAATGAGAAAATCGATTTTTCATCAAAATTTGCGATAATTTTAGATAAAATTGCCTTGAAAAGCGGCAATGGTTGAAAAAAAAATTGATCAAACTAGAAAATTTTATATGTTGTATGATCGATTCTATGCTGGGTTTCATTTTTTTCTAAGGTACTTAATCCTAATTGTAATAATTTTGATCTATTATCGATATCACGAATTTAAAAAATCACAATGGAATGAATTATTTTGGTATTTTGAATAAAATAACAACGTAAAAACAGCACAAATAAATTAAAAGTAAACATAAATAAAAAATTGAAGCTTTTTGAGCTTATGAAATTTCCAAACTTTCAGTTTTGGTTGGTGGTAATTTTTGAGATAAAACAAGTAGGTACATGAGGGGTCATAATCTATCATAATTTTACATAAATTATTATTGTCAAATAGTCGCTAAAACGCATATTTTTATTGAAAAGCTACACATTTAAATGTGCCGCCTCATTCCATCAATATGAAAATACCCAAATTTGACTCCAGCCTTGATTTCTGATATGTATTAGATTTTGTGTTGAATGATCAATAAGACCAATATGTATAATAATCTGCGTTTGCAGCTAAGGTGTAGTCGAGTTTGGTTTTCGTAACCCATCCAAAGCCAATTTCGAGGCCAATTTTCTTTCTTGCATCTTATGCTTGTTGATTTTTTTTTCATCACTGGAAATACGATTAAATCATTAATTTTAGTTTTAGGCAGTGTTTCAAAAAAATTCGTTCTCAGAACTCCGCTTCACCTTGGGGATCATCCTCACACAGTTTCCTCGGTTCAAAATACACCCATCTAACCGCAATTATTTATGTCTAAAATGGCCCTCTTTTTAAGTGACAGCCCTTTATAAAGAGGGTCGACTGAATATAAATTTTGCAAAACAAATAGTCTTAAGATAGATAAAGACGCACTGCACCCCCAAACTGATCTCTGTGGATTTATGTTCTATAACCTCTTCATTAACAATTATTATTATTGAAGGAAAATCTTAAATAAGATTTTTTATGAACCTTTGGTAAGTATATTTTTTACTTGATCGACTGAACTATAAACTCACTTCTAATTTTTTATCCTGTTTGAATATTAGTATGGTTTTAATAATAATTGATTCAGTTTCAACAACACACATGTTCTTGTTGAGACAAAAATTTTATAAAAGTCTGGAAAAGGATCCAGTTTCCATAAAAGACAGACAACTGGAACCAAGACCAAGAGGTGGAGGAATTAATTATTTTAATTCCACTCATAATTATTACTGTGTATGTAATGTAATTGTAGGTAATCGGATTTCAAAGAGCAGTGAGTTCTGCAAAAATAATGATCTGTTCCAAGAAAATGATGCTCGAAATTGATGACACAGGCATTGTTTAACAAAACATTACAGCCCCATTAGGTAGAAGAAGGTATCGTATTCCATTCCCTCTGGGTCTGGTTTCTGTGTTATTCAATTATTGTAGCCAGAGTGTCTGCTTGTACACTAGTGCTAGTGCTAGTGTTAACAGTTGGTGTGATTTAAGAAAAAATGTAGGTGCTTGGGGGGGCTATTCTTCTTTACAGTTTATGTCCTTTAGTTGTCACCAAGCCATTTAGGCAGTACTTATAATGTTGTTAGGTTAAGTGGAATGTGGAATTTCGAAGAGGTGTAAATATAAATGTCTTGTTGTTATGGAAACGATGGTTCTAGTTTTTGTAAAATGGGTTTTATGCTCATTTTTTTTTTTAATTTAATTTCATTTTCTCATTTTTTAAATGGTCACACGATATTAGCAACAGTAACGAACACTGCGAGCCAATTTTGTATTATTATAAGGTCGATAAGAGATAAGGTACGTGCAAATCAGCCAAGGATGGCCTCATTATATCCAACAAAGCACTTTCAGAGCTCGTTTTATTCGAGCTCATTAAAGTCCCTTTTTAAATATTTATTTATTGAAATAATTAGTCAGGTAATTATGTCACCTGTGTCTATCTGTATCTTAGTAATAGCTACGTACATGTCTATTATTGTTTGTTATAAATAATAAGTTTGATATTGATGATAATAATTATTCCAGTAATTAGTTGCTGTTATATTCAGCAAAGGAAGAAATTTATCCTAGAGCATATTTTATAGGAGAAGCTTTCTTTAGTTTATAAAGGGCTAAATCAAATTTGAAATGTAAAAAAAAATGATGGTACAATTATTATTAAAAGTATAAAAGTACACAAAATAAAAATAAAAATTTGATTTTTTTTTTTGCTGATAAGAGATATTAGAATTATTAGACTATAGTTACTTGGAACAGGGGGAAATGAAATATTTCAGAATGTGATTAATACATTATGGTCATTTTTGAACTAATCAGAAATTAGAATAATTATTACATATACATATATTATTTATTAATTCTTGAAAATTTGATGTAAGTTAATTTGAACTTTTTACTTGTAATTTCTAATTTCTAATTACTTATGTTTTCAACCCCTGAACCTGAACTATTTCTCTTCTCTTGTATGAAAAAACAATAATTATGTAGAAAAAAAAATTTAAGGAAAACATTCAACAAATGGAGTGTAATAATAATAGTCATTGTCTTTTTTGCTTTTTATTACATTTTTGATTGATTAGTGGCTTAAAATGTCCAACTCTAATGTAAAAAAATGAAATCAGAAGAAATAAAAAGAATAGGTATCGGGACTTGGAGAATTTGTTTTCAAGAAAATTCAGTTTTCTTTAAGTCGCAGTGACAGCCAGAATTTATTGTAATAGTTATTTACGTACAGAGGGCCGAAGGAAGAAGATTACGCCCGCGGACGAAGTCAGCGGAGGGCCTTTATTCGGCTAAGGGCGTAATCTTTCCTTCGGGCAGAGGTACGTACAACGTTTTATAACGCACAATTGCATCAAAACAATAAAAATAATATTCCTAATATAAAATAATAATTTTTGACATTCGTTTAAAATCAATTTGACAGCAGCGTTTGACGCTGGAAAATTAATATAATCAATAAATCCACTTGTATTAATTTCGCAATGAGACATTCTTCAGAAGCGACCTCTGGTTAATGGAATTACTTTCCAGAATGTTTCCAACTGTGTTTTTAATATTACAAATAATTAATTATATTTATAATATAATCCCAAAATATATACCTATTAATAAATAAAGATAACAATCCAAACAACAAAGCATACATTATTTCATAATCGCCGGGCTTTTTCTCTACTTTACGGCCCGCTAGTCGTAAAATCATAGTTTCCGCGATGGTAACTAAGACGTAAACAACCAATTTTGATTCAATTGTGCGTAAAAATCTTTTTTTAAAGAATGTTGAAATTCCTAGAAAACTGAAATAAAAGAATTGAAGAAAATTACAAATAAAATTGAAGAGATTTTGTGGGTTTTTCTGAAAATCGCTGCTTAAAGTGCACAAGTTTCAAGGTTCGCAAATTTTGAGTGGAATTATTTTTTACAAAATTTCTAAGAAATGGAGGACAATAATAAATAACAAGAGGTGTTCCCTTAGATTTTTGATAGTCACTTGTAATGCTGATGTTAATTTTTTTATAAGTTTTTCCTAGTTTTGAGGGATAACTTCCCCCAATTCTTCAGTGAATTTTCTCCATTTTTGCACTAATTCTTTGGGTGTGTTTCTAAATAACCAACGCTGAGCAACAATGCCAACAAACCGTTTCTAAATTAACGTTGACTGACGTTGACTCAACGTCAGCAGTCAACTTTCTTGTTTCTAAATCACTGTTTGAAGTCAACGTTGACTCAACGAAGTCAACGCTGGATTAACCTGTTGAGTTGTTGAGTTGGCACTCAACGACACGTGATCGTAAACTCGTTGACATTAGCATTATAGCGTTTGAAGGTTAAAGTAATTTGTGTTGATATAAATGAAAATAAATTATGAGAAAACTGATTGAAAATGTCGCAAGAAGTTAAGAATAAGGTGTTTTCGGTTGCTTGTGTCAACATTCTATCAACACTTAATTTATTGTTGAGCAGTAATCAGATGATATGAATATGATACTCTCGTCATCAGGGCTCTCCAACCCGCAAGATTCACATCTATAAAGATACGACTCCATTTCATTTAATAATCTTTTGATTTTACTTCAGCTAAATATGTTCATACGCTACTCAAGCACTCAACTCAAACAATAAAGAAAACCAAATCAAACAACAAAGGGTTTTTTAAAGAATAATAAAACACCATATAGTCCATATACCAGCAATAAAATTCAAATTAATTTTTTTTTGTTTAGGTAACTAATTAGGTAATTAGGTAACAACTTCGACTTCATTTTGTGATCAATATGTCAATGTCAACTGTAAGACGTCATCCGTCATTTCAGTTTGTTTCTAAATAGCAGGTCAACAACTCAACTATCCAACTCAACAGCTCCACAGCTGACTGCTGACTTCGTTGACTTGTTGTCCAACGTTGAGCAATTTAGAAACACACCCTTTGTCTTCCTTTGATCTCACCTCTTTCCAAGCTTAGAAGAGTTACCAATAATTAATTTATCTCGTCCTCGAATTATACTGCAATTGTATAATTCTGTTTGGTTGTCCTGTAATTGGGTATCTACCTGTTGGGCAATAAAGACTTATTATTATTATTATTACTTATTATTATTAGTACCTTTTATTAAATAAAAAATTTGATTGCCCTCAGATCAAAACTGTTTGTGTTTTTTTTTTTTGTTAAAAAAAGAGAATTTCAATTATTGTTACCTAGTTAACATGATTGTATCTATATAATGTGGTGAATGAATAAATAATTAAACAATAAACATGAACACAATAATATGAAAGAGAAAAACAGAAAAACACTTCTTAAACGAGAAACAAAATTCCAGTTCCAACCGAGGAGGCACCCCGTCTCCGGCGGCCGCCCCGAACCACATCCAGGCCTACCTGCCGATCCAGGGCGGAGCGGCGCCGCGTCGCGTCCTGCGCCCCCGCACCGAACCGCGCAGCTACGTCGAGAGTCCCGACGTCCTGATAAACGGCACCCTGGACCCGAGGCCTCGGCTCAACGGCAATGTCGCCGCCGACTACAGCAGCGATTCGAGCGACGGCGGCGAGCCTGTGCCGCTGATGCCGATCAAGGAGCTGACACCGTCCGAGCTGAAGCAGCGCGAGCGCGGCCTGAAGCGGCTCAGGGAGGAGCTGCGCAACGAGGAGATGAAGCTGGTGTTGCTCAAGAAGCTCAAGCAGTCGCAGCAGCTGAAGGAGAACGTCGCCGTGCTGCCTCCGAGCATACCCGCCTCGGCCATACCGCCGTCGGGGCTGCCCAGCGGACTGAGCATCACTCCGACCACGGTCAAGGTGCCGCCGGCCAAGAGTCAACCCCAGCATTCGCCGGTCACCGGCGGTCATTCCAGACACTCGGTCGGCATGCATGGGAAACCCCTTCAGGCCAACATGCCCATCACTATGAGAGGGGTGAGTGTTCTTTTTTTATTTTTGTTTGTTTAACTGATTGATTACAAGTTAATAAACTTTTTTTCTTTCTGACAGCCCCCACCTCCTCGATCGAGCATCCACGTACCCCAGTCAGGTGGTGTGTCGGTTAACAATCGTGGAGCTAATTTATCTGTCCCTCAACCCCCGCAGAGATCTTCTGTGCAGAGTAGGCCCTCGTCTGGTTACCCTCCGGGTCTCAAAGATCTCTCGCCCTCAGTCACCATCACCCCTGCACCTCCTCCCGTCCACAAGGTAAGACAACTTTTTTTTTTGCGTATTTTTTGATCAGATTTGTTGCCCTTATGGTAACTTTGGGTATAATTATTAAATCCCCTGGCAAAGCTCGCATAAAATGAAGTGAGTGAGAGTGGGATAAGATAGAAAAAGGGAAGAGAGAGAAAATTGAGGATTTATTCGGTTGTTGTTTGATTTAATGCTGTCTCAGACTGGCAGTGGACTCGATAGTAAAGGGATGACGGTGAGTGCGAGTGCGCCGCCACCCGCACCAATGCCTGAACAGGTAAAAACGTTCATTTCCCCATTGTTGATTCGTTAAATAATTATAAAACGAGTTGTTTGCTACAATTAATAAAACCGGTCGATTAGATTTTTAATCATCATCATTTTGCAGGATCGATCTCAACAACGAGAGGACAACCAGACTCCGGCGCAGCGGCAGGCTGCCGCCAAACTGGCCCTCCGAAAACAGCTGGAGAAAACCCTTCTGCAGGTGAGTGAAAATGCTCCCGATTCCCTCGATTCCAACAATCGATGACAATTTTTTCCGTTTGTTTGTAGATCCCGCCGCCGAAACCTCCCCCTCCCGAGATGCACTTCATACCCAACCCGAGCAACACCGAGTTCATCTACCTGGTCGGACTAGAGCACGTCGTCGACTTCCTGACGAAAGAGTCGCGAATCCCGGCGCCACCAAACCCCTTCTCCTGCTCGCAGTGCTCCTCCGATTTCACGCCTGTCTGGAAATGGGAGACCAAGGGCAAGACCAGAGGTAGGAGGCGCGCGTTTCTGGAGATCGAAACGATCTTTGTTTTTTTTTTTTTATTAATTTGACCCAATTTTGATTTTTCAGTCACAAAAGTGATCTGCGAGCAGTGCGTGACGAACAACGTGAAGAAGGCGCTGAAAGCTGAGCACACCAACCGGTTGAAAACGGCCTTCGTTAAGGCGTTGCAGCAGGAGCAGGAGATCGAGCAGAGGCTCGCTCAGGTAAGTCGGTTTTTTTATTGTATTTTCTGGTGAGGGGTCAAGGGGAGTAATATATGGGGTAGGTATAACACCCTTTTCCCTCCTTTTTTTTGCCAGTCATTTAAAGAAAATAATAATAATAGCTTTATTGGACGTACAGCGTACATGGTATCCAAAAGGCTTGACTAACAGCAAGGCTGATATTAATGACAAGCCATAACAAAGATTAAGTATTACATGGTAATAATAGCGTAACTTAACTTAAGGAATTAGAAATAACAATTAAGTAGGTACAACTAGACAAAAAACAGCATGTGAAATATCAATCGGATTCTAGAACCTAGAACACACCAATAAGAACATCCAAGACTATCAGTTAAAATCTTTTTCTTGATAAATTTCCTCAACCTCAATGCAGAAAGATTCATAATAATAATAATAATAATAATAACCTTTATTAGCAATGCTATCTACAATAATACAATACAATTTTATAGCTTCACCTATCCCCTACAATACACAGTAACAATTTCACCCTTTTTCCCATTTTTACAATACATTTCCTAGACATTAAACTATATATCATTATCCTAAATAAATACTGTCCTTCTTATATGTCTTCTACTCTTTGTTTTGAACTCATTTATCCCTACACTACTTTTAACCAATTGTGGTAATGAATTATATAACCTTAGTCCATTATTATACAAACTTTTCCGACCAAATACAGTTCTTGATTTAGGTATATAAAAGTCTTCACTACTTCTTGTTTCATGATCATGTACATCATGTCATAATCACTCAGATTTTTTGTAGAGGGTTTGTCTGTGTAAACCCCCTAATTATTTAATAAATTCTTTCCAGAACGGTGGTTCGTTTACATCGAGCAGTCCGGCTGCCTCCCCGGCGGCCTCCTCCGACGTTCCCAGCAAGTCGGCTACGCCGACGCCCGTGCAGCGTCACGCGGCGACGCCCCCGGCCCCGCCGCCGCAGCAGCCCCCCCAGGTCCCTCCGCCGGCGCCTCCTTCGGCCCGCGGGTCATCTCATCAGTCGCAGCAGGCGCCCCCGCAGGACAAGTACTCGCAGCAGAGCGTCGCCAACGCGGCCGCCATGCAGGCGTTGCACCAGCAGCTAATGAGAAGTCAGTCTCTCTGTCTGTCCTTTCTCTCGTTTAATCTCGTCTTGTCACGCTAATCTTTTGTCTTGTTTTCGATCGCAGCCCTGACGAGCGGAGGTCCGCCAGCGCACATGCTCCAGTTCTCGCACCTGTTCTACCCGTACCAGCTGGCGATGGCACAGGCGGCGGCCGCCGGCAAGGGGGCCACCCCGCCCAATATGGCCGAGATGCACCGTGCCGCCGAGATGCAGCGCCAGTACCTGCTGGACATGATCCCGCAGACCGGCACCTCTCAGCGTCACTGGAAGACATGATCCGGCCACGCCGGTGCCAATCACCATCATCGATAGGTTGTGAAGTTCCCCTCTCACCTTGCTGCTCGATTGTGCCCCGGTTCGGCTGTTTGCGTGTTGGTGTGTGACAGATTGTTCGGTTCACGAAATGTTTATTTGTGGATAGGCGCGCTATTGAAGTGAATTGGATTTTGTGTGAAAAATGAAAAGGGTACACCACCATCACGACGACGACAAAAGTTAAACAAATAATGTTTCTGTATAAAATAATTATTAGATGTCACTGCTACGTTTGTTTCCGTACGTTACAATTATTATTATTATTATTCTATAATTACAGCTAGCCGATTGTATAAAGACTGAAACGCTTCCATTTTAAGACTAATTATTATTGTGGTCTCCACTGCAGTGAGTAAGTAAAAGTGTGAAAGGCAAAGGTCGTTTTGGAGATTCAGTTTAAGTGTTGCGGATTCATTTTGTTTTACTTTTAAGGAATTCAGTTCATTTCAGTACAATCCTTTTTTGTTGTTTTTTTTTTTAATTTATAAATATATTTTAGCAATTCCTTGATTGTTTTTTGTTTTGTTATACTTTTCTCTCTCTCATCTAGTCGTTCTAGTGAAAGTTTACTTTAGGCAAGAACACTTTCACTCCCCCCCCCCCCTTCAGTATTATTATGCGTGTGTGCATTAAGTCAGATATTTAATTAAATCACGACATTAGCGAGTGTTGTGGATGCCTAACCCCTGTGTCCTGCCTGAGAGTATCTCGGATTAGATTAACTGGGCCCAATAAACATAACTTTTGCATTGAACACATTGTTAATAATATTTAATAATAATAATTCATGTCTATTTACATGTACATGGTTAGAGTATGGAATAACTGGTGAACATATTCGGGTTGAAAAGTGTTTTTTTTTTTTTTTTTTTGTATATTACCATTACCAGGTCGACCTGGGGGGTACCGGTTAATTATTGGAAGCTAATAAAAGGAGAATTTACTAAATTTCAATAACAATTATCACATAATTATTATTAAGTGTTATTTTTCATAATATAAAACAATAAATAAATAATAATTGTGGGTTGAAAGCAATCGCATTAATAATTGTTTTTTTAGAATAAAATTTTCACTAAATAATCGAATAGTTAAAGGAAACTGTTGCATGAAGATGTGGGTGGTACAACAACATACCTAATTTATTTCATAGGCAATAAATTTATTGTATCCACTTTTAGTAAATAAATCATTTCTATTGAGAGTTATCAATTAATGGCGGTATTGGTGCCGGTGCGTATGTGTACATACGTGCCCCCATCCTAATATAGTCTGAGAATTTTGCACGAATTTATAATGATCTTGTACAATTATTATACTGTTATGAAATATGAAAGTTACTTTATAAATCTATATCAATTAGTCCATTTTGAATTCAATTTGCTACTTTTAGAATAACATTTAACACTTTCTCATTTCCATTTGATGCTTTCTCAATAATTGACTCATTCTGAATTACATTTCACCGTTTCTCAGTTACAACTGGAAAAGGTGTAGAGACTACCAGAAAAGCGATTTTGTCATACATGTGGAGGAACTATCACAATAGTTGTTTTACACCACCAAAGTGTTAAACCATTATTATTATTATGTTAGCCTGAGGCAACCGTAAAGAAAGGATCCATATTCTTTCACTTGATGATGTATCTATTTGCTCAAATATTCAATCATTATAAATTTTGATGTCATCATTAAAGGGAGTTGAACCTTCAATAAATATATCCAGGTATACAGGGTGTCCCATAATATGTGAGCAATCTCCCGGACTTGGGTAAATTTCGTAAAAATAAATGAAAAAATAGCTATAAAATTAATTCCTCAGAGACACCCCTACAAAGATATTAGCTGTTGAAGTTGAGGGTTGAAAATCAATTTTTTGCAATAACTTTTTTATTTCTTGACCGATTTTGATAATTTTTGGTTTTATTTTGTATTATTTTGGACTGTTTAGAATAGTGTTTCATAATCTTTGGTAGCGCATACATAGACCTCGGGATGGCATAACCCCCTCATTCACTTGAAAGAAAACAATAAAAATAATAATTTTACGGAAACTTTATGGAAGCTTTTAGAGGGAGAGTTAATCTTTTGCAGGAATTTGACTTTATTGTGTTGACTGAAACCTGGTTAAACGGAGATATTGTGGATGCTGAACTTGGATTGGTTAATTATAATGTAATCCGTTGTGATCGGTCACTGTTTACTAGTCAAAAAAGTGATGGGGGTGGTGTTTTAGTGGCTATAAATAAGAAATTTAAGTGTGTTAATATACCATTGAATGACAATTCATTTGAAATGATTTTTGTTAAAGTGTTCACTAATGATAGCTTTTTTGTTATCGGTGCTGCTTACATTCCACCTGACTACAATGTAGAATATTATGAAAATTTTTTGAACGCAGTTCATTGTACTCTAGGTGACCTGGTCTTTGTTGACGGTGATAATATTACTTTTTGTTTAATAGGTGATTTTAATCTACCTGGGTACAGGTGGTCAAAGTTACAAAGGTACTCATACTCTCATGGTTTCTCTAGTCGTGTGGAGGTTAGAGAGTCAAGTAAACTCTTAAATTTGTGGTGTAAGATATACAGTCTCTTGCAGCATTGTAATTTATTTAATGATGCCGGTAATGTATTAGATCTGTGCTTTACAAATAGAAGCGATACTGCTGTAGTTGGTTCTGATGAATTCATCTTTAAATGTGATTCTCATCACAGTCCTCTTGAAATCAGTTTTAATGTACCTAATATTAAATTGTTGCCCTCTGCTATTAGATTATTTGATTATAATAGAGCTGATTTCGCTTCATTTAACAATGGTTTGATGGATATCGAGTTTCCTTGTAGTATCAATTGTAGAAGAGATTTAGATGAATTTTTAGAGTTTGTCACTTCAAGGCTTAATACTTTGATTGATCTACATGTTCCATCTTTCAGTGTTGGTAGAGGGTCTTTCCCTTCGTGGTATTCCGATGAGCTTAAATGCTGTATTTTTAACAAAAAGAAATATCATAGACTCTATAAAGAATTGAAATCATCTTATTATCATGGCTTGTTTAGACTTGAGAGAAGTAAATGTAAAGCATTATGTATTAGAGATCAGAAATTGTTCCTGAGGAATACTGAGGAGGACATCAGAATTAATCCAAAAAAATTCTACAACTACGTTAATTCTTTAAGTGAAGGCCATTCTTTTCCTTCAATTATGCATCTTGATGGCACTACTGCTGATGATACCTTAGATATAGCTAACCTTTTTGCCGCTAAATTCTCCAGTGTTTATTCTCTGTCTGACCTTGGTGGGACATCAGTATCGTTTGATTATCGCGATTCTTTTAATGGTGTGGTTTTGTCGGAGGAGGAGGTAAGAGTTGCTATTGATGAGGCGAAATCGGATTGCAGTCCAGGACTTGATAATATTCATATCAAGATAGTAAAATACTCCATTGATAGTATAGTTCCATGGTTAACTAAAGTTTACAATTTCTCATTGAAGTCTGGATATTTTCCTGCGGCATGGAAGTTGTCTTTTATTCTTCCCCTTCTAAAGGGCGGTGATAGTTCTGATATTAATAATTATAGACCAATAAGTAAATATAATATTTTTGCAAAGTTATTTGATAAACTGGTTTATAATCATTTACATGCACATTTGTCTAAATATATTGTTGGTCAACAACACGGTTTTGTTAGAGGTAGGTCCACGGTTACCAACCTAACTTTGTATTACGACTATATTGTCACCAATCTAAATGATGGTATGGTAGTGGATGCAATTTATACGGACTTATCTAGAGCATTCGATGTTGTCAACACCCAGTTGTTACTTAAGAAACTTTATGCATATGGCATTAACGGTAGTTTGTTGAAATGGCTGGAATCGTATTTGACGGATAGAAAGCAGGTCGTCAAAATAGGAAATTGTTACTCTAATGTTTTTTCAGTTTTTTCTGGTGTTGGACAAGGACTTCATTTGGGACCATTGCTATTTGCTATTTTTATAAATGATTTAGTAGGAAATCTAAAAAATTGCGAGATATTACTCTTTGCTGATGATGCTAAACTCTTCAGAGCTGTTCGTGGATATGATGATATGGATTTGCTTCAAGGTGATTTATTACTCTTTCAAGAGTGGAGCAGGCTGAATGGATTGGTCATCAACATAAAAAAATGCCATCACATCCGCTTTGGTCGATCTAGTAAATTGAGTTTACTCCCGTATTTTTTGGATGATAATGTTGTATCTTTCAGCGAGTCCGTCAGAGATCTTGGAGTCATTTTCGATTCTAAACTTTCTTTTAAACAACATATTAACCATATTCACCTTTCGGTTACTAGGGGGGTATATTTTATCAAGAGGTTTTCATCTTCTTTTGGGAATATATCTACTTTTAGATCGTTATATTTTTCCTTCATTTTTCCAAAAGTTATGTATGCATCGGTTGTCTGGAGAAGGAATGAAATTGGACTGAAAAGTAAAATTGAATCTCTAAATAGAAGATTTTTGAGGTTTGCAGCTTCCAAAATTGGTATTTTTGTTTCTTTTTTTGACCATGATCTTAGTCGACTCTATCTCAAATTTTCGTTAGCTACTTTCGAATCTGCTATGAACAGAGCCGATATTGTTTTCGTTTACAAATTATTATCAAATTCTCTGGATGTTCCTGAACTTTTAGGTAATCTGAAATTTTATGTTCCGCCAAGAACATTGCGTCATAATAACCAAATATTCCTCGTAGATACAATAAGACCAGGCCAGTATGAGACTATACTGGATAGATTATCGAGAATATGTAATGATAATGCACGGTGGTTTGAGCCAAGTACCAGTTCACTCCACTCTATTAAAAATATGTCAAAAATATTGTTGAAATATAGATGAGTAATTCATGAGGTTGTAATATTTGTACATTTGCTATCTTTCTAATATGTATAATAGTTTATTATTTTTGTATGGGGTTTTACCCTGTTGGCTTGAATAAATAAATAAATTTTACAGTTTTTTAAGGTTAATTTTCTTTTTATTTGACATTTTTTACATAAAAAATGTATCTTTATTTATTTCGATAGAGCGGACCGTTATCGAGATAAACGTCCTTCTAATAGGTGATGCGTCGCAGGAACTTTCTAAATTTCAAGTAAATTTTAACAAGATGGCTGACCTATGACAGTAAATTGAGCAGGAAACAAAACAATAACTTAATTAAATACTTGTCAGTGTCAAAAGATTTCATTTCATGCAGATTCAATTCTAACTGATTTTCTGCGTATTCAGCGTTTTTGTAACTAATCAGTTAGAATTGAATCTGCATGAAATAAAATCTTTGACACTATTTGACGTGTATTTAATTAAGTTATTGTTTTGTTTCCTGCTCAATTTACTGTCAAAGATCAGCCATCTTGTTAAAATTTACTTGAAATTTGAAAAGTTCCTGCGACGCATCATCTATTAGAAGGACGTTTATCTCGATAACGGTTCGCTCTATCGAAATAAATAAAGATACATTTTTTATGTAAAAAATGTCAAATAAAAAGAAAATTAACCTTAATAAACTGTAAAATTATTATTTTTATTGTTTTCTTTCAAGTGAATGAGGGGGTTATGCCATCCCGAGGTCTATGTATGTGCTACCAAAGATTATGAAACACTATTCTAAACAGTCCCAAATAATACATAATAAAACCAAAAATTATCAAAATCGGTCAAGAAATAAAAAAGTTATTGCAAAAAATTGATTTTCAACCCTCAACTTCAACAGCTAATATCTTTGCAGGGGTGTCTCTGAGGAATTAATTTTATAGCTATTTTTTCATTTATTTTTACGAAATATACCCAAATCCGGGAGATTGCCCACATATTATGGGACACCCTGTATATATTTTTTTAACTAGTCTAGTAATTATTTCAAAGATACCTAATTGAAAATAATGTTGGGGCATGTTGAACCAATAATTGCTATCAATTCAATTATAACATTATCAAACGCCACATTGGCATAAAAAAATATGTAAAAGAAGAGACGAAAAATGAGCGAGAATCGTGAATTTTTCAATTGAAATTCAATAAGAAATTAAATCTGACTAAATAGATGATTATGGAATTTGGCAGACCAAAAAAAGAGCTTTATATTCCATAACATCCTATTTTGAAAGCTGGCAAACTTGTATTTTTGTTATCAATGACGTCATGGCCACTTTAACTGACAGGGACACGAGTGACACGACCCATACTTCCTAAATTCAATGCCATTCCTTCAGACTCAATGGAAAAGTGAGATCCTGTGACGTCATAAAACGTAAATTGAAAGTGAACCTGCGCATTTTATTCTCGAGTTTCACCAATGTGTACATTTGTATTTTGTAGCAACCAGTAATTTTTAGTATAAAACGTAAGTTTTGATGACACCTGTCATTTAAAACATTAACAATGGGGCAAACTAATAAGAAAGCTTATTCTATATTATAAAATTGGCTAGGGTATCTGTATTACCGACACCGACGAAGCTTCACTGTCGGTATTGTTCTTTAATCTTTATAGTAATTTATCTTATCCATGGTATGGTAACCATGACTGACAGTATTGTGGGTACATACTAGATAGTTCCTACCAGGTTGGAGAGGGGCGCTGTACTGCTGATCGTCCTAGGGAACCTGCATTGCCGACACTGACGCTTACTAGGGTAGCGCATTCACTCGTTGACGTTTACTTAACAAGGTTATGTTTGAACAGCTGGATCTCATATTTTTGGCACATTTGGTCACAGGCGTAGATATCAAGTCGAAAAAGGCGAAGTTTGAAAAATGAAACAAAATAATAACACGAATAGAAATCGAGGAATCCTCTTTCAGTGGGTATTAAAAACATATTACTGGTTTATAGGATCTACGAAGCTGTAGACTTTAGTATCTAACACGTAGTTACTGAGAAAAATACGTTTTAATACGCGGACTTAATAACAAATTATGTGAATTTTTAGACAGTTGTACGTTCAAGGAAAATCTGACGTTTATGAAGTCAAATTTGACATTCCCAACGTTTTGTGAGAATGAGAATGCGCTACCTTAGTAGTAAGCGGTAATACAGGTTCCCTAGATGGTCCTAAGTAATCTGCAATACCGATAAGTGACATTTGACATTTGACATTTAGCTTCGCAGACCGCAGACCTATCAAAGCCCATTTACAATATTTATTATTATTAGTTTTAATTTTTATACTTTATTATAGCTGGAAAAGTGATTATAATTTATTAGGGGTTATAAATAACTAAACATTTAACTATTATTATTCATCATTAGTATTGACTGTTTCTTATTATTGCCAGTATTGTTATGTTGTTCTGAAATTCTATTTTTAAGAGCAATAATTCAGTAAGTGTAACAATTAAATCCTCGGAGCTGCCAATTGCCAATTATTGTCTTTCCAAGTTCTATTTGAATGGTCTATTTTCGTAGGTATGACGAGGTTATAAACAATATCGGCCTCATTGGGTATGGAATATCCTTTACAAGACTTCGATGTGGACCAAGAAACCGATTTTCTATTAGGGGGCCCCGCAAGTCATGGGACTGAGATGGACGGACAGGTAGCTCGTTCGAATCGTATTCGTAAAAGTAGACGAAAAAGTTTCAGGGAATTACTGTGCTGGTGAGTCTTTTGAATAATAATTAATTTTATGTTATGTTATGACCAAATTCTTACAAGTAGTTTTTTTTTAATTATTAGTATTGCATTAAAAAATAATTATTGCAAATGATTGCTGTTTGAGTTTGAATATATTAGAGACTTGTATGTTATTTTTTTTTTAATGACTGAATTTATTATTACGTAAAATCTCTAAAATCAGCTGATTGAAGATTAAAGTGTAATTTATTATTATTCATCCACAAGTTGATTGATTTGATATTTTTCTGTTTCTGTCATTAAAGTGTAATGTCAAATGTCAATTTTAGAAATGACGTTTGATCGATGATTTTGATTAATATGACAATTGACATTGACGATTATTGCGTGACAGTGTCAGCACGCGACTAAATAAAAATGGCCGATTCGTTGAGTGACGTTCATTGTGCTTGTGCTTTGTGCTGAAACGATAATGATGTGGAAGGAGATTAATTTTAATTAATTAATGTTTATAAAAATCGCTTACTGCTGCAAACAAACAGCGATAAGACGAATTTGTTGTTCTTCGAATTAATCACAGTTTAACGCTCTCGAATCATATCGGCGCTTGGTGTTCGTGTTTAATGAATGTCGGGTCAATAGTGTGAGTAGTCTCAACATGGACGCAGAAACACAAAGCAACATTACAAAAACTTCAAAAGAAGACATTCCCTTGATTAGTAGACCGAGCAGGGAATCAATATTGAGGTACACGTCGCATTTTTTCAATTGAACACTCATCAGAAAGGAATCGATAGAGGATTACGATTAATTTTATCTTCTTGCAGCTGCTTCTGTGGCATCTTTCGACGATGCTGCGGACCCAAGGAATTGAAATCTCGCACCATCATGCTGGGGAAACCGACCTACGGCCAGTTCCCGGCCAACGCGATCCGGAACCAGAAATACAACATCATCACCTTCCTGCCCATCGTCCTTTACCAGCAGTTCAAGTTCTTCTTGAACCTCTACTTCTTGATCATGGCTCTGAGTCAGTTCGTCCACGATATCCGGATCGGGTATCTGTACACTTATTGGGGGCCTCTGGTGAGTTGACATCCTCCATTTTATTAAACCCCCCCCCCACTCTTGTATTCTCTGCCTTCATGAGTTATTAAACACAAATTGCTCGTTGCAGTGTTTTGTACTACTAGTGACGATTTGTCGTGAAGCGATTGACGACCTGAGACGACACAAGAGAGACCAGGAAGTCAACAACCAGAAAGTGAAGCGACTGATCAACAATCTGAATAAGCCGTTTGAGATAGTTGCCGCTTCGAAATTGAAGGTGAGTGTTACCCGTTCAGTTTGATTTAGTGCAATTCAAAAGCTTTTTCTTCCATTTACTACAGGTGGGTGATCTGATAATGGTGGACAAGGACGAGCGCGTACCGGCAGACCTGGTCCTGCTGCGCACGTCGGAAAAGTCTGGCTCCGTTTTCGTGAGGACCGATCAGCTGGACGGGGAGACCGACTGGAAGTTGCGGCTGGCCGTCCCCGCCACCCAGAAGCTCGGCTCCGACCATCAGCTGTTCGAGATCAACGCCTCGATCTACGCCGAGAAGCCCCAGAAGGACATCCACTCGTTTATCGGTACGTTCAGCAGGCTCGACTCTCTCAACTCGGACGAGAGCCTCGATCTGGAGAACACCCTGTGGACAAACTGCGTCATCGCATCCGGGCAGGCTCTCGGCGTCGTGATTTACACTGGTCCCGAGACGAGGTCCGTGATGAACAACTCGGCGCCCCGTTCCAAGGTCGGTCTGCTCGATCTCGAACTGAATACTATCACCAAGTTACTCTTTGGCGCTGTGATGGGTCTGGCCTTGTTGATGATGGTGTTGAAGGGTTTCAACGGTCCCTGGTATAGGTACTTGTTCCGGTTTGTCCTGCTCTTTTCTTACATCATCCCTATTAGGTATGTCGTGTGAATTGTTATGTCCTACTACTGTTGTTTTAATAATAATACTTATCTCTCCCTTGCAGTTTGAGAGTAAATTTAGACATGGGAAAATCATTCTACTCGTGGGCCATCAGCCACGATCCTGCCATGCAAGGAACCGCGGTGCGCTGCACGACAATCCCGGAAGAGCTGGGTAGAATCTCGTACTTGTTGAGCGACAAAACGGGCACCCTTACCCAGAATTCCATGGTCCTGAAACGTCTCCACATGGGTTCTGTTAGCTACGCCACGGACAGCTTTGATGAGGTTGATTCATCTCTCATTCTTTACGTCTCGTCTCAAGTTGTAATATGAATTATTGCAGGTGCGCCAAGTTCTCAGAGCCATGTACACTGGCGGCAGTGCGACCGACTCCTCAATGTCTGCTGCTAAATTTAAACACTCGGAGAACACCAGAATCAAAGAGGCCGCCCAAGCGCTCGCGCTTTGTCACAACGTCACCCCCGTGTACGAAGGAAAGGAAGGCAGCGAGACCGGTAGCTATATTATTTTCATTTTTCTATTATTTAAGTAAATAAATCAATGAAAATTATTACGACAGAATCGATAGGATCCGAAACGGAAGCCGATCAGCACCTGCAGCAGGCCTCGAGCAGGAACATCGTGACCTACCAGGCGTCCAGTCCGGACGAGGTGGCCCTGGTCCAGTGGACGCAGGATGTCGGCCTCGTTTTGAACCATCGCGACCTGACCACTATGCAGCTGAAGACGCCCGACGGCCGACTGCTGAATTACTCCATCCTGCAGGTGTTTCCGTTCACCAGTGAGACCAAGCGGATGGGGGTGATCATCAAGGACCTGCAGAACGGCGAGATCTACTTCTACTTGAAGGGGGCAGATGTGGTTATGTGCAACATCGTCCAGTACACAGACTGGCTAGACGAGGAGGTTGGCAACATGGCGCGCGAGGGCCTCAGGACGTTAGTTGTCGCCCGGAAGATTCTCACCGAGGAACAGTACAACGATTTCGAGGTTGGAATCGCTCGCTCATCTCTCGTTTAACGATCATTTTATTTGTATTTGTTTTATTTTTAGACGCGGTACAGTTCGGCTCGCATGACTGTCACCGACAGGACGGCCCGGGTGGCTCAGGTGATCGAGTCTCTGGAGAGGGAAATGGAACTGTTGTGCGTGACGGGCGTCGAGGACAAACTGCAGGAGAACGTCAGGCCGACTTTGGAGGTGCTGAGAAACGCCGGGATCAAGATCTGGATGTTGACAGGGGATAAACTAGAGACGGCCACCTGCATCGCAAAGAGCTCCCAGTTGATCTCCAGGACTCAAGGTAGGTACCTTAGTTAGGTTGACTTTTCTGTATTTTTTTTCACTGAACTAAAAATGTTTTGTGAACTTGAAACCATTAATTAGCTGATTGAACGTTTAGTAGATTATTTTTAAAGAAAAGAAAACATTAAAGTCCTCTGTTTACTCTGATAGAACACTCTCAGCAGTCTAAACACAGGTGTCGTACTCGTCTCTAATTTATTTTCACATTGGTACTTTCTTCTCCTTGTATCTGGTTACTTTACTAACTAGATTTTTTGATTCAAAACTATACTGATCTACTATTCATAGACTTCTAGTGACTTTTAGAATGACATTCCTGAACTTCAAAGGTCACGAATTGACAAATTCTCAAACTTGTCATGTCAAAGAACTGTCCAGAACAGCTGAAGCGCATTTCTGATACACAGAATATTCCAAATGGCTACATTCTAGATTTTAAGAGGACCAGAATTTGAACAAACAAGAAGAATAAGTCCCGTAACCTCAGTTATTGTAAATTTACACAAATATAAATCAATTTAATTTATTCAGTTTTTATCTTGTAAGCTTTTTAAGGAAATTCTTTTGAGTGATTTGAACTGTTCAAGGTTTGCACGTGCTGAAGAAAGTGGTCACTAGAACGGACGCCCATCTGGAGCTGAACGCGTTTCGGCGCAAGGCCGACTGCGCCCTGGTGCTGGGCGGCGATAGCCTCGAGGTCTGCCTCGCCTACTATCAGCCCGAGTTCCTGGAACTGGCGACGGCGGCGCCGGCCGTCGTCTGCTGCCGCTGCTCGCCCACCCAGAAGGCTCAGGTGGTCCGGCTGATCCAGCGACACACCGGTAAGAGGACGGCGGCCGTCGGCGACGGCGGGAACGACGTTTCCATGATCCAGCAGGCGGACGCCGGGATCGGCATCGAGGGACGGGAGGGGAAGCAGGCCAGCTTGGCCGGCGATTTCAGCATACCGCAGTTCTCGCACCTGGCCAGGTAACTGTTATGAGTTATAGTCGTCGAGTTGTTTGTGTATTTTTATTTATTTATTTATAAATGAAATCACGTCATGGTAACAATACCTTTAACTAGTAATCTTCAAAAAGGCTTCAAGTAGGCAATATCATTTTAACGATTTTTACAATAATTTATAAGAATTAGTTTCAGTCTCTATTTATTTACATAGTCCAAAACAGTCACAGGACTATACACAACTCTTCTCTTTACTTATTTATAACACTCTCAGACTTACTAGCAGCCTTCTACCTCTCCAATTTCAACTCAGTTGTCTCTGATTAAGATAACATTCCAAACTATGCGCTGATTGGCCGCCTTGAGATATTCTGGAACAGCTGTCACTCTAGAGAGTCTCACTTCATTCTAGAGTTCTGGTTGTGAACAAATATCTGTCGAATGTTTTATTCGACTGACAAAACAAAGAACAGTGTTCATAACCTCAATTCGGTGATTCATAACACGAGTGGTGAATTTTACATGTCCTTTTTTTATTTACAGATTGCTGCTGGTGCACGGCAGGAGGAGCTACAAGAGGAGCGCGTCGCTGGCTCAGTTTGTGATCCACCGCGGTCTGATCATCTCAACGATGCAGGCGGTCTTCAGCAGTGTCTTCTATCTCAGCTCGGTCGCCCTCTATCAAGGTTTTCTCATGGTCGGATACGCCACTGTCTACACGATGTTTCCGGTGAGATCGATTGTTTCCTCAATGCGGTTAATTGATTAACAAAATTGTTTCGACAGGTTTTCAGCTTGGTGCTGGATCAAGACGTGAGCGCCGAGATCGCGCTGACTTACCCCGAGCTGTACAAGGAGTTGGCGAAAGGCAGAAGTTTGTCGTTCAAGACTTTCTTCATGTGGGTCCTCATATCGATCTATCAGGGTGAGTCGTCTCGTGTCTATCGTTTCTTGCCCTTTTTCGAGCCTCGTGTCGTTTTCTGGTTGCAGGCGGTGTGATAATGTACGGTGCTCTGCTTCTGTTCGAGGACGAGTTCATTCACATAGTGGCGATAAGTTTCACATCGCTGATCCTGACCGAACTGATTATGGTCGCCCTGAACATACGGACCTGGCACATCCTGATGGTGTTTGCCGAGCTCTTCTCGCTCGGCTTGTATTGTTTGTCTTTGATCGTTTTGCACGATTATTTCGGTGAGTTTTTTTGAACGAGCGCTCGCTAACTGGCGCCGTTTAATAATGATCGTTTCCTCTCTCAGATTCTGAATTTATAAGGACGACCGATTTCTTCTGGAAGGTGCTGGTGATTACGTTGGTCTCCTGCTTGCCGCTGTACGTTCTCAAGTTCCTCAGGAAGAAGTTCTCGCCTCCCAGCTACAGCAAGCTGACATAATAATCAGTGAACGGGAGTATTTAATATTTATATTTACATTTACATTTACATGTGATAATAACGAGTAATTTGAATTATTTACAGAGTAACAGGCGGCCGTTAAATTTTACTTTCATTAATTAATTAATATAATTTCATATCAGTTCGGTTGTGTTGTGAGGTTACAGAGGTCTTGACGATGTAGTGACAGGTTTTTATTTTGAAAACGAGCCGTCATTTGAGAGAGAGAGAGAGAGAGTGAGGTCCTTTATAATTATTAATTAGCACTAATTAAAATGATGATAGCCGATGCAATTTATAGATGTAATGTTATAATATCTTTATCGTGCACAAAATTAGAGGGGGTTGATCAGGCCCGTCAGGATGATGGAGTGCTTCCAATCTCGATGTAATCGATCGCGTAGGGAAAATTTTGGTTTTTATAAAGAGTTTTTAACAATCGTTTGTTAATGAACGTCGTCAGTCAATTGATGTAGATATTTGTATAGAGCAGGGGAGGGATTGGATCGATTGGAATATTAATTAACCGCTGCATTTTATTATTGTGATGATTTAGTATTAAAAGTGACCTGATTTTTTTCCTTTTTTTTTAATTATTATTTTAAATCTTTAATTGTGTAATGTAATAGAAAGTTATTTTATTTATTAATCAGTTAATAATATATACACCATTGTTGAGATGTTTTATTGACATGTTATGAAGTAGAGTTTTTGTTGAGGTCACCTCGAACAGGTAGTAGTTGGTGCTGGTTTCTTCTCAGTTTACTTTATCTGCAAATTAACGAAACTTTTTTATTTCTGTGCAATTTGAGCTTATCTTTCGGTTATTTTTATTAGGTTTTAACTGCTCACTGCTACCACTACTACATGTTTCAGATGAACTAATTATTAAACTAAATAAATGTGTATATTTCAAAACACTATCATTAACGCTTGGTTAGGAGTAATTTGTAATCTATTTTTTCTAAAATAAATATATTCTCAATTTAATCTCGGGCTTATTTTCCCTCCGCCTCCCTAGTCTGACTGTCCCCGGATTTGACGCGTCCGGGAAGGAACCAGCCGTGCAGACATTTTGGTACGGGAGACGGTGTTTGGAATTCCGCCCGGCCGATTTCCCGGAACGTTTTGGCGTCGAGTATCAGCAGCCCTACGTGGTTTGTGTCGCTGCCGCCCCAAACGATCGCCGAGAGAACTACGCCGTCATCTTCACTCTGAAAAAAAGAAAACATAATTGGTGCTTTTGAGATCTTTTACTGAAACATTTGAGCTTAATTTTTCTTTCAGTTTCAATGGCAATTGGCATAATTTCCAATGGATTCTCACTTACAGACGCGTTTGGACTTTCCACAAAAACAGGTTCGCTGGGGTAGCAGTTCTCCTCGCACCAGGTAAGAACCGTTTTCGTAAGCACATCGACTTTTATGATCTGCAAAATGAAAGTAAGGTGTCTTGTAATTTTAGTTCATTCAGTTGGAGACATAAAAAAAGTGCCAGATCTTGTGAATAATTTGTTATTCCTTGATAATTTATTATTGTACCTATTCTAATCTCTTCGTCTAACACGTGAAAACAGATCCAACAGGTCTTCATTTGTTTGTTTTTGCAGTTCAGTGATATAAAGGTCTTATTCCTGTTAGTTTGCGTGCGTTTATGATCCTAGTAATTAGCTAGGAGATTTTATTTATGGGTAGTAAATCTACCGCTGTTCCAGGGCGAGGTAACAGGTAACTGTTGCAAGGTAACACGCTCATTAAATTCACGACCCTGTTAATTTCAAGGAGAAAGCGATGACCAAATAACCTATCCAACAGGTTTTAATCAGTTTCTGTTCATTTCAATTTGAAAAAAGTCAACTTTTAATTTTCAAAATTACCAAAAAAACGTCCAAAAAACGTGTAATGCGCATGCGGAGTTATCGGCGCTTTAGCAACTACTTTCGGTTATGACAGCTGACAGCTCAATATTTAAAAAAATGAACAGAAAAATTAAAATACACTAGGGTAACTGTATTACCGATACGTATTTAATTACTAACGCTTACTATCTGTGTATGTATTTATGACTATAAATAAATCCTTACCGTTCCAGGATTATCAGCATCGACGTCAGCGCTAATCGCGTAAAAATACTGATAAAATTCACCTGCAAATCAATTTTTCTATTAATAAACAATCAGGTTCACTTATAAAATTAGGTTTTCATGAGTTTTTAAAGTGAGTGCGTTGCGTAATATATTGAAAATGTCTAAAAATTATAAATAAAAAAATACACCTAACAAAAATATTATTACTAGCTAAATACTCTAAAATGATCCGTGTTCATTTTATTTAATTGAAACAAATATTAAAAAAGAAGAAGCGAGCGAAGGGTGATAATATGAAATTTTTTTTTTGAAATTTCAAAGGAGAAGAGAATCTGGAAATGCCAAAATGATCTACTAATCTATCAAGTTGTAATCATTTTCTGATTATCTATCTGTAAAAATAGAACTTTTAAATTTTAAATCAGATGAACCCTAACCTAAAATTATATGAAAGACTTTAAAATGCGCATGCGCCACGAGTTTAGCTTTACATTTTGGCTGCGTTCAAGTAAATACATGACGAAAATCAATGCGTGAAAAAGTAAATAAATTAAACGTAGAGTTTTTGGACTTTTTATTTGACTCACCGAGACACCTGTCGTAATTAATTCGAGGCGTCTCGCATCCAAGATTACATAACTTCTCGGGTTTCAAAAAGATCTCATCACTCGACCCGAAATAATAGGCTTCCGCTTTGATCCCGGGTAGCGTGATCAGGTTAACTTTTTCATTCACGTCGTCATCATTCTTGTTACCGTTATCTGTTCTTGTGTTGTCTTTTGACGGTTCTAGGGGCATCGCAAATCTTGCAGGACGGCTTCGAAACATCTTTGCGTAATCTGGGTTTTGGTGCATCGCCTATTATTATAATAATAAATTGGTATAATTCTAATAAATTGATTAGTTAATCTAATGATACCTTCATGGTTTCGATATATAAACAATTAATCATGCTGGGGTCTCTATAAATGCAAATATCCAGGATAAGATGGCCAGAGTCCTCATATTGGTTAATAATGTGCAGGTAAAAGAAAGCTTCAGTGTAGAATTTGAAATCAAGTTTCCCGCTCTTTCTATTAATTAAATTGATTTGGGTCTAAAAGCATCGTTATTTAATTGATTGATGGTTAGTTAATCAACGATAATGATGATGACTCACCAGTTCATCGTCGAACCATCTCATACTTCCGGCTAGCGGCTCGTTTTTTAATTTCGAGTATAAGAGGCCGGTGATGGAGAGACTCATCGGTTGCTCGACGATTATGAAATATTTGTCCGTTATTCCTAAAACAAACGATTTTGAATTTTTCACCTTGGTGTTTTACCAAATAATAAATGACAATTTTTTCCTTTGCTAAAATGGCGGGAAATAACTTTACTTCTTACTTCGAACGATCTACGTATGACAATTTTTCTAGTAAAAGGTGCAATTTCTTACCGAAAGTATGCATATAAGACGGATGAAGAGGCCAACGACTCGGTATGCTTGTTGCTATGTAAGCATCTTCGAACATCCGATTATCAGATCCTACAATAATTAAACAAACGCAAATTAATTTAACCCCAAAAAAGGTCCGATTGGCTCAAAAGATATTTTTAGAAGGTCCGTTTAGCCCGACAATTTTTTTTAGAAGGTCTGGTTATTTATTTATTTATTTTGTTAGCTGTAATACATTTTTGTAGAATAAGGTATACGGTTATAAAAAAATGTCAAATCATTTATTTACCATTTATCTTCTCGCTTGCGTTATTCTTCTCGTTAGGGAAACAAACAACATTGAGTCTTGGTCCTGTTAGATGAATCGACATCCCCAAATTATAAACGGTGCCTATAAAAAATTAACTAGTTCAGTTAATTATTTATAAGCGTCACAGGGCAATAATGCACCGTCGTTTGTGACGTGAGGATGGGACGTGTGATTAACTATCGAAACGTAATCACCGACGTCGACTTTCTCTTCGGTTTCCAGAGTGACGGGATTTACCCTGTGGATGCTGGGCATCTCGCTGAACGCATACAGTTGGTCACCAAACGGGTAGACGGAGATCATCGAGTTGTCAGACATGAGACTCTTCGGATCAAATACTGTTGCCACCCTATTTTTATATATTTTTTATTATTCAAAATAGGTATCGTAGGGCTTTGAAATACGTAACTCACTTCTGGAAAATTGTCTGGCAGGGATCGGGTACGGCTTTAGTACCGAATTCTGTGTTGATGATCCTGTTCGCCGCCCAGTTTTTTTTATAAGAATCTGACTGGATGAACCGGCACTGGTAGGTGACTTCACCATTGTTGATTTCAAATCTGGAAGCCAGAAATTTTACAGAGATTGCGCATGAGTATCTAGCGAATAAAGGTATTGTCAAAATAATGTAAGTATGTACCTACCTGTGGAGCAAAGCGGAACAATCAAACAAATGGCTGAAATTATCCTCTCCAGCTTTAACCGATCCGGGACCATTGCGTATCAAAGCACCTCTCAACCATCGCGGTATATGACCTGAGAACAGTTAGTAGTAAAGTTGTGAAAATAACGAGGAAGAAAAAAATAGAAGAAATAAACTGACCTCGGACAGTCCCTGTTATTGGTTCGACGATTTCGTGAGTACAAGATCTCAACCAAACGTTTACATCGCAATTCGGGTAGTAGGAATCTTCAGAGCAACAGCTGTCCTAAAATGATTGTTCTCATATTATTCGGTCAAAAAACACCAAAGAAAAGTCTAAAATAACTGACAAAATAAATATTAGTAAAAAAAATTGATTAGTTAGTTTAACAGGTTTCGCGTTTCAACAACCCATCTTTATCTTTATTCTTTATTCGCCAAAAAGTTACATACAATTTACAGAAAATTTAGCACACAACTCCGCAGAGGGAAACTTATCCCTGTACGCGGTTTGGCACAGAAAAAAAACAAAATCAAAATATAACACTTATAACTAAACTAAACTAGACTAATTAACATGCCCAACCAATTAATAGTTATAATCGCCTTACAGTTAAAATTACAATTGCCTTACACATGTTAGCCTTCATTATCTATTACCCCCCCTTCAACATTCAGCCCTAAACCATTGCAATAATTTCCTTTTAATTGCCTTCTTATTGCTACCTAGTTGCTTCAATGAATTTGGTAACCTATTAAATGTTTGCATAGCTTCAATAAAACTTCTTTTAGTACTGAGTGTCTTTGAGTGTTTAGGTATATTTAGGCTCTTATTCCTTGTTATGCTAGCTGACTCTGTGAATTCACTTTTTAGACTATCATAATGAAATATCAAGGATTGAAATGTAAAAGATTGTTGTATATTCAGAGGGTACCTATTGTTATCAAAAGTATCCTTATATACTATTTTCAATATTTTATTTTGTGCTGTTTGAAGAAGGTGCAAGCTATTGCTGTATGCACCTCCCCATGCAATGATGCCGTATGTTGCTAAACTATGGAAGAGAGCATAATAAACCATGAGTAGCGTTTGTACATTCATAAATTTAGCAAGTTCATAGAAAACATAAATGAGATATTTGGTCTTCCTAACTATATACTCTATGTGCTTGTTCCATTTCATGTTGTAGTCAAATAAAACACCTAAATATTTACAGTATTCAACCCTCTTGATTTTATTTCCGTTTATTTTTATATTTAAATTTACTGGAACACTGTCTCGATAATTACCTAAACTCATAAATACAGTTTTTTCAATATTGAGTGATAATTTATTAAGAGCAAGCCAATCAGCAATATAACAAAGCCTTTCATTCATCTTATACTGAGCCTCTTGCCATGTGTCAGCAGTTGATATAACTGCTGCATCATCAGCATAGGCCACAACGGACTCATTTAATAAGTCGTTAATGTATAGTAAAAACAAGAGAGGTCCCAGGATTGTACCTTGAGGTACACCACAAGTTATACTTCTTTCCGAACTGTGTTCATTATTAACTTTGACATTTTGTTTTCTGTTAGTTAAATAACTAGTCATGATTTCCTGTGCTTTACCTCTGAGTCCCAGATACTCTAGCTTCTTTATTAGAATTTGATGGTCTACTGTATCAAAGGCTTTAGCCAGATCCAGAAAAGTGATCAAGATAGGTTTACTTGCATCTAATGATTTATATACGATTTCAGAAATATACTGCAATGAATCCGTTGCCCCCACTCCCTTTATAAATCCATATTGCCATTTGGACAGTATTTTACATTTTTTTATAAAGTTTAGTATTCTACGATGTATAATTTTTTCAAAAATTTTAGCTAAGTTTGAAATAAGAGAGATTGGCCATCATCAGGACATTTTTAATTTTACAGTATCCTCGAACATCATCAGGTTATGTACAAACGTATAACGTACCCCTATACCTATAATTAATAAAAATAAGAGAGATGTAAAAAGTGACCTTTCGTGCAGTGAAAAGGATTTCAATTTAACACTCGAAATAATTGCTTGATGACATTAATTAAAAATTGGCGAAGTAAAATGTAGGTCGAAAGGTGAAAGGCGTCGTGCACTTGCTCTCCATATGCATTCTAAAATAATTAAATCGCTATTTTAATTTAACTATAAAATTAATTAACTAAAAAAACTAATTGAATTTCCGCTTTATTTCATTTATTGCCTTTAAATTTTAGGGTATCCAACAATGACCAAATGATAATCACTTTTTAGTCATCTGCGTATTTGAAAACTTTAAAATTACAACATTTTAATTCAACACCCGCATTCGGCAATCCACTACTACCTCTAATGCGCATGCGGTCATGGATTTATAGTTGGCTTTACCTTTACGGCAATCGTGTACATAGCAACGGCGGTAAGAAAATCAATTCAAATTGATAGACGCCGACAGTGTGACGTCACAGGGCGGGGCTAAGCGGTTCTGGTTCCATACAAACAAACCCTTCACGTGGTCATTGTTGTCAGTTGTCGTGTTTTTTCCTGAAGTTTGACGTGACACCCCCGCCACCGCCAATTGCCATTGACATCGAAGTGATTAGTGAAGTCATTAGTGATGCCAATGATGCTATTAGTGAATGAATACTGAATATTTTAGTTTCATTAAAATTAGGCAGTTCAGTTAGGTACTTTAGTTATAGTTTATAGTACGTCTGTCGGTATTTATTTATTGATTGAGTGGTTTGATTTGGGTGTTCCCGTAAAATTCCAAGTTTATCCTCAGTTTTATGAGAGAATGGAGTTCGAGGCGGAACTTAAAATAATTCGTGGAACAGTACCCGCCAGCATGAAAAACAAAACCTAATACCCACCTAGCGTTGAGGTAAGAATATCCTGCTAGCAAATTCAACAGGTAGTGGCAATGGGTTAATTGTTTTTTTAATTTACAGATTGAATTGAAGGATGATTATCTCATTGGGAAAAGTATAGTTGTTGTCCTAAGGGTATAAAATGCCATTACATTTTTGATAGCACATTTAATAGCACTTTTGAAGTTCTACTAATGAGAGACCTCATTAGAGCTTTGATGTTTGACGAGACAACTTCCATCAGAACTGGCAAACCTGTAAACAACGTTTGTTTGTATGGAACCCTGGCCGTTCGCCCCGCCCACTGACGTCATCACTGTCGGCGTCTATTGATTAAATGCTATTATTTTTAGGATTGATTTTCACTCTTTTGGCCTGGGTCCTAACCATTTAGCCACTGATTAAAAATAAAATAATAAAAATTAACAGTCATGTTTCAAAATTTATCATTTATATCATACTTATGCATTTATTTGAGTTATTATTAATAAATTCTCATTTAAAGCTATGAGGGACATTTTGATATGAATAATCTAAAGCACCTGCAGCAAATAATGGTCATATATTGACATTAATTGTCAATCCTACATTGTAAAATCATATTTGCATTGAATGCAGTGTTACATTGTTCTTCATATGTCTGCTTCACTAATTAGATCATTATTATAGTATAAATGGAATTGGGACTGTTTGTAATTGTAACAAAATACCAACAAAGTAATTAATTGAAAATGAACCCTAATAACAATTTCCTAACTTATGTAAATAAATATAAATGTCCAGACAATAATCATCGTTCAGGGCAAATTTTATCTGTGTATAAAGACTCATCAGTATTCGCACGGTATAAGTTTACGTATTTTTCGCTATATAGGTACTGGACTTGAGAACTGCAATCTTTCTACTAACGGAATCTGAATAAGTTAAACTAACCTGTTTATCGGTAAAACTAAACTGCTTCCTCTTAGCAGGTTTCTTCCAAACAAAGGGTCCCTTTTGATTATTATTGTCACCTTCGCCATCGTCAGAAATCCATTTAAAATTTTCCAAATTGAATACACACGAATCATCGGGCGCGATACTCATTATTATTTATTAATAAGAAATTATAAATTAGAATTTTTTACAATTTCTAAAGAAAATTTATATGTAATTGATGTGTAACAATAATAACAGCACCAGCACAGAACTTATGATGTAACGATCAGATTAAGGGAGGGTAAGGATTATTTTTTGTATTTATATTGAAAGTGAAATTTGAATATTTTATATATGAGCTGACAACTATGAAAATATTGAATAAATTACTACGCACGCGCATCACTATGTAGTCAAAGATATTTGACAAAAATGACAGGATTTTTAGAAATAAAATAAGAATATTTATGGTCTAGAAGTTTCAGAAATTTGGTTAGATACTGGCTAGGATAATAAAATTAAAAATTAAACATGGCCAAGCATGAAAGCGACCCAAATAAGAGGCTTACCTATATTTATGTAATATGAGAATGATGTTTCTTATTAAATTAACAAATAAAAGCGAGGTTAATATCGATTATAGCATAGCAACCTTGGTATTATTATTTAATAAGGGATGATTGCATCATGTTTTCCAGTCTTGTTAAGCATGTCTGATCAATAAACCACCCCCAGGGATTTAATCCAATTATAAAACTTTTGTCCTCCCTAATTTATAAATCTATATCAAGTCCTTCAATAATGCGCCTTTACATTGCTTTGCTTATTTACCTGTGAAAGAAGAAGCCCTACAGGCAATATGAAAAAGTATAAATTGATGCGCATTTAACAATTTTTTTTTAACTTATCACTTGAGACACAAAAAAAGATAAAAAAACGGATTTTTAGATCGAATCTTTACCCCTCAAACTTGGTTACCAGATTTAATTTTGTTTTCTCAAAAACTCTCAAACCATTTTTGAAAATTAAGTCATAACTTCAGATCATCAGCTCAGAGACAACCGCTTGGTTATCTTCCCGCCCCCTCATTGCCAACAGTTTAAATAAAACTCGCCAGTAAATAAAATACAACTTTATATTACAAAAAAAATAATAATAGAACAACCAAATACAACAAAAAACTCAACTTCCTTTCGAGTAGCGCTTCCAAAACTTCTTAACATCATCGTGAGCCGACTTATCAATAACCAGAGTTCTCTTCTCCTTGTTGCTCCAGATCAAGGTCCCGTTTGACTGCGCATACTCTTTCAGGACATTGAAATCGGCCTGAAAATAATCGAATTAACATCAAATCTCTCAAAACTCCGAGTTTATCAAAGACCCACCTGCGACAGGAACTGGCTGTAGAGGATCCCCTCCGAGTAGGTGAGCCTGTTTCTCTCCAGCTCCCACAGCTTGATCTGGTCGACGACGGTCGGCGGAAGAGGGTTCCGGGCTTCCCC
Source organism: Malachius bipustulatus (assembly GCA_910589415.1). Taxonomy (NCBI): domain Eukaryota; kingdom Metazoa; phylum Arthropoda; class Insecta; order Coleoptera; family Melyridae; genus Malachius; species Malachius bipustulatus. Next base: position 17,653,150 of record OU342632.1, read on the forward strand.
GTGGAGCATCTGCGCGTGGACGTGCTGCTTCAGATAGCCGATTATCTGATCGGCAGTTATCCCTCCGCGCAAGGCTTGGCGGATCGAGTCTCTCGTTATCACTCCAACCACCACATTCGGGAACCTTCAACAGATCAGCAATTTCCTTACCGGTCCAACAGTAAACTCAAGAAAGAACTCACCGATACAACATTTCCGTGAACAATCCGATCAAGGCGACTTGCAGATTCGAATCGGTGTACGCATAAACTCGATAATTCGTCTCCACGATAACATAGCCCTTGTGGGCGGCATCGTCCTCCAGAGCCGGAACCGCCTTATTCTGACTGTTGGTAATGTTCAAGGCCAACCGTGTCGGGTAAAATCTACCCGCTTTACGCTGCAAACATCGGAACAAACAACAGTTTAAATGTAAAAACATTAACGGACCATTAATAGCGCACTCACTTTTCTCTGATACACCAAACCGAACTCGCGCAGATGCTGCAGGAACACCAGCAGCCCTTGACTCATACCCTCCGTACTGTAGTCCTGAAATTATTAACCATTACATCTTCAGTAGTTGTTCTATTGATCGAACTAGAAATGGGGTAAAAATTTATTTCACACACCTTTTCCAGTGTACTGAAACTGAGCTGGAACAGGAAGGTGAGACACTCGACGAGGTCCAAGCCGCGCTGCTCGACGGTGTCCAGGTACTGGAGCAGGAAGTGCCAGACTTGTGCCTGTCGATCGAGCAGGAGGAACTGGAAACCCTGTCTTGTTATAATGGGACTCCCGTCTTCGTCCCTGTAAACAGAAAACCTTTCTTAATTTCTTTAATATCCATGCAAATTTCGACACCTCTAAATTCTTTCCTTGCTAAAATGACTGAAAAGCTAATTTAGGGACAGGATACCATTAATGAAGGATTAAATTCCAGATGATCTACCTCCGCATGAGTCCAGCGTGCAGTAATATCCGTACCGCGTCGGCAGATATTCCTTCCTGCTGCTGGGATCCGACCATGTAGTGAAGCACGCACTCCCACCTCTCCAGGGAGTAGGCGTCCAGGAACGATACGTCTCGGGCTTTACTGTCCACTTCCAGAGCAGACGACATGCTCCACGGTTTACCTCTGAAATTGCAGCATAGAATTTAATCTTTAATCGAATCTTAAATCGAATTAATTGATTTTTACCCTCCTAGCAGTGCCACTTTTAGGTTACGTTTGAACGAAGGCGCCAGGATCCAACCAAGCAGACCGCCCGGGATCGCCGCTTCTTGCCATACCGACAATTCGGTTAATACTTTACTCACGTAAACGTGCTCCCTGCAATTCGTAAATATTAATTTTATAAAAAAAAAACTATTTTGGGGTTCCTGTAATAGTGATTAGCTAGGTTCAGGTGAGTTATTGCAAATAGCTTACTTGGAGAATGCCTGAGAGCCCCAGGATGCAACCACAGCTTGCGGGACTGGCTGCTCGACGAAGAGTATCCGGATCACATACTGACGGGCTAGTTCCGGTAACTCCCTAAATAAATTATACGTCTTATTAGTACGAAAAGTAAATAAGTAGCAGCAACATCTAGAAAACTTATATGTCAAATCTAAAGGCTACATGCACAAGGGACCAGGGTGCCCGAGCCATTTAAGAAAATGACAAGAAGAAAAAGGTGGAAAATCAAATCTTATAGCCATGTACACGGGGGCTTTCCATGATTGGTTAGGGGGTCCTATCTTCTGCCTTTAATAGTTTTATTTACTAAAATTTGACATCAAAACACTCTCATAATCGTAATAATATACAGACGAGCATTTCTTTACCTATAAACGGCCAGACATATCGTGGGATGGTGGTAGAGCCTGTCCAAGACTGTGGAGGGTCTCGTCTTCAGGTACTCGTACAAGTTCTTGCACTCGAGGTTTGACGATTTGATTACCGAGGACTGGTTGGAGGTTCCGAGGCCATTATCAGCCATTTAAACCTGCGCCGCGGTAATGGTTATTAAGAGAGGTTTTGTTGATGATTAAGGGGGCAATTAATGATAGGTTATGTCACTGTATTGCCGGGTTTGAAATTATTCCAGCAAATTGAATCAAATTCAACTAATTCAACATGCTTCAGTCTTCAGTGGTCTACTCGTCTCGTAGGAACATAATTTAAAATTACTTGGTACTTCTTATCAAATTTAAATTTGTTATAATACAATACTAACAAAAATAAATCGTCAACAAAACTCGATTATTTTCTGATTTTTTAACCTCAGTTTTTTATTTATTTTATTCTACATCTACATCCTTGCTCCGTGGCCGACGAGAAAGACCGTCGGCCACGCCTTGCTCTAGCGCCGATAACTTTGCATTGATGCGCATGCGCATTACAGTTTTCGTGGACTTTCCAAATTTGGATATATTGATTGATGGTAACTTTAATTCAAAAGTCGATATTTTTACAGATTAAAATTTAAAGCTACAGGAAAAGCGAGTACCCGAGATAAGAGAGCTTTTATCTAAAATTTGAACAAAACAAAAATTAATGACTATAGCGGTACAGTAGTCACATTGTGTTTTATATTTTCCATTATGACAAGTCAAAAGTCAAACCGAATGTCATTAACATTGATGTCAATGTCATTAATCCATCAATCAATCTCTATCTATCATATAAAATTCGTGTGTAAAGAAAGAAAAATTGTAAAATAAATATTAAATTGAGAAGGTGAAGGGAAGGTATTTTAATTTTATAAATAAATAGTAAGTGAAAATATTAAATTATCCACCCCAACGGTTTATAAAATTTTAATCTCAACTAAATGAACGATCGTTTATTATTTTATTCAACCATTTCTAATCGTATTTTTAGAGAACGACTTGCCGTAGTAGTGTTTACCTAATATCAAAAATCGTTTCTTCGTTTCTTGTTTCAGGGTTCATTCAGGTGAGAAGTAATTTAGCACAAAAAGAATGGCGAAATCGAAAAATCATACAAATAATAATCAAAGTAAGTTACTATTGAATAATTTAATCGCACCAATCCCCTAATTAATAATTTCTCCATCATTATAGACCGTAAAGACCATCGAAATGGGATAAAGAAACCCAAAAATTACAGGCACGAATCAACACTAGGGGTATGTTTTCTATTATTTACTTAATTATGATTGCAAAATGTTGCATGATGCGGTTTTTTGTTGTGTAGATGGATGCCAAGTTCCTCAAGAACCAAAAATTCTCCAAGAGGCACAACTTGAGCACGAAACAGCAGCTGAAGCGAGCCGCTGAAAGGAAAGCTGCCAAAGAAGCAAAACAGAGTAAATAGATAGTAAAATAAAGTTGTTTTATATGTACTTGTTTGTTTACTTTTACTCCCTTTAATTTTTATGTAATCAGGAAAATATAATACAAAAAAATCAAAACTTTCTATTGCAGAAGAAAGTTAAATGCCCCTGGATTTAGTGGTCGGAATATTTACACGATTATCGTATCTGCAGTATGGAATTCGATCTTGAGATACGAATCTGACAATTGGCGTTAGCATTTGATCCCTGTCAATCAAATGTCATTATTGAATGCCAATGCGAGCGATTTTGCTCCATTATTAATCAAAATGTCCATTAAAATTTTTATGTAAAAAAATTAAGAAAAGTTCATTCTTAAAAAAATAAGTAGTATCTAATCACAGATTGTTTGTTCTATTTTTATGAACGCGAACGAAAGTCGATCGAAAGGTAAACATAAAAAAAAGTAACTGCCGAAACCAGGGATCGAACCAGGGACCTTTAGATCTTCAGTCTAACGCTCTCCCAACTGAGCTATTTCGGCTGATGTTTGTGTGTTGCCATGACACAATTAAGCGTGGTAGTTGTTATTTAGCGAATTATCGAAAAGTCGTCACTCGTCAATATTAAAATAGACGATTGATTGCCTGCTGATCAAGTTTAAAAAGTTTCTATCTAACCCGATTGTTTCCAACTCGATCCCGTCTTTTTCTATAGAGGTTCTAATTGCGCTCACGGTGACAACCGTAACTTAACAATCGTTTACTTAACGGTCTGGAAGTGAATTCCAGAATTATAAAAATTAAACTGCGCGAATTTTTTTATTATTTTATCACTTATAATATTTTCTTACCATTCTAATTATATTCATATCAGCTTGAAAGTTAAATTTGAAAAACGCGCTTATTTCAAGGTGTTGCTTCCTTTTCCGCGCATGATCCTACAACGTTGCCGGATTGCAATGCATCACATGCGCACTATGCATTACGGGGGTACGGAAATCATAAACGAAGTCGATTATTAAATAAATGAGAACAAAAATTGCGTAAATAAACTTATAGCGAATTCGAGTTGGCTGCACTTGCTCGGAGCGAGATCGATCTGTCTCTGAATCAGTTCTGCCCAGAATTCTGCTCCAGTCCGGAGCAGAACTTTCGCATTTCGACTCTGTCTGTATGGAACCGAACTGTGTCAGGGCAGGCCAGAACCAGAGCCAGAGCCAGAGCGCCATGCACCGGTGCAGTGCAGTGTGCAATCCAGTTTCCCTCCAGTCTGCATTTTCATTATAGCCTTCTACCTATCCCTATCCTATACCTATCACGGTTGTTTGTTGTTATGATGTTATTCTTATTATAACAGAGTCGTGGAACTACAAGGCGTGATCCATTTTAATTATTGTAATAAGTTGTAATTCATACAATACGTAAAATGTACTTATCCACAAATTTTTGGTTTAAGGAATTACTAGGAATCAGTAAGGAATCAGTATTTAATTTTCCCGCTATTTCTAACCTCTAAATTTACGGGAGTGCACCGTTGCACCGTCAAATTTGACGGTGCAGTTTATTTTGCTCCGGGACAGTTCCGCCATACGACTCGAACATATTTTCCTATGCACTGCCAGAGAGCAAGTGTAACTCGAACACAATTACGAAAAGCACTGGAACGGAGTCCTACAAATCGAACACGAGATTCCGTCTCGGTGCGCACCCGGAGCAGAAAAGTGCAGTAACTCGAATTCGCTATTAGGTACGTTAGTTTCAGATTTGTTTCCGTTTCCAAGTAATTATAGAAAATTTGAAAATTGTTTACTTACATAATAGTAGACTCATGCCCGTATTCACAAACGATAATTTCCAAAATAATTACGTAATCAATTATCCCCATCTCGTTCTATTGCAAAAAAACTGTATATCTCCATCTCACTCATTTAAATAATTACGTAATTATTTAGGAAATTATCGTTTGTGAATACGGGCGTCAGACTGTTGATCCATAATATGATGAGGTTGACAGAATTTTTTCCATGTTTGTGTTTCAGAGCAGCAATGTTCAACTATATTTTCTCATGGACGTCATATTGTATCTTGATTGATCTGGTAAAAAACATAAATATTTGCAATTATTTATGACAAAAATATTTATCAAATTATTATAATTTACGGTCAAATATATAAAATCATATTTTTTTATAGTTTTGATCAGGTGATCGCAGCAGATTTCAACGTATTTTAGAAAAGCAATAAGGTCTTTCATGCGTTATAAAAATACGATTCTTAATAAGAAAGAATAATTATTGTACAAGATAATATATTGTCTATAATGACAGTGTTTTTAATTGTTTTTCGCGCCAATAAGTTCATTAATGCTACCGTGTATGAGCAAAATGACATGACAATTGATAAACCCACTCAAAAATGTTCAATCGCTAACACGTTTCTCACGTGATTAAATTAGTCAGAAATTTGAATAAAAAAATTAAGAAATCTAAAGCAACTGTTTGAAAAAATAATATATAAAAGAAACTAGATCAAAAATTATATTTTACATAACTAATTGCACAAAATTTAGTCTTCAATACAACCATATAACATTCGAATGCCATTTCTTTGTACAAATTACATTCAGTTTTCCCTTAGAACAGTAATTAAATTTTGAGTTTGGCGCCACTGCACCTATTAAAGCGGAAACCGCAGTGTTGCAATATTTTCAATAGGTATAGGTCCACAAGTCGTTGAAATGTAGTCTAATAACCAGAAGTACCTATAGGCGTATTTTATTTATAGATCTCGGCCTCTTTTAATTTCTTTACATCTAATTCTCAAAAAAAAACTTGACAAGTTGTTTCAGTGTTGCCGAAGCTTGACAGCTTTTTCAATTCAAGGTGAAAGACTTAATACTGGCAACGCTGTATCGATGTAACAAAACGCGAACGAACTACTTTGACGTCACAGTAGGTAGGTACAGTCATACAGTCACACTCATCATCATCTTTCACTCCGTAGGTTTTTACTCGATTCGACCTTGGAGTGCGAGTACTAATAAACTAAAACAACGAGCTAAGATTTATAGTTTCATAATGAGAAAAGAAATTAGAACAACAAATAATTTGAAAGAATAAAACCATATCACCTAACCTATTACAATAATTATTATTATTGCGATTTGAATAATGGAATTTGCCGCCATTGACTTAACCGCGTTAACCAAGTGATTGGTTGGTAACAGCTCGTAGTTCGTACCACGGCACATGACGTCATCTGGTGAGTTTCGAGGCATGTATTGATTAGTAGTTCAAAATAATGTTGCAATGAAGCGACTCTCTCCCGACTGGAATATCCCACCAACTGTCGAGAAAACATTTCTATTTTGATCAAAGAGAACAGGAAATGTTGCCTGCTTTTGGAGAAAGTAAAATAATATATTTTGCCTCAAGAAACCGAGTATCCATGACGAGACGACCGTGGGAAAACCAATCTACTGAGTGATGACAACTACCTCGACAAGTGACTTCTCTTTCTTGTATACTAGTCTCTTAGCTCCCTATTATAGGTTAGAATTGGATGCTTTTTATCGATTGTTCTTTCTCTACCAAGAAAAGCTCGTTTTGAGTTGTTGATACTGAGCAGTGTTGTCAAATTTTTTTTTAAATTACAATAAACAAAATAAAAAAAAAATACCGATTTTCAGGGTATGAAGTAATACAAAAGGGGAAAAAGACGAAAGCTATTGTAGCAGTAAAATGTATGAGTATAATTTGATATGTACAATTAACAGAAGGAAGACTTTAAATTCCGCGATTTGTCCTGAATAAATCTAAAAAAATTAGAGAACAAAACGCGTTTGCTTAAAGATAGGCAACCGGTAAATACAGGACATGCGCGGTTAGATAGGCCAACGGCCTTCATTTTACACGTTAGAGGGCGAGCAGAAAGGCGCGAAATTTTAAATTCCAATAACTACTGCCAGTTCAAATAAGATCTAGGTAGGTATTCACATTATTAAATCAAAAATTAGGTTTTTATTTTGTCATAAAATTAGGAGCCCTCATTTCTGCAGCAACAAACTAACACAACGAATATTTTTTCCCAACAGAAGGACCAGAAAGCACACCTACGGAAGATCATATTATGGAAGTACTAACACCCCAGGAAACGTCGACTCTCTCGGATCCCCAGCCGGACATTCATCTATACCTCAACCGCCACCACACGACAATAAAAGACAACCTCCCAAAGTGCTACAAAATCGACCAGACCCTCGCGATTACCCTCAAGCGAGTACAGTAGTGTTCAAATAAAACTTGGACAGTTTTAATTTTATAGTGTAAATGTGACTTATAAATTGAACAATAACTCCATTGTTTCAATGCTGTCAGCAAAGATGTAATAATTTCCTTTTGTCGAGTATCGCGGAATGATTTAATGAAATCAAGTAGGTACTTAACAACCAAACATGCTGAAAACCAGAAACACAACACAACAAAAAAGTTGTCCCAGATTTATATGAGCAAGTATGGGGAACAATACCAATCACTCATGACGTCGGGGAAAGCCTTGGCAACCAAACTTCTGAACCTTGTGAAGGGTGCAGAGTTATTTGAATAGCCAAGAACCAATAGCTACGAAAGATACAATAAGCCTAAATGGCTGCAGCATCAGGGAACTAAAAATCGATTTCCGTATCTAGCAACAAAAAACAACAATATACGAGTAAGTACAGTTGAGAGTTGCGTTATAAGAGCTGTACCAGTTTTATTTGAACAGAACTGTGTATACGAAAGGACAGGAACAAACAAGAGCAGATCACTCCTTCTTCCAGATGCTGAACGATCCCAGGAGGGACGAGGTCCGAGTCTCCACAGAGTGCGTCCAGAGGAACCTGGCAGTGTCGCAGGAGCACTTGAGTTTGCTGTCGATGAGCGACCCCTGCAGGGAGATGTCTGAAACTAACCCGTATGGAAGGGAGAATTACGGAGAGTAAGATTGTTGAAGGAAATTGATGGTGGGAGGGATGAGGGATTGATGGGGCTTCATTTATTTAAATTATTACTATATTATTATTATTATTATTATTAAAAAATGCAGGGAGAATCAACGGAAAATTTGTCATTAAAATTATTGCGATTAGATCTAGACAAGCTGAAGAAACTATCATCACCTACTTACAAAATAGACTCTTTTACCTCCTAAATTTTAGATTTTATTCTCGAATCGTTTATATCACAAAATCATACAGTCTAGTTCTAGTACTTAATAGTCGTTAATACAAAATTAAAGCTTGCCGTTTTATAAAATACAATAATGCACACTTTAAAAATAAAAATTGAGCAGGGAGAGACTGCTCGCGGTTGCAATCAATCATCCAGCGGGGCAATCCGTCCCTGTCTATTTAAAATCTATTTACATTACTTCTTACAGTTCAGATAAAGAATATTCTAGAAAATTTTTCATGTTACTCAAGAAGAATGGGAGCATAGTTGTCGAGAGTTGATTTCATAAATTTTGGTAAAGAAAAAGACACCCAAAATGAGTAAGCCCTGGAATTATGATTGCTATTGTTTAAGTGAGCAATCAAACTAGTCATGGAGGCAAAGAAATGTCCCATCACAGAATCGCTTCTGTATCCCCCCCTCTATTGACTCTCTCGACTAGTTTTTTCCAAAAACCACATTCAAAATTCCAGGACCTCACTTTCTTTTGCTTTATAATAATTATACAGAGTGATCAGTATTACCACCACGTAATACAATCATTGTTGGTTAATTGCCTGACACTCAATTTGATATTGATCACTCTGTATAATAACTGAAAGTCTGGATGTTCTTCAATGATAATGAAAAGGGATGAAGGACCGGTGATTTCTGAGTTTTATTTTTCCTTTTCCAACAGATGACAACCGTTAATTTACATAAAAAAGACAATTAAAAAAACAACTTTCAGGAAATTATTTATTTCGTTTACAATTATAACACAACACCATCCAAATGGCCGTTCCGTAAACATCTAACACAAAAGTTGATCCAGTATTGGAAAAAAAAGAAGAAGGAACAACACAAAAATGCGAGAATCTCTCTCTTCAACACCAATGCTACTCTTCTAGTAATAATAATAAAGTAATAGTCTATTATTATAAATCAATAATCATAATAATTAATCAATTAATGAACTTTCTACATATTCTTTATCCGAACGCTTTCAAAATCATGATAATAATCAATCATTATCAATAAAAATATTACAAACTGTGCAATCAATCAATCAATCAATCAATAATCAATCAATCAAACAATAAAAAAAGTTTCAACAAATAAAGTCTTATTTACAATATAATTTAAAAACCTCCCCTAAAATTATTACCTCTACCTCTAGCTCCTCCTCCTCCTCTTCCTCCTCTGAATCCTCCTCCTCGATTCCCGAAATTCTGAAAACCTCTCCTGTTCTCACCGAAACCACCACCTCTCCCGTTGTTGAACTTATTCCCCCCGAATCCTCCTCTGTTCGCAAAACCGAACCCGCGTCCCCTCTGTTGGAATCCCCCTCCTCTTCCTCTGAAGTTGTTGTTGTTGTTGCCGCCGCCGTTATTATTATTAAAATTATTATTAAAATTGTCTCTCAAGGGAAACGGCGGCGGACACGGGGGCGGCCCGTTCTCGGGCATCCAATTAAAACCGGGCGGCATCGCCATCATGGGCGGCACCGGCGGTTGCGGCAAGCTATTGAACCGATTCTCCAGCTCGAACCGGTTCTCCCTGTCGAATCGGTTCTCCCTCTCGAACCGTTCCTCCATCTCGAATCGTTCCTCCGCCTCGAACGGGTTTTCCATCTCGAACCGATCGGAGAGATTGGGCAGGTTGGGAAACCGCAGCGGGGTCCCTTCGAAGCACATCGGCTCGTCTCCCTCAGGCGCGTCCGCCAAGAAGATGTCCGTGTTTATGTCCCTGTCCAGGTCGTCCAGGAACAGATTGGCGTCCTCGTCCTCAGGGAGGTCCGGGAAGGGAGGGGGCGGCTCGAGGACCTGCGATTTTCGGTTTGCATCTGCCGACGGTCTGTATTCGTTTTCGCTGTCCACGATCACCTTCAGGTTTTGCTTCTGGTGGTGCGTGTCCGAAGATGAGAACACGTTGTCGTCGTCGCTCAGGTCCATGTCGATGCTCTCGACGATGTCGCTCTTCTGGCCCGACGGCGGCGGCGGCGGGACGTCCCCATGGTGAGGGGTTGGGTTGCTCGTGTCGATTGTCGTCAGCGTCCTGGAGGGACTCGGGTGGGTCGGTTTCGGCGGAGGAGGGGGCGGCGGAGGCAGCTTCAACTGCTCGATGTTGAACGGAGGCACTCGATAGTCCTGGTCCGAGTTCAGGGGCGGTATGCGGTAATCCTGGCGGGAGTCCAATTAGTTTGCGTTCGCTCGAGACAATGTCACAAATCTTACCTGATCGGCCTGCTGGGCCGACTGCCAAGTGTCGATGGACGACGGGACGTTCGAATTAGAATCACCGGGGGATCCCGTCAAACTAATCAGATTCCTATGATCGATGTCCTTTCCTCTCCCCAAAGAATCATCTGAGAAAAATGATCATTTTAGAGGTTCGAATTGCAAAATAAACGAAAGTTTTACCTGAATCTACTGGTATGATCGGGATGACCCGCTGATCCACATCCTGAGTGTTCTCGGCTGCGTGCCCGTCGTGGTACTCGATCGGATCGCCGTAAGCTTCCCTCTCGAACATCGGCGGACTTTCGGGTGTGTCCGACGGTTCCGGCGGCGGTTCCCAAGTCTCCTGCTCCCAGGTGGTCGGCTCCTGCTCGGGGTTGTAGTCGTCCGAAGGGGGGTACGGATTGGCCCCGGGCGGGGGCTCCTCGAGCGTATTGAACGAGTAATCATTGGACGGGTACTCGCCGGCAACGGCCAGCGAGGGATCGCCGTAGGTCGAGTAAGCGCCGGTCGATGGATCAAATGAATCCGTCGTCACTGCCGAGTTGTCAGATTCTAGTTCAAGAGAGCGGAAAAAGCGAGGGCATATCGTAACTTACCGAAATTGTTCCCGGTCGATGCGCTGGTGTAGGCGTAGTCCCGGTTCTGGTAGTCCCCGTTGTTTTTACTGAAGGGAGGCATCGGAGGGGGCATCAAGGGGGAGGAATAAGACACCGCGTAACCCGAGCCGGAACTCGAGTTGCCCAACAAATCTACCGTTAAAGGTTGCTGATTTGATGTGTTGTTCGTGTTCTGCAGATCGCCTTTCTGCTTCTCGTCGTTATTCGAGAACAAGCTGGTCGGGTCGAAGTTCTGTATGTTGAAGGGAAGAGTGCTGCCGCCGAGAAAGCTGTTTGTGTACCCGTTGGTCGGGAAGTTGCTGCCGAGTTCGGTCGTCGCCGGCGGCGGTGGGACCGGGTTATAATAGCCGGGATTCGAGAACTGCAGACTCATGAACTCTGCCGTATCTGGAGCAATAAATCGAACAGTGTTTCTCTCCTTACCTAACACCTGACGGACCGTTACTCACTTTTAAGGTCCGAGTCGTCTTCGGGTAATTCCAGATCGGAATCGGGACTAGGTGACGGGGCGTTGATGTCGGGCGACGGCACCGGACTGATCAGGTTCGCCCTATGCTCGGCCAGTTTCTTCTGGAACGTTTTCACCCGGGTCGCGAACGTCCTGTAAGCCTGGAAAAGATCTTTCATTTTCTCGTTTCTTTGTCGCAATTAAATATTGAAAAAACTTTTACAGCCTCTATGATCTCGTTTATTTCAAGACGGAGAGCTGCAACATTCACTCACATTTGCGACAAGTTTGACATCCTTTTTATCGGTTTCCAGCTGCGTCTCCGCTTGTTTCAGTACCGTGATCAAATTGATCCGGTTCTTGATTTCGAGTTTCAGGGCGTTCACGTAGCCCTCCATGTGGACGGCGTACACGTCGATCTCTCTCTCGACATCGTCCACGTGAGCCCGATCTGCAAGCAAACTCGCCGTCGATAAATAAAAAAGAAAAAAGAAACAGCGAAATCCTCCCACCTTTGAGCGAAGAGATGAGATCGTTGTCGATTTGAATCTTGGGATTGTGTTCCTTCAGGATCTTCAGCTTCAGGTCCGTGTCGTTCTCCAGGGTCGAGCAGAAGCGGATCTTTTTCACTACGTGGTTCGACTGCTCAAGAGATTAGTGTGATCGTCGTGTTGGTGGTAGCGACTCGTTATTGAACTTACCTGAAACTCGTGTGGTTCGTCGTTTTTGGGCGTGCTGGGCGTCACGCTGATCAGACCGCACAGGTCGGCTATGAAATCTGAATCGTAAACGCCCCGCTCCTCCCATATCTTGAATATCCGCAGGATCTTGTGCTTGACTCTGTCCTCCCTGATGATGAACGGAAAATTAAGAGAACGGTGGCCTTAATTATTATTGTGAGAGGAAACCATGCAAAAATTCTTTCATTCTTCAGTCAAAAATTCAGTCATTTTTTCGCTATGTTAGGTCATGTTTGAGCAGGGAAAAAAGAGTGAAATAGAGAAAAATAGAGGAAAGGCAGCAAAAAAGAAGCAAATAGCAATGCCAGTTATAAAGGGAAAGGCAAATTGGAAAAATAGAAGAAGAAAAAGAAGATGATTGATACGAAGTTGGGTGGAGGAAAAAGAATGAAAGGGAGGAAAAATAGTAAAAGAGAGGGAAAGAAGAGTGAATGTGAGAGGAACAAAGAAGCAATTTGCAACTCTAGTTATGAAAGGAAATGCAAATTAGGAGAAAACATGAAAAAGAAGCAGAAGAACAGGAGGAAGCAGAAGAGGATGAAGAATAGAAGGATAAAAATGAAAAGATGAATAAAAGGTTAAGTTTTGCGTGATGGTAAAGGTGGGAACTATTGCCAGGTCGCGTTTTTTCAAACAGGAAAAGTGAAGATAAGGAAAAGAGTGAAACAAAGGAAAAAATAAGCAAAAAAACCACTGCAGTTAGAAAGGATAAGACAGATTAGTAGAATTGAAGAACAAAAAAAGAAGAAAAACGAGCAAATGAAGGATATATGAACACAAATAACTTTTGTATTGAAGAGATAAGATAAACAACCACATAAGGAGGAGGAGGAGACATTCGTGAAGCTTTTCGTTGTCAAGCAATCCGCATAAACCTGGTCTACTGCATAATTATTGAGATTGCAGAATTAAAACCATTGAAAATGGAAGGAACAAAACAAGAGAGGTCCAAGCTTGGATTCCTGAGGAACACATCTAGGTAATGTTGCACTTTAGCGTCACCGGTAAGTCAGGTCTTTGGTTAGGGTAGGTTTTTTTTTTCCATTTTAGGGACATTTTAAGGAAAAAAACCCTACCCTGACCAAAGGACCTGACTTCCCGATGACGCTAAAGTGCCAACATAGCCCACACCTGAACCTGACAACGGCCAAGACAAACAAAAGCAGCAGCCACTTACCGGACCATGGTGGTGGCTTTCTGGAGCGCCGTGCCCCAGCTCTCGACGTACTCGTACCGTCTCCGTTTCGAGTACTGTATGACATCGTTGGCGAGATAGAACAGGACCAGTCTCTGCTCCACCTTGACGCGTTTCAGCACGTTCAGCCAACAGTTGACGATTTTCTTGTGGTGCGTCCGATTGTCCTTCTCCAGGCACCACTTGCAGAGCTGGTTGATGCTCTCCTGGGAGTCCTTCAGGCCCGTCAGCTTCTTCTCGAACTGGATCGAGTTGAATTCCGCTTCCGCCTGCACTTGCGTTCCCATTATTACGCACGCTAGTCTCTGGTCTCCTCTCGTTTGTGATTACATTTTCACTTTAATCGGTATATGTAATTCAGCTGGTGCTTGGTAGGTTAGGTACTCGTTAACTGTGAGGGGGATCTAATTACACCACAAGTACCACAACACAAACAATCTCTCCTGGTGGCGGTGGTGGTGGGGTGGTATAAACGCTTTAGCAGGTTAGGCACCCGAATTAGAACTAGAACTGCAAGTCTGCTGTGTAGATAAAGCTCTTGCTTGGGGGGTATTATTGGCTTTATTCTTTTTTTTTATTCTCCTTCAATTAAAATGCTGCTGATTCTAGTTGTATAGGTACTAGCACTAGCACTGGTGGTATAAAGTATAATTCACTAAATAATTATTGTGACTAGCCTAATAAAATTAATAATAATCAGGAGCCTGGTTCACTAGGTTTTCGACTGATAAGACGTCCAATAAAAAGGGCATTCAGTACGAACGCTGGACATAATTCTAGGGCTTGGGGTAGTGTAAATACGGTCTTTTTGTTCCTCGTTTTATCCAATTAAAATGCCCAATGTTTTTTTTTAATAAGCACTTCCATACTTTCTTTCAATCCTATCTTTTGATGAAGCCAGAAGCGTTCAAGTTTTTTTTTGGATACACTTCACTGTCTTCGTCTTCTCAAATTTTTTTTTTGTTAATTCATAACTTCAACTTCTGTGGTGCTGGTGACTAGTGATGAGTGACATATCAAACAAATAAACAAAACCATAGAACAGTCAAACCAGCTAAAAAATTGCTTTGCGTGCTAAACTTTGAATATAAGACATCCAGAAGGATTAACTGAACTGTCAGTACTGTTACGCCAAGTTGCCGTATTCTTCTTTGTTTCTTTTTTAGCCAGCCGTATTCTCGTTTTGGTTGATAAAGTTGTTTTCCATTTTTTTTGTCTACCTCACTTTTCTCTTTGACACCCGAACAGAGAATTGGACACCCGAAAAATTGCCTTCGGATAGTCCCAGGACATACTTAGGGTGAGTTAATCTGAAAGTAAGAACGTATTTAGAAATTATGTTGCTAATTGCTAGATTCTAAGTCGAATTTTATCCTATTTACTTTTTTTTTTCTTGCTCAAGCTCAAGTGTATACTAATGTTATCTTTACAGCTGTATTCTATTGATTTTAAGGAATATTGTTATAAAAGGCTTCTTTACATTCGACGTAATAACAAATACACTAGATTTGGTAATAATAATAATAATAATGTATTTGGTAATAATAACCTCCTTGTTCACATTGAACATAAACGTTAATTTGACATTTCCGAGCAGAAGGCCATATTTTTTTTTAAATAATAAATACTTAAATAGAAATCAACAAAACATAAATAATTGTTAAAATTAGCATATATTAACTTTTATTACTTACCTACATCCTACATCACATATCTTTCCCAAGAACTTCTACCAATGCTAATAAAAATTGAGGTTAGAGAATCGAAGATGCGCGGGAGATATCAAATTTTTTCCTAAAAGAGTTAAGGTAATGGATACCTAATTATATGTATTGATTTTTATTGGAGCTGGTATGCCACATGTTGTCAATCTCTTATAAATGTCAAAGTCCGGAGGGATGTTGATTGGACATTCTAGGAAAATGTGATTGACATCATGACATCCTCTATTTAACCGCACTCACATTTTGGTGTATCTGAAACCCCAATTCTGTATTTTTTATGTTATGAGAGGCAATGACTGGTTTTCATACGAATAAAGGTGCTTAAGATGTTTACCGTCAATAAAGAAAAATTTACTGAATCAAACATCTTAATTTATTGTCATTTGTGGTGTTTCTGGATGTCTAATGAGTCAACTTTTAGTGTAAATTATTTTCCATTTTACCTTTATTTTATTGGTACGCCATATTGGTCTGTGTATCGTAACCGGTGACGTTTGACCGCCATTTGTAAGCCCCTGGTGACGTGCGGTCGCAGCGATTAGAACAGAACCGTCCTTCCTGATGTTTTTGATTCTAGAAACGTACCATCAAAATGACAATGACAACTTAATATATAAAATATAACGCTCCGTAATTATTCAGTTATGGGTCTTATTAATCATTTGTAATTTTTGATGGTAATTACAAGTTACGAAAATCAATAAATTAGTTCTCATTTATTTATCGAATAAATAATGAACATCAACATTAGCTAGCTACATTTTATATTATTATGATGAACATCTTGTCAATTTCGAATGTCAAATAGTGTCAAGCACGCCGCCTATGGCTGCGTTCTGAAAAATTACGCCAGAGCACTGGGATCTGATTCTGATAAGTTTTTAAATTATTTTTGATAATAAGTTTCCTTTTTATTTAATTTTTCTGAATTTAATTTAAAATTCTGGATTCTAAAAATATCTGAGCATGGGTATCTTCTGGTAGGCATCTGAATTGAAGCCAGTGGCGCGGAAAGTTATAATTACTTATCTGTTATAATTATCTAGATAATTAAAGCTATAGGAATTCAGATAAATTAAAATATACCAAATTCAAAATGTTTTATGTTCTTTTCATCCAATAGATTTTTTTAAAGTCAAATTTATTCATTTAAGAAAAGACCTAACCTACATTCCAAACTGTTAAATTAACGATACGTTAAAATAAGTTGTATAAGAGCAGGGCGTCCTGTATTTTATCAGATATTTCCAATAGCGCTCGTTTTTATAACTTTTCAATACCCTTTTTATATTTGTGCAAGTTTTTTTCTTATATTTCTCTCGTATTTGCCAATTTTTTTTTTTATTTTACACGTTTTAAAGTAACAAACTAACTGGTAAAGGTGGAGTTGATTAGGGATGTTTTTCTGTTGCTACTTCTTTTATTTTACTTAAAGTGGGTATTATAAAGGACCTTCAAGTTAACAAGCTTCTGGGGCCATTACTAGAAAAGGTATTGACCGTAGGTGGAAAATACAGCACTTTATTCTTGGTATGAAAGTTGATGTCCATATTAACTTTAAAAATGAAGGCAGAAACCTGCCCCATTAGCTTAATCGGTCTTTATTTTATTTTACTGACTGTAAGTTAATTATTATAATTATGTCATTGTATTTCTAATCTTACATAAATAGACACTAACAATGTTAAGAGAAAAACTGAATTACTAATTGGGAGAAATTTGTCTTAATTAATGACATGCTGTAGAACACAAAAAATCTGTGACAATGGATTTACTCTCATTTCATTATTCGTCATTCTTTTTTATTTAATAAAACAAAGGAAATGTAAAACAATCGATCTGTTAATAATTTATTCGGAGCAATTTCAAGAGTACAGGTATAAAAAACATCTGAAGCGGGAATAGAAAATTAAAAAACGTTACAAAGTACGTAAATTTTTTTCAAAAAGTCATCGAGCACTCACGATTAACTCAATAAAAGGCAATTACAAAATATTGTGCTTATCTTTGATTAAAGCGACATCACAAAGGCGACTCTGATGGAGTAGTAATAATATTTTTTCATTTCATTCAAGAGTAATTTTTATGGAAACCTGAATGGAAATAATTTAAACTAGATCACAGTGCATTGGTTCACCACAACCCCGACGAAAAGCCACCGGGCGGGACTCTTACGCGCTGAGCGGGCGCGGCCGGCTCCTCCTTCTTTGCCTCTTCCACTTTCTTGACCGGAGAGGCTGGACTGCTGTTTTCTGAAACATCACATCACTTCAATTATAACAATCGTCCGTTAATATAAAATACGCATCAACAAACAATCGAATTATTTTTTAATTTTGATACTTTGTTGCTTGATCAATAAAAATGATGGTTCGTCTAATTATATGGCATGAGCATGAGACTTAATGATAACACTAACCGTTGTTAACAACCCCATCCTCATGATCGACCCCGTTATTGGTCTCCACGACTTCAGGACGGGACTCTTCGACGCTCCCGTTTTCCGGTGCCGCCTCGTGAACAGTCTCGACGGCCTTCACCTTCTCTTTGGGGACGTCGTCGCCCAGTATGATTGACGAGGTCGATCTGACGCAGGGACCGCGCTTGGCCGTGGGGATGGGGTCTCCTCTCAGGCCGAAAATGTCGGAATGGCCGCCGCCGGGAGGACGGAGCACCCTGCTGGAACTGCGGCTCTCTGGGAGACCGATATTGAGGTTCGTCGATGTCATGTTACTCTGGGGGATACAAAAGAAAAGGTTAGCGGTGAAGTTGATCTGTCAAAATCATGAGATATTTGATTGGCTGTAAATTCGAAAGGGCGGAGCTAAGTTAATTTTCACCCAATCGGATAATGGAATAGAAAATTTAATTATTTTTATTAGTCAAATCAAATTTAAAACTGAACAGGAACAATAATAATAATAATAGTTTCTGAATTGTTTGTAATAAGGAGGCAGCCAGATCATAGAATAAAGTAATAAATAAGAATAATCCTTCCATTTGTTATTTGGACAAAAGCTGTACCTCTAACTAGTGACGAGACGTTATACCAGTAACGTTATTTTGGAACGTTATTTTTTTGTAACGTTACGTTCCGTTCCCTGTACGATAAGTTATTCGTTATTTGTATAACTTATAGAATTCAGCTGGATACCTAATGCGCTGGCGCGTTACCTACCCGTTCCTTGTCGATAAGTTATTTTATAAGTTATAACTTTAGATAAGTTATTTCTTCCGTTAGTTCCGTTCCGTCATTCGTTCCATTACATTATTTAACTTCTGCAGATCAGATAACTTTCGTCTTCATTCTCCGTTGCGTTACATTACGTTGCATATCACATTATAAGTTATAAGTTAATAAGTTATTCCTTTCGTTCCGTTCCATCATTCGTTCCATTACATTATTTAACTTCTGCAGATCAGATAACTTTCGTCTTCATTCTTCGTTGCGTTTTGCGTTACATTACGTTGCATATCACATTCTCATTCACACATAAAAATGTGTAGGTATAGGTACCTATAGGTAATAGGTATTTATATAAAACTTATAATTTATTAATAACTGACCTACTTATATACCTTAAAAAAATCAAAGCAAAGGAGTTATATTAATGTAGCATATTTTTTATTAACTCTAAATTTAATTTTAATTGTTAAATGTTCTTCGTCTTTTATTTGGGTTTTAGGTTCGATATTAAAATATTATTTTTCAAAAATATTTTTATAAAATTGAAACGTTTCGAGATCGATTGGTCTCTTGTTCACTCATAAATAATTGTAAAAAATATGTAAAAACTTAAAAATACTTTAAAAAATCATAATTATTATATTAAAATGTCGTAAATGGTGTGTTTTTAAATTTTAGAAAAAATATAAGTAAATTAATTTTGATCTTGATTTCAAGATTAATTTAATTAATTAATTTAATAATTAATTTCAAGATCAAAATTAATTTACTTATATTTTTTCTAAAATTTAAAAACACACCATTTACGACATTTTAATATAATAATTATGATTTTTTAAAGTATTTTTAAGTTTTTACATATTTTTTACAATTATTTATGAGTGAACAAGAGACCAATCGATCTCGAAACGTTTCAATTTTATAAAAATATTTTTGAAAAATAATATTTTAATATCGAACCTAAAACCCAAATAAAGACGAAGAACATTTAACAACTAATAAGAAGCAAGGTTCAATAAAAATAATCAAATTTAATTTTAATTAGATAGGTACCTACTTATTTTTTTCATAGAAGAATTTTTATAATAATGAAAGTTATTTATTTTGATGGGTGAGCATTTTTTTCATTTAATTTTCTTCTATTGGTAGGTAGGACCTATTGTTTCAAAATTGAGTTTAAAACATAAAAAGAAAAAAATATTTGTAGGTAAATCCTCTCGTTTATTTTATAACCTCGTATTCCTCATAGTTTTTAAGGCCTGTAACTTCGGTTTGCGGAAATGATAATTATTATTTAATTTTTATTTATTATGAACATCGACGTTATTTTGCTACGCTTGCCATGGACGTTTGGTTACTCACTCGCTGTCGTTTCATCTTTCATTCTTTATTTCAGTCGTTTACTTATCCAAGTTCCCACTTCCCAGACCATTGTCATTGTTCGTTCATAACAAAGTAACGTTACAAAATAACGTTATTTTGGAACGTTATTTCATTGGAACGGAACGAGAAGTAACGTTACTGAATTTTAACGTTATATCCCGTCACTACCTCTAACCTACAAAATTCTACATAAAAAATAAGTGCACTTTGATCAGAGTAGGCCATAGACCAGGTCTATGATGGTGATAATGGAGAGAGTGGGAGGAAAATTAATTAATTGATTGGTTTCTCCTGTCAAAATTAAAAACAACTGCAGTCTAGTAACTAGTCTGAGCCAATGGGGGAGGAGAGGAGAAAAATTGATCAATTTGTACCTTTCTAGAATCTAGACTGCCCTTAATTTAATAATTATTGACTTTCAACATACAGTTTCTGGTTTTCTTCCAATCAATAATTTCTCATAAAGCAACCATTGTCCTAGGAAATGAAATTAAATAAATAATGCAACCTGTCGCCTGAGTCACCCGATCAGGGGCTGGGCTGGCTGAGATGGCACCAGAGATTAAAAAAAAAAAAATGGAAGGAAATTAAACTCACCATTGGATTAAAAGTTGGCTGCTTAGGGCGTTAATCACAGGAACGTTGATCTGCAACAATAATAATAATAAATAAAAAACATGCTCAAGCTAAAGCGGCATTAATCGATATTTCATCCACAATAAAAATTATCACCCAAAACCTTACCTCGTCTCAAGAGTTGAATTACCTACACTGGGACCGGGAACGAAAGCTAATTCAGAAAGATGAATGCGATTATTTGAAAATAAACGAATTAACTGGTCGAAATTTGATAAAACGGTTAATTATTTAAATAATTAGATGATGAAAGCAAAATTCAATATCCCTAAAGCACACACCTACCGGCTAAAATCGTTTCTGATAGAGGAGGAATGACGGGCGATGATGACGGAAGTCGGAAATGGCCGTTGGTGCTGGTTTGAGGAACTATTTCCACGTTGCCAGATTTAACAGACGGCCAGCCTAACCCTAACCCTACCCCAATTTTAACGATTTACGTTTTAAAATAATTCATAAAACAATAACATTCATATCAGTATTATAATTTTGGGAATAGTTCAATGCCTCATTTTTAATTACTCATGGAATTAATACAGGTCTGCTTACAAAATTAATCAACAGTAACAATATTTGAAACTAGGTATACTTATAAAATCGATAGTCTGGCAATGACGTAACAGGGACGCGGGAATTGTAACGGCGCGATTGGCCGATTCGATTGAGGCTAGTCGATGTTGATTCGGTGGAATTTCGGAATGGCGGTTTATAATTGGTTGGCATTTGAATCCAGTCGTTTATTTTAAATTACTAAAATTGTTTACACAATAATATCACTCTGATTTCTAAAAATACATTTCTAAATATACTTATGATTTGAAAGAATGTAAGTAGATAGTAGATACGGATTGTTTTTTCAAATTATTCACTAGTGCCAGGACCTACATATTATTATTACAATAAATATAGATACTTTTGTACTCATTTCATTTCATATATTAAAATAATAATAAGTTTACCATAATATATGATGAGATAGTTATGTAGTTGGGTACAGATTTCTAGCTAGATTAAAATAAATAGACATGTTAAAAATGTTAGTATTGGATACCTATATTTTGATTTGATCTTAATTATTGATTAATTTAAATTATCATTTTTATCAGAACATTTTTATAACTTTCAAGTTCAAATATTGTCATCTACAATTAAATATAAAAAGAAGAACAGCGATTTCTAGTTGTGGCTACTCTGTTGTGACGATAATTTGTTTGCTATTGCGCATGTATGACGTCACACTCGAGGGGCTGTTCATCTACTGATATAATTCGCATTCAACTTTTATCAAATTTAAAATAATTATGAGACCGAATCTTTGGATTGAAACTGATTGCAAGAGAAAACAGTTTTATGAAAAATGTGTTCTACAATAATTATTATAATATGAAAGATGGTGTCAATAAATAATGATCGAGTGAAATATTTGAATTTGACACATCGAATGTGATGTTAGGTTAGGTGTATCGCGTGTTAGCACTGAGTCATTCCATTTAAGTTTAGTTTATTATTATGAGCTTCATTTGCTAAAATTATTGTTTTCTTAATTATACTTTTAGGCATAGTAGACTCTATATGCATTTTAGGAATAAAATCGAGGCTCAGAGGAAATTTTTGCTCTAGTTTTAATTTTCTCACTACGTTTTTTGGGTCACTGAACACGAATTTAAAGTTTGCTGACGAAAATTTGGCCCAGTACTTTGTTTTTTTTTGCACTTTTCGCCCATTTTTTCACTTTTTTGTTTTTTTTTTCTCTAAATCTCATATAGGAAGCGTTTTTCGACAAGTCCATTCTATACAAAATTAACGCAGACAATATTGCTCATTAAACCCGCGCCGAGAATATTCCCTAGGGTAACTGTATTACCGACACTGACGCTTTAGTGTATGCGTCAGTGTTGGTAATGCAGGCACCCCACTATTCCCTAATCTAGTGAAAAGTGGAAAAAAGTGCAAAAAAAACAATTTGTTGTTTTTGGCGGTAAAATTTTTGCCAGTAAACTTCAAATTCGTGTTCAACGACTCCAATAAACGTGTAGGATTAAAAAATCGAAATTAAATCAAAACTTTTCTCTGAGAAAGTCAAGCAAAATGCTAGAGAAAAAGTATCAGCTTACAAAAATCGAGTAGTCGGTTTCTTTGCGATTCTATATGTTTTTTTGGGGCGTTGAATTCGAATATGAAGCTGGAAAGAAAATATCCTGGAGCATTCCGAGATAATTTGTTCCTAACTGAGTTTTTTGTTCTTAAATCCGGCATGCTTTTTTTGCAAACTATGCATACTATGCATTTTTTCGGAAAAATTATTCTATTAAAATTTAAAGTACAAAATTTCGTACATTTTTCATTGAAAATGTTCTTTTTTCAATTGGAAGACTGTTCGGCCGATAGAACGCGCAGAGAAAACATATTTCCTAGGGT
The DNA here is from genome assembly GCA_910589415.1 of Malachius bipustulatus. Classification (NCBI taxonomy): domain Eukaryota; kingdom Metazoa; phylum Arthropoda; class Insecta; order Coleoptera; family Melyridae; genus Malachius; species Malachius bipustulatus. Next base: position 17,676,195 of record OU342632.1, read on the forward strand.
ACCTGTATTACCGACATTGACACATCAGTGTCGGTAATACAGGTAAATTTTTCTAATCTAGTGAAAAGCGGAAGACAGTGCAAAAAAAACATTTTTTTTGTGGTCAAATTCTTGCCAAAAAACTTCAAATTCGTGTTCAACGACTCCAAAAAACGTGGAGGGTGAGAAAATCGAAATTACATCAAAGTTTTCCTCGCTGAGAAAGTTCAGTAAAACGGTAGGAAAAAAGTCCCAGCTTACAAAAATTATTGAGTAGTCGGTTTTTTTGCGATTCTATGTTTTTTTGGGGTGTTGAATCTGAATATGCAGCTGGAAAAAGAATTTCCTGGAGCGTAGCGATATTCTGTTCCTAACTGACTTTTTTGTTCTTAAATCCGGAACTATGCATTTTTTCGGAAAAACCATTCTATTCAAATTTAAAGTAGACAAAATTTCCTACATCTTTCATTGAAAACGTTCTTTTGGAAGACTAACCGTTCCGCCGGTAGAACGCGCAGAGGAAACGTATTCCCTAGCGTACCTGTTTTACCGACATTGACCGTCAATGTCGGTAATACAGGTACCCTAATATTCCCTATTCTAGGGGAAAGTGAAAAAAAGTGCAAAAAAAAAACAACTTTTGCGGTAAAATTTTCGCCGGCATTCTTCAAATTCGTGTTCAACGACTCAAAAAAAGTAGAGGGTGAGAAATTCGAAATTAAAGAATCAAAACTCTCCTCTGAGAAAGTTCAGTAAAATGGGAGGAAGTATTCTGTTCCTAACTGAGTTTTTTGTTCCTAATTCCAGAACTATGCTTTTCTTCGGGAAAAACCAATCTATTCAAATTTAAAGTAGACAAAATTTCCTACATAGTTCATTGAAAATGTTCTTTTGGAAGACTAACCGTTCCGCCGGTAGAACGCGCAGAGAAAACGTATTCCCTAGCGTACCTGTTTTACCGACATCGACCGTCAATGTCGGTAATACAGGTACCCTAATTTTCCCTATTCTAGCGGAAAGTGAAAAAAAGTGCAAAAAAAGTTCAACCACTCAAAAAAAGTAGAGGGTGAGAAATTCGAAATTAAAGAATCAAAACTCTCCTCTGAGAAAGTCCAGTAAAATGGGAGGAAGTATTCTGTTCCTAACTGAGTTCTTTGTTCCCAACTCCGGAACTATGCTTTTTTTTCGGAAAAATCATTCGATACAAAGTTAAAGTAGACTAATAAATTTTATATAAATTCCATCCATAATATTGAACGTAGGACCAATGAGTGAGCAGCTAGAGCCACTTAAAAAATGATAATATTATTATAGCGTATTCGTTGGTTTTTCTCAGATAACTCATTATCTATCTACTAATTTTTATAGCAAAGGTTATATGCAAAATTGAAAATCTGCTAAAATTTACTGCCCCATACATCTCGCATACTTCCATATACGGTCATGCTTCAATCCACCCCTTCAGCAGATCGGTTACCTTGCTTGCGGTTTGCGGTAATGTTCATGGATTACCCTTTCAGACCACCAGATATTGGGGCGAGGGTATATAGCCGGGTACAACCATCATCTGCTCCACCTTCACCATCACCTCCAGAACCGGCGTCTTCATCCAGCCGTTGACGATTTTTTTTAATGTATCCCGGCCAAATTTTTGGTAATGCGTGCGGATGAATGGATCAATTTCCTGCATGACGTCACAAGCTTGAATTAGTTAAGTCTGTTTTGAGTTTATTGAAGATTAATATATTGAACAATAAGAAAGGAACGCAAATCCCCACTTGAGTATTATTGCCAATGCTGAGTGAAGTTACTCAACTATCTGACACGTCATCGCCATGAAACGTTATTATTATTCGTACCTCGGCGCTATGAATAGATAATAGATAGGTAAGTAAAGCTGCAATGCCTATTTCGTTCACGGAGTAATATTGCAAATAAAGCACCGTACAAGGAGAAACCAGTCAGGCTGTTTTTCTTAATGCATTTGCAGGCGATGCAGTGAGTGTGGGCTGCTGGTGCTGGCGCCTGAAACAATACTGATGGTGCCCAAAAAAGGCAAGCAAGCCAGCAATGGGGTATTGGGCTCGCAAAGAACTTGTATGTAAATGTAAATGTACCTGTCAACCTAGGCCTACTGCGATTGTTAATTGTTATAACAGCCAATGTTGCCATATTTGATTATGGTTAATAAGTAGGTAATCCAAAAAAATATAAAACTTTTACATAAAACCAACTTATAATAAAAAAATATAATTTTTGAAAAACTCGGGTATCTTTCCTGAACTAAAAAAACAACTATTCTCGAATTCTCGGGCGCCAACTTTAACGCTCTTATTATTTGACTATTAGTTGTTGTTCGACTATAGCCACATTGCTATTCGCATAAATCTGCTCTTAAATTTAAGAAAGTAATTTTTCCAATTTTAATTTTCTGGTCGTTTTTTGCTTTCTATAGTCAATCGCGGTTCAATTATTGGACACCCTGAGAGACCCTGGGAGACCCGGGAGATCCTGGTCCTTGTTGGTCGATCAGTTTTCACGAAAATGCTCCAACGACGAATGTAGGAAGAAAATCGAGACATGAATAAATAATGCCAGTCGACCCTGTATAAAATAAAACCAATTTCTCACATCCTTCAACGTGGGTTTCATTTTACGCCTGAGTCAACTCTTGCGGAGGCGAGAGGATTGTCGATTGTCTTGGTCTTCAGTGACGTCCACACCATCCTACCAGATCCAGCAGATCGCGGATCAAGATCAAGAAATTCGAAGGCGAGGTCTTCGGCAGCAGCAGCAGCACCAGCCACCAGCACCGGCTACCACCGGCACCAGCACTAGCACCAGCACCAGCACCGGCAACATCACCAGCACCAGCACCATTCTTCTACAGTTGTTGCAGTAAGGTGCTTCGATTTTATTACCCACATCCTACGTGTACAGATTTTATTAGAATTTTCTAGGTAAGTAGGTGCTTTATTTATTTCTCTTTGACTACCATACCTACTGGTTAAGTTTTTCTTAGGTACATGCAGTTATGTAAGAAAACAGGTGTAACTGCTGAAATTGAATAACAATTAAAGAAAAATCCGATTTTACCGGTCTGGCCCGTGAATGAATGAATGAATGGACCGGGATACTTGATCTAAGATTTACCTTCTTGCGTTCGTTGGCCCCTCATTAATTTATCGTGTAATTTAACACGGTGTCTGTGTGTTGCGCGGTTTACTGTTATTAGGTGAAGGTATTCGTTCGTTCCTTCGTGTATACGTATTGTTTGCTGTTTCAATAAAATATTTGCATGGAATGAAAAATATGATAAGAAATCGTCAATATGGACAAAACTATTTCGCCGAATTATTCTAATAAGGATTACGTCGTGGTGATTAACGCAAATGAGTCATCGCAACTGTTTTAATTTATTTGTTTGTTTGATAAGAAGGTCATCCATCCAACAGACCATGCAAAGTATTCGGTTGGCATAATTATTCACAATCTTAAAATCCTTCTTGCGCATCAGAATCGCATAAATATATTATCGCAGTAATTGCAGTAATTATAATAAGTATTATCGTCATTTTGGCAATTGGGTTTTGAAAGTTTTCCTTGTTATAAGTACCGTTACTGTTATGGTTGTCTATTGTGAAAATTTCACAATAACCACTGGGTGACTACTAATAACTAAAAGGCAAGTTTTTTTGGTGCAAGTGTATAACTTATAAGATGCTCTTCATATTTTGCTTATTCGTGTGAAAAACTATATTCCGTTTTGGCTAATATATACAAGCGTTTAAAAATGGCAGTTTTTACAAACTTCTAATGGATATCTTCCTTCTACAAAAATTTCAGTCCTCTAGATTGAAAAATGTGACCTGGACAAAAACGTTTTTTTTTTTTAACTTTGAAAGGACATCGTGTACAAACAAAGGCTTCTTTAGAAAACTTTTCTAACAAAAATGCGCATTCCTACTTAAAAGTTTTTACAAGATTTTATAAATTTTGTCTAAATTTTGAAAGGTAGAGCTATAGGGGCGTTTTTAAAATAATAAAATTTCAATTTTTGGAGAAATAAATCTCATATTATATTAAAAAACTTTGAATATCTCAGCCATTTTAATTACTTACTTCCAGAAAATTTTTCTAAGTTTGAGGTTATTAATAGAGTTGTCTATATTTTTAAAATTTTAGTTCAATTCCTTCAAAAATAGGCTCATAAATTGTTCTAGAAAATCAGCCATTTTTAACCCTTTTCCCACCCACGCCGCTGGCTTTTTATTGGAAAAATTGCTTTTTTTATGACACTATAACGTCAAGTGTAAAATTTTATTCTAACCCTGTTAATTTGGCTTCAAAGTTTTTTCTCCATCTTGCTCATACATAGGGATTCAAAAAATAGCCAACTATCCGAAAATTCAAATGACCGCCATATTGAAACGCCTTCGCCGATTGTGCTGAGATGCAATATCGTACCACTCCTTATGGATATTTTACTCATAGAATAATTTCAGTCCCTTGGCTAGAAAACTGGGACCTGAAATAGGAAGACAAGAACAGGTTTTTGCGAACTTTGAAGGAACGCCCTGTATAAACAACGCTTCTTTAGAAATGCAAAATGCACAAAAATGCGAATTCCTACATAAAAGGTTTTACCAGATTTCAAAAATTGTACCTAAATTTTGAAAGTAGAGCTATAGGGGCGTTTTAAAATCATAAAAATTCAAGTTTTGGAGAAATAAGTCTCATATATTAAAAAACTTTGAATATTTCCGCCATTTTAATCATTTACTTGAAATTTTTCAAGGTTAAAGGTTATTGGTAGAGTAAAATTTAGAGTAAAGTAGTCTAAAAATTTCAGATCGATTCCCTCAAAACTGTGCTCATAAACGGTTATAGAAATTTAGCAATTTTTACCTTTTTCATACCGACGCCACTGGAATTTTATTGAAAAAATTGCAATTTTCTTATACATAAGCGTAAAGTACGGAAAACGTTGTTCCCATACTGTTATTTTAATAATTTTTACATATTATATATTTTTGTTCAAGGGTTAAAAATAAACAAATTTTTAAGAAAATTGAAATGACCGCCGATTTTGAGATGACTAGACCGATTTTGCTCAAATACAATACCAGACCACTTCTTATGGATATCTCACTTCCATAAAAATTTCAGCCACCTAGATTGAAAACTGCGACCTGAAAAGGGGGGACAAGAATTTTTTTTCTGAATTTTGAAGGGACATCCTGTAAAAGTACCGTGACTTTTGGAAAGTTTTTTTAGGGAAAATTCAAAGTTCTTCATAATCATAAGTTCTACGAGAGTGCAAAATTTCGCGCTTTGATCTTGCAAGATGAAGCTACGAGGGCGTTTTGAAAATTGTAAAATTTAAAATTTGAATTTTTGGAAAAGAAAACATGATTGAAAATGTTCAATATCTGCGCCATTTTTATTATTTTCTCCCTTAAATTTTTCATGTTTAATAATTCTCTTGAAATTCTTTATTTCTTTCAAATTCCTTCGAAAAAGTCCTCATAAATATGGTCATATAGAAATTTAACAATTTTTTCCCTTTTCCTATACCCACGCCACTGGGTTATTAATAGAAAAAAAAATGTATCTTTTTTACACAGACGTAGAGTTCGTTTAAATTTCAATCCTGTTAATTTAATTTCAAAACTTTTTTTTCATTTTGCTTATACCTACAGGGTTCAAAAAATATCAGTTTTTACGAAAATTCAAATGGCAGCCATTTTGAAACGGTTCGATGGATTTTGCTCAAATGCAATACCAGACCACTCCTTGTGGATACCTTCTTCCAATAAAAATTATAGACACCTAGATTGAAAACTATACGACCTAAAATGGAGTGAAAAGAACAAATGTTTGGGAAATTTGATGGATTTCCTGTACAAACAACGTCTTTTTAGAAAGCTCTTATAAAAAAATTGACAGTCCTTTATAGATTTTACAAGATTTTAAAATTGTATGACTAACATTTGAAAGTTACAGCCATAGGGGCGTTTTCAAAATATATAGTAGAATTGAAAATTTGAAATTTTGGAGAAGAACATATTCCACCATTTTATTTATTTATTATGCTCCCAAAAAACTCTCATGGTTATTGTACTTTTTTGTACAGTTGTGTACCTCCTTTAATTTATCTATTCCTTTAAAATTCCATTAAAAATATGCTCATGAATGGTTAAGGAAATTTAGCAAATTTTCCCCTTTTTCCTAGCCACGCCACTGGGGTTATTAATACAAAAAAATGAAATTTTTATGCTAGCGTAAAGTTCTCGTAAAACGTCCTTCACGTTCTGTTAATTCAATAATAATTTAAATATTTTTCCTCCATTTTAATGGCATAATACAGGGGTTAAAAAAAAACAAATTAAAAAAATTCAAATGGTCGCCATTTTGAAACGACTCGACCGATTTTGCTCAGATACAATCTCCTTAGACCTCTCTTAGACCTAGTCTTAGACCTGAGCAGATACATGCTTAGACCTCTCCTTATGGATATCTCACTCCCACAAAAATTTTAGTCCCCTAGATCCTAGATTGAAAACTGCAGCTTGAAATGAGGAGACAAGAACTTTTTTTTTCAAACTTTGAAGGGACACCCTGTAGAAATGACGCAATTTTAAGAAACTTTTTTGAGGAAAATTCAAAATTCTCCGAAAGTCCTACAAGGGTGCGAGATTTCGCGCGCTTATTTTGAAAGATAAAGCCACAGGGGCGTTATGAAAATAGATTAATCGTCATTTTGGATAAAATAAACAAATACAGGCTTTCCCATATTTCAGAACTGACATGTAATGTCGTAAACGCTAAGTAATACAGGGTTGATTAAATTAAAGAAAGCATTGTGCTATTTGTGGTCGTCTTGAATCCGTCAAGACATACAAGATATTTGCGACCATTTCCAAAGTATGCCGAAAATTTTGAAAATCTCCAATTTTCCTTTTTTCAATAGATTGATGTCACCTGATTGTTTTTACGTCTAGATAATGACGTCACCATAATTAATTAAATCCAAAATTCCGTACCTTTCTTCCTTATTGCGTGTCATTGAAATGAAAACTGTCACTTGTATCAAAAAACAGTTAACAATGAAGTTTTTATAAAAAAATATGACAAGTAGAGTCATTTTTTGACCGATTTCGTATTTTGAAGTGGTAAATTTTTGTATATTTTACCATTAAAGTTACTTGGGTGTATAATAACTTCAGGTACGTGTTACTGCCATTACTATTTCTATTAAATTCTTTGTTAGAATAACTATAATACGTCATATTAGCCACGGGGATGCTAAAACAACCTTAGAAGACTTAGCTGGAACTAGAATTCACAGAACAGGGAGTTCTAAAAAGTGTGGAGGAAAGGCTCAAGTGATTATGAACCCTGCCTGCAAAAGCGTATAATGAACGACTGACAGGTAATAAGCAACAAGGTCTAATTTCTGGGGGTCATTTTGTTTCAATTAACCGTTTTGGCAGCGAAAAGCAAAATGGTCTTGATGTTGATGATGTGCAAAAAAATCCTGTACGCAGAAAAGGCTCTAATAATACAGTATTGGTGGGCGTGGGGCATCCCCTAGAACACTGGGAACATATGCCACCACCACCACCACTATATTACAGGATAGAATAGATGCAATTGGGGCACCTATGCGTTGGCGGGGAGTGTATTAGGAGGGACTACTACTTCTTACAATATTCAATATTCTCTCCGGTAGCCAAGTGGTTATAAAAGAAAACGGCTTGCGTGCTCAGATCCCGGTTGGTCTGAGAATGCTCCTAAGACCTCGTTGATCTAATAGCCAGATGTAACATGATGATACTTGCCTGGGTGCCTCATCATCAACAAAGAGTATAGCTGCATATGGGGCTGGTGCTTATTTTGAAATTTCTTGATGATCTTGGTCCATAAGCGTTGTGGTTACATGGCTCTAAATAGATTTTCATTAGAAACGGTACGAAAAGTGGAACTTTACGGTCTGTAAAGAATTGATACTCCATTAAATCGCTCTTCTAATCAGCTTTTTATGACTTTTTATGATCCAATCTGCTTGAAAAAGTTAGGCACGCCCTTTCTCTCGACGACTAAAACTAAAACAGCCGGTAATTTATTATTTGACAATCTGACAACACCTAAAATAATCAAATTTTCGACGGTTTCTACTCTTAGGACTAATGTATGTAAAACGCATGCGTCGTTTAACAAAATTACATTATCTTTCTTCTTTTTATTCTTCTTTCTAGGTCTAGGCATTTTTGTGCTTATAGCCAGCTTGCAAGCCAAAACTCGAGGTGTCTTTATTTCTTTATTCATTGGTCTTGCCCAACAAAAAAAACGACTCAACTCTCTCTCTCTCTCTCTCTCTCTCTCTCGCTTGCTCTCTCGCTCTCTTTTAGGGACATAAGAATTATGACGTCATAATAATTTTCTTTATATGAATCTTGAACTGATTATGAGACAAAAGATGGATGACATGTTGTAAAACAGCATACCATTCATTGATGTTGTGCTGTGAGCAGAGGCGGAAATTGGACACGTGTTTCGTCCTGTTTGGGACTCATCAGTACAATGTATCTACCAGCACATAGCACAGTTTTGATCACAGTATCCCTTGATCAATCTAGTGAAATCAAAATAAAGAACGCCAGCACGGTGAACGAGTGCAAACGAACATCGTTGCGTTGAGTCAAGACTGTGTGGCTTTAGGGCCTGCAATCTGCATCGTCGAAGAGTTCAGTTAATTTAAACGCCGCGCCATAATACTGCAACTATGCAAAAAAATGAGCGCCGCAACGTGACTCAAACGTTATTATTTCCGCGTCGTAAAATTATTCCGCAACATTAAAATTATTACCCGGACTGTCCGCTAAAAATGGAAATGGCAATTTCGTTCCTGATACGAGTCGCAAATACCCACGCGGAGGTAGGCAGACAGGTACTCGTTCGTAATGCAAACAAAACATCGAAAAAAAAAAAAACGAAACGCGGTTAATATATTCAAAAGCCATTATCTTCGCCTACTCTTCTAATAGCGTTCCCGTGACACTAGTTAACTAGATTGTCACGAGCGCGGCCATTAAAAATCGTGTAGGCCGAGAATATACACGCGGTAATGCAATTATCGTCTCCCGACCTGCCGAACGATGAACAACTTATTCGGGCCGAATATTCAGAAAATCGCTGGGAATAACGACGGGAGCGGTGCAACTTCGTTTGGGGGAACTCCCCAGTCGGCGATGACTAGCGCATTCACGTTGCATAACATTCGAACTGATCAGCTAGCTCTCTACACTCCCGTTCCTTAGGGAGTGTCTACAGTTACAGTAGTAATGATAATTCAATGAAAGTAGTTATTCGTGTTAATATTTACGAAATAATAACAACTATGGTTGTTGGAAGGACCAAAAATGATGGATCAGGGATCGTCTATTCAAGCTTGGAGGAGATAGTTTGACAAACTAGAGGTTCTTGTAGAGTCTAGAAATGTAGACACGCCAGCATTAGATCGTTATTTTACTACGGGAAATTCCTGGATATCGGGTTTACTTGGGCGATAACGCCGATTGCAAGTCTTTGTTGGGATTGCAATGGCTTAATCCCAGAGGATCTCTCAACACCGAATACATATTCATGCATGCAGGCTTCATTCACGTTTTATGACAGAGAAAAATATATAAAAAGGCAAGAAGTTTTACTGCGTTGGAAAAAAAAATTAAAAAAAGCCAAAAGTAAATTTTCCCCAAACTTGAGGATATTTCAATAACCACCGGTAGCAGTTACATTTAGGAATTTTGCCTAAAGTTGCCAGGGAGGGGTGGTGAAGGGGTTGTTCACCTCCCCAAAAGGGGCCATTAGGTATCTCGGTCACAATTTTCATTTTGACCGAAACTGTCATTAAATAAAAACTTCTCTAAAGCTGCCAGGAAAAACCTAATAAAAAATTTCAATTTCAGAATGTCGAACATCCACATCGGTTTCGTCGACCAGCACCGCTGCTCCAGCCGAATCCTGAAACCTCCCGGCGGCGGCTACTCGGACATCTTCGGCACCGACAAGCCAGTGGAAACGAGGAACTCCAGAGGCATCGCTCCGGATCGCACAAACCTATCCCCTCCGTTCCACGTGGAGAAACAAAAACCATCTGAAGCAGCTGCCAAGCAAATCGAGGAAGTCAGCAAGGAAGACCACAATGACGACCTGGAGCCCAAAGAAATCAATAAAGAGAGTAACGGCCACGAAACCGGCGATGAGGAGGTGAAGAAATTGGCGGAGAGCGTCGATTCCATGAGTGTAACCATCACTAAGAGCGAAAGTGAGAGTAAGGAGGTGAAAGAGAAGACTGAGGTCAATGGTAATGGCGAGGCAGCGCAGAACAGCAGAGATACCGTTAAAGATGTTATAGACGGAGGTAGTCCGGTGGCCAATCCGGCCGCAACCCCGAGGAAAAGGGTTCCTCCCGGCGGTTATTCTTCTGGTCTATGGTGATGGAACTGATGACTGTGATTATATTATAAATTATATTGGCAACAAAATTTAGTGTATCTTCGTCCATTATTAATCGAATCTAAACTTTATTTAATTATGTTATCATTATGAGCAGCATGTTATATTTTACTATAATAAACGAAACTTTCTTCAGGATTCTTTACTTCATATTTATGTCTCATTCACCACCACGATTTGTATTTTAAATCTGTTTAAAATGAACCCTATGTCTACTCCTACGCGAATTTACATATTTCACGCGAATTTACACCTTTCACGCGAATTTATGCACGAAAATTCGCGTTAAACTTTTTTTTTGTAAATTAGCGTGGAAGTGGATACGACGTATAATAAGTAACGTAAGTAATCGTTGTAGTAGTTATTTGATATCTACGTGAATCTCTATAGTTAAATTATTTCCTTGACGTCCTTTTATCACGATAATGTCTCTTAGAATAATTATCTCCCAACTCGGAAACGTTCTCATTAATAATTACAACTCAGTTAGCAGAGACGCGTGATTATGACGTCATTTTTTAGTCATAATTGTTCTCTGACGTCAGCAAACTATAAATGACGTCAAAAATTAATAACCGACGTAACTAAAGCTGCCTGATCGGTAACGTCAAATACATGTGAATCGAACTCCGTTTTCTGACGTCGAAGTAATTAACGCGGTTTTAACGTCATGTGAAATTTTTGAGCTTCTTACAAAATTCGGGAAGTATTTCAATCAAACATTGAAAACCTAAGACCAGAGATATAGTTCTTCTTTCATGGAACGAAAAATTCCCTTGTCACGTTTTTGAAGTCATCATTTAGTCAATTTTACGTCATTTTTATGTCAGTAGATTACTTTTTTCATTTTTCAACGTCGCCATGGACCAAAAAATGACGTCTTTAATGCTGCTTTGTAACCTGGAAAATAACGGTTGGAACGATTGATATTGGGCGTGCATCTCTAGTTTAATTATGGCTGTGACGTCATCTTATCAACTTTTTTGACGTAAGATTTTTTGTTCGAGATGGGAATGTTTAAAATGACTGCGATAGAAACGTTCCGAAACGTACTAACTCCCAACCCAGGTAGTAGAGACACGTGATTATGACGTCAGATTTCATATCACATCACGTGAAATTTGAGATACGAAATTATACCTTTAATGGAATGTCCAACGTCCCTCATCACGTTATTTACGTCATTGGTACGTTTGTACTTTAGTAAATTTTACGTCATTTTTACGTTTTTCAACTTGGACATTTCTACGTCACTCTCGCGCTAAAAATTCACCATCAAGTCGACCATCAACAAATGACGTCTTATTAATGCGCTGCTCTGTTATCTGAATTGTAACGTCTGGAACGATTTGAATTGTGCGGTGACGTCATCTTAGCATATTTTTATGTTCGAGATGGGAATATTTAATTAAAATGACCGAGTTAAAATTACCTCCCAGCCTGGGAATGTGCTCATTACGACCCAGGTATCAGAGACACGTGATTATGATGTCATATTTTAGGCATTAGTCGATGACGTTACTTCATCAACGTATTATAAAGTAACATCAAAATCATGGAATAACTAACATATAATTGGTGACGTCATATAGACGTGAATTGAGCTTCGCTTTATGACGTGTCAATGAGCTAACGTCACGTGATCATGTGAAACTTCAAGTATTTGTATTAAACCTTGAGAATTGAGATCAAATCTATAGTAGCTAGTTCAATGAAATGGAAGCGTCTTATTACGTTATTTACGTCATGGTGACGTCTTTATTTTAGTCAATTTTACGTCATTTTTACGACTTTGATCTGGAACATTTGATCTGGATAAAAAAAGACGTCTTTAACGCTGTTCCGTTACCGGGAGAGTAACGGCTGGAGCAGTTATTTAATTTCTGAGCATCTCTAGCATCTCCAGAGCGTGTCCAGGCTTATTTGTATTGCTGCAACGTTACCGGTTTCGCCGTATTTTGTTTCTTGCACGCATGGCAAAGCCGAAGTTAGCACTAAATAAATTCACCCGGTAGATTTGAAAGGATTCCAGGGAGAAATTCGACCTGACTTCGCAAGGTGCTTATAAGGGCGAAATATAAAGCCTGTCAGATCTGAAGTATCCGGGAGTAAAAACTCGTGTTCTGTCCAACTTTAAATAGCGAAGAGACTTGTGCGAACTTATTTTTATCGACCAGCGGAGGAGAGAGGCTTTTTCATCCGTTGAAGAAGAATAAGGTTTTTAGCGGCCGGGTGTTTCTTTCGCTAAACGCTAACACACGCTAACACTGCTAGATCCGTATCGTTCATCAAAGCCGGCTGACAATGGGGAAATTGGAATTACGAATATTACGGTGTGGGTTATGAAGGGACATTCTGTATATTTTTAGTAGCGAGCGGGTGTAAATAAATTGTGCAGATTTGGAATGATTTAATTTGGAATAGAGTTTTGTTTCTTTTGTCACTCGCCGACTTGGCTTCTTTAGAGTCAGTCTCTCTACTTTCCGATGCATAAAAGAAATTAATTTTCTGGAGTGGCAGCATTAAATTAAATTTGCTCAGTGCATGTCTCTGTAAAGGAAAACATTGTTCCAGAGTTTCAGTGCTCGGGGTTCCGGGTCAATCCGGGAATCTATTAAATTAACTAATTAAAAACGAGAGAAAAATATGAAGAAAAAAAAACGTCCCCGAGAGCAGTCACCTGCTTGTTTATCTGGAAATGATACCTCGCAGAAGTTGATTGCGCCTTTCACTAGGCACTGTAAGACTAAAATGTTTATATCTTTTATTATTATTATCCTGCGAATTGTTGTTATCTATGTTGACAGTGCGTGTTTAAAAACGTTCTTTATGTAATTTAATCTAATAAAGTAATAACAATAAATCTAGGTAAGACCTACTTAAACTGGTGATTCATTTTTTATGATGTGTAACATAATTTTACTCGCAATTTGTTGTTTCATTCAAGCTTTAATTGAAAAACAGAATGGAATCAAATTCGAACAATTCAAGCAACTTCAATCGATATCCGATTTATTTTACACGGAAATATCGATCAAAAAGACGAAGGTAAGTTGAGCGACCGTACCATCAAACTACTATAAACGATAATCTCAAATTTCCAGAGACATCCCGTTTCTACGTCGCCTCTTCCCGACCCCAGGAGGCCGCCCCCAACTGCGTCCCCTCTCGTCACCGCACCTACCACCCTCGGCGCTCTCTATCCTTCGTGGCGGCTGGTCAAGCGCCCTGCTCGCCCTCTGCTTGGCCCACACCACTACCTGGCTGCTCTTCGCCGCTCTTTGGCGTCTTCTCGAAGCAGCCCACAACACCAACTACCATCACAGCCGCGAAACCTCTTGTCTGGAAGGCGTGCAAGGCTGGGCCGGCTACCTCCTCTTCAGCATAGAGACCCAGACCGGGATCGGGTATGGTGTACGACAGCCCAGAGGCATCGGAGGCAGCTGCGGCGTGGGGGCGGCTTTGGTTGGGCTGCAGGCGGTCGTGGGGGCGGCTGTCGGTGGGGCTGTCATGAGTATCGTGTACGCCAAGATGAGCGGACCCGGCAGGGGCGGTGGGAAGGAAGTGTGGAGTAGAAAGGCGCTTGTGAGTATTTTGTTTTACTTTCTCTTTAGTTGGAAGAGTCTTGAGAGAGACCATAACTTGACTAAGACCAAGACCAAGACCAAGACTACCATAGTCTTGTTCTTGCTCATCATTTACCACTCCCCCCAACCCAAATTTGGCACCAGTTTTATCACCCAATTGGCAACATCTTGTTAGAGAGAGAGGTCCATGTTATATAATATTACCCCTAGTGGATTGTTTTTAGACGAAATCTCACCCTTAGCTTTATGCCGCGTTGTAATTACAAGAGAAAACATGCTTTGTGCTTTATACGAGCCGTGTATTGATGTAAAACAACAAATCCTAAATCAACACCGCCGAGGAGATCGTTTTTAACGAAAGCATGACGTTATAATGATTTGATTGCGGTTCATTTAGCGGAACGTTGCCCGCTTCTACGTCCAATGTTTGTATTACCTCTGACCAGGTATAATGGACAAGCCGAAGGCCGGCGTCCGCCGCCCCATCAACGTAGACGTGTGTACGTTACATACTGACGTTATACATTACTCACACCTGCCCAGGTTTGCGGGTGAAACCGAAACTGGAATGGAACTCGATTCGCGTTTGAATTAAAGATAAAACACTTCTCCGTTTCATTTCCATAGCGCGCACGCGGGGTTAATTTATGGCCGGGAACTGACGGGCCCGTGGACCGCTCCGGGATGTCAGGTAGGGGCGAAACAGGGTTTTTATGATTGGAAAAGCGTTCTCGTGTAAACAGAATGATTGATTTACTATCAATTTGCATTATGAATTCGGCATATATCGAAGGGATGAAATACGGCTCCCTTGTCACAAGTTAACGGCGCGAAAAATAAAAACAATTGATATTTAAGGGTTGCGGGAAGGGACGGGAAAGGACGGGACGGGCAGGTGTTTTTCTTCTCTCCCTTCTCACTGTTGTTTTTTTCCAATATTGTCTCATGAGAGTAATTTCATCTATTAATTGTTGTCACAGCATATGTCATCTGTCAATTGTCACTTGTCATAAATCTAACCTTACAATTAGTTGATAGGTACACGGTACACTTAGTTGTTTGAAAAAAGCATTGTCTTTAAAGCACCACGCACGGTTGGAGTCTTCAAGATGACGGTAATAAATTCAATTGAGATGAGCTTCTAACTTCCATCCCTTCCTTCCCTCTACACGCACATGCAAAAGGAAAGTGAGAAAGGAAGAGAAGAAAACACTTGGTCACTCGAAGTCGTCGAGCGAAGTCGCATCTTCGAGATTCGCAATTTTTTTTTACATTTTTTGCACATTTACTGCGCATCTACCTCCTCCTGTTTCCCTTTGGTCTAAGCCCTGGTCCTTCATCCTATAATCAAAACCATCATTAGTAAACATTCCCCTAAACATTGGGCCTTCGAGCCGCATCAAACAAGGGACAATATAGAAAAAAAATTGGCCTCAATTACGGCCTCCTCTCGACTATGTCAGTTGTCATTTGTCATTAACTATCAATTCGAAGTTTTACTCTTCGTTTGTTGAGAAAAGTGAATTGGAAAATTAAAAAACAAACTTATAAAGCGCAAACTGAGAAGGATACGATTAACAAACCGTCATAGTTTCTAACCTAACTTACTGTCACTTATTAGTGAGCTATTATTTGTCAACTGTCATCATTAACTGTCAATTATTGCTTGGTTAGGGTAAAAACGATCTTCCCAGAGCGCAATAAGTCAAAAGTTTGTGACCGTTTAAAAGAATAAAATTTGGCTTCAATTACGACCGTTTCTCGATTATGCCATTGACTCACTTGTCATTTGTCATCTGTAACTGTCAAAGATTACTTCATTTGCAGTTTCACTCTTCGTTTGTTTAAGAAAGTGAAATAGAAAATTAAAAAACAAAACTTATAAAGCGCAAACTGATGAGAAGGATACGATTAAAAAACCTTCATATAGTTTTTAACCTAACTTACTGTCAGAACTGTCACTTATCACTTATCAAACAGCTGTCACTTGTCATCGATTTTTCAAACTTGATCCTTGACGTTTCATTATCGCTATAGTAGTTTTGATAAGACTAGTAACGCCCATTTTCCTATAATAATTTTCGCTATACGTAACTGCCTCATCAATAATCCCGATCTAATTCTAACACACATAAACTATCTCGATCCCTTTTTATTCGAGAGAGCAGGATATAAATCTCGATTCATTTCAGATTTGTCAACGAGACGGGCAATTCTGTCTGATATTCCGTGTGAGAGACACGATGGGTCGCTACCAGTGCCGCAACAACATCCGAGCGTATCTCTTGAAAGGCAAGCAGCGACGGGGAGATCCCCTCCTGATATCCCTCAACCTCCGGCCGTACGGCATGCTGATGTGGCCAGTGGAAGTCGTCCATCAGGTCACAAAGGACAGTCCTTTATGGGACGTCTCGGCCAGAGACCTTATTATGAGAAGGTTGGTACGCGCGATATCATCAAACCCTTTGTAACGTCTAACGTCCCTGCTCCAGCTCGCAATAATAGCCCATTGTGTCGGAAAACACGTGTCAGAACTGGGGGACGCTCGGACGACCGACCAAATCAGCGCCTCTATTATTGGAAACGGAGTTTGTTTGTCGCCTTTCATAACTCCCACTCCGGTTACATTACTCTGTCATTGTTACTGTTATTATTTCTTCATTATCGTCATCGCTGTTCCTTTTTAATTAACAGGTTCGAGATAATCGTGACGATGCTGGGGGAGTCCGCCTCGACCTGCATCACGTCCTCGACGAGCACTTCTTATCTGAGCAAGGAGATTTTATGGGGGCACAGGTTCAAGTCTTGCGTGGAATACTCCAAGAAGCATCACTGTTACGTCGTCGATCATCAATTATTCAACGAGACGGAAGAAGTTATGACGCCACTTTGTAGCGCGAGGAGATTGCAGGAAGTTGTTGAGGAGGTGATTGATGGAGACTTGGAGAGCTTCTTCAGGGACAGCTCCAGTCCCAGTGATTGTACTGCGCCTATTATTGATCCCTCATCTTTGGTGGTCACACTAACGCCACCCACTCCTACTGATGAGTCCAACATTGATGTACACTTTCGTTGCGATGAAGATACCACAGCTACAACTAGAACTGACTCGATGAAGAGTGAACCGATCGATCTTACTGCAGAAAATAATCGAGATGAAGATGAAGAAGTGGTGGTAGAGGAAAATGGAGAAGAAAAAGAAGAAGGTAGTGTCCTTGAAGAGAAGGACAGTAAAATGGTGTTAAATTTAATAAGGGAAGTTGGAGGGGATCAAAGTTTGAGCGTTGCAGAAACAGGTAACATCGACAACCTCTTAAACAGTCTACAAGAGTTTGTTTCGAATCAGGTCAGCGAGGGAGTCGATTTGGAAGAGAATTCTTACCTAGAAACATCTTTATGAATGAAATTTGATTTGTTTTTAATAAAAATTAGAAATAAAATTGTTGTTTTTTTCAAAGTTCGCAAAAACCCATCCTTCTCACCACGATTTAGATCGCAGTTTTCTGTTTTTTCGGCATTTGGACATCTGTAGCAGGTAGCCTGGTACCGACATGTTGGCTATTTATCCCCTCGGAGCTCACATCAGGCACTACCTACAATAATACTCACAGGTCTGAGCTCAAACGGCTTTCCTAAAACGGGAAATCCCAAATCTGTCGGGCGGTCATATAACCGATATGGCTGTGACACTCGGTCCAATAGCTACATTCGACGCTTAGGTACACATTTCGCAGAAATCTACTGGCACTGGGGAGCCTTGTGCTCTTAATTATGCGAAATAAAAGTTTATTTATAAAAAATTATTTTTATAAAAATGGTCATATCTTTGAAAAAAAAGAACTTACAGCACTAGCACTGCGGTAAGAAAATTTACTACTCTTAAGAAGTGAATTATAGCAAAAACGTACAGCATGATCCGAATACGCAAGGTATTGATGATAACTGATGGTCACAACCAACTCTTGTTGGTCGTTTGATGAGCGTTGATTGCTTACTATTGCAGTGTCACGTTCATCAACCACTGTTTGTTTTATAAATACAAATACTTGTCTTGTAAGTTCCTTCTTGATCAATCACAATAATACCAAAAATTATTTAATTTTCAGCATTGAGGGATACGAAGTATGATTTCATGTATGAAGTGATAATTATTGTGGGAGCCTGGCCTGAAAGAGTCCGGAAGAAGGGGAAAGCGTGTGTGGCACAAAGGGTTCCCTCTGTCAATAACGGAGGACAGGCTGGAGGAAACCGAAGGGTTCGATCACCGTTCCCCCGCTCAGTTGCACTGCAGCCCCGTGTGCCCGGAACTCTCCATGTCTTCTTTGTCAACGAAATATAAATTAATTCTTGTGCTCGGGGAGATTTTTCCGGCAGAATCGCCGATTCTGAATATAAAGCAGGCCCCGCCGTCTCTAAAATTTATCTAAAAATTATAACAGGAAATTCGAGCGGTAACAGTCTGTAAGTCTTGCTTCTCGCTTATTTAATTTTGAGTTAGGACTTCATTTTATGTAAATTTAATCTCCTGAAGAAATGCGTTGGAAAAATATTAATATAGGATAGACAAATATTGAATGTCTAATTTTTTTTGCCCTTGCGTTACTTTGCTTAGCTCATAGCTTGGCTTTACTCGTCGCAAATATAGAAACCTGGACGGATTAAACGTGTTATTAAAGAATGTAATGGAACATCCTCTTCAAAAAACCTTAATTACTATTACTGGACGTCTTTATGTTGAAATAAGTCCAATTTAACCTAACCTAATATACTTACCACAGGATTTTTATAAAGGAATGCCATTCTTGTTAATTGGTTTTGTAGCTGTAACATAAATCGCACTTATGAGAAATCCCTCCCTGGATTACAGCCCCTAATCCCCAACCCGTATCAGTGCTTATCATTAGTAATACAAGAAGAATCCGCCTGTAGATATCACTTTCATATTTTAACCACTGAAGGTTTTTGTAGCGGATTGTGATTGTACATTGTAGCGGAAATCTAAACAATGAACCCTTTTTTAATTCTTACTTCTTACCTATTATTTAGATATCGTTCCTATTGAAAAATACACAGTTAGTGCATCGTTTAATTTGCCTCCTATTTTTTCATAGTGTATTAGAGAGTCGATAGCACACAAACATTGCAGAGAATCCTAAAATTTTCTCAAAATTCCCTGTGAAATGAAATTCCCAGACAAGCAAGCTAGCAGCTAATAGCAATAGATAAGAGCTAAGGATACATTCACTAGGTTTTCCCCTGTCACACATTTACGACCTCGGGAAAAGACTCCGCTAGGTGGTAGTTGTGTAAGGCCGGAAAAGTAGGGTAACGCGGTCGTGTTTACTGTAATTTACGCCGCCTTTGGTTCCTGTAATTCACTCTCCAGGCACCGATCTTCTTTATTTAGGATCTATGAGCCGCCCCTAAGACTACCATGAGATAATGAAAATGAAATGTTCACAATAATGAAATGTAGCTGAATTATAATTACTCAGGGGGTCAATCTAAGTTATCTCTCTCCTTGGACAAGGGTTTTCTCACAAATGAAGGGCCCTCATTTCTTCAATGTGCAAGCAAAAGGTGCAGGATTGAATGAACATCTTGATCTGTGCAGCCTAGGTTACGAGATATGATAATACTTGGTGAGTCATCTCCTCACTAGAGGTGACAGAATCCTATTAATATCTAGGAACAGTGAAGTTAGCTCCATAAATACTGGATTTGCACCCTTTTTATGGGGATAAGATTTGGATGCAGTAGAATGGAAACAGATCGTAGTAGAACTTTTAACATTAAAGCGCTCTGTATTCTTCATCGATCGATAGAATTGATTAATGCAGGTAAAGAAATGAAGCCCCTTTATCCTGTTTAGATTTCATGACAGAAACATCTCTCTACTTCAGGGGAACCAAAAAAAAAAGCTGGAGAAACATATCTAAACCGCTAGCACTGGCACTGGAACCACTCCCCCGACCGTTCCGCTTCCACCAGAAGCGACGTATAAAACGTGGTTTTAGAATAATAATTGCAGCTAGAGATACACAAGGCGCTAATCCTCGGGGGCTTTTTGCGGAGCGACCTAAGGCGATTAATCATCCCTCTGATGTACAATTCAGGGAAAAATGAATTCGTGGAATCAGTTCATTTCAGCGCGGCCATTTATAAGGAGCACGACCGCATAAAAAACGCCCCAACACCGACCAGAGACTCTTGCTTCCAGTCCAACAGCTCCGGCCCCCGACATGTTTACAACCGCCCGGGGATGTTTGTGATGGTGTCGATAGTGATAGCGTAACTGATACCTACTTAGAGAGGGATTGCTTTTCGCTTGCCCTTTCAACGTCATCCCCATCCTCGCTAATAATCCCATCATCGATTATTATCATTAGATTAGAGCGTAATTATTTTACACCTAAGAACTCGAGTGTATTAGATTACCGATCGTGACTTCCGTCATCACAATAATGCCTCGTCGTGTCATCTCCATTTTTATTAATCTCGGGAGTGAGGCAAGAATTCTGTTTTCTTCTTCTTGGAGGCTGTCAACACCTCAAATCTACATGGGGAGGCGGCTTTTAAGATATTATTTCTCCAGGAAGGGCTCCGACTGGAAACTTGAAATCTTGAGAGACTCCCACTTGTGAGAGATTCGACTAAGCGTCGCTTCGAAAGAATGAACGACTTAAAAGTGGCGGACAATGAAAAATTGAAATCGAGCCATAACTCCCGGGACTTAGATCCAATCTATCCCATGATGGAAAGTATCGTTTAGGGTTCTCTCTCATATATAGTTCCTTCTGATGAATTAGGAGATTTCTGTCTCTCTCTTAAATGGTTTTTTAAGAAACATCATGTCGCTTCCGGTTAATGAGAGGTGATCCTGTGATTGATCTTTTTTATCTTAATTTTTTACACCTCCACATATAAGCACTCCAGTGTTTAGGAATGCTATGGAGGTTCATTGGTGTGCAGTAAATATTTATTTCCCTTAATTTTAAACTGATATGGATGAAGGGAGCAGCGCGGGACGAGCACCAATTCATGTAGCGAATGCCAAAATATCGCAGCTCTGAAGAGAAACGATTTTTGGCGTTATGACAGTGAGCACCCATCGTTTGACGTGTACAGATCTAGCCGGAATTAGGGTGGCAATTTCCCTTAAATCAGTTCCCCTGGATATAGATACCGATAGAACAGGAAAAGGTCATCCACCAACTCTGGCTCTGCATGGCACCACTGATAGGTCACCTCGAGTACTTTCTGAAGAACCCTAGAAATGGTCGCTTCAGATCTTCCTTTGATCAGAATGACCAAGAACGCTTGGGGGAAATCTGTGCTTCAATGGCAAAATTTCCTGATAACAAATAAAACATGCTCGGGAAGAGTTCAGGTTTTCGACCAATAATTTTACTTCGTATTTTTACCACTTTTGGGTTTTCCGGTTATATCTCAAAAACAGTGCGTTGTAGGGAAAAATTTTCTTATAATAAATAAAAGCTCCTAAAATTATGTAAAACTTTGATTTTGTACGTTTTCTCAAATTCTAAACCGTCCGTTTCCGAGCTACACGCTGGGAAAGAGTCGAGATTATAGAAACCAATCATTTTATTTCATTTTTCCCCACTTTTTAGTTTTCCGGTTATATCTCAAGAACGGTTCGTCCCAGGGAAAATTTTTTCTATAATAAATAGAAGCTTGTAGAATTATGTAAAACTTTAATTTTTACGTTTTCTCGAACTCAAAATCGTTTTCGAGCTACACGCTCGGAAAGAGTCGAGGTTATAGAAATCAATCATTTTATTTGATATTTTCACCACTTTTTAGTTTTCCGGTTGTATCTCAAAAACAGTGCGTCACTGGGAAAATTTTTCTCTAATAAATAAAAGCTCGTAAAATTAGATAAAACTTCGATTTTGTACGTTTTCACGAATTCGCAACCGTTTTTGCGCTACACGCTCGGAAAGAGTCGATTATAGAAACCAATTTCATAAATTCCCCACTTTTTAGTTTTCCAGTTATATCTCAAAAACGGTGCGCCGTAGGAAAAATTTTCTTATAATAAATAAAAGCTCCTAAAATTATGTAAAACTTTGATTTTGTACGTTTTCTCAAATTCTAAACCGTCCGTTTCCGAGCTACACGCTGGGAAAGAGTCGAGATTATAGAAACCAATCATTTTATTTCATTTTTCCCCACTTTTTAGTTTTCCGGTTATATCTCAAGAACGGTTCGTCCCAGGGAAAATTTTTTCTATAATAAATAGAAGCTTGTAGAATTATGTAAAACTTTAATTTTTACGTTTTCTCGAACTCAAAATCGTTTTCGAGCTACACGCTCGGAAAGAGTCGAGGTTATAGAAATCAATCATTTTATTTGATATTTTCACCACTTTTTAGTTTTCCGGTTGTATCTCAAAAACAGTGCGTCACTGGGAAAATTTTTCTCTAATAAATAAAAGCTCGTAAAATTAGATAAAACTTTGATTTTGTACGTTTTCACGAATTCGCAACCGTTTTTGCGCTACACGCTCGGAAAGAGTCGATTATAGAAACCAATTTCATAAATTCCCCACTTTTTAGTTTTCCAGTTATATCTCAAAAACGGTGCGCCGTAGGAAAAATTTTCTTATAATAAATAAAAGCTCGTAAAATTATGTAAAACTTTGATTTTGTACGTTTTCTCAAATTCTAAACCGTTTTCAAGCTACACGCTCGGAAAGAGTCGAGATTATAGAAACCAATCATTTTATTTAATATTTTTTCATATTTTGGTTTTTCGGTTATATCTCAAAAACGATGCGTCGTAGGGAAAATGTTTTTATAATAAATAAAAGCTCGTAAAATTATGTAAAACTTTGATTCTATACGTTTTCTCGAATTCTAAACCGTTTTCAAGCTACACGCTCGGAAAGAGTCGGAAGTTTTTGAACACAAATATTTTATTTAATATTTTCCCCACTTTTTAGTTTTCCGGTTGTATCTCAAAAACGGTGCGTCGTAAAGAAAAATTTTCTTATAATAAATAAAAGCTCGTAAAATAATGTAAAACTTTGATTTTATACTTTTTCTCTAACTCTAAACCGTTTTCTAGCTACACGCTAGGAAAGAGTCGATATTATAGAAACCAATCATTTTATTTAATATTTTCCCATATTTTGGTTTTCCGGTTATATCTCAAAAACGATGCGTCGTAGGGAAAATTTTCTTATAATAAATAAAAGCTCGTAAAATAATGTAAAACTTTGATTTTGTACTTTTTCTCGAATTCTAAACCGTTTTTTAGCTACACGCTTGGAAATAGTTGAGGTTTTTGACACCAATCATTTTCCTACGTATTTTTACCACTTTTGGGTTTTCCGGTTATATCTCAAAAACTTTCCGTTGTAGGGAAAACTTTCCTTATAATAAATGAAAGCTCGTAAAATTATCTAAAAGTCAAATTTTGTACGTTTTCTCGAATTCTGAACCGTTTTCGAGCTACACGCTCTGAAAGAGTTGAGGTTTTTGAAATCAATAATTTTACTTCGTATTTTTACCACTTTTGGTTTTTCCGGAAGCATTTCCTTATAACAAATAAAAGCTCGTAGCTTTATACAACATAAATACTACATCTAATTACATGACAATATTATAAATAATGTATAACAAAAACATATCAAAACAGTATCTACAATAATCAATATCATCGGGGAGAATCCTTTCAAGATATTTAGAAGCAGAAGCTATTATTGCCTCGAATGTTTCGGGAATGGAAAGCGAAAAGTCCAGAACAAACTTTTTCACGAAAATCATTCCAGAGGACGCTAGTGTTTTTATAAGCAGTCTGAGAGAGTTCTCATAGTTGAATAAGTATCTAAAGAAGCATTTTCATCAAAAAGTACCTATATTAAGGGCATTTTACTTTAGGTAATAATTCATAATTGTTGCAAATATCCATCCATCTATAACGTGGGCATACCTGCCTGTCAGTGTTAGGTTTCATGTATTTTCATCATCAAAGATGATGAATTTTACGGCACCCAGTTTTATACACATCCAGAGTAATAAAAGGCGAAGTTTCTCCGAGAAAACCGAGACAAGTTTACACGCAGATATTACGAGGGGGTCATGAATTTTACATGGACCTACTTTGGAAGCTGCAGCCTCGCCGGTATCGAACAATTTAATAAATGTCTTGTTTTTGTGTATCTACCTGCTTGCCCATCGGCGACGCACTCCTCGGAGTGAGATCTTTTTATTTAATACATTTAAGACGGGGAATCGGAAACCGAACGACGCGACAAAGGAAGAGGAATGTTATATTAAGGACGATATTATTAATAATTCATAATGCGAAGCTTTGGTGCAGGGATTTACAGCGGGGAATCTCTCTTTTACCGTCCCCTTACTCGAGACGATCTTTCCGAAAATTATAAATTAATTTCACATCGTGATCTTCCTTAATAATACCAAAGAGCAAGGACCGGTGCATTCTTCCTCTAAATGGTTTCATTATTCTAGAATTAACAACAGTAACATCTCGCAAAAACGATCTCAAACCACTCACCCTGCTAAATTTCCACGCACGATTTAATAAACAAGATCTTTTCAATTAGACACGCATAGGTACATGTCAAAAAATGCTACAAGCATAATAATAATAATAATACTTTTAAAGTAGGATACAATAAAATACCAGAAAGCTCATATGTGTAAGTACTTACTGAGAGGAGTATTGCTGCGACACATCAATCACTGATGACGATACGAGTTGATTTGATTGTTTCTTAACCAGTCGAAAAAATAATGGCAACTTATTGTAACTTATTTGTACTGATGCAGCTACGTCCGAGTAACTATAGACTACAGGTAACACGTCTCCACATGCGAAATTCGATGAAGAGGAAGTTTAATCATGTATAGCCCTAGCACCGGACAAGGTGAGCGTCAGTCTAATCATCGCGCCATGCATGGACAATTATATTATTCAGACGAGAACAATTTCGGCCACGATCCATTGAATATTAAATCGCCATTGACGGACGTTAGTGGCTTGATTTACGTATTCTGCCCGTACAATAACAAACGACCTTAAGGGGTACGAGGGTTATTATTGTTATTGTCTTCATTTAGTTGACTCACACTCCATAATTGTTATTATTATCATCATAATGATCGACTAATTCCCGAGTTCGATTGACGATTACACGTGCACTGCAGCAAGCGTGATTGAATTGCTAAAACTATTTTATAACTTAAATGTGATATGGTCACTGTGACTTTCTTTTGAACTCAGTCACTATGTATGTAAGTAAGTATACCTATATAAAGTTATTTCAGACTCTTTTAATTATAATTATTTTGTACTCTCCACACTAGACTAATTATTTATTTGAACAATAATTATGTACTAATATTTATTTATATATTTATAGGCACACTTTACTTTTATAGTTTTTATTACAATTTTCGGGGATTAATTTTTTGAACTGAGCAGAATAGGTATTGTAGGAAATAGGAATATATTTTCTGATTCCTTAAAGCGATTCTTTCAGAAACTTATTCAATGTGCTTAGGCTGTTAACGTACCAAAAGTCCTGACGTCTAGATAACGGAAATAATAGGGAAGAGAGAGGGAAGGTCCCAGTTCGGAGGTTTCCTGTCATATCTAAAAAACGGTGCGTCGTTAGGAAACATTTCCTTATAATAAATAAAATCTCGTAAAATTATGTAAAACTTTAATTTTGCACGTTTCCTCGAATTCTAAACCGTTTTCGAGCTACACGATAGGAAAAAGTGGATGTTTTCGAAACCTCATTTTCGAGCTCATTTTACTTCATATTTTCCCCACTTTTTGGTTTTCTAGTTGTATCTAAAAGACGGTGCGTCGTAGAGAACAATTTTCTTATAACAAATAAAAGCTCGTAGAATTATCAAAAACTTTTATTTAAAAGGTTTTTTCTGAATTCTCAACCGTTGTTGAGGTACACGGTCGGAAATAGTTCAGGTTTTTGGAACCAATAATTTTTTTTTCTTTTTTTCATTTTTTCCACTTTTTGGTTTTCTGGTTATATCTCAAAAACGATGCGTCGCAGGGAAAAATTCTCGAGTAAAAAATCAGAACCCGTAAAATTATCTAAAACTTTATTGCTGAAGGTTTTTTTCGAATTCTCAACCGTACTCTAGCTACACGCTCGGGAATAGTTGAAGTTTTCGAAACAAATAATTTAGTTCGTATTTTCCTCACTTTCAGATTTTCCGGTTATATCTCAAAAACGATGCGTCGCAGGGAAAAATTCTCGAGTAAAAAATCAGAGCCCGTAAAATTATCAAAAACTTTATTGCTTAAGGTTTTTTTCGAATTTTCAACCGTACTCGAGCTACACGCTCGGGAATAGTTGAAGTTTTCGGAACAAATAATTTAGTTCGTATTTTCCTCACTTTCAGATTTTCCGGTTATATCTCAAAAACGATGCGTCGCAGGGAAAAATTCTCCAGTAAAAAATCAGAGACCGTAAAATTATCTAAAACTTTATTGCTTAAGGTTTTTTTCGAATTTTCAATCGTACTCGAGCTACACGCTCGGGAATAGTTGAAGTTTTCGGAACAAATAATTTAGTTCGTATTTTCCTCACTTTCAGATTTTCCGGTTATATCTCAAAAACGATGCGTCGCAGGGAAAAATTCTCGAGTAAAAAATCAGAGCCCGTAAAATTATCTAAAACTTTATTGCTTAAGGTTTTTTTCGAATTTTCAACCGTACTCGAGCTACACGCTCGGGAATAGTTGAAGTTTTCGGAACAAATAATTTAGTTCGTATTTTCCTCACTTTCAGATTTTCCGGTTATATCTCAAAAACGATGCGTCGCAGGGAAAAATTCTCGAGTAAAAAATCAGAGCCCGTAAAATTATCTAAAACTTTATTGCTTAAGGTTTTTTTCGAATTTTCAACCGTACTCGAGCTACACGCTCGGGAACAGTTGAAGTTTACGGAACAAATAATTTAGTTCGTATTTTCCTCACTTTCAGATTTTCCGGTTATATCTCAAAAACGATGCGTCGCAGGGAAAAATTCTCGAGTAAAAAATCAGAGCCCGTAAAATTATCTAAAACTTTATTGCTTAAGGTTTTTTTCGAATTTTCAACCGTACTCGAGCTACACGCTCGGGAACAGTTGAAGTTTACGGAACAAATAATTTAGTTCGTATTTTACCCACTTTCAGATTTTCCGGTTATACCTAAAAAACGATGCGTCGCAGGGAAAAATTCTCGAGTAAAAAATCAGAGTCCGTAAAATTATCTAAAACTTTATTGCTTAAGGTTTTTTTCGAATTTTCAACCGTACTCGAGCTACACGCTCGGGAATAGTTGAAGTTTTCGGAACAAATAATTTAGTTCGTATTTTCCTCACTTTCAGATTTTCCGGTTATATCTCAAAAACGATGCGTCGCAGGGAAAAATTCTCGAGTAAAAAATCAGAGCCCGTAAAATTATCTAAAACTTTATTGCTTAAGGTTTTTTTCGAATTTTCAACCGTACTCGAGCTACACGCTCGGGAACAGTTGAAGTTTACGGAACAAATAATTTAGTTCGTATTTTCCTCACTTTCAGATTTTCCGGTTATATCTCAAAAACGATGCGTCGCAGGGAAAAATTCTCGAGTAAAAAATCAGAGCCCGTAAAATTATCTAAAACTTTATTGCTTAAGGTTTTTTTCGAATTTTCAACCGTACTCGAGCTACACGCTCGGGAATAGTTGAAGTTTTCGGAACAAATAATTTAGTTCGTATTTTCCTCACTTTCAGATTTTCCGGTTATATCTCAAAAACGATGCGTCGCAGGGAAAAATTCTCGAGTAAAAAATCAGAGCCCGTAAAATTATCTAAAACTTTATTGCTTAAGGTTTTTTTCGAATTTTCAACCGTACTCGAGCTACACGCTCGGGAACAGTTGAAGTTTACGGAACAAATAATTTAGTTCGTATTTTCCTCACTTTCAGATTTTCCGGTTATATCTCAAAAACGATGCGTCGCAGGGAAAAATTCTCGAGTAAAAAATCAGAGCCCGTAAAATTATCTAAAACTTTATTGCTTAAGGTTTTTTTCGAATTTTCAACCGTACTCGAGCTACACGCTCGGGAACAGTTGAAGTTTACGGAACAAATAATTTAGTTCGTATTTTACCCACTTTCAGATTTTCCGGTTATACCTAAAAAACGATGCGTCGCAGGGAAAAATTCTCGAGTAAAAAATCAGAGCCCGTAAAATTATCTAAAACTTTATTGCTTAAGGTTTTTTTCGAATTTTCAACCGTACTCGAGCTACACGCTCGGGAATAGTTGAAGTTTTCGGAACAAATAATTTAGTTCGTATTTTCCTCACTTTCAGATTTTCCGGTTATATCTCAAAAACGATGCGTCGCAGGGAAAAATTCTCGAGTAAAAAATCAGAGCCCGTAAAATTATCTAAAACTTTATTGCTTAAGGTTTTTTTCGAATTTTCAACCGTACTCGAGCTACACGCTCGGGAACAGTTGAAGTTTACGGAACAAATAATTTAGTTCGTATTTTACCCACTTTCAGATTTTCCGGTTATATCTCAAAAACGATGCGTCGCAGGGAAAAATTCTCGAGTAAAAAATCAGAGCCCGTAAAATTATCTAAAACTTTATTGCTTAAGGTTTTTTTCGAATTTTCAACCGTACTCGAGCTACACGCTCGGGAATAGTTGAAGTTTTCGGAACAAATAATTTAGTTCGTATTTTCCTCACTTTCAGATTTTCCGGTTATATCTCAAAAACGATGCGTCGCAGGGAAAAATTCTCGAGTAAAAAATCAGAGCCCGTAAAATTATCTAAAACTTTATTGCTTAAGGTTTTTTTCGAATTTTCAACCGTACTCGAGCTACACGCTCGGGAACAGTTGAAGTTTCCGGAACAAATAATTTAGTTCGTACTTTCCCCACTTTCAGGTTTTCCGATTATGTCTCAAAAACGATGCGTCGTAGGGAAAAATTCCTGGATAAAAAATCAGAGCCCGTAAAATTATCTAAAATTTTATTTCCGTAGGTTTGAAGCTCGGTTTGAGGTTATACAAGATCGGAAAAATTAGAGGTTTTCCAAACTAATCATTTTACCTCAAATTTTTCCCACTTTCAGGTTTTTAAACTAACGAAGTTTTCCATGAATGACACGATGACATAAAAGTCTTCTTTTTACTTTTAATGGACTGACTCGAAATTATTCACCATATTTCAAACAAGTGAGACCGGAGACAAACGGGACCGGTGAAATCATCCTAATAGAAAAGTGTGGAATAAAAAAAAAGACGCTGGGGTGAGACTTTCAAGTTGGGAGAAGAGCGCCGGGGCTTCCAGGATGATAAATCTACCTATTCCTGCGACGACTCGCTCTCAAAAAGGCTTCGAACTACTCCGTACTATTGGTGTTATTATTTGTGAAGCCTTTGGCTATTGGCGAGGATGTAGGGATATTCCATATTTCCACGCAACGCAGACGAGTGTACGGTTTCAGTCATAAAAGTTAAACAGCCGAAAGCTTTTAGGCTTGACGTCTGACTGCTGCTTGCACGGTCGTGTAATGTGTTTGTGTGACTGCGCTCATATTTCCCGATCTATAACCACCAACACCAACACCAACCACCGCAGACTCTGGAGGAAAGGTGGAAACTAAAAGGCACTACTTGTCGTTCCTTCGATTTGGTCGATAGTCGATATGGTAATTTAAGTGGCAAGTCGCTCGTGGCCAGTCAGTCGCCTCGACGGTGAAAGACAAAGGAGTCGATTTAGCTTCTCTGCTCTGGCGTCTAAACTTGTTATTTTGCTATATTTTATTGCCGAAAATAAACTTGCATGAACGTGCTAGAAGGCAATTCGTAAGTTAACAAACGCTCTGGAATATTCTGGATTAGGTTTACCGGCCGGGGAAGGGGGGGCGGTTATGACATGTACACCCATCAGGCAGTAGTAACCTACTTAGTGTGTTCAATCCAAGTGTTGTTGTTTCTCGGGGCTGGTGCTTTGAAAATAATCGAGTTTATGGTGGAAAATCTGAATTAATAATAAATTCACAATTTTCTTGCTGACGAAATATGAAAGAAGGCCCCTTTGTTCAGCCACATCGATTTAACGCAATTCCGAATTTCACGTTGCGATTTTCCGCCGAGTTACCACCGGAGGAATATTGAATTGAATACGACGCGGGAATTTTTTAAGGAACGTTATTTACCTTCTCGATCGTCAACATGGTCGTGATAAGAATGAAAATGGAATGCTTGAACTCCAGTCGTCATTATTCGAGTTTACATGACGGCAGCCCGGGGCTCATATAAAGAAAGAACGAACCCTTGCGCCCCGAATGAGACTCGAGACCGGGAGAGATTTTAAGGACTTTAGCACCTCATTAACTCTATTCTTTTATCCGACTCCCGGGCAATTATTACGGCTACATTTTTCAACTCGAATCGTTACAATCTCATCTGGACGGTTAATACTTTACTGCCGCTTTTACAGAAACGGTGGAACGCGAGTCCACGTAAATATTTACGACGAGGTACGCCAGAAGAAAATTTCAATATTCCAAACGAGTTCGTTTCAAAGTTATGACACTGCAAAAGATTTTGAAAAAAAAGTCTTCAAAATCCCAAGCGGCTATATAAAAAAAAAACGGTTTTGTCACCATCAAATTGGTGATTGTCATGCAATAGTATATAGGTCGATCTCTAAGTTTCTCACGCAAAGCATTGAACTAGACATAATATGTAAAAGTAACATCTGGGCTGTCCTCAAAAACGATCATTTAAATGATAATTTAAGTTATCAATAAGGTCGATCAACGTCTAATTTTCCAGATCAAAGTATTATTCAAAATGGCGTTTTGATAGAGGAAATTTAGAATAATTGACAATAATAATAAGAAACAATTCCGGCAGTAAAAAGGATTTAAGGCTCCAAAGAGTTTATTTATTATTGAAATTAATCACCGGCTGGATAAAGGGGTTGTATTGTAATATTTAATTGATGACATCGAAAAAGGAAAAGGGCCTGCTCGGACTCGTTGATTTGATAAAAATGATCAATAGATCATTAGATCGCAGCTCGATTGACGGTTATCAAACATCAATGACTGTTACACAGCCTGTTATTACTTTTCCAAAACCGAATTTGAATGAATCATTAAAAATGTCAAATTTATTGAAAGTACCTATTTAAACATGTACCGGAAAAAGAAAAATCCGCGTGGTAGTATATATTTTATAATTATGCTACATCATGCGCGGCGGGAGGCGTGAGTAAAAGTAAGTATGTAAACTTTAAAATAATAAATAAAGGAGGTCTCCTCGGCGATGATACCACCATAGATGAATTTAAAAGACCTAATAAAAGAACTTCCCGGGCTCAAAGTTTAAAACAACTTCGGATAATCCGCGGAACATATCCAAAGGCATATGACGACGGCGAGTCTTGAACCCGTGAGGCAAATAAAGAAATCTCAACTTCCTCCGAAACTTCAACTTTTGAATGAATTTTAATGGGGATTTAACTGAAATCTCATCGCATTAAAGTCCGAAAAGTGTGTCACGTATTACCGTCGCAAGCTGTTTGATCATCGTCGTCTCGAACGGCCAAACAAATACAATCGAAAGTTTCATTTCGGGTACTTCGGTATAAGCACTTCACATGGAAATAAAACCAAACTTTTGTCTCTGGGAATCCCCGAGTAGCGGTTAGGTTGGAATTTTTTAATTAATTCTTTCGAATTCCTCAACCTCCATTTAGTAAATATGCGAAGTTTCATAATTTTTTCCTGGTATCTTTGGATCTTATTCAAGATTAAATCCCCGGGGATCCCTGGGAATCTCCGGTTCCGACCATGTTGGATTTTTTTTAAATTATTTTTTTCGAATTCCTCGACCTCGACATCATTTTACGAATTCTTTTTCCCCCTCTTCAGGTGTTAAAAAAGACGTGTTAATGACGTGTTAATGATGCATTCAAGACTCCAGGATTCCCGGATGAATTAACCATTTATGTCCGTATTCATCAAACTTCAAAATATAATTCTGGGGTTATATTTTGAATTTTCTGACAGCTGATTGGTCTAATGCTCAAACCCTACGAACGCTACGAATTTTAAACCAATGATATGTTCCAAAATATAACCCCAGGGGTTATATTTATTGATGAATACGGGCCTAAGTGCATAACCTTGCCATTACCTCGAAAGTCACTTAAAAGCGCGTTATAGAATCTAGTTGCTCTCTTAGTAACGGAAAATACCACCAGGTAGCAGAGACACGTCATTATTACGTCACATTTTAGTCAGAATTAGTCACTGACGTCAGCAACCTCTAAGCATGTACGCCTAAAACACAGTCTCAGTCTTCATGCATGTGATATATCACGCAATTCAAGACAACTAATTCGTGACGTAAAAAAGACATGTCAATGACCTGTTAATGATGCATTCAAGAATCCAGGATTCCCGGATGCATTAACCATTAAGTGCGTGTCCTTTCCATTACCTCTAAGGTCATTTAAAAGTGCGTTAAAGAATCTAGTTGCTCTCTTCGTAACGGAAAACACCACCATAGGTAGCAAAGACACGTCATTATTAAGTCATATTTTAGTCATAATTGGTCACTGACGTCAACAACCTTAAAGTAAGTACGTTTAAAACAGCGTATTAGTACCCGTGCATGAAATATATCATGTAAATAAGTAAAGACGACCAATTCGTGACGTAAAAAAGACGTATTAATGATGCATTTAAAAATCCAGGAATTTTGGATGAATTAACCTTTTCTGTAATGTATGGCCTTGGCATTAAGTCACTTAAAACCGGGTTATAGGTATCAGAATCTAGTTGCTCTCTTAGCAACGGAAAACATCACCAGGTAGCAAATACATGTCATTATTACGTCATATTTTAGTCATAATTGGTCGCTGATGTCACCAGTATGTACGTCTAATCACAGTTTTATTACCCATAATATATATGCATGCAATATATCAGGTAAGTAAAGACAACCAATTCGTGACGTAAAAAAGACGTGTGAACGACGTCATGTAGGGTAACTATGTCGATTTAACGTCGTAAATACGTGATATTTGAGATACGCAAGCCAAATTTAGAATCTGAGATCTGCTATTGTTATAGTTTGTTCTTTTTCTATTAAATATGACCTGATTTAGTTTTTTTAATGTCTTTTTGACGTCTTTATTTCATGTAACTTATTACATCAAACACCGAGAATGAATATAATATATCAAGGCGTAAAAGTATTTTGTCTTTCTAGAGACTCTCAATAGATATTTGCTTCTGTAGGCAAGGAAAGAAGGAATAAATTAAATAAAAATGTTATTGTTTCTCAGTCTTCTCTAGACATTCGTGAAATAACAACTGCGTTATGGTTATGTTTACGCTAAGGTAAACGTATTATTTAATGTTAATTATGATTTCCATTTAATATTTTCTCTTCTCCCTTGATATGTTGAGGTCGTGTGTAGCTTTTTAATTAAAGTTACCTGTCAGAAACAACATTAATTCACATACGATTTAAATAACATAACATACCGCATACAAGAAAAAAATATATGCTATACTTATTCCACCATTTCTTGTACATACATTAACATGACCAAAAAAAAATTGAAAGTCCTGCTGGTAGATACTAGCACATCTCGCGAAAACATGCATGAAAGCATATCTCTAAATAGAAAATTAATTCATTTTTTTATTCATCCTCGTACCTTCCTACGCACAACACGCCTGGCTTTTAGTGCGTGCCGTATTTTTTCTTCGTTTTTAATTAAGAATAATATTCAGCATAATCTGAAGTAAATTTTAAAAAATCTAAAAACCATCTCTTCTAATTAAATAATAACACGAACAGGAGAAGTTTGAATGCCGACAGTATACCAGGCACCAGAGTCTGATCTCTTTTATAAAGAAAAAAAACTGAAAGTATTTCAACAAATTCCTGCCGTTATAAATTATGGAATACTGACGGGCAAATAATTAGAAAGTTTCGTTGAATCCGGTAACTTTTCCAGGCAAGTACGCCCTAATCCCCACAGTAACAAAGTTAAAGATTAAGCGATTAAGATGATTAGGTCATAACAAAAACCTGCCCCTAATACCTTGGCTCAAAGCGCGATAATCGTTGTACATAAAGACCAGCTTCCAAGGGCTCGCCCTTGATCACGTAGATCTAATGGGCCCTTCTTTCCGACCGCCGCACCACCCTTAATTCACCTCTCAAATGACAAACGATTAAATTTTAGCGCCCCCTTTCTCAAACCATCTGACGCATCCCCCCACCACGCTCTCGCCCGCGTACAACTCCAATAATAATAATAATAATAATTACTTATTCCCGCTCGATTTTTCCCCGATAACTCCGAGAATTTGCGTTTATTTTATTCCCTCCCCTCTCTGCTCGGCGTATAAATCGACGCGATTTATTAACATTAGTTCGAGAATTATTAACCACGCACGCACACCTTCATCTTGTGTAACGTTTCCTCCGTCCTAATCGTACGTTATAGCCGGGAGGAGTGAGGGGGGGGGGGGGGAGGGGTGAGGGTATACATACAGGTAGGTATTAAGTTTCAAGTGCAAGCATTAATTTAAGGAAAAGCGTATCAAGTTATCATTTATGACCGGGGATGATCGCGCCCTCGAAGGGCTAAGGGCCATAAAGCATCGGGAGTGCCACCCGGAAGATGATATACAGGAGTCAGTGAATCGATCGGGTCGGCAACCATGAAATTGCCTATACATTGCCCTAATATATCATAATATGGAAAAATAAAGATGTTGGAAAACCTATGCCGGAGCGTGTAAGGAAAACCCTCGCCTTGAATTTTCATTCATACGACTTTTATCCCCGCGATTTCGTCCAATTCTTTTACCGTCAATAACTTACGATTCCTGTTAATTGAACCAACTTGTTCAATTTTCCGGGAGGGTTAAAAAAAAGAGTTGAGGGTCTTTAATGATCAAACTGACATTAGTTATTTTATCCCGTAATTCTTACCCTTTTCCTACTCATGCCACTGGCTTATTAGAAAATATGAGATTTTTAGTCCACTAACGTAAAGTTCGCGTGAACGTTCCTCCCGTCCTTTTATTTTAATTTAGTTTTTTCTATCTCGCATTTAGAGGTTTTTAAAAAAAGGAAAATTCACGAAAAAATCAAATGACCTCCATTTTGAAACGGTTCGATTGGTTTTGCTTAAATGCTACACCAGACCACTCCTTGTGGATATCTTACTTACACAAAAATTTCAGATCCATAGATTGAACACTGCTACCACAAACAGTGTCTTATGGATGGCTAGTTAAAAATTTGAAGGGCCACTTTGTAGAAGCCACGCGAGTTTGGGAAACTTTTTTAACGAAAACGTGCAAACGAACTGTGCAAAATCGTAAACCGTTGCGTGGCATGATCAGCAATAAAAAAATCGCATATTTTTGACTTTTTGGAACTCGAGATGCTCGCAACTTTTTTTCTACGCGTCGTACCGACAAATGAATTACGTTATTGGAATCAGCGTCTCGAAATTAACCGGAAACGATATGTTGCACGGTAAATTTAGTTTTTTTTTGCTCTCCCCCTCTCCGCAAAAATACCTGCCCTAATTCTTGAATAACAACCGAAGAGGTGGGAAAAAGTCTTCGTAAAATGATGAAATTTCGCATATTTACTAATTCGAGGTCGAGGATCTCGAAAAAAAATAATGAAAAAAATAATGAAAAAAATTCCAACATTGCCGCAACCGGGGATCGTCAACCATGAAGATTGAGATCCGAATCTAGCCCTTGTATCGTGATATTTTCAGGGTCAAAGTCAACACTCAAGGTCGTCACCGCAAAATTTCAAACTACCAGACAAAGAAGAACCGAGGGCACGGGTACGTAAAACTAAGATCGCCAAATCCCTTGATGACAAGAAGATCATGGTGGGAGTTTTTCTCAACATAGAAGGAACATTCAACTTTCGATGCGGAGAGCTGAATTGATCTTCAGGCCGGTGAGGTAAACTCTGAAGCGACTATATCTAATATCCTTCAAGAAGCTCTACAAATTACTTATCAGTGGCGCGAGAGGGAACGGGTGTCTGTTAATCCTCGCAAAACTAGTTTACCAGAAGAAGAAGGTTGGAAAACCCAACACCACCCACTCTTCCAGGGGAAATTATACACTATTTGCGGAGGAAGCTGAATATCTCGGTGCTATGCTTGATAGAAGGCTATCACTCCCATCTGCAAAAATAATTCATAGAGCAAAGCTTTCCTTATGGAGTTGCGAAAAGATCTGTGGAAGAACTTGGGGGGTTAATGGTGATTAGATCAATGATCACATATGGCTGTGTAGCCATAGCTTGATAGCCTAAAGGCTTACAAGTCTTGACCAACATGAAGCCTCCGAGTTTACAAAAACAAGCATGACTATGAACTTGTGTCATGGAGACGATCAGTCTGCTGGACGACATTCTAAGCCACAGGGTTCTGAGTACGCCTTCAGGCATGATGCCATACTCAACTAATTACTACACTGCTTATTAAAGTCCTCTTTCCAAGCAGAGACGAATGGGAGAACAGCACAAACGACCTTATCAAAGCAGACCTCATACGGTACACCGCCTGGTCCAAGACTCCAACGGAAACTGGATCTGGAGCATTTGATGCCCGGTAGAGAAGAGATGAAATCCCTTGCAGCTCTAAACTGGTATGGAATTGTCAAAAAGCACCCAATGCAGTAGCTGAAAACAATAACTTGTTTCTGGTCTGGATTCCAGGTCACTCCGGCTTTGGAAAGAACGTAACTGCCGACTCTCTGAATGGAAGGGGAACCGGTAAATATCGTCAAAACAACAATCAACACCTGGGCAGAGAACAAAGTACTGCAGTACTGGTTTGGTCTACCAGGATTGGTTCAGTAAAGCTGTGGCTCGAGAAGGCCACTATTAAAGGACCATCATCAAAGACCAGAGCTAAGAAACTACTGGAGCTGCTCAAAACGACAAACCTTAGGGCCCTGATTGGCATATACAAAGGACATTGTAGAGTGAACCACCAGTCCCATTTACACAGGATGCCCCGCTCTGAGAAGAACCAAAAACCGCAAAAAAGATAATTTTCCGAGCAACCTGATCCGGCCAAAAACTCGCAACAAGGTTAATCTTCAGAGCTAACCTGAGCTGGCAAAAAGATAAATTTAGGACCTAGCTTGGGCTCGCAAAAAACGCTATTTAACAAAAACTCTTGCCAAAACTGAAGTCGATGATCATTATTGACAATTTGAGCGCATTTTGCCGATGCTTCAAGCGGAAGAGGTAGCAGGTCTGGCGTAGTATGATAGCTTCGAAAGATTCTGCTAGGAAACAATACCAGAGCTTGGTAAGACTAGGGAAGTAAGAGATGTTACCCAGGTGGCATTCCGGCACTCAGGGTCATGTAAGTTAAGTTCTTCTGTCTTGACAGTGAGATCTCCATAAGGATGGACTGTTTCTTCGGCTTAGGGTAACTCCGGAAATATAAGGGTTCCGAACTCGCACAAGAAAAGTTGGTTACATACCACAAGCATCATCTTTGCGTAAAATTCAAAATTATACGCAATGACAGCAGATGCATTGCCGTCCCTTCTACCACATTCATACCGTTTTCACGAAGAAAAGCGTTCACAGATCTGGACACGACAGATAGACTCTTCTTTACCAGCTACGAAGAAGTCAACATCGGTAGTGAAATCTCGCTCATTCAAGTCGGTGTCCATTATGGCCCTTCGTGAATATGATTCAAACTCAAACTAAAATCTCTCGACTCTTATCTCGTTAGCCGGTAATTAAGTGATTCGCCCTCATCGAGTGCAGCAATAACAAGCAGCGATTTCAAGCGACTCACTCTTCAAGGTGTAGAAGCCTATCTTAGATTAGTATCATTGAATAGCCTCTGAGTTGCCGTCAGATGGTCTCATGTAAAGGAAATGTTAACTGTTACATAGAAATGCTTTATAGTTATTTGTTTGATATAGTTGTTATAGTCATTATTTTGTCATAAACTAAATTCAGTGTCAAAATATAAGTCACAACAAAAATCAAAATTTGCCGCGACGGCTGCAACCGCCACCCGCAGCCGCGGCCGCTTAGCTTTGATGACCATTTTAATTACCCGAACCCGAGTCTACAGTATTTTTTTTAGCAAAATGTCGTGTGGAAACCTTTGTGATTTTTGACAAAACGTGACATTTTGTAATGTTTGGTTGTCATTTAATGAAAACGTATGATTGGTGATTTTATAGCGTATGTAGCAACCACCAATAAACAGTTTGTATGGCAACATATCTCATCGATCAATGAGAGCGACGAGGCATCAAATCAAATGTCATATTGTAACGACTCATCGTCATTAAAGTAATTAGCGCGAGAAAATTTCGCTTTCATTAATAATAAAAGCTGTTTTAATAAAATAACAACTAGTTTGAAACGGCTAGCGCCCCATAGCTTCCAATGACCATACCTAGAATTCCGAGCTCTGTTTGAAACTTCAAAGATTCGTAGATTCCGCTTAACCAGTAAACCGAGACCTGAAAGCGTAATCAACGGTATAAAAGGGCAAGCGCAGTCAAAAGATCTTATTATAAAGAAAGGACAGAATTAGTACGCGACTAGTTAATTCGGATTCGCCAAAATTGACGTCATGGTGGATAGACGCAGGAAGAACGCCCGGAACCGAGATGAGCAAAGGATTGAATCGCTTCCCTAGCTAAAGTGGTTTAATTACCTCAAACAGGGACAGTAGCTGTGTTTAATAATAATTATAATAATCAGCGGTCTATGGCCTTTAGCTTCACCAGCTATTTTGGCCAGAAATATTTACTCTGCTGAAAACTACAACAAGGTATTGAAACAAAATGGTAGAAAGAAAAAGCGCACGCTACAAAGAGCAACGCTAGCGTTTGTGAAAAAAAATAGAAGGTCGAAATAACAACAAAGTAATTAATTGAAATCTGGATCCAAGAGGAACGCAAAAAATGTAACTTAGGTATATAAACGTGATTTAAAATGAGAAAATTAATTACGATTTGAGCTCGATTTCAGCAATTATATTACCGAAGCAAAACTACCAGACTAAAATAAACATCAAAGCGTGCCGTCGCTTAGATATTTCCACGCTTTAAACCGACGACGGAACAACAAACAAGCAACATGCAAAAAGGGACAAGCAACAAGCAACAGGCAAAGAACAACGAACAGCAAACAAGAAACAACACACGGCGATTTCAATTCCAGTTAGGCAGCCAGACAAAAACCAACCGAATTGTATGCGTCTATTACTAACTGGGGATATTCAAAGTTAAACAAATTCCAGCAGCACACGCTTCGTTTCACCTTTAAATTCACAAGTCAAGCTACCTACCTATCTATCTATCCTCCTTGTCAGTAATTAAGGGTTGCCGAATTCCCGAATTCTCCCGTCTCCTCATTAACTGTGTAAAACATAAAGCCCTTCGAGTGTAAGTTACAATAGGCTAATAACGGCACTTCCCTTGTTTGGCATCCCTTTTGGCCTCGCCAAGGGATGAGAATTGAAGGAGACACTTAATTAACGTAAATACTGACGATTATTAGTGCCTCCCCGTCCCCATTAAAAATTGATCATCGTCGTCGTTATTCGTGTACTGACGCGAGCGAGACTTCCTCCATCCTCCTGCTCGTCCTTCACTCCTTCGTCTCGCTTATTT
This sequence comes from Malachius bipustulatus, assembly GCA_910589415.1. Taxonomy (NCBI): domain Eukaryota; kingdom Metazoa; phylum Arthropoda; class Insecta; order Coleoptera; family Melyridae; genus Malachius; species Malachius bipustulatus. The sequence goes on from OU342632.1 coordinate 17,716,027, forward strand.
GCGTTTTACGTTTACGTGTTCCTGTTAAGTCGCTGTTGCTGAAACTGGGGCGATTATTTTACTCGAACGTCGTATTGGGTTTGGTGTTTGGTTATTTTTGGTATGTGGCTGGTATCGGAATTGATTGATCAGCATAAGAGGATTGTGAAATTATTTAAAAAAGATTGGAGGTTTCAAGATTTCCGAGAATAAGTAAGAGTCGAGCTTTGCATTTGAAATAAGCGACTGGCCAAATAAACACAATGAGCCGCAGCCAAGTGAGTAATATTTGGAATCCATTTCAAGTCGAAAAGTAACTCATGAGATAAAAATGCGAGATATAGAAGAAAACTTAACCCGGATGCGAGTTCTGAGAACTTTCCAATCATTTTGAATAGCAATACGTGAAGATTTAAAACTTTAAACGTGGTGCGCATGCAAATAATAATAGTAAGGTGAGTAGAGAGTAATAAAGCTGATTACAATCCTGCAGGATGCCCCCTTTTATTAGACAAAAAGCAATGGGGATCTCGGCTATCTTATAAGTAAGGGATAGAAAACTGAAAAATCATGACTTGTTGAGAATAAATTATTCATTTTTGTAAGTTATCATAAATAAATCGTCAAGAGCTTTAGATATTAAATTTTAAAAGTTTTCAAAGACGACCAGATCACACATTTTTTGAATAAAATTTATAAAAGAAAAATAAAATATAATTGGAGCCCCCGCCTCCTCCCACCATCAGGTAAGCTGAGCCTATAGGAAAAGGTTTTTTTTATCTAATTCTGTAATAGGTAAAAAACATTGACCGAAAAACCATAAAGTAAGAAAAATGATGCCATAGTGACGTAATTCTCAGGAAAAATTCCATTTAATTTCAAAAAATAATAATAAAATCGTTATATTTTTTGTCATTGTCTTCCAGTTCTGAGCTATGCTGAAAGTTACAAGTCTCTATCTTTTCGGGAAGTTACTTTAAAACCGATTGCAAGATTTGAACTGCAGACAGAGATATAGTGAAGCTAGTTACTATTTCATTGTCCACCAGTTCTGAGCTATGCTGAAAGTTTCAAGTCTCTAGCTCTTCGGGAAGTTACTTTAAAATCGATTGCAAGATTTGAACCGCAGATAGAGAGACAATAAAGCTAGTTACTATTTCATTGTCTTCCAGTTCTGAGCTATGCTGAAAGTTACAAGTATCTATCTCTTCGGGAAGTTACTTTAAAATCGATTGCAAGATTTGAACTGCAGACAGAGAGATAGTGTAGCTGGTTACTAGTTCATTGTCTACCAGTTCTAAGCTATGCTGAAAGTTTCAAGTCTCTAGCTCTTCGGGAAGTTACTTTAAAATCGATTGTAAGATTTGGACCGCATGCAGAAAGACGGACAACGGCGGCGGCATGCGTCCGACGTACAAGAGCAAACCTGATGTAATTGTAAATTTGAACCTTCTCCTTGTAACTTTCAGCTCTACTAAGCTTACTCCCAGAAATCTGAATAATGCAAATAATGTGAATAATGTAAAGCTGTCTTTGTCTTCGTAATTGTCAACGTCATATTTTGATTCGAGTTTTGCAACAATAAAATCCACTTAGATCGTGACAAACGTATTTACGTGAACAGTTGCACAATAACGACCGGGGATATGCAAACCTGACTGCAACGTCTTATTTAAGCGCAAATAATGAGCTGCCATATCTTTGCTGACTTTGTAATTCTCGAGTTCCAGGAGCAGCAGTCTAGTAATAATAATTATCCCTTAAAATAACTGTGTCGTCATCAGCTTTGAAATGGGAGACTGCGATGCAATAAGCTCTTCGAGCAGGAAACGCTTTATCACCATCATTAATAAATTAATTATAGACTTATCCGCGACTGTCTGTTTGGGCAAGTAGAGAGGAGAATTTTCATGTTATTGCATTTTGTGTAACAAGACCATTAAGCAAGTCCTGTCATAAGTAGCATCAGTTCCTTGTTTCCATGGCAATAAAGAAAGAGTCAAACGCGATACGGCTATACGCCACGATAAAAACTCCCATAATTGAGCTTCTGATGGTAAACAGTTCCGGAAAGTTCCAAACTGCGATAATTCCTTGCCGGGACGTAAGTTAGCGAATCGATCGCAACTTTAAAGCGGCGACATATTTAAAAGTTCAAGTGTCTCGGACAATCCGCCGAAATAAATGAGAGTTGCCGGCTCGATTGACGATTCCGGGAACGGCGGCCAGTGCCACGGTCCCAGTCAGGGTTTTGGAGATTTCCCATTTCCACGTCGGATCCCGGGGCGACTAAAGGCTTTGTTTACGGAGACACTATGCAGGATATTAAACCGACCAAGTCAACAGAAGAAGTCTATATTGCCCGGCCCCGCCACTCCACGCGGAACAAATAATATGAGACGAATTTGTGTACACACGCGACGAAAAAATAATAAGAAATAATTCAATTTTTGGATAAACAGTTTTTCCTCTTTTTTCAAATCACTGTCAATATTTGAAAACACTCCAAGTTTTCTAAGACGTTCAAGTGGGTATCAATATCAACCAACACGACAAGGTCTTTTAGAGCATTTAGTACAAGTATTATTGTTCGTTACAACCGGCGTTACAAAATAACCGGTTACTTTTAGGATTAGGTTCAAAATTAAGAATCTCTGTTATAATTATAACAATACTTTTATCCTCAACTGAAACAATATCGATGATACCAGGAACGATTGCACAAACTGTTACTTTTAGGATTACTCTAAACATTTTAGTTATTAGTTAGTAGTTATTTTAGTAGTGAAGAATCATTGATTTAATCATTGATTTGATGAAAGGAACATTTCTAAACAATGGGTTACTTTTAGGATTGTAGGTTCAAGATTAATTGAAATTGCTTATAACGCTTTTTTTGGTAAAAATTGAAACAATATCGATGTTACTAGTAACAATTACATAAACTGTTACTTTTCGGATTATTTCAAATAAATTGCGATAAACAATAAACTCCAAATATTTCAAAGAAGCTATTAGTTCAACTTTATGGAAGGAACGTAATAAGATGTCGATTACTTTTAGGATTATCAGATTAGGAGTCATTGAAATGTGGATGTTACTTTGATTAAAGAAATAATTTCATTAAATTAAGGTTGAAAATAATCACTGTTACAATCAATTTATTCAATATTTGTATCCTTCACTAGAACAATATCGATGTTACCAGTAACGATCGCATAAACAGTTACTTTTAGGATTACTCTAAACATTTCAAAAGAAGCTGTTATAGCTACTTGATTGAAAAAAAAGCGTTACAAAATATCGATTACTGTTTGGATTAGGTACCCGATTACGTTTCTTAGGAATTAGAATTCAATTTCTGTTACAAGATGTGTATCAGATGATAAAAAAATGTATCCATCAATAATAATCGGTTAACCGTTATTATAAAGCGGTTACTTTTAGGTTTGCTTCCAACATTTCAATGAAGTCATAATAAATATTGACTGGAAGAAAAGAACGTTATAAACAATCGATTATTTTAGGATTATCAGGATCAGGATTCAATGAAACTATAACGTTTCTTTGGTGAAAATTAAGAATTTCCTTACATTGAGATTATGAGTAATCGCCGTTATAAGAATATTTTTATCCTCCACTGAAATATTGGCGATGTTACCAGTAACGATTGCATAAACCGTTACTTTTAGGATTATTCCAAACATTCCAAAAGAAGCTATTATAGTGACTTGATGAAAAAAGCCTTGCAAGATATTGATTGCTGTTTGGATTACTTGATTAGGATTCCTTGGGATTAGGATTCAATTTTTGTTACTGTGATGTATTAATTTATAAAGGAACTGAGAGTGTACGGCGCAAGCGAGAACGTGATAAAAGGCCTGCGCCAGCGGAGAGAGAAAAATGACGAGTCATGTTTATGTTAAGTTGGGGACAGAATGTAATTATTATTACAATAAAATAAATGGTGTCATTATATCCAGAGGGTGTGATTTATTCCCAACATCACAGTTACACGATATGTATCAAATGATAAAAAAATGTATCCATCAATAATAATCGGTTAACCGTTATTATAAAGCAGTTACTTTTAGGATTGCTTGGATAAGACCTACTGCATTTTGGATCCAGAGAATCACGTATAAAGGTACGGAATCACGTACGTGGAGAATAACTTTTAAGATTACAAAAGCAACTTCTACGATTCCCAAATGACGTAGTCCCTCGGAAAAACCTCAAGCAGCCAAGAATGACAACTGCATCATCAACAATTCACCAGGAAGGTAATTTTTCCGCCGCGTTCCTTATTCATGTCCCCCTCTCTCTTTAAATATGCAGGGGAATGACAGGATGCTCCAGGGTCAAAGAAGTTCAACGAGACGTCGTTCTGGTTCTGGTTCTATTAAGGTAAAACTTGTTATTTGTATCATTTTTCAACGCGCACATACACACATCCGGTCATATGTGAGCGGATATGAAAACGTCACCACGACTATCGCGGCGTAATAGCGTAACGTAACCGGAGAAGGGTTGAATTGAAAATTAAATTATCCCGATGCTGCCGGGGAGTAAAACAGGGTCGACACCAGCATCGTTGGATTCCTTCGGCGTTCCAGGTGTCAGAAATTAAATCCGGGGATCCAAACAATTTACCCTTTCCGCAGGTATGTGACAGTGCGACAGCTTAACTCGTTTTAAACTCTTGTTTTTGCTCATGTCCGACGCTGCGAAAGGCGATATTATTCATGTATTCTAAAACTTTATTTCTTCGGTTTCCGTTCATATTAACGGGCAGGGGTGGGGAATAGACGACTAGATTCATTGGATTAGAGCTTTACGCGCTAAGGGTTGAAGTTGAGTAATTTTTTTATTTATTAATATTCATAGAAAAAAAATTGCTTCGGGGCTGCAGCAGCAGCGACGAAAGGTGGTAACTTATTACCCCGCAACTCTCGACCCCGATGCGGCTCTACTATTTATTTTTCAATTAATCTGAAAGGTGGGCGCATGGGTGGACGCGGAAAATTAGCATATTTAGTGTTTTCGGCTTTATTTTACTTGCCCAATGATTAATTATTCTCATTCATATTTTCGCGGCGAAATTAAATTATAATTTGACAGCTTCCTTAACGTAATTGTGATTCATTTAGGTTACAATGCCGAACCGCAAATTGAACGGACCGGCATCGATTTTTATAACTCGACTCGCGAAAATCATCAATCAGAACCGCCGAAAAACAAAGTTAATCAACACTCAGACGAACACCCGGACGTGTTTTCACAATGTTGTTTCCCTGCCATCCCGCGGGGCCTTCATTATTACTCCACTACCACTGCCACGACCGGCGTCCATACCTACCTTCCTACATCGTCCCGATTCTAATTCTCGCGTTATTTATTATGAACGCGAAACCTGCGGACCTGCATCTCTCGGATTCGTGAGGTCGTAACATGTTTTCTTCGATTCAACACCTATTACCGAATAGTTTGCTTCAACTCAAGATATTTAACTATTAATTCCTTGACTGTCTCTTTTGTGATTTGATGTTTAAATTTGATTTGTGAGACCAAAAGCAAGGCAATACAATAATAGTGCACTCATCGTGGAGAGAGGGTGCCAGTTGCTGGAGTTCGACTGGAATTCGCTGACTGCTGCTATTGCTTCCGATGAGGCGCTCGTCACTTTAATTACCGGTCAATGAGTTGAGAGTAGAGAGATTTAGTTTAATTAGAGTAATTTAGGTTGAGTTGAACCGACTTGAATGAACGATTTCATACTAACGATCTTGACTTCATCGAAGCTGGTAGGGAAGAGAGTCTCTGTCTGTCTCGCGTCCAGACATGTGAACGCTTTCCTTCGTGAAAACGGGAAGGTCGATTTTTCGTGTCTTGTAATATTTACATAGACTATTTTTGGATATTATGAAATTTTAAACAAACGATTGCTAATACAATAATTGACAACACGCATGCCCGTCGTCACTTTTTGGACCTAGATTGTTTTTCTCCATCGGGCTCTTTTCTCGGGAGTTCCTTACAGCTTCAAGTAACGTAAAAATAAAGCAGGTGTATTTAAAATTCATTTGTTTCATTCATCTATAACCCCCCCCCCCCCCCCCCCCGGATGTAACAGACCTATCATTTATGGCTTATTAAGTAGACGCTCTAATGAAGAGCCGGAACGTCGAAGCGAGATTAATGGTATCGTTTGCATAATGCCGAGCCCTACAGCAAAGTCCGGGGGGATTGGTATAATACTGACGTGAAACGGCAAGAAGAAAAATGTTACGACGATCTTCTCGGTAAACACGTAAAAAATGGCGCAATATTTCTATGACAAAACTTAAAACACACAAGAGCTCCCGCCCGAGTCCCGGCCCGACTGCATGGTTTCCTTGAAATAATTGATGAGAGGCAGTCGGCGCTCCAGCACTAATATTCAATACTTATCGGAGTATGACAGTCCGAACGGGAGCCCCGGGAGCGGATGATTGATGCAGGAACCACTGGAAAGGAACAGTACTAATGGAAAGCCGCCCCAGATCCAGCTATTTTGATGGCGCTGCAGCGACGGCTCTGCATCCTGCACCGAATACACAATCACTCAATTCCACTATTCATCACAACCGCAACGCTCTGACAAGCTAAATACTTCGCCGGCGAAATATGCGAAAACTTAAAATCCTCTAGTCGGGATGGAAAGATAACTTTCGAAGGCTAAACCACCGGATCTAATTATTATGTTTGCGGATTTAGAACTAATCTACTACCGGTAGATTGGGTGGAACCAAATTTTTTATATTTATTTATTAAAAACGGTGGCACCATTTTATCGTGGTTTTCTCCAACCTCTCCCAAATGACGTCACGAGGTGATTCATATTATTAGAATCTTATACACTGCAAATTGAAGAGAACCGACCTGTATATCAGCTGCATGTGAATGGTCAAGTTGAAACCTTAGAGTCAAAACTATCTAAAAGGCACCTTATATGTTTATTTGTCATCCATCAAACTTTCAAGCTCAAACGTCAGCTCTGTCACTGCCGCTATGAGTTTCAGACCGAAAGAAAAACAGGGTTAAATTTGGGAAGAGGGTTATAATGAATAGAATGAACAAAATAGTTTGATATTTTGTGTTTTATTATAATCCTTTCTCCCAAAATTGGCTAACTCAAGTATTTTTGTACCGTTTACTATGAACGAACAAAGTGGGTTAATACAACACAACGCAGAAGGTCCACAGGGGTTAAAGACTAGACGATCACGACCATAGGTAAAAGAGGTTTAGAGACTTTAGAGCGGAATAACCTCAAATTCAAAGTTAGAAGTCAGGGCGAGAATTCAAGAGAGACATTCACGACAGACAAGTTGACATTTCAAACGCCAAAGTGGTTCTTTTTTTAATAATTCATCAGTTAGACTTTCGATTTGAGACATTTTAGTTCATGGTCACATTATCTACAGATTGATGACTCAGGATCATTTTTTAAAAGATAAGTTACATTACAGATTGGTGCCTTGACCAGGATGTAGGTTGTTACACTAATTACACTACAAAATTAATAATTTAAGACAACTGAACTGCGCACGCTAGAAAGTTGGTTTTGAGGCCATGTTGTGACGTCACGTGGAGAGTTAAATTGATCTGCGAATTTATGAGCTCTGAATTTTTGAATTTATTTTAATGGCGCGAGTTCTATTGTTATTATTATTATTATTATTATTAATGTATTTATTCGCAAAGGAGTGAGTATACTTTCATAGTTCACGCCAATGTCTTTAAGGTCAGTTTTAATTGATAAAGTTTCATCTGACCGTGTGGTGTGATGGTTATGTCCGCATGAGCTGTTAGGGACATGCTAAATTATGCAGTCTGGAGTAAATGGCTCCACCGAGGACACGGTTTGAATAGAAAACCGCCAACAAACTAGTGAACGGTCTGGGACGGGGGGAACGGACGGGAGGATTTCCCTTAATTCCATTTACTCAGGAAACTTTTATTGTTACAAGGATTAAATACGCGCGTCACCGTTGTCTTTTTATTCGCGACTACACCTTTAAATGTCACCGAATGCATTTCGTCATTGTTACCGCTTAAAGTAAAATGGTTTTAATGCCCGTCGCTCTCTAATTGCCCACTTACGGGATGGGATTATTGTATCCGGTACCATTCGCAGTACCATGCAGTGATGAAAAAAATTAAATCCGGGATTACTCAACAAGCGCCAGCTCTGATTTAAATTTCAGATTAGCGGCGAGCTAGATCCGATAATTAAGTTTACGAGGAGAATCGAATCAAACCACCTCCTCTAATACCTGCACGTCGTACGTCGTCTCTAATATCCGACTAACTACGCCGTGGCGTGGCGGAGAAATGAAAAATATAAATATAATACAACCGACCCGACCGCCGGAGCCGGAACTTCGCAAGCTCTGACCCAAATAAGTCATGAAGCATCGAACGTGTTAAAGTAAAGAAGATTAATACAACTTGGAGTGGCTTTTCCCTCCACTATCTACCACGGACAGCTTATTATTTGTTCCAGGCTAAATTCTTAACTTCCAGCAGGAATCGATGCGAGCGCGAGACCTGCCGGCTCGTCCCCTTGAACGAAGATCCAAAGATCACATTGCACTCGCTCTCCTCTTACGAATTGCTTACTCCTCTACTCGTACGTTCCAAAGCGCGTTTCACATGTGAGTGGTTTCATCTTTCATGCATCGACTAGCATCGTCTCGTTCTCTTTACCAATTCAGGGATCGAGATTCTAATTAGGTACCTGCTTAGATTTTCCGCTAACACGCTGTTAAATCAAGTATGTCAATGTTTTAAAACATATGTCAAGTCACGCTTTTAATTCTTATTTGATCCTACAATCTTGCAATTGTTTCCTCGCAATCGGATTTCGAGAGAGCTTTGCTGGATTCAAAACACTCAGAGGCCGATGAATCACGATTTCTTTCAATTGTCACGTGAGACCTGGAATTTTTACTCGAGAGTAAGCTCGCCCTCGGAGTTATTGTCGGAAATGCCCATGTCCTTTATACGTGACCGATTGCGGGTCTGGAGGGAGGCAGGCTAGTGCAAAATTACATATCGCAGCGTTTTTATCTTCTTTTATTCCTTACGACTGCATCGGCAGTTGAATCGCAAATATGAGGAGAATAATCGCAAACAGGGATCTAAAAAAAGTTACTACTCCGTTGACGATCGATCAATAATCATCCAGTCGGCGATTTATGCCTATACCCATTTTTACTATTCTAATATTTATTATATCCCAGGGCAGCAATAAAACTTCACGTCTCCCCGGATCAATCATGAACTGACTGGCGCGGCGTTTCTCTTCGTCAGGTGTACAAAGACGGATAAGAATAGAGAACGAGGAGAGTTTCCCGATTTATTATTTATTCGGAATAAATTTGATTGACTGATCGTTTGAAAACTCCAAACAAAACACCGGCCGGTCGGGCGGGCGGGCGGACGGGCGCATAAACGATCGGGCCCTTTACAAGGACCCGATAAACTCTTTAATAGTAATAAAATCATCGTAAAGGCGATAAACTGCCGGGAAACTCACGTTGAAATTAATTTATTGATAGACGTGCGTGACGGGGAACTGTTAAAGGGCGGCCAAGTTGGAACTTCAACTCCCTCGGCTGGAAATGTCAGTTCCACCAAACCCTTCCAAGAACTTCTCACCGTGCCTGTGTGTAAGTGTGTTGGTGTTGGTGTTGGTGTGTATACGTTTCACTCACTCAACTTGTCACACAACACAACTTATATAATGTATTTATTTGTATAATACATACATATACAAGTATTATACTGGGTATGACGGTTCGAAGTTTGGTAATATTGGGAAATAAGTGACAGTTTATTTGTCAGTTTCTAAATAACAATCGATGTTAGGAAAATTTAAACTCTCTGAGACTCATGTATGTATGTAGTTACCAACAAGAGGAACTTTACTGGTACAAAAGCTGCAAAAAAGCTTTCCCCTCCATCCTGTTCACGAGCCACACTTGTCGCGCTTTATTTCATCAGAGTTGAGAAAAATTTCAACAATTTATACAGGGTGTATCATAAATATATTGACAAACTTTTAGAGGTAGTAGGGGGCGTCAAAATATTTTATTCTCAATAAAAATGGTCCGAAAATGCTTAATTTTCGAGATACAGGATGTTAAAATTTAAAAAATATATAAGGTTTTTGATTAAAATATAACTCGTGTAAATTTGACCCGATTTTCATGAAACTCGACACGAAAAATAAAAAAACAAACTTCAATTTGGCTATTTCAGTTTTTATAGACGTCTTCCAGTGGCGTAGATTTTCAGATTTTTTCTCTTTCTTCTTTTGTCCCCTTTTGCTTCCCTATCTGTTACGCCACTGACTTTATTGCTAATACAAAAACGTCATTCCATAGCCACTTTATTTTTGAACAAAAAAGTATAATTGAATTTTTTTCATACGGCCCACCGTTTTTGAATTATTTGTAGTTTCCCTTGAAAAACTCTAATCGGATAACTTTTAATGAAATCAATAATTTTGCAATGTAAGAGAAAATTCCAAATATTTCAAAAACGATGCCCCATATGAAAAAAAACTAAAGAACTTTATTCAAAAATATAGTGGCTATTGAATAATGTTATTATGTTGAGAGGGAAAATACGAAAAAAGAAAAAAAAACGAATATCTACGCCACTGGAAGATATCTTCAAAATCTGAAATAGCCAAATGAAGGTTTTTATTTGTTTATTGTTCACGTCAAATTTCATCTAAATTGGTTCAAATTTACAGGAGTTATAATAACATAAAAATGTTAAATGATAAAAAAAACTAACACCCTGTATCTACAAAACGAAACATTTTTTGACGAATATGTATTGAGAAAAAAATGTTTGTCGATATATTTATGATTCACCCTGTATATTTCATATAAGTATTTCACTAAAAATAACATAGCCCTACGTTGTGTTATTTTAATTGCAAACTAATTTTACACATAACACTAATGTTAAACAATTTTTATAATAATTTGGAACCAGAAAATAAATTGCGCTCAAGAAAAATTATTATATTTGAAAAATAAATTCCGTTATGTGACGTTTCTATAAGAAATCGCTGTACAGGGTGATTCATTATAATGTCGCCCCCCTTTAACTTTGTTATTTCATGTGTCCCAAAAAAATTAAAAGTGGGGTTATGTAGGTGCTAAAAAAGACTTTTTTATACGTGTAACAAAAATTTGAAAGTTGATCAGTATACAGGGAAAACCAAAAATTTAATTTTTTTTTCAATGGATCACCCTATATATGAATTTATTTTTCGATTCCTCGTAAAATTCTAAGCATAACTTATATAACATACCGTATACCTAAATTCAAAGGCTTCTGAAATATTCGCATTTGAAACATCATCAAATATTTTATAAAACACCTGTTGCAAATCAAGAAATCTAACAATAAAATGCTCTACTGGGCCTCCATTTTTTTCAACACATTTTATAAGGGTTTATAAGGGTTGTTCGCATTTTCTCCAATGAATCTGTTATGAATTCTGGGTTATTTTAATTTAAATTATTAATTTTGATCCGTATCAAATCTTTTAGATGATCGGGGTTTTCAATTTGGTAGTTATACACACGGTTTTTTTAAATAGTTTCAAATGCGAATATTTCAGAAACTATTGAATTTAGGTATACGGTATGTTATATAAATTATGCTTAGAATTTTACGAGGAATCGAAAAATAAATTCATATATAGGGTGTTCCATTGAAAAAAAAATTATATTTTTGGTTTTCCCTGTATACTGATCTGTTTTCAAATTTTTGTTATACGTATAAAAAAGTCTTTTTTAGCACCTACATAACCCTACTTTTAATTTTTTTGAGACACATGAAATAACAAAGTTAAAGGGGGGCGACATTATAATGAATCACCCTGTACAGGTGAATTTAGTTTTTTTCAAAACGTCATCTTCTAGCGTGTTTGATTACAAAGACACTGTTTTTTTTGTCAATGACGTCATCGTCTTCTTTTTAAATAACGACCCCTATCTCCTATCTGAGATTCATCGTTGCAAAAGCATTTTTTGTAAGAAATTTAATTTGTAAGGTTTTCCGGAAAAAGGACAAAAAAAGGAGAAGGTAAATTAATTTTTTTAAAAGTCTTGCTATAGGTACACCATTTCGGAGATCTTTCCAAGTGGAACATTTTCGAAAGTCTCATATTTAAATTCGCAAATTCGAAAATGTTATGGCATGTCAAGTTGTTGTACGTCACAAAAATTCAAAAAATTGTTGTAAATTTTAAAAACACGCTTCACCTTTTTTGAAAATCAAGTCAAATGTGATCTTTAACGGAAAATATTCTCCTTAAAACGACCTTTGCAATGATGTATCACAAGTAACAGGGTGTCATTAAAAACTCCGATGACGTCATTGGCAAAAACACAATGACGTCATTTGAAAAAAAAAACACAACAACACCGATGACGTCATTGACTAAAAACCGATGACGTTTTTTGACGAAACGATGACGAAAGTCAGAAGATGACGTTTTAAACCTTTCAAAGCTATTTCAAAATGCACGTGTGCGAAGGGCATTAAAGAAACTAAAAAGAAGAAGAAGTCACAACACGGAATTATAAATTTTACTTCAAATTTTATCATTACACTGTATATGCTTTTAAAGCATAAACAACTTCATTTTTTGTACACCAACAATATCTTTTGCTCTATTTTTTCAGCATATTATCTCTCTAGAAATGATCTCTCTAGAAATGATTTCTCTAGAAATGACTAATCCTTCCGGTTATCTTTCGCTCATTTTTTTTTTCATAAATTTCCAGAACTGATTGAATTTCTCCTTGAACGGTAATTCCCTTTCGCCGATCCCGTTTGATATGCTAGCCAGACTCGAACGAGTTCTCAGTGTGAAGTACTAATTCACACAATTGTCCCAATTATTACGGTTCAGCGTATCTCCGTATCCCTCCGTCTAGCCCACTGTAGGTACTGACTCACAAAACAAAATCTACAACCAGTATTTTGGACGAGTATTGGTCGTCCGTAATGCGGTGTTGATTTTCCTTTAGCCCAACCCCGGGGACCGTTGACTTGATATCCTGATGGGGAATCTCACGACGTAGCCCTTGTGTAAATTAAATTATCTTCTTTAAAATAGATTTCGTGAGAGCGAACCCCTCCTCGTTTGTAAATAAAATAGGAATCATTTATAGGTTCAAATGGGCGATCCTAAATTTTCAGCATTTGCAAGAAATATTATTTTTAATTTGAATAACTGAAATAGTGACTGACGTGGCGTAGTGGTTAAGTCCGTTGGCTACGGAGTCATAGTTCGTGGGTTCGAAACTCAGCTCTGCCTGCATTACTTTTCAGATTAATTTTCGAATGTCTCTGAAAAGTAAAACAAGCGATCGAAGGTTTTAAAGGCTATTTATATTAAAAAATTGTGTGTGGTAGTATGGGCTAGATCTCGAGGAATTACCAGAGCGAAGCGACTATGTCTTACCTACGCAAATAAGACCGATGCTCCTTCTTTTTATATATAAAAAAATAACCGAAATACCAATATTAAAATCGTTTCCTTATCAGCGTATTACCATTCACAATAATTATTAATTCCCGCCATATTTTATCCTGATTGATCACTAAATCGGAAGATCTACTCCATCAATTTATTAGTACCTAAATCTTAACCAGGAGATTCAGTATTTCCAGCGTCTTAAGGCAAAGTGGCATAATTAAAGCGTCTTGTAAAAAAAGACGTTACATCTTATTCAACACAATTGCGTAACTTACAAAAAGAGAACTTCATAAAAAGAGAAACACACTTTCAGCAGCGCCGCAGCAATAGAATTAAGTTACTTAGCGCAAATCATATTTCTATTCATTTATAATGCTGGAAAACTATTCAGGAAACCAATCACTATCACGAATAGCGAAATATTTACACAAATTGGATCTTTATAAAATAAATAATGACACAACCTCCCCCCACGTCACCCCCTGCCCATCTATACCTAATACCTATTTCCCATTACAGGTCGAATATAGGAGAAGTTTCCCGAGCGCTTTTGAAATTAAATTTCCAATTGTCGCAACGCCGTAATTCGGCGACGTTCGCTTATAAATTTCCTTGGAAGTTCGGGAGAAGTCTCTGGCCGAGACCGAGCTACGGCATCCGATCCGACGACTCGGACCAGTAGTAGAAAGAACTGGAAAGTTTCAAACAAACGAATGCAACTCTCAACTTACGTCTGACTGAAATTAGGTCACAAATCCGCAAGAGATGCCCGCGATTGCCGATGCCGACTACTCGAGCTGGAAATTGACGGCTCGATCATTTATTTTATATCCGGGCAACTAGCAAGAGAACTTGAATTGCCTACCTACCACCCCTTAAGAAAGAAGTAGCGGGTAAGTCTAAGTGGGTAGTGGGTATAATTATTGATAAAAAATTACCACACAAGGAACGTGACATATGCCATTAATAAATTTCTAGCGCGCTAGCACCATAAACCGACAGAACAGTTCAAATTTAAGAGATCGTTATTTCCATCACAATCAAAAACATGGAAAGCCGCCGGCCGCGATAACGGTGACGTATTTCTGGAAAATACACCCCGTCGCGTCGCAAACCTTAAATCCGCCGGCACATTAATCAGAACACTATTATTGCACCATAAGAGCTCATTATTAAAGTTGTCGAGACAGAAAAAGTTCCGACCCGATATTGCCGAACCCAGTAAATTAACGACATTATTAAATTCTATTCCCGGGACAAAGGGCCCGCGCCCCCGCGCCGAAACTAAATTCCCGGCCCTCAAAGAATCCATAAAATAACTTATAAAGCGGCCCCGTACGGATGAAACAATTCTAGTCGATGTAGTTCCCGTTCCCGGCGGGGCTGATAGAATTGCCCGTCTCCTAACATTCCAGACGGCGATCACAAAGGTCCTTCTTAGCATGTCACAGCATCATTCAACCCTCCGGAAAGGGAGAACTTCATAATAACAATCTCAATTCAGCGGTGCTTGGGTCGGTGCAGGCGCTGGTGCTATTTTCACGACGGCGACTACGTTGCCGGGCTCTGGAGGAATTGAAAAGTTTCCTTTCAGATCAAAAATCAGCATCAAATTCTTCCCACTTTTTACACATTCAACTTTTGCTCTCTCAAAATAAAAAAAATCGCCTGCATTGTGTATGATAGATTTAGGAACACCCTATATAATATGCAAAGTGACGTGGTAGAAATTAACTCGACCGTAAGTCATGAATTATAACAATGTAAGTCATGACTCAGTTGCAGGAGTCAAAACCCTTTTCCTAATTCTTTCACGTTATTATATGCCAAAATAAATTTTGAAAACTTCAGGTGATTCGGGGATTTCAGTCGACTTCACCAATAAGATCCTCCAATAAGAATTCTTCAAAGATCACTAGTCATCAGAGATCTCCCAGAGATTAGCTCCCCCACTTAGACGACCTTAACCGTATCTATCCAGGCCCCCCCTCCTGCCTTTGGAGGACACTTTTCCAGAAAAACAAACTTGAACTTCGGAACTTGTCCCTCCTCCCATTGGGGAAGGTATTGTTCTCTGATACTAGTCGATTCTGATTGAGTGGAAATCGGCTGGCCGCCCAAAAAGGAATGCAGATATAATGGGAAAGTCTCTTTGCCTATTTTTTATAGAAAAAAACTTATTCTTCCTCTAAACCACGGGGTGCCCTGAAACACCATTCATTGGCCAATAAAGTGTTTCTCAATCAAAGACGATCAAAAAGAGATACGAAAGAACGTTCTTTTCCCTTTAATCCACATAGTCACTACTTCAATGTGGCGTCTGGTAGTTTGCTAAGTAAGGCTTGACCTCAAGAAAACTTCTTGTCGCTCTGTCTCTGTCCTCTTCACGTTATTTGGATCTTTCGGTCTTTCTGCGCGAGAACTTTATGCTCAAAAGAAAACAAGAGCATCATAACATTCGCTTTATTCTTACTCTTCCTCATGGTCTGG
The DNA here is from genome assembly GCA_910589415.1 of Malachius bipustulatus. Taxonomy (NCBI): domain Eukaryota; kingdom Metazoa; phylum Arthropoda; class Insecta; order Coleoptera; family Melyridae; genus Malachius; species Malachius bipustulatus. The sequence continues at coordinate 17,732,054 of OU342632.1, forward strand.
ACGCAATGTTTCTATTAGCAAAATTTTTCACAGCTTGGGAAAGATCGTGTCGATAGAACGGTTTTGATCCTTTTCCTATCCACGCCCAGCTTTTCGTTACAGTTATGGCAGCAGAACAGGAAGAGACGTTACTGGGTTCAGCATACTTTCACAGTTCATGCAAACACTGCAAGTCTTCCTAATCACATTATTAAGGAATAATCACTTCTGTGGATTCAAGGAAATGAAACGCGGAGACACCGCAGCCTGACTTGACTTGCTTTCTAAAGTTTTACATCTTGAAAGTCTTGAAGGGTTGCTTTGTTAGAATCCTCTTGTTCGGATTAAACGCCACTCGACTCAGTTAAACTAGAACTAGATTACCCAAAAATGTCTTCCTATGCTATGCAGTAAATTCTTTCTAAATCGCCCACTCTTTCTTGGCTATCTAACAGTAGGGGTTAGTTAAGAATTTACCTAACTTTGATGGCAGTTGGAAAGTCGCCGTTACCAGCAGAACAGCGTCAGAGTTTCTGATAGTGTATGGTTGAATGAGATTCTCAATTCTCATCGCGAATTTGTGCTACTAAAATGTGGCTTGATTGCAGAGAACTTTCAGAGTGGCTTTGTCTTGCTGCGATGCTGCTCGTCGTGATCGTTGAAACATTTGATTTTAGGATAATTGATTCATTTGAGAATTTTGATCATTAATCGTTTTTTAAATTTAATTATTGTTTTAAATGCAAATAACAAATAGCACACACCTTGATGTTTTATTCAAATGATTCGTTTACCTACAGTTGCTATTCAAAAACCCATGAAGGGCGTGATTGCAATTAACGATTTATAACGATTAGCTAACGCTGGGGTAATTTGTTTGTAAGTGGGGCTCTGGTCACTTAATCGGTAACAGTTAATTGATTTCATTAGTAGTGTCTGTGGCCAATTTTATCCTTCCCAATTGAACGTCCCTGTACCAAACGTGATAGTAGGACGGCATCAAGGCGTGTTATTTTCCCCACTGTTTAGAGTGATTTCAAACTTATAAACGTATTTGCTGAACGTATTTCTAAACGAAAAAAACTAAAAAGGGAAAGGGAAGAGGACTGTTTCGTCCTTGTCGAATAATTTGATTCATATCCTCGAAGACACGACCGTTTCCTACCCCTTCCTATCCTTTTACACATCGGGAAGAAGGAAAAGGACACCTGACCGGAGGACCACACATACAGAAGAGTCGAGTTTTAACATCGAGACAGAGTAGAGCTCGACCAAGAGTGCCGTTCGTACCTTCATCGACGTTGGTTTTGACGCGTAGTCCCTTACTCGAAAGGGAGCCGCTGATCGAGCGAGCATTTTTCGTTATCGTTATAATAATTAGTGGAACAATCGTAGGTACCTACATAGTGAAGTAAAGTGAAACAGTAATAATAGTTAACATCTCGCAAATTAAAACAAGTGCCCCTTCTCGTCGGACAAGACACAAGTACAAGGTCAGTAATTTGATAGCTGTTAATTGATAAAGTTGTGTTCCTGTCAATCATTGGTAATTAGCCTGGTCCTTCGTCCCCCCCCCCCCCTAAAGTTTGATCCTTGTCATCACGTGGCGCTTCGTCGTTACCATCTTGGCTTCGAGCCGCGTTAATTTAGCCCTACGACAGGATCGTCGTCGTCGTTAACAAGGACGTTTCGACAAAAGTTATTAATCGATCATTAGATCGAAGCTTAATTGACGGTTTCCGAACTGATGAGCTGATGACAGCGATATTATGAAAGTATAAAGCGAGTACTCGACAATTTACACCTCAAAATCTTGCACCCACTATACCTCAAAGCGTATGTGTGGGATTATCTGAAAAATATGTTACAACATGGCGGCTCGTTAACTACGTTCTGCCTGTTTGCCTGTGAGCTGCTATGGATGAGCACCCGATGGCCTTGCGGCAGTCTTGTTAAAAGTTACCATTGAGATATCTTAAAAGCCTAAAAATACACTCATCAAAACATGAATTTCTTTGCTATGGGGATTAGTCCAGGTCAGCAGGCTCACTTTTTTTACAGTCTCCCTTTAAACATTCATGAATTTAAGGGAAAAAAACTGGCGCTCATCCGCTCTCGCTAAGAGGAAAATCAATAAGAAAATTTATATACAAATAAAATTTGAATAAATTTTCCAATACCGATACGCAAGCTACACGACCTACTACACGGATACGCGTGTACGGATATACACGCACGCAGGCATCCCTCGGGCAAGAAGTCAAGGGAGATTATTTAGAAGGCAAAGCGACGATAAATAGGGTCTTCTCGTGTCTGTTGCATAATTTAGCGCCCGAATCCGTTGAAATCCTCGCTCTACAAAGAACAGAAGCTGGATGAATAATTCAGTGTCCCGTTCCTGTTTGGTGGCTCGCAATGTCCACCAATAAAGACCTTAAAAGGAACGGAGAGCGGCTCGATCCGGACGGAACGAGAGGGGACATTAGGAGATGTGATTAACAGGGACGACATGAGAGGACCGAGCCCCGGATCACCCTCTGCCGTGCTGCCCGGAAGCTAATTACTTATTGTCTTTGTAGCCGGGCGTGTTACCGCGGCACCTGAGAACTATTAGACTCGTTTTGGGGGATTAAAATTTAAAAAGCCAAATCTGTTTCATCGTTCTACTCTCTCTTAATGTTTCTGCTCTGAATACTCATACACACGTGTCGTTTGCGCGGGGAGAAATTTCAGTTTTTCTCTCAGTTGTCTCTTATAGTTAACGTTAATGGTCTTAGAGCATAGAAAATGAAGATATTATAACGAAGAAACGTTTGTTTACATCTGGAGTCATCCGTGAAACTACCAGACCAGACATTTAATCTTGAATGCTGTCGGCACTCTAATGCCCGTATTCACAAACGATAATTTCCTAAATAATTACGTAATTAATTAATTGAGTGAGATGGAGATATGCAGTTTTTTTGCAATAGAATGAGATGGGGATAATTGATTAGGTAATTATTTAGGAAATTATCGTTTGTGAATACGGGCATAAGAGTCAGTTGTAGTTTGGAAGTGTATGAAAGCTGAAGTACCACAGAGTAAGGAAGAAAGTTAAAAAGAACAGAGTGAAATGATTGTGACAAGTAAAGTGAAATCAAATTGGAGAGCATAGATTTGGAGGTTAGTGTTAATTTGAATGGTTTAAATAGAGACCTCGTATTATTGGAAGTCTTTCAATTTGTGAAGTAATAAAGTATAAGACCGTGACAATATTTACGAGTATTCTCTTAAGTAGGTAGCATGTTGGCAAGTCCGGCACATCTATGCGCTGCTAGCTGCCGTAGAAAACAATGTTTGTTAACTGAGCGAAGTTAATTAAGCTGGTGTCACCAGATAAGACTCAATGACCTGGCTAGGTTTTACCCTTATTAGACCAATTTCAACTCCCATTAAAGCCAGATTGTATTGCCCGCCTCTCCTCCATAGTAACCACTGTTAGAATATCCCGGCTTCTCATTCTCCGTCGGAATCTTACCATAGCCGTCGCGTTAATGTAGCTCAGAGATGAGATTAGTTCCTTCCTCAATTGAATCGATCAAATTATTCCTGTTGATATTATTTAAAATTAGGGGTTTCAGAAATTTCGTCATTATTGGCAACAGCGCACTTACTACGTCACAGCATCACCTGCCCCGAAAGACCGGTAATCCGTAAATTGCGCGTCTAAAAAACTTGAATCATTTTTTGGTGTTAATATCCATGATTGCTGATTGGTATTAAGTTGTGTAACGAAATCCAAGGCTTTCGTTGGTAATTATTATTTATTTAATTATTAGAGGGGTTTACCTGGAGTGATACAGTTTTTACGGCGGCGATAAACACGTTATCTCCACCAGCACCGGCTATATAAAGAGCACCAGCTCAAAGACTGACCAGAGTGCATCGTGAGGAATTGAATTGCGAACAACTCTCTCTCCTGGGTTAACTGAGCCTGGAGATCAGCTGGGGCATGTAGTGAGTGCCCCATATAATATACACAGCCGGATACAGTAGGTCGATGAACTGAGTTGACCGAACCGTAGCCCGGCACCGGAAGCGCGACCAGAGTGAAGTGAGCTCTGGCCGACGACCGATCAGTATAGGTAAGCAACCGGCGCTGTATTGAGGTACTGGCTGATCCCTTCAGTCCCTACCCGGCCTATATTGAGGGCCGGATCCAGTAACAGCCGTCCCGAGGTCGTATTGAGGCATCGGGAGCGGCTTTTGTTTCAGAGAGCGCCTGCCGACGAAGGTCATCGCCCGGACGGCCTCGAGACGCGTATCCTGCATACGGTCGGGGACAGCACAGACCGTGCGACAGCGGCGGCATTACTGATGGTGAGCGGCGAGCAGCGAGGACACCAGCAGCAGCAGTACCAGAAAGGCCAATGGTAAACGAGGCCGCCTTCGACGCGGTTATCTGAAGCCAATCCGGTCACTCCCCAGAACGAGGGCCGCCCCCTTTCTATCACTCAGAGGACGGAGCAACCCTAAGATCAGTCGTATGAATAATAGTACTAGATCGATTTATTGTAAATATACTTCTTTTGTAAATAAACCATAACAATTTTAATCGACTTGTCACGGGTACAAAGGGGCAATATCATCCACTCCTGGGAACTCACCACTACCCACAGAAAAATCCCGTTACAGTTGTTATCTTCATTCTTGAAGTAAAGTTGAACTCTCTTTCGTCTTTGGGCCGTCTTTATTCGAGAGGCTCTCAAAACAACCTCATTCCAGAAAAACGTGTCTGGTTTGCAAAAAAGGAAAAAGGGGTGGCGGCCGAGAGATTTTCTCTTTTCCCATTTGCTCGCACTTTTGCTAAGTGTCAGATTTTCCCATTTATCATCATGCGGTTACTTTTTCCCGCGGTAATTAAATTAAGACGGTCTGAAACTTTAAAAGCAGAACCAACTTCAATAATACTGCAATAGTAATAATAGTCTCGTCGATTTCTGTTCCATTAACAACTTCTTCCCAAAAAAAGTTCCCCGTCGGCGAAGTATCCGGGGTCATTGCAGATTAATAAGTTGCCGGCGATATAGACGTTGCGAGTTTGACACGTGAATTAGTGCTGCAACTCCGATACTCCCGGGACGGAGTACAATACAACACATAGCCATTAACCGGAGTATTGGAAGTTGAAGGTGGAGGTGGCCGTAAATCTTCCCTTGGCTCCTGTTTCGGGGCCGGGAAAGATTAACTTCTTTATATTTGGGCAACGCGCATACACTTATGATATACGGTGCAAAGTTTGCATCGGCAGAAGCCGATTTAATCCGGAAACTTGCCCTTGTCTTTACTTAACGTAATTTAACCGATATATCTTGTCTTGTCAGGCAGACGTGTAGCTATACGGTTCGTTTCAGTTGCGCTCAATTTCTGTAAAAATATCAAACGGTAAAGGATTTTTTGTCTTATTAAACGAACCGATTTGGCATGCTCGGTGACACTAATTCATCGAGAAGTTTCACAAGTGTAGATCAACATGTTTTCTGTTCTAATAGTTTTCAATTCATCGTCTCACAAAAGTTATTTCTTTTTTATATGTTAATTTGGTATTCTTTCTTCATTCTGGCGTTATATTCTTCTTCTTCTTCTTCTTCTTCCAATATTAACTTAATTAATTTGATTATTATTCTTACAATTTATTGTATTGAATAAAAAAAAAACAGTTTCTTCTTCATATTTTCCAACTTTTCTTCTTGTGGGTCTTTTTGTTCTTCACTTCACTTCTTCATTTTATTTTATACTCTCCACCTTCGCGTTATGTTAAACAATCTTTTGGCCCGAATCATTTTATCCCCGTCTCAAAATTTCTTCTCATCCGTTTTTCCAACTTTTCTTCTTATAAGTAAGTCTCTTTGTTCTTCACTTCGATTTCTTCATATTTGAAAAAACTGTTTTACGATCACATATCTCTGGAATTTATTCAATTTGTAACAAGTTAATGTTTCTTCATTGTAATTTCTACTCAACGTTCGCGATATGTTAAACAATCTTTTGGTCCAAACCATTTTTTCCCCGTTTCAAAATTTCTTCTTATCCGTTTTTTCAACTTTTCTTCTTAGGTCTCTTTGTTCTTCACTTCATTTCTTCATAGTTTCTGCATTTTTTTACTCTCCACCTTTGCGTTATGTTCATTTCCTTAAGTATTACATTTCTTCGAAATTCTTGAAGATTTCTTCTGCAACCTCTCAACAGCTCGATTCTATTTTCATTTTGTTCTTCTTTCTGCTTAAAGATCGAACTTTCCTCTTTCTAGATTTGACTGATATTTGATTTAATCTGCTTTCAGCTGCTTCTACGGCTCGTTAAATCTTCTTTTTTCATACATTTCCCCTCAAAAATGATTTAAGCACGAAACGCAAAGTTTTCTCCTGTTATTATCTAGCAGTCGTCTTCATATATTCCAGCCTTTCTTTACTTAATTTATTCCTCTTTGGAAGGATATTTTACAGTCAGAAGGCTCCGAAATTTCTTCCACTTAAAACTGTTTCTTATTTCTTCAGTTTATTTTCACTTCACTTTCACGTTTTGTAAATCAATTTCTTCCTTAAGTCTAAAAACGACATCTCTTCTATTTTTTTTTAATATCTTCAGCAACGGATTTCTTTGTCTTCATTTACTAGAATTTATTTTTTCAATCTTTTCGAAATAGAGCCTCTCGGCTGTTAAAAATTTTTCTTATCTTCATTTTGCTTTTCTTCTTCTAAAAAATGTTCTTATTCCAGAGTTGCTTGACATTTCTATTTAATCTGAATTTAGCTTCTTCCATGTCTCGTCGAATCTTCAATTTTTTCCATACATTTCTTCTCAAAAAAAGTTTCAGAACTGTTATTTTCTAGCAACCTTCTTCATAATATATTTCAGAATTTCTTCATTTAATTTCGATATCTTTGGGAAAAATATCACAGTCAGAAATGTCTTCAGAATTTCTTCAATTTAAAATTATTGCTTGTTTCTTCAGTTTATTTTATACTCTCCGCCTTTGAGTTATGTTGATCAATTTCTTCCTTTTATCACGTTTCTTCGATTTCTTCAAAGTTTTGTCTGCAACTGATTTCTTCTTCTTTACCTCTCTCTAAACCTCTTCTAAACCTCTCGACACCTTGATTTTATCTTCATTTTGCTCTTCTTCTTCTCCTTCTTCCTAAAAAATTTAATATTTGTTATTTCAGAGTTATTCGACGTTTCTATTTAGTCTGGATTGAGTTGCTTCTAAGTTGTTAAAAGTCTTATATTTTTTCAAACATTCCTTCTTCTGTCAAATTATTGCGGCACTAAGCGTAAAGATTTCTTCTTGTAACTTTGAGATCTGGAATTCTTCTTCACCTGGTTTCTGTTTCTGTGGTGAATTTGAAAAATACAGTTTACAAGCAGAATTGAATCCTGCAATATCTTCCGCCTTGATGTTATGTGTTCTCATACTGTTTCATGTTTCTTCTTTTTATTTTTCTAATTTTTCCTTGTTCTCAATCATACACAGTTATAATACTCCATTTAAACTGAAGCATTTTTTGCTCAATTATTACGTTGTATGACACTGGTTTCTTCTTCTTCTTTTTAATTCTTACATTTCATCTTCTTTTTTAAATAGCCTGTTTGTCTTGCTGCTTTCTTGCTTATTTTTTGATGTTCTGCTCAATTATTACGTAAATTAACACTAGTTTCGTCTTCTTCTTCTTTTTTTTTCTTGCTGAACTGAATTTTATTTTTTTTACATTTTCTGCTCGATTATTACGTTGTATGACACTGGTTTCTTCTTCTTCTTCGTTTATTGTTACACTTCCTCTTTTTTAACTACAGCCTGTTTGCTCTGCTCGTTCCTGCTGAAATGAGTTTTTTTTTTGACATTTACTGCTCAATTATTACTATAAGATTAACACTGGTTTCTTCTTCTTGTTCTTCTTCTTTTATTTTTACAGTTCATCTTCTTTTTTAAATAGCTTGTTTCCTTTTCTATCTTTTTGCCGAACTGATGGATTTTTTTTACATTTTTCGCTCAATTATTACGTAGATTGACACCGATTTCTTCTTTTTCTTCTTTTTATTTTTACACATCATTTATTTTTTCAATGGTTTGTTTGCTCGTATGCTTTCTTGCTGATCTGAAGTTTTTTTTGACATTTTCTGTTCAATTATTACGTAGATTGATACTAATTTCTTCTTCTTCTTTTATTTTTATTTTTAGCCTTCATTTTCTTTAAATAGCCTGTTTGCTCTGCTACTTTCTTGACGAACTGCAGCCTTTTTTCCCTTCAATTATCCCGTAGATTGACGCTGATTTCTTCTTCTTCTTTTTAATTTTTATACTTCAGATTCAATATTCTTAGAACCAGAATCGAATAATCAATTTATTCAAATTCTTCTTATCTTGATGTTTCTCTTCTATGGCAAAATATGATCTCAGCAGGAAATTAAAAGGCACTGCCAACTTAAAAAAACGATTCTCCTGATGAGTTTCTTTATTACAAACGTGAAAACGTCACTTCGATACCAGCTTCTTATCTCGCGATATACCTAGTCCTGTGAAAAGTAGCCAGGATCGCACCGCGGTTGTTGTGACGTCCCCGATTTCTGACTTCAACTCGCTTATTTAGCATCGCTGACATAGCTAACTCGTATAAAAATCTACCCGAATACAATAATGCCCATGTTAATTTGATTTAATAAAAAAAGTACCATGACGACAATAAGGGGAGCCGAAAAATTTTTATTTCAATCAGGGAAATTTCCGAAGAGTCCAAAGTTCCCAAAAAATTTTACAATTATTATTGTTTCTTAACTGGATTTTCCTCGAAACTCATCTTCATTATTCTGCGCTCTCCATCGAGCTGGACATTTTACTATTTGACAGAGTCTTCTGCTTTTAGGTACGCTTTTTCCTATAGGTAGTTAAGTCTTTTAATATAGCATGTTTCGACCTAATCCGAGTAAATATCAATTTTCCGAACTAGCGATCCATGCCCGAAAGCCCCAAGTGAGCAGAGCAGCAGCTCAACACCACGGCGAAAACTTTATATCAGTCAACACACCACGGAACACAAGTACAATGGCGGCGTCAAATCCTGCACTAGTCCCTCGTCCTGGAAACTTTTAATTGAAATACAAAACGAAACGATCGAACAAACCAGATATGCAAATATTCAGTTAGATCCTGCAACCTTTTTAGCGGCGCCGTTTAATTATTCATCCGTTAATTACATTTCACGACCCCGCCGTACACAGATTAGAAGAACAACAACCGCTAAACTGTAGTGGTAGTAGTAGTGGTGGTGCTATAGCGACTATAGTGGTGGCAATAAGTAAGTACACGCACGTCGACCGTAATCGCTGGGAAACTTCGTGCCCGTGTCGAGCTGCAGTTTCCCTCTCGGCTGGCCTGGCAATGCTGGCGCTGGCACGGAAAGGGCAGTTATCGAGCCGAGAGGGCCTTTTCATAATTGGTCATAACTTGTGTTATTGTGCGTAGCGGGCGCATGCAAGGCAACTATGTTCCAAACTAGACCATTAATATTCCACCTTGTATAATAGTGAGCCGAGCCGAGCCGCCATCACACCCTCCCGGCCCCAGCTCCGCAACTTCATCCACTACTCGAGGGGTTATTGAAAATAACTCCGCACCGCACTACCGAATTCGCATTATCAAAGCGGTGTCTAAGTTACCGTCACAGTAACTTGAAGAACTTAGTCATTATCTGGACGAGCCGAGACTGGACTGCTAGCTCACCGGCCACCTAGCTGGCTGGTTCAGGATTATCTGTATTTACAGTGATGCAACTAGATAAAAGTGCCAACATATGCGAGACTAATTGAAGCCAATAATTCAAATTATAAACTTGAAAAACAGTTCACGATGTAGAAAATACAGGAAGATACAAATGGGGGACGTGGCCTTTCACAAAGTTTGTACGTCTATGCTTTCTCTAAGCAACTTTGTCAGCGGAATATCTCCACGATGTACCGCTACCAATAAAAAATCCCATAGGTGGGACCATGCAAAAAAAAGTAAGTCCTGAAGGGGGGCCTTAAAACTCTCGGATCCGGCCCATTTTCAATGGGCCGTATTTGGGAGAGCCAAGGTTCGTTCATGCCAAATTTCAACTTGATCGGTGCAACTTTATTAAGACACTTACAGCGAGTATTATAAAGGCTCATTAAGTTAACGGGCAGATTTCTGTGGCGATTTCTGAAGAAGGTATCGAGTCTAAGTGTAAATTTTTTAATTTTATCTATTCTTGACATGAAAGTAATTATTACAAAAATGTTAATAAAAGTCATTTGACGTCGATATTAGCTTCAAAAACGAGCATAGAATTCTGCCCGTTAGCCTAATGAGCCTTATGTTCAGTCAACGACATACGGCTGCAGTTCCTCGGCACATGACCTGCAGCTCCTCTGCGTGCTTCACATTTTTTATTATTTACCTACTTGGTATTTTTGCTACTCACTGTGTAACTAACTGTTTTTAATTCTGCACTACTGTATTTTTATTATCTAGTGTTCTGTAATTGGACTTTTGTCTGTGTGAACATATTCGAAATAAATAAATAAATAAATAAATAAATACTATTGGCTGTTAGACCCTTTCCTAGGATCTTCTCGGAAAACCCCGAAATTGCTACTTTTGCATGTTTTGAACAACACAATTGAAAGTTAACCATATTAAAAATTTAACTAATCGCAGATTAACTTTTCGTACGAGCAGCCGGCCCTTAGGCTGCTAAAAAAATATATTTTTTGGTAACTGGACAGCCAAAATCAAACGTTATGTATAAAATCGTATTCTAAACATAAAATAGAGAATAATAATTTTCTGATTAATTTAATTAATTTAATTAACGTAATTTTGAATATGTCAGTCATTTTATAATGCGCAATTTCCCCCTCCCCCCCAGTCACAAGGAGGTGGGGTGTTTGAAATTTTCAATATGAACTGCAATTTTTTTTATCGCGGATTATGATTTTGTATGAGATAATATCAAACTATTGCCTGAAACTTTTTTTCATCCTATGTCACCCTCACCCCCAAAAACACAGATCAAAATCGAGTGATTTTGACGTATACTCATCGTATTCCATGACTTATCAAACTTTGTCATGTTCACGAACGAAAAAAATAGTTAATTGCACGAAAAAGTATACAGGGTGTCCAGGAAAATGTGGGAAATTTTTCGGAATCCGATAGAACATTAAAAAAAAGATGACAAGTTACCATAATTTTTGTTTCCTAGCGGCCCTTCCTACGAAGATACGGCCTCTAAAGAACGCCACTGGAAATCAATTTTTCTTGAATAACTTTTAAGCTACTTGATTAAATTCAATGAAAATTTAAAATATTAAGCTGTAGTAAGGATTTCTTAAAATACTGCCCCTAAAACATAAATTAGCTTGTTTAGTTTACCAGGGGCGGACTAGGTTGTACATTTTAATGCTTACTTTTTTAACACCCTGTATGATAAGGAGTTGAAAAAAAATTGGATACCTTGAACATTAAGCTACAGAAAAGGTACCTATACCTACTCTTGTTCCTTGTCGATAAAATGAACCGTTTTCGAGAAAAAATAATAAAAGAATTAATGTTTCATTTCTATTACATTGTACTAGTACTACGATTGTTGAACCCACTTTTTTATTGTGTTTTTTCAAAAACGATTCATTTTATCGACAAGGAACAAGAGAAGGTACCTTTTCTGTCGCTTAATGTTCAGGGTATCCAAATTTGTTTTTTTAACGCCTTATCATGCAGGGTGTTAAAAATGTACAACCCTGTCCGCCCCTGGTAAACTAAACAAGCTAATTTATGTTTTAGGGGCAGAGTATTTTAAGAGGTCCTCACTACTGATGTTTAATATTTAAAATTTTCATTAAATTTAATCAAGTAGTTTAAAAGTTATTCAAGAAAAATTGATTTCCAGTGGCGTCCTTCAAGGGGTCGTATCTGCGTAGGGGGAGGGCCGCTAGGAAAAAAATTATGGGAGCTTGTCATCTTTTTTTTTAATGTTCTATCTGATTTCGAGAGATTTCCCACATTTTCCCGGACACCCTGTATAAATATATAAAAGTTGTTGAAAATTGTGTAAGGAACAACGTTCCAATTTAAAAATGGAACATTTATTTTTTTGCAAGGAAAATAGTGAAAAAGTGCAAAAAGTGCATTTCAACCCCTTTGCTGGAGCTTATTCTGCGTAATATTTGTTATAAACAACAAAAATAACAGAAAAACTATGAGAACATAAAATGTAGAGAATTAAATTTCCCATAAATTTGTAAATGAGTAATTTTGACCAAAACTCAAAAACTAGGTACTGAGATAATGAGGAAAAACAAACTCACCCCCTAAATTAAAAATGGCAGCCAGGGGAACAAAACTGCGTCAAAAAATTTCTGCTGCATGGCAATTAATTAACTTTTGGAAAAAGTCTAAAATGACTGGGCTAAGTAAGTGCGAGATTACCTGGAGATTTCCCTCAGATTTCCTCCAGATTTCCTCAAATTACCTTCAATTTGTACCCCTGAATTCATGAGCGGTTTACCCATCGCCAATTAAGTTATAATTGTTTGAATTATTTAAATTTCAAAGGAGCTAAAGTTAACTTATTTAGGACCACAAGATTATTATACAGGGTGTTTAAAAACGTGTCGAAAAATGAAAGGCCTGATTCCATATAGCGTATTCTAAGAAATAAGGGGCCTTTTAGCATGGTCAGCAAACCCATCACCGTCTTAGAGATAAGTACAGGGTGTAAAAAAAAATTCTTCAGTTATTTGACGATATCTCAGGAACACCGTTTGAGATATACAACTGAACTTTTGTACACATTTTTTCATTAATGTTATCTACTTTTTGCGGGTTTAATTAATTTCCTTTTTCATTGCTTTTGTCCACAACAAAACGTAATACGCTGCTACTTTAATGATTTTCATCATAAAATGTTGTTTTTCTAGAAAAAGCAGTTCACATTAAACTTTTTGACTAAGAGAAATTTTTATATGTAAAGACACGTATCCACTAAAGCAACAAAGGGGAACATTTATGTTTCTGTTCCAAATGTCCGAAATGTTTACGAATGTTCCTAGTACGTTGCTCAATGTTCCGTGATGTTGCTAGTAGAAGTTATTGCTTGGTGTATGTTGCCATTTGTTTGCACGCAATATTTTGCACTTGTTTCTCGAAGTTCCTAAAATTTGGAACAAGAAGAAACAAATGGAAACAAAATGTTCCTGTGTGTTGCTTTGGTGGAGAGGTACCTTAACATTGGCAGTTGAAAATTTGTTTTCATAAAGCTAATTTTCCCAGTGTTGTAACTGGCGTGAAAACAGCTGCTAAAAAGATAGCTGACAATTTTTGAACGCACTGTATGTACTTGTATACGTTGAAATATTATCTGATAGCTACTGATTTGTGTTGTTTATTTCAAGCAACTTATTCACGTCGAAGTTAACAATAAATAATGCCTTACAGCAAATTATTGAGACTGATAATTAATGGTTGGCATCATGTGGGAAATTTTTTTATTTTTGACTTATATGTAAAGAACTCTGAAGACAAAAAAATATGTGTTTGCTTGAAAACTTATTGTGATCTAATCAGATATACAGAGTGATTTTTAACTTATCGAGAAAGTAGCTTTTTCCGAAATGAATCAAAAAAATCAAAATTGCAATTTGAAATTAAGTCTACAAGTAAGTCCAATTTTGAAAATACATAATATGTATATTTTTAAAAAAATTAATAGACGTTTTGAACTAAATATTAGCAGTTTTTGAATAATAGTAATAGTGAAAACAGTAATTATTGTTAAGACTTAAGTGGAAGAGTGAATTTGGCAACTGCGCTCGACAGCAGAATTTGTGCCATTAGGCAAACGGCCGAATTGCGAAAACGAACGGTGCCGAGAAGATATCGATTTTCCGAAAGTAGGAAACAACACTACACGAATTGCGATGCGACCTTCTCCTGTCTTTGTCTTTTATTATGACAGTTGTTACCTATATACTTGTAATAACCAAAAATAAGTGTTCCAGCTTATTATTTTAGTGTATTTTTTAATAAGTTTTAGGGTAATCCTATAGAAATGGTACATCAGATTAAGATAGTCAAGTTAGATAATTTTTTCCCTTGCCCTTACGGCTTTTTCTTAGTCATCTTACTTGCTATAACATTTAGATGACATAGAAAAAGCCGTAAGGGCAAGTGAAAAAATTACCTAACCTGACTTATCCTTATCTGATGTACCTACATTTATATTCTTCGTGCTGCTATTATAACGTCGCTTGTGTTTATTTTTATTTATTTTTGTTTATTTTCAATTCGTTCATTGGTCGCGCAAACCGGTGGTGGTGGCAATGCGCTTGCGGAAAATTCCTCTTCTACCGGGAACAAACACTTCACGAAAGACACGCGAGACCGAGACGGACACTGCTCCAATATAAAATAACAACAATTAATAATAATTATAAATTATTAGTGCTTTAAAGTGTTAAAAGTGTTCTTCACCAACAGCAAGAAACTGGTGTGGGGTGTGGCGATCTGGTAGCTATGCTAGCCCCTGCGAGGACATTTTTTGCTGAAAACTTATAGAAAGGTAGGTGAAACAAATTTTGATCACCAGTGTCCGTTAATAAAAAAATGCATGTTTTATACAGGGTGTTTAAAAACATGTGTCTCATTAACATGGGTCTGCACTCGCCGTTTTCGAGATACAGGGTGTCAAAAAATAGTTTTTCTCGTTTTTTTTACGCATCTTATCATTTATTATTATTTACTCTTTGAGCACCAATTCAATTCCTTTCCATAATATGGTAGTGGCGGAGATTTTAGGGTTGTTTGAAAATTTTTTCCCCCAATTTTTACACTGGCGTGTGAAAACAGCTGCTAAAAAGCATAGCTGACAATTTTTGAACGCACTGTATATAGTCCAATAAAGTCTAAAAAGTCATACGTATCGATTAAGAATACACATCCTTTTGATAGTTCGATTTATTTTGTTTCATGTACGTGTTTTTATAGTAACCGTCCAGTTTGTCTAAACACTCCATCCCGCATAAATAAGTATACGTCAACATTGGTTTTGAATGAGAATTAAATGCACAACACAGAGGATAGAATGTCATTACGTGAATAAATTTTATGTAGTTGTCAGTGGCTCTCAAACTGACGTAAGCGGTTCAATTCATTTTTTGAATGATTCCTTCAATAATTATTACGCTCGTTCACAACTTGACAATTAACTGTTTGACATTTTCTGGTGAAATTAAAAATATTAATTCGGACGGTTAGTAAGACGTCACATCTGACTTTTTAAAGTTAATCCTACTATATGTAGGTACTTTACGTTGAAATATTATCTGATACCTATCTACTGATTTGTGTGTTGTTTATTTCAAGCAACTTATTTACGTCGAAGTAAGCAATGAATAATGCCTGACAGCAAATTATTGGGACTGAGTTTTTCAATGTGGACATGAGAAATTATTACCTACTTTTTTAAAAACATCCTTTAGAAATTAGATACTGATATGTAGATTCCAATTTTTTCAGGAAAATCAAAAATCGAATAACTTTTTTTGCTAAAACAGGAAAATTTTGAAAAAATTACAGAGCAGAACCAGAGCCGGTAGCTACGAGGTACATCAGAATTGATTTCTGGCAAACAACTACAGGGGCGGGTATTTTGAATCATGTCAAACATCCCGAATTAATGTATTTACTATCATTGTTAAAATGCTTTATAGTGTAAATAAAATATTATTATTATTATCCCCATAAAAATAGATTTCTCCATAAAAATAGAATCCCGAGTAGAATCCCCATATAAAAAATCGATTTTTTTTATTTTTCATTTTTATGGGGACGTTAGACATGATTCAAAATACCCGCCCCTGTAATTGTTTGCAAGAAATCATTTCTGGTGTACCTCTTAGCTACCGGCTCTGGTGCTGCTCTGTAATTTTTTCAAAATTTCCCTGTTTTAGCAAATCGAGTTACCTATTCGATTTATGATTTTCCTGAAAAATTGGAATCTACAGGGTGTCCCGTATCGTTATGTTCAAATCTTGTGAGCATATAGTAGGCTTATTCCTAAGCCTAAAAAACCCAAAAGTGGCAGGTCTATCTGCATTCGTTACGAAGTTAGAGGCCTAAGAAAATAATGTCTAGTAAATACCAGATTTAACTTTGAAAACCACATAAAGCTTATTTTATTGACCACATCTTTAGTTTATCATGTGTTAAAAATGTCCTATTCCTTGCTGAATACAAACTTGTGCTCGGAGGCCTATTGCAGAAGTAACAGTTCTAATTTCTCGTCTTTTTTCGCGACCGATCTCTTGACCAGCATGCTGAATACGATCCAATAATAATTGCTTTTTGGAATTTAGTTACAAACGCCAATTCCGAAATATGCTGGTGTCCCATTTATTTGAATCCAAATGCCATTTTGTATGAGCAGGAGAACCTCTTCTAATGTTTATTTTGGTGACATTTACTCATGTCGCCACCATAACAATAAATTATTAGCCTAAACCACAACACATGTGGTTGTGTGGTTTTCAAAGTTGAATTTTTGTTATTTATTAGTCATAATTTTCTTAGGCCTGTAACTTCGTAACGAGTAAAGATAGACCTGCCACTTTTGGGTTTTTTGGGCTCAAAATTAAGCCTACTATATGCTCAAAAAATTTGAACATAACGATACGGGACACCCTGTATACATATTCGTACTTAACTTCTATAGAGGAGGTTTTTAAAAGAAGTACCTAGGTAATAATTTCCCATGTCCATATTGAAAAACTCAGTCTCAATAATTTGCTATACCTAAGGCATTATTTATTGTTTACTTCGACGTGACTAAGTTGCTTGAAACAATCAACACAAATCAGTAGATATCGGATAATATTTCAACCTCGATTTCAACCTAAAGTACATACAGTACGTTCAAAAATTGTCAGCTATCTTTTTAGCAGCTGTTTTCACGCCAGTTACAACACTGAGAAAATTAGCTTTATGAAATCGAATTTTCAACTGCCAATGTTACATATAAAAATTTCTCTTGGTCAAAAAGTTTAATGTGAACTGCTTTCGAGAAAAACAGCATTTTATAATGAAAGTCACTAAAGTAGCAGCGTATTATGTTTTGTTGTGGACAAAAACAATGAAAAAGAAAATTAATTAGCCCGCAAAAGTAGATAGGTAATATGTATTAATGAAAAAATATGTACAAAAGTTCAGCTTTATATCTCAAACGGTTCCTGTGATATCGTCAAATAACTGAAGAAAATTTTTTTTACACCCTGTACCTATCTATAAAACGGTGGGTTTGCTGACCGATGTTAAAAGGCACTTTTTTTCTTAGAATACTCTATGGAATAATACCTTTCATTTTTCGACATGTTTTGAAAAACCCTGTATAATATATAACCTTGTGGTCTTAAATAAGTTAACTTTTGTTCCTTCGAAATTAAAATAATTCAAACAATAAAAATTAATTGGTGAGGGGTAAACCCGAGGGTAAACCGCTCATGAATTCAGGGGTACAAATTGAAGGTAATCTGAGGAAATCTGGAGGCAATCTGAGGGAAATCTCGAGGTAATCTCGCACTTACTTAGCCCAGTCATTTTAGACTTTTTCCAAAAGTTATTTGCCATGCAGCAGAAATTTTTTGATGCAGTTCTGTCCCCCCCCCCCCTGGCTGCCATTTTTAATTTAGGGAGTGAGTTTGTTTTTCCTCATTATATACTCATTTAAAAACTTATGGGAAATTTAATTTTCTACATTTTATGTTCTCATAGTTTTTCTGTTATTTTTGTTGTTTATAACAAATATTACGCATAATAAGCTACAGCGAAGGGGTTGAAATGCAATTTTTGCACTTTTTGCACTTTTTCACTATTTTCCTCGCTTTGTTGTAATTAATAAATATATAAAGTTGTTGAAAATTGTGTAAGGAACAACTTTCCTTACACAATTTCCTTAAATGGGAAAGTTGTTCCTTACACAATTTTCAACAACTTTATATATTTATTAATTACAACAAAGTGGAGAATTCGAGGGAGAATTATTCGAGCCAAAGTATGTAGGCACATACTTACCTAGGTAATTAGATTTTTTAGATTCCCCGTGAGTGGGCCACGGGGAATACCTCCACTGCGATCGATTTTTTCTGCTTTATTCCATGCAGGTACCTAATTAATCGTCGATACTGGAATTAATCGAATCATTTATATTTATTGAATCATTGCGACATTATTCTTCTTCTGTATCCTCGTTTTCACAGATTTTGCGACAGTATTTTAGGTTTAGACTGCTAATGTCGTGACTGTATAACATGCCTGACGATACTTTTAGCATCCATGGCAATAAAATCCGATACATCCGATAACATTTAGACAACATTTCCACAATAACACTTCATAGGTGCGTATAGGTACATGCCGACTTGGGTTAATTAATAAAGGAGCTAACCTGGGCTGGCAAAATGATAAATTTAAGAGCTAACCTGGGCTGACAAAAAACGCGCAAAAAAGTTAATCTTCGGAGCTAACCTGGGCTGGCAAAATGATAAATTTTGGACCCAACCTGGGCTGGAAAAAGAATAAATTTAGGACCTGACCTGGGATGGTAAAAAACTCGCTAAAGATATAATCTTCGGACCTAACCTGGGCTGGCAAAAAGCTAAATTTAGGACCTAACCTGGGCTCGCAAAAAGATAAATTTTGGAGCTAATCTGGGCTGATAAAATTATAAATTTGGGAGCTAACCTGGGCTGACAAAAAACGCACAAAAAAGTTAATCTTCGGAGCTAAGCTGGGCTGACAAAAAACGCGCAAAAAAGTTAATCTTCGGAGCTAACCTAGGCTGGCAAAAAAATAGAAAAATGATAATTTTCAGAGCTAGCCTGGGCTGGCGAAAATATAAATTTTTGACCTAACCTGGGCTGTCAAGAAAATCGAAAAAAAGATAAAAATCGGAGCTAACCTGGGCTGTCAAAAAAATCGAAAAAAAAAGTAAAATACGGACCTAACCTGGGCTGGCAAAAAACTCGCAAAAATGTTAATCTTCGGAGCTAACCTGGGCTGGCAAAATGATAAATTTAAAATAAAATATATTTTTTTATTATTGGTTAATATAAGGGCAGTAACGTGAAATTCAGGTAAAGAAGGATTTTCAATATCTCTTCCAATTAGTCGTATAGTCGAATTTGACAAAGAAATTTAACAAATTGCTGAGGTGATCCTGAACCCAAAGAGATATTTACCTACGCCTTATTATATATATTGTATACAGGGTGTAACATAAGTGGTGACTTTAATTTTAAGGTGCGACTCCTTGTAATTTTTTAAGAGAAAATGTTCAAATTAAACATGTTAAATAAACATAAATGGTACTACAGGGTGAGAATTTTAAAGTGTTATAATGCGACACTCGAAAACGGTTTCAAATATTTTCATGAAATTTTGAAGACATAGCAGGGACAGGAGGTATTTTTGACATCTTTCCTTCATCCCCTATTCATAGGTGGGAGCAGTAAACTTGAAATTTTTTATAGGAACCGTAATTGTTTATTGCAGATTCAGATTTACGACTAAAAAATAAGTAGAATTTATTCGTGATCGTGATAGAGGGCGCTGTAATCGAAAAAATTTAATTTTTTCACTTTGTTCTTACTACGGAAATTAAACAAGAAAATGACCATAAATCGAGAAAATTTTTAAAAACAATCTCTCTACGCATTTTTAGTCATGGAACCAGAATCTGCGATAAAAAAAAGGATTCCTAACTAAAATTCGAAAAGTACCTCCCACTCCACCTACAAGGAAGGGGGAGGAGGGGAAGCTATTTCCTAAGTATTTTCAACCATGAAATTTTAATCTGCAATAAATAATAAGCCTCCCTCTTACAAGGATTCATTTACCACCCCTCAAAAGTAAGTGAAGAAAAAAACTCAAAAATATCATAAAATATGTCCCTACCTCCTGTTCTGACTACGTCAGCAAAATGTCATTGAATTGCTTGAAACAGTTTCAAATCGAAGCAAATATCGAAGTGCCGTTTTCACCATTGTCATCAAAAAGCTCAAGAGATTTAACGAAAGAAATTTTTTTCTGACCGACCTCTACACCGTTACAGTGTATAACGACTTATCTTGACAATCGTTTTATTCCATTTGAATTTATTAGGTAGACGAACTCTTATCACAAAAAATACTCGACCCTGTATAATCGTCGAGCGCATTCAGGCCGGTTCAACAGCTGACATCTCTCTGAAGTCTGAATAGACAGGCTTTGTGCGGAATAAGTTGCCGAGAATAAATCTCAGTTCCTAATTTGTCACCAGTTGTATCAACTCCAACATGGCTTGTCCATTGAGAGAGGTTGCTCGCTGCTTGCTTGCTTGCTTGCTCAATGCTCAGTCTCAGCCCCTGAGCGTCGTCGCATAAGACCAGATTCCCAGATTAGAGACAATGTCGCTTTTGGATGTAATTTCCTCCTCACCAGCCACCGCAAGGAACTTTGCGCTCTTTGTAAATTAATTTTTAATTACCCGACTATTCGGCATGTAAGTTATTTCGAATTTACGTGTAAGAGACGGAAAAAGACAGACAAATACTTAATATTAAATACGAGCAGGTACAGACAAGCCAGACATTCCAATTTGGTTGTTTTAGTTTCACATTCTACATAATATTAATTATGGTAGCGAGTTCTACGTATAGATAGTTAGTCGTCTAGTTTTCAGGTAAATATAGACAGCGCCGTGATTTATCCGTAATAGCAATCAGTTTAGTGGAGCTTGTAATGGTAAATGTAAACAATTGAAGGGTGGCGAATAGGCAGGCACACTGTCGTGATTTCATTACGTGTATTTGTCAGGGGAATTTATGGTACAATCCACTCCAAAACTATAGAGTTAATGGTCTGGTTGAATAACGCCCGTGTACTCTCTGCTCTGCCTGCTCTGCTCTGTCCATCGTCTCGTTTGCCTATTATATTTACAAATAACCGGCAGGTATCGATCGATCCGGGGCTGCCGCTCAAATAATTATTCTGAATATCGAAAACCAATCGTTTTAAGCTCTTAGAGCTACTAATAATACAGCTGGCTAAATGCAAAAGTGTGGGAAGGCCATTAAAGAAACGAAGAAGAAGATTTCAGAGCTAAAGTGTGACGTTTTTTTGGAAATCTACTTGACAGGTCGTGTTTATTTTTTAAAATGTCATCTTGAGATGTGTAAATGAATGATTTATATATAACAATAAGTTAACGCTGTGGTAATTTATTTGTAAATAGCTTCTCTTTCTAACCTTTTCAATTGAACGTCGTAGCTCGCAAACGTGATAGCAGGACAACATCAAGGCGTGTTATTAACACTAGCGCTAGGGCTTCAAAAAACCTTGAGCTCCAAGATAAAGCGATCTCTGTTTTGTTCTCTTGCTGCAATCATATACAAAGGAGTGTTCCGGATGGAGAGGATTCTACATGACGAAATAGTTTTCAAAGTTTGATAGACCATTTATTTTACACTGTCGTTACATTATTTACTATTTATTCATTTAATTATTAATTTATTTATTTACATAACAACATATCAGATAAATAATATAAAAAAATGTATCACAAACTTTTACGTCTTTCAAATATCAATAAGTTATGTACAGTTATGTTACAACGCGACTGGGCTACTTGAGACAAGCAACGGAAGAGACCCGTGCAAGAGATAGAAGATTATAACAAACAGGATTCTTCTAATATCAAAATTAATAACGTTGAAGAGATCTATTCTCACGAGAGGCTTCCTCCAAAATCACAAAATGAGGAACTTGAATCGTGGTAGGGCTCGTGGTAGGGTAAATCGATTGATAAGATTCTTCCCTCAATATTGATCTTCCTGTTTACATCTTCAAGTTTTCGGGTCTTCCAGCGTTACTCCAATGGTATGAAGAGAAACCTCGAAGAAAAATAAAAATGGAAGAAAATTACAGCGAGGATTAGTTTTGTGAACCGAGCCAGGAAGGAGTCCAATCAGAACTCTTACTTCCCAACATTTTTCGGTAATAATTTTTGGTACATCTTTCCATCTGAGTTCTCACTTCTCCGATAACTCTCATGGCAGCTGAAGAAAAAAGTCGATCGAGGGTCCATGGTAACAGTTAAGTAAGTTCTGATCGAAGAATTAGTACAGTGACGATTTCCTGAGGACGACGAAAGAAAAACTGAATTTCTTGTTCAAACGGAGAAAGATGCATGCATATAATATAGAAAGACAGGTCTATTTAGACGAAATAACTGCTTGTCTCAAGAGCTCGCCATATTTTTCAACAGAATTTAATAAAAATCTCAAAAACGGCAACGAAATTATTTGAGATATTTGAAATTAATAAAAGTTTATTATTTTACAGTCTCATGATTGAACAATTAAATTATCGCCGAACGTTCACATCTTATTGTACAATAAGTAATTCGAAATCCAAAATTATGACGCGATATTTCGACCAAATCTTCAATAATTCTGCTTCGTTCGCGCGGTCTTCCGACTAAACTTCTAATAACATCTAAGAGATGGCGCTGTTACTAAGCTGTTGCTACGGTACCTGTATTACCGACACTAACGAAGCGTTAGTGTCGGTAATACAGGTACCATAGCATCTGCGCGCGAAGTTTGAATTTCACTAATTATATCACAATTCCAGTAATAATTAAAACATTCTTGAAAAATTGGTTTTCAAGTCGCCTTAGCTGTAAGTAGATCTGGTCAAAACACCGCGTCATGCATACCCAGAGAACGCAGATCCTGACGGTTTCGAATTTCGGATCGGGATCGGCCATATAAAAATAAAGGACTCACGTCGTTCACCCGCTTGTTAGCGATTCCCCGCTCGTTTTCGCTGCACTTCTATCGGCAAATCGGGCCTGATGGAGACTAGCAAAACCGGGAAGAGATGACCATCCAGCACCAGCACCACAGATGCACCAGGCAAGGGAGACAGGACGACGGGAATCGCCAGCCGTCACCTGGAATAAATGTTCCCCCGATTATTATTGTAATACGCTCATAATCATAATAAGGTCGTCGAATCGAAAAGTTAATGGACGAATAAGAGGCAGCGAGATGAGTCGAGATTTTCCAGCGATCTCTGAGTGATATAATCGCGAAGAGAGCGCTCTCTAACGACCTTGATATAGATCGGAGAGGGCGCGAATGGCAGTCAAAAGTCAATAAGACAATATCTGGGGGAGTTTTTATTAATGGCGGTGCGGCGGAAGCCATCGAGTCTAATGACCGAATCGTTCAATATCACTCGGTTCCGATCTGGAGAGAAATATGCCTGTTTACCGCCACTTCGGGAGAGTTTTATCAAACTTCCCCGCTCTAGAGAAAATCCAGCTTGGAACGGGGAGATAGAGGGAACGAAGAACGAGTGATATAAGGCAAATTTAAAACCTTTTCATTACCCGATTTTACTTTGCGGCTTCCGGTTGATCGCCCGCTGAGGAAATAATCGACTTAAATAATTCGCCATGGAAAATAAGAGGGAGCGATTCGATAACTTCTAAGCCCTCCGATTCGACTTCCTGTAACCCTAAACAGACGATTTAATTTTCATTTTTATGGTAACTGACCTGCACTGCTGGTAGATCCCATAAGAAGCACCGACGCCGGCTGGGGCGCGTCCGGTTTCACCTGCGCCTCCAAACTGTTCGCCCTGTACAGCCTGAACAAGGTCGCCTCGCAGCGCAACCTCACTGGACCCCAACTACCTCCAACTCCGGTTAGTTCAAGACGACTCGACGCCCGTTCCAGCTGATCCTCTTCAACCACCGTTACTCCTGACCATGTGCTGCCCGGTACCTGTAACAATAACAAAATCTCTGAGTCAATCAGATAATATCAGTCGTTTCTCATCACAACACTTAAGTGATCTAAGGTGTCCCTACATCTTTGATGCCTATTAGTTTGCACTTAAGTTGAGTATTGTTTGCAATGGAAGACATTTTACTCTCTTGTACGAAATAGAAATATAACAAACCGTTCAGTATCAAGTGCAGCTTAAACCGAAGGTTCTTTTATGAAATGTCTATAGGCCACCTTAGAGTAAGAAAATATTATTTTTGAGCAAGTTAAATTTCTGGTAGATCTGGTAGAAGACTGTAGTTTTTCGTATTAAGAAGAGATTAAAGGAGCTGATATCTTTTGGACGTTTAAGTTCTTGTGCACTCCTGAGCATGTGCCCCCTGGTACCTGTAAAGATAACATAGATCCCAACATAACTCAACCAGAATTTATTCGTTTCTAATAATTTTATTCCTTTCTAATAACGACACTTAAGTGTTCTGAGATGTCGCTGCATCTTATAAAGTAAGTCTAATAGGGTAAAATATTCTTTATGACAATTAATTATTGTAAGGTAATATTTGCAGCAGTTTCGTTTGCACTTAAGTTCATGACATTTAGTTAGCTGTTTGCACTAAATAAAAATGTACTTAGCCGCTAGGTTTCAAGTGAAGGAGGAACCGAAGGTATGATTCTTTTATGAAAAACTACGCCACCTCAGAGCAATGAAATATTATTTTTGATCAAGTGCATGTAAATATTTCTGACAGATTGACTTGCACTTAAATTCATCGCATTAGCGGTGAGTTGTTTGCAATTAAATGATTCTCTATTTCGGTTTAAGAAGGCATTTATTGCCCTACACTTGGTTTTAAATGCAACAGATCTACCGGGACATTAAGTACTAGAGGAGAAAATTCCAAAAAGAGTGAAGCTTTCAGATTTGCTTATGAAATGTTCAGGTGTCTTTGTAATTTAGGTTTTGGGAGAAAGTAAGTATTGGAACAAAATATTATTGGCAGATTTTTTTGCACTTAAATTCGGAAACATTAGGACCAATTTCTGCGTAACAGCGACACTTAAGCTACTAAAGTGCAAGTTCCAAAGATGGTATCAATTCTTATGAATTATAAGTGCCATATAAAAAAGTAGATTTTTAGAAAATAATAATTTTACCTAATATTTTTCCTTAAACTTTAGGGGATTCCGGTTATATCTCAGAAACGGTACGTCATAGGGAATTTTTTTTCCATAATAAATAAAAGCTCGTGAAATTGTCTAAAACTTTTACACCATACGTGTGATTTTCGAATTCTCAACGATTTTTGACTTACACGCTCCACAAGTGGCTTATTTTCACTTAAGTGACCCAAAAAAGTTCATATTACATTGTCGAGCAGTTGATTCTTCTTATACAATCATGTGGAATTTGGAAACGTTCTGGATTAAGTGGTGTTATCTAGCTAGCGTGAATTGTAACCTTCTCATCACTTAAGTGCTTGTCACGGGTTAATCACAGACTTGGGGTAGTTACTTCAAATCGGAAAAAAGAGGATCCGGTGAGAGCCATAAAAGTCACATATCACTTAAGTGCTTGAGGATAAGTTTATAAGGAGACTAAATTTGATTAAACTCAGGTTCGCTAATAATACTTATAGTTTTTTAAATGGATTTTTTTGAGAGAAAGCGAAACTATTCTACTGGGAGAAAAAATCATTGTCAGATTGTTTTACATTTAAATCCGCACGCATCTTGTCCAACTTTTGCGTAATAAGCGATACTTAAGCCACTTAAGTGCCTTTTTAAAACAATTCATGTTTGATTGTCGAACACTTGATCCTTTTTTATAATCGTTTATCGAATTGGCGTGATTTGTAATTCTCTCGTCACTTAAGTGCTTGTCAGGAGTTATTATAAAATTTGGGGTTGTTTTATATTACTATATGTTACTTCAGATAGGGAAAAAATCCGATAAAAACAGAAAATGTTATATATCACTTAAGTGTTTGAGGAGAAGTTTCTAAGAAGACAAAATTTGACAAAACATTATTATAAAGGCTCATTAAGTTGACGGGCAGATTTCTGTGGCCATTTCTGAAGAAGGGATCGAATCTAAGTGGATTTTTTTAAAATTTATCTATTCTTGACCTGAAACTAATTACACAAATGTTAATAAAAGTCATTTGACGTCGATATTAGCTTCAAAAACTAGCACAGGAATCTGCCCGTTAGCCTAATGAGCCTTTATAATATTAGACAAAAGATGAATGACATGTTGTCAGACAACATGCCATCCATTAATGTTGTGCTGTGAGCAGAGGCGGAAATTGTAGACACGTGTTTCGTCCTGTTTGGGACTCTTCAGTACAATGTATCTACCAACACACAGCACAGTTTAGATCACGAATCCCGTGAGCAGAATGCAATGAAATAAAAATAAAAATAAAATAAAAAGGCACGGTGGGTTAGGCTCCCGCCATAGGATACACCCCAGACAGCCATAATGCATGCCAAAAATGAGTGCAGTGCCTCCCGGTGTGCATGAAGTAGGTAAAGCCCCTACTAGGCGTTGCTAGACAAAAGATGAATGACATGTTGTCAGACAACATGCCATCCATTAATGTTGTGCTGTGAGCAGAGGCGGAAATTGTAGACACGTGTTTCGTCCTGTTTGGGACTCTTCAGTACAATGTATCTACCAACACACAGCACAGTTTAGATCACGAATCCCGTGAGCAGAATGCAATGAAATAAAAATAAAAATAAAATAAAAAGGCACGGTGGGTTAGGCTTGCGCCATAGGATACACCCCAGACAGCCATAATGCATGCCAAAAATGAGTGCAGTGCCTCCCGGTGTGCATGAAGTAGGTAAAGCCCCTACTAGGCGTTGCTAGACAAAAGATGAATGACATGTTGTCAGACAACATGCCATCCATTTATGTTGGTAGATACATTGTACTGAAGAGTCCCAAACAGGACGAAACACGTGTCTACAATTTCCGCCTCTGCTCACAGCACAACATTAATGGATGGCATGTTGTCTGACAACATGTCATTCATCTTTTGTCTAGCAACGCCTAGTAGGGGCTTTACCTACTTCATGCACACCGGGAGGCACTGCACTCATTTTTGGCATGCATTATGGCTGTCTGGGGTGTATCCTATGGCGCAAGCCTAACCCACCGTGCCTTTTTATTTTATTTTTATTTTTATTTCTTTATAATATTGGCTGTTAGTAATTCTTAAATTTGTTTTTTGAGAGAAAGCGAGACCATTCCACTAGATTCAGCAGGGCCAACTTCTGCGTAAGGAGCGACACTTAGATCACTTAAGTGCTTTTTATTTTATTTTTATTGACTTGAGTGCTAGCTCTAAAAGTAAAACGAATTATGAATCATAAGTAACATTATCACTTAAGTAAAAACTAAAAGAATTCATATTTGATTCTTTTTTATAATAGTTTAATTTAGAAAAGTTCTCTTTATTTGTTATCGAGTTGGCGTGATTTTTAACCTTCTCGCCACTTAAGTGCTTGTCACGGGTTTTTATAAAACTTGAGATAGTTTATAATGCCACTTTCGATAGGGAAAAAGAAACCATGATTAGAACAGTAAAGGCTCTGTAGCACTTAAGTGAAGATTATCATGTTTCGGTAGTGATAAATTTTAATCCCATCACTTGAGTGACTATTTAGTGGGAATTGGGAAACATAAAACATAGTAGGTAAACATTAGACAGTGAAAAAGGCGGTCGTAATTATTGAAGACGAGAGTTAGAGATCATCCAAGGACTTAAGTGTTTTTTTTTTTTTTTAATAAAACCGTAAGGGCTGCTTTCTGTTCAACTTGCTTGAGCTCGGCAAGAGGTAAGGACAAGAACAAAGAGGCAAACAAGATTTGATTAGGGTAAAATATGCATTTGATAAAAGTAATTTTTATTTGCTTTATTGGGGGAAATATTCCTTTATCACATCCCCGACCGGCGTCTTATTTTCTTCCCGGCTTCATGAGAGAGGTGAACATTTATGTCGGGGAATTTTCGCGGAATCGATGAAATTTCGTCCGGGGACGGCGAGGAGATTCAAATTCTCTCCCCCGTCCTTCGATTAAAACGTAGAGAATCATATTCTCGTTCCGGATTTACATAAGAATTACATTAAAGACTGTAACCGTTCTGTTATGGTACGGGTGTTTGAATTGCAATAAGAGTAAAAATGTGTCATCACTTAGGGAGTGCTGGCGGAGGAGTTTCCCTGATTTCGTCACGTCTCTGGGGATGTGCTGGTGGTGGTGCTGGTGCTACTGCATGGTGGTGGTGAAGTTCGGGGTCTTTGGACCCGTACAATTTACAACGACCGTCTTTAATTACTGGATCAGTCGAGAACGGTTACAAATTATAAATTATTCAAAATTTAAATTTACCCACCTTCTGGTGCTGGTGCTGGTGCTAGAACTACGAGAGAGGGCCAGAGTCTGATGAACGAGGGACGTTAAATGCCGATAGGTCGACTTAAGGTTTGGGATGGTAATGACGCGCTTTACCCTTGCTTGGAACCTTACACAGAGGTGGACTGCGAGCAGGTAATTCCTACTTGTCTTTAATTAAGAACCGTCCTTTGCATTTATTCGGAAGCTGCCGGGGCCGGGGGTTTTCGCAATTGACAGCAAGGGAGTCGATTATAAACGCAGTGGCTGGGGGAGAGAGAGAGTTTGTGTCGTCAGGTCGGGCCGCAAGTAGGTTGGTATATCATTATTCACATTGATCTTCCCAGGCAGAGGCAATACGTCACATCGGCCATTGAAGAGGGTGTTCTGTTAGAGGTATTGAGACGTCGTTACCGTCGCCGCCGCCAGGGGATGATGAATACATCGATATGCCAGCGCCTACAGGGGCCGACGAACCGTCACCCTCCCCGAGCTAACCCTTCGGGGATCACTCCGGAAAATCCCGCAGATCCCGGGAAGGCCCGCCGCGATTTCGCTTTTAACTTTTTCCCGGCTCCCTCTCGACATAATGGAAATAAATTTAAGATAAAACTCGGTATACGTTGATAATTTTGTTTACCCGCGAGTATTTTACGAGTGTTTCTTTTATAAGGGAAGAGCAGTTGAAAAATAATAAAAAAACTTCGTATGTTTGTGTCCGGCAGTAACGCAAGTTTTATGATCGAATCTTCTATATCGTCGCTGCCGCCGCTGCTGCTGCTGCTGCGGAGCAATAAAAGAATCTGTGCGCGCCCTTCTCCCATTTTTATACCAACTTACAATAACCCATAGAGACGAGGTCTGGATCTGGTGAGTTTAGGGAACGCGTTCTTCTAATTTTATTACGCATTCCGAGACAAAGACAATGAGGGATCGGAAAACATCGAGATATGTTACTCGTACCAGGAGGGAGGGGGCTTACATTGATTCGCTACGCCCACCTACTCCTCTAATTTTAGCCGGTCCCTTTATTCACTCCCCGTTTCCCGGGGTTTTTAATACAAATTACATCTGCTGTATGAGTTCTCTTTGATATCCATTTTCGGGTAGGGATAATACAATCAACGAATCGTCGACGACAGTCTGCTTCATAATGCAATTCCTTAAACAAGACACATAGAGAATTAGAGAACGAGCCAACCAATACTTCGTGAGAAAGTAATCTAGTTACTGCTCTCTGGATTGTTTAGATTAGACTTTAGAGCATCACATCTGCCGAACTCTCCTCTCTAGTTGAGAAGCCGCAATAAGGAATCAGCGATGATACCGGGAACCATCAAAGACGACTCGTTATACATGAAACTTGCGAGAAATACGCTCAACTAACCGTAATACAGGACATTCTTCCTTAAACCAAGCGACAAGTCTTGAAGAGCCCTAAAATTGCTCTCTAAATTGCGCCCTAAATTTGTATTGTAACCTCCTTAACTTAAATATCTGCTGACAGAGGCCTAACTGAATGAATTAAAAAGAAGAACCCCTTGACCTTGACGTTCGAAATGTCAACTTCTCTGTCATGAACGTCTCTGTTGAATTCTCACCTCAAATTTGAGGTTATCCCGCTCTGAAGTGTTAGATACTATTTGAACTAGTTGAAGCTTCCTCTCCCGCCCTTACTCTCTAGCTTTAAATGGTTAAACAAAATGGCCGACATGATTCAAACCCCTTCAAACTTTAACACCCATGAAGATGGTACCTGTGATCGTGATCGTCTAGTTTTGAATGAAACACGTTTTGGTCGTTCTTAGCAAACGGTAAGAAAAACTCAAATTAGCCAATGATTGGGAGAAAGGATAATACAGGGTGTCCAGTAAGTACCTCCTAATTTCTCGGGAGCAAACAGGGGATCTAAATAAACCTAGCCTGTCATAAAAAAAATCCTAAAGTGTCCCTAAACGAAGATACAGAGCCCCAAACCAAAAAGTCCCAACGATTTACTTTCTTGGCTCTAATTTTTAAACCGACCTGTATAATTAGATGAAATTTTAATATTTTATAGAGGCCATAAAGAGTAATTAAGCCACATTAGAGGTTTAACGTTTGAAATATGAGATTGATAGAAGGTAGAGGCAAAAAATAAAAGAGAGAAGAGAAAAGAGTTACATTACTGTGACATAAGCAAATCTTCAATAACACAATTGCGCAGTTGGCATGTAGGTTGTGTCTCTTCAGTGTTGATATTTAAAACGTCCGTTTTACCACACAATGCATCGGCGCATAGAAGTATTTTCTCACGAGGTATGTTAAATGTATCAAATCATCAGTTTTTATTTAAATCGATCAGATCGCAAGATGGATTCCGACGATAGACTCGTTAATAAATCCAATCTCCGGGTAATGAAATTTAAATCAACATCGACCTAGAGGAGAACCCTCCGATTGTTTGCACGGACACGTTGCCCGAATCTGGACAAACAGAGCGGACCTCTTCTATCGGTTGACTCTGCCAAGGGAATCGGTGGGCGAGGAGAGCAAACATTCGAGACGTCGTTTGCTCTGCGGCCGAGGCTGACCGCCCTTCAAAGGGCCAAAGGGACGCTTCTTCGTTCTCGTTACCTCAATTAAGGCCCTCGACGCCTCCGGCCGTGGATATCTGCGGCCCTAGATAAAGCTTTGATACGGCGGGCGAGTCTCGTTTTATTTCAAAACGTCGCCCGTGCAGGGTTTCGCCTTGATGCGGAGTTGCGGACGGTGACGACGCGTTGCGGAAAATAAATGGAGAGCCGATGTTCTCTTCGCTCGCCGGACGCTTGTACTGTTTTTATTTCCGACTTTTTGTCCCGATCCCCGTCGCTCTGTCCCAGTGTTGTTCACGGTGATCAAATGACGAGCCGGCCGCGTAATGTTGTTAATTTGCGGGCTCGCATGTATCGTGCGATGGATTTGAATAAACATGCTCCCGAATCTAACAGACACACCAATGTGCCATCTGTCACCAGCTCGCATGTGTCGAGGTCTCCATAACAACGATTCTATACTCTGACGCCTCGAGCCTTTATTAATTTTATTACTAAACTCCATTTGAATCTGGCTGGGAGAGGGATCTAACTAATCAAAGAGACGCGCTTCACTTTGATTAATCTTATTTCTCCATGACGCCCTTTGAAGAAGTTTATAAATTCATATGTTCTCAATTTATCCATGCAGAAAATATTAGTTTTTTTTTTTTGTCACAGCCGCCTGTCTGTGGTTCCTGGTGACTGGTGACTATGGTGACTATTGTGACTGATACACACAAGGAAAAGTTTCAACTAAGCAACGTGCACTAACGAGCTCGCAACTTCTCCAGAACTCAATCAATACGTTTGTATGCGGTTCGAGTTTCCGCGGAGACGACGAAACACGGTCAAGTGGTACGACGAGTCTCCCATGTCCATGTCCCGCGGGTGGGACACTCCTCGTCGCTGTACGAGCGAGGAAGTCGCTCGTCTTCCTCGCGGGCTGCCTCCTGCGGAACACATTCATATGCAGCAGGCCGGATTCAATTATAAAGTTTAGACAATAATTGAATCAATAATTAGCGAAGTTACACGGCGGTTTGCAGGGCGTCGTGTCGGAGTTTTGGCCGCAGTGCACTTTACATATTACCGGGATCCGGCGGTCGCCCCTGTCCGCTCCCTCCGAGGCCTGCTTTGCATATCGGCCGCCACGGCCTGCTCTGATAATGAATTTATAACTTGGCTCCGGGATCTCTGTGACATTATAGGATACGGTAATAGTCTCTAGCACTTTAGCTCTAGTAGATAAATACGATAATACTCCTCTATGCGATGCGTCTCTAGCGTTGTTATTATTATATACTCGACTCGATGGATAAAGGTTCTCTTCTCTTTGCTTGTATTAAGTGAATTATTTCAATGGGGCGAGACAGCAAGTACGACACGACAAAGTGGAACTTTATGTTTGACATGATTACGCCCTCGACCGGGCTTATCGACTTGTTGGCTCTGGTTAGAGAGAATATTGTTACGATTTTTCCGCTCCTCTAATACACAATACACCTTTGGTGTTTTTCTAGAACGCTTCGACCAACATCGAATGTCCCTTCAGAGTCCGAATGTTCCATTTCCGTCGTACATCCTGACAGATCAGTTCCCGAACTATCCCTCTCATGGCCGAGAATTTACCTGTAAACGCCACAACGGTATTGGAAGACTTGGAGTCCCACTGTGCACGGAACCGAAATCAGACGTTGCAATTGTCACTGTTTTTGTTTCTTTCGTAAGAGAATAGTCTCGGAGAATAGTCTCTTTTGCAATCACAAACGTTTCAAGCTATCGTGTCTTCGTTTCAGCAACATTACAGATACAGCTTTTTGCACAATGGAGTCCCAACGTTGCTATTATCATTAACTTGAATGATAATTAATCGTTATTGTGAATTAAAAATAGAAAAAGTGACAAAATAGACCCATCAGGAACCCCTCATGGTGACAATTTGCATAAGAGAAATAACACCACAAAGCAGTTCAGATCAATATGCGAAGCAAAGAGACAAGGAGAGGTTTCTGGAATTGTTTGACGCATTATTAAGAGATCCAATTTCGCTCAAGGCAGTTGTTTGAACCTGTGAATTTGAAATCAACCCGAATTATTCAATAGTCGAACAAGATTTGATTGTCTAACTAACTAAACATTGATATTGATGGGACGTTGCAGGAAAGCGCATCAGTTAATCAAAAGTGAGTGCAGTTCAATTCCAGGCACGTAGGTGAGCAGACGTCGTCCATCTCCAGGCGAGTTCGAGACAATGTAGATTCATCCCCCGTCCCCAGCACGCATTCTATACTTGAATGGAAATAAATTGATCCGAGTGTAAAGACGATAGGAAAGGTATTGGAAGACGGGCTTCGTCGATGCGTCGTCCAAATGAAATTTGGGCCGTCAGGCGTGTCCGGTCAGCAGGGCGACTGTCATTCAGGCTAATTCCGGTAGCCCGGAGAAAGTCGAGACACAATAAACGGTGAAACGAACCGGGCCAGGATTCTGGGACTGTTCTTAAAAGTGGACGATATTTTACACCCCAGACGAGCCGCTGCGGCGCTTCAATCCACTTAGAGGATCGACGATGATGCCGGAGAATCTCCGTGAGATTTACCGTTTTCATAGAGAGCTACTGTTTAATATTTCATCAGACCGTGTGGGTATTGTATTGTATTGTGTGTGTGTGTGAGAGAGAGTTCTGGAATGATTCGAAACGAAATAGGAATGAATTCGAAACGATTCTTCATTATCGCAACTCTTGATATTAAGTTTCTAGCCGTTAGTATCAATTTTGTAGCTCCCGATTCTCCCCCGTGTAGGTATATGGGATCCCCCGTCTAATTTAATAAAAATAAAACGCCGAAAATTCGTTGTTTGCCGGAAAGTTAGTCGGAAGTTAATTCCGGTGTCGAGAACAAGAGCAGACAGGCGATTAAACAACGGAGCCGCAATCACAAGGATGTTGCAAGTGATGTCCTCACTCCTGTAATTAAAGCGGGACTAATTAACGAAGGCTCGTGGATAATCAATTCATTAGACAGCCGCGATGTACGAGCGTTATATAACCTCCCTTAATCCACTGCCTATCCCGAATTTTACCAGTTCAGCCCTATGTAATTTAACGTCGTTATCAACGACAATAAACTGACACAAAGCCGACCAATTTTGGTCGGACAAGCTATTCGGACCGCCTCGCAGTTATTTTAGATATTGTCATAGTCGTCGTAATTGGCGCAGTCAGTAGGATTAGTAAGTTGAACAATTCCAAACAATTTCATTCGACGACTTTCACAATCAAACCATTGACAACTTTTGCCTTTGTACCAATGAATTAATCTGAAACGTAGTAGCAGAAATACTGTAACGCATTTACGGCGTTAAGGATAATTTACGCAACATAATTAACGTCAATTATAGAATTGTTTTCTCGAGTTAAACGTATTAGCGACCTTTTTGTTAAACGTATCGCTTGTAAATTCACGGACCCATTGACCATGACAGAAAGCATCTCCCGAAAGTTGGCGTCGGACGCACGAAAAATGTTTACGTGGAAGTCAATGAGGACGACGTGACATATGACGACGCGGAAACCTCACCTGTAAAATTGACCTTACTCCAAATTATATCTTTTTATCTTTTCCCGTGCCTGTATCTTTTTAAAGGAAGAATTAGGTACAACAGCTTCTAGTAATTTATCTTAACTAAATTTGAATCTGAGACGAAGAAACCAACGAGTGTTTCGACTCGTTTCAAGGAACTACGGTTGAAACGAACGACATTTAACTGTGCGGCTATCCTGATTCATTTTACGGACAGTGAAGCATTTTATTAATAATTAAATTAGACTTTCCGGGAGTGACCGACCTCAACATGGAACGTCGTGTTATCTTTATGTTACGGTGATACTTCTTAAAATTGGTTTATTTAAGAAAATCAATTAACAGCCCATCAAGAAATAAGTTACCTGCCGCTAATGTCCATACAAAAAGAGTTATAACTTCGGTGGGGCGAGCATTGAAGTGACGCGAAAATTACAGGCTGTCGCGTGAAAACAGCGAGGTAATTTGTCGAGCGATCAGAACATAATAAAGCGATTAACCGCGCGGGAGGAGAGTCCAGGGAGTCAGTCATCATCATCACGCCGCGGGGGCGGCCCGTGCGGTGCCCCGGTATATGATTGATGCAGTCGGGGATGATTTATTCCGAAGGCAGAATCGGGCCGCCCTTGACGCGGCGTCGAGCCCTTCCGGGTCGCCGCATGAATCAAAACAGTCATTAAAAGGCGCGAATAACCAGTGTACCCGTGAAAAGCAATTACAATGCCGGCGACGCGATTGCCCGCCTGTTTCGGGGTCGAGATCGGGATAATATCCAGTCGAAATGTCGACCCGGAGGCGAAAGAGGTTCACACTTAGAGCGGGATTAATTTTTGTTTTGTTTTAATTAAAAACTTTCCCCTGTTGGCTGAGCTAACAGGTGACGCGCGTGATCTCGATCCGCGGGATTAATAATCATAATAATACAAGCCATGTGCCGCAACCTGAACATTTCGGGTTGAACTCTTTTTTTTTTAGCTGCTTGATACTCACCCTTTGGTCGTTGACGTACCAGGTGAGGTTGGGCGCTGGATAAGCCGGAGGTGCTTGGCACTCGGCGATTAGGGGACCTCCGTGCTCTAAACCGGCTCTGTCGACTGTCACTGTCGGGACGCCATCTGGAACAACTGAGAAGAGGATTATTATTATTATTAGAAATGTGTTCGCTATGCTATGAGAGAATCATAAAATCGGATGTAAAGCTATTTCCCGACACACCTCAAGATTTGATCACGTTATTCTCTAATGCGGTCGCTTGTAAAGATTCGAATTAAATAAAAACGGAGTCAATTTTATGACGTGAATGTTATTTCGAGAAGAAAAGCTTTATTTGGTCGTGAATACTCGCTTAGAGGATGTAACCCGGCTCGAGCCCGATACGATTTCCATAATAAAACAGGTAGTTTCGGCAGGTTATTTGTATACCAATAAAAAGTGAAAACTTGGATCGGAATCGACGGGCACAGATAGAAACGAATCGAGTTAGCGATTGCCAACTTAGCAGAACATCCCTTTATGCGAGCTACCCTGTCACTATAAAGACTCCAAAATCACTCCGAGAGTGATATGCTCCGATCCGGCGAAACTTTGGCAATAACTTGACGAGACGTCGTCTCGTTACAACTCAATCTGCTCTTTTAATTTACAAGCACCACTTCTGCGACAAGATCTAATGGAAGCTCGACCGGAGAAACTGCTGAAGCAGGAGTAGTGGAGCTGGAGAGAACTGTTTATAACCGAAAACGATTACCCGCGAGGACTTTTACGTCCGAAATTTCGCCCCTGAGTTATTGGACGGCATGTCTTATATGACCGTGATAACCGTCGCTCGCGACAAACAAGAAGACAATTAGTGATGAATTATAAGTCTACTCGACTCCACTCGACCAACTATAACCGTCCCCGTACGATCAGATAACTTTCCCTTAGGAAATTAGGATCGGGGGCGGCGATGCTCCATTGTCAGAATGGAAACTCTATAAACATCTCTTAAAGTATCATTAACTGAACTTAACTCAATCTAACTGACGACATTTTCTAGAAGTAGGTATATGGTGAATGAGACTCTTTACAGTTTTTGGAGACCAAAATCAATCTATCAATATGTCAGAGGTCTTCTGGAGGTTTTTGTTGGAGCGTTGAAAC
Organism: Malachius bipustulatus; assembly: GCA_910589415.1. NCBI lineage: Eukaryota > Metazoa > Arthropoda > Insecta > Coleoptera > Melyridae > Malachius > Malachius bipustulatus. Next base: position 17,768,608 of record OU342632.1, read on the forward strand.
CTTTACAAGGCTGTTTGCCTCGTCACTCATAGTTTATCTAATCAAGCGACCTTCTAGGTGAGTTTACCTGACTCCTTGTTGGAATTAACCTCTGTTTTCTTTGATGACGTTTCCGTTGATTGAAGTTTCCTTTGAGGTACCTATGGTATGGTATTTGGTATTTTAACTAAATGTGAGAGACGCTTTTTCCCAAACACTGAAGCCAGCGGGCTTATTGTATTTCTCACATTTAGATTTTCTTGATTAGAAGAGCTCCATTCCTTTGACAAGGTTCAGCAGTCCGCTAACCAAGGTCTTTCCCGCCAGCAGGCTCCCGGGGCTGAGTAGTCCCAGGACCGCATAGCACGCTCTTGCGAGTACTGGACACTCGAATATCACATGAGAAGCTGTCTCATCTTCTTCATTGCAGAGTCTACAAACTGGTTCTTCTCTGTATATCCCCAGCTTATGTAGGTGTACTCTTAGGTGGCAGTGTCCTGTGAGAAGGCCCACCACCGTTCTGATCTGCATTCTGTTTAGTTGCAGTATCTGTCTGGCAAGGTTTTGAGAGGGCTCCTTGATCATCACCTTGCCATGTTTGTTTCCTGTTATACGGTTAAAGTGTGCTCTATGTTGGGTTCTTATACGAACTGAGCCACCGCCCCGCGTACAGTGGTCCTTGGGATGCCAAACACTGGTTCGGGCCCAGTGTAGTTCATCCCAGCGCCTTTCTTGGCTAGTTGATCTGCAGCCTCATTACCAAGCGTCCCCCGGTGACCCGGAACCAAACTAGTGTCACCGCGTTGCACCTGGCTAAGTCAATGAGGTCTTGCAGGCATTCCCAGACCAGTTTTGATCTGATTTCATAAGCTACAAGGGCTTTCAGGCTAGCCTGACTGTCGGAGAGGATGTAGATTTCCCTACCTCGATAGTTCCTTCTGGTATTCTCTCCAACGCATAGCCTGATTGCATTTATTTCAGCCTGGAAGACGCTGGCATGAGTCCCCAGTGGCACGTCAATATTGCATCCGGGGACCACCCCATGCACTCCAGCCCCGGTACCTGTCTCTGTCTTTGAGCCGTCTGTGTACCAGAACAGCCCTTTTTTCAGGCACAGGCGTTCCATTTGTTGCCATTCTTTCCAGTCCATTAGAACCTTAAATGGTTTTACAAATGATATCGTAGTACTCATACCATCGGATTGCATTTCCAGGATAGGATCTGCGATGGTATCAGTTATTCTGGAATCTTTGAGGACTATGTTTTACTGGGTGTGCCGAATTGACAACTGTCTGAGCATCGATGGCACACTAGCTATGCAGTTCTTTGCAGCGGTAGGTAATTGGATAGCTATAATAATAATAATGTTAACAGAGCGGTGAATTATAAATTAATGAATAACATTTCCGGGCTATTTTTACTCTCTAACCTAGGGCTTCCTGAGGCAGACCAAACACACAGAGTCATCCAGTCATCTCGAAGCTGCAGACAACGCTGTTTCGGTCTCTTTATGACCTCATCAGTACAGCACATCGAGAAATAACCAGAGGATGCATGCCAGGTCAGACTAGATGGCTCTGTGTGTCTGGTCTGCCTCAGGAAGGATTACTCCACGCCTTAAATTCGGCCGAGGTGGGGTGGATAACTAAAGCACTGAGAATAAGGTGCACCTGACATTCCCGACAGTAACTACGACGGCCCAGCGAGGTTACTCTCTAGTAAAAATCCAGGTCTTACGGAACATTTGAAAGAAATCTTAATTCATCGGCATCTCAGTGTAAATTGAATTTGGCAAACCTCTCTCCTTAAATCCGATTGCGAGAAGAACTGAGGCACCGTAATCAGTTAGTGATAAAAAAAAAATGTTTGAACATTTTCTTCTCGTAAAACCACTGATGATTCTTCTGATGCAAGAACAGGTTCAATAGAACTATAAAGGTTGGTTTGGTAGAGTCAACAGGAAGACGAGTTGACCAGATTTCTTATCATCTAACCAGAAGTTTTGTTGCAGATACGTCGAATAAATTAAATATTTACATTCTCCAGCTCCGGTATCAGACGTAAGAGTGCTACGGCAGAGGTACCAGGAATAAATCTTCCATGATTCCGTCCAATTAGCATCTTGCAACGCCCGGATTTATGGTCTGCAAGCAGAAGTTACAGACTATGCCGCCATGGTCTTAGACAGCCCCACGACTACTACCACTTCATGTATATCTATCTCGGGGCGAATCTATGATCTACGACAGGAGCTCTCACCAGCAGATGTCGTGCCGTATTTATGGCGCGACGCGGTCGGCCATTTAGCGGGCTAATGTTCCCGGCGAATTAATACCCCGGGAAAGCCTCGTCCCGGGCGTGCGTCACACAACCTGCGACGCGGATTTATTCGCAGCAACAGAAACGCCTCACTTTGTAGCGCCTTTTGTAGTCAGATTTCGCCTCGCACGACACAAACGTTCCTACAAAGGATTACGCGAGAATATATGCGACGAGTATTTTGTGTATTTGTATATACGCGATGATAATTCACTGCCAACTATTCTCTAACTAGCACAATGGGGATGGAATTTAATTGTGCTGTAATTAATTTTATGAGTTGTACCGGGGATTTGTAACGTTTATCTGATGTGACGCTCCGAGTTAATATGATTTTATCCGTCTCTGCTTTAAAAGAACCACATTATTAGTACGATTTAACGGTTTCTTTGAAGTTGTCGTATGCCTCGTCAGTTGTTGTCGTGAATATAACAGACAACTTATTAGAGTAGACAGGTTTGCTGTCAAAATGTTGTAAAAGTTGAGAGGAGAGAAAAATTTGAGAGTTCGTGGAAATGGAGGCTGCTCGATTCTCTCGTTGATATCGTAAAGCAGCTTTGATACAAACCAATACAGACGCAACCATTAATTAGTTAAGGAGTTTGGAGAACTATTCCTAGAGTTCTCCTGTTTAGGCCGTTGAGGTAAATATGATGACTGTCACCTCTAGTGAGAAGATATTACTCACTAGGTTGTAACCGTGATATTATGGATGAAGATTTAACACTTCAAACTGTTGAAGCAATGGAGATCGTTCTTTGTTAGCATAAAAAGCTTTAACAAACGTCAATTATTGACTATGACAAAACAAATTATCAATGACAACGTAATCAACATTTCTCATGTGTCATAAAACTACACAATCCAAGACCGATCTCGCGCTGTAACTTCTCTTTCTGGCCTCTCCATAAATTCCGACCGAGCCAGACGATAATTGGACGGGAAGATGGGGGATTTATTTACGAATTAATCTTATCACGGGTGATTTGTTTATCTCTTACCGGATTACGACATAAGGGATGTTGTGGGAAGGAAAAAGGGGTCACCAGGACCAGACCGGTCTGGGAGATAAGGGAGGAGTAAAAAGTCACCTATCGTTATGCTCTGCTGCTGGTGCTCAGGGGGTGTTAATATCTGCGCTTCCCTTAATTTAGATCAATTATCATGTGTCGAAGGGCGATTTAAATAAGAAAAACGATCTTATGGGGGAAATTTCCTGGAACACGTCCAGCTTCCTACGGCGATTTGGGCGAATTTCGTATATCGATTTATGATTAAGATGGAATAATAACAGTCAGTCGACGATGACATCCATCGTGTCCCTGCCCTAAACAATATAAATCACGGGAGCTTTGCAAGTTTTAAATATAAATGGGAGGTATTACGGGAGGCAACCGGAGAGGATTGGTACGATGAAGACCAAATCTGGCCATTAAGTTGGAGTGTCCCAGATTGATGTGTCTCGGATATTAACAGGATATCTAGTCCTAATAAATGACGACCGCTTCCTGTGCTGCCATTGGACGATTGCAGGGGGACAGAGACGGATGCAGCCTCATTACCAAGCAAGGCAGCTACGACTGCAATACTCGGGATTCCGGGCCGGCGGAGGGATTAAAATTCAAAGTTTCCACCTGGCTATGCATAACAATTACTGTCATCGTCGTCTATAGTACAAGAGAAAGTGTTCATATTCTGATGCTTATGGGCTGTCCCGGCGGAAAGTTTGTTTTTTAAAATTAAGATAAAATTTAGATGAAGCCTGCATAGGGATATGTTCACCGGTCATTAGATCGAAGCTCGATTGACGGTTTTCGAGCTTTGTCACGATTGCCAGGCGATAAACTTTGGTCCTCAACTAATCTCTTTATAGGAAATTAACTGGGAATCTTAAATTTCTTTTGACTTCTAGTCAGATTTCTTGAAGAAAAACCTTCCTTTAGGATCCAGTAAGCCCTTACCCTTACCAACAACAATTGCACAGGAACAGTTAACCATGCGAAGAAAAATGTCATAAATTTTGTAAATCGGTTCAGAAAGAAAAGGGCTAGGTACAATGAAAAACCAAAAAGGCCCTTTATCGATTTCAGAACATATTTTTCGATATAACAGTAAGTGAAAGAATCTCTTTGGACCTTTCAAAGTCAATAAAAATCAGGAATTCCGCATGGGAACCCCCATAATAGGTAAGTTTGCATGGAAAGAGGTCTTTATTAACTCACTCAAAGTTTACATTTACCCGGCAAGCAGCAACATTTTGTGATAAATTGCGACAGTCTTGTATCGATAATTGATGGTTCCCCGTTCACTTTAGGGCTGGATGGGCGCCTAATTGAGCCCCCGATGTAACGACAACAACTCTACACATACCGAGCATCGTCAGTCAGCGCTCCCGAATCTCCGTTAATTAATCAGGCCTGATTCAGCAGCAAAATCCCCTTCGAGAGGAACCTCGTTTTCATTAAGCATCCTTTATTTCGACATGCCATTATCTTTTAATCAAGTGTTAATTAGTAACTCGAATGTATTGTCTGATCCTTCAACGGATTAAATTTATATCGTTAGTGCTCTTCATCAAAAAATAATAACGTTACATTAGGTACCGGAAGGGGCGATAAGCTGCTTTTCAGCTATTCTGAATAATGTTATTACCATTACGAATATGTCTGCTGGGGTTTGTCTCGCTTCGTTTCAAGCTCTTCGGGTTTATGCGCGTTAAACTAAATTCAACTTCAGGTATCGAGGGCGTATTTACCGCACTTGACATTATAGAAAATATAATTGAAGCCGTATGCCCCAGAAAAACAATAAATTCTTTGTAAAATTTAAATTATTGCGAAGGAGGAATTACATAGTACGGGGATGCAACAAATGAACAATTTGTTTCAAGATGCCATCTCAAGTGTACAAAAATAGCTTGCTTTACAAAAAAAGAGAAGAAAAAATACACTTGAGCGTCGTTTTTCAAAAAGTTTGACAGGTGCGTCGGTCGCCTAAAGATTTTATAGTACATATTACGTTTTTTCTTTTGTGATGGGTTCCCCTTTCCGCTTCCATAAATCACACTGTCTTTGAGACTACTATCGCTTTCTTATATCGCTCACTCACTATTGCTTCCTTATTCGCAGTCTACAGTGAACTGACTAGCACAGCTCATTAGGTGTTCTTCTGGAACGCCTTTACACAATGATTCAAATAAGGTCCAGTATTTCGCGGCTACAAAACAAGACGACTGAAATGAAAAAAAAAGACAACGTAAAGTTCGATTCCATCATCAAGGTACAGGAAGTAGAGCGGCAAAACTCAAAGAAACAATTCGCTACAACGGTCGTAATTAATGCTACCTGAATATATTACAATTATAAAGCAATTCTCAAAGACTCGTCGAAATGAAACGTAAAAATTTATGTAGATCTCAGGACGACAGAATATAAGAAAGCGTTATTTAATTTGCATTGCTAATAGACAAGAAGAGGGAGATTGTAAGGATAATGTTCCTCGAATCCTCCCGTGTCATGTTAAAAATTTAAATGTCTACGCAAAGAACAGCTTCCTGAGTAAATACCCTGTCGAGACGGTTCCTCAATCGTGTAATTATCTTCGAGAAAAACTCCCAAAGAATTGTTTTCTCTCATAACTGCACCGTAAAGTTAACGTTACACGTTTTCTCTTACCTACTGGAACAAATAATAGTTGCCACTGCTAATTGGACGAAAAGGAACGTTACGCTTGTGTATCTTCGGCAGTCCATAAAGTCACTGCTGGAATTAAACATTCACCCATTCCTCTTTTATCGCTTCTACTATCACTGGAAAGTAATGAAAGTAGTCTACAACGTTACACTTATTTAAACTCTTTGATCTCCGGGCAGAAGTTCGAATGCTTTTCAATAAAGCCAAGCGCGATGGAGACTGGCAAGGCTACACAGCGGTACTGACAACCTACAATAAGGAAATCAGGAAAGCTAAAAGGAAGAGCTTCAGGGATCTCTGTAGGGATATCACCTCAACACCTGAAGCATCCAGACTTCATAAAGCTTTAGCGAAAGGTATTGCCCAAGGAACAATGTCGGTCAGAAAACCTGATGGGAACTACACAGAAGATGAAGAGCAAAGAGCTTTACTTCTGTTAGAAACTCACTTTCCAGGCAGTCCACTGAAAGTAGGGAACGAGATTCGTTTGAATCTGGTAAACCCAGGAAAGAAGATTATGGGAGGTTGCGAAAACAACGTGCACCTCCGAAAGACTGAAGTGAGCAATTGGCACCTTTCAACCATTCAAATCACCCGGAGTAGATGGCATATTCCCGACTCATCTGCAAAGAGGACTGGAAGATCTCATGCCACACCTGGTAAGAATATTTAGAAGCAGCCTGGCTATGGGATATACCACAAGCCTGGAGGAAAGCGCAAGTCATCTTTATTCCTAAGGCAGGAAGAAAGGACACCTTTCTCCCGAAGTCATTTAGACCCATATGTCTTACCTTTTTCTTACTAAAAACCCTGGAGAAAATAATTTATAAATCACATCACAACGGAAACACTGAACAGGGGACCACTACACCCAAGGCAGCATACATACAGAGGGGGCAGATCAACAGAGACCGCCCTTTATGAGCTGACAGAAAATATTCAGGACACTCTGGAGTACAAGGAAACGGCCATTTGCGCCTTTCTGGACATAGAAGGAGCATTCGACAACACCTCTTGCGATACTATCAAGAAAGCCCTAACTAAAAAAGGCATAAACAGCACAATATCCCATTGGATTCAACAAATGCTGTCCACAAGAATAATTGAAACCAAAGTGGGCGATGACACCATCCAGGTAAAGACAACAAAAGGATGCCCACAAGGAGGGGTGTTATCCCCCCTCTTATGGAGCCTGGTTATCCCTCTTACGAGCTCCTCGGGTTACTCACCGAGAACCGCATCACCTGCATCGGGTATGCCGATGACATTGTCATGATTGCCAGAGAATGGTGTGCAGGAGAATGGCAATACTGACAGACAGTCAAGCAGCCATAAAGACGCTGAATTCTCCTATCATCAGCTCTCAAATGGCACTGGATTGCCCAAACGAACTCAACAAACTAGGCAGAGAGAATAAAATTCACCTCAAATGAATATTAGGACACACTGGGATTGAGGGAAACGAACGTGCCCACTCATTGGCAAGAAAAGGAGCATCGACACCCTTCATAGGACCACAACCATTCTGTAGCCTCGAAGACACGTTCTTCAAAGCAGAACTGCGAAAGGAAGAAGAAAAACTGAGAGAAATCCATTGGAATAACCTCTCAGGATTGAGAAAATCCAAGGGGCTCCTCGGGAACTTCAACCGAGAAAGATCAAGAAAACTCATGACCATCAACAAAGAAAGTCTCAGAATGCTAACAGGATTCCTAACAAGGTCATTGCAAGCTCAATGAACACCTGAGGAAACTTGGCATAGAAAAAGATGGCGTTTGCAGATTCTGTAGGGAAGAAAACGAGACGCCTCGTAACCTATTGATGAACTACGAAGCACTAGAAAGCGAAAGAAGCGATGTTCTGGGCCAACACCAGCTCAACGGGGGGGGGGGGGGGGGGGGGGGCTCTGCCCGGCCTTGATCCCCTTCAAATCCTGAAATTCCTAAGGGAAGCGGAGAGGCTGCTGCAATGAAGGGAATACACACCAAAGAAGCAGAGAAGAGGGGGCACAATAGATCTGTAATAGGTCGTAGCGCATCTGACACCCTCATTATCAATATCACTCTTTTGATTATTAAAAGTTCGTCCGAAATGTCATGGGCCAGAATTCCTGGAAGTGTACTACGTCACTATCTCGGAAATACAAGCTGGCTGGAAAGACAGTAGCGGTACGTCTTTCATCAGTTCACGCTTATAACTATTGCAGTTTAAAAATCTACGTTTCACGCGGGGGCAGACGCTCGCGTGTCTATAAGAGAACGTTATCGATTTATTCTTTTCTGAGAATTTTGGCTCTTCATATATCGTACGGACTATGTCATCATCATTGATAAACTTTTGTCACTGCCAAGAGAGCTATCTCTGACACATCATAACTCTCCCACTTCCCGTTGATCCCTCCGGGGAAAACCAATCAATCCAAGATCGTTATTCCAGGAGAAGCGGGCCAGGAATTAATTACCGTCGACGGTACAACTCGAAGCGCAAATAAACGTGTCATGTACCTGTCTTTAACAGAATTATCCAGCGAGGAGATCTCCAACTGTCCATTACAGGTCGGATCGTTGCTCTCGTCCGTCCGGATAGTATTCCCACGGCCACTTCTGGAGGCGTCCCGCAGCGTAACGGGGCCCGGCCGCACGGTGAATTAATATCGCTGATACATATTTCAGGATTGAATGTATAACAAGGGTCACTGGATCTCAAAGGGATATATTATGGAGAGGCCTGTGCCATAAGGGCCTTTCCCAGTTATCTATCACATAAATTAAGTTCTCGTCCGTAACCTAAACAGATTATGCTGCTAACTTCCTTCCCTTCCGCAACAAGGGGCGGATCCTTCGGTTATTGGAGGAGGAAATTGGCACGGAAAAGTGTGCCATTGTCGAGCAAAAGTTGATCAGGTATTCCGTGATTGTTATTATTAGGACTATTGTTGCTTCCCCGAAAGTTATATACAGTTTTGCTGTATTTCATATAGTATTGCGTTTTTTTGGGTTTATTGGGTTTATTGAGTTTATTGGGTTTACTGGGTTTACCGGATCGATTGAAGGAACTACTCAGACAGTTATTGTTTTCAGTTATCTTGATTCTGTTTATTTTATCGCTATTTTGGTTTCATTGAACTTTTAACTGGATTTTCTGAAAGACCGGTACACCACGAATTGCGCGTCATGCAATTAAAGTGGAAACATAAGTCTTTTCAAACGTCTTAAGGGAGCCTATCGTTCTCATATTCGTAGTTTTCATTATTCCATAAAATAATTAGAATGTAATGTAACTCTATTCGAGAGGCGTACTAAACAACTGTAATAGCATTAGTTCCAATTTCCTTATGAGTGCAGGGCTAAGCTACTCCCTCGAGGAAATCGACGATAGGAATAATTGATAACATAGGGATGGCAGGCGTATTATTATCGTTAATGTACAATTCATTAGGCATAATGTTCTATTGATGTAATGAATAAAAATAGGGGTAGGTAAAAATTCTCCGATGTCATTTCTTCCTTTTAAATAAATACCCAGATATATTATGCAGGCTGTATGATAATACAGTCTAGACGGCCTCGAGCGCTCCACATATTCCCGTTTCCGTTGTTGTTCTCAGGAATTAATAATCATTTTCCCGGGACACAATAGCTCGTTGTTGACGTTGCAAACATCGGCGGCCTTAGCAATGTTATAACAAACTTCTAACCTTTGATTCCGGAGTATTTAGTTATTTATACATTCATAATGTAATTTCGATTGCCGTTGCCATCGCCAGTAACGAACGAGCCGAGCCCCCGGCTCTGGTTGGATTGAAAGACTTTCGGAAAAACTTAATTAATTTCCGTTTTGAGGCGGAAATGTGGCAGGTACGCGAAAAAAGTGATAACCCTCTCGTGGGCTTTGTGTTTTCTGTTTTCTTTCAAAAATAATTTCATACAACGTTTTCCCACTGTTTATGACATTTAAATTAACGTTACAAGCGAGGATTTCCTTGTTCAAGAACGAGGACCTGTGCCGGTGACGGCTGTTCGTCCCCCTGGCATATATTCCGCAGAAAGCTTTCTATTTGAAGTTTCTTAATTTAGTAACTTAGTAACTTCTCTCTTATTAACCGGACGGGGAGGATGCACCTACATGCACCTAAAATATTTTTCGTCCCCCTTCGAGAATGCTGGTGGACATTCGATTATAGAACCACATCCAATTCTAATCCCTTGCCTGCCCATCATGGTTTTGGAACGGCGAAAAGGGCTCATGGTGGCCTAGTCGCTTTTTTCTCAATCACCTCTCTCTCGAGCACATCTTCCCAAGTAACTCTGAAGCCTTAACATGTTTGGTTTGAATAAGGATACTCGATGAATCACCTGATAATTTAGGCCTCTGGTCAGGGGAAAAAATTTGAACGACTCAGGTTCACAAAAAACTAGATCAGGTTTTCACAGGAGACCTGCTACTGTCCTGATCTGTGGCTCAACGTAGGTGGACCAACCGCCGCGAACACCCAAGGTTTTGAGCTTCCCCACTATTCAGTCATGCCGCTCTATACGGAGGCCATGCGTTACCTAGCACTGCTGCAAAACGTAAGATAGACACTATTGCTTTGCGCAGCCGGCCCTACATCTGCGCTCCGTAGGTGGGTTAGTTGGTATCGCCCGGGTAGGCAACATGTTGAGTCTCAACTGGATGGCGGACACGTAGTCCCGACCAGTCCAGGAGCTCGGCCGACGCTCGATAAACTTCGAGGACGCCGGGTAGCTGCCCACCTGGCTTACACCGCTCCCCCACCAGCTGTTCGATAACTGCTCCGAAGTTTCCTGTTGGATCAATTCCTTGCTGCCCATGTTCGCCGAGATCATGCGTCGTAACCTAGCGACCCATCCCTCGGACAGCGCCAAGACGCTGTCGAGTTTTGGGTCGGTGCCTTGAAGCCGTGCCCACCTACTGACCATGATGACCGGAATACGACGAGCGAACTCGAAGATTCCGATCCCTCCGGCTTTCAGTTGGGCATGGTAGGCTGCGTTCGAAACATGGGCAGGCCATGAGAGAACCCGCCTTACTGCAGCCCGCATCATACGATCCACCTCTTTTAGCTTCTTTGCCGTTATATTGGCATGCTGGCACAGATGGACGTATCTAGGGATCAGGTAGGTCTTAATGATCCTAAGTTTTTGGTCAGGCTTCAGAGCAGCTTTGCAGACACGACCTAGCTGTCCGGACAGCTCACTTTTTTGTATCGAGGATTGCGTCCTTAGCGCTCGGCTACCAGGTGTATTGATAAAGATCTTGGAGAACGCCGTCAATTGTAATTCTTGTAGTTCTGGTCAGAAACTGGTAGCAAAACATCTTCTCCCTAAGTATTATCGTTAGGGGTGATAGTAACTGTGCAGATTTTGAAGTTTTAGCCACCCATGTGTTACAGCTTGAACTACTAGCCGCCCGTAGGTATTGGGAACGATTCCGATCTCAGATAAGACGTCCCATGCTCTGTAGATGACCCTCTACTTGCTTAGTCTTAAGGAAGTTTTCAAAGTTTGAACATGTTTTTTAAGAAGAAAAAGCTTTACCGAGTTTCCGGGAACCAGTCATCACCTAACCGCATCAAACGTCCACCAGTCTGATTAAGTACGATGATATGACCAGAAGGAGGCAGAAATACTCTTCCTGACTTCCTCAAGTTACTTTTTGAGGTACCTACTTCTCTTTCAAAAGAGAACATTCCACGTTGTCTATAATTTGGGAATTGGAGTACGATGCTCATTGTAAGCCATATTTTATGCAATATAGGATAATAACGATCCAGCCATGATGGTAATGACCGGAGGAAATATGACCCGGCTTGCTTGTTATCGCATACACCAGCGGGAAGAGCAGAACTGCTGACACATATGGCGCTATTAAATGCGTGAAGCGGGAAACAAGAATCACCTGGTTAACAGCAAAACTCAGGAGAGGAATCTCTCTCCAGGTAATCGAACATAAAGTCCGCTCTGTCAGTTGCACCACTTTTATTACATCGTTGCATAGCCGCCGCACCGAGGCGTCACGATTACTCATGCGGAGGTGATTTGTCGTCGGAGGCGGTAGCGGCCTGCACAACCGCCGGTCGTCATATAAACAGCAAGCCGCCCCCTCGCCCCCTTTCAGTCCAAGTCTAGACCAGAGCGTGAACGTGACAGATGCCCCGCCGACCACCCTTTATTACGCCCCAACAGAGCTGATAATCCGGACAGGAGGAGTGTCGTTGAAATGTCGACATCGTGAACTGCGACCTTGTTTGTTCTGGGAGCCGTTGTTTTTGCTTATGTATTCCGGGACGATATTAATTTTTTCGAGAACATATTTCTGAGCTCGCCCTGCCTCTTTATTACCGAATGAGGGCCATATTTATTCTATTATTGTTTGTGGTAGTGCGTGAAAAACTTTAATCCAGTTTGCGCTTCCAGAGTCGAGGATGGAGTGTCTGGTCTACGAGGACGATAAATCTGAATAAAAAAGGAAGGAAATATTGTTAGAAGGAGGCTGGAGCTCTTATATTTCATTAAGAGGAGACGCAAGAAATTTATATATGTACATAATGTATAGGGCTCTTGGTGAAAGTTGCAGCGCTGTATCTACCCGCAGATTCAATGAGTGTGTTATAATTTCAAGCCCGTCAAGTGTAATGCGGCGGTGACCCATCGTGTTACGATTACCAAACTACTTTTTTTTAGAAATTATCATCTTTCAAGGACTTTCTCTCTTTAGCATGTACGTGACGCGGTAACGTCGTTGGTATGCCTGATAGTACACTGACATGGGAGGAATTCGGAGTTTATTACAGCCATCTCTTGTAATTTGCTCGTAATTTGAGTGACTTTTCTAATTAAAAGATATTTCCACGCAAGTCACGCATCCGCCTATGAAAAATTATTCTTATCTCCTTTAATAAGGAATTAATTACGAAACGTCTACAATATATAAAAGTTTTTTTTTTCTGAGTGCCGCTGTGAAAATTAAAATTCAGCAAGAGCGGCGACCGTCAACTTTCCGGGCCCAAAGTATTTATAGTCGTCTGTACTAATCAGGGCGGGCAAAGCCCCGCCAACTTTACATATTAAACAGTCCCCTATTATAATTATGGCGGAATTAACCTCGACGGCCATCTAAACGTCAACGAATAACAATAGCGAAGCCGCTGGAGTATTAATTAGAGCATTTAAAAAGATAATCAGGCCCCCTTTCAGGCAATGAAGCTTGTAATTGTGCCGGGATTCACTGCTACGGCCGCCTATTATTGCAACGATCCTTCATGGCGTCGGCCGTCTCCTGCATTAAAAGGAAAATCCGCGTGAAAAAGGAATCCGAGAGTTGTTATTATAACCCGAGAAATCGATGTAATTCAACCGCATGACAGTTCGAATCAAATAAGCGCGGTAATGGGGAGGCCGGGATGCGGGAAGAACGACTAACTGAGCTCTGGAATAATTGATTGTTATAGAGCTCGGAGTTGGGCATGCCTTCAAGCTACCAATATATCAATTCTTGGAGAAGAATTATTTCTTATTACAAGAGGATGGTGGTCATCTCATAGGAGTCTTCGGAAAACGTCAAAAGAATGGTCGTTAAGACCCCGAGGTAGTTAGATGAGACTCTAGATGTGACTCTTCGTGAGATGGTGCTGACGGTGTATGCTCAGGTTCAAGTGGATGATAGATCCTCAGCACTTTGATTTGATGGTCTGGTGCTGTCGTTGTTGTTGCGAGAAAGGACCATACGAGAGGGTCCGGAGGGTATGGCGAGGACCCTGAGAGGAACCGAGAGGAGGAATGCGTTGGAGGTAAGAAAGTCGGTGGTGAAAACAGGAAAACTGCAGCCATTCATCTACACTCAAAGGGGCCTAAATCGCATGTCGATTCTTGCCTTAAACGTTCTCTAATCGGTTCTTCACGTTTACATGCGTCGGAAAAGACTTGCAAAGACCTATAGGGAGAGGGCAATGCGTTCTCATTAACCAGCGTCTAATGATCGCCAAACGCCGTAGAAGCGACCACTCTTATCTTACCAATTCGGATTCAGAGTCAACACTCCTTAGTCGACCAAATACCAAGACTTGCACAACATATAAGCGATCGCCACTAGATCTATCTCGACAGGTGCGGTATTCCTTGACATCGAAAAAGCGTTCGACACAGTTTGAGATCAAGGCTTGGTCTACAACAAGACCAAAATCGATGACACCAAATCCACGACAAAGAGAATAGAAGCCCGAGTCCCACAAAGCTTGGTAATCGGTCCAGCCCTCTATCTTTACAGAAGACCTCCCCAGGCCCCAAAGATGCGAAATAGCCCAATTCGCAGACGATACGGCAATGTACATCTCCAGCGGAAGACAGCAAATCATGAGGAAAGCTCTCCAAACTGATTTACACGACCTAACCCGATGTTTCGAAAAATGGCGAATCAAAGTTAACGAAACCAATACAACCGGATTCTATTTAAGAGACAACACCCGAAGGAGGAGATCGAAATTAAAAGAAGAGATCAACGGAACGGAAATCAAGTGGAAAAGAGAAGCCAAATACGTGGGAGTGATAGTAGACGAATACTTCAGCTTCGGAAAGCAAGTCAAAAAGGTGCAGAAAGGAATGAAACAGGCGGGCGCAACATGGCAGACATGCCCATAAAGCCTACACGTCTGGAGCGCAAAGCGCAATCAACAAAGTAGTCAACGCTTCCTATGATTCGTGACCAATGAACAAATCAGGGTTCGAAGAGCTGAAAGGCACAATCACGAGGCAGACCCTCAATTTATTGTAGACAATGGAGAACCACGAAAATCCAAAAACCCAAAAGTGAGACAAGCTGTCTAAGAAACAAGACAGAACATAAAGAGACAAGAGATCTTCAGCGTGAAACGATGCGCTGAAGAACATGGCATCGAAATAAACCAGAAAGAAGTGAAACCCCTCTCAAAGTGGCAAAGACACCCAAATGACACATCCCTCAAAGTGACAGAGGCACTCAATGCGAAACAGCAAACGTGGCAGTGATGCGCAACCCAAAACCAACAAGACATATCCGGCAATACGTCGGAGAAGACTCGAAAGCCCGACCAAGGCGAAGAATACCGACGAGAAACCCAATCCGAGAAAAACCACAGAGCAAGGAAAAGGAGGAAACTCGTCATCCTCACTCGCTCTCAGATGCTTACATCTTTTTGCTCGGCGCCCTCGCCAAACTCCAAGCCGAAGGTGACCGTTATTTCTTCCCTTATTCAATCTTCGAGACTTTCTTCACCGCCGCTATTTTCGGTACATTCTTGGCTTATAATAAGCTAAGAGCTAGTGTGCTCTGATTGGTTGGCTTGGCAGGTTAGGCCGGTTTCACCTGCCACTTGGCCGGTCTAGTCGTTCTTGGTGCAGAACCTTTGATACTTTTGTTGAAACGTTGGTTTCGGTGGAAAACTGCTACCATTATTCATAGTAAGCACTCACTTGCAACTTGCAAGTTATACACTCACTTGTAGCTGAAATTATTTTTCCTCTAAATTTTCAGCGCGTTATCGACTATAAAAAATCACTTCAACTTCTTCCGTCATCAAGTGCGTAGGTATACAGAGGTATTATAATAGACTCCTCAAACATGCAAGTTTAGAGTGTTCCCGACCGCCGGATCATAAGAGTCCCCGTCGAAACGATTGTTTTCGATCAGCAGGAAGCGAGGCGCGGAGTCGGTTAGGAAGGAAAGTTAAACAGGGCGCCGATCTTAAACGACACGTCTCCCCGTACCCGAACCCCGAACTGGAGTTCCGGAGGTATTGAATGGGAATTTCTCGAATGAATGATAATCTTAATGGAGAAGTTGAGAATACATCTGCGAAAGGGTCTTAATGTTTGAGAGTTTAATAGATGTGGTCGTTTAACTCCGCGGACTAGTTGTAGATGCTTCGGTAAACATTCTCATAAAGCGGGGCGCGCGCTATGAACAAATACGCGCCGAGGTAAAACCGAACGCGATCGATAATTCGTCCTGTGCAAGGCATTGTATGTAATAAGCAAATTTTGCTCGTCGATGTTAATGCAGTTTATAACTAATTAAGTACCATTCGGTGTAAATATCGAATAGAACCGGATCTGGTTTCGGTGATAGACCCTACGTTGTGTTTATAATTATTGATAATAATTATTGATACATCACATTATAATGCTAGTAATAATTCAACAATTTGACAATGGTTAAAGGAAAAAATAATAAAAAATTGACACCTACCTGCGACTGTCATCAGAGCTGACATCATCTGGGTGTGAAAGAGAGGAGCGTCTGCTGAGACTTCGCATTGAAACGTTCCAGACATCGCCCTGCCAACTGACAAAAGGGTCACGTTGTGGGCGTTTGATACCGAGACCTGAAAATTAATAGCAAAACAGTTTTTTAATGTATGTTGTCAAAATCTTCGGTCATCTAATTGTTACATTGTCTTTATTCCAGTTAAGGGTCGAGCAGGATCAATTGATGTATTAAAATAAAATGATCAATCGATTAGATTGAAGGTATTAACGAGGTAATAACGAGGGATTAGGGAGGACAAGTACCTTACCGTTTTATTCAGTTATGGGAATTTCGGTTGAGAGAGGACCGAGCAGGGAAGTGGGCGTCCCGGATGCATCCCGGATTCATTAATAACGACTCAATCAGGACCGCCTCCTGCTTACAGACTTTCATTTAGTTTTTACCGCCCCCGCCCGTGACGCTCGAAATTAATTAGAGTTTTTGCGAATGTCCGCCGTGTTTGCGGTTCGCACTGAATTAAAGAATTCCGCTCCGCGAATTAAGTAATGAGACGAGGGGCGAAGTATCCCCGAGGGAATTATCAGGGTGACAGTTTCTTATTAAAGAGGGATGTCCTTTTAGAATCTCTCTCTATTATAAGCGGGCTGTTTACCGGGGCTTATTAAAAAAATTCAATTCGAGGAGCTTTTTAATGATCTCGACGGTTAGGGTGGGGGACGCTTTTCGGATTTTAATGCGAGCAGAGATAGAAAAATGTTAAAATTGCGTCGAACGAGGAAACTCTTCAAAAAGGTCTTCGATTTCTTCAATATTTGCCTACATGGAAGTACATGGAAGTTTTTTAATTTAAATGAGGGACTGCACGTCTCAATGAGGGAGTGAATCATTGAGGACAAGTTACTGAGAAAAAAAACATCTCTAAATGAGACAAAAACTGATATTCTGGCAGTAGAAGCCGTACTCGTTGCACCAAGCAACGTCGAAGAAAACCTTCAATCGAGCTTCGATCTAATGATTGATTAATAACCATTACTGAACGTTCTCTTCCTCTCCCTTTCTAGACTTCGTTGAGTTGACATCTAAGCTCCGGAACGTAAAAACTGCGGAATGTAAAAATAAAAAATCCACTAATCTCTTTGTAATCCACCCTTTTATTTATTCATCCTGTGAATTAATTTCAATAAATATAACTCTACAACGTGGATGAATCTGTTTGATACTAAATTCAATAATTATTTAATAATCGTCTTTGATAAAGACTGGCCAGACGTCTAGTTGAAGGCTTTGAGTAAAAAATCCAAAGAACGACCTATTGTTGAAAATCGCCAAACTTATAGTGACGACATTGATTTTTTATGGCTTCTACCTTGAGATTTTTCCACCTCCTCTTGGAATTTTGCCGCTTTTTCCTTAGGATTTTTCCACCTCTACCTTATTAGGATATTTTTGCGGGTGTTTTTTTTTTACCATTATGGTAAACTTGCTAGCCTGGCCATGTGATATTCTGGCAACAAGTGACAACTTGGAAATTTAATGAAGAAACGTACCGATTCGGTACGTTTGAATCGTGGCGAGTCTCGAACCGAAATCCGTTTTTCGATTTCGCTAATAGTTTGGGAGAAAATGTTCGAATATGCGAAAAATCGGTAAACGCGACCAAAGAAAATATTTTTTAGTGATTAGAAAAATCAAGATGGCGAAGGTTTTTTTTATTCTGACGTAATGAAGAGACTCTAAGCTACGAAACTCTTGTGAAATAAGTTTTAAAAACAAATTAGACTGTCAAGAGATCATTTTTCGAAAAAAAACACGTTGCTTCACTTCTCAGGCTTGCTTTCGAGTTTTTTTCGAAATCTTGCAAGCCGATCGGACAAAAATAAAACAGTGGGATAGAGACGTTCATTGTCTTCAAAAAAGATCATCATGATATTTCACGTGAAAAGTCGGCAACATCGACTTATTCAAGAAAACAAAAAAATGAGGTAAAATTTTTTTTTTCAGAAACGGTGTATCCTAGCGAAAAATCAAATGAGAGCTTTTTTGAGTAGTTCTTTAAATGCAATTTTTTTTTATTTGAAACATTTTCCAGGAAAATTTTTGGTTTGTGATCTGCAAGCATTTCTTAAAAAAAACGATTGGAAAGATGCTACTTTTAAACGCGAATTTTCGAACTTTTCTCGAAATGTTTTTAACCGATCAAAAACATAACAAAACAGTATAATAGAGACGTGCATTGCCTAAAAAAAGGTTAATATGGTTTTTCACGTGAAAGGCCGGCAAAAACGACTTATTCAAAAAAATCTAAGTCAAGGTTTTTTCTTCAAAATCACAAAACAAATTTCTCGGAAACGGTGCCTCCTATAGCGAAATATTGAATCAGAGCTTTTTTGAGGAGCACCCCGATCACAACTTCTTTTATTTGAAACATTTTCCAGGAAAATTTGCGGTTTTCTCGCTATTTCATGAAAAATACAAAATTTCTGCTGAAACGTCAATTAAACCGACAGTGGCCGTCAAATTTTGAAAGTGGCACAAAAATTTCAAAGCCTGACGCCTTGGCAATAGATATGAAAATAAATAATTTTCACAAAAAACGCTAAGTAAAAAAGGTATTAAAGAAAACTTGGACCGGTGTCTGTTTTTGAAAATTATTTTATTAGTTATGAGCTGTCAGATTGGCTGAAAATCAGTCCTTTTTGGCGACTTATTGCAGAACTGTCCAGTTATTGCCGGGTTCTGTAGCTGACATTTTAGGATTGTCAGGATTTAGGATGTTTATATGTAGTTCACGTTTCTACCAAAATTTAATTTTACAGCTGTTACATGTCAAATCTGACAGCTGTAAAATATGTACGATCTGAAATTCAAGTCATGTGGAAAGTTCGGCTACTCGCAGCGCGAAAAACGAAAATTTTGACAGCTGTCAAATGTCAAATCTAACGCTGTCAAATGTCAAATCTGACACCTGTCGAATGTCAAAACTGACAGACAGCTGTCACATATGTCAGATCTGAAATTCAAGTCATGCGGAAAGTTTGGCTACTCGCAGCACGAAAAATGATAATTTTGACAGCTGTCAAATGTCAAATCTAACGCTGTCAAATGTCAAATATGACACCTGTCGAATGTTAAATCTGACAGCTGTCGCATATGTCAGGTCTGAAATTCAAGTCATGCGGAAAGGTCGACTACTCGCAGCGCGAAGCGCAAATTATTTTGACAGCTATAGCATATGTCAAATCTGAAGGTGAGGTATTCTATGTGACGCGTGGTAGTGGCTTATAGTTTACTAACAACCTAATGTTATGGGAATACATGTAAATTAATAATAAAACATTGCTTTAACTATAAGTACGAGATGAGATCTTGTCATCCTGTATAGCGAAAGAGATGATTACAATTATTCAATTATTACGTTTAACTATAATGGATGAGTCATACTTTGTATCTATCTAGTTCTTTATTAAGAGAAACTTCATTAGAACTAGAACTACTCCTTTATAATACGTGGAATAACGCGTCAGCAAGAAAGTATAAAGTAGAATTCAGGAAGTTAACGTCATGCAGAGCTCGTAACGCAAATGGAAAAATGCCCTTGGGGATAATTACATCTTGCGGCTTGAACTTGATAATAACTACGTGAAGTTACTTTATTAGATATTATTCTTCGGGGCGAGCCCCCGAAGGAATCCCAAACTGGAATTATATCCGGATGATCCATGGAAATTGCCCAGATTTTTATGCGGGTAATCTTGGCCAAACAACACTTTTTCATTTCCGTTTATAGTCCATATTTTCCGCGTGTTGCTGGGGCATCTCTAAGAAATATTTCAGATAAAACAATGTTTATTGTTCGGCCGTCTCGCGAGAGACGTCGTTCCGCGGTGCCCGATGCTTCGTCGCGTTAAACACAAAACACAACATGTATCGTTCGATTCCGAAGACGTGCACAGTCATGTTTACAGAACAGAATGCGGAGAAATAAAACGTTGATACATACGTAGGTACACTGTATAACTTTAGTTATTCCTCCCTATTGGAAAAGCGACCGGGATAGTTGACATAAGATAAGACTCGAGCCATGAGCTTCACGTCAATGAAACTCCGTCGATCGTTCGAAGTACAACTTTGTCTTCTCCGCTTGTATTTCAACTGAATACCAATCCGGGTTTTCAGGATGTTAGCTCGCCGTAAAGCGTTTCATCTGGGAAACAGCAAATACCTAGAAAGAGAGATCGGGAGATCGTTTTATTTTATTTTAAATTTTTAGAAGAAATTTCGAGGTGAAGTTTCTATCCCGGTCTACGACCGAGTGTATCGTTAAAAATCCCGTAAAACGGGGACAGAGCGGGATTTTAATTAAAACGTCCAATTTATCCAAATACTGGCGCAGAGTTGACCTGCCTCTCTCGCACAACGCTAACAAGGACACGTCAGGATGACCTTAAATGATTGATCCTTCTCAGCTGCGGCGGGGATTTTTCAACTAGAATTTTAAAAATTCCTCTCTTCATAAAAGGCTCGGCGTTTCTGCCGGAGTTCGCGGAGTTCGTGGAGTTGGGAGTTTAATTAATAAAAATAAAAAAATGCAATTTAGTCATTCTAACATTCTATTTCGATAATTTCAAGAAGTACCTTCCTATGTTTCATGAAAATTAATGAAAGAGTCGTCTAGCTCTAGAAACTACTCGTCTTTTAATCACCTGCTTGTCACCAAAGAAGTTGAAGTTTCACGTTTGTCTTGACGCTCTTAAATGAACGTTTCTCTTGATGAAATTTCAGTTAGTTCTCATTATTTTTAAATCGTAGGGTTTTGCTCATTTTTTCTTCAACTTCCAGGTCAGCTCAATCGGTTCAAACCTATTTAATCAAAATGTTGATTATGCATTTGTAAATTATACAAGGTGTTGTTGAAAAATGAAAGGAGCCAGATTTCCCTGACTCGTTCTAAGAAAAAAGCTACATTGCTCTTCATGATAGAGGGTCTCAGAGGAGTTTTGCTTTCAGTTTTTTGACGATATCCCAGGAGCCGTTCGTCTGAGATATGCATCTGAACTTTTGAACACATCTTATCATTAATATTAGTCACTTTTTGAGCTTTTTCTTCATAACAGTGACGCTTTATTACACGAAAATCAACACCGCATTACGGGCGATCAATACTCGTCCAGATATTGGTTGTAGATTTTGTTTTGTGAGTCAGTACCTACAGTGGGCTAGACGGAGGGATACGGAGGTACGCTGAACCGGGATAATTGGTCAAATGATGTAAATCAGTACTTCACCCCGAGCACTCGCTCAAGCACTTGTCAATCTTTTGACTCAGTGACCGGATTATTAATAAAAATGTTTGTTTCGTCCTTGTCGAATAATTTGGTTCATAGCCTCGAAGACACGACCGTTTCCTACCCCTTCGTATCCTTTTACACATCGGGAAGAAGGAAAAGGACACCTGACCGAAGAGACCACACATAGAGCAAAGTCGAGTTTCAACATCGAGACGGAGCAGAGCTCGACCAAGAGTGCCGTTCGTGCCAGATTCGTTGATGCTGGTGATACGGGATACCTAGTTCTTTAATCTAAAAGAAGCGGTATAATAATTAGTGGAACAATCGTACCATCATAGTGAAGTAGAGTGAAACAGTAATAATAGTTAACATCTCGCAATTAAAACAAGTGCCCCTTCTCGTCGGACAAGACACAAGTACAAGGTCAGTAATCTGATAACTATTAATTGATAAAGTTGTGTTCCTGTCAATCATTGGCAATTGCCTGGTCCTTCGATCCCCCCCCCACTAAAGTTTGATCCTTGTCATCACGTGGCGCTTCGTCGTTACCATCTTGGCTTCGAGCCGCATTAATTTAGCCCTACGACAGGTTCTTACGTCGTCGCTAACAATGTTAATTAATTAAAGTATACAATGAATTATAACAGCTAGGTCAGTATAATAATTGTTTATAAATAGTACCAATTTTTTTATTTTCTGAAAAGATTAGATTGAATAGAAGAAGAAGTGATTCCTCCAGCCTGCAGGTCTTAATATAACGCGGAAGGCAACAGCTTGATAAAAAGACGATTTTCGCGTTGTTCCAAATGAGAATTGCGCGACAGTAGAAGCAATTTGCGTCGACGTAACGTCACTACTAAATAAACACGTCCCCGATTTTTCCCATCTCGGATCGGAATTGAAATAAAATATAAAACGACGAATCGGATTAAAGTTTTTCACGTTACTAATAATATCTCGGCACGGGCAAATTACTAATTTAAAATGTATAGAATCCAAACACGGTAATTGGAGTTTGTCTGCTGTCGGGTGCGAAACGTCCTTCCCGTCCTATTTGTGTTTCAATCTTGTGAGGGAATTTGACGTTGAATTTCTCCCTTGAACGGATTCTAAATGAGTCTATTTATCCCCTGTTTACTTCAGTTCCATCTTCCGGGCGACGCCGCATTGTCACATCTTATGAGAGACCAGATTTCCGGCCCTCGGATCACCGGGTTGATTGCTTTGGTTTTTAATCACGTCCCATAAACACGTCCCGGACTCGTGAGAATGGCTGCCGCACCCGGCGATTCTCATCTTCAAATCAGAATCAAACTTTTCAGGGACGACCCTGGATGAAGCACTTTGTGGGTATGGGAAGTGACTTCATTTTCTTGGGTATGGGCACTTTTTGACTAAAGACAGTTGACACGTCACATGTTTGAACAATAATAAAAAATTTAACTAGAACAACGTGTCCATCATGTTCTTCGTAGTAAAAGTCTTCCCCAAAATTAATTGAAAGCAAATAAATATAAAATTTACCAGGAGAGAGTATGACAATGACAAGGTTGATGTTTTAGGGGAAGGTGACAAGTGACAAGTTTGAAAAACATGGGTTGAGTGTTTTTTTAATCGTCTCGACTGCGCAGTTGACATTATTATCTAATAGGTCTGTTTTCTTCAATATTTGGAAAGAATGTAATTGTCAGCAAAACAGTGACCATTCTCTGGCACGTTCTGTCAATCAACATATGACATTGACCGTTAGTATACAAGCATGACGGTTCATTAAATCATGACTAATAAAGTGTAAGTGTTATCGTTCTACTGCGTTTGAAAACCTTTCACTCCTCCTAATTATCGAATGGCAATTCTAACTTCCTTCAGAGTTTATCACACTCTTCTTCAAAATAATAATGCTTCAAAGCCGCATTATAAAATTTTAGTGCTTCAATGTTCGAATTTCCGCGACTCTCTACCTCTAGCTCCAGCTCTAGCTCTACCTCTAGCACTTAATACAAAAATTTCATAAGAATATTAAAATCTAGACCGCCTCGATCTAAAAATTGAATAATGTTTTATTCAGAATGCGATTTCGTATCAACGTATCGAGTAATTGAATCGAAGTTTTCACTGATTCCGCCCTTTCTCTCTCTCTCTCTCTCTCTCCCTATCTCTCTTATCTCTCGAGGAAAAACATAGAAATCGTTTTATCGGTCGGTAAAAGAAAAATTAGAGCATCTTTCATTGATTTATAAATCTGTTTGGCAAATCCGCATAACTTAATTCCGGTTTGGAGTAATTTGATGAAACCGGAATCGGTTTCCGGTCGAGGATTTATGTTTGCCGAATAAACGGACGCCCAATACGAGAGAGGAATGCGGTATAATCTTGTTCTTGAGTCGTGGAAAGACATTACGATTCCCTCGCATACAATTCCTGGATTATCGCTAATATATTGGGTAGCAAACAAGGCGGCCAGATTGCAATTCGGACTGCCGATAAAGTCAACATTCTCCGCTCTCCTACCCCTCCTCTCCCCATAAAGGATGATCGTTAATATCTACATAACAAACAATACCCCCACACCAGACTCTCCATATCGACTTAGATAATTATCGAGCAGAATTAGTTCTGTAATTGTTTATTTCTGTCATCTGAGATGCGATAAAATATCAATAAACATTTGCCCAGACTAACCTCAAGCGTTACTACCATGTGTATCTCACATTAGTCTGTGAATCCCCGCTTGAAGAGAACCAGACGGGACTTCCCAGGCAAGCCTATCTAATTTCCGGAACGAGTATAATCATTTTGATGAAACAAAGACACATTCCCAGGCAAGACTTGTTGCATTCAAGCTTTCTGATGTACCTACCGAAGGCAGAACATCTCTAGAAAGTCTGTAATTCCCCAAAAGTAGAGACAAGAGCGTGTTGTTAAAACAGGCAAGAACTTTGTGATTTACTGAGCGTTATATTGAGCATGATATTTAGCGTGATACCGAGCTTGATATAGGTGCAGACTTTGATGGCGCACCAACGAGAAAAATTCCCCGGATAATCTGTAATTCCCCGGAAGTGTAATTTTTCTCAGAGTATTCTGTAATTTACTGAGCGTGGAGAAGATTTTGTCGCCTCAACAATCTCTGCCAGACTGTTATGCCTCTCGCTTGATATTGAAACATGGTGCAGTAACGACAAAAGGTTCCCCGGATGATCTGTAATTCCCCGGAAGTGTAATTTTTCTCAGAGAATTCTGTAATTTACTGAGCGTGGAAAAGATTTTGTCGCGACAGAATCAACATTCTCTGCCAGACTGTTATGCCTCTCGCTTGATATAGAAACATGTTTGATGGCGCTGTAACGACAAAATGTTCCCCGGATGATCTGCAATTCCCCGGAAGTGTAATTTTTCTCAGAGTATTCTGTAATTTACTGAGCGTGGAGAAGATTTTGTAGCCTCAACAATATCTGCCAGACTGTTATGCCTCTCGCTTGATATAGAAACAAGTTTGATGGTGCAGTAACGACAAAATGTTCCCCGGATGATCTGCAATTCCCCGGAAGTGTAATTTTTCTCAGAGTATTCTGTAATTTATTGAGTGTGAGAAGACTTTGTCGCTACAGAATCAACGATCTCTGCCAGACTGTCACGTCCCCCGCTTGATATAAGAGCATGTTTGATGGTGCAGTAACTACAAAAGTTCCCCGGATGATCTGTAATTCCCCGGAAGTGGAGAGAAAGCGAGTAGTTGAAACAGGCAATTTATCTCAGAGAATTGTATAATTTACGAAGTATGGAGGAGATTGTGATGCTATACACAGCACTACCTCAACAAGACTGTTGGGAAACCAAAGACAGAATTCCCCGAACAATCTGTAATTCTCCGCGTGAGGATAGGCATATCATTATTGAAATAATCCCTATTAAGATTGTTACTCTCAAGGAGGCAGTGGAAACTTAGAAGGATCTGATATCGTGTAACGTACATTTTGTACGTACCGGCTAGATGCCGGTAACACAGAGACGACGGCGGGCGCGCGCAGTGAGTGAGTGATAGTGGGTTTTAGTGCATCGGCCGACTGAAGGCCTCGAGTTTCGTAACATCGACTGTCGAGTTGAAATCAGGTGCGTTCATCTTCATACCGGCCCGTTCACCTTTTTTTCTCTCCTGGAATTCGCTAGAGGAAGGTCGTTTCCGCAAACACAGGAATTTTCAGCGATATGGCGTTGTGACCTTTCACTTAAATTATTATAAACATCGCCCACGTTTTTGGCTTGCTTTTTCCCTACGGATTGTTTTTTTCCTGGAGGCACATTTTTCCCTGGAGGCAATCTTTTTCTTGGAGGCAACTTTCTTCCTGGAGGCCATCTTATTCCCTGAGGCACCTGCCTTTTCCGTGCCAAGCAGATTGTCCGGAGCCAAGCATGAAGATCCAGGCCACTTCCAGCTAGACTTCTGAAGAGCCATACGAAGCTAAGTGCCTTGTGAACATCCGACCAATTCATTCTGCTCAACCGCACGCTCTGTTCTTTTTTAATTGTTAACCGTGCTCAAGAGTGTCATATTAATAGCGATTTTATATTTTTTAATAAAGAATACCTGTTGTTCTGCTGACCTGCTTGTTATTGTTGACCCTCTTAGACTAGCGACTCAACCTACGACTCTTGTTTTTCTTGTCTCATGCTCTCAGCGACTATTTTTCCCCTCTAAGGGTTAAATAGTTCGTTTCAATCGTAAACAATGTATCCCACTTCTGACGTTGACTGAAGAAAGCCTTGGAAGAATGTGCAGTGAGAGGTATTGAATCGTAAGTGTACTGGAGCCTGATTACCAAGGTATTGTACAGAATAATAACTGTCTATCTAGTATCTGGTTGATTAAAGTGAGCAACGAATAGCCGATACTAATTAAAAAGGGGGAATTAATACTGTGCGCGCAAAGAGAGAGACGTGATTTGTGTGCAACATAACAATAAATCAGAACGGAATCGATGAGTAAGAACAACGCGTACATTTCTATTTCAATCAACTGGGAATAACTGAAATGAAGCCCAATTACAGACATAATTATAACGAATCTCTTTGTCATCGAAATGACTGGGAATACAATAAATAACGGGATTTGTAAGAGTGTACAGAATAAAAGCACAATTAGGGGAATTACATAACAATTAAAATCATATTAAAAAATTTGGCGACGGGAAGATCCGCGCGAGGACCGTAGAAGGTGGCCAGGTACAATAATTGACGTGCTTTGGGACGAGAAAATTAATCTCCTAAAATTTAATTTGTGTCCCCATAATTGAATTTCGGGAACTAATTTAATTAAACGGGGTTGATCAACTTATTCCCGCGACTTGGAAAAAACACGCCTGCAGGAGATGCGATTATCTTATGGGTGTAATTTTTCAGATATCGTTTCGCCATTCTGGCTTTTTCCACTCATTAGGTTTCATTTCATTATTCCCCCTGTTTAATTCGGGATATCGCCGCCACAGTGATGCGGCCGTATTAAATAAACATAAACATCAGTAACGCGTTAAATAATTAAGCGAGCCTTGCAATCTTTTTACATGACATCAACAGTAAGAAATTAGTTGATTAAAGCGATTGCGTTAGCTTTTGAACATTGCTAATTTGGAAAATATATTTCAGGTCATAAATCTGACATATCAAAAGAGAACACACCAGGATTTATTAAATTAAAGCGTTTAAATCTTTTTAATTATTCGGAATATTCGTGACACACATGGCGTATTGCCGACAGTTGCGCGATACGATCAAGTGACTCACGAACTTGTGATAAACACTTCTAATATATAAACACTTACATGACTCTGATTGACATTTATATATCTGATCTCGAGGTCTTAGTCAAGGATAATTAATTATTGTTTACATTTAAACAAGATAACATCTCGCCGTGCTTGTGTGATGGTCATTTAATGTTCATAAACACATCTTGTTTAACAGATTCGAGGTATGAAATCCCTTTACCTTACTAAGCCCTTACAAACGATTTTAGGGGCGAACGCTGCAGTAATTTTTCCTTTCCCTCCCAATTCGAAAAATAGAAATCACGGGAAATAAACACATGGGAACAGAACAATAAAGATACTCACATCAACATGTAGTCCCGGCAGTGTGAATACTCTGGTGGGTGGCGCTTCTTTAGGAACGTATCTGTAGAACTCGTCTTGTTCCCTGTACCATTTAACGGAATATAACGGCGCCTCCTCCAGGTCGTACTCACATCCCAGGGTGACGGTGTGACCGACCCTAACAGCTCGAGGCACGTTGAGATGCATCCCCTTAAGGCTCCGACCTAACGGGATCCAACCTGGAACGAATAAAACAAACATCTGAGTTCTTTGCGGGTATAATGGTGCATCTTATGCAGTTATGATGATGCCTACATAGGACGCACAGCTTTGTTTTCATTATCATCATGATGAGTTTCCCTGGAAAATGAAGTCGTTTCATGGGAAAGTTATTTTGAAACTCACATGCTGAACTAATTATATTAAATTATAGTTTCTAGCGAGGAAAACTTTCTGTACTCGCGCTTTATACTACCGCTGGTAGTAGGTGCGAGAAACTAAAACGGGAGAGCTTTTCAACTACTCGAAATAATCTAGTCAACTTTGACAATAATAATTGTGAGTAGGACTGCAATTCACCACTTTACTATTTCACACCATTTATGAAATATTAATATGCGAGCAAACAGTGGGCAAGCGAGCTCTGGCTCTGGCACGTTCGCTTGATGTAAGAATCAGTTTCAGTTTTGGATATTGTTCCGTATTCATTTTAAATCCTGCAGCCTCCCACTTCCCCCTGGGTTGACCGTCATGTAACAAGAACGTCAAACCCATCTAACATGGTACACGTTCGTACGTTCGAGCAACCGGAAAGAGTACCGACCGATTATAACTCTAAACAAATGAACTATGGTTTTGTTTGAGAATTTAGATTAATATAATTCGGGTCCGACTTGAAGCCTGGAACTCTTTTCATTTTCACAACACTGTCGAGTTCTAAATTCCCCGTTGAGTCCTCTGTGCAGTGTTGATCGAATAAGAGCGAGTGTAATAAGAGAAACTTGCGAATACGTCTTATTGGACAAGGATTGGCCGACTCACTACGTCGACCTTTCCGCCTCCGTGCACTCAGTACATGTACTTTGGATGTCCTGTATCTCTGGGAGCTCAATACACCCTCCAAAGGAATGAAACGCTTGCCGTGGGGCAGACTCAGTACATCCCCCGCGCGGGGCGTCGTTTCCTAAGAGGCTCAATACACCTCAGAGGAGCTGAATGCTTGATGGTCAGTACCCAAACAAGCACTGCCCGTTCTTCGGATGTCCACTGCTTTTATAGCCGGCGGCGGGGTGATAAGGCCGCTATCACCACGGCAAAAACCCTGTCTTCTTGCTTTGAACTGATTAAATGAAGTCAACTGTCTCTAGTAAATAAATAATTAGAATAATTATGAACGAAATTCCCGAATTTCGTTACAACACTCATGTCAACACTAAGAACTCATGTCAAAATTTGGGGTGCTTGACTTTGGGGTGCCAACTTTACACGAGTGACGAAATCATAGGGTTTTCGTTTATTAGACGCAGTTAGATTATAATTTATTCAATTCAGCGCATGAAGATAGAGTTGTTACACCTTTGGTAAAGGCCTTATTGGCCCCACCGCCGGGCTATATAAGAAGAGCTCACCAAAAGGACTGGCAGTGTGAGCTGGGGACTGACCAGTGAACATTCGAGCTAGTTTTGAAATACATATAAAAAATATTACATAATAGCGAATTGCTAGGAGTAACTGTCTCTAACGGCTGGAATAAAAAATGGCAAATGCAGCGTAAGAGGTGTTGAAAAACAACAAATCCCAGAGCATCTGTTTCTTTTTTTAAAGAGCAGTTTAATCGCGCCTCTGGTAATAAGTCACCCTGAATGGAAACAATTTTAACTTTGCCGATTTATAGACGCGGTAAAAGAATCTATTTCAGAGGTTATAATTCAGGGGGTTATCTCTATCGGTGCCTTTCGCTTCCGCGATGTTTCAACTGCGATAAAGGGATATTATTTGAATAATAGGACGATATCGAGTCCTTAATGTCACCCATACAGCCTTTCTATGGGTGATTACTTGGTTCAATGAGGTGGTAAAATGGAGAATATCTTATAAAGCCAGAAGCTCCGACCTGGAAGCCGGTTCTGTCTGCGGAAAACTGCTCAATATAGCCGGGCACTTCAGAACAGACATTGTTTCCGCAAACTTCGTCTTCCCGACTTTCTATTTGCCACTATACTAGCTAGTTTGCTTATTATTAGCCGTGTCAAGAAGTGATACACTTTTTTTTGTCTCGGTACTCTACTTGTCGATTAAATGACGAGTAAATATCTAGATGAGTCTATCCCTATCGATCAAATAAACTTGTTCTTAACCTTACAAGTCTTTAAAACCCTGAGATTTTTCTTATCTAGATAGGCAATGGTAACCTTTACTTTGTCAGTAGAAGAAGTGGCATAATTAATTTTAGTTTTTTTCCCACGTTTTTATTACTCGTTTTCTTGTCTGTCTGTCTGATGACGCGCAAATCTTGCAATAGATTTTAAACTAACTTCCCGTAGAGCTAGAGACTTGAAACTTTAACTATAGCTCAGAACTGGATGACAATACAAAACTAACTCGCTTTTTTCTATTTGTCTGCTCAGTAGATAAAGAGATAAAAATTATGTTATTGTCAGTTTTTTGACACGGTGAGCTTTATGGGTAACATTCTGACATAACAAACTATCGACCCGCCCTGCCTATTTCGTTCCAAAAAACCGGAAAACCTACTCCCGCTTCTATTCCAATACAACCCTAACAGAGAGCAGTGTGTGTTAATTGGATAGTCCTTTTAATCAGAGTAATTTAGGTAATGACTGAAATATTGCTGGCTTGTAATTTGGGCATTAATTCGCAAGGCATTATGATTGTAAATGCATTAGCAGTGTAGCTGACGGGGCGGAAACTCTGCTAACCATAGTTCACGCAATCGAAGGAAGAGGGAATAATTAAAATCTCCATGCTGGTCCCGGCGGAACCGTCTAGTTGGTTATATAACTAGCTCGGCGCTGCGTAATTAACTAGCAGGAATTACATATTATCGCGCACAAAAATTTCATCCCTCGAATTCCACTGATTTCGGAATGTACCTACATTATGTAGGTACATGAATGAAATGGGGATGAAAAGTGTTAATCAAGTTATCAAATTAACTCTCGTTTTGCTTGATCATCTGGTTCGGTCAGGTCGCATTTTTGCTTACATTTTTCAGGACCTTTTCCAGTATAACAAGCTCTCGTATCTAAAAATCGTTACGCGAGTTAAATTACGCTGTTTTCCAGCTTTCCCTTTCGCCGTTTTATCGATACTAAAAGATTAGAACAGGATATAAGAGAGACATAGTCATCTCCAGTCCCATCATGTTATCCGACGCGACAATAAAGGCGTCCTTCGAAATCCTATATTACGCCATTTTAAGACTCATATTCCCGGGGATTACCCACCCGGATATTACCTACACACGTACAATATGCAAGCAGATACATTTAAAAATATAAGAATATTAGATATGCGATAAATATGAATACCTAGGAGCACTAAGCTGAAATTCGGATCTAATTGAATCCGGGAATCTCGCTAGTCCTTACAAAGAAGTAACGGAAATAGTTGGGAGGGTGTATGGGGCTCCAAATAATATGAAGCGGCAACATTCACCAAAGAAGTTCAATCTAAGTCATCTCCTTAGATTTGAAGTGAAAATTTAGGTATATTTCTTTATAATAAGTATCATTTATTCAAGAAAATCGACGGGGGCTTTATCATAGATGAAGACCTCTATAACGGGATTTTTCTGTGGGTAGAGGTGAGTTCCCAGGATTGGATATTTGCCCCTTTGTACCCGTGACAAGTCGATTAAATAGTTAGGGTTTATTTACAAAAGAAGTATATTTACAATAAATCGATCTAGTACTATTATCCATACAACTGATCTTAGGGTTGCCCCGTCCTCTGAGTGAGAGAAAGGGGGTGGCCCTCGTTCTGGATAGTGACCGGATTGGCTACAGATAACAGCGTCGAAGGCGGCCTCGTTTACCATTGGCCTTTCCGGTACTGCTGCTGCTGGTGTCCTCGCTGCTTGCCGTTCATCGTCAGTAATTCCGCCGCCGTCGCACGATCTGCGCTATCCCCTACCGTATGCAAGATACCCGTCTCGGGGCCCTCCGGGCGATTACCTTCGTTGGCAGGCGCTCTCTGAAACAAAAAGCCGCTCCCGATGCCTCACTACGACCTCGGGACGGCTGTTACTGAATCCGTCCCTCAATACAGGCCGGGTAGGGATTAGGGGATGATCGGCACCTCAATACGGCGCCGACCGGCTGTGTATACTGATCGACCGTCTGCCAGAGTTCAATGCACCCTGGCCACGGTGTCTGACGTCAGATTTATAGCGTGGTCGATTCAATCCATCGACCCTGCTTGTCTGGGAGCACTCACTGCGTGCCCCAGCTGATCTCCAGGCTCAGTTCACCTAGGAGAGAGAGTTGTTTGTAAGTCAATACCTCACAATGCTCTGTTGAGTCTTCAGCTGGTGCTCTTTATATAGCCGGTGATGGTGGAGATAACCTGCTAATCACTGTCGTAAAAACTGTATCATTCCAGATAAGCCCCTCTAAGAATGAAATAAATAATAATTATCAACGAAAGCCTCGGATTTCGTTACAC
Source organism: Malachius bipustulatus (assembly GCA_910589415.1). NCBI lineage: Eukaryota > Metazoa > Arthropoda > Insecta > Coleoptera > Melyridae > Malachius > Malachius bipustulatus. The sequence continues at coordinate 17,800,924 of OU342632.1, forward strand.
CTCTTAATTATTTTGTTCCACGCAGAAACGTTTTGATAGAGTCAGCACCTGAAAGAATCTCGACAACCTAAGAAGTCATATCCTCACAAAGCGCAACTGGCATCCCAATTAACTCAACGCCTTAAACAGAAGAGTTCTAGGAAAAGTTATATCAACTTTTTAATTAGTGGCTGGGTGCATCTTATATCGGCTCATCTCGCCGGCAAGGATGCAACAGGCAGTGGAATCGGTCTGTTCTTTTGCTTGTAGCGGTAGAAAAATAGGCCAACCAATTGATTCATTGATTGAAGAGCCGATACCATAGGCAGTTAAAGTATCATCGTTGTCGTTTCTTTTTCAGTGAAACTGTAAAACTGTAATTTTTAAAAAGTAAACTTCAACTTCAAGTCCCTCTCCCTCTCCCTCTATCTAACTGTAAGTTTGAAACTTCAAATTGAGCAGAAACATAATTACTTTCCGCTGCAGCTAACGTTTCCCCTTTAACCGGCACATATCCTCTCATATTATATCGCCTGTAGTCCTGTCATTTTCCAAATTCATTACAACCACGAGCTACGTCTTGCACAGAGAGCTGCGCTTTACAGCTTCTCTCATGGCCATTAACCGTGTGTACCGGTAATATGTTCCCAGTTACACGAAATTACCGTAGGCTGAACAAGAGATCAAAGTCTTGCGGTCTACGATAAGGTTAAATTTAACCTATGCCATTAGAGTATTAGATATTATCTACCTTCGGTTTGTGAACATGTATGGGCGTGTGTGTGTCTGTAATAATGGGGTAGAATTAATCATTATCTAAATAAGCCGAGCCCTAGGCGTGTGCTGGATTCTGTCTGAAGCTGAGAGTAATATTAGTTAATAGTATCCGACTCATTTTATTTATACGCGTAATATAATATAATACTCGGCGACAAAGGGAAACTAAGAGGCTCAGCTAAGCGATGAATCTCTCAGATGTCATTGAAAGGAGGTATTCTGCTCCAGTGATCCAGAACAGTTGTATCTCTCTTAAATGTTGTCCCAGAAAATTTCTCACCTTGGATCCATAGTCAACACCCCAGGCTAGCTTAAGTGGAGGTGCTAGAAGAATCCTCGATGATAAGGAAATGAGAAGATCAAAAAATGCCTGTTACGGAGATGAAGATGCGTACGAAGGGAAAATAGCCAAAATTCAAACTTAAATATCCCGCCAACCGCTATATCCTCACCATCGCCATAAATGCTTTTTATAGTTACGTCACCCTGCGGGCAGGGAGCGTTCAAGTTTTTATCCAAAATATTTACATTAAGTCGGCGATCTTTAAGGGTATGATAGTCTGTGGACTTGACAAAATTCAAAACAAGTACACCTTTTTGAAAACGTAATGCGCAGAAGCGAAGACCATGTGACTTGACAGGTCTTCGCTATAAACGAGAGAAAAATTGGCAGTTGACAGAATTTTCTGCCAAAATCGTTTATCCATACACCTTAGAATTTTTTGACTATTTTTCCCTTACTCAGCAGAGTCTAATTGACAGACATGATTTTTTTCAGAATTTTTCTCGAGAAATTTTTGTTCATAAAATTCGGTAAAATTGGTGCCCTTGAGCTTCGATCACTTTTCCCGAAAATTTTTTTTTTCAATTCTAATCCGAGAGGTGTCGTTTTTTACTGATTCGGGTCCCCGGAGTTCATTTCTGGAAACCGTTCATTGATACGAGGCCCGGTTCAAAAGTTACGAACCAAATTTTTGACAATTCCACGATTTTAGGCTCTACGCGGTTTCGAATATTTTTCAAACTTCACTGCTTAGAAGGCAAAACTCAAAGCTATTTGATAGAACCGTTCTTTGTCTGCAAAATCGTTTCTACTTAAGGGTGATATTTGCAATTAGGAGTTTTTCATCAACGAAAAATGAGTTTTCCAGACACCTTAGAATTTTTTGATCATTTTTTCCGTAATCAGCGAAGCCGACTTGACAGACATGATTTTTTTCAGAATTTTCCTCGAAAAAATTTTTTCAACAAAGTTTTTTCATCAAAGCTGGGTGGTGCCTTTGAGCTTTTATCACTTTTTCCGAAAAAATTGTTTTTTAAATTTTGATCGGAGAGGTGTCGTTTTCTACTGATTCGGATACGCGGAGTCCATTTTTGGAAACCGTTCATCGATACGAGTCCAAGTTCAAACCGGACGAGATCTATCCACAATAATGACGATGAGCTTAACGCCAGATATGACTCATCACAATTCACAAGAGTACTCCAAATGAATCAGAGGGTTAGCTCCAGGCATCAGGGATTGACTCTTCTAAATGTGACCTTAATTTGTGGCGAATTCAGGTATTTATGGAAAAATGGGAAGAATGTCTTATATGATGACTGTCATCTTGCCCAAAACGCGGTTTTGGATCGGATTTTTGCTTATGAATTGCTCTTTCTTAGGCCAGCAGGACGATTGAACAGAGATAAGAGAGTTTTGGGAAGTTTAATATGGCAGACGTTCACGAACGCTTATTTAATAATTCCCGTTTTTACGTAGGGATTCCAAGAGCTGGGCTTATTTAAATAATCCCCATTTTGAACGTGTCCAGTTAAAATATTAACGATCAGTGAGTGGCGAAAAAATTAACCTTTCGTTTTTCTGATTGGATCCCGAATCATGTCGGTGCTGGTTTGAACAGCTCTAACAAACTCTTGATACATTTTTTCCACGTTGTAAATGCCAGAGAGGGAAGCCGTACTGCAGAGTGGTCGAATACCTACCGAGTGGCTGCGTACTACAAACACTAATCAACAATTCAAAAAGAATACTTAAACAAGCGCTTTAGTAATAATTTATCAACAACTTCGTTAACCGCGCGCGGAGCAGAAAGAGAAATCAGTGATTAACTCGCCGGTTGTTTGACGATAACGACATGGAGAGTGGAAAACACTTTTACCTCGAGCCGGGAGCTCGCTTTTAATTCCTCGAGCCATATATTTGAATTTTAAAGCGCCGAACATAAATCGGACTGGCATTTCGGTGATAAAATTTAATTCTAACATGGCTACGGGGAGAATTAATGCAGAAGCGGAAGTTTATATCGGGGGATACCGGCTGATTACAAAAGGCGGTACCTTCTCGGCGTAAGAAAGCGGGGCTCAGACATCAAAAGGATTCCCTTCCGATGGCAATTTAGTTAAACAGGCGGGAGAAGAGAGTCCCTACTTATCTAAAGACATCTTTCTGGAATTCCTGGACGGGGGCGGCACTTCTTGCTGCCCCCGGTGTTGCCTGTTCAATATGCCAGCGCTACCAACCGGTTCTTTTCATGTCCCCGGGAATTTTATCCTGGGAAACTTTACTCATACTTTAATAATAAAAGAACCCTTCGGTATTAGGTAGACTCGGCGACTTGAAAGGTGAACGCGGGGACAGTGGGATGAAATATTAGAGACGCGCGCGTATCCACCTATCTGCTTAATAAATGGGACGTTCAATTGAATAATTCCGCGATGCTGATGACGGAATGACTCGTCGGTTGCTCTTTTATGTGACGATTTTCACCTAATTCCATCTATTATCGATTGCATGAACACGTCAACTTGGCAACGTCTTTTTTGATAAACCTTGTTCCTCTACTATGAGGAACGTGCGTTCAAGTTTCTGCCTGCGTAATTCATTGCGTATTCATTCCCTTCTTCTCTTTATGTTCAAATATTCAATTTAATTCTCGATGTTGATGGGCCTCTTTCATCGCTTCCGGAAAGTTATAAATTCTTGTACTCCTCAATGGATCTAAATTTAACTGGAAATTCTAAAGCAACTGGTTAAATCTTTCACAAGTGAAATTTCTAGCTGCACACTGTCATCGTTAAACAAGAGACAACACGTCAAATCGATACGGCATAAATAAATTCCTGGTGGCGTCGGGCAGGAGAGGTGGCTTTCCGGGGAGGGTAACTTTCTCTCCGAGTCTAAGTGGAAGTACCGCGGCACAGTCGCTACGCCGAGTTAAATGTACCACACGTAATCTAGAGCGATGTGCTCGGCAGCCCCGTGCGGAATATCTCATTCCAGTCCCGAATCCTGGATTCTGGTTACATGTTACATGTAACGGCAGCGGGAATGTGCCTCGGGATACGCCGCCCGTCACTACGCTCACTCATATGCTGCTGAACATGATCACCGCGGCTTGTCTCTAACACAGCGCGTCAGCGTCCCCCTCTAACCGGATGATGCTAAACTTTATTAAGCAAATTAAACTTCTGTCATTTCATTTTGTACACACGTCTCCATGCCCTCGGTTGTTATTATTATATCAAAAAGGGACAAAGTACCACGCTCGGAACGGTCTGAATTAGAGAAGGGAATGAGGTCGTTTTGTTCCTTTTTCGTGGCAGCGCCTTTGAATTGAGACCGTGTTTTTGTCTAGTCGTGAGAATACGAACGAAATTACCCGGCAGGTGCTTGAGCTGATGTTATTAATTTAAGAGACTCCCCCGGACTCATAGGAAACGAGAAATATGCACCACCAACTACTTTAGATAATTGTTTTAGTGTACTTGTAGGAAATTTCTAATTATCCCATTGACGCGCGGTTGAAAGACAATCGAGGCTTTGTGCTACATGGTACGTGTGAGTCGGGAACTGGCGCAGCCTTTCATTCTGAAGAGTTACCTAATGACGAGGAAATCTTGTCTAAAAAATTTAATTGAGTGCGAATTTCAAGCTTGAAAACGGGGCCCGCACAAAGAACTTGATTTTGAAGGCGGTTGTTTGAATTGTGACGAGACGAGAGAGGTGGGAGGGTATCTATTGATGGATATCTCTATTGCTCCCATCAAGGCACCCAAAATTCGGTAACAACCTTGGAACAAAACGCTTGATACTGTCCAACCCAATTCTCAAGAGAGACCCTTCCCATTTTTCTTCTCAGCTGTACAGATCAGTACTGATCAGCTGATGAAAACGTCATTTTACGATTGCCTGAGTAGCTAGGCGGTTTTTCGTTGAAGTGTGATTTTTTCGTTTGCCCGGTTTCAGAACTTGCCTTAAACTTGGAAAATTGCCCTTTCAATGCTCAACATGGCTTACGGTGGTGTTATTATAAAGCGCAGGCCATCTTTCAAGTGGCATGAAGGTCCTTCCATGTCAACTGACGACCTACACGTCCACTAAATCAACACCCTGGTGCGGGTAAATCGACGTCTGACCACCAGGGAGCTTGTTGAGGATATCAGCTGGATTTTTCCAGGATATTTTGACCGAAAAAATGATGACGGCTGCGAAATTTCTCCAGGTTCGTCAGGAACTGCTTGATCGTTCAGAAGAAGATGTCATTCCATCAGTCAATTTGAAGTAAGAACGAGTTGACCCTAAGAAAGTATGTGATCGAGATAGCCCTTGAATTAGAAATGACGACATTGCTTGAGTTTTTTTATTTTGGTATTGTGGTTGGTTAAATGTATGGAGTCAGCTGACGTTAGTGAGAAGGTACATGTCTGGGTCCCCTTTAAAGTGCTCTCCTCCCTATTAATTGATGCGTTTGGTGATCTTTAGGCATCTTTCAGGTTTACTGACACTATTAAGAGACAGGACGTTTGGTAAAGGTTAATGATCTTCAATTAGATCGAAGCTTGATTGACGGTTAGCTTATAATGACCACTATAGCTCTGAAAAATTAATTAGAAATCACTACCAGAGATGTTGTAAGGTAAATAAAATAGTTCTGGAACAGTTTATTTTGCAGAACGATTACAAGACGTGGCATGATTCGAAGAGATTTTTATTCTGACGGCAAGTTACCTCTTTACTCATTGAAGTATAAAGACATCAATCGATTCCTTGACTGATTACTTAGCGAGAAGTTTATAGGAACTGTCGGTTGATGTTTCATTGGAACTGCCGGAGGCTTTATTAATTTTTCAATTTCCTGGACTGTCGCAGAGACCCGAACTTGGCAAATTACGGAACTTTGTTTGTTATTGGTGCCCATGAAAAATTCAATCATGCTAACAAGGGCAATAGTAAAAGTGATCGGGAAAAAGGTAGTCCGGGACTTCGGGAATGACTCGTAAATCCAGAAAGAGTCTAACCAGAAGCGGGGCAGTAACAGTGGCCGACGTATCAATATTACTTTCCCATGCGAGAAATAAAATATCTCACAGAACTGCGCTCGTTCTGTTTGTACGACGAAAAAGAATGTTATTCGTCTATCAACGTGATACAAAGGGAACACACCGGCTAGGTGGGCGTGGCCCCAGAGTACCTATAGAGACCAATTGTCGGTTGGTCTCTATGCGATACAAGAACTGTGCGTGCGTAACCAAATGCGTACAAGAACCAATCGTCTGTTAACCAGGAGCTTGGAGAAATAAAACAGGATGTAAAGTATATCGGCAGGCTGATGGCGATGCAGGGCGGCTGGTGAGTCGGACGGCGCTGGCCGTAGTCGAAGTGTTGTGGATGAGCGCTGGCGATGAAGTGCCTGAGCGGGGTCAAGTCGGCTGGTTTTATGCCAACCGACCAGCGCGTTAATGACCGGTGCGCTCTGATTGGCCGAGCGCAGCTGACCAACCAGAGAGCGGAGAAACTGGGAAAAACCCATGCAAGAATTATCTAAATTTTGAGTAAGTATCTCGTGCTGAACGGGCGATGAAACTAGCAGGGCCCGGTCAAAAGGGCCCCTCGGATATAAATAAGGGGTAACAGACTCCCCCGCCCCGGAGACAATTCTTGCAGGGATTTTTCACTTAACGCGAGAACTCACCATCCACCAGCTGCAATGCGCCAGACCTGACCGTGATTTATTGAACAAATAGAAAAGAAAATAATAAGAAACGAATTACAATGGTCCTTAACCTAGTAAATGACAAGAATGATAAGAAAAGAATTACAATGGTCCTTAACCTAGTTGGCAAAAAAAAAAAAAAGAAAAAAAAAGTTCAGAATAGTCAAAAATTATCGAAAATAAAATGGTTCATAATGACACTAACACTTATCACTTATCATATTAGTCCGGGGTCGGCTGTTCGGGCTAGTCGGCTTGGCGTCGTGGCGGCATTGGTCGGATGTCGCTGACATGGCGCTTTGTGGTCAAGCGCCCCTCGTCCACGTAGTATGACGTCGGTCCGGCCGGCCTGTTGATACGGCAGGGCCCCAGCCATTTGGGTCCGAGTGGTAGTCCCGGCTGCCGCTGCCGAATCAGGACCTCCTGTCCCGGCTGGAAAACTGGAAAATCACCCCTGGTGGGGTAGCGTCTGCGTTGATAGTCCTGTTGGTTGTCCCGGACGACCTGGAGGCGGCGGCGCTGCTGCGGGTATCTCGGCCGTTGTTCGGGCAGCTGCCAGCTGCCAGGAAGGGCCAGGTTGCGGCCCAGGATGACCTCGGCTGGGGTCATGCGTGTGGCGGCGTTGCGGCGGCGTCGTAGGGCGAAAAGGGTTTTGCCCAGGGCCTCGTCCCACAGGTTGGTAGGCCGTCCGTGCAGGTGGAGTCGAAGAGTCTTCTTGATCTCTTGATTTCGCCTCTCGGTGGGGTTGGCCTGCGGGTGATATGCTGCGGTTGCCCAGTGCTCCACCTGCCAGTGGCGCAGGCAGAGGTTCCGCCATTGACTGCTTGAAAATTGGGGCCCGTTGTCCGTAATAATGGCCCTGGGGTACCCGTAGCGCTGGAAGATCTCGCCCTCTAGTAGCGGGGCGATGTCCCTGGTCCGTGAGTTCTTCAGCGGGAACGCCTCGGTCCACCTGGACAGCAAGTCGGTGACGACCAGGATGAACCGGTTTCCAGTCGGTGTTCTCTCGTAGGGGCCCATGAGGTCGCAGGCGATGGTGTCCCAGGGCTTCGTCGGCTGGCGAGGGCGCAGGGGAACGTCCCTTCCCGGAGGTCGTCTCTTGTACTGGGCGCAGAGCAGGCACGACTGGACGTAGTGCTCCACGTCCTGGCGGAGGCGCGGCCAGCAGAATAACTCCCAGATGTCGTCCGCGGTCTGCTCGGCCCCCGGATGTCCGGCGAGGGCAGCGTCGTGATGACTGAAGATGACGTGCTGGCGGCAGTCCTCTGGCACGTACAGCTTCAGGTTTCCCCTGGGCCCGTGGTAGAATAGCTGGTCCTCGGCTATGATGAAGCGGTCCACCAGGTCCTGCTGTCGTCTATTGCGGGGTTCGGGGGCTCGGTAGGCGGCCTCGACCTGAGAAATGAGGTCGCGGGTGTCCGGGCTTCTGTGCTGTGCTCTCTTCACGTCGCTGGCTAGCGTTTCCATCGTTTGGATGGCTGGAGCCGGTTGCGCGCCTTGGGGCGGCGCGTGGTGTGCTCTAGGTGGTGGTGCGGGGCGAGCGCCTGGAGGCGGCGCGGGGTGTGCACCAGGAGGTGGTGCGGGGCGAGCGCCTGGAGGCGGCGCGGGGCGAGCGCCTGGAGGCGGCGCGGGGCGAGCGCCTGGAGGCGGCGCGGGGCGAGCGCCTGGAGGCGGCGCTGGGTGAGCGCCTGGAGGCGGCGCTGGGTGAGCGCCTGGAGGCGGCGCTGGGTGAGCGCCTGGAGGCGGCGCTGGCCGGGCTCCAGGTGATGGTGCGGCTGCGGGTTCTCCATCGAGGGCGGCAATGCAGAGGCGGTCGACGTCGTCATCATGGCTGCGTTCGAGGTCCTCTTCCGGGTCCCTGGACAGGAGGTCAGGCAGCTCGTTGAGGCGGCCGGGGGTGTGCTCCACGGTGAAACTGTACTCCTGAAGGAGTAGGGACCAACGGGTCAGTTTGGCCCGTTCGTCGCGGCTCTTCTCTAGCCACTGGAGGGAGCGGTTGTCCGTACGGAGAGTGAAGTGACCTCCTTCTAGGTAGTGCCGATATTTCTTCACCGCCCAGACGATGGCCAGGCACTCTTGCTCGTTGATATGGTAGCGTTTTTCTGCGGCGGTGAATTTCGCGCTACCGAACGCGATGACCTTGCGGGTCCCGTCAGCGGTTGCTTGGTACAGCACCGCCGCCATTCCTCTTCCGCTCGCGTCTGTCTGGAGGACGAACGGGAGCCCTGCTGCGGGGCGGTGCAGAGTGATCGGTGTCCTCAAAGTCTCCTTCAGGGCTTCGAACGCCGCTTCGGCGTCGGGCGTCCATCTCCACCGCGATGTCTTGCCTAGCAGGTCGGTGAGCGGGGCGGCGATGGTCGCGAAGTTTGGAATGTATTCGCGGAGCCAACCTATGACTCCTAGGAACTTCCGGAGGGCAGGCCGGGTGGTCGGCACCGGGTGCTGGACGACCTGGCGGATGTGGACGGGGCTTGGTTTGTTCCCCTCGGCGGTGACCTGGTGGCCGAGGTATTGCAGGTTGCTGCTGGCAAACGAGCACTTCTCGAGTGCGACCCTCAGGCCGTGCTGCTGGAGTCGTTCCAGGACTATCCGCAGGTGGGTGAGGTGCTCCTCCTCGGTCCGGCTGTAAATGATGACGTCGTCCAGATAGCAGGTGGCGCAGGGTTCAGGGAGACCCGCCAGGACTTGCTGGGCCATGAATCGCTGGAACGTGGCGGGGGCGTTCTTGAGTCCGAAAGGCATCACGTTGAACTCGTACAGGGCCCCATCTGGAGTGGCGAACGCGGTGAACTTCCGGCTGTCCTCTGCTAGTGGAATCTGCCAGTAGCCCTGGCGCAGATCGAGGGTGGTGAAGACCTTGGCGTCCCCGAGGTCCCGCAGGCAGTCCTGGATGTGGGGGAGTGGCGTCGCCTCCCCGATGGTGATGGCGTTCAGCGGTCGGAAATCCAGGCAAAGTCGCGGCTCACCCGTCTTCTTCTTCACTACCACCACAGGGCTGCAGAAGTTCGACCTGGATGGCCGGATGAGTCCTGCCCCCAGGAGGCGCTGAACCTCCCCCTGGATTATCCGCTTCTTTTGATCATTCACCCGATAGGGGCGGGTGTAGGCCACCTTGTCCGGGTCGGTGAGTACGATCCGGTGGCAGACGCTGGCCGTCGTCGTCGGGGCGCTGTTCGGGTCCAGCAAGTCCCAGAAATCCTGGAGTATGGCCTGGAAGGCCGGCTGTAAGCGGCTCGGAAGGCCGCTGGTCACCTGGGGCAGCTTGGCTCGGCTACGGGCAGGCGGCGTTGTCCAGTAGGCTAGGCGCCGCTCTCGGCGTCCGTAGAGCAGGCAACGGCGGGCGGTGTCGATGACGGCATGCTGGCTGTCCAACCAGGGCATGCCGAGCACCAGGTCCAACTGGCAGCTGTCGGTGACATAGAATGGAACGTCTTCTTGCTGGCCGTCAATGTTAATGGGCACCACTGTCGAGCCTAGGAGTTGCACGGTCTCCCCGGTGACGGTGGTGATGTGAACGGCCTCCTCCAAAGGTCTGATGTCGTTGCCCGCAGCTAGTGCTCGCCGGAGCAGGTTTACGTTCGCCCCGGTGTCGACCAACGCCCGGATGCGGTGGCCTCCGGCACTGACCCAGATGCGGGGGCTGGACGTGACTGCACCTACTGCTGCGGGGGCTGCTGCTGGGGCTGCGACGATGCGCCGGCCCCGTGAGGATGTTCGAGGCCGGCGCTCCTCCAGTTTCCCGGACGGGGCTCCGGACGACGTGGGCAATCCCGGTTCCAGTGCGGCCCGCGGCAATGCCAGCAGGGCGGCGGTGATGGATCGGCTCGGCCTCGTGGTGCTGGTGTCGGGGCCGCTGATTGGCGGCTGGTTACTGGGAAGGCGACCTGGAGGTCCTCAGCGATGTCGTAGAGGTCCTCGAAGCTGGCGGGGGCCTGCAACTTAATAAATGTACGCAGCTGTGGCCGCAAGAGCGGTATGATCCGCTCCAAGTGCTGGGCGACGTCGTCCTCTGGGTGGAGACGGAGTGAGAGGGCTATCCTGGCCCTCAGGAAATCCTCTACTGCTTCCGACGGTTTCTGAAGCTCGGTGTATAAGCGGAGCTTCAGCCGCCGGATACCTTCCTCGCTGGCGAACCGGGTGCGCAGAACCCGCTTCACATCTGCAGGTCCGGGATCGGAGACCGTGAAGCAGCGGTCTACGTGGCTGGCGGCGGCTCCTCCCAGGCACTCTCGAACTTCAGCCACCCAATCGGAATCCTCGGTGATACCCTTAGCGCTGGCGTACTTGCTGAATTCATCCAGGAATTTCTCCGGGCACTGATGGTCCAGTCCGGAGTAGGTGGCAGGTCGTCTCGGGGCCCTTGGGGCCGGTCCTGGAATCCACGAGGCGAAGATGTCGGCCAGTTCGGCAGGAAGGGCACTCCGGGTGATCGGTGGGTCCATCCCGGTGGCTGTGGATATTGGCTGCTGGACGGAGGACGTGGCCAGGCTGGACGGTGAAGTCGATGTCTTCGTCGCTGTTGTCACCGTCAACGCCGTCGTAGTTGTTGTAGTCGTCGTTGTTGTAGTTGATGTTTGGCTCCTTGTTGGTGGAGCCATCTTGTCGTTCGGATGATGGGCGCCACTTGGTTATAAGTCCAAGAACTTGGTGAAACTCGGCGTGACTCCTCGGGGTCGATGGATCGCTCCGTGTCCGCAAAGCTGAAAGCCCCACGTTGGGACCGCCAACTGATACAAAGGGAACACACCGGCTAGGTGGGCGTGGCCCCAGAGTACCTATAGAGACCAATTGTCGGTTGGTCTCTATGCGATACAAGAACTGTGCGTGCGTAACCAAATGCGTACAAGAACCAATCGTCTGTTAACCAGGAGCTTGGAGAAATAAAACAGGATGTAAAGTATATCGGCAGGCTGATGGCGATGCAGGGCGGCTGGTGAGTCGGACGGCGCTGGCCGTAGTCGAAGTGTTGTGGATGAGCGCTGGCGATGAAGTGCCTGAGCGGGGTCAAGTCGGCTGGTTTTATGCCAACCGACCAGCGCGTTAATGACCGGTGCGCTCTGATTGGCCGAGCGCAGCTGACCAACCAGAGAGCGGAGAAACTGGGAAAAACCCATGCAAGAATTATCTAAATTTTGAGTAAGTATCTCGTGCTGAACGGGCGATGAAACTAGCAGGGCCCGGTCAAAAGGGCCCCTCGGATATAAATAAGGGGTAACAAACGGACGGCTGGCGGGGAATAATTTAATTAAGAAAGTAGCGGAATTTACAAATCGAATCCATTGTGACTTGCGCTTTTGAATCCTGTCAATAACCAATCGGACTAATTGAATGCGTCGCCGTATGGAAAAAGCGGCTGTTTATTGTTTTCCATCACACTTTGTTTTCAGAGCTATCCATCCGTCCGTCTATCCATCCGAAATATTGCGCCGCTGAACTTTCGTTCAGGTTTAATAGAAAATTCACTATGTTTTCCAGTTCATCGGGCGTATTATTAAGGTCACCCTTCTATAAAGGTCTAATACTGCCTTCTTCATTTATCAAACACAACCGAACACCAAATGGAGTAAACAGTGCAATAGTTTGCCTCCAGATACGGGATCATAAAACAAACGGCGACCCTAAAAGTAAATGAAATGTCAAACTCAATTTAGGGAGAAATATGATGCTGTTTTCACTGTTTTCCTTTTAGAAAACTTACGACGTCGGAGCCACAGTTACACACTTACACTGTATGTAGTCTGTTATACTGCACTAGATCGTAGAGCAAGCGCAACGCTGCGGGGATAATTAATTAAAAAATTAATTTTAAATTATATTTATCCAAGCCACTATCACAGAACACAGATTCTGATACTGAACATAGGTTCTTAACTGTTACCAATAAGGCTTTTGTTGAAAAACAAGATCTGAGCGTAATTTTTCGCATGGAGTCATTCCGGCCGGATTGAAAAAAAAATTGAAAACGTAGTTACACGAGAAATTAGGAACATTCCCCCGGTCTGTCTAATAAAATAACACATCTATAGCCTCCGACGCGGCGCTTGCTCTAAAGTTTCGACATAAAAGCCCAAGGATTATTTCTGGTCGGCCATTTAGATGTAAATTCAGGCCGTTTGGTGGTGTGCGACAATCACTTAACATGCAATTTCACAAGAAACCTCGCAGCGAAACTTTCTCAGCTCAACTTCGGAGTCGCACAAGTACCAAACAACATTTCATAAGCCATTGTACACAGTTCTACATTCATTTTCACGGCGAGGTTACTGTTACGTTATGTCCCTGACATGTAATCGAGGCCCGCCTGTTTTCTCCAATTTTTTGTTAATGTTAATTTTTAGTTACGTTATTTAGGGAGGGAAAATTGACAGTATTACGGAAACGAGAATTGATGCACTTTGAAAAACTGAAATTCTAAATCTACTCGAAACTTGAAATTATCCATTGTGAGCGTAATGAAACTATATTGGAAATATATTGAAGTGCAACGAAAGCTCCAATCAATCGGATATTAAAAATTTATTTAATTTAATAAACCATGAGAGACGGTTTTATTATTCAATTTCAATTCTAGAACATGAGTGCACTTTGCAAGCTGGAACGAGTTTCGCTGATCTCTAATTTTATTTCCTCTCTTGTTGTCCTCTTCCAACTACCGCGAGGTTTGGTATTTGGTATTTCAACTAAATGTGAGAGATGGTTTATGTGGTCCCAAACACTGAAGCCAGCGGGCTTATTGTATTTCTCACATTTAGATTTTCCTTGATTAGAAGAGCTTCGTTCCTTTGACAAGGTTCAGCAGTCCGCTAACCAAGGTCTTTTCCGCCAGCTGGCTCCTGGGGCTGAGAAGTCCCAGGACCGCATAGCGCGTTCTTGCGAGTGCTGGGCACTCGAATATCACATGAGACCACATAGAAGAAGCTGACTCATCTTCATTGCAGAGTCTACAAACTGGTTCTTCTCTGTATATCCCCAGCTTATGTAGGTGTACTCTTAGGTGGCAGTTTCCTATGAGAAGACCCACCACCGTTCTGATCTGCATTCTGTTTAGTTGCAGTATCTTTCTGGCAAGGTTTTGAGAGGGCTCGTTGATCATCACTTTACCAGATTTGTTTCCTGTTATACGGTTCCAGGTTCAAGTGTCACCATGTTGGGTTCTTACCCACTGAGCCATCGCCCCGCGTACAGTGTTCCTTGGGATGCCAAACACTGGTTCGGGCCCAGTGTAGTTCATCCTAGCGCCTTTCTTGGTTAGCTGATCTGCAGCCTCATTACCAGGCGTCCCCCGGTGACCCAGAACCAAACTAGTGTCACCGCGTTGCACTTGTCAGGCTTTCAGACTAGCCTGACTGTCGGAGAGGATGTAGATTTCCCTACCTCGATAGTTTCTTCTGGTATTCTCTCCAACGCATAGCCTGATTGCATTTATTTCAGCCTGGAAGATGCTGGCATGAATCCCCAGTGGCACGTAAATATTGCATCCGGGGACCACCCCATGCACTCCAGCTCCGGTGCCTGTCTCTGTCTTTGAGCCGTCTGTGTACCAGACCAGCCCTTTTTTCAGGCACAGGTGTTCCATTTGTTGCCATTCTTTCCAGTCCATTAGAACCTTAAATGGTTTTACAAATGATATCGTAGTATACTCATACCATCGGATTGCATTTCCAGGATAGGATCTGCGATGGTATCAGTTATTCTGGAATGCCCGGTTTTCCCAGGTTTATCCCAGTTTTGGTTTTGTTTCAGCCTGTAGGCGCCCAAACGTGCCTCGCTCTTAATATGAATGTCAAGAGGAGGTAGGTCAAGTATGGCATCCAGTGCTGTCGTTGATGTAGTGTTCATGGCTCCCGTGATGCCTAAGCATGCAAACCTTTGAACACTTTGAATTTTCATAATGGCTTGTTTCTGGTTGATCTTTGACCACCAGACTAGACAGCCATATGTTAGTATGGGTCTAACCACGGCAATATACAGCCAATGTACCATGCGTGGTTTTAGTTCCCATGTTTTACTGAATGACCTTCTGCAAGCCATCAGTGCCACCGCGAGGCTTGCTTCCTTCCCACCTCTTTTCAAAACCTCACTATTACGTCCTCTGATCATCATACCGAATATGCGCTTTTGAGCCCTTTATCACTATACATGAAATGAACTACTAATAATTATATTGACCAATTAAACATCTGAATGAATCTGGCAGCAAAAACACCGTCTAGACCCACAATAATTATTGCTGTTCGACGTGTATTTTTGCCCTCTCGTTTTAGGTGACCTCGTCTTGTGAACACTTCCTTCTTGAACACTTTGAAAAAAAAATTACTCAGTTTCACGTCAAACTTTGGGGGTTTTCCGCATCTCCGAGCTGAATGTAAGTGCTCCGATTTACATGAGTACGCGCCGGGAATCCGGCGACAGGAAGACTCTTATCCCCTTGACGGGCAGCCACTGGTGACTTCTCATGACAGGAGTGTCGAGTTTGAACTACATCAACCCTTAATGGGAATCTCGTGTTGCATCAACGGGGATGCTCAAGTGGTCGATGTCTCCCTCGTACTAACTAAACAAACACCCTTATTAACTCTTTATCTCGTTTTGTTTTGAACAAATCTCCACGACGCCATGACATAGATCGACACTCACGCGGAAATAAATCATCTCTCGCACATTTTGCTCGTAGTTTCTAAACGATGAAATGTTAGTAATTATTATCATAAGTCAGCAGTGGCTCGGATCCTTGATTAAACTTACGACTAGTATCTGGCAAGACGAGTGGTAGTACAGTGGCATCGGTGTGGATGTACGAGTGGCAGTAACACTCAGCCACTCAAGGATAAGCACCTCTAACCAGCTTAAATTATGTCTTCAATTTATAATCAGTTCATCCCCTAGATGTTATATACCTTTATAGGGGTTAGGTATAGCGAATAGCGAGATCTCCCGGTAAGATACGACCCTAGTCAGCTCGGCGTATACAAATCGCTTTATAACGTACTCGTATTTTAAATTTCCATTTACATTTTCATGAATCCGGGATGAAGTATGTTTTTATTAATAAAAAGGTACACAAACTGAAGTGCGCGCGGTACTTTTCCACAATGCATCCGAATTCGCCGTCAAGTTTTCTCGTAAAACCTGACCCGCGCGTGTCTCAGGTGTCTCTCGGAGATTCCTCCTCCGAGCCGAGCTCGCCCTAACAAATAAACGAAAGTATAATTCCTCTTAATGCACTTCCTAAATCCAAAGTGAATGCAATCAACATCAAAAGCAAAGCCGAGATAAAGGGGTGACTTGGAAATTGCCGGGTCCGCATTCGTTAATCCGCGTCAGAGTTGCATTATTTAGTTTGGAGGGGAAGAAAGAAACTTTCCGACTCATAACCCGGAGTTTAAGCAGTTTCTAGACTTGTTTAGAAGAACCATAACTAGGAGAGCTTCCAAACTTTCATATTCGCGAGCCCGGGGGCAATTAATGGACGTCGCTGTAAAAACTATGTACTTAATTAAGAAAAGTGTCTCTTGGCGATTCTGCTGGCAAGTTTAAAAGCTTTCGCTCCAAATCTGGTTGGATACAAAAGACACTAACTTCAATCTACGTCGACTGCGAGGTTTCCTTTTTCTTTGCAATTTATGCAGTAAAGTCGAGGCGTTTTTAAGAGGGAGCACTATTTATTTTTTTAACGCGATCGCAGTGCACTGTGATCTCGTAAAAAATTCACATTGCACTACGAGGGGTCGTAGCAGGATTCACAGCGCAGACTTCGTTATAATAAGCTCGACTAAATGTAACAAAACATAATTATGGAAAAAGATACATTCTTCAGAAATGGAGCCAAGTGCTTGGATAAAAATTCATACGTCAATATTCCTGTTCATAGTTATTTGGAAATATAAGAAAAAAATGTTGAGACTCTTTTCTTCGTTTGATCGATAAACAATTTCATTTCATAAAATAAATGAGTGCGCTGGTTGGTTTAATTCAAAGTTATATCAAAGCCGAAAATCATTTTCTCCATTCAAACTGAAAGGGTGAATGCAAAATGTAACACAAACGACCAAATACTTCTTTTAGAAATTTTAGGTGAATATTATGGCAAAAGTTCAAAATCAATCTGGTTCAAAATCAAACTATTATGTAAAATATGGTGCAAAGGTAACAAAAAAAGGCAAGAAATGCACAAACATTAATAATTATGTAACCATGTTAGGGTGGTCGAGTTAAGCAGCAATGATGATAAAAGATTTTTAATACCATTCACCAAAAGAACCTTAGCCTCGGGCCATCAAGAGAACGGGGTCGCGGAGAATATATTGCATATCTGCGGCAAACACTATATCCTCCACCATAATAAGACGATACATGGCTAAGAGAACATCACATCTAACAAACATAAGTTCCCCGATTATTTTGAGTGAAAAGCTCTATTTAAACTATACCAAGACAAAGTATGTATCCATTCGAATATCAATATGGGGCAAAAAAACTAGTAAACCATGTGTAAAAACTTGTAACGAAGTCCGGAAATCCGGCCTTCGTTTTTGTCTTAGTGTCAGAGGTTGTGCCAGAGATTCCCAGTTATTTACGTTTTTCATTGTCTTTTGTTATTTTTAAATTAATTAAATCAATCAAATCATAAAGCAAAGTCGAGTCCCGGTTAGTTTCCCGATATTTAAATTTATTATTAATATACCTATAGTATGATTTTTATAAGAAGGCAAGAGTCTGGGCGTGAACTACGCATCTTGCCGGTTTTAATTGTTCCACCCATTGAACTGATAAACGCTGTTCCACCATAACAGACTAGAAATAACATCAGTGGCGCCGCGCACATAATAAAAAATATTTTATATTTTTAATATATTTTAAATGTTTAGGTATAAATGATAAGTCAATTATCAATCTTCAATTAAAAAATCAATATGGACATCTACGTTTAGTATTCCAATTTATATGAATTAGTCTCGGTTAAATTATTTCGAATTTATTTAAGATAAGGTACCTATGCGGAAAAAAACTAAAATAGTAGATGTGTACTTATTTTACTGGCAAGCAATATATTAATAACAAATTAATAACAATAATATATTAATCAATAAAACACATGATAACAAAAACATCGGTACCTACACACGACACGATGACAGAAACCACCTATTTTAAATAAATATACGACACGAGCTAAACAGTACACACCACTGACTTTTTACCTGTTCGATGAACGGCGGAGTTACTCTTATCAGCCTTATCTGGTTGGTTGTTTTTTTTACGCGGACACCGACTAACATTGTTGATATTGGACAATAAACATTTATGGATTCGGAGCCCAATCTGCGCACCAACCAATTCTCGTCAAACTCTCGCCTTCCTATATTATTCAGGCTGTACCTACTTGGTTTTTTTATGCATAAGCCGTAAAAATAAAACTTTTAAATCGTCGAATTCATACACCGAAGCTGAAGACTCCCATCGCCGAGGAGATAACGCTACGCGATAACGGCCGCAATCGCAGGTAAATTGATTAATCCAAGAGAAAAACAATGTTTATCGCTAGCGTGGCTTCGATTCTTTTACAAATTTAATAAAAATTTTTAGATTACGACCGCGGTAGGGATACGGGCATATAAGGCCGGAACGCGAAGAATCTATCTCTCTGCTTTTCTCGGTTTCATCCGACTTACTACTGTCTGAAAAGTGCTAAGCATTATTGTTTCCGCCCCGTCTGGGAATAGTGACCGGTGTTACTCTCTGCTCTTCCGAATTTTATTCGAGTCAGTACTGTCCACGAAGTGTTTTCGAAAATTGTTGATTCCGCCCCGTTCCGGGATTAGTGGCCGTGTTAGCAATTGAGAGTACCTGCGCAACCGTTTTTGCAAAGCCGCGACCGTCAACAAGAGTTTCCCGCAAAATAATAACAAGGTAGGTACCATCAAATATTGAGTCGAATTTAATCGTGCCCGTTTGTCGTGATTCCATTTATTCCCGTCCCTCACCGAGATTAGCGACGTACCCGATAGATTAGGCTCATTAGGTACCATCAACCCTGTCGTAGCCTAGAGAATTATTATTTGGCCCTTACTAGGAGTGCACTAGGCGGTGTGTGTACCTACGGACGCGTGATACCTGACTTTCCATGCGGTGTATGGCCCGGCGAGTCAGGGGTTAACGTCGAAGTAGTTACGCGGCCATATAGGGATTCACGCCCCGAGACGTAGGCGTCTTTCCATGCGGTGTTAAGCCCGGCCGGACGCCGCACCTCAGGAGTGTCTCCGTGCGAAACCGTGTATCTCTACAAAATTATCGTCCTCAGCAACTATTAGCAGGGTTACACCGCGCCATACCTCTTGTTACATTTTTACTCCCGCGCACGGCCGAAATACTCCGCCGTTCGTCGTATCGTTAATTTTTTTTGCGAACAAGAACCGTTGCCCGTACACTTATTTTATTTAATCCGTATTACATTATTTTACCGACCAGACGACTCGCTCAGATCAACCGCCGAACCTGCAATAAAATTAGTTTAATAAAGGATACAAATATAGCTTGTTTTCATTTATCTGTGAGTTTTATTTTGTGTGTGTACTGTTACCAATTACAACCGCCTTCTCGCCCACATCTTCGCTCCGTGAATTGCCCAGCGCTCGTGGCTCCGTGCCTAAAGACCACGCGGCCACGCACGATTTTATTTTATTGATTTTTGCGTCCAACCAACCGACCCCTGGGCTAATTCCGTCTCCAGTGAGCTACCTTAGGGACAAGTGCACCATAACGGTGTCAATTGTGCGAACAGGCTCAACAGGGAATTCAGCGAGAGATTCCCCGAGGGAGTAAACCCTTCCAAAAATCTGGCGCCCGATACATCCGAAGGTGAGTACCGCCAAACCACGAAACCGGATCCTCAGAACGCGAACAATCGTCACAAACTGAAAATAATAGCTATGGCGGAGTAATCTTAACGGTTAACGACTGGGAAAGCTTTTTGGACTACTCTAAGGTAGCACCATTCAAACTTCACCTGGAGAATTTCCCGAAAATAGGTAACCGCCTTTCTTTGATTTAAATAAACAGGATTTTTCGCGTCTTTTTGCAGAGTATGTACGCTCTGAATCATGAAAACACGCATAGAAACACTCCCCGTTAGAAACAACCCCTTTGTCATTATGTCATTCTGCATATTACCTATTTTCACGATGACCATATTTTAAAGTCATTTGAACAGAGTGTTATTGGTCATAAAAAAATCCAAAACTTACAACAATTATTGTCGATTAATTATCGTCGGTGTATAGGTATACCCATATCACCCTGTCGTCCAATTTGTAATTTCCAATCCGATTCTGTCACGACCCGCAACCTCAAATCAAAATTAATAATGCAAATCCATTTATTAACCGGACCCTCAACATTTCGGCGTATCAAAACGTCACCGCCACCGCCCCTCGTTCAGAGATCGAACAGTCGAAACAAATTGAATCGACAATTCGATTCCAGCCGGGGCGCGATCTTGAAACAATATTCGACGTGTAAAATTTGTTGTCCCGTCGTCCGGCCGGGTCCGTTTTGTCACGTCAAGTATTTTAGGGTCGCCCGCGTCCTCAGGAGTGGCGAAGTAGGACATAAAAACCCCCAGAATGCCCTGCGACCGTCACGGAGGGTAATTTACGGGCCAGTCTCGATTTAACGGCGCCGTTAGAATTGGAATGTTGGTTAGCCTGTATTGGGATGTCACTTGGATGTCTAAAAGGGCTGCGCCGGTCCTGCTTTATGGACACACAGACCTGGGGGTTTTACTCGCACAGTGGCGGCTCGTTCTCGTTCCGGGGATTTAACGAGCTGCCGGCCAGGGAGCCAAATTGAATTGCATAATTTGCGGTCTGTTTGCTTCGGGAAAACCATAATATTTCTTGGACTGTTATTACTTATTAGGGCTGTTGTTGCTGCTGCTGCAGTTGTTGAATTGAATCATTCCACACGTCATGAACGTATACGTATATATCTACCTATCTAACGTAAACGTAAGTCGAGTTTACACTTTCGTTACAGTTTTTACTGCCTAGGTTTTGCTTTAAGGGTCTCTTTTATAGCTTTGCGGATCACCACTGCAATATACAGGGTGATTTAGGGATTCCGGGACGCTACTGCTGAATTGAATGCCGGAAGGTGAAATATCCTTCAAACTTTTACAACCACCGTGCTTTCAGTACAAATCTACGACGGGTGATTCTATAAGGCCGCAAATATTTCAGGGGTTTCCAAATTATTCGCGCGGTACCATGAAAAAGTTATCACATCAGTTTCTCGCCTTGCGAGTTTACGACGTGGTCTTACTCGTTTAAAATTTATCATCGCACCCTCTCGTCCTGATAAAATTATAAAAGAGAAGTGAAGATCAGCAGGATGTACGTGCGTACCTACGTGATGCTTTATTATATAGTTTCAGTCTGAGCTGAGTAACCGCACCCCGCATCCAGCACAGCGCGCTTTATGAATTAGTCTGAAGCGGCGAGGGCGTGTCGTTGTCGAAAAGGCCCAGATGATATTTATCGGAGAACTGACAGGACGAGATGAGGCTTGACACGGGGGCAAGATTAATGTACACCGGTATAAGAATGAAACAAAACCAAACTCCTGGCAGGTTAATGCATCATTATTTATTATTTTTGTCACACGTTCCTGGTCGCATCGCGCGCCCTTTCTGCGCTACAAGGGCGGCATAATTTGTCACCCAAGATTCCCGTTTCCGCGGTTGTTGATTTGGATGATTTGTGTCCCGGGCTGAGGGATCCCGATGTTTGAATTCGACCCGGAATAATAGAGCGGCCACTCGGAAACCGATCCGAGCACTACTACGACCGAATCATTAATTTTCACTTTTTGTATTTATAAATCTTTGCAATAAGAGACGAAGAAATGTTATCTAATTTACACTAGATTACGCCTTCAAAGTATACATAGATACATCAAACACTAAACCCCAAACAAAAACGCTCCCTTGTTTGCCTGAATAGTTGGTGAGGGCTAAAGAATCGTATTTACCAAAAATTGGTAAATTTTAAATTTCGATGGCTCAAAATTGGAGCCTTGAGGTATACCGTATTTTAGTTTATCTTTCTCAGGTTTTATTCTTTTTCAAAGATGAGAGGAAACGATACATTGTCTGATAAGAAATTGAATTGCTCGTGGTTGGAGCATTAAACCATGAGGAACGACTCAAGAAAAACGTAGAGGAAGCGTAGAGGAAATGTCTGAGTAAATTCACCATTTTCGGGTTAAATCAGGCGTCGAATTATGATTGAAGTCAGATAAAATCACCAGGTCTTCATTTTCCACACGTTTACTATACCTCGAGAGCAGACTCCGCCAGGTGGTAGTTATGTAACGAAGGAAAGCTAAGTGACGTGGTCATGTTTACTGTACTTTCCGCCCCCTTTGGTTTCTTTACTTCACTCTCCAAGCACCGATATCCTTTATTTAGGACAATAGCACTTACTATAAATGAAATTGAGACACAAGCTATCGAGATGAAGGCGGAAAGTAAATGACTATAACACTTCTTTATATGATTTTATAAAGATCCTCACAGAAAGGAGTTCATAAAGCGGCTTTAAGAAGGTACTTTGTTCCCGGTCTCAGTTCATGATAAATTTTGCCTGGGAACTCTCCCGGCAATGTCGTAGAAAAGGAACTATTTAAAAAACAATACGAACATAATAATTCGTCTATTTACGTCCAAATAGAAAAACGAGCGTGAGATATTTCCATCCACGTCACATCGTATATCAAAAAATGTCGCGAGTTATGGAGAAGTTCCCGCATGAGCAACTCCAGAAGACATTACACTGGTCTGTCTCTACTTCTGCGTAACGTGTCTGATAAATATTCCCTCCTCGGGATAACACGGCCTAATATGTAATTTATTTCATCAGCTTGAGAACTTTATTGCGACTGGTCGTTAACTTCCATTGAAACTAACCGAGCCCAATTATTGCATAAATAATTCCGGCGTTCCAGCTTACACAATCGCATAGCTCCACATTACTTTGATAAGGACCGCATTTCGTGCAATCTGACCCCGCATTATTTTACACCGCACCGCGATCACGGCCATTTTGTATGCAAATCTCGCGGACCCTATAAATCGTTTCGTGTGTGGTGTACTTACTCTGTTGTACTGTGCACCTCTGCTCGTATATACCTGTAATGTAGCATGGCAATTCGCAATAATAATTAGCCCCCCCCCCACTTATAATTTCAATGAGCGCGGTGCAGATAAGAGAAAAATCGAAACGAAATACACACTTGAATCTGTTAACCCTTTGACCCGCTTAGAAGGGGTTTTATGGACGATTAGTGAGTCGATGAGTGATCCCCCTTCGGCCAGATACGGCTAATCTGTCCTCAGATAAGGCGACGGAGGCCGTAATGCGGCTCGATTCAGCCGAGCACCGGTACAGAGAGCGGCGGCTTCCAGGGTCGGCGTCAGGCATTTGTAAAGTGTCCCGGTCGGCATAAAGACGGCTTATCCGCCTCCGTGCTGCCGCCCCCGGAGCAAGGTCACCACGCTCAGACAAATTGCCGGCTCCCGGCGACGATCCAACTTGATGTACGGGCAAATCTCAACACTTTCACTCAATCCTGATCGCGACTGCAGCGCGACTTCTCCCTGTAATTTCGACGATTTTTCAACCCCACGCCAAGGGTTGGACGACATGTACTTACGTGTGAATGTGGGATTTGATTGAAAAATCGATAACATCTATACCAATGATAGTTGTGGATGTGTAGCCGAGTGCGGAACTCTTCAAGCAGTCTTCATTGATCTGAAGAGTTCAATCAAGTAGTTACATTAATAACAGTTTTTCTTCACGTTACTTTGATCATATACCGATACAAGTCGTCCTACGTACCTACTATTAAAGTAAACCCTCTGACGTCATCTTTGATTTCTTATTAAGTAAGGAGAGGTAGATTCACGCCAGATATCTTCATTAGTCTTCCTTCGCGTGTTCGCCCAAATAATGATCCATAAAAATGATCCGATTGCGATAAAAACGAATTTTCAAGTCCTCGATCGAGTTTCGGGTCGGGCGTCCCTGGTCCCTCGTCCCGGGCCGGGGGCCTGCTCATTCAATTACGATGACGATTTAATAAAGTGCGTACGTAGAACAAACAGAGTGAAACGCGTGCAGCAGGACCGGCGGAACGATCCACCAGGGCGAAATTTAACTGGATAATATTTTATTTAAATATGACATGTAATACCGATGAGCATGGATGCCGGTGTGACGAGGGGCCAGTTATTTATCGCGAATGCAGAATAAAATGGCACTTAATTTGGCGGAATTCATTTTATAGGGGCGATACTCTATGAAATATTCATGGGCCGTGGTTGATGGTAGGCCGTGATTGATAATGTATCATCGTTAATGCTACTCACGTCGACCCCTTTCTTCCTCCCGCTCGCTCACTACCTCTCTCTCTTTTGCACTCACGCCCTCGCTAATTGAATTATCTCCGTCTCTGTCTCTATCCCTATCTCCACCTGGATGCACCGAAAAGTGTGTCGCTTCATAGCAACATAATTCCTACCGTCTCGCTGGCCCACTTTAACCCAATCCCGGCTTTGATATTAAATATTAATTACGTAAATCTTGTAAAATGTTACGATTTACGTAGGTACTCGTTTTTTTTTTGTAATAATAAAATCAATCAATCGATAATTTTAATTAAACACCTTCATCAGCTGGATGTAAGAACATTACTATTTTCTATGGATTATCGATTACGAGCGATTAAATCTAAGCTGTCATTATTGGTCATTAGTTCTCATTATCTGTTATTAGTCGTCATTAATTATTAAAATACCATTTATCTAAGTACTGTTGTTAGCCGTGTACCGTTCTATTTATTTGACCTTTGCATTTACTTATTGAGTTTCAATCTAGTTGAAATCGCACTTTGAGAGTGTGAATAAATAATTATTCGACGCATGGGGTGGGGGTGTCACCTGGCACCTGCATGTGATAAACCGATAAGAAACCAGAGCTACAATTCTTCGTTCATGGAACGAAAACAACTGCGGTTTTTATGTCAATATTACGATTTGGTAGTAATTCACGTCATTTTCACATTAAAATGACGTCTTTTATATGTAACATTTCCTTGTCATTAAGACATCATTCTCACGTCACTAAACTCGTCATTCAATAACACCGAACACCAAAAAGTTACGTAATATTGACGTTGCTCTGCGTATTTTATTGACATGTTGAAATCGAAAACTTTGAACTTTCAAGTTCAAAGAAAAGTTTCAAGAAAAGTCAAATTCGGAATGGATATTTTAATACCTGTTCTTGTAACGTCATATTTTGGTGATAAATGGTCGGTGACGTCAGTAACCTATAAGCGACGTCTAAAACACGTCGTTTAAGTATCGGATATCTCACGTACTTAAAGAAAACCAATATAAGACGTCAAAAAGACGTAAACTGACCTCAATTTTACGATGTCGCTTTTGTAATTTTTAACGTCATGTAAACATGAAACTTGAGAGACGAAATTCAGCAAAAAAAAATTAATACTTGAAACGACAGAAACTGAAACGAGATCTAATTCTTCGTTGATGGAATGAAACAAATTGCGGTTTTCTTAGGACAATATTACGTGTAAATTTGGCAGTTTTTACGTTGAAATGATTCTTTGATCTGTAACATTTGTTCATCATTAAGACGTCATTCTCACGTTACTAAATTCGTTATTCAACATCCCTGAACACCAAAAAATGACGTCATGTTACTCTGCTACCTAGGAATTTATTGACATGTTCAATGATATAAATATATCTAAAAGGAAGATAAACGAAGATTGATGTAATTAATTTCAAAGAAAGTCAGATTCCGAACAAAATTTTTACCACACGTTCTTACAACGTCATATTTTGGTGATATTTGCGCGCTGACGTCGGCAACCTATAAGTGTCGTAGAAAATACGTCGCTCAAGTAGCCGATGCCTTATGTAATTAAAGGAAATTAATTGGGAACGTCAAAAAAACGTGAATTGACCAGCCCTAAAACTTGAGAGACGAAATTCTGAAAATATTTATTTCACACAAGTGAAATTGAGAAGCTGAAACCAGAACTGCTATTCTTAGTTCATGAAATTAAAAAAATACGGTTTTTTAGGTCATTATTACGTGTAAATTTGGTAGTTTTTAAGTCGTTTTTTGGTTCACGATGTGATTTTTAAGTGAATAAATGACGTCTTTGATCTGTGACAATTCTTCGTCATTACGACGTCATCTTCACGTTACTAAATTCGTCATTGGGCGTCACTAATAACCAAAAAATGACGTCATATTGACATTGCTCTGCGTATATTATTGACATGTTCAAATCGAAAACTCTGAACTTAATTAAAAGTTTCAAGATAAGTCAAATTCGGAATGGATATTTTAAGTCTTGTTGTTGTAACGTCATATATTGGTGATAAATGGTCGGTGACGTCAGCAACCTATAAGTGACGTCGAAAAAACGTCGTTTAATTATCGGGTATCTCACGTACTAAGAGAAAACCAATAAAAGACGTCAAAAAAACGTAAACTGACCTCCATTTTACAATGTCACTTCTGTAATTTTTAACGTCATATATACGTGAAACTTGAGAGACGAAATTTAGAAAAAAAAAAGTAATACTTGAAACGAGAGAAGCTGAAACGAGATCTAATTCTTCTTCTTAGGACAATATTAGGTGTAAATTTGGCAGTTTTTACGTCGTTTTTACGTATAAATGACGTCTTTGATCTGTAACATTTATTCATCGTTAAGACGTCATTCTCCTCACGTTACTTAGATTCGTCATTCAACGTCACCGAACACCAAAAAATGACGTCATATTGACGTTGCTCTGCTACCTGGGAATATATTGACATGCTCAATGGTATAAATAAATCTAAAACGAAGATAACGAAGATTGATGTAATTAATTTCAAAGAAAGTCAGATTCCGAACTGAATTTTTACTACACGTTCTTGTAACGTCATATTTTGGTGATATTTGCGCGCTGACGTCGTCGACCTATACGTCGACCTATAAGTGACGTAGAAAACACGTCGTTTAAGTAGCTGATACCTTATGTAATTAAAGACAATTAATAGGAGACGTCAAAACGACGTGAATTGTCCAGCCCTAAAACTTGAGAGACGAAATTTGGAGAATATTTTTTTTAAACAAGTGAAATCGAGAAGCTGAAACCAGAGTTGCAATTCTTAGTTCATGGAATTAAAAAAACACGGTTTCTTTAGGTCAAAATTATGTGTAAATTTGGTAGTTTTTACGTCGTTTTTTGGTTCACGACGTGATTTTTACGTGAATAACTGACGTATTTGATCTGTGACAATTCTTCGTCATTAAGACGTCATTCTCACGTTACTAAATTCGTCATTAGATGTCACTAATAACAAAAAAATGACGTCATATTGACGTTGCTCTGCTACCTGTAAAAAGCGACCTGCGTGTTTTATTGACATGTTCAATGGTATAAAAAATCGAAAATTCCGAACTTATATAAAACAAGATTGATGGAAACAATAAATTTCAAAAAAAAAGTCAGATTTGAGACGGAATTTCTAAGACGTATTCTATCCTAATAAATAAAGCGAGAAAGAACGGTCGACGTGGACCTAAAAATAAAGTTAATCAAAGGCTATTAATTAGTCAGCAAGAGGTAAGCTCGAGGTCGGTTTCATTATGCAACTGTCGACCGTGGGGGCGGGGGCGGTTAATGATAATAGATGGGGTGTATTTTTCCTAGCCGCGGCAGGATTAACGCACCCTCCAAGCAGCAGGACAGGGACTGGAAATCATAACTCCGGCGGAGAAAGGGTGTTTTATTGCGAGGTGACGTCCCGGCTTTTCCTGTCCTCTTCCATAATATTGGACACCATAAATCTACGAATATACATATCAGAATACGTTATGGGACGTCGCCGGGATACCTACGATATAAATGCCAAAGCGGCGATTCCAGACAGAAAGGGACGAATTGTCCTATCTGTTATTTTACGTCGACCTTGTTGCCGGGTCGTTCCGATATAATCACCCAATCAATTCGATCACGGCCAACGTTCATCGAATCCGAAATTACTCTCCATAAAAATAGCTTCACACGTCACAACATCTTTTTAAATAAAAGGGGTGGGAGGAAGTGCAGTTGGCAGTGTGTGTAACGTGCGGCAACAGCGTCAGATTGAGGATAGCGACACAGCCGGGCGATTGTCGCGTAGTCCCGAGGGATGTGAAATGTAATTACGTGAAGGCGACCGAACTTAAAAATACGCCCTGGACGAGACCGCAATGCCAACCGATAGGCATCTGGCTCCCACCCCCGGAATTCCGGGGATCCCCGGCCCTCTCAAACAACATCGCGCCTGATCTGAATGAATATTCAATTGCGCACATCATCGACGGGCTCTCCCGAGAATCCTTAACCGGGAATCACTCCCGTAAGTCACACAAATCCCTCTAAAGGAAACTGGCAACATTTCGGGATAAATATCGATGACAGATTGACGTTTTATAAACTTGTCACCTCGTCAATTTAATAAGTATCGATCGTTGTTTGTTCATTGTCAGAGCGGGTGCATGGAAGGTGTCTTTCATACGATTTCAAATGTGTGATTTCAAATCCCACTGATCATAATTTTATCGTTAGACGTCTTTTAGAATCGAACCAATGGTTTTATTTATTTATGGAGGTGAGAAAGTATAAAATCAATTAGATCTCCCTATCACAAGCGTCTCATCTACATTCTTGTATGTGTTCGGTCTGTTTTTGCTTTATCTACAGAATCTGAATATCTCCTTTCTCCTAATAATTGGCTAACTTAAGTATCTTTTTAACATTTTCAAGGAACGAACAAATGGGGCTACGATTACAACACAATAACACAACGTAGAAAGTCCTGAGGTTAAAGCTAGCGATTCACTTCAGGGCTGGAATTTGACAAGACAAGAGAAGTTGACATTCAAACCTCTCGTTTTCTTCTCTTCAATTCATACAGTTAGGATTCTGTCAGCACATATTTGAGTTAGAGGGTTACAAAACAGATTTTGATGCGTATGACGCGAGATCTTATTCAGTCAGATAGGTTACACTCCAGCTCTCTCGCTAATTATTCATATAACGATAGATGAACCCGTTGCCGGTTGTTTATGGTGGACTAAGGCTTAGACTAAGACCAAGCAGACGATCGATTCGTGCATGCATAAAACATTAACTGGCAGAGGTGCGGCTTTCTTGCATTGGCATCACTTGGTCCAGTTTCAGGTTCAGGTATTCGAAAGGGATGTTGATCGTAGCTCGCAGGTTCCCGGGGGCCAGTTACCGTGGCGTTGCAAGTTCTATTACCGGTCCATTTACGGTGATGGCATAACAATCAGGTCGTGTCTCGTGCAAATAGACCGACGCCGTCCGAATGAGTTATTGAATATGGACGGCGGCGTAATCGGAACAGGTGCATTATTACATCTTCCATCGATAATCTCCAGCATAATGTTCGGGCCGGAAATCCAGTTGTTTATAATCTCCGGGACGCGCATGTCGCGGTCGCAATGGAATCGTGTCGGTGTTACGTACAACGAGTAGGTAATCGAACGAAAGCGCAGAATATAAGCGTGATGTATACCTGCAATAAAGAGCTCTGAATTGCCGATCGGATTGGTGATATAGGGGTGGATTTTTAATCCCCCCTTCTAAATGTGTTGATTTATTGGTTACATAACGACGGTAGCTACACGTGTGCACACTGCCGATTATGCATTTTATTGTCGCTCCATCGAATTATGTATTATGTTGGTATGAATGAACGAGTTTGGGATGATGGGTGGTGATGTCGGAATTCGAAAATCAACTAATTCGCTCGCGTTTCTATTAGTCATAGATAGATAGATAGATACATACGCGGCACGCGCGTCATAAAGCATTCAATTTGGGTGGGTAGTATGAGTATGATTACGAGCAGAATGATGAGAGTACAACAATTACAGTTTATATCGCCCGTCGATGTTCAATCGATTTATTGCGCCGGCTAAATAAAAATTATAACGTGAAATCGCAATGGTAGGCAAATATTTTGAAACAATTATTATCGAATGCTGTTGTTGGAGTTGGAATATCATTTCGTCTGAACGGTTTGAACGGAGTTTCGTCGTGTTTACGTGCGTTCGTACTGTTCCTGCTTCAACGTATTTACATTTTTGTTATGGATGGAAATTAGAGGTTTTCAGGTTCGGGTAATGTTTTCGACCAAACATGCATACTCTGACATTACGGAAAATGGGAATAAAAATAAAAACGCAACTCCAGACGATATTCCATTATTCACGTATCACGTATCGCAGAGCTCGATCCGAACTGGGCTTGTTTTCATTTACCAATAAACTGTCAATCAACTGTATCCTGGTAACTTCATCCCTGGAATCCCTGGAATCTATGGAACACAAAATAGCAAGGGAGATTATTAATAATTAATATTATATATGGTAACTTTGCTCCTTCAGGATCGCTAGAGATATCAAATCTCATAGTACTAACGGAGCTACATACTCAGTTCAAAGACATGGTGGGTTTGTTGTGATTCGATAGAAGAGAGAATTTATTTTTTGTTTGGATGGTATCTACTCTTGTCCCAGAGAGGGGAAGAGAAAGAACTTGCGACAAAAAACGAACCTTATTATGATTTATTTTTCTCTTTGCCCTGTGGAGGGGTGTGTAACGTGTACATGAAAGCAAGAGATGAAATCCTATAGTTTCACATAATTATTATTATAAACATAAAATTATATTCAATCTGTTGATATAACAAAGAGGCATGTATAAAGAAAAACATTGCCGAGATTACCCCTATACCGATTTACCTCATGGCTTCAATTTCAAAACGCCGATCTTTAAAAAAAATACATAAACTGAAGTAAAATCGATAATTAAGCGCAGAAAATTACAGTGGCTTTTACTGCAAAATATTAACAATGTTCTTCGATCCTTGGAAGAGGTTATGTAATTCAAGAACTCGCTAGTTACCGCATGTTATTGTTAGTGTAGAGGAGTCTGATAGGAAAATATTTCTAAAACCTTTCATCCGAGAGTATCAGGGATGAGGGGCTCTTAAATCCTCGGGCAATATTGTCCAGGTAATAATTTTCCAGATTTACGAGAACATAATAAGAAAATTGATGAGCGGAGTGTTCTCCAGCTGATAATTTCACCATAAATGATACAGAGTATTGGTTCGGTGCGATAAATTCGGTTTACGGTTTGAAATTTTATGGCCCCGGCGCAGATTTATAACTTGTTTGCCACAGAGCGGCATAAACGTTCAGCGAAAGCACACGATGTGAGTGGCTCTAAAGACTCGTCAAGTATGAAGAAAAAAAATCCATGAATAAAAGAAACATAATGCCGCTTTAAATTTCGGGAGCGCGAGAATGACCTCTTTTTGTATGCATTAGGCGTGAGGATATATGCCTTTCAGGTTTCAGGAACAGGCGAACTCTCTCCGCAGGCCGGGCCGGCCGCGTGGGTATCACCACCGCGATGGCGTGTACAATCTATTTTCTATATTCACGCATAATTTATCAGGCGAGTCGCTCCTCCTGCTCCGAGTGTCGTCCCCGTCCCCGGTAGACACGAATAACAACTAAAACCGTCCGGGAATGAAAAATTTATCAAGAAAGGTGGAATCGTTCGCGCCGTGTCTTGAAATCAAGATCGGAATCTCGGCTTGGGGGAGGCGAATATGGATCGAATGAGGGGTTGATAAAACAAAGACGAATCGTCCCGGGGCCAGGAACTTGTAGCTATCGGGATAAAGCGTCTGAAAGACAAACCATAACACGTCGTTACGGCTGAGCGCTCCCGGTTTAGGCGCATCTCCTTCCTGACTCTCAAGCAAGAACAACAAATCGTTACAGATGCGCTTAGATCGCTTTACTCCTTTCAATTTGCTCCGAAATATTCGAGAGATTTTTCGATAGCTTGAGTGGGTACGTTCTCTATCGTGAATAAATGAATATGCGCTGAAAAAATTTCTTTGAGAATATCTTTCTTCTTTCTCGGTGAGATTAGTTTCCTCCTGCATGGGATTTATAAATATTTAACTTTTTACTTTATAGAGCGGATTTTGTTACAAATTTAAATAAGACGAGTTCAGAAACTCTAAAAAACTTTGTTTGAATAGGTAACGAGTTTTCTGGCGATTTTTTTTATTCGGTCTGTGAAAGGTTCAGTTTTTGTACATCTTTTAAATGAACAACGTCACCTCTATTCAGCTTTGTGGCGAATCGACAAAGAGGATTTCAAGATCCAATTACCTTGTAACGGGATTTTCTGTTAGGTAGAGGTGATTTCCCAGGGATGGATGTTACCCCTTTGTACCCGCGACAAGTCAATTAAAAATTACAAATCTTTATTTACAAATATTCTATTTACACGTATCTATATTTGTCTTGCTAATACTGATAACCACTGTATCCTATGGGCCGGCTCTCGTCCTCCACAATCGATCCGATTGGCCGTAGATAGCCGCGTCGAGGCGTGTTTTAAGCCTATTGGTTGGATGTGCCGCCGCCGTCAATCAATTCACAGCCGACTTTATACCAGTGATCTGCTCGCCGTCGCACCGTGCGTGTCGATCATCGCAGTCTCCGGAATACGCGCCGGGAAGATATCCGGGAGGGTATTCTCCGACGGCGGGGCTACCTGAAACAAAGTCCGTTCCCGATGCCTCAATATGACCTCGGGACGGCTGTTACTGAATCCGGCCCTCAATACAGGCCGGATAGGGACCGAAGGGATCAGCCGGTACTTCAGTGCAGCGCCGACTGATTCCCTATACTGAATCGGTTGCCGTCCAGAGCTTACTCCACTCTGGTCGGTCTGCCGATGCCCGGTTACAGTTAGGTTCGACTCATTTCATCGACCTACTGTAGCCGGCTATGTAAATGGGACATGGTGCACTCAATACATGCCCCCGGTGATCTCCGAGCTCAATTCACAGGGAGAGAGAGTTGTTCTCGAGTCAGTACCTCGGATCCTCAGGTCAGCTATTCATTTGGCTCTCTTTATATAGCCGGTGCTGGCGGAGTATATATAACCTGCTAATCACTGTCGCAAAAACTGTATCACTCCTGATAAACCCCTCTAATAATGAAATAAATAATAATTACCAACGAAAGCCTTGGATTTCGTTACAACCTTTTTATCTAAATCCCATCAATTCTGAGATATACCTAATGTAAGTAATAATTTTTCTCTTATAGCGATCAAAAGGATTATATTTCACTGGGGGGGGGGGTCAATCTAAGTCATCTCCTTAGACTAAGTCAACTCCGTTCTGACGAATATGTTCAACACAGTCACAGCAAATTCATTCAAAGTGACGTAGGTTTTGTTGACATATATGAAGGACTCTCTTATATCGAGTGCAGTCATGTCCTCACTAGCATCAGGAGTAGCAGATATTCTAATTAGCTGAAACGTTCTGAATAGGAGAGGTCTATAGGAATAATTAGGACAATTCCGTAACTAGTGGATAGGTGTATCTTATTTCGGCTCAGCTCACCGGCATTAGATGCAACAAGCAATAGAATCCGTCTGTTTATATACATACAGCTTCCTCAATTCGTTGTCTACTGCTTCTGTTAATTAACATCTCTAGCGTCGCTATAAACTGTATATCTCCATCCCAATTATTTAATTATTTTCAAAATATTACAGGGCTGAGATGGACTAAGAAAGAGTTGAAAAAGTGTTTTTTTTTTAACGCGCTAATTATTTATTTTTGTACAGTTTTTATTCCATAGGGGGTGAATTCCACAATGTCAACTCACAAAGCAAACTTTCATTTGTTTATTTAACGCACACACGGAGGGTATGGGGTTCGATGGAGTAAACACCTCGATCCGGACAACCTAGGTTCCATCCCATTTATTTAATTATTTTCAAGCTATTACAGGGCGGAGAGGGGCTAAGAAAGAGTTAAAAAAAAGTGTTTTTTTAACACGTCAATTATTTTCTTTCTTTCTAATACTTTTTTAAAGTGAAATGTGCGAAAAATCGGGGTGAATCGGTTAAATCGTGCCGCCGTTCCGGAATCGGAATCCGACTCGGCAATTAATAGAACATTTCCACGCTAAGTTGCAATCGATTAGACGATGATCGCAGATTAATAACGTGTCACAAACGTCGATTACATCGACTGTTCCTTCCGGGCCCTTTTTTTCCCATGCACCCGAATCGGAACGTTTCTCCCTCTCCATAACATCACTACTAGTACTCGACTTGTTGAACATCAGTGACGTGGAACTAACTAACTAATCCCCCGATCAGGCGATTTTCGCAAACAAATCAAATACTTAAAGGTACGTTTATTTAATTTATAATCTTCCGGAAAGTGGATGATCTTATTTTCTTCCCGGACGGGGATTTAAGAGTACAATTTATATTTTCGCCTTGGTTCCCGACGAGGACGCAGGAATGGCATAATTCAGAGCTCGCTGGGATTATAAGTTCGCAGCCGGAGGCCCCCGAGCACAAGTTTAAAACGCGCACTTAACAAAGAGTGCTGCCGCCGCCGGGTCACCGAGGGGCGGGCGCGCGCCCCCCCGAGGGGGAACTGTTTTGGCCGTAATATGGAAGAAGCGTGTAGCCGTTGCTGTTGCGTGGCGACCAAACCCATTACTTCTCCAGATAAGCAAACTTACCGGAGTCAGCTCCGAAGTTTCCCTAAATGTATAGTTTAGGAGAGTATTCGAGTCGATATAACTACTTTGGGTGCAAATTAAATTTTATCATTATTTACGGGTGAATTATGTAAATTCTGGTTTTTCCGTTGACGTGTCCAAACTTTCAATAACACTTTCCTGAATCCGAGCCGATAGTATACTTAACGAAGATGAGCGAAGCCGATATAGGGTCGATTCGATTCAAATGTTCCGAAGTAGGGATGTCAGGCAGTGGAGTTGGAGTTGGAGTTGAATAACGTGTCTGGAAGTCCGATGCTTGTTGTTGGTACAAGAGAACGTATTTGACGAGAAACTCCGGAGAGACTTGTAACTAAAGGTAATGAAACTTCGGGCTAATGGAAGTCCGGGTTAAGTGCAACACGTTATTCCTAGAATCCAACTCCTCTCTCCCATCTCTGAAAGCTCTATCAATTTAATTAGAATTAACGAGTTGATGTATAACTTGAATATTAAACCCGAGGCTAGCAACAAAAAGTGCCAGTATGTATTATAACTCGGTGGAAAATTTACTGGAAAATAAGCTGCAATGAATACAAATTAGTCAAGCAAAGTTCGCCGTATAATCAGGTAGGGGCGCCGCTGCATCATGCCCCGTGCTAGATATATCAAAATATTTCCACGAGGATATTTCACAGCCAGTGCTGGAGTTTGTTTAATAAAGTGATAAATAAAAAAATGACATAATCGTTTATTCAATCAGCATTTATGGTTATATTAAGTTTTAAACCCAAAATTTTATTGAGAAACAACAATAAATACGTAAAATTAAACTTGGGCGTGACCTGAATCTTTCACTTTCACAGAAAAGCGGTAATTCCCCCAATCGTTCATTTCAAGCTTAACTCCTTGTGTAAGTAAAAATTCCATGCATGTCCAGTAAAACCACCGCGGATAAAGACCAAAGGGAAGTGAAATGTGATGTCTAGCAATTTCAGCCCGTACATTAACAGTAAATTTGACGTTTGAGAAATGTGAAATGTCAAATTTTGTTGTACTTTCGGAAAGCTTCACATTGCGGAAATTGCTGCAGGAAAAGTCGAATTTTGTTACAATTTGGCAAACCTTCTCATTCTCAAAACGACTTCTTTGACGTTTGAGAAACGTAAAATGACCTCTAAAATGTCAAATTTCATTATACTTTCGCAAAGCGTTACATTTTGTGAATCAACGCAGGAAAATGTGACATTAGCGACAGTTGGCAGCTGTGAAATGTCGAATCTTCTTATAATTTCGCATAACCTTCACATTCTTGCAACAGCTACAGGAAACTGTGACGTTTTAGAAAGGAGCTACAAGAAAATGTGACGTTTTAGAAAGGTGACAGCTATGAAATGACGAATCTTCTTGTAAGTCCGCATAACTTTCACATTCTTTCAACAGCTACAGGAAAATGTGATGTTTTAGAAAGGATCCTCAAGGAAATGTGACGTTTTAGAAAGGTGACAGCTGTCAAATGTCGAATCTTCTTATAATTTCGCAGATGATTCACATTCTTGCAACAGCTACAGGAAAATGTGATGTTTTGGAAAGGAGCTACAGGA
The DNA here is from genome assembly GCA_910589415.1 of Malachius bipustulatus. Taxonomy (NCBI): domain Eukaryota; kingdom Metazoa; phylum Arthropoda; class Insecta; order Coleoptera; family Melyridae; genus Malachius; species Malachius bipustulatus. Next base: position 17,837,006 of record OU342632.1, read on the forward strand.
AAATGTGACGTTTTAGAAAGGCTACAGCTGTGAAATGTCGAGTCTTCTTATAATTTCGCATAATCTTCACATTCTTGCAACAGCTACGGGAAAATGTGATGCTTTAGAAAGGAGCTACAAGAAAATGTGACGTTTTAAAAAGGTGACAGCTGTGAAATGTCGAATCTTCTTATAATTTCGCATAACCTTCACATTCTTGCAACAACTACAGGAAACTGTGACGTTTTAGAAAGGAACTCCAAGAAAATGTGACGTTTTAGAAAGGTAACAGCTATGAAATGTCGAATCTTCTTGTAAGTCCGCATAACTTTCACAATATTTCAACTGTACAGGAAAATGTGATGTTTTAGAAAGTAGCTACAAGAAAAGGTGACGTTTTAGAAAGGAAACAGCTGTGAAATGTCGAATCTTCTTATAATTTTGCATAATCTTCACATTCTTACAACAGCTACGGGAAAATGTGATGCTTTAGAAAGGAGCTACAAGAAAATGTGACGTTTTAGAAAGGTGACAGCTGTCAAATGTCGAATCTTCTTAGAATTTCGCAGATGATTCACATTCTTGAAACAGCTACAGGAAAATGTGACGTTTTAGAAAGGTGACAGCTGTAAAATGTCCGATCTTCACATTCTTGCAACAGCTACGGTAAAATGTGATGCTTTAGAAAGGAGCTACAAGAAAATGTGATGTTTTAAAAAGGTGACAGCTGTGAAATGTCGAATCTTCTTATAATTTCGCATAACCTTCACATTCTTGCAACAGCTACAGGAAAATGTGATGTTTTAGAAAGGAGCCTAAAGGAAATGTGACGTTTTAGAAAGGTGACAGCTGTCAAATGTCGAATCTTCTTATAATTTCGCAGATGATTCACATTCTTGCAACAGCTACAGGAAAATGTGATGCTTTAGAAAGGAGCTACAAGAAAATGTGACGTTTTAAAAAGGTGACAGCTGTGAAATGTCGAATCTTCTTATAATTTCGCAGATGATTCACATTCTTGCAACAGCTACAGGATAATGTGATGTTTTAGAAAGGAGCTACACGGAAATGTGACGTTTTAGAAAGGCTACAGCTGTGAAATGTCGAGTATTCTTATAATTTCGCATAACCTTCACATTCTTGCAACAGCTACAGGAAAATGTGATGTTTTGGAACGGTGGCAGCCGTAAAATGTCAAATTCTGTTATAATTTTGCAGATTTTTCACATTATCGAAACTTCTGCAAAAAATCTGTCGTTGACGTCCAGTTTCAGACTAAATGAAAAATTCTAAGCTGTGGAATTCCAATTCAGATTTCGACTAAAGTTAATCGTTCAAAAAAATATGAAAAAGGCTCACCGTTATTTGAGAAGTTTAAAAGATAAAATTTAGTTACATTCTCTGCCGGAGTCAATTAAGATTTGTTTGTCAAGTTGTGGCAAAGCGACGTAACATTTTCCGACCTTCTGTGATTTTTCGGCCGTCCCGACGTGTCCCGCTCTCTCGCTCTTCCCTATTTTAATGTTCTTGTCAGCTAGAAGTGTAATGAATTCCAAGTGTAGGCTTTTCCCGCTGACTTTACATGACAATGGGGTTGGATTTAGCGTCGGAATCGAGTGAGCCAACCAAACAAACAATCTAACTCTAGACGGTGACAAATGAACGCCCGGCGACACCGCCGCGCTGATGCACGGGGGCAGAAGAAGCTCCCTCTGGCCGGGTTTTCTTACTCGCTTTTCACGAAGAAAAGCGATCTAATTGTTTAAAATTAGCGTCGTCGTCCGTTTGCCAGTGGAGCTCTTAGTGGAGAAAGTTGCCGGCTTAGAAATGCAAAACGTGACAATGACAACGAAAATAGAAGTAAGTATAGTTAGTTGTCACGTTTCGTGGTGATATGGTATGACGCGTGCGGTGATTTAGAGGTAAACTTGCGTCGTTATGACGGAAACGGGACGGCAAAGTTATTGTTTAAACAAAATCCAACTCTTTGAATAAATCACAAGTTAATTTATTTACACTTATATAATCTGAATCCCCGCAGGAATTATTTTCAGGCGAGCAAACCCTTAATGGCTCCGAATTTGACTTAGAAACACCCGAAACTAACTCAACTTTCCCCAAACTTACATCATAATAGCCGCTGAAATTATTCGGCTAAAACGGTGATCCGATATAACTCGGGTGCGCTTTAATACAGCTCCGTTACCATACCTGCCTAGGATTTCAGAGAGCAATTCCGGGGAATATCTGCAACTCTAGACGTACCTACCGAAGCAATGTCAACATTGTTACGTGCAGGAGCCCGAGGGATTCACGTGCGCTATACCTACCTCTCCTCCTCCTCCTCCTCCTCTGGTGTGTTCGAGTTCCTCTATACTAGTCGTACAACAATCGAAACCACTATCAAACATTTCATCCCCGTACCTTCGGGCTAACGGATCTTTATTTTTACCTCGAACGCTCCGCTGCTGCTGCGAGACGTCTAATTCTGCAAGCACACGATAAAAGTTCCGCCCTCCTGTTTGCTCTATTAATCTACGATATGGAACTTCTGTATTTGTTTCGACAACAGATCGATTATCCGATTCACTTTTTCCCTTCCTTTTTTTACCGCCAATAACTTATCTCCTACAGTTTATATTTATGGGGAAAAAACTCTCCTAAGCTAATTGGCTTCATCAGCATTCTTCAGATAATCTCGGGGTGCAGCATACTTCCATAGTCATATCCATATCGCCAGCTTCCATTTATTTAAATTTCGCGGATCTTCTCACATCCCCAGTGAAGTTTTTTCTTAGTTCTTGCATCTCTCGTTGTGATTGAGAACTCAAAAATTTTTAAATCATCTTGGGGTTCTTGGAGAGAGAGAGAGAGGAAAACAAAATATTAGCTCTTAGTGCAGCCACCATAACTAAAAGACTGAGCAAAGGGGTCAATTGGATAATCTGAAAAAAAAGAAGTCTCTGTCATGGACGTCTCTGTTAAATTCCCGCCCTGATGTCTTAGAGATTATTTGAACGGATTAAATTTCTCCCGCCATTAATCTTTGGCTTCAACAGACTGGATAAAATGGTCGACATAGATTTGAATAAACCCCAGGACCTTCTATACTACTGTAACGTAATCCCGTTTTGTTGTACTTGGCAAATAACTAGAAAATATCAAAGTTAGCCAAGTATTGGGAGAAAGGATATATGTATTACATACCACAAAACAAGATTTTTGATGTGATAATTGAAGGTCTTCTCTGTATATGTATCGGAGAGTACCAGATTAGGAAGGAAGACTTAGAGAACACGTGCATAAATATACCAATAGGCTTCGTGGAAGGGAGACCTAATCGATTTTATACTTTCCCACACTCGATAAAACGATACCACTAACCATTTTGTGATTAGGACTGATCGATTTTTTACTAATCACAGTCTAAGTTACGTGTCGTTGACAGGAGAAGACAGTATGACAGTGACAAGTGACGTTCTAGGGCAAGGTGACAAGTTATATTTGAAAAACAAGAGCTGCGTTTTTAAATCGTTTCGAATTTCTTTTGCTATTATGACTGCATGGTTCCTTGGCATATCTTAAAGCTCATTTTTCTTCAAGCTTTCATGCTGAAAGACTATCTACCCAGTCACTTTCCAGTGTAAGATACAAGATTATTGCTTGTATGGTGAAAAAATCCTTTTTCCGTTTTTCCCATTGAACCACAAAAAAAATCGAAAATTATCGAGTTCCAGGAAATAGCTGCTAAGCGTCGATGATCCGAAACGAATCGTTTCAAACAAACTATCAACCGATTCATACTTTTTATCAAACTGGCCGCCTTATATGACCGGCATGAATCTGCCACAAATGGCACCTTCTTATAGGGTTTCCCATAAATGCGGACCGAAAATCCGTTCTGCGGTAATGTTAGGAGATATTTCCGTACTTCGGAAGCTCCGGTCGGAAGAGTCGAAAAACTCTCGTAAATCTGAATGAACGTCTAGTTTTTGTCGAGGTGACAGTAGAGAAAAAGAAGAATGCACATTCCTCCTCTTCTGGTGTCGGCATTAAAACAATGAACTTTCTATACGGTGACGCAGTGTTAAAAAAAAATTCATTTAAGACTTGTCTGACAAATATCCTCATCAAAAATTAATCGCCGCTCGCGGTAAAACACACCTCAGACACCGCGCAAGTTCATTAAAAATTTACCAGGACATTCGAAACTTTAAACTCGCGACTAACTTCTCGCTCCGCTGTTTCCATCGCGCCGGGGAAACTTTCGCCGGGAAATCAAATAGGTGAACTTATCACGATGACGGTATACTTACCCTGCTAGTTCTGTATACGGCATTCGATAACGTAACGCCGTCGCGACGCAACAACGAGCACAACAACAAGTGGAACAAAACCAAAAATATAGGTAATAAAATCGCGGGAGCGGCTGCGTAAATAATGGAAGTCGGAGTTTCCGTCTGCAGGATACTGGCCGGTTCCGCTGTGTGAACTTTATCCGGGGACGTAAAGTTTTAAAAAGTTTTTTTACACCCCGACGTGGGGGAGGTGGTCCGGTCGATCGATCCTAACAAGATAAATGGTCCCCGCGGTTATAAGCAACCGGTGACTGTGAAATGTCACGACACGCCCCGAAAGGAACTACCAGAATCCAATATTCACACTTCTCGAGGAAGTTCGATTTAATAAAAGCAAGCATAGCAAGCAAATAGGGGCAACTTAAATTCCAGCAATTTTTATATAGATTCATCCGGCAACACTGCTTTAAATTCGAATTTGAAAAAAAACAGCAAAAGAATCCTACGTTGTGACAGCACCAATCAATAAAACATTGAAATGCAACTAGAGTTCTGATTAATTGGAGATTGAAAATTTATTTAATACAATAAACCATGGAACAGGTATTTATAACTAAGTACGCGGTTCAGTTTTCTAGAAACGTGTTTGTTCCAGATCAGAGTGCCTCTACTGAAACAGAACTTGAAAAGTTCCCTTTTTCCCGCTTAAGTTTGTCTCCTTCATCTGTCAGACACGATGTTGCCATTCAGTATGTAATCAACCGATATTATTCTTCAAAATTAAACTTTCTCCCCCGAGATTATGAAGAATCAGCTTGTACGGTCTCATTCAAAATTCAAAAATAATTCAAAATTGTCAGGTTCGTGCAGCTGCCAAAGTTTAATTGTTCAGTTTAGGCCCTATTTTCTCCATTTCAGTCTCAGAAGTAGGATATTAAGACTTTAAATAAAGTTAAAAAGTCTCTTTCGGTTTTAACCGACCTAATGACGGCCGCTTGAACAAAAAACAGTAACACTAGGACGTGCGCAACATTTTCGAGCGCCTGAACGGATAACTTTATGTCTGATCGTCGCGCCTCCCTCCGTTTCTTGGGCCAAATCAAGCGTCTCTCTTAATGTCGAGTTTGCAAACAAACGCGAAATTGTTTATATTTAACGCTTCGACTTAACGGTCGTTACAAAAGGAACCGTAACGGTTATAAGAGGAAATAAACAGGGCCGATGTAATCTCCCGGTCGCGTCGACATGCAACAAAACAAAACCTGTTAATGAATATTTAATTACCCGAAAGCTACAAAAAAGGAAATTAAAGGAATTCGAGGGACTTTCCACTTCTATTTCTCTCTGAATTTAATCGTATAAGTAGAGCTCCCCCGCACCTAAACAAGTTGAGTACGGCGTTAAAGTTTATTTAAACATAACTTACAAAAAAAAAATGTTTTCTCGAGCTAACATTCCTAGCGATCTTTTTCTTAAAGAAGCGTCTACGTGGAACTCAAAGTGGGCTCTCTCATTATTCATTACTCCACGGGAGGACGCGTAACCTTAGACGCGCATCTGGAAGAGAAAAGCGTTGGGAGATAACTGGCTCGGGCGTCAAGGCGTAAGATAAAATCTACCTTACCTAAACTTTATTTTTTTATCTTTTCCCGTCCTGTATTTTTTTTCTTAAGAAGTACAACAGCTAGCAATTTATGAAATTTTGAATCTAAAACCAACGAGTCTTTCAGTTCGTTTCAAGAAAACTACGTTTCAAACGAACGACATTCAACTGCGCGGCCATTGTGATTCTTTTCACGGACAGCGAAGAATTTTCCTCAACATCATGTTGCCCAATTCGGCATTTATAATAACGTAGACTTTCCGGCAGTGACCGACCTCAACAATAACGTCATGTGAACGTCAAAATTTGCTACCTTTATCTCCTTTTTTTCTGGACCCACACATTTGGACCCGCTAGTTAATATTTTTCTCTCATACCACCCTCATACCACAGATTACTCGTTAATATGTTAATTTTGATTAACTAGCTGGAAGGGACACCAAGAGCGGCGGGGTTAATAACTGAGAGTCGTTACCCACTCCATATCCACCCTTTAAACCGTGAACAGCGTTTGACTGCCTACGACTGCTTACGACAAATAATATTAAATTTCAAACGAGCTCATAGATATTGCCATTAAATTGTGAAGTTGCGTGGATCTGTTACAGGCTCCATCATCCCCGTACTATAATATCGAGCAGTGAACTATCCCGAGGGAATAAGTGGAGTCATTAATTCGTAAATTAATTCAATCCGATGCAATTTCAAGCAAATCAATTCCAGAGATCATGGCACAACCCATAAAGCATGTGGGGATGCTCATCGCCATGGCAATCAAATCGGGTTAAGGTTTCCTTCGTATAATGACGTCGGCCCCGGTAATACAATCAGACCGAAACACCAAACAACCGATTTGTGAGTTAACGTCACAACAATCTGGATCTGGGATGTTATAATAATTACAGATCCCGTCTTTATGACTCAATAAACATTATCAGATGCGAATGGGAGTCCCGTAGTTGCGGAACTGCTGTAACTTCTCTCCAAACTGCCCCTTAAAGCTTCCTGAAGTTTCTCTTAAACCAGAGATCAACCCTTTATCTGACCGTACGGTCTTCGTCGGGCGGGGTCGGTCCGGAAAAAGTCCAGCCAACTTTGTCTGGGACAGTAAACTACTTATTTATCTGCTTGGAGACCGAATAGATCAGAGGTCATTGTAAAATAAGGGATGGTAGGTACACTTATATACTTACAGTCTAAGCCTCTTATGTTCAGTAGAAAAACAAGAGTGAAAGTATACAGTCTTCCAGACTGTATATAAAAAGTTGTCTTTGATAACAAGAAGTTTTTATCGAATTATAAGATGAAAGAGCCGACGTAATTCTATATAGAAAACCTTATATAAAAATCGAGACTCAGAAGTGGGATAGGAGAGAAAACTGGAAATAAGTCTATAGTGCAGCGGCGGAGAGGTTCCTTAATTTTAATTAATTAATTTTAGTATCGATATGCGGAGTTACGAGAAGAACACCTCATAAACAGGGGATTTTTCTCGTTAGAACAGAGTAGAGGTGTCTGCCGGTGTCTACTCGAGAAAAAGAGACATCTCTGACAAGGAACAAACAAAAGTAGATATTTTCTTAGCTGCTAATCCGGCGAAGAACTATACGCACGTCCTTGATAAAGGATGGTACACGATAAGCTTCTTACGTTCTCGTCGAGGTAGCGCGCCTAGCTTATTGTCTCATGTTTGTTCCCCGGTTCAAGGGCGAATAATTGAAGTATATTACTGGCGTCTTTGTTTCCAAATGTATTCGCCCATTTTGTCAACAAGCCTCGGAATTGGCTGAGACAGTTTCAGACAATTTGCTCTTCTCCGACTTGATCGTCCTAATGAACCAGACGCATTCCGTCCGATTCTTTCCCTTAATTGGCTCAGCCGGTCGATGTCCCGAATTAAAACGAAATTGAAACTATTTTTGTCTTCATCGTCACTGCGTTTTTCTTACAAATTGGGCTTATAACGATCTCATTTGATTTGATTTTAAATTTATAAAAAAAAAAATGTTAAAAGCTCTTCAGAGGTTAGACAGATAGGTAGGTTATAGAGCACAAAAAACTGTAACTCGAGGATCGCGGTTTGAGTTATGATAATAATTAATAAAGAAGTTACAAATGAACGAAGGGTTATTAAATGAAAGAAGTTGGTGGTTAAAAGAACGTCCAAGAAACAATCCCAAGGAAGAGGTGCCAAAATCTCAAATAGGAGGGCACAATCCCAAATACCTTAAAATCCCAATGGGGAGTCTTCAAAATCCCAATAAAAACAGTTTGACGATTTGAAGTTGGTGGTGGTAAAAACCATCAAAGAAGCAATCCCAAGGAAGAGGTGGTATAATCTCAAGAGAGGGGGCAAAATCCCAAGGAGGAGCATTAAAACCCAACGAGAAGTCTTCAAAATCCCAATAAAAACAGTTTTGTCACTATTAAGTTGACGATTTGAAGTTGTTGGCGGTGAAAAAAAAACCGTCAAAGAAGCAACCTCAAGGAAGAAGTGGTAAAATCTCAAGAGAGGGGGGGGATAAAATTCCAAGTAGGAGCATTAAAATCCCATTGGAGAGTCTTCAAAATCCCAATAACAACAGTTTTGTCACTATTAAGTTGACGATTTGAATTTGGTAGTAAAAGAAAATCGTCAAAGAAGCAATCCCAAGGAAGAGGTGGTAAAATCTCAAGAGAGGGGGTGGGGAATCCCAAATAGGAGCATTAAAATCCCATTAGAGAGTCTTCAAAATCCCAATAAAAACAGTTTTGTCACTATTAAGTTGACGATTTGAAATTGGTGGTGGTAAAAACGTCCAAGGAGGAATGCCAAGAAAGAGGTGGTAAAATCTCAAGTAAGGGGGATAAAATTCCAAGTAGGAGCAATAAAATCCCATTGGAGAGTCTTCAAAATCCCAATAAAAAAGTTTTGTCACTACTAAGTTGACGATTTGAAGTTTGGCGGTAGAAAAACGTTCAAAAAGCAATCCCTAGAAAGAGGTGCTAAAATACTAAGAAAGGGGGGCAAAATCTCAAGTAGGAACATGAAAATCTCATTGGGGAGTCTTCAAAATTCCAATGGGAGGCCACAGAAAACAGGTTTGTCACTATTAAGTTGACCATTTGAAATTGGTGATGGTAAAAAACGTCCAAGAAGCAATCCCAAGGAAGAGATCTTAAAATCTCAAGAGAGGGGGGCGAAATCCCAAGTAGGAGCGTTAAAATCCCAATGGGAAGTCTTCAAAATTTCAAGGGGAGTTTGTATTATTTTTTCATCAATCAAAATATGGAATGAATTAAGTGTGCATGGTTTCTTGCACGGGAGGTAGCGGGAGGCTACCCGTTACTTAAGGGTTGCTTAATTGGTCCCCATGACAAGGACGAAATGTGCCGTTAATCTGATTTAGGTGAGAGTGAGACAACTCGCATTGATATAGTGACAAAATGGACGCTTAGTTGGAACTTGACAAATGACGTTTGAAGATATGGACTGCGTATTGGATGGTTTCGATTTTATAGTTGCGCAGTTGGTTTGGTAGGTGTGTGAATTCTTCTAAGCTCCCTGACGACGGGCATGCGTGTTGCTGTTTGAATAGGTAATTTGGATAATCACACGGATTTTGCAACATTACGTGAGCCAGGCTAGTGTTCAGGAAAAGGAAAAGTACCAACGCTTTGGTCGAAATTATTAATCGAACAGAAGATCGAAGTTCGATTGACGGTTATCGATGGTCGATGGACTATTGACTGAAAAAAATACTACCGGGAACCGGGAATGTTGGAAGGGACATAAACTCTGAAACCGTTTATTGCGCGGAATATGAGAGAAATCGAGAGAAATGAATCGGTAAAAATTGTACCACTGCAGCCGGTAGGTATAAGTAGTAATATGATCGATATTTTATTTGTATTAAAAATATTACGTACATTTCTCTGCAGTCAGTCAGGGTCTGGTAGGTAAGTAGCAGGTAGCAGGGGATGTAAGAGCGTATAACTTGCCCCCACAAATGCCTTTATACTTATAAAGTTCGTGCCTGGGCGAAATAGAGAAGCTAACTTCTGCACGTGCCTGCACACGGCATAATTCCGAATTCTTGCGCGACACGAAAGCTTTTCTTGACGGAAATACTCTGATACTAGAAAAGAAATTCCTTTCTACTTGATGGAAAATAATCCTAGAGTGTAGTGGATGTATAATAGTGTGTCGTAGGACTTGTATTGTATTAGGCACCCCCGAGCTCTGATAAGAAATATATATCAAAGTAAAGTCTCCCAATTTATAACGAAACGAATACCTACCCACCTATCTCTTCTTTCACCCGGGGGATATAGGTATATCTCCTATATATAGGAGATCCGTTTTTTCCCCCGTTGAAAAGCAATATTCACAAGTGTTAGCTCAGCTTTCTCTACAAACAAGATCTCCGACATTGTACTCCTGCCTCTAATATCCTTAGGAGGCCGTTATTGAAATTGTAAAATCAGACGGAAAATATTGACAATGTGTTGTAATAATATGAGATTGATGTTATTTTTCGCTATTCCGGAAGCGAGGTGAATATTTATGACGTGATTCAATAACGCGGGATCACAAGGGCTCCTGATTGCCCGTGCTAATGCCGATAATTGCGCGCCGACCACGTTTGATCCTACCTTTTGTTCTCTCCTGCCGGACAAAAACCGACTTTTATTGCGATAATTTAATTCTTCCCTTCCATTTTCTATTTATTACTAGGCGGATATGAAACGTGAAAATTTTATATTGCTATCCGGTTTGGATACGCTCCAGTTATCGCTGTACCGACCGGTGATGGTGGTGGTGGTGGTGGTGACGGTGGTGTTGGCACAGTCAGCAAATTTCGCGTATCAGCCGGTTAGAGAAGGAGCTTGCTCTGATTTTAGGTATTGCTTGCTATGCTATGAAAGGTTCATGGAAAAATAAGCGCGGCTGAGACTAAAATTCGACTTGATTTCTATCCTGATTTGAAGAAAAATCTCATTTCTATTTTAATAAAACAATGTATTCCATAACATTAGGTTGTTAGTAAATTATAAGCCGTGACTTCGGGTCACATTTTACTTCGAAATTGCTGGAACTATTTTTAATAATTTTCTTACCTTATATCTTCCATCTTCCCGATTATTAATACCTTTTTGAACATTGAGCACGTGAATTACCGTATTTTTCTATTAAACTAAATAATTGCCGCATTACTCGGATCCGCTTTACATATTCATTTAATTATTATGTCAAGTGGTACTTAAAAATACCCGTGCAGAAACCGATTCGCTGCTGTTGTTTTATGGTGAACATTCAGTGATTGAGCCGTGATTTTATAGCTTTTCCCTGAGAGCTAATTTATCTTTTTTACTCGGAGCTGATTGGTCTTTTTTCCCTGGGAGCAGATTCGCCGTTGAGAGTCAATATCTCCCTGTCGGTGAAGAAACTCGCAACGGCGGCGTAGTTGTAGGTAGTTATTTCGAAACGCAGTTTCTCGAAGCGACCGAACAGCTGTTTCGTTTTGGTTTAAAATTCGATTTTTAAAAAGATTCAGGCACGGGAAAAGATAAAAAGATAAATTTAGGTAAGGTACAGGTGGCTTTTTGCGAGACCCTACACTCGTCCGCTCGCTTTGGTGATCCGACCCGCTCTCCTGTGGCCCGCGACGCTTCACCTCTTCTTCCTGCGTCGTAGCCCTTGGTGCAATAAGGAAGCACCTTTTGTCATATGCCTATCATATGCCTATCATATGCTATTTTTTACCGCGCCTTCTCACCACGCTACTTTCACATCGACACTTTTCGTGCGCGCGACGCACGTATTCTATCGTGCCTGTTGCACCGATCAAGGGTCTGTGAATTTATCCGCGATATTTTAAGGGAAAAGGTCGCTAAGAATCTAGCTCGAGAAAACTATTTAATAATAGCTTTAAGGTATGCGTAATGAAACTTTAACGCCGTAAATGTGTTACAAGGAGGAAGATGGTAAGCAAGATGGCTGCCTCTTCTTAAATATACCCCACAATTTCCTTTTTCCCTGTCAGAAAAGGGCAGAGGTGGTGTCACATCCAGTAAAATCGTGAAGAAACAGTTCAAAACTACTGGGGCCGGGGGGGGGGGGGGGGGAAATTTGTCTTAACAGACACACGGACAACGGAGTGACTTAAATAAGAACTTCATATCCCATCCTTTTGAAAATTAGCTCCTTAAGGTAAAATAGTTAAACCTACCTTACGTATTTAAAAAATTGCGAGTGAAATTTCAGACGGTTGTACGATCGTGGGAAAACTGACGTTTTTTTTGAAGTTAATTTGATAGTCGATAACGCAAGTACCCAAGGTTGATCGGTTTTCATGTGAACTCTCACGTGGGAATCGACTCCTACGTGCTCTAGAATTCCCCCCATGACAATTCAACATCCCTGCGGTTGAACCTTCTGCCACGTCCACTTTTCTGAAAGCGCCACTTGTGGATGGTGAAAGCCAACCCACAGAGGAGAGCAAATCTCCAACCACATCAGAATGATGTCGTGGTCTACATCTTCCGTCGCTGTCTTGGTTCCAATCGCAGAATGCAGAGCATAGATATTGAATAAGACTTTCTTTGTTTCGATCATTCGATAATATCTTTTCCAATGGTACTGTTATGATGACAGAGAATTTCGCTGGAAGAAATAGTACATCATTTCCACCGCTCTGCAGATTTGGTACTCCGAAAAATGGACCATCTTTGAAGGGTCATAGCGTGGTGGTCCCTATAGGGTTTATAGAGCTATGGTTGGAGTTAAGTTGTTACAAATTTAATTAGTCTTAAAAAGGTAACTAATTTTGTTTGTTGAAAAACGTTTTTTGTTTTAGAGCAAAAAGTGCAAAATGTCCTAAAGTTTTGCAATTTTTCACGTGGTGCGCAGCAAGTACAAGTTTAACGGATCACACCGCCCTAACTGGTCCATACAATATAATAAAAAAATCGGAATTGCATCAAGCTTCGCGATTTAAAAATTATAAGTTCTACTGGGCTATAACGTAAAGCCTTATGGCTTTTTACAACATTCGTTGAGGAAAAAATTTAAAAAAGGAGAGAAATAAGTTTTGAAACTTATTTTGACTTTATAAGATTCCTGGTTTCCTTGATTTTTTTGTTAGAGAACGTACTATGCAGTGGTAGTTCTGGCAAACTGTAAGCCGTTTTTTCCTGCGAATCCGTGTTCTCGAGATATGACCGTTCAAAGTTGAAAAAATGTAAATTTTTTGACTTTCGAAAATTTCCGTTTGCGTTTTTTGACAAAAACTAAGCCTTGACGTTATTCAGTTATTGAGTTATTTAACCGACTTGCACTGCAGTCGGCTTTGTTCACACAAAATTATGTTCCATTCTGAAGGTGTAGATTTTTCATGAAAATTTCAAATTATCTACCGGGGGTGGTGCAAATTTTTCGAATTTTTTTTTCTCTTCGACTTTATTAAAAGGTGCGAGAAGTTCATAACTGTAATCGGTTCCTCTGTAGCTCTCCTCGTTTTCGAAATACAGGAGAAGAAACATCATTTTCCGGGTGAAGGTTTATTTTGTCGATTTTTTCAAAATCGATTCTTTGACACGCCCAATAACTTGCGGCGCTTTGAAATGCGCCCGTTTTATCCTGCGACTCTGCGTTCTCGAGATATCAAAGTTGAAAATTTCCTATTTTTAGCTTTTCAAATTTTTTGTTCTCTTTTTTCTAAGAAAACTGAGGACTTTACTGGACTTTCCAACTGCATGGATTGTTTAGGCATATTTAATTAAGATGTCTATTTAGGAAAGCCATCACCACGGTAATAGAAAGGCACACCTGAGTTCCGCGACTTCGGCACTTATCGAGTTTCTTGTCTAGAAAATCCGAATCGCGGACGCTCTTCAATTACAATTCAATGCATGCAGTTAAGCGAAATGATTTCTGAGGGCGTTCGTTGTTCACTATGCATGCAGTCCCTTAGATAGAGAGATCCATTCTGTTATACTATTATCAGGCAGGTTTTATTTCAGAATGCCTTTCTGCACTATTAACTCCTCGTAGAAACAAGAAAGTAATTACTGCCATAAAGAAACCACTTAAAGGAAGTAGCTAACGCTTAGAAAAACATCACAGCGTCGAACTTTGAGGGTAAACGAGTATTCGTTCTATCCTGGCATCGGCAAAAACTGTTTTAATTTAATTTCACGCTCGTCGCTTTTTGCACTATTTTAATTATTTCGAAAATTAGACGACTAAATCATGAAACGAAATTCTATTGCATGGGGTTGAATTTACCCTCGGTTATTGTATATGTATAAGCGCCGCTCAGGTACGAGTACTTCTGATGCTAATTCCATCGCGAAATATTAATAAATTTTCTGTTTGTTGTTAAATCAAATTAAAAGAGCCCTATACCGAATCTCGCAACCATTCATTTGCGCCCGTAATTTAACGCTTCATACAACCGGATGAACAATGATAATTGAACGAGAATTTTATGTTTAATGAGCGTTAAACAAATGCAAAATCCGACAAATTAATATAATAACGCGGCTGTATGTAAAGAAATGAAAAAATGAGAAACGCCACATTTAACGTTATAACACAATAAATACAAAGTAATATAGAAAGGACTGTCAACTGCAGCAGGTCCCGTGCTCGCAACAATAAAATAATTATAAATTTGTCAGCAACAGCGTAATTCCAGGGTGTACCTACATAGGTAGGTTACCATGTCAAATAAAACAGGCACTGCATTTAGATTCATACAAGGGTTGCTTGCCGCTTGCCACGGTAGTCGGAGCGCTATATATTTAAAGAGCCCGGGGGCTGAATAGAAAGGGGTGGTAATATCATACAGAGGATAGGATACAAGTGGTACAGGCGAAATTGTACGAGTTTATAACAATTGGTGTCGTGTTTCGCCTACATTTCAAATTACCCACGGTAGATATCATCTTATACTACGAACGTATACGTGCACATTGGCGCAGCCAACAGGATCCTGTCTAATTTTACGCCCGCATCCCGATATTACCCTTTATCTCGCATCGTTTTATAAACACTCCGCCATAAAAACGGTATCAGTGTTTATTTGAAATTGCTCGTAGTTACCACATTAGGTACAGATTTTCAATGCTGCAAGGTTTATAAAATAAACGAGACAAACAAGTATTACCCACATATTTTCTAATACGAGAAATCTGCTGGGGCAAATAGCAAACCTTACCGAGGCGTATAGAAAAGCCCTGCAGGTATTTCTGAAAATCTCACCAAATTTGGCTTGATTCTTCAAGGCGAGATATAATGTTTTTGATGCCGAAACCAGGGAGCAGCACCGGTAACGTTCATTTTACTTCGAGACATTATCACAGAAATTGACATTTCATAGCTGTCACTTGTCGTTAAAGTCACATTTTCCTGCAGCTATTTCCAGAATGTGAAACTTTCCGAAATTTCACTAAATTTTACATTTCACAGTTCATTTCACCTTCCCCAAATGTCAAAGTTTCCTGCAGCCGTTTCGAGAACTGTCAAAATCCGCAAAATTATGATAAAATTTGACATGTCACAGCTTTCACCTTCCTCAAACGTCAAATTTTCCTGCAGCCGTTTCGAGGACGCTAAGGAACCGGGAAATTATAGCAGAATTTGACAATTCACAGCTGTCACCTTTCTAAAACGTCACATTTTATTGTAGCTCTTTTCTGAAACCTCACATTTTCCTGTGGCTCCTTTTTAAAACATCACATTTTCCTGTAGCTCCTTTTTAAAACATCACATTTTTCAGTAGCTATTGCAATAATGCGGAGGTTATGCGAAATTATAAGAAAATTCGACATTTCAGAGCTGTCACCTTTCTAAAACGTCACATTTTCTTGTAGCTCCTTTCTAAAACGTCACATTTTCCTGTAGCTATTGCAAGAATGTCAAGGTTATGTGAAATTATAAGAAGATTCGACATTTCACAGCTGTGACCTTTCTAAAAATTCACATTTTCTTGTAGCTCATTTCTAAAACATCACATTTTCCTGTAGCTGTTGCAAGAATGTGAAGATTATGCGAAATTATAAGGATATTCTACATTTTACAGTTGTCAACTGTCGCCAACGTCACATTTTCCTGCACCGATTTCCAAAATATGATGCTTTGTGAAAATATAACAAAATTAGACATTACACTTTTCTCGTCAAATTTTCCTGCAGTCTTTTGGAGAACGTTAAGGATCGCACACTTTCTAAGTCCGAAATATCTTCCAGCTGTCACTTATATCTTTCTTCCCTCCGTTCTCGTGAGTTTTTAAATATTTTTTCATAAAATTACGTCCTGATTTATTAAACAGCAATTAAATCCAAAAGTGTGTTCCCTGAAACTTGAAATTGCAACCTTTCATTTCACTTAAAGAGATAGTACAGTAAGAATGTTTGCGGAAGGAACTTAAGCCCGCTGCCGATCTCATTACTCTCCCTCAAAGCCGGAGATTCTGGTGCAGTGTGTACATAAAAGTTCCAAATTCGATTCTTGCAACGTTGCTTAATCTGCTCGCCGCTGCATGGACTATTCTGTACTTTCCCGGCTGCCTTTACGTTTGCCTCTCCATCTCTGCGCTAAGCTCATATTAAGCTCATGTTAAGCTCTAGTTAAACTCATTTAAGTACTCGAATTTTTTGTTAGTCTTTGCTAGTGTTAGTAGATCTAGATGAAAGATGAGCTGCTAAGAGAGATATATGGTCACGAAAAAGAGAAATCATCCACTTTTTCTGTCATTCTGGCGGGATTGATGAAGTGACACGAAAATTAGGGGATGCATTCTAATACTTCTAATCGACATTTCATTATACTGTAAGGGTTAAGAAGGGTTATAGGATCTAATAAACTTTATTAGGGCCGCATCGATTCGTCGACCTCGATAATAATTTATGAAACGTGTTATTGCAAGCTACAAACGCCAACAAATATGGTAAAATGAACATAAAGGTATCACATCGTTATAACCTTGATTAAGTCGTGATTAACTGCTGTAATTGGGTTATTTCTAATTCAACAATCGATACAGTGATAATTAGCTCCCTCGGAATTGACGTGGAATTTTAATAACGCCACGCTTAAGTACACTCTTTAATTGGTCTTCCAGGTCCAGGTATATCAATAAATGACAGGAAGGAAACGAGGGAATTTTCTGGAAGATGAGAACGAGTTGAATTATCTTTCCCTATTAGCATACTTCCCATCCTGGAATCATTTCGATTCAACAGCGCAATTTAAAATCAAATCTAGGATAAGGAATCTAATTGTCCAGGGTATTTGATGTATTTTTAAAATGGAATCATTTCTAGGAGCGATTTTATTTGTTGATCTCATGTGGTACACTTTGCTCCTTCAGGATCGCTAGAGATATCAAATCTCATGGTAATATGGGAGCTACTTACTCGGTTCAAAGACATGGTGAGCTTTCATCGTTTATTTAAACAATCACAACAATAACATACACACTGGTTACATGACACTACACTAAAACTTGACTTGAATTGCAAAATCAGCGCGTTGGCTTGCAAATAATATAAACACTTACATGACTCTGGTTAACATATTTATGTATCGGATCTTGAGGTCTTACTAGAGGATAGTTTATTATTGTTTGCATTTAAACAAGATAACATCTCGTTGTGATTCTATGATGATCATTTTATGTTTATCAATTTGTCTTGTTTATTAGATACGAGGTAGCTTTGAAATACATAAGTTTCTATGGCAATACATTTATTTACTCTCATGAATATAAATGTTTTAATTAACTTAGTCACATTTCTTGAATGAAATCTTTCTTTACCTTACCAAGCCCTTGAAGAAGAGAGAGAGAATTTATTTTTTATTTGGATGGTATCTACTCATTTCCCAGAGAGGGGGAGAGAAAGAACTTGCGAAAAAATACGAACCCTATTATGATTCATTTTTATCTTTACCCTACTGTGGAGGGGTGTGTAACGTTACATGACAGCGACAGATGAAATCTTATAGTTTCAGATAATTATTATTATAAACATAAAATCATATTCAATCTGTTGATATAACAAAGGAGCACGTATAAAGTAAAACATGTTCATTAACTACTCTCGATTGCCGAGATCATACCCCTGGAATATTTATGGCGGTGTACCTTACGGCTTCAATTCCAAAACCCGGATCTTGAAAGAAATACACAAACTGATGTAAAATCGACAATTAAGCGCAGAAAATTAAAGTGGCTTATAACTGCAAGATATTTTGAACAATGTTCTGCGATCCTTTAAAGAGCTTGTTATTCAAGAACTCGCTAGTTACGGCATATGACATTACTCAGGTTATTGTTAGTATAGAGAGTCTAATAGGTAAGAGTCGAATAAGTTGTTATGTCAAAACATCTGTTTACTTTCATGAATATAAATGTTTTAATTAACTTGATCAGATTTCTTGGATGAATTTTCCTTTACTCTACTTACCAAGTCCTTACCAGAAGGATGGTAGAAAAGATCTCTCCGCTTCTAATAAGTAAGTAAAAATCAAAACGACAAGACTCGGTAGAAGACATGTATTGTTGTCATCATTCAAACTTGAAAGAAGACACATATTATGCGGTTACAAGCGGGATTCCCTTATCATAAAACTGGGGGATTCCTACCTCGTTCCAGGAAATGCACGACACCTCACCCCATTTTCAAGAAATTACTGACATGTACGACAATCCAGATCGTCTCTGTTGTTTCCCGACGGCATTTCCCGACACACACTCTCGCGACACGACTCATGTTCTATGTGCTATGCGCTCGAGATGCACTCAATCAGATATTCCCATGTCTGCCAGCTTCTCTATAGGTCGGGAATAAAGGGCTCCTGTGTGATGCGACATCATAAGGAGGGCAGTTTCAAAGGCGGCGGGCCCTTTGGCCGCTCGCAAAAGGGGTCGGTTATTAGGACGGCCGGAAAGGACTGTCGGGTGCAGTATTTTTTTATTCCCTTGCAAAGCTTGATTGGAAGACCCAAATCGAATGTAAACGAGAGGGAATCGACAGGACGGGGGGGGGGTGGTACTCGTTACGCATAATTGTATTTTAATCGCTAATCTATAATCTATAATTCGATCGCTCTTGTAGGTAGGTCCGTGGATTCCGTATTATTGTGCATGTTGCATGTTAAACGAATCTCGTTTTGATCAAAAATTCATGACGACTCGTTATTAGGGTTCGTTTATATTGTCCTTCATCAAGATTAAATATTTAGCTCTAGCCTGTACTGTTCGCTCGTTTATATGCGATTCTGTTGATAAGCTCTTGAAGTACGGTCAAGCTGTCGGCTAGAAAAACAGGGCATCGACATATCTAATGCTGTTAATCATCTCACCAGTCACCTTAATTTCTTTCACGACATCTGCTAATACGATCGTAAATATATTTTCTATACGTTGAGGTTAAATAGCAATGACGATAATATGCAACCCGGCCGCACTTCCATGGTCGTTTTCATCCAAACCCACCTCCTGTAGAGTTTGAACCATTTTCCCATGTTGACAGTGATCGAGTTCCTTGGCATATAATCGTTTAAAGACGTTGGTGAAAGTTGAAATTTCGCAAGGAACTTGAACCGCCAACAGGCCAAGATCTTCGTAAGAAAATCTTGTCATTTACGAAAATTGCACAATCTAGGATCGAAAATCAGGAATTTGTAAAACTGTGGTAAGGATACCCAAAAAAACTCAAAGTTGAAATTTCTCAAGGAACTTGAACCGCCAACAGGTCAAGATCTTCGTAAGGAAATCTTGTAATTTACGAAAACTGCACATTCCTGGATTTAAAATCAGGAATTTGTAAAACTGTGGTAAGGATACTCAAAAAACTCAAAGTTGAAATTTGACAAGAAACTTGAACCGCCAGTAGGCCAAGATCTTTGTAAGAAAATCTTGTCATTTACTAAACTTACACATTCCTGGTTCGAAAATCAGCAATTCGTAAAACTGTGATAAGGATACTCAAAAAACTCTAAGTTGAAATTACGCCAGGAGCTTGAACCGCCAGCAGGCCAAGATCTTCTTAAAAAAATCTTCTCATTTACGACAATCCTGGATCGAAAATCAGGAATTTGTAAAACTGTGATAAGGATACTCAGAAAACTCAAAGTTGAAGTTTCGCCAGGAACTTGAACCGCCAGCAGGCCAAGATCTTCGTAAGAAAATCTTGTCCATTAAATCTTGTCCTGGATCGAAAATCGGGAATTTGTAAAAAAACTTACTGTGTAGGGTTGATATTGAAAATGGGCCGGATCCGAGAATTTTGAGGCCCCCATTCAGGGTCGCATTTGTTTTTTGCACCATACCACCTATCTGTACTATTCTTGATAAGGACGCGACGCAGCGAGATTCTGTTGACAAAAGTTTTTTAGGGGTTTTTTTAAGAAAAAAATAAGTGAGCGGCTATCGGCCATTATAAATCCGAACTTCTCAGCTAATTAACTTTCCATCATTTTTTCAGACAGATCGTAAAAAGTAGCAGGATCGTGTGACATAGAGACATTCGTCCACAAAAAAGTATATTATAGTGATCTTGAATGTGTTATTTGACAGAAAATAAATACAAATTTCGAGTAGAACCACATCGACTAGACCCTAATACCCTAATACACCTACCCAACTTAACTGTTATTTAGAGCATGTCTGCGAGCTTGAAGATGATCAAATCCTCCCCTCAAAGAGATTTCCACTTATACTGTCTTCTCGCGTGATTGATAATGATTCTAGAGATGAGATGAATCACCTCTGCATTAATTTAATCGTCGGATATAATTCCCGAGAGCGAATACATCCCCTTGTTTATAATTTATACCGTCATTATTAATTTCCCCCGAAGTTCGGTTAATTTATCAAAACATGCGCAAGAGTGATTCCGTCACTGTCATAAAAAAAACTAACCCTGTCTGTATTGCTCTGGAAACAGAACGTTGTAACGTTATAGTAGGTATAACAAGACTAAGGATGGTGTCGGTGGCTGTAATAAAATAAGCTCATCTCTAGACCGTTTCATCCTGAGGCAAGCAAAGGGAAACGTAATATTATACATGGGATGAAATTCTCATATCTGGGGATAAATGATGAGGTGGCATCGTTTCAGCAAGCAGCAGACAGTGACCAAGCGTGGACATCTATATCGAGGGACCGGTCACCCTTTCACCAACCAATCCGGGGACTTAACACATACATTACTCTACGACTCTCCAGTCTCCAGTAGTAACAGCGTCTCGGTTATTGAACTTCTATCTCTAACATTTCTCAGCTTAAAAATGAAGAAAACATGTTTCGATGTGTATTAAAACGACATCATCAGACTACGTCAGAAGGAATCGATCGTTCAGGAGAAATAAATGGAGAAGAAGTGGGACACTTTTAAAAAGCAATAAAGAGTTGACAACATAAATATTTTTCCAGCGTAGAAGACCCTCTCTTAAAAAGTCGCCCCTCTTCTCATAACTTATCCAGGCATCAAAGGCCATTTTTACGGTTCCCGTGTAGAACTGCGACCGCAAGATTCCCTTTCCAGATGAAACATTCATCCCCTGAAAGGACCCAGCATCCATCCCTGTCAATGCAGAAGGCTCGAATAGCCAGACATTGCAATATTGAACAAGGTTCCGGGCCGTGGAGGTCTCGAGTTGTGCTTTGCTTTTATATAGAGCAGTTTATCTCTCCTTGCCCAGTCTACTGTTCCCATTAAAGACAGTTAAGGGCGCGTTATTGGGCTTTATTAGGCCCTTATGCTCGCAGACGGCCGATATACGAGTACGCCGACACCGAGCCGGGAAGGGGGCGATTAAAAACCAATACACTAAAGACACAGATAAGGAAGGGCCCCTGTTATGGGCGGTTGTACGAATTGCTTTTTCCTTGTTGGACGTGATCGAATTAGGGGATGAAATTAGAAGGGCGGACAATTGGATTTTTTACTTGTACTATAATAAGAAAGCTGAGGAAAATTGAGATTCGAGGGAATTGCTGCGTGATTTTTCAGCTCTTTCGCTTCTCTCAAGCCGGTGGAAATAAATCGGGATTTGAAGATCGGTAAAACTGGGGGGTGTTTTTTTGTCATCAAAAGATCATCCAAATAATAGAACTGAAGATTTTTTGTAACCAATTTGTGACATATCTCGAAAAGTATGTGATTTAAATGTTTTTTAAATTTCTGGATAAGAATCTTCCTATTATGCTTTAAAAGTAGCGAGACGTAACAAAAAAGCGAGCAAAAAAGGGTTCCTATTTCGAGATCCTAATGTTCAATTTAAATTTTCTAGAAAATCTGACAACCACTTATTTTTAAAATGACGAAAAGTGTAACCTTACGAACTCGCATTAACTGAAAAAGTAAATTAGAAGAGGGAATCTCCTATAAACATCATACAAACCTATTAAAAGCCCAATTTGGATTAACGGACTCTGCAATATTAAAAGATAGCTCTTAGTTAAATGCCGCTATAGCAAGTAAAGTGCGCAAGTGACTCGTTACATCTAAATAATCAGTTGTTCTCCCATTTGCATACACACACCACACCAATAAAATAACAACTATGCTCTTCACTCTGATTTCACTTCACTAGTCACAATCACTTCACTCTGTTCTCTACTATATATCTTCCAATCGTCAACTATCTCTCTTCCTTATTCTTCAATCTATGGCACTCCAATCCATGCTAGATGTGGCTGTCGCGATCTTCTAGGAGCTTCACTGGCGTAGGTCTAGACAGAGCCACGCGCAGAACCATTCTAAAACATTCTGGACCTTTCTAGAACATTCTTTCAACATTTCATAAATATTCCAAACCATTCCAGAACATTCTAGAACAATCAAGAACAATATGAAATTTTATGGATCATTCTGGGGCTTTATCTAACATTCCAGAACATCGTCGAACGCTAGAGACATTCTAGAATATGCTATAGCTTTCTAGAACATTCAGAAACTTTATAGGAATGTCTGGAAATTTCCAGACCTATCTAGAACATTCGTAAGTATTCTGAATATTCTGGAACCTTCTGAAATTTTCTAATATTCTTAAACAGTTAAGAACTTCTCGCATAAATCTCAAATATTGCAGAACAATCTGAACCTTTATAGAAATCATTCTGCGCATATACATATTTAATGCACATTTAATGCGCATATGGAATGTGACATTCCTGTCATGTCAACTAGAAATATTGCGAAGTAGAGAAGGTAAACAAAAACAAATACGAATGCAGAATATTTCGCCAGTGTTCCTTCGTCACAATATTTCCGTTCCAGCTCGAAGCGATTTTGAATAAGAAATGGACCGAATAATGTAACTGGTATCAGTGTATCGTTACTAAACAAACTGACATTGACTGATGACGATTCCGTAAATATGGTCTGCGTCTGCAGAAAATACTTGGTTTGAGACTTTGTCTTTGAACCTTTTGTCATCAGACGATGTCTCTCTGTCTAGATGTGGAATATTACAAAGCAATCACTGATAGAGAGTTTCCATCGATATCGCTTAGCCAATTAACTGATAATAATTAAAAGGAATGACATTACAAATAATTCCATCAATAATGGGAACGCTAATTGTTTAATTTTTATCAATTACGTTGCAAATATGAAACACAATCGACCCCATTAAACCTTTCTCTTCTGTAGACATAATCGATTGTATCGGTGTTTTGGCTTCTCTTATATTATCGTTATTGTTCGCTTCCATAATATCATAATAATGCGACTTACTACAAATTCTGGCAACTATTACCGACCTATTATGAGTACTCCCACTTGGGCTTTTATTTCATAACTAGCTGATGAGCGAGCTACTTTTGTTCATATACGCTTGTCATTTTTTGTCCATCTCGAACGTTCATGTTTTGCAGTTCTAGTCAGTTCATTCCGTAGTCTTGTTTTTTTTTTTGTAGTAAATTCTCTATGTTTGCTTCTTGAGTATCTCACTCTAGTCTCTTCCATGATATTTTCTCGTCTCACCTGTGAAGTTTTTTTCCATCTATTCATTCTCCTCCCAGTCCTGAGTGAAGTTAAACTTGATCGAGAGATCCCCATTTGTTTAATTTCCCCATTGATTTTTTTCCTTTCCTTCTTACGGAATCATAACCTGCTGCAAAATAAGATTTCCTCCTCTCCTACGTTCTTGCATCTCGTTAACTACTGTTCTGGATCGTTCCCTCCTTGTCGCTTTTTTAATTACACTCTTCCGAACTGGGTCGTATTATCCCCACGCAAACAGAATAATGGAACAGTTGAGATTTTTTCAGAAGATTCTGGACTTAGTTCCTTCCAAGCTGGAAACTGTCCTCACCAGAACAGAATGATGGGGCATTTGAGAATATTCTAGAAGTTTCCAGTTTCTAAAAAATTTCAAAACGTTCTCGAACCAGACCTTCGTAGAACATACTCGAAAATTCTAGAACGATCTAAAACATTTTTTAACATTCTTAAACATTCCAAACATTCTAGATCGAACATTCTTGAAATAAATACTTTGAACATTCCAGAACATTCTAAAGTATTTTAGAACATTCTAGACCAACCTCAAACATTATGAAACATTTTCTCAGAACATTTCAAAACATTTTAGAACATTTATGAATATTCTGGAACATTTTGTAACATTCTACAACATATGTATATTACAATTTACTTAATTAATACAATATTAGAGATATTAGAGATTTTTTTATTGGATTAAGGGTCTAATTCAACTTGTTAGTATAGGTTTTTTGCAGAAGGATTAATTCACCTAAGTCCCAAAAAACTCTTATATTACATTCTATAACATTCTATAACATTCCAGGATATTCTAGAACTTTGTAGAATATTCCGGAATAATCTGAAACTTTGCAAAATAATCTGGAAGATTGAAGAACATTCTGAAACATTCTTGAACTTTCTCGAACATTCTCGAACACCATGAAACATTCCAGAACTTCATGAAACAGTAAGAACATTCTAAAACATTCAGAAGTTTTCTATAGCATTTTAGAACATTCTGTAACTGCTAGAACTTTCCACACAATTAACATCTCTGAATTTTTTAGCACATTTCAGATTGATTTGAATTTTTTAAGACCTTTTGGACTTTTCTAGAACATTCTTCGACATTCTGGAACTTTCTCTCACTTTCTGGAGCTTTTTCCCAACATTCTATGACATTCCAGTCATTCCAGAACATTTTTGAACATTCTTTCTAACACTATAAAACCTTCTATTTACATTCCAGAACATTTTTGAGCACTCTAGGTTATTCTAAAACCTTGGAAACATTCACTAACATTCTAGAAGTTTATATCACATTCTAGAACTTTACAAAACATGATCATCCCTGAACTTTCCAGAAAGATATAGACTTTTCTTAAACATCCTGCGACATTATTTTCCTCTAATATTCTCTCAACCTTTTGTAAATATTCCAAACCATTCCAGAACATTCTAGTAAATTCAAGAGCAGTTAGAAACGTTATGGACTCTTTATTGGAATTTACTAGAACATTATGGAATAGTCTGGAGCAATCCCTAACTTTCTAGAACATCCTCAAACGCTATACAAGTTCTTGAAATATTCCAAAATTTTCCATAACTTTATAGAACATGACAAAACTTTCTAGAACATTCTGGAAATTACCAGGCCATCCACATCGATGAACTCTCTACAAAATTTTCGAATAGAGCAAGCATTCTGAAACCTTTTGAAACGTTTTCTAAAATCTCTAAGTATTCCAAATTTGTCTGCATCAATCTCGAATATTCCAGAACAGTCTGAAACTTCATAGAAAACGCTATAAAATTCTGGAGCTTTCTAGAATAGTATCATTACCGAACTTTCTGGAACCTTCCCGAACGTTTTAGAACATGCATGAAAAGTTAAAACATTTACCTTCTGGACTTATTCGAGAACATTCTTCAACTTTTATAGCATTCTAGAGCATTCCAGAGCTTTCAAGGATATTGTAGGATATTTTGGAACGTTTTGTAAAACTATGATGTTCTGGAACAATCTTAACGTCCTAAAAGTTCTTCTTGATCTATGGGGGATGAAGGGCTACCATTTCGCTTAACCCCCATGAGGCTAAGAGGATTGGTCCTGGTTAACCGCACTTTCATTTATTATACATTATATTGATGAAAGTCTGATGAGAGTAGTCTGTTACAATGCATAATCGTTTCGGGTATTGGAAACCAATAATTAATTCTGCTCTTTGTCTTGGAACTTTGATATTAATAACGTCTTCTAAGGAAAAAAAGGCACTCGCGTACACCTAACAGTTCACGCGAGATCATGCAGCTTAATCTCAATCTGGCATAATCGTCTAAGTGCTCTCGTAATAATAAGATACAAAGTGCTCGTCGTGAGAGCTGCCGAAGCATTTCCATCGCTGCTCGCACGCGGAATCGTCGAACACTCTCGTCGTCGCCGCGCGGAGAGGAGAGACTTAATTAAATCGACTTAATTCGGATTTAAACGGGAGCCAGGGATTAAACAAAACATGTAAGGTCGTCTGAATAGTCATTTTTGCCCGTTCCGAGCGGGAGCGCGGCGCGGTCTTCCGGGATTTCATCCGTTCATCGATTAGCTCATAATCTGACGTTTCCAACGGCGGACGGGAGAGGCAATGCAAAGTTTAAATCGAGTTGTAGAGGCACTAAGTTCACGGCAGGGTGAACAAGCTGTTGAAATCAAGTTAGTGAAAAACACTCCTAAGCTTACTCTTATACTGTATACAGGCAGCAGCCAGCGGCTCTGCCTTCTGATGATTTTTTCATTAAGTGTTTACCCGGCGGGAGGGAATGCATGCAAAAAGCATCGGAATATACACAAAGTTTTCATTTAATTCCGCGCGCTCCTTCCCACTTCCCGAGGAAATCGCACGAAACAGTCGGAGAGGAATTCTCGTTGTAATCGCATTGTTCGATCAAAGTCTCGTTGAAGTCGCTCATTAAAAATAAAAACCTTTTTGTTGAACGAGTGCTCTCTTCTTTGTGACTGCCGGCAATTCATTTGGAATTTCTCTCGGCCGCTAATAACATTGATTTTGGCTGAAGAAACGCTATTGAGTTGTTTTATTTCATTAGCAACTATTACCGTTCATCTGCTTGTCTTGGCCTTACCTTAACACGAACAATCAAAATGTCCCGGGGATCAATATCATCTGATGTCTATATATCCTGTCTACCCTACAGAGAGAGACAGAGAGAGAGAGAAAACGGTATGCAAAATCGTCTCCATTTCATTACTGCAATTACAATTAAGACTGAGTGCTGCTGCATTCCTAAATTAAGAGCATTATGTAGTTAGATCGCTTCATGTACCTACCTATCTATCTACCTGGGAAGGAATCATTTCTGCTGAGTGTACGTAAAGTATTTATTGAGAACATTGAAACTTCTCCTCTATACCTACCTACACTTCATGCTCGCTTGGATCCTCTTCACGGCCTCAGATTGCTTTCTCTGAAGCGTAAGCAGAGAAAAAGTACTCAGCATCATTCTCGGAATCAAAGAGAGAAATATTCATGAGGAATTGAAACGGACTAACTTTTTGATTATTTATGAATTAACATTCAAATGAAGCCCGTTCAATTTTAATGGTCCGTCCGTTTTTTAATATAGCCAGTCTATTGCCTGAGATATTTTTAAAAGAAGCTAAATCGACCCTGATGAGGACTTATACAAAATGGTCTCGATTTTTTTGTAAGCTCGCTGACGCCACTGGAACTCAGAATTATTATCATCTAGTTGGTGGCTTATCAGAACGATTCTGAATCGCAACTAAATCCTAACAGTTTAAACTCTAGCCAGAGTAGGTCAAAATTTGTTACACGTTATGACTTGTGATATAAATAACGCTGGAAATATTTTGAAACTTTCTTATTATTAAGTTAACAATAAGAGATATGTACATGTTTAGGAAATTAAAACGAGCTCGATGTTAAGTATCGCAAACAAGGCAAGTGCATATACATGGAAACGTAGGTACGTGTGTAACTGGCGCACGGAAAGTTGCGAGGAAACTTCGCTACAAGTTTCACAAAGCGTCGTTAAGTTGGGTTTTATTTACGATGCCGTTCATTTCGTTCTATGTACCTACCTAATTTAATATACATTGTAAGGACCGTATTCGCCAGTTAGTTGCGAGTCGGCGAGCCGGTCAAATAAACCATTCGGAAATTTGAAAAACGATCTAAATTTGTTTCGTTTTACGAACAAAGTCGCGACTTAATGCTGTCTAATCAATTTCACGTGCCCTGACTTCTGTTCCTAATTTCCTTATATCCTTCACCGGCGCAATACTTTCTCATAACGTACGTACCTACGAGATAACTAGACCAAAAACTTACACTTTAATTTTTTTAATACTAACTAGTTCGCTAGGAAACGCAACATATTCCAATATTATGTTGTTAAGGGGGTAAGGAGGGTTGAGTAAGAAAGGACCGATAAATTTCACGACTATTGTCTGAAGGTAATACCAAAACTTTTCCCGCTCAAAAAAGAAGAACGTTCCTAATAAAAGTTCACTTTGATTTTATATTATCTTAACCATGCTGTGTTGTCAGAATAGGAGAATATTATTTGAAGTGAACAACATAATGCATGATATTTTGTTTAATATTGTTTCATTTGGAATTTTGGGATTCATCTCCTACTTTATTATTTTGAATTCGATTCATAACATAACTCCCTTTTTATCAAATCGATCTATGTTACACCAAACTTGTTGATTTTACAGGGCCCTGCAACAGTACGTCGGGCATTCCTAGCGGCCTTACCGTTCGAGAGAGAAAATAAAATGTGAGAGAAACTGTGAGAGAGAACTGTCCGGGGATTCCAACTTAAAGAAAAAACATCACATCAATGACATACACCTACGTGAACTGAGCTTGGTGAGTGAGTAATGTCTTACTTATTGAACTTTTACATTTGAAAACATTTAAAACAGGTCTTAGGTATCGCTATAATAGCGCTAGCGCTAAATCTACAATAAAGCTATAATTGAATACTTGTTTGAGCGGTGCCGGTAACTATTTGTACGGGGAGCCCCCGATCTACAAATTACTCCCAGATCGCTCGCTCAGTATACAGCAAACTGTCTCCCCAAGCAGCTGCGAACTGACAAAGAGCCACTCATCACGGCGGAGCAGCCTTCCTACTAGGATGATCGATGCGTGGAGTTGCCGGCTATTACCGGGACGACTCGCTTCGATCGTCGGACGAGCAAGACAACCCCCGCAGTAAATAATTAATGTCGACCGGGTAAACATTCATCAGAGACCTGCAATTTACAACAAGGTCCGTTGTAGATGTACATTATAAGTAATATAACTGCGAGGAGGAACAAATCGAGGCTGTCTGGTTTGAGAATGTTTCGACGGAATTGGGTTTATTTTTCTGTAGACGAAGGGGGAACGTTTCGTCCCTAAATAACTGAACACTCGTGAAAATTACGTCTGAAGTATTTACTCATTGTTACGAACATTTAGGTGCGAGCTTTATTTTTAGTAGAAGCTGAAAAGGTTTATTTTTCAGCCACTGTCCGAAAAGTGGCACAATTTTTACAATTATTTGATGCAACCGTGCAACTTCCTAGAGTTGTCAAAAAAATAGAATCTTTGATTTTTCACCTTACCTTATTTGACGGATCATGCTCCCTTCCCTCCACAGAAAGTTCTTTTGTTGGTGGTCCTCAATTCTCGTTTCCCAAAATTTCTCGTTTCACATTCGAATTGACTATTCGGCTGGGGTAGTGATTTCCCAAATTCTGTAGAAAAGTCTAAAAGCGAAAACGGGGACGATAAGTAATTTCAACACACTCCAAGAGATTTGCGCTGATTTAAGATCACCGAGAACACTGTTAGAAGATACAATAACGGTTGTGCTGAATCTAACAAAACGAATTACGGTAACAGTTTCTGTGGAGGAACAAGCGAGGGCGGATCTGCCGCTTTTAATAAGGACAAGATGTGCCCGAGCAGTGTGTTAGTATTTTAGGCATTCAGAATTAATAACCGAAATGAAAGGCAGATCGATCAGGGGAGTTGTACCATAGTTGTCTCGATATGCGCCTTGCGGAAATTCGGGGTGCAATAAGTCATTACGCCGCGTGGATCCTAACCCGGCGACAATTGAATTAACTTTTATCTTTCGGAACAAGGGAGCAGCACACAAGCGCAATGCCCGCTGTGGTTCCTGTCCTTTTCGGTCCTTTTTACGGTCTCTCATGAATTCAGGGCGCACGGAAATTTTACAGTCGCGGCTCTCTAATGTAATCAGAACTGGCCTTTCTCGACTTACATATTACGTGATTCTTGTCGCATTTTCTCCACAGGAAGAGGACGTTATTCCCCTTTATCCGGGCACTTTTTCAGGCTAAAATACTCCCAGATTTACATGTCTTTATGAAAAAAGAAATATGCGCATTGAATAACAAGATGAGCATTATTATGATAATGAAAGTCCTGCTCAATCTGCTGCTTTTTTGTTCTGTTCTCTCGAGCAGCGCCCTTGGCGCCGCAGCACCGGCACCAATAACACAAGCACCATCACGAGGAGCTTAAATAATGGCGAGCATTGTTTGATTTGAATACGGAAGAGAAGCAACCCCAGCTTCTTTCTTTCGTTCGTTTTTCCCCGAGACCCCGAGGTGTTTTATTTCTAAACCAAATTACGACGAGTAATTAGGAAGTTTTCCCCGCGAAATCCGTTATATATTGGGATCATTAACAAAAGTAAAACCTCCGATAACAATTCCAAGCAGGAAGATCCCCTTTATCGCCCCAATAAGACGGCTCCCGTCCGCCTCGGCATCGGCAATAACTCCTTATTAAAGTGAAAATGTCTTATTCGAAATCAATTCGCCCTCTAAAGTCTCCAACTTCGCAACACTGATTTGGAAATTTCAATCTGGCAATAATTGGAAAAAGCGCCCTCGGAGCCGTCAGCTCTTGGAGGGGAGGAGGGGGGTGGTAATGAAAACTTCGGGGGCTGTAATCGAATCACCACAGCGAGTGGCCGGCCGTGTGGGAGGTAATCCCCGCCCGGTTGAGGTCTGGAGAACCGGGACATCGTTATGGAGCCGACGAGATGGGGTAGCGGAAGAGCGGGCGGGCGGGCGGTTGTTATCGCCTCGCCAGCCTAGATAGGTATCGACTAATTAATGGAAAGCAGCCAGTTCCCGCAGGAATTAACCGCGTAATTTAATAGGTCCTGCATTTAATGATTTAGAGTTAATATCTTGACTCTGGACCGGCAGATACAATCATAACAGCCCTAATTTGCCTGCGTTACAGGTAGAGTCGCGTTGCCGGATTTAGGGCAGAGGTTGATCTGTTTTCGAGCTTTGCTGCCGGAGGTTTTGATTAACGTTGGGCAATTATTGATATGCTCTAACCAACTATACGCTGCTTACAGCCTGTTTAGATCATATATGTGAACCTACTTGAATAGAATAATTAGAATAGATGCTCTTCTTTGACTGCGTTAAAACGAAGCTTAATTAAATCAAACAGCAGTTTGACCATGCAAACTTCGATTGATTTATTGTTCGATTTGTGACACCCAACAAATCCAACCCCTTTCCTTCGGGATCTATAGTAATATCTAGTGTGCAATTTCATCCAGCCGTTGCTAGTAAATTAGTATCGTATAACACAGCCGGGATCGGTTATTAAAGCGGCTATCAGACAAGACAATCTCTCGAATACCCAAAGGTATATATCTGCAGCTAATCTATCTTATTTCTCTTTCAAGTGAGTGATTTCCTCCTCGGCACCATGAAAGCCAAGAACTCGCATGAGGGTCTTTTGAGTTATCGATGGTGGCGCTGGCGCTATTGCTACTGCTACAGTGATAATGAGATCACTTTACATAACTGATTACTCGTCGTGAAGGGGATCGGCTCATCTTCAGTTCTTGCTCACTTATGTCGAGTATCCAGTTGAATCGATTCAGAGTCGGCGTTCCGGAACTTTGGTAATAAGGAGTTATGATCCCGTCAAGTTTTGACGTCGACGGGTTCCGGAAGAAAACTAGTAATGGAGCAGTATAAAAATATCGTAACCCGTTCTCCGTTGAGTGACGAGAACGAGACAGCCGTTTGTTGATGTTAATATGCAGAGTGCCATTATGGGAGTATATCAGTGTCTCGGAACGTGCTTCGGGTTGTTTTGTGAATTATCCAACGGGAAAAACAGATCCCGCTCCGCTCTCACGTATACACCGGCGCCGGAATCACTCGTATTAAATTAAGGGGTCTCGCGATGGCGATGGCGATATTCCTTGGTTCTTTCTCCGTCTCCATCCGGATTTATCAGGATTTATAATAAATTTAGATCAAGGGGTCAGCTTCAAGAACCGATGTAAGGGTGAGAATGGTTCAAAGTACAGAGGACAGGCGACGGAATGATATAATACGAGTCCGAGTATTAGATTGTTTACGATATGAAGGGAGTATTTTCATCTGGCGTATCCGAGATCAAATGGGAGTTTGCGAGAAGCGGTGTCCTTTTGGCTTTGAATGTCATAAACAGGACTCACTGCTGGAAAGCAGGATGTGAGAGCTAAGCGTCCTGAATATCTCCCGCATAAATCCTTCTAATATCACATAAAGAGAAGGATAAAGGCTGCCAACAGAAGAATGGAACTCAATGGTATATATCAAATATTTGATTTATAATGACAGTATCAAAACATATGCCGAATAGAATATCCACCGATATTATCCTACGGACTGCGCCACTTAAATCATATTTTATACGCCACCGTTCCTTTGAATCGCTAAAGGGATAATTGGAATTTTATGCCGGAGTAATGCTGGCACAAGGCACAATGAAAAACGGATTGATATTGTGGTACGAGTATTATTGGGTAGCGTAGTCGTAAAAATAGGTCGACGGCATGGCTTATTTAAATTTATTCCCCGGTCACTTCGTTAATGAATTATGGAATGACTGAGAGGCAGATACATGCGCGGCACTTCGATACCGATGATACCTACGTGACTGAAATGTCGAATAATGCCGTTTGAGTGTTTTTGCCTTTTTTTTTGGGGGAGGGACAAAAATACCTATGCTAAAATTAATATAAAAAAACGCAAGAAATTATATTCTACTAATATCTACATACTCTCATGATTATACTGCTCCATAAAATGTTTCAAAGGCCCATTTTCGTTTAGAAATACTAATAGTAGTAAGTTGAGAAAAAAGTGGTTTTAGTCGATATTTCTGCTTATTTTTATAAATTTCCATTTTCAAGATGGAGACTGTAATTTTGCCTTGTGACTTTTAGATCAGATTTATATAAAGAAATAGAGAAAGTGATAAAAATCTTCAAACGCGTTGTGGTCATTGTCGAACTCCCGATCCCTGTTGCTGTCCGACCGATCCCCGACCCCAGAAACAAAGAGAAAAAAAAAGGCTCAAAAAAAAAGAAACGAAAAAAAACAAGAAAAAAAAAGAATAAAAGAAAAGAAAGAAAAAAGGAAAAAAGTAATAAAAGAAAACATTTATGACTGAAAAAATTAAAGACAAACAAATAAAAAAGAAAAAAAAGCAGAAGGTAAAAAAATGAAAAAAAAGCAACAAAAATAATGATAGCTGATGGAGCGAGGGGGTCATAAAAAAAGGTAAGAAGTCTAATAATTTGGAAAGTGAAGATGTATGCGAAAAACGCCGAAACAGGTCGATTTTGTTATCGAGGGGGACATATTTTCGTGACAAATTTAACTACCCAAGTTCACCCCCTGGCAGGGGTACCTACCCCTTTTGCTTATCATCATAGGGAACAGATATCGAGTGATACATGATTTTAAAGCTACTTGAATTCTCCTTACAACGGTATGCAACATTTTGGGTTTCGCTTACATAGAGGGTGGCCCAACGAAAACGTAGCTCGCCTTAAGAAAATTTGGGGTTGCCACCCCCGGTTAGGAGGCTAAAGTTTGGACTATGTTTTCCGCGTCAAAAGATGTCCCCATCACAAAAAAAGTTGACATACTTCGGCGTTTTTCGCGTACATCTTCAGTTTCCAAGTTATTAAGGCGAAGGCCAGGTCAGGTCAGGTCAGGTCAGGTTACATACAGGGTAAGCGAAACCAAAAATGTTGGATATCGTTGTAAAGAGAATTCAAGTTGCTTTCAAATGATGTATCACTCGATAGCTCGATAGCTGTTCCCTATGATGATAAGCAAAGGGGTAGCTACCCCTGCCAAGGGGGTGAACTTGGGTAGTTAAATTTGTCACGCAAATATGACCCCCTCGATAAAAAAATTCACCTGTTTCGCCTTTTTTCGCATACATCTTCACTTTCCAAATTATTAGGCTTGTTACCTTTCCGATGGCCCACCTGTATTTTGAGCAGTGGCGGCTCGTAGATTGCAAAATTGGTGAAGTGCACCTAGATTCTGCCCAGGAAAAGGTAAGATAAACTCCAAAATTCGATTTTTGCAAAAGTCAGGTCAGCTCTATTTTTTCCCAATGTCCTGTTAGACAAGATCCAGACAGCTCGATTTTTTGCAAAGTTCGGTTTTGAGAAGCTCAAAAAATCTCGAATTTTAAATCCCACTTGAACTTAAAAAAAAAAATTAAGCTGGTTCCGAAATTTAGCAAAAATCGTATTTTAGAACTGGCCGGCCTTATCAAACCGACCTTGTGGCAATAAAAAATTAATAAAATAGACCCAAAAAAAAATTGAGCTGACCGGACTTTGTACAAAACCGGGCTTTTACAAAATCATATTTTTGAGCTGACCTTACCTTGTCCATTACATACTTATTGTTGAGTACTTTAATAAATTTATTTCAAAATATCGACCATAATATTTCTGTCATTTCTGTAGTAATTTTTTGGCATATTCGATGCAATAAGCGAAAGAATCCAAATGTGAGCAAATTCAACCACCTAAAAGCTAATTTAGACCAGTCTGTATAAAGTCTCACTTTTCATAAAAAATTTTAATGACTGACTCGATTTCTGTTTGTCGATTTTGGTTTCTGTTATGGTTCACCATCCATAACGTTTGCTAGCTCATTTTTTTATATTTGGCCAGAACGTTTTTGAAAGTGACGATATACGTTAAAATTTGGAGTAGCTTAGCAAGCCTTAATTTCAACAAAATGGTTGCCAAAATGTCCTATTGCTCCTAGAAACTCAACGAAAGATCTGGAATAGAAAATAGAACTGAATAGAACTGAAGAATGGACTACTAATTCTTAACAATTCTCGAATTGAAACTTGTCATATTTCTTTTGGTGTTTGTGTTTCGTGAATATCTGTTTCCTTGTCATAAACGAAAGCTTGGTGATCGATCGGTGCAAGGCAGTACAGTTTTGAACGTGCACCGAAAAATTTTATAATATCTTCAGTGAATTAGTGTGGAAGAATACTCTATAGAAGTCTAGAAAATGAACACAAATGAACGAAGGGGGAAGAAGATAAAGTAGACAATTAAGTTTGAGGGACTCTATATTAGAGGTATCCAATGATAAATCTATTGTTGAATAATTATTGTGGTTGATTCTAATTCTAGAGAGAACAGTTTACGGAAGTGACAGGTAAAGTTAATAAAGACAGAAGAACTACCGAAAGACTATTATGTTGTTTTTATCATCTCACCCAGCTAAGAATCATTTACCGACAAAGTTTTTCAATAACTAGCTCAGTAGAGTCGACTGCAATGCAAATACTTCACATTCCACCCTTTGCAGCGGTAGCGCTCCAGATTTATCGCACTATCTTGGCTCATGCACGATTCGATGCATAATATGAGCATCATTCTGCTGAAGATGGCTCTATAATTTTAGAGCGAATTCCCGTGTTCATACCTAATGCAACCGGTGATAGCCTGTAACAATACGAGAAATTCTGAAACGATTTTGCCGGTGTTTTCTTATTGTTACCACACTCTCGCGGTCTGCCCAATAGTATAGTGCGGATAAACATGACGAGAAGTGGCTTATAATTCTATCTGGGATTTTAATTTGAGATTTTTGCGCGCTGAAATAATGCCAAAAACCGGGCGCGCGGGTGTGCATGTGTTGATTTAGATAATTCCGTATAAGCTTTTATGCTCATCCGGTGAAAAAGAAACATTGCAGCAGCGGGCAGAATTCGCTTCGCTGCAAGAGCTCATTTCGTATTTCGTTGTAGCCAGTGCCAGTATAGTTCGGTTATTCCCCGTTCCCGTTCCCGCGTCGCCGTCTCTCCATTCCTCTTCCGATTTTAATGGAAAACGAGGGGCGGGAGGCGGGGGGGGGATAGCATTATATAGGGTAATTAACAGACGTCATAATATAGAGAAACGGCCCCCGTAAGCTTTTAATAATTAGATTTATATGTAGATCAAGTTTCCATTCGTTTAGATAGCTGAGAGATAAAATAAGAAAACAGTGTCTTAGCGCAGCTGCCATTTGATAAGTAATTTATGCAAAAGGACATAAAAGGGGAATTACTGGAACTGAGAGGGTATTTTGACACCCTTTTTGTTATTCGAGGGCGAGTCGCTATGAGAGAATAATAAGTACGCCGATTTATGGACTTATTTATCATAAAACACTCTGCTGCGTCTTGACTTCGTTCTGCTAAAATGATTGCTTTCGGGATCTCCGCGGGAAGATTTTTTCCTTCGGGATCGTTTCAATGAACTGACGGCCGGGGTCTTTTTTTCTCTCATAACTCAACTAACAAAGACCTGCGGCTCATTTCGTATTTATTCAAACAAGTCGGGAAAGGTGCTCGTTTACTTATAGTACTTATGGTATTACTACTGTCACTAATTAGTTTGGTGAATGTTTACGAATAATAATAAATTGATTGGCCTATAATATTCAGAGTAAAAATACAGAGAGGCCTATTATAAGAACTCATATTCATGGATATGAGAGATAAATTAATATAAATAAAAGGAAAAGAATTACTACTCTCGGGCGCTAGCTTATCAATACAATTCTTCCTACTTTCAGGAGTGTAATTGTTTTGCATTTTTTATTTTTTTAATCAAAGCTGCTACAAATATCCAGATGAGAGATGGTTCAGGAACTTGGTCCCCAAAAAAGGAATAGTCCCTAGATATCTGTCTGTCCGCGCAAATCTTTCCGAAGAGATAGAGACTCAAGACTTCAAACATAGCTCAGAACTGGATGATGTGATACTAATTCGCTTTCTTGTCTACCTATCTGTCTACTAGACAAAAAATATAAAATCTAAAGCGCCGATGAAAGAAAATAAGCACAGATTAAAGATACAAGTACTTTTTCTCAATCCTAACAATCTTCTAGGTACAAGCCTATAAATACGGTTGGGCTTTCAATTTATTGCGGTAGAAACATTGATCTCTTTTATCTCTTTACTTTCTTTTTAATGATAGCTTCTTCTTCTGCTTCTTCTCTAGGTCAAGCTCAGCAGAATACGCGGAACAGGCTTCTTATCGCGTTATTATCGATTGGTTTAATACAGGGCGTAAAAATGTCGATATTTTTTCTGTGGAAATACTGAATCTCCTCGTTAAGATTTAGGTACTAATAAATTGGTGGAGTAGATTTTCCGATTTAACGGTTGATCGGGATAAAATACGACGGGAATTAATAATTAATTGAGCGAAAGATAAATGGTCGGCTCAGATCAATACCCTGATCATGCCTACGACAATCAGTCAGTCAGTCATCTGCCGTTTTCGCCGAACAAGTTCATCTTCTGGTCATGTTTCTTCTCTTCCCGCGTTACCATGGATTATAGTGTACCTACAGGCAGGCGCAAATTATTTACTCTCGAGACCACAATTAACCTACGATCATTAAATTCTAAAATCACTACCAATCGATTATTATAAATTGTGAAATTGATTAGAATGACGGAACAATTATTAAAGACAGTGATAGTAAATAAAGTCGTTGTTGTCTGCATAAAAAGCAACAGCGAAAAAATAAACACGAAAAAAAAAGTTAAACACGTATGAAGACAAATCGCTCTAATAAAGAAACCAGCAAGCGGGTACTTGTGTAAATGTAATGCCCCACTCCTCTAATCCTAGTTTATGGGGGCCGGCATAAATCTCTCAGGAGCAGAAACCGAAACGTCACGGTACAAGAGTTAAAAGCTGAAATTATAACGTCTTTAGATGGGAAAAATGTAGAGATTTGTAAGTCGCAGCGCCGGCAACCCTCCCGGCCTCGGGGCGTCCGCGTCGCCAGATTAGTGCCGCGTTCCGGGAGCGTCGGTCGCCAATCCCCGGATTTCGCGACGCTTCTCGTCCTGCATGCATATTTCATGCAGGAAGGACGTGCCGGTGCTGGTGCTGGTGCTGGTGCTGCCCGTTTGCACGCTCACCGGTCGCCCTCACGCCGGCTAATCAGCTGGCGGAGTTTTTTCGGGGAAAACGGGGAGGTGGGAGGCTTCATCAGGGCCCTCAAAATTTATGCCGAACTGTTGCCACGGCTGCATCAGATACATCATTAAGAAGATAAACGAGAAAGTTACAGCGAAGATCGTTCCATATTTTATGAACACTTTTCCATCGAGTCTTTTTTTTCAATATAAATCTCTCTACAGCCATTAGAAGCGCATCGAAGCGAAGAAAATGTTACTTTTAAGACTTGTTGCAACTCCTGAGGTGCGTTAGAAAAACGTCACCCCCAGTGTAAGAATAACTCCGACCGAAGAGTGGGTTTCGAACGATTATTAGTGTCAATTGCGATCTGGAGTGACGTTTTCGAACAAGCCCCTGGTCCCAAAATGTTGGGTGTTGATGTTAGGATTGCTTTAAGCGCTCGGTATATTTTCAAATTTAATTTTCCCCTTTAATTGGTGAAGGGTTACTGCCGCTCGGTACGTGCATACAGAGCTGTGAGACTGGTTTTAATCATGCAGAGGAATAGGTGTCTAGGGTTGTTTTGAGAATAAAACTTCCCACGGGATTGAGTCGTAAAAGACGTATGAGCTTTGTCTATAAATATAAAACTCCCTATACGTGCAGTTTCGTTCCAACTATAAAATTGAAATAAGTCTTAGTAATCGCGGTATGGCAGCGAGTTTATTATCAACGTGAAAAAAACGCATGCAAATTTATGGTTCTATTTAATACAGCGACCAGAAGAGTCTCCATTCAAATATGGACAGAAATAGCCAGACCGTCTCCAAGCAGCAAGTACCAGGGTAGCCTCAGTGGAGGAACTATATGCTAATAAATTCCCTTCCCGAGATAATAATAAAGACATAACAACTGTCGTCCCTCTCGAAATTTTTATTGTTGAAGGTCTGGAGCAGTAAACCAAATGTTCAAAGGAAATAATAACGTAATTCCAGTTTCTGGACGTGTCTATGCGAACAAACAAGTTTAGGGTGACGCGAGACGATTTCAGTCAGATATTTCGTTTTGGGGACTGGTGGCAAAACTCTCAAAAACTGTGCAGCTATGAATGAACGAGTGTCTATAGAAACTGGAGGTAAGAGGGCAAAATCGAGCAACAAATCGATGACTCGATCCTCCCTCCACAACACCAGCAGTCGGAGCGCTGATCCTCTGGGATTCGTTTCTGTAACGGGCAGGTAAAAGCTCCATTGTATAACGACTGAGCTAACCCAACTAACGCTAATTATGATCTTCCTAAGTCTAATGCCCAAATTGGGCATTACTAGGTACTGCAAGTACCTATAGTTCTTGCTTGAACATAATCAAATCAGGGACGTTGGAGTTGAAATGGTGGCTGACAGGGATAATAAGAGCTCGTCGTGCAGCAAGAAGTTTCGAGTGCATAGTTGACGTCGTTAGGGCGATAATTCCGTTTTGAGTCCCTTCGCCATTAGCCCCGCGCCCCCGCGTCGAAGGTATAAGGTGGAAGCGGAGGCTCGTTCACGACTATTACCAGCTCGGTTTCTTGCCGCCTGGAATTGATATTTCAGAGAATTGGAACTGTTATAGAGGTTCGTCCTTCCCGCGGAACGGACAGGAAGTTAATTGGATCCGCTAAATGGGATTAAATGCAGTTTAATTCCGGGGATGCTGTTTGCTCGCTTACCTTGTGCAGTTTTCTTAGCGGCGGTGTAAATTTAATAGGGCACCTTAATTAATTTGCTTTCTCGTATAATTTATTTGGAATATGTACACGTTATATACAGTATGTTTGTAATTTTCCGGTTTCCGGATTAATTAAGCTAGGATAGTGTGAGTGTGTCTGGGTAATTGAAGTCTGGGAGGATTTTGTAATTGAATTTTGCTATGTGTGTGCTCGTGCAGCCCCGAGGTGAGTGGGAGACGAAAATGTAGAGAGCTGTTTTAATAAATCATGTGTCTTCTAGCACGCTGACTTCAAAGTCTCGAGTATAAAATGAAAAAAATCGTCTCAGCAATCGGTACACCAGTAATTTTTTATAAATTTCTAACAACTCCAAAGTTGATCTTGAAGAAATGGCTGCATTCACAAGTTATTAAAATTGACTTCAAGAGTCTTTTTAAAATTAATAAACACGAGACGTCTGATATTTGGGAATCGAAATCACTGGAAGTTTGATATTAATTTGGTGATTATAAACGAGAAAAGTACTTTCGTATTAATTAACCGAGTTTTAGAGATTAAAGATATTTTTAGGTAATCGCGTTAAATAAACAACGATGGCGTTAAACATGAAATTTGATTCGTGAAAAAAGCAATGGTGGTCAGCTACTTCTTTATAGACAGATAAAGATAAAAATAAATTGAGATGATAAATTTACAAATTTAGGTAAAGTAGCTAGTAATAGGTGAGTGTTGATGGGTAAAACCGTCCATCGGATCAGTGTATGATTATATCACCTTTCGCAAATCCCTGGCCTATTATTTGCGCGTTCCTTGCGTGCGTTTCTTCCACCTCATCTTTTTACTTGTGCTGTCCACGTCATCTTTTCACTTGTCTCTTCACGTTAACTAAGGTCTGTGAATTTATACACGATATTTTTAGTAAAAAGGTAGTTGAGATTTTCACCTCAAAAAAATGATTTCTTTTCCACCTTTTTAATGAAACTAGGACAATATTATATGATATTACGTCAAACTGACATCAATAAAAACCACTTTTTCTCATTTTGGAAAACCACAACCCTCTCAGAAGTATCCAGTCGTCAAAAAAATGTAGAGAAAGAAAGCACTGTTTCACCTTCTTTAAGACTCGTCAGACTACCATACTGGACATTATTATGAGAGATATGCCTTAGCAATAAGTAACGCTAAAAAGTTTACGACACTTTAACTATCATATCGCGTAATCGGATCAACGAGAGCAGATTCGCTCAAGTTGTTCTCATTTCATTCAATCAAACCGACCTATCTCCTTCAATCTCCCACTGTAAAAATTCATTAAACTCTTCAGAAAGCGGGGGGCGTTCCGTCGTTTTTCAGCGTATAAAGTTCTTTCATCAGCGACCGAAGATTGAAACGCGATCGCACAGACAACGTTCCAGGTTGAGAGGAGGTGTAAATTTCGCACCGAAAGGGATCCGGGAGGACGCGGGACGCGGGAACGTCGCATCGTCACAATTGCTTATTTCATCGACCTCGCCGGGCCCGCAATATCTGACCGGGACCGTGAACGGGAAAATCGCACAGTTTTCGCAATCTAAAACCCGTTCCAATCAACAGGAATATGACCGGGAGTGGGCCGATCAATTTGTTCCTCGATCTCGTCGCCCGGAGAAGTCTACGTCAATTGTCTGCGCTCCTATTTAGAAAAGACGACAAATGTTATCCGAGTTCGCTTCCTCGGCTTCGACGTCCCGAATTTGCGGCTAAAAATAAGTAGACGGGATCTTTGTTGTTGTCTCCTGTGGTTTTTGGTCAAATTGACATCTGCGGGGTGAAGTAACGGACATGGAAAAAGACGCAAAGTGGGGTTGGTATGAGGACGCGTCTTAATTTTAGGGTTCATTAATTGAAGTTCCATCACCTTTTTTTTGTTTATCTGTAAATTTTTGATGAGATCGTCGATACGCGTATCTGCTTTATTCTTACAGGGAAAGAAAATTATTATCTCCTTTTAACTGGTGTAAGTGGAATGGTCTGCATGAATCGCAATAAATTAAACTCCCGTTTGAAATCGAGCGGTTGTAGCGACGACGACATAACACACACGACCAATTAACACTTCCCAAAAGTCGGAATCTAATTGAACGAAACGGGGCCAAGTTAAAATTGATAACGTCACGTTCCTCTCGTCTCGAGCCCGTTTCCCATATGGCCCCGTCTGGACAGGACGTGAGTTATTCCCGATGGCTCTCCAACGTTCAGGAACGCACACTGCGGCCGAGGGATGGAAATGAAGAGCGGCATTGTCTATCCGGGAACAATTGGCCGAATTGAATTTTTCCTCAAAGAAACCGCGGTAGATTTCGGGAGTCCGCTGACAGGTTGATTCATCTCGCCGGCACAATGGAGAAATAAACGAGAGCAGAGCGGTAAACGGCGATGCAACCTCAGCAAATTTAGGGAGGACTTGCCGGCTTTTAACTCGTGTATACTCACACTCACACACGAGGGAATCCCCCGCGCTCTGTTTCATAACGGCCGCGGCTAAAACAACTGGCACCAACACCACCACCGCGACCGAGATTCGCGACAAATTTATTAAAATGGGGCCTGATAATAAACTTTTATTGTTATTG
The DNA here is from genome assembly GCA_910589415.1 of Malachius bipustulatus. Lineage (NCBI taxonomy): Eukaryota > Metazoa > Arthropoda > Insecta > Coleoptera > Melyridae > Malachius > Malachius bipustulatus. Next base: position 17,879,519 of record OU342632.1, read on the forward strand.
CCCGTTTAAATAACCAGTTTACCTGCGACTGGACCGGAACGTGGAGATTTGGGCCGTGTTTCATTTCAGATAACTAACTAAATAGAGTTTTTTCGTTGCCAAAAAGTTTAACTGGTTCTAATTAAATAAATAAAATACATAAGAGAAGTATCACAGCGGAAAATTTCATTAGACATATGTTATGTACAGTGTAAAAGATTCACGTTGAAAGGTTCGTCTATAAAGTAATCTCAAACTCAATTAGTCAATTCTTTATCTTCTCGCTTCGCTTATGTTTCAATACTGAGGATTCTCCTTATGCAGTTTGATTTATATATCCAATCCGAGGTGGTAGGAATGTTTTGGCTAACGCGCTCTGACTGCAAAAGATTGGGACACTTGAATGGTCGCCATTTTCGTTGTTAGAGTGCACCTAGTTTTTATTTACCTACCTACGTCCAGTAACTATCAACCGGTAAATAAAAGGTCAAGCGGCAACACTCCGTGGAAAAGTTCGATTTCGAAACCCGAGCAAAAGGAGTTGATTTTGAAAAAGTTAAGGAACCACAAAGTCAGTGGTGTTTTACAAGCGAGAATTAAGGGTGAAATTCGAGTGAAGTTTTAATACCTAGCAGCTGCAGTCAGAGCTACAGAGAGGAAATTACCAGGTCCAAGTAGTAAGTCGATAAAACCAACACGTATAGCTTCACTTTATTATTATTTTTTATTATTATCGTCACCTGTTGAGACTAAATTAATTAATCAGATCAGGTACCGTTAATGCCCTACTCCACAACCAAAAATAGGTTGTGGTAGGTTTAATTAGTCAGGTTGTACAAACTAAGATAGCATGTCGTTTAATAAAAAAATCTACACGCCCCCTAAATTTTTTAGATGTAAATTTGTCGTGAGTGGGTCATTGTGACACTTCCACTGCTACCTAAGGTTTATTGTCGCTCACATCTAGTCGTGCTAGTGCTAGTGCTAGTGCTACATTAACCCCATCAGGTCAGCCTCTTTGAGGGAGATGACTATCTTGACCATTGGTATATCCATGTTCTCCGGTGTGAGGAAGTCTCTCCTTGTAGTCTGGTTTTTCCATAGCGGGACACTCGCGCATAGGATGTGCTTTGCTATTTCATCATCCTCCAAGCATAGGCGGCATTCAGCGCTGATCACTAAACCCATCGGGTGATGGTTCAGCTTGCAGTGGCCTGTATATAGTGCTCTCAGTTCTTACTTGTTAGACTCCAATGGTTCTTTGGTCCTTTTTTTCGACATGTCCTGCGCAAAAGCCTTCCAGTGGACCAATCTTGGTAAGTTTTGTCAGTGCTGGATTACTTTCCTCTTAGCCCAGTTGATCAGAGTTGATCAGGGAATCCAGATCATAGTTAATTCGTTGCTTTTGCTAGGGCATTCAAGTTTAGTTGACAGTTCCAGAGCAACTTGGACTTGCAGTGGGGGCTTTTGAGCCGCTTGGCTGTCTGAAAATATCTTTATAGATCGTCTTGGACAATACATCAATTTCTGCATCTGCGCACAGAGTTCTGTGGAATGGATTTCGGCCTGCAAAATGGTTGCATGAAGGCCCAGGCTCGAGAAGACTCTCTACACGTCCCAGCTTCATTTTCTGTGGATGTCTTGGATCCATCTCTGAGATCTGCTTTTAGGGGTTCATTTCTATTGTCCTCCCATACGTCTCTTCCCCGGAGAAGAGCAGAGCGCTTCACGATTGTCTTCGGCATTATGGCCGAAGGCATACCCAACATTCTATGTCATCCAGTAACCTGATTCGTTCCAAGTTATAACCCTGTGGCAAGCTTCTTGCAATCTAAGGAATTCTATATGTAGTCTTTTCTCTCTCTAAGTAAACATGGATAGGTGGTAAGCCCAGTAGGATTTCCGACGGTGTGGTGTTAATACCACCAGCGTCACAGATCGCCAGACAAAATTGTCTCTGTGAGCTAGAGAGCTTTGTTTTGGCTGACGTACTGGCCTTTTGACCACCATACGCAATCAGAGGTCTGACGGCTATCATTATATAAAGTCAGTATGTTTGTTTGGGTCCAATTCCCCATATTCTGCCACAGATCCTTCTACATGGCCACAAGAAGAGTTTGGCTCTGTGTATTACTCTTTCCAGATGGGAGTTCCAAGTAAACTTTTTATCAACTTCCAGCTACTTGGCTTCCTCTTTAAATGGAGTGATTTCTCCCAGAAGAGTTGGGAAGGGTTAATCGTCCATTCTCTTCTTTCTGGAAAATAGTACTGGTACTATGACAGTTTTACGAGACTACGTTTTGAAGGACCGTAGAAATGGTCACTTCAGATTTTCCTTTCACTAGAATGATCAAGTCATTAGAAAACGCTTGGACATTGACACTCCATTGTGAGAACTGCTCAAAGGGAGAGGATTACTTCTTGCGGCTACCTCCTCGAAGGCCTTTAGTTGATATTCTTCCCTCCCTCCCATTGATGTGGTTATAGCTCTGTTTCCAAGCTATTGCGGATCCAGCCACTTGTGACTGATGAAATCCCTTTTGAGACAACTGCCTTATAGAGCAATTCTGGTCTCTATTTTATTCTCCGCAGTCTCCTTTTTGTCTTGAGACCGATCTTTGCTCACAAGATTGTTGAGAGCAAAGTCGGTTGACTTTCCATCAGTCTGGTTAGGGATACTAGCCTGCATTCAGTGGGTGACTAATCAACGCACAACCCCCTGATGTATACGCATCCCCTAAATAGTCCCCTAAAAAAACAATTAATTAATGAAATAATACATAAAATATATTAAATAATTTTTTTTTTTTTTGATTTTTCAACAACAAAAAGGTATGCCAAAAATAAGAAGGGTTCCAGGCTCATGTTCGGAACAAATTATAAAAGATAATTCGCATAAAACAGAGTAGGTACGTAGAAAGCTGTTGTAGATTCTAAATAAAACGTTATTGGAGATTTTAATTATTCAATTATACCACCCCAGAGCCTACTAGAACTTATACTTCTTCCAGCATAAACCCCTAATTGTTATTTCATCCATTTAGGAGTTCTTTTAATCGTTCCATCGTGTGGTAAGATAATTCACTTGTTGTTAAAAAAATAAAATAAAATAAAAATAAATTAACCGTTCTCATCATCAACCAGATGTACGGCCCACGCTCTGCACCCTACACTCCACAGCGTGTACTCGAGTGAAGAGAAGAGAAGAGAAAGACGCCAAAAAAAAAGAACTTCCGAATGAAAAAGCGAGATAAAAATGCAACATATTCACGTGGAATCCCATATAAATAACGTGAGGGTGTCGTGATATTTACCCTGTTGGCTGTTTCCATAGATAACCCGGGGAGTTTCATACACCTGGACGTGCTAAGGGTTGATTTACACTCTTCGCCCGGCTCGGGATTAGCCCGCAATGAAAACCTCCCACCCGCAAGGGCCCGATCGCACAATGGTAATGTTGGCGATTATTTATTTTCCGATTCTTTTATCGCGACGACCTCCCCAATAAGCCGACTTTATATCCCCTAACCGGGACGTTCCGGGATCGTATTAAATTGTATGAATAAACCGCCGTATAACGACTGTAATTGCCTACAATGCGGCAAGGATAATGGAAAAACTCCGGGGCTTATTGTTGTCCCGGATCCTGCTGGATCTCTCTCCCGCCCGCGCGCACACATGCACACGCAACGAGAACCAGAGTCTCCCGCCGCCGATACGTTCATTTCGTTTCGTCTCGTCTCGTCTCGTCTCGTTCTATATTCCGCCGGGGGATCCTACTCATGATGTTCGTTATTCGTTTCAAGATCTGGTTTTATCTAGTTGAAGTTCAAGTAGAAATCGACGCTGCGCTTTGAATATAAATGATGCCTCTCCTAAACATGTACGTACTGCTTGCTACTCCTTCTGCTCGGCTCGATCTAATACTTTGGGAGGATATGCTCCGGTTCTCTTTCATTTCATCACTGACGATTCTATCTTGGTTTTGGTTAGTTGCTTGCCGTTGTTTTATTTGGGAACTTAAACTGGAAGCTGCTTTGTTTGTTAATAGCCGCATCAGGTTTAGTTCTGCGTTCTGGTGTTTCCTCCATGGCACTCTTGACCGATAGCAATAGGAGAGATGCTCTTCTGGACATTTCGCTTCATCTTGATTAAGTGATTTTAATTCAACGATTTTTGTGAGGGCGCCAGGCCTCTTGATGTCAGTTATTTATATCTTCTGGCTGTCGAGGAGGTTGGCCTTTATTGTCTATCAAGTGAACCGATCGGATTAATAACAAGGCCTCTTCCGAGATCTTGGCCCGCCGGCGAAGGCGGGCCTTTAGTCTCCATCCTCAGTAGATACCTCGTCAAAGTTGAAATTTGTTATCATTTGTTTTTTTGTTACCATTTTTCTATGATGCTACACGGCTGCTTTCCAAATCAACTACTCTGGCTCGGGTTTCAAAATCGAACTTTTCACTAGAATGTTGCCGCTTGAACTTTTATTTACTTGTCGTATAGTTACTCGACGTAGGTAAGTAAAAGTTAGAGGTGCCTCCTGACATGGAAATGACAACCATGTGATTTATCCGAGTTTGCCAGTCTTTCTGCAGTCAGCGTTATAGTGAAAAATTCAGCTAGCGTATATAAGCAAATTTCACCGCGGTGGTTATTTCTTCGACCTAGTCGTTCAAAACGCTTAATATTTCGCTTAAAGATTAATTGCGCAGTGTTTCATAGTTGGGCAATTTTATTAACTCCAGCTTATTGTGAAATATCATTTATATCATAATAATATCATTTTCTTCTGCAATTAATAGTTTCTCGCATCGATTGTGAAAGATGTAATTTATTTATCGTTTCTCGTTCTGTTCAAAATCAAATAATTGTGCAAAAAATACCGCAACTATCCTGGCTCCACCACATCATATTTGCGTTTTTTGCTTTGCTGAATTCTTTTAAACAATTATCTGCCCAAAAATTAGATTTTTTCTGGATTTTTTTGCCTGTCAAACCGGACATGTAAAAAACAATTCGAGCTGACCGGACTTTGCAAAAATTGAATTTTCGGGATGACCGGATTATAGCTGACCTAACCTCTTCTTGGGAAGAATCTAGGTACACTTTACTAACTTTGCAATCTCCGAGCCGCCACTGATGAAGCGTCATAAAATTTCAGCAGTGCATTCTGATTCATCAAGCAACGCTGAATTAATTTATTGCAGTTAATTGACAAAAGAGGGGGTCATTTTTGTCACACTTTAAGGTTCAAGCATCTTCCAGGGTTGCGATGCAAATTGTACCACCTCTCAGTACTATCTTTCATCTACTTCCCTATACAACAACATTCCTGAACTCGTCTCTCTCTCTCTCTCTCTCCAGTCGCCACCCATTAAACTGCCCCAAATCCTAGTCACGGCACCAAGCGTTCCCTTGCATTATACCTTTAATAGGGAGATAGGTGGTATACAAGATTAGTCAAGATTTGTCTTAATGAATGGTGGGAGGAAAAAAGCCTTCATTGCTTGGGCTGCTTATTCATTTTTAATAAACAAATAACGTGACCATAATCAGTGGCGTAGCTTCAGATTTGGGGCCCCCCCGCCAAATATTTTTGACGGGCCCCCACTTAAAGTTTTCTTCATTGGTGGTTCGTGATTTCAAAAATTAAATTTTATTAGCATATTGTATATAATCAATAAGGTGGACCTCCGGGCGGTTTGGGGGGTATGGAGTATCCCCCAAGAGTAAAGGGGGGTTCGGGGGGGGGGGATCCTTTTTCAGGGAAATTTCAGAATAAGTAATTCCATTTAGGAAAAAGTACTAATTTTTTACAAGCTTACTAATATATTAGCTTTTAGAATTTTTGTCTTTTAATTTATTAGGAGTTAGGTTCTTTGATGAAAGTATTATTTTTTTTAAAGATTTTTATAAAAAAACGAAACGCACCAGAAGCCCTTTGTGGGATGCCCTACAAAATAACTAATACATCACAGTAAATAAACACCATACAGCACACCGAAAAAATTATCAAAATTTAAAAATAAAAAGCATATTATGCATAATAAATGCATTCATTAAAGAATAACAATAACGTTTTTCATTAATAATAGATAATTTATTCACAGGGAGACCTTCAAGTCTAAATTGCAAGTCTTGAAATTACCTTTTGTATATTTGATTTGACTTTTTCTGAATTTGAATTAACAAGGTATAAAATAGCTAGATACTATAATATTGCTAAAATAATTTTATTTATAAGCACAAAAGTAAGATTAATATCAAGTCGTAATATGAATATAATAATTTGACACATGAATAAATATTTATAGTAAATACATATTATGTACCTCAATAATTAATTAACTATTCACGATTCTTCACAAATAATTAAGTGTCTTTTCAAAAAAAAAAAAAAACGCAACACAAAAGCGCACGAAGTAGCCACTTCACTATATTTACTATGTAAATAACAAAAAATAAACTTTAAAATGTATAATAAAAATAATATAGAAAATAATTTAAAATGTATAAAAAAAGCCGTTTGTAAACTGTAAACACAGACTGTACGTTCCGTACAGACGAAGATCAACTAAACTGGCAAAGTAGCAAATTCGGTTCATCGGCAGTTGTGAAACTTTAAGAAAAATATAACAAAGTAGCAATAAAACCAACAGATGTTGATATTTTTAAGAAATTTACTGCCCTTTGTGGCCCAATCATAAGAAATCTATTAGTCATGCCAGAATAGATTATTTGTGAATTTATTTATTTATTTCTTGAAAACTACTTCAAATATTTTTGCCACATTACTTATGTATAGTCTTAAATTAATTGTATTTAATAAGAATTAAAATTAAAATAAAAAAAATTAAAAAAAAATTAACTAAATCTAATTAATAAAGTGTACCTTATTAGGTGAAAGTTTTTTAAGCGCAAGAGGTTTTTTCTAAGTAGAAATTAATTCTTTAGAGCTCCGGGCTCCGGGCTCCGGGTAGTGTCCGAAAAGTGCTACAGAAAATCTGTTCCACTTTAGCGAGACATCAATAGATACTTCAATCATTGACAATTTCGAAAATGATTCAGAATAATAAGTATAATCAAAAAAGTTATGATAAAACAAGTGCCGAAAATGAGTTTGATTTTCTACACTTTGACTCCTACAGTTCTGAGTAGCCCCAACCCCCGAACAATTCTATAGAAAAATTCTCTTCTACTTTCCAAGGACCGAATAGTTTCATATTAATAATTATTAATTTTCAATAAATTGCGAAAATGATTGTCAATGATAATGTAATTGAGATAACTTTTCATTGCATCAATTAGTTTTTTTATAATAAATGCAATATTTTTACTTTTATGCAATAATAATTTGCAATAGTATTTATGCAATTTTTTCAAGAGTTTAATTTTTTTACAAAAAATAATTACATCAGATATAGGTATTATATGAATTGTGAATGAACCACCTGTTTGTCTGCGCCGCCCGCCGCCCAAATGTTAGACACTTTACCATCATCTTTCAGTCTATAATAGCTATTTTTATTACTTTGTTTTTTGTTTGCTATGCACCCTTGTCCTTAATCGGGAACAGGTTTAAATTTTATGATTGGTTTCGTATTATACTCTACATATTTGTGTTGTGGACTTGTGGTGGTGAGGTGACTGAAAGAAAGCGAAAGCACTGAAAGCACATATCACATTCCATTGCCGCTCTTAGTTAGCCCATGCTGGAGTAATAAAATAACACGGATGATTTCATATATAATCATTTTTTGTATTATATATTATAATCATCCTGAGATTACAATAGGACCAGAATAACTTCGCCTCTGGTTCTGAGAATTACTGTTGAAGATGGGTGGGTTATATTAGAAATGTACTGTATTCGTCATTACTGGCATAATTTCAAGCTTTATTTATTATTTATTGTTGTTTCTCAATTCGTAATATAATTATTAATGTCGTCAGTTGTCAGTTTAAATATGCTTAAGAGTAATACTTATTTGATTTTTTGATTTGGGGCTCTTTGGGCCAAGCCGGGGTCCAGAGCTCAGGGCCCCCTTGACGTCGGGCCCCCCCGCGGCCGCGGGGTTTTGCGGTACTGTAGCTACGCCACTGACCATAATGTGGTATTAGGTATCTTTATCATCCTGATAAAATTATAATTTTTAACTCTTGCAGGGCTGCTGATATTTGACTTTTATCTTGCATTCCTTGCCCATCCCTCATCTGTTCTCTGTTTGTCTTTTTTGTTTTGTAAACTTCAACAGATTAATTAATTATTAACAACAAATACGCTGAAATATTCATTTAGTCATCTATGAAGTACAGCCTCATATACGTTCCAGCAGGCTAGTCGCAGCTAATTAAACGTACAATAACGATAAAAGTATATTATCGGGCTTGATATAATAAATTAGTCAGGAATCCCGGTGGCGCGGCAGCGGTGGCGTCGGCGGTGCCAGTGGCCATTGTTTTCGCCGCGGCCGTTATGAAATAGAGCGCCGGGGATTCCCTAGTGTGAGTGTGACTGCACGAGTTAAAAGGCAAGTTCCCACTATTAAATTTGCCGAGGATGCATGCATCGTCGTTTACCGCTCTGCTCTCGTTTATTTCTCCATTGTGCCGACGAGATGAATCAACCTGTCAGCGGACTCCCGAAATCTATCGCGGTTTCTTTGAGGAAAAATTCAATTCGGCCAATTGTTCCCCGTTAGACAATGCCGCTCTTCATTTCCATCCCTCGGCCGCAGTGTGCGTTCCTGAACGTTGGAGAGCCATCGGGAATAACTCACGTCCGGCCCAGACGGGGGCATATGGGAAACGGGCTCGAGACGAAAGGAACGTGACGTTATCAATTTTAACTTGGCCCCGTTTCGTTCAATTAGACTCCGACTTCTCTGGATAAGTGTTAATTGGTCGTGTGTGTTATGTCGTCGTCGCTACAACCGCTCGATTTCAAACGGGGGTTTAATTTATTGCGATTCATGCAGGCCGTTCCATTTACACTAGTTTGATGAAATTTTTACCAGTTAATGGAGGTCATAATTTTCTTTCCCTGTAAGAATAAAGCAGATACGCGTATCGATGCTCTAATCAAAAATTTACAGAAAACATTTCTTGGATTTTACTTAGAAATGAAGTAATGGAAGTGACAGTTTTAGGGCGTTTTTTTGTCATTTCTATAGCTATCTCGCTTGCAGTCAATGTAAGGCAAAAAAAGGTGATGGAACTTCAATTAATGAACCCTAAAATTAAGACGCGTCCTCATACCAACCCCACTCTGGGTCTTTCTCCATGTCCGTTACTTCATCCCAGATGTCAATTTGACCAAAAACCACAGGAGACAACAACAAAGATTCCGTCTACTTATTTTTAGCTGCAAATTCGGGACGTTTTAGGATTCAAAAAATGCTTTAAATTTCGAAAATTGCACGATTTTTTGTTCACGATCCCGTTCAGATATTGCAGCTTCGGTTACGTTAAATAAAATACGTAGATGTGATGAGAGTAGGGGGACTCCCCAGCATCCCCGGATCCCTCTCCCTCTTAGTGCGAAATTTACACCTCCTCTCAACCTGGAACGTTGTCTGTGCGATCGCATTCCAATCTTCGGTCGCTGATGAAAGAACTTTACGCTGAAAAACGGCGAAACGCCGATCGCTTTCCAAAGAGTTTAATGAATTTTTACGGTAGGAGGATGAAGGATAAGTCCTGTCGGTTTGATTGAATGAAACGAGAAGCTTCTTGAGTGAATCTCTCACTGAGTTCGGTTCGCGATGCGCTCAGAAGAGGGAGAAGTTCTTTCAATTTTAAGAGGATTCTGATTGAGGGCGAAAAAGGCTCTCTCTCTCTCTCTCTCTCCCTCTTTTTGCTGTATACCTTCATAATATTTTTCCGTGTAATTAGAGGATTAATAATATATCAGTCCGTAAAGTTAAGTTTTCTTAACATATTTTTTAGAAAATTCTATTTTCGTTTTCAATTTCGACAACGCCGTCTTTTAACATGTCATTCCAATCTTTTAAGAGCTTTACCAATCGATTATTTCAATTCGACCATTTTCATTTTATAACCTCAAAGAGAGCTTCAATTTCAGAAATAACTTATGGTAATGGTGAATTTGTTACCAGCTACATCAACTACTCCTTGAGGGACGCCATTTTGTTGGAGGCATAATGCTGAGGAGATTTCCATTGCTTGTTAATATTTATATGATAGTTAAGTATGACGTCATAGTGGTCTATGTTTTTTATTATTATTATTATTATTCAATAGTGACGTATAATAATAATTATAAGGTGAGCTATAATCAAATCTCGGTTTCGTGAAACAATCGCCGAGTCCGTCGTCACTCGTCATACAGTGTGTCATTACGCATTTACATCCATCAAAAGGCGAAAAAAAGCAACACGCATGCAGGCATCGATTTCCCGTTGACGTAATGAAGTTATTCAGTACATGAATAAAACACTAGACGGCGTCCCACATACACAATATCTGAATTCGATTATCCCGCACCTGATTTGAATAGTTATTACCGCGGTGGATACAAGACGCATTACCTGCCAGCGCGGGACTGGCGTTTCCGTAATTCATCCACGTCATCATTTAGCCATTAATCGCAACATGCGGTTCGTAGCCACCTTAGATTAACGCTATCGCGCTGCACCGCTGGTTACCGGATTAGACACCTTGTCTTTCTTAATTAATCTGCAATGTCGACCCGCCGGACGGGACTAATGTCACCCACCAGTCACCCAGTCGCCACCGTCGCCAGTTACCTACCTATTCCTTAGGTGCACGACGAACTTTGTTCTCTCTGTTAGTTAATTTAATTCTAAGTGCACGATAACTCTCTATACCTACCTAATGCAAGTTTCAAGTTAATTGAGTTTAGGTATAATAGTACTCGATTCAGTTAATTATTATTATATTATTTAAGTTTGAAATTTCTATTATATTATATTCGTGATCGTTATCCCATAAATTACAACCAGAAGTTAATTATTATTAATAACCTTCCTCCCTACACTTAAGTGCATAAGTACATAAATTCCAATTAAACTTGATGGTAATGTTGATTGGTAGTTAAGATAAGTTTAAAGCAATCTGATTGGTCAATAAATAATTATAGCGCTGTCATATTTATAGCACCGCGCATTAACCAATCAGGTTTCTTGGATGTTAATAAGTAGTTCGCTTATTCCGATTATAACCAATCCATATCCACTATTATTACCTATAATAATAATAATTAATAAATAAAAAAAGACACTCACTTTGAAAAACCAAAAGAGTGAATATCGCAAAGCCAGGTAGTTGCATCTTCAATCCCAGATTCACGTCATGTCTCACAACAACGATTGTCTAATAACTCATAATTTAAAAAGGAGTCAATATTAATAATTATTAAACAAAAATTACATTCATCCATTTTTTTAACAACAATTATTATTATTATTAATAACACCGAAATCTCTTTATGAATCACATAATCAGCAAGTCTTTACATAAACAGCAGCAGTCCGATAAATAATTGAGAAACATCCCTTTTAAAATTTCATTTCAAGCTACCCTTTCGTAGCGCCAGCGCTATAAAGTTCGCGTTAATTTCAGGGGAGAGTTATATTATTTGTTGGCGCAACCCTCCAAAAGCAGAGTTCGCGGTAAACTAAAACTAGGCGGGATAACAGGGAGAAGTTTCTTGCCGTGCCATTGGCGGATAATTTTCGGTCCGCCGCGCAGGCGCCGCGATATATGCAAATTGAAATAAAGGAACTCGTTTGGACAATATAATAATTTTACGTGGGTACCTAAATATCGAAAGCGGCTACGTCCTTGGTACTTGCTGTCATAAAAATAAGAAGAGTCGTGACTAGTTACTCTATACTAAAAGCAGCTACTGTTTAATTTATATATTTTTAGGTAGGATATATTGATAATAATAATAATTATTATAAATTAATGTAGGTAATATTAATAATTGTTATTAAGGTCGGTTAAATAGTCACCTAATAATTATTTCCCTATTGGAAATCTTGAACTTATTTCATAGTAGGTTGATTTTATTTTTTATGGAAAAATCTGCCTCAAAGAATTTTTTTTTTTTTATTAATTTTCACATTTAGATTGAATAATGAGATATTTTCTAAAAATCAGCCAACCTCAAGGTTTCGGAAAAAAAAATTATTATTTTTTTCAAAGACGTATTCAACGACAGTGTTAATAAATTATAGGAAAATATTCAAAATTAAAGTAAATTTATGAAATAATTGATTGAAACAAAACAAATCTCTATTAAATTTCCATCAATACATGAAAAACGACTTGTAGTAAATTTAAAGTGAGAGCACTCACCACATGACGTCATCGCTTGTGCTTAGAGTCTGAGCTTACGCTAGAGTAAATTATAAAATAGACACTTATGAAACAGTTGACAGTTGAATTATTTCAAGGAAATATTAGATAGAGTTGTCAGTGTTAATAATATTTCTTTAAATTAAAAGAAATTGAAAATCAGAATTTATTAAATTTTGCGAATTTGAACAAAAAACACCGTACATGATCTTTTATGTATACTTTTTTATGTACACCTTGAAATATACTACCTGATATAAAACATCAAATTTAGACCGCAAATTTTGAAACAATTCCTTCTCTTTCAGAAATTTTACAAAATCAAATTGGCAACAATGCTGACAGTTGTAACTGACAGGAGAGGATAGGCAACAATAAATACACCACAACTCCGTTTACCGGTGATTGAAATTTAGTGACGAATGTTTTTCTGATGTTTATCCCGAATATAAAATAATGTCTGCACCAAATCAAACGGATAATCAATCGCAAGTGCAATACCTGCTCAACCAGCTCACCCTCGCCCGCAGAGAGATCAACAATCTCAGGTAGGCCACCGCTTCCAATAATAAACCCTCTAACCTCACTTCGATTTCAGGCAGCAACTCAAAACCCAAGTGCTCGTCTACAAGAAGGAGATTCACGAGGTGAACCAGAAACTGGAAAACTGGCAATGCTCGGAATGCAGGAACAGACAGAACGCGTCCCACGAAACGTCGCAGGAGGACCGGGAACGGCCGTTCGCCGTCAACTACATCGGCACGATCTACACCGACTTCCCTGAGAAACGGGGCACCCCGAGACAGACCGGGATCTGCTCCAACGCGACCGCCAAGCTGACTTTGAACAATGAAACGTTCACCAACCCGGAGCACGCTCTGGAGGGCCTGCAGGAGTACTCCCACATGTGGGTCCTCTTCCACTTCCACAGGAACAACGCAACCCACGTGCGAGCGAAAGTGGCCCCGCCGCGGTTAAACGGAGCGCGCACGGGTGTCCTGGCCACCCGCTCGCCTCACCGGCCCTGCCCGATCGGGCTCTCCCTGGTAAAGATCGAGGGAATCTCCCAGAGCACGGTCTATTTCAGCGGGGTGGACATGGTGGACCGGACGCCTGTCCTCGACATCAAACCGTACATCCCTCAATACGACAGCCCGTTTGATTGCAGGAACGGGGGAGGTTTGATCCGGGAAGCGGAGACTTTGAACGGGCCCGCTTCGGCTCAGCCGTCGACCTCGAGGCACCCCCAAGTGGAGATCGTGACCTCGCGGGTCGAAAGTTTGAATATAAACACGAGAGAACTGGACGGGGAGGAGAATCGAAGGGGGGATGTTGTTTTGGGGGCCGCCGCCGGTAACCACAATTCAAGGTACCCTTTGGAGGAGTCGTTGTACAACAGGTACCTTAATGAGAGCCGATTTTTTTTAATAATTTAAATAAACGAGTCTTTCTTCACAGATCCAATTCGAGGATAGGTGAGCGTGAAGCGCCAGACGGGGAAGAAGAAGAGCCTCCTCAGGCTGCAACAAACCAGCCGGCGGTCGCGAATGCAAGGAACGATATCGTCCGGGTGCCTCCTTGGTTGGATTCCCCGGCGGTGTCTCTTCTTTCTGTTACTTTCAAGGATAGGGCTTTGGAACAATTGAGGGTGCTGGGGGACGAGGTGAGTCTCTCCTGATGTTTCGGTTGTTCGTTGAGATGATTTTGAATGAGATGAGAAGAAATAATAAAGTGATGATTTTGCAGGGAGAAGAGAAGAAGAGGATCATAACGAACGTTTTGAGAGAAGATCCCCGTTCAGTGTATCTGAGGCAGCGCTGGAGTAGCCATTGCTATGTCTTCAGGATAGCCGAGCTGTGCGTCTCGTGCAAGTTTAATGACAGCACGCACGAGGTGGTTGTCTACCAGGTGTTCCAGGGAGAGACGGCCAATGTTTCAGAGCAGTGTGACGATTCACCTTAAGAAGCTATTTTCACACTGATCAGTTATACGACCAAATAGTTGCTTGAAAGCAAAGCATTTAGAGACCTTGAATGTGATGGGACGTTGCGAGTTTTGGTATAAGAGCAGAGCTGGCAATGTTTTATTTATTTATTCAAGGTTAGTGGAATTTTTTTCTAAACAAAACAAGTTTTCAGGATTTCGCATAGTTTGCTTTAGTGGAACTGAAACTATAAAAATAAAATGGCTTTAATCGTCTCGGCTAAGTATAGGTTATTGGAGTTTTGTTAGTGATGTAGTCGTTGTTATTACTATTTTTGTGGTTCTTCTTTTTGTAATTTATTTTTCTATTTGTCCGAGATTTTATTGTTTATTGGTTTATTCGTTGATAGTAAACAATACTATTAGTGATAGTGTTAGTGATAATAATAAATTATTATGAAGAGGAATATTTAAGCATCCTAAATCCTATTACTCTAGGAGCTATTTCTTTGCATAAATTCTTAATCTTAAGAGCCTTTTTCATTAATCAAAACTATATTACGATGGCAGTAAGATTTAATATTTTTTACACTACTTAACGAGTCGTTAGGTATCATTATATATCGCTTTTCGAATATGAATGAATTATTGAAGTAGGTGGATACAATTACATAATCGTTCATTAAACGTCTAATTGAATCTTAAAACAGACTTCAAGATTTAATGAACTGCTGTTTCATCAAAGACGTATAAATATTTCCATTATAAAAGAGTCATTTCAACATTACTCCTCATTTTTTATTATTAATTATACTCGTTTCAGTTTTCTCATTGTGGCATAAGTTAATCAGATTATAAATAGCTCAACCGAGCGTTAAGCTTGAGAAACTTTTAACGAGCTTCGCATCCAGTTAGTTACTGTTTTAAATTTTTGTTATTAGTATAGTTTGTGTTATGTTTAACGAGTCATTAGTAATAAAATGATTCTAGATTTAAAAAATCAAGGGCCGGTTGTTCAAACGTCAATTTTGAGATAATTACTGATTTTAAATTGTAAATTTTGAAAATACGGCGAATATAATTAATGATCTTGTATTTTTAATCAATAATTAACTCTTCTTAAAGGGAACAGAATCCATTTTCAGCAATATCAGACCAATGGTTCGATAATACAGGGCATTTTAAAATCAGTAATTATCTGAAAATTTTTAATTAACGTTTGAACAACCGGCCCTAGGTATAGGAAACATTAATTATTGCTGCAAAAGCAAAAAATTTAAGCCCCAGGCAGTAAGACCCATTAAGCTAACAAGCAGATTTATGGTAGCCTTTTTAAATCTAATATCGATGTCAAATTACTTTTAGTAACATTTTTGTAGTCACTTCTATGCCAATAATCACTAAATTGCTAAATTTTCCACTTTTCTAGAAAGGACCTAAGAAATTTTCACGTTAATTTAATGAGCCTTGAAAAAAATTAAATATTAATTATTTGGAAGTTATTAAAAATTTTTACAGTTTTGGCTTTGAGACTATCAAGTGAGCTGAAAAAAAATTAAACAAAATCTTGCATAGTTTCAAAAATATAGCATTTTGTGATTTTCACAGTTCATTTTCTCAATCAATAAAAATCACTCTGGTTAGGATATCTTCTTAGGACGAAATAAATTTTTAAGTCAGCAGAGAGCCATGTTTTTTTGACAAAGCAATAATAATTTTTTTCCATATACCAACTTTTCGATGAAAATTATATTTAACACGTTGACGACGGAACGAGCCCAAAACGGCTCGTATCGGTTATGTCTGATGTACGGCATACAAATCGTGCATCCTTCACCAACTTACGACGCTCATAATTCCGCTATCTCTTACCACACCGCGCCGTTGAATGTAGCTATGGATAGAGCATAACATGAGTATGACGTGGGTACTGCGAACAGCGTGCGGGCCTTTTTCGCGCCGTTCCGTATACAAGTTATATTTATTACTTATATACGGTACGGGACTTTTCTGGCCCGTTTCTCGGTCTTTTTCATTTGAGTTTTAGTATGATATTGACCATAGATGAACATATTAGTATAGTTATTAATATAATTAATAGTTATTAATATTAATAACATATTAGTGTAGTTTCTTAGGACTTGGCTGTGTAATTTAAAGCTCAATAAATTCTATTCTATTCTATTCTATTCATAGGCCATAATTATAGTTGTTTATGAGTCTGTACATCATTTTTTTTATATGGAAAGCCGAGGTAAAAGAATTGTAAAGCCGGTATTATTTTAATTTTTCCCCAAAATACACGATACGGGCCTTTTAAGGTTCGTATTCAAATTTTTCTCTTATAACAACGATACGGGACTTCCAAGACCCGTCCTGACGCAACCGAATGTTCTCTTGTACCTAACAATGCGGTACGTTACCGGCTTGCATGCCTTAGTTCCGTATTTTTCGGATAGATGACACTACACTCATGCTTTGCATCCGAGCCTTAAAAGGCCCGTACCGTAAATTAAAATGTATCGGTACGTGCCCTTAAAGGCCCGTATCGCTCGAATGAAAACACCATAAACATCGCTGCCGTCGTCAACGTGTTAAAAACTCTTCTGAATGAATATTAAAAAAAAAATGAGAAACTTTATAAAGGATGTCTCAATAATAATGGAAAACTTTAATAATTGATCTTTTTCTATTGAGCTCTGACAGTCAAATCCGAAACTTAAAAACCTGTCTGTAACTATTGAAAATTTATCACCATTCGATAAAATTATATTGGAAGGCTAGTTCAAAAAAGATGAAAGTTTGACCGACACAATTTCTATTTTTTTTTTTTTTTTTAAGTTAAAGTTGAAAATTTAGATGGACCAGTGGTGATATATTCATAGACACCAGAAAAATTGACTGGCAGGGATGTAAATTAATTTTTCCACTCTTGTTTGGCCCACGTTTAGTTACAAAGCAGGTCTTGATGATACAGTGTCTTATGGTTTTCCTCTTTTGTCCTCTTTCTGTGGGTAAAAGGACATATAAGTCAAAACATTTAACTTTACAGAGGAGACCCATATAACTGTTTTTCTAAGCAGTAAATTAATCACAAGTAATGGAAAAGCTTTTCGTGTAAAGAACTTTTTTGACAAAAGAGGAATTTGATTTGAAAAATAACACCGACGTTTGATAAAATTTGATGATCATTTTTGAGAAACACAATATTTGACAAAAGAGGAAAATCAAGAGAAATACTGTGTTTATTTTATATTTGAAAGACATACAAACATTTGTATCATCTACCTGCTACTAGTCCAACTTAGGGAACCTGTGTTACCGCTTACTAGGGTAGCGCATTCTCATTCTCACAAAAAGTTGGGAATGTCAAATTTGACTTCATAAACGTCAGATTTTCTATGAACGTACAACTGTCTAAAAATTCACATAATTTGTCGTTAAATTCGCATATTAAAAAAAAGAAAGTAAACTTTTGCTGCATTAGAGGATGTTTTAACAATAAAAAGAGGGATTTCTACTTGTTCGCGTTGCTTAAAAGGTAACTTTCTTAATATTTTAAACTCATTATTATAGTCCTCTATCAATACTTACCTGTTACTGGGATTTTCTGGACAAAAAATGCACCCAGCCCCATCAGCAGACAGTTGTATGATTGCAGAAAATATACGAAGCTCAGAATTTCAGTATTCCGGGAAGTTTGTCAGGTATGTAGGTTTTATTACATCTTGCTTGATGAATCTTATTTTTAAGGATCAGTATGGGTACTAAGATCACACTGCCAAGACCAAAAAGTGTCTACCAAGACGCTTTTTCTCAGTAACTACGTTAGATATCAAGTTAAAAATTACACCCAATACTAAAGTCTACAGTTTCGTAGATCCTATAAACCCGTCATTATGTTTTTAATACCCACCGAAAGAGGATTTATATTCGTGTTATTATTTTGTTTCATTTTTCAAACTTAGCCTTTTTCCACTTGATACCTATGCTTAAAAAGTAAAAACAAATTAGGTTTTTTTCAATTTTTGATTAAACTGTGCTTTTTGTAGCTTAACTAGGTATAGGTATTCATTTTCAGTTATATAATGATACAGCATGCATGCTAATTCTTTCCTGTTTAAATTAACCCTTAGTTGGTAACATCCGACTCTGAGGCGGATGCCAAGTTTTGATGCTGCGCTGAATCCAAACGAATGAATGTACAAAAATTTCGTATTAGGTATGCTCTAGTTGGTTGTCAAAAAGTCCGTAGCCGCCTTCGCAAAAATACGTCTGTGAGACGGGTGTTACTCAGAACGATATATTTCAGTCCATCTCTCAGTCGGCTGGTGGTCGAAAGTATGGTGAATGAAAAGGTATAATATATAAAAAAATGTATAAAAATGAAATAAGTCTTGTTTTAATAAAATATATTTGTGTTTACTAGAATACATTCGAATAAATATGTAATTATACATATTATTATAATACCTATTCCGACTGAGCGACGGATGTTACCTATAATGGTGGAACTGTAATATGATCCCCGACTGAGAGACGGATGTTACTTATAAAGTGAAAAAAAGTATGTTACCAACTAAGGGTTAATAGTAAAAATGAAACTTAATTTTTAGTCTTTGGAATGTAAAATTTGTAAAACGGGTGCAACATTTTTAAATAGGCAGATATATTATGGGTATATCTACATTTATTTATTTATTTATTTATTTATTTATTTATTATTGTTTCGACAGGGCAAGCCCCATACAAAAAATATAAATTTGAAATAGTTGTGTGAAAAAATACAACAATAAAAAAATCAAAATGTAAGTAACTAAATAAGAAGTACATATTACAAAAATATCCAAAGAACAAAACAAAAGTTTATTCATATTTTAGTAAATTTTTTGATTTAATTACATTTAATAACAATTCAATAAATTATCAAGTACAATACTTACCACTATGAATAATTGAAATTAATTTAACACACTAAAATAAAGAACAAAAAAAGAACCCACAATGAAAACACACTACTCAAAGTAA
This sequence comes from Malachius bipustulatus, assembly GCA_910589415.1. NCBI lineage: Eukaryota > Metazoa > Arthropoda > Insecta > Coleoptera > Melyridae > Malachius > Malachius bipustulatus. The sequence goes on from OU342632.1 coordinate 17,898,794, forward strand.
CATCCAGCACAGTAACACAGCTTACCGTTGCGAGTTAAATAACTAAGGAATCTTGTCTTTATCCCTAAATCTCCTTGTCCATATTGCATATGACTATATTGAATAAATACGCTAAGTAAGTATCGGCTGTTCGAGGAGCGCGCGCCTCCTCGTGAATTTTTTCCGCACTTTTGTGCGGCATTCTAATCCTTGACAGCTCGTTTCCATAAAATAAAACCTTTTTTAAAATCATTATTTGGAAGTGTATTTCTAGATTTTTGAATTTATTTATTATGACTACTTACAATTATTATTAAAAGTCATTTCCAAGCAGTCAGTCTCGACTGCTTTCGTTTTAAATCGTTGAGAAATGGGCGAAATCTCATGATGAGTTTTCACATGAGCGATGTTAGAGAATACGTTTACATGGAACTTTTCTTCAAGGAACCGCTCATTTAGAGAGACTCCTGGTGCACATAGCACTCGTAAAAATGAAAAAACCTATTATTGTCCCATTGTTCAGATGATATATTAATTGTTCCATTAAAAAAATATCACCTTTTTTATCAACATAAATAAGTTCACATTTCATCTCATGTTTTAGGGTTTTTTATTCAGCTTATGTAAAAAGTCGAAGAGTTTTGGACATATTCTGCAACGCATAAAGCAACATTCAAAACTCTTTTACTGCGGGATTGGAATGAGACGCCAAAGATGCATATTTATGGCCTGAACCTTAACTATTTTTCGTAATTTTCCGCGAATCGGGAGATACGACGTGTGGAATTTCAGCCAGTTTGAAACTCCACGTCTCATCACAATAAAAAGTTTAGATAGGTATATTTCCTGTTTGACTTTTGTAACAAAGTGTTTTGTTTATATTATTATTATTAATATTGTAGGTCAGATTATAATAATAATTATTATTACTATGGTCAGACAAAAGAAAAAGAAAGCTAGAGCAATGGAATTAGTTTTATTATTTTAGTGAATATTGTGACGAAAAATCAAAAAAACGTAAATGGCAAAAAAATGGCTGTAAAAACGACAGCAATACACGCACATCATGAACCTTCTAAAAGAGCTAAAAGAAAATGACCATGACGACTTTAAAAACTATTTGCGCTTGAATAATAGCTATTTATGATATTAGTGTTAAAAAAAGTGAAGTTTTCTTTTGTGAATGAAAAGGTTTGTGAAATGAGCGAAGCGTAGCGGAGCGAATTGAACAAATTTCACGAAAAAATAAAATCACTTTTAAGACGAATATCATACAATGGTTTTTGTAAAACTGCTCTATTTTGATAATAAAATTGATGCATTTAGAATGACACTCAACTTCAAATTGCATTTTAAGATATTACAGATAAGTACAAGTAGTATACTATGCATAGCAACCGTTGCCGACGCTATGGTTGCTAACAAATGCGTGCATACAAATAAAAGAAATGTCATAATAATTATTATTGATTGCAATTTCTGAACAATAATTATTATTGTCTTGAATTCTTGACTAGGTACTTATTTTTTATTAATATGTTTGCCAGTAATAAAAAGAATATGAAAAAATCTTACTACCTATAATTTTGTCTGATTTCATCATGAGAAAATGTAGTTTAAAAATAGAATGTAAGTACAGAAAAAGTGGATAGAATTACTTTTAACACGAGTGTTGTAATGTACTTTTAACACGCTTCCATGTAAACAATCACTTTTAACACTGTCAGGTGTCGTTAAAAGTGTGACTTTTAATGGCAGTTGCACAAAATAGTTATTCTTATAAAATTAAAAAAAAAACTTTCCAATGCATTCATATCTTATTTCTTTGACGCTATTAACGCTTTTTTAACCACGTCAGTTCATAAAGATGACATATTGCTTAATATACACTTCTTTAGATTTTTGAGGTAGGTGCCTATACCTTACAGATTTTGTGCAGCCATATTTGATTGAAAATAATTTCTTTTGGGGTAGGATATATTTCATTCATTGAATCATCTACAATGGTATCCATTTTAGGTAACTAAACGACGCAAAACACAAAATATTAATTGTACATACATAGATCTGGCGCTCTGCTAATAAACTGCGACGTTTCTCTAGTATAGGTGCATGGTGTCAACAAGCATTAGGAGCGGTTGGCGTCGGGATACTAACTATATGTAATTCAGCGTTCTGGCGTCTCGTGTAGTTTTGCGATCGCCCCGACCGAGCCGCTCCGCTCCGCTCACTAAAACTTGCACTCGGCGAGCGTGCAATAACCTGTCAGATTTAGCGTTAAATAATGAACCGCTACGGCACTTTATTTCACCCGAATTTACTTTATTTCACTCTTCAAGATAATCATACATTTTATGAACTAAGAAACGTCTAAAAAAGTCCATTTTATGAATCACTCGTAGATAAAAATGATTTTAACCACTTGCTAGAATTGTTGAGACCCTTGCTGACAAGAAAAAGCACAAAACATGCGAGAGTCAATTTCGGTTGAGGAAAGGCTTGCAGCTACCCCACGTTTTTTAGCAACCGGAAGAAACTACGAAGATTTAAAAATTCAGTATGTACTGCTATTTCTGCTCAAGCTTTATAGTATATTATACCGGAAACATGTAGAGTAATATTTGAAATCTTAAGTCGGAAATACAGGTGTCCCAGCTTATTCGAAGCGGTCTCTGTAGGCCAAACGATGAATTTTTTCCAAAAAAAAATTGCAAATTCAAGTACAGAATCACAATGGCCATAATTTAAAATTATTACAGAGGTCCCATATATGACAGTGGCATATCAAGTTATGTTTTTTTTAAATGGAATGCTTCTATGTTATTGCATTTTTAGATTGTCTGAGAAGAGAAAATAAGATTGGCTTTTACAGTTGGTGTTTAAATTCAGAAGTTTTTGAGTTATAAACAAGTGAAAATCGTCATTTTTCAAGTTCAAAGCCCTGTACAACGAAAACGGCTGAAGATAGAGAAAAACGGCTTACATGTCCCTTATTTAACTTTGGTCATTATTTACATCCGCGGCTCCTACAGTTTCACTGGGACCTATACAGGGTGTTTTGTAATTGAATGTCAATATTAAGGGGGTGATTTTTGGGTCCATTTTAACAAGAAAACTTCATAAGAACGTATGTCCTAAAAGTCTTAACTTTTGAGATACAGGGTGGTAAAGTTTTTAATAATAAATAGTTTTTTCATAATATCTGTAATACCGCTCTGGATATTTTAATGAAATTTCGTATACAGGTATTACTCATCAAGAGGCATTTTTTCATGTACCACATTTCGTTTTATTTCCACTAGTGACGATCGTGCAGAATTTTACCTGCATATTTTTATATTTTTTTATTGTCATTTAACGACAATCTTGTGACCATGTAGAGAAACAGATTTTATTTTTTTAGGCGAAAACCGTGCATCGGCCTTAAAAAAAAGTAATAAAATTTGCTTGGAAATGAATGGGGATTCCAAAAATGATTTCTATTTGAGCAGAAATCAGTGGAGTACCATCAATTTCTGCTAAAATATGCCGGTAAAATTCTGCACGATCGCGCACCATCGTCACTAATGGAAATAAAATGAAACGTGTGGTACATGAAAAAATGCCCCTTGATGCGTTATACCTGTATACGAAATTTCATTAAAATGTCCAGAGCGGTATTACAGATTTTACGAAAAAATTTTTTATTTTAATAAAACTTCACCACGTATCTCAAAAGTTAAGACTCTTAGGTTAGGACATACGTTCTTATGAAGTTTTTTTTCTTAAAATGGATCCAAAAATATTGACATTCAATTACATAACACCTGTATAGGGGTGGAGAACATACCTATACTAACACCAGGAAGGTATTCATTTGCTTTGCAAATGAAAGAATGAAAGGGAAAGCCACAAGACGGCCTAAAAAAAACGGTTTTGAGAGTGCGGAGAGAGTGCGGTCCTGACAAGAGGCGTCGATTAGATGCCGCGAATCACGGATATAACCACTTCTGGCCAATTCACGATAATGCCAAACGCTTCGAAGCGTGCAGAGACGTACTGGCGCTATATCCGCTTTCACATATCGTGTCCAGTCCACAGGGATTGATGCAACGATTTTTTGAATACTTATAAATGCAAAATTCAAAATAAAAATCGTGCTACTGTTAATCTCTAAGATTTTCCTTACCCTGAAAGTGAAAAAAAATAATAGAAATTCGACCGTAGTGTCAAAGAGGCCTTAGTTGTGACCTTAATATTAGTTTGCAATGGCTGTTTTTAGCTGCTTACCCACCCAGCACCCCTATTTCGCTCCTCGGTCCCGAAAAAATTGATGAAATGAAACTTAGGAGCCGCGGATGTAAATAATTACCTTAACTTTTCATGTACTATCATATGATGTAGATAAAATGTTTATACGGGGTGATAAAAAATTCGAAAAATTCTGAGATTTCTCCACGCATCGCCAAATAAAAAAAATCAAAGAAAGTACCAATGTTTCTATACAATAGGATAGTACACAATATTTTAAAATAGGGACATGTAAGCCGTGTTTCTCTATCTTCAGCCGTTTTCGTTGTAGGTACAGGGCCTTGAACTTGAACGGCCTTGAAAAATGACGATTTTCACTTGTTTATAACTCAAAAACTTCTGAATTTAAACACCAACTGTAAAAGCCAATCTTATTTTCTCTTCTCAGACAATCTAAAAATGCAATAACCTAAGGAGCACTCCATTTAAAAAAACATAACTTTGATATGCCATTCTCATATGGGACACTCTGTATACTCCAAAACTCGCTCCAAAATAATTTTAAATTGTGGCCATTGTGATTCTGTACTTGAATTTCCAAAAAGTTTTTTGAAAAAGTCCATCATTTGGCCTACAGAGACCGCTTCGAATAAGCTGGGACACCCACCCCGTATATGAAGGTAAGTAAACAAAAAAAAAATACCAAAGCACGACTTTTTCCATTTCTTTAATTTAGGTAACTAAAATAAACTCAGTCTTGAACCAAGCAAAATAAAATACACAATTCTCTAAAAAAAATACTTCTGATGTATACTTTAAAATTAGTTAAAGTTTTCAAAGTAATTCGTCAGATTCCTTGGATTATCACAAGGTGCGTATTCATTCCAGTCTCAGGTGTGGATCCATGTTTAAATAAGTATACGTAGACGTATACGTCTACGTAGACAACAACTTCTATAGAAGTTGTTGACTGTGGATCAGTCTCCCTTATAGCAGTCAGTGGTCTCGGTTAGTTTTCCTAACAGTCCTTACAAGATCTGACTTATTAGCATTTCAGTGTGAATTCGTTGCATGTCTGTCATTTTAAGTAATTTTGCTGCAACATTGATTCCAAAAGCTTCCTCTGCTGTAGTATCAATTTTCGTTTATTATTAATTCTTGACGCCGTGATAAATCTGTCTTCAACTTGTAAAACGTTAATGTTTTCCTAAAAAATAAATTGTTTTGCAGTTTCCGACAACAACAGAAGACTGGAAAGAAATTGCTAATGATTTTAATGCAGCATGGGAAATACATAATTGTGGGGGCGCAATAAATGGAAGACACATAAAAATTATTCCCCCTTCTGGTTCAGGTGCCTTCTATTATAATTACAAACATTTTTATAGTGTAGTTCTAATGGCAATTGTTAATGCAAAGTAGGTATGAATTTATTTATGTTGATGTATGAAAAAATGGAGGAATGTCAGATGTAACCTACTATACCTTCTATCAAAAATTAAGAAACGAAACAATAAATTGAACCTGCCAGGGAATTTTGAAAATACTGACAACCTCAATTTAGCGTTTTTAGCAGATGATGCATTTGCTTTACAGAAACATATTTTGAAACCTTTTCCGCAAAAAGGTCTTTCAAATAACAAAAGAATTTTCATTTATAGATTGTCCAGGGGGCGAAATGTTGTTGAGAATGCATTTGGTCTGATTGCTGCAAGATTCAGATTATTACATACAACCATTAATATTCTGCCTGAAAGGATCAACTATGATATACATATTATGTTATTCTGGCAATATGTGTTTTGCGTATATGGAAATTGGTATATGGAATATTTCAATGGAGCTGACAAGGTAGTGTAACGACGAGGACCCGGGCCCGTTAGTCTGTGGCGAAAAGCCACCGTGTGATCGTCTATTTACCTCTGGTTTTCCCCTAATAGGACCGCTGTGTTTTCCTACGTTGTGTTACCCCTGCTCTTTGATTGAGGTATGCCAGGATTACTATGGCCGAAACGGATGCGCAAAGAACCTACTATGACTCATTGTATCTCGGTTGATTGGGATTTCTTAAGGAAAAGCGGGGAAATTTACTGGGACTTGTTGTTAACTGTGGACTTCCTGGCAGGGAGTTTAAAAGCGAGTGATGAGCGAGAGAATTCGTTTGCAAGGGCGTAAAACGGTGAAGGGCGAGATGGGCTGCTCCAAAGGGTTTGGTTTAGATAAGGATTGGGCGACCGAGAGTTCGCTAAGACGCCATCTCGTCGGGTTTACGTCCAAAGGGTTATGAAGTCAGACTTGACCTGCTCGAAAGCTGATCTCATCTGCGTGGAGCTTCGGTAGGACCTCTGCTTTTATAGAAGCAGTCGCCAGCTTTCTAAACACCACGCAACAATGCACCTTATTGGCACCGCCTTACATCGTGATTTATTTTTTAATCATATTTCCCTAATCACGGGATTAAGCGATTTGACCTCGCGGCTACCTTACTGAATTGTCCTAAACCTGAACTACCTAAATTTTCCTTCAAATCGGTCAACGCGTTCTGCACCTTTCCATTGTGTCTAGCTATTATAATTACACCGGCTTTACTTTCATTTTGCGTTCCTACCTACTTGCAGTTTCGGGACCGCATTGAATTTTCGGCTGTAGTCATTTATTTATTCGTTTTATCGATTGGTGTAATTTTCATTATCGTAGATGGTATACCTAACGAGTTACTATTGTCTTTCATGTAGTTATTGTTTGATTCATGATTTCACATTCTTTCACCCGGTCTGTATCTAGGTCATCCTTTCTCCGTCACGCGTTTCGAGAGTGTCTTTTACAATACCCTGCCTTACCATCTGGTCAACTTCTACCCTAGCTTCGTCTCTTCGATGTTGTTAAAAGTGCTGGAACTCCACTAGCTAGAGCGCTTCTATTTTATGAATATTTAATGAGCTGACGGGGATCGTTTACTTGATGTAACGGCGGGTGTTTTTCCTAACAATTTTACCTTTAGGTATTTACGTACCTAATCTCGCACTGTTTGCTATTTCGGTTTGGGCTGATTTAATGAGGGCGATGGAAATACTTTCCTTATCATCCTACCTAGGTGCGATCCATTTCAGTAGAATGGCAGGATGAAATGATCGGAAGAGGAAAAGCATAACTGGCATAAAAACAATTGCTTACAGCGGATGTTATAAAGGCTCATTAAGTTAACGGGCAGATTTCTGTGGCCATTTCTGAAGAAGGTATCGAGTCTAAGTGGAAATTTTTTCAATTTATCCATTCTTGACATGAAAGTAATTACAAAAAATGTTATTAAAAGTCATTTGACGTCGATATTAGCTTCAGAAACGAGCACAGAAATCTGCTCGTTATGAGAAATGAGCCTTTATAATATTGTCGCGAATTATTCCTGTCGCGGCCTGCAAATATCCATACACCAATGGTCACGCGCGTTCCAAGACCGCCGGTTACTAACTCACTAGTGTCACAGAATAGAAATTATTTATTATTATTCTATTCTGTAGTGACTACTGACTGTAGTATATGCCCGGCTATTGGGAAGTTTGCATGGGAACACTTTCTTTCTGGTATTCGTTCCATTCACACGAACTCCAGAATCACGCTCCTGGACAAACGGAAATAATTCCCAAAATAACGGTTTCTCATTATCCATTTCTGTCTTGTTTTAATTTAATAACAATGACGAATAATACTAGTTTAATGGAGGAAGAACTTAGAGTGAAATTCAATTGTGTCAAGTGTGGTAAACTACTCGCCCCGCCTATAATGTTGATTAACACTCTTGGAGATGTGTGCTTTACATGTTACAACAAAAAATTTTACAAAAATAATAAAGTGATTTGTAGAGAGGATGGTTTCAATCGGGTCGACATTTCTGAAGGTGATATCATTAATTATACAAACATTCAACTCTTCATCCGAAATACTGCCTTGGAGAGAGTTATGAAGTTGATAAGGTCTCACTGCATGAATCAACAAAGGGGCTGCCAATTTATAAGCGATTTAATTGCACTTCGTTCTCACGAATCGCAATGTGAGTATAGAAAAATCGAGTGCGTCTTAAGAGGATGCCTATGGAGCGGCAGCAAAAATCTGTACCTTGATCATCTGCTGCAAACCAAACATGAAAGTAAGGTGACTGTCGATCAATCAGAGGACCCAACATTGTTCCCTTTAAATGGTATCTGCCCTAAAAGAAGAAGCGAAGACATCGTTATTTTGAAAACGATATCTGGACTTTGTTTGTTCGGTTATAAAGTAGACGAAAAGGGCATAAAAATGCAATGTGCCGTATGTAAAATAGAAAAAGAATGCGAAGAACTCAAAGGCGAATCAATTGAAATTCAATTTGAATTGAATAATAAACAGACTAAATCATTTGAATGTTGCACCATTAATCTCATCGAAAACTTCAAGCGTTTTTATGAATACGAGAAATGTTACATTCAATTAAATGTTCTACGTGATTTGCATAAACCGGGAGGTTATCCCGTCAAATTGAGACATAACATAAAAGGACAATATATATATCCCGTCAAATTGAGACATAACATAAAAGGACAATATATAAGGGGTTTGCCGCTAGAATTACGACATTTAATCCGCAACGATGTAAATGCCGAGAAGATTGAAAACTTTATAAGAGTGGAATGCGATAACGCTGACAAGGGTTGCTACATTTGTCCATTGAAACGTGCTGAACATTCCCTCTACTGCAAATATAAAAATTGAAAGTGCTCGGGCGACCATGTATCATTCTTTGGACTCGTTGATGAAATTTACTCCGCGAATCAGTAAACGACAAGTGGTTCAAACACATTACAAGACTGCAATGGCATAAAGTTAAGAGTGATTGTTGCATATTTTCAATGGAAATGATGAAGATTCTTGCTCCTGCAGGTATCAATTTTGGAAGCGCCAGTGCCAGGATCATTTTGAGATGCTTAAGAGAATTAAGAGAATTTTATGAATACAAATACACAAAAATGCGGCCGAGATATGGGAAAAACTTTTTGAAGCAAAACTTTAATACTTATAACACGAATGTTTTTAAATAACGTGCAAAATTGTATTTCTGACGGTGTAGAATTTTGTTGTTGAAACTATAGGAGTCAACCGAAACAAAAAGTTTTGCTGCATATGTGAAATAATAATTAGGTCAACAACTTATATACATACTGTTATATGGTATTCCTTTTCCCCCCTTTCTTAATTTACTATTATTAATTTTATTTTAAAATTTTATACCATAAACAAATTATTTATTGTTATTTATGAGGGCACTCTCTTTTCCAGCTGGGTTCAGTTGCAAAAATTTTGGTTTTAATTTAACTTGAATCTAAATTTGAAATTTCATAGAATAAATCGGTTAATTTATGACTTGTAACTTGACAAAATTTTTATTTAAATCATAAATTTAAAGTCAAAAATTCAACTGTCACAATATTCAAATCTAATTTAAACTTGAAATCACTATTATTATTATTCCTTAGCTGAACTCAATATTTCATAACAATACCAACTCTTATAAAAAAAATGCCTGCGTCATCTTCTGTGGCCGACTAAACATAGTGACGACATTGATTTAATAATCAAATTGTTTGGTTCCTTGGAAGACATGACAGTCTAATAATGCCTGTATTCACAAACGATAATTACCAAATAATTACATAATCAGTTATCTCCATCTCATTCTAATTCAAATAAACTGTATATCTCCATCTCATTCATTTGATTATTTTCGAGATATTACAGGGTCAGAACGCTTTGTGAATACGGGCATGACAGTTACATAGCAAAAATTGCACCGATGTGAATGTATCTTTATAGAAATTTTATTATTTCATAATAATAATAATTTCAAAATAATCTGTTAAGTCAACCTGTTTTGTTTGTAATACATACAAATAAGGCTTTTTGTAGAATAAGGTATTTCTGGCCTGACTATAGTGCAATTTTTTAATTTTTCGAGGTTGAATTGCGAGTGTCACACCAGGCAAAATAATTTCCACTAATTTGTAATTTTTCAAGGACAGTAACTTTGTTTTGGAATATTTTAAGGTGCCACAATAAAGCAATTGTATATTTTTTATTTGCTATAATGTTTATTTCTCTTTCACTCCACAACATTACAACTATAGCGATAAGAGATCTTATTAAGGGGGGGGGGGGGGGGGGATTTGCTATGCCTCTCTCCGGATAAGCCCCAATAACTTTAATAACAAAATACTTCAGAAACCTTCTCTGCACATTTTCAACAACGAATTTGTGACGGGCGTAGAAAGGAGACCAAATCACTGATGCATACTTAAGTTTAGAGCGTACATACCCATAATAGAGTAAAATCAATGGTTGGATGTTATAGTAGAGTGCTAGAATGTCGCTTAATACATTGTTGACTTCAATAATAATTATTAAAATATCTAATAATAATTATGGTCCTTATACAGGGTGTTCCGTAAGTAATGGTCCGTGGTGAAATGGGAGATTCTTGGTTTAAAAATATTACGATCTGACACTACTTGCTCTAACAAAATCTTGATAATAAAAAAGATACAGGGTGGCAAAGTTGAGACTTGAAAATTTGCTTTTCAAAATATCTTGAAAAATTGTAAATGTACGAACGTGAAAACTTGGGGATAGATGTTTTACGGTATGAGAAATCATAATTTGATATCCGTGTCGATGTATTTTATAGAGATTTCAACACTTAGGTCATGTTGACGACGTAAATGAACACATAACTTTTTTATCATTCAGGCTATCGCCCATTTTATTGTGAAATATTAAAACTACATCATTCTTGCGAAAAAAAGATATACTGATTGTCAGTCTGAAAAGTTAGTGGTTTTCGAGATAATTGACAGTTAATAATTTTCTCTACTAGGTACTGTTTAGAATTTTTTGCTTACGCTGCTAGTAGTTAAAAAATTAAAAAATGCCGAGACATAATAATTTTTCAAATTCAGATATGAGAGATATGATTTCTATTTATTACAAACAAAACTTCAATGGGCAAGCTGCGAAACGAGAATACCTGCCACGATATTCAAACAGACTGCAACATGGTAATCGGCTATTTTAGAATCTGTATAGGAATTTACGTGAATATGGTTCATTTGTTTGTTTTTGTAATATGTGAAAGTGAAAAATGTTTAATTGTCAAAATGCTGGTTATGATCTCAACCTACTGCATTAATATTTATAATAATAAAAAAAAAATAGAAATAATGCAGGAGATTATTAAAACGTGATTATCTCGAAAACCACTAACTTTTGAGACTGACAATCGGTATACCTTTTTTTCTCATTAATGATGTATAGCTTTAATATTTCACAATAAAATGCGCGATATCCTGAAGGATAAAAAAGTTATGTGTTCATTTACGTCGTCAACATAACCTAAGTGGCGTCCTCTAGAAAATACATCGACACGGATATCAAGTTATGATTTCTTATATCGTAAAACATCTATCCCCAAATTTTCACGTTCGTACCTTTACAATTTTTCAAGATATTTTGAAAAGTAAATTTTTAAGTCTCAACTTTGCCACCCTGTATCTTTTTTATTATCAAGATTTTGTTAGAGCAAGTAGTGTCAGATCGTAATATTGGAACACCCTGTATACATCCGCGGCTCCTACAGTTTCACTATGGCACCTATATAGGGGTGGAGAACATACCTATAGTAACACCAGGAAGGTATTTATTTGCTTTGCAAATGAAAGGGAAGGCCACAAAACGGCTTTAAAAACCAATTTTGAGAGTGCAAAGAAAGTACGGTCCTGACACAAGCGCGGAGTAAATAGCACTAGTCTCGATGTAATTAAGGATGTATCCACTTACAACACAATGCGAGCGCTTCCAAACGTATACAGTCCGGTATTCGCATCATATCCGCTTTTTCATATCGTGAAAAGACCTCAGGGATTGATGTTACGATTTTTTGAATATAAATGCAAAATTCAAAATAAAAACCGTGCTACGTTAATCTCGAAGATTTTCCTTGCCCTGAAAGTGAAGAAAAAAATAGAAATTCGACCGTAGTGCCAAAGAGGCCTAAGTTGTGACCATTAGTTTGCAATGGCTGTTGTTAGTTTCTTACCCACCCATCACCCCTATTTCGCTCCTCGATCCCGAAAAAATTGATGAAACTTAGGAGCCGCGGATGTATATAATTATGTACCATAATTATTATCCTATAGCGGATGTTTTATTCTCGACATGCAGACCGCTGAACCCAAGGTGAGAGGTGCGGAGACGCAAAGGAGGGTGATCGACGTTTCCCTCCGTTTGATGCGGCAGCCACAATTCACATTTTAGCATCGGTTAACATTTATATTTATTGCTAGTTTATTATTAAAGATAAAAAAATATATATAAAAATGACACCGTAGGAATCAGAAATGATCAGGGAATAATTTTTAAGGATATACAGGGTGTTAGTTAAGTACGGGGCCAAACTCCAAGGGGTGCTTCCTTGAGTGATTTTAAGAATAAAAGTTCAAATAAACATGGGTCCGAAAATGCATATTTTTCAAGATACAGGGTGTCAAACTTTTATTATTTTTTCTCGAAAACAAAGCAAGATATGAAAAAAACTCAAGAGATAAAATAGTTACATTTCTAGTTGCTTAATTCGAAAAAAATACAAAATTAAGAAAAAGTCAGTGGCGCCCAATTTTTTAATCAAAAATATTAGTTAGACTGTCTCCCGGGACGCCACTGGAATTAATAATTTTAATCTAATTGGGGCTAAATTACCCTCTTGTTATTATAAACAGAACTGCCAAATTTCAACAAAATTGATTGAAAGAGTTTAGAGATATTCACGAACATTCGAATTTTTTTTTAAGTTTGACACCCTGTATCTTGAAAAATATGCATTTTCGGACCCATGTTTATTTGAACTGTATACGCTATTTTCGATTAAGAGCTTCGTTTTTGAGATAGCCGTTGTTAAGTGGAAAAAAGTAGTCCGAGCAGGCAGTTTTTGCCGTTAACCGAAGCGAGATACCTATCGCTGTTTAAAGTTACGATGGGCCCATTTGCGCAATGCTTTTCTAAAACGGTTTTGATTTTTTCCTAACTTAACCATCACAGATAACAATTGGCAACAAGATTGGCAAAAAAAGTCGAAAATTTTAATTACATAGTGCCTTTTTGCACAGGACGATTTTTTGACGACTTTGGATTTGAGTTATTTAGGCCATAAACTATGATTCCTGGAAATTTCAGCCGTGTACACTAAAAGGCCCACAGGGTGACAACTTAATTATTGCTAGATTGGCACTCTACTATAAAAGGTAGGTATATTAATGTAAGTATGTACATTAACTTTTACCCTATAAGTGGTCATTATTTGGGTCAGAACTAACAACTTCTGGACATGTTAAATATTCTTTTATGACCATTTCTTCAGTTTTACTTGGCTTATTGAACTGTAACTTTTTTTTTTGTTTTCTTTCTATACGACTAGTTGAAAAATACTTCAGTACCTCAGAGCTAAACTGTATTAACTACCAATCTTTAATTAATTTTTGACCAGAAATATTGCGCTCATAATTTAGTTTAGCTCGGAGTCGACTAGGAACTTAATACAGTTTTACTTTGCATAATTCCGAAACAGTATTACCTAGGAGTTAATACTGATAACCATTCAACAGAGCAGTACTGAATTGATATTAAAATGAATAAAGCCTATTTTCGAAAAAATGGAGTTAATACAGTTTAGCTCTGAGGTACTGACTTGTTTTTGAATTTTTTTATTTCCTGGTTCACGACTTTGAGGAAAACTTTAACATTTATAAGTCCTACAACTTTTTGTACTTCCTTGAAAAACATTTCATTTATGAATGTATCCTGGCGATTAGTAAACATAAATGCTACCGGGAAACCTTGCCCAAATTCATCTAATACAATAACTCTATCATCCACAAGTCAACACTAATGAAGTCATTCTTATGACAATATTCATCCTTGAGGTGAATATTAAAACAATTTTTAATATTCTTTATGTGTCTTCTTTTGTTAGAAGGTCATCTCTGTTTAGCTCGGCTATATTGTCACGTGTACAATCAATAATGCTAAAAGAAAGTACATAATATTATTATTTTTTCAACATTTTTACCTATTAGGTACAAATAATTATTACTGATTAGGGGAAATGCCCATAAGCAGGTTGGATGCTATATTTTATCTGGCAATCTTGGACAACCTCAGGTGCTGAATCTCATGTTCATGTCCATAATGATTTGTAAAGTAGGTAGGTACTTAACAAAGCACTTTCCATCATCATTATCATCTATAATTTGGCTTGTGCAATATATCTTTCCATTTTATCAGAAACCCTGATATTTTGAAGTTCTTTTAAGATTAGTTTCAGAAACTGTACGCTGTTTTCCTTAAAATAGGAATAAAATATACATTAAACAATGAGTTATAGGCCATAAGTACATATCCCACAATATTTTGTGAATTAATTGACAATCTCAAAGTTTCATTGTACAGGGTGGGCAAATTTGGATGTTTCTATAGGAGATCTCGGTTAACTATAAGAGCTATGGAAAAATGAATGGTACATTCTCGATCGCTTTTTTTGAGAGGAACTCAATGGTGAAAACCGGAACTCGCTATCTTCTTTTGTTTTCGAGCTATAATGAAAAGTACGATTTTTCACGATATCGATCAGTGATGTCGATATCTTTCTTGGTTTTCAAGTTAGAGAAAAGATATTTGCACATCCTTGAGGCACTTTTTTGAGTAGAATGAAATGGCCTCACCAGATTTCGAATATCTTTTTTCATTTTTCGGTTATAGCATAAAGTTGTATTTTTTTAAATGGAAGTCATAGTGGGCCATGAACTATTTAAATAGAGTATTTTTTTCTCTTTGCAACGATATATAACATGTGTGTTAAAAATTTATGAAAAGTTACATTTTTCAAAATAAATTGAATTTATCTAGCTACCTGAGGATACAGCTGTATCTCAAAAGTGAAGACTTTTAGGACATACGTTCTTATGAAGTTTTCTTCTTAAAATGGACCCAAAAATCACCCCCTTAAATATTGACATTCAATTACAAAACACCCTGTAATATTGGTAATACTGCTTTTTAGCTTTCCAAAACACCCCTCACCAGCCCATTCCACTTTTTCCACTCGCGTCGCTTACGGCGTTGCCGTACGCAACTAGTTACAAATAATATTTTAAAACACTGAAGTATTTGCTGCAATAAGTCAGGTCTTTGGTCAGGATAGGGTTTTTTTCCTTTAAATGTCCCTAAAATGAAAAGAAAACCTACCCTGACCAATAAGATCCTTCACCTAACCGAGCGTTATCGTCTAAATAATAATTAATTGTAACGAGAATGCCGACCGGGCCTTAGTAGTAATATTTTTATTTACAATACGTGTAAACAGACGAGTTGCATTTTCCTTGGCCATAGCAGCAACTGTTTGTCCGAGATTGTCTGCAGAACGTAGTAAAACGAATAGCATGTGGCAACGCTGAGAGGAGTCAGCCGGTCGCAAGCAGACGACATGAATGTAGTGGGGGTAATATAGAGGGGCGTTTGAAAATTGAGAAAGCAACAGATGAAGAACGCATGCGCCAGAATGTACGGGTTGGGTTCCTGCATTTACCGCCGTCTGTATAAACCTTAATACGTATTTGTATAAACACCAAATTAATACTAATGTAAAAACTAAATTACTTTTAAAATTGGTGGTAAAACTACTAAATTCAAGTTCTATAAACCCAGCTTTACATATCACTAATACTAATGTACTCTTTTTTTGTGTCTGTTGTAAATTGTCCTGTGAGATAAGACTTTTGGTGCCCCATTTTATTAGTGTATTATTGTTGCCCAGAGTATAGTAAAGTACCTACCTATTAACAGTGCAGAACATTACACGAAATAATTCCTGCAAACCTTTTTTTTATCAAATTAAAAACGTTTGAATTTAATAACAATGGCGAATAATACTAATTTAATCGGGGAAAAAATTAGAGGGGAATTTAATTGTGACAAGTGCGGTAAACTACTCAGCCCGCTGATAATGCTGATTGCCAACATCGGCAATGTGTGCTCTGCATGTTACTCCCTAAAGGTCAAACCGATTGGAAATGGGAAGGAGAGTTCTGGTATTCTCATCACTAAGGACGGTAAAACTAAATTATTCATCCGAAATACTACTCTGGAGACAATTATGGAGTCGGTAAGAGCTCGCTGCATGAATCGCCGAGAAGGTTGCTCATTTTTAAGTGATTTGGCTGCACTTCGTTCTCACGAATCGCGATGTGAGTATAGACAAATCTCATGCGTCTTAAGGGGATGCCAATGGAGCGGAATCAAAAAGCGGTACGTCCATCATCTGCTGCGACCCGAACATAAAAGCAACTTGAAATTCAGTCAATCAGAAACACCAGAGGACCTAACATCGTTTCCTTTGAAAGGAATCTCTACAGAAAGTGACTTTAATAATGGGACCTTTCTTCAAAAAGAAAGCGAAGACATCGTCATTTTGAAAACGATCTCTGGACTTTGTTTGTTCGGTTATAAAGTAGACGAAAACGGAATGAAAATGAAATGTGCCGTATGTAGAATAGAAAAAGAATGCGAAGAACTCGAAGAAGAATCGATTAACATTGAATTTGTATCGGGCAATGTGGCTAGCTCTTACAAATGTAAGACCATTGACCAGATCGAAGAGTTCAAGAATTTTAATGAAGACGAGGAATGTGACATTGAATTTAACTTTTTACATGAATTTTATGATTTTTCCGTCAGACTGAGACATAACGTAATAGGACAAATTATTAGGGGTCTGTCACTAAAATTATACAGTTCATTCGCCGAAGAAGTAAAAGCCAAAAAGGTCAAACGCGTATCAAGAGTGGAATGCTATAACGCTGAGAATGGGTGCTACATTTTTCCATTGAATAGTTATGAACATTTCCTCTGCTGCAAATATAAAAACTGTAAACCACCCGAATAGTACTTAGTTGTAACAAAAAAATGTAATGTGAACACTAATGTAAATGATTTAATCGAATTCACCATTTAAACAAACGAATTGACTTCATCGACTTACCCCGATTCTAGGAGATCCAGATGCTCGGAGGGCCCTCACACATTATATACACCAACTTCTTAAGATGATCCACCCCTTTTGCATTTGATAATAATAACAAGGAACAATAATAACGCGATTCCAACGACGTTGGTTCTCTTCTTCTGCCAATACTCTGGACACGATGACCCAGTCGATAAGTCACCTCGTAAGAAAAATGGTGAACAGCGCGCGTCAAATCAAACAAAAAATAACAACATAATCAACAGAAATAGTAACATAATAGAACTAGTTACATAAAATTAATGTAAATAACATGTCCCGCGTTATCGTAATTTTGGTAAAATCGATAATATTGAAATCTTCTGCGCACGACGACCAGCTCGATGCGATGGCAGGCAGATATAGGTAGACGTTCAGTTAAGACGGACAAGTCATGAAATTTATTGGTCATTTTTGTTAGTTATTTTTATTGATTAATTGTGAAGTAATTATTATTATTAGAAGTAACTGAAGAGCATTATTTGTGAAATAAAGGCTTTAAATGTTGTTTCTTCAATTTACAGGTAACATTGTAACAACTTTATATTATTTATAACGCAAAATATTAATAAAAACTTCAATTTACAAAGAAACGCAATTGAGTCGTTATTCAAACAAAACCTACCTACATAAACTATTATATTAATTTAACCAGGCTTTATACCGATTCAACCACATTGCTATTAACTTTTATAAGTCAAAATAAAAAATTCATAAGTGCATTACTGAACAAAAACCTTCTTGCGCATCAATCGCATAAATAGTGTATTTTTATGAAATTCACTTTTGAATATTTTCACCGCATTTCAAATTGGCTTTCTGAAATTTTTCATGGTTATATCATAAAATTAGCATAGTTGTTTAAACTGTAAAAATTTCAGTTCAATTCCTTTGAAAACAGGCTATGAAATTGATTATACAGTGTGTCTACATAAGTTGAAGTTATATGGATAACTTTTTTATTATCAATTTTAGCAAGAAAAGTTATTCTCCATTGGTACTTTACCCTTTAGCAAAATTTATTTTCTTGGACAAATCTCGTAGACGACTGCAAAAATTTGATGTATGACATTTCATTTTATGTTTCAGACCAAGCACAACTTTTTCCCTGAAATGAATAATAAAAAATTTTTCCATAAATGACTCCTACTTACGTAGACACACTGGATAAATTTAGCAATTTTGCCCTTTTTTCCTATGCACGCCAGTGGCTAACTAATCTTTAAAAATTCAGTTCTTTCAAACTACCTTCAAATTCGAAAAAAATTACAGAGGTTTGTTGAAAATCGTAAATTTTCAACAACACGCTTCAATAACGATCACAAAAATGATTTATTTCTGGAAGTACTCAATAGCATTGATTTTTTTGATATTTTACCTTGCACAGGTTCGTACATTGTGAAGGATCTCGGAAACAGTGCTTCCCACAACAAGGAAGTAGAATAACTTTTGTCCTCTTAACAATGGGAGGTATCTACCAAAAATATCAAATTTGCATTAAAGTCAGTGGCGTAGAAATTATTTAATAAAAATAGGTAACAACACACCCAGATCTCCGCCACTGAATTGAATAATGTTTCAATGAGAGTATCAAATCATGCACTTCAATTAACGTAGCTACTGTGAAAAATAAGATGAGAGTCTAAAATTTGTTCAAAAACTGAGAGTCAACCGAAACAAAAAGTATTATTATACAGGGTGTATCTAAAATAAACCAAGAAAATTCAGGGGGTGATTGATGAGATCATTCTAGTAAAAAGAGTAAGTATAAACGTACGTCCTAAGAGGCTTAACTTTTCAACTACAGGGTGTTGAAGTTTCAAGAAAAATATCGTTTTTTAATAATAACTTTGATACCTAACAATCAAGATATTTTCGTGAAAATTTGTGTACACTTTCCATGAATCAAGAGGCATTTCCCAACGTATAACTTTTAGTTATTGTAGCAGTGACGTTCGTGCAAGTCATGTTAGACTTAATATTTTTGTTAAAATAATAGTACGCCACTGGTTTTTTAGAAAAATAAAACTATTTTTTAAATCTATTTTTAAACACTCTATACCTGAGATATGCTGCCTTCGAGACTGGAAATGCATTGCACTTTACTGATCACAATTTTTCATCAACATACAGGTTATTTTCAATTTCCACGCTGGAATCTGCTAGAGACAGATCTGAATGATCTGATATTCTGTTTGCTTTAAAATATTAAATAATAAAATAAATTGTGCTGAAATTTTGGGCAGATTTAATTTCTATACTCCACCAAGGACATTGCGAGGCATCTGCAATTACTTTTAAAACCCCACATTGCGTGGAGGACAGAGGTCAGTTGTTTTCCGATTATCCGAGCTGTGTAACAATGGTGTAGAATGGTTGGACATTTACTGCTCCTCCTGGAGTGCTGTGAGACAGAAATCGAAAGTGATTTTTAAATATGAATAATTATTAAACTGTTTATTGCTGGGAATTGAAGTTTATTTTGCATAAATTTTTGCTACACTTATTGCTTTTTTTTGTAAAGATTTCTTAATTGTATGGGGTGGAAATGAATAAATAAATAAATAAAATCCCGTTTCATTTCTGAGTAAATATGATCTCTTGACTTTTTTTCAACCGATGGAAGGTTTTCTGATAAAAAATATCTTATCTTATATAAACATAAATATCTTATGTTTAGACACCTGTGTTTGAGTAGAGTTGGTTTTTACAATTAAAAATAAATTCAAAAATTCGACAGTTTCGCTTTTATTTACGTTAAAGGACGTTTACTTATCCACAGGCCAATTTTTACAGAGTCAGATAATACGAGAACACGTTTTTTCTATCGCAGTACAGATTGAAACGAACTTCTGCTGCAGTTCAATGGCAGTTTCAGAAAGAGGCAACCTAAAAATGTATTCTATTTTTTTTTTATCAGAAAACTTAGCATCGGTTTAAAAAAAAATCAAGAGATCATATCGTCGCTGTCATTACGAAATGGCCTATCTCTGATTTAACAACTTTTCAGGAGAACATTTTGAAGAAAACTCTACTGTTCATTTTGTCTGTAGCACGAGATATAATTCATTATCAGAACCTGTTTTTCATATACTTATAGCACAAAAGTATACTTAGAACATTGAGACATAATCTTTTTCGAAAGAAAAGATTGAACTTTTTCTGTAAATAAATTATTAAGAAGATAGGCCCCTTCGTACTGACAGCGACGATATTACTGTATGTACAGTATTTGAAAATTTAGATTGGCTTCCGGTGGTGATATATTCTCTTCATGAAGACACCAGAAAAATTGACTGGCAGGGATGTAAATTAATTTTTCCACTCTTGTTGTTTGGCCCACGTTTAGTTACAAAGCAGGTCTTGATGATACAGTGTCTTATGGTTTTCCTCTTTTGTCAATTTTATGGGTAAAAGGACATATAAGTCAAAACATGTAACTTTACAGAGGAGGCCCATATAACTGTTTTTCTAAGCAGTAAATGCAGGTCTTGATGATACAGTGTCTTAAGGCGGGCGGCCATTGCGCGCGAAGCTAAGCTAAGTGAAGGAGAGCTAAGATTTTTATAAATTAGCTCCTATGTAATCTTATGAACGCGCGGCAATTGATGCGAAACTAAACAAAGACGTGCTAGCGAAGATAAACTAATTTTTAAATCTTCGCTGGCTTTAGCTTGAGACAGGTCCGAGCGAATATTCCTTAGCTTATTAGCTCAGTTTCGTATGCACGTATGTCGTAGAAAGGTACAATAAAAATAAATAAAAATCTCTGAATTAGTTATTGTAGGTAATGTATTTTATATTAAAGAAAATACCTTAAGCAAATTGCTAGTCCTTCCTTGCTCCCAATGGTTTTTCGAAAATTACTGACTTGCTTTTTGATGTCTTCAGAAATCATCTCGTGCAATTCATAAAATTGAGGGCGTGTCACTCTGAAGTAGTTCTTGAACCTTTCATCTGATAATTCATTTATTATATTAATTTATGAAATTCGCCAAAAGTTTCTCTTCTTTTCAGATAACCACTTGTATTTCGTATTTGTATTTGTATATTGAGGGTGATCATAAGTTACTGCGACCTAAAAGATCTATTTGATCTAAAAGATCTAAAACCACTTATCCAGTACTTCTTTTTCGAACATAACAATGCTATTTTCTGATTTTCTTCAAAATTTGATTCGTCAGAATCCGAACTTAAATCTAATAACAACAATTGATGGTTCATAGCTCCACGTACGTTGTTCTTAAACTAAACAATATTTTTTTGGGATATTCGCTTCCAATGGCCGAGTTTACTTCGCTTCTCTTAGCTTAACTCAGCTTCAGTTCGTTTCGCTTAGCTTAGCTTCACGCGCAATGGCCGCCCGCCTTTATGGTTTTCCTCTTTTGTCAATTTTATGGGTAAAAGGACATTATATCGTGTGAGCAAAAATGAAAACATAATTTAGGTAGGCCTTGGAAAAAAATTTCATGTCTTAGATTGGATCTGTAAAACTGTAAAATGAAAATTTTGGTTTGTAAAATCGTAAACTCATTCTGATATTGCCTTCTTCTTGTTTTCCAATTTTATTGTCAAATAATAATTATTTTGACATATTTGCTGAAAGAAGGTCGTGCAGCAGGTTGTTAAAATTAGTTTTGTATTTCTTGAATAACGCTGACATAAATTATTCGGAGATTGTTCCAGTTACCGTGAAGTTTGTTGGATTGACACTGTAAAACCCGGAAAAATGTCATGTTCAAACCAAAGCCATAAGTATTAATACCTATTAATAGTTTTCCTTAGTCTGCAGTTTGCCTTTTGTAAAATGGTAGGTATTTATTTAAGGCCCTATTACTTATCGAATTATCTATCTATTTATTAATTATAGTAAAGTAAAGTATAAGGTATTTGTACCTAAGGGTTTAACATAAACACACACCAGAAAGAATCCACCAAAAGATATAAAAATAAAATCAAACAAGAATAAAGTGGTTAACCTGCTGTTTAGCGACGGTTTTACCCCTACGCTGGCCCCCCTCCACTCTCTCTGCTTGCTAGGCTCCGACACGTTCTCAGCGTTGCCATATGCAAGCCCTTCTCCTACGTTCTGCAGACAATCCTGCGTGCTTCCGCACGAGACCGTAATAAGTAGCTACCGGTTCCGTCAGGTATTTGGTCAGGGTAGGTTTTTTTTTCATTTTACGAATATTTGAAGGAAAAAAAACCTACCCTGACCAAAGACCTGACTTACTGCAGCAAATAAGTGTTTTAATATTATTTGTAATCAAAAATGACACTTTAAGGGCCGTAGGAGAACGGAGACACGGATTTCATGTGGCAACGCTGAGAGCCTGTCGACTCAGAGCTAGCAGCACGCTAGCAGAGAGAGTGGAGGGGGGCCAGCGTAGGGGTAAAACCGTCGCTAATCAGCAGGTTAACCAATAAAGTAACATAACCAAGAAAATGGGAATAAGTCCACAGATGTTTACACCATATTATATTAGGAACTTTCTTCCTACTATGCACTCATGCTCATGATAAAAGTAAGGTCTGTGATCTGTAGATCTAGTGGTGGCCATTTTTTAAGAGGGCAAACTCTTCTGGAAGTAATGTTTATAAATTTTTGGCGGACAGTCGCTCGCCCAATTTTTTTTTCGAAAAACTATTCTCATAAAGTTGGTATGTCTGTGCTTCTCCTAAATAGCTGTGCCAACGGATTCTTGCCTTGTCACACCCTTACCTAAAAAAGTCATGATAGGTGGTACGGTTTAAAAAACACAAAAACGTCCCTGAAGGTGGAATCTTAGACCATTTACACAGATAGACACGCCCTGCCCGTCTCAGTCCGCACCACTCAGTGAATTGATATTGATATTCAGGGTGTCAGATGCGCTGCGACCTATTACAGATCTATTGTGCCCCCAACCACTCAGTGAAGCCAACACCTGCCAGCTCCGGCGGCGAGTGCGTGACGTCAGAGTGGGGCATTTCGGGCGCTTTTCACGTATGTCAAGTACCAAACAGCTATAAACATTTTGAGATTTTAGTGTTAACAGCAATAAATAAATAAATATGGTTCGTTCCTGTTGTGCGTAGAACTGTACTGAGCGATATAAAAAGGATAGTGATATATCATTTCACAGCTAAGAGATGTATAAAGAGAAGTAAACTTACTTACCTATAATAGGGCCAGTGATTTAGTGCTTGTGAACATGTACTAGAAAAATGTGTGTAGCTCTATTTATTAAAAAATTACTTGTATTTGGTACATATCTACATATAGGAAATGAAACATAAGTTATAGAACGCCGCTGCGCGCTCCTAGCAGATGATGCCACACTCTGACGTCACAGCACACGTACATGTTTGCTTCAGCTCGGAGAGTTAGCGGCGCGCCTATCTGTGTAAATGGTCTAAGGGTGGAATGCGTTCATAAACAGAAATTGACGTTTATGTGTAACAACCATAGTGATGCCTTACATTTTCCGGAATATCGTCAGATTGCTCTTATCCCGGAATATCCCTGAAGGGTCTATTATTAAAGAAGCGAGCCGCTTGAAAAAGTTGTGAGGGATAAAAGAAACGAGTCTGTTTGTCAGAATTTTATACACTTTAATAAAATTATTTACAAATAATAAATAAGTAGATATTTACAATTATTATTCTTTGAAACTTTTTACTTTAATAATAATCAAACTACATAGACATGACATTTGTTCGCTAATAATAATAATACATAAATAGTGGTTTCAGTCAGGGTTAAAATTTTCAGTATTGTCTACGGCCTAGAGAACATTAATTTCGAGTGGACTCTCGATCCATCCATCCACATCCATCCAGCTCGGCGTCGTACTTTAGTGGAATGTAATAATCGATCATTTCAAATAAAAATAAAAACACTTAAAAATTAGTTTCCTTCCTCTCATCCTCCACCACCACCCAACTGCAACAGAGACAGAGACATCCAACCAACGAGTTTTAAAGGCAAGATCGCTTTATTTTTTAACAGCTTTTTTTATAATCATCATCAGTCGTTTATTCTATTATTGCGAGAATTTGCACACGTAAAATTTCACCTCTCAACAAACAGTAAGAAAATAGTCACTAATTAATTATCGTTACTAACTAACAACGAACGTCCTAATACTGATTTATATGAACATGAATTATTATTATTATTATTACTCTCATCCATTCATTCATTCATACCTAATAATAAGTTATAAATTAAGGGGGTGAAATGTCTCATTCGTGGTACGAGAGAGTTCACCAACTAGGGGGGGGGGGGGGGGGGGCACCAAAAGTAGGTTAAAAAGGTAAGCAATAAGTACATAGTACGTAAAGAGATTTATAAAAAATATCGCGCTTTCATCATCACCATCATTATTATTATTAATTATTATTATAAGAAGAACTTTTAATAGGCCTTATAATGATTCCCTGCAAAAATAAGTACATACACGGGTAAGTGAGTTGAGTATACATAATTATTATTATAGTAGTAATAAAATTGTCGCTAGAAATAATCAACGAACGATCTTTTGCAAGGAACCGCACAGTATCTTACGATATAATACTCTTACTATGTTCATTAAAAACAACTATTAACAATAAATAACAACAGTATAATCATCTTATCTTATTATTATTATTACTTAAGATTCATTATTATAGATAAATATCGTTTATATTTTTGAGTGGCAAAGTAAGCACTAAGCAATCGCTTTATTGTTTGTTACCAACTACTGCTGATAGCGCATATCATTATTTTCAACAGAAGCAATCAGATCTGCCCTCTAATTGACCCCCCTCCCCCTTTAACAAGGTAGATGCTTGAAGATACACAAATATTTATATTTCTGCAAGTTAAATCATTGAACAAGCTGAAAATGACAAGCAAAACAACTTGATTGTAATGGGAATCTTCTGAGAAAATCAAGAAGGTTACGAAATAAGAAGTGGATAAAAACAGAGCAACTCAAACGAATTTCAGGTGTGCAATCCAGACAAGATTTAAGTTAGTAATAGTCAAGACAAACTTTCAGTTGCCTAAATACACAACCGCGTGAAGCCATTGATCATTCCAGAACAGCTGACTTTGACAGAGGTCCGCCATTTTCTCTGGGGGGCATACACAAATATGTCTAATGTTAATAATAAATAATTATGTTACTTTCCGTTTGTTTACGTACGTCGTTGTTTTCTCTTGGACTAGAATTGTGGTTTTCACTAATCGCTATTTTGTCGGTAAAATGTCAGGGTAAATAGTGCGTACTGTTTAATCCTTGAACAATAATAAGCACATTTTATGACCAACTAATAGCCTATATTGAGACTATGTTACTTGAACTTGCCAGTTATAAAATGTCTCGAACAAATACGACCATTTCTTAAGTGGCTCTCCTTAGAGGCCCCCGTTTCAAAGCATGATTTCATGCATTTCTTCTTTCATCAGACAGGCCGTTAAGGTTATCTCCTCTATTTGCCAAAACAGCAGGAAATCGAAGGAATGACACTATATCTTTTTCAGAAAGCATTGAACAGTTCACAACACTACAAAAAAGAAGCATTTTCGATAGATTGGGCCACAATTTAACAACTTACACTTTGAAAACACTCCGCGTTTACAAACGAAATTGTTTGCCCCCTAAGCAATATGGCCGAACTGTCAATGACTTCATTCTGGAATGATCTCGAGCAAGGACTCGAGCAAGGAAGAGTCCTGGCGAGGGATTCAACAGTGAAGCTTAGAATGTCATCAAAAGTTCAACTGTGATTAGTTTTGACTATTTAGAGAGATTAAAAAGAAGTGGTGTTATTTAAACTTATAGAAGAGGAGGTTATTGTTATTTTTTGTACGTGAAGATCAACTGAAAATAATTATTGATACAAACTAAAAGATTTCCATATTATGGAAACTCGAATCTGGTCTAAAAATGCCACTAGTTTCAATATTTAACTCCTTTGAATCAAATTCCTGAAAAAAAAAGACAAAATCTTTTTTACCCTTCATTTAGAAATTTTTGCATAATGTTTTTTATTACTCAACCTAATCATTCTAATCTGAACAGTTCCCACTTTATCAAGACCTGACCTAGTTGCCTTCCTTATACAGGGAGGCCAAGGAGAACCAAATTATAGTGAGAAAAAGAAGAAGACTTATTGACAATGTAAACACCTGCTAACTCATTTCATCCTTTGTAACTACCAACTGTCATTATTTTAACAATAAATGCATCAAAAGCAATCAATAAAAATTACCCTGTTGAAAATAATGACTACACCACCAGTGGCAACACCACCAGCGCCAGCACTTAACACCAGCACAATCGCTAGACTAAATGAGCGATTCACGAGGAACAATACTTTTACTTTGCCATTTTTACATTTTAATCGCTACAGAAGTACCTGTGAACGGACGGACACGCCTCGCTCCAAACAACCCCCCTCCCTCGAAAATAAAGAAATCGCGTCCACACAAGACGTGCCGGCCGATCCGTCAGGCCCTTTTTGACATGACTGTAGAAAAAATTACGGAAATAAAGCTAATCTCTGAAGTCATCCATTATACCTAATGATATACAGGGTGCTACGTTCTAGAATAGTCGTATTGTCATAAGGTTTAAATACATTGAGAGCATCCGATGATAAAATAATAATCATTAATCGAAACCGGCGTGTCTCAGTAACTACTACCAATACTATCTATCACCGAGACAGGAAGAGGGACGTGAGGGGGAAGGACAAGGGACAAATCAACGATGAGATTGTTATTAACCAACCAAACTGAGGACGATCGATCGGTGATCACAGTTAAAAAGTTCCCTATCATACTTATACATATACAGCTATAACGAACGATATGATGATTTGATCCGGATGAATGAATGAGTATACATTTTTTTTTACTAATACATCATTGATTGATTTATTGATTGATTCATTGATTGATTGATCGATTGATTGATGAGTAGAAAAATAATCATTAAGTACCACTACTAATGATGAGTTCCTAGAGCAATAAGGCTCAAAGTGTTCATTCAGGGAGGCACGAATGGAACAAGTCCCAAGCAAAGGCGGCTTCTTAAACGTGATCACATCTTCCGTCTTGATCCCCCTCAAACGCTTCAATGACTAGATGCAACCCCCCGTTTGATGAAATCGAGTTGTTCTTATAAAAAACTAACCATCAAAGAGTTTAATTTTTTCTTATACTGAATCCGGTTAGCAGGGTTCTGCATCTGGTCAACTACTTACAAACAGGGTGGCAACATGACTGTATTTGAAATTTCCACCAATAACTGAGACAATAATTATTAAAAAAAAACATTTTTCGCCTCTACCTGAGACCTTCCCACTTGCCAGCTTCGATGGAACTTCTTCCACACGTCCCCCCCACACAAATGACAATTAATAATATTAATAAACAAATAATCAACAATAACTCAAGCAACTTCCCATCGTAAAACAACTATCAATAAAAAGGCTTATAAATAAGTAAATTGCTCCAATAAAATCAAGACCTGCATTACTAAAATGATTCCGGAACCGGTCCGATCACTCCGCTCAGGTTCACACCTTCGCATTAATAAAAGAGAGGATAAGCTTCCTGGTCTTCTCGGAGAGTCGTCAGAAGTAGATCACCTCCTCCTCGTTGCCCGGCGACGTCTGCTTATACCTCCTGTTCTTGTGCGGCGAAGACGGGATGACCCCCTCCTTGCTCCTGGGGGAGTTGGTCGCCCCTTCACCCGTCTCGCCAAACGTCCCTCCTCCGCCACCGTAGATCTGCATCATGGCCGGACTGGAACCCGTCCGGCTGTGACTTGGGGCCACCGTCGGCGTCTGCACGGAAGAAAGATCGTGTTATTACACCGGATAGGGGGAGAAATCGAAAACGAACTCACCGTTTCGCCCGATGGCGGGCTCAGGCTGTCCGACTCGAGCCTCTGGTAGCCGGCCATGCTCGTGCTGCCGCTCGTGCTCGTCCGTCTGGCCACCTTGTCTTCCTGGCTGAGCTTCCGCGGGATGATCTGCTGGGGACCGGAACCGGTCGACCCCGTCGAAGACGTGCTCAGTCGGGACGCCAGCTTCATCGGTATCTGCTGCTTGATTGAGACGCCCTGGGACACCTTCGCCTGGTTCGTCGTGCTGAGGAGGTTCAGGGGAAGCTGGGTCTTTTGAGGGGCGTCTGGAAGAGTGTTTGTTTTAAATTTTTTAATATTTTTTGAGATTAGTAAATGGGCTAAAGAGAATTTTTAATGGGCTAAAAATTCCAAAATTACAGCTGTGAAGAAAACAATAAAAAAATGTGAGGAAATTCAACATAGTTCTCACTAGATTTGTTGCTCCACTTCGATTCCTTCCTGCTGACGTTGGAGGCGGAGTGATGGAGGGTGGTCGAAGGGTGTGGGGCCGGCGGGGACTGCGGGTCCGAGGACGCCGGGCTGCTGTCCTCGGACGTGTCCCGGCTGCTGCTGGCGTCATCGGTCGGGCCCGGCTGAACGGGCAGCGGCATGTTGGGCGAGATCAGCAGACCCTGACTAGTGAGCACCTCCATTTTCCTGTACAGCTGTTCCCGCTGCTGCTTGATGTCTTCCTGTTCGGCTCGCACCTGCTCCTGCAGACGTTGCACCTCGATCCGTTTCTCTTCCAGATCCTGTTTCAATGTTAAATTGTTAACGATAAAAGTTGAAAGTCAATAATTTATCAAATCACCTTCTCCTCTTGTTCCCTGGCGGCGGCCCAGGCGGTCTTCTCGATGCTCAGCTTGTCCTGCAGATTCCTCAGCTCTTCCAGCTGCTGATTGTGCCTGTATTGCTTGCAACCTTCCGCGCCCCCGCGCAACGTCGCGAGCTTCGCCTGCAAACTAAACGGGGTCTGGGTGTAAAAAACGATCCGGTTTCAAATAAGTTACAAGTTACCTCTCGTTGGTGGTCATCATTTGCGATATGATGCAGAGCAGGGTGTAGATGTAGTGCGTGAGCTGGACTGCGGCCAGCTGCTGCTCCCTGCCGAGGGTGAAGAGGACGGGAGCGTCCGGCAGGCCGGCCTGCAGGTGCTGTTGTTGCCCCCCGGCGACGTTCATCTGTTCAGTGCTGACGACCGTGTTACCGTTTGCGAGGTTTCTATAAGGCAGGCGTTCCTGTAATGATAACAATAAAAACACCTTTACTTCTTCAATATATACATAACAACTGTTTCGATCGGTAAAGAGAGAGAAGAAAAAAAAAGTGTCAGGGAATCATTCGAAAGATCGACTCTTACCATCAGTCTCGAATCGCCGGGTTTGAGGTTCTCCAGATCGGGCGTAGTGACTGGCGTGCAGCCGGACGACTGCAGCTTCCGACCGAAGATCTTGAACGGTCCCTGGTTCGAGTTATCGAACCCGCCAAAAGTTTCAGCCCGTTTCGGCAGGATGGGGGAGACGTACGTCTCGCTCTGGTGCTCCCCGGCCGAGCTCACGCTCCTCGACAGGTTGGTTCCGGTCGCGTAGAGGGAACTCGCCAGATGACTCACCTCCTACGAGACGCGAGAGATGAGTCGAATCGAATCGAATCGAGCGGACAAAAACTCACCTGCACGGCGTTGAGGACCTCCTTCCACATGACGGCCGGATCGGCGTTGTCGCTGACCAGGTGCCTGTAGGAGGGCGGGCACGGCGGTTCCAGTCCGGCGGCCGCCAGCAGCTTCAGCTGCAGGGACATTTTCTCCTCCAGCAGCAGGGCCTGCTCGATGTCTTTCTGTCTCAGCAGTCCTGGTGTGTGTAATTCGAGTGTTACGGGTGGTCAAGTTACAATCGTTCAAATTAATTAAATCATCAAACAGCATCGCACTACTCGTGTTAATAAAAAAAGACATGCGAGGGGTTGAAGGGGTATTTTTTTCAAAACAGGCGGGGGGTAAGTATAAAAATGCGGGATAAGTTACGGCTAATCTCACACAGAAACCTCAACAATCGAAATCGGCTCTCGTATATTTACCGTCGCCAAGATCGTCATCGATCTCACATGGTCTCTGTCGCATATCGTTTACATTTACTCGCATTTCTTGCTCTAATACCTGATGAAACAATAAATCAATAAATACAAACAAAATAGTCGCATTCTCTGGGCGGTTAACATAAAAAAAAATCGCATGCCCTCCGTCGTTGTTCTAAATTCGTCCATTCATAATAATAAAGTCGCTCTAAATCTAAATCCAGACAAGGTAAACGATGCGCATGCACGAACTGAAATAAAAGAGGTTCAGACAGAGAGAGAGAGAGAGAGAGCCTCTGATAAAAAAAAATTACCTTCGATATCCGAATTCGTATCTGCGTATGAATGAAATAGATCGAAACAAATATTTACAAACTACCAGAATAATACCAAGGAGGGAGGAGAGAGAGAGAGAGATAGAGAGAAGGAAAGATACAGTCTGTCTGTAATAACAGGGGAAAGGGGAATATTGTGTCCTAATCTTCTAAGACGGGACAGCATGCTTTTTCCGGATCTATATGTCGAGATGGTGGAAGAAATTCGGACGGGACGAGGGAAGAGGGAGGGGCAAAAGGGAATAAAGAGAGACGCCTGCGACCGACTCACCTACTAAGTGCCTGATGTGGTTCTGTTTGGCGTTCAGGAGAGTCTGCTTCTCGTCCGAGCTGAGGGCGATGTTGTCTTCTTCGACCTCGGGGCAATTCTGCACGGCATCTCTGTGAAACGATTGATTTTTTCATCTAAACCTCAATTATTCTGGTCGATTAATTTTCAAAGAAATATATTTTTTTATAATTTTTCATTTATTTGCCATAATTATTAAAGATACATTAAACACTTTTAAGATTTTAATCCCTTTCAATTAATCAATGATACCTGTTTTGTGGAAATTTAGAGTCTGATAGATTATAAATTATTATTACTCACTCCAAATTTTGGGGAAATGTTTGCATAAAACGTTACCAAGTACTACTTATATTAACAATTACGAAATTACGATTGAATGATATCATAATTATTAGAACAACTTTCTCTATCAAGATGTGTTGATTTTATATTTTATTTTGTCTTGGATTGTTATTGTTATATTTCAATATAAACGAGTGTGAATTCCCTGATTTCCAGTTGATATTGCATGGGCACCATGGGCGTAGATCGAATTTTCAAGCTTTTTAAGGCGAATAAGCTTATTGAACACATCAGCAGCTTTATTTTCAGCTGGGAATGTAATCATGATCAATAAATGCCCCCACAAGGCCGATCAAATAGTAGAATTATGTTAATAAAGGTGCATCACATCTCAGAGTTTATAAGACGGTCTCAATTAAAATTATTTATTGTCCTGTATTTCTAACATTTATGTCACGCCCAGTAACCTTGCTGGAGGCTCGCACATTTTGTACCCATACTTAGAGTTTACCTTATCTAATCTAAGCTATGGGAGATATCAGTGTTTTGTTTACTTATGATAATTTGAATTTTCAGTTATCTACAACCTACTAATTTTTTATTTACGTTTTTTTGTACTTTGGTCTGTAAGATAAGACTTGGTGCTTGGGTTGATTTCGTGTATTATTATTATTGTCTATGCTCATTGCCCAGAGAATAACGAAGTGAAGTGCCTACCTTATCTTACTTACTGCACATTACAACTCATGTGGAACGCACTGGACAAAGGAAAATAATTCCCAAAATAAAGGTTTTTTATTTATTGTAATACATTCTGTTGTGTTTGAATTTAAAAAAATGACGAATAATAATAACTTAATCGAGAGAGAACTTAGAGTGGAATTTAATTGTGTCAAGTGTCGTAAACTACTCAGCCCGCCGATAATGTTGATTGACACCGTCGGCGACATGTGCTTTACATGTTACAACGAAAAATTCGTCGAAAAGAACAAAGCGACTAAGAAGAAGAGCTACAATTTGATAGCCATGGATGAAGATAACAACATTCAACCCTCCATCCGGAATACTGCCTTGGAGAGAATTATGAAGTTTGTGAGATCTCACTGCACGAATCAACAAAAGGGATGCCCGTTTGTAAGCGATTTAGTTGCACTTCGTTCTCACGAATCGCAATGTGAGTATCGAAAAATCGAGTGCGTCTTAAGAGGATGCCAATGGAGCGGCAGCAAAAATCTGTACGTTGATCATCTGCTGCAAACCACACATGAAAGTAACGAGAGTGTTGGTCAATCAGAGGACCCAACACTGTTCCCTTTAAATGGGATCTCTCTTCAAAAAGAAAGCGAAGACATTGTCATTTTGAAAACGATATCTGGGGTTTCGCTGTTCCGTTATAAAGTATACGCATGCGGAATAAGAATGAAATGTGCCGTATGCAGAATAGAAAAAGAATGCGAAGAAGAACTAGAAGATGAATCGATTAACATTGAATTTGTATTGAACGATGGATGGACGTTATCATACAAAAAATGCTGCATCATTGACCAGATTGAACAGTTCAAAAACTTTGATGAATACGATGAAAACGACATCACATTTAGCATTTTGCATTTTGTGGATCAATCCAAGAGTTATTCCATCAGATTAAGACACAGCATAAAAGGACACTATGTACCGGGTGCGTCGCAAGAATTAAAAAAATTTATACGCAAAGCGGGAAATGACGAGAATGTCGAAGAGTGTTTAAGAGTGGAATGCGATAACGCTGAGAAAGGTTGCTACATGTATCCATTGAACCTTGTTGAACATTCCCTCTACTGCAAATATCAAATTTGGAAATGCCCGTGCAACGATTGTTTTGGAATCGCTGATGCTGCAGAACATTTTATAAATGTCCACAAATATAACGTTCTGAAAGGCACAAGATGTATTGCTAAAAACATTTTGAACACAAACTATAGTACTCACGTGGATGCTTTTAATTGTATTTTTAATTTACGCTCACATTGTACTTTGGGCAGTCTAAAACTTGTTGTTGAAAAACTGGGAGTCAATCGAAAGGAAAAGTTTTGCTGTGAAACAACAATTAAGTCAAAAGCATCAACGCTTACAATAAAAGTGCCTGTATCAACTTCTGGGGTGACTGAATATACTGTCGATGTTGAATCATTGGTCCAATTGTTTGGTTCCATGGAAGACATAATGTTTACGGAGGAAATCAGACCCATAATGTGAATGTGTCTTGATTGAAATCTCATTATTCTTCACTTTTGTTTGTTTGTTTGTCTCTCATTATAAAATGAATCCTGTCTTGTCTATCTTATTGACACTGTATAGTCAAAATATTTTTTTTGCATAAGGTTTTTATTTGTAGAATAATTCCTTATTATTGCTGATTCTTCCTGGAAGTAACCTATTGATTATTACAATTTTCATACAGGTTTTTTTTCATTAAGGTGATACTTTTTATTTACAAATTAGTAGTTTATTTCGACTGTCCAGTTATATAATGAAATTAGGAATTATTTGGGATTGCAGTCAATTAAATTGAAGAACACTCTTTTTTCTACGTCAAGCTTTCGAATTAATTTTAATTCTTCTTCAGGACTATCTTCTATAATATGATTAACAATATTAAATTTAGTATAAGGTGTTAAAAAGATGGTAATTATACCTATACTTACAGAATTTGAGATTAAAATTTAAAGTTTGTAAAAATTGTTAACCATAGGACTGTTCTTGCATACATTTACAGCAATTAACACTAACAAAGATAAAATTACATAAGTAATTTTACACATTTTTAGTAAAAATTGACAAAGAAAACAACCTACAATAGTCTCAATTTAATCCAAAGTTTAAAGAATTTTGATTCTTCCGATATTTTTATTTATTTATTTTTTCCCGTCATTGTTATTACAATAATATTATTAATTTTGTCAAACAATAGGGGACTTACATAGTAATGAAGTTGTCAAAAACAAATAATTTTTAGATATCAAATCATCTTTATTCAATTTTTTAAAAAATTTAAAATATTTTATTATTTATAATGTGATTATAATTATTACATTTAGACTAGAAAAACTTATAAAATTTTTTATAATTTCGGCCTGAATTGGAAATTGAACTTCATTAGTACTTATGTAATTTTATCTTTGTTAGCGTTAATTGCTGTAAATGTATGCAAGAACAGTCCTATGGTTAAAGGTGCGTTTTCACCAAGCGCGCAAAACGTTTGCAATTGTTAGCAAATGTTTGCAATCACAATACTTGTTTGGTGGAGACGAAAATGACGCGCATTCGCCAACATTTGCAATCATTTGTCCGTGTTCCGAGCGTTGTCGGTACATCAAAGGGATTTGTTGCTTGTGCGTGCGCGAAGTATTTTCAGTGTAGACGGGCAGGGAGTGTTCGCAGGAATCTCAGGGAATCAGAGCAGTGTTGTTTGTTATTTTCCAGCAACTGCAACGTGTCGACCAAATTAACTATAACTAGGTATAACCAAAAAATGGGATGTCCAAAATCTACGAGTTCTCTTTTTATTATTCTCTTTTTCAATTAAAACCGTCATAATTATGAAAGATGCGGCACTAACAATACGTTTTCTTTTCGGAGCCAATTTTGCTCGAAACATGAACAAATGATTGCTAATAACGTACCAGGTCTCTGTGAATATTCAGTGGAGACACTTTAATTGCAAACATTTGGAAACATTCGCAAACATTTGCGAACGTTTGCTAACAATGATTTTTTGGTGAAAACGCACCTTAACAATTTTTACAAACTTTAAATTTTAATCTCAAATTCTGTAAGTATACAGGGTTACTGGTAACTGGATACATTCCTTTGGTGATCTGATAAAACAAGAGGTAAGGAGTAAATTAACCCCAACATGCACTATACAAAACTCAATAGATTTTGAGATATTTCGATTTTCAACTTAAAAAAAAAAAATGGTTTCAAATGTCTTGAAATGTATTTTCAAAAAATCTACTTTAACTTTTTGATTTTTTTTTTTTTGCTGGAATACTTGTCCAATACTATGCTTCCTTCTGGAATAAAAAATATCCTGAGGTATTTCGATCGTGTGAAAATTTCAAAGAAAAACTTTCACAAACTATTTTTTTTAAATAAGATTTAAAAGTTTTTACAAGTTATTTTCGCAAAATTGTCAAGGCAACTTGCGTACAAATTGTTTTAAAAACTTTCTTAGTGTAGTACCTATCTAACAAGGTACGAATCTTGTACAAGAATAACAGAATCTCCCCGCTATGTACCGTTACCGAGGAACAAATCCTTAAGTCGGGACGTTTTAAAAAAAATACGGCCCTGAACGGGGGTCTTAAAATTCTCTGATCCGGCCCATTTTCAATAGGTCGTATTTGGGGGTGACGAGCTTCGTCCCTACCAAGTTTCGTCCCGATCGGTAAAACTTTCAGACACTTTAGTGGCTATTACTAGGCTATTCCCGAAAAATCCCGAAATTCCCGAAAAAATGACACTTCCCGGGAACGGATCCCGCTCATTTTCAATAGGCATCGTGCCACGGTGCGCCTCTTCAATCGAGCCAAATTTCAACTTTTCCACATGAAACCTGGCGGCTCTAGAGTGTTTCTTAGCAAAGTCACAGAAGTTTCGTAAGTATACGTATTCTTGTGCCCGAAAAATGTCTGTCTGTCGGTCTGTCTGTCTGTGACTTTGCTAGGAAACACTCTAGAGCCGCCAGTTTTCATGTGGGAAAGTTGAAATTTTGCTCAATTGAAGAGGCGCACCGTGGCACGATGCCAATTGAAAATGAGCGGAATCCGTTCCCGGGAAGTGTCATTTTTTCGGGAATTTCGGGATTTTTCGGGAATAGCCTAGTAATAGCCACTAAAGTGTCTGAAAGTTTTACCGATCGGGACGAAACTTGGTAGGGACGAAGCTCGTCACCCCCAAATACGACCTATTGAAAATGGGCCGGATCAGAGAATTTTAAGACCCCCGTTCAGGGCCGTATTTTTTTTAAAACGTCCCGACTTAAGGATTTGTTCCTCGGTAACGGTACATAGCGGGGAGATTCTGTTATTCTTGTACAAGATTCGTACCTTGTTAGATAGGTACTACACTAAGAAAGTTTTTAAAACAATTTGTACGCAAGTTGCCTTGACAATTTTGCGAAAATAACTTGTAAAAACTTTTAAATCTTATTTAAAAAAAATAGTTTGTGAAAGTTTTTCTTTGAAATTTTCACACGATCGAAATACCTCAGGATATTTTTTATTCCAGAAGGAAGCATAGTATTGGACAAGTATTCCAGCAAAAAAAAAAAAATCAAAAAGTTAAAGTAGATTTTTTGAAAATACATTTCAAGACATTTGAAACCATTTTTTTTTTTTAAGTTGAAAATCGAAATATCTCAAAATCTATTGAGTTTTGTATAGTGCATGTTGGGGTTAATTTACTCCTTACCTCTTGTTTTATCAGATCACCAAAGGAATGTATCCAGTTACCAGTAACCCTGTATAATTACCATCTTTTTAACACCTTATACTAAATTTAATATTGTTAATCATATTATAGATAGTCCTGAAGAAGAATTAAAATTAATTCGAAAGCTTGACGTAGAAAAAAGAGTGTTCTTCAATTTAATTGACTGCAATCTCCAATAATTCCTTTTTATTTACTATGTACTTATAGAATTAATTCATCAAGGTTGACAACTTTTTCAAGTAATTTTTATTTAAAAATAAAAAATAAACGCGATAGAGCCTTTGTACGTTTTCCAAAAATTAAAGTCCATTCCCGTCCTGTGATAAATTCAATAAACCAAACTGATTTCGATAAACAAAAAAAGAACGTTTTCAAAACATAAAGTTACCTAGAAAACGATAATAATAATGTGAAAGCAAGAGTTGAGTGGTGTCCCATTTATAGCAGTTTTATTGTGGTCTAGAGAGAATAAATACAGAAAAATGATATCAAATTGAAGGTGGAGATCTGGCCTATAATTATTGTGAAGAGGTTCTATTTTGAATGAATGATGATATAATGATGGAAGATGTAATCAAAGCCAGGTGAAGAGGAGGTAGCTTATGAATTGATGTAGAAGATAAGGATAAGAAGATAAAGCTTTCCATACACCTACTGGCTTGTGTACCAGGGTTGTGATTTACTGTTGCATTCCATACACTGGCGGACCTTGTTTGCAACTGACAAAATGGGGGGAGAAAAATGCAAGAAATTTTTAAGGATGGTAAATGAATGTTATGTATGTGATAAAGTGGTACAGAGTTTTGCGAGAAATGTTTGTCCACATGTGTAACGACAACTGAAATGAGAGCTCTACAAATAAAGAAGGACAGAAAACTGTTCTTCTTTTGTGGTCCATGTACCGGGTGTCCCACCCAACACTAGTGTCCACCCCCTAAATAGAGCTTAATTTTAAAGATAAAAAATTGAAACTTTGAGGATTTGTGTACTTGATATAGGACCACGGAATGGCATAATCAGTTTCATTAAAAAAAAAATTAGTTCGGGCGCCAGCGATAAAAAACTGTAAGATGGTGGTAAATTGTCGAAAAAAAATTTTTATTTATTTTTTAATAAATAAATAAATCGGTAAATATTTCCGATAGCCTGTTTCATTCTAAACAAAAAATGTCTCTTGAATTTATTGCACAAAATAAACCAGAGTTTGCAGCAAAAAATTATTTTATGACCAAGATAAATATCGCCATAAAACGAAAATACGAAACTAGACGCATGCGTAATGTCTGAAGGTAGACATGTTGAACATTTACTATGATTTCTACGTGTTGTATGTTTTGTTATTAATAAATTAGTTTTGATTATTCCCCTTTAATCATTTAATGCAGGTAGTAACTACAAAATAACAATAACCCAGTTCGCATTTATGACAATGTATCTCTATAGTTGTTCGTAAAATAATTTTTTGCTGCGAACTGGTTTATTTTGTGCAAAAAATGCAAGAGACATTTTTTGTTTAGAATGAAACAGGCTATCGGAAATAAATTTTTAAATGGTAAACAAATAATAAGACTAAAAGTTGCATTGGAAATAAATTTTAGGGGTTGCGTTTTCCGCCCCTTACAACCATGGGGTAAACCAAATAAATTACTGGCTAAGTGTCTTTTTGGTAGTAGAAAATGTCAGGTTAGTTTCAATATTGTAACTTTTTCAGTGCTTGTGAAAAAAATTGTTAAACAAATTTTATGTACCCCCTTTAAGGGGCTGTATCTTAACAAGGGATGCTCCAATGAAGTTTCTTTATATGAAAGATCCTATCTTTTTTTCGATGAGGAATCACCTCCTTAAATGTTTTACACTTATTTAGTTACACTCTGTATAGCAATGACAGGTAGACAATATAATCTGAACAATATAATCAATATTATATGAAAACGGTAGGTGCAATAAGTTTTATGACAAAGTAAATAAGGTCCAAATAAATAGAAAGACGGCTCTTGCTGGGCTAGCCGGCACACTGAACCTGCACTGGACAGTGTCGTAGTATGGACTCATGAAAAAAGTGATTGATTATTAAAAAGATATTAAAAATGTTTTTTAATGAAACTAATTATGCCATTCCGTGGTCCTATATCAAGTACACAAATCCTCAAAGTTTCAATTTTTTATCTTTAAAATTAAGCTCGATTTAGGGGGTGGACACTAGTGTTGGGACACCCGGTACAATGAATAAACAGGAGGAGAAAAACATAGTTGATATGATAAAAGATGTATTTGAGGCAGAAATTGTAAAAATCAGAGAAGTACATAAGCAAGAATTAATGAATTTGGAGATGAAAATTAAGAGAATAATAGATGTTGAAGTTGAAAAGATCGGGAATACAACTAAGCATGATGCAACTAAGCTAACATACGCGATGGCAACAAGAAAAAGGCATACTGAACCACCTACAGTAGTGATGCCGAAGGTGGTGCAGATGAGCGCAGAAACTAAGAAAGACATAAAAAATAAGATGAACCCAATGGAGCTAGGTGTAGGAGTGTCACAGTTGAGAGAGATTTCTGGAGGTCAAGTAATAATCAACAAACCGTAGGTAGGTAGGTCTTAATGAGTATAAAGACAAATCAATAGCCTGTCGTATTGGAGTCGGGTTTTAACCCATCGTCCTGACAGTTGTCAAGTCTGGAGCGCCCGAGAACCCAAATAAAGAGCTTCTCGACTCAGGCAGCAACACACATCCAACCAGACTACCAAAAGCACGGACGGCCGTTTCGGTCTCATTAGACCTCGTCAGCGTACTATATTGGAGAGTCCGGAAGGATATGAATCGCTGCATGAATCGAAAACCCTATTATGGAATCTCATTCAACCGGTTACCAGTGACCTCGAGACAGAGCGACATCTATCAAGAGAAACCACAGGCTCCCAGCTAAACAAAACTCCAGTGTGTATTATGGGTTGCAGACACTCCAGGGGCTACGAGACTGACATCAGAAATGCATATTAAAAAGCCGAAGTATACTCAAAAGTCACAACAAACCGTAGGTAGGTAGGTCTTAATGAGTATAAAGATAAATAATAAACACAAATAATAAAAATTATTTGTGTTCTCGGGCGCTCCAGACTTGACAACTGTCAGGACGATGGGTTAAAACCCGACTCCAATACGACAGGCTATTGATTTGTCTTTATACTCATTAAGACCTACCTACCTACGGTTTGTTGTGACTTTTGAGTATACTTCGGCTTTTTAATATTAATAAGTAATAATCAAGTCTAGTAGTCAAAAAGATAGAGTAAAACTACAAGAGGAAATCCAAGCAAAATTGTCCGATAAGTATGAAATAAGAGTAGCAAAAATGAAAACACCCAAGGTTAGAATAATGGGAATAGATAAAGAAGGATGATAACGATGATGAGGTAATTGTGAGACAGATTATTGAACAAAATGGGTTGAATGATAAAGCGAAAGATTTTAAATTAACTGTACAGAGAAGAATATTTAGTAAGAAATATCCAAAAATAATGTCAATGGTCTTAGACATTGACGCATGTACATATAAGTCCTTAACGGAAAAGGAAAAGATTAACCTAGGGTGGACAAGACTACATAGGAGTGGTGAGGTGTTATAAATGTCTGGGATATAATCATTTTGCTAAGGATTGCACAAAAAAGAAAGCGTGTTATAAAAAATGTTCATCAGAGCATAATGGTCAAGACTGCAAAATAAGTGAAAGCAACTACCAATGTGTTAATTGTAAAGAAGCGATTGAGAAATTAAACCTAGATCTACGGGCGGATTATATGGCATACAGTTATGATTACCCATGTTATCAAAGAGTTTTAAAGATGCAACAAAGCAAGGTGAAATACGATATAGATGAGTAGCAACTGCAGAAAAAAGAGGGTCAAAGCAAGTACATGAACAAAGTCATAATGTGTCAACAGAATATTCAGAGCTTGGTGGCACATGTGGACGAGCTAAGCGTTTTTGCAGAGGCCAAAACATACCAGCAGTAGTGTGTGTGACAGAGACTCATGTGACAATGGATATATGGGACAGTGAACTTTCAATTGATGGTTATAATGTTTTAAGGTATGGTATAGTCGATGGTAACAATATTAATATTAATAATATTAAAATTAATAATATTAACAATAATTGATTTATATAAATAAATAAATAAATAAATATTTGAACTCTCGTAAATCTTCTTGCAATGTTTACTTAAGTGATTAAGGGACAACCAACATTTAAAAGTAAATAGAGAAGGGTGTCCAAACCGGACCGTATCTAGGTATAATTTAAAATTTAGAAACTATAAGGAACAACTTAACTTGATTTACATTTTATGTACCTAGTAGGCGCGCATGTCTTAAAGCAGGGGATTACTTTCCAGTCATAAATCCTTGTCAATAGAATATGTAGTGAATATATACAGGTTGTCCCAGCTTATTCGAAGCGGTCTCTGTAGGCCAAACGATTGATTTTTTCCTGAAAATTTTTGCAAATTCAAGTACAGGATCACAATGGCCATAACTTAAAATTATTTTGGAGTATACAGAGTGTCCCATATGACAGTGGCATATCAAAGTTATGTTTTTTTAAATGGAATGCTCCTATGTTATTGCATTTTTAGATTGTTTGAGAAGAGAAAATAGGATTGGCTTTTACAGTTGGTGTTTAAATTCAGAAGTTTTTGAGTTATAAACAAGTGAAAATCGTCATTTTTCAAGTCAAGGCCCTGTACAATGAAAACGGTTCAAGATAGAGAAAAACGGCTTACATGGCCCTATTTTAACTTTTTATGTACTATCCTATGGTATAGAAAAATTTTACTTTCTTTGATTTTTTTATTTGGCGACGCGTGGACAAATCTCAGAATTTTTCAAATTTTTTATCACCCTGTATAAACATTTCATCTACATGATAGGATAGTACATGAAAAAGTAAAATAGGGACA
This sequence comes from Malachius bipustulatus, assembly GCA_910589415.1. Classification (NCBI taxonomy): domain Eukaryota; kingdom Metazoa; phylum Arthropoda; class Insecta; order Coleoptera; family Melyridae; genus Malachius; species Malachius bipustulatus. The sequence goes on from OU342632.1 coordinate 17,940,441, forward strand.
TGTAAGCCGTTTTTCTCTATCTTCAGCCGTTTTCGTTGTACAGGGCTTTGAACTTGAAAAATGACGATTTTCACTTGTTTATAACTCAAAAACTTCTGAATTTAAACACCAACTGTAAAAGTCAATCTTATTTTCTCTTCTCAGACAATCTAAAAATGCAATAACATAGGAGCATTCTATTTAAAAAAAACATAACTTTGATATGCCACTGTCATATGGGACACTCTATATACTCCAAAATAATTTTAAATTATGGCCATTGTGATCCTGTACTTGAATTTTCAAAAAGTTTTTTGAAAAAGTCCATCGTTTGGCCTACAGAGACCGCTTCGAATAAGCTGGGACACCCTGTATGTAGTCAGTAGAATATAATGAAATTGATAATTTCATAAAAATGATTAGTGGAGTAAAATTAGAAATAATTAAGTAGCGGAAGGATGGATTTTTGAAAGAACTTTTGAAACCACTTTGAAATATCTTATAGAAAAAATATGAACTCATAAGTAATTTGTCGGTAATCGTTTTATAATTATTGTTTAAACAATAAAAAACAGATTTTTCGAGATGTTAGGAATAAATCAAAAAATTCCAACACAACCTTATTCAAATTAATGTATTAGAGGTTTTGAAAGTCGTGGAAAAATAATGAAAAAAAAAACATCTTTACTTGCCGAGCATGCAGTTGTTTATTTTATGATTTTATCTAATGAAAGAAAAGAAGTCCGTAGGTAGTGAGCTCGATAGTTAAAAATTATTTTGCTTAGATTATACCTAACAAATTTTTTTTTGGGCGGAAACACTATAGTTAGGTATATTGGTTTAGTTATTATAAAAAAAGCAATTTACATTATAACTTTTAATCTGAAGCTTTCATATCTTCTTCTGTGTCGCTACTCGAATCGCAGTTAATGCAGGGAATTTCCATAAATTATCAGTTGCTGTAATCGGCTTCCCTAATTATTTATTATAACTATTTATATCAAAATTAGGAAAAAATTGCAATATTTTTGTCATTCTTCAAGGAGGTTTTGCTTTTCCCATAAAGTCATAACAATTATTTTTGTTTAATGAAAATTCATTGTTCAAAATTTTTTTCATTTTTTCTCTCAAACGACTGAACAAATTGAATGCTTTAAATAGTTTAAATTTTAATACAGGGTGATGAAAATTATCAGATTTTTCATCACCCTGTATTAAAATTTAAACCACATAGTAGGATACTATGTGAAAAGTTAAGATAGGGACATGTAAACCGTTTTTAGATATCTTGAGCCGTTCTAGTTCTACGCTGCTTTGAAGTTGAAAGATTTTCACTTGTTTATAACTCATAAACCGCTCAATCTAAATTCCAATGGTGAAAACCACCTGTATTAGATTTCTTCAGACATTTAAAAAATATAAAGTTTTACAGGGTGTTCTATTTTAAAACCCGAAGTTGGTGTTTACTTCCGGTATAACCAGAAGTGGTGTTGTGCCGAAAATATTTTTAAAATGTTGTGTTTTTTCTATAATACAGATATGCAAAAAATTTTAACTGTCAGACTGACAGTTTAGCCTATACAAATGGTATCATCTCCCAAAGGTATACCATGTATAACTATAACTATAGAAATTCTATAGTTAGTTTTTAGTTTTAGTTTTTAGATTTAAGGTACTTATTTATGGGGTTTAATTGTATATAGCCAGGTCTGGCTAACCTCTACGCACAGGTAACCTCGTTTACCTCTGTAGGCATTTGTAATTACCTTGTGAATTATGTATGTATTCTATCTGGTTTGAATAAAAAAAAGGAAACAAAATGACGGGAGATAAACGAAAATAAGCAAAAAATTTCCTTATAACTATATGTCCCAAAAATGGATCGTTTTCAAGATACACGTTGCCAAACTTTTATAAAAAAAAAATAATTTGTATTGTATCTTGGAAACTGTTCAAGAAAATTTTGTTATAAACACATGTTAGGTCAAGATACAGTATGTGGGAAATTCAGAGACTGAAGTGTCTACCAGGGGCAAATTCTACAATCAATTTAGGGAAAAAAGTTACTCCTTATTAATAACAATATTCATTATTATGTATTATCAGTGTAGCTTTTCATATCTGATCACATATATTCTAAACAACTTATCTGCAGAGTTTCGGACATCCTCTGAACTTACTCTAAAGAATAAACTCAAAAAGGATGGATCGTTGAGTTCCATAGACCTCACCAGATTTTAGTTAGGTACCTAGGTTTTTGAATAAGTATATTCTGGGCTTAGATTATAATCATTTTGTAAATGTTCTTAGTCCTTATGTGTTTATGATTGTAAATCTTTCACAATAAAGTTATTATTATTATTAATTATTTTATGATTATTACCTATAAATAATCCTATAGGTAAACAATAAACAATCCATGATCGACAGATCGAATATTACAATTATTATGGTTTACCCATCATCACTATTGTTGTTATTGAAAGATGTGGGACTTTTGGTATTTTATAATGTTTCAAAGGTCTGGGGAAAAATATGGCATACTATAACTGTAAGGAACGGCAAATGAAATATGGCAACTATGTACCCTTTAGGGAACAAAGGCCCGATCAAGCTCCAAAACATCTGGGAGTAGGTGGGTATCCAGGTACCTACGAAATATCGTAACGCATCATCTTCTGTTCAAGACCATGGTCAGGGTAACTTCGTTTCAACAGCCGTTTCGCACGTTCACTTTCTCTTGTCCACCACGTATTTAATTTGTTTTTAATTTGCACAATAACTATAAAAATTATCAAGTATGTATAATTATCATGATTGATTTATATCAAAAATTTTAGCTTCTAAGATAATTTTTCCCAACTGTTATTATATTTTTCAATATAAACACGTGTGAATCCCCTGATTTCCAGGTGATAACTTTGCAAATTAATATTACTGGTGCATTAAGTTTGATGACAGTTTGCTTCATTGTACCGCAAACATTGTTCCCATCTTGAGAGTTTACTTTATCTAATCATCGGAGATATCGAAGTGCTTTGTTTACTCATCAAGTAATTTCAAATTTTCCAGTTACCTACTACTAAAATTATTTATTGAACATCTAATAATTTTTTCTGTTTCTGTTGTACATTGTCTCTGTAAGACAAGACTTGGGTGCTTAGTTCAGTATATCATTATTATTATTACAAATGCTCATTGTCCAGAGAATAGTGAAGTGAAATACTATAATACTATATTATTGGTGAGATAAGTACTATACTATCTTTTCTCACCTACTAGTCCTATTACACACACTGAACGTGTAACGCAACTGGACAAAGGAAAATAATTCCCAAAATAACGGTTTCTCATTATTTATTTCTGCTGGGTTTGAATTTAATAACAATGGCGAATTATACCAACTTAATCGAGGAAGAACTTAGAGTGAAATTTAATTGTGTCAAGTGTGGTAAACTACTCGCCCCGCCTATAATGTTGATTAACACTCTCGGGGATGTGTGCTTTTCATGTTACAACGAAAAATTCGTCAAAGAAGAAAAAAACGAACCGACCGAGAAGGAGAGCTGCAATATGGTCTTCATGGATGATGACAGCATTCAACCGTCCATCCGAAATGCCAATCTAGAAGGAATGATGGAGTTGATAAGGTCTCACTGCACGAATAATCAAGAGGGTTGCCCATTTGTAAGCGATTTAAGTGCACTACGTTCTCACGAATCGCAATGTGAGTATAGAAAAATTGAGTGCGTCTTGAGAGGATGCCAATGGAGCGGCAACAAAAATCTGTACGTTGATCATCTGCTGCAAACCAAACATGAAAGTAACGAGAGTGTTGGTCAATCAGAGGACCCAACACTGTTCCCTTTAAATGGGATCTCTCTTCAAAAAGAAAGCGAAGACATTGTCATTTTGAAAACGATATCTGGACTTTGTTTGTTCGGTTATAAAGTAAACCCAAGTGGAATAAGAATGAAATGTGCCGTATGCAGAATTGAAAAAGAATGCGAAGAACTCAAAGATGAATCAATTAACATTGAATTTGTATTGAATGGATTATTATTGAATGATGGATGGTTAATGTCATTCGAATGTTTAATCATTGATCAGATCGAAGAGTTCAAGTATTTTGATGACTACGATAACCATTACATCAAATTTAACAATTTGCCTTTTGTGGATGGATCCAGGGGTTTTTCCATCAGATTGAGACATAATATAAAAGGACAATATATGAGGGGTTTGCCGCTAGAATTACGAAATTTAATCCGCAACGATGTAAATGCCGAGAAGATTGAAAACTTTATAAGAGTGGAATGCGATAACGATGACAAGGGTTGCTACATTTGTCCATTGAAACGTGCTGAACATTCCCTCTGCTGCAAGTATCAATTTTGGAAGTGCCCGTGCAACGATTATTTTGGAATCGGTGATGCTGCAGAACATTTTACAAATGTTCACAAACATGAAGCTATGAAAGACACACGATTTAGTGGTAAAAACATTTTGAACACAAGCTATAGTACTTACATAGATGCTTTTAATTGTATTTTTAATTTACGCTTAAGTTGCATTAAGAGCAGTCTAAAACTTGTTGTTGAAAAACTGGGAGTCAATCGAAAGGAAAAGTTTTGCTGTGAAGTAATAATAATTAGGTCACAAACACCATCAACAACTCTTGCAATAGAAATGCCTGTATTAGCTTCTGGGGTGATTGCACATTATGTCGATGTTGATTCATTGGTGAATTTGTTTGGTTCCATGGAAGACCTGACATTTACAATGGAAATTACACCCATGTAAATGTGTCTTGATTGAAATTTAATTATTCTTCACTTTTGTTTGCCTCACATTATAAAATGAATCCTGTCTTGTCTATCTTATTGACAGTCAACATATTTTTTTTGCATAAGGTTTTTATTTGTAGAATAATTCCTTATTATTGCTGATTCTTCCTGGAAGTAATTTACCTGTTGATTGTTACAATTTTCATACAGGTTTTTTTTATTAAGGTGACACTTTTTATTTACTATGAATAGAATTAATTCATCTTAATTCATCAAGGTTGACAACTTTTTCAAGTAATCTTTATTTAAAAAATAAAAATAAACGAGATAGAGCCTTTGTAAGTTTTCCAAAAATTAAAGTCCATTCCTGTCCTGTGATAAATTCGATAAACCAAACTGATTTCGATAAACAAAATAAAAACGTTTTCAAAACATAAAGTTACCTAGGAAACAGGAAACAAAATGACGGGAGATAAACTATATGCCGTTCACATATTAAAAAAGCATTGGTAGGCCATGAACTTTTGTTTTTAGGTTTACAAAAATGAAAACTCCCTAGATCTTTTTTTTTTTTTTTTTAAAGGAGGGAGCATCGGTCTTAACTATGTAGGTAAGACAAAGTCGCTCCACTCCGGTAACACGGTATTTCGAGCATTACTCATTCACCCAGCCTCAAGTATGCCATTTTAAATTTAAACCTTCGGTCGCTTGTTTTATTTTTCACATACATTCGAAAAATGCATCCGAAAAATAACACGAGCCGGTGAGTTCCGAACTCGCGACCTTAGGCTCGGTAGGCAGCGGACTGAACCACTAGGCTACGTGAGTCTATCTCCCTAGATCTTGATTGACAATATCAGCTAATCGAGGTATTGAAGGTTAAGTAAACACCGACACTTGTCAAATCGCTCAAATTGCCTCAGCTGATTAACAGCCTTGTTGTCTAATTGAAGTTTTAGTAGATTATCTAGGATAATTTTTATTCGGACAAATTTTTCTCGAACTGTCAAATAAATATTAATTTTTTGACATTATAAATTTCATAATGCCGAAATTAATATCGATTGAAGAAAAAATTCGTATAAAAAAGGCATTCAAGTTATTTAAATCTGAAAATGACAACCTAAGTGAACGACAAGTCATATTGAAAGTAAAACACATTTGGGGTGTAAGTATTATTAAGTGTACACCTAATAAAATGATGTTACGTAATTTTCCTCTTTTATAGTATTCAGTAAGTGCGATTGAAACAATAATTAAACAGGATAAATTTGAAGTTAAGCCTGATTTGGCAATATAACTTGAAAAACGAACATTTTACTCTAGGAAAACTTTTGGAAGACGAACGTAAACATTTGGATTTTGAAAAGGGGAGAACTAGTTTATTTAAAATTCTTAAATATCTCAGCTATAAATATGAATATGTGAACGGACGCAAAATTCTTTGTGAACAAAAGCATGTCGTTGCATCCAAAATTACCTTTCTAAGAAAATACTTACAATATCAAAATTCGAGTGAAAATGTAACGTTCGTGTACCAGGACGATACATGGATCTACCAGAATGGATCCAAACGGCCATCACCAATAATAAGATCGCCAATCACCATGACCGTAGCCGATTGGCCGATTCAGTACCTACCTAATGTTCTATTTTTTAATAATAAATAAGTAATTACTAATTTTTGATCTATTTTATAATTAAGAGTTCCTTTAATTGGAGCATTGGTCGGAGTAACGTTGTAACTTACATTTTTACATGAGACTCAAAAAATGTACCTTGCAACATTATTAAATGGAATGTTTTTTTCATTTAGCGATTCTTGAAATATTGTTTAAATATTATTTAATGTAAATTAGGCAACAATTAAAGCTTTGTGGAAGCATTCTTGCCCATTTAAACGTGCTGAATCGAAAAAATTACTCCAAAAAATTATGTAAGTTACAACGTTACTCCGGCCAACGCTACAATTAGTTCCTTTAAGATATCAAAATACAATAAAACTTTTTTCTCATGTTATAATTTATGGCAAGCTTATTAGACTTGACGAGTTTGCTTTCTAGATAAAGATTGCAATATCATAAAATAACGTGACTAAAGGTTCCAAAATAAAAAGTCCATAAAGACGTAAAGATAATAAGAAGAATAGCAAAAATATCAAGAATCCATTTTGCAACTATGTCGCAAATGCATATGCCGTTCACTTATTATAAAAGAATTGGGTTATGGTGTAGGGTGATAGAAATCACTGGGTATAACCGCTGTCAATCATTGGCTGGAGTTGGGTTATGTCTCTTTTTTATGAGGTTGAAGTTTTATGACAACGAACAGGACATAGTTGCAACATGGATTTTTGATATTTTTGCTATTCTTCTTATTATCTTTACGTCTTTATGGACTTTTTATTTTGGAACCTTTAGTCACGTATTTTATGATATTGCAATTTTTATCTAGAAAGCAAACTCGTCAAATCTAATTAATTTTTTCGATTCAGCAGGTTTAAATGAGCAGAATGCTTCCACAAAGCTTTAATTGTTGCCTAATTTACATTAAATAATATTTAAACAATATTTCAAGAATCGCTAAATGAAAAAAACATTCCATTTAATAATGTTGCAAGGTACATTTTTTGAGTCTCATGTAAAAATGTAAGTTACAACGTTACTCCGACCAATGCTCCAATTAAAGGAACTCTTAATTATAAAATAGATCAAAAATTAGTAATTACTTATTTATTATTAAAAAATAGAACATTAGGTAGGTACTGAATCGGCCAATCGGCTACGGTCATGGTGATTGGCGATCTTATTATGGTGATTGCCGTTTGGATCCATTCTGGTAGATCATGTTTCGTCCAGGTACACGAACGTTACATTTTCACTCGAATTTTGATATTGTAAGTATTTTCTTAGAAAAGTAATTTTGGATGCAAGACATGTTTTTGTTCACAAAAAATTTTGCGTCCGTTCTCATATTTATACTTATAGCCAATAGATTTAAGAATTTTAAATATACTAGTTCTCCCTTTTTCAAAATCCAAATGTTTACGTTCTTCTTCCAAAAGTTTTCCTACAGTAAAATGTTCGTTTTTCCAGTTATATTGCCAAATCAGTCGTTGCAAATCTTTCCGAAACGTAAAATTTTCATAATTATTGTCTGGTTTAGGTCGTCTGCCCGTTTCAATCGCACTTACTGAATACTATAAAAGAGGAAAATTACGTAACATCATTTTATCAGGTGTACACTTAATAATACTTACACCCCAAATGTGTTTTACTTTCAAAATGACTTGACGTTCACTTAGGTTTTCATTTTCAGATTTAAATAACTTGAATGCCTTTTTTATACGAATTTTTTCTTCAAACGATATTAATTTCGGCATTATGAAATTTATAATGTCAAAAAATTAATATTTATTTGACAGTTCGAGAAAAATTTGTCCGAATAAAAATTATCCTAGATAATCTACTAAAACTTCAATTAGACAACAAGGCTGTTAATCAGCTGAGGCAATTTGAGCTATTTGACAAGTGTCGGTGTTTACTTAACCTTCAATACCTTGATCAGCTGATATTGTCAATCAAGATCTAGGGAGTTTTCATTTTTGTAAACCTAAAAACAAAAGTTCATGGCCTACCAATGCTTTTTTAATATGTGAACGGCATAATATAGATGTGGTGAAAAAATCGATGACGTCATCCCTTCAGTTTTCAAACAAGGAAAAATTTGCAAATCAGGAATAAAATAAAATTAAGAAAACTATACCTAATATGTCCTAAAATGTATCGTTTTCAAAATACAGGGTGTCAAACTTTATAAAATAAACATGAATTTGTTTTGTATCTTGGGAACCGTTCAAGATACTTTGATGCCATTTCATTAGTACTCCTTGTGGACCAACACAGAGTTAGTATACTTGGTTTATGAGAACATCATATGGACAAAAACATTGAAGAGTTCTATTTGGGACATCATAAAGTGTCCAACCATTTCTCGAGAAACACATTCTCGAGTGGGGGCGTGTGTATTATGACTAAAAATGACATAGAAGCGAAGAAAATTCATTTCAATAATAGCTGTGAGAAAAACTTTGAAATGTGTTCTGTTAAATGTGATATGCCCGGTGGTAGGGTTGTAATAGTAAGCTCAATTTATAGGTCACCTAGTGGCGACTTTAGAATCTTTATAATAAGTGGTCTGTCAGAGATGATGGAGAGCATTTATGATCCAAAATGTAAACATGTAGTTCAAGACTATTTGTACAAGACTAAATGTAGAAATAATTTATGGAGACTTCAATATAGATTTTTTACAAAATGGTAAACATTCCAATGAAATGAGGAATTTATTTCGGGAGTATAGCATGCTTCCGTCGTTTCTGCAGCCCACAAGAATAGCAAGAACCTCAAAAACCTGTATTGATAATACCTTCTCAGATTTCACTGATTTTAAATACGAAATACATGACACGTTTTTATCCTATCATACTTATCAGATACTAATCTTGGAACAGAAAACTATTGAACGCGAATTGTATAAGATGGTGAGAAAATTTAGTGAAAGCAATCTAAATGCATTTAAGTATCAGGTTTCTCTTTTTGACTGGGATCGTGGATTTGGGCAGGATGCGAGGGGGGGGGGGAGCTTGGATGATACCTTTGACGCCTTTTACAATGAAATTAGATCCATGTTTTCCCCTGCAGAAAGTAAAAAACCGTAGAGAAATGGAAAATAAAAATAAGAATAGATGGATAACACCTCAAACAAGGAATTTATTTAGTTTATTGATAGAAATGCATCGGATAAATAAATCCATAGATAATCCAATTTATGATAGGAAGTATAGGGAACTAGTCATATTGTAGCAGGGTAATTAATTCAAAGAAAAAAACGTACAACGACATTAGAATAAACCAAGCGGAAAACGTAAATAGGGAAAGCTGGAAAATTGTTAGGGAATCCACTGCAAAGGAATCTAATAGAAAGGCAATAAAGTTAAATATTGATAATAAGGTGATAACGGACGAGGGACAAATCTCTATGATCTTTAACAGATTCTTTATTGACACGGGTGAGGATATTGAACCACTTCAGAACACCCAGACGATTACTAACAGTTCCAGTCATCGTTTTCAGAAGTCGATGTTTCTCTATCCCACCACCCCAGAGGAAATTCAAAAGATTATAATCATAATCATAATCATCTTTATTAACGCCATTTAGCACTTTCACAAATGATTACACCAGATAATACTATACAGACAATATCATAGACAATAATACAGATAAAAGAACAATTACAAAATATTTTTCCCAATATTTTTCTTTAGTTTATCAACACTAAAGGATAAATCTATATGTTCTCTGTAAGTGTTTACATTTCGATATTATATCAAAGACATGCCTAAAGAACTCAAGTGGAATTGATGATATACCGGGGAAAGTTTTAATAGCTACAAAGGAAATACTCGCGCCAATACTGTCCAAGTTAATAAATACAAGTTTTTCACTGGGCACATTTCCTACCACATTGAAAACTTCAAAGGTCATTTGTGTTTTTAAAAACAAGGGGTGCAGACAAGACACTAAAAATTATAGACCGATTGCAGTACAGTAGTTCATCGTTTCTTTACTTACTCGGTGATGCGGAACGCGTGCGCCGTTCGCTCACGAGCGGCGGCTGTCACGGTATTCTTGAACCAAGCGCACAGAGTGGCGTACCGGACCCGAAGCCAGCGTCTTCCGACGGTGCCGTTCGCGCGGTCCGTTCGGTCGACGTTCGTCTCTTTGGGTTACGGGCGCCGATTTACCCTCTTGCGTGATCCGATTCGAGGACACTGCCAGGCGGGGACTTTGACTGGGGCGGTACATCTGTCAAAGAATAACGCAGGTGTTCTAAGGCCAGCTCAGCGAGGACAGAAACCTCGCATAGAGCCAAAGGGCAAATGCTGGCTTGATCCCGATGCTCAGTACGCATAGGGACTGCGAAAGCATGGCCTATCGATCCTTTTGGCTTGAAGAGTTTTCAGCAAGAGGTGTCAGAAAAGTTACCACAGGGATAACTGGCTTGTGGTAGATATAAAAAATTTTCGAAAAAGCCTTTAACATAAGACTAACCAATTTTCTGGGAAAAAACGCACTCTTGACTGAATACCAACATGGATTCAGACTGAAACATTCGACTCACACTGCATTAGACTTTGTGATGGAACATATCTATGATGGCTTGAACAATGGAAAACATATAGCGGGCTTATTTTTTGACTTGAGTCGCGCATTCGACACTGTTGATCATAGATTATTGTTGGAGAAACTGGAAAACATGGGAGCTAATGACTGGATCAGATCCTATCTGAGTGGTAGGTTTCAGCGGGTCAGAATTGGTGAGAAATTCTCAGACTCCTTAGAAATAAAAAAAGGAACACCTCAGGGCTCATGTATCTCCGTGTAACGGACTAGGAAGAGTGTTGTTCGAGTTATATGCGGAGCTTTGGTAGTTGGGGAAGGAAGGCCGGATCTCTCTAGGGGCTCTAGCCAATGTGCACATTACGTTCAAAACTGGTGTCTGAATAATGGCTTGAAACTAAATAATGAAAAAACAGTTGCAATGGAGATCATAACGAAAAATGTCCCAGTAGACTCGAGCTTGTTGATTAAACTTAATGGAAAATCGATTGAAAACGTCATCGCAACAAAATTTTTAGGTTTATACATTGACAGAAAGTTAATTTGGACCAGTCACATAGACAGTATTTTGACAAAGTTGAGCTCCTGCTCCTTTCTCATCCGAAGCCTAAGGTTCACGGTCTCTATCGATGTGCTGAAGATGGTTTCCTGTTCTCTCTTCCAGTCCATAATTTCATACGGCCTTATATGCTGATCGTGTCTTTGTGGCACAAAAAGGGTCATAAGATGTCATATGACCTCGTCACCTAGCGGAGCACCATGCAGAGAACTTTTTAAAAGAATGCAGATTATGACCCTACCATCCCTATACATATACTTGTTATTAGTTTATGTTAAAAAAGGTATTGCGTCACACCATAAAAGATCAACTTATCATTTGTACAAGACTAAATGTAGAAATAATTTATCTCTCCCTTTCTCTAGGCTTAGCATAGGGCAGCAGAATCCAAATTATATTGGAGTTAAAGTTTTTAACCATGCCTTATCTGTTTATAAATGCTTTGAAGAAACAGATAGCATTGCTGAATTTTAGGCAAAACAAAGGATTTTCTTACGAATGAAAGTTTTTACTCACTAGACGAATTCGTTAAGAATAATAGGTTTGTAACTAATGTAAATGTTGTTTATGATTGTCAACTTATATAATTATGTTTATAAACTCATTAATGATGTGTCTGATAAGTAACACTCCATTTGTGTATTAACTTAAAATTGACGAATAAACAAACTGAAACTGAAACAGACTATAGACACATGTTAGGTCGAAATTGAAGATACTATTGAATTTTTCCAGAAATTAATCATTTTTGTGATCGTTATTGAAGTGTGTTGCATTACAAAAAGTTTGCACAAGTGTCAACATTGTTTCAACATCTTGAAAACAGTGCGTCCTACAACAAAAACATAACGACATATCTACAAAAAATAACAAATTTGCATTAAAGTCAGTGGTGTAGACGTTGCTTAATAAAAGAGGTAACAACACACCCAGATCTCTGCCACTGGATTGAATAATTTTCCATCGGAAGTATCAAATCATGTACTTCAATTAGTACAACTGCAAAAAATTTCAATTTGTAGATATTTAAAAAATACTCAATTTTTCAAAGAACTTTAACATTCTGTATCTCGAAAACTAAAGCTCCAACGACCCATGTCTGCAAGAAATTATTCCCCTATTTAAGTTTGTAGGTATTGTATACAGAGTGTTAAGAAAATGACGGATAAACTCTTTAGTTCATATTGTAGGGGACACTCAGTAGAGTTCGGGAAAAATAATAAAAAAAAAATCTGGTCTTCAATTTGGTGAGTGTGACGTTGGGTTTCGGCTACGTCACTTAAAACAATACAATTAACTATCAATTAAAGAAAAAAAATTAATTAGAGCTCAGAGACTCTGAAGCCCCGAATAGGGTAAAGCCCCGATTACGACAGGCCACGATATTGTCTGTCCTGCTAAAAAAAAAAGAGCTCGTTTATCATCTTAGGTAGGTAGGTTATAAAATTTCTCCCTTATTTTATCACTGGATTATAATTTACATATTCTATGAAAGTTATGATAATATATGCTGTACAGTTCGGTTGTTTATTAATACCTCCGGAGCAGCGCTACCTCGATGATTTACAACATTAATTAGGTATCTACCTACCTAGGTATCTCAGCCTAATCCAAACGGTAGAATAACCGGTAAGTACCTATAAATAAATATCAAACACTAAGAAAAATCAAGCTTGATACTGAAGTCTGAATTCTTCCCAAGGTTAGTATGGTCCCAATGACTGGGGCCCGTGTGTGACTGGATAGTATTTAACGTCGTACTTTTATTGGCAGAATTGGTGGAGGTAAAATAAATGGAACGTTCCTACCTTGATTGGCTGGACCTTACGTACAAGACTCCTGGGGAAGCGGTGGCCTGGGGCATAGTTGCAGTGGCCCGGACCAGAGATCGGCCTATCAGGGTAGCCCTTTCTGTGAAGACGAGGTCGATACCGGGTGGTTGGACAGGTACCAGGTGTTCGGTCCCGAGTAGTATCACTGAAGCTCGAGACGAGATAAGACAGCACCCCAAAATTTAACGGAAAAGAAAAACTCTACAAGAACAATTCGAATATTAGAAGGTGGTCTGTAATGGAGATTTTGCTCAATCAAACTTACCCCTAGTCCGTAGGGAGTTTTATTTAGGCACTTTAGGTGGTTTAAGAAGACACAAACAACAGCTTTTCTATCCATTTACAGGAATGGTTCCCTTAAACTATCCTTAAGACAACCAAGGATAACCGATAAACCAATATTCTCGTGTGGGCCTACTAAATCCCCAAAGGTACAATTGAAACAAATTGTATTGAACAAATTGAAACAAAAACAAGGCCAACACTCGCTGCTATGGTCTCTTATGCCCGCAGTAAATGGTTAATAATAATTATTGAGGATTGAAAATCTCCAAAAATGAATATATCAAATTATTTATTAACACGTTGACTGCCAGCCTGGTCTATAAGACCGAGGATCCTATATCGCACCACGCCATCACGGTCTATGAGACCGATGTCGTAGTGAGTCGCTCGCGCCGTCTCGGTCTATAAGACCGTGTCACAAAGTTGATCCCACAGCGCCACGAACGTGTTTTCTTACGGACCTGCTCATGCATTTAGACCGAGTCGGCCACAGGGAACGTTTGGCACGTCCAGTTGCAAGTTTTCATTTTTACATCATTTGCATGGTGCTTTTGAGGGTTAAAACTATACATAGACCGCCAACTCGGTCTATAAGACCGAGTCATTTTTTTATGTTTCATTACGCCATTTTTGAAAATTTTTGAAAAATTGACTTTTATTTCAACCAATATCATAGAGTTCTATCAATGGCACCAAATGGCCCCAGGGGAAAACTTTACTCAAAACACCTTGGCGCCATGGGAAATATAGGCAAAAACACCATGGCAGTCAACGTGTTAATTCAAATTATCTCTTGCAGATTGCAGATAACACTGATAAAAAGAATCTGAATACAGAGGTGAGCATGGACTGTCCAACAAGAGAGAAATGAATGAAAAGCAAAACAGAGAAAGAAAATACAAGAGGTGATATACAGGCTGGTCCCAAACCCTAACTTTAACTCTAATATCCATTAACAAAAAAAAAAAATCATAGACATAACACATAAGTAATGTTTCCTTTTTTTCAGCTATTATTTTATTTTACAAATGTTACAGGAGATAAAAAATGCCAAAGTTAACATTTTACTATCTTTATTTTTCTGTATTTGCAAAAACTAGATGATTTCACAGATATAAAAAAGGGTACTTTAATCGTTATTAATTTAAAAAAAAAATGTTAAAGATGTATTACTGGCTTGGAAAATTTATTAAGAATTATTTTTCTTTTCCAAGACGCTGAAAAAAGCATTTGGCAACAACGGTTTTGATACCTTGACTACCTACATTGTTAGAAATTAGACGAAATCACCAAATACCAACTGTTATCGTGTTAAACGTTGCCAAATTTATTGTTCAATATTTTGCTTATATGTATATTTTAAAATGTAGCTCTGGATTTTTTAAAATTATTTTTCCCGTACTTTACTGCGTGTCCCCTCCAATGTACTGAAGAGTTTATCTGTCATTTTCTTAACACCCTATATAACAAATACTATTCATTAACAGCGTTTTTAAAACTTTGTTTAAAACATTAATAAACACTACCAATCAGTCCTATTATACAGAAAAGGTGAGAAAATGGAGAGAAAACCCTATTGATTTACAGTGTGTGCCACAGGCATGGTACACCCCCTTTTTTTTCTTTATTTTTTGAGATAATTTTTTTAATTACAAAATTAATATTAATATTAATTAATTAATTAATAATTAATTAATAAAACAAAATTCGAAGTGAGCTATAATCTGGTTTCTAATCCCTGTGAGTTAAGAAAGAATATTCCTACAGCAAAAAAACTTTCATTTTTATTCTTCCCTCTTTTGACAAAAAAATTCACTTGAATGCCACAAAATGTCATAAGACAGGCAATTTTATAAATGGACATCATTTAGAGAATAAATCGTTTATTTTTAAGGGGGAAAGAAATTTTGTTTTTCTCTCTCGAATTTTTCCTTAATTTTTTGTTTTAAGCAATTTTTTTGTCAAGTAAAAATTTCCTGTAAAAATTTTAATGTAACAATAAAAAGAGCAGGTAAACAGAACAACTTATTTCTGCAACACCTTGTAAATCACTTACCTTATCGCTTGTATCCAGAGATGTTTATCTTTCGGTTTCTGCACTTTCAGTTCAAACATTTCCGGATCGTCCGGATTCGAGGAGATGAGATAGATGCCACGATCCTGGCCCGCAATCTCCCTGACGAGCAACTTCTGCAGCGACACGACTCCCGCCTGAAAAACGATCCGAATTCAAGCCACCCCAATCCTCCCCTCCTTAACAATCCGCTCCTCACCTTGCTCTCCGGAGTGAAAAACGTGTACTTGTTGTGCGAGTTCTCCTGCAGGAAGAACAGCACGTCCGACAGGACGATCACGAGCACCTCCTGCATCTTGGCCCTCGGTTGCATCAGCACGGCGACGCCCTCGAACTTGAGCGAGCGGTTCCCCTGCAGTATGTCGGACTTTTTGAACTTGTGCCCGCGGTGATCGATCGACGATTTCGCGTCGATGTAATTGTAGATCTCCAGCTTCCTCGTCTCCTTCTCCTTGTCGGCGACCTTGGCGTTGACGTGCTGCAAGATCTCCTTGATCAGCGCCAGCGCCTTGTGCAGCACGTCCTGCTCCTGCTTGTTCTCCTTGCTCGTCTTGATCAGCGGCTCGATCAGCAGCGGGTACTTGGTCAGACGCTGCGTCACAAACAGGATGCACTCCGAGATGCCCTTCTTCTTCAGCAGCGGGTTCGTCTGGCAGTGGCGCACGAACTCGCTGAAACGCGGGTCGCTCTGCATGTAGAACTTGCACGTGTCGACGGCGTTCCTGTGTCGGCTGCAGAACTCCCCGTAGACGTCCTTGAAGTCGACGCCGTGACTCGAGAACTTCGACAGCAGGATGTCCGAGATCGACGAGACGACGGGGCTCTGCTTCTGCCGCTGCCTGAGCGCCAGCAGGAGGCTCTCGTGCAGCCTGATCAGGTCGTCCAGGCGGGGAAACATGCGTTCCAGATCGTGACCCAGCTGGAAGTACTTTTCCAGGCCACCCAGGAATATCTGATCGAAATCGCGATATCAGAAAATTATAAATCAAATAGTTCAACCACTCACCTTTTTCATGATCAATAAAGTCATGACGTGGTGCTTCTCGGTCAGGATGAACTCGTAGATGTGCTCCTGTCGCTTCACCTCCTTCTCCTTGAGTTTCCTGGAGACGTCCTTGCCGACGTACGGGGTCCAGGAATCCGGTTCGGTCTCGTGTAGTCCCAGGCTCGGGTTGGAAGACAAATCCTTGGCGGTTAGGGGGGAATCGGAGAGGAATTCCAGTGGGACCAGAGGGACGTCGTCGGGGAAGCTGAAAAATGGATAAACGATTGTAGAATCGACTCCTGCGATCCGGTTTCGGTGAGCTTACCTGGCGGAATCGTGGTGGTGTCCATGGTGTGAATCGATATCTTTATCATCGTACAGAATTTGGCTGCAATGTCGTCAAATAAATCGGTTAATAGTCCAGTTCAACACGTCTCGGCCGGCATCAAATAATAATAATAATAATAATAATAATAAGAGAACGAAACAGCCGATTACTCAGAACGTAGACGAAATAATAATAATAATAAATAATAACTCTGTGATCTGCGGATGTTTGTTTGTGGGTGTAATGGCATAGGGCGAGCGAGAGATATACAAGAAAGAGAGAGAGAGAGAGAGAGCAAGAGAGCGGATGACTTTATAAAGTAAAAAATTGAACGTGCAAAGCCTGGAAGCTCAGACTATTCTACCAAAAAAAAAAGAAAAAGAAGAAAAGAAACAGGGCACGATATTATAATAATAATAATAAAACCTGCTACAAAACAAACTTTCCGGCTGAGATTTTAATAAAACAAACATCAAAATCAAACTTCAATCGATCAATTAAGATAAGAAAAAGAGGGTGCAATAATGGAACTTAATCATATTAATAATAAAATAAATAATTGTGAGCTGTCACTTGTGTTGTAACACAGTCTAATGTCACTCTTATTTTCCCAGTTGAGGTTAACAGATTTATTATAATGGTATCTAACCCATTCTATTACCTGACATCTAATAACCTGATTCTTTTGATTCAGTAATAGTGCACGTGAAACAAGAGTGACAGCTCGAACAATCCGAAACCATCAAACAGCAGGAGTGACAATAACGGGGCGATTATAATATAACGAGAGACAGACAAAAAAACAGAAAAACAGCGAGAAAGAGAGAGAGAGAAAGAGTTAAAATAGTGAGTGATTGCAGGGGTTTCGGGGACTTACTTCACTCCTAGTTTAGTGGCGACCCTGCGCCAGGGCGAATAGCAGAGCTGGCTCCTCCTATAGGGAGGGGCGAGGAACATGAGAGGTAACACAATAATATTAGCCACACCTTCAGGCTACCACTACTAAGTAATAAGTAAGTGTGATGGTGGTCACAGTGTTCTTTCTATAAAGGCCCGTAACAACAACAACGATCCGGCCTGGCCGTACGATGAACGGAAAAATTGTCTCATCGTCACGGCAACGGCTCGATCGTTATTCTTATCGGGCCCGTGCCAAAGTACACACTGAAGTCAAACCGAAAATCACAACACCGAAGAAATGAAAAAACGATCAAAAGCGTACAACAAACCAAGCTCGGCGAAACTAAAAAAAAGGGCGAAAAGGAATCAAGCAAAGGACAGAGGAAAGAGTTCGTAAGTCTTTGTGTCACATGTAATAGAACACAAAAGTAACTAATCGAATCGTTAAATTATAAAAAAAAGAAACCGCTCATCAAGTGTGAAGAAGCGGCAGCGACGGCGGCACGCACACGATCCCCTCGTCTCGCGACGAGATGGGAGAAGGTGCATCGTGCCGGACTCGATCATTAAGTCGACATAAACGAAAGAAACGAAAAAAAATAAAAATAAAAAAAGAATACTGGCAAGTTCATAAATCAACGATCGAATAGACAGTTCTACGAGTTTTGAAAAAAAAAACAGATGAGACATGACAACAAGAGAAACAGTGTGAGAAATTTATGCACAGTTTCGCTATGAAATTCCTCGACAAGATCGATCTTCATGCCAGACTACCCAAAAGACTACTCGAGCAGTGATGCCAACTTTCTCTTTAAACTAACAGAGAATAAAATTAAAAATAAAGAAAAAATATCCACAAGAATCAACCCTTTCATCTATTTAATACCATTTTTTATTTAGTCGCGAAAATGAGGCTATGATAGTTTATAAGTCTGGTATCGTTATGAGAGGAGCAAGAAAAAGAGTACAGAATAAGAAAAAACTGGTGATTTCATAATAATTATCCATCTGGCAACAAAGCTGCCAAATCAGATATTTAAGAACCTATAAATTAGGTTATGTTCTCTTCTTTCACTTATCACTCTTCATAAGTAATGACAGAATGAAGAGGATGATGACAATTCATTATCAGTTATCACTAAACCCATACCAGGACGATTCGTTTTACATATTTAAATTTTATTGTCTGCCATATCCGTTCCCAAGCTTAATCCCATCAGAATACAACAAAAAAGAAATTAAATCACCCTGTACCTCCTGTACCTAAACAGCACCCATCAAGAAAAGTAAGTTAGTTCAAATAGTTGGCAACACTGCGCTCAAGAAATCAATACTCATCAACTAATTATACAACCAACGATACACCGACTACCACAAGAAACAGTAAATTACTTTCGGCACTTAACGTTTACTCGTTCGTTATTCTTACTTCTTATTTTCTTAATCAACGATCAATCGTTATCGATTCGATTCGATTCAATTTAATTACAATACTTGAAGAATTTTCACGTCAGACAATCGACTCGAATAATTATCAAAAACCAACACACTCACACACACGCACACACACAGACAAACGACTCGTCACTTACTTGGTCGACGAACCGATCTGCTGGTTGCCGCTGTTGAGCCCCGACGCCGAGCCCCTCTTCGAGATTGAGTTCTTTGTGTTGGTCAGGGAGGCCGCAAAACCCGATATCTTCGTGGCGTTCTAGAAGAGATCAAGTTTAAACGATTCTTTTTGAAACAATCGGAGCATCACTCTACCTTCGATCCCTTCGGTTTACTGCACTCGCCTATGCTGTCTTTGCAGGTGTTCTGATGAACCGTCGTACAACAAGCTGCAATGATCAATCAGTTAAATTTTTACGATCATCTTAGCATAAACAAACGAAACCGGGTTGTTTTGTTTCCGTGGTAGGTCTATGAAGAGTTATTCTGAACGTGTCTGCCGCAGTTGTTTGTTAGGAGCAAATTTTCATGGACCGACCACAAGGCTACTACAACACACATCGGCATAAACGTTACTTACATTCACAGTAAAGGGCCGGTTTATTACTTAAAGGTTTATTGCACACATCACATATTTGGGAAGATCCGCAACACGACGACATCCACTGATGAGCGATCTTCTTACTCTTATCCTGAAAAAAAAAGAAATTAAGAAATTAACAGACGAGATTGCGAGTGTACTTGAAGCAGCTGTGAATTATACGCTCTGATTATTGGCGTTATTTACAAAGCAAATATTGTTGTTAAATAGTAAATTTTGGTTTGGTTTAGACTGCAGTGCATTGATTAATGGTCAGCATAGTTTTTCAACCGTTTAAATCTTTTCTACGCTCCATAATTGCGTAGTTTTATGGACTAACCTCACTTTTCACTCCTTAACTACATATATGTTTTAGTTTGGTTTTATTAAAACAAAACTCGGATTAGTTGAGTGGAACATTGTGAGAATGACATCAAAGTGTTTCTTGTGTCCGAATAAGCCGGCTACGTTAAATAATCGTAACTCTAAATGCTGCAAGAAATGTGGTGTGCTTTATCATCCATCATGTAGTACACGTGCTGAACCTAATAGTAATGGTGTTTTTGGCGCTTGTTGTGGTAATAAGTCTAGAACCTCTCGTTCCAGCATTCAAGATTCAGGATTATCTGCCTCCCAGAATTCGGTTGATGATTTCGAGGATGATGATTTTAATAGTCTTGATTCTAATTCCAAAATATTATTTAAATTATTGGATAAAAAGTTAAACACTTTAGAGAAGAAGATCTTTAATAACTTTAATGAGAAACTTACTTGCATTGAAGATAGAATTGATAATTTGGAAGACAATTATTTATCTGTAATTGACACTACTATTCACGAGATGTCTGAAAGACAGTACAGGGAAAGGAATGTAATCATCTTAAATTTTGGTGATTCGAAGGATGCTGTTACTAAGGACTTACATGATGTCAAGACTTTGCTGTCTGTTACTAATCCAGAGCCAACCTTCAATGTTAATGATATCGTTGTTACAAGACTTGGTAATAAATTTATTCAAAATAAAACTCGGCCATTGAAGATTGCTCTTCCTTCGAGGGAGGATATTCATTGGTTTTTTAGAAACAGGAGGGCAATTGGTGATGGCAATCTCATTATCGTTGGTGATCTTACTAAACATCAAAGGGACCATCGTCTGAGAATCAAGGAAGAACTGAATAGACGTACTGCCAACGGCGAAAAGGGTTTATATATAAAATACTTTAAAGGTGTTCCTACTATTTTTACCAACGAGAAACAAAATGTGGATTCATCTGCATAGGAATCAGTTGACCCCATACCAGTCAATATTTTTTATCAAAACATCAGAAGTATCAAGGGTCGTTTGGAAGCTTTTAGAGGGAGAGTTAATCTTTTGCAGGAATTTGACTTTATTGTGTTGACTGAAACCTGGTTAAACGGAGATATTGTGGATGCTGAACTTGGATTGGTTAATTATAATGTAATCCGTTGTGATCGGTCACTGTTTACTAGTCAAAAAAGTGATGGGGGTGGTGTTTTAGTGGCTATAAATAAGAAATTTAAGTGTGTTAATATACCATTGAATGACAATTCATTTGAAATGATTTTTGTTAAAGTGTTCACTAATGATAGCTTTTTTGTTATCGGTGCTGCTTACATTCCACCTGACTACAATGTAGAATATTATGAAAATTTTTTGAACGCAGTTCATTGTACTCTAGGTGACCTGGTCTTTGTTGACGGTGATAATATTACTTTTTGTTTAATAGGTGATTTTAATCTACCTGGGTACAGGTGGTCAAAGTTACAAAGGTACTCATACTCTCATGGTTTCTCTAGTCGTGTGGAGGTTAGAGAGTCAAGTAAACTCTTAAATTTGTGGTGTAAGATATACAGTCTCTTGCAGCATTGTAATTTATTTAATGATGCCGGTAATGTATTAGATCTGTGCTTTACAAATAGAAGCGATACTGCTGTAGTTGGTTCTGATGAATTCATCTTTAAATGTGATTCTCATCACAGTCCTCTTGAAATCAGTTTTAATGTACCTAATATTAAATTGTTGCCCTCTGCTATTAGATTATTTGATTATAATAGAGCTGATTTCGCTTCATTTAACAATGGTTTGATGGATATCGAGTTTCCTTGTAGTATCAATTGTAGAAGAGATTTAGATGAATTTTTAGAGTTTGTCACTTCAAGGCTTAATACTTTGATTGATCTACATGTTCCATCTTTCAGTGTTGGTAGAGGGTCTTTCCCTTCGTGGTATTCCGATGAGCTTAAATGCTGTATTTTTAACAAAAAGAAATATCATAGACTCTATAAAGAATTGAAATCATCTTATTATCATGGCTTGTTTAGACTTGAGAGAAGTAAATGTAAAGCATTATGTATTAGAGATCAGAAATTGTTCCTGAGGAATACTGAGGAGGACATCAGAATTAATCCAAAAAAATTCTACAACTACGTTAATTCTTTAAGTGAAGGCCATTCTTTTCCTTCAATTATGCATCTTGATGGCACTACTGCTGATGATACCTTAGATATAGCTAACCTTTTTGCCGCTAAATTCTCCAGTGTTTATTCTCTGTCTGACCTTGGTGGGACATCAGTATCGTTTGATTATCGCGATTCTTTTAATGGTGTGGTTTTGTCGGAGGAGGAGGTAAGAGTTGCTATTGATGAGGCGAAATCGGATTGCAGTCCAGGACTTGATAATATTCATATCAAGATAGTAAAATACTCCATTGATAGTATAGTTCCATGGTTAACTAAAGTTTACAATTTCTCATTGAAGTCTGGATATTTTCCTGCGGCATGGAAGTTGTCTTTTATTCTTCCCCTTCTAAAGGGCGGTGATAGTTCTGATATTAATAATTATAGACCAATAAGTAAATATAATATTTTTGCAAAGTTATTTGATAAACTGGTTTATAATCATTTACATGCACATTTGTCTAAATATATTGTTGGTCAACAACACGGTTTTGTTAGAGGTAGGTCCACGGTTACCAACCTAACTTTGTATTACGACTATATTGTCACCAATCTAAATGATGGTATGGTAGTGGATGCAATTTATACGGACTTATCTAGAGCATTCGATGTTGTCAACACCCAGTTGTTACTTAAGAAACTTTATGCATATGGCATTAACGGTAGTTTGTTGAAATGGCTGGAATCGTATTTGACGGATAGAAAGCAGGTCGTCAAAATAGGAAATTGTTACTCTAATGTTTTTTCAGTTTTTTCTGGTGTTGGACAAGGACTTCATTTGGGACCATTGCTATTTGCTATTTTTATAAATGATTTAGTAGGAAATCTAAAAAATTGCGAGATATTACTCTTTGCTGATGATGCTAAACTCTTCAGAGCTGTTCGTGGATATGATGATATGGATTTGCTTCAAGGTGATTTATTACTCTTTCAAGAGTGGAGCAGGCTGAATGGATTGGTCATCAACATAAAAAAATGCCATCACATCCGCTTTGGTCGATCTAGTAAATTGAGTTTACTCCCGTATTTTTTGGATGATAATGTTGTATCTTTCAGCGAGTCCGTCAGAGATCTTGGAGTCATTTTCGATTCTAAACTTTCTTTTAAACAACATATTAACCATATTCACCTTTCGGTTACTAGGGGGGTATATTTTATCAAGAGGTTTTCATCTTCTTTTGGGAATGTATCTACTTTTAGATCGTTATATTTTTCCTTCATTTTTCCAAAAGTTATGTATGCATCGGTTGTCTGGAGAAGGAATGAAATTGGACTGAAAAGTAAAATTGAATCTCTAAATAGAAGATTTTTGAGGTTTGCAGCTTCCAAAATTGGTATTTTTGTTTCTTTTTTTGACCATGATCTTAGTCGACTCTATCTCAAATTTTCGTTAGCTACTTTCGAATCTGCTATGAACAGAGCCGATATTGTTTTCGTTTACAAATTATTATCAAATTCTCTGGATGTTCCTGAACTTTTAGGTAATCTGAAATTTTATGTTCCGCCAAGAACATTGCGTCATAATAACCAAATATTCCTCGTAGATACAATAAGACCAGGCCAGTATGAGACTATACTGGATAGATTATCGAGAATATGTAATGATAATGCACGGTGGTTTGAGCCAAGTACCAGTTCACTCCACTCTATTAAAAATATGTCAAAAATATTGTTGAAATATAGATGAGTAATTCATGAGGTTGTAATATTTGTACATTTGCTATCTTTCTAATATGTATAATAGTTTATTATTTTTGTATGGGGTTTTACCCTGTTGGCTTGAATAAATAAATAAATAAATAAATTATTGGATAAACGTAAACCTCGAGTGAGCCCAAAACGCGTCAGCCTCACCTTCTTCTTCCTGAAGAAAAGACTGCCCCGTTTCCTCCTCTTCTCTGAACGATCGTAGGCGACACTAAAAACAGAGAGAAAACCGAATCAGGACGGGACTCGCCTCCCGGAGGGGAGGGAAGATCCGGATCGAAGTAACAGACGGACAAATGGAAAAAACGTAACAATAAAAGCATGCGGTGGTAAGTGTGCAAGAGCGGTGAGCCGAGTTACCGGAGGGTGTACTTACTGGTGCAGGTGCGCGATAGAGTGGGGGGCGTAATGGTGGTGGTGTCGATGGTGGTGGAGGGCGTCGCCCGGCCTGCCGGACTCCTCTTCCGTCTCGCTCTCGGTCCCGCTCGGCCTCGACCTGCGCACCAAGCTAAGCACATGCACTAGAGGCAGCCGCACACGGGACACAGTATTTCAAAAAAAGTCAAACCGAGCAATTCAACGGAAAATAATAAAGTGCTCTAAAATCAAAAAGTGCGCAAGTGCGTGAAACAACAAGAAACGACAACAAAAAAATTAAAAAAAAAACTGGAATCGTTTTATTCAGGAGCTCGCTTTACCATTCACTCTTTACTTATCTTATACAGAGAGAGCAAAAAAATGATTCATAAAATAAGAAGAAGCAATAATAAAACTGATCAAATTTACTAGATATACAGAGTATTTCTTAATTGTCATGTCAATAGTGTAGAATTTGAAATGGGCCAAGCCAGAACAGTCCTTCATTATTAACATAACGTTAAGGACCACCCTATAACATCTACAGAGTGTTTCAGTGATATTAGGCCAAATTTAATGCGGTGGTTCCTATCATAATAATAATAATAATTATGAGCTGAAAAAATAAATTTCAGCTCAAAATGACGTTTCATTTAAAAAGATACATGCACAGGAGTGTCAAAATTTAAAAAAGAACAGTTTCTGGTGATAACTCGTGTAAATTTAAACCGGTTTTGATGAAAATTGGCATGAACAATCAACAAACAAAAGCTCTCTAATTTGACTATTTCAGGTTTTGTAGATGTCTTCCAGTGGCGTAGATATTCAGAGTTTTATTCCTTTTTTCCCTCCCTAACTATTACGTCACTGACTTTATTGCAAATACAAGATCGTTTCTTAATAGCCCCTGCATTTTACTACAAAAAAGAGTTCCCTAGTTTTTTTCTTTAGATGTTTGAAGTTTTCTCAGGCAATGTCACTAATCATCACCAAGAATAGCATTTTTCATAAGAAAAGCTAGTAGTCCAGTCAAGGAATAAGGTGTAGAGTGCGTGAGCAGTCAAGGAATAAGGTGTAGTGCGTGAGCAGGTATAATAAGAGATTCCTTCAGAAATTTGTTCAGAGTGTTTATTGAATAAACATACCAAAAGTCCCAACCTCAAGCTGATGAGCCGGGGGTGGGGAGAAGAGAGGTAGGTCCCACTTTTGAGGTTTCCTGTTCTATCTCAAAAACGGTGCGTCGTAGGGAAAAATATCTTTATAATAAATAAAAGCCTGTAAAATTATGTACAACTTTTATTCTATATGTGATTTTCGAATTCCCAACCGTTTTTAAGTTACACGCTCCACAATTGTAGATTTTTTCATATCATCAAACATATTTATCAGGGAAAAATAGTGTGAAAAAAAGCTTTAGAAAATTTTATGAGCATTTATTTATTATAAGAAAATGTTTCCCTATGACTCGCCGTTTTTGATATACTGTGTGTCCCCGGATAGGTGAAACGACTCTTATAAAAGGCAAAAAATATTTGATTTTAATTTTCATTTTTTGGGGTTCAGCTCTGCTTGGTTAAAGAGTAATTTGTAACAAAATTTTAGTTTTGAAAAATCAAGTATGTCTTGGAAATTAAACAAAAAAACATTTTTTCTGTGGAGTAAAGTGCCTTTTATGTGGCAAATACGAAAAAATGTTATTTGAAAAAGTTGTTAAGAATCAACATTTAGGTCCGTATACCAAATTTCAAAATCATAGGCCAACTTTGATCTTTTAGATTTACTTTTATGTTTATTTCACAAATCAAAGAATTTCATTTGTAACAAAGACTGATATTGACAGATTGCTAATTGCTATGGATACAATTTGGTTTTTCCATGGCAGTCTTTGTTACAAAATGAAATTCTTTGATTTGTGAAATAAAACATAAAAATAAATGAAAAAAATTAAAGTTGACCTATGATTTTGAAATTTGGTACAGGGACCTAAATGTTGATTCTGAACAACTTTTTCAAATAACATTTTGTCGTATTTGCCACATAAAAGGCACTTTACTCAACAGAAAAACCGGTTTCTTGGAAATTTCCAAGGCATGCTTGATTTTTCAAAACTAATATTTTGTTAGAAATTACTCTTTAGCCAAGCAGGGCTGAACCCCAAAAAATTAAAATTAAAATAAAAAAAATTTTGTCTTTAAGAGTCGTTTCATCTATCCGGGGACACACGGTATAGGTGAAACGCTATCCGGGGACACACGGTATAAGATAACCCCAAAAGTGGGACCTCAGCCCCTTCTCCCCACCTAGATATCAGGACTTTTGGTATATGTTCACACCCACACACCCCAAACACCCTGAACCAGTTTTTGAATAAACTGTTCCCTGTATCTTTTAAAGGAAACATCATTTTAAGGTGAAATTTATTTATTCAACTTATATTTATGAGAGGAGCTGGAACTACCCCTGGAAATTTGGCCCACTATATCACTAAAACAGCCTGTATACAGGATGTATCTTCAATATTGCAAAAAAAAAAAAATCAACCACACAGATTTTCTTGTCAAAAATAAATAAAAAAATTCCCATTTATGAATTATGTGTGCCCAGAAATGGTCTGTTTTTGAGATACCTACAGGGGATGGTATCAAAAAAAAAAAGATAAACATTCCAGTTTTTAAAGGTATCTCGGAAACCGTTTGAGGTACAGAGCTCAGCTTTTGAACACATCTCACCATTGATTTTAGCTACTTTTTTTTTCATGTGTCTTTGGCGGAATTTTTAGGGTTGTGTGATGGGTTTTTTTGTCCCTAATATCTACGACACTGGGCAAATTGACACTTTAAAAGTGGATTTTAAACCGTCAATATTTTTAACATAAAAAAGGTACTCTTGGTCATAATAATTGTCAACGTGAACCGTTTTCAGGATAAACTGACATTTTAAGATGAAAGACTCGCTTTGGATGTATCAAGAAATTAAGGGCGAAAAACCTCACTACCGATGATAGTACACGAAGAAAAATTAACTGGTATCAGAAAAGTTGCTAATATCAACGATAAGACATGTACAAAAACTGAGTTCTGTATCTCAAACGGTTCCCAAGATATCTTCAAAAAAATCGAAAAAAATTGATTTTTTGGCACCCCACGATCTCAAAAAAGGTTCATTTTCAGACACACGTTAATGGGAAATTTTTCTGTGTATTTTTAAGCAAACAATCTGTCTTCAACTAATTTTATAAAACTAAAAACGAGCATCGATAAAAGACATGCCTTCAAATTCACACAGAAAACGTGAAAAATCTCTAATAGAAACAATACAACAACAACAACAAAGAATTAATCCGCTGATAAAAACTCACATGGGCAGCGTCGGTTGGGCTCCGGCAAGGGCGGGCTCGGGCGCCAGGTCTCTCGCGGCGATGATCGACGGCGTGGAGATGGACTTCTGCAGCGGCAACCGCTGCAAAGGCAACAGTCGCAGTTGTTCGGCCGCCTCTCTCTTAGCTTTCAACTTGTTGAAATCGTTCTACAAAAGCACCCGACCGACTTGAATATTCAGAACGCAAAAAAACAACAAACAAACCGGCGGGGTCCCTACGATGACGGCGGCAAAGACCTACCTGCAGATCGGCTTCGTTGAGCGAGTGGGTGCTGGCGCCGCCCGTCGATCCCCTGTGATGGGAGCCGCGGTGATGGTGGTGGTGGTGGTGATGGCGGCCCGATGCCAGGATCATCACCGCCGGATCGCCGGGACCCAAAAGACGGGTCGTGCTGCCGTCGACCATGTCGATCAGGGAAGACTCGTCCGCCTCCGACTCCATGCTGCTCAAGGATATGCTGTAATTGAATCAAAATTAAAGTCTGGTCCGGTTTTCTAGTAAAGTAGTGGTAAATTTTAATTTACGAAAAAAATGAGTTTCCTCCTGTTATTCAGACCTACCCAAAAAAGAGGTTAAAAAAGCAAGTGTCTCGTGACGTTAAAGAACTCTCAGAAGAGGTTAAAAATAATAAAACTCACCTCCGCTGTCTCGTATGCTTCCCTTTATCTTTGGTGAGATCCTCCAAAGCGGTCCACGATCTCCTCCGGTGCGGCTCGACGCACGAGAGCCACTCCTGGGTGCCGCTGCCCTTGCGGCTGGGCGGCTGGTGGATGGGCGACGACCCGAGCGATCCTCCCAGGAAGTCCGCTTCGAGGGGGGCCTCGTTCAGGGTCGGACAGCTGGAGCTGAGTCGCGCCATCTGGGCCAGGAGCGGGTTGAGCGCGAGCGCGGCAAAGTCCCTCGAGTTGGGAACGAACACGGAGTCTGGAACATTGTTAATAATCAATAAATAATTAACAATAATCAATAATTAGGGTGCACTCTCACTCTACTACTAAGTACTCACTGTGTCCGTTGTTTGCGGCGACCGTGCGCATGATCTGAACAGACTCGTGGAGCTCGCGGACCTGCTGCAGGCTGTCCTCCAGCACGGGATAGGTCTTGTTGGCGGGAGAATGGGGCGTCACGCTGATGGTGGGCAGGGGGCCCAACCTGCCCCCGGAGGGGGCCCCCATCGCCGTCGGTAACATCTCTTCCGGGGCGTGAACTGACCGCCGGCGGTACTCGGAGCCGGCGTCTTCGTCGCTGTCCGCCTCCAAACCGCTATGACCGTATTCATCTGGAAAAAAACGGTTACCGTTCAAAAGGGCGTTTACAAGATGAAAGAGTGATTCTTATTATTATAAAATATTGAATTGAACAATCGACATTCTAGTGCTAGAAGATATTTTTAGGCCATGATTATATTATTACGTAACCAAAATGGGATAAACAACAAGGTCAGAGGAATAAAAAATTGATACATTGGCAATTAAATGTTCTTATTTGACATTTTCGGCTTTGTTGAATTTTTTCAAAAATCACTGCTCTCTGCAAGTTTGAAATTAAATTAAGTGACCAAAACATGTGCTCAAATCGCAATTTGCACAGTAATTTTGAAAAAAAAACTCGATTTTTTCATTAGGGCATTGAATGTTTAAGCTAGCAGAACAGTTATTTTTGAAAAAATGCAACAAAGTTGAAAATTTTAAATTAAGAGCTTTTAATAATTTACAGCCAGTAATAATACTGCCCTTAATAAAGGTCCATTAAGCTAACGGGTGAATTTAAGATACATTTTTGAAGCTAATATCGATGTCAAATGACTTTTATTAACATTTTTGTAATCCCTTTCATGACAAGAATCAATAAATTAAATTTTCCACCTACGGTCGATAACTTTTCTAGAAACGACCCCAGAAATCTGCCCGTTAACTTAATGCGCCTTTATAATACTGGCTCTATTAGTCTTTAATTGGCAATGCATCAATTTTGATTCCTCTGACTTTACTTTATTGTTTGATTTCTGCTCACAAAAGTGCCCTGTAATACAGAGTGAGTGAAAAAAGAAGTGAAATCTTCATGATGCGTTGTGGGGGACCATTGGGAAAAAATAATAAAAAAATCTATACCTACCTACCCCTACCTAAATTAAATTAAAATCTCTGAATCAAAATTAAAATCTGATTTCTAAAAAACAAAAACCATCCAGTTTGGGAACACTCTTTTGTTTATTAGGCGAAAGTAAAATTATGTTTCAATCCAGTTTTTACTAGAACTAATCAACATAAGTAAATAGAAATTTGTAAACGATTTAATTTAAAAAAAAAGAAACTATTTCGGAAAACACTTGCTTATTATCAGAGATAAGTGGTATGATTATGACCGATAATTTTTTGGAATATCAGTTCATTGAATTCCCAACGCTGAAAATACGAGTTCGCAGGACACTCAATCGAAATAATCCATCGTTTGGTCTACAGAGGCCGACTCGAATAAGCTGGGACACTCTGTATATTTCTGTTCATCATTGGTTACTTCCTTATTATTGGAGCTATGAAACTGGTTCAATTAGCAAGCGATGATAATTTTTGTCACTTATTATAGTGGCGAAAACAGAAAAATAGCTGAAAATCGACTTCGTTGAGCGGGCGGTAGCTCAGCGGGTTAGAAGTGCAGATTACCAAGCCTTGGGTTGAACTACCTTCCACTCTGTTCAATCCCGGTCTTGCTCTGGATGTTTATGTTTGTTCATCTAAGCATAGTATAGTTAAAACCGATGTTCCCTCTTTTTTTTAATTAAAAAAGAATCGACTTCATGAGATATTTCCAAAAACGTAGCTTTTTAAACGAATAAACGAAGTCCTGTACAGGTGGTCCCTCCTTGCGTAATTATCCCATAGTGGTCTTACTGCTCAAGATAGAAAAGAGATTTGAGTAAAAAGTTTTAGGTTTGAGGAGACCTATAACCTAAAATTATTTTCAGCTATACAGGTGTCCCATTTTAAAGGGGCGGAGGAAACGTCAATTTTTTAAAAATAATGTCACTCTAATTTTAAATAATCACCCTATTTCTTTTTACATTTTCAGATTACCTGAAAAAATGTAATGAAAATGGTTTTTACAGTTCAATTTGTAATGAGTAATTTATGAGTTTTAAAGAAATGAAAATTGCAATTTTCCATTTTCAAAGCACCTTAGATTGATAACGGGTGAAGATATCGGAAAACGGCTTACATGTCCCTATCTTAACTTTTCATATACCTACTACGCTGTGGTATAGAAATTTTTTTTTTTTTTATCGCTGACAATCACTTACAAATTTCATCCACACAATAGGATACTATGTGGAAAGTTAAGACACGGACTCATAAACTACTCGTTACAAATTTTAACTGTAAAAACCATTTTTATGAAATTTTCTGAAGATGTAAAAAGAAATAGGGTGTTCTGTTTAAAAAATTGACGTTTCCTCCACCCCTTTAAAATGGGACACCCTGTATAGCTGAAAATAATTTTGGGTTAAAGGTCTCCTCAAACCATAAAACTTTTTACTCAAATCTTTTTTCTATCTTGAGCGATAAGGCCGATATGGGATAATTACGAGAGGGTGGACCATCCTGTATATTATTAAATTTCCAAATTGTCTGGAGAAAAATCGAACTAAAAAGGATTAAATAGTCTGCGTTGAACTGAAAGTGAGAGAAAACGGCTTGAATTTCCCTATCTCAACTTTCAATGTTCTGTTCTATGGTATACATACCTACAAATATTTTTTATTTTTTTAAGTTGCAGAATTAAAATATAATAATATACAGGGTGTTCTATTAAAAAAAAAAATCAATTTCGTTATTACCGAACCAAAGAACACATTGCACATAAAAAAATATTGCGTCAATAGAAAAAATATAAAATTAAAAAAATGACCTGTTTTTGCATTTTTTCCAAATTCAAAATTTAAGGATTTTGTCTGATTTTAAGTGGAGATAACTTTTGATAGTCCCGAGGGAATTGGACTTTGTTTTCGCTTGTTAGCATTAGCCCCATCCTTTATTTTTCTGCATTATTGCTAAACTCAAAAAATTGCAAATAAATTTTCTACAAGGTGTAGGGTGATATGATTGCTAAGGCGTACAAAATCACTCCGCTGATTTGTTATCCCCCTTTTCCAAATAAGCTTTTCTTGTAAGTTTTAATAATGAGTAAATTTTGAAGTTTAATGTCTCACCTCCAGACCGTTTTAAAATGTTTGAATTAGCATCTGTATTTACTGGGTGTTTACTTTTTCCTCGCCAACCGATTTTGGAAATTTAAGCCTAATATTGAAGGTAAAATTTCAGACAAAAAAATCCAGAGAAGAAAATTGACTCGGGACAAACATTTCAAACAATTCGGGACAAACAAAGACTGTATAAAAAAATATTCAAATTTAAATTTCTTCTGGAAAGAGGTTTTAGGAGGAAAATTGAATGAAAATGATGAAAAATGTAGAAACAACAGCCAAATTAAATCTGCACGTTTTTTTTATAGCAATATATTAGAATTAAACATAGCAAATAAAAAAAATAAAAAACAATAAAAATGTTTTATTGTGGCACCTTAGAACATTTCAATACAAAGTTACTGTTCATGAAAAAATTACAAAGTTAAATGTTAATACAAATTGGGTTTGGTGTGAGCGACACTGAAGTTTCTCTCTCTCTCTCTTTCTTATAACACATCGAATAAATAATATGATAAAACATATAATTATAACATAACACATCGCAATACAACATACAAAAAATCTAAAAATTGTAACAATTATTTACAGGAAGAATATACAATGATAATAATAATAATAATTGTACATAAATTATTCCACAAAAAAAAATATTTGCAAACAAAATAGGTAGACTATACAGAGTCATTAAGGTACCTACACAAGTTTAATTTGATAATAAGAGACAAAAGATTTTTTTATATATTTTATAATAAGAGAAGCAAAAATTAATAATAATAAAATTTTAATAAAACCACATCCACATGGCTATAATTTCCATTGTAACTGCCATGACTTCGATGGAATCGAATAATTTGACTCAATAATGAATCAACATCGACGTTATATGCAATCGCTCCACTTTTATGTTTTTGACACAATTATCATACATATAACAGAAAAAAAAAATTATGCACCCTGTCCGACACACAATAAGAACACCTAAATTACAAATACAATTAAGTAAAAGCACTCATAGTTTTATTTCGAAATTATTACACTTGAAAGTTATTGTTTTTGTGGACTATTTTAAAATGTTTTGCAGCATCATCATCATCAACGAGTCCAAAACGGTCGCACTAGCACACTTTCAATTTATTATATTTTCATATTTGCAATGGAGTAAATGTTCACACCTTTTCAATGGAAAAATGTAGCACCCATTCTCAGAATTATAGCATTCCACTCTTACGATCCTCTCGGCATTCATATTTACACCCTGGCGGAATACATTTCGTATTTCTACCGGAAAACCCGGCATACATTGTCCTATTATGTTATGTTTCAATCTGACGGAAAAACTTCCGGGATGAAGCGCCATTTTCAGAATGTTAATTTTGATGTTAGGGTCCTCGTAGTCATCAAAATCCTTGAATTGTTCCACCTGGTCAATGGTGCAGCATCTCCTTGATATTGTGCATTCATCCTTCAATATAAATTCAATATTAAAGGATTCGTCTTCTAGTTCCTTGTTTCCTTTTTCGATTCTGCATACGGCACAATGCATTCTTATTCCGCATGCGAAAACTTTATAACGGAACAAGGAAACCCCGGAAATGGTTTTCAAGACGACGATGTCTTCGTTTCCTCTTTCAGGACAGATCCCATTTAAAGGGAACAGTGTTGGGTCAATTGATTGACCCACACTCACCTCACTCTCATGTTTGGTTTGCAGCAGATGATCAAGGTACAGATCTCTTCTGCCGCTCCATTCGCATCCTCTTAAAATGCACACGATTTGTCTGTACTTACATCGCGATTCGTGCGAACCAAGTGCAATTAAATCGCTTACAAATCGGCAACCCTCTTGGTTATTCATGCACCGAGACCTCACAGACTTCATCATTTTCTCCCGAGCAGTGAAGGGTTGAATGTTTTGTTTATCCATGACGACCAAATTGGAAATCTCCTTCTCAGTCACTTTAATATATTCGACGAATTTTTAGGGGTAACCTAATAACATGAACATACGTGGCCGACTTTATTTTCACTTATTCACTTCACTGTTCTCTGCTGGGATGGTGTTAGAATACTGAGAGAGAAGTTATATTTATGTATGTCGGTCCAGACTCGAAGAAAAAATATGCCCAAACCAGTAAAAACCACAGAACAGGGGCCACTCTGTCCAGCTAAGTATAAGTGTCCAGCTTTATACCTACCTGAGTTAAGTATCAAAGAACACAGAACGCCCTTCCAAGTCCCAACTTAACGATAACGATATTTCGGTTCCCTGCTGTTCCATTGTCCCTCGATGTAATAGAAGGTGGTGATGATGATTCATGAAAATGACAATAACCATTAACCAACCCGGAACTAAGGTCCGTTTCAGATAAAACTTGTACGAAAGTCATAAACTCGTCACAGGTAATCCCACCCTTCAGACCGGCCTGTCCTTAGAGCACAATAGAAGAACTATTTGCTCCTGACTTGAGTTGCAAAATTCGTGGAAAAAATCAATCGTAATACAAGTGTTTATGAAGGACAAAAAGGAATGACCAGTAATATGGCATATTTTAGATACATTAGAGATAAACCAGAAATCTCAAACATTTATAAATGTATAAGTAAAATTTCATTTAAGAAAAGCAAAAGTAGAGGTACAATATTTAGTTACCTATAGCACCTACCGCTATAAATTATTATTGATAATCAAAAACTGATAATATTCAGTAATAATTTAAATAATAATTGAAGGGGTAAGAAGCAAACGGGTTCAAGTGTAATACTATAGAAATGGGGTAAATGAGTCCTAAACTTTCTTTTGTGTTGTAAAATCTATGGCGCAAAATTGGAAAAGCTGTTTTAAAAATATACAGGGTGGTCCAACTTAAAACGTCAGGACTTTACCAAACGATAGATAACGTTAAAATAATGCCAGTTTCCCTAATACACTAATAGCCGGGAAAGCTTCCTTTTCAAGATACATAGTTTTGGGAAAAAAAATAATGTTTTTTGAATATTGTCAAAACGGCTGCTTTAAAAAAATTTAAATTTGGCACGCAGCATGAGCTAAGTATCTTTCATGATTTACGGCTTATGGTGATAAATTGCGAGAACCAGCGGCGGAGATATGGGTGTGCCATCGCCGATTTAAAAAAAAATTGACGCCACTGACTTTATGGCAAATTTAGTAATACTATTCAATGCCCCATGCTTTTTAGAACAAAAAAGTACTCTCTTTTATAAAGTATCTCTACGTTTTAGAGATACTTTAGGTTTTCTTACGTAATATCCGTAGCCATTTTAATAATAACAGACACATTCTAATCAAATAACTTTTACTTAAATAATTAAATAACAGAAATAAACAACACCTAACTAATGTAACAATTGTCAGTAATCATAGAGTCAGTGGCGTCGATTTTTTTTTTGAAAAGGGGCGATGGCACACCCATATCTCCGCCGCTGGTTTTCGCAATTTATCACCATAGGCCGTAAATCATGAAAGATACTTAGCTCATGCTGCGTGCCAAATTTCAATTTTTTTAAAGCAGCCGTTTTGACAATATTCACAAAACATTATTTTTTTCCCAAAACTTCAACCCCGTTGTATCTTGAAAAGGAAGCTTTCCCGGCTATAAGTGTATTAGAGAAACTGGCATTATTTTAACGTTATCTATCGTTTCGTTTGGTAAAGTCCTGACGTTTTAAGTTGGACCACCCTGTATATGGGCTCTATCCAACATTTATTTGGATTTTCAACAAGTCGACATCTTTTTCAGTACTCAAAAACGTACTTATCTCATTTTTCCATTTTTTGTCACTTGAACCCTTTTGCGTCTTACCCCTTCAATTATTGCTTTAATTGGAGTATAAATAATTTGATCAGAATATATTTTATTATGTCCACGTGATAATTTTCCACACATAACCCATTTTTTTTAAATATTCTTTTGAAATTTCAATATTCCATAGACCGTGAGACCAATTTCGATGTATTTTTTATTTTATATTAAAAAATAGGTAACCACCTATTTTTTGGAATTTTATGGAACTTGGATATTCACAATCCTTCCCAATAATTTAACATTTGTGAAGAATAAATATAAAGTTAATACCCACAGGTAATACAGTGTGCATGGTACACCCCCTTTTTTTCTTTATTTTTGGAGATAATTTTTTGAAATTTTGTACGTCTTAAATTCTCGATAGAGCGCACTTTTTAGCAGAAAATGGAATTTTTCCCACATCCGGTTTTTCCGGAAATGTTACCAACTTTTTATTTTTAAATGGGACAGCCTATATATTATTATATTTTTGGATTCTATACATTTGTACGAATCCAACAATACCACACAAGTACCATTTTAAATGTAAAATTTGTTGTTATTTAATTTTTTATTTCTCAATTATAGTGTGCCATGACCATGGGCCATGACTATTTCGTTTTACTCCAATTGGATCATCTAATGCTAGAAAAATCGAATTTTTGTTCAAAGTACTAAATTAAGTGATTTATGGATAAATTATGCGCACCGGAATGATTTTTTGAGCTGGATTCATTTTTTCAAATGGTACCATATACTTCCAATAAGGGATATTTTGGTGTACCCATTTTGCATCTGTTACGAACACAACTGAAGTCATGGCACACTATAATTGAGAAATAAAAAATTAAATAAAAACAAATTTGACATTTAAAATAGTACTTATGTGGTATTGTTGGATTTGTACAAATGTATAGAACCCAAAATTATAATAATATATATGGTGTCCCATTTAAAAATAAAAAGTTGGTAATATTTCCGGAAAAACCGGATGTGGGAAAAATTCTATTTTCGGCTAAAAAGTGCGCTCTATCGAGAATATGCGACGTACCAAATTTCAAAAAATTATCTCAAAAAAAAAAGAAAAAAAAAATTATACCATGCCTGTGACACACACTGTATACTGGTCGCTTGGCTGTACGCCTAAATATATTCCTCTCCTTTTTCTTCACAAACACCATGTCTTGCGATTTAATGGCTTTTGCACAAGTTTCGGTGAAATAGAGTATACAAGCTGGATGCACATGCATCGAGCCGGAAGGACAGTTGTTAACTCCGCGTCAAAGAGCAACACGAAATATTAACGACGCGATTCGATCCTGAAAGGGGCTAAATTAATGCGGCTCGATGCCGCGATGGTAATGACAAATCGCCACGGTGACAGGATCAAAATTTAGGGAAGGACCAGGCTATAATTGCCAATGATTGACAGGAACACAATTAATTAATAATTATCGAAATTACTGACCTTGTGTCTTGTCCGACTAAAGGGGCACTTGTTTTAATTTGCGAGATGTTGTAACTATTATTACTATTCACTTTGCTCCACTATGTAGGTACCCACGATTGTTCCACTACTTTATACCGCTTCCTTATTTCATTAAAGAACTAGGTATCCCGTTCTCGTAACACCAGCATCGACGAGTCTGGTACGAACGGCACTCTTGGTCGAGCTCTCTCCTCTCTCGATGTTAAACCTCGACTTTCCGTGTGGTCTCTCCAGTCAGGTGTCCTTTTTCCTTCTTCCCAATGTGTAAAGGGAGAGGAAGGGGTAGGAAACGGTGGTGTCTTAGAGAATACGAATCGATTATTCGCCTAGGACGAAACATACCGCCCACCAAAATTACCGGAGGAATTTTCCGCTATCAGAAAATTGAACCAAAAGCGAAACTAACGAAAACGAAACTAACGACAAAAACGAAACTAACGAAAACGAAACTAACGAGTCAGGGACGAAATTCCCTGAGTCCGTTACTGGTTAGGTAACGGGCAAAGTTTGACCAGAGGTCGTTTACAAAGACCTTTGGTCGTACGAACCGAGGCAACCCTGGCGACACCATCCGCATCAGGGTGCAAAGAAACAATTCTTCCTAGAGCTGCTAGGAAAGTCTCTGACGATAAATCAGAAGCGATCTCGAGATGAATCGCGCGAGTCGCGAAACATACGAACAAACATAAATAGGCTTTAGAAGTTTTGACACCCCTATACCTCGACAAGACAATAGGAAAGGGTCCCCCATAATCGACCCCGACACAACTAAAGGGCTTCAATTGGGAGACACGAGCGACAGATAAATTCCCCATGGGAGGTTCCAACGAGAGCGGACGAGTGCGAAAGCAACGATTGCATTTCGACAAATAACTACGAATGACCCTACGAGCAGACAGGATCCAAAAATTTTGTTGAAGGAGATAATGAGTAGTGTTCACTCCTGGGTGCAAATTACCTCGATGTATCTGATCAATCAAAAGTTCAACCAACCTATGCCTTCCTGGCAACAATGCGGGATATTTAGCGTCGAATGCTAAACCCGAATGCAACAGTCGACCCCCGACTCGCAAAATACCGAAATCATCAATAAAGGGCGACAATGACTGCAAGTACTTGGCACATGGTTTACCAGAGCGAATTTTCTCCAATTCCGAAGAGAAGACCGAAGATTGAACAATTCTAACAATGTGCATGAGAGCAGCATGCAACTCAGAGACACTCAATGCACCAGTGGTCCTATTGACAGCACGACAATTGTTAGTGAAACGAAAACAACGAGCGATAATACCCTGAATTTTCCTCAAAGAAGAAAATCTTTTCAACAAAACATCGACATCCGAAATCTCTATCGTAGCGAACAAAACAATATTCCTTTTCTCCAGTTCAACATCAGAAGTGGGAGCAATGGGAAAGAGTGCTGGCCAAGATTCCAGCGGCAATCTGAGGAATTCAGGCCCCGCCCACCATGCGGAAGCCCCGACTAACTCCTCTGGTAACAAGCCCCGAGACGCGACGTCCGCTGGGTTGTCACCTGAACGTACATGATTCCAACAATCCGGAGGAATTCGATCCTGAATGTGGACGACACGATTCGAAACAAAAGTCTTCCACCGATGTGGAGACGACTTGATCCAGGATAAAGCGACCGAAGAGTCACTCCAAGCGAAAACCTTATCAACAACAATGGATTGAGGACCTTGTTCAAGGACGAACGAAACGAGATCTGATAGTAAGACTGCGGCACACAATTCCAGCCGTGGAACGGAGAGTGGTTTGAGCGGAGCAACACGAGACTTGGCAGTAACGAAACGAACCTGCACATTGCCATCGACGTCCTCGAAACGATAATACACCACACCCGCATAACCTGCAGTCGACGCATCACAAAATGCGTGCAGTTGACACGACACGAAAGATCCTTCGGGAACCAAGCACCTAGGGATTGTCAACTTGGATAAAACATGAAGAGTGGACTTATATCGATTCCACTTTTCGACAACATCAGCTGGTGGATCTTCATCCCAATCCAGCCCGAGATACCACAAATGTTGAATGACTCGTTTTGCCATAAAGGTCAATGGGCACAAGAAACCCAACGGGTCATAGATCTTAGCGACTTCTGAGAGAATGCTTCTCTTAGTACAAGGTGAATCTATGGACTTAACCATGAACGAAAACGAATCAGTAGCCGATTGCCACTGAAGGCCAAGAATTTTCACCGAAAAGTCCGATTCCGAATCAAAGTTGGATGACTGCTGTTGACAATGTTCAACCGGCAGATCCTGAAGCAATTGTGGATTGTTAGCAGACCATTTCCGCAACTCAAATTGTCCCAATTGCAATAGCGAAATGAGCTGATTTCTCAACTCCAAGGTTTCCTCGATTTGATTTGCCCCAATGGCAAAATCATCGACATAAAGCCCGAGACGAATGGCTTTCGAAGCGAGAGGAAACTTCTCAGAATTTTCTTGAGCTAATTGTAACAAGCACCTAACGACACGAATTTTCGACGATACTGGGGCGAGTGAAGACACATCAGAAGACATCGAAACTCCAGGGTCTTTAAAAACGCAATGATGCGGAATGTAATAAGAGTTTGCAGATTCCGACTCCAATGGCACCAACGACATGTGCCCAGCCTCCAAATAATCTTTCATAAACTCTACATACATGTCTCTAATGTGAGGCAACCTCGACAATCGTCTCTCCAAAGCGAGCAAACGACGATCTGCGACATTCAACGAATCATTAAAGATAGGCAACTCTTTGCTATCCTTAAATGGCAACAATACCCCAAAACGACCTGATTCTTCTCGATAATGAGACTCAACGAACAACGACTCAGCCTCTTGTTCCTCATTAGAGCAAACCTCAACTGAAGGCACCTCCTCAACTCTCCAAAATGCCTTAAGAGTCTCTTCAAGGGTCGAATCTACCGACGCAAAACAAGCTTGAACCTCGCCCGCAACCTTCGACGAAATGGTTCCCAAAAGAACCCAACCAAACGTCGTGTTCATTGCGGCTGGACAGTTATCACTGCCCGACAAATAACCACCATGAACAATATTGGGAAAGATGTCAGCTCCTAGCAAAACATCGACAGAACCAGGCGTGTACCAATTAGGATCCGCTAACTTCAAATTATCAAGCGCCTTCGATGGCGAAATGTCAACACTGGGAAGTTTTCCACAAATATTGGGCAAGACCAAAGTACTTACTTTAAAAGTAGGTGATGGTACCCCAACGGGACGAATAATGCAATCAGATGATCCCTGGGCCGATCCCAAGGTCACGTGACCCAAACAAGAAATAGGTGTTGATGATCGATTCAAGTGCAAGCCCAAACGCTTGCGGCACCGATCAGTAATAAAAGACGACTGACTGCCAGAGTCAATTAAAGAACGAACCACTTGATAGTTGCCCCACTTGTCTTGAACTTCAATACATGCGGTTGCTAAAAGAACCGTAGTATTGCTACGAGAACGAGAACGAACATCCTGAAAGGATGGGAGAGAAGACATGGCAACCGTGGATGCGACTGGAGGCGGCTCAACTCGATGAGAAGCTGCTCCATCCGAATTACTAAGTTTAACGAAATGTAATAAAGAGTGGTGCCGACCTGCACACTCCTTACACGAATGAGAAGAGGGGCACTGCTTCACCAAGTGTGAAGGGCCAAAACAATTTAGGCACAAGCGCGCTGCCTTCACAGCCTCAAAACGCTTGCGCGGTTCCAACTTCAAAAAAGAACGACAATTCGAGATCGGGTGTTCTCCATTACAATGGAAGCACGACTGCTTCGATGAAGACGCACTCGACGTTGACAAAAATGCATGTGAATTCCTCGATTCCACTTTTCCACCAGACTTGACGCTACTCCGCTTACCAACGACTGCAGACGGAGATAGGTCATTCCCCAAAGATGATTCTAATGCACGACACTGTGACGACAAAAACTTGTGCAAATCCTGATATGATGGAAACTCTTCAGATGCAAATTGGAGTTCGAAACGCTTTCGAGTAGCGTTATCCAATTTCTGTAGCAACCAGTTGAACAAAGTGAAATCCCAGAGAGAGACGCCTGAGACCTGACCCAAAGCTGTAATATTTTCTGAAAAGGTATTCAACAATTCACGAAGCGATTGTGAGGAATCAGAATCCGTTATTTTGGGAGCATTACAAATCGCCTGCCAATAACACGTCGCAAGTACTCGCTCATTCTGATACCTTTGGACAAGAGTATCGAAAGCTATCACATAATTGTCATCTGTCAGTGGTAAATGTTTGACAAGGGTAAGAGGTTCCTTTGACAAAGTCGAAACTAAATACTGGAACTTCTCAATTGGAGCTAACGAATCATTCGAATGAATCAAAGTCCTAAACAAATCATAATAAACCGACCACA
Source organism: Malachius bipustulatus (assembly GCA_910589415.1). Lineage (NCBI taxonomy): Eukaryota > Metazoa > Arthropoda > Insecta > Coleoptera > Melyridae > Malachius > Malachius bipustulatus. The sequence goes on from OU342632.1 coordinate 17,982,213, forward strand.
TCCTCAACGAACCATCAAAAGTAGGTATACCGATACGAGGCAATTTCACATGTGAACTTGCAGAGGGGGGTAGCGCGGGAGCACCAGACTGTCGACTATTTAACGATTCACTCGAACCATGACGTGATTTCACCACCGTATCCTGAGTCGATTCCAACGACAATTGAACCGCTCTAATCTGAAAATAAACCGAATCAACTTCGATAAGTAGTCCCGAGTATGATTTCCAAATCTCCGATGACACATCTACGACCAAAGCACTCTTATCTGCCGACTCAACCGTAATCAGGATATTTCTATCAACCTCCTGCACCTGACTGTACAAATCCGAAGCGCTGTCGCATGCAGCCAGGACAATAAAACGCGACTTTTCATCAATGGGTGCTGAAACTACTGTCAGAATCGAGTTCAAACGAGTCAAAAACTTCGAAACAGAAGCGTTTGCTCCGACCAAAGTGTTGGACATTTTGCTAAAGAGTATCAACAAAACACTAAAGCAATAAACGAATAAGGGTTATTTTTTACACCTGTAAAAAATACAACGACAAGGAAATACGAACAATAACTAAAAATAAGTACCTAACCAAGTGAAGGTTACTTATTTAAAAACGAGTTGAAAATAAATTGACTTTGAAATTCACCAAAAACAATACTTGAGATACCGAGTGTACCCAGTAGGTATACCGTGAATACAAAAATCAATATTTTCCCTGTAACAACGAAAAAGGGTTATTCGTTAAAAACCTGTAAAAATACAACAACAACGAACGATGAGCAATACCAAAAATAAGTACCTAACCAAGTGAAAGTTACTTATTTAATATCGAGTTGAAAATAAATTATTGAATTCGAATTCACCAAAAACAATACTTAAGATACCGAGTGTACCCAGTATACCGTGAATACAAAATCAATATTCTGCCCTGCGAATTCAGAGAGAAAATATTTCAACTATATTTACAGAAGTTTTTAAAACGAACACCTGCAACGAACGAAGAAGTGGAGTGAGGTAGAATGGAGTAAAATAGTGGAATGAGTAAAGACCGTTTGGCGTCCTTTTGGATCGACTATTTCGAATCCGTCTGACCTACAAACAGGCTACCTTAACACAGTGAGTGAGAAACTAATTTCAAACAAATGATGCAACCAATTAATGAACTATATTTCCACGAGCTTTCCTATCCGACTACGGAGGGACCAAAAAAATGTTAACTCCGCGTCAAAGAGCAACACGAAATATTAACGACGCGATTCGATCCTGAAAGGGGCTAAATTAATGCGGCTCGATGCCGCGATGGTAATGACAAATCGCCACGGTGACAGGATCAAAATTTAGGGAAGGACCAGGCTATAATTGCCAATGATTGACAGGAACACAATTAATTAATAATTATCGAAATTACTGACCTTGTGTCTTGTCCGACTAAAGGGGCACTTGTTTTAATTTGCGAGATGTTGTAACTATTATTACTATTCACTTTGCTCCACTATGTAGGTACCCACGATTGTTCCACTACTTTATACCGCTTCCTTATTTCATTAAAGAACTAGGTATCCCGTTCTCGTAACACCAGCATCGACGAGTCTGGTACGAACGGCACTCTTGGTCGAGCTCTCTCCTCTCTCGATGTTAAACCTCGACTTTCCGTGTGGTCTCTCCAGTCAGGTGTCCTTTTTCCTTCTTCCCAATGTGTAAAGGGAGAGGAAGGGGTAGGAAACGGTGGTGTCTTAGAGAATACGAATCGATTATTCGCCTAGGACGAAACAACAGTAGAGACACGTTTTTCACCATACACGCTTATAAATCTTGCTTAGCATTTGCATACCCTGAGCCTGAATTTACTTTTCAAGGTCCGTCCGCCGTCCGCCACTATTTACAAATATCAAGCGATGGCAGACGGTCGCATGTCTTCTATAAGAGAACGTTATCGATTTATTCTTTTCTGAGAATTTTGGCTCATTATATATCATACGGACTCTAATTGAGTTTCGAAGTTTTTTCCAACTAACAACAAATTGCTCGAAAATCTCGAAAAATTGCAATTTTCCCTTAAATTAAAATGGGAGCCATATTGATAAGGCTCGACAGATTTTGCCCAATCCTTATGGATATTTGCTCATCTATTAAAGTTATTATTGAAGATTGGAAAAACTGAAACCACATTTTCATTGCAGTTATTAACCAGCCCTATTGTTACCATGTCAGTTTTTTTTTATCTCACAAATCACTATAAAAAATCCAGGTCAGTATTTGAAAAATCGTAATTCAGTCCGGCCCTGCAAATATGAATTGTCAAATAAGAAAACTGGCATTGCAAAAATAAAGCCGGTCAATAACTGCAATGAAAAAGTAGTTTCAGTTTTTCGCAATCTTCAATAACAAGGTCAATAAATAAAAAAAACGAAAATTGAAAATTATGGGTTTTACAAAATATTATGTAATTCAAAAATCAAAAATAATTTTTGAAATCTTTTTCTGCCATTGCATTGTCCTTCTGGTTGCCCAACTTTTCCCCCATTTAACCGACCATGTAGAGCCTCAACCTAGCGCCAAGCTCTAGCGCCGAGAGTACCTACACATATTCCCGTGCAGTGTTGCCACGTCGACGCGAATTTCTACAATCACTTCAGTGGGATTTTAAACGACTTTCATGAATTTAATTGGCAATGAACCTCGAATTATTACAAATTAGTCGTTGCTTTGGGTGTACCTCCGACAAAATAGTGGTGCGCAAGTGTCCAGGGACGGAGATATGATTTTCTTAATTTTTAGGCGCCAGCTTTGAATGCGAAATTTAACTGTCTTCCGAGCGATTAATTTGGATGAGATGTTTCTCTTATTGGCGGCATATTGTTTTTTCATGTCATTCGGCATTAAAAAAAAATCAATTTAACTAAGAATCTATAAAATTAAACAAAAACCAAAATTTTTATTTTCGATATATCAAAAATATATTATTTCCATCGGATTAAATCATAAGAAAACTATTCACCTAAAAATCATACGACAAGTATTCCATCCAAATTATTTACTCGGAAGACAGTCAAATTTTGCATTCAAAGCTGGCGCCTAAAAATAAAATAAAAATCATATCTCCGTTCCTGGACACTTACGCACCACTATTTGTAGGAGGTACGTCCAAAGCAAAGATTAAATTTAATTTGTAATAATTCGAGGTTCATTGCCAATTAAACTCACGAAAGTCGTTTAAAATCCCACTGAAGTGATTGTAGAAATTCGCGAGGACGTGGCAACACTGCACGGGAATACGTAATCTTGGCGCTAGATTCAGGCCCGTGTATCTCCCACGGTTTCCGAAATCCCCATGCAGTTCTCTCTTATCTTGGACAGTGTATCTCGATGTCTTCAGATATAACGAGCACCCTATATGTGAAATTTTGATACAGGGTGATTAAAAATGAAAAATTAGGATAGGAACATGTAAGCCGTTTTCCGATAGTTGGAGCCGTTTCCGATGTACATACACTGCTTTTAAAATGAGAAACTGCGATTTTCAGTTGTTTAATGTTTATAGCTCATAACCCACTCATTTTAGACTGCAACTGTAAAAACCATTCTTATTGGATTTTCTCGGGAAATATCAAAAAACAAAAATATACAGGGTGTCCTATTTAAAAAACAACCTTCACCTTCAAATGACCATGAAATTGGTCCACAAGGTCAAAGTCATCAGTACAGTCAGATGACCCCCATTGTCTTGAACAACATTTGTCATTTGTCTGCACTTTTTTTTATATCTGGCTTACCAACAGAGATATCCGGGCTTGAAGATTGAAATGACTCACCTGTATATTACTTTTCTATTGATGTTTCATGTTTCTGCTGTAGGTATAGTATAAAATAATAAATTGTAAATGCACTAAGGGCTTGATGATGTATTTGATAGAACTTAAAAAAATAATGCATCAAGTATTAATATTATTTATTAATTTTTTTCAATTTTATTTAATGTAGAAAATCGGAATTTCTGTAAAATCTGGCAACGTAGCCATACAAGAGCATGCAAATAACTCGGCGTTTCTCAATTGGGCGAAATTACCTGAGTGACCCTTCGTCACGACGGGGGTCCTTATAATCCGGGAGCTCAATTGGGCGAAGGAATTTCTAAATACCGTTGAGTTATTTGCATGCTCTTGTGTGGCTACGTTGCCAAATTTTACAGAAATTCCGATTTTCTACATTAAATAAAATTGAAAAAAATAAATAAATAATAGATATTAATATTTGATGTATTATTTTTTAAGTTCTATCATATACATCAAGCCCTTAGTGCATTTACAATTATTATTTTATACTAAACCTATACAGCAGAAACATGAAACATTAATAGAAAAGTAATATAAACCTATATAGAGAAGGATACATGGGTGCACCATGTATCCTTCTCTATATTGCTATCTCCTGAACGCTAAAAGATACAGGGTCGGTTAAATTAGAGAAAAGATGCGCAGTTTTGTGGCCATCTCGAATTTGTCAAAACATGTAAGATATCTGTGACCGTTCCTGAAATATCCTGAAAAAACTGAAAAATCGAGATTTCTTATTTTCCGCACATCTTTTTTATTATTGGAAATTAATAAATAATTTTTTGTAGGCTTACATAAGCCGTTAAGAGCTATCCATCTGACATTTCAAAAATTTTCAAGGCCTACTAGATCCATGAGTTTTCACAGTCAACTTTCGTTTTTCTTATGGCCGCCATATTATTTTTTTATGTCGTTCGATATGAAAAAAATAATGGAAACCAAAAATTAATAAGCTTCAAAAAAAATTTTTTTTTAATTTTTATTCTTAATTTTTCAAAAAAAAATCTAATAAAAAATCGTCGAAAAACGTCAACATTTGTAAAATACGCCGAAATAGTGCTTACCTTATGGTTTTTTGATTTTTCTGTGAAATTCGGTCTAAAAATTTTTTTTTAGACTTTTTGTAAAGAAAAAAGAAGAATAATTTTTTTTAAATTTATTTCTTGAAGTTCAACAATTTTTTGTTTTTATGATTTTTTTTATACCGAACAACATAAAAAAACACTATGGTGGTCATAAGAAAAACGAAAGTTGACTATGAAAATTCTGGGATCTAGTCGGCTGTGAAAATTTTTGAAATGTCAGATGGGTAGCTCTTGCCGACTTATGTAAGCCCACAAAAAATTATTCATTAATCTCCAATAATAAAAAAGATATGGAAAAAAAAAGAAATCTCGATTTTTCAGTTTTTTCAGGATATTTCAGGAACGGTCACAGATATCTTGTATGTCTCGACGGAATCGAGATGGCCACAAAATTACGCTCCTTTGGACTTGTTTAACCGACCCTGTATCCGTTAGCGTTAGGAGATAGCAATATAGAGAAGGATACATGGTTTACCCTGTATAATGAATATGCCGATACACATTTTAATTATAAATTATAGTGGTATTTATTATTTTTTTCCGCACTAAAACTCACCGGTAAGCCAGATCTTTGGTCAGGGTAGGTTTTTTTTTTTAATTTTTTTTTTCACCTGACCAAAGACCTGACTTACCGATGACGCCTAAAGTGCAACATAGCCATAGGTAGGTACGTACCTACTGCCTACTCGACTTCAATTATTAATAATAAATTGATTAGGTATACCTATCCGATCTACTAAAAGCACCACTAAATAAATCTGGCAACACTGCTATATATATGGGCAAGGCCGCACATGTATTTCTTGTCTGTCCAGTTATCTCTTATAATCCCCTAGTTTCTCGTTTGTCGCCCAATTGACCCCTGGGATTAGTGAATAACAAAATCCTTCGCCCAATTCGGTATCGCCCAAATAACTCAACGGTATTTAGAAATTCCTTCGCCCAATTGAGCTGTTGGATTATAAGCACCCCCGTCGTGTCGAAGGGTCACTCAGGTAATTTCGCCCAACTGAGAAACGCCGATTAGTTTGCACTGTTTTTCTTTTTTTGTGAGAATTTATCTTGTGACACAGTTTTTCACATTTTTCGTTAATACACGTGTTGGTGTAGATGTATCTTGATTTGTGGTTCTCGTACGCTGAAACTATTGATTTTACGAAAAAAAGATAACTACATAAATAATTGTAGGAAATTTTCTCTAGTTTAATTTATTACATAAATATTTTTATCGTAAAATGAGTCGGAAAGAAGATATTGTTAAAAAACTGTTATTGGGCGCCATTTTTCCAATATGGCGGCGAGAGCGGCAAAGATACGAGGTGGCAAAGTATAGAAATTCGAAAAGAGCACGTCGAAATCTATAAAATCACCAATTTTCAAAACTCCCGGAAAACTTTGCAGATAAAACTACCAAATGACTGGACTAAGCTTCATTTTCAAAAAAGCTCTGAAAAACTAAGGACTTACTTACCGAAAAAAATTAAAAATAATTTGCCAAATTTTTATCAGGAATATAATAGTTAATAATAATAATAATACCTCTGTCAATGATATTGTTATACAGGGTGGGAAAAATAAAAATCTGAAAAAAATTAGGATATTTTCAGCCATTGCTTTTTATATCTGAACAAATAAAAAAATCTAGATTTCTTATTTCGGTCATCTTATCTTTTCATTACTGATAATTATTATTATTAATTATTGTATTTTTTCTACGTTTACATACGTCTTTAAGAGCTGTTGCATTGACATTTTAAAAACTTCCAAAGCCGACCAGAACCAATTACAGTCATCTTTTGTTGTTTCCTCGGTTGTTTCTTATGGCCATTATATTTTTTCATGCCATTCGGTATTGAAAATTTCAATTTAATAAAAAATCCAAGAAATTAAAAAAAACATTCAAAATTTTTTTCTAATTTTTTTCGAGAACCCGAAGAAAATGTTTTAAGAGAATGACGTCATAAGCAAAAACCATTCACCAAAAAAACATAAGGTAAGCAATATGACGTCATATTGATATCATTCTAAGAAAACAATTTCCTTGTTTTCAAAAAAATACGAATAAAATTTACAACTTTTTTATAGAAACCCATCATGTAGTAGGAATACAACAATTAAAAGAGAGAATAAGCGAGGCCGCAGCCCCCATGAATCGATACAAAACACGTCTTTTTCATTTGAAATAGTTTTTTAATTTAAAGTCTGTTACTTGATCCTTCTGAATATTGGCGACAAATAAAATAAAATTAAAAATTATTAAAACTATTACTATACTCACAATCAATAGTAAATTTAAAGTTAATATCCATAATTTAAAGAGAGCATAAAATCAAACATTCCCTTGAAAGGTAATTTATCCCTTAATTCCTTCCATTCAAGTTTTAAGGAGGTAAATTAACTTTAAACGATATATTCTTAGAAGCACATTATGGTAAGTCAAACTTGCTGATATTTAAGCAGCTCTATTATAAATCAATTAGCACACATATTCAATGTAATATTTTAAGAAGTCCGGACCTGTTTCCCCAATTCTACATCGATAGAGTCTTACTGCTAGACAGGTTGTAAACTAGTCCTTTGTAAATAGAGTCCTTTTATGTAGAATGTATACATACCGCTGGGTGGTTAAACACCTATAATTTACCATTATATAAGTCAATTTTCACTAAAAGTTAGAACGAGACATGCTCTTGTATGGGTACGTTGCCAGATTTTACAGAAATTCCGATTTTCTACATTCAATAAAATTGAAAAAAATAAATAAATAATAATACTTGATGTATTATTTTTTCGAGTTCTGTCAAATACATAATCAAGCCCTTAGTGCATTTACAATTATTTTATACTATACCTACAGCAGAAACATGAAACATCAATAGAAAAGTAATATACAATGAATATGGCGATACACATAATTACATATTAGTTATATTTCAAACATGTTGCCCCAGTTTCAAAACAACTATAAGCAACCATAACGGGAGCTGTTTAGGTAGGTACGAGCAAGGATTAATAATACATATACAGAATCCTTGAGGTACGTGTACCTACTACCTACCCGACTTCAATAATTATTAATAATAAATTGATTAGGTATACCTATCCGATCTACTAAAAGCACCACTAAATAAATCTGGCAACACTGCTATACATATAGAGGCTGATCCCGAAATGGCGGACACGGTATGCAGGGTGCTGTAGAGGGATGTTCAGAAAGCCTGTAAATTTAAAACAAAAATGGTTTCCTCGGCTTCGTTACCGAGATATAGGGTGTCCTTTTTTAAAACTTAATCAAAACGGCAGTCAAATTTAAACAACCTCCACTGGCAAAGCACATGATTTGATATAACTATTACGATAGTGTTTGTTTTTTATTACTTTTATTATCGGGAACGGAATTACAGGCATTCAAAGTTTTCTCTGTGTTCAAAAAATTTTTTCAATGTGGCATCGTTGTTCGAATTACAGATTTTGAATAATATTTGAATGATATTGGTCCGGTTGCACAAACGTTAATTACAGATCTGCCAGATGATTGCTGATTTTAAAATGCCCTGCATTATCAAAATGTTGGTCTGATATTGCTGGAAATAAATTCTACTCCCCTTTAGAAGAGTTAATTACTGATAAAAAATAAAAGATCATTCAAAATATTCACTATATTTTCAAAATTTTGCAATTTAAAATCAATAATTATCTGACAAATCTTTAATTAACGTTTGTGCAACTGGCCCATTATAATATTATGAACGATGATTGTTTTAAGCTTTGTTGTGTTTCCATGGTAACATCTATCTGGGTATTGTAGACCTACACATTATTGAATAATGTGTAGGTCTTCAGGGAGACATTTGGAGAAATTTTTTTTCTCCCTGAAGAAGGGTATCCAGTGCAGTGTTGTGACTTTATTTTTCACAAAAGTGGTCATATCTTCTTAAGTGAGCCATACTGGAGAAAAAAGTATGGCTCGACTTAGAATTTTTAATCCACAATGGATGCTGTTGTGCTGTCCGTGTCCGCCATTTCGGGATCACCCTGTATATGGGCAAGGCCGCACATGTATTTCTTGCCTGTCCAGTTATGTTTAATTATCTCTTATAATCCCTTCATTTCTCGTTTGTCGTCCAATTGAGCCCTGGGATTATCGTAGAACAAAATCCTTCGCCCAACTCGGTATCGCCCAAATAAATATTTTTCCATTACCACCTACATGACACCGTCATCCATTTAGAATAGACCCTACAATAATAATAATAATAATAATAATAATTAATTAATTAACGAAACTCGTATTCGATTACGAACGTTTCCTTTCAAATGTCACCCGATTCACCTAATCAGTCAGCGATGGTTTCAATTAGGAACCCGAGTCCGCATTTAATCCGAATAAGGACGAGGGGGATGTGGGAGGGGGGGGGGGGGAGCTATTGCGGTGAAATTAATAATGCCAGCCAGCCGAGCCAAGACCGATATTCGGTTATCGATTATGCGACAGGAATCCCCGATTAATTTTCCATTCGGGCCGCGAGTTTAATAAGCCGACTATAATTAGTCGTTGTTGTTATAGAGGTATACGATACGAGTACCTGCCGGCCGGGCTGCTAATTTCGGGGTGCACGCGCGGGGAAAGTCGGTCGACGTTTTCCGCGGAGGAGAAACGCACGCGTCACTCAATTCTTCTTATTTGTTTTCGAACTAATTTCTCGCCCACGCTAAGTGGGCCCCTATCCGCTTCTCCGACTTGGACGTCCGATGTTATTATGCAGAACAATCCGAATCATAATAAAAGACCCACGTTTTCTTTTTCAATCAGTCCGATTTGTTTGCTTTCGTTTTTAATCGTCATTGGTTATTATTATTATTACTATTTCGGTAGAGCTTAAATTCGCTGAAGTGTGCATGGGAATTTTGAACTTACGAGACTGTTATTGTTGTTTTTCAAAATTAGCGGAAGTATTGTTAGAGAAGAACATTTTTACACCTTCTTGCGCATCGAACACACGAATTTGAAGTTTGCTGGAATTAATTTGGCCTTTCTTGCATTGTCTGCCCAAATTCTCTCACTTTTTCAGTTTTTGGCCCAAATCTCAGAAAAGAAGCGTTTTTTCGACAAGTATCCGTTTTATACAAAATTAAAGCAGACAAAATTTTCTACACTTCTCATAAATAACGGTTTTTTGGAAGACTAACCGTTATGCCGGTAGATAGCGCCAAAAAAACATTTTCCCATATCAAGTGAAAGGTGGCAAAAAGTGATGCAAAATGTATTTTTGGCGTGCTCTTTAGGAAAGTTAGTCAACACTAATTTTGTGTAGAGTGAATTTTGTCGAAAAAAAGCGTCCTTTCTGAGATTTGGACCAAAAAGTGAAAAAATTTGTCCAAAATGGGCAAAGAAAAAACAAAGTTCCGGCCCAAATTTTCGCCAGCAAACTTTCGATTAGTGTTCAGCGATTCAAAAAAAAAGGGTGAGAAAATCAAAAAAATAGCAAAAATTTCCAAAAACCCCACGCAATAAGAATATGTTTTTTTGCCGCTCTCTACCAGCGGAACAGTTTGTTTTCCAAAAAAACGTCATTGCAAAAAAATGTAGGAAATTTTGTCTGCTTTAATTTTAAATAGAATGTACTTGTTAAAACACACTTCCTTCCGGAGTTTTAGATCAAAAACTGAAAAAAGCGCAAAAATTTGGGCAAAAAGTGCACACAAAAAAAGTTCCGGGCCAAATTTTTGTCAGAAAACTTCGTATTCGTGTTCAGCAACACAGAAAACATAGAGGGTGATAAAATAAAACTGTAGCAAAACTTTCCAAAACCCCATGCAATGGGAATAATTTTTTTGGAGCATTCTACCGCCTGAACGGTTAGTCTTCCACAAAAAACCTCATTTATGAGAAATGTAGGAAATTTTGTCTACTTTAATTTTGTATGGAATGGAAAGGACTCGAAAAAACGATTCCTTTCCAACATTTAGGCCTAAAACTGAAAAACGTGCATATTGTGCATAAAATAAGCATTATGTTCATAAAAAATTTTGGCATAAAAGTGAAAAAAAAAATTTTGGCATAAAAGTAAAAAAAAAAATTCCGGGCCAAATTTTTACCTGCGAACATCAAATTATTCATGTTCAGAGACTCAAAAAACGTAGAGGGTGAGAGAATAAAAACTGTAGCAAAACTTTCCGGTCATTATATACATTCGCGGCTCCTACAGTTTCACTATGGCACCTAGGGCTGGATAACATACCTATAGTAACACCAGGAATGTATTCATTTGCTTTGCAAATGAAAGGGAAGGCCATAAAACGGCTTTAAAAACAGATTTTGAGAGTGCGAAGAGAATACGGTCCTGACAAGAGGCGGTCGAGATTAAACACCTCGACTTCAGGAAATAACCACTTCACAACAATAGCCAAGCGCTTCGAAGCGTGCAGAGACGTATTTAGCGCTATATCCGCTTTCACATATCGTGTCCAGTTCACAGGGATTGATGCAATGATTTTTTGAATATAAATGCAAAATAAATGCAAAATTCAAAATAAAAATCGTGGTACTGTTATTTTCGAAGATTTTCCTTGCCCTGAAAGTGAAAAAAAAAATAGAAATTCGACCATATTCCAAAACCCCATGCAATGGGAATAATTTTTTTGGCTCACTCTACCGGTGAAACGGTTAGTCTCCCAAAATAAAAATCGTCATTTATGAGAAATGTAGGAAATTTTGTCTATATTAATTTTGTTTCGATTGGATTTGTCGAAAAAACGTGTCCTTTCTGAGATTTTGGAAAAAGAACTGAAAAAAAGTGCAAACATTTGGGCAAAATGTACAAAAAAACAAAAACAAAGTTCCTGGCCAAATTTTCGTCGGCAAACTTCCAATTCGTATTCAGCTACGCAAAAAACATAAAGGGCGAGAAAATCAAAACTATAGCAAAACTTTCCAAAACCGCATGCAATGGGAATATGTTTTTTTGCGCGCTCTACCGGCGGAACGATTAGTCTTCCAGAAAAACGCTTTTTATGACAAATGTGGAATTTTGAACTTGTTGCATAGCATGAACTTTGAAAAAACGCTTCCTTTCTGAGATTTGGGCCAAAAACTGAAAAAAGTGCAAAAACTCGGCCCAAATTTTGGCCAGCAAACTTACAATTCGTGTTCGACGACTCAAAAAAACATAGAGGGCGAGAAAATCAAAACTATAGCAAAACTTTCCTAATAAGTCTTAATACTTCCTAATGTCTAGCCTATTTTGAAAATTGGCTAATTTTGGAAATTAAATTAATTGTTGAAATCTTTCATGATCAGGCCATACTATAGTTCAATTCCTTTGAAATGGCCCCCTAAAATGGATATAGAAAATTAACAATTTTTACCAATTTTCTACCTACGCCACAGGTAAACTAGGTAATGAAAAAACGCACAAATTTTTTGGCACAAATCTTTAACTTGCTCTACGAGTGGTGTTTTTCTTTTACTAATTTGAACAATAATCTTTCCTCGTTATTTCTAATAATTGCAGCCGTTGCAGCTACACTATGAGCACTAATCTAGAAGAGGGTAAATAAAATATAGAAGAGATATTTTGCTAGGCCAATTTCCGAGAGACACTAATCGTTTATACATAAGTAATATCATTCCAGACCGGTAATATGGAAATTACGTAATCCTTTGAGTAAACAGAGCTGCATGGAGATTTACTGCGTCCTGCGTCTGCTCCGACCTGTGGCAGAGAGCAGTGAGAGCCAGGTATTTACTCGCTAATTTATTTATTCAAAGATTTCACGCCCGTTACCGTTACCAGTCCAGATAAGCGTCCACGGATTATAGAAATTGCAAATTTCGCATGAATAACTTGAATAAATAACCGAGGACTCTGGTCTAGATAATGGAACAACGACGAAACTAATTCGAACGCTGCACTCCAATCACGTTTTGGCCTGTAAATGACACATACGCATGCGGTTATTATTAACTTGAACCAAACGTTACGACCAAAAAGTCATTACATATTCAGCTTTAGCATAACAATAAATCGTTACATTATACCACCACTATCGGCTCAATTTAAAACGAGATACCTACCAACGTTAATATTCGGCTAGTCAGTCATGAATAAATTGAACAAACTGGGAAAAACCGGTGCAAATAAATATTTTCAAGCAATAATATTTTTATGACACTTTTTTTATTTAACCGCGATTGTCTAATCATCTGCATAGTGGTTAGGATTTCCTTTAAATTTTTTCGTTGTGCCTTTTTGTTTCAGGTCGACGTTTCTTTGATTTTCATTTAGATTTTCTCAATAAATACGCGCACCAGTATACTAGTAGATCATTATTTTCGAATAAGCTTGTCTCTACACTTTGAAAAACACAAAAATTTTTGCTACAGCTACTAAATTCATTTGCAAGTACTGCAACCACGTCTTGGCCTGTTAATGGCGGACGCAAGCAATAATACGACCAACGAGCACTGGTAGCACGTTTTCACCCTAATGACGTTTAACTACTAGCGCCATCTGGTCGCGATACACCGGCACTAGCAGTAGTTCTTCTTCTTTCGTGTTTACGGCTGTTAGCGTTTACCAGCTATTTGGCCAACACAATAGCTAAAAAACCATTTTCATATTTCTCATTTTTTGTAAAATTACGACTTCTTAGTCTACCTAGTCGTACAATAAGACAAGTTAAATCCAAAAATCCACTAAAACCTCAAACCCTCCCTCTAGAAACAGAAACCAACCAGTTTTACTTGCAGTGATTCGCTCCGGGAAAGGAAACAGAAGCAACAGGCAACCGCCCCCGCGAAGCGAGGACAAGAAGCGAACCGGAAGGTCAAGGGTCAACTAGCACCGGCAATATTAGGAGTTTTAGGGCCAAGTCCCCCGTCCCCCAGCCGGGCAAGGAAACGCTCTATATTATACGGTTTATACGGCTCATCCCGGCGCTCCAGATCGAAGTTCATTTAAAGGGATCCCCGGAACAACCCGGCGGTTGCTTTGCTCCTTTGTATTATTTATCGGATGTTCGGTCGGCAGAAATCGGATTTTCTGGGCAATATTATGTCCGGGGAACAATCTGGCCAACAATCTTGTTGAAATACGCGAGCGGGAAGTGAGCGGTCCTTATTTTTTCTCGGAGATTTGTGGCCGTTCTATAGGATCGTGTTCCTAAATGTTTGACATGCCGCCTCCATCTGTTTTTCATATTTCATAATATTGCAGCGTTATTATCCCGCATCGACTAGGGCGCGGGATAACGCACGAGGGACAACGCTGGTCACCGCAGATTTCTCAGAATCGTGGGAGATAATTTGGGAAATTTAAAATGGGAACTAATGAACGTGTTCTGAGGGATTCTACATCAATTCACCGTAACAATGATATCACATATTTAGGTAATTCCCAGACTTAGGGTCTTGAATATTTCTATCATCTCGTATTGCACTTATAAATCAGCTTTCTAAGGAAAAGTTTTCGGGCTTGAAATATAATAAGTAAATAGAAGTTGAGGATAAATGAATAAATAATTAACCGAGTCTGGGATTACTTTATAGACGAACCTTTTCTTTCAACGTAAACCCGTTACGTCAGAAGTCTAGTAGTAAAGTGACCTTGTGACGTGGCGAAATCAAGTTTCAACCAGGATTAAACGATTTGGCAGTTTTAGAAATAAATTAACTCGAGGTTGCGATTTTCATAACTTTGCAGTTTACAAGTTTCAAGCAACGTCAACTGTAAGCGGCTCGTCCAGAAAAGTCCCACATGTCTAGAAAAAAAGTTAATTTTACCACCAAAGTAGTACTCATACCTAACGTGTGTCAAGTATATAACTTGGGACACGTTCTTCTTATTCTGTTAAATTTATAATTGAAAAAATCTAATAAAATGGTCGCCATTTTGAAACTACTTAACCGATACTTCTCAAATGTAATACCAGACAACTCCTTCCAGACATCCAATTATTACAAAAATTTCAGTTCCCTGTACTGACTGATTAATCGAGTTATAATCGAGTGACAAAAAAAGGTTTTTTCGAAATTTAATTTTTTGAGTAATAAACGTCATATAAAAAATCTAATATCTCCGCCATTTTAATTATTGGCTTCCTGAAATTTGTCAAAATTAAAAGTTATTGGGTTAGTTGCCTACGTGCAAAAATTCAATTCAATTCCTTCACAAATGTGCTCATAAACGATTATACCTACCTAGAAAATTACCTAATTTTTACCTTTTATTACCCACGCCACTGGCTTATTAACAGAAAAAATTATTTTTTTTACACGAGCGGAAAGTTTAAAGGATGGGTTGTTAATTTAAATCGAATTTTTTTCCATGTTATGCATGTACCGAGAGCTCAAAAAATACCAATTTTTACGAAAATTCAAATGGTCGCCATTTTAAAAACGGGCAAACCGATTTTGCTCAAATACAACATCAGACCACTCCTTATGGATATCTTCCTCCCACAAAAATTTTAGTCCCCTAGGTTGGAAACCGCGACCTGAAGTGATACCGCAAGAACCGGTGCGGATTTTGGCGGGATACCTGTAGGAAGTAACGCCACTTTGGGAAATCTTTTTAATGAAAAAGTCCTCCATAAGTTCTGCAAGAGTGCAAAATTTTCGCGAATCTTGAAATTGAAGCTACAGGGACGTTTTGAAAATCGATAAATTGCCATATTGGAGAAGACCGTTTTTCGTGATCTGGGAGTCAGTATCGGTGACCAATGACCATTATGATGGTTTGGCCGATTTTCGTAAAGACACTGAAAAATTACAACCGGTTCTTATTTCCCTCTGAAACGCTCAAAAAACACTTCTCGGGACTCTCTCCCTGACAACTTGACTACAACAACACTGTTCCGTATCTTAATCCCGATGAAAGATAAATTTTATTCAGCAACAGTCGTTCTTCATCGCAAGATTCGTGGTTTCGAAGAACATTCAATCCCTACCCCTTTCCTTCCCTTAATCCGCACATGGAAGACAGAAGTGAGAAAGGAAGAGAAGAAAACACTTGGTCACTCGAAGTCGTCGAGCGCAGTCGCATTTTCGAGATTCGCAAATCATATCGAAGGACGGATCGTCAGATATCCTCCTAATTCGTGTTAATACCACCCGTAACAATTGATCGTATCATGAACCTAAAATAACCGCGCCTTACAACCGCGGAAATTAAGTGATCTACAATCAAACATAAAGAAGCAGAGAGCAGCCAGAAGGCCAGTAATTACTTATTCGAATTATTTGCTGTGCATCTAGGTACCTACACCTATTTCCCTTTGAGCTAAGCCCTGGTCCTTCATCCTATAATCAAAACCATTATAGTAATTGCTCCAAAACATTGGGCCTTCGAGCCGCATCAAACAAACACTGTCAAGAAATTAATGGTCCCTCTACTGTTGTAAAAAATCCTGGCGATAAACGGTCTGCATCTTGACCTCACCTTGACGCGTCCAGTGAGTCGCATGCACGAAACCGCTACGCATAAAAAATTGGACGCCTCGCAACAAACAATCTGTCGGGTAATTAAAAGCAATTATTTTCGTCCGCGACCATAAAACAGAGCGACGGGCGCGCACAATCGTCGTTAACGATGACGAATGTCTCGTTTCGGGGCTCTAAAAATACTCGACTTTTTTTTGTCTATCCGTCAGGGGGGATCTATTTTTATGATTTATAGCCGTGCGAGCCGCTAATTGAATGTCGAATCCCTTTCGCTCGCTTATAATAATTCGCGCTCTTTGCTCGTTTACCTGGCTCGGGTCGAGATTCGAGAATAGAAACGACCTGACAGCTTGCTCTGCTCCGAATAATAATAATAATTGATTCAAAACACTCTCGCCGTAAGTCGACGAAACAATAACGTTTTTGGGCGAGCGAACCGGAGAAAAAATAATTCCACGTTTCGACCCGGGAACGTCATCCTAAATCGAGTTATAAGTCATCCTAAATCGTTTATTCAGAGCCGCGTCTCGCGAAAATGGAAAGAAACCTAAACACGAAGCTGGAGCTAGGACGACGGAGATCCTTATTTCTTGGGCAAAGTTTAGCGAAACTTAATTACTTATACGCGCGGGACATCTATCTCGGGAACGAACTTCACGGGACCGAAATAGAACACACGAAAAGGATGATAACTGTCAAAATGTCAAAATGTTAATCATCTAAAACGTATTATTTTAGTCTTAATTTAACCCCCTTGAAGGCTGACACTGATGAGACTATTATTTACACTCCACCGAAACCTAAAGAAACAGGGTTGGGGGAGGGGTGTTCAATTTCACCCAAATTTAAGACAATAAACAATTAGCGACAGACTATTATATGCATGCGACATAAGTACCTAACCTACCTACAGGTAACAACCAGGAAACAGGAAGTTACCGGAATCTCTATACAGCACGCGCCTGAGATTATTATTAAACTGTATGAAGTATGAACTGTTTCAACTTGGCCCATATATCAAGGGAATGCACTTCGTCCCTGCTCCTGACTCCTGAAACTCGCTTCATTAATGCTGAAAACCCCGGGGAAATTAACTACATGCAACATACAACTAAAACTACCACTACCACCGCCGCCTCCGTAATCACCCAATACACCACCCCTTATATTAATTCCTAAACCCCAAACAAGCAAAACAACTAACAATAAGACATTAACGGGAGGCATAATCGGAATATACGCGTTGGTGGCTGCGGAGGTGGAGATGGAGATAGCGAGGAGGAAGGGGCGACAGTCCGTCGGGCTGCCGAAGTATGCCCCTGACCCACTTAAATAGTCCCGGTCCCAGTTGCCGGTACACCAACACGGCCGAGGGGGCGGCGGGCGGCCCTGTCAAGGTCCGCCGATCAATGCCGCCCCCTCTTCCGCGTCCCGATTCCGAGGTGCATCGCATCAACATCATCATCAGACAAACGGAACACGAAACGGCCTTCCGAGAGTCGATCCGATTCGAGCTCGGGCGCGGATTGAGCGCCGCGCCGCGCCGCTCCATTTGTCTATTATTGGTTTAACGTCACTTTTGATAAGACAAACAACGAACAACGACGCTAAAATGGGTATCGCGTGTCGTGCGTCATGTGTCACACGCGGAAGCGTCTCGGTAATGCGATCGAACGCTTAAACAATAATCTGAAACGTATCGGCGGCGAGCAGGGGAAGTGGAGCGCGTGAACCTCCCTTCTATTTATATGGTATTCAAGACGCGTCTCGGGGACGGGGAATTCGTTTTGAACCCTCTGTGAGACGACGAAACACAGCACGTTGCGTTATTTTGGGAGTAGCTCAGAATGAATTGACATTAAAAAAAATGCAGATGTTTCGGAAGCACCTGTTCATATATGGAGGTTTGATAATGAAATTATTCACTTCAACTCCGTCATATGCCCCAAATTTCTTTACAAGGACTTTATTATTTTCTACTTTGAAGCGCGGATTACAATGGCCTTGAAACTATAAATGGAAATTCTTGACCTTGGGCCGGAACTGTCAGGCTATATGTACCAATAATGAGAGTAAGAATTTTGAAAACGTAAGGGTGCAACCGAATAAGTTATTTTTCCTCCATAAATAAAAAGTCGAAATTTGACGAACATCTTCAACGAACTAACTCTTATGTGCCAGCGCAACTATTACAAGATGAATAGGTCACATTTTGAGATAAAAAAAGAAGAATCCTAATATTTCAACAAGGTTGCAGCCTTAAAAAAAAAGAAAAGAAAAGGACCCCATCCCAGCAATCAAGACAAGTTTCCCATACCATAGCGGAAGCGGAAAGCTCTATTCGTGCAGAAAAATTAAAAAGTTGCCTTTTTGCCTTACAAAAGTGACGATTTCAAATTTGCACCGTTTCGGAGACAGCCTGGGACCAATTAAAGCCTGCTAAGCAAAATTATTTATTCACAAGGATAGAGGGGGGGCAGAAGGATAGAGTTAGTTATCTTTAAGGGGATCGACATCGTCTCTTCAAGGGAGAAAACAAAGACGGTGCCCGACGGTAAAAACGAGTAATAGGATGTAGCCCAAGGAAAAAGGAGCGCTTTACACCCCCAACATGCTTTTTGTGTAAACTAGCAAATATTATTGGCGGACGTCGAAGTTTTTAATCACGCTTGCGATTTAGGCCACATAAAACAGTGAAAGATACTTTGAAATACAAGCATCAAAAGTGGCGGTTGGTGCGCTTATTACTGTGAAAAACTGTTCTCAATACCACAATTAAGTGTGAAGAAAAAATACAAAAAGAAGGGTCCCACCTTGCCACCATTGGATTATTCGGTTGGATTGGACGATTAATTAAGAAGAGACCTCGGGGGGGGGACGGTTTTCTAAGTCAAAGATTGACACCACAGGAGGCCGGAAATGAAAGAAAAAACTAATGAGGCGGAAACTAACAGAAAGAATACAAGCTGGGGGGGGGGGGGGCAAGCAGTGAAAATACATCCCAATGATACAACACTAGAAGATGCCATAGTGGAGATGTTTCTGAGATGGGAGTATAATCTTCAATTCGAAGGCGTCCATTTTAAGTCACCAGGAATGCTGATTTTGGACTATGCAAAACCGCATGACTCCTGGAAAAATCTTGCCAGTGAGACGGCATCCCAAACCACCCACGATCCCCAGCAGCAAGAGCCACGACATATGCACGAGAAAATGGGAAGGATAAACGGGCAACCGCGTGTTAAAGATGAGGATAAAGGGGAATTTTGCGGCTTTGCCACGTGGATGAACAATCGTGTGAAACAATCCGCAAAGAACTGGGACACCATTTTACTGGGGATACTGGTTTGGGTAAATCCCCGTTCACGGATTCAAGGATTGGAAAGATGATGCAAGTGAAGAAAAATATCCCAAAAAGTGACGATTGGCGTTGTTTTCCTGACATAAAAGTGCGAACCTTTCTCAAGAAATGGCGCCAGATTATATCTAAGACTCTTGGGCCCCCGGAAATAGTGTGAAAAGAATGTCATAAAACTATACCCCGAAAAAATAGCGTTGACGCTCGATTCTTGGTGCTTGGTGCACGTTCAAAAGATGTTTCTTTTTTGTTATCAAGAGTGACGATCTGTATACTTTGAACAATTTCGTACCATACAGTGCGCAATCAAAACGTGCTATGAACAACCGCGACTGTTGTGACGTCAGAATGCTGACCTCAACAGCCCTTAACTCGCTTATTTAACAACGCAGCGTCTATTTTAATTTATTTAATTAAAAACCGTTGCACAACAGTGAGTCAATAATAACGACCCGCGCTAAATAATTACTTCTTACCAATTTCACGTCATTCCGTCATCAGGTCAACCGAACAAAACTCGATTCGATTATTTCTACTTACTTACTTACTAATACCAATACCAATAATACCATTCCGTCCGTGGATAGAAACGCCTCGCATAAAGTTCAGCGCGCAAACGACCGCGGCACCTACGAGACTGTTGACCTCCTCATCGAAAGTGCACCTATTATTATTACCCAAGTCGCGATCCGGAGCAAATTGGATAACAAATCGCTTATTAGCCGACCGAACGAACGTTATTTCGCATTCGAGAAAGTGAAAGTGGCCCCTCGTCCATTGTCTCTTGTAAATTCAATACCGCTCTTATCGATGCATAATGACAAGAACAACAACCACAACAACAACAATACCTCCTTTCCACCTTCCACCGGGTCCCGGTCGATTTCGATCAAATTCAAACGATCTTGCACTCATTACCAGGTCATGTGCTGGCTGCTGTTTGCTTTGCTTTATTTACTGTTCATTGTTTCACTCCTCATTTCTCCAAGTTAACACATGCACCATTCACTGAGGAAACTGACAAGAAAATTGAAAAAAAAAGAAAAAAGAAAATCTGATCTAAGCATGCTTGCTTAAACTTATTGCAGAAAGCAGAAATTTCCTTATTATTATTGCTGGTACCGGTTGATTGTATAGTTAAGTGCAACAACCAAGAACGCGTGTCGTGAGTTGTTGGAACTGGAACTGGAACCAAAACAATGAGAACGAACCAACGGGACCGCATGAATATTCACACCGCTCGATTATTTTTATTTTGCGGGATCGCGCCGGTGAGCTCTCCACGCAATTGAAACAATGTCGAGCACTCTTAATTGTTATTGTAGCTATTGTTTCTTCTTCTTGTCTTTGACCCCGTTTTTCGCGGCGCGGACTTCCGTGAGAACCGAACTGCACCGGCACCGGTAACGCGCCACTACCTACTACAACACAACCTACCGACCGAATAATACAAAACGATTGTCAAGGCTGCATTTAAATTAATCAGGACCGGTAAAAATTAATGAATGAAAGAATCGCGAAAGAAAAAAAAGCGTAATTAGGAAGATCGCATGAGAATATCCTGGCGAACGATGAGCTGTTAGTGTTGTGTGTAAATGAGGCTGAAGGAATGGAGTAGTGGCATAACTAGAACCGTTGCCAAAACGTTAACTTCTTGGAAGAAACAGCTGTCTTCGGTTTTCTTTTCTTGGCTTTGTTTCTAATTCCATCACCCCAAACCAGAAGTTCTTCAAGATCTTTGTTACGTACCAATACCGGCTCTGTCTATGATTTATTCATTCTATTCGACATAGTCAAGTCATGCAGGTCTTGGTCTTGGTTTTGTAAGCCGAATTTCGGCCGTGGCTACTGCAAGTGGTCTTGGTGGTCAATTGGGCCTGGGTATCGGTTGTCCTACAAGCCCGAGACCAAGACTGTTCTTGGTTTTGCTAGCCTTAGGTTAGCTTTTCTTGGACTTACTTGAAATGGGCTTCTTCCTGGTTCCATCATCCCAAACCAGAAGTTCTTCAAGGTCTTTGTCACGTGGCAATATTTCCCGCTCTGTCTATTGATTTATTCATTCTATTCGACATAGTCAAGTCATGCAGGTCTTGGTCTTGGTTTTGTAAGCCGAATTTCGGCCGTGGCTACTGCAAGTGGTCTTGGTGGTCAATTGGGCCTGGGTATCGGTTGTCCTACAAGCCCGAGACCAAGACTGTTCTTGGTTTTGCTAGCCTTAGGTTAGCTTTTCTTGGACTTACTTGAAATGGGCTTCTTCCTGGTTCCATCATCCCAAACCAGAAGTTCTTCAAGGTCTTTGTCACGTGGCAATATTTTCCGCTCTGTCTATTGATTTATTCATTCTATTCGACATAGTCAAGTCATGCACATGGTCGTGGTCTTGGTTTTGCAAGCCGAGTCTCGGTTGTGGTTAGTGCAGTTTGCAGATGGCCTTGGTGGTCAATTCAATTGGTCTCGATTTTTCTGAGATCAAGACCAAGACTGCTCGTGATTTTGCAAACCGAGTCTTGGTTGTGGCTACTGCAGATGATCTTGGTGATCTTGGTCTTGGAGTTTCGTTACTGCTAGACAAAGAATCTGCTCTACGACATCTCACCACTATGACATCTGAGATGAACGACCTCTGAAAAAAACACTTGCAAGTCATAACACCATTTAAAGAAGAGAGATTCCCGAGATTATATGGCAAGTGCGACGAAGGAGTTGAAGGACTTTATCTGAACAGACTCGTATGCTGGAAGAAAAATCAACAGGAAATTGGTATTAGCTGAGTGGTACGTTTCTTGAGTACGACGATAGCAGCGCACTTCATCCTAACCGGAAGCTTTTTTGGGTTCAGAGACTCCAGGGTCTTCTCCTAGAAGCGCGCTTTATGACAAGTTTTAGGGAAAAAAATGTTCAAGATTTTAGATTCTAGGGAGGAATATCGTCTGGTCTTTTTCGTTGAAATTCAAGGGTAGAGTGTAAAGAACATAATATCCAGTTCTAATCAGTTCAACGTACCATCAGCTTTAGTGACCGACCAAAAAAAAGATTTCAAATAGTTGTGGTGTGATTGAACGATGATCTCCCAAGTATTTTATTTGGTCAAAAGAAGCTTTCTAAAGGGCCACCAACGGGGACCTACACCTACAGGTGCCCTTGCTGCTGGAAGGACACTCTTTCTAAAAAAAAAAAAGAGTGTGGATAAGCCTCGTTAACTGGAACTAGAGCCATCAGTTAAAACACGACTCTGCTAGTTTAATAAAATCACGTTTCAAGAAGTATCCGACAACTGAAGACTAGTTTTATTTTCGCGGCAGCTCAACCTTTCCAGAATTTATAAGAATTTTATTGCCGTGTAACGCGTAAAATCGCCGGGCACCTTTCTCCTTCGACGGGATACGGCGGTTTCCTGTCGGGTCGCGTCTCTATCTCGAGACAGCGATAAGTGCCTGGATGGAAAACCCATCCTGGCGATAAATCGTAATAAACAGATGCCCGGTTTCAGGCCGTAAAAATGCCGGATCGGCATCGACCGAACGTGGAAATCGTTCCGAACGAATTACCCGCCCATTCGATGGGCCGTAAAATTTGAAATTTCTCCGCGAGAAAAAAAAAGAATAACGGGCGCGATTCCCGAGCGTACATTCATCACGTACGTCCCCGTCGCGATACATTTTCATCGAGTTTCGTGGAAACCTATAAAGACGAACCGTTACCGGGAGATAAAATTTTGGAATTTCAATAAATTAACGTTGTCGAGCGATGGAGATAAGGACCTGGATCTCGAGCGCTTTCCACGATTCGAGGCGACTTTTATTTCACTGTAGCGGGTCATAAAATTAGTCGTAAAATAACGAAGGAAAGATTATGTTTAAATATTACGAAACAAACACGTAGATACCTTTGAGCATGGATGATTAAAAGCTGAAGCTGACTGGCTAAAGAAGACAATAATTCTACTAAGAAGAGTCAGCATTACGACTCACTTTCACCCCATTTTCATGAAAAGAATTACGAATTTTTTTCAGAAAACTTTTACGTGAAAACTACTCCCATGTACTGATGAGTTTTTTGATTCTGGAAGTGCATCTTCATAATTTACTCTTGGATATTTACGAGGCGCTCGACGTCCGAATGCTATAAAAATATTTCCGAGTCGACTCACTACGTCAATTCTGGTTGTGGATGAGGACGGAAACGACTCAATGGGTCTGTTTCCGATTTTGCGATTAAGACGAGAGTTCATTACACCTCCAGAACGGCAGGATGTACTCTCGGTGACTCAATGATTCGACCAAAAGGTCAAGTAATCTGCCAAATAAAGAGATCAATCCACACGATTTCGGGAATTAGGGAGGTAAAATTTCATATAATGCCCTTTTCTCTATAACTGAGATAAACTTCAGATTGAGACTTGTTTCCATTTCAGCGACCTTGTCGTTGGAATTTCGTTTTGAAGGCTTGAAGGTCAAAGAATACCTACCAATTTTCCTTCCTATCTGTACATTGTAACCATAGCAACACTAGGAGAAGAAGGAAGAAGATCGCCTGCATGCAGCCAGAGCGAGAGTCGTACCATAAACAATTAAACATTGTCGAAGTAACAAGAGCCGCTCGAATCGTTCGTTGGGGTCCCTTTAAATCATCAACTAATGAGACTTACATCTCGTTAATTACTCGTTTCGTCGGGAATCGTCAAATATTATCACTTAATCGTTCGTAACAATTGTGTACATTATGAACATTAAACTACCTTTAAACAACTCCCTTTTTGTTCAAATGGGAAGCGGCGTATGTCTCAGAATGACATTCGGAGTGAAATGACCGAAGATTTCAAAAAGAAAAATGGTAACGTGGGCTTGGAACGTGTCAGAAATCTCTTCAAAAAGGTATCAATCAAAATATTCGAAATACAAGAAACAAATGAGCACTTCAAAGATCGAAAAGTAGCAGATCAAAGTCGTCATATAACAAATTGACGTCGGTAACGACATCATAGCCATCATCCTACATTCACTCGTCAGTTCAATAAAAACCCGCCAGTCCGTAATATCGTATTTTACTGCCGCTTTTACCTTCTCAGATCGTAAAGTATATGCCATCGAAATGTCAGGCGTTACCTCCTTTAACCTCTCGCGATAAAAAATCACTTTTTTTACGCGGTCATAGAGAGAGAGAGGACTGGCGAAAAAGTGTTTTCGACCGGGGCCGCTTAAAACGATCACCTCTCTGTGACGGGCGGAGCGGTAAAGCCCGTAATAATGAACATCACGCTTCGGCAACAATACTTATTATTATTAATCTCGTCGGCGGCGTAACCGTGAACACGACTCGCCGCTCGTAAAACGGTCCTAAAACTTTTAACGGCTATCCTCGCGCCCGTCCCCCCATGAAATTGTAATTCCTACGCGGATCTCTTTAAATCCTAATTACTCTCTCGTTTTGTTCCCGGTAAATCGGACGACATGCAACCAGTTTCTGGGAAAATGGCAACAATGCAAATAATTTTCAATAACAATAATTTAATTATCTTCATCATTATAAATAAAAAACGGCTCGCGGTGTTAAAACTCAACCGCAGCGCTCATACTATCAGAAGAGATGATAACAGAGAAACAGTTTATAGAAAAATTTGGTTGGTAACCGCTACTATTTTTATCATTTTTGTAACTTATTATTGTAACATTATTTACTTTAAAAAATGATATCATCTTTTATTGGTATTAATCTATAACCTGTTTCGGAGACACGTCCCCATCATCAACGAGCACTACAGAATAATAAATTGTTAACAGCAACGTACATAGAAACATTGAACACTGACACTATGCGTGTTGCATGACAATGTGTTGCCTTTTTGTGAGATTTAATGCAACAATCAAGAATCAAGATAAGTTCTTCTGCAGCCGATGGCAATAATCAGATCCCGCTAAACAGAAGTTTGGTCCCAGTATAGACCCCTGAGGGATACCTGTAGCAGTAGTTGAAAAAACTTAAAACGTCCCTTATCGGTAACGAGTTTTACCAGTATACCACGTCATGGGAACTTGCGGATATAAAAGTCGCTCTGTACCTGCAATCGAAATTATTAATTATAATTCAAAGTCCCATTTTCAGTAGCTACCGAGTAACAGTTACTTCTCAAAGTTGAAGTTGCGTATCAGTTCAAAAGCGCGGGTTTTACTTTTATGATTCACCGACGCGGAGGCCTTTCAAACTATACCACCTGACCTTGCCGATTCGCTGTTTGCGACTTTGTAGACATCGAGTAGATGAAGTGACGAAACAGTAACGATTACGTAACAGTTACTCGCCGAAACTTTACCTGTTAGGATATGTGTGATTTAATGATTTTTCTCGCAAAATACTAAAAATAGAGAGATTAATAATAATATCAAACAATAAAATGAATAAATAAGTTCAACGTAGCAGAAACGGCGACTGGTCCGATATTCCGTTCAAAATATTTATCTAAAAATGACTAAAATACCGGGAATTTTACGAGTGGCGTGCGTGTATAAAGGTGAGGTAGTTTAAACACACTCAAACAAAAACATAATCGAGTAAAAGTAAAACAAACAGACCGCTTGTTTTGATACGGCAGAGCGTTATTTTTCTTATAATACTCTCCTCCAATAATTAAGAGCGAGGTAATAATAAAAAAATAATAAAACTCCCTAAAAACTCACTCATCGTCACTCGTCCACCTCGCAGATAAATAATTTTTTAAATCAATTACGGCCCCATCAAACCGAAACGTACGTCTTCGCCGTGCCTGTTGAATCTCCCCAAAGACCAAAGCAAATCAAAGACATACGTCCCAGATTCCACCCTCCAAAACTACATCATGCAACCTCCCCCTCCCCGTCCCCCCAAACATATCCCATATCATATACCTTCCTTATACCTACCTACCAATGAATCCGGTCGCTCGACGGCCGCTTCAACCAGCACATCATCGACGATCGGTAAAATTATAAAAGACGGTGGATTTAATTTTATTCAAGTGTCACCCGTCGCGACGGCAGAACTCCCGATGATGAGTCTGAGGAAAGAAACCTGTTGTTTCAGACTCGACGAATCCGGGCGCTCGTTTGTGTGTGTGTGTGAGTGTGTACGGCGGACGCGGCGCGGTCGTGGGAGGCGTCGGGACGCACACCGAGCACCTGCGGCGCTACAACTGGGACCCGGGACGTCGGGACGCCTCCTGATCGATGCCACTGGGCGCCGCGCAGACGCGTCGAGTGCCGACGAGAAACGGCGGGTCGGGGGAGGGAGGAGACGGGAGAGCGGGGTTTGTGATAAGGGAGGTGAGAGAGAGGATGGCGCGAGCACCTTTGGTCATCCTTTGAATTTAATCATTACTCGCGATATCATTTGGGGTTCTTTTTGAGTTTTTTTTTCTCATTTCTCCCTTCGTATACTGTTTAGCTCAATCAGACACTTTTCCCCCGATCTATCTGCTATTTTTAGATTTTAAACTTTCATCTTTCACGCGTCTGCGATAAGATAAAGATTATAGAAAAATAAAATGACGCTCATCGATGTTTCTGGTAACTTGAAGACGAGTCGACCAGGAGCCACGATATACGAACATCATAAATTGGGCGTTTTAAAAATTAATCAAAAAAATAAATTGAATTTTTCAGCTCTGATGATGGTTCTTCACGTCTGAATCAGAAACACGGCGATCCTTCAGAGTAGATTTACACAGTAAAAAGTATTTGTTTACGTCCCGATATTACCTGGGAAATAAAAAACCTTCTTGCGCATCAATCGCATAAAAAATGACGAATTTTTATGCGTTTATTCAATTATGAATATTTTCACCGCTTTTCAAATTGGCTTTTTGAAATTTTCTGTAGTCATGTCATGTTAGCGTTTGTAGTGGTAGTAGTTTATTGTGAAAATTTCATTTCATTTCGTTTGAAAACATGCATGTTGAATGGATTTTTAAATTTAACAAAACAAAAAAAAATTGGCAAAATTTAACGATTTTGTCCCTTCTCCTATGCCCGCCACTGGCTAACTTTACTTAAAAAATTCTATTCTTTACACTACTTTTATATAATTCGAAAAAAGTTACAGGGGAGTTTTGAAAAACATCTTGTAAAAATATTCGAATATCTCCGCCGTTTTTCTTATTTGCTTCTTGAAATTTTTGTAGGTTAAAGATCTGTCTACTGTAAAAATCCCTTCAGTGCAATCCCTTCAAAAATGTGCTCATAAATGGTTTTAGAAATTTAGCCATTTTTACTATTTTTCTATCCACGCCACTGGCTTATTAATAGAAAAAAATGCAAATTTTATTGCATTAACTCAAATTTCAAATCATTTACTTCCAATCTTGTGAATTTGATATAAAAACTCTTTTTCTCTATCTAGCTTATACAGGGTGTTTTGTAATTGAATGTCAATATTTAATAATAATTATTACTACCCTGTATCTCAAAAGTTAAGACTTTTAGGACATACATTCTTATGAAGTTTTCTTCTTAAAATTGACCCAAAAATCACCCCCTTAAATATTGACATTCAATTACAAAACACCCTGTATATGGGTTCAAAAAATAGTCCTTTTTCCGAAAATTAAAATGCAATACCAGCCCACTGCTTATGGATTATATTACCCCCACAAAAATTTCAGTCTCCTAGATTGAAAACTGTGACCAAAAACCATACCTCAAGAACAGGATTTCTGGAATTTAGAAAGAACAGCCTGTAGAAGTAACGTGACTTTTGAAAATTTTTATCAACGAAAGTCTAACGTCATTCCAAAGTTTTACAAGGATCCAAAATTTCGTTCACTAATCTTGAAAGATAAAGCTACAGGAGCGTTTTTAAAATCGAAATTTCGCGTTTTTGGAGAAATATACAGGATGATTCAAAATTCAGTGCAAATATTTTAAGGGCGTATTTATTTACCAGCCAAAAATAAGAAAATTTTTTCATATTAAATAAAATTTGGTATGCTTATTTGTCGTTATAAGGAACTTCCTTTGATGGGAATAACATAAATTTATTAATTCCAGTGGCGTCTCAGGGGGCTACCTACTTGAAACTTATAGGTAAAATTATGGTACGCCACTGCTCTTTTGACAATTTATATTTTTTTAAGATTAAGCGGTCAATAATGTAACTTTCTTTCCTCTTGAGCTTTACTCGTGTCTAGCTTTGTTTCCATGGAAAAAATCAAAGTCTGTGCCATACCCTATTCAGACAAGTAATAAATTCACATCGATTAGGATTGAGATTCCTTTAATTTATTTTTAAAATTTTACTTAGCCTAGATAACAAATACATATAAAATATTCCCATCAAAGGAAGGCCCTTGTGGCAACAAATAAGCATATAAAATTTTATTTAAATTGACTGTGAGGTTTTTGAGAAATTGATAAAAATCTATTTTTTTTCAAAATTTTACATGTATCTAGAAAAAGAAGCAAGTTAGGACATACGATTATATGAAAAAAACTTCTTATTTTTTGGCTGGTAAATACGCCCTTAAAATCTTTGCACTTAATTTTGAATCACCCTGTATAAAATATTATAAATAATTTTAGAAAACCACTTTTTCGTGATCTGGGAGTCATGATCGGTGGACATTTGGGTGATTCTCGAAAAGTGATGTCGTCCTCAACTCAATAGTGTGTTTTTTAATTAAAAAATACACAATAGTGTGTTTTTTTTATTAAAAAATACACTAAAATGGGGATTTTTCTACAGAAATTACATGCAAAATGTAACTTTGGTAAATACCGACTCTCCTATAAATGTTTTAGAGAGAAATGTTAAATGGATCATTTACTAAGATTGAAAAGCAATGCTTTCATTATTGCATTTCATTCAACGCAAGTCTTTTAAACGATTTTCCAGATAACTGGAAAAAAAAATTATTTGTGAATTGTAACGTAATTTTTGTAATAGCTTCGACTTTAACAATTATTGATTTTGACATTAAATAATGGAAATGACGTCATAAATAAAAAGCTTTTCCCGATTTTCTCTAAAATGGCTCAAAAGGTTCAAAATTATACAGGTATCCCATTTAAATGAATTAACTATATTAAAATGAACTCGGAAATGGTAAGAGATACAAATTCGGTTAAATTCGACGTTAAATTAGAGAAATTTCATGCTTATTAAGAATCTGAAAGAAAATTTATGGAAACTTCAGGTGTTGTTAAAACATCCCGAAAAACCGAAAAATCGAGATTTCCTATTGTTGGGGTATCTTTTTTTTTGTCGAAAGTAAATAAATAGTATTTTCTACGTTTACATAATTAAGTCAGCATAAGCTTTCCATTGACAAAGTCGACTAGATCTCAGAGTTTTCATAGCCAACTTTGGTAACTAAAGAACTTGTCAACAACGAGTTTATTACAGATTTTTTTTATATCGTTCGATATTACAAGAATCAAGGAAAACAAAAATCTATCACATTAAAAAAATCTTCAAAATTGTTTCTTTAAAAAAAAAACTTTCCCTAACCAAATGTCGTAAATAAACATAACATAAGACAAGCATTGTAAAGTCATATTGCGACGTCATTCGCTGAAAAATTTCCATTTTGTTTCTAAAAAAGAAGAATATAATTTTTTAGCGTGATATATGAATGGCGGCCTGAGGCATAAGAAAAACAAAAGTTGGTTATGGAAAACTCTGGGATCGAGTCTGGGATCTAGTTGGGCTTTGAAAATTTCTGAAGTGTCAGATGAATTAGCTGTTGCCGACGACTTATCACGTAGGTAAACGTACAAAAAATAATTTAATAATTTTCAACAATAAAAAAGATTTGGCTGAAAGTAATAGAAATTTCGATGTTTCAGTTTTTTTTTCAGGATATCACAGCAACGCATGAAGTTTTCTTAATCTTTTTTTCAGATTCTAGATAAGGATAAAATTGTGCAACTTTTCTCTGATTTAACCGAATTCCTGTCTCTAACTGATTCCGACATCCCCATGTAGATAATTTTAAATGGGACATCCTGTACACAGCAACAGAGATAGCTCTCCAATGGTAACAAATTAATTAAAAAAAAAAGTGAGCCTCGTTCCAGATTCATTCAACCTCATTACAGTTTACAGTTTTGACAAATTTTCGAGATCTTCCCAAAAATTCATTAAAATTGTTTAGAAATATTTCATATTGCAGTGTCATAGATTCAATATTCTTTATTTATTTTTTCCAAGGCCAGTAAAACTGCGTTTTCATTATTTACGCTACGAACGCTACGAATTTTAAACCAATGACATGTTCCAAAATATAACCCCAAGGGTTAAATTTATTGATGAATAGGGGCCTTACAGCCTATTATTATAAGCTAGGCGGGCATATTAGGATGGGGGTTCAGAGGAAAATTTTGCTATAGATTTGATTTTTTCAGCCTCTTTGTTTTTTTTTGCAATTTTGACCAAATTTTTTACATTCCTTCAGTTTTTAGCTTACATTTCAGAAAGACTGCATTTTTTCGACAAGCCCATTTTTACAAAATTAAAATAGACTAAATTTCCTACATTTCTCATAAATAACATTTTTTTTTGTAAGACTAACCGGTCCACTAGAGAGTTAAAAAAAAAATATATTTCCGTACCCAGTATAACAAAGTTCCGAGCCAAGTTTTTGCCAGCAAAGTTCAAATTGATGTTTGGCAACCTAAAAAACCATAGAGGGTGAGAAAATCAAAACTAGAGCAAAACTTTTTTCTGATTTCCCATTTTATTCCAAATGTACTGGTCTATTACTAACTGGTCCGATAACTTTTGATGAAATCAATAATTTTCTAATGTAAACGACCCACATGACCTGAGCAAACTGTAAATATCTAAAAAATGTTGTACCATATGAAAGAAAAAACTAAGGAGGAACACTTTTTCGTTCTAATATTCAGGGGCTATTGGATAACGTTTTCGTTTATGGAATAAAATCAGAGGCATAAAAAACAGCGTAGAAGACGGGGTAAAAACAAGAAAAAACCTGGAATATCTACGAGTATCTACGCCACTGGAAGAAATCTACAAAACCTGAAATAGCCAAATTAAAGAGCTTTTGTTTGTTGGTTGTTCTTGCCGAGTTTCATCAAAATCGGTTCAAACGAACCAGCAGAATCCTTATGGAGATTGGCTCCCAGTTAAATTTGATGTAATTTTTGATATCAGTAGTACTCGTTCTCTCGAGATATTCACATCATCTAAAGATTGCATTTTTCTGACATTACAGTTTATTAATATGACACTTGTTTTAACGCACTTTTTGGGAAAAAAAAATTAAATAAATAAAATAATTTTGTATTCAGAGAACACGTACGTCAGATCAAAATTTTGGGTTTGTTTGGATCAAAAACTATTTTGGGTTTGTCCTGTTTGTATTCCATTTTATATAAATAAATAAATAAATAAAAATAAATAAATAAAAGCACAAGTGTCTAGGGAGAGCAGCTTGTTTTGAACAATAAAAAAAGAGGTGGATTTTATCTTACTTTTAATCTGACCAAAACCTGACTGGTCCGGTTATGGTTCAGTCGCACACCTCCCTTAGGGAAAATATAATGAAATGCACATCTTTTTAGTCCCAAACAGCCGATTGAGTCCCCCTAAACGCTTATACCTTTACGTTTTACAATCTGGCATATGTACATTCTTACTGCGAGAGTTCCTAGTAAAGAAATGTCATACTTGTCAATTTTATAATTGGTAAAACGTCGTGGATATATTCCTGGTCGTCTGAAGGCAATTCGGTCACTAAATCGATGAACTCTTCCGCAAACGTTTTTATCGACATACTAGTGATAAACTGGAAAGTTAATTGTTTTCACAAGGAGATGACAAGAAACTGATCTGAACCTGATAGCAGGTGGTCATTTTTCATTGTTGGAGAATTATCTCCACGACGGTAGCGGACACAGCAAAAGCGTAGAAAAAATTAATTCTTTGATCGAAGGTGAATATCTCACGAAAATGAGTTTTCCTGAGCTTAAAAGCCCGTGGAGACTTCTGATCTACTCATCGAGCCGTCAGAAAGGATCTAGGTAGGTACCAAAAAAAGGTAAAGTTGCTGATTGACACCCCGAGTTCCCCTACACTAAGTCAAGTCTTCGGTCAGGTCAGGTCAGGTTTTTTTCCCTTAAAATTTGGGCTATTTCTTTATCTTTTATATTTTATATTTTACTTTTCTTCCTTAATTTTCTTGAAATTTCTGGGGAAAAAACCTACCCTGACCAATAACCCGACTTAGTGGCGGGGGGCTAGTGTAGGGGAACTCAGGTGTCATTCAGCCACATAACCTAAAAAAAATAATTACATATAGGGAAATCAAAATAAATGAGAGAAAGTGTTACTTAATTACCTTGGGCTGATTCTAAGAGCCTCATTATTAGAGAGTTGTGCACAAATAAAAATAAAAGACTCATAAAATTAATTAAAATTCATTAACTCATCCAATCCAATTAGTTAACCATAATAATTATTTTGGAAGTCCATTTTCATTTCTCAAAGCCCCCCCGCCCCAAAAAAAAGAAAATAGTAACATGCTTTGACAGAAATAAACCAAGTCAACTTGTCAAATTTTGACACTATGACAATTCAACCACTGAAATTTGAGAGAAGAGACAAGAGACAATAAAATATGTATTACTATTACTAATGGAAATAAATGTTGCAGAACCACTTTGGAATTTCCGATTATAATGATCTTTTCAATCATTTTTATTTTCGATAGTTTTTTAAGTTGATCATTCAATTAACCAACCAATCAATCAAAGACAGGAATTATTATGAATGAATGATAATATATCCCTGACTCACTCTATCATCCAATCCAATTAGTTAACCATAATAATTATTTTGGAAGTCCATTTTCATTTCTCAAAGCCCCCCCGCCCCAAAAAAAAGAAAATAGTAACATGCTTTGACAGAAATAAACCAAGTCAACTTGTCAAATTTTGACACTATGACAATTCAACCACTGAAATTTGAGAGAAGAGACAAGAGACAATAAAATATGTATTACTATTACTAATGGAAATAAATGTTGCAGAACCACTTTGGAATTTCCGATTATAATGATCTTTTCAATCATTTTTATTTTCGATAGTTTTTTAAGTTGATCATTCAATTAACCAACCAATCAATCAAAGACAGGAATTATTATGAATGAATGATAATATATCCCTGACTCACTCTATCTTGTTTAACATTTAACAATATAACAACCACTGACACTGGAATTTAGAAAATTTTTGAATGTCCGTTCCGTCTCGTATCCCGTACTCCTGTCCCGTTATAGCAACAACAACAAAACAAAACAAAACACCTGAGACCTGAGTAGGGAACAGAAAACAAGAAGAAAGGAAAAGAGAAAAAAGTGAACACCTCACCTGATGAATGCGGAATCAGCAACTCTTCAGATCCCGATTGTTTTTCCATTTCCATTACTTATTTATTATTGCTGCTACCTTCTTTGAAATCCCCAAGATCTTCACGTCAGCACCTCATTTCAACTTCAACTCTGCCGACATTAATTCGATTTTCGATTAACAACACTAACGACACGAACTTATTAAAATTAAAACATACGATCGGAGCCAGGTATGCTTGTGTAAACTCGGACACCTACAACACTTATTATTAACCCGAACCGGAACGCCTTCAACAAAGTGAACACACTGGACCGACAACCGACACATAATACCACCGAACCGATTAATTCAAGTCTTCCTCATGTCTGAAAAAGTGATTGTTTTTGTTTTCGCGAAATACTTTCAGTCAACTTTTCGGTTTCGCGAAGACTTCTTTTCAGGTTTCAGCCCCATATTTTTTTGACACTTGTTACACGTTCACGTTACACCTCAATCAACCAGCAACCTCGCCTCTTTCTTTTCTCTTTTTCTTTTTCCTCCCTCGAAGTTCGCTAGCGTGGACTGGACTTGGCTCGAGCAGTCGAACTCGAGTCGAATCCGAATACGATACGATTATTATTAGGAGGTGGATACGGTCGTCTCTTTCTCTCTTTCTTCGGTGTCGACTGTCGATCGCCTGTTGCTTTGTTGTTGTTGTGTTGTGTTGTTGACTGTTGCGTTATGGTAATCAACCAATCACGATACACACACCGTGATGTCTGCGCTCAGCCTGTGACGTCAGTCCGCGCTCTGGTGATAGCTACATGCGATTCGGCAGTAATAATAATGTCCAATCGCGATTTAGTAGCTTATTTTGATGTTGCAGTAATTTTAATTAGTCTGACTCAGTACCTGACTGTCTAATACCGAAAATGGTTTATTATGCGGTAAGTGCGGATGTGAGAATCACCCAAAATAAACGAAAGGCAAAGAGATACCTTCTTTTAGTTTGCTAGCATAGGCAAAGGCAATTATGTATAAATTATTTGTATCGTATCACAGTAAGCACAAGCATTTTTCATTACACCTCACAAATGTTAACTTCCACCTTAAAATATTTTCAATTTTTCCGTTAGCGATCGGATTGCAACCACCAAAGTGACGTACGTCATGCGCAGTGCGGATGAATTTTCAGTCTCAATCTGACATACCTTGGTGTGACAACTTTAGCAGCGCTGCCAAGCATGACTTGGTCACAGAATAATAAAACAATTCTATTCTGTGACTTGGTGTCACTAATAAAAGTTATATTTGGTGAAACATGGCTGCAGAATTAACTATTAAATTTCCCAATTCGCTAAGTTTCACCAAATATAACTTTTAGTGACACCAAGTCACCCCTGGTGGCGCTGCGATAGAAGTGTCCGGTATTGATATTTTAGCGTATTTGCTACCTACCTTGTCATTTATTTATGATCTTATTTTTTTCATGCCATTTTTTACCACATTGTTTCTGTTATTCAATTTCTGTTATTATTTGTGATTTCGAAAGAAATTTGATATAATGGTAAACATAATAATTATTATTGTCACTAAAAAAACTTAAATTCTGAACTGAATTGTCAAATTATAAAGGCGGTTAGATAGATAAATCATCCATATCTATCCAATCGAGCCGCAGGTTAATTAAATTTAACAGTAAGATCATTTCGTTATTTTTTTGGTCGACTATATACCTAATCATAGAAATTCTTAAATAGATACTTAATAATTAATAAAATGCACGTTAATGACCGTACTTATATAGTTGTGATCTCGATTGAAACCGAACCGAACCAGGTTATTCAGCTTTGACGCGAGAAATTAATTACAACGTAAAAAGAGACGACCGACGGAAATGACACTCACCTTCCATACTGTTATCAATAAAATCTGACAATATCCAGTTACTCTAGTCTAACCCGCCAAAAATATAATATTAACAACTAATTTTCCAGTAAAATTTGCCATTCTTACAAATGGCCGCCACTAGAGGCACAGGATCCGCTTTTGTCAAGCTGTCAATCACGAAATACGTCAGCGCGTAAACAAATGAGCATAACCTCATTTCATTTGATTTCTTTCGTAGCCGTAAGCTTTGCCGTAGGCATAACATTAAGTTAATAAAGTTATTAATAATTATTTGGTTTTCCTAGAAAACAAAGATCATTCTGATCGTTAATGGCAAATCGTCGCTATGATAGTCACTTTCCAATTTTAAACTGAGGCCAATAAATGGTGAATTTTCAAGCCCCCTGACCTAATGGTGTACAATGTAAAAATGGCACTGTATTCAAGATTCCTGAAACTTCCCCGAATACTATATGGACTCCTACAAAAAAGGACCATTTTAATGGAAAATGAATGGTAATTATATTGGTGATATAATTTTTGAGACCAATTGGTGAAATAATCACTCGAAATTTCAGTTTTTTCCATTCGCCCGCAACTTTTCAAAATGCCGAGAGTCGTCTGGCTCAACTATACCGGCAAGACATGAAAATGGTTCACTTGAGCAGTGTAGGGTTTAAGAGGAGAAAAACAGCAGAAGAAAAGGTGGGTTAGGTAACTAATATGTTTTTAAATTTTTCTGTTTATGCTTTCCTTCTTGTTCCTATTTTCCGCCTTTATTGAAGTAGAAATAGAGAGAAGGGTGAGAGCATTCAGTGGGGTGCGTCTGGTACGTTTAACTTCTCAACTAGATTCTCTTAGTGTCGATAAAAGGTCAATGCTTTCTCAGACTTGCTTAGATATTTAAATTTAATCCTTTCCTACACGCCACTTACACAGGGTGTTGAAAAACTCCTGATATGGTGTGGTGGGAATGGTGGGATTTCAAAAATGAAAACAAAAAAATGCTATCTTCATTTGTTTCCAAGATATAGCAAAATAGCAATAATTTCTTTTCAAAATATGGCAACATTGCGTTGAATTTTTAGGAAAGTGAATAGAGTTTGCAATTGCTATTCTATGGTTGTAGTTTGTCAATTTGTCTTATCATAATAGCTGTCATAATCATATCGATATACTCACTGAATGTTAATCTCATTTTGACTTCTATGAAATGAAAAGTACATGTTCAATTTTTCAAGTAAAATGTGCATCAAGTTTCGATAAATCAATTAATTAATGTAAGATATTGCTACCTAATAATACTATCTATGATGACACATTATGCATGTCAAATTGTGGTGACAATATTACAACTGTCATTCAAAAACCAAAACCAGAAACTAGACAACGAGAGCGCAAACTCATTGAAAGAGAATTGCCAAAATCAACTTCTCCAACTTGCTGTGGACCAATGTTGCCAGTTCTATATTTTCTTCTCACCTCTACTTTTTATGTGTTTTGAAAAAGAATTTAATTGTGTTTAGTTTAATCACCATTTTTGAAAAAAAAATTATAATTTTGGCTTGTGCACATTAAATTAGAATTTGAAGTTGTTTTAAGGAAATTATAACTTTAAAACTATATAACATAACTGTATAGATGTATAACAATATAGTATATTTTGGAATGTGTGTTAATGGTAAATTTTCATTACAGAAAGGACCACGAGCAATCCTGTACCCTCCGAAATCAAAATCAGAACTGGTCGATGTGTGGCGAGACATAACCGCCGGAGAACTTGCGACAGTCCTAGGAAGAGACTTTGGTTACGTGAAAGAGTTATTCTTCGGCGTGATAAACTCGCCGAACACTGTCATCAATGACATCCAATTACTACAGCAAGCGATAAAAAGAAGCGGTCACAGAATGCGAATCGTCGCCAAACCTCTATCCGTGCGGGACGATTATTTAGATAAAGACGCCCTACCACGACCCCCGCCCAATAAGAGCGATCTAAAACCGCGTCCCCCGGTCGTCACGGTTATGGGCCACGTGGATCATGGCAAGACCACCCTGTTGGACGCTCTGAGACATTCTAATGTCGTCGAGAAAGAATTCGGGGGAATCACTCAGCATATCGGCGCTTTCTCTGTTACTTTACGGTCAGGAGCCAAGGTGACTTTTCTTGACACTCCGGGACATGCTGCATTTAGCAATATGCGTGCCAGGGGTGCCAACCTGACGGATATCGTGGTTTTGGTGGTGGCCGCCGATGATGGTGTCATGGAGCAAACTGTCGAGTCTGTAAAAATGGCAAGGAATGCTGGAGGTGGGTTAGGTTTATTAAAGTTTGCTGTTTTCTTTTTTGATTGATTTTTTTTAGTTCCTATTCTGGTGGCAATAAACAAAATAGACGCGCCAAAAGCCGACATACAGAGAACCGAACGAATGCTCGTGGAAGTAGGTATTCAAGTAGAAAAAATGGGCGGTGACGTTCAAGCGATTCCTATTTCAGCCCTGAAAAAGAAGAACTTAGATCAGCTCGTAGAAGCGCTGATCTTGCAGGCCGAATTATTGGAAATAGGCGCGGATCCTGATGGACCGGCTGAGGCCGTCGTTGTCGAAAGTAAGGTTCATTCGCATCGTGGGAAATTGTGCACAGTCGTTGTACAAAGAGGTAAGTTATAGTATAATAATAACAGTCATAACATTACAAATCAATTTGTGGAATAATAGTAGTCATAATTTATGTTTCGATTATTTTAAAACAATATTGACAGTCACATTAAAACATTGAGAATAGCCCTGAGAGTGAGAAACCACTATCTTTTCGGCACTTTGCCTAATAATTATTATTATTATAATCCATAATGTCATCATGTATTGTGTCATTACAATAATATAATATCAATGCATAACAATCGGCTCGCTTAGCAACAGAAAAATTATACCCTAGAATCCCCACCTATTCAATAAGTATGTCAGAAAATGATTTCATTCACTTTCATTTTCGCGATGTAACTGAAAAATAAAGTCTTGTACTGGCATTATTGAATGATAATGCCCATTGGTCCACATGCACCCCTCAGGCTGGATCATTAGTAATGGCCTTAGTCTATATAAACTACTATTTTGAACATGCATATTCATTTATGGTTAGTTGAGGTATTCCTAGATTTCTATTATAGTTCTAGTTATCATCTGGAAGAACTTATTTTAAATAACATTAACGTTATTAGTTTCCCACATACCGGATATACCTATCCTATATCTATTGTGTTCACCGTTTCCAAGCCCCTGCTGACGTCGCAGCACTCGCAGCGCAGCTGTTTAAACTGTATAAGTCCTTCCGGATGTTATTATTTCTAAGCCGTAATAAACGTCCCGGTTAAAGCGCCGATAACACTACATGCCTATTTTACATTTCCATGTTGAAAAGTTGATTTTTTCCACTTGGATGTATGCTGGCAATGCTGGAGATATCTAGAATAGAAACTGATTCGAACCTGGTGGAACGGTAGTTCGGTTATTGTTTTGTTGAGCGTGTTTACCTTTAAATTTTGAAAAAAATGATCCTGTTGATGTAGCCATGGATTTACTGGGTTTGTTAACTCCACGATCATCGGCGCTATAGCATCGCCATCTGTACGTCACCCAAGAATGTTAATGTTTATGTACCTAACCTAACCGAAGAAATACTTGACTTGACATATTTTGAAATTAAAATAATGGAGTTGAATTTATCATTTATCGACTATTTTGTTTAATATTTACTGTCTAATTAATAAAACAAAGTGTATATTAGCAGAAAAAATCAGGATCAAACTGTAAATATGTCCATACTTGGCAATAAAATAAAGTTTAAATCCGCTCTCACGAGTTACTGTAAACGATGTTTGAGCGCCGTGAAGAGGAAATATCCGATCGATCCGGCCGCAGCCGAAAAATTGGAAGTTTTCGATTATAAAG
Source organism: Malachius bipustulatus (assembly GCA_910589415.1). Lineage (NCBI taxonomy): Eukaryota > Metazoa > Arthropoda > Insecta > Coleoptera > Melyridae > Malachius > Malachius bipustulatus. Next base: position 18,022,089 of record OU342632.1, read on the forward strand.
TGAGCAAGAAGTCCTACAATCGGCTCTACGTCTGGGGAAACATACAGACGGGAGCTCTGGGTATTCCGTACCTGGAGAAAAATGACCCAATAGACAAGATAGCGTACGTCCAGAGACCGAAACGGTTCGGTTTTTCCGAGCGACACGAAATCACGACAACGGCGGCCGGTTTCGGATTCTCCCTGTTCTCGGTGAACAGCTCGACCAGGGAGAAGCTGTTTGGATGCGGCTTGAACACCGACTCCCAGATCGGACAACACATCGTCAGGAAGGGGAAACCTCTGGAGGTGCTGTTCATTTTGCATCCCATTAATTTACCTGTAGTGAGTGATAATTACGAAATCAGGAAAATATCAGCCGGAAGGGCGCATTCTCTGGTGCTCACGGATGAAGGACTGTTTTTATTTGGCAACAACGCTTACGGGCAATGCGGGAGGGCCATCATCCCAGAAGAAAACTACATCGAAAGTAATTTTATAAACAAGATCGTTGACCTCGATGGGAAAGGGATAATCGACATCGCCTGCGGTCAAGATCACAGTGTAGCCATAACGGACGACGGTTCTGTTTATTCGTGCGGTTGGGGAGCAGACGGACAGACAGGATTGGGTCACTTTAACAACACGGAAACGTTCACCAGGATCACAGGAGACATCGATAAAGAGAGGATAGTGAAGGTCGCTTGTCGGTCCGATTTCAATCTGGCTTTAAACGATAAAGGTGAAGTGTTCGGTTGGGGTAACACCGAATACGGTCAGCTTCGAACTGACACCAATGAACAGCAGTTGGCTCATCCGACACACGCCAAGTTTTTAAACAAACTGGGAAAGATCACCGATATAGGGACCGGCGGGTCTTTTTGTATCGCTTTGAACGAACACGGTGAAGTTTTCACCTGGGGTTACGGTCTGTTGGGGACCGGTCCGGATGTCTTGCAATCTTTCCAACCTGTACAAATCCCGGCCACTCTATTTGGTCGAAATGAATTCCAGGAAGACAGTAGAGTGTGTAAGGTCGAGTGCGGACTCGGGCATATGGCGGCCGTTACCAATTTCGGTGACTTGTACACTTGGGGACGAAACAGAAGCGGCTGCCTCGGATTGGGACATAACGAAGACCAGTTCTTCCCGTTGAAAGTGTCGATTAGTGGGTTAGTGAAGAGTGTCGCTTGTGGACTCGATCATACGATAGCTATATGTAAACCGTTTATATAAATTAAATAGAAAAATATAAATTTAAGAGTTTTGATTGTGTCATGTCCATCTATCGGTCATTATTAATAGCTAGACTATTTTTAATGAAAACAAACAAAATATTTTCACTTTCTTACCTACTCACAAACAACTATTACAATAACTTTTTGAATATTCTAGAACAAACGGAAACTTTATAGAACAATCCAGAACATTCTGGAACATTAAAAGTATTCTCAAACAGTCTTGAACATCCTCAAACACTGAGATATCCTAGAAACATTTCTGAACATGCCAAATCATTTCAGAACTTTTTGAGACATTCACAAATATTCTGGAATATTCTAGAACTTTAGAGTGTGTTTTCTAAAACATTCTCGATTATTCTTGAACAATTTGAAACTGTTTTGAACATTCTGGAAACTTCTAGAGCATTCTGGAACGTTGTCGAACATTATAAGGATTCTCAAACATTCTAGAAAATTCTCAAACACCATGAAACATTTCATTCCAGAACTTGCTGGAACACTCTAAAACATTTGGAACTTTATAGAACATTCTAGGACACTGAAGGATTACCATTTTTGAAGTTTTTAGAACATTCTCTAACGTTCTGGAACATTTTAGAAAAACCTGAAGCTTTCTAGAAGTTTGGTAGTATTCTAGATCATTTTGAAACATTGCGGAACTTTGTAGAACATTCTGCTTTATGGAACATTCTAGAACACTGGAGGATTAACATTTTTGAAGTTTTTAGAACATTCTCTAACATTCTGGAACATTCTAGGAAAACCTGAAGCTTTCTAGAACAGTTTGGTAGTATTCTAGAACATTTTGAAATATTTTGGAACTTCCTCTAACCTCCTGAAACATTGTCTCAACATTTTATAAATATTCCAGAACTTTTTAAACCTTCTCTAACATTCTGAAATATGTTGGAACATCTGGAACCATTCAAGAACATTCCTATACTTCCTGGAACACTCGAGAACATTGTTGCATTGCACATTCCGTATCCTTCTAGAACTCTGAACATTCGGGACTATTCTAGAACATTCTATAATGTTCTATAACATAGAGGGCGCTAGTTACACGGTTTTGTAGCGAGTAGTTTTAGACACAACTTTTTTGCGGTTAGATTTTCTAATCCCAATTTTAAGTGAACATTTAATTTTACAGTAACAAGGTGTTCTCTTCGTAAAAATCGATAAATTCAAATGAAACAAGCATAACATTATTTCAGGCACGTTGAAAAAAGGAAAAGTGTTGGTGGCGGGCACCGCAATGGGAAGAGTTCGGCAACTAAGAGATGCCGACGGCAACGTTCTGAGTGAGGTCACACCGGGATTCCCGGCCGAGATAGAGGGATGGAAAGAACTTCCGTCTGCCGGGGAATTGGTGCTGGAAGTCGAATCGGAGAAACGAGCGAGACAGGTCGTCGAGGTAAGGGAGCAGAAACTGAAAATAGAAAGGTTGCAAAAAGATGCCAAAGTTATCAATGAGAAAGAGGAACAACACCAGAAGCAGTACCAGGAAAAATTAGCTCAGAGGAGACGAATGGGAAGGTTTAGGTCTAGGCAGGAGGGTCCGAGGTTACCAGAATTACCTAAAGGTTAGTAAACATTTACTCGCACGTGAACTAATTTTACCAGGTGTATTTCAAAGTTTTTACTATTGAAGTTGCATAGGCCAGTCAAACACCTCTCTGTGACTTTCTAATTTCTATTAACTTTCTCTATGTATTTTTTACAGATGACGATAAAGAACCTTACATAAACATAATTGTAAAAGGAGACGTTGACGGAACCCTGGAAGCAGTTTTAGACACACTCGATACTTACGACTCTTCGCAATGTAAAATGGACATCGTGCATTATGGTGTAGGCGCGGTTACATCGAACGATCTAGAACTGGCCAGTACCTTTAATTGTGTAATCTACGCATTCAATGTAGACTGTCCTAAAAATATTCTTCAACAAGCTGAAGAGTCCGCAGTCAAAATAAAGCAACACAATGTCATTTATAAATTAGTTGATGACGTTAAAGAAGAAATTAATGCCAGGTTGCCTCTGAAAGAGATAGAGGACGTGTTGGGTGAAGCTGTGGTTCTGCAACAGTTTGAAATTAACGAAGGGCGTAAGAAAGTACCCGTTGCGGGGTGTAAATGTGAGAAAGGAGAGCTGAAAAGGAACGCCAAATATAGATTGATTAGGAACGGTGAAGTTTTGTTTGAAGGTAACGTTTAATGATTCTGAATTCGAATCCTCTACTTTTTACGAAGCTAGATAGTGTGAAGTTGCATCGTAACAGGTTTCCTACAATTTGAATGATTTCTAAAAATCATTTTATGAATGAACTGTAATATTATGTTGGCAGCATTTCACTTATTGAAAATTTATATCAATACTTATTATCGTTTTTAAATTTAAGGTTAAAATTAAAAGGATAAAAACAAGTGAGGAAAAAGAGGAATAACGAAAATTATATGCTTGAATATCGTAGGCTATATCTAAAATCTGGCACGATTGCATTTTTTTATCAAACATGCCCAACTTACTACTATCTAGCTTTGAGAAAAATTGTGTATACGGTTACTACTACATTGCATTTATTAAAAAATTGATATTTTTTAGGTCGATTGGCATCGATGAGACATTTGAAAGCAGAAGTGGACGTTATAAAAAGTGATACGGACTGTGGATTGCAATTAGAAGATAAGACGTTAACTTTTGAAAAAGGCGATAGAATCGTATGTTTTGAAATAAGAAGTGAGCCACAACAAACTGACTGGGATCCCGGATTTTAAGAATACGAGCAAGAAACTTAACAAATTCATGGAAATAATAATTAATGCCTTTACTTACTAGGTCTCATTTCAAAACCTAGTAAGTCAAAGCGAGCCCTTTTTCCAAATATTGTAAATTTTGTTTTTATCTGATAAATGTTGGGTTCTCTTTGCTACATACTTTATAAAAAAAATTGTTGAGAGAAAAATTTGCAGTTTACTGACTGATAAGATTAAAGTGTTTTCCCTCTCCAGCACAAGGAATGCCTCTTGACTTCCAAGGTTTTGAAATTAGTTGATGATGTAATTTGAGTTAAGTTTGATAATAAAATTTGTTGTTATGTTTGTCGTTTTTCTTTTTGTAATTCAGTTTGTGTCGAACAGATAGTTCGAATCGAACCCGATTTTAAAGTAATCCTGATAAGTGAAAGCTGAAATAGTATAAAACCAAGAGAAAGTGCCCTAAAAAAAAGAAGAATGTTTGATATTTTGACTTATGATCATTCACATTATTCGAGACAATGACAGCTGACAGTTACACAGAATCAAGCAATAGTCAGAGTTCCAGAACAGATAGCCTGTTCTCAAGGTTGATATGTTAGATATCTACTATACCAACCTTACGAAATCATGTCATGACAGTTTGTAGTTTTATACAAAATTTAACAAATCTGATTGGTTATCTGACATAGAAAGTGATGAGATTTCTTAAAAATACAAGCACTTCCTGAATACGAGCAGCGACAGCCTCACACTTCTGAGTTCCTGATACCCGGATGTAGAATCTCGCTGAAAACCACGGAAATTGAATGGAAAAATCTGGTCATTTCCTGTGGAGAAGTTCCAGAAATGGATGTGTGTCTCTGGAAAGCGAGCAGCGACAGCCTCACGCTCCTTCACACTTCTGAGTTCCTGATACCCAAATGTAGAATCTCGCTGAGAACCACGGAAGTTGAATGGAAAACCTCCTCACACTTCTGAGTTCCTGATACCCAAATGTAGAATCTCGCTGAAAACCACAGAAATTGAATGTAAAACCTCCATACACTTCTGAGTTCCTTATACCCGAATGTAAAATCTCGCTGAAAACCACAGAATGATTCAAAGGGGGTATTAGGCCAATTTCGAGTGTGTTTCAGGATGAGAAATTCATTTGGTCACAGATTCAGCCACACTCCAAAACAAAGGGGACTAGACGAACAAACACATTTAGACTTATTGGGCAGTTATTCCATCCCCTGACATCCTCTAACTTCCTTCATGAGCAAATTTACATGTGCCCTTAAGATAAACTCAAAGAAACTTCAAATTCAATTATGGAGATTTTTGTAACCGAATTTTAACCTTGAAGTTTAAGCGATCAAGGCGATTTTGATTGTATGGCTTCGGTTTTCTCTTCGATCGCTACTTCGATTGGGTTAGAGAATACAAAGACGGATCGAACTTTCCTTCAATCGAGGCTGACGTAATGATAACAGTGGCTTCAAAAGACAGGACTGCTTCTTTGTATAAATTCATAACTATATCGTTAACTCACTCACATAATAAAATATATTTTATTAAAACTTTATTCTTACAAATCTATAATAATAATTCTAAATGAAATCGTTTCTTTACATTATTTCAACAATAATAACTTCATGTTACACGTAACTTATAAAAACAATACATTTTCGTACAAAAGACATCTACCTATGCATATAAAACAAGGTAGCTAAATCTGATTCCGGTATTAATTATTATTATAACACGTTGTATCCATTAACTTTCCTCCGTCATTTCCTGAATTAATGACATCAGTGTCTCGAACCTGTTCTTAATCTGATAAATACTTCTATTCGACAAACACTTTGAGATTTTATTAAACACTTTATCTTTGCTGGGCTCCCTCTGGAACGTCTCCAGTATGACCTTGTCTTCATCCCTCGTCCAAGAGCTGTCGTTTTTAATCGAATCCTCATCACCGTCGTCGCAGACTTCTTCTAGATTAATTGAAGAACTACTGCTGCTGGCTTCGTCATCGGAAATCGTGTTTGCCTGAGACGATTCTTCAAAGAATTCTGTTCAGAGAAAAAAAAATCTCTTTTAGGAACGAACAACGATATAAAGCGAGACTTACCATTTTCCGACTCTGCAGAACTGGCCGCTATGTCCGTGATCGATTCCATCGAACAATTCAGTTCATCCGCGGTTCGTTTTAACCCAGACGGTCCAGGCTTGCAAAGATCCACTTCTAATAAGTCGTCCTTCTTGGAAATACTATTGCCACTGTTCTGAGTGCTACTGTTACGCTTTTGTACTCGTTTACTTTTTACTACCTTACTTGTCTTCGAACTACTACTACTACTATTTACACTACTTAAGTTAATATCAGCCTTTTTATCACAGCTCTGGGAAGATAATGCCCCTCTCGATTTAGAAGGACTTGAATTTTTATTCTCCGTCTTAGTTTTACTAGCTTGTTTCTTGACAGTGGCGGTGGTGGTACTTTTAAGACTTCTAGATCTCGCTTTCCGTTTTCCCCCGCCCTCGTCTTCTTTTTTCTTATGGGTATGTGCACTCAACTGGAAGCAAACAGGATTATTAGTCTTTCTACTGTTACTTTCAATTCAACCATATTCACTAAGGAATTTATTTTATTTAAAATGTCTTACTACAGGGAATGGGAAATAATTTCAAACTACACTTTGTGCCTTTAAAATCATAAAATCTAGATGACCTCCTTGTAAAATGTAAGCCACAAATTGTTGACATTAGACCACTTATTGCTCTGTGAAAAAATGGCATCATTGAAAACATGAGCAAGTGCTGAAGTCGTGCAAAAAAAAAAAATGGGTAGCTTACCAGCAGTACTTTGTGAATGTAGGTCTTTTTGAATAAGAAAATATTTACCTCATTAGCGGTCTTCTTTGAAGGGGAAGACGAATTTTTTGCAGGTGCTTTTCTATTCTGTATATTAGTTTCACCGTTCAATCTTGTGACATGATTCTTCTTTGGATCCACTAGAAACCTGACCACTGCCGGTCTTAATCCCTGTGATGTCTGGATATAGATATTACCTTGTAAATACTAAAAAAAAAATAATTAAATATTATATTTATTATACAGGATCATTATTTTAAATCAAATTTTCTTGAATCTTCAGAAATCTACAGAGGTTTACATAATCAACAATGCACAGTTATATATGAACAATTAGACAATTACCATTACTTGGTTTTCTTCTTGATATCAACATCAACAACTACTGAGAAGATTCTGAAGAAACTACATTTCGATTTATGCTATACTGAAGTTTCAGAATAGTAGGCACTAAGTTCTTAGAAATATTACGGACTTAAAGTAAACACATTGTTGCCAGCTTTTAATTCTTGGTGTTTTATCATTTTGTATTTTTATCATTCACATGCAGGTAAATGGTTGTAGGATAAAAAATACTGTGTTTTATTTGTTGAGTAATTTTTCTGCTATAATAATTTCACAACATCGATATTTAATAGCAAAAGATGTAGAATTTCAATGAGGTTCGGTCCCTTAAAATATAATATATGGCAACATTACAGCAGTGTCAACAAGTACAAAGGATAAGCAGGTCCAACTTGCAGTAAGGTAAAGTAAGATGGATATATATCGAGCATGCTGCCAGTCCGTCCAAGGCAGCTCCGTATTCAGTGGCGTATCGTTCATGCTATTTTCGTGAGGGGCTGCAATATAACATTTATCGCTCCTTTAAATCCTTAATATTTTATTTTTATGTTTATATTTGCTGAATTATTGAAGCATCACAAAAATTAAAAAACGCATGAAAATGAATGAAAAAGAATTCGCGGCAGTGGAATAACCTGAACAAAAAGAAAAGTTGTTTGTTTTGGGCTGTTATTGGATGTCGATCGGGACTTGTATATTTTTCTCTTTCTGTTTTCTGGTTGTCAGAAAAGAAAAATTAATATTACCGGGGGAAGAAGATTCTCGACTCTCGGGAACAACAAAATTTTGAATATTTCATATTGTTCATAGACAATCTGTGAAGTAATTAAGAAATACAAGCTAGAAAAAATCAATATCTTACTAATTTGTTAATAATTAGTTATTAGTTAATTATTTGGTAAAATAATAATACAATAATGATTCCTGTTTTGGGAATGAACTGAGTTCCAGGATACAGAAAAAGTTTAACTATAAGAAATTTACGGAATTACCATCCCGGAAAAACCCATACCCGGTCGACAATAAAGTGCATAATTAGTGGGGATAGCTTGGTTGCTTTAAGGGTCGCTCATCAGATTTCCTGTCTGAATCTTATTTCTCAGTTCTCACTGTGGTGTAAACGGGAAAGAAGCAAGCTTCTTTGAGTGCCGAAGTGAAATACTGTTTAAATTTAAAGTTGTGAGCAATATGGAAGGCGAGAGCAGCCAAAGTAAACGTCGTCGTACGAATTTATCTACAGGAGAAAAAACTATTATATACAACGTGTATTGTGGACTCCGTGAAAGGAATCAAAGTATGTTGGTAAACGATGTAGTTGCTTTGTGTAGTGATTTAACCAAAGTGTCAACTAGGAGTGTACACCGAATCTTGAAAACTTTCAAAGAGTCCAAAGGCGGAACAGAAAAGGTAGCTGAAAATATTGAAACAAGGGGGAGAAAACGCATTGACATTGATGATGACATAAAATACGCCGTTCGGAGAAAATTTCATTCGTTCTTTTTCCGAAATGAAATTCCAACATTAAAAGCAATCGCTGCCGAAATCAATTCGGATGACGCAATGCCGAAAATATCGCGACGTGTCTTATTGCGGACATTAAGACAAATGAACATAAGGCATATGAAAAGGCAGAGAAAAAGTCTTCTTATAGAAAGAGAAGAAATAATTTTGTGGCGGAGAAATTATTTACAAAAAATTCGAGAGTATCGTCGTGAAGGGAAGAAAATATATTTCTTAGACGAAACTTGGCTGAATCAAGGTCATACTGTTTCGAAAATTTGGCAAGATTTGGAAATAACAAGCCGTCGACAAGCTTTTTTTGAAGGTTTTTCCACAGGACTAAAAGCGCCAGCGGGCAAGGGGCGGAGGCTCATAATAACTCACATAGGTAGTGATTCGGGTTTTTTGGAAAACGGATTGCTACTTTTCGAATCGAAGAAAACTAGTGACTACCATGAGGAAATGGATGCGGAAAAATTCGAAAGCTGGTTTTTAAAAATTTTACCAAGCCTTGAGCCAAATTCGGTCGTGGTAATGGACAATGCTTCCTACCATAGTCGACGATTGGAGCCATCGCCAACAACTGCATGGCGAAAAGGTGACATCATTAACTGGCTGGCTCAAAGAAATATACCATTTGATGACAACATGTTAAAAGTGCAACTATTAAACATCGCAAGGGCACAAATACCTCATTTTAAGAGATATGCTGTCGACGAATTGGCTCGCGAGTGCAACATCATTGTACACCGCCTCCCTCCTTACCACTGTGAACTGAATCCTATAGAACTTATTTGGGCTCAAATAAAAAACCAAGTGGCGAAACAAAACGTGACCTTCAAGATGGATGAAGTGAAACGCCTGCTAGCTACTGCAATAGGAGATGTGACGGCTGAAACATGGAGAAACTGCATCCGACATACTACAAAAGAAGAAGACAGAATGTGGGATCTAGACACAATAGTTGATGTTTCGGTTGAGCCATTAATTATCAACTTGAACGATAACGGTGATCGGGATAGTTGTCCATCATCCGACGATTTTTCTTCTGACGATGACTAAGGTACTATTTTTTTCCTATTTTCTTTGCTATTTTAATTTTTGCTATATGCTATATTATTTACTATATGCTATATTATTTGGAAGTTTACAATTATATTTCTCAATAAATTCATTATTGTCTGAACCTATTTTGATATTTTGCGTCCGCCACTGAATGCTCCAACTGAGCGCTTATACGTCACGACCACTTCCGAGAACTTAGTGCCTACTATTCTGAAACTTCAGTATATATGTCATTATCTCAATAATTTTAACATTCATTTAAATTTGTCTGAAGATGCTGCTTTGAAAGTACCGAAACACATGTTACATTATTACTAATTCTGGGGTTGAGAACATAAATTTTAAATCTATTTGTAGCTTTAATAGATTTATAAAAATTTTTGGTTGTTCATTTGCCTGTTTTAATTCTTTTTGTCTCTTTTATATTTTCTAGAAATACAGTGCATGGTGATGTCATAATTTCTGTTGCAAATTCTACAGGTAGGTTGACTGGTTTCAAATTCAAGAATTTAGTTTTCGCTCAATTTTTGCTCTTGATTTTAATAGAATGTTATAACAGTGAAGTAATTTTTACAGTTTGACAAAATACAAACATGTGCTTTGATTGCACTGCATTTAGCTTTGAAACAGTACAATGTTACAGATTAGGGTACAATAAAAAAAGCCAAAGCTTTTTCTTGTTGGTTTTCTTATAGTTGAACATTTTACAGTAACGCAAGGTGCACACCAGTACACAACAAATTCATAACAAATCTTTCAAAAGAAATATAAATGTGAGATAATCACATTAATATATCACATCAATAAATGACTGAAATAATACAACAACGGCCTGTTTTTTTCTATTCTATAGCGTGCCTTAAACGGTATTTTAATTTCAATACACACCTTTGTACCGCAGGGAATGCAGTGGTTTTTCCTGGGAGACGATTCATCGTCCTCTCTATTCTCATGACACGAACAGACACAAGCAATGTTCCCGTATTTGTCTTCGACGTCAGGAATAACGATCGATTCGTATATTTCTTCACCTGCAGGTCGAGCTGTGTCTTTTACTATATCTATGGTTTCATAGCTGTCTTCGTAATTTTCATCGGTTAACCTTAAATTCACCATTATTAACATTATAAAAATTATTCCATGCAACACTAATGTGAGATCCAAGCCATGTCGTCAATTTTTATCAAAATCTGTGCTCAAAAAGTTTAAAAAATTGAAAAACAAGATTACCATCATTTTTTATTAACCATCTTGTACCTAGGACATTTCGTATTATTACAATGATTTTTTTTTCTAAAAATAAAGAAAAGAAAAAATTATACTTTATCACGACCCTAGCACCCTTAAACTTTACTTGACTGGTTGGAACTTGGAACTCACGCACTGGCACTAATTAAATTTTGGACAAAAAAAAATACATACGTATCCGGTGGATGCTCCTTGGTGAAAATTCTCAGAAATAAATCACACAAGTAACTGTTGGCCCTCAACAGTGGCAACATCGCCTTTTTAATGTCGTTCTCAGATACACCATCACCTTTTTCGCCGAGCTCCCTGAGAGTTCTGTAGATCCTCTTAATGTGGCAAGGCTTGTCTTGAAAGTACAGATCGACCTTTTGTAAAAACAACGCCATATTTCTGGCCATGTAAAACGGCACCAATTTGCCGATGCTGTTGATCTGCATGTCGTTGAGAAAAAGCAGGAACTCTTCGGCCATGTCCTCGTACTTGGGCAAAAGAATTTCCGACACTCTGTTGTAAACGTCCAGGGCGTCTATTTTCGACTCATCGACGGCGGTGAGAATTTCCATGACCCTCTTATAATCTTCAGGGATCAAGGTTTGTTTCAGTTTGTTGTAATAACTTTTGGCAAATTCTGGAAAATTACAATCCTTAATATGAGTTTTTCTAATAAAAAAAATCATACCTTCGCTCTTTCTTTCAATGTCGGAAGGCTTCTCCGGGGTTACCATTCTTAAATTGCAAACAAATTCCCTGCGTAACTTGATCTTCTTCTTCTCAGCTCCGGAGGGTTCTTTTTTTGCGCTTTTAATCGTTGAGCTTGCTTTCATCAAAGCGTTAATGTCGTCAATGTTATCCTTATCCTAGTAGAATATCAAAAATATTAATAAATGAAATAAAATGAATGGTTCTACAATTTTGTAGTGCTAGTGCTGATTATTTTATACAGTGAGTCAACAAAAACATTGTAATGGAAAATTTGTTGGAACAACTCATTAAAATAACAATCTCGCTTTTTGTACGCAATTTTTACATAGCCTTTAAACAACAATTGAGAAATTAATACATGTTAGCAAAATTGACACCCTTGGGCCTCCAGCATGTTGGAAACAATTGATGCCAAGATATTTTTTATAATAAAATATGTAAAATACTGCAAGTAAAGTGTTTAAATTAAAAATAATAATACAGTCCACTCAATAATAAAATATTAGAGCCATTTGTAGATGAACCTAAAATCTATTCGTGAAAATTTGAACTTTCTTATTTGAAACACCCAGTATAATGTATAAATTACATTTTGATATGAAGCGTTGAGAACTTCGCTGGCTCACGAAGCCATAGATCGCGGGTTCGAAACTCACCTCGGCCCGCTTTACTTTTCGGATTCATTTTCGAATGTCTGTGAAAAGTAAAACAAGCGATCGAACGTTTAAAAGGAAAATATAATATAAAAGTGTGTGTGGCTAAAGAGTTCGCGCTCAAAGCCAATTTACCAGAGTGGAGCGACTATGTCTTACCTACACAGTTAAGACCGATGCTCCCTCTTTTCAAAAAAAAAAAAATAATAGTTGCCTAACCCACAAAAATTATTATTTGGTTCCTATAATATTTCCCATATCTCAAAATATATAAGTGAAAGATTGGCCTAAGCCTAATCCATCTCTGTTCATAGATGGAACCACAAGTCCTGTTTTAACTTTGTTTTGCGTTCTCTCAAATAAATGCTACACTAGCTAAAAGTGGCTTAGACCCTTAAACAAGGAAAATACTTATTTCCATACTGGTCACTTTACGCCAGTATAGTATTTATTTGAGAGAATACGAACTTCAAAGCAATCCTTGTGGCTCCATCTATGAACAACCTAGAAAATTAGGCTTAGACCAGTTCCTTTTTGACAAAACTGACAGTCTCGAGAATTAGAAAGGAAATGCTACAATCTCTCAATTCTCAGAACAGAGGGGGGGGGGGCAAAATATTAAAGTCAATTGGGTACATAAAATAAATCTGGCAGCATGTATAAGAGAAAGGAAATGCTACAATCTCTCAATTCTCAGAACAAAAGGGGGGGGGGGGGGGGGGCAAAATATTAAAGTCAATTTGGCACATAAAATAAATCTGGTACCCAAAACACCCCTCACATGCCCATTCCACTTTTTCCACTCACAGCAGTCACAGCGTTGCTGCATTAAATCAGGTCTTTGGTCAGGGTAGGTTTTTTTTCCTTTAAATGTCCCTAAAATAAAAATAAAAAACTACCCTGACCAAAGACCTGATTTAATGCAGCAACACTGTGACTGCTGTGAGCGACGCGACTGGAAAAAGTGGAATGGGCATGTGAGGGGTGTTTTGGAAGGCTAAACAACAGGATTACCCCTGATGCAATTACTATTATTGGACTTTTAATGTGGAAAAAAGGACTTAGAAGGCAATACCAAGTAACTAGGATCATTTCAAACGCAAAAATTGAGATTGGACTCACCTTATCCTTGGATTCTTGTCTACGTGAAGAGGTGCATGGTTCTTCATCGATATTGTCAACCGGCCCCGAAAGACCGTTGTTCTTCTCCAAACTATCAGCTCCATCAACGAAATCGGTCTTTCCGTGATCACGACTGCTTTTCCCAGCCAAAGATGAATCGACAACATCAGGAAGAGGCGACACATTTCTCCCGATGATCTCCTTCACGGGGGAGCACAGCAAACTTGGCATGCTGGGCAACATGTCTGAAATCCAAGCTTTGTCAAAGGAGACAAACTTTGCTTGGACGAATTCCCTCAAATCCTGGTAGACGGTGTTCACGAAAAACGCGACGAGTTTCTCCAGAGCAATTTCATTCTTAAAAATGGCAGCTAATTTCTGTTCCAGATCCGAGCAACAATAATTATTATTCTTGCTTTGTTTTGTCTTGGCTTGGGATGATGATGGTGGTGGTTTTGTTTGACTTGAGTTGTTTGGCCTCCTTCTGGCACGCTTTTTCGTCGAAATCGGCGGCAAGGGCTCTTTCGGCACGATCTGCTTGAATTTCTCGGATCCCGGAAAGATCGGCGAGATCTTCGCCGAATCCAAATTACAGTTAATCTCGCTCGGCTTGGGCGCTGTTGTTGACGCGTGATCTCCAACACTCTGCGAACGAAAATTACGTGCTCAAGAAAACACCTGACCGCTTCAAAGTTGCCCGTCCGAAAGGCAATATTGCTCAGATACGTAAATTAACTGAAGCTAATTAAAACACTTCCGACAAATTAACAAAATAAAATACACAAATTAAAATTATTACTCGATGCTACACCAGCAACCAACATTCACAATAATAAAATAAACAGAAACAACACAACAAACAATGAGTGCGAGTGAGAAACTAGCTGACAACTTGCGCTTCCATCTGACAGTCATGACAACAGTGGCTGCAACATTTTTTATTTAATAGCCTAACTGTAACTAGTGAAAGGCCAAATTTTAGAGTTACCTTGTCACTTGCGTCAATTGGATTATAGATTAGGTAAACTCTCAGGATAGGTACCGCGCATCATAATAAATGGTTTAAACAACATTTTCAGTAATTGTAGCCATAATAATAATGATGCCAGGAAGTGTGGTAACAAAATACACCAAATTATTAATCGCTGCCACAACAACAACCAACATACACAACAATATAAAATAAACAGAAACAGTTACTTTGTCACTCTTGTCAATATTTTGATCAATGTTGGATTATAGATTAGGTAAACTCTCAGGATAAGTATCGCGCGTCAAGTTCTTTATTGCGTCAGTTTAAGCCATACAGGTGTCCCGTAAGTACCTCCTAATCTCTCGGGAGCATACAGGGGAGGTTAAAAAAAACCTAGTCTGTCATAAAAAAAAATTTCCTAAAGTGTCCCCAAACGGAGATATGGAGCCCTAAAAGGGTGCCCCGCAATTTACTTTTTTGGCTCTAAGTTTTGAACCGACCTGTATAATTGGATGGAATTTAAACACTTTATAGAGGCCACAGAGAGCCATCAGACCATATTAAAGTCGATGTTTGACGTCGTCATGGAAGTCAGGAATGGATTTACCATCATACTCGTTGAGTCAAAATTTTGACAGGTGTCACTTTACAGAGCTAAAAACTATTTTTTTGGATAGTCCAATACTTCATCTTTAAAAAAGGTGCTCTTAATTTGTTTCGGTAAAACTGACGGTTTTCGAGATAAATCGGTTTTTAGGTATGCGAAACACTCAAAAGTTACTAATGCTAAACACAAACAGGTAAAAATCAGGTTCTTGTTGATAAACCTACCTACATAATGGATTGCTATCGACGAAACTTGATCAAAATTCGCATAAAAGTCGATTTATCTTGAGAACCGCTAGTTTTATCGAAATAAATTAAGAGTACCTTTTGTGAAGATGAATGACCAGCGTATTTAAAAAATAAGTTTTCAGCTCTGTAAAATGACACCTGTCAAAACTTTGACGCAATGAGTGTGGTGGTAAGTCCGTTCCTGACTTCCTTCAGGACGTCAAACATCCACTCTGATATGGCTTAATGAGTCTTTATGGCCTCTATAAAAAATTAAAATTTCATCAAATAATACAGGTCGGCTCAAAAGTTAGAGCCAAAAAAGTAAATCTTAGGGTCCCATTTTGGGGCTCTGTATCTCCGTTTAGGGACACTTTGAGAATGTTTTTTTTATGACAGACTAGGTTTTTTTGACCTCTCCTGTATGCTCCCGAGAGATTAGGAGGTACTTACCGGACACCCTGTATATCTAAATATATGGTTTAAGCAACATTTTCAATAATAATTATTGTAATAATTGTAACCAGTGGTGTCAGGAAACGTGGTGCCATCGTTTACAATTTTCTGGGTTTATAATTAATTTAATTATTTTGTGAATTGTTTGGTAAACTTTAGAAATGACTCTCCCAATAGGTTCAAAAGTTCCTATTATCATGAATCCACAAACACCGTTGCTGGAATACAGTATGTAAAAAAAAATTTTTTTTCCGTTTTTTTTTTGTACACATCTTATCGTTAATTTTATTTACTTTTTGAGCTAATTTTTTTCCATATGGCAGTAAAAGAAATAATAAAAAAATTTATTTCAAAAAGAAAATAAAATAAATAATGTTTTTATTCGTGACTTTCCCTTTACGTTTTTCATCATAAAATGCAGGTTTTCTTGAAAACGCTTCTTATTAACGCTTTTGACCAAGAGCACCTTTTTAATGTGCAAAATATTGGCAGCTTAAAGTGGACTTTAAAAAAGGGTCATTTTCCCAGTGTCTTAGAAATTAGGGGCAAAAAACTCAGCAACCCTCAAAGTAAATGAAAAAAAAAGCCATACAGGAAATGACATGAGTAGAGTTGGAAAGCTCACTTAGAAGATACTTGAATGATAATAATTATTGATGTGTAAAATAGTTAAAGAATTACTGACCTTTTTGTTCCTATTCGATTTATCATCAGGTTTGGCAGTGTGAGAATTCTGAGGATAGATGTGTTCGTCCCACGGATACGGCAAAGTCGAGCGTTCCCTTTTACAAGGCGGTAGCATCTTCAAATCCTCCAGCAGCACGACACTGTGATAAGTGAGCGGGGCGCGTTGGTGTTGAAAGTAATACTTAATAGGATTAGGATGTTTCGAGGCTTTACAGCGGTAAATGTGCGAGCGAATCTTCACGGTGGAATCCCCGTTTCCCCCCAAAACGAACTTGTGAATATAGTTCGATACGATCGTTAAATTGACTTTGTTCGTCTTGGAGTTGACCAAGTTTTCTTTATTTTGAGCCAAATACGGGATAAACTGCTCCAGTCCGAGAGCTATGAGGCTGTAAATAAAAATATCAACAATTAGTTTAGGATAATTAAATAAATACGATATGATTATTGTTTACCTAGTTTCGGACTTTGTGAGATTCTGTAAACCACTCGTAACTTTATCCGACATAAATGGCGTTTGTGGCAGGATATTCGTGTACATGAAAACCTCACTGTTTGATATCGTGTCTAAAATGAGGTTCGGAAATTTATACAGCGAAGTCTTTTTTTTCTTTCCATCGGACCTGTGTAATGTAAAAAATAAACAGACCATACATAAATAACAATAAATTATACATTTCTTGTAGTAGATAACTTACGATTCAATCATTGCTTGTTTGAAATGCCTGAAAATAATAACGTGATCTAATCAATTATGTACAATAACAGTAATCAAGAGGACTTACAATTTGGTCTCTTCAGCTTCTTTTTCTTTTAGGAAAAACTTCTGTTCCCAAGTTTCTATCAATTTTATGGCGGGATCCAAATTCGCAACGTGAAACAAGGATTCGATTTTTCCCTCGGCTAAATATTTAAAATTATACTAAAATATATTCGTATCATTTTTTAAAACGACTTGCACTATGATCATTGTTTTCCCTTACCAGGTATTCCCTGAACTCGGTCGCCATTTCGGCGAATTCTGGGTGTTCGTAAGATAATAAAAAATTCTGGGTACACATCTGAACGTGTTGCCTCAACTGTTGATTCAGCAGTTCCAACTGACCCGGGTAAAATAATATGTAACTGTCTTCCGGTTTTCCTTTCTGAGTCTAGAACAATCATACAAATATATAATAATCATAATATGTAATAGCAAATGTGAGAGGGAATACAAATAAAACTTCTAAAAACAAACGAAAAATTATGTTAATTGCTGTTTTTAAAAGTTTATGGGAAAAATTACAATTAAGCCATTATCAAGATGTAATTGGGAATACTGTCTGTTCAAGTTACTGAGACATCCAGGCTCACTTCTAGGGATGCAACGAATATTCGGCAACTATTCGGCGAACGTAATATTCGGCCATTTTGCCGAATATTCTATTCGGCCGAATATTTCTATTTGTCGCCGAATATCTTCGCCGAATATGTCTCAAGTTTTTATGAATAGAAATACCGAGAGAAATACCTACATATTTTTCAAGACATTTTAGGAAACTCCTAAATAATAATGGCTTGGATCTATTGTTATTGATCACAGTTAATCCCTTAACAATAGACTAGGTACCTATCTACCTGAATATTTTTATAGCTGAATAGGACTCTTTTTCAAGCATTGACGGAATATTTTACACTTTAATTACAGCATCTCCTAAGTACCTATAATTTAGCGGGTTTCGTATCTTGAAAAATACTAATTTATACCTACACAATAATATTCCTATATTATCATCAATTGGGTATTAATTTTAGGGACACTTCAGAGAAATTATGAAATAAAAATCAGAGATAACACAGAACCCAGACTTCATGATTGTATAAAAATTTAAAAGAATTCCTGTTTTCAAGTGGGTCCTTTCAATTTGTAAGCAAACCACTTATACAATGGTTAGGAGAAAGGCTAGTATATCGTAAAAGAAAAGGACAAAGTTCATATCTACCCATTTCACCAAAAGAGACAAACAACAATAATGGAAATATGGGATGACTTCATGAATCAGATTCCAGTGTTGACGGTAATAGGCTATAAATCAACAATAAATCACACTTCACCTTTTGAATTTTAGAAATTTCTTATTCATTCTTGAAATCTAACAAATTTAATAACATTGTTCCTCTTGTGTTTTATTCTAGGGGGGAAATTAATGAACTTATAGAAATTGCTTACACTTTACCTACTTGCTTGAAATTTCAATGACAGGAACAGTAACAAAAAAATTAAGTACCCAGGTACCTACTTCTAAGAATAATTGATTATTTACTGAAAATTGAATATTCCTCTGATACCCTGTTATTGTTTTGCCTAAACTCGAGCTTCAATATGAAAATAAAACAGTCAATAAAGTCAATAAAAATCACCCAACAATAGCGCTGAAACGGTTCGTTTCCGAGATTTTATTGTTTTATTAGGTACCTAAAATCCAACCTATAAAGCACATGAATGACTGAAAGATGCATGTAAAAAACTGGTTATGGACAAGTTGGACAACCCTCAAATAAAATAAAGAAAAAGATGCCTGTTAGAGCTGGCACTGTGGACTCACCAGGAATAAAAAATTTCACAAAACCATAATATTCGGCCGGCCGAATATTCGGATTCGGCCGAATACTAATGGCCGAATATTCGTATTCGGTATTCGGCAAAAATCGGTATTCGTTGCATCCCTACTCACTTCCATCTCAAACCTTACAGTTACCTCAGTCACGAGGAAAAATCAGAAAAGGAGAAATTATTCCCTCCTAAACTTACTGAATCCAGTTGGCTCTGAGATAAAACGTATTTATTATTCTCGATCTCGTTCTCTTTAGCAGCATACGCCTGAGAAATGTCCTTATGTAATCTGGGATAAAACATGTCCATCAATTCAGATAGCTCTGCCCTCAGTTCACTCATTTCTTTTCTGGATATTTTCACTCCTTTATCGGATCGTAGTTCCTCTTTATCGACTGGAAATGAAAACTGAGTTTAGAAACTTTTATACAGGATGTTGGAAAACTTGTGGAATTTTGTTTAGCTACTCTAGTAGTTTCCTAGCTTATAAATTTCTCTACGACAACTTCAACTTCAAATTTCCCGTGCACAAATCAAAATTATTATGAAATTTCAAAAGAAAACGACATTTTGAGACAAATGTTACAGGAACTGTGTGTTAAAATGGTGGTTAAATACTCATAAATTCATTTTCAAAACACATAAAAAATAGAGGTGAGAAAAAATTTACAACTGGCAACATTGGCACCGGAAAATTGGGAAAGTTGATTTTAGCAATAGTTTTTCTATGATTTTACACTCTCATTGTCTGTGGTTTTTGAATGACAGTTCTAATATTGTCACCACAATTTGACTTATTACTGTGGCATTAACTACAGACTGCAACATCAAAATATTATTGCACAAAATCTTCAATAAATTCATTGAATTATGTTTATAGTTTAATTATGTTTATAGTTTCATATTTGAAAAGTTTTAATAGCATGCAAGAAATTACATGTAGGTAAGTTTATTCAGAAAAAAATCATTTCTAATAATTATTACAGAATTGGACATTTGAACAAGCAACATATTGCAGCTGGAAATTGCAAAAGGGATGCGAAAGAGATTTCAGACTGTATTTCCCTTGCCTGAAAATTTAATGCAATATTGCCAAAAATTATTGCTATATCTTAAAAACAAATGAAGATGGAATTTTTTGTTTCGATTTTTTAAAATCCAACCTTTTGCTCGAAATATTTCCCCAATTCTTACTAAAAATAAAAAATTATTTTATTACCCAAATCGATGCTCTCGTCGGCCAAAATATTATACTCGGGATCGCCCTCGTCATCAGCCACTTCATCCAACGGTCTGTGGTAATCTTTCAAGAATTCGGCCCAAACGTCGTCGTCGCACTCTAAATCGTACATGTCGGTGGTGATGTCCGGAGGCACAAACGCCTCCTCGATCACTTCCAGAGGCGTATTGCTCAGACAAACTTTCGAACGCGTTCTCAGAGCAATGTTGGCATCTTCTTCTTTTCCTTTCTGTTCATCTTCTTTTTCCTGGTTTAAGGGCGGTGGAATTTTGAAAATTCCGTCATCGGTCAACTGAGTTTGTGAATTTTGAGATGAGAATGATGTGTCGAGGTTTTTTGTCGGAGTTGTAGGGGGAGCTGACGAAACTGACGGCGGGTCGGATTCGCTGTAGAAGTCGTCTTCGCTCTGAAAGCAACAGTCTATTTATTTATTTATAAGAGATAAGTCAGTTATCTAAACAGACACGAATTAGGTTAAGCTAGGATAAAGTTGATAGGTAAAATGGGATTATTTTGGTGGTGTTTGACTTACTTACCGGCACATATTCATCGTCTGACGAATCTTCTCGGAATTCTTTTTCAATGAAAGCTTGAACTTCAGCGGACGATTTTGTCTTGGTGTTAGCCTGAGCAACTGCTAACTGAATGGGCGACACTGTGACGAACAGTTCCCTAAAAATAAATTATTGACATTAGTCGAGTCCTACCGATCATTACCAATTTTGGTGTAATCCCGTTTATATTTACTTGGCCTTGGATCGAGTGATTTTCGGCTCGAACGGTGGCGTTTCGACTTCCTCTTCCGGATGCTCACATCGTTTGACATGTGCCAAGACATGTTCGTTGGTGATGACTTGTTTCAAAATATTCTTCACCTTGCAAGCTTTCAAGTTTGTTTTGGCAGCTTTTTCCTCGAAAATTCTCTCGAAGTTCTTGGACACTGTCTCGATTATTCTCTTTTCATTTTCGTCGATATCAATTTTCGCCCTCTTCCTTGGCGGGGTTTCTTGAAGATCGATTCGAAGTTCGTTTTCGTTATCCGAGTTATCGCAGTCTGAAATTACTTCTTGCGCGAAATTATCATCGTCCACTTTCTGGCTGTGAGTTCTAGCCATATTTATAGACGTTCACATTTTCAAAAATGGAAAGTAAATAAATTAAATAAACATTAAAAATGCTAAACAAATTTTAACAATATTTAATCATAAACCTGGAGGAAAAACAAACACAACTTATAAAGTTAGGTTATGTTTTTGTTTTTAGCATAGACCTAGAATATAATGGACGAACCTTTGAGACTAAAATTTGTTGCCAACCAAAGTTAGGCAACCATACATACAAGTAAGGGCAAAGCCACGAATTCAATTCAACAAAACAAATTCAAACAAACAATAATCAAAAATTCCGCATTCTTGGTGTTTTTTGAGTGATAGAACAATAATTAATGTTAATATTATTATCTGACATTAGTATAAATAAATAAATATTTATTATTGGCCTTGTATGGAAATTGTAGGTGTATAACAAATAGATCTGATTTTAATATCCATACTTACTGGTTAAAACTGTTAAAAGCATATTAATATTTACTTTAAATATCTTCTCTGTGGATTTAAAATTTAATATTAATAATGGTCCAGTCTTGTGCAGCTTATAATTGTGTAAATCGTGTATCAAAATTAACAGATATATATTTTCATAGGTAAGTGAAACATTTTATCTCTGTAATTGTAATAAATAGTTATTCTATTAGAATTACACCATATAAAAACAAATAATAAAGTCGTGTTATTATAATTTTTATGCATTCATTTTCTTATTCTTTAAAAATAACCATGTTCTTCCTATAAAATACCTATGTGTAATAAAAACAAAAAATTTGAATTTCGTATTATTTCTTCATATTATATTATTTAGTAGTTTTTGTTAAGGTAGGCAACCAACATTTCTTGTAAGGGCAAAAACTACTCTTACACTGGCAACAAACTTAGTACTGTAAAGCATTGACAACTATCAGTCCATTATATTCTAGGTCTATGGTTTTTAGCTTTCGCGTAGACATAAGAATTGTCCTTGCTATTGCTCCGATAGTCCGGGTAATAGTTTAGTCACTAAGTTCCAACCCATTTTATTTTCTTGAGACAAAACTTCTGTCTAATTAGTTACATTACTTACATTTACATGTTACATCTTCGTGTCTAATAAAAGTCACGTGAACAAGATCAACACAAAAATTCCACAAAAAATAACACGAACGCGACTGTGGATTTAGCAGCTTTACGGCTATCGGAGCAATAGACGCCGACAGTGATGACGTCAGTGGGCGGGGCGAACGGCCAGGGTTCCATACAAACAAACGTTGTTTACAGGTTTGACGTTTACAGGTTTGCCAGTTCTGATGGAAGTTGTCTCGTCAAACATCAAAGCTCTAATGAGGTCTCTCATTAGTAGAACTTCAAAAGTGCTATTAAATGTGCTATCAAAAATGTAATGGCATTTTATACCCTTAGGACAACAACTATACTTTTCCCAATGAGATAATCATCCTTCAATTCAATCTGTAAATTAAAAAAACAATTAACCCATTGCCACTACCTGTTGAATTTGCTAGCAGGATATTCTTACCTCAACGCTAGGTGGGTATTAGGTTTTGTTTTTCATGCTAGCGGGTACTGTTCCACGAATTATTTTAAGTTCCGCCTCTCATAAAACTGAGGATAAACTTGGAATTTTACGGGAACACCCAAATCAAACCACTCAATCAATAAATAAATACCGACAGACGTACTATAAACTATAACTAAAGTACCTAACTGAACTGCCTAATTTTAATGAAACTAAAATATTCAGTATTCATTCACTAATAGCATCATTGGCATCACTAATGGCTTCACTAATCACTTCGATGTCAATGGCAATTGGCGGTGGCGGGGGTGTCACGTCAAACTTCAGGAAAAAACACGACAACTGACAACAATGACCACGTGAAGGGTTTGTTTGTATGGAACCAGAACCGCTTAGCCCCGCCCTGTGACGTCACACTGTCGGCGTCTATAGCAAGCGCAAACATTCTAGCAGTGTTGCCACTGTTGCCAGGTCTCTCCCGAGTCGGGGCCTTAAACTCAAAATTAAAAAACTCAAATCAAGTCAAATAAAAGCAGTAAAAAAAAGGGAAGCAGTAATTCTGATCTAACAACTAACATAAAGAAAGGGCAAATAAACAATAATAATAAGAAATAAAAACGTCGATCCACTAGGTCAGTAGAGCAAGGATGGGCGTTTACATGTGAAGAATTATTCTTTACACTTTTCATGTAAAGAATACGTAAACAATGTAAAGAATACGTAAACAATTAAAGAATTCGTAAGCAATGGGTACGTTCACCTGACGTCAACTGTTGAATAGCAGCGCAAAACGGTTGAGTGTAAGTTGTTTCAACATGTTGGAAATAGTCTGAACGCATTGTTGACATCGAGAGATATGTGACATGTTTCTGGATACAATTCAAGTTCATAGAAGTAATTATTAGCATTTATTTGTCGCTAATTGTATCAGGAGCATTCTTACTTGCAACTTTTACTTCCCACTTGGCGCATGTCCGCAACATACACGTTGACTAGCTGTGCTGAGCGTGAAATATTTACGCTCACAAAACTACTCAACAGCTGAACAACGGTTGTAAGTGAGCGGTATGTCGGAACGCAAGCACTACCTCAACAACTCAACGGTTGACGTCAGGTGAACGTACCCATTGTAAAGAATTTCAACAATAGTGTCAGCTGTCGCTGTCACTGCTATCAGTGACGTCACTGCTGTGAAAAGTTTCAGTGCCAAATTTACACAAACTTAGGTTTATTGAGGTTTGAGCACAATATTGAGATGATAGTTTAGTTTAGTTTTATTAGTCGGTATCGCAGAGACTTACTACACTTTCACGTCTCTGAGTACCTACGCATAGGCAAAGCTAAGGAAGAAGAAGAGTAGTCTCGGAAGAAGTAGAAAGAGGTTGTAGTCAAGCCAACTGAACCCAACTATTATTTTATTATAAACTAGTAAATCGTTTTATTATTTAATTTATGAAATACTTTATTAAAAAAATGAGTGGACGTGGACGATCAGTTAGTACCTACGTGATAATAAATTTTTAAATCTAAGATTTCATAACCTTATTTCATATTTAAATTAATTGCTTACATTGTTTACTTTCTTTACGATCTTTTCATGGAAATGGACTGTGTAAACAATTGAATTGTTTACACGTAAAGAATTGATTTGTTTACAATTAATTGTTTACACGCCTATCCCTGGTCAGTAATCACTATTGCTGCTTCTTGTCACTTGTCAGTTGTCACCATAGAAACTAATTATACTAACCTCTATAAACTATACCCTGACCTGACCTGGCTCTATACTGTGACTATACTATTATAATGCAAAGTGCAAAGCAAAGTTGCATATTTTTGTCTGTCTGAGGAAGAGAAATTAATTAATTCGTTTAATTATTGAGTTTATTATTTTAAAAGTTTATTAAAATAAAAATAAAAATAAATAAAAATCATGACGGACGGTGAACCGGCAATAAAGAGGTACCGGCGCGG
Organism: Malachius bipustulatus; assembly: GCA_910589415.1. Taxonomy (NCBI): domain Eukaryota; kingdom Metazoa; phylum Arthropoda; class Insecta; order Coleoptera; family Melyridae; genus Malachius; species Malachius bipustulatus. The sequence continues at coordinate 18,046,946 of OU342632.1, forward strand.
AGAGGAAAAGAGCTCAGAAGAATCGGACGACGAAAGCTACGTGCCTTACGTGCCGCTGAAAATCAGAAAGCAGCAAAAACTACTGAAATTGGGACGTCTCGGACAAATAAAAGAAGCGGAACTAGCGAAAACGAAATCGTCCAGCGAGAATGAAACTAACGAGGACGACGAAGAGGAATCGTTATGGGGGAGAAAGAACAACATCTCCCTACTGGACCAGCACACCGAGCTGAAGAAATTAGCGGAAGCGAAGAAAGTGAGCGCGGTCGAGAGGCAATTGAAAAAAGAAGAGGAAATCCTCGAAATCGTGGCAGAGAAGAAGGCTCTTATGGGCGTATCCGAGTTGGCCAAAGGGATACAGTACAGCGATCCGATTAAGACCAGTTGGCGTCCGCCGAGGTACGTCTTGCAGATGCCCCAGTCCAGGCACGAGAAGATCAGGGAGGAGCTGAGGATACTGGTCGAGGGCGAGGAGATTCCGCCGCCCTTGAAATCGTTCAGGGAGATGAAGCTGCACGACGGAATACTGAAGGGACTCAAGGAGAAGTTCATCAAGAAACCCACTCCGATTCAGATACAAGGGATACCGACAGTATTATCGGGCAGAGACATGATTGGAATAGCGTTCACCGGTTCCGGGAAGACCCTGGTGTTCGTTCTGCCGTTGGTGATGTTCTGCATCGAACAGGAGATGCGGATGCCTTTCATCAAGGGCGAAGGACCGTACGGGCTGGTGATATGCCCGTCCCGGGAGCTCGCCAAACAGACTCACGACATCGTCCAGTACTTCTGCCAATGCCTCAGTCGGCACCAGATGCCCGAGCTGAGAACTTGCCTTTGCATCGGCGGTGTGCCCGTCTCCGAGGCGGTTGAAGTGATCAGAAAAGGGGTGCATATTATGGTGGCAACGCCCGGAAGACTGATGGACATGTTGGAGAAGAAAATCGTGAAATTATCCGTTTGTCGGTATTTGTGCATGGACGAAGCAGACCGGATGATCGATTTGGGCTTTGAAGAAGACGTGCGGACCATTTTTTCATATTTTAAGGGACAACGTCAGACGCTTCTGTTCTCAGCCACGATGCCCAAAAAGATCCAGAACTTTGCCAGGTCCGCTCTCGTGAAACCGGTCACAATAAACGTGGGCAGGGCGGGGGCGGCGTCCATGAACGTCGTCCAGGAAGTGGAGTACGTCAAGGCCGAGGCGAAGATCGTCTATTTATTGGAGTGCCTACAAAAAACTGCGCCACCGGTTCTGATTTTCGCCGAGAAAAAACAAGACGTGGACGCCATCCACGAGTACCTGCTGCTGAAGGGGGTGGAGGCGGTCGCCATTCACGGGGGCAAAGATCAGGAGGAGAGATCGAGATCGGTGGAGGCGTACAGGCGACGCGAGAAGGACGTTCTGGTGGCGACGGACGTCGCCAGCAAGGGACTGGACTTCCCAGACATCCAACACGTCATCAACTACGACATGCCCGACGATGTGGAGAACTACGTGCACAGGATCGGACGTACGGGACGCTCGGGCAACACGGGCTTGGCCACGACGTTCATCAACAAGGCCACCGAAGAGTCGGTCCTGCTCGATTTGAAGCACCTGCTGCTGGAGGCGAACCAACGGGTACCTCCCTTCCTGGCCGAGCTCTGCTCGGACAGCGAGAAATACCTTCACCTGGGAGATGAAAGAGGTTGCAGTTATTGCGGAGGTCTGGGTCACAGGATCACCGACTGTCCCAAGCTGGAAGCTCTTCAGAACAAGCAGGCCTCGAACATCGGCAGGAGGGACTATCTCTCCAACACTGCTGCCGACTATTGACTACGTTTTTTTTTTTTTTTTTTGAATAAAAAAAGTGGGCGTTCTTGCAGAACAAGGATCGTGACTTATGAGTTTCTTCGCTTTTGCCTGATCGAGAAAATAAACGAGCGCAAGAAACTTCTTCAGAATGAATTTTTTGATGGCGGTGACATATTTTGGCGTGTTTATCGATTTGAACTTCTTCAATAAGTGGGGGTTCTTGAAAAACCTATGCATCAGGAAGCTGGAAAGGCCCATTATATCAGAATTCGAATTGAGGTGTATCACTTCTTTGTAAATGGTTTCCAGACCGATCCTCAACCATATGGGATTGAAACTTAACAGCAAAGAGGTGATTTCGGACTGGAGACCCAAATCTAGATGAACGTTTCGGTCTTCTTTTTTTATTATTATTATTATTTTATTTTTATTTGCCCTTTCTTTATACAAGCCTATATTACAATACGTATTGCATGCCTCGATCGAGAACTGATTTCTTTGGTGTTTCTGCACGTCTCGACCCTCACTGTTCCCGGCGTTATGTTGACATGCTGTGTATTTTAAATTTTTACTGTTTGTCTTTATGTTTGTTTTTATAATTTCTGTAATGACGCTGTTGTACTGAGCAATGACTGTTGTAATTCAAGTACAATAAAGAAATTTGTAATTGTAATTGTTACATTGCAGTTTTATTACATAGCCTTACATTATTTCACTATTTAACCACAATTTACATAAAGAAAAAAAATCCTACTGGAGATTCGTGAGAATCCGTATCGTAGGAGGCAAAATACTTAAAGACTTAACTAAATAAAAGTCACATAAAGAAAAGAAAAATAAAATAGAAAACAGAATACATTTTTGGTAGAAATACAATTTGGATTGCAAAAAAAATACAATCATTGCTTGAGTTTTTTTTTTTGTATCATTAATTTCTGTGACTCTACAGCCAGTTCAATTTTCAATAAAACTGCCGCCATCTCAGGCGACAGAAATAAATTTCGTGCGGCCTTTCTCAGCGACGTTAACCTGGCATTGATGTACCGATTCGAAATTGTTTCTCGTGTCGGAGCTTCAGCCACGTCGGTTTTCTTGCACTGTTGCCAGATTTTTGCAACATCCACGGGATGACTCTCTGTGTTGGTCTCGAGTTCCATGGGCGGTGTTAAGAGTGCATTCAACCACTTTTTATAGATATATGGACAGAAGCAGTAATAAACGTTGAGAAAGGAAAGTCAGAGGACCAAAGAGAGAAAAATGATACTGTGAGAGTTTAGTTTATTATGTTTTATTAGTTGGATTTGGAATAATTTCTCATATTATTAATATAATAGCATATATCCCATTTCAGACGTTTTTGGATTCAAGTTGGCTGCTATATTTTTTCTTCAAGTTGGATACCCTGGACAGTCGATTTGAGCTAAAAAAGTTCAAATGACTTCCCACTTTACTCATATGCCATTAGGATTAATTTCTTACCTAATAAAAATATGTTTGACGTATGAAAACAATAATTCAATAATATACGATTGTTGTTATTTTTTGGTAAAAAATATTTAATTATTAGACGTTCAGTAACTTCATTCAAAAAGTTCTGTCAGATTTTCAGCATCTTATTTCAATCCTTTTAAAATTGAAAAGAACTTAAATCTCCTTTGAATACTACATTATTATATTATAATGCCAAAAGTAATTGAAATGTGTGGCACAGTGTCTACCGAAAAACAAAACAAAGAGATCGTTATTTACACAAGAACTCCAATCAACACCCAGCCCAAAAACGAGCTCTGTAATACAAACCCGCCCGGTGAATCGTGCTTCCCGAATTTGTGAGACTCAGTCCTACCTCGAAGAAGATGAGCTCTACACCATGCATGAATGCTTTGCTTCAGGATGACCACGCCGTGTGCTACGAAAAGACGAAAATTTTGTCTACTACGTCACACTATTGCATCCATGCATCTGACTCTATACTGTGCATATACTGTTTTATAATAAATTGAAATCCAGAAAATATAAAGGTGAAGTAACCAATAACCATACTTAAATTAAACCGATTGGATTCAGAAAATTTATAGTTCTACCCAAATATAATTTTTATTCATATATTTTAGGCAGCCTCAGTATCAAACGACAATAACGAGATAAGAACTTGTCATAACTCATCCTCAACCGAGTTAGCAAGACTTTCCTCAACTAGCAAAAAAATCCTCCAACTCCCTACAATAAATTGAAAATGAAGAAAAACTTATTGACAACCTACAAAGATCATGAGGCTCATTCCATCTACTTTCTTCAAAATTTGAATTAAATTAGTTGATAAAGGAATAAAGACTACCCCTACTTATTCTTCAAATGTTCTTGTGAAAATTAGGCATTTCAAGAGTCGGCGACATGACATATATCGTCACCCTAATTGTAAAACCACGCAACTGCAGTTATAGTAATTTCGCACCAGACACAAAAAACTGTCTAGTTTCCTTCATTTTCTTCGAAAACATTTTAATCTTATCTAAAGGTATTTTTTGGTATTGAAAATACATACTACTAAATATTTTCAAAAAAATTCAGTTATGAGAAAAATTAAGGGAGTTAGGTGGTTTTGCATTTTGTTTCGAACCTGTAGTACGGAGATACACAATAAAACTAATAACGATTATTTCATGAAAGTTTACTCCGAAAATACCAAAATAATTTATTTTTAATAAAAGAAAAATTACATAATTCTGGAATAAAATTTAAAATAAAACAACAACTTCTGATCTAGTATTCATCTAAAAAAAATACAAACGTAATAACTAATTTTATAAAATACATAACATCAAATAAACAGTCGACATCCCAAATGATGAAAAAATCATTTTCCTTATGTTATTACCTATTACAATGTGACAACTTAAGAGAGAATTCACTTCGTTAGATTAAAGATGAGGGATAGAGTCATAGAATGAATGATAATCCGGTTCTAGTGACTTTTTTAAGAGCTGCAAGTGGTCAAATTTTATCTTCTTAATCTTCAGTCTGTCGCAGTATAATTGAGGTAACTGATTAAATGGAACCGGTATGATAGCTTTGTTTTTTCTCACAGGCAATTCAGTCCAATTATCAGTAAATCGTAGTTTGTAGTAAATTTTACCATTTGGGTTATATTGCAAGGCACGCAAGTCAGTCACAACTGTGTCACCTGTAGTTCTCCCTGGGCGTATAGAATTGTAAGCTTGGACTTGCTGAAAATTTTTGAAAAAAGAGTGATCCAAGTATTTAACTTTGTAAGGTCTAGGCCTTTTACGTGCTGCTAGGCATACGCTTACGTAATCGGCAGGCACGTTAATTTTTTTATTCTTAAGCTGACGTTCAATGCAGGAGTGCATAGAGTCAGCCTCCATTTGTGTATGGCCCTTTTCTAAGTACTTTTGTTCAATCGTAAGATTATTCAGGACCGCAATATTGAGTAATGCGTTGGCTAAAACAGCGTTCCTGTTTTGGTAGGTACAACCATCACTGTATAAAGTCAAAGTACTGTTTTCGACAGATAGTGGCAATAATTCACAAGAAATGAAATCTGACAAAATTGAGGAGAATTCTTGGGCTGTAAGTGCTCCTTCGCTCTCATTCCAAAGGTAACACATACCATCTTTAGTTTGTAAGTTATACAGTGTAAAATTATGCACTGTAAGTTTTGTTTTGTAATACAAACTGGAGACATTGGACATTGGGGATAGAAGGACGGATTGTAAATCCATTGTATAAACATTGCTTTTATTCTCCTTGTCTTGCTGCTTCTCTATTCTAGCTTCCTCTTTTCTGGTTTGATGTAAGTGGAATTGAGCTTCACTCAGGTTTTTAGTTCGATAGGCTACACAGACGTCGCACTCATCTTTTTTCGGACGATACAAGCTGAGATTTCTCTTCTCGAATGTATGTGAAAATGTGGCAATAGAAAGAGGTTTCTCAGTTTTTGTCCTACACCAGTCATTCACATAAAAATTGTACAGTTCACTCTTTGACTTCCAAATCGGCTCTGTGTAAAGTTTTGTTGAACTGGCTCTACAATAATGAGATTCCATTACTGGTAAATTTGAAAAAAAATCCTCCAATGATTTGATTCGGGAAAGGAATGGTTTCTGTCGCTTTTTATATTTGTTTTTTGCATTTAGCATCGCTTGACCCTCTAAGTTCGAGTTATCATCATCAGTTTCCTCAACTTGCATACTCTCATCATTCAAATTTACTGCACATCGTTCACTTTTCTTCCAGTTTAAGGACGTCCACTGACCTATACCCAAAGTAGCATGAAACATTTTTTTGCACACCCTAATTCTTTCATCACCTTTCTTCAAATAATACTCGATACTGTATTTTCTTTTGGATGTGTCTTGTTCCTTTCTATCTCTTGGCCTCTTAGTTGAGTTCATAGTCATTAACATGTTGCTGTAGATTTTCTTCTCTTTCCATGACAGTCCCCAAAATTGTTGGAATATTCCTTCTCTGTCTGTGTCACTAATCAATCCGCAATTAATTTTTGACGGTTTCTTTGACATATCACACTTGCATCTAGTCTTCAGAGTTCTACTTACTTTTTGGATACAATATTGCCATTTATCATTAATTTTTTTTCTGCCTTTATACGATAAACCCTTTTCTCTGTTTGTTTTCTGCTTTCGATAGTGCCAAAAACTCTCATTCACTTCATGTCGCTTAACTCTTTTTCTTTTATTTTTAGTTGTCAGATTATCTGACTCCTTTTTTGTACTGCTATTATCTTCTGAGTCACTATAAGCCACAAGACTAACATTATTATGTTGCACTTCTATAGCTTGTACCTCTTTAGTTAGTACAGAATCAACTGGATTGTTTGTTTCACCAAAAGAAGATTTTTCCGAAGCGGTATCATTATCTGAAGATATCATTTCACCACTTTCAAAGTTTTCCAGTGTGAAATCTGGATCGTCAAGTTTATCAGCAATAGAAAAATCTGCATCTTCATTACTTTCATTTTCTATGGATGTATCAATAGCTGTAAAATTTGAAATTTGATTGCTTGAATTCCCCACACAATACAATAATTCGCTTGGTTGAGTATTGACTGGGAAATATGATTTTTCATTGTTTGAATTTTCGATAATATAATGAGTTGATTCGTCAAAGTCTTGAGATGCTGCAAGTTCTGCGCCTTCATCATTATCCGTAAAACATGAAACATATTGACTAGAACGTGAATCAAGACATTTGGGGGTTTCATTTAATAAAAAATGTTGGTTATTGTCTGTCTGATCGGACAAATAAAGATCGTTGCTAGCCAATAAAATGGGGGTATCCCAAGAAATAGAAGGTGGGTCAAAATTATTGAAACTTATTTCTGGTGATGACTGGCAAGTATTTTTTGAAGCGTCCGGGTGTGACTCCAAAGCCAGTTGTAAAATTCTCTTTGATCGAGACATCCTGAAATAAAACAACCAATAAAAAAGAATGGTACTGACATTCTCGATTAATGATTAATGTAATCTTCCTTCAAATTTCTTTTTCTTCAGAAAAACGTAAACCGGCTATTGTTAAAAAAAAAAAGATAAAAGATACAAGATGCATGAAAAACTTTCAACTCCGGCTTTCAGCACCGAAATAATAAGTAAGCAAACCTTCTAACTCCATGTATTTTAGACTTTCAAAAAAGAACTATTATGGAAAATGGAATAATATAAAATATTGTTTAAAAAGGTAACCCTTACCTTCTGAAATGATAACCACAGCTTTTTATAATTGAAATCGACAAAGGTTATACAGTAGAGGATAATTTCCATACACCGGCACAATTCGCGCACACGCCACCTGCCTTTAACCTAACTGCAGATGGAGTTGCATGTTCTACTCTTTACAACTGAGGTGTCTGTGGAGATAAACAGTTTACTTATACAGTAATGCTAAATTACTAGAATTTCCCTGGAGTTGGAGCAATTTCATACTACTAGGCTACGGAATTGTCTACCAGATGGTGCCAAAATCTTATTTTTGATAAAAATGGGAGTTGGAAGGTTTTACAGTTAAGGTGACGATATGATATATGTTCCTGAATTTCACCACATGACGCGAGAGAGAAGTCCAGCACTTTAAGTTATTTAAGACAATAGAGAACAAATCAAAGATCATAAATGTAAATGTGATTGAGTTTTTTATTATATTATTAGGTATTAAATAACTTTTATTTTGAGTGCGGCGGTTTAGGTCACTGACTATCGCCCGTATTCACAAACGATAATTTCCTAAATAATTACGTAATCAATTATACCCATCTCACTCTAACGCATAAAAACTGCATATCTCCATCCCATTTATTTAATTATTTTCCAGATATTACAAGACAGAAACGCTTTGTGAATACGGGCCTATAATTATTGAGCCGTTGACGCTGCCACCGTCTGGATTCAATAAATCCCAGCTCGGCATGGTTATTTCTCGGTAATTTAACTATGTATTTATAAATTTAAAATTTGTGTCTGGCCAAATTTGCTAGTTCTGAGAGCCAAATTACTAGATTGGAATGACTAGGTCTTATCTACACGGTTAAGACCAATGCTCCCTCTTAAAAAAAACTTTGATATTGGAAAATTGAAGTCAGTTGAAAAAATTTGTTGAAATAGCCTTTTATAAATTTCCAGGGCATAATCTTTATCTTCGAATCTAAACCAACTCAATAAAATTTGAGAGTAAAATCAAGAAGTATCGCGCGAGCAAAAAAATCCGAAATAATATTATGTAGATTTTTATAAATAATGTTGCAACCGATAGCCTTTAATTACTTCTCTAGATAACATTTTTTAATTTTCTAGTTGAATATTTCTTGTTCAATAACTATAAAAGCAGAAGTGTAGAACTGTAGAAGTGTAGAAATAATATAGCTTACCTTATAATATATGAATCTTATTTTAACCGTTAAACAAGAAATTTTAATGACAATGAACATAACTTGTATTTTTATCTTTTATTACGAAACTTAAAACAAACAATAAATTATGATAATTTTTATATTTCGTATTTTTTTGGATAAAAATTAAGAAAACATATTTAAAGGAATCGTTATAATAATTTCACATATAGTTGAAAAAAATCGATCAAGAAATAAATCCTCCTTGTCTGATTTTATACAAAAATAAATATTTCCCCGAATATTAGTATAAGTACCTACTTTAGATAATATATTCCTGTTTTGGCAACGCAGCGTAGGTGAAATTTAAAACAAAGTCAAATTTGATTAGAAACATCCACAACCTTAAAAAATTTAGCTTGTCAAAGGTAGTTCAAAACTCAGCTTTTGGAAAGGTACCAACATAATTCGAATTTTCCATAGCCAACTCTGAATTCAAAAACGTCTGAAATGGGATATAGTTTTAATATTTAGGGATCAGAGAGCTCGAAGGTAGGTTTTGTTGTAATTTTGTGAAAATAAACATTTGTCAAGTCATAAATTAGACGATCTGTTCTAAAATATTTAAAATTTGGATTCAGGTTAAAAAGAGTAAGATTTTTTTATCTGAACCCACCTGGGAAGAGAGTGCCCTCATAAATTAATTCAACAAAATTTGTTTATGGTATAAAATTTTTTAATAAAAGTAGAGAGAAAAACTTTATTAAATAAAGTGGACTGCCCATTTAACTTGGGTTGCATTAATACACAGCATAACGATCAATCAAAAAAAATGACATAAATATTAAAAATTGTAACATAAATAATAATTATTAAAGAACATTAATTTTAGGAATAAATGTGTTTGTTTATGATTCTGATAGAATCTATTAAAATTTGTTCAGAAATTTCGTTAATTATTTCTGAGTTCAGGTTAAAGCGATTGAAGAATTCAATTACACTTTTACCGATTGTACCACGACTACCAAACCAAAGGCCGATGACTTCCCATTTGCGCATGCCAAAACTTGGTGAATATTTGCTCTGGTAAAAATTAAAACATTTTTCATAAATATTCTTTTTTTCTAATTGAATTTTATCATCTTGATGACAGTCATTACTTTCAAAACGAATTGTAGGGTCGATAATAAAGGCAGAGTCTGTTTTTGGATCAAATGCAATAATATCACTGAAGCGATTAAGACCATCAGTGTCTACGGCGTGTACTTCTTCATAGCATACAAATTTTTTCTCTTTTAAAACTTCAGTAATTCGGTGTTTAACATTATGATGGCGGTTAATGATTAGGCTGTTGTTCGCTTTACAGTTTCCAATTACATGGGAGGGTATTTCTCTCTGCTGTTCGTTGCATCGTCGGCAGAGGTTGGAACTGTGATTTGAACCAGGGACACCATTCAAATTTGCGTAATTAATGTTGAGTTTGATAGCTGAAGTCCAGTCGGATGTTGATAATTTGCTTTTTGTAAAAATAAATTTATTCGTTTTTGTATAAGTTTGAAAATGTTTGACTCCTATTCCTTGATATGAGCATTTGTTCCATTCTTCAAAAGCTAATAATCTAAGTTTGGTTCGAATTTCTTTGGTGGATTTGCCTTCGATTGTTAATGATTGAAGGCAGTCTAACTGCTCCTTTTTAAAATCACATACAGAATGTAAAAGATTGTCGTTAATAAGATCTAGTTTCTTTGCTATTGCAAAAGGTTGTAATTTGACTTCCCATTTTGCTCTCATTAAAGCTAGTCCTCGAAGATTACGTGAAGCATAAAACATATTACTATTTGTGTTGCTCGGAAGTCCAATAATTTCTTTAACTGTTCTTCGAATCATAACGTCTAAACCATCAGTAACATATGAAGGGATTTTGTTGATCGGAGCAGATTGTATAGGATAGATTAATGTTGGAAATATATATTGATTAATTATGTTAATTTTCTGATCTGGTTTTAATAGGGGAGAACTTGACAGCTTTTGTAAATTTGTTTGAAGACATTCAATTATGTTATCATCGAATATTAGTTCACTTTCAAAACTGCATCCTAAATAGCGTATTCGTTCATTTTGCTTCAGACTTCTTATTATATGTCCATTTGATAGTTTAAGAGGAATATCTGTAAGTTTACCAGAAGAAATATTAATAGCATGACTTTTAATAAAATAAGAGAAAGGGGAAAAAGGAATACAATAACAATTGGGGAATTGTTATGAAAAATTGGGTTCACTAGTGATTTCAAGTTTGGATTTGATTTGAAGATTGTAACAAATAAAAATTATTAGTATTTAATAATTAAAAATGTCAAAAATAAATTTTTGGATTGTTTAAAAAATCAGGAGAGGAAATGAAAAAAGTGAATGAATGGGTAAAAATGTTTACAACAGGAATTAATTAATGAGATTGAAATTGAGAAGAGCGTCTGTCAGAAAAAGGTAAAAAAGGTGAAAATAATTATTTGGAAGTACAAAAGAGACGAAGAACAAAGAGATAGCAACGAGAACGTAAAGAAATCAGAAGGGGATAAATTGTAAAGAAAACCAACTTGAAAAGAACTAAAAGAAGTGAAAGAAACATAGAAGATATCAAGAAAATTTGGAACTTAAAAATTATATTTAAAAAGGAAGCGGAGAAGCAGAAAAATAATTTTGGAGAACTTGTGAGAGACATGTATAAGAAAGTTTGACAATTGTAAAGAAGAAGAAGAGAAGCAGCGAGAGACGAAGAGAGTGAAAGAGAGAATTTGAAGATCAGAAAAAAGTGAAGCGAAGCAGCGAGAGACAAAGAGTGAAAGAGAGAATCAAAAGACTAGAAAAATAAATTTCTACGGAGACGGAGAAACAGCAAGAGAGAGAGATAGAAATAGAAGACTAAACAGAGTAAAAAGGGATTTTGTAAGATTTTGATATTATAATTAGTTTTAAATTATAGAGTGTAGTTTTAACAAATTTTAGAAATCATAGAGAGCTCGAGGAAGATTTTTTTTGTAATTTTGTATAAATAAATATTCTGTCAAGTCATAATAGTCCTCCATCAATACTTACCTGTTACTATAGGATCTTCTGAACAAAAAATGCATCCAGCCCCAGCAGACAGTTATGATTGTAGAAAATATACGACGGAGCTCAGAATTTCAGTATTCCTGAAAGTTGGTCAGGTAGGTTTTATTACATCTTGATGAATCTCATTTTTAGGGATCAGTATGGGATGGGTACTTAAGATCACACTGCCGTTCGTGTATCTACCAAGACGCTTTTTCTAAGTAACTATACGTTAGATATCGAAATAAAAATTATACCTAATACTAAGTCTATAGCTTCGTGATCTTATAAACCCGTAATTATGTTTTTAATACCCACTGAAAGAGGATTCCTTGAATTCTATTCGTGCTATTATTTTGTTTCATTTTTCAAACTTCGCTTTTTCCACTTGATACCTACGCCTGTGACCAAATATGCCAAAAATATGACATCCAGCTGTTCAAACATAACCGTGTTAAGTAAACGACAATCGACAACGAGTGAATGCGCTACCCTAGTAAGCGTTAGTGTCGGTAGTGCAGGTTTCCTAGATATTGATAGATGTTCCAGCTATGTTCCGTGGTTCCAGTCCAGCCGTCGAGATAAAGCAGGCAAAATCATTTTGAGATCTCACTTGTCACGGTCAGACTGACAGACAGACTGTCAGTACAAATTCTCATCTCCATCTCACTTCCACTTCAGCTTGGTCAGCAAGCCAGCTTTTGCATTGCAGTTCAATTTCAATTTTCAATTCAATTTGCAATTATTACTATTATAATGCTGACGTGAACATTAATAATTTTTCTTATAATTTTAAATTTTGAAAATTAACTACTGCCACTATAATACCTTCCCAAAAGCCAATTTCATAGGATATTATTAGTTGTATGTGAGTATCTTATTATATGTTTAATTTTATAATGTAAACTAAAATTCCATTTTACGCCCATTTTACCATTAACATGATACATAGGTACATAAAATCATAATGTTTTCTTAGTAGAATGAAGCTGTGTAATATGATCTATGAGATTCATCAATTAGAATGATTGTAATGAAGGGATATTAATAATATTACAAGAGCATTTTTCATTTTCCTAAATAGGTAGGTAGATGGGGGAGGCGATGACCTTTTCCCAGGTGTCGTGTCACTCACTTATTCTCTAAAATGTGTAGGTATGTGTGAAGGTCTTTGGTCTTTGTTCTTTGTAGTTTAACAACCTCAAAAATTACAAGGACAAGGTTAGTCAGTCGTCTTTGGCAAACATCTTACAGCTAAATGATGCTAAAACTAACCAAAACAAAATGTTCACTATCTATTTTACCGTTTCCCTTATGTTAATCTAATAGAAATATATTTGAATGTTTAATAATAATTGTTTTGTTAAAAATGATTACAGGTAATGATCACAGATAAACAAAGAACATAATAATAAATGTACTGTGTACTCTCTGTACACTGAGAGTTGTCCGTTGTCATGCCACACTGATTCTGACTAAACAATTTCATTTAATTCGATTTGAATCGTACACTTATTTCTAAGTCGAACCAGATGTGGTATCGCAGTTCGTGTCAGTGGCGTGTGTTGAGGAATAATGAATATCCTACAAAAAATATATTATTTCGACAAGTTATTGACGAAGTAGTGCCTTGCAACTTTTTGATAACAAATATTATATAATGCAAGTAAATAAGAATCATAATAATTATTGTTATCATCATGATAGAAATATCATGTCACCTACCTGCTGGTTGCCGTTTAAAAGAAAGAATAACACCTCCGTTTTCTTATTTGCAAGTAAAATATTCCAGCAATTTAACCACAAGACCACGTACTAGGCAGTTCAATCGTTTCCCAGGCAAAACAAGGAAATAGATTTTTAGGCATTCGTGAAATTAAGTTACTCATAGTTTATCACACCGTACAATATAACACAGGTAATTCTGCTAATTTCGTATTAAAAACGTTTCAAATCACAACACAAACCTTTATTAGTATATTTACCGTGACACTGACACTACTGATAGTAGCGACGACAATCTGATCGTAATATCGTATCAATCTAATGCCCGTATTCACAAACGATAATTTCCTAAATAATTACGTAATCAATTATCCCTATCTCATTCTATTGCAAAAAAACTGCATATCTCCATCTCACTCATTTAATTAATTACGTAATTATTTAGGAAATTATCGTTTGTGAATACGGGCATAAGCGTATCAAGACGCGAGTCGATACTTCCGTCTCACTCTCGCTCATCTTTTTAGAATTGCTGACGATTCAAACGTATTTCTGACAATACGTCCCATTTTAACTCGATTGACTATGCAATGCAATAGAAGGAGTAAGAAACAAAACGAGATGATGTATCCTTAGTTATCACAACAGACAACTCTCAGTGTACAGACTTTACTGTTATTATTGTGATAAAATCTTAGACAATGGAAGAGAGGGACCGCATAATATGCTGGGCTGACTTATGTTAGGGAACCATGACATAATATATGCCAAAAAATTGACATTAACTTAACCTTAAAACATACAATTTGTATTCCTTAAAAACTGGAGTAAATGCTAGCCTTTCATGAAAGAAAGGAACCTTGCAGTTTTTAAAGGCAAATTGACTCATTCTGATAAAATGTATCCATAGGCGCAAGGAAAAGTAATGAACGGATTTTGAGATGCACAGGGTGTCAAGTTTAAGTGGCAGTACATGGTGATCTTGGAAACGGTAAAAAATACAGGGTGGGTTAAATTAGAGAAAGGCTGCACAATTTTATGCTTATTAAGAATCTAGAACAAAATTTTGGGCAACTTTGGTCGTTGCTGAAATATCCTGAAAAATAACGAAAAATGCAGAATTATTGAAAATTATTAGATAATTTTTTGTAGTTTAACATAAATGTCATCAAAAGCTTCAATTTGACATTACAAAAATTTTCAAAGCCAACTACATCCTTTCTACCAAATAGTGAAATGGTTTCTTTTACAAAAAATGGCCAACATTTTTTATATGTTACATGTACCTAACACAAGTACGTTTTTGTCATTTGTTGAAATCGTTTAAAATTTCATCAAGTGGCTAAATTTATTACACGTTTCATGCAGGCGTTGCAGCAAAGTAGACCTGCAGTTAGTAGCAATACAAAATCCACTTGACCTAATAATTTGTCGAAACAAATGATTTAACAAGAGTCTCGCAATGACCATGACCTGTATCTCGACCCAGACTACCTAATAACAATTAATTTAACAGCAAACTAGCAATGACCACGACATTACCATTAATTTATTGCTTTTCTCCACTTCGTATATTAATTTTTTATATAATGAGAAACAGTCGAGCACTTATTATGGTCCTTGTTGTATCTGCTTTACTAATAATTGTAGTCCTGTAAATGGGTGTACCTGTTGGGCTAATAAAGATTATAATTATTGTTAGATTGCTGTTAAGTTGATTGTTATTAGATGGTGTCAATGTGGGTAGAGAAATAGATCATGGTCATTGTTAAATTGTTGTTAAATTAACAACATTAATAGGTGAAGAGGATTTTATATAATTGAAAGCAAGTTGGCTTTGCAGCATTACATGAAACAACTTTGATGTGATTTTAAACGATTTTGTATCTATCAAAAATTACTGGTATTTTTTTTTTAAGTTACTAGTTTTTTTACGGTCTTTACTCTTGGTAAAAGCCATGAAATCGCCTATTGCGTTGCACTCTGTTACGCTGCATTTGATTTGAAATCCCTGCTGTATTAAAATTTATTATAATGTGAAATATTTGTTTTCATACTGCCATTGTTGACATATTTGCCAATAAGTGCTTTATATCATCTGTCATTTAAATTTTCACTATTTGAGAGTTGAGACTGAAATTTAAATAAGCAATCTCTCGATTTTACAGTTGTTTCCTGATAGTTCGGGAACCAATTGAGATGACTCAAATCTGGTTTTGTAGTGTAATTCGGGATTCAATCGGGCAACTTTTTCAAATTTAACCTAAACTGTAACAGCTTATCGTTTGCGAGATCCCATTGGTGTTGAGGTCTAAGGTGTATGTCAAATAAATGTTACTAAATAAAAATCATGTCTGGCTGTAAATTTGCCCGAGGGGAGATAACTCTCCAGATAGTAATTTATGTTTATGAATTTTTGTATTGCATACGATGACATTAAAAATAAAAACACTCTAAGAGCTTAAATCTCAAAACCTCCCAGAGAGAGTTGCAATTTTCATTTGTTTATAACTCATAACCTACTTAATTTAAACTTCAACTGCAACAAGCTCTCTTATTGAATTTTCGCTGATAATAATAAAATGTGACAATATACAGAGTGTCCCAATGAAAATAAGAAATTCTATAATAGTGCTTAGTGGTTACCATATTTTTTTATATCATTATAATAATTAGTTACAGTATTTTAGAGTAATTTTTAATACCTACTATAATTTGTTTCAGCAGTTTTCTTCGAAACTTCAGTGAAAATGAAGCATATGGAATTGATTTTCGTTGCACTATGTTTCTTGGTGGCCCTCTCTCATTGCGAAGAGAAAAAGGGTCCAAAAGTTACAGATAAGGTGTGGTTCGATATTACTATTGGTGATGAAGCGGCCGGTCGTGTTGTGATCGGTCTGTTCGGCAAGACCGTTCCTAAGACGGCCAGGAATTTCAAAGAACTAGCCGAGAAACCTGCAGGTGAAGGCTACAAAGGCAGCAAATTCCACAGGGTAATCAAAGATTTCATGATTCAAGGAGGAGACTTCACTAAAGGAGACGGAACTGGAGGTAATATAGCAAGATTACATTTTTATCATAACATAATACGTTTAGAATGTTTAGATGAATCAAACTAATTATTATTGATTAGTCCTAGAAAGGGGTGGTTTTCGGGTATCCTGGCCATGGCAAATTAGTTCCGCTTTCATTTTGTTACAAGGTTTTCTTATTAGAATGGTTATACGGACTATATAGAATGATAAGGGAGATTGCAGGGGGGAAATACCGATTGTTTCAATAAATGTTAGCTTACTTATCAAGAGTCGGATTCTTGGAATTATAAATTCTTATTATACAGGGTGAGTCAGGTTTTTATAACAGGACTTTACCAGTTGATAGAAGACTTTTTAAGGAATAAAAGTAACCCTTAATCAAGCTTGAATTTTTTCATCTTTGAGTACCCTAATTTTTTTTTTAATTTTTCCAGGTCGCAGCATTTACGGAGACCGATTTGAAGATGAAAACTTCAAACTGAAGCATTACGGAGCAGGCTGGCTCTCAATGGCTAATGCCGGTAAAGACACCAACGGCTCACAGTTCTTCATCACCACCAAGCCGACCTCCTGGTTGGACGGTAGACACGTTGTTTTTGGTAAAGTTCTCAGTGGAATGGACGTTATCAGGAAAATCGAGAACATCAAAACTGACGGTAGAGACAAGCCAGCAAGTGATGTTGTAATTGCCGACTGTGGGTCCGAAACAGTCGAAGAACCGTTCAGTGTTTCAAAAACAGATGCCACTGAATAAAATGTCTTTAATTTGTGTTATGCAGTGTGATTCTCTTAGGTAGGGAATTTGAATAATAATGTTCATATTTAGGAATTTTGTGAAACATGATTCGCATTGAAATTTCCTTAGTAGCAATTAGTAGCATAGTCATTTTAAATGGAGAGATATGCCCAAAAATCTAGTTACTTTCTAGATTTTCTTTATTTTAATCCATATTTTCGATAAATTAACTTGATCTTGTCTAACTTGCTTTACAATTTGTCACCAAGTACTTTTGTAAACGTGTCACTGACATTTAACATTCAGAAGTCGGTGGTTTTTAATCTTTTAACAAATGCTGAAGAAAATAATATAGCATGGGATTTAGGCTTTTGAATTTTTCAAACTTGTAATTGAATGGTAAATATTTGTAAATGCAGACTATTTTGTGGTTTTGATTAATGCACTTTCACTATAATGCTACTTTTATCAAAGAAATCCCCAGTTTTAACAAACTTTTTGAATGACACTGTATATATTTTTAAGGTAACATTTCCACTTTTATAATATATTGCCATTTTGTATGTTGCCAAGCAATTATCTTAATAAATTTTTCTATGATTTATTCAATTATTCTTATTCCATTCTTCCACCATCTTATGATGGGTGACGAATGATTACATTTTGGATAAGATGGTATAGTCCAATAAAGTCTAAAAAGTCATACGTATCGATTAAGAATACACCTCCATTTGATAGTTCGATTTATTTTGTTTCATATACGTGGTTTTTATAATAACGGTCCAGTTTGTCTAAACACTCCATCCCGCATAAATAAGTATACGTCAACATTGGTTTTGAATGAGAATTAAATGCACAACACAGAGGATAGAATGTCATTACGTGAATAAATTTTATGTAGTTGTCAGTGGCTCTCAAACTGACGTAAGCGGTTCAATTCATATTTGAATGATTTCCTTCAATAATTTACGCTCGTTCACAACTTGACAATTAACTGTTTGACATTTTCTGGTGAAATTAAAAATATTAATTCGGACGGTTAGTGTAACGTCACATCTGACTTTTTAAAGTTAATCCTACTATACTCTTCTTGTGTTGCTGTGACTGAGAGGGGGTTTATTCACTTCTCGACAGGTGACATTTTAGTACTCCTAATGAATGGAAAATGATGTAGATAGGTACTGTTATGGTATTCCCTTTCCCCCTTTCTTATTTATTATTAATTTTATTTAAAAAAAATTATACCATACACAAAATTTTTGAATTATTTTAGAGAGCACTCTCTCTCCCAGTTGGGCTCAGTTGAAAAAATGTTGCTCTTAATTTAACTTGAATGAAAATTTAAAATTTTACAGAATAAATCGCCCAATTAATGACTTGTAACTTGACAAAATGTTTATTTAAAAAAATTACAAAATCTACCTCGAGCTCTCTTATTTTTAAAATTTGTTATACTACGCTAGAAAAATTTAACTAAGTACATTGCCAAAATCTTACAATATTCTTTTTTTCCTCAAAAACCTTTCTCTAGTCCCTCTGCTTCTCTTCTCTTCACTCTTTCTCTCACAGCACTTCTACCAAATTCTATTCCTAGTCCTCCGACACTGTTGCTCGTTATTCCTTGGCCTTTCCAAAATAAAACTTCTCTCTTTTTCTTTACTACTTCTCTTCCCTTTACAAATAAATCTTCCTTTCTGTTACTTATCTTTTGTCTGCTTTCAAATTTTCTCCTCTATTTCCTTTTGATAAACTCTCTTCTTTAATAATTTATTCCTCTCTAATCCTTTTTCTCTTTGCTATCACTTTGTTCTTCTCTTTTGTGCTTCCAAATAGTTATTTTCACTTTTTTCTCACAATTACTCTTAAAATTCCAATGTAATTAATTTTTTTCTCGTTATCAACATCCTTCCCCTTCATTTTTTTCTTTTTATTTTAAACAATCCAAAACAATTTCTATTTGACATATCTAATTTCTAATTATTGATACTTTTTATTTGTTAAAAGTCATAAATTTAATTGTCATAATATTCAAATTAGATCCAAACTTGAAATCGCCATTTATCTTCAACTAAACTTAATTTTTCATAACAGTACACACTGTTAAGAAGAGCATTGAAAAAAGCATTTGTATTTAAAAATCATGTAGTTTATTGATAATAATAAGACTAAAAAAAATTGTGCGGAATAGACAATGATTTCTGATATCAACAATGGCTCGAGAAAAATATTTCTTTCTAATCCTTTATAAGAAAAATATACCTCCAGCTTTACGCTTCACAATTTTGGCACATAATTTCTGCTGTGAATTTTCAGGTATGCCAATAAGTGCCAATAACAATTATTACACAAAAGGCTTTCCTTCTGCTGGGACTATGGACAAAAAGTCTTCCTCTTGTGAGCCCAAGTACCCCTCTAGAGTCATCATTTTCCACCACTTTCACAGAGAATGAGTAAAGTTTAGACCATCTCCGAATTATTTGCAGGTTGTCTGAAATCGAATATACAGGGTTATTCACGGTATACGCCACGGAAGTTTATGGCCGTGTCTCTGGATTTTAGGATCTGTTTATTTTTGGAGTGGATAGAGACCCGGCAGTGGTACGTTTTAAAATTATATTCACAATGTACAGGGTGTCCCAAAAGCATGAAACATATCAAAGTTATGTTTTTTTAAATGCAATGCTCCTATGTTATTGCATTTTTAGATTGTCTGAGAAGAAAAAATAAGATTGGTTTTCACAGTTGGTGTTTAAATTCAGAAGTTTTTAAGTTATAAACAAGTGAAAATCGTCATTTTTCATATTCAAGGCCCTGTACAACGAAAACGCTTCAAGATAGAGAAAAACGGCTTACATGTCCCTATTTTAACTTTTCATGTACTATCCTATCCTATGGTATAGAAACATTTGTACTTTCTTTGATTTTTTTTATTTGTCGACGCGTGAAGAAATCTCAGAATTTTTCAAATTTTTTATCACCCTGTATAAACATTTCATCTACATCATTGGCTAGTACATGAAAAGTTAAAATAGGGACATGTAAGCCGTTTTTCTCTATCTTAAGCCGTATTCCATGTACAGGGCCTTGAACTTGAAAAATGACGATTTTCACTTGTTTATAACTCGCAAACTTCTGGATTTAAACACTAACTGTAAAAGCCAATCTTCTTTTTTCTTCCCAGGCAATCTAAAAATGCAATAACATAGGAGCATTCCATTTAAAAAAACATAACTTTGATATGTTTCATGCTTTTGGGACACCCTGTACATTGTCAATATAATTTTAAAACGTACCTCTGCCGGGTCTCTATCTACTCCAAAAATAAACAGATCCTAAAATCCAGAGACACGGCCATAAACTTCCGTGGCGTATACCGTGAATAACCCTGTATATGATACAGGATTATTTATATGGGTTGAATGGAATTGTAATCTAATATTTGCACAATTTTATGCTTATTAAGAATCTGAAATAAAATTTAGGTCAAGTCGTTTCTGAAATAATGCTGAAAAATAAAAATTTCTTCTTTAGCCATATCTTTTTTATTGTTGAAGATAAATTTATTTTTTGTAGGTTGACATAAGTTCTGAAGATCTATCCATGTTGACATTTAAAAAATGTTCAAAGCCGACTAGATCCCAGATTTCTCATAAGCAACTTTTGTTTTTCTTATAGTCGCCATATTGTTTTTGCGTGTCTTTCGGTGTGTAACGAAAATTAAATAAACCAAAAATCTTTTCTGATACCCCCAATACGGTACCATGAAATTTGCAGTAAGGAGAACCTGCACCACTATCACTGAAGACATAGTTGGATAGTATTTATCAGTATGGCGGCGAGTAAGGTTGTGTTGCCGGACGCTGCTTGTGGTAAATGCAAAAAGCACGTTGTAAATGGTTTTAAATGTGATAAGTGCGATAATGTTTTCCATCCAAGTTGTGCAAAGTACTCTAATAGTGTGAGATTTGTGTCCGATTTGGTGATTATATGCTGCGAAGATCTGGAGGAGTCTGAACACAGTGCACCCTTCTATGAGGCTGTTGAAGAACTAGCTACCCAGTCGGGTGGTAGGATTGATACTAGGATCTTCAACTACATTTTAAGATCCAAGGACATCATAATAAGTGAATTACGAGAGAAGATTGTTATGTTAACTAGTGAAATTAAAGTACTTAAGGATTCAAATAAATTCGCTAATGTACAAAATCAGAAGATAAAAACACAAGTTAAACGAAGAAATGCCAGCTCAAATCGGTCTCAAGGTCGATCGGTCGGTAACGATGATTTCGTTTTATCGAGAAATGATAAGCCAGTATCACCTGGGAAAGTAAATAAACAGAGATCATATGGTTCTGACTGTTCTGCAGGTAAGCTTGAATATGCGGGTGCTGGTGGTTCTTCTTCCTCGGTCTTTGACGGCTCTACAGCTGTGAGCGCTGGTTCCCTTCCTAATTTAGTTGACAAAGCTCCCCAATCAAGTGACTGGTCTACGGTTAATCGACGTAAAAAGCGCAAAGTTATTGTTGGTGACGCGGGCTCTGAGATATGTGGCTCTATAAAATCCGCGCCTCGATTCAAAGATGCACATGTTTATAGAATACACAAGGAAACTACTGTGGAAGACATGATTATGTTCTTGAAGGTCGATTTTCCCGAGATTAGATGCACATCTCTAACATCTAAGCATCCAGACGATTATGCATCCTTCAAGGTATCAGTCTATGATGAAAACTTTGGAAAAATAATATCTTCCGAGCGCTGGCCTACAGGTACGTGTATAAGGAGGTTTTTTCAAATGAAGCCTCGTCCAACGACACTAAAATAAGTGGAGACAGGTCTCTTTCGTTGTTATGTGCAAATGTACAGTCGATTCGAAATATAGTGGACGAAGTCGATATACTACTTGATCAACATAGGAATAGATTTTTAGTTCTCTGTATTGTGGAACACTGGCTAACTGACAGCGAAATGGTCAGTTTGTCCTTAAACAACTATGCTGTTGCATCGCATTTTTCACGCTGTGTTCAAAAGTGTGGTGGCTCTATGATCTGTGTGCATAATGATGTAAGGGCTATGGTTGCGGATCCTTTGAACTGTTCATCGAGATCACTGGAAGGAGACTGTGAAGTTTGTTCAATTTTTATATCTCACATAAATGTGTATGTTATATCAGTCTATCGTCCACCTACAGGTGATTTTAATGTGTTTTTTGATATTATGTCTGGAATATTTGGTTCGTTAGATTTTATGAAACATTATGTGATTGTCTGTGGCAATTTTAATGTAAGATTTGGTAATGACGATGCAAAGGCTACATACCTTTGCGATTTTATGACTGGCTATGGCCTAAAAAAGCACGTTGACTTCCCCACACGTGGAGATAATTGTCTAGACAACGCCTTCAGTAATTTCAACGAAGGGTCAGTTTTTGCAGATCCTGTTAAAACGGGATTCTCAGACCACAGGGGCTTTCAAATTCAGTTTTCAACTAATGAACACCATACTGCTACTGTCGATAGAAAAATTATTCGACCGATTACTCCCGTTGGGAAATGTCAACTGTATAGATTTTTAGAGTGCATTGATTGGAATTATATATGTTCAGCGGATGAAGGCGTGAATTATAAGTTCAGCGAGTTTATTCGAGCCATATCTGCTGGCTGTGCAGAGTATTTTCCTAGTAAGACCGTACTGATTCATAAACGTAACAATAGACTCAGATGGTTCAATAGCGATCTGAGAAGGTTGAGAAATTTGATCTTGTTATTCGATGATCTGTTTAAGCAAACCGGTTTGGGATGTCATCTGGCTACCAAAAATAAGCTAAGGGGACATTACAGACAGGCTATAAAAAATGCAAAATTAGCTGCTAATGATAACTTTCTCAGATCAGCTCGGAATCCAGTAAAATCATCCTGGCAGATTATAAATGAGGGTCGAACACGTAGAAACAGTAACTGTGACAAAAGCTATGTCTTATCTCCTAGTAATTTCAATTCATATTTTGCCAGCATTGCGGATAAAATTGCGAATGAATTACCCAATTCGAATGTTGATCCTATAACAATGATGTGTGAATCCAGTAAATGTATTCCTTCAAATGCGGAATACTTTAAATTTGATGAGGTGTCTTGTATTGTAGTTAGAGATACTATTGATAGCCTTAAGTCAGGTAATGTGATGGATGTGGATGGTCTCAGTGTTAACATCATAAAATATATTAAAGATATAATTATCTTGCCTCTTACGAAATTAATTAATCAAAGCATCAGAGAGGGCGTTTTTCCTAATGTCTTGAAGAGGGCTGTGGTCATCCCAATTCATAAAAAAGGGTCAACCGACGACCCCGGAAATTTTAGACCTATCGCAATTCTTTCCGTTTTTTCCAAGATATTAGAACGAATTTTGAAACATCAATTGACAAAATATTTCGAACTATCAAATTATTTCACGAGTAGTCAGTTCGGTTTTCGCAGGGGTCGCGGCACAGTTAATGCTGTGATTGAGATGATAGATCACATTCTGAATAATTTCGAGAACGGAAAATTTACACACGTTAATTTTCTTGATTTGAGCAAAGCGTTCGATTGCGTTGATCACGTTACTCTGATACGTAAGCTGTATCTGTATAATCTGCACCCAGTTAGCATAAGACTTCTTACATCGTTCCTGACCCAGAGGGAGCAGACAGTAAGGTTGAATAATCAGAATTCTCCATTTCTACCTGTCAACAGGGGTGTGCCTCAAGGTTCAGTCTTGGGACCACTATTATTCCTGATTTTTATAAACGACCTTCCTGAATACATGAATGCGTCTTCTTCTTCGTCCTCTGCCTCTGTTCTCTTTGCTGACGATACAACGATTTTGAACTCTGACCATGATTTGGATGCCACTATTAGAGATGGAGTTAGAGCTGTCGAGTCTGTAAATTGTTGGTTCATTTCTAATGGACTCCAGCTCAATGTTGATAAGTCAGCATCTATGCTCTTTACAACGCGTCCTACAAACTCTGCGAATCTGGAGGACTACTGTAATCAAGTTAAATATCTAGGTTTACACATCGATAATAAGCTGAGATTTAGGACTCATGGAGAGATGGTGTGCAAGAGGTTATGCTCGGCCATATTCGTCCTTCGCAATTTGAAAGCCACAGTGTCTACACCCACACTACTGATGGCTTTTCATGCTCTGTTTCAGTCCCATCTGAACTATGCACTCATAGTTTGGGGCCACCTCAATATTCGGCATCACATCTTTGGATTGCAGCGGAGGGCGGTCAGGATTGTTGCTGGGTTGGGATACAGGGATGACTGCAGGCCTTCTTTCACAGAACTGAAGATATTGACCCTGCCTTCAATGTTTATATATCAGTGTTTGTGTTATGTACGCAAAAATCCTCACTGTTTCCATGATAACGCAGCCCATCCATATGCCACTAGATTTAAGCATGATTTAGGAATAGAAAGACATCGACTTGCATCATCTGTCACTGGTGCAAGATTTTATGGCATAAAGTTCTTCAACAAACTATCTGAAGACTGTAAGGATCTTCAGATTTCAATATTTGCCAACAGACTAAAATTATATTTAATTTCTAAAGCTTGTTACAGTATAGATGAATACCTGGAACAGCGGCATGTCGATTTCTGAACGGTTATAAATTTTTTGTCATGGAAACATTAACGTAGTTAGGTGGTTATGTATATGGACGCGTGTAAGAATATTGTACATTCAAGACACTAAATAAACTATTCTATTCTATTCTATTCTATTCTATTCTATTCTAACACGTAACACGTTCCTTTGATGATATAGGTACTGATAATACTTTAATGTTAAATCTAGAGGATAGTACTGTAGTAGTAGCTGGTAGGATAAGAAATAAATATGGAATTATATTTCATATATTAACAATATTTAATAACAATTGACAATAAAAAAATATTATAAATAAAGCAAAATAAGTAACTACCCACTTTACAAATTTATTTCAGAAAGTGATACGAAAAAAATAGTACATTGAGCACAAAAACAAGAAATAAACGATACAATATCAATAAAAAAAACTAGGATTTTAAAGGTTTCAATATCAGAGACCTTCTGTTTTTCGTTCATTTATTCAGTGAAAACAAAATCTAGTACATAAAATCAAAGTAACAACAAACAACATAAAAACTTGTGTATTTTCTGAATATTTATTAAGTTTATAACAAAACTAAGCACTCTTGGTGTAAAGTAATCAAGGGGGGCCAATATTTGTAGTGGTAAGTATCTATAGTTTTACACAGTCGACCGATCCTCTTGAAATTACCTTTAAATCACTATAATCCTCTCAATTTAGGAGGTAGTCATGATGGATTACCCTTTTGTGAATAATCATGTATGACATGACATGAGCTATAACATACACTAAATGATGATAAAATAGAAAAAAATAAATGCCCTTTCGATATTTAATAGAAAAATAGATGTAGATTTAAGTGTTCCGTAATTTATAAGCAGCAAGACCAACCACCAAAGCCATCACACCTGCTCCAATACTTCCCCAGATGTAACGCTAAAAATATCAGAATGTATAGGTAATTTACAAATTAATACAATAAAGTCTTGCATGATTATGTTTTGTTCTATTCTCTTTTGTTATTTAATTACTTCTCCAATAAAAAGATACCCACCCACCTACCAAAAATGTCAAGCTGAGAAAAAATTCAAACATAAAACTTTTCTGTTTAGTAAGAATTGACTACAAAATTTTAAATAAAAAATAAGGACCCCTCAGAATCCCTATGGAAATTTGCGGTCAAATTTTGGGGATCCATAGTATTTAATTAGTAGATCAGAAGTCTCCATGGGCATAAGAATGCCAATGGAAATGAAGAAAATTGTTTATTTTCTCTCATTACAGTAACTGAGATTCCTTGCATTCACGAATATATTAGTAGTTGTGTAACAACCACCCCCCTACCCCCGTTGATCGTCTAGAAAAATCGGCCAGGACCCACCTCGTCGTGTCGTTTCTTCTTGTAGCCACCCTAGGTTCTCGGATAGGGTATGCGAAAGCTCAGGAGTCAAGAAATACCTGTGTGATCAAAATTTATTACCTTAAAAAAAAAGTAAAAAATGAAATGGTATCACCTTTCATCGATTTTCAAACTCGATATCAGTTCATTCTTTACAATGAATCTTAAATTACCTTAATTAATTTCTTATTTGCTAATTTTACATCTATTTATTCAGACCTTCCGATGCTGTTCCTGCAGCTGGTTTGAAAAGGACCTGCTTGAGTCATCTCAATCATCTTACTCTCTGTTTGCCGTTGGCTTTTGTGTGTTTGAGGGTTGTCGTAAAAATTCCTGACCTGACAATGAATTGAATGGTTTGGTGATTTCACTTTCGTCGGGTGTTTGGTTCTACTATTGGGGCTTTCGGTGTTGCGAGATTGGGCAAGTTTTACTTCAATTTCCAGCTTGTGGTTTGACTGTTTCTCTGTTTTCTGATTTGACTAAGTCATCAATTTGCAGGTAAGCTTTACCAAGAGAAATTACCAGAACCTACAAGAGACGAAGGCAGCATCCCACTGACCTTCTCCCTCAGGCCACTCTGTTCAAGTGAACATCGGTTTTACGCGACTTACGCAATAATAAAAACACTGAAGGCACTCTCGCATTCGCGCAACTGCTGAAAGAAAATACCTTGATCTCTTTGGATCTGAGTTTACCGTAAAAGGCTATGCTCTGACATTACGGAACTCTGTTTGTTTCATTTTTTGTTTGTTTTGGTTTTATTCCTTCATTTGTTCTTATTAATGTTATAAGTATGCTACTCCAACTTTTGATGTAAACCTCGATTTGTTTGACTGTTGTTGTTTTGCGTTTCTGAGAGGTTTTAGTTGTCAAAGTTCGAAATGAGGTACAAATTGATACTTAACAAACAAACTAGAAATGAAGTTAAACTTCCCTGGGTTAGTGAGGTGACCTGTCTTTTGTTTCTGTTTCTGTTTCTGTTTGTTTTGGCCTTTTGTTTGTTTTTGAGACGTCTCAATTTGTTTTCTGATTGTTTTTGACCTAACTCTTTGAATGTTTGCAATGACTGAAATGATTTCAAGCATACCTGTTCTTTTTGATTTGAGAGAGGGAGAAATTTGGCTACCCTGTCGATGAATCGTGAATGACTGTGCCGTCGGAACCGCTTAGGAAGATCTGTTATTATGTTACAAATAAATACAATTTTGCAAGTTTTACTTTTACTTACTACGCTTCTGAAATAAAAAGAATTAATTAGCATTTCTAACTAAGGGATTTTTATCGGTGTGAATAAATAAATACGATACAACTGTACGCTTCTGAAATAAAATGAATTAATTATAATTTCTTTACATACGCTTCTGAAATAAAAGGAATAATTATAATTTCTAAATAAGGGGGTTTTATCAGAGCGAATAAATAAATACGATACCCTTGTTTATAAAAACCTGTTGAAGCTTCCTTGGCGATGTCTTCAGCGATGCTGGTGCTAGGAATAAAGTAAGCGGCTTATTTTGCAATCGACAGGCAGATGACAAACCGGGGGAGACTCGATTCCCTATCCCTATACAACGGCGGTAGGATAATTTTAGATGAGTAAAACAAAATCAGTGGGGAGTGTATTCTCAACCCACCGGTGCCAAGTAAAACAAATTAAACAACAAGAAGAGCGGAGAGTGTGTTCTCAATCCACCCGAGTCAAATTAAATAAACAAATCAAACAACAACAGCGGAGAGTGTATTCTCAATCCACCAAAATCAAATTAAATAAACAAATCAAACCAAAGAGTGGAGAGTGTATTCTCAATCCACCAAAAATAAAATAAATAAACAAATTAACAAGACAAGTGGAGAGTGTATTCTCAATCCACCAAACTCACCAAAGTATTAGAAGAATCGAAAGGAAGTGATCTACAGAAGTGATGAAAATCAAGCGTGTAGTCTGTCTGCCGTGGGTCTGCCTCGAATCGAGCCAGCGCTGGTGTTTTATACTCACACAACCCTTTGTATCTCTATCCGTCTTTCTTCAATTCCACTGACCGTTTCTCGCGCTACCCTTTCATGTATCACGCCTTCAGTGCGTGGTGATGGTGAAGATTCCCGCGTAGCTTTTAACCGTCGTGTAGGTGAAAGTCCAATCCATTGTAGCGGCGGATGAAATAATAAAGGATTCTGGAATTCTCGCTTGCAAATGATTTTTCCTAATCAATGCCGGCTTCTCCTTAAGTTTCACTGATGAGGATTATTTTGAAGAAAAAAATGCTTGCCCCGGGGGTGGTATGTTACAGTTGCTAACAATTCAATGTTAAGAAGTGTAAAAATTCCTTTTCTAAGTTAATGGAATGTGTTATTTTGCAGAAAAAAATGACTATCAAGATTACCTACAATTTTTCTTGTTGTTCAATGTCAAGTCTATTATTGTCATCATAAAATCATTTGTCTCTTAAACAATTAGTAGAGGAGATAATATTTATCAAACAAATCAAAGGATCTAAGGGTGGAGTGCTAGAACGCTAATTATTAAAGATTTGTCAGATAATTATTAATTTTAAATTGCAAATTTTGAAAATAGGGTGAATACTTTGAATGGTCTTTAATTTTTTACCAGTAATTAACTCTTCTAAAAGGGGGTAGAGTTTATTTCCAGCAATATCAGACCAACATTTTGACAATACAGGGCATTTTAAAATCAGTAATTATCTGGCAGATCTGTAATTAACGTTTTAGCACTCCACCGTCAGTTAGGTATCGTCATACTGTCATGAGATAAAATAATTCCATCTTCTGATGTGACCGTTATCATAATTTTTTATCTTTCTGCATCAGCATTAGCAGAAGTTATTTCAACAATTTTTATTCTCAAATTAACCTGGAGAACTTATCTGCACAAAACTGAATTTTCATGTTGAGTCCCTATGACCCACTTACAAGTTTATAGTCTGTACAATATTTATTCAGTAAAATTTTATTCCATATTTTCCTATTTTGTTAGAAAAACATGACCATGCAAATAACAGCATAAGCATCATGGGAATGCCTACCGGTCTCAATAATATTGAACCTGGTCTCATATTATCTGACTGAAATAAGAACCAACAAAAATTATTACAGAGCCTGATTATACAATTTTGTCCTGGTTACCTCATTACCCATGACACTTATTATTACAGTACCATTTATAAAATTTAATGAAAATCAAACGACACGAAATCAAATTCGAGTTATTCAGAAAATCCACTCACTTTTCCCTGAACTTGTTTGCCTTTAGTTTCCTTAACAGAGCTATTGATCATTTTTCTTGCCAACTCCCTCTCCCGTTTCTTATGCGTCTCGATAATGGCCGTAATCTGCCTTTTTTCCTTCTGAATATCTTTGTCATCTGGCGCAACATCCAAAGCTTTCTTAATCCACTTATAAGCATTTTCCATGTCTAATTTAGCTTTGTAAACCTGCAAAATTATCATTATTCAAAATGTTCATCAAAAAAATAAATAAACGAACACTGGCTTTCCTGTAGAGCGCTTTTATATTCCTAGGTTGGAACCGTAAGACTTTCTCCAAAGAGATGAGGGACTCCTCGTACATTTGCAATTTAATTTGTGCAGCAGCCAGATTATTGTACACGTTAATTCGTTCCTCCATGAAAGCTTGCATTTCCGAATTTGGAATGTCCTCCTTTGAAGATTCGTCTCCGGCATTTATGTATTGCAAAGCTCTACGGTAACACTCTACTGCCAACAGGTATTCTCCCCGAGAATAATACCAATTTCCCCTGTTCCGTTTTGCATTCCTAAGAATTTTTTTTATATATTTACAAATTTTAGATTTATATGTATTTTTTTAAAGAAAACACCTACCCCTTTAGTCTTCTATCATTGAATGATTGTTTTTCGGGGTCATCTTCATCAGCTACAGATATTAGTTCAACTTCAAAAGTTAAATCTACATCTCCGGGAATGCTAGGTTTCAATCCTAAACTTCCGTACGCTAATCGAGGTTTTATGATTAGTTTACATTTCTCATTTATGTTCATCAATCCAACAGCTACGTCTAGACCTTGAACAATCTGCAAAAAAATATACAAATAGTGTACTTGACGCCTTTGTGAAAAATTTGTTATAGGAGCGACACGACCAGAATTGCCCCATGAAGGATGAATGTACATAGTACATAAGCCTTCAACAAGTAATGTTCGATATCTTTAACCGTTAACAATGTTATACAGGGTTTGAAAAAATGAATGACAAGTTACTTAGCATTAAAAAAGAAGAAAATATCTGCTTTCATTTTGTTCTAGCTACTCTATAGTTTCCTAGCTTATAAAAATTTCCCTCAGATAACAGAAAATTTTAATCTACGGTGCACAAATCAATATTATAATGAAATTTAAATATAAGACATTTTAAGACAAAAATAGTTCTTAAGCTATTCTCAAAACACTAAAAAAAAAGAGGTTGGGAAAAAATTTACAACTGGCAACATCGGCTCCATTTTAGTTTTTGAGTGACAGTTTTAATTCTAATATTGTCACCACAATTTGACTTATTAGCAGTGCTGCCAACCCTACCCAAAATTTCGGTAGATCTTTTCTTTATTTATATTTTCTTAGTAAAATCTGGACCCATCTGTAGACTCGAGTCAGGGGAGCCCCCCTGTATAGACTCAGTCAGGGGAACCCCCCTTATCAGTCAGGGGGATAGCTGTCCTGTAAACCTACCTCGAAATCACCCAATCGGAATTCAAAATTGTCTTTTCTTTCAACCTCCTCTCCATTTTCGAGCGTTACGACGTAACTTATAGTGCACATTTGGTATCTTTCCGGTCTACTATCAGCTTTACCTTCCACCAGCACTTTCTTCATTATACTTCCACTACCTAACAGATCTACCCATTCCGGCTCTGAATCTTCAGGGGGTTTTGCAACATTTTCCGGATCGTTATTGCTTTTTTCTTCCGTTGTATTTGAATCAAGTTTATCGTTTCGTGTCATTGCAGCCGTTGGTTCCATTATTTCTTGATCGTTTGAGAAGTCCTGTTTCGTTTCCTCGTTTAAATCGTGTTTCTTATCAATATTTTTTTCACTCTTTGTATCACCTGCCACATTTTTTAACTGTTCCTTCTCTACCAAAATGTTAGTTTGAGAATTCTCAAGGCTGCCTACAATATCTTCGGCATCGTCAATTTCTACAGACGATTTTTCTGTTAGTGTACCATTTATGTTAGTGGACATTTCGTTCGTTCAAATTAACTTCCTCGAAAACTGAAAACTGAACTGAAATCTTAAATCAAAAATAATAAAGCAGGACAGTCACAGCACATACATACACAAGTTACATTTACATTACACACAATACAAGTTCAAGTTTTCGTAATTATTAGGTTGGAAATTGCAATTTGCAATCTATCAAGAATTCATAATAAATAATGTGTCAATTGTCAATAATTGTAAAATAGTAAAGTGACTGGTGACAGTGTGGACTGGTGAAGTGATTGACTGAAGTGTCGTGACTTTTATGAACGCACCCACGCGGTGCGTTCATAAATTTCACTCTGCATACGTTCTATGGCCTGTGTGATTAATGGTTGCGTTTAAAGCGGTCAGCTGCTGAGTTTTGACAGCAAAATCGCTGTTTTAACAGCCGATGTGTAGTTATTGAACGCGCGATCCACCTATACACGGTACTTACAGTACGTCAATAGACTGTGACTGCGCAGGCTGCGTTCCGAGCTTATCGTTCCTCTGACGTCACGCGGTGCAAGACTACACATTAGATTGCTCATATCTTTTTATTGCAAAAAATAAACAAATTCTTTTTTGTAGGTTTACATGTAAGTTGTCAACAGCTGTCGAATCAAAATGACAGAGACCACAATGCGCATGTCGAGGGATGAATAATCGCCTTGTTGAGGCAAGCGTTTCTTCAACACTGTGAGTGCACTCCAAGCATCGTCATTGACAATTTATAAACGATGCGAGATTTTACACATCGAGCGAACTTATGAACGCCTCCAGAGGGTAATTCTTCACAATTCACACAGGGAACCTGTATTACCGCTTAGTAAAACGGTAATGCAGGTTCCCTAATTCACACAGAAACGTATGCAGAGTGAATTCCCCCCGGTCTTCAAACATCAGCGAATCAGCGATTCATCACCCGACATGCGCAGTGTGGTTTCTGAGGTTTTGATTCAACTTTCTGTCATATACCATATACCTAATATTAAAATCTATGCTGAATTCTGTGCATGATAATAGTAAATTATTGTAAAACTATTTAATATAAAAAGGTGTGAATCTTTTATGAATCCTTACACTTTTCAATGATTATTTTCATCTTTTTTCTCGTTCCAATTTCGATCGTTCATAAAATTAAACATTCTGACGAGTGACGACACATCCAATATGTATTAGGGAACCTGTATTACCGACACTGACGCTTATTAAGTAAGCGTCAGTATCGGTAATACAGGTACCTACCCTAATATGTGTAGTATCATAAGCATAACATAGCGCATCGCTCTGGTTTTTAGTCACACAAACGTCCATTCTATTTATGAACGCACCCCACGAGTGCGTTCACAATAACACATTCTGTGAGTGATAAGAATATTAGTATTTTCGTCAAGTCGACGCAATGCAATGCAATGACGTCAATAGGATCTGGTCGGCGCGTGAAATTTGAATTTTGTATTGACTTGTGCGTGGAAGGATTCCCATTTTGAAGGTTTTCTGCAAGTGTTTATTAAATTGTACCTGTTTTGGTTTGGGTTCACTTATTTAAATTAAAGACGGCCTGTTTATTTAAATCAACTATTCTTTTATTTATCAAATATTATTTATATAGCTGCCCTATCGTTCTCGCCGGTACCCTTCCTTCTTTAGCCACGCGTGCCCAGTAGCCCAGTGCACACATGACGGTCGTACCAACCATATCGATACCAACCTCGCAACTAATAATTAAATAGTTACATTCATAACAGTATGTACAGTTCATCGGTTATTTATTGACGGAGAATTCTCGGAATTAATCTGGACTGATAGCAAAAATATTGATTCAGGCAGTGGCGTGCAAAAAATGATGCTTATAACTCTCACTATGGACAAAATCTTGTTAATTTTCACCTGATAATATTCTATATCAACCACGCCGCCTATGGCAGGTGCAATTGGATGAACGTTTTAAATGATAAACACTCATTATCGAGACAATTACAATGATAAGAGCGAACAAAAAATCGAATGTTCAGGGTGATCCATGCAAAAGTGTAAAATTATTTCTGTTCTCTATACATTTAGATAGGACTTTTTTGAATCACGATTATACCGATAAAAATTTTATTGCTTATCGACTTTCAAGAATTCTCCGCCAATAAATAATCGATGAACTGTACCTATAATATGTGTGCTCATTTAGCAAGGCAGAAGGCAGTTTGTATGAAGTATTTCACGTTAAGGCTTAAATTAAGTAGTTTAATTACTTAATTTATCACGACAAAATAAAATAATAATAATAAAATAATTAGGTAATAAATATCGGGCAAATAATTATTATAATATTATAAAGAAATGTGAAACTTAACCTTTCCTGATTTGTAGACTCGTTTGTTAACCAAAATAAACGATTTCGATTGACTAATCGTCGATTCCTTGAAATAGATTCTGAAGTCGACTGAGATTATTTGTTGAAATTGTTCCAGAAATAATCTGCCGGCATCTCTTTCACTGTATAACCTAACAATTCATGTTGGAGATTACGTAGGTACATAATTACTTGCTTTTAAAATGTTTTTTGAACACACTCGAGTATTTGTTTTGTATTTACGGGAATACGCATGATGCCATGCCTTTTTTTACACTACTGGATCACTCGGAAAATGAAAAAAACATCACATTATTGGTGCTGTATTTCGCTCTCTGTTATCGCTGTTATTAACTTACAATAATAATTATTATTACACATTATTATTCATACATTTTATTAATTCCTAATTGAAAATTGAAAATGCTACCTAATACAGGCTGTACTTTTTTACAGACGTATAAAAAATAAAGTTGATGGTGATTTCTTCGAAATTAAACGTTGGACCGAAATTTTATAAACGCCACCTTGTACATACAGCTAAAAAAGTAGCAATGAGAAAATGTTTTTATTCTTTTATATCTTTCCGAATAATTTTCATTGACCACTAAATTTCCCATTTTTTAAAATCTAGTTTGAAATCCCAGGTAGCAGAGTGTTGTTATGATGACGTCGTTTTTTAGTCATTTTTACGTCATATTATCAAAAAATCACATGATTATTTTCGTCATTATTTGTCATTTCTCAGACGTGATTTATACGTTATATTTATGACGTCGATATAACGTCGTTTTTTCGTCATTTTCAGAGACAAACTGATTATCTTAATCTGGCTCTTATTATAAATTATTTTTATACAAAGAATAAGTCAGTTTTAATGTCTTTTTCGCCCTCTTGCTTTTACAAGTAGCACTCCAGTCAATTTCTCATCGGGCTTAGTCTTGTAAATGTTGCAAACCGGTATTCCTTTGCAAACCGGTATTCCTTTGTCGTTTCTTCTTATTTAGGAGTACTGTCTATGTCTAAAGTTTAATACCCTCTATAGTCTCTAGTTTATCCAAGGGTATATAACGTTATATAACATCTCCGCTAACTATAAACAGTCTAACTAAGTATTTAATAAATATTAATAACGATTATATATGACGTCCATACTACGTCAAATTGCGTATGTCCTTACGATGTGTAAAAATCACGTTGACGGGCTGTGACACAATCATGTCATCTTAGCATCATCATTTCTAAAGTCATAATGATGTTAAGGAGGGATGATCAAAAAATCACGTTCTAGCGACGTGACTCTGCTGCCTGGGATGTAACCAAACAATCATTCATTAGGTACCTACTATAGGATGTGTAAATGTTTCTACTTTAAATCTGAAAGCAAATGTTTTTGTAAAATTTTATATCTTCTCGAAAACGTTGCTGCAATTCTCTCAATTATAAAAGCAATCAGGCTGGTCGACCATCCAGGGAGAAGTATCAAGAAAACTGCGTAAACGTTATGAATCTTAAGAGCACTGGCCTTGATGATCTGTTTTGACGTCAGAAGGTTTCGGCGGAATTTTCTGAATTGTTCTCGCTCCTTTCGCAATATTTTCTCAACGATCCCCACTTCATGCATCCTGCTGTAAAGTCTATCGAATTCTGGATAGATCGGGGAGTTTTTGAGAAGAATTAGGTGGATGTGAATTATTTTAATAGGATGACTGATCATATAAGCAAGGGGAATCTTTTCATCACTTAGAAAAAAATTAATAATTAAATAACGCATACATCTTTTCGGACCCATTGAAACTGTTTTACCTTGGAAAACGGTTCTATTTTTACAAGCAAATCCGAAATCGCACAAGAAATGTTGTTTCAAAATCTGCCTCTCTATTTTTTTGGATTTGTTCAAATAAGTGTACATTATCGGCTCTATACCGAAGTGAAAGTTGGAGGCTACAGCCTCCTCAACACTACTGATTTGATGTTCGTATACATTTCCAGAAAAAATCTGTAACAGTTTCGATTTAAAGCAGGTGCTTAAAATCATAATCGAATACGTCCAAATTATAAGCAATAAATTCCTGCTCAGAGTGTTCATTTTTCGACGGGAACTGAATACATCTTGCTCGAAAATAATTCTTATCAATATCATGATATTATTTTTGTTTTTGCTTTTTAAAAATTGAGCGTAAATCTTCTCAGAGAATAGTAGGAAAAAACTGCAAACGAAAAATGCGATTAATATTCTAATTCGATCTCCAACAGAAAAAGTGCCTAAGAGACTTTCCCAAGTGGACATTCTTTTAGCAGCTGGCACCATCCAAATCAGTTCGTCTTGATAAAACATCCTACTTAATTCGAAGTCTTCATAAAGATCTTTTCGAATCGATATAACACTACCAATCAACATATCCGCTTGATTTTCTATTAGCCTTTTATACGATCCTATATAACTGCCGTTTACTTTTACATCTCCTGGATTTACAGCTTCTTCGAAAAACACCAATCCAAATTTTAATACCTTTTGTATTTCTGCCAATATGTCTACTTCTATGCCAACAGGATTATTATCGTGGTCACTATTGTTATTATTATTACCCATAATAACATATGGAGGCCGTGGAGTATATATCACCCTAAAATTTGTATTGCGCCAGGTTTTAGGTAACTTTGTCTGAAGAAGATACTTCTCTATTTCTAACATTCCATTATTGCTATTCCTACATTCTCCTATCTTTGTGACCTTTAAGGAGGGTTGATGAGCATTCTCATTATCATACACAGAAATTGATTGAACAATATCCAACCTATTAACACTCTCTTCAACCACGATTGCGTTCCAGATGTTAAAATTTGAAAGACTTTCCAAAAATTTTACCTCCAATGTCTTCACGCCGATTATTAACAATTTCACTGAACGCATTGACAGTTTCAGATTTCTTATTAATGTCTGCAACAATTCTGCTAAAACAATATCATTGTCAATATTCACAATAAACCCAACGAATTTATTTCCCATGTCTGTAAAATTCTGGAAATTCGAAGAAAAAGTAGCGACTGGGAATTCTTCTGGAATGAAGTCAACAACCAAGACAAAATCAGTAGGAGAGAAAACAATAGGAATGAGCTGATTGACGCAGTTGCTTTTATAATCATCATGGTTAGAAATATTGAACACCATAGACAAATGAGTATTAGCGAGACCTATAACTTCTAATAACATGATTATAGATCCAATTTTTTTAAACATTGTGGTAAGAGAAGAATATAATAAGAAGACCTGCTTGCGATGATTTTATTTGCTACACTGGTATAGGTAATATATAACAAAGTTTTATAATGATCTCCAGGATGGTAGTTTTGTCTGTATAGTGATCATAATAATAAAATAGAAAATGTAAACATGCAAGTACATTTTTCATTCGGGAACATGCAATCAAAGAGTATAATTATATATGTTTGTTTCATAGGATACCGATACCACCTAAACTCAAAATGGGCTGCATGTATCCATTATAACCTATATGTATATTTTTTTGTTGTATTAAGGCGCATAAACAATTATTATATTTTATTATTTGATCAATATTAAAAGCATTTAGAGTGAGCCATAATGTAATTCGTATATATGTCTTGTTACGTTTTTGTATAGGGGGTTCGTCTTAAATTGGATGTAGATGCTCGCAATTACTTTAAATTTATTTAATTTTTTTATTCCTATAACTTCTAGTTCTCCCCTAAACCTAGTTGTCGTGCCGTGACTAAAGGTCTGCACTAGGGGCAACAGCGCCAGAGACGTCCGACTGTGGAATCTCTGATATACCGTATCATCTGTTGTCGTGGTCACGTTCCGCGCACGGAGAGATACGGGAGTCTGTGCTTAATCGCCGGAACCAAGAGGAGACAACCTCACTAAAAAACCTAAATCCTAAGGCGGGGGTCCAGGCTGATGGGATGCGTGACTGGATAGAAGACCAGCCCTACTGGATTCAACCTTGGGGCACCAGGGGGCAATCCCCTCACCTTTGCATGCGGGGCTCTGTATAGGTGGAACACCCTTTCCTAGCTACTCGTGGGATCAACCATGGTAAGAAACAAAAAACCAAGAAATCGCGGGACATCACCGCAAAACAGACTGCTGACCGAGCGGTGCTTGTTACCCGACAAGACAGTCGGCAATCTAAACAATCCTTGTGCTCGAGACCACCTCGAACGCAAGAAGAACGCCCACTCGTTGGCAAGAAAAGGAGCATCGACACCCTTCATAGAACCAGAGCCATTCTCTGTGGCTTCGAAGATACTTTCTTCAAGCAGAACTCCAAAAGGAAGAAGAAAACTGAGAGAAACCCATTGGAGGAACCTTTCGGGGTTGAGACAAGCCAAAGAACTTATCGGGAATTTTAACCGAGAGAGGTCGAAGATACTCTTCAACGTCTCAGAACACTGACGGAATGCCTAACGGGACATTGCAAGCTCAAGGAACACTTGAGGAAGTTAGACATAGAAGAAAATGGCATCTGCAGATTCTGCGGGAAAGGAGACGAGACACCACGTCACCTGCTCCTCAACTGCGATGCCATAGAACTCAAAAGAAGTAATATTCTGGGTCTGGGTCATCACCAGCTAGAGGCAGGGAACTTACCCGACCTTGATCCTCTCAAAATCCTGAAGTTTCTCAAGGAAACGGACTTGGAGAGGGTGCTTCACTAAAGGGATTCCACACCAGGCGAAGCACAGTAGAGGGGATACAATAGATCTTTTAGGTCGCAGTAACTTGATCACCCTCAAAAATACAAATTCAAATACAATACAACTTCTAGTTCAATAAATACAGTTATTTTTAGATTACAGCACTAAAATGACCCAGATTGCTTATACAAATGTAACGACGGGCAACATGCATGCCCGTCGTCATCAGTAAAAAGAGGGACCCTAACAGCGCAAGCAAAAGCAACCATTGTCATTTGGTTATTTGGACATAGTGCCCTATGTCATTGTCATTTTAGTCGTCACTTTGTCAGTTGTTCATGTCAATATCTAGTTACTCTAGAGAATTGGTTTTAAATAACTAAATTATTTAACGCATGCACTTTCATAAATAAGGGTTGGAATTTTTAGCACATTTTTACATCCCATTGTTTATTTTTACCTTCAATTTATTCCACTTATTAATTTTTAATTGCTTTATCTCACAATTTTGATCTCTCAACTAAATCGCATAATATTTGAACAACGAATTAGTTCGTAATCCATAGAGCGTTATTTCAAACGTTACGTTTACTGTTTTTCTGCACTCTAAACTATTTATTTATTTATGTATGTCGTCTGGTATTCAAAGGTGGTACTCTCCTGGCGACAAGACGTTAATTTTATTATGCATTTTCTTGTGTTTATAGGTATGTTTTTTTTGCATGTTTAGTTTCTTTTCAGTCCTTGAAATGAGTATAAGAGATTTATTTTTTAATTTCAATTTTACACCAAATCGATCATTATTTCATGTCTTGTATCATTTGTATTTAATTTTTGTTAACACAGTCAGAGTTTTCTTTGCAAGGGTTCTTTCTCTGATTAGTAAATTGCACCGAACACGGCATTTGGGAGGGGGTTAGAATGAATAGAATAAAAGTGGTTTTTATTTCATAGCGGAAAATTCTTGTGTTTTAATAATATCTCTCCTTTCTCCCAAAATTGGCTAACTTGAGCATTTTCGCAGCGTTTTGCTTCGAACGAATAAGTGATTGCAATAACAATAACACAACCGAGGAGGTCCACGTGTTTAAAAAAAAATAGACGATCACGATCATAGGTAAAATCAAAGTTCAAAAAAGGGGTTAGAATCACTTCGGCCGTTTTGTTTTATAACATTGAAAAGTTAGGGATCTCAAGGAGGGATAATTTTAATCAGTTCATCTTTTAGATTTCAGGGCGAGATACCTCAAGTTATTCAAAGTTAGAATTCAGGGTGGGAATTCAATAAAGACATTTATGACAGACTAGTTGACATTTCAAACGTAAAAAGGGGTTCTTCTTTTTAAAATCAGTCAGTTAGGTCTCTGATTTGTGACATTTTAGGGTGCTACATTTAATCAGGTAGGTTACATTATAAGTTTTTTATTGAACAGAAATAAAACTTTTGCCATGAGTAATACAAGAGAAAGTTGTTTTTTCAGCTGCCAAATTTGCTCCCAGAAGCGGTGGTCATTCTAATACAAAACCTTAAAAACACGCAACATTTATTCTTTATGGATAGATCATGATGGTGATCGAAGGTTGGTGCATGCAATATCTGATACTCTTCAGCCAAGATCTCTTTTTTCTTCCTACGACCATTCTCCTCTCCATTCTTGGGTGTAGATGATACTTATACCTATTTAGTAAACAAGGTATTATGAAGCAAATAAATACCTACGTAATTAGGAAAAACTTTCCTTATAGTTCAATTAATTAAAACTTAAAACAAACTGACAATGTTACAGGTCCAATAATTCAACACTATAACCACATGTTGCGATATAATTAAATTAAGTGTTTTGGTAACATTTTACGTCTTCTCGAAACTTTGACCGTAATGTTCTCAATTATAAAAACAATCAGACTAAGTGCCAACCCTGAGAGAAGTAAGAAAAAGACTGGGTGAACATTATGAAGCTCAAGTCCAGAAGATTTAAAAATCCTTTTGGATGCCAGAAAGATTCGCCGGAATTTCCCTAAAATTTCCCGGTCTTTTCGAAAAATTTTCTCAACAATCCCAACTTCATGCAATCTGGTAGAAAGTTTATCAAATTCTGGATAAATCGGGGAGTTCTTGAGAAGAATTAAGTGAATGTGGATAATTCTATTAGGCTGGCTGATGATATGAACAAGAGGAATCTTCTCATCGCTTAAATAAACATTGATAATTAAAAAACGATTATATCGTTTTGGGCCCCCTGAAACCATTTTACCTTCAAATGCAGTTTTATTCCTACACGATAATCCGAAATCGCACAAAACATGATGTTTCAAAATGTATCTGTCAATTTTCTGAGATGCGTTCAAAAGTTGGAGAGACAATTGAGAAGTACCGAATTGAAAGTTTGAGGCCATAGCTTCCTCGACACTATCGATTTGATGTTCGTATACATTCCCTGAAAAAATGTATAAAAGTTTCGACTTGAAGCAGGTACTTATAATCAAAATGGAGTACGTCCAAATAATGAGAAATCCATTCCTACTGAAGCTGTTAATTTTCAGGCTCTTACTGAAGATGTCTTGTTCGAAGATAATTCTTATCAATATCATCATATCCGTTTTCTTCCTGCTATTTAAATATTTAAGACGAAATTTTTCAGAAATTAGTAAAAATGAATTAGAACTCAAAAACATTATCAAAATTCTAATTTGATCTCCAGCAGAAAAAACATGTTGAAGACTCTCCCAAGTGGACATTCTCTTAGC
The DNA here is from genome assembly GCA_910589415.1 of Malachius bipustulatus. Lineage (NCBI taxonomy): Eukaryota > Metazoa > Arthropoda > Insecta > Coleoptera > Melyridae > Malachius > Malachius bipustulatus. The sequence continues at coordinate 18,088,220 of OU342632.1, forward strand.
AGCTGGTACCATCCAAACTAACTCGTCTTGACAAAATGCGCTACTCAAATCGAAGTCCCTGTACAGTTCATTCCGAATCCCTATGGCACTGCCAATTAAAATATCTCCTCGCTTTTCTATGAGTTTTTCAAAAGATCCTATGTAACTGCCGTTCTTGTTTTTATATCCCGTACTTATATGCCCTTCTTTGGAAAACTTCACCTTGAACTTCAACAACGATTGTATTTCTTGCAAAATTTTTACTTCTATGCCGATTGGATGATGAGTACTTTCATTATCATATTTAACATAGGGAGGTGTAGGTATACACATCACTCTGAAATTTGTATTGCGCCAGGTTTTAGGTAATTTAGGAAGAAACAGAGACTTATTTGCTTGCACAATTCCATCACTATTACATTCACCCATTCTGGTGAACTTCAAGGAGGGACGGTGAGCATTCTCGTTATCGAACATGGAAATTGAATGAACGATATCCACGCCATTATAACTCTCTTCCACCAAGATTGAATTCCAGATGTTGAAAGCTGGAAGTGTTTCCAAAATTTTTATCTCCAATGCCTTCACGATTAAAATCAATTTCACTGAATGCATTGACATTTTCAGATTTCCTAAAGCTCGAAATAGTCGTTCTGCCAGAACAAAATCATTTTTAACATTCAAAATTAGTCCCACGAATTTATTTTCCACATTTGTAAAATTCTGCAAATTCGCAGAGAAAGTGGCGACTGGAAAATCTTCTGGAATGAAATCGAAAGTCAACACGAAATCAGTCGCCGAGAAAAACAGAGGAATGAGCCGATCGACGCAGTTGCTTTTATAATCCTCATGGTTAGAAATATTGAAAACTGTAGACAAGTGAGCATTTGCCAGACTATTCGTTAATAAGATAAAAATTTTGATTTTTCTTAACATTGTGTTAAGAGAAGTCTATACTTGACTAGCTCGTAGGGAATTATTTTATTACACCCTCATTATAAGCAAGCATGGCAATCTAAATAAAATTATCTGCAGTGATGGCGTATAACTACTGAATGCTAATTTATAATAAATTATTATTTCTGATATGTAATCAAGTGTTTGTTTTGTAAATACTTATCTGCTTAAGCGAAATCGATCACCTAAAATAGATCCATTTTCTGGTGATTTAATAATATAGCCCCATGTCTAATTTCCCGGCAAAATTATAGGTAGGTACACAAGGCATTATCGAAGAAATTGAAATTTCATCGTGAACATGTCGCTAGCTATTGAAGATTGGAAACAGTTTTTATAACAACAAATCTGACCTGGCTCTTGACTGGTCCTTGTATTTTATTTCGGGATGGAGGAAAATCAACACCGCATTAAGGGCGATCGATACTCGACCAAAATAATAATTGTAGATTTTTTTTGTGAGTCAGTGCCTACAGTGGGCTAGACGGAGGGATACGGAGATACGCTGAACGGGAATAATTGGGTGAATCAGTACTTCACCCCGAGCTCTCGTTCGAGTCCGGCTGGCATATCAAACGGGATTGGACAAAGGGAGTCAATTCCAGCTCGTTCGCTCTTCCCAAATTGAATCTCGGTCAATACTCGACAATGCCCGAGGAGATATTTGAAAGGATTTGGTAAGGGGAGTCAGTTGCAACCCCTTCGTTCAAAGGGAAATTCCGATCAATTTTTGAAATTTATGAGAGAAGGAAAATGAGCGACACCCTCAACAGGCCAACGACATTTAGTAATCTGCTAATTTTACTTGCGTTTTCGTGCCTTTAGGTATATGTATGTACAGACGTTCGAAGTCGAAAACAACTGAGGAGTTCGCATGCAAAACCGGATATATCCACTTTTAGAAATTTTTCAGGAGATGACAAAAACACCCTACATATTAACTAAAAGAAATATTGTTATTTTGAAAAGATACGTTTTATTATAATGGGTTAACCAATTGGTTGACGTAATTTTTTTTGTAAAAATCGCAATCACATTGGCGTTATTAGCAAAAAAAATATGGATATATCCGGTTTTGAAAACAAATGAAATACATTGAGGAAAAAAATAATTATTTTTCTTAAAAAAAAACAAAATAAGTTCATTTAAGCAGTTTTTGAACAATTAACAAAAAAATTATTATTAAAAAACACACTTAACTCAAGCAGTCTTTGAAAAATTAACAAAAAAAATTATATATGTATTGCAGTCTCTTCGTGAAGGCAATCGCATGGCTCGTCTCCTTCTTGTGTTTCTTTATTTTCCAAAATATCTATATTTTCTCCTCCGCTACCGTCTAATAAGTTTTTATACCACAAAAGGTCTTTCCTGGTTCTCCAATCTTCCCCAAAATGCTCCTTCATCAAATGAGTCAAACTCTTTTCTTTTTTTTTTTCTTTTTTTCTGGTATAAAATTACCTAATGGTAATCTATTTAGCTGTAAGTTATCTTCAGATTTTCCTTTCTTGAGAAGTGACTCCCAAGTTGTGTCAGATGCTGCGAAGCGATAAAATTGAAACGTCTTTACTTTAATAGTAGTTTTATTATTTTTATTCAGAAATTTTTTCAAGTGAATTTTTTTGCATTCCGAAATTCTTTTTATTTTCTTATACACCTTGTGAAGTTCTTTAACGTCGTACATTTGCCAGTCTGGACCGAGTGTTTTGCTGCGCACAGACTTGTTTATTTGGATATATCCGCTTTTGTTCACAAAATTTGGATATAACCGGTTTTGCACCAAATGTTGAACTTTACTTAACGATTTTAAAGGGATTTATACGGTTTTGGTTACAAACGGATACATGGGCCTATAGATATCACGACGTGCATCCAGAAACCACTGAAACATGATTTTGGGTAAAAAGTGGATATATCCGGTTTTGCACGCGAACTCCTCAACTGATACTTTTCTGATAAAAAGTGAAATAACTTCTTTATCTTGTTTGTCTTCGGTTTATTGCATTTGTGTAATATTTAATCATTTTTGGTTGAAATGCGAAAAATAGCCCGAAACAGTGTTTCTCGCACACGGCTTGTCTCCTCTCGACATTTTTGTTTGTTTCTTTTTTTATTTAAATTAATTTGGCTGATTTTATAAAATAGAAAAATTAGGTTAGGCACTTACATTAGCGCCGACTGAGTAAAAACCTTAATATAGGCAGTTGAAAGTTACTCTCATTAGGTATATACTTTTAGGTAATATAGACATTATTCTATTATTATGTACAGCAAACAACCGATAGAAACTTGCAAACAGAACCAAAAGACTGTATACCTATAAAAGACGAGGTGATAATGTAATAAAATAATATTTTATTATTTATTTGTCTTTTTTGAGTTTTTTATTTGCAAAAACTTGCAAAACACGTTTGACGAAATAAAAGTGTTCCTTTATTCAACAATACTTTAATCGAGGATCCATATCGTCAGTAGTCAACGACTTTGAAATGAGAAGGAGTCTGGGAACAAGTAAATCGCTTAAAAACAGGACACGGTAGATGTAATTTAACGTCATTCACATAAATTGAATTTAATACCAGGGCTTCCTGTGTTTGCGGACATACTGAAGAATCCATCAATCACCAAAATTTCTGGAGGTTTTCAAGCAATTCATGAAATTTCCACAGAAGCAATAGACTGGCTGTATAATTTGAAACTCTTGTAAACGAAATCTACATTAACATTAATTTCTTTATTTCATACTAATACATTATAACTAGATAAACGCTTGATTACCGTAACTATAAACATATTCATAACTCCATTGGGACTGTTATGAATCCATAACTCCCTCTATTGTTACTATTTGCTTGTTGGTTTTGTTATTGCATTGTTGGTTGAATATTTGGATTTCATATGTCATTTTCTACAAACTTTTCAGTTGATGTATCCATGGTAATCAATAATGATGCCTACTTAATAATTATTAAAAACATTCTTTTAATTATTTTAAAAACCAACAGATTTGGTTTTTATATTTTTTCATTTAGTATAAAATAAAATAGATTATGTATCACGGGAGTTATTAGATGTTAATAACCTCGGGCAACTTAACAATCCCTCGGGACTAACGTCCCTGGGGATTGCAATATGTTGCCCTCTGTAATTAACATCCTCATAACTCCCTTGGACTTGATACATAAACAACTATTCCTCATAATGGACGAAAACAATGATATGTAAATATACATAATATAAGCTAAGCAACCTGTCAATTAACTAATCGACCTGCATTTTGTAATTTCAAACGGATATTTATATGGTACATTTCTTCCGGATGAGACTACAAAATTAATTTTCTTGAGCAAACTAGCCGCATTAAAAACAGGAACACTTCTAGACTAATCGTATACATATAGGAAATAAAGTAATTGAAGCAAACAAATACTTTTATACGAAGAACAAAATTAAGCAATAGGTACCAATTTCTTTGAATTTTGAAGATCACAAAAAGACGATTTATCCAACACTAATCACATGATTGTATGAAAATGCTGCCACTCTACGTATTAAACGAAGCGCTTTTGCACAACTTTTTTCTGTTCGTAAATTTCTCCACGATTTCCTCAATTATAAAAGCAATCAGACTAACCGCGAACCCAGAAAGAAGTAAGAAGAACACAGGATAAATATTACGAAACTTTAGGTCAGAAAATTTGAACATTCGTTTGGATGCCAGAAGGATTCTCCGGAATTTTTTCAAACGCTCCCGGTCTTCTCGCAAAATTTTCTCAACGATCCCTACTTCATGCAGTCTGGTACAAAGTTTATCAAACTCTGGATAAATCGGGGAGTTCTTGGGAAGAATTAAGTGCATGTGGAGAATTTTGCTGGGCTGGCCGATGATATGGGCTAGGGGAATCTTTTCATCACTTAGAAAAAAATGAATTATTAAATAACGAATATATCGTTTTGGACCCGTTGACACCATCTTACCTTCGAACACAGCTCTAAACTTACACGATAATCCGAAATCGCAAAGAGAGTGATGTGTCAAAATATATCTGTCCATCTTTTGAGATGCATTCAAAAGTGGGAGGTACAATGGACTAATACCGAATTGAAAGTTTGAGGCTGCAGCCTCCTCCACACTATCGATTTGATGTTCGTAAACATTCCCAGAAAAAATGTACAAAAGTTTCGATTTGAAGCAGGTACTTATAATCAAAATGGAATACGTCCAAATAATGAGTAGACTATTCCTACTGAAGCTGTTAATTTTCAGGCTCTTACTGAAGATGTCTTGTTCGAAGATAATTCTTATTAATATCATCATATCCGTTTTGTTCTTGCCAGTTAAATATTTAACATGAAATTTTTCAGAGACCAATAAAAAAGAGCTGGAGCACAAAATGATTATCAAAAATCTAATTTGATCTCCAACAGAAAACACGTTTTGTAGACTCTGCCAAGTGGACATTTTCTTAGAAGAGGGTACCATCCAAACTAACTCGTCTTGACAAAATGCGCTGGTTATATCGAAGTCCCTGTATGTTTCCCATCGAATTCCTATAGTATTTCCAATTAATATATCTGCTTGTTTTTTTATGAGTTTTTCAAATGGTCCTATGTAACTGCCGTTCTCATTTTTATATCCTATACTGTCACCTTCTTTGAGAAACTTTGCCTTGAACTTCAACAATGATTGCATTTCTTGTAACATATTTACTTCTATTCCAATTGGATGAGTACTTTTATTATCGTAGATAACATACGGAGGTCTTTGTATACACAATATTCTAAAAATTGTATTGCGCCAGGTTGTGGGTAATTTAGGCAGAAACAAAGACTTATTTGCTTGCAGAATTCCATCACTATTACATTCACCCATTCTGGTAAACTTCAAGGAGGGATGGTGGGCATTCTCATTATCAAACATGGAAATTGAATGAACAATATCCACGCCATTATAACTCTCTTCAACCAAGATTGAATTCCAGATGTTGAAAGCTGGAAGTGTTTCCAAAATGTTTATCTCCAATGTCTTCACGATTAAAATCAATTTCACTGCATGCATTGTCATTTTCAGATTCCCTAAAGCTCGCAATAGTTGTTCTGCCAGAACACAATCATTTTTAACATTCAAAATTAGTCCCACGAATTTAATTTCCGCATTTGTAAAATTCTGGAAACTCTCAGAGAAAGTGGCGACTGGGAATTCTTCTGGAATGAAATCGAAAGTCAACACGAAATCAGTCGGCGAGAAAAACAGAGGAATGAGCCGATTGACGCAGTTGCTTTTATAATCCTCATTGTTAGAAATATTGAAGACCATAGACAAGTGAGCATTTGCCAGACTATTGGCTAATAAGATAAAAAATTTGATTTTTCTTAACATCGTGTTAAGAGAAGTCTAGTATCTAGAGAAATCGAGTATACTTGACTAACTCGAATAGTGAATTATTTTATTCACTATTCGATATCACTATATCATACTCATATCATAGGATCACACTCATATAGAAATCACTTAGTATAGGTAGTAATAAGTGATGTCTAGGCCTTTAGAGTGATGGGGTATAACTACTAGGTATATACTGTAGTAATGCTAATTTACAATAATTTCTGATATGTAATCAAGTGTTTGTTTTGTAAATACTTACCTGCCTATGCCTAACCAAAATTGATCACCTAAAATAGATCCATCTTCTATTAGGTCTACCTAACTTACAGTTTTTGACACATTCTTATATTAATATAACCCCTACGAACCAGCCAAGTAAATAAGATAATTTAAGGAATAAATATGAATAAATGATTTTAATTAATTTATTATTTATTTATATTTATTTATTTAATTTTTAATTTATTATAAATAATAAATGATTTTCCTATCTATCCTCACATCTATCCTCTAACTAGGAAGTTATGACTTAGTTCTTCCTAATCGTTAATTTTTCTTTCTTTGTGAGTTGAGCGAAGAACACAAAAAATTAAAACGGGTATTGTGGACCAAGAGATATAACGAAAAAATCTAATTGTTAAACTGTCATATTTTATGACTTCAACAATATTTCAATAATCCAAAAATTGATAAAATGACAGAAGTCGTTTCGTTATATCTCTGGTCCAACTATAAAACCATTGACAGGGGTTGAATTGTCAATTTTGTTCCGTTCCGAGGGTGACCTAGATCGAGGTGTTGACTCGTTCAAACCTATCCTCATAGGCTAAGGAGATGACTTAGCTTATAATCCTGTTGTTTCCTGTGTAAACTGGAGTACCATCTGAATTAAATGAACTGTAAGTTCTCCAACGGAAAAAATAATAAGTCGGTTAGTTTCGGCAAGAATAGCCTCTTCGTAACCGATTATCAGATAGGTTGGAGACTTAATTTAACTTCCGTTGCTAGCGTTGGATGGGCAGAGAGTTCCTCAGGAATCTATGATGATTCGTCCAATAATGCCAGATATATGTATTTCTGTGTATGATTGAAGATATAAAATGGCGGAACTTCGTGAAATTCCAGGTGGAAAGATAAGGTAATTAATTCCAAAAGGAATTCAATGGAAAAGAAAAGGACTAGAACAAGATTAAGTTCAATTAGAACGTAGATAAACAGATAAAAATTGTTTCCTTATCCGAATAATGTCGGGCCTAGGGAGATAAATGAAGAGAAGTTTTAGCTTCGGTGTAGTTAGCCTCGACTTCCAAAAAGAAAATGACGCCGTACCCTTCTAAGGGACCTTTGCATCGAGTTACATTGATTGAAATAAAAATATACACGACCTGTATATTTAGCGGTACCATGTAGGTATATTTCTTTCATTCTATAAAATAGGACTTGGAAATGAAATCTGTAACACTGCATGAAAGCATGAAACATAGAATTTGAAACTCTTGTAAACAAAATCTACATTATCAGCCATGGTTTTTCCCCATGATCTACGAAAACAATGATATGTAATATAATAAACTAAACAACCTTTCAAATAATCAATCTCCAAGTTGTAATTCCAAACGAATATAATATAAATGCTACATCAATGACAAGTTTCATGACAACTTTTTTTGTTCGTAACTTTGTCCACGATTTTCTCAATTAAAAAAGCAATCAGGCTAATCACAAACCCAGAAAGAAGTAAGACGAACACAGGATAAATATTACAAAACTTAAGGTCAGAGAATTTAAGCATTCGTTTGGATGCCGGAAGGATTCTCCGGAATTTTTTCAAACGCTCCCGGTGTTCTCGCAAAATTTTCTCAACGATCCCTACTTCATGCAGTCTGGTACAAAGCTTATCAAATTCTGGATAAATCGGGGAGTTCTTGGAAAGAGTTAGGTGAATATGGAGAAGTTTATTGGGTTGGCCGATGATATGGGCAAGGGGAATCTTTTCATCACTTAGAAAAAAATTAATAATTAAATAACGAATGTATCATTTTGGACCCAATGAAACCAATTTACCTTCAAACACAGTTCTAAATTTACACGATAATCCAAAATCGCAAAAAGAGTGATGTGTCAAAATATATCTGTCCATCTTTTGAGATGCATTCAAAAGTGGGAGGTACAATGGACTAATACCGAATTGAAAGTTTGAGGCTACAGCCTCCTCCAAACTACTGACTTGATGTTCGTATACATTCCCAGAAAAAATGTATAAAAGTTTTGACTTGAAGCAGGTACTTATAATCAATATGGAGTACGTCCAAATAATCAGTAGACCATTCCTGCTGAAACTGTTAATTTTTAGGCTCTTAGTGAAGATGTCTTGTTCAAAGATAATTCTTATTAATATCATCATATCCGTTTTGTTCTTGCCAGTTAAATATTTAACATGAAATTTTTCAGAGACCAATAAAAAAGAGCTGGAGCACAAAATGATTATCAAAAATCTAATTTGATCTCCAGCAGAAAAAACGTTTTGTAGACTCTGCCACGTGGACATTTTCTTGGCAGCTGGTACCATCCAAACTAATTCGTCTTGACAAAATGCGCTAGTTATATCGAAGTCCCTGTATAGTTCAATTCGAATTCCTACAGTATTTCCAATTAATATATCTGCTTGCCTTTTTATGAGTTTTTCAAACGATCCTATGTAACTACCGTTCCTATTTGTATATCCTGGACTATCACCTTCTTTGAGAAACTTCGCCTTGAACTTCAACAGTGATTGTATTTCTTGTAACATATTCACTTCTATGCCAATTGGATGAATACTTTTATTATCGTAGATAACATACGGAGGTCTTTGTATACATAATATTCTAAAAATTGTATTGCGCCAGGTTGTGGGTAATTTAGGCAGAAACAAAGACTTATTTGCTTGCAGAATTCCATCACTATTACATTCACCCATTCTGGTGAACTTCAAGGAGGGACGGCGAGCATTCTCATTATCGAACATGGAAATTGAATGAACGATATCCACGCCATTATAACTCTCTTCCACCAAGATTGAATTCCAGATGTTGAAAGCTGGAAGTGTTTCCAAAATTTTTATCTCCAATGCCTTCACGATTAAAATCAATTTCACTGAATGCATTGACATTTTCAGATTTCCTAAAGCTCGAAATAGTCGTTCTGCCAGAACAAAATCATTTTTAACATTCAAAATTAGTCCCACGAATTTATTTTCCACATTTGTAAAATTCTGGAAACTCGCAGAGAAAGTGGCGATTGGGAATTCTTCTGGAATGAAATCGACAGCTAACACAAAATCGGTCGAAGAGAAAAACAGAGGAATGAGCCGATTGACGCAGTTGCTTTTATAATCCTCATGGTTAGAAATATTGAAAGCCATAGACAAGTGAGCATTTGCCAGAGTATTGGCTAATAAGATAAAAAAAATTATTTTTCTAAACATCGTAGTTAAGACAAGTCTATACTTGACTAGCTCGAATTATTCTATTATAGACACTCATATCATAGGATCGCACTCATATAGAATCACTTATTGGTATAGTAAGTGTCTAGCCCTCTAGAGTGTTGGGGTGTAACTACTATTATAGACGGTAATACTAATTTACAATAATTTCTGATATGTAATCGTGTTTGCTTTGTAAATATGTAATTACCTGCCTAGCCCAAATCGATCACCTAAAATAGATCCATCTTCTATAAGGTACCTACTTACAGTTTTTGACATTTTCTTATAGGTATTATTATATCACCCCTACGAACCAACCAAGTAAACAAGATAATTTAAGGAAGCGGCTATAAATACGCCGCAGGAATATCGAGAAAACAATAGATGGTCTCCACTACTTGTTAAACTGGTTTGGGTACACACCTATCCTTTAACTAGGGAGTTGATCCAGTTCTTCCTAGTCATAAATTTTTGATTCTTTGATGAGTTGAGCGAATAAAAAATGAAAAATTAAAACGGATAACACCATTGACAAGGAGCTGATTTGTCAATTTTGTTCCGTTCCGAGGGTGACCTAGATCGAGGTGTTGACTCGATCAAACCTAAGGATATGACTTAGCTTATGATTCTGTTCTTTTCTATGTGAACTGGAGTACCATATGGACTGAATGAACTGTAACTTCTCCAACGGAATTTTTTTGTTTATAATTTCTCCAACGGAAACAATATTAAGTCGGTTAGTTTCGGCAAGAATAGCCTCTTCGTAACCGATTATCAGATAGGTTGGAGACTTTATTTAATGAAACTAAAATCCTATCCGAATTCCATGGGACTGTAGAATCACTTTGTTACATGAGGGCGGTATTATTAATTTTTGTATTATTATAGCAGATAAAGAGAAAATAATTATAGGTATTTGGGATGCCAGAAATTTTTGTGAACAAATTACTTGATTAATCTAAAAACTCCTCTTAAAAAGTTCAAAAATGAAGGATACACTCGAAACAAAATTTTGGATTTATTCTTTGAATATTTACATTTAATTAATAATTAATTCTATTACAAATTAAATGCTATTTGATTGTAGTAATAATGCAATAATTACTCATGACTAAAATATTGCATTTGACAAATAAATAACGGAAGAGATAGATACCTATGTCTTTTACAAGTAAATAGACATGGAGGTCATAGGTATGATAGATAGTAGTACGGTAAAAGTCTTTCTATAAATTGGTAATAAATTTGAAATTAAATTATACTTCGCTTCTTAGTTGTAATTTATTTATTCGAGATGAATGAGAAATATTGGTTACGGTAGCTTACATAAGTACTCGACCTTTTTCTTCTAACAAAAACTAAAAAATAACACTTATAAAAGGACAGGAAAGCATTTCACCTTCCCAGGGAGAAAGGAGCGGGCACCTTCGAAATGGGCTATTATGGGGCACAGCTCTGAGGGCCTCAATAAAAACACGCGGTCTGGAATGGCGTTTTCTGGTAAACAGGTGGAAGCCTATACTCCTAAATATTTCAACAGGGACATTAACTTCCGCTCCTAGCCTGGATGAGCAGAGAGTTCCTCAGGAATCTATGATGATTCGCCCAATAATGCGAGATATACATTTCTGAGTATGATTGAAGATATAAAATGGCGGAACTTCGTGAAATTCCAGGTAGAATGATAAGGTACTTAATTCTAAAAAGAATTCCAGAGAAAAGAATGGGACTAGAACAAGATTAAGTACAACAATTAGTGCTTAGATAAAGAGATAAAAATTGTTTTCTTACCCGAATAATGTCGGTCCTAGGGAGATAAATAAAGAGAAGTTTTGGCTTCGGTGTAGTTAGGCTCGACTTCCAAAAAAAAATGACGCCGTGGCCTTCTAGGACAGAAAAGATTCCTCTTGTGCGCATCGAGTTGCGTTGATTGAAATAAAAATCTACGTGGCCTATACAGAGTGGGCCACGGTATACGAAACGGTTCCTTATAGGAAAACGGTTGGATATTTTTCCAAGATTTTTTACAGGTATATACAGGTTGATCAGAGGAACAATTTAAAAATATTTTACATTATACAGGGTGTCCCCACAAAAAGATACATATCAAAGTTATGATTTTTCTTATGGAACGTCCTGTATTTTAGATCATTTTTAGACTCTATGGGTAAAATAAAGGTAAGTTACTGTTATGTTACCTATACCTAATATGGATACTTTTTCAAATATTTCAATATTTCTAAATTTACAGCATAATTTAAAAAAATATATTCTGTCCTAAAGAAACAGACTTCAGCTAGACATTAAGCTTAATCCTAAGAGTAAAAGTCCAATTTCGGATTAAACACTTTTATATTACAAAAAAATTATACAGGGTGATAATTAATTAGCAAAACATCATGTCAATATTCACGGTCAGATTACTTGGCTATTTTAAATAGCACGCCCTGTACGCAACGACAGAATACGATTCAAAATTTTATTCTCTTTTGATCTGCATTAAGGTTTACTATACCTAACTCTAATAATTACCGAGTAATTTGACTTTATTCTATTATGAAAAATTAAAGCAAAACATAAATAACGATATTAACAGTAAAAATGTAGGTAAATGAACAAATTGACTACCAAAATAAAAGCTACAGTAAGTGTTCAAAATGGTGACCATCATTTTCAATACATAACTGGACTCTTTTCTTAAATGACTTTCCAACATTGACCAACATTTGTGGCGTTATAGTTCCAAAGGCTGCGCGGATTCTCTCTTTCATGTCGTCTGGAGTTGTGGGCGGAATATCGTAAACTATGAGTATACTTTGAATGTAACTGCACAAAAAATAGTCGGGACATGTTAGATCAGGTGATCTCGCTGACCAGTTTTGCGGGCCCCCTCTACCAATCCATTTGTTAGGAAAATATTGACTTAGACGATTTCTGACGTTGATGTGAAAGTGCGCCGGAGCATTATCTAATTGTAACCACATTTTACGTATAATACTTAACGGGATATCTTCTAAAAGTTCAAATAAATTTTCTGCCAAAAATCTATCGAACTCTTGTTCGTTCTTGGACAAATATCCAACCGTTTTCCTATAAGGAACCGTTTCGTATACCGTGGCCCACCCTGTATATTTTGCGGTATCTACATATTTCTATCATTCTATAAAATAGGACTTGGAAATAAAATTTGTAACACTGCTTGAAAGCTGGAAACATAGAATTTGAAACTCTTGTAAACAAAATCTACATTAACAGCCATGGTTTCTTTTCTCCATGACCGACGAAAACGATCATATGTAATATACCGTGTGTCCCCGGATAGGTGAAACGACTCTTATAAAAGACAAAAATTTTTTGATTTCAATTTTAATTTTTTGGGGTTCAGCCCTGCTTGGCTAAAGAATAATTTCTAACAAAATTTTAGTTTTGAAAAATCAAGCATGCCTTGGAAATTTCCAAGAAACCGGTTTTTCTGTTGAGTAAAGTGCTTTTTATCTGGCAAAAACGACAAAATGTTATTTGAAAAAGTTGTTCCGAATCAACATTTAGGTCCGTATACAAAATTTCAAAATCATAGGCCAACTTTGATCTTCTACATTTATTTTTATGTTTTATTTCACAAATCAAAGAATTTCATTTTGTAACAATGACTGCCATGGAAAAACCAAATTGTACCCATAGCAATAGCAATCTGTCAATATCAGTCTTTGTTACAAATGAAATTCTTTGATTTGTGAAATAAACATAAAAATAATGTAAAAGATCAAAGTTGGCCTATGATTTTGAAATTTGGTATACGGACCTAAATGTTGATTCTGAACAAATTTTTCAAATAACATTTTGTCGTATTTGCCACATAAAAGGCACTTTACTCAACAGAAAAACCGGTTTCTTTGAAATTTCCAAGGCATGCTTGATTTCTCAAAACTAAAAGTTTGTTAGAAATTATTCTTTAGCCAAGCAGGGCTGAACCCCAAAAAATTAAAATTAAAATCAAAAAATTTTTGTCTTTTATAAGAGTCGTTTCACCTATCCGGGGACACACATAAACTATACAACCTGTCAATTAACTAATCGATCTCCAATTTGTAATTTCAAACGAACATAATGTATGCTACATCCATGCCAAGTTTCATGATTTCTTCCAGATGAGACCAGACAATTAATTTTATTGAGCAAACAAACCCCACTAAAAACAGGAACACTCCTAGACTACTCGTATATGCATACGAAATAAAGTAATTAAAGTAAAAATAAATACTTTTATACGAAAAACGGAGTTAAGCAATACCAATTTTTATGAATTTTGAAACTTACATAAAGACGATTTAACCAACACCAATCCCATGATTTTATGAAAATGTTACTACATATATTTTTTTTTTATGTAGAAAAACACTCTACATATTACACGAAACGCTTTTGCACAACTTTTTTCTGTTCGTAAATTTGTCCACGATTTTCTCAATTGTAAAAGCAATCAGACTAACCGCGAACCCAGAAAGAAGTAAGAAGAACACAGGATAAATATTACGAAACTTTAGGTCAGAAAATTTGAACATTCGTTTGGATGCCAGAAGGATTCTCCGGAATTTTTTCAAACGCTCCCGGTCTTCTCGCAAAATTTTCTCAACGATCCCTACTTCATGCAGTCTGGTACAAAGTTTATCAAACTCTGGATAAATCGGGGAGTTCTTGGGAAGAATTAAGTGCATGTGGAGAATTTTGCTGGGTTGGCCGATGATATGGGCTAGAGGAATCTTTTCATCACTTAGAAAAAAATGAATTATTAAATAACGAATGTATCGTTTTGGACCCATTGAAACCATTTTACCTTCGAAAACAGTTTTAAACTTACACGATAATCCAAAATCGCAAAAAGAGTGATGTGTCAAAATATATCTGTCCATCTTTTGAGATGCATTCAAAAGTGGGAGGTACAATGGACTAATACCGAATTGAAAGTTTGAGGCTGCAGCCTCCTCCACACTATCGATTTGATGTTCGTAAACATTCCCAGAAAAAATGTACAAAAGTTTCGATTTGAAGCAGGTACTTATAATCAAAATGGAATACGTCCAAATAATGAGCAGACTATTCCTACTGAAGCTGTTAATTTTCAGGCTCTTACTGAAGATGTCTTGTTCGAAGATAATTCTTATTAATATCATCATATCCGTTTTGTTCTTGCCAGTTAAATATTTAACATGAAATTTTTCAGAGACCAATAAAAAAGAGCTGGAGCACAAAATGATTATCAAAAATCTAATTTGATCTCCAACAGAAAACACGTTTTGTAGACTCTGCCAAGTGGACATTTTCTTAGAAGAGGGTACCATCCAAACTAACTCGTCTTGACAAAATGCGCTGGTTATATCGAAGTCCCTGTATGTTTCCCATCGAATTCCTATAGTATTTCCAATTAATATATCTGCTTGTTTTTTTATGAGTTTTTCAAATGGTCCTATGTAACTGCCGTTCTCATTTTTATATCCTATACTGTCACCTTCTTTGAGAAACTTTGCCTTGAACTTCAACAATGATTGCATTTCTTGTAACATATTTACTTCTATTCCAATTGGATGAGTACTTTTATTATCGTAGATAACATACGGAGGTCTTTGTATACACAATATTCTAAAAATTGTATTGCGCCAGGTTGTGGGTAATTTAGGCAGAAACAAAGACTTATTTGCTTGCAGAATTCCATCACTATTACATTCACCCATTCTGGTAAACTTCAAGGAGGGATGGTGGGCATTCTCATTATCAAACATGGAAATTGAATGAACAATATCCACGCCATTATAACTCTCTTCAACCAAGATTGAATTCCAGATGTTGAAAGCTGGAAGTGTTTCCAAAATTTTTATCTCCAATGCCTTCACGATTAAAATCAATTTCACTGAATGCATTGACATTTTCAGATTTCCTAAAGCTCGAAATAGTCGTTCTGCTAGAACAAAATCATTTTTAACATTCAAAATTAGTCCCACGAATTTATTTTCCACATTTGTAAAATTCTGGAAACTCGCAGAGATAGTGGCGACTGGGAATTCTTCTGGAATGAAATCGACAGCCAACACAAAATCGGTCAAAGAGAAAAACAGAGGAATGAGCCGATTGACGCAGTTGCTTTTATAATCCTCATTGTTAGAAATATTGAAGACCATAGACAAGTGAGCATTTGCCAGACTATTGGCTAATAAGATAAAAAATTTGATTTTTCTTAACATCGTGTTAAGAGAAGTCGAGTATACTTGACTAACTCGAATAGTGAATTATTTTATTCACTATTCGATATCACTATATCATACTCATATCATAGGATCACACTCATATAGAAATCACTTAGTATAGGTAGTAATAAGTGATGTCTAGGCCTTTAGAGTGATGGGGTATAACTACTAGGTATATACTGTAGTAATGCTAATTTACAATAATTTCTGATATGTAATCAAGTGTTTGTTTTGTAAATACTTACCTGCCTATGCCTAACCAAAATTGATCACCTAA
This sequence comes from Malachius bipustulatus, assembly GCA_910589415.1. Lineage (NCBI taxonomy): Eukaryota > Metazoa > Arthropoda > Insecta > Coleoptera > Melyridae > Malachius > Malachius bipustulatus. The sequence goes on from OU342632.1 coordinate 18,104,524, forward strand.
AATAGATCCATCTTCTATTAGGTCTACCTAACTTACAGTTTTTGACACATTCTTATATTAATATAACCCCTACGAACCAGCCAAGTAAATAAGATAATTTAAGGAATAAATATGAATGAATGATTTTAATTAATTTATTATTTATTTATATTTATTTATTTAATTTTTAATTTATTATAAATAATAAATGATTTTCCTGCGGCTATAAATACGCCGCAGGAAAATCGAGAAATCAAATGTTGGACCTTTACCGGTGAATTGAACTGGTTTAGGTACACTCACATCTATCCTCTAACTAGGAAGTTATGACTTAGTTCTTCCTAATCGTTAATTTTTCTTTCTTTGTGAGTTGAGCGAAGAACACAAAAAATTAAAACGGGTATTGTGGACCAAGAGATATAACGAAAAAATCTAATTGTTAAACTGTCATATTTTATGACTTCAACAATATTTCAATAATCCAAAAATTGATAAAATGACAGAAGTCGTTTCGTTATATCTCTGGTCCAACTATAAAACCATTGACAGGGGTTGAATTGTCAATTTTGTTCCGTTCCGAGGGTGACCTAGATCGAGGTGTTGACTCGTTCAAACCTATCCTCATAGGCTAAGGAGATGACTTAGCTTATAATCCTGTTGTTTCCTGTGTAAACTGGAGTACCATCTGAATTAAATGAACTGTAAGTTCTCCAACGGAAAAAATAATAAGTCGGTTGGTTTCGGCAAGAATAGCCTCTTCGTAACCGATTATCAGATAGGTTGGAGACTTAATTTAACTTCCGTTGCTAGCGTTGGATGGGCAGAGAGTTCCTCAGGAATCTATGATGATTCGTCCAATAATGCCAGATATATGTATTTCTGTGTATGATTGAAGATATAAAATGGCGGAACTTCGTGAAATTCCAGGTGGAAAGATAAGGTACTTAATTCCAAAAGGAAATCAATGGAAAAGAAAAGGACTAGAACAAGATTAAGTTCAATTAGAACGTAGATAAACAGATAAAAATTGTTTCCTTATCCGAATAATGTCGGGCCTAGGGAGATAAATGAAGAGAAGTTTTAGCTTCGGTGTAGTTAGCCTCGACTTCCAAAAAGAAAATGACGCCGTACCCTTCTAAGGGACCTTTGCATCGAGTTACATTGATTGAAATAAAAATATACACGACCTGTATATTTAGCGGTACCATGTAGGTATATTTCTTTCATTCTATAAAATAGGACTTGGAAATGAAATCTGTAACACTGCATGAAAGCATGAAACATAGAATTTGAAACTTTTGTAAACAAAATCTACATTATCAGCCATGGTTTTTCCCCATGATCTACGAAAACAATGATATGTAATATAATAAACTAAACAACCTTTCAAATAATCAATCTCCAATTTGTAATTCCAAACGAATATAATATAAATGCTACATCACTGACAAGTTTCATGACAACATTTTTTTGTTTGTAACTTTGTCCACGATTTTCTCAATTAAAAACGCAATCAGGCTAATCACCAACCCAGAAAGAAGTAAGAAGAACACAGGATAAATATTACAAAACTTAAGGTCAGAGAATTTAAACATTCGTTTGGATGCCAGAAGGATTCTCCGGAATTTTTTCAAACGTTCCCGGTCTTCTCGCAAAATTTTCTCAACGATCCCTACTTCATGCAGTCTGGTACAAAGTTTATCAAACTCTGGATAAATCGGGGAGTTCTTGGGAAGAATTAGGTGAATGTGGAGAATTTTGCTGGGTTGGCCGATGATATGAGCAAGGGGAATCTTTTCATCACTTAGAAAAAAATTAATAATTAAATAACGAATGTATCGTTTTGGACCCATTGAAACCATTTTACCTTCGAACACAGTTCTAAACTTACACGATAATCCGAAATTGCAAATAGAATGATGTGTCAAAATATATCTGTCTGTTTTTTTAGATGCATTCAAAAATTCGAAAGTCAGTGCATTAATACCGAACTGAAAGTTTGAGGCTGCAGCCTCCTCCAAACTACTGACTTGATGTTCGTATACATTCCCAGAAAAAATGTATAAAAGTTTCGATTTGAAGCAAGTACTTATAATCAAAATGGAATACGTCCAAATAATGAGCAGACCATTCCTACTGAAGCTGTTGATTTTCAAGGTCTTGCTGAAGATGTCTTGTTCAAAGATAATTCTTATTAATATCATCATATCCGTTTTGTTCTTGCCATTTAAATATTTAACATGAAATTTTTCAGAGACCAATAAAAAACAACTAGAACCCACAATAATTATCAAAAATCTAATTTGATCTCCAGCAGAAAAAACGTTTTGTAGACTCTGCCACGTGGACATTTTCTTGGCAGCTGGTACCATCCAAACTAATTCGTCTTGACAAAATGCGCTAGTTATATCGAAGTCCCTGTATATTTCCCATCGAATTCCTACAGTATTTCCAATTAATATATCTGCTTGCCTTTTTATGAGTTTTTCAAACGATCCTATGTAACTACCGTTCCTATTTGTATATCCTGGACTATCACCTTCTTTGAGAAGCGTCGCCTTGAACTTCAACAGTGATTGCATTTCTTGTAACATATTTACTTCTATTCCAATTGGATGAGTACTTTTATTATCGTAGATAACATACGGAGGTCTTTGTATACATAATATTCTAAAAATTGTATTGCGCCAGGTTGTGGGTAATTTAGGAAGAAACAGAGACTTATTTGCTTGCACAATTCCATTACTATTACATTCACCCATTCTGGTGAACTTCAAGGAGGGATGGTGGGCATTCTCATTATCAAACATGGAAATTGAATGAACAAAATCCACGCCATTATAACTCTCTTCCACCAAAATTGAATTCCAGATGTTGAAAGCTGGAAGTGTTTCCAAAATTTTTATCTCCAATGCCTTCACGATTAAAATCAATTTTACTGAATGCATTGACATTTTCAGATTCCCTAAAGCTCGCAATAGTCGTTCTGCCAGAATAAAATCATTTTTAACATTCAAAATTAGTCCCACGAAATTATTTTCCACATTTGTAAAATTCTGGAAATCCGCAGAGAAAGTGGCGACTGGAAATTCTTCTGGAATGAAATCGACAGCCAACACGAAATCAGTCGGAGAGAAAAACAGAGGAATGAGCCGATTGACGCAGTTGCTTTTATAATCCTCATTAGAAATATTGAAAACCATAGACAAGTAAGCATTTGCCAGACTTACCATAACTGCTAATATTATAAATAAATTAGTTTGTTTCAGCATTGTGTCAAGAGAAGAATACTTGACCTGCTTGCAGTGAATTTATGTAGGTATAACACACTCATAACAAAACATAAATCCAACATAATAACAGTGTCAAATGATGGGGTAAAACGCACGTATGTAATCAAGTGTTTGCTTTGTAAAAAAAGGAAATAGATTACCCGAAATAGATTCATCTTCTATTTCAACTTTCGACTATAGTCTCAAAAAAAATCTTAGAATAGTCAGTTAATTTATCCTGTGGGAGCTGTGTTGAATAAGTGGTAGACTTAAGTAACTGGTAGAAGCACACATTAAACTTTAAATAAGTTTGTATTGACTTTGCTGATTACATCGCTATCTCGACGATTTGATTGATAATATAGGCACTTGTTTATTTAATTGACGAAGTTGTAATCAAGTTTAATGTTCACAATGCACGAGTAATAAATTGTTACGACGTGGTCAAGGGAGAATGTCTGACGATTCACCTACGAAACGAATAATTAACGAGCTGTAAGTCTCATTATTAATATTCTAAGATTTATTATTACGGTTTAAGGGTTATTATTATACATAATGTAGGTAGTAAACAGACCTCAGAATTTACAAATTTATTATTTTTGTATAAGTAGGTAGGTATAGGTACATTTTAAAATTATGTACTTTTTGGAATAAATTTCTTTTAGAAATAATTTTACTACACAACATGAATGACTACACTTTATTATTCTTACTTAATAATTAAATGGTTGTTGATTTTCATGGGGAATACGACAGAAACATGCCAATATACACGATGCAGTAAATTATAAAGCAGAATCTGTCGATGATCTTGGAAAAAACGAGCCAGCCTTCCTCGCTTGATGGCTTACTTGTTGTTTCGTTGCTGTCACTACTGTCAACAATAGCTTCTCCATCTTGTTCACCTTTTGCTAGAGCCACACCCTGAAATTAAATAAAAATATATAAAAATGTAGTTGCTTTTTAATTGGCGTTAAAGTTTATTACGCGTATTTTCACTTCAAAATAAGAACTATTTTATCGAGCAAAAATTATTAACAACCTTTTCTAGAACGACATCATGTTTAAATTCACTGACCTTAAGTCAGTTGCGATCTTACCAAAAGCGAAAATCTAGAAAGAGAAGAGAAGAGACGCGTCAGAAGGTAGAACGGCAAGCCTCACCTGCACATTACCTGAAATTTTTTCTATTACCTTTTATCTTACCTCTTATCTTCATAACTAGGAGCTAAATCGGGATTTTACGATTAAATGAATGAGCATGAATGATAATAATTATTAAAATTAACCAGACGGGGGTACAAAGTACAAACAGAATAGTACTTACACACGATATTCATATTGGGACAATAATGAATTTTTTTGGCTCACTTATCTCTATTTGTTTTATTGATTTTATTTATCTAATTTCAACGAGCTTCGAGGCAAGCAATAAACAGAACAGAGCTATCTGACCGAATACATAGAGATAGACAGCTGTTTCGGCCTCTCTATGTCCCCTTCAGCCTACCAGAACTCAGTGACTTAACAGAGCCAGCGACATCTTTTCGTCGATGACGGAACTACTCGCTGCGATGGTAGCCGGAGCCCCCCTGAAACTTGACTGTTCGCTTTGATGGATTTAGCAAGACTCTGTCGCAATGCTATGCCAACTTATAGCACATTAATTTTTTGAATTAGGTATTATTGAAAGTATAGCAAAAAAAAATGATTTATTATTACCTTTGCCGAATTATCAGCTATAAAGATCCATTTTCCGACAGGGTTGCTTACGATGAGCCCCACTGACGCAGAAATCCAAGCAGGGACATCGTGTTTGTACGTCGCTATATTCTTTAATAAGACGGTGAGAAATATTGAAAAACCGCATAGCAGTAGCGAATCCCTTGCGAATAAAACTGAAAAATACAAATAAAAGTCGTGTATTTATTTAAGACAGTCTTAATAATCAAGCAAGTTGCTTCTTGGTCCAAACTTACCCAGATATGGAGTATTTTCTCCTTTTAAAGGAATGATTACCGACACATACTGCAGATATAAAGATCCCGTTAATAAATTAACGCAGCATAGCAGCATTCTTTCGGAATTTAGAGGCGACAGCCAGAGTGACGTAAGCGTGATGATTATTATAACTGGAAATAAAATGTTTGTTTTTTAATAATATACACATGCACAATGTACATAATTATAGTTTTATAGAATGGCACAAATGGCAAGAATCTAGGCATATGGATGACATATAGAAAGCCACATGCAGTCTACTGGATAAGCTCTGAAACATAACGCCTAAGACCTCTCCGCTATAAGGTCCTTCTCCTGGAGAGACGTAATATGGGAGGACAAGAGAAATGAACTTCTAATAGCAGATTTCAGATCGTTCACCTATGGATCTAAAACATCCACAGGAACTGAAGCTGGGGTGTGCAGCGTTGGCTGAAAGAAGAGATACTTCTCGAGCCAGGGCCTTCATGCAACTACTTTCCAGGCCGAAATCTATATGAGCAGTTGCAGGAAAAGATGCATTTAAAAGCCCTCAGCTCCACACACTTTAACTTTAAGTTGGTCTGGAACTGTCAACTAACCTTGAATGCTCTGGCAGAGAGCAAGGAAGTAACTTCTGATCTGGATTCCGGGCTATGCTGAACTATGAAAGGCATGATAGATCAGAACCAACATTTGGCATATCACCGAATATTGCCAAAACAACAATACGCAACTGGACTGAGAGGGACGCTCTCCAGCACTGGCTAAACTTACCAATGCTGGAGAAAAAAAAACGACCAAAGAGCTATTGGAGCTTAACAGTAAAAAAACTGGAAGTCTTATTAGGCCTACATACTGAGCACTACAACATGATTTGTTCATGTCGTCTGGTGCTTGGATGATGACCAAATAGCAAAACACATCCTATGCGCGAGTGACTCGCTTTGGGAAGAACCAGATTTCAAACCTTCGGGAGAGAGTTCCTCACATTGGAGGACATGGATACATCACCAATAGTCAAGATGATCAACTTCCTCAAAGAGGCTGACCTGATGAGGTTAATGTAGCACAAGCACTAGCACGACTAGATGTGAGCACCAATAAACCTACCCGTAGAATACACCCCAGGCAACCAAAATTCATGCCAAAACAACGCCCCGGTGTGTGCAGAACAACGGCTGGTAGGCCATCGCCTACTTCCCTATAGAAATTTACATTTTTTTCTACTAGATCCTTAGATTGTAAAGAGAAACCTTAAATGTTAGTTTGCACTCACCTACAGCTGGTATGATTATCGTCGCGGTATGAGGTCCTGTGAGCCGGTTAATCAAGAACGTATAATGTATTGAAGGATAAGTTTCATTCGAAGATTTAAATATGCCGGGATCTTTGATCACCTTGAGGCTCTTGATGTTCCATTCGCCGTTAGAGACGTAACCTGTGTACGAATACGGTGGCTCTCCAATGACAACGTGCATTCTCTCGCCATTATGAACCCAGGAGCCGATAATGACCTTGCAGGTCTGTTCATCGAAGGGAAAACGAGAGAGGTCGGCTACACAGAGCGCCTCAATACGGGTGGAAACCACGCAATAGACACGTCCGACATTTGATACCGAGCATTGCATTAAAGGGGCAAGCGACGGGTCTTCTGAACGGTCTCGCCTGAAAAAAATTATTAAAAAAAAGTTATTAGAAGACTGCAGCCGATAATCTCATTCTAATGAAAAATTCAAATAAAAAAATCAATAGGAATATTTTAAAGTTGCCCACTTGTTGTAAACAGACAAATCCGGGATCCATATGTCTTCACTTGACAGTTGGAGGAATTCTAACCCAGAATAGTCTTGCCGCTTCCATGTCAGATGTTCGTCGTACCATATCTGAAAAAACATGACAAAAATTAAAATGTTACAATCATTTTTGATTTTCTACTTTTTGTTGGTTTTCACTTAGCAGTAGGTAGTAGTTTTTTCAAAAATTCAACTTAGACGTTAGGTAAGTATATGACTTTTGAAAATTGAATTCTACTGCAAGTATCCTACTTTTCAGTGATATTAACGTTAATATTTACCAAAACCATCCAGGTGTCCAATGTGATAGCACTGTTGAACGGTTCCTGAAAAATAGCAATAATTACAAAAATTGTCTTGTAAAAGAGGATCAAACCCACTGATTGCTATTTATACTATCTACAGGGAGTGTAATTTTTTCGCGAAAATTATTCTCTTCGCTTTTATTTAAAAATCCCGTCAGACGATAGAAAGTGCAAGAAGAAGTTCAGAACTTTGAGCGGGTCTTCTGTAGCTCTCCCCGTTTTCGAGATATGATCGTTCAAAGTTGAAAATGAACGATTTTTTTAGTTTTTCAAAATTCCTGTTCGCGTCTTGGGATATAACTGAGAAATTTACGGTCCAACGGGATTGTTTTTTCCACTCGTATGACAGTCGACTGCTGTTGCTGCAACCGATGAGGGCGAATCTCTTAATTACCGGTTAATGAGATAAGAGTTGAGAGATTTTAGTTTGAGTTTGAGTTGAGTAATATTCACGAAGGGCCATAATGAGCACCGACATGAATGAGCGAGATTTCACTACCGATCTTGACTTCTTCGAAACTGGTAGAGAAGAGTCTGTCTGTCGCGTCCAGACGTGTGAACGCTTTTCTTCGTGAAAACGTGGAGAAGGTGGTAGGAAAAGGAATGGTAAATGCAAAGATTATGCTTGTTGTATGCAACCAACTTTTCTTGTACGAGTTTGGAAACACATACCATTTTTGACCTCAATATTTCATGATTTTCGTTATTGTTTGTGCTTTGGAAGTGAAATTTTAAAATGGTTAATAAATTGAATCATTAAAAAACTCAATATGAAACGTCAAATTGAAATGTTCATTCGGAAATTCGGAATATTCTGAGATAACTTGTTCTTGTGGAAATTGACTGTTTTGACAACGACTCACGCGAGAGCGCCACCAATCGCTGGTGGCAGAACTAACTTTTTGTTACCTTATCGTTCATCCTCCTTGAAACACAATCAATGCCAAATCAGTGATAAACTCAGTAGTAATTAGTACCAAACGAACTCAGCACAGGTTAGTTTCTTTTCTCTAATAACAAAGTTTCATTAGGTTTTTTATTTATTGCTCTATCATAGTTCTGTAGATCACTGATTGGAGTAGTTCAATTGCACATCTTATTCCGGCTGTTTTCATTTTATCTGGCAGACATGCTTCATTTTATTCAAGGCAATAATAGATGATGAAAAAATTTGTGGATCACACGATAAAATAAATAATATAAAATGAATAATATACAGGGGGTTATCCTAAATAAGTGCGAAAAAAAATAGGGGTGATTCCTTTTTGGCTCATTGGGAGGGAAAAAGCTTTATATTAACGTCGGTCCGCAAAAGTACCGTTTTTGAAATACTTTTTCAAGTGCAAACTTTTTAAGCAAACTTCCATAGTTTTTTGATGATGTCTCAGGAACCGTTTAAAATATATAGAGCTGAACTTTTGTACATATCTTACCATGCCATTATGCCAGTGACGCAGATTTTGCGGTTGCGTTACGTTTTTATGTCCGTCAAATGAAGGGCGCTAAATCCTAAAATCTCCGCCACTGGCTAATAAAAAAGCAGCTAATATCAATGAAAAAAATGTACAAAAGCTGAGCTGAAATTTTTCTCATACTTAGTTAGGATAACCCTGTATGTATAAGCACAGTGCAAATCAAATATAAAATATGAAAAATGGTTTCATAAGCAATAAGAAAGAATACTTACGTATTCGAAGTATCTTAATATAAGTCTAACTGCGACTGTAACATTTTTTGTGTGGTCTTTCACGGGTCGAACCTTCGGGTCGTAAGTGCACATCAGATCATTTTTAAGCTTGTTTTCCGGGTGTTGGGAAATATCACAGGCGGCATTTGCCCTGACTGAAAAATGCATTTCCATTAAATAATTAACCATGCAGTTACTCAGTTTTGAATAGTATTTTATATGACACAATAAGAGTTGTAAATGGTTGGAAATTACGCACGAGCGAGAATTATTATTTACAGCACACGAGCTGCTGGCAGCGAGCGTGTAATTCCGCAAGGACGTACATTTACCTTAATTGCAACTCGAGTGGTGCATATTTCTTCGAGAATACTTCGAGCAAAGTTTAAGCAACAATTTTGTTTGTTCAATAATTAGGTCGAAATGCCACGTTTCCGAATTCGATAAGACTGTAGAATCACTTTGTTACATGAGGGCGGAATTATTAATTTTTGTTTTATTATAGATGAAGAGAGAATAATTATAGGTATTGAAATGGATCGCACCTAGGTAGGATGATAAGGAAATTATTTCCATCTCCCTCGTTAAATCAGCCCAAATCGAAAAAGTAATAGTGGAAGAATAGGTACGTAAATACCTAAAGGTAATTAAAACGCAGCCACCCGCCGTTACATCAAGTAAACGATCCCCGTCAGCTCATTAAATATTCAGAAAAATAGAAATCGCTCTAGCATTAGCTGGTCACATTCCAGCACGGAACAGCAAGAGAGCGGCCACCGCAAGGGTAAATAAACATTGCCAGACCTCGCACCGATTGAAAGGACAGGATGACCTAGAAACAGACCGGGTGGAAAGATTTGTGAAATCAGAATCAAACAATAACCCCTTGCAAAGACAATAGTAAGTCGCTAGGTATTCCACCCACGAAAATGAAAATTACACCAATCGATAAAGCGAAATGAAGGTAGCCGGAAATACATCGCGATCCCGAAATAGCAAGCAGGTGGAAATGCGAGATGAAAGTTAAGCCGGTGTAATTATTATAATAGCTAGGCACAATGAAAAGGTACAGAAAGCGTCGGCCGATTTTAAGGAAAATTTAGGTAGTTCGGGTTTAGGACAATTCAGTAAGATAGCCGCGAGGTCAACTCGCCAAGTCTTAAGATAAGGGAAATATGATAAGGAATAAAACACATGAATATCACGGTATAAGGCAGTGCCAATGAGGTGCATTGTTACGTGTCGTGTTTAGAAAGCGGACCACTGCTTCTATAAAAGCAGACGTCTTACAGCAGCTCCAGGCAGATGAGATCAGCTTTCGAGCAGGTCAAGTCTGACTTCATAACCCTTTGGACGTAAACCCGACGAGATGGCGTCTAGCGAACTCTCGGTCGCCCAATCCTTATCCAAACTCTAGAATTCAGATAGAAATGGCGTTATAGGCGGACTCCGGTTGAATTTCCGTTATCTGCCTTAGAAAAACTCCCATGGAAATCCAATAAACTTGCATCTCTTCTCGAAACAACTCAATACTCGCAGTTGGCAATTTCTCGTCGAACCAATTCACTAGTAGATGGCAAAGCGCCTATCCTGAAGGAATTTCCTTCACAAATTAGGGAAAATCCATTGAGAAAATAGTTAGGGAAGACCTCTCTTCGAAACAAAATCCACATCGATAAATAATTAAACAGATTCGCCCAATCCATGAGCGCAGATCCCATTTTAAATCAGGCAAAACAATCAGCTAGGAATTAGGCGGCATCAGCAGTAAATACCTAGTAGGTACCTACTCAAGCCAATAAAGAGTCTGCGGAAGGAAGCAATTCCTCAACAACAAATAATATTACAAATTCACGTATAGGAAATCGGATAGAGCTAGGAGCGAAAATAGACCCAGGTCAGGAATTAATAATCTGTGAATAAAACGGCCCATGATTAGAAATAATTCAATCATTCTATTTTTCGAGGAGTGCAGATGTAGGATCACGTAAATGTTAGGCAGGAAGCAGTCCCTTTAAAATATACGATATTAGAAAGTGAGAGGAGTTCCCTAACTATTGTATTGCACCATAAATGAAGACCGTGTAGCGGAGCACCCTCAGTTAGAACAGGTCCAGATAGAACAAGGCGGCGTTGTCAGATGTAGCACCCGCTACTTACATACATTATCATGATATACTAATTCCATTACAACAACCGATTAGGATTCATAATAGGTACTCGATTGCCACACGTTGGGGGAGGCATTCATCTCGATGCCCAGATGGAGACCTCAGGGATCGGGTAAAAGAGCATGACTCTTTAAAGTGGAAATCGTGGAGCGCAACGGGGCAAAAGCACCCTCAGAGTAGGATAGAGGACAGCAAACCAAAGCAGGGTTGTCAGGTGTAATAACCGCCCTCACATATCAGGAAATCCAATAACCAAAATAAAGCTAGGCTCATGAATTGCAATTCACAAATAAAGATCCAAAACAACTCAAGAATAAATTAATCTCGAGTATGGGAAGGCCAATCAAGAAACCAAAGTATCATTATAAGATCGTTTTTCCGAAGCTCTTCCATTCAAAATTCACACACACCTGAATCTCATACAATGGATGTTATTATTACGATTCTGACTGTGCTATCTACTCTCTTTAGGTAATAGGTCATCGTACTTGTGTTAATGGTGGACCGGTAGCTGGTACCGATACAAACAAATAAGTATAATTTGTCCATAAACAAGCCTAAACACAAATGGTAAATAAAAGTCCAGCATTCTCAATCATTAACTCGATTAATGGTTCAAGAGCAGTGGTCTGTAGTATGGTCAGCTAGTAATCGCATTCAAGAGAACAAGGTTTCGAAAGAAAGAACAGAGACAAAAATGCTCTGTGCAATCAACCCAGGTATTCAGTAAAATCTCCACATCCACAGTTGATCAAAGCGACAATATAACAACTCGAATGACCAATCAAATAACTCATTCCCTCGTAAGGTAAAACAAACAGGTTGCAACCAATAGAATAACAATCAGTACTGTCAACAGGTATATAGGGCAAGACTGGGCACGGCGGGGGCGATTGCTGGTCTCGTCACAATTGTAGTCCCGCAAACAAGCCGGCACCAGTAGATACCAATTACAAATTCCAGCATTTCTATCAGTACTGACTAGTTAGGGGTAGAAACCAGGAACACGGTGGAATCGATGGTTGGTCTCGATATCCGCAAATATGCCGGTTCCAGGAGGTACCAAACTAAAAATTCCAACACTTCAATTCTTCGCCAGGTAGCCCACAGGGGCAAAAGGTTAATCAAAAGGTCAGACCAAAGTAAACAAACAAGGTATACCAAATAACAATAATATAAGTTATCAAGCAGGTCACGAGTAAAAATAAACGGAGGTGAAATAATTCACTCTCCCAGGTAAATCAACTGTGAAAATAAAATCATTAAATAAAAGAGAATCGGAAGGAACGATTTTACAAAAGATACGAAATCAACATTCAGGAGAAGTGGCAACCCCGTACTCGAATAAACACTCGAGAGGCAAGACCATCTTAAGCGGCCCGAATCTCCGTCTCCGAACACGAGACGCTGTAGCTCGGTAACCGAACTGCCACCAGCCGTCTAGGCGCGATGTTTAACCCGAGTCAGACCCACAAGGCGAGTCCGCTAGACATACAGGGTGATTCTCCCGGTTGAAAATACACGATATTTTCGTACGAGAAATTGAATAGGTACCTAACCAGACAGACATTTCCGCGGTTTCCGCCATATCCCGGATCGTCTGTAACCAAAGTGGTTGTATTCTTTAATTGGTTCAAGCAGTTGCTTGAAATGAAGTCAAAGAAACCAGAAAAAGGAAATTAGGCAAGGAAAATTATCGAATAGTTAAACAGACAGACATTTCCGCCATATCCCGGATTGTCTGTAACCAAAGTTGTTGTATTCTTCAATTAATTCAAGCTGATGCTTGAATTTTTTTTTTGATGAAATCAAAGAAATGAAACAAAAGCAAAACGAAATAATAAGAAAGCACAGGTGTGCAAAAGAGTGGAATCCGAAATGGATTAGAGTTTGAAAAATGCATGGAAGGGATTCATCATTCGCTTTCCATTGTTTTGTACTCTCTATGCAAAATCACAGCCCCTCGCGCCCTTCACCATTTCACGCTCATGAAAACGAATTCTCTCGCTCTTCATTCGCCTTTAGACACGTGACAGGAAGCCAACACTTGACAACAAGTCTCAGTTAATTTCCCCGCTTTTCCGAGAGAAATTCGAATCCGCCGAAATGGAAAAAAAATCTCAGTAGGTTCTTTTGCGCATCCGTTTCGGCCATACTAATCCTGGCATACCTCAATCAAAGAGCAGGGGTGACTACGGTAAAAACAACGGTAAACACAACGAGGAAAACACAGCGGTCCTATTAGGGGAAACCCAGAGGTAAATAGACGATCACAGTGGCTTTTCGCGAAAGACGAACGGACCAGGGGTCGTGTCGTTACAGTATTTAGGATGCCAGAACTTTTTCTGAACAAATTACTTGATTAATCTAAAATATCCTCTTAAAGAGTTCAAAATGAAGGATACGGTTAAAACAAAACTTTGTATTTAGTCTTTGAATATTTACAATATAATTAATAATTAATTCTATTGCAAATTAAATGCAATTTGATTGTAGTAATAATGCAATAATTACTCATGACTAAAATATTGCATTTGACAAATATAAATTAACCGAAGAGATACATATATATCTATGTCTTTTACAAGTAAATAGACATGGAGATCATAGGTATGACTTAGATAGTATAACTACGGTAAAAGTCTTTCTAAATTGGTAATAAATTTGAAATTATAATATATTTGGCTACTTAGTTGTAATTTATTTCTTCGAGATGAATGACAAAGATTGGTTATGGTAGCTTACATACACGACCTTTTTCTTCTACCAAAAGGTCGTAAATAACACTTGTAGAAGGACAGGAAAGCAGTTCACCCTTCCCAGGAAGAAGAGAGTGGGCATATCTTCCTCAGGGCTATTTTGGGGCACAGGTCTGGGGGCCTCAATGAAAACACGCGGTCTGGAATGGCGTTTTCTGGTAAACAGGTAGAAGCCTATACTCCTAAATATTTCAACAGGGACATTAACTTCGGCTCCTAGCCTTGGATGAGCAGAGAGTTCCTCAGGAATCTATGATGATTGGTCCAATAATGCCAGATATGTATGATTGAAGATATAAAATGGCGGAACTTCGTGAAATTCCAGGTAGAAAGATAAGGTACTTAATTCCAAAAGGAATTCCAGGGAAAAGAAACGGACTAGACCAGGATTAAGTTCAATTAGAACTTAGATAAACAGATAAAAATTGTTTCCTTCCCAGAATATTGTCGGTCCTAGGGAGAAGTGTAGTTAGCCTCGACTTCCAAAAAGAAAATGACGTCGTGCCCTTCTAGGGGAGAAAAGGTTCCGGTTGTGCGCATCGAGTTGCGTTGATTGAAATAAAAATCTACGTGGCCTTATATTTCGCAGTATCTAAATTTCTATCATTCTATAAAATAGGATTGGAATTGAAATCTGTATCACTGCTTGAAAGCTGGAAACTCTTTACCAACTTTGCTCAATGCTAAATACTGGCTCATTTATCAACAGATGGCGCTATTGTATCGAAAATTAAAAAATATCCAACTATTCTGAAAAGACGGCAATTTTGGGGAAAATTTGCCTTTGAAACCAATGTAACCACATTACAAGTTTGTCAAAGTACAAGTTGAACGAAGTCAGTGGTAATTATGCTAAGCAAAAAAAACTTTGGGTATAATTAAAAAAAAAAAAAAATAGGGAATGGTTATACTTGGGGGCTGAGAGGCGTAAAGTTTTGTTAAGGGTGCAGTCGAAAAGCCTTAGGGGTAGGTACATTTGAACTTGTGTCTGTAAATATCTAACACGATAAAATAATAATAAAAAAAAGGACATAGCGCAGTAATGGAAGTTAAGTTAAAGTAGAATATCCTTACACACTAATCCGAAGAAAAAATTTTGAAACTTATTTAAACTTTAATTAAGTACCTACCTACAATTTAAACAAAAAAAATCTTGTTTTCTTGACGCGATCTTTGAATTGTTAATTATTGTTATTATTCCAAAATAGACAGCAGGCATATTTTATAAATAGAAATTAAAAAGAATGAAACAAAATTTCTTTTTATTAAAAAATATTTAACTTACACTTTACTTACCTGTACAAATTACGGCAAGGAAGGAAAGCAGTGAGAATGCGTACATTGTGGTAAAATATTAACACTGGAATGGCTTCAATAATGCGTGCGTATACCTAGAGGTAACTAAATACGATAGAATGCGATACTCTTACGCCCCGTATTATTATTGATAAAGTATATTGACTTAAATAGGTTACAATAATATATTATTATTATTATTGATTTAGGTACCTACTTAAAATAGACACAAAATAAAAATAATAATTATAATAATTATAATTATTATTTTATTTATGTATATTTTATTATTATAAAATAATTATAAAATCGCTTGATCAATTTTCCATTATTTTTCCTTCTTTCATTTTATAAACGTATCTGTAGGTATTAGATATTCACGGTTGCTTATTGAAAACGTAAAATCCCTAATACCTTGAAAATTGAAGATGTACGCGAAAAATGCCGAAACACTAACTTTATCGAAACATTAATAAACACCTAAATTAATATTTATTATTATAGGTACATGGTACATACTTGAATTCTCCTTGCAACGATATCTCAATTTTTGGGCTTCCTATATTTTCGAAGGAAATGAAGTAGGTAATTGTTGAGAAAACCTGTTTTATCGATTGGCCCTGTAATTTTTTTTAGGCAAAACACAAAAAAAAGATAGTTGTATAAAGATAATTCGAGTAGCTTTCAAATGTATTACTCGATATCTGTTCCCTATGACGATAAGCGAAGGGGTAGCTACCCCCGCCAAAGACATGAACTTGGATCATTAAATTTGTTACCGAAATATGCCCCCCTCGGTAAAAAAATCGACCTGTTTCGGCATTTTTAGCGTACATCTTCAGTGTTCACGTTATTGTATGTACCTAGAGTGAATATAGATAGGTAGAATAAAAAAAGTACCCAAATAAAAAAAGACTGTCTATAGCAGTGAGTCTTATGTTAAGCCGTGGGCTCCTCAAAATTAAAAGCTCAGATCTGTGAAAAATGGAAGCTTATGCCATTAATATCACCCAGAAAAATTCGTCCAATGATTGTCCTGTGCGAAAGGGCACTATAAAATTTTTTAGAGTTATTCATTATACCGGAAACTTTATTTAATCATAATAACGTCCGATTTTAATTATTTAAGGAGATATATCAGGATTTCAAAGTTTTCTGCATATAAATTTAAGAATATTTATTCAACTTTACCTAGGTTACCTGTTCAAAAAACAAATGAACATTTTTTTTTTGAAAAGGTAAAATCAAGGTTAAAAGGAGTGCTGTTAGTGTATTTTTTAATAAAAAATACACTTTTTTTTTGAACCGGTAAAGTAAAGGAAAAATAAAAAATAGCTACATTTATTTAAGCCAATTTTAGAATATTTATTTTACTTTACCTTGGTTTTACCTATTAGAAAAAGTACTATTTCGTGACAGCGGTTTTATTAAACAGGTAAAACCAAGGTAAAGTTAAGAAAGTGCATCTTTTTTGAACAGGTAAAATCTAGACAAAGTTGAAAGGAGTGCTTTTTTAAAGCATTTAAAATCAAAGTAGTTAAAAAAGTGCTATTTTTTTTGAAAAGATAAAATCAAAGGTTAAAAGGAGTAGGTACTAGGTATTATTTTTGAACCGGTAAAATTAAGATAAAGTTAAATAAATAGGTATTTGGTTTATTTAAGCCATTCTTAGAATATTTATTTAACTTTACCTTGGTTTTACCTGGTAAAAAAGTCCTTTTTCGTCGGAGTGCTTTTTTTTTGAACCGGTAAAATCAAGGTAAAGTTAAAAAATAGGCATTTCATTTATTTAAGCCAATCTTAGAAAATTTACTTAACTTCACCTTAGTTTTTTACCTGTTAAAAAAGTACTTTTTCGTGGCAGTGTTTTTTTTTTAACAGGTAAAACCAAGATAACGTTTAGGAGTGCTTTTTTTAACCGGTAAAATCTATTAGGTAAAGTTAAAAGGAATGCTTTTTTTAAGCCGGTAAAGCTAAGGTAATGGTAAAACTTTTTTTTGAACAGGTAAAATTAATGTAAAGTTAAAAAAAAGTGCAAAGTTTTTTTTGAACTGGTAAAATCAAGGTAAAGTGAAGAAAGTACTATTTTTTTGAACAGGTAAAACTAAGGTAAAATTTAAAAAAATCAAACTTTTTTTTGTACCGGTATAACCAAGGTTAAGTTAAAAAAGTGGCTTTTTTAACAGTTAAAACCAAGGTAAAGTTAAAAAAAAGGTGCACATTTTTTTAACCGGTAAGATCAAGGTAAAGTTAAGAAACAGGCTTTTTTTGAACGGGTAAAACTAAGGTAGGTAAAGTTAAAAAAATATTTCAATTATTTAAGCCAATTTAAGAATATTCGTTAAACTTTTACCTTGGTTGTACCTACCTGTTAAAAAAAGTAGTTTTTCACCGCAGTGCTTTTTTAACAGGTACAAAATTGGAGTGGCGAGACGCTTGTCAACTGACAGGAACACAACCACAACTTTAGTATATTTTATTCTTTTTTATAAAGGAAGAAGCATCGGTCTCAACTCACCTAGGTATAGTTAAGAAAGAAAGAACGCTCTACTCCAGTAATTTTGGGCTTCGAGACCTAGCTCATGCTAGCCAGACAAATTCTGTCAATTTAAATGGTTGAATACACGAACACAAACATCCATGGCGAGACTGCGATTCGAACCCAGTCGATGATATTATTGCACCAACTTGGTCGCGTGAACTATAAGCAGCTACTGCACCACCGCCCACTCCTAACCGTAATATAAATTTCAGATTTCGATCTGAACAAAACTGTCAAATAAATTGAACTTAGTTGTGTTATTAAAGATATACCTTCTTATCTTCTGTCTCACTCTTCGATGGTCAAGCCTATGCGTATATATTTATTTATTTTATTTCTCACTCTTTTCCCCCATGCCAATAAATAAGTAGTTTTGGTATTGGAAACTTCTTTTATCTCCTGCTGTTACAACTCGCATGTCGCATGTTGAAATTCGGCTTGTATCTTTGTTGATGGCTGCACGCCATAGTGTGCTCATGACAAAACGATTCAACCATCACGACGCTACTAACAAAAATTACTGTATGCCACTTTTGGATTCAACAGAGATACATACCTTAATATGCAAGTTGTAACTAAAGATAAGGATTTTCCAAACTTCTTTTCGTGTAGGCAAAAACTTAAAAATGCCGGAATTATTAGAGTAAAAAAATTAAAAAACGGAAGTTGGCCATATTGTAGCAACCGGTGTGAAAATCCTAAAAAACATCGAGTCGATAAATTCTGAATTCATGTTACTTGAAAATATACACTATTCAAAAATGAAAGTGTGTATGGCACCCCAAAATTTTGCCTGATTTTGATTGGGGTGAACTTTGGTGGTTATTCCCAAGATATTTCGATTTTATTTTCTCATATCAGAGGCCTTGTCCTTTATTTTGCTGCCATTATTAGATTTAAGCTCAAAAAATTGCAAATAAATTTTCTACCGGGCGTTATGTCCATGTACATCCCATTTTCCAATTAAATTTTTCTTGTAAGTTTTGATGGGCAAATTTTAAAGCTTGTTGGCGCTTTTAAAATTTTAGATTTAACGCCTTTATTCATACAGGGTGATCTCAAAAAATCAACTGTTTGCTTTATAGAATGCATATACAGGGTGTAACTAAATAAGTGTAAAACATTTAAGGGGGTGATTCCTCATCGAAAAAAAGATAGGACCTTTCATATAAAGAAACTTCATTGGAGCATCCCTTGTCAAGATACAGCCCCTTAAATGGGGTACATAAAATTTGTTTAACAATTTTTTTCACAAGCACTAAAAAAGTTACAATATTGAAACTAATCTGACATTTTCTACTACCAAAAAGGCACTTAGCCAGTAATTTATTTGGTTTACCCCATGGTTGTAAGGTGTGGAAAGCGCAACCCCCTAAACTTATTTCCGATGCAATTTTTTGTCTTATTATTTGTTTACCATTTAAAAATTCATTTCCAATAGCCTGTTTCATTCTAAACAAAAAATGTCTTGAATTTTTTGCACAAAATAAACCAGTTCGCAGCAAAAAATTATTTTAGGAACAACTACAGAGATACATCGTCATAAATGCGAACTGGGTTTATTTTATGCAAAAAATTCAAGAGAGATTTTTTTTAGAATGAAACAAGCTATCGGAAATAAATTTTAGGGGTTGCGTTTTTCACCCCTTACAACCATGGGGTAAACCAAATAAATTACTGGCTAAGTATCTTTTTGGTAGTAGAAAATGTCAGGTTAGTTTCAATATTGTAACTTTTTTAGTGCTTGTGAAAAAAATTGTTAAACAAATTTTATGTACCCCCTTTAAGGGGCTGTATCTTGACTAGGGATGCTCCAATGAAGTTTTTTTATTTGAAAGATCCTATCTTTTTTTCGATGAGGAATCACCCCCTTAAATGTTTTACACTTATTTAGTTACACCCTGTATAACTGTTCTCCTCGCCAATCGATTTTTTAAATTTAGGGCTCAATTGAAGCTAAAACTTCAGGCAAAAACAATCCAGGGACGAGAATTGAATCAGGATTCACATTAAAGTCACAACGATTTCATAAAAATTACTCAAGTCAGAATTTCTTCTGGGATCTGGTTTTGGTAGAAAAATTGCTAGAAATAGAAAATTAACTGGGTACTATAATAGGGTGACATTTAAAAAATCAATGACTAATAATGTCAATAAAACGGCAAGTCTGACAACATTGCACATAATGAAACCTGAAATCTTTACTTATCAATCTTATCATAATACAGCTGAATCCCAAGTCTTGTATATTTCTGATCACCCATTTGACAGAAAAATTAGGCGTTGCCAGATTTTTCGTGTAGGTTTAGACATGCATTGCAATCTGCAACCAGATTAGAAGGTCAAGGACCATAGAATGGGATAATCAGTTTAATTAATTTTTTTTTTCGTTCGGCCATCAGCCGTAAAAAACTGTAGTTGGGTGGTAAAGTGGTCAAAAAAAATAGAGTTTTCTTCCATACATCGGTATAAATCAATTAATAAAACCAAAATCGGTGAAAAGAAATATCAAAAATCTAATTACAAGGCATCAATTAAATAAAATACATAAAATATGGAAATGACTGATGCAGCCAGAACAATGCCGAATTTGAATTCAATAATGGCACCTTACATTGGGGACTTTTTACGTAAGCTGTTTCAGGATTTATGATGGTATGTATAGGTACCCTCTTGAAGAAAAATCGATTTTTTTGGCCACTGTACCACCAAATTACAGTTCATTACTGCTAATGTCTGAAAAAAAAAATAATGAAACTGATTATGCCATTCTTATATGGTCCTATATCAATATGTACATGAATAATCAAAATTTCTGTTTTTTTTTTTATATTCAAAATTGAAAATTATTTCGGGGGTAAAGATAACACTACCTATATGAAATAATTCAATTTTTTCTTATTCTTTCAAGTTTTGTTGCTATACGAACTTTGAATTGATTCTTTCATTTCTAAAATTATTAGAGAATGTTAAATCATTAAAGCTTCTCTTCTCACACCGACACCACGGACACGTTCATTGACAAAGCCAAGGAGATAAAAACAATAAAATAAAATAAAATAAATACTTTATGAAATGAAATACTGTTTTAAAAATTGAATTTTTAGGTTTATTAGATGTAAGTTAACATCTTTGGAGTTGAAGTACATACAATCTTATGTAGGTATTTATATTAATATAGGATAGGAGGAATTAGGAAATTCTAAAAAGTCTGCATAATTTTTTTTCTATATTTACAGGCGGCAGCTTGATCGGTGCTTTGTAGTTTAATAATAAATAAATAATAAGTTGGGTATTTGGTTGGATGAATAATAGTACTAGACGAAACACGAAACTACACTGATAAATAGACGCATTTAAGTACATAGTTTTTTTTTAATAATATTCCATTTTCCCATATACTTAAATATTGAATAGGAGTGAATGATTTATTTATACTATGAAAAATCCAACTGCAAATACTGCAAACATGTCTTCGTTCAAAAATGGATGACGAGATGATATTTAATAATTAATAATTCAAAAAATCTGATATTCACAGAGTCGATGTTAAAATTCTTATTTCACAAATCTCTCTTCAATAACAAGTTCTACAAAGCACTTAAACAATAAATAATTGGACATTATTAAATAAATTCACATGATGCTTTCTGACTGAAAATCTCACCCGTCCGCACTCAGCTCAATATACCCAAGTTTTCAAATTCGATGCCAAAAGGTTAACGTTCAAAATTTATTTGTCCGTTTACAACTATTATAGTACAAAGCATATTATTCATTTGCAACATTTTAAACTAATAATAATAATAATTGTAAACAATAATAATAATACTACCTCATCAGTTTTAGAACATAAGATTATAAATTCGACACATTAGACAGAATAACATTTTTTCTATACAAGAATTGATAACATAAGTTTTAACAAGTGTCTCTTCATCAGAAAAGTGGTTAGGCATTTTTCAACTTTACGAATCATAGCGGATTTCTGCACGTTAAGTCCTGCCTATTATACAAGAATGGTTAGAATTTTGGGAACCCGTGAGCAGGAATAAATGGAAAATTATATTTATAGGTATTATCCTAGAGTCTAGACGGAGTAAGTAGGGCCTGGGCCTTAGCCTCTATGGTGTTAGGGACTCGCCGGCAAACTGTCGTCGCTCTCAAAGGTGACGTAGCTGTCGGTGCTGTCCAGGTGCGTCATTGAGTCCGGCGGGGGTCCGGTAAGCATCGTCGAGGGAGGCCCGGCCGGGCCCATCGATGGTGGAGGCAGGTCATAGCCGTGCATCTGAAAATAAAAAAAATTACACCTTTGCAGTTTTTACAATGCATAAACGAATTTTTTTCATAGTTTATAATCACACCTATCCCCCAATCCCGTGGAAGCGGATATAATTACCACATCATGTTTACGTTTAATTAGGGAAGGAATGCGGATGCGGTATTGAAGATATGAATCTTGATGACCAATGACTGAGCTACTACGCAACCTTTTTGGGAATGCGAAGCACTCATTTGGGGCTAGTGAAAACTTCTGCAGCGTCTCTTCCGGCTAGTTGATCTGCAGCTTCATTTCAAGACATCCTTCGTTGACTTGGTCGTCAAATAAGTGTCAAGCAAAAAAACCCTTTTAGAAAACAAAAAAAGCAAGAGGCAGTGTCCTGTAAGAAGTAGGTACCACCGATCCATGCAATCTGCATTCTCTTGAGGTGCAATGATCTGCCACTGCCTCTTGCTTGAAGGATCACTTGCCCTATTTTTTTGTTTTCTAAAAGGGTTTTTTTGATTGACACCATGTTTGACTACCAATAAGTCAACGAGGAGTGTCTTGAACTGAAGCTGCAGTTCAACTAGCCGAAAGAGGCGCTGCAGAAGTTTTCACTAGCCCCAGATGAGTGCTTGGCATCCCCAAAAAGTTGGCACGTTGCGTAGTAACTCAATCATTGGTTATCAAGACTCATATTTTCAATACCGCATTAGCATTCCTCTCTAGTAAGGCTTTGAAATCCTTCTTATATCTCATTAACTAGCCATGTTTATTACCTATAGCTCCAGCACCTATGCCCTTTGTTGGAGTCCCTCCCACTGAGCTACTACTTAACGTGCCAGCTTTTTAGGGATGCCAAGCACTCATCTGGGGCTAGTGAAAACTTCTGCAGCGCTTCTTCCGGCTAGTTGATCTGCAGCTTCATTTCAAGACACCCTTCGTTGACTTATTGGTAGCAAAACAAGTGTCAAGCAAAAAACCCTTTTAGAAAACAAAAAAATAGGGCATGTGATGCCACAAGCAAGAGGCAGTGCCCTGTAAGAAGTACCACCGATCCAATCTGCATTCTGTTGAGGTGCAATATTTCTCTGGCAAGACTTTGAGATGCTTTTTCTTTCATTGACTTGCCATGTTTATTACCTGGCTCCTACCTATGCTCTGTAATGGAGGCTCTCCCACTGAGCTACTGCTGTGTGCCACGTATCACCTTTTTTTTTGCCACGTATTTGGGGCTAGTGAAAATTTCTGCTCTTCCGGCTAGCTGATTTGCAGCTTCATTTTAAGAAATCTCTCGGTGACTTGGTAGCTTGTGATTAATCTTGTTAGATCAATGAGGTCTTGTAAGCATTTGTAAGGCTTTCAACGTAACCTGACTGTTAGAGAGAATGTAGATTTCCTTGGATGTGTATTGTATTGTATGGTAGCACAAGCACTACGACCTATAGAAGATCTTTTGTGCTTCTCGGTTCTACGGCATGGCACCCTATTAAGAGATGTGTTGGGGTTTCGTCCCACTCCATGCAGAATGTACCTACAGGTTTGGTCATTTTGTAGATCAATCTTGTTGAGGAGTGCTCCGAGTGTACATTTCCCCGCGAGAAAAGCTGTTAGCATTCTCACACCTCAAATCGTTTTTTGTTCCGTTTGATGCAGACGCTTCAAGTCTTCGGAGGTTGTATTTCCCAAGCATTGGCCTGTCTTAATCCTGGGAGGTTTGTCCAGAGGTTTGCTCTTCTTTCTTTATTTTATCTTTAAGAACAATTTCTCCCAATCCGCAAAAAGGTTATGCGCTCTATGAGCGTCGTTCTTCCTCCTCGCTCAGCTACTAGGTTGTCGATTTCTCTTTTTATTTTGCAGTTCCTCCCCAATATTGTCCTCAACACATCACCTAATTGCCTTTTGGATCTATTTAGACCTAGAATTGTGATTGTGAGCATATGTCTTCAGGACTTCAGGGGCATGTATCCATGGTACATTCTGGAGATACACCCATACACCCCAGCTCATGTTCCTATGCCTGTCTTTGAACCATATATGGAGCAGATCAGTCCTTCATGAAGATATTAAGACATAAGTGTCGCATTTACTGCCATCTTTTCCATAGTCAATTAAATGTCATGTTCTCAGCCCGTATTTGTAGGATCACCATTAAACTGAGCCCGACTTTTTTGGGTTCATCGCAGTTGTCATTTTGTTTCAGCCTGTAAGTCCCAATTCTGGTCTGGTCTATATTTTACATTAAGTCTAACCATAGTAATCTTAGAACAAGTGTATATATTCACGCTTAGCCCTTATTTAGGATTCACCAAATGACCTTTTCTATGCGTCCTCAAGATCGTTTTGTTTTTGTCAACAATCTACTGCAGATGTTGCAAGGTCAATAATTTTGAATTGATACCCAGATCTTTGATCTGGTTGCTTATAAATGTCTACCTGCAGTCGTTCATTGAAGAAGAAAGGTAGAGTTACCTAACCCTTCCATGTCATTTTTATGTAAGGGGTTGTTACCCCTTTTCCTCAATTTTCTCAGGATTCGTAGAAGATATGAAGCGCAACCCTTGAGGCATCCTTCCTCCAAAATGATGAAAGGCCTTTGCATGAATGATGAAATAGTTTTAGCCTATTATTATCCCATGACTACCCCAAAATGTTGCCTGATTTTGATCGGGGACAACTTCCGATATTCCCAAGGGATTTCGATTTTGTTCTTGCATTTTTTGGTCAGCGCAGCGCTATTTTCTTTGTTTTTCTGCTTTATTGGATCTAAACTCAAAGAAACTGTCAACAAATTTTGTATAGAGGGAAGTGAGTTGTGAATGGGTGCAAAAGTTTTGCTAATAAATTTTTCTTGTGGGTTTTGATGAGCAAATTTTGAAGCATAATTGGTGATTTTAAAATTTTAAAACAGATGGTCTTAAAAAACAACTCTTGAAGTGCGCAATTTTTTTCCTCGTCAACCGATTTTGTAAATCTTAGCCTCGTATTGAAGCTAACACTTCAGGCAAAAAAATCCAGAGACAAAAATTGACTCAAACAAACATTAGATTAGGTACATAGGTTCAAATTTAATTTCCTCTGGATCTGGAAACATCAGGTTTTGGGAGAAAAATTGAATGAATCCACTTTTAAAATTCTAACAATTTTTCGTTCAATTTTTTATTTTTTTGGAAAACGTATATACTAGGTGGGTAGGGACGTATCAAATCCCGTATAAAAGTTAAGATGAGCGATTAATATCATATTTCAAAAATCCTCTAACCTGGTTAACTAGATGCTGGAAGGCGGGCTGGTGAGGTTGCTCGAGGTCGGCGTGGAGAGCGAAATCGGAGAGTGCCTTCCAGGGTGGCTGGTACGCTTGGACTTCTAGAGGGTGGGCGCCCAACGGGGAGTCGTGCCGCACCGGCGACGAAGCCACCATCGGGATTCCCTGCATGCCGCCGTAACCCAGCTTCCGACCATCCTGCAAGTAATACTACTCTCATTAAGCATGGGGCATTATCTAGAGGACAGGAATAAAAAGCAGTATAGGTAGCAGTTTACGTCAATGTCTTGGAAAAAATAATAACTCGCTCCAAACGATCGACACACATCACATGATTTTGAAAACAAAGACACGTAAACGTGTCTATATAGCATTGTTTCACGTTTGGCTCATCAGTGTGCCATATCAGACATCATAAAAGGTGTGGCAATCGCAGGAAACAATTGCTATGTCTTATAAACAACAGCGTTCACAAATTTTACAGGTATAGGTATATGTTGCTTCAATCAGAGATGCTATACCTACGTATAGTACCTACACATATGTAGATATTGTAATTGTAATTGTAATTGTAATTATATTGAGGGTGATTGAGTTGCTTCCACTAATAATAGATCTATTGTCTTCCTAAGGAAGCGATGCTGGAGAAAAAAAAAATCAAAGAAGGAAATTAGTCTTTTTACCAAAGCGATAAGTTACCTACACCTACACAGGCGGTTATTACCCCAATCGTCTATAATAGGAGATAAAAAAGTGAGATGTGATGATGTGGATCGATGCTGGATGGTCAGGGATCTGGGCGATATGCATTTTATGCATCATAAGAGTGGATATGTTAAAAAAATAACCCGGAGGCAATATGTAGACAAACCAATGGCATTGCCGAATCGATTCGGCAATCTCAGTGTGGAGGGAGGAGGTAGGGATAAGGCGTGTTTGCTGTCGTCCACGCCCCTAGTTATTCGGCTGCTATCTGGGGGAAGAAAAAGAGCGGCCAGTCGATATTCGATTCAAGCTTTGGAAATTCCACCTACCTACTAAACAGGTTTTCGACAAATTTAGACAAATTATCTTTTTGTTTTTTTTTCAGTTTGATTTTAGGTAGGTTTTGTACCCGCCTATTCTAGGTATTTATTCAGGGGTAAGATCTATCCCTCTAATTAACATTAACACGAACACACATCTGCATGATATACTTAGG
This sequence comes from Malachius bipustulatus, assembly GCA_910589415.1. Lineage (NCBI taxonomy): Eukaryota > Metazoa > Arthropoda > Insecta > Coleoptera > Melyridae > Malachius > Malachius bipustulatus. The sequence continues at coordinate 18,131,044 of OU342632.1, forward strand.
AAAAAATTAAACTACTGGACACAACAAACATTTGACAATTTTTTGTTTAATAAAACGCTCATGCCTAGAAAAATAAATTAGGTATACAGGGTGTTTGGTAGGTAACTGAACAGCCAAAATCGAACATTATATATAAAATCGAAAGTCAAGCATAAAAGAAAGAATAACTTTTTTCAAGATCGGGCCTCGTTTAGGATATATTTCCAAAAATGTAAAACTAAGGCTACTGTGAAAAAATATTTTTTTGTAACTGGACAGCGAAAATTGAACGCCATGTATAAAATCGAATTTTAAGCATAATTGAGGGAATAACTTTTTCCAAGATCAGGCCTCGTTTAGAAGATATTTCCAAAAATGTAAAACTAAGGCTGCTGTGAAATTTATTTTTTTTTGTAACTGGAGAGCCAAAATCAAACGCCATGTATAAAATTGTATTTTAAGCATAAAAGAAAGAATAACTTTTTTCAAGATCACGATTCGTTTAGGAAATATTTCCAAAATTGTTGTTCAGTTACTGAATAAAACATTTTTTTATTGCGGCCTTAGTTTTACATTTTTGGAAATATTTCCGAAACGAGGCCTGATCTTGAAAAAAATTATTAATTCTTTTATGCTTTAAATACGATTTTATACATACATGGCGTTCGATTTTGATTGTTCAGTTACTAGAAAATATAAATTTTTTGCAGCCTTATAGTTTTATATTTTTGGAAATATTTCCCAAGCGAGGCCTCATCTTGAAAAAAAGTTACACCCTCTTTTATGCTTAAAATACGATTTTATATACACGGTGTTCGATTTTGACTGTCCGCACTTTTTATACCAAAGCTGTAAAATTTCCATTATTTTTATAAGCATGAGCTTATCCCTATAAAAAGGGAGATTTTTTTCAAAATTTTGTTTTTTAATGTTTAAGACTTTTGTTATCTTTGATTGTTTCATACACCCTATGATATGATAAAACTTATACCTATGCGTCGCCATAAAATAAGATCTACTGCAATTTATTTAGGTATATATAGGTGTACCTATAACATATTATTTTGTCACTTAGAAGTATGTTACTAACCTTTTCTTGCTGCATCTGCTGCTTCATGAGGATCGTCTTCTTCTTATCTTTGCAGCGCTTGTTTTGGAACCAGACCCGGATGACTCGCGGGGAGAGTCCCGTCATCTCGACCAATTGCTCCTTCATGAGGGCGTCGGGACGCGGGTTGGCAGCGTAACACGTTCGCAGGGTGTGTAATTGTTTCTCGTTCAACACAGTCCGCACCCGTGTAGGTTTTCCGTCGCTGCCGCCGCCTCCCCCACCTCCGCCGCCGCCGCCGCCTTTCCGACTTCCGCTGCCTTTGTGTGAGCCGCTCTCCGATCCCGAATCTGTGTACGAGAAAAAAAGCTATTTTTTAGCTTGTAAATATAAGAATAGGGTACCTCTACTTATAATAAAAAATAAGGGAGGGGTCCTTTAAATTGTGTATATTGTATACCTATAATAGTAAGTATAGGTATGAAAAAATGGTTGCAACAATTATTATTATATTAAGGATCCTTTATAATAAGGATAATATTAAAGAGTTTGAAAGTTTCTTGTGGAATTAAATTTGACATGTCAATAAAAAGTTGTTTTTGTCATCTTTTAAGAGGAAATTTAAATTCTCAACCCTCAATTCTCGCTTCTTAAGCTAAAAATGGAAGCTGTGTGTCACAGGCATTTTTTTCTATATGTTTTGAGATAATTTTTTGAAATTTGGTAGGTCGAATATTCTCGGTATTAGAGCGCACTTTTTAGCAGAAAATTGAATTTTTCCCACATCCGGTTTTTCCGGAAATGTTACCAACTTTTTATTTTTAAATTCTATACATGGATTCTATATACATTTGTACGAATCCAACAATACCACAGAAGTACCATTTTAAATGTCAAATTTGTTTTTGTTTAATTTTTTATTTCTCAATTATAGTGTGCCATGACAGCAAAAATCGAATTCTTGTTCTAAAATAAGTACTAAAGTAAGTGATTTATGGATAAATTATGCGCTCCGCGGAATGATTTTTTTGAGCTGGATTCATTTTTTCAAATGGTACCATATTGGTAGCGAGGTACCATCTACTAGTACTCTTAATAAGGGACATTTTGGTGTACCCATTTTGCATCTGTGACGAACACAACTGAAGTCATGGCACACGATAATTGGGAAAAAATTAAATAAAAAAATTTGACATTTAAAATGGTACTTATGTGGTATTGTTGGATTCGTACAAATGTATAGAATCCAAAAATATAATAATATTATAGGGTGTCCCATTTAAAAATAAAAAGTTGGTAACATTTTCGGAAAAACCGGATGTGGGAAAAAATTCAATTTCTGCTAAAAAGTGCGCTCTATCGAGAATATGCGACGTACCAAATTTAAAAAAAATATCTCAAAAAAAAAAAGAAAAAAAGTACCATGCCTGTGACACACACTGTATGGGCATAATTTTTTCAGACCTTACCCCATGCAAGTGGGGTTCAGAGATGACAGTTTCACGGAAAAAAATCTAAAGGTTTCCCTGGCATGATTCTAATATTTTTTCTTTAATTATTTTTGAAAAACCGCTTTGTTTTCCACATAGGTACATACACCGTGTTGCATAGAAAAGGGAACATAGGGAATACGTGTAAAGAATATTTCAACAATACTTTGAAAATAAATGACATCCTTCAAAAAATATAGTTTCCTTGGAAACTATACCAGGTTCCCTAGGATAGGTTCCTAGGAAACTATCAGCTTTTAAACCAGAGTGGCTTTAATAATATTCACTGTAGTGTTTTCCCTATGTTACCTTTCCTATGCAACACAGTGTAGGTATACAGAGTAATCAAAGCTTTTCGAAAAAAAAACTTTTGTTTTGTATTTTTTGCATTATTGAGCTTTCGACCGTGTCTGGCATGATGGATTTGTTGCCATGATTATAGTGTCGTAGATATCAGGGGCAAAAAATCTCACGCGCAACTTTTTAAAATCTCCGCCATGCACTGATGGTACATGAAAAAAAAAATTGATAGCATAAAAAATATTTCATTTCTGTAAAAAAAGCTGAATTGCCTATATGGTTTCCGAAATATCTTCAAAAAACTGAAAAAATATATACAGGGTTATACACGGTATACGCCACGGAAGATTATGGCCGTGTCTCTGGATTTTAGGATCTTTTTATTTTTGGAGTGGATAGAGACCCGGCAGAGGTACGTTTTAAAATTATATTCATAATGTACAGGATGTCCCAAAAGCATGAAACATATCAAAGTTAGGTATGTTTTTTTAAATGGAATGCTCCTGTTATTGCATTTTTAGATTGTCTGAGAAGAAAAAATAAGATTGGTTTTTACAGTTGGTGTCTAAATTCAAAAGTTTTTGAGTTATAAACAAGTGAAAATCGTCATTTTTCAAGTTCAAGGCCCTGTACAACGAAAACGGTTCAAGATAGAGAAACACGGCTTACATGTCCCTATTTTAGCTTTTAATGTACTATCCTATGGTATAGAAACATTTGTACTTTCTTTGATTTTTTTATTTGTCGACGCGTGGAGAAATCTCAGAATTTTTCAAATTTTTTATCACCTTGTATAAACATTTCATCTACATCATTGGATAGTACATGAAAAGTTAAAATAGGGACATGTAAGCCGTTTTTCTCTATCTTCAGCCGTTTTCGTTTTACAGGGCCTTGAACTTGAAAAATGACGATTTTCACTTGTTTATAACTCATAAACTTCTGAATTTAAACACCAACTGTAAAAGCCAATCTTATTTTCTCTTCTCAGGCAATCTAAAAATGCAATAACATAGCAGCATTCCATTTAAGAAAACATAACTTTGATATGTTTCATGCTTTTGGGACAGCCTGTACATTATGAATATAATTTTAAAACGTACCTCTGCCGGGTCTCTATCCACTCCAAAAATAAAAAAATCCAAAAATCCAGAGACACGGCCATAAACTTTCGTGGCGTATACCGTGAATAACCCTGTATATTTTATTTGTCACCCTGTCGTAGGTACCTATCTCAAAAATGGTGCATTTCCGCACACATGTTAATGGGAAATTTTGTTTATTTTGATCAAAGAATTTGTCTATAATTTTTTTCGCAATATTAAAAATACAGCCTGTATATCTGCTATCACAAAAGACCTTTAATAAATAGTTGGCTGGTTTTCCACTGCCTGGATGTTCCTATAAAGGGTTGTAAGCTCGGTTGTAAGTAGGTATATAAATTAAAAGATGGAAAGAGCCCCTAATATTAAAACGTTGACTTATTAGGCTTAAAACTTATTTTCTCATTCATTTTATATTTATACCTAGGTACCAATAAAAAATAATTTCTTTCAGGTATACATAATCTGCTTCATTTTAAGCAAAAAGGTCTCTTATTGTACTTTTTCCGGAAAAAATTAAGATTTCTGAGAAAAAATTACAGTAAAGAAATAAATTTTTTATTGGTAAGATAATACGAATAAGAAAAGGCATTAACGTAATAAAACAAGCTCTTTTCATCCCTTACCTTACAACAACCATCTTACAACCATACCTACTGAAAAATAAAAATAACATATTTTTGATACCTCATCTAGCAAACTGCTTCTTATGGGCGTCCCTATAAGGGGCTGTATCTTTTAATGAAGTGGGTGCTCAAGAGAATTTTTTTATAGATATGAAATACCTGTCTTATTTTTCTAAAAGGAACCACCCCCTGATTTTTTTTGCAGTTATTAATTTACATTCTGTATAATTATATGCCACTTTCCGACCTATATACAGTCATAATAACCAGTCATATCATAAGGTATAACTTTGCCTTATAATGTTTTAATTTTTCTATATGATATAATTCCGAGTATAACAGTCTTTTTTTTTCTAAAAAAAGGAGAATACAAATTTTCGAATTTTTTTTGAGTGTTGCCTATTTATTTTTGTTTTCCATGATTTTTTTTGTACACCGAACGACATAAAAAACAATATGGCGGCCATAAGTAAAACGAAAGGTGGCTATGAAAACTGCATGTAATCTAGAATCTAGTCGGCTTTATAATTTATTTTTATATTGTCAAATTTATAGCTTTTGATGACTTAGGTATAGATATTATGTCAACCTACCAAAAATAATAAGTTTAATTTTCAATAGTACAAAAGATATGGCACATATTTCTTATATTATAAGAAATTAGATTTTTCATTTTTTTCATGAATATTTCAGGAACGCCTGAAAATATCTTGAATTTTCTTTCAGGTTCTTATAAGTGCATCATCAAATTGTGCAACTTATTAGCTCTAATTTACCGATTTCGGATCTCTTATACCCTTTCCAAGATCCCCATGTATACTGCCACTTGAACCGCGGACATCCTGTATAGTCCGGCAAGAGTTTAAACTTTCTTTTTCAGAGAACAAATTATTCTCTTGATCGCCGGTCGTAAAAACATCGTGGGTATTATTTTATTTTTTTTTTAAGGATGGAAAACAACAGTTTTTTGATAGTTGCTTATATAGCGATAACGAATTAAATTAATGAGATAGGGTGGTATTTTTGGGCCCTGAATTTAATTCAACTGATGAGAAAGACGAGGACCGTTTATAGAGATTAAGGATTAAAAAGATGACGTAAGACGGAAATTGCTTTGCCATGACTATATTTCCATCGAGCAATGGTAGCAGTGGTTTGTGGGAATGACGAATTTTTCAACGACGCAATCAATGTTTGTGAATCCAATCTATACACTCGTTTTATAGCTGTAATAATTTGCTTTTTTTAGCCGATCTACAGGGTGTTGAAATAATTACAAGATTCTTTGTTTTTTTCATTAAAGCTCCAGCAGCTTTATAGCTGTTAGCTGAATTTTTGAATACCTATACACAGATTCTATTCTGTTCTATAGTTTTCATTAATTTTTGACAGTTTAGTTGGCACTACCTACTTAGCGGTTGAAAATTTAAAAAACTAGGATGACTTCGTTGCGTTGGACTAACTGTTGTAACTAAAGTTTAACTAACCTCAAGGAGCTATAAAAGAAAAAAAAAATCTTGAAATTTCAACACCCTGTAGATAAATGTAGGTACCTAAGCTCACACACCTCAACTTCAAGTTTTTATTTGGCACTTTTTAAGACTCAATTTTAATTTTTACCCCCACCCTCACCCCCACCATTGTGGTCATATTTTAAAAAATAGGACACCTGTATATTTTTGTATTTGCATATTTACTGAGAAAATCCAGTAAGAACGGTTTTTACAGTGTTCACATGGTATCCTATTAGGTATGTGGTTTAAATTTTAATACAGGGTGATGGAAATTATCTGATTTTTAAACACGCCCTGTATAAAAATATCCTCCACACAATAGGATACTACATGAAAATAATACGATAGGGGCATGTAAGCCGTTTTAAGATATTTTGAGCCGTTGAAACTGCTTTCAAAATGAAAAATTGTGCAATTTTTCACTTGTTTAATTAGGTATAACCCCCGAACTTCTCAATTTAAACTGCAACTGTAAAAGCCATTCTTACTGGATTTTCTCATGCAGGAAATATGAAAATACAAAAATATACAGGGTGCTCTATTAAAGAAAAAATAATGACTACAATGGTGGGGGTGAGAGCGGTGGGGATAAAAATTCAAATTGAGGTTTAAAAACGCCAAATAAAAATTTGTGGTGAAGTGTGAGCTTTTTTTGTCAAAAACGTTTTTTCTCTAAATAAGGAATTTTATTTCATAAGTGCGTTCCGCACATTGTATGTTTATACGACTATTTAGTAATGAAATAAATCAAAAAATTCTTCCATATATGTGCGTCCATCATATTTAGGAACAGCCTGTATTATTGTCCTTCGGAATTCCATTAATAAGAATGATATTTTTATAAGTACAACTGATGAAAGAGCACTTAATTATGCAGAGACATACATACAGGATGATTCTTGACTAATGGGACGTAGTTATATGTCGTAGGTAGGGGACATCGAGGCATGTCTAAATCTATGACAATTTTTTTGCCAACGGTTAAGTATATACAGGGTGATATAACATATATAAAGGGTGTTTTCTATGTTTGCATGGGCTTAAATTTTAAACAGCATCTTGTTTCATGAAACCCCACAAAATTTCTACCGAGGCATGCACTTCAAAATGACCTATCGGCAAATTGAAAATCCAGGACAGTACTTGAAAAAAAAATAGTTTGCACTTTTTTTTACAGAAAAACATATTTTCCGATCTACTTTCGGATAAACGGCAACGGATTCGGAAAGTACAGGGAAAATTGTATGAAATGAGCTTCTTAAATCGAAGGAACACTTCGAATAGCTTCACAAAAACATACCAAAGTAAGAATTTGCATTTACATTAATTTTCAATTTTGCCGCACAAGTGTGCTTTGAAGTTCGTCAAAATTCATTTGAAATCATTTCGAAAGCAGGGGAGGTATTGCGAATTTGCGGGATAGTGTATTGCCAGAATTTTAAATCCACGAACCAGGGCCGTACTTGAAAAAAAATTCGCATTCATTTTTGACAAAAAAGTGCATTCGTCGATCGATTTTCGAAAAAAAAACGATGTCGTACTCGGAGAGTGGGTACATTACGAAAAATGCTAGGAAATGAGCTTTTTAAATAGAAAGGCATAGGTACTTTCGACCAGCTCCACAAAACCGATTGTAAAATGCAGTACAAAGTTCTAAATTTGGTCTTATTTTGTGAAGGTTGTCGAAGTGTGCCGTTTGATTTAAAAAGCTCATTTCATAGCAATTTTTACTGTAGGTACTTTCCAAATTGTAGATGTCGTTTTTCTTTCCGAAAGTCGATCGTAAAATGTTATTTTCTCTCAAAAAAGGTCAAACCATTTCTTTTCATTAAATTTTGTTGCATTTCTTCAAACTGTTTTAGATTGCGCTACTGTTTAAAATTTAAGCCACCCTGTATATAACTTCGTAGGTAGGTACCTCTTGACAAAAAAATTTGATAGATTTAGATTTGCCTCGATGTTCCCTACCAGGCATTTACTATTACAGTATCACCTACGTCGCATTAGTCACGAATCACCCTGTATATCACCTAATATAATATGCAAGAGATCGCCTACAGAACAAACCACAACACAGCGTAGGAGGTAACAAATAAAAGACATAAAAGAAGGTTCATATTACCCCTTATCTTTTGACCAAGCTAACAAACATCCTTCGATCGAATGTATTGTAGTAACATTAGGCTTGTACATATATTTATTCTTCCGAAGCTCGTGCAAACTTCAATTAGTTTTGTCCCTATATATACACTGGCGAATAGCCATGAAGGCTTAAAACCATCAACGATTTCGGGATAACACTAATGTAACTTTGAACTTGTGATGTAATATTCACAAAGGCACAGGGACAGTTTGCTTAAACCTGATTGACCAGACAGGTCACGCCCGAGTTAATCCGGAAAAGCGACCCTCAAGCGTCGGGGGACTTTAACACAATGAACGGACACGAAATCACCACTTCTGTTCTTCCTTTGTTGCAATTTATATCTGGCTAAATAACTATACTTAGTACTTGTTATAATAAACTATATGATTATCATAATTATTTTAATGCATTTTTATAATAAATAAAATTTGTTGAATCGTCGCTATTAAACAGTAGAGTATAGAGTTTCGGTAGCTATTAGAGGAAGATCAGCAGGAGAGTTATGAGACGGAAAAGTGTTATTGAAAAGTAAAGTGTTGAGCGTTATAAGATTGAATGTTATTTACAAGTAAAGATCAGAAGAAAAGTTAATAAGAAAGAAGTATATTGTTACGGGTCTCACACTTATTAAAATGAGATTTAAAGTCTGCAAATGTCTTTATTCTCTAACTTTATTCTCTAGTCTCGAGGATGGACTGTTGGCAAAACTGCAGGCTTATGGCATTCCCGAGAAATTCTGCTTGTGGCTTGCGAGTTATCTCGGAGATCGCTCATTACAGGTGGCAGTCGATGGAGCTCTTTCTGAGACCTTTTCCATCAATGCCGGTGTGCCTCAGGGATCAATTTTATCTCCGACTCTCTTTCTTATATTTATCAACGACCTGCTTGAAACAACAAAAAATCCAATTTACAGTTTTGCCGATGACAGTATACACTCATATCTTCTTACACCTTTAGATGTCCGAACATCTGCCATCATCGATGCACAAACTGACAGGGAGCAATAAGAAGTTGCCATACTTAACAATGACATACAAGACATTCTATGGGGAGATAGAAACCAAGTTCAATTTAATGCTGGAAAAACCCAAGCAGTCATCTTCTCCAAAAAGACAAACTTTTGGAGCCAGATATGATGATGGCGGGACACTCTCTTACTCCAGCGTCATCTCTTCGTTTACTTGGAGTGAGCCTCGGAGCGAACACGATCATGTTGCAGGTCTGGCGAAGAGTGCTTCTCAAAAACTTGGAACACTCTTCCTCTTATACAATAAGGCTCACATCCGACCATCCTTGGAGTACTGCTAGCTCACATGTTTGGAGCTCAGCTCCTAAAAATACGCTGAGACTACTCGACTCTATCCAGAAAAGAGCCATCCGCTTGATTGGGGACCCTGATTTGACAAAAAATTTAGACACTCTCGAACATCGAAGAAGAGTAGCTGACCTGAGTCTGTTTTACAGATATTTTTATGGAAAGTGTTCAAGAGACGTGGCCCGCTTGATCCCACTAAGAACAAGACCGGGCAGAAATACACGTCGAGCCGTAGACGCTCATCCGTATCAGGTTCAGCTCGTTACACCTCGAACCACCCTGTTTCAGACTTCTTTTATGTATAGAACCGCATCACTTTGGAATAGCATTCCAAAGGGCGTGTTTCCCGAAGCATACAACCTACAGCGATTCAAAAGGCCAACGTGAATCGACATCTCCGCTCATGCACCGCTCCCAGAGCGTCATAGAACACTTACGGATAGTAATACGAGTACGCAGTAAATTTTATGATCAGGTAAGCACGTCTTGTGATTTGTGGTGACTCTTCTTATTGATGGGTCACCAACACTTTAGCTTCTCGATCATAACGTTCAGTGGTGCACGTTCGTGCCTCTACCCCCCAAAATTGTTATTGATTTCGTCGTCTGACAATGTTACGGTTATGATGAATAATAAGATAAGACAAGATAGAAAAAATGAGAACCTTACCTGATATACAACCGAGTTCCGAATTATTGTTATTAGAGATAGTAGTGTTGTTATTGGACTCAGGTCCCGGCGTGTGCGGATGAGGTGTCGTGGGAGCAGAGCCGGCCGTTTTCTCCATGGCGTCGTGGTCTTCTTTGCAGTAGAGGGTGCCGCATTCGAGCAGAGCGAACTTCTGTCCCGTGACCAGTTGCCGCGAACATGCCGCACACCGAAAACAGTCCAAGTGAAATATTTTGCTCTTCGCTCGCATCACTAGCTCCGACTTATTAAATGTGTGACCGCACTTGTTGCATTTCGCTCCAAACAACCTGCAATCAAATTTTTCTCCATATAGTTACATCATCATTTCTTGTTCCTATAAATTAAGACATAAAAAAAGAGTTTATTCAACGAAAGATGAGAAGAGCTGATTTCAAGGGCTTTCCAAGTACCATAAGCAGGGAATTGTCATTTCAAATTTAGGTAATAATTGGGGATGGGTGGAGCTTTAAGGGTTGATGTGGATGAGTCATTTCTTACGTCATTTTGGTTCCTCTTCCGTAATACTAAATTTAAAAATATCACCCTGTTTATTTATTTCGGAAAAATTGCGATTTTTAGATTTTCAAAACGTCCCTGTAGCTTCATTCTTTCAAGGTTAGTGCGCGAAATTTTGTACCCTTGTATAACTTATGGAAGGCTTTGGGTTTTCGTTAAAAAAATTTCATAAAGTAGTGTTATTTCTACAGGGTGTCCCTTCAAAATTCGAACAAATCCGTTCTTGTGGTATATCATTTCAGGTCACAGTTTTCAATGTATAGGGGGCTGAAATTTTTATGGGAGTTTGATATTGTCAAAGAGTGGTCTGGTGGTTTTGCCTTTGAGCAAAATCGATCGAGGCGATTCAAAATGGTGGCCTTTTGATCTTTGTTTGAACTTAATGTAATTAAAGATTAAAATAAAAATAAACAAAAAATTCTCGCAAAAAAACTCTAACTAGGATGATGGTTCATCCCTTTGTAGTGAATCAGGGGGAATAAAATTGTGATAATATAAAGGCTGTTTTGTATTTTTTTCAAGTCGTTTCAGAAAAAATAGATAAATGTGAATTTTTACCCAATTTTAGGGGCTGTAACTTCTAAGAGGTTTCTCGAAAAAATAATTTTTTTTAGAACGCTCCTGCTCTAGTCAACGCAAGTTCGTGGATTCAAAGAACAGTCAACCCCTCCTATCCCTTCCTTCCCTTTACCAGCTTATGCAAAAACAAGAAGTGGAAAGACAGAGAAGAGTCCAGATTGGTCAGTAAAAGTCGAAGTCGTCGAGCGAACTTGTCGCATCCGAGATTCGCATATTCGTATCGTTAAGGGCCGTCAGATACCCTCCTAAATCGTGTTAATACAATTCGTAATAATTAATCGTATCGTGAACTTGAAACAACCGCGGTTTATAATCGTTAATTAAATTGAGTTTTGATTGTTTTTACAACAATGCAAAATTATTATTAGTAAAACATTGCTCCAATCAGCTCCCTTAAAATTTATCAAGGAATTTTTTATTTGAATTTTCTGTAGGTAGCGATTAATAAAGCCCCTGCATGGAGGTGTGCCGAGGTATAGGAAGGATTAAATATTTAAGAGTGTCATCAGCCTCATTCAGACAGTCTCACACATAACATAAAATCTGGTCATAAAGTCAATACCGATTTGTTGGATTTCGCAGTTTAATAGCAAGTCTGATTAACGCTCCGTGTCAGTAATCAGCGGCAATTATTATTAGCGAATTGTGAAGAAATCTTCAATAAAACGAGAAAAGCGATACCAGTTTGACGGGGTCCATAACTCATGATCGACAAATTATACCAATTTCTCGAATCCTGAAGGATAATTAGGACTTTTTATATGCTCAACTGCTTGCGAAGAATTTTCAAGTACTAATAAAGTGGGATGTTATTGAATGTGGACCGGTATCAGTTAACGATATTTTTCATGACGGGATGAAGATGGTATCTATACAGTGTCACAATAATTATAAAGTACGCATAATAATATGGGAAAAATTTTTCCTCCTCGATTTAGGAAAATTTGTCAAAAAATTACAAAACATGGCGTTAGTTTTAAAAATTTTGGAAAATGTCACAGGAAAAAGTTGTTTAATATTTAATTTTTCACCCATGAACCAATTTTGAAGCCTCTAGTTCGATTTTTAAACCCGTTACCTACACTTGCTTTCAAAATGAGAAAAAATTCTTACTGTTCTCAGACAATCTCGAAATGTTATAACATACAGGGGTGTCCTATTAAAAAAAATAAACAATGCCATCATTATACCGAGCCAAGAAACACCCTGTATAAATTTTTTACTTCAATATAGAAAGCAAATCAAATTATAAAATTGACCTGTTTCGGGTTTTCATCTTCACATCACACTTCTGTAAATTCGGGGGGTGGGAAGTTTTGAAATCCGCTATTTCCGGATGGACGCACTTCCGCTTGCCCCATTTTCCGTACTTGACGGTCATTCTAGATAGATATATACTGAAGTTTCAGAATAGTAGGCACTAAGTTCTCGGAAGTGGTCGTGACGTATAAGCGCTCAGTTGGAGCATTCAGTGGCGGACGCAAAATATCAAAATAGGTTCAGACAATAATGAATTTATTGAGAAATATAATTGTAAACTTCCAAATAATATAGCATATAGTAAATAATATAGCATATAGCAAAAATAAAAATAGCAAAGAAAATAGGAAAAAAATAGTACCTTAGTCATCGTCAGAAGAAAAATCGTCGGATGATGGACAACTATCCCGATCACCGTTATCGTTCAAGTTGATAATTAATGGCTCAACCGAAACATCAACTATTGTGTCTAGATCCCACATTCTGTCTTCTTCTTTTGTAGTATGTCGGATGCAGTTTCTCCATGTTTCAGCCGTCACATCTCCTATTGCAGTAGCTAGCAGGCGTTTCACTTCATCCATCTTGAAGGTCACGTTTTGTTTCGCCACTTGGTTTTTTATTTGAGCCCAAATAAGTTCTATAGGATTCAGTTCACAGTGGTAAGGAGGGAGGCGGTGTACAATGATGTTGCACTCGCGAGCCAATTCGTCGACAGCATATCTCTTAAAATGAGGTATTTGTGCCCTTGCGATGTTTAATAGTTGCACTTTTAACATGTTGTCATCAAATGGTATATTTCTTTGAGCCAGCCAGTTAATGATGTCACCTTTTCGCCATGCAGTTGTTGGCGATGGCTCCAATCGTCGACTATGGTAGGAAGCATTGTCCATTACCACGACCGAATTTGGCTCAAGGCTTGGTAAAATTTTTAAAAACCAGCTTTCGAATTTTTCCTAGTTTTCTTCGATTCGAAAAGTAGCAATCCGTTTTCCAAAAAACCCGAATCACTACCTATGTGAGTTATTATGAGCCTCCGCCCCTTGCCCGCTGGCGCTTTTAGTCCTGTGGAAAAACCTTCAAAAAAAGCTTGTCGACGGCTTGTTATTTCCAAATCTTGCCAAATTTTCGAAACAGTATGACCTTGATTCAGCCAAGTTTCGTCTAAGAAATATATTTTCTTCCCTTCACGACGATACTCTCGAATTTTTTGTAAATAATTTCTCCGCCACAAAATTATTTCTTCTCTTTCTATAAGAAGACTTTTTCTCTGCCTTTTCATATGCCTTATGTTCATTTGTCTTAATGTCCGCAATAAGACACGTCGCGATATTTTCGGCATTGCGTCATCCGAATTGATTTCGGCAGCGATTGCTTTTAATGTTGGAATTTCATTTCGGAAAAAGAACGAATGAAATTTTCTCCGAACGGCGTATTTTATGTCATCATCAATGTCAATGCGTTTTCTCCCCCTTGTTTCAATATTTTCAGCTACCTTTTCTGTTCCGCCTTTGGACTCTTTGAAAGTTTTCAAGATTCGGTGTACACTCCTAGTTGACACTTTGGTTAAATCACTACACAAAGCAACTACATCGTTTACCAACATACTTTGATTCCTTTCACGGAGTCCACAATACACGTTGTATATAATAGTTTTTTCTCCTGTAGATAAATTCGTACGACGACGTTTACTTTGGCTGCTCTCGCCTTCCATATTGCTCACAACTTTAAATTTAAACAGTATTTCACTTCGGCACTCAAAGAAGCTTGCTTCTTTCCCGTTTACACCACAGTGAGAACTGAGAAATAAGATTCAGACAGGAAATCTGATGAGCGACCCTTAAAGCAACCAAGCTATCCCCACTAATTATGCACTTTATTGTCGACCGGGTATGGGTTTTTCCGGGATGGTAATTCCGTAAATTTCTTATAGTTAAACTTTTTCTGTATCCTGGAACTCAGTTCATTCCCAAAACAGGAATCATTATTGTATTATTATTTTACCAAATAATTAACTAATAACTAATTATTAACAAATTAGTAAGATATTGATTTTTTCTAGCTTGTATTTCTTAATTACTTCACAGATTGTCTATGAACAATATGAAATATTCAAAATTTTGTTGTTCCCGAGAGTCGAGAATCTTCTTCCCCCGGTAATATTAATTTTTCTTTTCTGACAACCAGAAAACAGAAAGAGAAAAATATACAAGTCCCGATCGACATCCAATAACAGCCCAAAACAAACAACTTTTCTTTTTGTTCAGGTTATTCCACTGCCGCGAATTCTTTTTCATTCATTTTCATGCGTTTTTTAATTTTTGTGATGCTTCAATAATTCAGCAAATATAAACATAAAAATAAAATATTAAGGATTTAAAGGAGCGATAAATGTTATATTGCAGCCCCTCACGAAAATAGCATGAACGATACGCCACTGAATACGGAGCTGCCTTGGACGGACTGGCAGCATGCTCGATATATATCCATCTTACTTTACCTTACTGCAAGTTTGCAAGTTGGATCTGCTTATCCTTTGTACTTGTTGACACTGCTGTAATGTTGCCATATATTATATTTTAAGGGACCGAACCTCATTGAAATTCTACATCTTTTGCTATTAAATATCGATGTTGTGAAATTATTATAGCAGAAAAATTACTCAACAAATAAAACACAGTATTTTTTATCCTACAACCATTTACCTGCATGTGAATGATAAAAATACAAAATGATAAAACACCAAGAATTAAAAGCTGGCAACAATGTGTTTACTTTAAGTCCGTAATATTTCTAAGAACTTAGTGCCTACTATTCTGAAACTTCAGTTTAGATATATACATAGATCCCCTTCGATTGAGATAACAAAAAATTTTCTCAAACTGTTTCTCGCGGAGAACAATTATTTTAGATAAGTATAATATTTACGAGCAGTATATTCCCCTCTTTTTCTTAAGTTGCGGCCATATTGTTTTCACATGCAGTTCATCGATGTGACGGAAAAAAGACTGGAATAATATTGGTGTTTGTTTGGGATTGAATTGTTGACTTTTTCATGGTAATTTGAGTCCCTTTGACATTTCAATGTTTATTTAAGGTCTCTATGTGCTGTCTCTGGTTGCTGTGATCTAGATCACCTGGCCCACCAATGCGTGAGTATATATTCGAGATATTCGACCACCGTTTGGCTTTTATTTTAGCCACAAATTATGAGCCACAAATTGTAGGTACAGGGTGCATGTTTCAGAGAGATAGTGCCAAATTTGATGGGGTAGTTTCCTCTCATTGAAAATATTAATTTCAGCCCAAAATGAAGTTTCGTTTAAAAGATACAGGGAGTCAAGGTTTAAAAAAATATAACAGGTTTTAGTTAGGTATACCTATAACTCGTGTATTTTTTTTTTTACCAAGTTCATGCCAAGTTTCATCAAAATCGGTTTAAGTTTACACGAATTATAACCGAAACTAGATTTTTTGAAAACTTTGACACCCTGTATCTTTTACAGGAAACGTCATTTAGAGCTGAAATTTATTTTTTCAACTTACATTTATGAGAGAAACTGCCCCTTTAAATTTAGACCTAGGTATATCTCAGAAACACCCTGTAGATATACAGGCTGGTCCACATTAATTTGATCTAGCCTGCGTGATGAACGGTCGAAAAATGGTCGATTTGACATTTTAAAAGTCGCAGTTTATATACTTTTCTTCGCTTTTTTTTGCACGACAGGGTTCGAATCAAGGGTACCTATATTGTCTTTATTTTGACACTATTAAAGAAATTCAATCGGAAATTTTAACGTCACCATTGACTTTTGTTGAAAAGTGAACGGGTTTTTTAAAAGATTTTTCAAATTTGATGTTTCTTAAGTGACAGTTCTGATTTTTCTATAATTTTTTCTTCATCACCAGATTCGAGTTGAGGGTATTGTCATTATTTTGACACCGTCAAAAAATTTCAACAACGATTTCAACGTCATCAAAATTACTTTTCTTGGTAATTGTATACATCCGCGGCTCCTAAGTTTCATCAATTTTTTCGGGACTGAGGAGCGAATTAGGGGTGCTGGGTGGGTAAGACGCTAAAAACCGCCATTGCAAACTAATATTAAGGTCACAACTAAGGCCTCTTTGACACTACGGTGGAATTTCTATTTTTTTCTTCACTTTCAGGGCAAGGAAAATCTTCGAGAATAACAGTAGCACAATTTTTATTTTCAAATTTGCATTTATTTTGCATTTATATTCCAAAAATCGTAACATCAAATCCTGTGTTCTGGTCACGATATGAGAAAGCGGTTATATTGGGAGTCCGCGTCTGTATACGTTTGGAAGTGGTTCCCATTGTCATAAGTGGTTTCATCCGCGTAGTTAGTGTAGTTACATCCGAGACTAGTGGTATTTCTCGGCGCTTGTGTCAGGACCATACTTTCGTTGCACTCCCAAAATCAATTTTTAAAGTCGTTTTGTGGCCTTCCCTTTTATTTGCAAAGCTAATGAATACCTTCCTGGTGTTACTATAGGTATGTTCTCCATCCCTATATAGGTGCCATAGTGAAACTGTACGAGCCGCGGATGTATATAAACCCTTTTCTTGAACAAAAAATGATTTTTTCAAGTGTCTTTGCATTTGACGTTAAAAAAGTGACAGTTCAAATTTTTATTCGACACTTCTCTCACAGGCAGGTCTTGGCTTGGATCGTTACGTCGAAATTACAAAATGACCGCCATTAAATTTTCAGAATCGTCAAAACTTATTTCCTCTTCTCGAGATACTGATTCGCCCCTTTATTGCCCTGTAATCTAATATTTGGACGTCATTTTCTTCAGAATTATGAGTTTCGGGTAATGAAAAAACGGGTTTCGGTTCGAGACTCGCCACGATTCAAACGTACCGACGCGCGAATTTCAACCGTTTTTATTTATTTTTACAATTTTTCATGAAATTTTTGAGAAAAATTTGTTGGGCCGTTTTCTTCGAAAAGGTGATGCTTCTTCGATTGGACAATTGTTTTCCGTCGACAGGGTTCGACGACCAAGTGCCCCAAATCAAATCGCGATCGCAATATCTTTCAAAACGGCCGTCACAGACGATTTGTAAATTTATAAAAAAAAATCTTCGATCGACTTTGACAGCTCATAGGTAACAGAAGATTGCGTCGATTGTGACGCAATTTTACAGTCGTCGTAAATGATTTCTCAGCTACACGCCGATACATTCGCGATTTGCATAAGCCCGACGGGGCCGAAATTACGGTCAATATAATGTCCGAATGGTAAATTTTCCCATTCAAAAACTCGACGATTTCTGTGCAAAATAGAACAAAAACTCGGGGATCATTTTCGCAAAGTAGTCTAAATGTTGTTTTGTCGCAATTTTCAATTTATCTCGCTTAAATTTCAAAAATGGCAGCACTACGATGGATCGAAAATGGTCAAATTTTCCCGTGATTTTTAGAATTTGACATTTTAAAAGTCGCAGTTTCGATTTTTGCCTTTATTTTGACATCATTAAAAAAATTCAATTGGAAATTTTAACGTCACCGCGTGAATTTGACATTCCGTAAGTGACAGGTTCTGATTTTTCTATAATTTTTTCTTCATCACCAGGTACGAGTTGAGGGTATTACTATTATTTTGACATGCATCGTCAAAACATTTCAACCACGATTTCAACGTCATCATACCTAATGACTTTTCTTAAAAAAAAACGATTGTTTCAAGTCGTCGTATTTGACGTTTAAAACGTGACAGTTCAAATTTTTATTTGACACTTCTCTCATAGGCAGGTCTTGACTTGGAATCTCTTTTTTACGTCGAAATTACAAAATGGCCACAAAATAGTTTCAGAAAAATATTTCCCTTTCTCGAGACACTGATTCGCCCCTTTATTGTGGTGTAATCTGATATTTGGACGCCATTTTCCTCGAAACTATGAATGAAATCAAAAAACGGATTTCGGTTTTTCTCTCGCCACGATTCAAATGTACCGACGAGTTAATTTCAAGCGTTTTTTTTCATTTTTTATGAAATTTTCAACAGTTTTTACAAAAGAATGGTACATTTTCTCATTCAAAAACTCGATGATTTCCATGCGAAAATCAGACTTTTGATCGAATCTGATTTGGGCTTGGTGAAAACTGAGCGAGTTTTATGCCAGGATAGACAACTTTATGATTCTTATAACGGGTATTACTCTTCACGATATGAAGCTACATAGGGTGTCTCTCAGGGATCTAATCTTGGACCTTTGATTTCTCTCCTCTTCATTGACGATCTCCCGTATATGTTATTATTATTAGTAATTTCTTAATGTCTATAGATGATGTCAAAATTGATGATAAAATCCATTCACTGATTCTTTCCAAGGACTTTCCAAGGAAGACAGTCACTAGGAGGACTCCAAATTCAATTTCATTTGAGATCTTAACATCGAGTTCGACCAGGGTGCTTATTTAGGACCACCTTTTACATGTGATTTTGTAGTTTACTTTCTCAAAATTTGCCCATTGTATTTTTTCGTATAGTATCTATGTTTCGTCCTTGTCAAATTCACTTGAATTTCTATGTTCAAACATAATACCATCCTTACCCGTTCCCTTTCCTTGCACGTCGAGGATGAAGGAAAAACAATATCCACCTAACCATCGGAGTGAGGAGTCAAGCAATAGCAGTAGAGGTCAGAGAGTGCCGTTGGTACCATATAGACGTTGGTGTTGGTGCATAGTTTCTTACTCGAAGGGAGTCGCAGAACGAGCGAGTATTTTACCGCCGTAAATAGTGGAAAATTGTTCCACATTGTGAAGTGAATTAAAACTAATTAATAATAACAACTCGTGATTCAAATAAGTGCCCCAGATTTGTCGGACAGTAAGCTAATAATAATTAATAATTCAAAGTTAATGTGTTCCTGTCAATCTTGGCATTAGCCTGGTCCTTCGTCCCCCCCCCCCCCAATAATCGAAAAGGGTATTTGTAAATACTCGTTGTGACTGTCTTCTTCCACACAGGATAGGAAGTCGAAAAGTCTTCCTCGGCAGTAGGTTCGGAGATGATGGGAAACCACAAAGCACCAAGAAGGATGAAAGCTAGCCCCACAGCGGTCCAACGGTCGAAGCAGCAGTCGCAAAAATTTGGCGAGTTTGAAACGGCGCACGGTCCCACAAGTCGAATTCGTCAAGTCTCGCAGCGCGGAGCAGCCGTCATATTTGACATTATTATTAAGTAAATTCAAGCAAAAATGCCTCTTTAAAAAAATCTAGATATTTCTCAAATATATACGATAATTAGACTCACAGGAGCACGAAGAACGTCGTGTACTTACGAGTTATCTAGATGCTGCACTGCACAAGAATTTAATTGAAGAGCAATTCTTTAGGACGGTTTATTAAATTTATCTCTCCCTTCACCCTTGGCGCTGTCTGCATGCCTCCAACTCGGATTTAGTTGCCCGTGGGTATTATTAACGGTATCATCTTCCAATAAATTTTCTACGAGAGCGTATACACTTTTAAGTGGGAGTGGTTGGAAGAGACATGTGCGGGAATAACCATAGAGGAATCCCTATTAATTAGAAAGATGGGACGAAACAGATGTCATTCTTTTGATCAATTTCACCAGGAAGGAGTAAGCAATGAAACAAACTTAAAGTCGTCCTTGTATCCCTGATGATGGTCATTGACCGAAACAGGTAGGTATTAGGTAACAGGCTTTATACCTTTATAATTTTTTTTACGTTGTTTATTGCTATGCAACTTGTCTTGCTGTTTCATGTTTTCTAAATTCGTGTTTATGTTCCTATTATTTTGTGTTTTATGTTTTTGTTTTTATACTCTTGGTCTTGGTACTATTATTACATTATTTGTCCTATCAACGAATCTGTATCTATATTGGGCTATATTTGACTCTTCCAATACATTTGATAATACATAATTTAGGACAGAAATTTCAAAATTCTGCAATAAAAACGAAATTACGCTCAAGAGCGGTTGATGTCAAATCATCAAGTCACACTGTGTTAAATTTATGAATACAAAGAAACACATACTTTCGAATTATTATTAGTACCTGCAACACAAATCTTCTATGCGTGTTCTACTGAACTTTCTATTATTTATTTTCCTGCATTGGTTTTCGAGTGTTGTGCAATTATTTACCTGACATAATCCTGTTTGCAATAAGTTTTTCCATCTCTAACGAAGCACGTGCAGTTTTCATCAAGGAACTGTTGACACTGCTGGCACTTGAGGCAAGCTGCATGCCATTCTAAATCCGGTGCTACCCTCAGGATATACTGGTCGTGGATTTGACCTCCGCAACCGACACAATGGCTCAGTCGTCGCGGTTTCTCTGAAAATATTTTCCTGTTAAATTTAACTATAATTAACGGGCAAAAAATTGCAAAAAAATAATATTAATATGTAATAATTAGGTAATTATGGAGAAATTTGCTTTTTTATATGGGTGTTCTTTGGTACCATTTTTTTCACCCAGCGAATACTTGATGTTCTCAGAAAAAGTGCCAGGTATTATAGTTTAGGAAGATTGTACTTTTAGGAATTGGGTAAAGGGTAAAGGTAGACCTAAAATGACATGGATAATTTCACTGGTTATTAAGTCTGGTCATAATTGACGAGAAAATCCTTTGCGCATACCATATACGAGTCACTATACCCACATACTGCAATGCGGATACCTATGGCTTTCCCCCAATCTCAATGCGAGATAAATAGAGGTCTCTAAATTGTAGGTTCGAAGATATCTATCTCATTCCTCTACTCAGTGACTTATAGAATCATCTACTCAACGAGAGGTGGCGCTAGTAGTATCAACAGGTGGGTATCTCGTTACAGCATTAAAATATGTCAAAGAATTTCTAATGTAGCTACAATAACAAGCAATAATAGCTGGATATTGCCATAACTAACAATGGCCACAACATCAGGCTCATATAAATCTATAAACTTGTTGTTTATTTGCCTAATCTAGCTTAATTTAGGTAATTTAGTAATTTACGTAACATTAATTGCCTTATTGAGTAGGCATTTTATTTTAAAACGTTCTTTGCTCTGTGTTAATGACTAATGAATGACTAAACTACGTAATAAAATTAAAAGTAGCTAAAAAATAGTAATCTTTACGAGAACTGGTTTTCTGACGTTTTACACACAAACTGTACCAGCAGCAAGATGTCTTCTGTTTATCAGCAAAGTCACCTTAGTCCATATTAGTTGAGCAAACTAAATAGGTATATTTTTGATCACAAAAATGCCATCCTGGGCCCTGTCCTAGACCGGAAAAAATTATTGTGATATGAGGTTCAGACGACTAACCATGAAAAGAAGACCACTTTCAGACAAGAAGAAGAACTGGAGTCACAACTTCTACACGTAACGTACGATCCCCACGATTTTCTACACGTAAGCGTTCAGTGGGGCGAATTCTTCACGATGGCCTTAATTGCCATTCACCACAAGTTGTCTTGGAACTCTCCAAAAACGACTTTTTCGGAGGAACGCTTCTGAGGTGATTCTTGGAAACGTTCCAGACGAGGCAATTGGTCTTTTTCACTGATAAAGCCTTTTAGTGTATTTTTTAATAAAAAAATACACTATTGAGGACGACATCACTTTTCGAAAATCACCCAAACTCATCAAATGTCCACCGATCATGACCCCCAGATCACGAAAAAGTGGTTTTCCAAAATTCACCTGCCCACGATATATATATATATATTTATATATTTATATATATATTTATATATTTATATATTTATATATTTCTCCAAAATCGCGAAATTTCGATTTTAAAAACGCTCCTGTGGCTTTATCTTTCAAGATTAGTGAATGAAATTTTGGATCCTTGTAAAACCTTGGAACGACGTTAGATTTTCGTTGAAAAAAATTCCTAAAGTCGCGTTACTTCTACAGGGTGTCCTTTCAAAATTCCCCATATCCCGTTTTTGTCATCTCATTTCAGGTCGCAGTTTTCAATCTAGGGGACTGAAATTTTTGTGGGAGTAAGATATATATAAGAACTGGTCTGGTATTGTACTTGAGCAAAATCGGCCGAGCCGTTTCAAAATGGCGCCCATTTGAATTTTTGTAAAAATTGCTTTTTTTTGAACCCCTGTATGAGTAAGATGGAAAAATAACTTTGAAACTAAATCAACATGATTGGAGGAAAATTAATTGAAATTTGATTTAATGTTATAAAATTTGCATTACTTTTATTAATAAGCCAGTGGCGTGGGTAGGAAAAGGGTAAAAATCGCTCAATTTCTCTAACAATTTATGAGCACATTTTTGAAGGAATTAAATTGAAATTTTCACAGTACGCAACTATACTAATAGCCTCTAGCCCTTAAAAATTTCAAGAAGTAAATAACAAAAATGGCGGAGTTATTTGAATTTTTTTTACATGATGTTTATTTCTCTAAAATTTTAGAAACGCTCCTGTAGCTTCACCTTTCAAGATTAATGAACGAAATTTTTTACTCTTGTGAAACTTAGAGATGACGTTTGATTTTCGTAAAAATAATTTTCCTAAAGTTTTGTTACTTTTACAGGGTGTCCCTCCAAATTTCCAAAAAAAACCGGTCATGAGGCACGGTTTCTGGTCGCAGTTTTCAATTTAGGGGGCTGAATTTTTTTTTGTAGTAATATAACTGCAAGTAGTCGGTCTTGAGTAAAATCAGAATAGCCGTTCCAAAATGGCTGCCTTTTAAATTTTAGGAAAAATTGATAGATTTTGAACCTCTAAATAAGCAAGTTAGAAACAAAAACTTTTAAGCAAAATTAGCATTATTGGAAGAATAGTTATTGAAATTTGAGTTATTGCAATAAAATTTGCATTTTTTATTATTAAGCCAGTGGCATGGGTAGGAAAAGGGTAAAAAAGGCTAAATTTCTATAGCCGTTTATTCTATTTTTCTATTTTTGTACGAATCGAACTGAAATTTTTCCAATAGATAACTATACTAATAACCCTTAATTCTGAAAATTTTCAAGAAGCAAATAAGAAAAATGGCGGAGATATTCGAATATTTTTAAATTATGTTTATTCCTCTAAAATTTCAAATTTAAAGCTCCCTTTTCACTTTTTCAGTTCTATTGAAGGTAGTGTAAAAAATAATATGTTTTAGGTAAAGTCAGCCAGTGGCGGGCAAAGGAAAAGGGGCAAAATTGTTCAATTTTACCATTTATTTTGGTTTTGTTAAATTTAAAAATCCATTCTAAGGCACGTTTTCAAACGAAGTGAAATGCAATTTTCACAGTAAACCACTACGCTAATATGACCTGACTAGGGAAATTTTCAGAAAGCCAATTTAAAAAGCGGTGAAAATATTCATAAATTGGATCGCTTAAAAATACACTATTTATGCGATTGATGCGCAAGAAGGTTTTTTTAACCTGGGCAGATGCGTCAAAATTCAGGATCGCCGAAAGCACCTCGGCCTCAAGGGCTTATTGTGTGCGCTTACCTCCTTTGCTTCATGTCACCCATTCCGTCATGCTGGTCCCATGCACTAGTTTGAAAGCCCCAACACTGGACGAGTGTCATATTATTCTTCCGGACCAATTTTTGGACTGAACGCCTTTACGTTATTTACGTTATCAAAAGCCACATCGTGGTTTGCAATTTCCTCGGCTGGGATTGTTGGTTTTTCGATTTTTGAAGATAATGAGGTTACAACAGTGAATTCAGACCGGCGCGTGATCATGTTGGAGTTGGAGCAATTTTTCCTCACGATTTGATGAATTGAACTTGGGAGACATTTAGTTTCAACAGGATAGAGCAACGGCTCAGACTTCAAGTGCATCGGTGGCTGAGTGACCAGCCAGTTCCCCCGTTTTGGTCCCTTGCGATTTTTTCTGTTTGTTTTTTGAAATACAGCGTTTATGTTATTCTTTGAAGGACCCTAGAAGATCTGGAGGCTAACATTCGGGCAAAAATTGCCGGTATCTCATTTTAATCTCATCGTTTGGGGGGGGGGGGATATGATCGTGCCCCCAAACTATGTCTCCCGAAGTTCCGAGCAATCATGTACAACTTTTATCTGAAACTTTTTTTCAACGTCGGCTGCTAAGGGTCGTGACAAACGTCATGACTTCAAGAACTGAACCCAATAGACTTTTGACGGAATATCATCGTGCAATTCATGTCTTTCTTGGGCTGCAAGGCTTGCTTTACCTATTACTGTCGAGAAAAAAATTCTTAGCATCTTTCTGTGAAAGATAAATAAACTAATCAACTCATCCGGCTTCTGTTTCTATTTCTAAATCACGAGGGACGTTTCGTTCCGGTGACATTTTTTTAATATTATGTATTATAAGTAGGACGGGTGGTCCCGACTATCTGTCGCTCCAACACAGTGACCATTTCTCGGAGGGGTGCTAATAGACGGCTGTCTCGGCAAGGCTATCGGACCAGTCTCTCTGTGTTGTTCCGGCCGAGTCCAACGGCACCTATAACTAAAATATCATTGCCCCCAGGTAGCTTCTACACAATTGCCGCCGACGCTTCTTTATACCTGCTTCATAGTGTCTCATTAGCACCCCATTGGTCGCTAATACATACATGCATGTGTGCATCATGCAGTGTTAGTGTTTGAGATGTGTCTGGAATGATGAATATGCTTACTGCACACTACAACACATATTTAAATGAAAATGGTAAAATAATTAATTAATTGGTGCAGGTAAATACATTCATCAGTGGTGTACGTTGCTATAAGAGAAATTTTTCATTTATTAAAAATACATTTTTTCATAAAAACGCGATATGAGATGTTACTTTCATTGTAATTTTTCTGTAGGAATTGTATATTAGAGAAAATGAATATTCTCCAGTTTCAAAAATCAGTTACATTAACTTGGAAACTGAAGATGTACGCGGGAAACGCCGAAACAGGTCAACTTTGTTATCGAGGGTGACAAATTTAACCAACGAAGAGAGGTAATGTTTATTACATCCAGTTAAACAGGTGGATGCAGACTTGTGACAGTGCTAACATGACAGGAATGACATCAATGTCACATTGATTTTCGAAAGCGCGTGTCCGTAACGGGTGACGTGACAGATCGTTCTGCCCGCGTCATCAGTGAAACGGTCAGAAATCTCTGGAATCCACGGTCGTCGTATATACAGGGTGTTTACTGTAAGGTTTTTGCATTTGTAAGGTAAATGCACCGTTTTTCAAATACAGGGAAAACTGGAAAATATTAATTTTTCAGTTTTTTGCCGATATCTCGGGAACCGTATGAGATACAATGTTCAGCTCTTAAACACGCTATGTGCTCACTGATCCCCTTATTTTCGCAGTAAAATAAAGATTTAAAAAAAATCAGTGGCGAAGATTTAGGGTATTTTTAGGATTTCAACCCCCTAATTTCTACGCCACTGGAATAAATGCGATTTTAAGCAGCACCTTGGAACCGCCCATGTTTTCTACACCAAAAAGGTACTTTTGGTTAACGGCTCTAAAGTGAACCATTTCCGAGGAAAATGGCATTTTATGAGAGAAAACATCACTTTTTTAACGATTTTTCAACAGCATTTTGGAAACATTAAAGTACCTAAGTGAAAACTTATTCCTGTAATTGATGTTTTCTCTCATAAAATACCATTTTTCTCGGAAACGGTTCATTTTAGAATCGTTGACCAAGAGTACCTTTTTGGTATAGAAAACATGGGCGGTTGAAAGGCGCTGCTCAAAATCACATTTATTCCAGTGGCGTAGAAATTAGGGGGTCGAGACCCTCAAATATCCTAAATCTACGCCACTGAATTTTTTAAAACCTTTATTTTACGGCGAAAATAAGGGATTCAGTGAGCACATAGTGTGTATAAAAGCTGAACATTTGTACTTATCTCATACGGTTCCCGAGATATATCGTCAAAAAAATGGAAAAATAATATTTCTTCGACACCCTGTATCTTAAAAACGGTGCATTTCCGGACACACGTTAATGGGAAATTTTTTTGTTTTTTTTAGTCTGAAGAACAGTAAAACCCTGTATAATAATAATAATAATAATAATAATAAACACCTTTATTTGCCATCATACTTACAATATCAGCAAAGTATTACATACACTATAGTAGTGACGGCAAACTAAGAGGCGAAGTTCAACTTGAGCATTATATAAGCTCAAGCTGATCTACCACTTAACCTCCGTGAATATATTCGCTAAACCTACTTAACGAGCTAAGTTAGATCTAACCGCAAGCAGCAAGGATCTTCAAGCTAGTTAAAGAAAAAGTTACCTACATCTAGTTGCATACAACGTACAACAAAAAATTTGAATAGCTCCGGAGTTTTGCACATCCGTAAGTTATGTCTAAGCCGCCTTAAGTAACAATAGCCTACATGACTGCAGGTTCTAGGAATTCGGTCTAGCCTAGCTGGAACTGATGTGACATGACATTCTCTTCCCGTTTCTTTTGAATACAGTTGAGCAATGTCTCCTCTGTCTCTTCAAAGCGTTCAAACAAAGAATAAGAAATTTAGGGAATGTCCCAGAAAGGCATGGGGCATGGATCACGCAAACGAAATTCTCTGGTAGGGAAGGTCATTAAAAAACAAAAAAAATCCCATAATCCGATTGTTTCCGGTTTTAGAGTTATTCATCATTTTGACGATTAAAAAAAAAATTGTTACATTCTGTAAGAAAAAAATGGTTGCTTTTTTTTGTTAATAAACTTCCAAATGTTTTAGAATAACACATTTTGTTATTTACACACAGTTGTTATTTTAGAGTTGTTCTTTTCATATTATAAAAGTTGGAGGCCATTTTTCTGCGATTTTATAGTTTTTTCTACAAAAATTATCGTGAAAATTGAGTGAAAAAAGAATGACACACAGAAAACGTGAACATTATACTCAGTAAAACTTCTACGTTTTATGCCCTGTAATGCCTATAATGTCACATTTATCAGATAATAACAACTCAAAATGAAAATTTCCCAAACTTGGTTGAATATGTTCCAATTTTCAAAAATTCATGTTTCATAAATTTTCTTATGTTTTTTTTATAAAAACTTTTTAACATGTCATCGTCGTATGCTGAGCGGGAAACGACATTATAAAGACAATACAGTTTTTTCAATCTATCACAGTTTTTATATAAATTTCAGTTTTTTTCTACGAATTTCAGAGGATTTTTATTTATTGTCTTACCAATAGATGACAGCACTAATAATAAAGCTTTCTGAACGACACATTTACTTTAATAGTATGGTGAAGATAGAGACATCGATGTTTCAATGGTCATTTCCATCTCATCAGTCTGTCACATCACCACCACTAGAGAAGTGTGCCGTTGTGCTGTCAAACAAATTTCAAAATTTGTTTAACAGAACTAACGTCTATAAGGTTATTTTTTAATTCTAAATTAACCATCAAAGAAAAACAACTTTAGATGACCGGAAATCGAAACCCATATCGTGTGTATTATTTTTCATATTATAACGCGAAACATCAATTCGCGAACAATTCCAGATTAGTATTTGTTTGTTTACTTCCTAATTTCTATGATGACTCAGCCAGACATAGAAATGTCACCTTCGCGATAGTTCCAGTAACATGACATGAGTGACAGACCGTCAGACCAGTGCAAGAGAGTCTACTAACTCTATAGTGGAGTTAGTTGTATCTTGAATGTGAAAGCTGAAGTATCACAGAGCGAGGAAGACAGAGTAGTCAGTTGTAGTATTTAGTGAATTGTGAATCAGTTGGAAGTAGACAAATGTGAAAAATCATTAGTTGTGTAATATCTGCGTGTGTGGAAATAAAGAGAAACTGCTAATTATTTGAATTTAGTAGTACTAAGCCAATGGGGTATGTAGGAAAAGGGTAAAAATGGCTAATTTCTATATACACATTTTTAAATAATAATTTGAGCTAAATATTTCAGGAAGCTCAATATTAAAATGGCGGAAATATTGAAAAATCTTTTGAGAATATTAATTTCTCAAAAATTGCATTTTTTTTTTATTTTCAAAATGCTCCTGTAGATTTCCCTTTCATCTTCCAAGCTTTAGGCTTGAACTTTTACACTTTACAGAAAACCGCGGTTTGTATACAAGGCGTCCCTTCATATGAAACTCCATTACAGGGCGCAGTTTTCAATTGCATTTGAGAAATATCGGTCAAGTTGCCTCAAAATGACTCATGTCATCTGAACTTTCATAAAAACTGCTATTCTTTGAACACCTGTATTATAAGTATGTGCAAGCAAAACTAAATGTCCTTTTCAATAAAATTACCTAACCGAAAAGAAGACCATAATATCGATGGATGATTTAAAAAAATTCTACTAGGTATATATTGATCAGTATGAAGAGATTCTACAAAGTAAGGGTTGAAAACATAAATTTTACCATAATATCAGAAACTATAGATACATTTGTGCAAATTTTTTTCTTTAATTGGTTTACCAGTGGCGTTGGTAGAAAATAGATCAAAATTAATAAATTTCTATATTATCTAAGAATCTGAAATGAATGACCATGAAAAATTTCAAAAATATAATTTCCAAAATGGCGAAAATGTTCATAATTGAAATTACGCATAAAATACAATCATTCAAAAGGTTTAAAAGGAAAGTTGACTTATGGTGGATTATAGGGGTATACTGACCAAAAAGTATACTATAGGGAGGGCACAATAGATCTCAACAGGTTGCAGTGTACAGCTACAGAAGGCCTCCCACTACAATCTACAATCTACCAAAAAGTAAACAAGGTACTATAACGAGATAAGAAAAATTCTATTTTCATATTTATTGTTCTTATATTCTTTACATTCTTAATAATGACTCAAACATTCATGGAAATGTCACCTTCGCGACAGTTCCGCAGTGACATGACAGGAGTGACACACCGCCAGGCCAGTAACTAGTTCCACTAAATACCAGAATGGTTCCTCATTCAACGCATGTTCGAGTCGCGCCGTCGCGAGCGTGTCTAGACATTGGCCCGAGTCTTCGAGGGCGCCTCAGGGAACGCCGTGGCTGGAGACTAAGTCAGTAGTATCTTGCATGTGAAAAAATGCTGAAGTATCACAGAGTAAAAATAGCCAGTATAGTATATTATTTGGTGAGAAGTGATATTTGAACCGGCGGTGGCCTCTGAAGAACTGAGTTCGATTCTCAGTCGCACTCTGAGTGTCTGTGTCGTTCATCTACTATATTTAATTGCTAAACTTATTGTGTCTGGGTGGAATGAGCCAGTTCTTCATAATTATACCGGAGTGGATCTACTTTGTCTTACCTACATAGTTAAGACCGATGCTCCCTCCTTAAAAAAAGTGATATTGAAGTGTGAAGTAGAAAACAGAAGTGAAGTACTTATAAAAAGTGAAAGAGTGGTGTATCTAAGAAGTGTAATATCCTGTGTGTGGAAATAAGAGAAACAGCTGATTATTTTAGATTTAGAAGTTAATGCTGTAAGTTATAGTTTTTTGGAGAATAACATAGACTTTTATAAAACTTTAATATTGAACGGAAATCTCTTTTACTTTTTGGGGAGAGTGAATGAAATTATACATTATTTCTGCGATTGATACGTGGAAGGGTTTTCTTCTTCTTGGACATATAGGTACACAACATATCCCATACTTAAATTATTTCCAAACAAAAAGGATTTGAGTGATTTTACGATTCATCCTATCGTGAATCCTTATCCACAACTAGGGATTTTACGACCCCTAGTTTCTTCGAGCGGTCATGGATGATGGATGGACCGGCTTCAGGATGGGTTTACTTTTTTCGCATCATAAAAATGGAATATTCCTGTAACTTCGGTGAGGAAGATATAGCACTAGCAGCAATATTAGTTAAAGTAAAAAAAAAATTACATAATTTTTTTAGTTTCTCTTATTCATGTACCGCATTGTTTTTCTTTACAGTCTGACAGTCTGAGAAAATTCGATAAGATCGACAACTAAACAATTTTCAAAGTTCAACTGCCTTTTTACCTATACCTCTTTTGCAAGGAGCGATACCTACCTTGCCAAAAAGGGGGCTTGTCTTATAATAGACTTACACCTCTTCAAAGGGGTAGAAAAAATGAAGTTCTTATTTAATTTCTCAGATTTGTAAAAACATGAAATAATAAAATTTTCCGGACAACTTTTCCTTATTCAAGCCCTTCCAACTCCAATACACTAATTCCTCTGTTACCCTCAGATGGGGTTGAAAATAACAACCCTTCCTGAGGGTGTATTATTGAATTTTCCATTTTCCATTTTTGTAGAGTTTGAAAGGTGCAATTTGTAAAATGCCCTTTTACCATCCATTTTAGTTTCTGCATTTTATTCGTAAAATGTACTGTTTTTTAATTAATTAAAAAATATGAGCTTTCTTAATATTTTGTTTATTCCATGATTTATTGTAAATTCAACTAATAATTGTATCCCACTAATTTGAATCGGGGTAAATCCGATTAGAGACGTTTTTGAAAATACGTTTATATGAAACAGCCTCTTTTTCCACAAGTTTTCAACAAGGAATCTCCTTGAAATTTTTCGCAATATTAAAGACTCACCCTGTATAATAGGATTGCTTACAAATAGGTACATAATTGGCGTTAAAAAATTAGAAAGTACTTGGGTATGTATAGGTAAGTAGTAAGTACTAAGAGAAAAAAAATCATTAGCTGTTAAAAATTATTTAAAGGTAAAAGCCCCAGACAGAATTGCTGTGGCAGCACGAAATTTAGGTTAATAAACTTGAGAGATAGACCATCACTCAAAATAATCCCGTCCTGGATTTAAAACCTGAAGACTGCAGCAGAGCCGATGACGACACAGCAGAGTGTTCATTAAAGAGAGGTCTGCATGTCTTCGCAGCAACGCCGGGTAAGGACGGTTTCAGACAACAGATAAGTGAGGCGCCTCTCTAAGCCACCTTAGGCTAGGAATGCAGGATTACAGGAATAAATATATTACCCGTTTCCTACCTATCTCTCGGAAACCTGTTACATTTTAAAGAAGTAGGTATAATAAGTATTTCATTGCCTGCGTGATGCGTGATGGTCGAAAATCAAAAATCTCACAAAAAGGGTAATAATTCAGAAAAATGTGATTTGCTGCTATTACATTATAATACGAGATACTTGAAGGTGCCAAAAAAGGTTATTTTTTTAGTTTTTTGACGATTTCGCGGGAACTGTAGAAGATACAGTACAGCTTTTGGGCATGCATGTGTTATCATTGATATTAGCAACTTTTTTTAATACTACCAATTTTTTTTTATATATGAGTGGTGGAGAGAATAGGATTGCGTGGGCATTTTTTGTATATCTATAATATCTATGACACTGGGCAAAGTTATATTATTTAACAAGCGTACTTTTAACCGCCAACATTTTTTACACAAATACTCTTGGTCATAATTACTAACATGAGTCATTTTCGAGAAAAACGCCCATTTGCGATTAAAAAAGCAGCTAATATCAATGATAAAACATGCATAAAAGCAAAGCTCTGTAGATATCTCAAACGATTCCGGAGATATCTTAAAAAACTGGAAAAATAACATTTATTTTGACACCCTATATACTGTATCTCAATAACGGTTCATTTCCTATCACACGTTAAGAGAAAATTTTCTATTTTTTGTACCAAAGAATCTGTATCACTAAATTTTTTCGCAATATTAAAGATACACCCTATATACAGGGTGTTTCTTAATAACATGCAACTTCAGGATATGATTCCTCGAGTCATTTTATGAGGAAAAGTTAATATGAACATTTATGTCCACAACGGTATAAATTTTTTTCTACAGGGTGTTGATTTTCTTTTAAGAGTTTCTACATCTCCGAAAATAGTTAAGGTTTTTTTTTTCAATTTTAGCATGTCTTAATGGACTATAGAAAATCATATTTTAATAAGAAAATATTTTCTATTGACCCACTCTGATATTTTCTGTTTTCAAAATAAAATAAATATTATCCTCTAATTTTGTTAAACGAATATAATTTTAATTTAATTGTTTGGTCAAGAAAGATGCGTTCAATGGCGCACCAATTTTTTGAAAAAAAATGTCGGAGAACATGTTTCCAGGACGCCACTGGTGGAGCAATAGAAAAACTTGTCTAATTAAAATGTGGTTTTTTATCGTAATAGCACATCCCACAATAAAAAAAATATGTAAACTACTTTCGTAGATAATAAAAAAATAACTCTTAAAAAAACAAAAATTCAACATGCTGCAGAAAAAAAATTAAGCCCTTACTAACTGACATAAGTTCATATAAAATTTTCTTCATAAAATGACCTGAGGAATCATTCCCTGGAGTATTCGCATGTTATTAAGAAACACCCTTGTCTCGATGTTTTTTTTTTTTATACAGGGTAATCAGTAACTCGCGCATCGGAGTACCTATGTTGCGGTAAACTTCACTTTTTAAGAGTGGTAAATTTTCTTACTACAGTGTTGTAAGTTTTTTTTCCATAGATATGATCGTTTCTATAAAAATAAAAGTGGCATCACTGCACTGAACATGTGAATAAGTTCAGGTTAGATGGTATTTTCATTATTTTTATTTCCATAACAATGAAAGCATTTTTGCTATTGTTGAGTTTTGGCGGTTGCCAAACTTCAAATTTCGTTCAGATTTAGGTATTTCATCAATTTACAACATTCTCAATTCCTCTGTAAAGAGGTTTTGTGGAATAAAAATTGATATTATGAGTTATTGAAAAAATTAGCTTTAAATTCGGATGAGGGAAACTCTGTAACTTGAGAACCAGCTGCTGGATCCAATTTTTTTTGCAGAATATCGTTAATTTTAATGGGCTCTATATCGCCCTGTATTCGGAGTGCGCGAGTTACTAATCACCCTGTATATCTATCGTTGGTATAAACTTTACTCAATTTTAGAAAGAAAGATTCTTAATTACGTCGCCGAAGTATCAATTTTATGCAAAAAAGTACCTATTACTTAGATATGTAAAGTACTTCGAGATTTTTATTCGTCCAGTAATAGTATTTTACATAACAAGAGCTGTAAATGGTAATTACGCACGAACGGAAAGAGCATACAATACATGCACGAGCTGCTTGCAGCTATATTATCTCTATCTGTAATTCCGCGAGGGTGTATATACATTTGCCTTGCAACTCGAGTTGTGTTGAAAACTTTATCTACTTCCCTGATATGAAAGTTGACATTCACAAAACAATAGCCTGAAAGTGAGCCTTTGCACATATCTGTTGTGTAATGAAAATCAAAAGTCAAAACAGTGTTCTGATGGATGATAAATAAAACACTAAAACATAGGTATATTATCCATCAGTATAGTAGAGAATATGGAGAGATTCTACAAAGTAGGGGTTGAAAACATAAATTTCATCAAAACAGTGTTTTTTTTTTCATTACCACACGGTCTTATAAGCCATCAGTTATTAAAAGTAGCGGCTATATGGTAGAAGAATAATAATTATTGAAAAGGTATAGGTATATTCGATATGTAAATTAATGCAAGCATGAGAGAAAAGGTATAAAATTCACAAACCTGTTATTATCGAAATGAGTGACACACGCACTATTATGCATTTGTTTAATAATTTCAATTAAAATGCATCGTAGTTCCTGATTGACAGAAATCATTCATATTGATTGACAATTGACAATCCAATTGACAGTTTTATTGAACGCTACGTAAAATGCCATTTTGAAACATCTAATAGTCACTTCTTGTTGTTCAGACATTCAGATCTTTATTATAGTTTAGAGTGCGTTGAATAAGGGATGTGTTGTGTCCGCCATATCCGACAGCTCCTCAAATAATATCACAAACTAAAATTGCAATGGAAAATACTTTACCCCAGAAGTCAAAAAAATGATTATTACATTAGTAAATTTTCTTATTCAGATATTCAAATTACTTAGGAGTAGATAAAGTATAGTACAATAACACAACAACTCCCATAACCTGAGAGTGAGCCTTAACACATACCTGTTGTGTAATGAGAAGAATCAAACAGTGTTGTAATTTTTATTACAACACGGTCTTATAAACCACAGAGTCAAGAGGAGCGGCTGTAGAACAATTATTAATTAAGTAGGCACACTCGATTTTTCACTGAGAAAATTCATTGACATATTGGATGGACTGAGAAAAACTTCAAGATTATACCATCAGGAGAAACCAGCTGATTTTTCATGGCTAACCGCAGTCCGAATAAAATTGGAATAGTAAGATAATTTATTCTCATTTCAATTATTTGCTCTAATCTTAATTTGACTAGAGCTATAATACATCTTAGTAATCTTAGAGCTAGTCATCTAGTCTTATCTAATCCTTGTTCATTAATATTATTACATAAGAAGAATTATCAAGTCAAGTATAGTAGGTATACCTATATTATTATAAGTACCTATAATTTAAAATTAGATCAAGATCAATAAAACGAGTATATTCTGCAATGTTGCCAGATTATGCTAAAAAGCATAGTCCGACTGTTTTATGCCTAATTTTTTTTACCTCTATAGGTTTTATGTTCAACATTATAACAAAAACTATCTACGATATTTTTTGAAAAAAGTGAGAAAAACTGATTTTTTTTTTATTTTAAATTTCCATCTAGTTATTGGCTTAGGTATTTAGAAAGATATCGAAAAACACATTCTCACACGGCCACTTTTTATTTGTCATCAAAATATAGGTATGTAATAAGATTGAGGGCTATACATGTTTCGAATTTACGCTGCCATCATCAACTTTACTTATTTGTAATACGAATCTGGATTTTTTTTTCTTGATTTTGGAACGAGATTATGTCCTTAATTTATTCTATTAATTTTTTTTATTTTCTGAGATTTGGAAATTACTTAAAAAGAAAATGAATAAAAAAAATCTTTCCAAAATCAAAAAAAAATCAAGGACGGTATTTAAAAAAAAAATAAAGATGATGATGGCAGCTGAAATTCGAAACGTGTAACCCTCAATCTTATCACATATTTTGATAGCAAATAAAAGGTCCCGTGATAATGTACCTTCTTTTTTTTTCACTTTTTTCAATAACAGTCAGAGATAATTGAATTTTTTTCTCAAATTATTATTGATCTATAAATGTAACTACTTT
This sequence comes from Malachius bipustulatus, assembly GCA_910589415.1. Classification (NCBI taxonomy): domain Eukaryota; kingdom Metazoa; phylum Arthropoda; class Insecta; order Coleoptera; family Melyridae; genus Malachius; species Malachius bipustulatus. The sequence continues at coordinate 18,166,706 of OU342632.1, forward strand.
GCTCCAATTTAACCGAGTCTGTATAGGTATCTCTTCTAATTTCCAAGATCCCAATAATGTAGCTTGAATTTGACTCACCCTGTATACGATGAGTAGGTACCTGTCTCCAAGATAAAAATTAACAGCATGGGGATCTCGGAAAAATAGAGGGTAGGTTAAATAGAAAAAAATTGGCTACCAGAAAGAAAACGCAATGCCAGAAAGAGAATTCAAAAATTATTTTTGATTTTTTTATGATTTTGAAAAAAATTAAAATATTTCAATTTTACTTTTTCCTATTTACTGACGTTATTATTGAAGATTGGGGAAAACTTAAACAGCTATTTCAATGCAGTTCTTGATCAGCTTTATTTTTGAGACGTCAGTTTTTTTATCTGACGATTCATATTTGCAGGGCCGGGTTAAACTTCGATTTCTTAAATGCGGACCTGGATTTTTTATTGCATAAATTGAAAGATAATTTTATTTTGAACTCAATGATATGCCACACATAATAGTTCAAACATATATTTCTGACTATATTTCACCTTAATAGGGATCTGTGCTATTATTAAACTTTTAGATTACAATGACGATGAGTCGGTATTACATGAAATTACACTGATGACTACTATGTAGCATATATGTATATCATTGAATTCAGAATTCAAATATCTTTGAATTTTTGCAATAAAATACATTACTTTTTTTTTCGTTTACAATTTTGTGTGTTTTTTAAATTTATTTTTGTTTAATATTATTTTTTATTTTCTGATATTTATAATTTTTTTCTATATTTCATGTCGATGTATTTGTGCTCTATTTTATATATTTTCTCCAATTTTTTTTACATATTTTGTTCTTTCTTCGTTTTCTTTTTTTTCCATTATCAACAATTACATACCTAAATTTATTAGATTTACAATTTTAGTGCTAGCCATGCTAAAATATTTAACTTTGACCTACAAATAGGTATGTGACCAAATCATGTTGTAAATATTCGTATTTTGAGTTTGAAGCATATTTGGTGAACCTTGAGGATACTGTAACTATTTTTAAAATATTAGTATGTATAGTATCTCACGAATTATTGATTGCTCTTTCATATTATTATATAAAAGTTACGCCATTTTTATTCAATTTTACTGTTAAAAAAAACATCGTTATATTCCATAGAAAAAATATCCATAGTGACCATAGAAAAAAAAATAAACGCACAGAACATGGATAGTATATGACCTTTCCCATAAAAAAATTGTTTGTGTCCTTATTACCCATGCAATTTAAAGTTTATCCATACTTATTAGATTAGGTACCTATATATGCCCATCTACAATTTATTTTCCAAAATCGTTGAACATATTTGTTTTTGAAAATTACCTATCGTCCTATTCCTCCTACACGTTTATCTACCTGTCTATATACAGGGTGATCAGTATCTCGCGCACTTTGAATACAGGACGATATAGAGTCTATTAAAATTAAGGATATTCTGCAAAAAAAAAAATTGAATCCAACGGTTGAATTTCAAGTTACAGAGTGTCCCTCATCCGAGTTTAGAGGTAAATTTTTCAATAGTCGTGATAAAAATTAATGAAAAATTCAGGTTAGTGCGTAATGTCTGGAACGGATATCACATATGTAATTCATAAATTTTTTTTCCACAAAACCTCTTTACAGAGGAATTGAGAATGTTGGAAATTGATGAAATACCTAAATCTGAAATTTGAAGTGTGGCAACCACCTAAACTCAACTTAGAATATAAAAAATTCAAATGTCTTCGTTGCTATGGAAATAAAAATAATACAATATCATCCAACCCGAACTTATTCACATGTTCAGTGCAATGTTGCCACCTTTTTTTTCACGAAAATGGTCATATCTTTGGAAGAAAAGGACTTACAACACTGCAGTAAGAAAATTTACCACTCTTAAAAAGTGAAGTTTACCACAGCATGCTCTGAGTGCGCGAGTTAAACTGATCCCATCATCAAGTTTTATCGAGAGTTTTATATATTTCTAGTCATGCACCCGGCGTTTGACAGCTTTTGCGAATCGTCGACATTATTTTTTGGAAACACCTTGTATGTATATGCATATTGATTGTATTCACAATAACCTTGTGGAGTAGCGTTAGCGTTATAAAAAAGGCAATATATACGAGTAACGCAATACAGAACTAATATTCGACGAAGATCCAAGTTAACACCTTCTTTGTGTATTTAATTAACGAACTTTATACGATATCCTTGCGTACAGCATTCCGAGTAAAAAGCCCGTCCTAGGCTTAGGTAAGGTTCAAAGTGACCGCTGGCACCCAAGAAAAATGATACCAGATTAACAGAATCATGCTAGGTGATGCCGCGGAATCTACCTATATCTATATGAAGTATATTTTGTGAATTGCGTATGTAGAATTCTTGGAAGTGTTAAACTTTGGACGTTAATTTGTATGATGGGGATATACCGGTTAGAGGAACAACTATGGTCAAGAAAAGAATTGCGTATACCTACGTACTAATATAATAATTTGAATAGCGCCCGATCGAGAAATGCAGTTACATAATATTAAATTTAACGATCTATTTATAATACCGGATGTTCGCTTTGATGTTCGCCGACAATCATATTTATTAAAAGATAACTGTAAAACACAACGTTACCTTGATACATTGTACTATAACCTGCTGTATAGTTTATTTTTTAAATAATTTTAATTAGGTATAGGTATCTAATTATTAATGTTTATTTAATTAAGTAGGTATATCTTTATCTTTGCATCAACTACTGGTTCTACTTTTCTATAAATAAATAACTTATAATAACCTTAATTTTTTTAAATGTGTTATAGCAGGGTGTTTACTGTAAGGTTACCTACTTCACAGGCTAATTCTTCAGGCTAAAATAAACAAAAGATTTCCCATTAACGTGTGTGTCCGGGAATGAACCGTTTTTGAGACACAGGGTGTCGAAGAAATGTTATTTTTCCATTTTTTTGACGATATCTCGGGAACCGTATGAGATACAATGTTCAGCTCTTACACACACACTATGACACACTATGTGTTCACCGATCCCCTTATTTTCGCCGTAAAATAAAGGTTTTAAAAAAATTCACTGGCGTAGATTTAGGGTATTTTGAGGTTTTCGACCCCCTAATTTCTACGCCACTGGAACAAATGCGATTTTAAGCAGCGCCTTTGAACCGTCCATGTTTTCTACATCAAAAAAGTACTCTTGGTCAACGGCTCTAAAATGAACCGTTTTTGAGAAAAATTGAATTTTACGAGAGAAAACATCACTTTTTTAACGATTTTTCAACAGCATTTTCTAAAATGTGAATAAGTGAAAACTTATTCCTATAAGTAATGTTTTCTCTCATAAAATGACATTTTTCTCGGAAACGGTTCACTTTAGAGCCGTTAACCATGATTACCTTTTTGGTGTAGAAAGCGTGGACGGTTCAACAGCGCTGCTTAAAATCGCATTTATTCCAGTGGCGTAGAAATTAGGGTGTCGAAACCTTCAAAATACACTAAATCTACGCCCCCGAATTAAAAAAAAATATTTATTTTACGGCTAAAGTAAGGGAATCAGTGAGCACATAGTGTGTATAAGAGTTGAACATTGGATCTCATATACAGTTCCCGAGATATCGTCAAAAAACTGTAAAAAGAATATTTCTTCGACACCCTGCCTCTGTCTCAAAAACGGTGCGTTTCCGGACGCACGTTAATGGGAAATTTTTTGTTTATTCTAGTGCGAAGAATCAGCCTGTGAAGTTTGGCCAACCTTACAGTAAGCACCCTGTCATATAGGTAGGTATAATTAGTTTTCGATTTTATGTTTTCAATTTACCTACCAGGTGATTTTTGAAAAATTGTCACCTCCCAAATTGATACAAGTGTGATCTGAAAATGAAAAACCCGCAACAGGTGAATTTTACAATTTGATTAACACTCTAAGTATATTGAGTTGGTTATGAGTAGTTATAAACAAATGAAAATAGCAATTTTCCATTTTGAAATCCTTATACCTCGGAAACGGCTCTATACGTGGATTTATTTATAAATAGTCTGCTAAGATCATATTTGTTTATGCAACGTTGTAACATCGAACGTTAGGTATGACACTAAAATTGACCATTAGAATTTGAAGGTTATTAAAGGGATCAAATGAAAATTTTTGAAATTAGGAAGATTAAAAAACAATAAATTTAATAATCGATTATAACATCGCCCTGGCTTTGTTGTCAAGTTTTTTATATAAAAAAACCTATTTGTTCTGTTTATTATTATTAAAAGTAAGCAAAATGCTAAACCATGTAAGTAAAGAAGCGCAAACAGATGGTGGCAAATTTGATTGAATATTTGAAGACGAATCATTGAATGGGGGCCCTTTAAACCCCTAACATCAGTGAGCGAGGTATAAATCATTTTATGGGTTAAAATTTTTCTAACATCAAGTAATAATTATGATTTAAAGGGTATCTGAAGCTCTGAAATTGTCGCTTGGTACAATTTAAAAAGTTCGAGCCGTAATTAATAAGGATCAACCATTGCAAAGTCCCTAAAAAGTCAATCGGCAGAAAACGGTCACTAGTTTAAGCGAAGCTAATGAAGCGGCAATACGTGATTCTCTCTACTAAATGTATCAGCAGAGTGAGTAAGCAGTTCATGCAAAGATTTGCGCCTATTTATAGATAGGTATAAAGGTAACTAATACCTACTACTCTTTATATGTATAATAATGTATAGTGTATAATTTTTTTTACATCATTAGAAAGTCAATTAAATGATAAAATTGACCTGTTTCGGGCGTTTCATCTTCAGATCACACTTCTATAAATTCGGGGGTTGGCAAGTTAAAAAAAAATCACCTGGTAGGTATATTAGGCACTGTTATAAATATACAGGGTTGCTATACCTACATATATGTATATGGTAATTGAATACCTACATTCCTTTGGAGATCTGATAAAACAAGAGGTAAGGAGTAAATTGATTAATTACCAAGTAATTAATTTTGAAATGTTCAAAAAAAATTCACATCCGATAAAAAAAAATTAGTAAAAGTTTTCCTTCGAAATTTTCACATGGTTGACCATAAGAAAAACCAAAAGTTGGCTATGAAAACTCTGCGTGATCTAGTCGGCTTTGGAAATTTTTGCGTAATGTCAGAATTGTCCGAAGGCTCTTGACGACTTATTTCTATTATGTCAACCTACAAAAAATATTAAAATAATGTCCAATAATAACAAAGGTATGGTATGCCTATAAAGTAAGAAATTTCGGCTTTTCAGTTTTTTAGGATCTTTCAGCAACAACTGAAAATTATTTTTCAGATTATTACTGGGCATAAAAATAAAAATACGCAATTTTGCCCCAATTTAACCGCCGACCTTGTATCTTTACTGATAAGCGAGATACCCATGGCTAGCCTCGAAAAACAGACTCTATACATTTCTAAAAAATCGTGTATTTTCAATTTTTCAAAACGTTCCTAGATGTATAGCTTCATTTTTCAAGATTTTCCTCAAAATCTTCCTCAAAAGCCGGGGCTGAAATTTTTGTAAGAATAAGATATCAGCAAGGAGTGGTCTGCATGGCATTGCATTTGAGTAAAATTGTTTGAGCCGTTTCAAAATAGCAACCATTTTGATTTTGAAACTCAATTAACAGGATTCGAAGAACCTTTTTCGAACGAAAAAATCCATTTTTCTATTAATAAGCCAGTGGCGTGGGTAGAGTAAAAAGCGAAAAATTGCTAATTTTCTATTGTCATTTATTCTTCCATAAATCATTTAAGTATTCAACCATACAACCATACAACCTTCAACCATGAAAAAAAAATTAGGTAGGGAATAAATAATTAAAATGGTGGAAATATTAAGAAAAAAACATTATGATATTTATTTTTATAAAATTTAAAATTTTTGATTTTCAACACGCCCCTGTAGCTTTATCTTTCAAAATTACCTTATGTAAAATTTTTCAGTCTTGTAGACCTATTGGGGGACTTTAGTTTCCTAAAGTCGCGTGATTTTTACAGGCTGTCCCTTTAAAATTCGAAAAAACCAGTTCTTGAGGTACCATTTCAGGTCGCAGTTTTCGATCTAGGTGACTGAAATTTTTGTGGGAGTAATACCTCCATAAGGGGTAGTCTAATGTTGCATTTTAGCAGAATCGATTCGGCGTCGGCCGTGTCAAAATGGCGGCAATTTGAATTTTAGGAAAAATTCCTATTTTTTGAATCCCTCTGTATAAGCAATTAAGATGGAAAAAACTTTCGATCTTTACGCATGTCTAAAAAAAAATTATTATTTCTATTAGAAAATAAGCCAGTGGCGTGAGTAGGAAAAGGGTAAAAATGGCTAAATTTCTGACACCGTTTATGAGCATATTTTTGAAGGCATTGAACTGAAATTTTTACAGTAGACAACTACAGGGTGTTAACTACCAATATGTAGTTCGAGTGTTCTTCTCAAAATCCGTCTAGCGCGCAGAAATTAGCCCGAGCAATTTAAAAAAAGTATCTACCATTTGGAAAATAAATACTGGGGGGGTGTCTAGGCAATCTCCCCCTCCCTAATTGAGGGAGCAACATTTTCTTACAATTTGCTCTTTGCGTTAACCTCCAGTACCTACCTATACCGGGTGAATCATTAATATGGTTAATATCTCAGAAACTAAACGTCGTAAACAGCCTCAGGCAAGAAAAAAATTCAAAGGAAAGTGGCCCTAAAAAATCGATAAAAAATAGTTCTGAGCTTCTAAAATGACCGCTAGGGGGCGTAAGGCCATAACTAAATAAATTTTTTTAATTTTCTCATCATTTTTCAAAATGTTGGTATATAATATTCAATGTATCATGAGTGTAATACTTAAGTAGTTTTAATTTTTAATAAATTTGTTTTCTCTTGCAGTTTTTTTTTAATAACTCCTTAAATAAAGTGGTGGGGGAACGTCAAAATTTTGGTAGTTCAAATGTCGATTATTCCGGTTAACCTCGACGGAATTTAATAAGATTAGTATCTCATTATAAAGAGTTTTCCTTCTTTTTTCGATTCATGAACTTAATGAATTTTCACTTCATTCACACCCAACCGCTATGAGGGTGTTGTCTGACATGTAAGGAAATATCGCGATTTTTCTAAAAAAAAAAAAATTAAATAGAATGGTATATATTCATTTTTGCATAATAGTGAAAAGAGAAAAAGAGTCGGTCCAATTATAGTCAACGAGAAGAATTTTTTTCGCTTATTATAGTGGCAAAAACAGAAAAACAATTGAAAGTTTACGTTATGAGATATTCCCAAAACGCTACTTTTGAATATTTGGGGGAAATCGGGGATAAAAATTCAATTTGTGACGTCATCATGTTCATTATTACGACCTAGCTAACGCACATGATTGTACAGAAGAAAATAAAAATGACGTCAAAAAATTAGGGGAGATACCTACATATCTATACCTATACCTATATAGTGTAACTCCCTGCAAAAAATAAGACAGTAGATATATTTTTATGAGATCATCTTATGAGGTTTTTGGATCCTTCAAGCCTCAATAATATTATAAACACACATTGCATGGGCGCCAGCACATGCCGCCTTCCATGTCCTCGTCTTTCGTGTTTCGGCGATCAGGAATGAAATAGGTGGCCGATCCGCAACAGTAGAGCAATGTTGCTTATTTTTCGGTGACCTTTTTCCACATAAATTTCTGATAAAATTTCTCAAATTTTTGTTCAAGAATTCACCAAGCCTGTAAAACGATATCCAATTTTTTTTCGCTCTTTTATTTCGATCGCAAGATCTCAAAATTTTCAGCGCGCATAAACCATTAAGGTGTATTAGATGAACAACCTGACCTGGCAACATTTTGTCATCCTGGAAGCTATGCAATAATAATTTGGGCTAATAAAGAGTATAGCGTATAAATGTATTAGGTATCGTAGATATCATTATAAAAATATTTTGCACGTCGAATAGGTAGGACCCTCGGGATCGTTGCATGGCTCTGTTCATCTGGAGTGGAATTTTAATAATTTACAATTGTGTATGCAAATGAGTTCGATAAGAGAGCTGTTAGTCGGCAAAGAGTTCGAGTTCAGAGGAGCTCAGGTTGCTTGACGGCTGCATACGGGCGGCTCGTAATAATGTAGATGGACACACTGATAGTGCGACTCTAAACAAGAGTCGTATTCTACACGGCAGTGCTGTGCTTTGCTCTTTTATGTTATGTTTGAGAGAGAGCAGTAAACCCGAACATATATTCGAATTGAATTAAAATCGGGATTCTTTTTATATTCATTAGGTCTGGTTTCGAGGAGACTGAGAATTCTAACTGTCAATAGGTGAACGATACAGGATACCTAAGTGGTAGGTATTTCACGCAAGTGGTTGTTACATTTTAGCAAATGGAAACTCATTGAAAAAGGGAAATTTTCCTCAAATCGTCTTGGGTGTGTTATCGTTACAGTTTTCACCATAAAATGAAGGTTTTAAAAAAAATTGGCCTAAATTTTGGGTACTTTGAATGTTGTAACCCCCTAACGTCTACGCCACTGGAATAAATGGCATTTTAAGAAGCGCTTTAGAACCGCTCATATGCTTTCTCCACCAAAAAGGTACTCTTGGTTAACAGCTCTAAAGTTAGCCGTTTCCGAGAAAAATGCCATTTGATGAAAGAAAAGAAAAGTTAATTTTTTCCAAATACACTCCACGACCTCTCTCGCGCGCTCGGCCGTTTTCGCTCATGTTTGCGCGCAATTTTTCCCCATTTTCGGCATTAAACGGAAAACGAAGATTGACATCTGAACACGTCTACTTTTTAAATCCGACGACCCCCAGAGTACCTTTTTGGTGTAAAACAAGCGGTTCTAAAGCACTCCTTAAAATCTCATAGTATATTCCAGCGGCGTAGGAGTTGGGGGTTGAAACTCTTAATGTACCCATCAAAATCTACACCACTAAATTTTTTTAAACATTTATTTTAAAGTGAAAAGAAGGGATTAATGATCACATAGTGTTAATAAAAGAGCTGAACAATGTAGGTATAATTATAATATCTCATATCAATGGTTCTCGGGATATTGGCAAAAAACTGAAAAAATATTATAAGTTCACGATACGATTAATTTTTACGAATTTTTACGATTAACATGATTTAGTAGGGTATCTGACAACCCTTCACGAACAAACGATACGAATGCGAATCTCGGATGCGACAGGTTTGCTCGACGATTTCGACTGACCGATCTGCACTCTCCCTCCTCTTCTTTTCTCCCTTCTGTCTTTGCATGTGCGGGAAAAGGGAAGAAAGGGGTCCGGGTTGATTGTTCTTCGAACCACGAACTTTGCGATGACGAAACGAATTGTTGCTGAATGAAATTAGCAGATCGTTCATCAGGATTACGTCATCAATTTCTAATGACTAAAATGAATAATTACGATGACGGAACAGGTACTTATACATGCCATTTTCGAACCTACTGTAAAAAAATATTCTTTTGCGCTCCCCTCACTCAAGTCATACAGTTTTTTGAAACGCGTCCAGAATAATCAATCGTTGTGGTGTTAAAATCAGAAAACTTGAAGGCGGTTGACCAAAAAGTCAAAGGAAGATGGAAACTTCATGTCAAGGATCGTAACAGGTAATGAATCATGGATTTACGTTAATGACAGTGAAACGAAGGCCCAATCGTCCCAGTAGGTGGGTAAAACGTCCCCAGATCCAAAAAAGCTCACCCAGTTTTTTAAATTATTAGTATCGTATAGTGAAGTGCTTTGTTGGATTAAATTTTTATTTTTCCGCACATTTTCACACCCAGAGGAGCACATTTTTAAGAGGAGATTTGTCCAATTTTTAAAAATTGCGCATAAATTTGAAAAAAAAAACACTTCATGACTGCTTGTGCAGCTAGAAAAGGCAACCACTGCCAAAGGGACGAACTTGGATAAGTATAAATTTGTCACCCAAATAATGTCCCCCACGACAACAAAATGGAACTGTTTCGGCATTTTTCGCGTTCATCTTCGGTTCCCAAGTAATTAGGTCTGTTACGTTTTCGTTGGGCCACCTGTATAATGTATTAGGATCATCTTATGAAACGTTGTGGCGTCAGAGGTGGATAATCTGCAATTGCCGAAATACCTTAACGAACAGAACCTCTGGTATATGTTTGGGCTTAATGGCTTCATAGTTTTTTGAAGTTGGGCTAAACTCAGGTTCCGTCTTGGGACTGTAACTGTTTGTGGTCTTTATATGAGCTGTTTATCGATTGTTTTCCCTAAAATTACAACATAATGAAGAAGTTTTCAGGAAAACTTTTTCAATTGATGAAGCAGGAAACATCCGTTTTAGAGATTGAAATATTTCAGTTCCCAAAATTAGAGATCTTGGTTTGCTGAAAATCCACTTCATGTGTTCTTGAAAAGCCACTTAATCCTGAAGAAATTGGTATAGTTGGGCACAAATTGGGCTAGGTGATTAATTGGGATAATCTTTTTTGAAGGGAACATAAATGCTGCATGTGAGCTACATGCAGGGAAGGAAAACATCATGGCTGAAGGATATTTTCAGCAGGACGCTATTGCGCAACGAAAACATTAATTTATTTTACAGAGTTCAAAATTTTTCAACACATAGGACCATAGGAATTGTCTGTATAGGTGTAGGATTTTTTTGACATTTTGGTTTCATAGTTGATGCGAAGTTTGACCAAGACCTTGATGAGTTACACCCTGTATAATAAGATATCTTAATAAAGCTGCAAGTAGTTATAGTTTTTTTATTTTTAGGCCGATCTTTCTACTTTTGATATACCTACCTAAGTACCTAAGTAGATAAAAACCAAGTAATTTAGGACCGCCATTAATTTCGCCACGAACATCAGCTCTACGAGTATTATGATTCGTGGAATGTATAATTTTATTAATAGTCTTAATGCAGTGCTCTCTTGATTTCATAATATAAATCTAGAGTTGTATATACCTACCAAGTCTGAAAGCAGCAGACCTCAAGAGAAACGCTAATTGAAGTCTGGCGTTAATTGAGTGAGCCTAAATATTATGGAAGAAACACGTGTTTCCATCAACAGTGCATTAGCGTTAGTTAGAGAAATTCTCGTATTATTATACACAGGGAAAATGTTTGTTTTTTTTGTGCATGACTTTGGCTTGTTCGTCAGATTTGCTTTAATCTTTTAAATCATTTGAAAACAAACATCGAGACGCATAATACATTATTCATGTTTCTGCAAATAAGTTGGGCTTTTTATAGGATTCTTTGGGGTCGTATATAAATCAAAATCTAAGTAACCGAGGCGGGTTTCTTATAGCATAGCGATAGAATAATCTTGGCACTACTAGGATTTTTTTCCATACCACGAAGTAGGCTATATCAAAATAATTGAAATTTAGTTGTGAGACAAAAATTGTTTAGGAATTTTGCTATATAGCTTCGGTTTCTTTGGATAGGAACTTTTAGATAAGAGAAAAACGAGAGTGAGGGAAAAAGAGAACAGGAAGATCCTAACTTAGTAAACTTCCTTCCTATAGGCTTTCTCCTTAATTCTGCCAGTGGATCTCCAGTTTTCTTTCCGTTATGCGTATGCCATCAGCTCAGGAGTGCCACAGGGTTATCACCGACTCTTCCTTCTTTATAAAAATGACCCACTCAGCATGTATTCTCCAACACCTTCCTCGTTATCCAGTCACAATTAACGTTGAAGAGCGTGGGGGAGAGAATACATCCCTGTCTTTTGCCTTTGCATATTTTACAGTTTGCTACTAGTATTCGTTACCTATTTTTATTTGGCTTAGGTTGTTGTCATAGAGCTGTTTGCTGAGGTGGGTTAAAGGATCGCGTGGGAACTCCCACTTCTTTTAAAATTAAAAATCCCAAAGCATTAAAATTAAATCCATGGGTAGGTATAGTGAAGTAGTGGAAGGAAATTCTGATTAGAACCATTCTTTATAGCAGCGCTATGAATTATTAATTAAGTTTAAAAGATATCCTCGCACCTACAATAATAACTGCTACAGATTTTAGATAAGTTGGTAGGTACTTTGTTGCGCTTTGTTTAAATTGTACGCATTCATAGGCTATCTCGTCATCAAGGCCCCAGTTTAATAATCTTCTAGATAATTTTATACACTGGTAGGTAATTATCCATACTAAGTACAACATTGTTACTTTTAAGACTATATTTTTTAGAAGTCACTGTTAATAACTATCACATAATCTTAAGTATATTCGTTTACAGTCAATTAATATTCATTAAACAACCGGTAAGAATTTTATTTAATAAATTTAATGAATAGGAGCAATTACGTTCGCGGGATCATCATCAGTTTTTTGAAGCCTCTCACATGAACATTGCGTTATTTTTATTTTTTCTATTTCAAAATGACAGTTTCCGGTGTATATTATTGTTAAGTAAGGCTTAATCACGATTGTCTTCTTCTTTTTCTGTGGGTCAAAATATTCATATTATTCATAATTTTTAGTCGCATTGAAATGGTTCCTATTATAAAGAATGTTTGGTAATTGAACAGTCAAAATCGAGCTTCACGTATAAAATCGTACTTTAGGCAAAAAAGAGAGAATAACTTTTTTCAAGAACAGGCCTGGTTTCGGAAATATTTCCAAAAATGTAAAACTAAGGCTGCTGTGAAAATTATTTTTTTATTAACTGGACAGTCAAAATCAAACGTCTAGTATGAAATCGTATTTTAAGCATAAAAGGAAGAATAACTTTTTTCAAGATCAGGCTTCGTTTAGGAAATTTTGCCAAAAATGTAAAACTAAGGCTATCTGGAAAAGTATTTTTTTAGTGACTGGACAGCCAAAATCGCACTTCATGTATAAAATCGTATTTTAGACATGAAAGAGAGAATAACGTTTTTCAAGATCAGGCCTCATTGAAGAAATATCTCCAAAAATGTAAAACTAAAGGCCGCAAAGAAAATATACATTTTTTAGTAACTGGACAGTCAGAATCAAACGTCATGTATAAAATCGAATTTTGAGCATACAAGAGAGAATAATTTTTTTCGAGATCAGTGCCCGTTTAATAAATATCTGCAAAAATGTCAAACTAAGACTGTCTGTGGAAAAGTATTTTTTTAGTGACTGGACAGTGAAAAATGAACGTCATGGATAAAATCGTATTTTAAGCATAAAAGAGAGAATAACCATTTTCAAAATCAGGCCTCGTTTAGAAAATATTTCCAAAAATGTTGCCAACTGCGAGGCTGCTGTGAAAATGATTTTTTTTTAGTAACTGGACAGTCATAATCGGACGCGACAATACTGTAAGAAGTTGCTGCCTACGTAAAATTTTTAACTTTTGAAAATGTTTCCTAAACGAGGCCTGATGATCTTGAAAAAAATTATTCTCTCTTTTATGTTTAAAATACGATATTCTACTTAATTTTCTCAAACAGAGGGCTACCAAACACCCTGTATATAGACAGATTATAAGGTAGTCCTTTGATAGCAGGGCATTTGGAAAAGTACGGTAATGTCATATTTAGAATATTTTTGCAGTTGATTAATAGATACCTATAGACAATATTTTTGACCGAAATGTGACAAAAATGATTAAAACTATTTTTATTTTATTGGTATTGACAACATTACACCACTCCTGTGTTGTCAGATGTGTCAGAAAATCTAAAGCTGCAAAAGGGAAAAAAATCATGTTCTCCTAACAATAACATATTTCGAATTCGGTAAAAATTTAAATGTCAGACTGACAGTTTGCTTGTAATTTATAGTTTATGTTTGTTAAGTTCTAGATAGCGGACTGGGAAAGTTTCATAGATAATGAACTGGCTAAAGGACTAGAAAAAGAGTCCAAAATTTAAAGAAAATATCAACAAACATTTATGCCGAACAAAATAATATGACCTTGCAAAGGACTACCTCGAATAATCCACCTACCTATAGATATTTTGAAGGGTTAAAACAACCAGTTCTAAGTATATTGATTTTTAAGATTATAAAATTTGAAAAATAATATACAGCAAACATTTCTTTTATACTTTTTCTATACATACATATATTAGAAAAATAAATAAAACCTTCCCCAAAATAGACATATTTACAAGGAGCTCATCAACTGTCAACGATACCACCTATTTCAGCACGCCCGTCGTCCTAAACAATTATCTCCACTTGTAAACAGACGATTCGGAGGCGGCTCGACGAACAAAGTCGCCAGCAGGCTTTAAACTTTGGCGCCTGCAGTTGTCGCCTTGCCAGGTCAATCTAATGACTGACTGATTTGCTCCATGAAATTCCGCTCGGAGTAACATGTTCGACAACAAAACATCCCAGAAAGGTCCACAATAAATTTCTCTCGGACATTGTCAAGCGACACCGAGTAATCTTCTTCAATGGGCCTACTAATACTTATCTCTTTTACCTTCCTCAGAAAAGGTGTATATTATATCTTAGGTTCGTATGCCGTACGGTTCGCGCCGCTCTTTGACCACAAGATAACTCTTGACATTTTTTATTTCCAAGTTTCTATTTAAATATAATATACAACCAATTTTATATTCATTTATCGTAATATATATGTGATAACGCCGGAACATCATCACATAGGAGGAAGATTGTACTCAAATGTTTTCTTATTATTAGAATTTTCATCAGAATTTTCAATTTTTTTTCGTGGAACTGTGCACTGTTTCTATAGCATTCGATCAGCGTTCTGCACACTTAGAAATTCCAGGACCGGTTTAAGAAAATTTGAATTCGAAGTCTGAGGAGAGTTTGCATTAAGAAGTTCATATCATGTAAATAGACACAAATATAGACAAGGAAAACGATGTATGTGACATAATGAACAATCATAAAAAAATGAAAAATAATTTAGTCCGGTCCTGGAAATAACACAAATTGACAGCAACTGTGTAATTAAAGCAATTTTAACTTGTTGTTCTTATTTTAGTTAAAATATCTGCAATTCAAAACGTTTGTTTTAAATTATGACAATATTATGTGATACAACATGGTGGCTTTTAAGTTTTGTTCAGATTCTATCGTTTATGAAAAATACCACGAAAGTGTGCCAAAAATTTTATGTACTTTTCATTGTCTATCTATGCACTTTGAAAATAATTTTTTTTTATTAAAACGCATATACCTTCTTAGTATTGGTAGGTATATGAAACCTCCCAATCAATTTTTCTTAATCCAGTCCTGGAATTTCTAAGTTTACAGAACGCCGATCGAATGCTAGGTACGGAGATATAAAAGAGATATCGTTGTAGAAAGCTGCCCAAGCAGTCACGGAGGTTTTTTTCAATTTCTGTGCGCAATGTCCAAAAATTGGACAAAAACTCCTTTTGAAAATGTGCTCCTCGGGTGTTTTAGATATTAGGTTCGTGGAAATGTCCAGAGATTTAAAAATTAAATCCAGCAATGCACTTTATCATGGTTACGAATTTAAAAGTCCAAAAGATTAGATATATCTCGTGGTAGAAAGCTGTCCAAGCAGTCATGGATGGAGGTTTTTTCTTTTAATTTTTTGTGCGTTGTTTCTAGAAATTGGACAAAACTGCTTTCAAAAGTGTGCTTCTCGGGTGTTTTAGGAAATGTCCGTGGAAATGTGCGAAGATATAAAAATTAAATTAAACAATGCACCTTACTGCAGATACTTATAATTTAAAAGC
This sequence comes from Malachius bipustulatus, assembly GCA_910589415.1. NCBI lineage: Eukaryota > Metazoa > Arthropoda > Insecta > Coleoptera > Melyridae > Malachius > Malachius bipustulatus. The sequence continues at coordinate 18,182,377 of OU342632.1, forward strand.
CCAAAAGATGAAATATCGTTGTAGAAAGCTAAATGCAATTTTTCCGATTCAATTAATTGGAAGAAATTAATGCTTGATTGAATGGTCTTGATGGTCTCCTGATTTGACCATTTCTGCTTCCTATATTTATATGATTTAAACAAAAATGGTCTATTCAGAGCCATTACCAATAAACACAGAGTTACTATATATCTACATAAAACAAAAAATTTGAGACGTAATATGTAATTTGTATAATTCCTTGAAATTTTGAAGAAATTATAAAAGCTTAGGAAAGATAGGTGATAAAAAAATGTTTTGACAAATTACTACATTGAATAATTTTCCCTTTTTTAAACTTAACTTTCATATAGGCAGACTTAAGACGTCAGCAGCATTATAGAGCAATTTTTTTTAGATGTAATTCCGGAAAGAATTTTTCCCAATAAATGTATTCAAGACATATAGCTCTAGCTCTGTTCTAAGTCTAGACTGTTCGGGAGTTAAGGCCTAGCTTTAAAAAGACCTTCATTAGTCAAAAAGGTGAAATTTACCGTGTCCGAGAGATGAGAGGTGCGTTGTACTCAAAAGTTGAGTCGATAATCGAGTCGATTCTCCTTCTAATTGAATCGTAGAAATGTCATTCGACGAATCACCTGAGTCTATAATCTCCCGAATGGCAAAAAATATAATTTTATTGCAGGATATTACAAAGCCGTATACCTAAATCAGTGGCAATCATAAATCCCTAAGAATCAGTTTACTTAATAATATTGGCATAATGTACTATGTAGGTCTATAATAGATGGCCCAGAAAAGAAAAAAATACTCTCTCTTTTAATTAAAGGATCACCTATATGTTGACTTCTTATTATGTATGTTTACAATGCACTTTTACAAGGGTGGTGGCCTTTATAGCTGAGTTATGAATGAATCACTATATCCTCTAGGTATGCACACTGAACTCAATGGAGTGAATTGTCCAATAGGTACCCAAGTCCATAGAAATTTTGTAGGATCTGTGGCGCCAAGTAGGAATTATATTTCCTTAACTGCAGGTCGTTTCTTTATTGACTCCATAAATACCTTTTGCAGGTTTAAATCTTATTTTGAGAGGGCCGAAGTGAAATTGTCCAGATTCTTCGTTGTAAATCATATATCTATATGTAGATATGCTTACATCCAAGTTTGTGAATAGGTAGGTACGGAATATAAAGTAGACAGGTAGGTAACAAGATGCATGTCTAAAAGGACAGAGAACCATTCCCTTTAAGTTTATGTTAACAGGGGCATGCATAAGTATGTTTCAGAAATCCGTTATTAAGTTTTCTGGTACGCATTCCTGGCGTCTTAATCCAAGATAAACATAGATATACAGTGTGTGTCACAGGCATGTACACCCCCTTTTTTTTTGTTTTTTTCTTGGAGATAATTTTTTGGAATTTGGTACGTCGCATATTCTCGATAGAGCGCACTTTTTAGCAGAAAATTGAATTTTTTCCCACATCCGGTTTTTCCGGAAATGTTACCAACTTTTTATTTTTAAATGGGACACCCTATATATTATTAAATTTTTGGATTCTACACATTTGTACGAATCCAACAATACCACATAAGTACAATTTTAAATGTCAAATTTGTTTTTATTAAATTTTTTATTTCTCAATTATAGTGTGCCATGACTATTTCGTTTTACTCCAATTGGATCATCTAATGCTAGAAAAATCGAATTTTTGTTCAAAGTACTAAATTAAGTGATTTATAGATAAATTATGCGCACCGGAATGATTTTTTGAGCTGGATTCATTTTTTTCAAATGGTACCATATTGGTACCGAGGTACCATCTACTTGTACTCTTAATAAGGGACATTTTGGTGTACCTACCCATTTTGCATCTGTGACGAACACAACTGAAGTCATGGCACACTATAATCGTTGATTGAAGGAATAGGGGAAGGAATTGAATAAAAACAAATTTGACATTTAAAATGGTACTTATGTGGTATTGTTGGGTTCGTACAAATGTATAGAATCCAAAAATTTAATAATATATAGGGTGTCCCATTTAAAAATAAAAAGCTGGTAACATTTCCGGAAAAACCGGATGTGGGAAAAAATTCAATTTTCTGCTAAAAAGTGCACTCTATCAAGAATATGCGACGTGCCAAATTTCAAATAATTCTCTCCAAAAATAAAGAAAAAAAAGGGGGTGTACCATGCCTGTGACACACACTGTATATTTTACGTGCAAAAGTTCTGTTTTGTATTTAATGTTTATTTTTTAAATCTGAAAACAGGACAATTTTATTTATAATAACAAAGGTAGCAGGATTTAAAAACATGAAAATTAATTTTTTATTAGACCATATTTTAAAACTGTGACGTCATCGTACCTATTTTTTTTTAATAGCAACCTCAATTTTTTATCAGGAATGGATCGTCCTCTTCTTCTCGAATACAATGATACCACATACTAGGGGTTTATTACTATTCGCTGATAAGATACAAAGTGTTTTGTTCTCGGTTTTGTTATAAAAACAAAATAAGTCGAAATGTAGGTAAGCAAGCAGAATTCTTATCAACTGAAAAATTAGGTTGTTCGGTTTCTTCCTTATCTATAACCTTTACGAAATCTAACTCTTAAAACACTTATCTTATAAAACTTACGTCGCCGAGAGATTTAAGGTGGGAAACACACTGAACTGTCAGTTCTGCTTGAACGTCAATCGTGAAAAGTGTTCTAATAGGATTTTTTTTTAATTATGAAAAAGAAGGAAAGTTTTGATGATGGGTGGATTCTGAGATCGATTAAGATCTCACGCTGAAGCTTTCTGATTTATTCAATCAATCAAGAACATCCATAGATACGCCGCCTATTAGTACATGTACATACAGTAAGTATTAGGATAGTTTCAAAATTTAGTGGAACTGGAAGCGTATGAAAGACTTACCTCGGCAAGGTCGGCCTAAAATACTTGTCGATAAAAAATTGAATGTACTTCTTAAAGTTGAAGATAACCCACACACTTCTACAAGGCAGATAGGTCTAAATCACGATATTGATTATTCAACTGTCGTTATACAGGTGTAGGCCATGGATCACGGGTTGTAATAAGTAACAGTTTGTTTGAAAATTGTGTTTCACACGCTAATTAAGTAGAAGAAAAAGAAAATTTATTGAGTACTGTTTTGTAAAAATGGAAAATTTCACTAACCAAGAGCTGGCTGAAATGCACTTCTATGGATTCTGCAATGGTCGTGATCTGGCGGCTGAGTATGAATACCGACGACGATTTTCAAACCGAAGAGCTCCTACACGTCAAATTTTCACCCGCATACGTCAACGTTTACCGGAAAATGGCAATTTTTGACGTGCTCGCGGTCAGGGGAGACCCCATCATAGGAATCATGCTGTTGAAAATTTTTGCCATTTTTTTGCTCAATAAATTTTCTTTTTCTTCTACTTAATTAGCGTGTGAAACACAATTTTCAAACAAACTGTTACTTATTACATCCCGTGATCCATGGCCTACGTTGAATATTTTTCTCTAGTTGTGTTTCAATATGAATTTTTATGCCATGTAAGGTAATTTTCAAATCGATTTTAAGCAAAAACGGTGCATGTTATCGAAATTCAACAAGACGACTTTTTTTGTGTAAAAAACTTCAACATTTCATAATCTGATCTCAAATCCTGGCACGAGGTACATACAAAAAAAGTTAGTGTGATTTTAACCTCACTCTTCGCCTATCTGAGCCCCCCTGATGGAAATTTTTTAATTTTTGTAATTGCGTCTTATTGGCCATAAAAAGTTTGATAAATTCCCAAAATTTCACTTTTTTATCTTGAACGGGTTCGGAGGTATTAAATAAAAACCATCTTCATGGGCTCCCCTTTCGGGGGCTGTAGTCCCCTTAGGAAGCATTTCTCGACCTATTTTTATAGGAACTTTTTTTCATATTTTTGAAAATAGAATCTGCTGTTTCAGTATTGCACGCTAATTACGGGACACCCTGTATAATTGATCCATGAATTAAATGAAGACGATCCCGACCGTCGATACTATGCATCAGTTCTGTGAAGAATTCCAGTTAAGACGTGACGAGAATCCATCAAACTTTTTGATTTAGTGAAGCGACCCTAACTCCAGATACTGGTCACAGAAAAATCCTCACTGGACCCAAGAGTCTCACACGCAGAGACAAGAAAAAATAAACCCGACGACTTCTAAGGCCCTATAATATTTTTTCATGAAAATTTGACTGTTGAGCGGTATTTACATTTTTTGCAGGAAGAATTTCTTCCATCTTGAGCGCTTGATGCTTTTTCTAACGGCGACAATAACAATATGCCCCACGACAGAATCTGCGGTTTCAACAAGATGGAACGCCTCCTCTATGATTGGCGTTATTCTTAAGCTATTTTTCAAGAATAACGTATTTCCTGGCATGGCAGGCATATTATAAAAAGGACAATACGAGAATCGACAGAATGACCTACATGGCGTGCGCACCCGATTTGACGAGCATAAATTTTTCTTCGGAGTCACTTAAAATCATAGCTTTAAGAGTCCTCAAAATTTATACCTAAAGAGTGGCCAAAAATTGGAATTTATCGGCCAATCTGTATTCGTTTTGGTGCATCGCCATCGTTTTCTATTACATTATAAAATATGAGAATGTAAATCAACTCCCTCCCCAACCTGCTAACTTTTTATCAAAAATTAAAAAAATATCTCAAATAAGACAACAAAAACTAGCCTTTTGACTGTCACTTTTTCCCATGATAGGTCAAGATGTCACCGCTATTTTTTGAGCGGTGACATCTTGATCTATCATTTTGAGCGTCCTAAGTGGCATTATGTCCAAAGCTTCATCCGTGAAAAAAAATTGAAGACACTTAAGAGATTTAGATCGTAATTAAGAAGATTTATCACGGTACCTATTGCAAAAAATCAGACGGTCAAAAGAATCTTCACAGGAGATAAGACTTGAATAAGCTTTTGGCAATGAGTATAGAATAAAGGAACGTAGATCTTTCACATCTTCGCATGTTTATACCAATTTCTTCGGAATATCTTCCTAAATAGTAATTGTACGTTTATTTTGGCATTATTCCTGATTAAATTCAAAACAACGTTTTCTTCTTTATATACAGTTAATTAAATCATATGTCCTACCACCTATGATTTTCTCGGAAGCAGCTTGTTAAATCGTGCATGATAGAACAAAAACACTTTTTTCAAATTTTCTTCTGTTCTTTATTCAATTATTGCACATCTTCAAAATTAAGAAAAAAAATACCGCGAAGGCGCATTTTATGAAGGTGAAAGAGAGCTAAGGTTCTTTTTCTTTGAGAGATTCAGTTCACATCCGGACCAAGCATATTGCAGTGTGGCATCAATAAGGTAAGTATGTGCCAAATTTGAAAAAAAATCTGCGTCTAGGTATACTGACATAAAAACGACATAAAAAAATAATATGGCGGCCATAAGAAAAACGAAAGTTGACTATGAAAACTCTGGGATCTAGTCGGCTGTGAAAATTTTTGAAACGTCAGATAAATAGCTTATAACGGCTTATGTAAGGCTACAAAAAATTATTTATTAATTTCCAATGGTAAGAAAGATATTCCAAAAATAAGATTTCTCGATTTTTCAGTTTTTTCAGGATATTTCAGGAACGGTCACAGATATCTTGCATGTTTTGACGGATTCGAGATGGCCATAAAATAGCGCAACTTTTCTCTAATTTAAGCAACCCTGTATCTCTTATGGTTTAGGATATCCCAATATTGACACCATGAAATTTGCATAACCCTGTATAGGTAAACTAGAAAAAGTATTAATTATAAAATTTCGACTTTGACAGCTTAATAACTTACTTATTGGAGTTTTCGAAAAAATTTTATAGGAACTTTTGAAAATAATGGATAAAGGTAAAGAGATAAAGGAGTTGCTCTTTCACAACTTTCATGTTCCTACAGAGCCCTTCGGAATATCTTCCGGAAAAGCAATTGATTTCACGTTTATTTTGGGATTATTCCCAATTAAATTGAAAACACGGTAAACTCAAAACAGCGTTCCTCTTATATTCGTCTCCATATCAGTTCGTTTTTCTCGGAAACAGCTCATTTTATGCATGATATAGAACAAAGATACTTTTTTCAAATTTATTATGTTCTTCAATTATTGCACATCTTCAAAATTCAGAAGAAAAAAAATTAAGAGGACATTTTATGAAAGTCAATGACATGCAGTTTGAGGTTCTCTTCTTTGCTACAAACTTGAACGAAAATCCATACCTACACTAGAAAAAAAAGTTTGATTTCAAAATTTCAACTTTGAAGGCCTAATAACTTATTTGCTTTCAAAAAAAAAATGTTAGGTATAGGAACTTTTGGAAATTGGTAAAGATAGAGAGGGATGAGGGAGTTGATGCTCTTTCACAACTTATGTTAGGTGTAGAGCTCTTCGGAAAATCATCCTGAATAGCAATTGATCTCACGTGTATTTTTTGGATTATTCCTGATTAAATTCAACACACACGGTAAACTCAAAACAACGTTCTCTTCTTCTCTATCAGTTCTCAAGTTCGTTTTTCTTGGAATTAGCTCAGTTTATCGTGATAGAACTATATTTAGAACATATATATATCTATAGACAGACCTTTTTCAAGTTTTCTTGTGTTCTTCAATTATTGCACATTTTCAAAATTCAGAAATAAAAATAAGAAAAAATTATGACTATGTGAAGGTTATTAATGCCAGCTATGGCTCTTTGGGCTTTGAGTATAGAGATTCAAGTCTATATTTGGATCAAGCCACAGCCCTCTCTAAAGTTCACTTTAGTGAGGGATGTGACCAAGAATGCATTGGGAGATCAATGGTAGGTATATGATAAGTGTTCCAAATTTAAAGAAAATCTTTAGGTATACCTACCTACTAGAAAAAAAAGTTTGATTTCAAAATTTCAACTTTGAAGACCCATGAGTAACTTCCTTATTTGTGAGATTTCTAAGAAATGTTATAGGAACTTTTGGAAATGGGTAAGGGTAAAAGGATGAGGGAGTTGCTCTTTCACAACTTCATGTATAGAGCTCTTCGGAAAATCTTCCTGAATAGCAATTTTGCTTTCACGTTTATTTTGGAATTATTCTTTAGGTAGGTATTTCATTCAAAGCACGGTAAACTCAAAGAAACGTTCTTCTTCTTTTCCATCAGTTCTCTATAGTTCGTTTTTCTCGGGAACTGTTCATTTTATCGTGATAGAACAAGAAGACCTTTTTCAAATTTTCTTATGTTCTTCACTTATTGCACATCTTCAAAATCTAGAAAAATAATTTAGAAAAAATGATGGGTACTTGAAGGTAATGCCAATTAGAGCAGGGCTGTGTCCAAGCCATGCATTGGGAGATCTATATAAAAGGTATCGGTGTATGAGAATGTACTATTAAAGTATAAAGTGTGCCAAACTATAAGAAAATCCGTACGCACTAGAAAAAAAGTAATGATTTCAAAATTTCAACTTGACGGCCTAATAACTTTCTTATTTGTGAGTTTTCGAAAAAAATGTAAGAACTTTTGGAAATGGGTTTCTATCTAAGGGTAAAAGGATGAGAGAGTTGCTCTTTCACAACTTTCATGTATATAGGTATGATCAGTAACCGCGCACTCAGAGCATGCTGCGGTAAACTTCACTTTTTAAGAGTGGTAAATTTTCTTACTGCAGTGTTGTAAGTTCTTTTCTTCCAAAGATATGACAATTTTTGTAAAAAAAAAAGGTGGCAACACTGCACTGAACATGTGAATAAGTTCGGGCTAGATGGTATTGTTATTATTTTTATTTCCATAGCAACGAAGGCATTTGATTATTTTATATTCTAAGTTGAGTTTAGGTGGTTGCCAAACTTCAAATTTCGTTCAGATTTAGGTATGGTATTAATTTACAACAGTCTTAATTCCTCTGTAAAGAGGTTTTGTGAAAAAAAAAAGATAAATTATATGGTATCCGTTCCAGACATTACGCAGTAACCTGAATTTTTCATTAATATTCATCACGGTTATTGAGAAAATTACCTTTATATTCGGATGAGGGAAACTCTGTAACTTGAAAACCAACCTTTGGATTCAATTTTCTTTTTGCAGAATATCCTTAATTATAATGGGCTCTATATCGCCCTGTATTCGGAGTGCGCCAGTTACTGATCACTCTGTATATCTTCCTGAATAGCAATTTTGATCTCGCACGTTTATTTTGGGATTGTTCCTGATTAAATTCAAAACACGGTAAACTCAAAACAATAACGTTCTTCTTCTGTTCCATCAGTTCTCTTAGTTGCATGGTTTATGTTTATCTCAGAAATATCTCGTTTTATATCATGATAGAACAAAATATATTGTACTTTTTCCACATTTTCTTATGTTTTTCAATTATTGCACATGCATCTTCAAAATCCGGAACAAAAATTGAGAAAAAAATTATGCGATCTAAGGTAATTTGAAACTCACTAATGGCAGGCTTTGAGTATAGAGATTTAAGCCTAATTTGGAAAAAGTCATAGCCCTCTCTAAAGTTTTCTTTGGAGAGGGCTTTGGTAAGTGTACCAAACTTGAAGAAAACTCATACGCTAGAAAAAAGTATTGATTTTGAAAATTCAACTTTGACGGCCTAGTGTAAGGAACTTTTAGAAACGTGAAAAAGTACAGGTATAATTGAGTTTCTCCTTCCATAACTTCATAAATGTAGAACTCTTCGGAACATCTTTCTGAATTGGGATTAGGTATTCCTGATTAAATTCAAAACAATTAAATGTTCTTCTTCTTCATCAACTCTCTATAGATCGTTTTTTTTTTTAAGAATAAGCAAATTTTATTGTGAGAACAAGAAAAAACCTTTTTCAAAATTTTTTATGTTCTTCAATGATTGATCTTCAATAATAAAAAATAAAAATAAAACAATTAAGAAAAAATGATGGGCACTAGGGATTTGAAGGTCAATTTTGGCAGTAATGGCTTTTTGGATTTGAGTAGAGATTCAAGCCTAATTTGGCCAAGCCGCACCCCTCTCTAAAGTTTCTTTTATAGAGATAGGGCTGTGACCAAGCTTGCATTGGAGAGATCAAAGGTAAGTGTAATAGTGCCAAACTTGACGAAAATCCGTACACTAGAATAAAAGTAATGATTTCAAAATTTCAGCTTTGAAGCCTATAATAACTCCCTCATTTGTGAGTTTTCGAATAAATGATGTAGGAACTTTTAGAAATGGGTATAAAGGTAAAAGGATGAGTGAGTTGCTCTTCCACAACTTCATGTAGAGCTCTTAGAATATCTTCCTGAACAGCAATTTCGATTTCAAGTTTATTTTGCGATTATTCCCAATTAAATTCAAAACACGGTAAACTCAAAACAGCTTTCTTCTTCTTCACCTTCTCGAGTTCGTTTTTCTCGGAATTAGTTCAGTTTATCGTGATAGAACAAGAACAAAAGGACCTTTTTCAAATTTTCTTATGCTCTTTAATTATTGCACATCTTCAAAATTCAGAAAAAAAATTAAGAAAAAATTATAGCTATTTGAAGGTTAATAATGCCAGTTATGGCTTTTTGGCTTTGAGTAGAGATTGAAGTCTAATTGGACCAAGCCACAGCCCTCTCTAAAGTGAACTTTAGACCAAGAATGCATTGGGAGATCAATTATTGTATAAGTAGGTATATAGGTATACTAAAGTGTGCCAAACTTGAAGACAATCCGTGCACTATATATAGAAAAAAGTGTTCGGCACTTAACTTTGACGGCCTAATAATTTCTTTATCTGTGAGTTTTCGAAAAATGTTTCAGGAATATTTGAAAATGAGTATAAAGGTACCTAAAGGGTAAAGGAGTTGCTCTTTGACAACTTCATCTAGAGCTCTATCTTCCTGAATAGCAATTTCGATCTCACGTTTATTTTGGATTATTCCTCATTAAATTCAAAACACGGTAAACCCAAAACAGCGTTCTTCTTCTTCTCCATCAGTTTTCTATTTCGTTTTTCTCGGAAACAGTTCGTTTTATCGTGATAGAACAAGAAGACCTTTATCAAATTTTACTATTTTCTTCAATTATTGCGCGTCTTCAAAATTCAGAAAAAAAATGATGGACTCTAGGGATTTGAACGTTAATACATAATGGCAGTAAATGGCTTTTTGGCTTTGAGTAGAGATTCAAGCCTAATTTGGAACAAGCGAACAAGCCACAGCCATATCTCCAAAGTTTCCTTAGAGAGGGCTGTGACCAAGCTTGCATTGGGGAGATCAATGGATAGGTAAGTGTTCCAAATTTGACGAAAATCCGTATACCATACACTAGAAAAAAATATTGATTTCAAAATTTCAGCTTTGAAGCCTAAAAACTTCCTTATTATCTCTGTGAGTTTTCGAAAAAATGTTATGGTAATTTTTGGACATATAGGCAGGTATTTTTTCAAATAGAATCACCCCATTTTTTTGCACACAATTTTCGAACATCCTGTATAGTTACCGCGGTACACTAGATACCGCCTCTATAGGTAGGACCTGAGTATAAAAATATTATTTTATATACGTCTACCTAACCACCTATAGGGTTTGTTTTTACTCTAATCATTCATAAAACGGTTAACTGATTATACTACCTACCTACTTATATAGGTACACGTTAGCTACTTAAGTAAGATAAGTAGGTATAGGTATAAGTACAATAATAATAATTATTATAGACATTGAAATTATCGATGAAAATGAAAACAGAAACGTGATTTATTTGTTTTAAACTATGCAAAGCCGATTAGATTAGATAAAAGTAGGTGCTTCATAGATAGATCAGGCACCTACTTAGATACACTTTTTTTATGTGCGGGTATCAGTTTCATTACCTACCTATACATGAATTTATAGGTAGGTGTACAATAAAAGGCTAATTTATCTCGCATGCAAATCTTGAGACTTACTGGTCTGGGGATCAAGGGAACACGAATCCGATATGGGATGCGGGTTCATAACCAAACTGGGCTGCACCAGCCCCCGGTGATGCATTGGTAACTGGTGCATAGCCAGTCCTCCTTGCTCTGACATAACCATACGAAATCACTATTGAGGAACGGACCATATACTCAAAACACACCTTAATGTAAGGTGTCACGGAATCTGTCAATCACCGCACTTGGCACTGTTCTTTGAGTGTACCTACCTACCTATACTTCAAACATTGCACTGATTCCAGAACTATACCTAAAACATGCTGACGTATATTAGGTATACCTGTATAGGTATATTATACACATCCACTAAATAATATTAGGTAAGTAGTAGATATAGGTATATTGATTAATTTTGCTTTTAACTATTATTATTATTATTATTATTATTAAAACATAATTTATGAACCACGACGTAGGTACACCTATAGTCTGCTTTCACTGAATGTGTTTTTCTCCGCGAGTAATTCTGTTTGAACGTGTAATTTTCGATAAAAAAAAAACACAATTTGCACTGGTAATTATCTCGGGACAATATAATATCTGGTAAAACGAGCACACCCACTACACGTAAAGCTTCCGAGAGAACTGAGGAAATATTGAAATTGTTCGGGTGAGATCGACAGTTACGATTACGTCTTGTTTGTGTGGTTGCTCGTGGCTCCGCCCATGCTTCTTCCTCGCTATTGGTCGATTTTATTGTGAGCGGAATATGGGGATGCACAAAATGGTTGGTTGATAATCAATACTTGCTTCTTGTTTTCTCTTTCCTTCTGTTCGGCTTCTTTCTCTTTATCTTCCTTTGTTGACGGAGTAAATAACGAATGATTGGTGTGTGTGTGTGTGTGTAAGTCAAGCTACAGAGAAGAGAAACTACCTATCTAGGTACATTGACTGATTTTACATGTTTCTGTTCTGCAAGAAAAAAAAAATTATGCAGGATAGGTATTTTCTATACTTAATTACCTATTTAGTAGGTTACCTATAGATATCTAATAGCTATTATACCTCTAAGGGTGTCTTTTTGAAAATTATACACCCTGAATAACCCCCTTGGTGTTTTGTTATCAATTTGGTGTCAAAAGGTGTCCAGTGAGAAACATAAATTGACCTGTCTCAGGATTTTCCTCAAAACAAAACACCAACCCCCACTTGTCCAGAATTACCTAGGTATTCACAAATTATTAATTGGTGATAAAAAAAATTAACACAAACAGAAAACAATTACAATTACAATCAGTTGCATAGAGAGAGAGAGAGAGAGAGAGAAAGGGAGAGAGTCAGATTACTTACCTTTTAAATAAAGGGTCACTTGATTTAATTTCATTTTTCCTTTCCATTTAATATTCTTGAGACGCCAGCTGTTGCGGACTAGGGGTTTGTTGCATCAAGGCTAAATTTGATGTCAAAAAGTATATACCCGAGAAACAAAAAATAGCCTGTCTCAGGATTTTATTCAAGACAAAACACCAACTCCAACTCCTCCTGAGATACCTACTCAAAAATTAATTAAATGGTACCTACCTACTAAAAAAAAAAAAAAAATTGACAAACCTAAAATCAATTTTACAATCGCCATTGAGGATCAGATGCACCTTTTACATGAGGGGTCACCTGTTTGACCCGCAGGGTTCCATTTAAAATTCTTGAAACGGGGGTTGCCGGGACGAGGGGTGTGTTGCGTCAAGGTTGGTGTCATAAGGTGTCCCCCGAGAAACAAAAATTGACCTCTCTCATGCATCAGGATCTTCCTCTCAATAAAACAGCAAAAGTGTAATTCGGGGTGGAATAGTTTTCAAAAAGACACCTCAGTACCTATACCTACAACAGTGAGGGCGTTTATAATTATAATTATTAATCCTTATAGTACCCACCCAGCCGGATTTAGAGTAGTGGCGGCTCTAAGCTAAAATATAAATGCGACCTATTGAATGTTTTTATTTTTATTATTATAAAAAAAAAACTACAAACTACAAATCTAATTTCCTATAGTAGCTGAAAGGAAGGGGTGTGTAGCGCCGCAGGAAATTTTTTTTGGATTTTCAAGGTCACGCAATTTCCCAGTAGTTGAAGGTTTACTCGGATATTAAGTAACAAAAATATTATGGCATACGACTACCAATTTTGCGGCCTAAATAATTTTGCGGCCTAAAGCTTTAGCTTAATTTAGCTTGTATACGTAAATCCAGCACTGTACCCACCATCCTTATATAAAATTTTTGATCTCAATGAAATAGAACTTTGGTGAAAAAACGAAATTGAAAGGCGTGAATTTTATTATGCTATTATACTTACCTATACTTTTTGAAGTAAAACTGATCTGTTATAAATGTCAAAGATGACTGTCAACTTTACAATAATTATGATGGGTATTGGGGGGGTGGGGGTTGTGTAAGACCTCATTTTAATAAATGGTAAAAGTATCTGCACATAAATTATGTTACTTGTCAATTTTGACATTGTCTTATTAAGAAAATTAAAAAGACAAGTAATTTTTTTTTAATTTGTGTAGATGATTAATAATAATAATTGAAATATACCTTTAAAAGGGGGTCTCACATGCATGCACGATCCCCCGTGCAGATTTTGATTTTATTACTCGATTATTCTACCGATGTAGGTAGGTATTAAGGAAAAATCCAATCTTTTTTAGCCACTTTATCACAAAATTCCATTTTATGCCCCATAATCACACAAATCCTGAAAGTTTCAGTTCTTGATCTCTAAAATTATAAATTAACATTAATTTCGGAGGTGCGGACATAGGTAAGTGATGGACTATCCTGTAAACACCATTGTCTCCGTTCCGGCTTCGATTCTCGGGTTCTCTGTGAAAATTTCGCAAAAAAGGTGTCTAAATAAGAAAGAAATCTGATGTGCAACAAAAATTCCAATATCATTTTTGTATAGGTAGGTCAGTAAGGTCACAAACAGTGTTTCTCGCACATGGATATTCCAAGTAACGAGGACATAGGAACTGTCACTGCTACCTAATAAAGTTCTCCCAAATCTAGTCCAGGCACAATGCAATTGATTTAATACCTAAACAAATATGACGTTAGTGACATTTTAGCATTATTGCTTTATACCGAAGGTCGTTCTTTTTTCAAAATAAAGTTAATAAATATCTAAAAATAAAATGCCAAATAAATATAACTGAAGTCTAGTTATTTATTTAAATTGTTCAAATTAGTTAAAAACGTTCGCGCACGTAAGAGTGAAAAACTGCTATAGTTGAAAGTTATTTTAGCAATGGAAGTAATCAGCTTCATGATATGCTTCATGGAATTAAGATGTTGTCTTTAGATCTCTCTGGAATAATTATCATGATTGCAGACCAATAAAAAAATCTTCTAGTTCCTCATCAAACTCAGATTTCTGTATATAGGAACCTGTTCACAAGCTTCTAAAAAAGGTTCTCAATTTTGTCCTTATCCAGTGATATAGCAGTGAAAGTATTCCTACTCCGAAACATTCCTGGCGTGTAAAAATTTTGTCAATAGTTTTACCGAAACTTATAATTTTCACCGAGACTTTTTTGCAGGTTTAGCGTTGCTTAGAATATCATGTAGGTCAGTTCCCAGAGTTACAGAGCAAGGTGTTTTGTTGGTTTGAACACTTCCGCGAAGCAACCGATTTAGTGAATGAGATCTGTGAAGATCGACTTACCTATATCTGTCGTAATATATACCTACCGATACCCTATAGCCAGCTTGATTTTACAAGTTCAATGTGTTTTCTTTCTATGAATTTATTGAGGACTCGATATTTTGTGTGAGACTTTTAACGAAATTAAGTCAAGTAATCGAGAGGAGAAGTTCGTCGAGATAAACGATACACCAGGCGCGGACAGTTACAGAGTGCCTTTAGTGGAGCGAGAAACCGTGTATATTGAAACGTGTCCAGGTGAATCCTTAAATGAATTAATTGTTGATTTTAGTCATGTGTTTTATAAAAAAAGTCGTATTGACGTTCTTGAATGTTTTGACAACTGTCCTAACCTAACAAAATCAAGAGCTGTCGGTGGTATACCTAAAGGGTGGATTAAGTTAAGACAAACCTCTTTGTGTCAGAGACTACTCCAAAATAGATTTGTTTTCGAACACCCTATAAGTTTTTTATAGTTAAAAAAATTAATATTGATCTCTGGTTTGGACATCAAGGTCGTTGAAAAAAACATCGCTCCACCATCGAGAATTTTGCGAACTTAAATGTAGGTAGGTACCATCAGACGCTATACAAATCACCAATCAAACGTTTTCATTAAATGTCAACTAAACATTACAAAATGTCACGTTTTGGCGAAAAGTTCTGTGATTTTATTTTTCACTGGTATTTGCTACATGTTGTCAAATAATTACTCTCGTCCTTCGGACTCCAGTAACTACCGCTTGACAGCATATGTTTCGTGGAATTATATTTTAAATTAATCACGATTTCACTTGTAGGTATGCATTTTACATTATACAGGGTATCGCTAAAAGGTGCACCAACGTGGATTCCCGAGTATAAAAAATACGACGATTTAACCGAAATTATCAATTATTATCTATGCCCAAAAGGGAGTCAACCAAATCCACAAAAGTCAAAATAAGTCAAAAATGAGAAACATGAGAAACTTTAAAATATCACCGCCTACTACAATAATTGTTAAGGACAAATAAACTGACATAGTTTTAGAATGATTGACGTTATAATTGCTATTTTTGATGTCACGTCTCACTTTTTACCCCAGAACTTTTTTTTATCCGCAGGCCACTGATTGATTTTGCATTTTTTATCCGAAGGCGTAATTATTACTAAATTTTTTGACTCCGTATAAAAGTTCGATATCTTCCATGGTTTTCCCTTAATTAATTTTCAATGATGGACTTACGCTATTTAAGGGCTGTATCTTGAAAAGGGTGCCTTTTTGGACACAGATAATTACTTTTTTATTCGGGAAACTGTATAGTAGAGCATTGGGGGTACCTTTTAGCAACATCCTGTCTAGGTATTTAAAAGATCTTGCATATAGTATCATGCCGATTCCCTTAATAACATAAACATTCAAAAAACATTCAAAAATACAATTTCTCTGGAAACTACAGGAAACTACAGAGTTTTTTTGAAAACTACTATACACAGGGTGTTACTTAATGATATACAATAGGCCATAATTCCAAAGGCGCATTTCTGAATCAAATTCAAGTAGAAAAGTTCAAATAACTACTTATTATATGTGTCCTAAAGAAGCTGGTTTCCAAGATAATATACATAATGTTACGCTCAAACATCGAAAACGCTCACTGGGCGAAAAAAAAAACGACCGCAAAGCGTTGCGGACGGTGCCGAAAGACAAAATACCGAAATGACAAATTTTCGCTTTGTTTTTTCTTGTTTTTCTTGTTTTCTTGTTGACCACGACGCGTCGTGGACAATGCTCAAACGGCCACGACGCGTTCTGAATGATTTAGAAAGCTCATAAACCGACCATGCTTTTAATATGTTTAAGTAAATTTACAGAAATAACTGAAAATTTCAAAATCTTTATTGTAGGCTTATGTATCTGCATGAAACTTTAATAATAGGAAACTGTTCGCATTTAGATGAAGCTAATTACTTGTTTTTGCAGGCACTATTATTGTGGCATTTACAATTATGCACAACACCTCATTGGCCCTGCAGTTGTGCACTTTTTTGTATTACAATGGCACATTACAAATCCCTGTTTTGATCCAGACGAAAGAGCTGAAGCTTTTCTCAAATTGACTTGGAACATCCAATGCGTTTATAAAATTTGAATCCTCGAAGTTGAATTAATTACGACTATAAAGTCTTTCCAGCTTTGGTTTCCAATTTATGCAAGCTGGAATCATTAACACTTATATTAGAACTATACAGGGTGCGGCGCGAGAACCTTAGGGCATTTTTATATGGAGAAGTCCTGGGAGTAGGAGTCTAAAAATTTGTCCGTGTATAATTTCGGTTTTGACGAGCTGAACTAAAATATTCACAACCCCTCACCATTTCCGGTTATACCGGAAGTTGCCATCAACTCTCTTATTTTAAATAGGACAACCTGTATATTATTACATTTTCAGATTGCCTGAAAAAATGTAATAAAAATGGTCTTTATAGTTCAAAATTGGAACGAGTGGTTTATGAGTTATAAACAAATAAAAATCGCAATTTTCCATTTTCAAAGCAGCTTAGGTCGAAAACGGGTCAAGATATCGGAAAACGGCTTGCATGTCCCTATCTTAACTTTTCACGTAGTATCCTATGGTACTGATGAAATTTGTATACAAAGTGATGAAAAATCAGCGATTTTCAAAAAAAATTAATAAATTTTTTTTTTGTAGGTAGGTACTCCAGCGTAGTATACAAAAAGTTAGGATAGGGACATGTAAGTCGTTTTCCGATATCTTGACCCGTTTTCAAGCTAAGCTGCTTTGAAAATGGAAAATTGTAATTTTCATTTGTTTATAACTCATTAATTGGTCGTTACAAATTTGAACTGTAAGCAGAATTTTTATTACTGTTTTTCAGGCAATCTGAAAATGTAACAATATACAGGGTGTACCATTTAAAAAAAGAAAAATATGGCAACTTCCGGTATAACCGGAAGTGATGTGGGGATGTGAATATTTTAGTTCAGCTCGTCAAAACCGAAATTTTAAACATACAAATTTTTAGACTTCTACTCCCAGGTCTTCTTCATATAAAAATGCCCTAAGGTTCTCGCGCCTCACCCTGTATATAGCTATAGAACACTCCTATAGGGACAAGCCGCCCTCTGTCGGCATCTGGAATTTTGACTAAGACATTTTGACTGATCTCATCAGGAGGTATGTGTAGTTTTTTACGGGACATGTTTTACATGGTTGGGTAACTCCAAAATCTTCACAAATGGAACAGTGGATACTGCTTGATTACATTTTCTTCCCATTCCTGGTATTTTTCGACTGTCATCCCTTCCAAAGATTTTCTCCAAGTCTTCTTCCGTTTCCAAAGATTCATATTGTTTCCCGTTCCAGAGAAGATAAGGACTTTTCTAACCCCTTCGTGCAAGGCATGATTTTTTTTGCTCCGAATAAACCGTAATCTCTCTGATCATTTTTGGTATCATCATTGTCAAGCATCCATGCTACTAACCATTTGACAGTAATATCGAAAATTTCCATCCTGTGCTCCCTTTCGGCTTTTCAACTAACTTTTCATATTCCCCAATCATGATATCATACCTCTTTAGTCTTCTATATTGTTTGGACGACAAGGGCATTTTGCTATCTTTCAAGCGCGGTTCGCTTCTTTCACTTCTTGGACGATCTCTTCATACCGTTCATTCGTAAAATAATCACATCGATCATTGCTGTTATCAACGATATTATCTCCTCTTTCGTATTATCGTTTTTCGCTATAAAGTAGCAACTTTGCTCAATAACATATTAGACATAACTTCACTCGAAGGCAGGCGTAAAGACAATGGCAAGCCTAGACAAGAAAGATCGGTTTATGAGCTCTCTAAATCATCCAGAACGCGCGCGTATATCACGACCCGTCGTGGTCATGGTCAACAAGAACGGACACAAAGCGAAAATTTGTGTCATTTCGGTTTTTGGTCGTTCGGCACCAGAGTGTGAAAGTTTAAAAAAAACGCCTTTTTACCTATCTCAAAGATCCTTTCGCCGATTTTGGTGAAATTTGGCAGTGTTGTTTGTTGTGATAAGACGCAAACTTAGCCCACTAATTAGATGATACTTTTGCGTTATACAGTGGCGTCCCGGGGTAGGACAGTCTCACACTTAATAGTAACAAAAAAAAATGTATACGCCACTGACTTGTTTAAAATTTTTATACTTTTATTTTCGGTTTACGTAACTAAAAATTCAACTTCTTTGTTTTACAATATTTGTTTGCCCTTATCTACTTCATTTTGAAAAACCAAAAATTCATAACAAAAGCGCTAATTTATGGAAAATTCGGTTTAGGGAGGTATTTATTTTTTGCTACTTACTTAATGTTTATAATTAAGTATAATACTAAATACTAATGAGTCATGCTCAGGTAGGTACCTGCACACTTAAAAAATTGCTCCATAATTTTTTTTTTTTTTAACTTCCTGTAGGTATAGGTAGGTACCTATTTTTTTATTATCTTGTATAGAAGAATGTCATTCTCACACTTGAGCGTGCATTAATCGGCCCGATACACACTAGACTGGATGAAGATGAAGACATATTCAAGGTAGCGTTAGCGTTAGCGTTAGTAACACATGCCGCTGTCGCTGTCTAAAGGTGGTTTATGCAATCACTACACTGGATATAATAGAGCCAGCTTTAACGCTTTACTTTCCCCAATAACTGACTGCTTTGTGTGCACGGCTCAGCAGGTCAGGACGCGGGGACGGGACCGAGAACTGAGATAACGCCGCAGCAAGAATAGAGAGACCGGGACCAGAGGTACAGACTACAGCAGATACACCCGTACCGTAACTCCCATCATATATGAATACCCATCCCATCATGGAACGGTGGCTGCATATGAACATCATGGCTTAAAAGAGGATTTACGTAATGCGATAATAACACGACACGATCCGACGCGATAGAATCCGTGCATTGCAGACGTCCATCCAGCCATAAAATGTCCTGCTTGTGTTGGATAATCACTTTGACAGCTCAAGCTACCGTTCTTTACCGGGTTTCGTCATGCATACCTATTATCATATTTTGCAGGTATCTTCGCTGCTAATGTACCTATATGTACACTTTAGAGTTTACTGCGCCTTTATTGAATACCATCAATGTAGCGAATTCATTGCGTTAAAATTATCTACAATAATATACGTAAAACTTGATGATATATCAAATCACAATAGATCGATTATAAGGTTACCATTACCTTACCTCATAAAATAGGTAATAAAAAAATTGCTAATGAAGTGGTTGACAGCCTGACAAAACAAGCAGTACGGGCCGAAATTTCCATGCAGAGAGTACAAAGTTTCTTATATGAAAACTTTCTTTCAAGAAATTTCAGCGAATGTAAACAGGGATTGGCATCTGGAATATATGTATAGGATTGAAAGAAAAGGCTGATACTACCTACCTAGTTCATCTGCATGGCCTCTATCCCCAAATAAATATAGAGGGTGGTATTATTATTATTACTTCTAGAGTAGGTTCAAAGCCCTCGTACTGAAGCTCGCGCTTATTGTACCCCTTTGTATAGTTAGCTCATCAGTTTCGTCTCCTGAAAGTGTTTCAGTATCAGTATGGGCCCAATGGTATGGGTCCAATTTACATTAGTGGACAGTGTCCTGTTAAAAGTCCAATTGCCCATCTCAGCTTTTTCAGTTCATTAGTTTTATTCCCTGATTGTTCTCTGATAAATATCTTCGAATGTCTCATTTACTTCATTCCACTGGGAGCAGCTATGTTGTTTTTCAGGAGGTCTTTTATTTCCCTTCTGACTTCGCTGTAGGTACAGCAAGTTGGTTCTGGCCCGATTAAGGGTAGTTTGGATCCCTTTTTTGCAATCAGATCAGATTTTTTGTTCCCTCTGTTGTTCTGGTTGTCTTTTGTCCACCTCAGTTTTTCTCTGATAGCTTTGCTAGAGAGTTAATGCAGCCTTCACTGTATTTGATTTTTGATTGTATCGTCACTGAGTCCAGTGCTCTTAGAGCTGCCTGGCTATCAGTAATGATTTCAATGTCCCTATTATCATAGGAACCGGCTATCATAATGTTCCACGCAGGCGTGGATTGCCAACATTTCTGTCTGTAGCACTAGCACTGTTGCTAGTCCGCCTAGGTTTGTACTAAATGTATTTCCCCCGCCTCTCCCAGCCGCAACTTCCGCTCCAATGCTTATCTTTGTCTTGGATCCATCCGTGTACGTGCATTGGTTGTTTTTAGTTTTGATTTCATATTCTTTTGTTCCCTTTGCTGGTATTACTATACCTGAAGGTTTACAATGAAGTTTATGCTCTTACTCGTTCTATCTGGTCGCATGTTTAAAATGTGATTGGTTTCCAGATGTTTGAATATTTCTGTGTGGTAGACTTTCCTTTTATTAAAGGTCCCATGCAGTGTTTTCTTGATCCTCTATGCCGCCGCTAGTGCTAGTGCCTCTGTCTCCACCACCAAGTGAAGTGGCAGGAGCCCTATAGGAGCATCTCCATGGCCGCTGTTGGTGTTGTTCTCATCGCTCCTGTTCTCTGTATAGCGGTTTTAGCTTTGTGATGTGCTCTTTTTTTCTGGATTCATGCCACCATAATAAAGAGCCATTTGTAATCGTGAGTACTATAACCTTAGTGTATTTCCAGTGGTTTCTGGTTTCAATCTCCACGGTCTACCTATCATTCCTCTACTGGTTCATAAGGCTCTGGTAGCCTTTCTATGATGTGTGTACCGAAGTTAAATTTGTTATCCAGGGTAATACCCATGCAGATACTTAACCTCCGTGCTTAGTGAGATTTCTTGTCCTACAAGTCTTAGTTTCTTCAGGTCTTGAAGTTTTCTTCCTTTCGCGAAGGCAATTACTGTAGTCTTGTCAGGATTAACTGACAGTCCTTCTACTTGACACCATTTTTTTTTACTATTCTTAGAGCTTGTTGCATGAGATTTGAGATAATCTCTTGCAAATCGTGAATTACCTTTCTTTCTAGTTCCCAGAATTGGCTGTCGACAACCAGGTTCCACAGCAGAGGTGATAGCACTCCCCCCTGCCGGCATCCTTTATCGGCCGTCACTTTCCTATACTCGTATTTCCAAGGGAACTGGTGATTTGTCTGTTTCTAATTGTGGAGTCTATCCAGCCCGTAATGGCCCCGTGAACTCCCCGATTTTCCACAGCTCTCTTTATGGAGATAAAAGAGGTGTTGTCGAAAGCTTCCTCTATATCTAGAAAGGTCCCCAGTGCAATTTCTTTATTGTCTAGTGCTCTCTCTCTATTTTGTTTGTTACAGTGTGAAGGCTGACTTCACATGACATCCCAGGTTGATATGCATATTGGTGTCGATTCAGTGGTGTTGATTCCAGCGCCTCGTCCCTTATATGTCTATTCACCAGTTTCTCCATCGTCTTTAACATGAGAGACGTGTTAGGCTAATTGGTCGAAAGGATTATTTTGCCTGGGCGTAGGTTTCTCGCCCTGGTTTTGACCTTGAAATGTTTGCACAGTGGTCAGTATTTCCCTTCCCTTCTGTAGCATTATTGAAATTATCCCATCCGGGCCGGGGACTTGTATGGTGCAAAGGAGTTAGCGCCCATTTAAGTTTGTTGTGGTATATCACCCTTTTTACCAGTTTCCAGGTGTGTATTGTGCGTATGTTCTTCGGGAATATGTTTACTATCCGGGAGAAGAAGATCTATAGAGTTTCCTCCTTGTATACTCTCCTTGTGTTTTTTTCAGTGAACCCAGTTTTTTCTGATTGTCACTCTGCATCATTCTCTGAAGTCGGGGTTCTTTCGATCTCCTCACAAGATCTTTTCCAGGAATCTTCCTTTGCCTTTTTTTTGTGGCCCATGTAGTTCCGGCGTGAGATTATGTATGTCTCCCATTCCCCGTTTTTTTTTTGGCCCGGTTAAATGTCCTACGTGTCTCTACTATCAGAGAGGAGAGTCTCGGGTTCCACCATGGTGTCACACTCTTGACTTTCATCCCTTTAGAGGGCAGCTGACTCCATAGGCTTCTATTTCCATAGGAGTTTTTATTCTGGACGGACATTCTTCCAACCCCTATCCTTAGTATCACCCTATAGAGATCCCAGTTACGGATTCTTGGGTTTCTGATAGGTCTGAATTTCCTCCCCTGGATAATTGAATATGCTAAACCTGATGATGTATCTGTGGACTCGCGCTGCCATATAATAGCATTACATGTAGGTTTTTCTTTGCTAAGATGCAAGGTTCTTGGATGTTTTCCTCCTGGGCTGATTAATTCCCATTCGTCTGCCATATTGATGCCTCCGATGGCCCCTTTGGATATCCAAGGTTCCTGTATCAGTATAACATCAATATTGTTCTTTCTTACATATTGTTGCAAAGCAGCCAAAGCTGCTATGCTATGTTGGAATTAATTTGTGTAAATTTGAACGCCTTACCTTAATCAGGTTGGGGTTCTCCTCCCATGGAGGGTGGTAAGTCCACCACGATTTACATATAGAATAACACCACATATCGCCATCCAGACAAGCTTATGTCTCGGTAGGCTACAGAGCTTTACTTTGACCATTACCTGCCGGCCTTTTGACCACCATTCTTACAATTTAAATACTTTTATTATACTTACACGGATATAGACGAGCACAAATATTATAGCGAGCCTGGGACTTGAACCCAGTCGGTGGTGTAGTCTTTTTAGTCGCGTGAACACTAAGCAATAATTACGCCACTACCGGCTCCCATTCAAGCTTTTTGTGAAAAATCGAATTTCCGACTTTTCGTTTTTCCCATGGACGCTCTCTCATTTGCTTTAATCATCATTACTTACAGCGTGCCCCAAAAATTTTTATCTTACATTATGTCACAAAAAAACTTCTTGATCAAAAGCTCACCATGACTTGCAGATATGATTGTAATGGGAGGTTATTATCTACAGGTTAATAATATTATAATAACCAATCCACGTTATTGTAATCTCTAAGAAATATGACGACGACGGTCTTCGGCGTGAAATCGGGCTGCAATACAACCGCCGCGGAGTCCGCGCGCGGAGTTATTTATTATTTATTTTTCAGAGTAGCTAGTTAGACTATTAAATAATGTTCCTCACAGGAACACCCATGAAGTCAGTAGCCGGTCCGAAAGGTGTTCCTAAATGCAAAGCTAATAAGCGTTCGGTGGCTCAGAAGGATGTCCACCATAAACACCGTTATTGCCTCTAAATGATTGTGTAAATAACCGACCTACACTGTGAACCGTTTGCTCCCAACACAAGCATACCTATAGTCAATGCGATACCACGAACTTCTTATATCGCGCTGTGTTTGTCTTTTAGCGCAAGAGATCTCATTAAACGATGCCGTGGGCTGTTGATTTTAAAAAATCGATTTTCACAAAAAGTGCTCTGACGCGCGGGAAATCTTCTATATCTGCGAAATCATTATACCTTAATACAAGCGGATAGTGAATATTTATGGATCTGATATTATTTTTAATATTAAGCTATTTTTTCTAATTTTTACTTCTAGACCAAGCAATAGAGCTCTAAAATCATCAAATTCTGATAAACTACCGGCGCTAGTGCCATCACACGCGGAATAGCCCCCAGATTCTAACCGCACGGTTTTATACTCGAGTTACCATTTTCTTTTTTTATAACACTGAAGCAACCCGTTCATTATTAGAGAGAAAACACAAAAAAAAGGAAAAAATAACTTTTTTTTTCAAAAATTCGAAACGTCGCCATTTTTTTAATTGCATACAGGCGCTTTGCGATATATTCGACATTGATAATCACTTCCTGATGTGTGCAAAACCCCAGGCCCTTAGGTATACTGAAAAATTGGTAAAATATGAGCGCAAACGTGCAAACATTAGCGAAAACGGCCGAGCGCCCATCAGTGGTCGTGGAGCGGGGGTAGAACATCAGATGAAGGTATAACAGCGCTTGCATTTGCTGTTCTATTAAAAATAACTTTTTTTTTTTCAAAAATTCGTAACGTCGCCATTTTTTGATTTGTAGTGCAGGCTCTTTGCGCTATAGTCGACATTGATAGTCACTTCCTGACGTGTGCAAAACCCAGGCGCTTAGGTACTGAAAAATTGGTAAAAATTGCGCGCAAACGTGCAAACATCAGCTTCGTTGAGTGCGGGGGAAAACATCAGCTGATGGTATAACAGCGCTTGCATTTGCTGTTCTATTAAAAATAACTTTTTTTTTCAAAAATTCGTAACGTCGCCATTTTTTTATTTGTAGTGCAGGCTCTTTGTGCTATAGTTGACATTGATAGTCACTTCCTGACGTGTGCAAAACCCAGGCGCTTAGGTACTGAAAAATTGGTAAAAATTGCGCGCAAACGTGCAAACATCAGCGTCGTTGAGTGCGGGGGAAAACATCAGCTGATGGTATAACAGCGCTTGCATTTGCTGTTCTATTAAAAATAACTTTTTTTCAAAAATTCGTAATGTCGCCATTTTTTGATTTGTAGTGCAGGCTCTTTGCGCTATAGTCGACATTGATAGTCACTTCCTGACGTGTGCAAAACCCAGGCGCTTAGGTACTGAAAAATTGGTAAAAATTGCGCGCAAACGTGCAAACATCAGCGTCGTTGAGTGCGGGGGAAAACATCAGCTGATGGTTTAACAGCGCTTGCATTTGCTGTTCTATTAAAAATAACTTTTTTTTTCAAAAATTCGTAACGTCGCCATTTTTTTATTTGTAGTGCAGGCTCTTTGTGCTATAGTTGACATTGATAGTCACTTCCTGACGTGTGCAAAACCCAGGCGCTTAGGTACTGAAAAATTGGTAAAAATTGCGCGCAAACGTGCAAACATCAGCTTCGTTGAGTGCGGGGGAAAACATCAGCTGATGGTATAACAGCGCTTGCATTTGCTGTTCTATTAAAAATAACTTTTTTTTTCAAAAATTCGTAACGTCGCCATTTTTTTATTTGTAGTGCAGGCTCTTTGTGCTATAGTTGACATTGATAGTCACTTCCTGACGTGTGCAAAACCCAGGCGCTTAGGTACTGAAAAATTGGTAAAAATTGCGCGCAAACGTGCAAACATCAGCGTCGTTGAGTGCGGGGGAAAACATCAGCTGATGGTATAACAGCGCTTGCATTTGCTGTTCTATTAAAAATAACTTTTTTTCAAAAATTCGTAATGTCGCCATTTTTTGATTTGTAGTGCAGGCTCTTTGCGCTATAGTCGACATTGATAGTCACTTCCTGACGTGTGCAAAACCCAGGCGCTTAGGTACTGAAAAATTGGTAAAAATTGCGCGCAAACGTGCAAACATCAGCGTCGTTGAGTGCGGGGGAAAACATCAGCTGATGGTTTAACAGCGCTTGCATTTGCTGTTCTATTAAAAATAACTTTTTTTCAAAAATTCGTAATGTCGCCATTTTTTGATTTGTAGTGCAGGCTCTTTGCGATATAGTCGACATTGATATAGTCACTTCCTGATGTGTGCAAAACCCAGGCACTTAGGTACTGAAAAATTGGTAAAAATTGCGCGCAAACTTGCAAAAATTAGCGAAAGCGGCCGAGCGGCCGCCAGTGGTCGTGGAGCGGTGGTAGAACATCAGATGAATAAGACTGTAACAACGCTTGCATTTGCTGTTCTACCCCCCACTCCATGACAACTCTCTCGCGCTCGGCCGTTTTCGCTCATGTTTGCGCGCAACTTTTACCTATTTTTCAGCATTTAAATGGAAAAAAAGGGGACGTTGGGAATTGCTTGAACAAAACGCTATTTTTTAGTTTTTTTCTATTTTTTAAGGCTTTCTCCCGTAATAATGAACACCAAAAAATAAAAAAAGGTAGTTTTTGCGCTATACTTACTGCACAAAATGTGAAGTCAACTTAAAATATACGAAAATGTACGAAAAGGTAGAGACAATTCCATAGAAATAAAATGTTGCTCAAGTTATTATAATAATGGAAGATGAAATAATGAAGATGAATGAAATTGATGATGTCTTTAATTTGAAATAAATCAGGAAGTAACATTTCGCAGGTATTATTTTCGTCTTAAGTATGGAAAAACGCTCCCTTTGTTATTGTGACTGAAACATTTGAATGTTTCCTGGGTGCTCTCATGCGTTTCAAGAGAGTAGTTTTAGATTTACGACGCTAATGAATAAACAAGAGATACCTTTTAGATCGTGAACTCTTGAGACTTCTTGTTAATGGAGGACTTTCAATACACGGAATAAGTCAAGGTTCATGAACAAACAACTGTCAACTATTTCCGGAACAAATAAAGTCAATTTGCAGATTGGAGCAATTGAGCCATCCAAGACAATTATTGTTGTGTCTTTTCCTATTATGCCGATTCCTCCATATACGTTTTCCTATAGGAATTTTCAAAACTTTAAAAGAATTTTTTTATTATTTTAATTTAATAAAAAAATCAAATTAAATATTTATTAAAACGGACATATAAAACTAAGGCATATTTTTGCTAACTTCAAGAACGACGAGAGAGAGAAAACTTCAGCTTTATTAGAAGAATAACGTTCTAAAAACCCAAAGACCTCTTCGCCATGCGAGCTCCCACTTTCTATCCTCACAAATACTTTATTACACCACTACCACCACCACAAGACAGCGGCGCATCCTGGATAAGATAAACTAGACACTTCAAGAGCCGCCTAAAGAAATCAGGCGCCGTCAGGGGTGTTTCGAGGAGACAGCTTCCGGTCATCTTGCAGCGATCGTTACAGATACGTAGGCAGTCTGTTATATTGTGGTTTGAGCATACATGTCCTTTACTGTCATAAACACATCACGGATGACAGCAACACGCGACACTTGAAGTGACAACAACACACGTGAATAGCGGGAGCCATTTGAGGTGGATGCAGGACAGTCTGGCTGAACTCTCTTTTGGAAGATGAAATATATAGTGCCTAGTTGCATGTAAACGGATCCGAGGACACGATTCGAGTGTATTATGAACTAAGGCTTTATGAGGACACGGTGGATTTATACCTCGCTTTGAATTGGGAAAATTTTTACATAAAACGTTATTAAGTTATGACCAATACAGAGTGTTTGGTAACTGAGCAGCCAAAGTCGAACATAATATAAAAAAATCATATTTAAACCATAAAAGAGAGAATATTTTTTTCAAAATGAGGCTTCGTTTAGGAAATATTTTCAAAAATGTAAAAAAGGCTACTGTGAAAATGTTCTTTCTAAGTAACTGGACAATCAAAATCAAACGTCATGTATAAAATCGTATTTTAAGCGTAAAAGAGAAAATAATTTTTTCAAAATGAGGCTTCGTTTAGGAAATATTTTCAAAAATGCAAAAGGCTACTGTGAAAATGTTCTTTTTAAGTAACTGGACAATTAAAAATCAAACGTCATGTATAAAATCGTATTCTAAGCGTATAAGAAGAAATACATTTTTTCAAGATCAGGCCTCGTTTAGGAAATATTTTCAAAAATGTAAAAAAGGCTACTGTGAAAATGGTTTTTTTTCAGTAACTGGACAATCAAAATCGAACGTCATGTATAAAATCGTATTCTAAGCGTATAAGAAAAAATACATTTTTTCAAGATCAGGCCTCGTTTAGGAAATATTTTCAAAAATGTAAAAAAGGCTACTGTGAAAATGTTTTTTTTTTAAGTAACTGGACCATCAAAATCGAACGTCATATATAAAATCGTATTCTAAGCGTATAAGAAAAAATACATTTTTTCAAGATCAGGCCTCGTTTAGGAAATATTTTCGAAATTGTAAAAAAGGCTACTGTGAATTTTTTTTTTTCAGTAACTGGACAATCAAAATCGAACGTCATGTATAAAATCGTATTCTAAGCGTATAACAAGAAATTTATTTTTTCAAGATCAGGCCTCGTTTAGGAAATATTTTCAAAAATGTAAAAAAGGCTACTGTTAAAAAGTTTTTTTTTTTTGTAACTGGACAATCAAAATCGAACGTCATGTATAAAATCGTATTCTAAGCGTATAAGAAAAAATACATTTTTTCAAGATCAGGCCTCGTTTAGGAAATATTTTCGAAAATGTAAAAAAGGCTACTGTGAAAATGTTTTTTTTTTCAGTAACTGGACAATCAAAATCGAACGTCATATATAAAATCGTATTCTAAGCGTATAAGAAGAAATACATTTTTTTCAAAATGAGGCCTCGTTTAGGAAATATTTTCGAAAATGTAAAAAAGGCTACTGTGAAAATGTTTTTTTTTTCAGTAACTGGACAATCAAAATCGAACGTCATATATAAAATCGTATTCTAAGCGTATAAGAAGAAATACATTTTTTCAAAATGAGGCCTCGTTTAGGAAATATTTTCGAAAATGTAAAAAAGGCTACTGTGAAAATGTTTTTTTTTTCAGTAACTGGACAATCAAAATCGAACGTCATGTATAAAATCGTATAAGCGTATAAGAAGAAATACATTTTTTCAAGATCATGCCTCGTTTAGGAAATATTTTTGAAAATGTAAAAAAGGCTACTGTGAAAATGTTTTTTTTTCAGTAACTGGACAATCAAAATCGAACGTCATTATATAAAATCGTATTCTAAGCGTATAAGAAGAAATACATTTTTTCAAAATGAGGCCTCGTTTAGGAAATATTTTCGAAAATGTAAAAAAGGCTACTGTGAAAATGTTTTTTTTTTCAGTAACTGGACAATCAAAATCGAACGTCATTAATAAAATCGTATTCTAAGCGTATAAGAAGAAATACATTTTTTCAAGATCAGGTCTCGTTTAGGAAATATTTTCGAAAATGTAAAAAAGGCTACTGTGAAAATGTTTTTTTTTCAGTAACTGGACAATCAAAATCGAACGTCATGTATAAAATCGTATTCTAAGCGTATAAGAAGGAATACATTTTTTCAAGATCAGGCCTCGTTTAGGAAATATTTTCGAAAATGTAAAAAAGGCTACTGTTAATTTTTTTTTTCAGTAACTGGACTATCAAAATCGAACATCATGTATAAAATCGTATTTTAAGCGTAAAAGAAGAAATACATTTCTTCAAGATCAGGTCTCGTTTAGGAAATATTTCAAAATGTTCAGTTAATAAAATAATTTTATTTCATAATAATTTACGATGCCTGATCTTGAAAAGAATTATTTTCTCTTTTACACTTGAAATAGGATTTTATCGATTTTGGCTGTTCATTTACCTAACACCCTGTATTGGTTTCCTTGATTTTTTATATTGAATGACATAGAAACACAACATGGCCGTCATAAGAAAAACACAAGTTGGCTAAAGCCATTCAACCTGCGCGGACGGTAGGTCATCACTTTTAGTTTATCTATCATTCATTTAATCACTTTTCTATAAAGACTTTTATTTATTTATTATAATAACCGTTTTCGAGTAATCAATTAAAGTGTGACATAATATAATAAACACCCTGTATCCTTATATATTACGTGTCCCCCAATACCGTTTCAATATTAATTAAGGTAGTGATTTCATATCCTTAGGGCTGATAGGTACTACGTATATACATTGAAGTATCTGTAGGGCTAGATCGGGAACCCTTTATGCACCGTGAACAGATTTAACTTAATAATGTCCCCTCATTAGGTAATTGGGAAGTCAACAGTTGAGCGACTGCAGAGGATCTATTATTGCAACACTCCCGTATCATGTCCCATTTATCAAGTAGGTAGGTATCGATGCTGAAATTTACTGAAATTCTATAATCAAATTTAGCGTCAAGCGATACCTATTCAGGAGTGAAAGTATTATTTATTATATTTACACCCTACTAAATTAATAACCCTATTAGGTATGATTATTATAATTCTGCTTCGAATCACCTTTGATGTGATCACCTTATCACATGTGATAAATTTCGGATCACCTTCGAGATGGGAGATGGTTTATTCAAATCTAATTTTTGAGAAGTAGGTAACTAAATAGTACCTATTAGTATGTAAAACAATTATTATTATTATTATTGTACATGTATTTGACAACCTCTGGAAAATTTACCTTGCCCTCCTCCCATCATGACCCATTTATAGCTCCCTGCATTTGAGTAAATATACAGAAGTGGTCACTCAGATTCAAACAAATTTACGCGCCAGCTGACTGTCGCACAGCATTGCCAGAGTGTACCTACTGATTTTACTATAAAAGAACCGATTTTACTGAATAATTACGATGACTATAGAAAGTGACCTAAGTCAGATCATCGATCATAGGTTTAGGTTGGGTTTTTTCCCTGAACTCTCGAGAAAATGAAAAAAGAAAAGTGAAATATAAAATATAGAAGAAAAAGAAAAAAGGAAAAAAAATGCAGCTACTAAATCAGGCAACTATAACCTGAACAGTGACATGCGCGTTATTGCCACTTCTGAATATTTACGAAATATTCTCTTAGCTTTATTCACCAGTCGGATAGTCCATTAATCTATTTGACGACCTCTGAAAAATTTACCTTGCCCTCCTCCCTTCTCGCATGGACCATATATTTATTTATAACTTAATATATTTTGAAATAAAAATTTTCAGAATTTCATTCGTACATCAACAAACCACTGCAAATTTCACCGAATTATATATTATCCTTCAATATAGATGGTGATCAGAAACTCGCGCACTCGGAGATGCTTTGATCAATTTCACTTTTTAAGAGTAATAAATTTTCTTAACTTCTGTTAGTTATTTTCTTCCCTCATGCAGATATGACCATTTTTGTAAAAATAATAGTGCCAACCCTGCATTGAACATGTGAATAAGTTCAGCAGGTTAGATTTACTTTTCATTATTTTCATTTCCACGACAATAAAGACATTTCAATATTTTATACGCTGAGGTGAGCTTGCACGGTTGCCAAACTTCAAATTTCTTCCAGATTTAGGTATGTTGCTATGATTTTTAACATTTTCAATTTCTCTGTTTTGTGGAAAATTGAATTATTCAGTTATTTTTATTGTGGTATCTGAGTAAAATAATTAGCTCCAAACTTGGATGAGAAAACTACGGAAGCGTAGAAGGGCCACACTCAATTTTTTTTGTTATACTTAACATTCCGATTTATGAGTCGGAATTCTGACTTGTATCTCGGAATTCCGACTTGTAACTCGGAATTCCGACTTGTAACTCGGAATTCTCACTTAATCGTGAAAACCCATACGATACAGTGTAGCTGGTTATGAAAGCGTAGGACAAAAGATGCACAATTTTGTGGCCATCTCTAATCAGTCAAGGACATACAAAATATCTGTGACCGTTCCTGAAATATCCTGAAAAAACTGAAAAATCGAGATTTCTTATTTTTTTCATATCTTTTTTATTATTGGAGATTAATAAATAATTTTTTGTGGGTTTACATAAGTCGGCAAGAGCTACCCCATCTGACATTTCAAAAATTTTCAAAGCCAAGTAGATCTCAGAATTTTCATAGACAACTTTCGTTTTTCTTATGGCCGCCATATTGTTTTTTTATGTTGTTCGGTATAAAAAAAAAAATAATAACCAAAAACTGGTCAATTTCAAAATATAAATTAAAAAAAATTATTACTCTTTTTTCTTTACAAAAAAGACAACTTTATAGACCGAATTTCATTAGATAAATTAAAAAACTATTAAGGCAAGGACTATTTCGGCGTATTTTAACAATGTTGACGTATAATCGATGATTCTTTTTGTTTTTCTTCGAAAAAAGAAGAATAAAAATTTGAGATTTTTTTTTTTGAAGTTTATTAATTTTTGGTTTCCATTATTTTTTTCATATCGAATGACATAAAGAAATAATATGGCGGCTATAAGGAAAACAAAAGTTGACTGTGAAAACTCTTGGATCGAGTCGGTCTTAAAAATTTTTGTAATGACAGATGGGTAGCTCTTGACGATTTATGTACTTAAGCCTACAAAAAATTATTCATTAATTTCCAATAATAAGAGAGATATATGGCAAAAATAAGAAATTTCGATTTTTCAGTTTTTTCAGAATATTTTAGGAGCAGTCACAGACATCTTGAATGTCTTGACGGATTCGAGATGGCCATAAAATTCCGCATCTTTTCTCTAGACCGACCCTATATCTCTTAGCGTTCAGGAGATAGCAATTAGAGAAGGATGTATATGGTGTACCCTGTATAGGTAAGTAAAATTTCCTAGATATAAGTCGGAATTCCGAGTTACAAGTCGGAATTCCGAGTTACAAGTCGGAATTCCGAGATACAAGTCGGAATTCCGAGATAGAAGTCGGAATTCCGAGATAGAAGTCGGAATGTTAGGTATAACAAAAAAAAATTAAGTGTGTGGGCCTTCTACGCTTCCGTAGAAAACTCTGTATATAACTCAAAATCTAACCATCGGGTCAATTTTTTTTGTATAGATTATCCTTAATTTTAATGGGCTCAATAACGCTCTATATTGGGGTAGTGCGAGAGTTTCTGATGACCCTTTATGAGTAGGTAATAAAAATAGATCTGACAACATTGCCAACATATTTTTTTTTTAATTCTACGAATCTATGTCTTTTTATTTTTTATGTTTTTAAATTTAAAATTTAAATTTAAAATTTAAATTTTATGATTTTTCAACTCGAAATTTTATTGTATAATTCGCATATTTTTTTTGAAGATGTCATATATTATACAGGATGTTTGGTTAATAGACTAAAAAAAGAATCGAATTTTAAGTATAAAATAAAAAATAACTTTCACAAGATGAGGCCTCGTTTCGGAAATATTTCCAAAATTGTTGTTCAGTTAGGTACTAAAAAAATAAATTTTTTAGCAGCCTTAGTTTTACATTTTTGAAAATAGTTCCTAAACTAGGCCTCATCTTGAAAAAATTTATTCTCACTTTACGCTTACAGATGACATGCGATTTTAGCTGTCCAGTTACTAAACACCCTGTAAAATATTATAGGACTCTAATTTTTATTAAATATTTTATTCTTTTTTCGGAATAAAAATTAATTTTTGTTTCACTGATTGTCACAAAAAATCATGACGCGGGCATTTTGACGTCGTATGAAAATCATTTGGTAGAAAAAGTAATTTTTTAATAAAAAAAAGAAGAGTAAAATTTTGATTCTTTTTTTATTTTTTACATTTTTGGTTTCCTTGATTTCTTTATCTAATACTGAATAACACGACAAATCAATATACAGGGTGTTTAGTGTAAGGTTAGCCAAACTTCAAAGGCTGATGGATCCTTCAGATTAAAATAATGAAGAAAATTTATATACAGGGGTGTCCGGAAAACTCTTCCGGAAAGAAAGATATACTATACGCCTTCAAAGTTTCAAGAATTTCATTTCAAAAATTTATGAAACGATAAAAATAATTACGGAATAACCTTACAGTAAACACCCTGTATATGAGAATTATTAGTAACCATAGCCTCCGTTATTATTTTTATTGTTTCATAAATTTTTTAAATTAAATTTTTTTTTTCATTATTTTAGTCCGAAGAATCAGTCTGTGAAGTTAGGCCAATCTTACAGTAAACACCCTGTATAGTGTAAACACCCTTAAGAAAAATAAATAATCTATGGCCTAAATTGATACCCTGGAATCGTTGGGCTTTGAAAATTTATTAATAATTATTGTCAAATGGATGGGTCTTACTGACTTACATAAACTTACCCAAAATACATTCGATTTTTCATTTTTTTTTCAGCACATTTCAGGAACGATATAAGTACCTAATCCTGAATTTTGATTCAGATTCTGTTTCCTCCGATTATAATTTGAAGGGATTACCATTCGTTATTTAAGAAAGAAATTTAATTGCATGAATTAGGTACTCACGTTTTCATTTTAGACGTCCAGGTTCTCCCGTCCCTGCTCTTGTTCCTGCACTGCTGCACTCTGGTAATGAGGGGGAGGGGGAGAAGATTGGATAATTAGGATAATAATTAGTTTTGTGCTCGTTGTCACGAACCGATTGCACTTCTTTCCCGACGTACTCGAAAGGTTTTCAAAAATGCAATGCCGCTTGTCACTCTCGCTTTCTTCCGCCAGGTACCTATCACGGAGATGCCTTGTTGCTGCGTTTATTTTCAATAATAATATTAAAACCGCCCAAACAGATTCTTAATAAGCATAAAACAGAACAACTTTTATAAAATTAAACCGACGTTATGTTTTCAATGGTTTAAGATTAGGATATCCTTACATCTACTAAGTTTATATTCCTTCGATAGTCTGTTAATAAACCATTGAGGAAATGGGAGAAGGGGGTGATATAATTATTATAACTTTAACAATTATTATACTTTTAATGGAATTATAAATCAACAGTAAAACATTTTAAATGTCCGAGAAATGCATAATTAAATTGTTAGATGACATTACTTCAAGTTACCTATTATTATAGGTAATACTTTTGACCAACCCGGAAACTAATAAAGTTCCCAGGATGTAGAAGAAACACCTGTTAGTTCGTCTATCTATTTTGACCTCTACGATGTATTTCAAACTCTTCACCCGCTTCACTCTAATATACCTCATACCTACCTACCATACTACACATGTCGATTTTTTTTTTTTAATAATATGTTAGATATTTTTAAACATTTTTAGAATCATTCAAAACGTCGGACACAAGTGACAGTTTTCATTTCGTTTACGATTTGGAATATTATTTGAAAAAAAAATTTAGATGGATGATAAATAAAACAACTAATGTTTCAAAAAATTCTACTGTATATTAGAATTTGTTGTTTTATTTATCATCTATCAGTATGCAGAGATTCTACAAAGTAGGGGTTGAAAATATAAATTATACAGGGTGTTTCGTTAATCAGTGCAGAAAATTCAACTGGAGATTCCTTGCTGAATTTTAAGGGGGGTTTGTCGTAAAAAAATTTCTTAACGCCTCCCCTAAGAAGTTACATCCCCTTAAAGTAGGGTAAAAAATTCACATTTATCGATTTTTTTCTGAAATGACTTGAAATAAAAAAAGACGGTTAGGTATTCGAACACTACTACCAGGAAGCCTTCATAATTACATAATTTTATCTGACCTTGTTCTCTGCAAGGGTGTGAATCATACTACCCCTAATAAAAGTTTTTTCCTGAACTTTTTTCCTAATAATATTTTTTTATCTTTAAATTCACACTTTGGAGGGCCAGTTCAATTGAAAAAAAATTGTTTCTAGAAAATTACACGGAAACTCAATACTTCTCCACTAAAGAAATAAAATAAGGGCACGTATTCAAGAAAATGTTGCCCATTTTGAGACTGTCTTAAACAAAATATTGTTAATTTAAATTAAATATTATTGTGTTTATTGTTTATTATTTTTTTTGTGTAATATGTAACTTTTTAGGGGAAGCTTTAAGAATTTTTTTTATAACACACCCCCTTTAAAATTCAGCAAGGAATCTCCAATTGAATGTTCTGCATTGAGTAATGCAGATTAATTAATTAAAAACATCCTGTACAATTAGATGTACCGTTGTATGTAGGTACTTAGCGTTTACGGGAAACCTATTATTGTGAGCTTTAAAAAAGGGACACTGTATATTCAAGAGAATAGTATATTGTGAAACAATTAAATAGGTAGTGCATAAATTAGATT
This sequence comes from Malachius bipustulatus, assembly GCA_910589415.1. Classification (NCBI taxonomy): domain Eukaryota; kingdom Metazoa; phylum Arthropoda; class Insecta; order Coleoptera; family Melyridae; genus Malachius; species Malachius bipustulatus. Next base: position 18,218,546 of record OU342632.1, read on the forward strand.
ATTTCTCAGGAGTGTGAGAAAGTTGCTTTTTTCATCAATGCGAAATCGCTTTTTTGCACGTATTATCTACACACCATAGCAGGTGCTTTTCCTCTGATTATAAAAAATAAGTCTTAATGCAATAATTATCAAATGTGGGAGAAAAATATAGGTGGCTAAATAATGCAAAAGGCCATGAATACATAGAACACTCACATTAGACACCAATGAATATAGATATTGGTATCTACCAAATAAGATAAGATAATTAAAACTGCCATACGAAAATGATTTTTGGCTGTGTCTAAATCATCTTTCACCTCACATAAATCAAGAGCACCAGAGAAATCTTCTATAGCTATGGTACAAAAAACGATGCGTAAAGTAGATTTTTTTACAGTGGTCTTGAGAAAAAAAAATTGTAACCAACTTTAGTTGTTATATCCTATACAGTGCGCGAGAAAAGTAAGGAATAAATTCGATAAAACGGAGAGGGCTGTTTTTTTTTTAAATAAAAAACAGGTCGATTTTGTTTTTAAGTTATTCAACTTTTGACATAACATTGGGATATATACAGGGTGATGCGCGAAAAAGTGGTGACGTCATCGGCATTTTTTTTAAATGGCAACCCTTATTTTTTATTCCATTTTTTGATACTTCATTCAATTGCCAGTATGGTAATGTAATCAATTTGTAACCTTAAATAAGGAAAATTCTGAGAAAACAGCTTGTGAGTTGAAATTGTGCACTTTTTACTGATGTGAAAATCGGAACAATAGCGATAAAAAAAAAATATCAAATAAAAATGACTGTTTTTATGGTAAGTTTATAAGATCTGTCTATTAAATTAAATCTGTTAAATTAAATTAAATTAAATCTGTCTATTAAATTGAATCTGTCTATAAGTTCTTTTCACATAAATTTCGTCATTTAAGGTTACAAATTGATTATATTACCGTATTGGTAATTGAATAAAGTATTAAACAATGGAATAAAAAATAAGGGTTGCCATTTAAAAAAATACCGATGACGTCACAACTTTTTCGCGCATCACCCTGTATACCCCAATATTATGTCAAAAATTGAACAACTCAAAAACAAAATCGACCTATTTTTTATTTTTTCAAAAAAACTCGAATTTATTCCTTACTTTTCTCGCGCACTGTAGGTATATGTATAGCTACAAATTCTTTGGCGCTCAATAATAGTGTACATAAAATTATTTGTAAGTAAGTATAACATGTGGGATTATAAATTTATAAATTCTATAGAAGAGATATACCTAATAGGCATACATAAAATATTAATTTATGATAAAATCTTATGTTGCGTTTTCTTATCTTGATGACCAATAGCTTTGCTTTTCATGTGAATACATGAATTTAGGTAAATAAAATTACACCATAATGATTTTGTTATAAGTACATACTTTTATGTTGGGCTTAACACATTTTAATTATTTATGAGATTATAGCCTTATTACCACTTATAAGACAGATGTAGTATAGTGAATTAATGTAATCCGATTTAGCAATTTCAAATATATGGTTATATGTATGTATAGTGGTATAAAGGGAATAAAGTCAATGCAGCGTTATGTTTTTCTTTTGTTAATGGAATCAAGAGAATACAAAGGCGGTGGTGCGGTTTGGGGTTTGCGGATCATAGCTGAGCAAATTAACTAGATGTATGTATAAATATTAGCTTTAATTTCGGTTTGGACTTGGACCGTCGAGTTGTTAAACTAAAGCTTATAATAATGCCGGGATATATGGCCATAAATTTCCATACCTAAATCAACAGAATTTGTCAAAATATTAAAAAAAAAACATCCTACTGGAACCAGATCGTGTTCAAACGATTAAAAGGCAAGTTTTAGAGAAAATCCGTTAAATGTAAAATCAAAAACTTAAGGTAGCAATCAGAATTCAAATTATCCTCGTAGATGTAGGTATAATAAGTCCAAAACGAATTTGTGATCGCCGTTCTTTGGAATCGATCGACCAGTGAGTAATGTTCATTGTGAGGATTGAACATTTCTGCATTTGTGAATTTGGATTCATCGGACATATCACGTCATTAAGAAAATTCGGGTTTTCTTGAATACGATTATTCACGAACGTGCAGGAGGTTACGCGCCGTTCACGATCCCCGAGTCTTTGCGAAATACGAACTTTCCAAGGATGAAATTTTAGTTTTCTCAACGGTCTCCAAACCGTTTGATGCGATGGTAATCGAAATCACGACAAATCCTTACCGCTTGCAAAATTTCTTGCTGATGTTCATTGGGCCTATCGCCATATCGTCTGGGTTTTTTTAAACGAGCTATATTGCCCCAAGGTTCTGTGCAGCAAAGAAAAATACCTCAAAGAAGGTTGTTGCCGCTTTCAGTCAAATTGGAGCTATTGATAATGTCTGTGAGTGGATGAGCCAGTTCGGTTATGCAGTTGTTTGGCAATGAAGCAGGGAATTTCATCCATGTCCCATATGTTTGCCCCTGAATCTATGGAGACGACTCGCATGATTCCCCCGGGTGAAGTATGGGATATGGAACATGAATGACGAAGAGATAGGTGTTGCCACATTAAAGCCATGAGTAGGTGTGACTATAAGTGGGGGAGTCGTTTTGCGAGAAAAATGCTACCGAGCATTTCGGAAATTTCCTCATGATCCTCCGAATTTGTACCATTGAGAAGAGGTTGTCGACTGGCAGTCTTTGTTTATTCGTTTTTGTTGTTGTTTCTAGTTCTAGAAAATCGTTGATATAATTATATAAGAAAGAGAGTTGTTCCTAAAAATTAGATAAATTAGACCCCTCAGGTACCCCTGTATTTATGAAAAAAGTCTCAGAAAGGATCCCATCGACGCCCACCTGCAAGTAGCGATCTCCGAGATAACTCATCGCAAGCTACAACCTCTGTCAGACATGCCATAAGGCTGCAGTTTTGCCAACAAAGCCCTAGAAATAGCCAAGCGCAACCACTCGAGACTTCCCGTATGGTGCTCCACAGTTCCGTTACGTAGGTGGAGGAGTCACCTGTTGATCTCTATTTTTGGAAGTCATTACTGACTCCACTAATAAACTACTTCTTCATTGCAGTAGGTAAATAAATGTCGGAGCCTTCGAAGAGGAGAGGAGCATAATCCACTTTTTTTTGGAGGTAAGAATCAAAAACTATAAAGCTCTAGAGGTTGCTGCTAAAAGTTTCAACTTATATAGTTTCGGATAGAGTATTTTGGAGTAAACATTGACCATTATATGCAAAGAAGTTTATGCTAATTAATTACAATATCGAATTTTTTTGTTGCTAGCGCTTGGTAGAGATATTCGGGCATAATGATGAGCAAACTCTGCAATGTAAACAGCATAAGTAAAAATTACATAAAGACCAGAAAAGTAAAGGATTCCCTTGTCGTATATAGGTATTCATTATTTTCCATTGAGATTCCGGAAAACGAAAATCACTCGGCGGGTATTAAAAAAGTGAATATAAAATAAAATAAACATAATGAAGAAGTCAAAAATTTCCGTTCCTCGGCTGAAAATATAATTTCGTCAAAGCATACAAATAAATAAAAAATCCAACCCAATTAATCTCTTAACATTGTGGATCGTCCTCGAGCAAACAAAAAAATAATTGAAAATGAGTTAATTTTCCAGTAAGCTACGTTGGGCAAACACTGTCAGCTCTCGATATTTCCCTTTGCGGCCACGGATTTATCCAGCCTGTACAAACAAAAAGCCACTAATTAAAATAAAAACAAATAATAGAGTCAGTACGCAAGTAAACATAAACCGCCGGCTTTCTCTTTGCTCTTCCGCCCCGTTCCTTCTCGAGTGTAATCCAATTTCAACAACTAGACGCGACTTCTGCTTAAAACGTTAATAATACCAATTTCATCCCGACCAATCAAATTTCACTCTTTCATCATCAAGGCAGCAGGTATTTATGTTATTTCAATTAATTCTATAAACGCGATTTTGTGTAGCCAATTAAAACGAGTTTACACTGATTTTTGATTAGAAGAATATCAAAGGATTCGGAAAAATTTGATTTCCTTTTTTTATTTCAAAATAATCCGATTTGAGCATGCGAATATTGTTATAGGTAACAGGGTGAACCATGTATCCTTCTCTATACTGCTATCTCGTAAACGAGGGTCGGTTAAATTAGTCAAAAGATGCACAATTTCATGCTTATTAAGTATCTGAAGCAAAATTTATGGAAACTGCATGTGTTCCTGAAATATCCTGAAAAAACTGAAAAATCGAGATTTTCTTATTTTCGTCATACCTTTCTTATTATTGGAAATTAATAAATTATAGTCATCAAAAGCTATTAATTTGATATTACAAAAAATTTCAAAACCGACTAGATCACAGAGTTTTCATAGCCGAGTTTTGTTTCTCTTATGGCGGCCGCTATATTATTTTTGTATGTGGTTACGTACCTATAAAAAAAAATATGAAACCAAAAATTAATAAACTTCCAAAAAATTCCAAAACTTTTTACTACTTTTTTCGAAAAAATAAAAGGAACATTTTTTCTCCATGATATTCGGTCTAAAAAGTTGCCTTAAAAATGAAGAAACAGTTTTGCCAAACGACATAATAAAATAATATAGCGGCCATAAGAAAAACAAAAGTTGGCTATGAATTTATGAAAAGTCTGGGATCTAGTCGGCTTTGAAAATTTTTGAAATGTCAAATAGATAGCTCTTGACGACATATGTAAGCCCACAAAAAATTATTCATTAATTTCTAATAATAACAAAGATATATGGAAAAAACAAGTAATCTCGATTTTACATTTTTTTCAGAATATTTTAGGAACGGTTAGATATCTTGTAGGTATTTAGGTCTTCATGGACTCGAGATGGTCACCAAGAGCGCATCTTTTCTCTAATTTTACCGATCCTAAAGTATCTCTTAAGAGTTCACGACTAATACACCTATTAATAGAGAAGGATATACACTGTGTCTCTTGAATTTCTGGACATAGGGAATTCCCATGTTAAAATAAACTATTGTAAATATTGGCTCCCCTAATTGTGTGTGTGTGTGAAAAGGTTGGGTTGGCCTGTCAAAAGCAAAGCCACCTTGAAAAACTATGAAAAACCGTTCAGTTTTTCCTGATTTTCTCGAAAACGGATGAACCAAATGAAAATGCAATTGTAGCATAAGAAGCAGCTTTTTTTCCTTAAGAATAATAATAGTAAAATAATTAGGGGAGCCAATATTTACAATAGTTTATTTTAACATGGGAATTCCCTATGTCCAGAAATTCAAGAGACACAGTGTATATGATGCACTCGGTCGTCGGTATACCTAACTTACCTATACAGAGTACCTACCTACAGACAGAATGTTGAGTTTTTTTTTAGTTTTCCTCAAAATATTGGTATTTTGCAAACATTTTTGAAATAAATAGCTATGCCGTTATAGTTATTTTTAAGGAACAAAATAAATAAATTTTGGAGAGGAGAGGTAAGTAAATAACATTTTCATTAAAGACCTAAGTTATTTCTATTAGACACAATTATTTATTATTACCGAGGGGGGGGGGGTTAGTAGTGGAAATAATAAAATTGTACACTCTAGTAGAAATAACTGAAAATAGTGTGGAAATAATGTGGAAATAATGATTGCATGTGCACTTTGGTGGAAGTAAATGATGGAAACTAATGTGGAAATAAGTGGAAATAGTATCTATAAATAAAGTGAAAATAGTTAAAATAATTTAGTATGTATGTAATAATTTCACTTTTAAAGTACCTAGTGTGTAAAAAACTGGAAATACCCGGTTTTTTGAAAATGACTGCAAAAATATTAGTGGAAATAATATGGCAATAGTAGAAATAATGTGGAAATAGTGGCAATAATGTGGAAATTGTGTAAATAATTTGGAAATGGTGGACATAAAGTGGAAATAATGGAAATGATAGATAATTGTAGGTACACTATATAGTGAAAAAATTGGAAATGGCTTGGAAATAGATAGGTATGTAACTGAAAATAAGTGGAAATAGTGGCTATAATGTGGAAATTGTGTAAATAATGTGGAAATAGTGGAAATAATAATAATTGTACATTATGGTGGAAAAAATTGGAAATGATTTGGAAATAGATGGAAATAGGTAGGTAACTGAAAATAAGTGGAAATAGTGGAGATAATGTTGAAATTGTATAACCATTATGGAAATGGTGGACATATAGTGAAAATGATTTAAAATGTGACAATAAATTATCACTTTTCCATGAACTCTTCCTCTGTGGTGTTCACTCGTGGAAATAACTGGAAATAGCGTGAACCTAACAGTCAATAGCCTGAAATAAAATGGAAAAATGGATCTTAATGTGGAAATTGTGGACAAAATGTGTCAGTAATGGAAATTATGTGGAAATAAAATGGAAAAAGTGAAAATAATTTAGTACATATGGAAATAATTTAAAATTTACAATATAAGGACATACCCAACAGAAAATAACTTAAAACAGGGGGCAAAATGGATAGAATAGAATAGTTTATTGTGTCTTAAATGTTAATAATTAATTTAAAAAATGCATAATTAATAATATAATTGAAAGGAGATAAAGTGGAAATAAAATAAAATAAATATGGAAATAATGCGGAAATAGTGGAAATAAGGAGAAATGTGGAACTATGTAGTTCAAATAAGTTAGTAAGTAGGTAGGTACATGGATATATTATTTGAACATTTTTTCATCGATTTAACTCTACCCCGGGGTATTAGCTCTTGAAAATAATTGTGAAAAAATAAATATAAATAGTGGGAATAATGTGGAAAAATTGGAATTGATGTGGAAATAATGTAGAAATAGTGATGGATATTAAATGGAAATAATGTAAATAATCTGGAAGTAGTGCAAATTAGCTGTAAATGGTTAACATAATTTGTGGAAATATACTTATACACTTTTCCATCGAGTAAACACCCCCTCTCTTATGTACTTTTATCAAAACAAGCCCAATGTCAGTGTATTGTTTATACCTAAACAGTACACACGGCTTCGTATTCTGGTCACGGCCAACTCTTGTCGATATAAGCATTGATTGCTTACTATTATTGCAGTGTCGTCTTTATCAACTATCGTTTGTTTTATAAATACATAAGCTTACATAAAATATATGTTAAACTTTGAGAAATATTTCATTAAAAAAAATACAAGTGTGTTTTGTATTGTATAGGAATTCTTTGTATAAAAAAAAACAGGTGTACATAAAACACACTTAGATCCAAGATGTTACTTTTAGTTCCAGACTCCAGAGAAAATGTCGTTTTTCTAAACTTCAAGATTAGAAAAAACATATTTCGAAAACTAAACTTCTTTTGCGGGAAATGTCAACAAAATTCGTTAAATATTCACCAAATGTAATTTTTTTATGCCAATTTTTTTATATATCAGTGGCCAAAAAGTGATACTTCTTGAAGTTTCAACTTTTCACTCATTTTCCTCATTGTAATTTTGGATTTTAGAAAAATCATCATGAGTGATTGGAAGTACCTAGTGCGCAGTAGCGAAATTTTAGAATTTAATAAAATGTATGTCTCATTTTTTTATGTTTTTGGTGCAAAGCGTATTCGACCCCGCAGAAACCTTCATGAAATTTTAAGATTATTTTCTATTTAATAAGAAGAGAAGTCAAGTTAAAAATTAAATTCTATTAACTCACAAAAAATGTTTACTTCCAACTTAATGCCCTTGCAATACGCAATATTAATACTCCACCTTAATTTGATAAAACTCTTTTTCGCAAAAAAAAATAAGCTAGGACATTGTGACAACCGGAGAACATGCTCATTTCAATTTAAAAATAAACATTTTTGTAGCTCCATTGAATTAAAAGCTTCATTTATGTTGATTTTTTATAAAATTGAAAGTAAATTTGAACTTGTAAGATGCTTTCTTCGTGTCGAATATGCTTTGCACCAAAAACATAGAAAAATGTGACAGAACTTTTATTAAATCAGAAAATTCGCTCCCGTTTTTTAAAGCACAAACTTAGGACAAAAAAATAATAAAAAAAAAGATGAAAAACAAAAAATTTCACATACGGTGTGAACTTTTTGGCGGACACTGTATAAGAAAATTCCATGGGATGTTTTTTTTTTCGACGACGAGATCGTCAAATTTCGATAAATGGAACTCCATCGAAAAGATCTACTTTCTTTTGGCAAGCGGGGAATATTATACCGAAATCGTCTTGAATTAATGAACCATGACTGAACAATCTCTCTGGAGGAGTTGTGAATTGTGATATAAAATAAAGAAAGCCGAGAATAAAAATTATTTTTTTGAATTTAATGAGTTTTTTGTCAAAATGTGCTAGTAAGAAAAGTACTATGACTCTTCACCTGCTTCGACTTATTTGCTCAAATAAGAAAACGTCACTTCTATTTACAAGCAGCGTTATTAAAAGAGCAGGATTGTCACGACCCCATCCGCGCATACCGTAAATGTTAATAGAATAATGCAATAATCGTCGTACTTCTTGCATAAAACGTCAAAGCAGGCTACAGTCCAGAGAGCAGTATTATTAGTATTAGAGATATTGGAATTGACATCGTCCTGATAGTTAAATAAGTATAAGGAGGGAAGAGATCGGGGGAACGGAGCCTTAGCCGTCGCCGCTCCCCGACTGGCCAAATTCACTTACTTCATACACAGATATGCTTTTAGCCGACTCACAGTTTATTCAGAGGGGAACTTTCTAGGCACTTGTACAACCCCTAATACACTGTGTAACTCACACTCACTTTCGTGCAGGCTTGCTCTCAGGCATCTTTATACACAGAAAATAAAAACAATCCTGCGCGTATTTAGATAGGAATGCTTACGTCATTCGTATATAGAAAACTTCATAAATACTGTTCGCACTGACAAAATTTTGTGGTGTTGGGAAATTCCTTCCTTCACTGCGAGATACCTAGTATTTGCATTCTACAGAAAATAATGAATTTACTATTTTGTATAAAAGAATTTATTTATCACAGCTTTACTAAACAAATGAGCTGGGCAAAGCCCTCGACAAAAGAATTTGGAGCAGCAAGTCCCAAGCCCTTTTAAGAAGGAGTTGAAAGCTCAAAGCTACAATTCCTTTTTAAACATAAAGAGCTTTGTAATTCCCAATTCTCTTGAAAATTAATTGCAGCAAAATCCACAAGCAATTTTGTGAAGCATCAAAAGTTCTATAAGGGTTGGAAGTTCTGCAAACGAGATTCAAGCTCTTGAAAAGCGCTGCAAGTCCTTGAAAGAATTTGTTAATATATTTCTTGACAAAATATCGCGGGGCAAAAGATCGATTCTTTTGGAATTTTGAACGTAAAACGGCTTGAATTCTTTTGGGGGCTTTCAAAGCTCTTGAGGGCTTATAAGCTTTATAAGGGGGCTTTATAAGCCCTCAAGAGCTTTGAAAGCCCTCAAAAGGAATTAAAGCTCTCTTTTGCATTCAAAATTCCAAAGCTCTTTATAAATGAATTCAAGCCCAAAGCCACAAACCTTCGTTTTAAAAAGGGCTTCAAACCATGGAATTGAAATTCCTAAAAAGGCTTCAAGCCCTCTTTAAAGTCATAACCCCTCAAGCCCTGCCCAGCTCTGATACAAATATACTACTGCACAAAATTAGGGGAACATTTTTTGGGGTTCCCTCGTCGACAACCAGTCACCAGGTTTTCTCAAAATTTTACAAGAAGCAAGCAACAAGAGTGTTCTTGGAGTTCCCCAACACCCAGGTTTGTGTACGTTACTTGTAATAAATCATGTACCAAAATCGACTTCGCACGATTTTCACTTGAAATTTTGATCCGACTCTAAAACCACCAGAGCAAGAAGTTCAGTGACCGCCAAAAGGCTTGAATGATTGGTTCAAACTTTCTGCAAAACTCTCTGTAGGAAGTTTATCCTGAAAACGTCACAAGATGGTTCAAGTTTGAAGCAAATTGTTTTTTTCTCATCAAAAAAGAGGTCACCAAATTGTGCATTCTTCACAATTGGATGTTAGGTTCTCTTCATCTGGTAGAGGGTTATTCTTACCACTCCTTTTTTGACCATTAGATGTTATTCAAACCAAAATTTTAATTGGCAGATTCGATCTCATTATTGGAATGTCTGGTACCCATTGACTCTAAATTCTTTAAGATGTGGTCCCTCTGTTAGAAAGTTAACATGGGTCTAAAATGTGCTATAAGAATCTGAAAAAATTTACATTTCGGTTGCAAGACAATGGTTTCTTAGGTCTTCAACAAATGCGAGGGGTATAGGACACTCAATGAAAATGTCTGTACACAGCTTTGGCTTGATAATGTTTGGAAATATTTGGAAATGTTTGGCAATGTTTGGCAGTGTTGTACACATTAAGTGTCAGTCTGCCTCGTGTAAATGTATCACTTTAGACCATCGCATGTTAACAGGTTTTCATGCCACAACTTTTCCTTCGCCATTCTTGCAGGAGGAAGTGAAAAGAGATTGCAGGAGATCTAACAGGGGGGGGGGGGGGAGGCTAAAGCTCAATGAATGAAGTTCACGGGTATTAAAGACTCTAATGAACCCGAATCTGCCAATGAAAATGTTTGTTTAAAAACATCTAATGGTAAAAAAAAAATTGGTAACAACAATCCCCTATACCAGATGGTAAGGTTGCTAAGAACAATTCACAATTGGATGATCTCTTTTCTTTTGTGATGAGAAAAGACAATTTGCTTCAAACTTGAGGCCATCTTTGAACATCTTGTGGACGTTTTTCAGGATTTAGAAGAATGAGCTGTCTCTTCACAACGAATGTCGATATCGGATAAATCTGGTACAAAGAGTCTGCTGATGGGAGTTTGAATCAATAATTCAAGCCTGTTGAAGGGTTATTCAATTTCTGGTGCCGGTGGTTATAGAACAGGCTCAAATTTTCAACTGAACATCGAGCGAAGTCGATTTTGGTGACATTGCCCCCATAATGCAGACACAGACAAACCTGAATGGGAGTTGGTGAACTTTGAGAATACCCCTGTTGCTTGCTTATTGTATAATTTCAACAAAGAAAATCTAGTGACTGGTTTGTCGACACGGGGGATCCCCAAAAAGTGTTCCCTTAATGTAGGTAATACCAAAACACCATCAACAATCCAAACGGACCACCTTTATTGTTAAAATCTATACGGGCATCGAGGACCGCACGAAAATTCCACTTCAAAGAACAACACCTTGAAACCATAGAGCATTAGTTCGAGTAACTTGCTCATGAAAAATTGCAGTTCCCAATTTACCTGGTTCGACAATTTTAAATACTCAAACTAAAAATGATTTTCATAAATAGATTTTGAACAGTTTACTTGAAATAATAGTCCTACTTGCATCTTTATTGAATCTTGAAGTATAATATTGTGGATATCTCTGTAATCGAGGAAAAGGTAGCGATGAGTGACAATAATGGAAAAGGAAAACCGTTCGGGTAATTATTTATCCCAACAGGAATCAATGGACATGGACAAACGGAACAAGAAATAGAGCACGAGCATGCCAGTCTTGATATGAGTAATAAATCAATAATAAAGGCACCGGATACTTGTTATTGTGTATGTGATGACCCTACTGCCGAAGCCATTGGGGAACAACGTCTTCGACATTGACTGGCCAGGCAATACCATTAAATACTTGGCCAGTGAGTGATTAATCCTTTAGAATAATTCTCTTTCGATTGTTCCATCGGCTTTGTCTTGTGACTATTGAAAGTCGCGCTCGTGGGGAACTACACTACGAAACGACATGCGAACGGAAAACGGGCAGCACTTGTGCAATAACGACTCTCTCTTATTCCAAGTTCGCAATTTTCCTGTTCACTCATGTTCATCATAACATCGATGCACAGACAGGGGCAGGGATGATTTCTTTCGTTCATCGAAATTTACCATAAAAAGAAAACTTATGACTATTGACGTGTATTTCTATGAGTGCTCATTTTATCTGAAGACATTGGAATATAAAAAACTACCTATCGGAAAAAAGAGTCGTTAATGAAAGTTGTTCATCTGGCTGGGGGACATCGCAATGATATACCAAACTCGATCCCCTCACCCCAAAACTTTGAAATCTTAAGAGAGCACCCGCTTTTTTGCATATCTATCAGGATTTAAAAAAATGCCGCTGTAGGAAATTGCTCCCTCCTTCCTCCTCCGTGCAGATCTGAAACATTTTTTTCGATTCATATAATTGCATTGTATCCGTTATTTTAGCATAGGACCGCTCGCTCCATCAGCCACCACAGACTTTTGGGAGGTCAGGGGTAGGGTTAGATAAAGGAACACCTGACAAAAAATACATAAAAAAGGATTTTCTGACGAATTTTTTTGAACTAGTCGAGGGAGAGTTAGGCTCACTTATACAAAGAAAAACTTCAAACATTTATACATATATAGTAGCTATACATACTATACGAGAGTGACATTTATCAATCTTTTTGTTTCTTTTCCTTTTTCATCTTTTCTAGTTTTTTCAATTTTTTTTTCTTTTAAATTTTTTTATTTTTTTTCTCTTTTTTTCTCGTGATTTTTTCTTTATCCTTTTTAGCTCTCTTTTTATTCCTTTTTTCTCTATCTTTTCTTTTTTTTCTGAGCCTCAAATATTAGGAGCAGAGATCAGGAGGTCCATCAAGACGCTGACAAGACGGGACTGCGGAATTATACAAGTAGTGCCAACTAGCGGATAGTGCACACAGGAAAATTGATACCTAATTTCTGTATACATCTTCCTTTCTTTTTCCCCCATTTTCCTCCTTCCTTCATCTCACCCCCTTCAATTTCTACCCCCAAATATATAAATCAAACAGAAATGGACATTCAGAGGCAGAGGCTGTATTGACGAAATTCTTTTTTTTTCGATTTGTCTAATTACCTACTTACTTCAAAGTGAAAAAAAGAAGAATTCCTGACAAAATTTTCAAATTCACTCCCCGCCCTATCACGTACACGAATGAGGAAAGGGGGGACTCTTTTTTATGAATTTTCAGTCGTAAAATCCGAATATTCAACAAAAAGTGGGACCTGAAGAGGATTTCAAAGTTTCCTCCCACTCTTGGAGGATAAGGGTGTCTGATGTAGTTGATAGTTGAATGTCACCTTTCCAGACGAACAACTTTCATCACCGACTTTTTTTTCATCCGATGCGTAATTTTTGATATACCTACTTGAATTTCTTCGAATAAAATGAGCACCCTGTATACAGTTGAATTATACAGTCAATACAGTATACAATTCCATGATCTAGTACTCGTTCTTCGTGTCATAGTTACCTGTTTGGAGTTGGACCAATATTTTACTAATTGTAATTTTAATGTTACAGGATGAAGGACCAGGGCTTAGCCCAAAGGGACACAGTAGATGCACAGTAATAGATGCACAGTAAATAAAATCAAATAAGTAGTTACTGAACTTCCGTCTGCTATCTGTTTCTTGGTGTTTTGTGGTAGATTGTTGTAAATTGTTTCAAATGGTATTAACACGATTTAGGAGGGTATTTAACGACTAACGAATGATACGAATGCGAATCTCTGATTCGACAGAACTTCGCTCGACGACTTTGATGAACCAGACGCTTTTCTTCCTTTTTCACTTCTCACTTCTGTCTTTGCATGTGCGGGTGAAGGGAAGGAAGGGGTAGGGGTTGATTGTTCTTCGAACCACGAACTTTGCGATGATGAAACGAATTGTTCCTGAATGAAATTAGCATTTCGTTCATCGGGATTACGCTGTCAATTTTCAACGATTAAATAAATCAATTACGATGAGGGAACAGTTACTTTTTGAAAATGTAACCAGTTTATGACGTTATTTCCTGCAAATTATTCTGGATTCAGGTTGAGCTGTGCAAAAATGAAAATGTCGCACCCCAAAATTTTGCCTGGTTTTGATTGGGGATGACTTTCGATATTCCGAGGCTTTTTGATTTTGTTTTGGCATGTCAGCAGCCCTGCGGTCCTTTATTTTTCTGTTTTATTGGATCTGAAGTCAAGAAAACTGTCAATAAGTTTTCTACAGGGTGACATGTGAAGGCGTGCCAAATGAGTTCGCGGTTTTCGTACCCACCGTTTTCCAAAATTATTTGTTTTGTAAGTTTTGATGAGCAAAGCTTGATCAGCAAAATTTCTGATTTACTACTTGGGTGATATAAAAAAAATCAACTGTTTGCTCTTGACGCGCATAGCGTTTGTTCTCGTCAACCGATTTTGGAGATTTACATCTTGTATTGAAGCTAAAACCTCAGGCAAGAAAATCCTAACACAAAAATTGACCCAGGACAAACATTAAAAACAAAAAATTGCCAAAAAATTTACTGAAATTTAAATTTCTTCTCATGGAAACAGGTTTTAGGAAAACTAAAAAATGTTTCTTGCTGACACGAGATAAAACGTGTTGCAGCCTGCACTGTTCCGGGAGAAATCAGCACTAATTGTTACTAGGAATGGTTGGTTACCATTACGAAAATTTTAAGAGTCACTAGCTCGTTTTGGTCAAGTAGCGATTGTTAGAATTTTCTTAACGATGGTAACGAAGCCTTCTCAGGTAACAAAGAGCGCCGATTCTTCCTGGAAGATGCAGGCTGGAACACGTTTTAGAAATTAGAAAACACAACAAGAATTTTTTTTAATTATGCAAGGCTAGTTCGGTTCCAGTTATTTTTCAGTTTTCCCGCCAAAACGAGGTTTTCAGAAGATACGAAATTACTTTTGATGAGATCTTTTGTTTTTAATGTTTGTCCTAAGTAAATTTTCATCCCTGGATTTTCTTGCCCGAAGTTCCAGCTTCAAAATGAGGCTAATATATCCTAAATCGGTGGACGAGGAAAAAAGTTATGTATCAAGAGCAAAAAATTGATTTCTTGAGACCACCCTTTTGACATCAAAAATTTTAATCCCTTCAATCATGCTTCAAAATTTGCTCATCAAAACTTACAAGAAAAATTTATTGCGAAAACGGGGGTAGGAAAACCGTGGAGTCAGAAAATAATTGTTGTCGTTTTTTTGAGTTTAGATCTAGTAAAGAAAAACAAATGGGCTGATGTCATGTGAATAGAAAATCGAAATCTCTTGGGGCTATTGGAAGTTATCCCCATACAATCAAAATCTGGCAAAATTTTGAGGTGCTAAGCAGAAGTGACGTTCTGCTTAGTGTAGAAAACGAATGGTCTGCTTTAAGCTGCAATAATTTATGTACCTATCTGAAACATTTTATCGAATAAGTGAAAACTGTGAGAAATAGTTTAACGGTGGAGTTTTACATCCAATTACAAGCTATGGTTATTTATAGTTTTTTAACTGCTATAGGTTAACATTCCCACAAAGAAAGAACACGTGTTCAACTAGAAAATTCCCTGTCTATTCTAAAACAAAGCAATTATTATTCCAAAGTTAGATCTTATGTAGGTAGGTACATCTGCGAGTATATTGACGATATTAACTTGGGAACACAGGTGTTTGCCTTCCCGGTGAATTCGAAATGCGGGTTAGCCGTTGTCAACTCCTCCTCATAGGAGAATCCCGCAGTAAATTAATGTCGCCTAATGGACAGGTTAGGTAACTTTTCACATCCGCTGTTTAATTATGTAATTGTATCTACCTACTAGTTCAGGTGCATTTCTTATTATTAACATGTAAAATGCAAAACATCAGAATGAAGCCAGCCACTTTGCGAGGGGGAACTTTTATAACACATCTGGGAAGTTTAATAACGTTTTACGATAATGCAGCCCCTCACATCTAAGACTAAGACTGTGATAGGAATTTTATAAAAAGCGTTCATATAATTCGACTCAATTCACGCCAGAACGTGACTGTTTATTCTGATTAAAAAGGAATTTCTGATTGCTCCACATAAAAACCTATAACTAACTAAATTGTAGAGTGACTTTTGAGTAAAATTTGAAAGTTCTTAAGCGCATAAAAAGATGAGAGAACTAATAACACAAGAAATTTCAAACGAAACAAAGAATAATTACAATAATTCCCCAACAATGGCCATTAAGAAGAGACAATGAAACTTTTTGCCACCTTCTGATGATTTACACAATCTTGTTGATGCTTTTATAGAATGAACTGATGTTATCGTAACTTTGATCGGCATAATCTTACGCCGGGCTGACAACAACACTCAGTATGTAATTCTAACAAAACTCTTCGAGGCCACGGACGGGTGCATTAGCGGCGACATAATCACATGGCAAAGGATGCAGACTAAAAGCTGGAGGCGGCTCTAACCGCTAAAAGGTACAGTGACTTGCCGGTTTATAATTTATTCACTTAAAATAATCTATTAGGTTTCGACGGACGCCATTTTGTTATAGTTGGTGCCTTCACAGAAGCCGCTTTTTCCGAAATCATCATCTTAGCTTGTCGGCAGATAGAGATGCGAAAAAGTTGAAATGCCACCACGAAAATATGTCTTAGGACCATTTATTTTTCTTGTGCTAAACATCAGGTACTTTTTCTTTTATCAGTAATATTTGCTCGAGGACGCATTGAATAACGACAATTCCGAAGATGAAAGACATTTCTTCGTTCTCGAGAAAAGTATGACCATTCAAAGCAGAAAACATGGCGATTTTTTGACTTTTGAAAATATTCGTTTGCGTTTTGCGAGAAACATAAGGTCTTCATGGTTCAACTAGATTGTTTTTCGACTCGTATTGCAATTGGCTGCATTGCCACAAAATTACGTCCCATTCTGAAGACATCGATTTTTCATGAAAATTTCAAACTGCCGGGGGTGAAAATTTTTCGAAATTTTTTTCCCGCTTCGATTTTATTAAAAACTGCGAGACGTTCAGAACTCCAATCGGTTCCTCTGTAGCTCTCCCCGTTTTCGAGATACAGGAGAAAGATCATTTTCGGGGCAAACGTTTAGGTATATTTTATCGATTTTTTCAAAAAGATTCTTGGACACCCTCGTGCCAGACGATGCCAATTCCGAAACTGAAAGCCAAAAAAAATTCTCCTTCCTGAAAGCTGTTTTATCCTGCTATTTGACATCTCCAGATATTATGACCCTTCAAAAATGAAAATTGGCGATTTTTACTTTTTCAAAATTTTTGTTCTCTTTTTGTGATAAAACTGAGGACTTTATGGTTCAACTGGATTGTTTAACCGACTCGTATGGCAGTCGACTATGCTCACACAAAATTACGTCCCATTATGAAGACATCGATTTTTCAAAAAAAATTCAAACTGGCCGCGGCTGAAAATTTTTTCCCCTTTAATTTTATTAACAACTGCGAGAAATTCAGAACTGTAATCGGTACTTCTGTAGCTCTCCCCGTTTTTGAGATACAGGAAAAAGTTAATTTTCCGGATGAAGGTTTATTTTGTCGATTTTTTGGAAACGATTCTTTGACACCCTCGTGCCAGACGATGGCAATTCCGAAACTGAAAGCCAAAAAGAATGCTCCTTGCTGAAAGCTGTTTTCTCCTTGCGATCTGACATCTCGAGAAATGACCCTTCAAAGTTGAAAATGGGCGATTTTTATAGTTTTTCAAAAAAATTTCTTTCCGTTTTTGTGAGAAAACTGAGGACTTTTCGGTCCAACTGGATTGTTTAATCGACTCGTATGGCAGTCGACTGCGCTTACACAAAATTACGTCCAATTCTGAAGACATCGATTTTTCAAGAAAATTTCAAGGTAGATTAGATTAGAGGTTAGGTTAGATTCAAATTTTTCGAAAAAAAAATTTTCTCTTCGATTTTGATAAAAATTCCCCGCCAGATGATAGAAAGTACGAGAAGTTCAGAACTTTGAGCGATTTTGCTGTAGCGCCCCCAGTTTCGAGGTACAGGAGAAAGATCATTTTCCGGGTGAAGGTCTTGGAATTGTCGATTTTTTCAAATTCAATAACCTGCGGCGGATTGAAAATTTGCTAGAGAACGTGCCAGATTATGGCAATTTCGAAAATGAAACCCGTTTTATCCTGCGAATTCGAGTTCTTGAGATATGCCCGTTCAAAGTCGAAAATTAGTCATTTTTTTTAGCTTTTCAAAATTCTTATTCTCATTTTGTGAGAAAACCGAAGAAAACTGAAAATTAGGTCAACCAATAAACCAGATAATTACAACAATTGACCTTATTTCCAGCGAGGTAGATCGATTTATTAATTCATTTCATATCTTATCTAACAGAAATGCCCTTTAATCTCCCATACAGTTATTAGCGGTCAACTGAGGGGCAGAAGGGATGGTCATAAAAAGTACAGATGTTGTCCGGAACATCTGTCTTTCTGATTCACAGGTATGGTAATCAATATCCGTGCATTATCTTGTTGTATTAATATACCCACCTACCTAATACATAAAACGAGGGGGTGCCGAATCGCCACGTCTGTACGCTTCAAACTATCATAAATTAACCCCCGGTTATCAATCCATCAAAGTGATTTGTTAATTTTTCACCGGTCAACCTCTACCTATACGCCTGCTACTACTACTGTATGTGCAAGAATCAAATAACGTGTCGCCCATATCAAATGGATGATACATTTTTCACTGTGTGTGCTGAATAATGTGAAGATGGTTCACTCAAAAGCGTACGAGCCGGAAAAAAGCTGTCCCATTACCGAGAAATATATCTACACTTTTTACGCGACGTGTATTTTGCAAAGATGACGGATGGTGATGTGGTAGTTCTAAAACAGCCATAGGAAATTGATTGGACGCGCTTCCTATTCAAGTTCGTTCATGACAAATGATGCAAGCCGCGAGAGAAATGGCCCTTTGCTGTTCGTATATTCCTATACGGAGGATGACACAGCGACATCAAACCGCTATTTATAACGGGAATAGGTTTTTCCATTTTTAAACTAAAAATACGCAATCGGGGCTTGAAGTTCAATAATCCGATTACTTTATTCATACAGGATGTCATGAAAATGGCGAAAAAGCCCTGCAGGACGTTGTGGGAGGCCAGAAAAAAATTTACTGCGATATGAAGAGGCAAAGTTGAGGACTCAACTTCTTTATTTTCGAGTACCGAGTAAAAAGGAATCATGTTATACAAAGAATTAGGCGTCTTTAATTGTTTTTTTGATTAGGAAATCGGTCAAAATGTCAAATAATGTCAATGAAAAATCGTCAAATTTTAGTCTATTTTTCTAATAGAGATGAGAAAAATGCACACAAATCGTTATAATACAGATATGGTGTCGATCTTGTGTGAATGCCATTGGAATTCACATGAGGCCGCAAGCAGGGTCTACGCCCAAAGTTTTCCAATTCGCATACATCCTAATGGTAACGTCA
Organism: Malachius bipustulatus; assembly: GCA_910589415.1. NCBI lineage: Eukaryota > Metazoa > Arthropoda > Insecta > Coleoptera > Melyridae > Malachius > Malachius bipustulatus. The sequence continues at coordinate 18,237,815 of OU342632.1, forward strand.
ATAGGAGATTGGAAGAAATGTTGCGAGAGACTGGTAATTTATTTCCAAATGGAGGTGTAGACCGCGGTTGCCCACGTTTTTTGTTGACGCCTCAGATAGAGGAAGAAATTTTGCAAGAGGATCCAACACGCAGCCTACAGAGTATAGCGGCTTAAATAGGGGTATCACGTTCCTCTACTTATAAGTTTATCGCTGGTGAGGGCTATTACCCTTACCACCACACCAAGATGCAGGCTATTTTACCCAACGATTTTGAAACGCGAGTCAACCACAGCCATTGGTTGTTGTGACAAATAAAAGCACAGCACGTTTCACTTGTGTGCTATGGACCGACGAAGCAAATTTTTCTCGGGATGGTTTCTTTAATCAGCACAATAATCACCATGCTTTAGGAAACCCGCATTTGTCGGTTGAACATCATCATCAACATTTTTGGCGTTGATGTATGGGCTGGGATTCTGGGGAATGAGCTTGTGGGATCGAAAAAAGGTAAAATGGAGAGAGTTTCCTGGAATTTTTGAACATTGCCGGAAATACAAGATATGTGGATGTAGTTAGACGGTGCCACAGCTCATGTTGCTGGTCCAGTGATAACCTGGTTAGATGAACAATACATTTGGCTAGCGAGGTCTCCTGATCTCACTCCACTCGACTTTTTCTTTTGGGGTCACATCAAGTCAACTGTTTATCGCATTCCTGTCCAAAATGAGACAGACCTAATAGTGAACCTGCTGCGCTGCCACCGTCACGCCTCAAATGGTATACAGCGAATGCAGAGCAACCAGAACGTCTAAGTACAAAAACGCATTTTTGCAATTAATGAAGGTGCAATGCTCATTTTGTAAGTCATCATTTAATTATCGAAGGTTTCCACGGAAATGAATTTTACAATAAACGCCACACCATTCACCAATCTATGCACCTATTTTATTCCCGCGCATTGTTGCCAAATTTACGTTTTAGTTTTTGACTCAAATAGCAGGTATTTGTTGAAAAAGAGACTTTTTGAATTTTGACGCATATGAAGTGACAATTCAATTTTTTTTCAAGCTCTCTCACAAGCACGTCTTGGCTTAGAGTCTCTTTGTTACGTCAAAATCACAATTGAATTGGTAAAATTATTCCCTCAGTCGGGGTACGGACTCATATCTAAAGTTCTACCTACAGTCAGGATTCAGGACACTCGTATCTCGAGTAGACCTTACCATCACAGATATAGCAGTGTAAGGTATAGTGTAGCGTATAATTTGCTTATAAAAATTGTTGTGAAGTATCAACAACAAAAAAATTAGTGAAAAACCTTTATAAGTAAATATATTTTTAGTTTCAAGCCATTTAAATATCTATTTTTACACCTACCGATTTAGAATGTAAATGGAGGATATATCTAAGATGTCTCATAAAACTAAACAACACTTAATACCTAACACTCAAACACGCTTTTACAGTATTTACAAATATTCCCATCCTATACTGTCTATGTATCTACCAATCACACAAACCCAAAGTAGAAACACACACGTCACACGTAAACACAACCAGTTACTGGCATGAAGAGCACCGCGACCAGCAACCATATTGCTTGAGAAAATATTTTTTTTTTATAAACAATTTTAAGATCGTAACTGACTATTTTACAGATCGGTTGACGAAAAGTATTATGGATTTTTGAAGATTTTTTTAAGTTGATATTCTCTCTTGAAATTTTCTCTAAAAAAAATACTGTTTATTAGGTTTAGGATGGGTTAGTTTTTTGTAGCAGAACTTCACCAGTTTGTAGAAAACCTGCTTTAACGAATAAAAGTTCCCATAAACATATCCTGAAGGGATCAGCAAAAAAGATACAGGAAAAAAATTCGTTGAATAATTTTTTTGGCTTTTGGCACCCAACTTGGGCATTTCTTAATGTTTTAATTTCATACCAAGACCAAAGGGTTATTATTTATAATTTAGAGAATAAAAAAACTAAAAAAAAACATGGGTGAAAAAATTCATCAGTGGCGTAAATGACCCTTTTTTCGTTCAACAACTTCTACGTCCATGGACGTCCAAGTTTTTTCAAAAGTTGTCAGTTTCCATTCTATTGAATTTTCTACTTTATAAAAGACGTATCCATAACCAATGACGTACAATAATTGTAATTATTGCGTATAGTTCTAAGAATTCATAACTTCGTACTTCAAAGAGCCAATCAAAATGATTTGATTTAATGTAAAACTACAAAGTGTGATTTCGTAAAACTGCTGCTAGTGCTAGTGAGACTACACCCTCATTTTCCCTTGTTGGAGAGTTGATGTCCAAGCATATAAGGATTGTTTTTCTGATTAAATGACACTCTTGAGCGACGATATTTAATATTCTTCAAGAAGCTTCACAAATTACAAATTACTAATCAGTTGTGCGAGAGGGCACAGAGGCACAGATCCACTGTGGATTAATCCTCGCAAAACTGCTATAGTACCTTTTACAAGAAGAAGAAGGTTGGAAGAACCAACAGCACCTATTCTTTAAGAAGAAATCATATCATTTGTGGAGGAAGCTAAATATCTGTGTTTTACCCTCGAATAGCCAGGTGGAACGTGGTGACACTAGTTTGGGTTCCGGGTCACCGTGGGACGCCTGGTAATGAGGCTGCAGATCAACTAGCCAAGAAAGGCGCTGGGATGAATTACACTGAGCCCGAATCAGTGTTTGACATCCAAGGAACACTGTACGCGGGGCGGTGGCTCAGTGGGTAAGAACCATATAGAGCACACTGGAACCGTATAACAGGAAACTGGTAAGGAAATGGTAAGGTGATGATGGCGGAACCAAAAGAAATAGAACAAGCACCCATTGGACCCATTGAAATACTTTCGGGAGCTTCAGTACAAGGGCTTTGAACCTACCCTAGAAGTATAATAATAATAAAGGTGATGATCAAGGAGCCCTCTCAAAACCTTGCCAGACAGATACTGCAACTAAACAGAATGCAGATCAGAACAGTGGTGGGCCTTCTCACAGGACACTGCCACCTAAGAGTACACCTACATAAGCTGGGGATATACACAGAAGAACCAGTTTGTAGACTCTGCAATGAAGAAAATGAAACAGCTTCTCATGTGATATTCGAGTGTCAAGCACTCGCAAGAACGCGCTATGCGGTCCTGCGACTCCTGCGGGACTCCTCAGCTCCAGGAGCCTGCTGGCGGAAAAGACCTTGGTTAGCGGACTGCTGAACCTTGTCCAAGGAACGGAGCTCTTCTAACCAAGGAAAATCTAAATGTGAGAAATACAATAAGCCCGCTGGCTTCAGTGTTTGGGACCACATAAACCATATTTCACATTTAGTTAAAATACCAAATACCAAATACCAACCCTAGAATAGAAAACTGCGAAAATAGAACGTGAAAACTGTCATCTGGAAAAGATCATCCACAGATTAAAGCTCTCCTTATGCAAAAAGATCTGTGGAAGGACCTGGAGCATTGAAGCCATGCAAAATTCACTGGTTCTATGCTATAATGTAATAGTCAGTAGACCAATGATTGTATATGGGTATAGCTTAGTGGTCCAAAAGCTTACAAGTCTTGGCCAAAATGAAGCTTTCAAGTTTACAAAGACAGTGGAGCAATGAGCACCACACCGTCGGCAGCTATGGAAATTCTTCTGGACCTAAGGCCTCTCCACATATACTTGGGAAGAGAGACCAAAATGGACACATACTCTTCTTTAACTTTTTTATTTAATTCTTCTCAAGTCATAGTCTTCTGGGTAGGCCTCAGATATGATGCCATACACAACCAACTACTATCCTGTTAACAACGTCCTCTTTCCAAGCAGAGATGAATGGGAGATGAGGGACACAAACGACCTCCTCAAAGCAGACCTTACATAGTTATGGTACATAGACGGAAGCTGGATCCTGAGCCTATGACGCCGGGTCGAAAAGAGAATACTGAATAATTCTTGAGTCTTGGTCATTATGTAACAACAGTATTTCAGGAAGAAAATAATCAAAATCTTCTCAGACAGCCAAGCAGCTCCAAAAGCCCTCTGTTTCATCCGTTGAAGCTCGAAACTGGTATGGAACTGTCAGTGCAGTAGCTAAAAACAATAACTGGTCTCTGATTTGGATTCCAGGTCACTTTGGCTTTGGAGATAACAAAATCGGCGATTCTCTGATGGCCAGAAGGAGAACTGAATCCAAATTTACATGACCTGGGTAAGGAATAATCCCCTAAACACTTCAGGAAACAAAGTATTCCAATTGCAATACTGATAAAGTCTACTGGGATTGGCTCATTCTAAGGTCTCCATTGAAGGACCTACATCGAAGACAAGAGCTGAGAAACTACTGGAGCTCAAAGGGCCTATGATAGGCCTATTCAGCCTGCTCTGGGAAGTACCATGCAGACTCAGCATTCGGAAGGGAATTATCTCTCTCTAATAGACTAGAATACATTTCTATCCTCTAAATCTCTAAGGCCATCGATTTCTTAGAAAGAGGTTGCCTGCTGGAAAGGATGTAAAACGCTTTAACTTTAAGGAGTTGCCTGTCACTCGAGAATTAGTATACTGAGTCGATTGATTGATGATCATCTCATCAATTATTTACTGCCCTTGCTATAAATGTCAACAAATAATAAGTAATTTTGAATTGTTTAAAGAAAGTTGAAAAATCTGATTCGACTGAATATATAAAGTTCAATTTAGCTTCTTTTAGTGTATTTTTTAACAAAAAAATACACTATTGAGGACGACATCACTTTCCAAAAATCACCCAAACTCATCAAATGTCCACCGATCATGACCCCCACATTACGAAAAAGTGGTTTTCCAAAATTCACCTGCCCACGATATATATATATATATATTTATATATATATATATATATATTTATATATATATATATATATTTATATAATAATGATATGTTAATGAGCGCAAAGAATTAAAAATTCAAAATAATTTTTACGGGCATATCGCTCTAACCTAGGGCTTCCTGAGGCAGACCTGACACGCAGAGCCATCCAGTCATCTCGAAGCTGCAGACAACGTTGTTTCGGTCTCTTAGACCTCATCAGATGACTGGATTGCTCTGCGTGTCAGGTCTGCCTCAGGAAGCCCTAGGTTAGAGCGATATGCCCGTAAAAATTATTTTGAATTTTTTATATTTATATATATATATATATATTTCTCCAAAATAGCGAAATTTCGATTTTAAAAACGCTCCTGTGGCTTTATCTTTCAAGATTAGTGAACGAAATTTTGGGTCCTTGTAAAACGTTGAAATGACGTTGGATTTTCGTTGAAAAACTTTCCAAAAGTCCCATTACTTCTACAGGGTGTCCCTTCAAAGTTCCAGGAACCCGGTTTTTGTCATCTCATTTCAGGTCGCAGTTTTGAATCTAGGGGGCTGAAATTTTTGTGGGAGTAAGATATCTATAAAAACTGGTCTGGTATTGTACTTGAGCAAAATCGGTCGAGCCGTTTCAAAATGGCGGTCATTTTAATTTTTGAAAAATTTGCTAATATTTGAACCCCTGTATGAGCAAGATGGAAAAAAACTTTGAAACCAAATCAACAGGGTTTGAAGAAAATTGTTTCAAATTTAATTTAATGTAACAAAATTTACATTACTTTTATTAATAAGCCAGTGGCGTGGATAGGAAAGTGGTAAAAATGGCTAAATTTCCCTAACAATTTATGAGTACATTTTTGAAGCAATTGAACTGAAATTTTTACAGTAGATAACTATACTAATAGCCTTTAACACTTAAAAATTTTAAGAAGTGAGTAAGAAAAATGGCCGAGATATTCGAATTTATTTTACATGATGTTTATTTCTCTAAAATTTTAAGAACGCTCCAGTAGCTTCATTTTTCAAGATTAATGAACGTAATTTTTTACTTTTGTGAAACTTAGGGATGACGTTTGATTTTCACAAAAAAACATTTACCTAAAATTGCGCTACTTTTACAACGTGTCTCTCCAAATTTCAAAAAAAAAAAAAAAACGGGTATGAGGCACGGTTTCTGGTCGCTGTTTTCAATCTAGGGGGCTGAAATTTTTTTGATAGTAAGATAACTGCAAATAGTCGTATGGTACTGCATTTGAGTTAAATCAGAAGAGCCGTTCCAAAATGGCGGCCTTTTCAATTTTAGGAAAAATTGATAGATTATGAACCCCTAAATAAGCCAGTTATAGAAACAAAAACTTTTAAATGAAATTAACATTACTGGAAGAAAATTATTTGAAATTTGAGTTATAAAATATCGAGTTAAAATATTGCAATAAAATTTGCAATATTTTTATTATTAAGCCAGTGGCGTGGGTAGGAGAAGGGAAAAAGGGGTAAATTTTTATAACTGTTTATGAACATATTTTTGAAGGAATTGAACGAAAATTTTTAAATTTTTCCAGTAGACAACTATACTAATAAACTTTAAAATTCAAAAATTTCAAGAAGGAAATAATAAAAATGGCGGAGATATTAGAATATTTTTACATATTATGTTTATTCCTCTAAAATTTAAAATTTTAGGTTTTCAAAGCTCCCCTTTCACTTTTTCCGTTCTATAAAAGGTAGTCTAAAAAATAGTATTTTTTAAGTAAAGTTAGCCAGTGGCGGGCATAGGAAATGGGCCAAAATTGTTCAATTTTGCCAATGATTTTTTTGTTTTGTTAAATTTAAAAATTCATTCTAAGGCATGCACGGTTTAAAACGAAATGAAATGCAATTGTCAGTAAGCCACTACGCGAATATCACCTGACTATGTAAAATTTCAGAAAGCCAATTTAAAAAGCGGTGAAAATATTCAGAATTGAATCGCATAAAAATACACTATTTCTGCGATTGATGCGCAAGAAGGTTTTTTGATTTGTAAGAAGTGACTTGGTTAATTAATAATAATTGTTATTTGTATGACCATGCAGTGAATTATATCAAGTATACCTACTTTATAATGCTAGAACAAGAGAAAGCCCGAAAAACATTGAAGTATGTTTATAAAGTGTGGGCTCCATGGGTATAATTAGGCAAGTATAATGAGACATTTCCATTAGTAAGTTATAAAGGCACAAACTCCCATAATCATTAAATATATATAGCTCCTAAAAACTTGTCACTTACGCGACTTAAAGAGCATCCTGGTTAAGTGCGATATTGCGTGTTTGCGAGAGAATATACAGGGTGATATACATACTTATACGTTTATTAAAAGTATTGAGAGTAAACTACGAACTTTAACTTATTGTGTGTGTTTACTTAACTTTTAATTATTTTTAATTTTATTTTAATCTCATATTATGAGTTTCTTTGATCTACTTATATGTATAGCTAATCAGTCGATACTATCTTGGTATGTATAAACACATAATATATGTACATATAATGTACAGAAAAATTATTAATCAGACTAATTAATCTCTTAAATAGTAATTGAAGAAAAAATAATGTAAAAAACATGTTTTACTCTTCATTTATCTTCCTTACTTGGAGTACTTTTAATGTTGATCACTCTGTATGTAATTATGTATCCAGCGTACAAATATGAAGTGTACAAATATGGATTTGTCACATAATTATTATTACGGTAATGCAAAAGCGATCTAGGTACTTCAAAAATTATTGACCTTCCACGATCTTAACGTAAAAATCACTTCTACATCTTTACGTCTAATTAAGATTTATGGGACTAATGTTACTTAGAATATGTCGTAATCCTTAATTGATATACTCAAGTAGTTATGAGCTATCAGAATTAACACTTCAATTTTTGATTGCCCTCATAATTTTATTGCCAAAAATTACAGTTCATTATTTAAATGAAATAAAATCAACTTATGATTTCTTTTATATTTCCATTTTCCATTAAGATCCATTTTTTTCTCTGTTAATTCATTAATTACATTAGTAATCATTAATTACCTTAGATCGATTAATTAGGTGCAATACTCGTAAGTAATTACAATTTTAATATTATTTAAATATGGGTGTTAAATGGGTCACGGGTGCGCTACCCACGACTCTTAAATTCCCGCTATTCAAAAATTACTGTGTCGCACACCAAAATTTTGCCTCATTTTGATAGGGTATAACTTTCGATACTAAAACCCCACTAAAAAACTACAAAAAAATGTACAAGGTAATATATAATAATAATAATAATAATAGCTTTATTGCCCAACAGTATCAACCATTTACAGTGCAATACAACAAAAATAAATACAAATAGTTATACATTTGTGACGGTACAGAATTCAGCCCATATTTTCAAGTAAATAAAACACACACACACAATTCAGGAGTGCATGGAGCATGATTTTAAGAAAGCAGCGAGATTAGAGCTGCCGTTCTACTGCCAGTTGTACTGGTCACTGGTTCTTTTCTCTCAGGCTGTGCTTGCGGGAAGTCCCCGTTTGCATACTGCAATTACGTCATCATTTATTTAAGATTTATTTTCCCTACCTACAATAGCAAGGAGTGTCTGGCGTCCTAACTGGCGTATTTGACGGTTAAATAACAAAGCCGCCGCGATGCGAGTGGGCACCCTGTCAGGGTATGGTCCTCAAATGACTATACACCTTCAGAGCAACTTTTCGTAGTTTGGTAATTCACTCCGACATCGAGAAAACCGGTGTCCGCTTTTCTCGCGGGCATCCAGGTTTTCTGAACCTCCGCCTCATCTGAAGCTGAAACTCCCTCCTATAAATCCCAAAAACCAACTTCATGCCAACATTCTGGTAATGGAAAACCCAAAACCAACTTCCTGCCGCAAAGGCGACCTCCGCCTCATCTGCAGCTGAAAAACCCTACTAAATCCCAAAAACCAACTTCATGCCAACATTCTGGTAATGGAAAAGCCCAAAACCAACTTCCTGCCGCAAAGACGACCTCCGCCTCATCTGAAGCTGAAACTCCCTCCTAAATCCCAAAAACCAACTTCCTGCCAACATTCTGGCAATGGAAAATCCCAAAACCAACTTCCTGTCAACTTTCTGAAGGTATAAGGTAGAAAACCGTCTCACATTTTAAAGATGGATAAACAACAGCAACAAAAAAAATTATACAGAGAAAACTCCCCCACAGAATTAAAATAATAACAATGGCAAGCAATATTTTGCAAGATTCAAAAAAACCAAATCAGCTAATATTATGAAAAGTTTTATGGGCAGTGTTGACCATCAGGCACTCAAGACCAGATAAGAAGATGTCACAATCATCACAGAAACTGTGAAAGTCTCTACACATTACATTGAAAGGCGAAAAAAAACTAGTAAGTTTCATTATAATAAAAAATGACATTCTGGCAAGAGCCCAAAGGTGGTACCAACAAATTAACCTGCGAAAGAAATTCTGGACGGTCAAGCCCACCATGTAGCAGCTTATACAGGGTTATTCACGGTATACGCCACGGGAGTTTATGACCGTGTCTCTGGATTTTTGGATCTTTTTATTTTTGGAGTGGATAGAGACCTGGCAGAGGTACGTTTTAAAATTATATTCATAATGTACAGGTGTCCCAAAAGCATGAAACATATCAAAGTTATGTTTTTTTAAATGGAATGCTCCTATGTTATTGCATTTTTAGATTGCCTGGGAAGAAAAAATAAGATTGGCTTTTACAGTTGGTGTTTAAATTCAGAAGTTTTTGAGTTATAAACAAGTGAAAATCGTCATTTTTCAAGTTCAAGACCACATACAACGAAAACGGCTGAAGATAGAGAAAAACGGCTTACATGTCCCTATTTTAACTTTTCATGAACTATCCTATGATGTAGATTAAATGTTTCTACAGGGTGATAAAAAATTTCAAAAATTCTGAGATTTCTCCACGTCACCAAATAAAAAAATTAAAGGAAGTACAAATGTTTCTATACCATAGGATAGTACATGAAAAGTTAAAATAGGGACATGTAAGCTGTTTTTCTCTATCTTTAGCCGTTTTCCTTGTACAGGGCTTTGAACTTCAAAAATGACGATTTTCACTTGTTTATAACTCACAAACTTTTTAATTTAAACACCAACTGTAAAAACCAATCTTATTTTTTCTTCTCAGACAATCTAAAAATGCAATAACATAGGAGCATTCCATTTAAAAAAACATAACTTTCATATGTTTCATGCTTTTGGGACACCCTGTACATTATGAATATAATTTTAAAACGTACCTCTGCCGGGTCTCTATCCACTCCAAAAATAAAAAGATCCTAAAATCCAGAGACACGGCCATAATCTTCCGTGGCGTATACCGTGAATAACCCTGTATAAAAACAACACGACCTGCATCTTTTCCTACCTTCAAGAGACTGGAAACCAGTCATGTTCAGCACCAGAAGTTCTGCGCTATGCCTCTATTCGGGATAAGCCTCAGTAACTTTAAACACAAAATACTTCAGAAACCTTCTCTGCACATTCTCAACAACGGATTTGTAACGGGCGTAGAAAGGAGACCAAATCACTGATGCATACTCAAGCGCACACATTAAGCGTCATTGGTGGAAACAGCAGAAAATATCTTCAGGTCATCAGCAAACAAGAGCTTACCACAATGCAAAGTATCACAGAGATCATTAATAAACAGTAAAAATAACAGTGGACCTAGATTTGACTCCTGTGGTACCCCTGACGTTGCAATATACTGCTTAGAAGCAAAGCCATTATATGCCACAAATTGCCTAGGATTAACCAAATAGGATGGAAGGAACAAAATCGTCTCTCTGTCACAAGAAAAATTTCTTTGGAAAACGGAAATGTTTATTATTATTATTATTATGATTTTCATACAAAAAATAGAATATAACGTCACATATCTCTCTCTCCAAACTTTACCCCACATAGCTCGTCCATATGGACGAATTCTATGACTCCTTGATTCGTATATAACCGTAATGAGGCGTCACGAGTGTCCCTCTAAATGACGCTCGCGAGCATGTGTCTATTACACGCGCCTGGACATCGCGATAGCCGATAGTGATGTACGTCGGGATAATGAAACCGCATCCAGACACGCGAATCCTTCATAACATTTGATGTTCTATGGCCAAGTCACGCGGTTAAGTTACCTTCGACACGCTACCCCCTATTTTAAAGGGATGGTTCGCACTAATCTCTGTTATTATCTCTAATAGATATTCTATTTAGGTATATGTGGTTATAAAATAATCGATTAAATAGCGCGCGCGATTGTACTAATTCCTATGTTTAAAAAAAACTTTTTTTCTATTTCAATTAATCTTTTTGAGTTCCCACCTTTACCCCGTCTAAACAGCGTCTTTTTGTTTGACTTGTTGATGTTTGTTCGCCTTCTAGTTAGATTTGCTCATAGATTTTGAAATAGTTAAAGTCTAGTTAAGAATCTAGTTGTCTTTTTTTCATTTTTTTTTTCAAAAATTCGATAATTATTAGCACAAGCAATCAACTACAGCAAGTGCTTTATTTTAATATTTGCCACCCCCCGAATTTTATAAATGTGATCTGAAGATAAAAAACCAGAAACAGGTCAATTTTATAATTTGATTTACTCTTTATTGATATACAGGGTGTTAACCACCAACTAGTACAAAATAAAGGAGGTGTTCTACGACTTATTCTAAGAGAAAAGGTTTCTAGTAAAATGGGGTCCGAAAACGCACCGTTTTCGAGATACAGGGTGTTCAAAAAAATGTTTTTTCTTACTTTTTTGCGATATCTCAAGAACTGTTCGAGCTACAGGCTCCAGCTTTTGTACAGATTTTTACATTAAAAATAGCTACTTTTAAGGCTCCAAACTAATGTTCTAAGATATGCCAGTGGTGGAGATTTTAGGGTTGCGTAAGGGTTTCACCCCCCTAACTTTTACGGCACTGAGAAAATTGTCCTTTTGAGAGCAAATTTCAAAGCGCCAATGTTTTTTACACAAAAAAGTACTCCTTGTCAAAAGCTGTAGAAGCCACCGTTCTTGAGAAAAAAGGGCATTTTATGATCAAAAACGTACAGAATTCAACATGAACAAAAAATATATTTCCAAAATTTTCCATACTGTAACATGACACAAATTCAAATTTGCACAAATTTTTCTTATGATTGTAGCCAGATTGTTTTTTCAACTTCGTCTAGAATTAATACATAATAATTAAAATAAAATAAATACATTTATGTTTCTGTTCATGTTGAATTGTGTTGATCATAAAATGCCTTTTTTTCTCTCGAGAACGGTGGCTTCTACAGCTTTTGACCAAAAGTACTTTTTTGTGTAGAAAACATTGGCGCTGTGAAATTTTCTTTTTCCTTTCAAATTGATCATTTTTTCAGTGCCGTAAAAGTTAGGGGGGTGGAACCCTTACGCAACCTTAAAATCTCCACCACTGGCATATCTTAGAACATTATTTTGAAGCCTTAAAAGTACCTAGCTATTATTAATGGAAAAATCTGCACAAAAGCTGGAGCCTGTAGTTGTAACGGCGCTTGAGATATCGCAGAAAAAGTAAGAAAAAAACATTTTTTATCTCGAAAACGGTGCGTTTGCGGACCCATGTTATTATAAGAACTTTTTTTCCTAGAATAAGTCGTAGAATCGCCTCCTTTATTTTGTACTAGTTGGTAGTTAACACCCTGTATATAAAAAATTTATAAAGGCTGTTCTTTGACTCAGTAATGACGACATTGTTTTTTTTTTTCTTAATAGGACACCTGTATATTATTTTCGCTATTTTCTAGCTAGAAAAACGCTATTTTCAATTTTGAAAGAAACGCCTGGAAATGTGCTTACCTACATGTTCCTATCTTAGCTTCTCAAGTTTTTATACAGGGTAATGAAAATGATCATATTTTTCATCACCCTGTATAAAAATTTAATCTACATCATAGGATAGTTCTTAAAAAGTTGAGATAAATATTTACATTCACGTATCCTAATAATAAGTCGTCATTAGCGAGCCAATGAACACCCCGAATAATTTTTTTTTACATCAATAGAAAGTAAATCAAATTATAAAATTGACCTGTTTCGGGTTTTTCATCTTCAGATCACACTTCTATCAATTCGGGGGGTAGAAAGTTTTTAAATGAAATCAGCGTCTAAACTAAACATTTAAACGCAAACTGTACCACATTTCTGCTGTTTTGACATATGCATGTCAAATATTTTGACACCGATTAATAAACAAATTGAATTAGTAAGAATGCAAGTAAGATTTGAGCATTATTCAGATAAAAATCGCTTATCGGATTAATCAGCGATTAATATTAATAAATTAAAGTCAGAATATTGAATACACTACTTGCGTCTTTTTTTGGGATCATTGCATGCGGCAAACGGACATCTGCCATTATTTGAGGTAAATGACGATCATATATCGTGTCCGACATCGCGTGTCGGATGGCCTTGCATTTAACAACGCCAAATAGTCAGTCGTCTACGGAGTACTGACTTCGGGAGGTCCGTGATCCCGACAGCCCAGATTTCAACAATAAAAAATCTGACGATGTAGCTTACCTGTATCGTGGGTGTAACGTAGAATCAGACATTGGAAAAAATTATTATTCAGGGTCCATGACTGCTTTGACGAGATATGGATATTTCAATGGAGAAAATTCAAAACTGTCACAGTGAAAATAGGCAAATTTTTTAAATAATCGCCCCAAAAATCTATAAAATCAACATAAAACGTTTGATCGCCTGCAATTTCATGTTTAACTGGCAACAACTTTTTATTTTACAATACCAAAAAATCACAAAATCACCCTGTATACTTACATTTTTTCAAATTCGACTTCTGCATTACATTTACCCACTAGTAATGAATTGTAGATACAGGGTAAGGGTGATCCGTGAGATAAAGAATTGAAACTTTGAGGATCTGTGTGAAAAAAATCAAAATCTCTGAAAAAAAACATAAAAAAACTAATTAAAAGGCTTTAATTACATAAAATACATGAAACATGGTAGATTGATAAAATGACAGGTAAAATGATTGATATATAGTAGCAATAAACGTGACCAATAATCTGAAAAGGGTAGGTACCTACCATAAATCCTTAAGCAGTCAGAACAATACCCAATGCAGTGGTGCCATTGAACTCGAATGGGAATTCTTCTATGACGGAGCAAGCAGTTGAGTTTGTCAGCTTACCCTACTAAAGTGTAGGCACACTAAAGTGTATTTCAACATGAATCTTATCGATTTATCTTTATTGGCCATATCCAAAACCAAAACCTGGCTTAATACTTCTGTTCACGATTTCGATCTCTTCACGGCAGACCTCAAAGTCTTCTGCACTGATCATTCTACTTCGGCTACCGAAAGAATCTGTGGTGGTGGTGGTGGTGGTGGCGTCTTGCTGGGAATTAGTTAGGTTTGAGGGCTGATGAACTTCCCGGTGTCGACGTGGTTGGAGTACGAGTTTTTTAAAATTATTTTTGGGTTTTGAACTGTTTATTAAAGGAAATATGTCGCATTGACGATATTTTTGACTTTTGCAATTTACTTGATCTAAAGCAATGCAATTTTGTCCTAAACTCCTATGGCAGGGCGGCATGGTTGCCTCTCCCATTATCATTAAATGAAGTGGAGGGAGGTCTAGAAGAACCAGGCATAAAAGTCTTTGCACCTGGCTAACGTCTTTGTACCTCGCGGTACTTTGCTGCATCTTTGTCCACCACACCAAAGATGCATACAACAGCATTGGTCTAATCACTCTGGTGTACGCCCAGTGCATGGTGGATTAAGTCCCCATGTTTTCCCATAAGGTCGTTTTACCATCATGAATGTGGTCTCCCTTCTCAATTCTTTCTATATGTTTGTTCCAAGTGAGTTTTGAGTCCAAGGTTACCTTCCCGATATTTGTATACGTTCTTGTCCAGAAGTTTCAGTGTCCCTCCGCTCACTCTTACTGTAAAGCTATTTGAGTGAACGGCTGGACTGTACAGATTTTGGGCTATGAGTCTAGGTTGAATACCATTGCTAGTGGTGTTCCGCAAGGTTCGATCCTTGGCCCACTCTTATTTCTAGTATTAGGCTTTATCATTCGCAACTGCCCCGACTTCACTCAAGATGACTCATTAACATCCCTCTTTAACTTCCTTCACTTGTTTGGAATATGCCGCCGTTGGATGGTCACCCCATTGCCTGAGAGAGTGCGCAGAGGCGATTTTTGAAACAGCGACGTAATTTTCTTCTCAATGTCTTATGGCAAAACTCGTTACCTCGCGTATTGATTCCCTCGATCTTCTCCAATAATTGTTAGTTTTAGGGTCCCATCACGTCATAATATTCAGAGCCAGGACATTTTTTGCCATCCACACTGCCAGCCCATTTTTTCTAATTGTTATATTTATCACTTGTACACCGTATATTTTCCCATAGCGTCATAGGGATTCCCCCGCAGTGCATGTGCATTTTCGATTAAAATAATAAAATAGATAGGGTGTCCCAAGAAGAGTGCAAACTTTTAATTTTTAATAAAACACGCCCTATCGGATAAGGCAATTTTATTGATTATGAATAAAACACTAATGTTTTATAAAATTCTACTGTATTATATAAAACATTAGTGTTTTATTCATAATCAATAAGTATGCAGAGATTCTACGAAGTAAGGGTTGAAAACATACATTTTAAGGCAATTTTGACTTTTAAAGCTGCTCTTCTGAGTAGTTCAGCTGTTGTTTATCCATGTTCTTGAATTCCTCAACCAGGAATCTCTTCTACGTCCAAGGCCCTTCTTAATGTCAATTTTACCTTCAATTATATGCAGCTGTGGGCTCCTAAAATTTTCTAATTACAATCTTCACGGTTAATGCACTTGGACGATTCTCTGTATAATTCGCTTTAATAAAAAAATAAAAACCAGTAACACACAAGAAGTGTAGAGTAATTTATTGCAAACAAAAGTTTTCTCTGATTTTTATTAAAGAAAACGTGTCATCAGAAATTATATTTATACGGAAGATAAGGGATTTTTTGTCGTATCGTAAGTAATTTATAGAGCGCCGTTAATGTTATTTTTTCGCCGAGTGCTCCCAAAAATAATGTATACCGGAGACGCTATTAGTGTGTCATGTCCGCTATCCCTGCCTACTTGTCATCCACTCTCTTAGTTTTATAACTCTCTCAGTTGTAGAGGCGCCGCTCTGCAACTTCTCAAGTAGATGCATCAACATATTCCTGTGATGTGGTCGTATCTCCTGAAAGCCTCTATTTTTAGCAGCCAGCCCGTTCCATTACGGACGCGGCAGCCCCATGACCCATTGCGCCCTTAATGAATGTGATTTATCACTTGTCATCGAGTCGGGAGGACCTCAGATTTAAAGCGAATTTCTGGGGTAAAATTAAATTTCCGAGCCGTATCCACATATACGTAAATCAGGTATTTATGTATTCCTTTCAATCCGGCTTAGCTTCTTTATTAAGTGACGAAAAGAAATTTCGTTATATGTACATATAACCAGAATGTAATATACAGGGTGATTCTCGTTTAAATAAGTCAAACGCTTAAAAACTGTAGGTTACATTACACTAGGTATAGGTACCTATACTTTGTCCAAGATATAATAATGGGGATCTCGGAAACCGTGAAAGATACAGGGTCGGTTAAATGGGGAAAAAGTTGGGCAACCAGAAGCACCAAAATTTTCAATTTCACTTTTCTTCTTTATTGACGTTATTATCGAAAATTAGGAAAAACTGAAACCAAAATTTTCATTGCAGTTATTGACCAGATTTATTTTTGTGATTGCCAGCTTTTCTATCTGACGATTTGTATAGGTATATGCAGGGCCGGACTGAACTTCGATTTTTTTTTTAAATACGGACCTGGTTTTGATTGATAAAATTGAAAGATATATTAATTCTGAATTTAATGATGTCCCATACATAATGGTTCAAACGTTTTTTGTCTGAAAAATTTAATAAGAGCACAGATCCGTATTGAGGTGAAATTAAACTGAAGATGTCAATAAAGCTATATTCTGAAACACGTTTGAACCACTAGGTATGTGTGGCATATCATTCAATTCAGAATTAAAATACCTTTCAATTTTTGCAATAAAAAAATCCAGATCTGTGTTTAAAAAGATCGAAGTTCAGTCCGGCCCTGCAAATATGAATCGTCAGATAAAAAAACTGAGATGGCAACAATTAAGCTGATCAATAACTTTAATGAAAATGCATTTTCAGTTTTTCCAAATCTTCACGAAAAACGTCAATAAATAATAACTAAACTTAAAAATTTTTTTCTTCAAATTTGATCAAAAATCGAAAACAATTTTTTAAATCTCTTTCTGTCATTGCATTACCCTTCTGGTTGTCCGACTTTTCCCCATTTAATCGACCCTGTATCTACGACGGTTTCCGAGATCCCCGCATACTGTTCATTCTTTCTTGAACCAGACTTTGAGTGTCAAAAAAAATTTCAAAAACGGTAATTTTTTTAAATTTAATTTCTGGTGGCATAACCTGTTTTTTTATACAGGGTGTTTCTTGACTCAGTAATGACGAAATGGTTTAGTTTTTGTTTAAATGGGACACCGTGTATATTCCTATTACATTTTCATATTGACTGAGAAAATTTAGTAAGAATAGTTTTCACAGTTGCAGTTTATTGAGAACTAGACTTAATTAAAAAAAAAATTCGAACAATACTGAAAATTAAAACAGAAATATACAGGGTGGGCCACGGTATACGAAACGGAAGATTATGGCCGTGTCTCTGGATTTTAGGATCTTTTTATTTTTGGAGTGGATAGAGACCCGGCAGAGGTACGTTTTAAAATTATATTCATAATGTACAGGGGGTCCCAAAAGCATGAAACATATCAAAGTTATGTTTTTTTAAATGGAATGCTCCTATGTTATTGCATTTTTAGATTGTCTGAAAAGAGAAAATAAGATTGACTTTTACAGTTGGTGTTTAAATTCAGAAGTTTTTGAGTTATAAACAAGTGAAAATCGTCATTTTTCAAGTTCAAGGCCCTGTACAACGAAAACGGCTGAAGATAGAGAAAAACGCCTTACATGTCCCTATTTTAACTTTTTATGTACTATCCTATGGTATAGAAACATTTGTGCTTTCTTTGATTTTTTTATTTGGCGACGCGTGGAGAAATCTCAGAATTTTTCAAATTTTTTATCACCCTGTATAAACATTTCATCTACATCGTAGGATGGTACATTAAAAGTTAAAATAGGGACATGTAAGCCGTTTTTCTCCATCTTCAGCCGTTTTCGTTGTACAGGACCTTGAACTTGAAAAATGACGATTTTCACTTGTTTATAACTCAAAAACTTCTGAATTTAAACACCAACTGTAAAAGCTAATCTTATTTTCTCTTTTCAGACAATCTAAAAATGCAATAACATAGGAGCATTCCATTTAAAAAAACATAACTTTGATATGTTTTATGCTTTTGGGACATTATGTAATATTTGTACATTATGAATATAATTTTAAAACGTACCTCTGCCGGGTCTCTATCCACTCCAAAAATAAAACGATCCTAAAATCCAGAGACACGGCCATAATCTTCCGTTTCGTATACCGTGGCCCACCCTGTATACAGGGTGTTCATTTCCAAACTTTCCTCCCTAATAAAAATATCAAGGAAAAGTTCAAAAATGGTATAATGAATTTTATGTTTCACCCTGTTACCCTCAACCACCCCCCTATTTTGGTGGTTCAAAAAGCACCCCCTACCTCGTGATACGTCATTTTAAAGAGAATTCCAGTAGAAATACAATGGTGCTGGGTGTGTGGAAATCGATTCATTTTTACGGAAGGTATAAACAAATGATTTTCACAATTTTCCATTTTCATAGCAACTTATCCTTAAAACGGCTTAATATAATGGGAAAACGACTTACATGTCCCCATCTTAACTTTTTACCTACTATCCTATGATGTAGATGAAATTTTTATACAGGGTGATGAAAATCTGATTATTTTCACTACCCTGTTTTTTTTTTCACTACATTTTATCCTCACAATAATAGGTTGCCGCTTGAAAAGTTAAAATGGGACATGTAAGCCATTTTCCCGTACCTTTAATCGTTCAAGGTAAATTGTTTTGTTGAATTTCATTTGTTTATAATTTTCGTAAAAGTTAATCAATTTCCACACACCGAGCACCATTGTATTTCTAATGAAATTCTCTTTAAAATGAAATATCACAAGGCCTTTTGAACTTCCAAAGTAGGGCTGGTTGGGGGTGAGAGGGTGAAACATAAAATAGACACGTTTAAAAAAAATTATCACGTCATAAGTTATTAGGGAGGAACGTTCTCAAATGAAGCTGCCTGTATAATTATTATAACAAAACGATTAGGTATTATAGTTGTTATGTGAAAAAAAATGTTTTAAAATAAAATTGACTTAGGTATTGCGAGCTCCGTTTTAAAAATAAGCTAAATGAAGGCAGAAAAGCAGGATTAGAAGTTCCAGTGCTTGCACATAAAACTAGAGGGAAACGGGGAAGGTAAGTTTTAATCTCGCTAATGCATCGGCGGACCCTGTTCAACCAGACCGCAAAAGCTTCCTGGAAATCACGACATCTTGTTTATTTGATCCTTATACAACTCTTCTTTGGGAGACCTTTAATAATTTCCCTTTTTTCAAAGCTCTATCTATAAGGGCAGCAAACGTCAGACACACAATACATGCACTTATATATAACGATGAAAAAATTACTAAAATTATATATCTACTTAATCATTTAATTGAGAATATTATTATATGTAGGTACCTATACGAGTATTGCGGCTAAATTAATAATTTATATTTTTGTTATAAATTAAAAAAAACATAAACATTGTTTCGTGATTTCCTGAGTTTCCTCTGGCTTGCGCTTGCTATTGCTATTATAAGTAATATTACCCCAATTTTCACTCAACTTCGACCCACCCCCATTTGGTCTAGTGCACCTGCATTATGGAACACGTAGGTCATAGGTCTGTTAAAGTTTTCAGATCCGGTTCTTCTTTATAAACAAATTTCAGTGACTAATGTATATTAATCGACCCAATTATATCATCATCCAATTAAATAATTGTCTAAAATATATGTATATGATACTATATCCCAAGCAGCAAAAGTCGTTTCTGTGAAGATTAGGAAATTCTGTTCTATTTTAGTCAAAAATACTTAAATTTTACCTAATTTTATCGACTATCAAGGATTTTATGAAGTATAATACCTATTTCAGTCACTTTTTTTACTTTGAAGACTAATAACTAAATTTTGTAGGAAATAATAGGTTAATAAGACCATAATTTGACCATTTGTTTACCTATTTCTAACTTAAAAGTGATAATAACCATACAGTTCATAATAAGTAAACTATATGGTTGGTAATTAATTTCCCTATATTGGCCTTGAAAGTAAAAATTACCTTTGATGAGTACTTTGAAGACCACAAGTGGGAAAATTAACGATTTACTTACAGTTCTCCATATGTATACGTGTATAGACCCATAAAGTCAGGATGTCCTAAAATTTGACTTCAACTTTAACTATGTACCTATAGCAACAAGACAAGAACAATAACAAAGTAGAGTCAATCTGTTATTTCAAAAATTTCAAGTATTTGTTCAAAAGTGATAATTTAGCTTTGTAAACCACCAAAGGCCATAAAAATTCTCAAATCCTAAAGAAGAAGGTCTTCACTGCATCTGGGCCATCTACTTCTGCTTTTTATTGCGCCGGACGCCTACCCTCTTGACACCGGTTTCTCCTTTCTTCTGGCTATCAAGGGGTGTATCTCTATCAAACGGGCCGAGCGGTTTGCCAAAAGATAGTGGTCAGAGAGGTGTGATGTAGATTCGGGGGCTGCTAAGGATAGAGCCTTCTTGGTTGGTAAATCAATGTTAAAGGTGGTCAAGGATGGTAAATATGAACACCAAAATTAAAAAAGAGAATTTACTATACTAATGAAGCATAAAGAATAATCAACCTGAATCTTAACGTTAATAAAGTGAAAATACAATTTTTTTAACTAAAACAAATGAAAATAATAATAAAACTGACGAACAGAATTATAAGTGTTAGTTTTATCGACTATTTGTATTTGACTCGCTGTAGCTCTGAGCAGCTGCTAGCTACCTCTTCGTTAAAACCTAAGAAATCGCTCACTCAAATTTTCACCCTCATTTCTCGCTTATGCCCTTGCGAGCCGCCGAACTGAAGGGAACTCTTCGGTCCCCGAAATATCACCGACTTTGTGGTTTCTTAGAGTTTTTTCTAAATCAACTCCTCTGCTCGGGTTTCGAAATTGAACTTTTTCCCGGAGTGTTGCCGCTTTAACTTTTATTTACCGGTGGCATTGTTACTGGACGTAGACAAATAAAAGGTACACTCTAACAACGAAAATGGCAACCATTCAAGTCTCCCAATCATTTGCAGTCTTTGGAGAACGCGTTAGCAAAAACCGCAGCGGTAGCTGTTTTTCGGCCTTGCTTTTCTATAATAAACTCATGCCTCTCATTTTCCTCGTTGCATTTTACTCACATTTTTTTAAAACAGTTTTTATTGCGTTGTATTTATTTAGTTTTTTTGGTGAACGTTTTATCTGTATTAGATTAGATTCGTCGTGAGTGGGTCATTGTGACACCTCCACTGCGACCAAAAGTCTATTGGGGCTCACATCTAGTCGTGCTAGTGCTAGTGCTAGTGCTACAATAACCCCATCAGGTCAGCCTCTTTGAGGAAGCTGACTAAAGTCTGTACCAAACATGAAGTCACCTCTCCACTTGAAGATGTACAAATAAAGTAATAAGACCCTCACAGTAGGGGATATACATAGTAAACAGTTGTAATGTTAACCCTTGTTGTAAAATTCCTGGTACCTACTTGCCTTGGCAAATTTTTCTATTCATCTGGATTTAGGAACGTAAACACCCATTACCTTTCTCTGAAGTGGAAAACCGACTTCATATTTGGAATATACTTTATCTTGACTATTGGTAATGTATCAATATCATTCGCTGTGACGAAGTTTCTCCCAAAGGTTTGTAGTCAGGTTCTTCCCAAAGCGGGACATCGCTATATTGTGCTGTTTCGTCATCCTCCAAGCTTATGAGGCGTTCAGCGCTGATCGCTAAGCCCATCCTATGCAGGTTACAGGTGATGGTGCAGCTTGCAGTGGGGATATAATAGGCCTATTAAGGCTTTCAATTCCTTCCAGTTAAGATCCAATAGTTCCAGTTCTTTGGTCGTTTATTTTTTTTGATGTAACCTATAAAAAGGTCTCCGAATGGTCCAACCTTGGTAAATTGAGCCAGTGCTGGAGGACTTTCCTCTCAGCCCAGTTGGCAGTATTGTTGTTCAGGCAATATTCGGTGATATGCCAAATGCTAATTCTGCAGGTCTTTCATTTCTTTCATAGTTCAGCATAGCCCGGAATCCATATCATTAATTGACAGTTCCAGACCATCTTGGAATTACTAGAGTCAACGTCTTTTAGAGCTGCTTGGCTGTCTGAGAATACTTCTGCTTGGAAAGTTGTTGCATGAAGACCCAGGCTCGAGAAGATTCCGTTCTTCGAGCTAACGCTACAAACCCAAGCTCCAGTTCTTATGATTTATGAACGTCTTAGATCAATCAGTGAACCAACAGAAATCTGCTGTCAGGAGTTCATTTCAGTTGTCCTTCCAGTTAATGCCCACATCAGTTGTCTTCCCACACGTCTCTTCCGGGAGAGGGACCTTATATAGGCAGAGCAGTTCATGATTCTCTTAGACTCCAAATTATAAACCTTCTCTATGCATAAACGTACAGGATAATATATGGCTATGTATAAAGACTCAGTATTCGCACGATGTATCTACATTCAGCAATATCAAAATTTTGGGCAGCCGTTTGTCACGATTGCAGAAATGAACGACGAAGCGGCACTGGTCGGGGAGACAAGTTACTGTAATATTTTATGTGTCCTATTATAATGAATGCTCCTCCGCTAAAAAGAAAATAAACACCTGACGAGTTGTATAGTCGGAACTTCTCCGTCAGCCAAATCACTGCCTGTCGAAAGGGTTAAATTGCCTGGCAACCATACTGAAAGGGTTAAATTACTTTTTTACTTATAAAAGATCAAACAGTCTCAGCCATCATGAAGATGAAGCAGATTTTTTTTAATAGAGAAGCTAATGAATTACAAGCCGGTGAAAAATCGGGAATCTTTCTTGACAGTAAAGACATGATGGTTCGATTATAAAAGCTGAAATTTATCTACAGGGTGTTTAATTAATCAATATAGAAAACCTTTGTGAAAAAAGTGAGTATCCCTTGATCCATTTCAAAATAAATTTTTTTTTTCCTACGACCACTATACAAAACACTACTTTGCGCATCGTTTTTTGTGCGCAAACTAGCAGATTTCTCACGTATCCAAAACTGTGCGACAAAGTGACATAAGTCATAGCCAAAAATCGTTTCCGTACAGTTTTAATGTAAACAATAGTGATGGGCGGTAACTGAGAACTCAACTGTTACTTATTGTTAATGGAATAACTATTCATTTAAAGCTTCAAGGTAATAAAATAAACACAAATGGGATAGCATAGAACCCGACAAGACTATAAAATATACTCATTATTCTCTTGTGGCAGTAACTATTAAAATTTACGAGTTGATCGCTAATAACAGCATTGGTAGCGTTCAAATTCACGAACGTGATCGTGAAAATAACTCGCACACCTCTACCACCTACTAACTTCAATCGACGACGCACAGCGCCTGCGTTGTGTAGAAGTTGCATATCAATGATATACTAACCTCTCTTAAATCATTGTTATTATCTACCACGTCTCCACGCTCCACGTCACTGTATTTTTAGTTTAGATACGGAGTCTAATAATAAATAATAATAATATTGTCGGTAGAATTCAATGATTTAACAGTATATAATAGTAATATTAAAAAGGCATTGGTAGAATTGAAAATAATATCTACCTACCTAGGTAGTCTGAAAAAATAAATTTTAGTTACCTATCATTATAATGGATTGTAATTCCTCTGAATCTGAAGCAGAAAATACACCACCTGAAGTAAGAAAACAAGCAGGTTTGTGTTCTTTGAATTTGCTATTACCTATAGTTTCGAGAGAAAAATACGAATCTGCTTATAAACATTTTTTCATAAATTGGAGAAAAGGTCATAAAAGCAGAGCATTGTCAGAAAAAATAATTTATGTGTTAAATTTGTTAAATAATTAATCTGTTAAATTGTGGTGGTAGGAAAAGTACTGTGTGTATCACGTGCGGAAAAGAAATTTCACACTCGTGTGAATTGTGACACTCGACTTCGTCTTGTTTCACACTCGTGAGAAATTTTCTCTTTTCCGCACTTGTTTCACAATATACTATTTTCAAGCCCTAAAACTTTTTTCAATTACAGCAGCCCCTAAGAGTGAGGTAAAGAAAATTTCTTGAAATTAGGAAAATTTCTCAAAATTCTCATGTGAGATACTTAATTGATGTTTTTAATTGATGAGTAATGAATAAATAAAGAACGGAAAACACTTACGCACATTTTCACGCACTTATTCTCAGACAGTTTATGTCTCTAAAACATTCAAGTCATATAAGAACTAAATGATTTTCAAATCACTTTTGAAGGTGATTTAAGGAACAAAACAGCCATGCACATATAAGAGAAATAACAATAATGAATTTTTAAAACTTGAGGATACGGTCCTATCTGGGGTTGTATCTGTCGGTAATCCGTGTTCCGAAGGCTTTCATCATAATAAAAACGTCAATCAGCTGTTCAAAGTTGGCCACCAGGCAAAGACAAAACATCTTAATTCGCGATAGGCAGCCGGACCCTAACACGCAGGACCTGTCCATTGACAATGTCAGCTCGGAATTCAAGATCTTATCGAGAAAATTAGAGATGTAATTGATGGGAGCGTATCGATGTGTCAATCTACCTTGTCAGAGTCCATCGAATAATATCTACCTATCTGAGCTGAAGCTCAGACAATTCTACCCGTTTCAGTAGTAGGCGACGGGCTCCTTCATTGTATATGGATGGAATTATTCAAAATAGACTCTTGTGGGTAGGTAGATGGTACCTATTATACTGCCAGTACCAGTACCAGTTGCAAAATGAATGAGCCGCTGTGAGACGATATCACCGCGGAAGGCTATGTATCATCATCAATATTTAATAGGTCTTAATACATTTCTTATTAGATACTTTTAAGCACTGGTGTGAAAAAAGACACACTTTTAAGCATTTTTGCGTAAAAGAGCATTCTGTTGAGTATTAGTGCATAAAAAGAACACACTTTTAAGCATTAGTGCGTAAAAAGAACATACTTTCAAGCGCTAATGCGAAAAAGAGCATACTTTTAAGCACTAGTGCGGAAAAAGACACACTTTTAAGCATTTTTGCGTAAAAAAGCATACTTTTAAGCACTAGTGTCTAAAAAGAGCATACTTTTAAGCGCTAATGCGTAAAAAGAACATACTTTTAAGCACTGGTGCCTAAAAAGAGCATACTTTTAAGCATTTTTGCGTAAAAGAGCATTCTGTTGAGTATTAGTGCATAAAAAGAACACACTTTGAATCATTAGTGCGTAAAAAGAGCATACTTTCAAGCGCTAATGCGGAAAAAGAGCATACTTTTAAGCACTAGTGCGGAAAAAGACACACTTTTAAGCATTTTTGCGTAAAAAAGCATACTTTTAAGCACTAGTGCCTAAAAAGAGCATACTTTTAAGCGCTAATGCGTAAAAATAACATACTTTTAAGCACTGGTGCGAAAAAAGACACACTTTTAAGCATTTTTGCGTAAAATAGCATTCTGTTGAGTATTAGTGCATAAAAAGAACACACTTTTAAGCATTAGTGCGTAAAAAGAACATACTTTTAAGCATCAGTTCGTAAAAAGAGCATACTTTTAAACACTTGCGCGTAAAAGGACATACTTTTAAATAAGTACTACACAGTGCATAATAA
Source organism: Malachius bipustulatus (assembly GCA_910589415.1). NCBI lineage: Eukaryota > Metazoa > Arthropoda > Insecta > Coleoptera > Melyridae > Malachius > Malachius bipustulatus. Next base: position 18,263,732 of record OU342632.1, read on the forward strand.
TCCCTACTTCTTTCCATATGGAGGGAACATTTTGGAGAACACACTATATTCATCTTCTAGATGTGTTTAGTATTTGGTTGTTGAATAATTTTTATAAGCTCTTGTGGAATTATTATTGGCCCTTATATCACCACCTCTGTACGATATGCATGAGAGAGAGAGAGAGCCTGCTTTTTATGGTATGAGTACCTATTGAAAGTGCCACCTCGTCAGTGATGCATTACATGCCTACCAGCGTAATCCGTGAAAATTGTACCAAAAATCCATTAACTTTCCTCTCTCTTAATATTTAATCGAGGTATTTCTGTCATCATCTCTGCGACAAAAAATCTGCGAGGTAGATATTGATATTATACAGATGTCCCTTTATTTTTAGAGTTCATACTATGATGGGTGCCTCCAAATCGCCAGTAGTCATAATGCGCTATTTTGTGGTCATCTTAAATTCTGGAAGACATAGGTACAAGGTGCCCGTTTTTAGAGAAAATAGATGCGGATCTCAGTTATTATTTTGAAAGATAACGAAATCGGTTCAATGGGGGCAAAGTTCAAGTTAAAGCCTCCCCCTTACTTGAATTTTGTGCTTAACGAGATATGAAATTTGGCAACTAAATTTAATAGTATAAATTTTATATTATACTGCCGGTTCACCGATATGGGGTTAAGAAGAGGAAAAACGAAGGCTAGTTAACCGTGTATTGAAAGTTTAGAAAAGGTTAGGGCAATGTTAGAGTAAGGTAAGGGAAAGATTAAGAAGGCTAGGAAAAGGTTAGGACGAGTTTGTTGAATGTTTGGAAAAGGTTAGAGAAAGTGTTGATAAGGTTTGGGAAAGGTTTGGAAAAATGTTAGAGAAAGGTTAGCGAAGTTTAGGGAAAGGTTTGGGAAAGCTTAGGGTAAGGTTAGGGTGAGATTTGGGCAAGGGTAGGGAGAGGTAAAGGTTTAGGTTTCTTATTAATTTAGTTACAAGATCACCCAAACAGATATGCCAAAGACATATTATCCTCTTACGGGTGAATTCTGAAATTCTGCAAAGAAACTAAAATAATTATCTCTACCTCCTACAATAATATACCTACACAAATTTTTGGGAAATGTTACGAAAAAGTAAGGAAAAGGTTTATTGAAGGTTTGGGAAAAGCTGAAGGTAAGCTTAGGATGAAGGAAGTTTAGGGTAAACCTAGGGTAGGCTTAAGGTAAGGTTAGGGTGAGATTTGGTAAAGGGTGAGGGGAGGTAAAGGTTTGGAAAAGGTTAGGAAAAAGTTTGAGAAAAATTAGGAATAGGTTAAAGAACGTCCTCATTGTCACAGAATGTCAAAATTGAACACTAACAGTCTTTCTCTGAAGATAATTTGTATATCTTTTCTTTTAATATGAAAGTGGAGGCGAGTCTTACACGTCATTGCACTTTCAATTCTCAAAACATTGCACTAGTAAGTAAAAGGACTGTCTTTTAAGCACTAGTGCGTAAAAAGGCACACTTTTAAACACTTGCGCGTAAAAGTATGCGTGCGCAAAAGAACATACTTTTGAACACTTGGGCATAGAAGAATATCATGCCGGAACTGAAATGGTAATCAAACTTTATGAAACCATTCAATAAAAAGACTTTTTGCGCATTTATTGTATTTAAAAATAATTATTTGCGTATATTTTGTTTCATAGATAGATACCTTTAATGTCGAGACTTCGCTTTTAGTGAGTCATAACTCATAAGGTGTCCATGCATGAGTTCAGCATAATGCTTGTGATCAATTCTTTATGCCACGGATTAGGATTCTTTGTAGTCGGGCGTCTCTTCAGGTGTGTTAATTTAACTCCAGGAGATGACTTTATCTCTACCTATAAATTGTGATGTACCTACTGGATTGCCACTCACTATCCTGTTCGTTAATGGAGGAGGTTTCTTACAAGGTGGCGAGTGGCGACAGTCGGATGACGCATTTCATCCTGTGACTCTGTTGAAATCGGACACCATATAATAACGCAAGGGATCATGAGAAGTGACAAATAAACGCCATAGGTACCGGCCAAACGATGAACGAGTGGGCATTAACTCATCGGTCATTAAACGGTTCATTTTTTTTATTCTGTACAGGGTGATTCAAATCAAAATCATACGGAGAAAATCTCCCGAAAAAGAAAACGTAATTTGGGCTGGCTTTGATAAAAAAAATATTGTCTGCGGTTGAATCTAGGATAGGCCGGGTGAGGGAGGGGAGAAAGTTCCCACTATCGAGATTTCCGGTTTTATCTCAAATATGGAGTAATTTATACTTACTCATAATAAATTAAAGCCCATAAAATGATATATTTTTGAGTTACACGATCCAAAAAAATTAATATTTTCAAAAAACATCATTTTACATCAGATTTTCCATTAAACATTCATTTCATCTAAAATATTCATATTTTTTCTAGCATGTAGCTCAAAAACGGTTGAGAATTATTAGAAACCCAAAAATTGGGACCTTTCTTTCTCCCCCCTCCTCCCCTAGCTCCTCACGTAGACGTCAGGACTTTTGGTATATTAACACCCCCTCTAAGCTTCTTGAACAAGTTTCTGAAGAAATCGCTTAGGTACCTGCTCACGCACTCTACACCTTATTTTGGGCCATTCTTTGATTGGACTAGAGACCTTTTCAAATAAATAGACGGAATGAAGTTAGACACGTTTACAAGGATTAATTAATAATGCAATAGTGCCAGATTTCAGCTATAAGCTATGATACTCAAGAAAGACTTTTTTTGAGATTGTTGTTAGACTGGATCAAAATTACTCATTAGCAAAACGATTGGAGGTTAGTTTTCAGCAATATTCCACTATTATACTTGCTCGTTCTCTATAATCTCCTTTATGTTGATTAGAAACACAAAAAGTCAAATAATGATGAAATTTAATAATTAAATTGATATGGCAACCAAGCGAAAGGCTGCCAACGTGACATATGAATCTTAAAATCATTTTAAACATACTATAATCATAGAACCTTTGAGCTTGCAAGAATGATTAAAAGTAACCGACCAATTATGATGCAACTTAATTTCGTCTACTTATTTGGAAAGACCTTTACAATGGCCCGTCTATAGAACATTTCATAAAGAAAATAACGAATTTTCCCAAGTTTCATCGGCTATTTTAGCAACGAGCAGAAATGCGGGAGGGGTAGGTGTATAATAATCCTCCATAAAACATTAATTCCAAGTATTGTTCCATAACTGGGGTGTACGCCGATCGAAATAAGCGGCTCAGTCCCGATTTGGAATTACCAGTCACGTAAATGGGATATGTCTTGATATACTTACTAATACTATACTGGACCCTGTCTGAATTTTTATTCCCTGCATTAATTATTATGTTAAGAAATTACAGTAATCTCTCTGGGTTTAAATAAATTTTTTCTTCAAGACTAGAATCGTTCTGTAATGATAGGTAGGTATTATAGATACACAAACAAAAACTGTAATTGTGTTTAGAACACATTTGACGAAGAAATATTCCTAATAATAATTATTTCCAATAAACATACTGAGTGTTTACATTCAAAATTCAACCCATTTACTTGACGGTTCTAGGCCGATTACGATCTATTCACGTTATCTCGGTCAAGTAATTTTCCAGGGTCTCATGCGCGTTGCTCCATGCAGTCATAGGAAGATGTTGGAAACGATGGATGTTTTCTCAATCGATCATCTATTGTAAAGTTGCACAGGTTTCAATGCATTATTTTGGTATTATCCCGGTGTCAATAACCTTCCAGTTATACAGTGGGTCCACTGAAAAAAAAAACTCTGATTTTCGGGAAGCTTCAGAAACCACTAATTAACAAAAAAAAAAAATTATGTATTATTAAAAAGACGAAAGTTAAAAATAGAACAAAAAACAAAATTCTACGTAGGTACAATCATTTTTTCTGTTTTTTTTTTTTAAATTCCCCGTTCATTTTACGAATGGTCGCTTATTCAGTTACTTCATTTTCGATGCTGCTTATCCTTATTAATCCTTGTTTTGAGGAATTCTTTGAAGTTAAATACTCTGGATTCTAGAACCAGAAGTATAAAAAAAAATCTACGGCTGATTGTAGTCACCTTTAGCTAGACAATAGCTACCTGAGCTGAAAAATGGATAAGTAGTCTTGGTTCTGTCCATTACCCTGGCCAGACCAAAAAAGTTTAACAGAAGAAAGAGCAACGCCGTAAATTTACTAAATCAACCTGGCAATGGTTAAGTTTACGGCGATTTCTTAAAAAAAAGCAAAATTGTGTGAAGATGACAACTCTACGTAGAACAACTTTGCTTTTTGTTTTTCTTTCATTTTTGACTTTCGTATTTTTAATATTTTTTTTTTAATAATGATGGTTGGAAAATTCTGACTGCTCATGTCATAACACCCTGTATATCTCATATTTTAGTTTAATATCTGAGGTGTCTTGAGAAGCATATTTGTTTCCCTACATTTAAAAAGTGTGACCATTTTTCATGACACCCTGTATGTTCCAGCGAAAAGCAGCTAAGTAATTTTTCTGGGTTTTCTCGAGAAGTAGAGCTTTTTCCCTTAAAAAATGAATATTAGGCAAATTTTTCCTCTTTATAACCCCATCCGCGGGCATACTGTGTACAGTAGTGTGTAAATCTTGTTGACGCCAGTGTTGCCAGTTATAAATTTTTTCTCACCAATGGCATGTTCTACTTTTAGATTTTCTAATAAATTGAATTTGCAAACGGGAAATTAGACCTTTTTTAGTTGTCTTAGGGAAATTTTACATCTCTTAAACTACTATTATACATAGTACCTAGCTAGAAGGAAATTCAAAGCAGCATTTTCTTCTTTTTCAATGCGGAATAACATGTCATTAATTTTTTCATCAGTTATTCAACACCATCTGTATAATAATTAAAAATATATTTTCGGTCTAAGGGAGATAATATTATAAATTAAGAACAGTACATTGTATAATAAAGGCGCAATGAAACCCTCGCTACGCTCGGGCCGAATTTCATACTCGCTGAAATGGGTTCGGTATTACGGTCGAAATATACACGATATTTTTTATCGCGATCGCGTTAGAACACTGAAAGTTTGAATGTAAAACTATCAACCGCCGTCAATCGTTAATTAGGTAAGTAGATATAAATTATTTTTATTTGTTTTATTAGCGCGCTTCGACTTGCTTGAATCATTGGTGTATCGTGGTATCAATCTCGGGAGCTCTTAACTGCGTGCTTTCTTTCGAGCTGTATAGCTCTCATCTGTCGTTATAGTTATACTGATAACATCAACTGAGAAAATTTGTCCGCTCTAGGGCTAGAGTAAGTACCTACATCAGACTGGAATGAACGTCGTTTGGCCGGCTGTTGCTTATAGAAAAGTCAGCACTTCAGAGGCAAGACGCTAAAAATAGAAGTTTTATAAGTAAGGGAGTTGAATTTGATTGAAATTATTGAGTTGACATTAAAAATTCATCCTTTGAGACTATTTTTTTTTTAGATTTCAGATACTTTTCAGTCTTTTCTATCCACTTTAAGTTTACAGTTAACCTCGAGTCCCAGCTTTCAACGTGAATGTTACATCATTAACCTCAGCGCCAATGACTGGCTTGTTAGATCTTTTATAGAGCGTCGACCGTGCGCCATGCAGTTACCCTTATCAACATCGGTCTCCAATCCTATCACTTCCTGTAATTTGGCAATGGTAAATGCCTCTCGCAAGTCATGCTCTGTAATATCGTCCACACTACTTCCGTTCTGGCATTTGAAGCCCGTTTTTATATTCACAGTTCGAAACTCTTGATCCATTGTTCAGTCGATATTTTTTCACGCTTCATTTCAGCGCTATACTCGTATTTTGGGATATTAGCAACATGAGCCCGCAAACTCGAGATTTAGAGAAATGTCGAGATACTGCCAAAGTTTATGGCAGATAAATGTTACCCTGGTGATCGGTAGGAAGACCTTCCAGCATCAAGTACATACTGGTAGCAGCAATAGAAGACGAAGTCATACGAATAAATGAACAGGAATTATTATCGCATGCACGGGAAAAATTAGCAAGCAGTCCGGGTCATCCTATAGCCGAAGATACCACATGTAATTGTGAACGACCAGTTAGAGCAGGCATTCGATCAGCATCAAAATGGTGGAACCAGAACCCATGATGACGAAATAGGCCGTGGTATAGCAGTGCCGAAGAGTCTCTCGCGCGCTGCAGAAAATATAGTGAGGGTGATAAATGTCAATAATTACCTCCTGACCTTAAAGAAAGGTGCAGTTGTGGAATAGGAATCTCCAGTTTGGAAAATGGAAAATGGTCCAAAGAAGACGATCTCCAAGAAGTTGCTGAAATTATGGTCAGAAACGTCTTGGGATAGACCGTGAGATGTAAAATCAACACCGGGGATGCTTAACCCATCTGACAGGCAGCCATCAGCAGATTACCAATAGCTAAGAGGGAGGAAGCCAGTAGGATTATCCAAGAAATGGCAATACGTACTTGGGTTTCACCAGTAGTACTGGAAAATAAGAAGGATGGTTCAACAAGATTTTGCGTAGATTATGGGCAATTGAATAACATGACAAAGTTGCATGGACAGCAAGGACAAGTGGCTCTAAAAGCCCTTAGCTCCAGCCACTGCAAGTTCAAGTTGGTCTGGAACTGTCAATCAACTCTGAAGGCCCCAGCAAGGAGCAATAACGAAGTAACTCTGATCTACTGGATTCCGGGCCATGCTGGATATGGAGAGAATGAACTTGCCGACTCTTTGGCCAGGAAAGGTGCCGAATCCCAATTCATTGGACCAGAACCAGCATTTGGAATATCACCAGATATTGCCAAAATAACAATACGAAACTGGGATGAGGAGAAGGTCCTCCAGCACTGGCAAAACTTACCAAGATTGGACTATTCGAAGGCATTTATAAAGGGTACTTCGAAGAAAAGCCCTAATAGACCTATACATATACCGGGCACTGCAAGCTGTGCTTGGAGGATGATGAAACAGCAAAACACGTCCTATATGAGTGTCCCGTTTTGGGAAAGACCAAATTACAAACCTTTGGGAGAGACTTTCTCACGCCGGAGGACCTGATTACATTAACAACAATCAAGATGGTCAGCTTCCTCAAAGAGGCTGACCTGATGGGGTTAATGTAGCGCTAGCACTAGCACTAGCACGACTAGATGTGAGCCACAATAGACCTTCGGTCGCAGTGGGGGTCTCACAGTGGCCCAATCACGATAAATATAATCTAATCTACATGGACAAAGTTCTTTTCGACTTTGGACCTGAAAAGGGGAAACTGCAATTTGCAACGGATCCTGACGAAAAAGAGAAAACTTTATTCACTGTTGGTTTAGGACTGTACCAATTCAATGTTATGCCGTTCAGGGTATGTAATGCCCTTGCCATATTTAAAAGAATAATGGAAACGGTACTGAATAAGGAACTGTTCTGGAATACGTGTCTGGTATACCTGGATGACATTATTGTGGTAGGAAAGAATTTTGAGGACGACATGAAGAACAGGAAGGAGGTTCTCCGGCGATTGCGTGATTCTGGTCTGCAGCTAAGTCTCAAGAAATGTCATCTGTTTCGAAAGGAACCTTGGGAATTTAGCCTCTGGCAGAGTTGCATCAGTGGATAACCAGAAAATCCATTTGGTGGAAGAATGGTCACCGGAAAATAAACAAACATGAACCTAGAAGCTTCCTTGGTCTGTGTATCTATTATTGATTAATGTTCCAGGGTTTGATAATATTGCAAAATCTCTAATTCGATTGACAATTTCCGGTGTTTTCTACAGAAAAAAGGTACTCTTGGCTATATCTCACGTTCCTGAGATATCGTCAAAAACTGGATTTTCTTTGACACCCTTAAAAACGGTACGTTTACGAACCCATGTTGCCCTTTATGCTCTTTTTAGACTGCCCTGAGTGCCAGAAAATCTCATAAACTGTACTACCGTTGTCCGATATCCTTTGCTACTTGACTTTTATTTTGACAGACGAGTGTCGCGATATTATTGTTTCCGTTTTAGCAACCGCACAGAAACCGTCCATTCAAAAAATGTACTCCCTTTCATAAGCAAACAATTAACTATATTTATAATATCCGACTCGATAAATCATTGCGGCACAATAAAAATCATAATCATGAGAAGCACGATTTGTCGATAATCATTTGTTATCTGGTTAGACGCGTGGCTCGATGCAATTCCGTGCGTAGCAGGTCCCGGCCCAACATTGCAGAATTGCAGGCCTTGCGCCGTGCAGGAAGTCGACTCACATATTATTGTTTGCACTCAAATCAACCACTGTAGATAATGACGACGCTCCAGATTCAATAAATTATCGTGACAGGCCACTGCTCTAATAGTTTTTCTTCTACCGTAGTCCGTATAGTCATTCTCTGAAAGGGGGGAGGTGGAATTGTTACATTATACACAAGAGTGAATGAATCCCTAAGAGTGGCTATTAGTATTAGCGGTAACTAAGTAGGTAGGTACATATTTTGGGAAATAAATATTTTGCCCATTTAACGAGATCATTTTTGTTGGATAATTTCAAGATTTTTGACCCTACTTTACTGTCTTTTCAATTTTTAAATAAAAGATATACCTACATAAAAAGAAAAGAAGGAAGAAACGAAGAAAAGTGTCTAAAAGTCTAATTCTTTTATACGTGCATGAGAACGGGGTCCCCCAAGGCTCGGCACTGACCACTACCCCGTTTATCTTAACAATTAATGATATTCGCTCCACTATATTAGACCACCAGTTAAACAATTACTGTATTTCTTTACTTCGCAGCTTACTGCCACTTTCGTTTCGCCGAGAAAAGCTCCCTATAGTTAGAGCCCCCTCTTCCAGCTCTAGTTTTTTTACTAACTTCCAGAGACTGTTGGGAGACCTAATGTAGTAGGTCTTTCAGCGCCTAGGCACAGGAACCGGGACCTAGCTAATCCTTCACAATGGCAGAGAAAGTGCTCCGCCGTTTCTTCGTCTTCGAGGCAAGAGCGGTATTCGCCGTCGTCAGCCCCTCCAACCCTGGTTAAATGTTTTCGGAATTGACAGTGTCCTGTGAGCAGTGTGAGCAGGTCTATCGTTATCCTCAGTCTAGTATGGTGTGACGTTGTTGTGCCAGATACGTCCTCCAGGGCATTCCTGCAGTTTTAACTTGTTTTGATTTTTCGTATACACCGGCTCCAGTACCTTGGGAAGTTTTTGAGCCGTCCGTGTACCAGATCAAGTGAGCGAACACTGTGATCCCGTTTTTCCATTCCTTCCTATCCTTCCCGGGAAGAGGATGTGGGATGTGGAATTTTTTATTGAAGCAGAACTGAGGTGGTATCTCGTCACTAGGCATACCCAGGATGGGATCTGCCTGGATGGACTCTCTCAGTTCTTGTTGGGTAGATCCATGCCTCGCTATAACCGGTGGTTGTCCTGTCATGAGTCTGCTGATTGTTTGCTTCGCTGTACCTTGTAGGTACATATATGTGTAATGGTGAAAGATTGAGGAAAACCTCAGTGCTGCAGTTGGGGTTGTCCTCATTGCTCCTGTTATTCTCAGGCAGGCTATAGCCGTTGTGCTTTTTTCCAGGAGTTTTTGCGCCAGCAGTTGCGATACTCACTACCGTTGAAATATTGCCCAATAACCCCCTCCCCCCCACCAAGACAATACTATCAGTATCAAAAACCCTGAAAACCTTAAAACCGTTATTTGGAGACAATAACCTTGAGGAAACCATTCCTAAACTCATTTCTTTCTATCATACTACCTTGGAACAATTTGTTACCTTGCATCAATATACCTCTCTGTGCCGACTCAAAAATCATGAAACCTCTAGCACCATCCTCAAACAAGTTTTCTTAGTCTGTTTTCTGTTTTCTTAGTTCAAACTCACCCACTTTGAAGAATTTGGCAAAATTCTAGCTATACAGCAACACCATAAAAGCGAAAGTGGAGTTGGCTGCTCTGTCACCAGCTCCACGCCAGACATAATCGTATCAGGACATCAGGTCTCCTTTCACTGCAGCGAACATACAGCGGAGCGATTTCTTGAAAACTACGTTCAAGACTACAAAACTCAAATTTCGTCAAGGTAAATTATAAGAAGCTGGTGTGTTTTTCTTTAAAAAGATACAGGCACAGGAAAAGATAAAATTTACAAGGTAAATTTTACAGGTCAGGCTTTCTCCTCGTAGGTACCATGCACGCGTCCCTTCTTGGGCCAAACCCGAAACCTTGTCGTCGATATTGCCAAATAAGAAATTCCACGTCATCCTTCGAGTTCCACGTAGACGCTTTTCATGCGCGCGGTGCAACTCTCAGGTGATGCTTTCTTTCACGGTCAAAAAGGTCCGTGAATTTACACGCGATACTTTTAGGGAAAAGGTCGCTATTAATAATTTTAGCTCGAAAGAACAATTCCATCATTATTGATGTTAACTACACGTAAATAAACTTTAACGCCCTAAATGCGTTACAGAACTTACAGAGTGTGCTTTTCAAAAGATTAAATTAAATTAAACATCTCATGGATGGATGTTTTCAAGATTTAGCGTACCAGATTTATTATAAGAAGGAAGTAAGTATTATAAACATGTTTTTACGTAACATAGAGACACATTTATCTAAAATATCTGTACATGAAATTCGCTGCCACATGTTTCTATTATGACAAAGTATACCGTGTCAGCAAAACTTGGAACAATTATTTTCGAAGTCAAGTTTGGTCATTTATTCTTAAACCGGCCCTAGGAGCCGTTTCAACCATGTCTAAAAAATTATTACTTAAATGTAGGTGCTACCGAATTTATTCGAATTGCAGATAAAGATGATATTCCAATAAATATTATAAAAATCATCGTTAATTGATTAAACAAAATAGAATTGTCCAAGGCAACCATATGCAATTTCATAAATTATAACTTTTCATTAGGTACGTACTCACCAAAATCTATAGAGCATTCAACATGTACCAATAGGTATATTGTTCATTATTCTCACGGCATTTATTAGGTATAAGGTCGTTACTGGTAAATGGTACATAGAAGTAATATAGCTATAATCATGTAATAATTTCTCTTCATCTATTTTTTTTTTCAAACAGCTGGGCGGGTGAACGTAACAATTTGAATTTTCTCAGCCTTTGAATGTACAGCCGCCGCATTCCTTCTTGCTGAGAACTGTAAAAGTGCCACTTGAGTTAAATCTCTTATGGTCCATATACAGAGATTGCTCCATTAGCGTGAAGACTAAACAAGACCCTTTATAGTTCTAATCAGTCTCCTATAAATGAACAGATGCATCATTCTTCCATGCAACTCCCAGGGATGCCTGATAGAGAAAACGACAAAGTAGTTGAAAGAAGAATGCAATTTCAGAATTTTTTGAGAGGCGCCAACCGCGTTTTATTTTTAGTTATAGGTATACAGGATATTTCAGTTTGTATGTTCATGCATAACTCTGCCAAACGGTAGAACACATTTAAAAAAATTGGGTTTTGCTCTAAAACTTGGAAGAAAAATCAATTTTATTGGATATCTTCTAAACTATTGCTGATATTTTTCTCACTTCTGGTGTAGGTTAATATTAATAGAGGGGTAAAATTTTAAAGTACAAAAAACTTCTCAGAAGAAATCAAAGGCGTAGTAATGGGGGTCTTTTTTATTTTAAGCCCTTAGACTTCTATGGGTTCTAAATTTTTTTTTTGAATTAATAAAGGTCTCTAGGAGGCTTAATTTTTACTAGGAGGCTTAATTTTCACAATAAAATGCGCAAAATAATTTCCATTTTGTAGATATCACCTTGTCAATGCTAATAGACACAAAATAATGATAAGGACACTTCTTGTTCTTATTTTCAGTTTCGCGATGAAATCGAGTTTATAAAAAACTAAGATATCTCAAAAACTAAGACTCCTTAAAAACCTTTCTTAGGAGTACCTTTTTTCAAATAATGGAAAAAGAATCAAAATAAAAAAATTGATTTTCTCCAGTAGTGTTGAAGGTTGGAGGGTGAAAATAAAAATAACTTCCATAACTATGCCACTAGTATCGTTTGAAAAATTTAACCGTTCTTCTTCTATACAAACGCGATTGGCAACGAAGAGAGTTACGTCCAGAAACGCGAATTCGGCAATAAAGCCCCATACAATTGACAAACCTGAATATTTTCGAATTTTACCGACACCTCCAGCATAACCAGGAGTGCTGAAGTCACCTAAAACCAAAGTTTCTGTCATACAACCATAAAGTAACTTCAATTTCTCAAAAAACACGGAAAAATTACAGTTATGGAGGGAAATATACATAAAAGAGGCATCGTTGCTCCCGCATGAACTTGCATCCAACTACAATTTTGACGTTAATTAATCGCTTTAGAGCTGCACTTCGGTTAGTTGACGTATTTCTTACACATTCACGTTCCCGAAAGAGCTCTTCAGTTTTACTCACATTTCTCTCCCAAGAAATCTACAACCCCAATTTCAGTTCTTACCCTATAGGGTAAGAATTGTTTGATCGAACATTTGTGGGTTTATTCCGGTCTTCTCCTTGTCAATGATGAAAGAGTTTGGGAATAGTATATTGTGAAACAAGTGCGGAAAAGAGAAAATTTCTCACAGTCGAGTGTCACAATTCACACGAGTGTGAAATTTCTTTTCCGCACGTGCTACACACAGTACTTTTCCTACGACCACAATTCAACAGATTAATTATTTAACAAATTTAACACATAAATTATTTTTTCTGACAATGCTCTGCTTTTATGACCTTTTCTCCAATTTATGAAATGTTTATAAGCAAATTCGATTTTTTCTCTCGAAACTACAGGTAGCAAATTCAAAGAACACAAACCTGCTTGTTTTCTGAATTCAGGTGGTGTATTTTCTGCTTCAGATTCAGAGGAATTCCACAATCCATTATGATAGGTAACTAAAGTTTATTTTTTCAGACTACCTAGGTAGGTCTTATTCTCAATTCTACCAATTACTTTTTAATATTACTATTATATACTGTTGAATCATTGAATTCTACCGACAATATTATTATTATTTATTATTAGACTCCGTATTTAAACTAAAAATAAGTGACGTGGAGCGTGGAGACGTGGTAGATATGCAACTTCCACACAACGCAGGCGCCTGTGCGTCGTCGATTGAAGTTAGAGGTGTGCGAGTTTTCACGTTCATGAATTTGATTTGAACGCTACCAATGCTGTTATTAGCGATCAACTCGTAAATTTTAATAATTACTGCCACAAGAGAATAATAAGTATATTATATTTTATAGTCTTGTCTCGGGTTCTATGTTATCCCATTTGTTTTTATTTTATTACCTTGAAGCTTTAAATGAATAGTCATTCCATTAACAATAAGTAACAGTTGAGTTCTCAGTTACCGCCCATCACTATTGTTTACATTAAAACTGTACGGAAACGATTTTTGGCTATGCGTTATGTCACTTTGTCGCACAGTTTTGGATACGTGAGAAATCTGCTAGTTTGCTCACAAAAAACGATGCGCAAATTAGTGTTTTGTATACTGGTCGTAGGAAAAGATTTTATTTCAATGTTTACTGTCTTCAAATAACTACTTACATAAAAATCGATGTACTTATCCTTTGGAGTCTTTGAAAATTTATCGAGACCGTTCTGTCTTTTTCGACGTGGTGAATGTCACAGTTACGATCAGCATGACAATAATTGTTGTCAGCACGAGGTAGAATGAAGAGATAGTGGTTTCGGTTACATAGTGCTGAGCTTCGGTGATGCAATTCATTGTTCTTATTTGGAAATTGAATGATAGAATAGTGATTAGATGAGGGTTTAATAATGCAGTCGCATTGATCGTTTGTTCCCGTCTCGGCACATTCCCCTAAATTACATACATATAAACTCGGCAAAGGCTTCTTCGTTAATGGAGCGGAGTAGGAACTTTTCGAACATCACTACTTGATCAATATATTGAATAATATTTTTCCACTGTATATAGGAATTTTTATAGGTGTTGCCCAAAAATTTCAGATACAAATTTTAGATCTTTTGTTGCTGCGTTTGAAAGGGTCTTCGATGGAGATCTTAACCCTGAATTTGGTAATTGTCCAAATTTCTCCTTAAAAGTTTTTTTTCGACCACTCGTATTTCGCGTTCAAATCATACCCGCAGAAATCGTTCCAGGTCGTTGGATTTGGGGCTACTTTTACCATAGCAGTTTTTCACCCGAAATTTGATCGTTTTAGGGGAAATTTTTTTCTCGATTAATCGGTAATGCTAAATGTGGATTATTATCTGATTTTGCTAACTTTTATGGGATGTTCCTAGAAACCTTTTTTATTATTTTTTTTTTCTAATTTGGACTGCAAAGTATTTTGAGATACCTACGTCCTACGTCATATACTGCTAAATGAGGATGCACACCTGGCAGTCTGCGTTTCGTATAACTATGAGACTTGGGTCTTCATTCGGGGGGAGAAACAGCGGCTCTGCGCTGCTGCGAGAAGTCCTACAACTTGCGTTTGCGTTCTATGATAATATTTTGTATAATATTTTTATTTGTTAAGTACCCTGTGCTTGAAGAATTTCAAAAAAGTTTCCAGTCTGATACCCTACCCAAATTAAGCAAAAGCTAACCAAATGTAATGATTACCCACAGCAGTAAACAGACCCCATGCAGAATTAACCTGTTCAGGCGCCGAATGTCACTTCCCAAATCCGGTGACGTTTTATTTGGGGATATACAGGGTGTGCTATTATTACTCGTACTAACCCTCGGACGCCAACTTTATTTTCCATTTACAGGTGTAAAGGGGTAAAAAAATGAACAGCAATGAAGTCCAAGGTTGAACTAAGGGTTGAACTTTATTACCCTACAAGTTTATTATTGCCTATTATTGACTGCAGGCTTTTACCTGTCATAAATCATTCTGTGTGTAGAAAGTAGCTAATTTTTATATCTTCATTTGCGGTACCTACTAGCAATTAAGAGTTTGAATTGGTCTCGGGATTTTAGGATCTTTTTATTTTTGGAGTGGATAGAGACCCGGCAGAGGTACGTTTTAAAATTATATTCATAATGTACAGGGTGTCCCAAAAGCATAAAACATATCAAAGCTATGTTTTTTTTTAAATGGAATTGTCCTATGTTATTTCATTTTTAGATTGTCTGAAAAGAGAAAATAAGATTGGCTTTTACAGTTGGTGTTTAAATTCAGAAGTTTTTGAGTTACAATAAACAAGTGAAAATCGTCATTTTTCAAGTTCATGGCCCTGTACAACGAAAACGGCTGAAGATAGAGAAAAACGGCTTACATGTCCCTATTTTAACTTTTCATGTACTATCCTATGATGTAGATGAAATGTTTATACAGGGTGATAAAAAATTTGAAAAATTCTGAGATTTCTCCACGCGTCACCAAATAAAAAAAATCAAAGAAAGCACAAATGTTTCTATACCATAGGATAGTACATGAAAAGTTAAAATAGGGACATGTAAGCCGTTTTTCTCTATCTTCAGCCGTTTTCGTTGTACAGGGCCTTGAACTTGAAAAATGACGATTTTCACTTGTTTATAACTCAAAAACTTCTGAATTTAAACACCAACTGTAAAAGCCAATCTTATTTTCTTTTTTCAGACAATCTAAAAATGCAATAACATAGGAGCATTCCATTTAAAAAACATAACTTTGATATGTTTTATGCTTTTGGGACACCCTGTACATTACGAATATAATTTTAAAACGTACCTCTGCCGGGTCTCTATCCACTCCAAAAATAAAAAGATCCTAAAATCCAGAGACACGGCCATAATCTTCCGTTTCGTATACCGTGGCCCACTCTGTATACCATATAGGTACATGATTTCTAAAGGGCCCCACTCACCTCGTTCTTCTCCGCCGTTTTTAATCGAAAAACGTTGGAAGGAAGAACGTTGACTGATATGTCCACACACAACAGTTTTTTTCGCGCCAGTTTATCACGATGGACCGTACGTGCTTGTTAGCAGTGGCAGCGGTTTTGGCAGTGGAAAAAACCGCGAAAAAAGAAAATCTCGAAGAAAATGGACTAAAGACTGGCTGCTTAAACGCAGTACACCGTCACATACAAATTTCCATCAGCATCCACTTCCTTGTCAGCATCCACATCAGTAATGCTTCATACGCCTTGTTTTTCTTGATTCGGTCATGGTATTCCGCCGATTTCACTTTCCACACGCAAGGAAATGATCTATAATATAGATGCTTTATATTATAAAGCTCGATAAACTCTAATAAGAAGCCTCTGTTCCACTGCCTAATATCCGACATTTTTATTATAACCAGTTGAATATTTTTAATAATAATAAACAACAAAAAAATGCTGTCACTGCCACTGATAAATGCCCGACCAGTCAAACTGTTGGGAACAACACCTCTGTTTACTCGAACGGTTGGCACGATAATCGACAAAAATCAAGCCTCGTCTGAAATTTTGGAACGAGGTGACGTTCTTGCCCATACACCACGTTTTTGTGAAATTTTTACCCTGACGTTTCCGTCGGTTAAAAACGGCGGAGAAGAACGAGGTGAGTGGGGCCCTTAAGGGTAAAAACATAGTAGAACGACGAGGTAGAGGCACAGCGACGAGGTAAGCGACGATATAAGCGACGAGACAGGAGACATGCACATAGTGAGGAGACAGAAGTTGCAATTTACTGCTTTGACTTTCCAAACTCAATTAAGTATAAACAATGTTCTCCGCCAGTGAAGATGAAATTTTATTCGATAATGCCGCGCTTCGCGGACTGATTATTATTACAATGGGAAGTTTGGACAAAACTTATTCTGTACATCCTATTAATAAAGTACGCAAACGGTTTGGACAGTAACATACATTATTTTCTGAGCTCAAGCAGCACCCAGACCGATTTTTTGAATATTTGCGAATGGAAATATCCAAAACTTAAAAAGAATGCAGCTAGAACCGTCCAGTATCAACGCGATAATAAATCCAATTTTTATCTCGACGCGCATCGCTTCGCTTGTCTCGTCGCTTAGTACTGCGTCAACCTCTTCACTATGTTTGGCTTCATTACCATACACGATGAAATAAAAGCCGCGTTGCTTACCTCGTCGCTGTGCCTCTAGCCTCGTCGTTCTACTATGTTTTTACCCTTAGACTTTCAATTTGACATCATTAATCGTCATTTTTTGGGTGGACACTAGTGTTTGGGTCATCCTACTGTACGGGTTGTAACTTTCAGCGACAGCCAAACATGATTTGTGATAAATCTATACAATAATTAGTATTCAAATAAATTCAAAAATAGATCCTATTTATACCTACACTCGCTCAGACTAGAAAACATGATTTGGTTTGTAAATTCATCTGTCAATTAAAATCGATGTCTAAAATAGATCAGCCAGTGGCAGTGGCAGTGTTATTGGAATATTAAATGTCCCCGTCAGTTGGCGGGATCTATAACATTCATCCACGTTAAAACAAACTAACAAATATCGCATTTCATAAATACAGCGATATTGAAATGCACAAAGCTTACAAACTGCCTACCCTACATTTGCCGAGAACTAACTTGGGAATAACAAACATTGTGGGCTACGCTCAGCATGAACCACGGCCCTGGATATCCTATTACAGCCGCTATAGTGACTTCTGTCTGTCTGCCGCAGGGATTAAAATATGGTATTGAGTTCTACATCTACTCTACGTCATATCCCATCCATATACAGGGTGTCACATACATTGCATTGCATTGCATTACCAGATACGAAAATTTTTTTTTTCTAAGAGTGACTCTCCTGTGCTGTAACATGTAGCATAGAGAACATTCAATAATAATAATTGTAAAGCCTATACACACATAGACTGTGTATCCAGTGTAATTCCCCTATCCTATGATGTATGGGATGCATAATTGTATTATCTCGCCACGCATAATCAAATTGTCTGGGGACTTTACATCTCTTATATTTCGAAATTCGAGCATGTGATTATATCATGTTGGGTAACTTCTGCCTTCAATAATGTTTGAATCGTCTATGAATTGAGTTATCTCTTATTATAAAATTACACTCTGGTTCGTTCTCGACCTATACGCACAATCCCTGGATCGGCATCCTTGTGTGTAAACGTGGCAACACCGCTTTGTGATTGAAAATTTACCTTTTTCGTTTCAAGAAATCTAAGAAGACTAATGTGAGAGTATTTTGATGAAAATATGTCCTCTAAGTATACAAATTAGAAGCCATTTTAAAATTAGTATATGAAAAAAAAAAGAATCTCAATTCGAAAAATGTTTTCGTACCGCCTTCACGTTCTTTAATAAGGTACAGGGGCCAATTGAATGAAACACCCTGTCCCTGTACAAAATTGTATTTATTTTTATGCACGACGTTACTCAATAAGACAATCAATTGGACTTAGTTACCGATTTGTAGGCCGCCGCATTCTCATACAAGTTTTAAAGGGTTTTATCGCCAGAAGCGGCATCCCACTTACATTTTATTCAGATAATGGTACTCAATTTTGGGAAAAGTGGTTCAATTTATTTAATTCAAAAACTTCTTAATTTCCTGACGTCGGAGCGTAATTATTAGGTATCATGTACAATAAATAGAGGTATCATGTGAACGAAAAGAATAGTAGCCACCAGTTTTCAAAAAATTATTGAACTCTCGTCCATTCACTCCTTATGATCCTAACGAGTCCTTTCCTCTCCTCTTACCCCATCTCGCTCGCTCTTAAACGGACAATAAGTCACTGTAAGCAATAACCGAGTCAGACTAAAGAAATTTATATTACTTCAGTGTTCATATTTTGCATTTTTTCATGTATAAAAAGGAGTTTTAAGTCGAATTTAAGATCATTTAGAATGGGAACAACTGTTATTATATACAGAGATGTAAATTTTAACTTCAAAGGTTTTTAAAAAGCACTCGACCTGGGCACCAGTTTCTGTTTCTATTCTTAAGATTGGTATAAACGTTCCAGTACAGCTTGACAAGAAGAAGTTACGGTTTTACTTCCGTTATAAAGAAATCAAAATGATAGTTGTTCTGTTATTTTTGACATCATATCTTTCTTTGAACTTTGATGACAGAAATTGATTTGTTATCTTGAACAATAAAATTTGAAGCAAATACAGTTAGAGCAACCTTTATATTAAAGCAAAGCAATTAAAATCGCCTCTGTAATCATTATTAGAGTTATATTTTATGAAAGTATCAGCACATTTCCTGACCACACTTCCTACAATATCGCTTAGATTTCGAAATGTACCCTCTACATATGAGATTGCACATGTGCTTCTACATTGACGTTTAGATGTATAATCCAATCAGCGTCGATATTAGCCAGTATAATCTCATGAATACACAGATGTAATTTACTAAGTGCCATACCCCATATCGATAAACGGGAATAAAAACCCCGGCAGTATGTAGTCGATGAATGCGCGGTCTCGTGTTTGTGTGGGATTAATAGGCACAAGTTAATCAATTTCACCGAATTAATAACTAGCTTAGATATCTGGCTGACACTTCCAGGTTTAACTAATTGAAGTTTCGGGCTTAGCTCTCGTCATTATTGACTGAATTAAAGAAATTGTCTTCTTTAAGTTTTTTAAATAAAACAATTAAAACCCCCAAAAATGGACAGTTGTTCAGGAGATCATAGAAAAATCTAATAAACATAATTATGGTCATTATTAGGGTAAAAGTTTTATTTTGCAAAAATGAACCTCTTCCCTGGTAGGTTTCAGAATTGAACACCAAGATCACCAGACCTCCCACCCTAGATTATTGCTTTTGGGGATGGCTAAAATCTTTGATTTACAAAATCAAGTGACCACAAATCAGGCACTACTCGATCAAATGACCAGTTGCACAACACTCATAACAGAGATCATCACCATTGATGTGCTGTTCAATAAACTACTGAATCAATCCACAAACCATAAACGAACTGACGACATTAATCATAAGGTAGGTAGGTACGAGACAACGGTATATATTCAAGACTTGAATTGAACATTAATTAAATGAAATGAAACATTAAAAAAACAAAAGTACTTGCAGATCTCGTAATAGCTCCTTCATATGGTGTTCAGTGCTCCATTAGACAGAGACCGACATACAAGCGTACACACTTCGGCAGCCATATTGGATGCGCATTAACAATCCAAGAGAGACGCGCAAGTTACCTTTCTCACTAATACTTCGAAGGTTGACGATCGTAAACATCAGTTGCGGCTCGTTTTATTATTTTTTTTAGGGCAAGGAATAACTTCTAAATTAACGGGCCACACCGACGTACAGATGTACAGATACAGATGTAAATTTTATTTGATTGATATGAAAAAAATTGATTAAGTAAAGTTTTTACAACATTGAACTGTCTTTCATGATGGCCAATTTCCCGCTTGTTTAACTTCTAGGACGCAATCGACAATGTATAAAGAGCATAGGGATAGTCCAGCGAGTTTGCTCTCTCTCTCTACCTTTCTCTCTTCCAACAATAATGCCCACTTACACTGAGAAAACAGTTTATTAGGTATAAAGCAGGAGATTGTTTAAAATTTTACAGCATCAATGTTAATAAATTTTGTAAATCAAAGCTCAGTTCGTTTGTTTGAAGGACAGGTTTTTAAATCATAACGGCAAATCCCGATTCGGAACGTTGAAGTTCAACGGGGGATTCGTTAGGCAACATTAGTTAACTGTTAACAACGATTTCTTAATGGTAACATTTTTAATTTTTGTGAATTTAATAATAGTTTTATACTTTAATTATGAAAGAGGTTGTTTTATATATAAAAAATATCGTCAGTTAAAACTGATATAAACGTGGTCTTTTAAAATATGAAAATCAAATCGGTAACTGTTAACCAAGTTCTATTACATTACAATCATTCGTTAACAACAATAATGTCGAGTTGTTCCAGAAGCAGTTTGTTTATATTTAGTTTGCTACCTAATACTATATACGATTCAAGGGATTAAAACAGTTCCATCTCTTCATCAGTCTTCAACCATATCCGGACGTGTTGAGAAGTGATGACGCTTTTCGTTTTGTTTGTGCAGGAAAATGAGTGATGTTTAGTGACTTGGAAGTTTTTTT
This sequence comes from Malachius bipustulatus, assembly GCA_910589415.1. Classification (NCBI taxonomy): domain Eukaryota; kingdom Metazoa; phylum Arthropoda; class Insecta; order Coleoptera; family Melyridae; genus Malachius; species Malachius bipustulatus. The sequence goes on from OU342632.1 coordinate 18,284,845, forward strand.
TAAGAACGCCAAACTGCTACATTTATATCCTGTATTTGCAGGTAAGGGTGTCTTTCGTTTATGCATATAGGTACTTATGTTTTGTATTTACGATAACGGTAAAGTAATTTTTATTCTGTTCTTTGCGAAAATGTGCTATGATCCTTTGCTGCTTACATTTATAACATATTATGATTACTAAAGATTATAATGTTTCAGAATACCGACACTATACCTACCTACAAAATTTATTGGCATCGCTCATCCCTTACAAGCGAAAATTTACACAAAAAAATTCAAGGGAAAGGAATGGAAACCTACCCTAAGAGAAATAAGAAATGGATTGTTAGTGGTGGAGGCTTTTTAAGCGACTTATAAGGAAGTGTTTTTTTTTTCTATCTGTAAGTCTGATATTTTTATATATTATAGTACAGAAACAAAGAAGACTGTTTATTTATTTATTTATTTATATGTTATCCAAATGATAATATTTATTTCGATTTTTATATTCGAGTTATGTATGATGTTAATGTTACCTATGATGGTTAATACCAAATATCAATAAAAATATCTTGACGAAAAATGTCTTTGTATCTTTTCCTATTTTATTTTCAGTGATTTTCATTATATTGAAAGGAAGAAATCAACTCTTTAAAATTTAACAAATATTCTTTAATTGTCCAGTGATATGGCAACATATATATTTTCTATTTAACAAGATTTAACATCCACCTTAGTTAATATTAAGTAATCAGTTAACTATTAACTGATGACAGTATAAGGTCTAAAATTCCAATCATCCAGAACAACATATTCGCTAATATTAAAGGTATTAAGATTTTTGTTAACGATTGGCCATCTATAAATCAAAACAGCGTAGTTTTTTAGTAAGAAACTTTTTAAATATGAACAAATATATTGTCTTAATATGAAGTTAACGACATGTTACATTTATGCAGGCTACCCCCAACGAATTACTGCTTGTATTGAAATATACGTTCCTTCCGCCGTATCCGAAAGAATACTTTATTTGAACTAAACGAGCCTGCGTTAATGTCAATAAACTGTTTTCTCAGTGTATCTATTGATAATAATTGAAATTGCTTTACGAGGCATCTTAGAATTCTCAGAGGAAACTTTTTGGATTTTTTTGTTTACTTGAAAGTTTACTTGCAAAAATTTGTGTCGGAACTTTGTTTTTTTGCAATTTTTTAACGAATTTTTTTTTCTGTTTTTGGCCCAAAACTTAAGAAGGAAGCGTTTTCTCGACAAGTTTGTTCTATACAAAATAAGAGTAGACAAAATTTTCCACATTTCTCATAAAAAAACGTTTTTCTGGAGGACTGATCGTTTCGCCGGTATAGAGGCCAAAAAATTATATTCCCATTGCGTGAGGTTTTGGAAACTTTTGCTATAGTTTTTGATTTTTTCACGCTGCGGGTTTTTTGGGTCGCTGAACATTAATTGGAAGTTTGCTTGTAAAAATTTGGGCCGAAACTTTGTTTTTTTGCAATTTTTGAACGAATTTTTGCACTTTTTTCGGTTTTTGGCCCAAAACTTAGGAAGGAAGAGTTTTTTCGACAAGTCCATTCTATACAAAATTAAAGTAGACAAAATTTCACACATTTCTCATAAAAAACGTTTTTGTGGAGGACTGATCGTTCCGCCGGTAGAGAGCGCCAAAAAAACATTGGATGCGCATTAACAATACAAGAGAGAGGGATATACATCTCGCGCAAGTTACCCGTCTCGCTAATACTTCGAAGGTTGACGATCGTAAACATCACTTGCGGCTCGTTTTATTAATTTCTTTGGGGCAAGGAATAACTTCGAAATTACGGGCCGCACCGCCGTAGGCACAGATGTCAATGATGACCAAAACAAATTATTAGATTAATATGAAAAAAAAGTAAAGTTTTTACAACATTAAACATTTTTTCATGATGGCCAATTTCCCGGTTGTTGAACTCCTAGGACCCCCGGATAGCTTTTCTAGATCGGTCGGGCTTTTAATATTATCTAGGCAATAGGTGTGTGGGGTGGGCCTCGCCCAACAAGAAATCGATATCCAGCGGCAGATGTGCATGAATAAGAAAATACTAAAAAGTTGCGCTGTGATTATGGTTTTGATAATTATTATAGTTAACCGCGGGGAACGCACATTATATGTAATTATTGTATTTTTCAATTAGTTACCATTTTATCCATCTCGAGAGACTATTAAAAGCTATCAAGGTGAATTCAAATTCAGTTTTGTGCTTATCTCCAGGTTATCTCCACTTCAATAGTAATGTAGACTTAATTTTCAAATTTGCGCTCATTTTCATTATTAACGTATATAAGTAAATTTGATTATGAAACAATGAGTAAGGCAGAAGTGCACCAATTCGGAAACAGCAGCGAGAGGCCTTAATCCCCGAATAAAGCGCGTAACGACCCGGAAGAAATCGCCACATGTCGGCTCTTCTGTCCTATGTGTAGTCGTTAGCTATTCGAAGAATAAATCCCGTGTGATTGATTTTTATATGTTGCAAAGGGGGTGTGAAGAGATTTGTGTTAATACTGTCGATAGTGTTTTATTAGCGCACTTGTAGCGACTATGATTTTATCGACTTCCATATGTTACATCCTGTGACATTTATTTTTGCACTGCTCGTCGGTCTCGGATGATTCTTTTAATACTCGTTCAATCGGAAGAATGTATTCATAGCTCTTTCATGCTCTTGATTAGAGTTTCTATTGTCGGTTTTGTTTGCTTACGTGAATGGGGGTAGCTGGTTTTATTCACTTTTTTCAAAAATAATGTTATTCTACTTCTGGTCATTTGGCAATTTGTATAAACAGGACCAGATTTTTTTTCAAATTTCATAAAAAATCGTAACCATGATAACATTTTTTATTATACATTTTCCTAGACAATTCACACACAACGCAAAAATTGAAAGCTGCTGCGTCCCAAGTGCAAAATTACTTTGCGGTTTTCGTATCCCCCCGTTTTCAAAAAAAAATTTTCTTGTCAGTTTTGATGAGAAATGAAGCTTGATTTTTTTGAAATCAAGACATTTTTGAAATTTTTGGTTCAACACCTGTATGCACGCGATGATCTGAAAAAATCAACTTTTTGCTCTTAAGTGCATAACTTTCTTCCTCGTCAACCGATTTTGGAAATTTAAGCCCCGAATTAAAGCGAAAGCTTCAGGCAAGAAAATGCAGGGACGAAAATTGACCCAGGTGAAACATTTAAAACGAAAGATTGCATATAAACATTTTTGTTTTGGCAGGCTTGGGCTACAAAAAATAATGTTCCCCCGTCTTATTTATAAGAAAATTCAGAATTGCCAGCTGGAGTGGAGCAGTGGCGGCAAAATTTGTGGATTGCAAAATTAGTGCAGTATAGATTCTAAACTTCACACTTATAATGTCTCAAAGGGAGGGGGGGGGGAGTTGTTTTGAAAGATGCGCTGAGGCGAAGGTTTTTTAAATGTTAAAGATCACGCAATTTCCCAGCAGTTGAAAAATTACTCGCACATGTAAAAACTAATAAATTAAGAATTGCCGCAGCCAAAAGGTTTGCGTCATGGGGACTATGGATGGCTAGAACTATACAGGGTGATTCAAAATTCAGTGCAAATATTTTAAGGACGTATTTACCAGCCAAAAATAAGAAGTTTTTTTCATATAATCGTATGTTCTAACTTGCTTCGTTTTTTAGATACAGGGGGTAAAATTTTGAAAAAAAAAACAACGATTTTTTATTAATTTCTCAAAAACCCCTCAGCCGATTTAAATAAAATTTTATAGGCTTATTTGTTGTCATAAGGGCCTCCCTTTGATGGGAATAACATGAATTTATTAATTCCAGTGGCGTCTCAGGGGGCTACCTGAATTAAATTAAATGAATCTCAATAATCGATGTGAATTTATTATTTGTTTTAATAGGGCCTGGCACAGATTTTCATTTTTTTCTTGGAAACAAAGCTAGATACGAGTAAAGCTCGGGAGGCAAGAAAGTTACATTATTGACCGTTTAATCTAAAAAAAATATAAATTGTCAAAAGAACAGTAGCGTACCATAATTTTACCTATAAGTTTCAAGTAGGTAGCCCCCTGAGACGCCACTGGAATTAATAAATTTATGTTATTCCCATCAAAGGAAGTTCCTTATAACGACAAATAAGCCTACCAAAGTTTTTTTAAATCGGCTGAAAGGTTTTTGAGTAATTAATAAAAAATCGATTTTTTTTTCAAAATTTTACACCCTGTATCTAGAAAACGAAGCAAGTTAGGACATACGATTATATGAAAAAATGTTCTTATTTTTGGCTGGTAAATACGCCCTTAAAATATTTGTACTGAATTTTGAATCACCCTGTATTTAGGCTACAAAAAGTGTCAAAAATGAAGAATGTCATTTTATAACCTAAGTTCTGCGATATATACAGGGTGGGCCACGATATACGAAACGGAAGATTATGGCCGTGTCTCTGGATTTTAGGATCTTTTTATTTTTGGAGTGGATAGAGACCCGGCAGAGGTACGTTTTAAAATTATATTCATAATGTACAGGTGTCCCAAAAGCATAAAACATATCAAAGTTATGTTTTTTTAAATGGAATGCTCCTATGTTATTGCATTTTTAGATTGTCTGAAAAAAGAAAATAAGATTGGCTTTTACAGTTGGTGTTTAAATTCAGAAGTTTTTGAGTTATAAACAAGTGAAAATCGTCATTTTTCAAGTTTAAGGCCCTGTACAACGAAAACGGCTGAAGATAGAGAAAAACGGCTTACATATATTACGGTATAGAAACATTTGTGCTTTCTTAGATTTTTTTATTTGGCGACGCGTGGAGAAATCTCAGAATTTTTCAAATTTTTTATCACCCTGTATAAACATTTCATCTACATCGTAGGATAGTACATGAAAAGTTAAAATAGGGGCATGTAAGCCGTTTTTCTCTATCTTCAGCCGTTTTCGTTGTACAGGGCCATGAACTTGAAAAATGACGATTTTCACTTGTTTATAACTCAAAAACTTCTGAATTTAAGCACCAGCTGTAAAAGCCAATCTTATTTTCTCTTTTCAGACAATTTAAAAATGCAATAACATAGGAGCATTCCATTTAAAAAAAACATAACTTTGATATGTTTTATGCTTTTGGGTCAGCCTGTACATTATGAATATAATTTTAAAACGTACCTCTGCCGGGTCTCTATCCACTCCAAAAATAAAAAAGATCCTAAAATCCAGAGACACGGCCATAATCTTCCGTTTCGTATACCGTGGCCCACCCTGTATATTTTCGTTACTTTCCAACAAAAATAAGTATAGATAAATGGGAGGAAAATGGAAAGTCTTGGAAATATAATTTACGCCTTCAAAATGTAGGTAGGGACATGTTTAAAATAAAGGAATTTTGGAAGGAAAATAGAAGAAATTTAGAGAAAAATAGAAGCAACTTTGGATTTATATTTACGCCCCTAAAATGCTTGCGCTTAATACTTAGGGAAACCATGGAAAACGAAGAAAGCGGTATAACGGTTGGTGAAACGCGAGTGAACAATCTGAGTATACTGAAACGCGGTGATCTTGGCGGAGAGTATCGAAAATCTACAGAGGCTAGTGAACAGACTGTCTGCGCCTAGTGAGAAATATGGGCTAGAAGAATTCTCAGAATTTCATGGACAGATAGAGTAACGAATATAGAGGTTCTAAGACGCATGGGAAGAAAAAGAGAGATTGTTAATACAATCAAGAAACGTAAGCTTGAATACCTGGACCATATTATGAGAGAGAAGAAATATGAACTTCTGCAATTGATAATCCAGGGTAAAATCCAGGGAAAACGTAACATAGGCAGGAGGGAAATCTCATGGTTGCGAAATCTGAGGGAGTGGTTCGGATGCAGGTCTAACCAACTTTTTAAAGTAGCTGCGCCTAAAGTAAAAATAGCAATGATGATTGCCAACCTTCGTCTCGGAGATGGCACTTGAAGAAGAAGAATGCTTGCGCCCCTGGTTCATAGCCCTATTAGCCCAATGGTTGTGAGAGGAAAATTGAATGAAAATCATTTTGTCTCCAAACAAACTTTCATTTTTGTTCACACTTGCTGACATGAGATGAAAACTGTTGATAAAACCAGCCAAATTACGTTTTCTGGGAGAATCAGCACTCTTTCTTACCTGAAAATAGTTCGTAGCCATCGTTACGAAAATTCTTAGAAAATTCTAACACTATTATACTTGACTGAAACGAGAGAGCGTGTTTGTTGTGTTGATTATCTTGAAAACGTGAAGATTCTGACTGAATTTTTTATATCACGTTAACAAGAAAGTTCGTCTTTTTTTTCTTTACAATTTTTGCAATCTTTACAATTATTGCAGTTCTGTTCGAAGACAATTTGATTTTCATTCAATTTTCCTCCGAAAACCTGAGCTCAAGAGAACTTTTAATTTGAATAATTCCTTATGCAATCTTTTGTTTTTACTGTTTGTCCTGAGTCACTTTTCCTTTCTGGATTTTCTTACCTGAAGTTGTAGCTTCAATATGAGGCTAAGATTTTCAAAATCGGTTGGCAAGAAAAAAAGTTATGTAGGTACTTCAAGAAAAATTTTCGAAAATTCAAGAAAAATCTATTTTCGACCCTGGATTTTTTAGTCTGAAGTTTTTAGCTTCAATACGAAGCTAAAATTACCAAAATTGGTTGGCGATGAAAAAATTTATGCACTTCAAGAGCAAAAAATTGTTTTTTTGAGATCAACCACAGCTGTAAAACCGAAAATTTGAAAACAGTCTCGAGGTTCTCTTACTCAAAAAAAGAGAAAATTATTCGACGCTCTCACAAGTAACTTTGCACTAGCCTACCTCCCTCCAGACTCGTAATCGGACAATGTATAAAGGGCATAGGGGTAGTCCAGCGAGTTTGCTCTCTCTCCCTTTCTCTCTTCCAGCAATAATGTCCACTTATCTATTGATAATAATTGAAATTGCTTTCCGAGGCATCTTAGAATTCTCAGAGGAATGTTTTGCTATATAGTTTTGATTTTCTCACCCTGCAGGTTTTTTGTGTCGCTGAACACAAATTTGAAGTTTAGCCAAAAATTTGGCCCGAAAATTTGTTTTTTGCAATTTTTGCAACAGTTTTTGCACTTTTTTCAGTTTTTGGTCAACTCTCAGAAGGGAAGCGTTTTTTCGACAAGTCCATTCTACACAAAATTAAAGTAGACAAAATTTCCCACATTTCACATGGAAAATGTTTTTCTGGAGGACTAATCGTTCCGTCGGTGAAGAGTGCCAAATTAAACGTATTCCCATTTCGTGAAGTTTAGGGAAGTTTTGCTATAATTTTTAATTTTTCGTTAGCTGGTGGAAGTTTGCTTGCGAAAATTTGAGCCGAAACTTTGTTTTTTGCACTTTTCGCCCAAATTCTTGAACTTTTTTTTTATTTTTTTGCCTAAAATTCAGAAAAAAACCGTTTTTTTGACAAGTTAATTCTAAAGAAAATTAAAGTAGACAAAATTTCCAACATTTCTCATACAAGACGGTTTTTTTTGGATGACTAACCGTTCCGCCGGTAGAGAGCGCCAAAAGAATATTCCCATTGCGTGATCTTTTGGAAACTTTTTGATATAGTTTTGAACCCTGCAGGTTATTTGGGTTGCGAATTGCAAGTTTGCTTGCGAAAATTTGGGCCGATTTTTTTTTTACATTTTTTGCCCAAATTTTTGCATTTTTTTTTTAGTTTTTGGCATAAAACTCAGAAATGTAGCGTTTTTTGGACAAGTTCATTCGATACAAAATTAAAGTAGACAAAATTTCCCACATTTCTCATGGTAAATGTTTTTCTGGAGGACTGATATTTCCGCCGGTAGAGAACGCCAAAAAATACACAATTCCCATTTCGTGAAGTTTGGAAAAGTTTTGAATTTCTCGCCGTCTATGTTATGTTTTTTGGATCGCTGAACATGAATTTGATGTTTACCTACAAGCAAAAATTTGGCTCGAAACTTTGTTTTTTTTCACTTTTTGCGTAAATTTTTGCACACTTTTTTCAGTTTTTGGCCTAAAACTCAGAGAGGAAGCGTTGTTTCGCCAAGTCCATTCTATGCTAAATTAAAGTAAACAAAATTTCCCACATTTCTCATAAAAAAAAAAACGTTTTTCTGGAGGACTGATCGTTCCGCCGGTGGAGAGCGCCAAAAAAAACATTCCCATTTCATGAAGTTTGGGAAAGTTTTGGTATAGTTTTCAATTTCTCACCCTCTATGTTTTTTGGGACGCTGAACATGAATTTGATATTTACGGGCAAAAATTTGGCCGGAACTTTGTTTTTTTTTGCACTTTTTGCACAAATTTTTTCACTTTTTTTCAGGTTTTGGTCTAAAACTCAGAAAGCAAGCGGTTTTTCGGCAAGTCTATTCAATACAAAATTAAAGTTAATAAAATTGTACATTTCTCATAAAAAACGTTTTTCTGGAGAACTGATCGTTCCGTCGGTAGAGAGAGCAAAAAAAAAATCCCAGTCCCTATTCCCGGATATCTTACAATCCTTACATGAATAGTGACTACAAGGAACAATAATTGAAGAAATGGAGACAAACGAATGAAATGCTGAGGTGTTTTCGCATATTATTATAATAGGCAACTATCGTATCGTTCTTCTGAATATAAGCTCGAAGTTTTTTTTAACAGCAGCTTGAATGAATTTTGTTCTGAACGTGGTAAAAATCCAAAGCATAGTTCTTGCGAGGTGTTAAGTTTTGCTTATTATAAGTGATAATTAGGAATATCCCAGAGTGTTATCATTATTTGTAAATAAAAATCTCCAATTGGACGTCAATATTAGAACTATGCAATGATAAATCGCGCACCTTCTGATTGCGATTTAGAGAAAAAAGAGCCAGGAAGATGTCAGCTAGCAAAGAACAGTGCAAGTGGGTCTGTCTGTGCGGGAGTATAGGGGGCGAAGAGAAGGGGAAGGAGCGGAGCTTATTGTTAAGAGCGTTTCAATAGAATGTTCTGATTACACTTGTCGTATAGCCAATGTGTCCTGTAATCAGAGTAATCATTGCGACAAAGCCAGGAGCGGGACTGGGGATACACCCACGACACAGATTAAAACTCGACAACAAAGGTTAACTGTGCAGTCAGGGGACAGTTCCCTGTTAAACAATGCGACGTGTATATCGCGAATAATGGACCCTTTTATACAACTGGAACTGGAATTATTATAAATAGGAATTTTTTCAGAAATGTTCATCTTCTACTTCTACTGACTGACTGAAAACTTGTGCAGTCATAATTTTTTTACTTTACTTTAATTAAAATAAGTTGAATAGGTCCCATTCTGCATCCTATGCTCTTAGTTACCTATACATAGGTAACTTTTGTTTGAATGGGACAATGAACCACCCTAAAACTCCAGATGTACTGGTCACAGGAAAATTCTCACTAGATCCAACAGTTGCACTCTTGGTCTCACTAAGGGCCCTATTTTTTAAATTAAAATTGACTGCTGAGCGGTATTTACATTTTTTGCGAGAAGAACTCCTTCCATCCTTAGAACTTGCTTTTCTTGACGCTTCTAATAACATAACGTCCCAAGAAAGAATCTGGTTTCAACAGGTTGGAACTCCTCCTCAGTTTGGTGTTGTTGGGCTAATTCTCGAAAACATGTTCCTGGCAGGTGGATGGGCATCTAATGGCATGCGCGCTCACCCCACCTCTAGAATTTTTTTCTCTGGGGGTATTTAAAATCAAGGGCTTACATCAATTAATAGGCCTAACAATTTAGAAGATCTACATCAACGAATTCGCATAGAAATGGAAAGTATCGCTCCAATTGTCGCATGTAATACAAAAAGCGTTTACACTCGTGCCGGACAGTGTCAGGAAGTGCTTGGCTGACAATTTTAACAATTTCGATTATATTCACGAAGGAGAGGAGAATCCATTCTTGACAAAAAAATATATGATGACGTCACAGCTCAAAAATGTGATTTTCACAAATTAAAATCGACCTGTTTCAAGATTTGAAAAAAAAAATAATAATTTCATTTAATTCTTCAAATCTTTGTTGACAAATTACTAAGACGTCCTTTAAATTAAAAGTGAAAAATTAATTGACCAATAAATAACCAGATAGTGCACGGGGGAGGGGGAGAGTAGAATAATGCCCTAAATTTAATGTCATATCTGACTAAGGAAGATTCTAGATAGATCATGAATGATTATGTACCTACAATAGAACTTCAAATACAATAGCAATAGGTAGGTATGTGCATGAAAGGGTGTGAGTCCATTGTTCGTTATAGTTTCATCCCCTACCCCGCGCAACTCACACGCATTACTCATTGTTCCTGTTCGCGGCAGTAAGTATTTTATAATCCCCCATTATGACCATAAATTTATATGGAATTTTTTTTTAATACTTTCCATAAAATATAACCATCGATGATGGTGGGACATGGCGGAGCCAAAACAACAACAAATAAGGCAGGCAGCATTTCTTCAAATTGTTTCGGTGCCAATGATATCTCCGGCACGGTACTTATCTCGCCTGATGGACCTTATCAAATCCAGTCATGTAAATAATGGATGTTTGTGACTGCAGGTACAAATGACAATCTGTCAGGCGTGCTGGCGGTGGCCTGGTGGCTGATGGCCCGACCATATTGTGCTCTCAAAAATCTCCACCCAACCTGTTATTTATGGACTGCTGGAGCACTCAGACTGGATTTTTGATGGCCTCTTATCGTTATCGGACGGAGAGCTGCTTATTTTTAATCCAACCGGTTTAATTGTCCATGTATACGTAGGTACTTGATTATTCCCGTGCTGTGATTATTTACAAGTAGTATTAATCTCCTAGGATTTACACAAACATTTATTAGTTACTGATAAATACGACTAAATTACATCAGTCGGTCGTCGAAGGAAAAAAAAACAAATATTATGTATAACCATCGTCAGCCAGGACCGGGACGGTCAATCTATCGGAAATGCCAATCGCAAGTTTACGCTCTTTTTATAATGTTCCTAAAAGGTGCTCTAAACATTTCTTAACAACTCCTAAAATGTCTGTGCCATTAAAAGATGGTCAAAAAAGATGACATAGAAATGTTAATTCATCAATTTAAGGACTACACAAATTTGATTTCTTGCAGCATCAGTTAAACTGGATTAAAATGTTTTAAAGAGCTAGTAATGAAACTATTGCTCGTTTGCGTGGAAGTGGGTGTACGTCCATGAGGTGTAAAGGTGCTTGGTATTGATTAGTGCGCTCTTGGGGAGCAAAGCTTTCTCTCTGAAGATGTTTTTTCTATATTGAAGAGAAGTTCAGTTCTGTTAGGACGGTTTTGTTGGACAAGAGGTATGGCACCCCAGAGATCACCCTTAATAAGAATTTGTGTATTTCTGGAGATAAAATTGTGTTCTAGGGGGGGAAGTGAGCCTTATGGCGCATCTGGCTTGGCAGGTTTTGTTGATGGTTTAGTCTTTCCATACAAGTTTTTTGTCATAGGTCAGCCCCAGGTGTTTAACCTTTAGCGAACAGCATTTTTCCTTGACATATCCCCCCTGTAGATTTCATATTTAGGCAGTTTATCAAACAGGATGGCTCGGGTTTTTGATGGGTTGTCCTGGATCATCCACTTCTGGGCTCACTGTGTGAGATTCCATGTACCTACAGCAGTGCAGTATGGTTTCTTATTGGGATGTCTGAGATGTAGTTACGGAGTTACGGAGCAGTTGCGGAGAGAGGGAGAATCTTTAGGAATCATAAAATCCGATAGAGACTGCTGTCATAAAATAGCTCCTACCAGAAACAGGAAACAAAAAACCTATCAGATAGGATGAAGAAAGAAGGAACCACGAAAACAGGAGGTAAAATTTTTAGAACAAGTTCCTGTGTGGAAAAACGTCTATATGGAAGAAACCGTCAGCAGTGCAACTCAACTCTCCAATGATTTGTAAAAGCATAAGAAGTGAGAGAAACCTGGGATTGCAACCCGAACACTCCACGATGGAAGCTTAGTCAGTAGCTTAGCTAGTCTGTCTGAAGTTCTGAAGCTATATCCCAAGGTCTGAGTTGAACTGAACAAATCAAGAAGAAAAACGCTAATAATACACACGTGTATAATAATGATTAAGAGATTTACCTCCATAATGCATGACAGGAGCAGCGAGAGCCTGCCCTGCAACGTCAATGGAAGATAATCCCAAACTTCACAATCACAACACTGCATCTGGTGGTAGAAACTGACACGAAAGGGCTCATAACAGAATGGACAGAGAAGTACCTAACGAGACCTCTTCCGAGATTTTGGTCTGCCGGTGGCTTCGGGCCTTCGGCCCTTCAGTTTCAGTAGATTGCTCGTCAAAGTTACAAATCTGTCATCTTTTTTTATCTGTCTTTTTTCAACATAACTTCGGTTCTTCGATCAATATACAGGGTGTACCATCGAAAAGGTAACAAGCCTAATAATTTGGAAAGTGAAGATCTATGCGAAAAACGCCGAAATAGGTCGATTTTGTTATCGAGGGGAACATACTTACGTAACAAACTTAACTACCCAAGTTCATCCCTTTGGCGGGGGTAGCTACCCCTTCGCTTATCATCATATGGAACACATATCGAGTGATACATCATTTGAAAGCTACTTGCATTCTCTTTTGTTTTTCGCGTACATCTTCAGTTTCCAAGTTATTACGGCGCGTTACGTTTTCGTTGGGCCACCCTGTATGATGTAAGCGAAACCCAAAATGTTGGATATCGTTGTAAAGAGAATTCAAGTAGCTTTCAAATGATGTATCACTCGATAGCTGTTCCTATGATGATAAGCAAAGAGGTAGCTACCCCTGCCAAGGGGGTGAACTTGGGTAGTTAAATTTGTTACGTAAATATGTCCCCCTCGATAACAAAATCGACCTGTTTCGGCGTTTTTCGCATACATTTTCACTTTCCAATCTATTAGGCTTGTTACCTTTTCGATGGCCCACCCTGTAGATACCCGTGGACGTTAAAATCTGTCTCTTTTTTTGATATTTTTTTCTATATCGCTCGTGAAGGACCAATATGAGGAAATAGTACAAGCAGAGGTGGACATAGAGTTGGGAAAGAAGAGGCGCGAAGATCCACCCACCTCCACCCTTTTTTATTGCCAGTCGAACTAACCTCTCCCCCCGCATCATCTGGAACTCGCCCCGAAATTCGAATTTTTACGTTTGTAACATTTGACAGCTGTCATATGTCGGAACTGTCTGTATTTTATGTTTTTAAATTTCCAAAATAATAATCAGTTGAAGTTATTGGCGAAAGAGGGTTACAGGTCATGCAGAACGCGGGAATTTATTTTCACAGCTGTCAACTGATGCACAGCGCACATTTTGAAATTTCTTTGACGTTACTCGTGAACGAGGGAAAAAGGTCAGGCGAATCGCGGAAATCTTTTTGACAGCTGTTAAATCTGAAAGGGCAATTTCTGTAGTTTTCCAAAATAATAATTCGTCTAAGTAATTCGAGAAATAGAGGAACTGGTGGAACGTAACGCTCATTTCTGTGGAGCAGTTGTCAATCTGGCAGCTTTTGACAGCCTCAAAATTTAGTTTATGTCAAAAATACAGGACCCATGAAGATTTTCAAGAAAACAAAAGTTGCTTCGAATTTACCTCATAAAACTGAACTGTTTACCCCCCCCTTTAACCGTTCCTGTAACTGAAAGAATAAATTTTTGAATTTTTTTCAATGTGATAGATTTTTGATTCCCTTGACCTTTTTTAAACCGAATGACAGAAAAAACAAAACCTAATACAGCGAAAAGAGAAACAAAAGTTGTCTATGAAAACCCTGGGATCTACCGTAGTTATAAAATACCTAGTCGGCTTTCAATTTTTAATAAATAATTGTTTTTTTTTAATATATTTTTCCAAAAATAGGTACCTAGAAACCTAGAAATGATTGCACCTACGAACGTATGTAAGATAATGATGTCTTATTCCTTCTCAATTCAATAGAAAATATTACACTACTACAGATAATTAAACATAATTGTCAACGATATTCTATAAACATGACTGCTAGCGCCACGCGACCGGATAATGAACTAAACAGGAATATCATCAACAGACCTTAGACTGGGCCTAACGAAAAACTGTTTCGTGGACAAAGTCACAGTCATAGGCGGCACGTGCAATTTGTGGTGTTGGGGGCGTCGCCACGTGTGCACTGCGGAATAAATGGATATGATTGCCGCGTGTTCCGACGCATGCCGTCGCGCTTCACTACTTCCCGTATCCATGGGTAGATAACATGAGACAGCGGATTCTCGGGACACTGCAAGGACAGAGACGGAAGAAGGAGTCGCTACTATGGGAAAAGTTCGGCATACTGTAAAATTCGTTGCTTCCCTATGACTTTGAATAATCGCTGATTAGCTTGGCTTTATCTATTATTCAAGACGATTGAGTGGGATTGCGCGCTTAATTTGCTGCAAGGTGACGAGAGACATGCAATAAAAGTATTAACAATCAACAAAAAATAAATTTAAAAACAGTATCTTTTTTGCTAAACTATTCGAAGCCGATTACGAATTCGTCATCGATTTTTTCCGAAAGTCGATCGAAAATGGGCTTTTCTGTCATAAAAAATGGAAAAATTTTTCTGTAATAATTACTGCCCTGGTTACTGGATTTTCAATTTGCGGAAAGGCCATCTTGAAGTGCCTCGGCAGAAAAGTATTTCTGATAAATTTTGTTGGATTTTATCAAACCGTTGCAAAGTATTGTAGTAAGCCCAAACATAGATAACACCCTGTATCTTCGTACCTGTGGGCAAAAAAAATGTTCATACATGAAGACCTGCCTCGATGTCCTCTACTTGTCATTTAACTAGTCGCATTAGTCATGAATCACCCTGTATAAACTTTCTTTTATAAGATAAGTCTATGATCTGGCGGTAGCTCAGCGCAAACTTGACAGCTAAGCGCAAATAAAATGCAAACTTGACATGGAGATGTTTGAATAGCCGGATGTCATATTTTGGCACATAATCGTGAAAAACTAACGTTTTTGAAGTCAATTTGACTTCAAACTTTCATGCGAGAGTTCATGCGAACTCTTACGTCAGAATCGACTCCCACGAACTCGAGAATAGCCCCCTGGTTGTTTATCTCGTCTATTGAACTATTTATTTGATTTACTTTTGAAGCTGCGTAGAATGAGCAAGTTCTCGCAGCCCATAATTCCCTGAGTGGAGCGACTTTGTCTCACCTAAATAGTTAAGACCGATGTTCCCTCCTTTAAAAAAAAAAGAAGATAAATCTTTAAATGCTTACCTTGTTAGGGTTTCCTAGGTTTGAACAGATTTGCAGACTTGATTATCTCTCTGTCACAGTCTAATTTTTCAGGAACGAGAAATCGATTTATTGAAAGCCTCAGTTATAAAACTTGCTTGCGCACACCAGTTACCACCTATACCTAGTAAGGCCTTGAAGCTTTCCCCTCAGAAAAGTTTAAACCTCCATCGATTTGCGTGAAAATTGGTAAGTAGCTAGAGGGTGACTCGAGCAACAAAAGTGACATAGTGCCGACTTGCGCTTTTACCCTGGGGGTGGATGCCACCTTTTCTCGGGGGCTGAAATTTTTTCATCAAAAATTACTTTTCCTTGAGAATAAAATATTTTTTTTAATTATACCTACAGTTATTGTTTTTTGGTTTTCGTCTTTTGTTAATTGCTTTTACCATTTATCAAAAAATGTCAGTATTGTTTATCAATTATTGAAATTCCTCTTTTGTCAAATAAGATTACCAAAATTACTCTTAAAACTACGAAAAATTGAGCTACCGCCCGCGCCCAATTGAATTCTATTAAGGGACGAAATTTTACAATAATTAAATAATGTTTTTCATAATCGCAGTAAATAAGATTTTAATTTATCAATCCACGAATGAAGCGATTAAAGCTGCTAAAATTTTTTTCATCAAGGGTTGTAATTCACAGAGAATCAATAAATTATATCATAAGCAGTAAAAAAAAATTTTGTGTAATGTTAATATGCGATTTAATGTTTCGGAGAGACAAAAAACTATTGTTTCATGATTGTTGACTTTAGGGTTGGTCTCTAAAGGTTGAAAAAATGATGGAAACAACAAATTATGCTTCAAAATGTTCCCGAATATTTATTCTGCTTAACTAGGTAATATTTCCACGGATTGAATTGCTTCAATTTACATGTTGAAGATTTTTTGTAAAAGGACCCCCTATAATTCAAAAAGGCCACATAGAGCTCCTGTCACTTTTGAAGTTAAGGGTAAAATAAGCTTTTTGATCTCAAATTTTCATGAAAATCGATGTAGGTTCAAAAAATTCTAAGGTCAAAGGTAATAGCCTATTTTCACCTTCTATTATTTATTATATTCGGTCATTGTGACTGTACTACTACGTCAGTTGTCAAAATTAATTTAAAAAATTCGCCTCTAGCTTGGGTGCAAAATTGTTTTCCTCTCAGTCAAGTAAGTGGGTTGGTAGTGGTGGTACCCACAACTTTTCACATAAACATTTCACAACTTTATTATTTCACGTAATTTTAGGAACATTACCAAAAATATCACAAAAAATATGCCCCCCCCCCCCCTTATCTAAGAACATCCTAGCCGGAGAATCAAAACTTGGAAAAGATATAAGTAATTAATATGGAGCGGGTGAAATTGTTGCGATCTCTCTAAAATTTGTTTCTTTTTTTCCGAGAAAGAACCAAAAAATAGGGATTGAATTTTTCTTCTTCGCAATCAGACAATAAATGGGTATATCACCTCATGCAGCTGATGATCCATCCGTCTGGTATTTATTTAAAACAAAAAATTCTTTCTAAAGATTTACTTTTTATAGAATTTCACTTACTATTTATAGATTTGGGGTGGGGAGAACATACAGGCCGTTTTTAAATCTCTCGTCATTGCAATTTTGAGAAGTAGAGATTCAGGGTCGGTTAACAAAATTTAGGGTAACCTCAATATCGCTGCTGAAATATCCTGAAAAAAACTGAAAAATCTAAATTCCTTATTTTAGCAAAATCTTTTTTTATTATTGGAACTTAACAAATAATTTTTTGTAGGTTTCCATAATTCACCCAAAGAAATCAAAAATTTTCAAACCTGGCCAAATCCTACAGTTTTCATAGTCGACTTTTATTTTTCTTAAATCCGTCATATTGTTTCTTTGCGTCGTTCGGTATAAAGTCATGACAACCAAAAAAATCTGGCGATAAAAAATTAAAAGTTCCATCAAATGACGTCAATATGATGTCATTCTTCTACGATATTCGGTCAAAAAATTTAATAAAAAGCAAGATACGGTTAAAAAAGAAATCACGACTTTTCAGTTTTTCCCTCATAGATCAGCAACTACTGAAGGTATCCGAAACTTTATTTCAGATTCTTAATAATAAGCATAAAATTGTGCGCCTTTTTTCTAATTTAACCAACCTTTTAACTCTAGTAGGCTTTTTATTTAACCTTTTAACTTCTCAAGATCTCAATGGTGAGAGAGATAAAAAACCGGTCTTTATAAAATTCTGAAAATAAGTGGAATAATATAAAAATAATGTCTCACAATAATTAATAATTTTGTTTATTTAATAATAACTTCTTGTGTTGTTTGTTACAAAGCAAAAGCTACAATTTTTTAATACTGATGCATTTCACATTTTTATAATAATTATTATCCCTTGGTTAAACAAAAATGTTAAAGGTTATTCTATCTATCTATGTATTTTGAAAATTATCTGATATTAAACATAGTGCATTTTTCATTAAAAAATTAAAAATACACCAACTAACAAAAATAATAAGGAACACGTATTTATAAAAAAATATTTCCCAAATGTAGCAAATGAATGCAAAATACCTTATGTCGAAATAAGAGCGTGGTAATTTTCACAGTACACCCCCCCTTGTCTTCTTGACAAAGTTATTCTGCCGTCTCAATATTGGCAAAACAGACATACTTCACTTGACTCTAGTTCAAGGAAAGTGCGTAGGTATAAAAATAAAATTTTCGACATTAAATATTTATTTTTATACTTTCATTCACCGACATTAAAATTATTAACTCTTGGTAGTCTCTTTTGGTAATAATTTCACTAGTCGATTATTTTTCCCGTTTTCAGATTTCCTGAAATCATCCAATATCTGAAACGAAATTTTTTATACAAGCATGGAGGTATTAAAAAAACCTTTCTGTATGTGTAGGTATACAGTGACCACCAAAAAGTTGGCATCATATTATTATTGTTGTTATTATTATATGGGAAACATTAATATTTTTGACTTGTCAAAAAAACTTTGAGAACAAAAAAATCTCTGCTTGATCGAAAACTTATTTTGCCGTATAATCAGATACAGAGAGCGATTCTTACTAATCGAGAAAATAGCTTTTTTCGAAATGGTGAAATATTATAAGAGTGCTATTTTTTCGAAAACCAATTGATAGTCTCATGATTCAAAAACTTACTATTTTTGAATATTTTTTCAAACAACCTTTCCAAGTTTTTGAAAATATTTTCAAAATTTCACCTACTAAGATTTAATTTCAAATTGTAAGATTTTTTTAATAGAAGTTTTCAAGATTTGTTATTGTAATGGACTATGAAAATAGTTAATTAATTACTACTTCAATTTTTTTACATCGGCCGAAAAGTGATATTTTGTGACAAAGTTGACTTTTTGATGTAATTCACTTTTACTTTTAATAAGGTGAAACGGTTTTTATGAGATCAGTTTTTTTCGATAGCTATATGAAGCTCCAAATAACACTGTTAATTAATTTTATTTTAATAAAAACAAATTTGAAAAAACCAGTTCTCATCTCCTTAAAAATATAAAAATGCATTAAAATCCTTAAAAAGATTGCATCAAAAACGTCAACTTTGTCAAAAAATATCACTTTTCAACCAATGTAAAGGAATGTGAAGTAATAATTAACAACTTTCATGATCCGTTGCAAAAAGCTGACAATTAAAAAATGTTGCAATTTGAAATTAAGTTCAAGTGCGAGAAAACGAGAAAAGCGAGAAAACGAGAAACTAGGGGATTATAAGAGATAACTGAACAGACAAGAAATACATGTGCGGCCTTGCCCATATATATAGCAGTGTTGCCAGATTTATTTAGTGGTGCTTTTAGTAGATCGGATAGGTATACCTAATCAATTTATTATTAATAATTGAAGTCGAGTAGGTAGTAGGTACGTACCTACCTATGGCTATGTTGCACTTTAGCGTCATCGGTAAGTCAGCAGGTCAGGTCAGGTGAAAAAAAAAATGGAAAAAAAAACCTACCCTGACCAAAGACCTGGCTTACCGGTGAGTTTTGGTGCGGAAAAAAAAAATAAATACCACTATAATTAATAATTATAATATGTATCGCCATATTCATTATAGTATATTACTGCTGTAGGTATATAGTATAAAATAATAATTGTAAATGCACTAAGGGATTGATGATGTATTTGATAGAACTTAAAAAAATGATGCATCAAGTATTAACATTATTTTTTTTTTTTTTTCAATTTTATTTAATGTAGAAAATCGGAATTTATGTAAAATCTGGCAACGTAGCCATATAAGAGCATGCAAATAACTCAACGGTATTTAGAAATTCCTTCGCCCAATTGAGCTCCCGGATTATAAGGACCCCCGTCGTGACGAAGGGTCACTCAGGTAATTTTGCCCAATTGAGAAACGCCGGTCCAAGTAGTTACCTAAGTCAAATTTTGAAAATATAAAAAAAATGAAAATGTTTTTTTGAAAATATTATGCTATTGGATCATGAGACTATCAAGGCTGTCATATTTCACAAAAATCAAATCGACATCTTGATTAATTTTCGAAAAATAGTGCTTACCTACTCTTACGATTTTCACCATTTCGAAAAAAGCTACTTTCTCGATAAGTAAAAATCACTCTGTAGGTAGTGATTTTAGTGACAGCGGCTTAAGATATTCTAGATAAAGCAAAACTTTTTCTAAAGAATGACTTTTTTTTCTAAGATGCAAAATAAGGAAGTTTATAAGTATAGTTAGGTCCATCCGGGGACACACTGTATTATCTGATTACGGTAAGATGATTGGAGTTTTTTTTTTGTTCCCAAAGCTTATTTAACAATTAAAAAAAAATTACAGTAACTTTGTCGCCTGAAAGTATGATGGGGGTAGTATGCGTCAAGTCCGGTAGTTCTGATTTTTTGCAGACTTTCTTGCCTTTTGGTCACTAAGTCTTGACTGAATATGTTAAATAATTAGTTTTGTTGGTTATTGGGAGCGCAGTCAAAAAAGAAGAAAATTATAAAATTGTTTCTATTTTGCAAGCTTTCGAGGGTTTTATTCGCCTCTTCATCGGGCAAACGAAACAGTTGACTACAAGTCATAAATTTCCTTTAAAATTAACATTCCAAAATCCATTATCCACGTGGGAAAAGTTTCATTTTCTTGTAATTTCTGATTTGAAGTAAAATGACTAGACAAAACTCAAAAAGAGGGATCACAGGTAAAAATTGTACAATATTCATTACAGCAAGATCAGTCGTATTTAATTTAATTTGGTAGGAGATTTTTCTCAAATAATTAAATTAACCAAATTAAAAAAAAAAAAAATTAAATTAAATAAGACTGACTGATCTTGCTGTAATGAATATTGTACAATGTTTACCTGTGATCCCTCTTTTTGAGTTTTGTCTAGTCATTTTAGTTCAAATCAGAAACTACAAGAAAATGAAACTTTTCCCACGTGGATAATGGATTTTGGAATGTTAATTTTAAAGGAAATTTATGACTTGTAGTCAACTGTTTCGTTTGCCTGATGAAGAGGCGAATAAAACCCTCGAAAGCTTGCAAAATAGAAACAATTTTATAATTTTCTTCTTTTTTGACTGCGCTCCCAATAACCAACAAAACTAATTTCTTGCCTTTGTCAAAAAAACTAAGAAACCGCGAAAAAATGTTTTTTTTTTAATGTTTGCGATTATAACCCTGAAGGACTAGTTTTTGGAATTTTTTTAACGTTGTTACTTTAAAAGCGCCCTGAATAAGTTTCTTTCAAAAACTAGTCCTTTAGGGTTATAATCGCAAAAATTTGAAAAAAAATTTTTTTTCGCGGTTTCTTAAATTTTTGACAAAGTTGCGTTCGACGCTCAGGTCACACACTTGGATTATTCATTAGGCCATGACATCATAAACAATAAGTCTGCAAAAAATCAGAACTACCGGATTGAAACATGCTGTGATGATGTATAAAGTTCCAGTATAATGATGTCAACTTTTTGGCGATCACTGTATAGGTAGGTACTGATAACATAATGGGTTATGTTGATGTAATAAAATATGACTTACTGCATATGAAAGCTCCGTTTTCAGTATGTTCGTGGTGTGCTGATTGTTTACGCAACAAGCCAGTAATGTGGGATAAAGCACTTCAGAGAGATAGCCCACCGAAAAATAAGGAAATGGTAAAGAGCACAACTGCTGTAGAACGGACGGTGGTTGACCGCTGACGAGAAGCATCTTAAAAAAAATATATTCAATTAAAATGTACCTTGTGGTTAGTTACACGTACACGGATAAAAATTCAGATTCAACCTGAGAAGATGTTCGAAAAGGCTAAACCTAAAACAAAAATTTCCTCGTCTTCATTGCTTTCAGTTTTTCTTTATTTTATTTCTTTGTCATGATTTATAGGTAGTTGTGAATGATAATAATAATAATAATTGTGACCCATATGGGAATTAAAAAGCTTATGAAAGTTAAATCGTTATTATACCATACACATATACGATTTTTTTCATTCGATTTGGCGTCATCTGTAAGTGAACATGGTTGAGACAAGAGGCAGTGGCGCCCGCGCTATCTTAACGACGGCGGTCCAAGTTCCAGACAACCTCAGGAATGCAGGCAATCTGAAACTGGCCCGACTCACGCCACCGATCGCTCACATGGAACTCTAACTCTAATTCTACAGGGTGATTAGCTGTACCAATTTCTCAGAAGTATTATATCTATTATTATAAACTGACTATAATTTGGGCAACCAAAATCTAACTTGACTATTTTTTCATAAAACGTTATTCATCAGATAAGATGGTACGATGGTCATGCCAAAAAAACAGTTAAGAAATTAGTAACTACTAAAAAAGAACTATTTTCAAATAAAATAGAGTTAGAATTTTAATATTTGCGTTTTATAACAGGGCAGAATATATAACAGGAACCATATTTGCAGATGATTTCATAGAAGTCACAGTAACGTAATTTTTTTGTTTGAAGTTTAAGGAAACAGGCAACCATCTGAGAATATCAAAATTACTGTTTAAAGATAGTACAGGCTACCAACTTGACAGCTGTTTGACATTTAAATGAAAGCTTGACATCTAAAGTCCATCTAAATAAAAATAGGCCTTAGATGCTTAGAATGATGCTCACCGAATTCAGACTTATTTCCAAACAACTCAATATCAGGACGTGCTTAAACGTCATCTGCGCATAGCAGTCTATTTTTGCCCTATTTTTTCCTACGGTATGACGTTCTTGGACGTCATCAGCCGTCAAAGGGTTGAAATGCGATTTCATTGATTTACCAAACATCCTGTATAGTTCCTGTATACGCGCTTACCACTCTCCTCCGCGCTGTATATCGAGAATGGTTGATTATACAAAAAAAAAAAGAAATTATGGAAAATTTCATGATCTACAAGTTTTTCAATAACCTTAAATGACGTATTTCGCACAGAAAACAAGACCATAGTGAAAACCCGATTTTTGCGCCTTTGACCGCGAATATCTTGCGACGCGGACAGAGATCATATGAGATTTCTCTATCAGCCCTTAGAATTTCTAAAAAACAAAGAAAACCTGCCAATTTCCAAACATTCCGCGGTTGAATGCAAATAACCCCTATGTAAATCAGCACTTCCTTAAAATTGATGAAATTCAAATATGTTATTCAACTGTTTATAGTGATCAAAAGTCTCCATGGGCATGAATACCATGTATGCAGGGTGATGAAAAAACAGTTAATTTCTGTTTTTTTTTTTTTCTGTTCATCATTGCTAACTTCGTTATTATTAGAACTACGAAGATGGTTAAATTGGCGAACGAAAATAATTTTTGTGGTGAAAACAGAAAAACAATTCCCCGTCATTAAATATTCGCAAAACAAGCAATTTTTAAAATGGGAAACCGTGAGGGTATATTATATTATTAATTAGGTTTAATTCTTTTAAATTCCGACTGTAAGAATTCCCACTACAAAACAAACTAAGAATTTCGACTTAAAATTCAAAATTACAATAATTTTAAATTTCCGATAGGCGACTATTGCAAAAAAATTGGTCTCATGGATTTTTTCCGTTCTTGAAATAAAACTATTTTGGCTAACGTCTACTTCACGGTAAAAGCGGCCATGACACAAAAGCGGCTGTGGAGTGAAACCGACCCAACTTTACCTTCTTTAGAGGCAGTCGTCTAAAAAATGTTGTGCGCACCTCGGCCGGAATATCCTGTTTTCTACTCACCTGAAATTTGCTCAGCCTCGGATTTAAATTTCCGATTCGGACAAGAAAATAAGATATACCGGGTGATTCTTATAACTTGAAATATTTCAATATCTCAAAAAGTAAGCAAGCACTTTTGAGATTTTAAATGACAGCCCAATTTTTGTATCGCGACTTCGTATTTAGTGGCAAAAAATGCGCAAGATTTATGTGAAATATTTTTTACGATTAATCATAGATAACGCTTTAATCGAGGAAATTTGATTTTGTTCATTTCTCCCAATATAGGTGGAAAAATAAGCACTGGGCGGGAATGTTTCCACAATAGTATATTCTATATCAAGGGCGGAAAGAAGTTCATTTCAGCGAGTATGAAGTTATCGGGCCGAGCGGAGCGGAGCGGAGCGAGGGTCGATTGAATACGAGCTGAAATGAACTTCTGATCCGGCCGAGATATAGACACTATTTTTTAGCGCATCGCGTAAGAACACTGAATACTTTGACTTGTTAGCTTGTTGGCGAATATGTGGTGGCGTACAAATTAATTCACTGTCAGTGTAATTTTCCTGTCGAGCGTTAATTTTGTTTCTTTATTGACGAAACCTCAGAAACTAGTAACCCCCGTTAATCGTTATAATTAGATAGGTACCTATACCTGTTATTATATTTCCAGCTCGTTTAGACTTTATTGAAATATGCGCGTAGGTATAGTGGTCTCGGTTTAGTTGTCAGCGGTGTGCTTCAATTTCGCTCTCACCTGCCGCGTAATCACTAACTGATAACACTATCAGTAGTTGTTATAGTAACTACTAAATCTGTCCGCCCTAGGGCCAGAAAAAACGTTCGTTGCGGGCTGGAAAATTTTCTACGCTTGGAAGCGAGCTGCTGTTGCATGCAGGCTGCAATTTGCGTCATTCCGCCGGCTACTGAGCTACTGAAAAATCGTCTTTCAGAGGCGATGCGCTAAAAAAATCATTTTGTTCGGTGAGAGAAATTTTTTGAACGCAAAACCCGCCCTGCACCCCTCATCCCTTGCGAGGGAGTGGGGGTAACTTTGAGACTTTAAATGGAAACCACAATTTTTTATTGCGAAATCCAAAGACAAAAAATGGGCAAGATTTTACTGAAACATTTTTTTGCGATTATTCATAGATGGTGATGTAATCGCGGAAATTTGAGTTTGATAGTTTCTCCCATCACAGAGTATCTCGAAAAATAAGCACTCTGATTTTGTTCCGTGAGGGACATCGTTTGAACACAAAAACCGCCCGGCACCCCTCAACCCTTGCAAGGAAGTGCATGGGGGGGTTTTAAATAACAATGATTTTTTATTACGAAACCGTATTCAGAGTGTTTATAGATGGCGCTGTAATAGAGTAAATTTTAGGGAACCTGCATTACCGTTTTACTAGCGGTAATACAGGTTCCCTAGTAAATTTGATTTAATTCATATCTCCCAACACTTCGGAATTCCGAGTTTTAGGTCGAAATTCTTAGTTTTAGGTATGAATAAAAAAAATTAAATTAATGTGGTGCTTCTACGTCTTCGTAATATACAAAATTTCCATACTGTCTGGAGAAAATCGAATTAAAATGGCTGATACAAGTGAAAATCGCCATTTTTCGATTTGGAAAGTTGGAATAACGAAAATGGCTCAAGATATAGGAAAAAGGCTTACATGTCCCAGCATGACTCAACTTTTGATGTTCTATGGATCTATTTCTTCCATTTCTATTTTATTCCATTTCTAAATTTTAACACCTCCAGTGTGTTATTATTATTATTGTTATTAGTATTTTACATTATGTTATTGTAATATTTTATAAAAAGAGATTTGAACACTGATATCGCTCCTCTCTGTAGATATTGAAATTGAATTTAGAAATTATTTCAATTGTTTGAGTCAAACAATTCTGCATTGCATTGATGGAAACTCCATAAAAACGAAACTCACCTGATTGTCATTGTTGCCGACGGCGAAAAATCCCGTAACTGTAATAACTTCATGAAGTAGAGTCTGACACGCTTCGGCCATTACCCGTTCCTCCTTACTGTTGCAATCGGATAAAGTAGGAGATGTGCAGCACCACACCAGATGACTGGCAATGTGTCTGAATTGAAGAGAAATGCCCTCCGATCCGAGGACCTCCTGGAAAGAAGGAATCAAATGTTATGGTAATGTAGTACCAATTTTTGTGCGTGGCTACTAAAATTAATAATAATACGCGTAAAGACCTCCCTCCCCTGAACTTTTTGATTTAAAATGTAAAAAAATTAGAATCAAACCATTGTCGAGTTTAATTCCTTGAACGCTCAACATTTATGTATACAGAGGGTTTAGGGTGTCTCAATTTTTTCAGCCGAAAAATCCGAATCTGCGATAAAAAATAAGGGTTCCTATTAAAAATTTCAAAATTTCTTCCTCCCCCTTAGGGGTAGGGCGAGATCGGTATCATTGGATGTCCCCCTTCCAGAAGAACAATCTTTTCAGATAAACTGAGCACCCTGTATATCAGGAATTTATAACCGCGTATACTTTTGGAAGAACACGAATGGCAGCTAATTCCTGGTTAGTAAGATAGCAGCAGATTGCCATGTAAGAGGGCACGTGCTGGGCATGTGGGAGCCGATTTCTGTTATGAAGAATGAGTGCATGCCGTGCTCCCTTCCGCAGCGGTAGCGAAGGGTCGGCTCCCAAGAGACGAGGGCCCCGGGGGCCCTGTTCTCGGCCTGATGCCAGCCGACGATGCGGCCGGTCTTAATCTTCGGAATCAGGACTATTCAATTTGCGGCGTTTCGGTAAAATACTCAATCGTGAAAGTTGTCTGTGTATAGGCGCGGCATCTCTCAAGTCAACTTTAAAATAAAAACAGCAACTACCTACAGTTTACCTAATATAACAACTTCTATACACACCTGAAATTTAAGTAAGTCCAGTTCCGCAACTCTGCGCAGCAGCTTGAAAGTAGCCGTGGCGAGATTAAGGCAGGGTTCCGGAATGCTGGGAGGTATTTGACCCTCAACACGGGGAGTTGAGTCCGGAGGCAGCAACGATCCGTATAACATTGATACGGCTCCCAGAAGTTCGGTACCGTGCAAGGTACTCACCTGGAATAGTGAAAAAAGAGGAACTATAAAAAAATGCCCTTCTCTTCGATTTTTTTTTATTAATTTATTGAAAAATAAATGTTACGAGATCGTTTAACTTACCAGATGAGTCGGATCTGAGTCTTCGGGGCAATGATTAGCTAAAGCCGCTAAGAACTCGAGAGCTGCCAGCAGAAAAGCACAGGCAGGAGGCACGTCGTGGACGGGTCCTCGGACAGCTAAACAGTAGTGTGTAAGTTGCTCTACAACTCCCACACATACACAGAAGCTGGAAGAAAATGCAAAAATTTAATTTTGTTTCCTCGGTTCTGAGTAAAGTTTGTTCTTTGCTAATTCTTATAATAAATTTTCAATTATAATATTCTACAGAAAAGACAAGTGGTCAATAGAGAAGTTCCCAAAAGATTATAATTATTTCTTGTAGGCACATTTTTGTTTTCACAACATTGCCGAGATGATTCCTTTCCGTATCCAGTTATATGATCGTAACTAATCCGTGACGCCATATGACGTCATAAACTTAGGTGCCGTCATATCAGTGTTAGATTATCGGGGGTAATACGTGTATATTTTGCGGTACTAATAAACAGGTTTGGGGATTCACCTTTTTTAGGGGACCTAATGGAATAGAAATGGTTTTTCTCTGTGAACAATTATTAATGAATTTCACCACATTTTAATTGATGCTTTTTCTTCGTACCATTTCTGTTCTACCAGTAAAGGTAAACCCACTAATTCAGTAATGGTCGTGTGACTTCTGGGCTTACAGAAAACGAGTTAGCTTAAACAATGTTTCATTGAACATTGAAACGAAGTAAATCCCCTCCAGAACATTAGCGCTTAAAAATAAGCGGAACTTTATTAACGGCATCAGCCTTACGCACTAGCAGCTTTCTAGATATAACCCAAGTCGACGAACGACCGAAGTTTTACGCCCCAACAGACAGACGCAAGCAATATTAGCAAAAAGAAAATAATCCCCGATATATTATTTTCCGTTCCCCATAATGAAATTCGTCAATAATGCATACAAAATAAGCAATAATTTGTTACGTAGACGATTACACGTGAGCTCGGGGTTTTATTGAAAGTTGAGTGACACGAAGTCACTTGCGCAAATACAAGTGATCGAAATAAAACAAACGGAAAGAATGAAGCTGTAACGAGTGGACTTACGTTGATTAAAAAATAATAAAAAGGGTGAGAACTGTTGAACATCTATAACAAAAGCTATGGGGGAGCGAATTCAGCGAGCGTGAATAAATACAAGCTTCCAGTCGTTGCATTGAAACAATATGAATTTTTAGAGAGCAGTCGGTGATGCGTATACCTACTATACCTGAACGTAAAAAATTATTGCGGGATGATCTGGGAACGAAAGTCATCTACCTATTCAGTTGTAACGATCTTAATTAATTTTCGGATGTGTGTCTTAATTAAAACAGTTTAATATTCCATTCGAAAGAAGATGGCTTTTAAGAATGTATATGAGCTTAGAAATATGTGATGGATGGATTCGAGTCAGTCTTTGAGGGCCAAATGAATGACAAAAAAAATCACACACAGGGTCATAATTTTTTACGATTCTACAATCTCTTTTTAACAACGACCCTCAAATAACTATCACGGTGATAGACCCACTGGGTTCCTCAGATCACAAACTCGTCTCAACATCATGTGTCCTACCAATCACTGGTATTAAAGAAGCAATAAGTAAACCGCCTATTATAGTCTGGCACTATAGATCGGCTAAATGGGAAGAACTCAGGGAATATTATCGAGCTTTTCCATGGAGGAGTGTTTGTTTCGGCTCTAATGATCCATCTTTTTGTGCTGGGGAAGTTGCTCAAGTCATCCTAACAGGCATGGAAGCCTACATTCCCTTTTCAAAAAAGCAGCCCTCAAACAGCAAACCTTGGTTCAACAAAAGATGCGAGGACGTTGTCGCCTCCAAACAACTGGCTTTTTGCCAATGGCGGAGAGCCCCGACGGCCTAAATCGCTACAATTTCATCCTTGCTCGAAACAGATGCAAAGAAATAATAGATCAAACCAAGAAAACTCACAACCAAAGAATTAGGAACAAACTTCTCTCCTGCCCTAACGGTTCGAAGTCTTTTTGGTCGGTAACTAAGGCAGTCTGCGAGAACTTCACCAGATCCACGATTCCACCACTTACACGGATAGACGGGACTATCGCATCTACGGCTACTGAGAAGGCGAACTTGTTGGCGGGAGTGTTTTCTTCATACTCTTCCGTCGACTTTCAGGGAAGAACTCCGCCAATGATCCCTTCCGTGGGGCTCAAAATGACAGACATTGTTTTCCGACAGCGTGTCATAAGGTGCATTATGTTAGCCTTAGACCCAAACAAAGCTTCTGGGCCTGATGACGTACCTGTTATCGTACTTAAAAATGCGCCACTGAGCTGTCATCCGTTTTCTGTCGACTTTTCAATCTGTCGTAGGTATAAAAAGGGAATATTTCCTTCCTGATGGAAATGTGCACGGATCCAACCTATTCCCAAGAAAGGTAAAAAGACTATACCAAATAACTATTTTGCTTTCAGTAATATCCAAGATTATGGAGAAAGCTATTTACCAACATGTTTTAAAGTACTTGGAAGGAGCTGATATAATCAGCGACCGCCAATACGGATTCCGCAGACAGAGGTCAACTGGTGACCTCCTCACTTACGTCACCGAGCTGTGGAATGGCGCGATCGAGTACCATGGGGAGTCTCGAGGGGTTGCGCTTGATATTTCTAGAGCTTTCGACCGTGTCTGGCATGATGGACTGTTGTCCGAGAAATTCTGCTTGTGGCTTGCGACTTATCTCGGTGATCGCTCATTACAGGTGGCAGTCGATGGAGTTCTTTCTGAGACCTTTTCCATCAATGCCGGTGTGCCTCAGGGATCCATTTTATCTCCGACTCTCTTTCTAATATTTATCAACGACTTGCAAACTTGAAACAACAAAAAACCCAATATACAGTTTTGCAGATGACAGCAGTACACTCATATCTTCTTATACGTTAGATGCGCGAACATCTGCCATCGACGCACAGACTCGCAGGGAGCAAGAAGTTGCCATACTTAACAACGACCTATAGACTAAATATAGCTTGGGGCGATAGAAACCAAGTTCAATTTAATGCTGGAAAACCCCAAGCAGTCATCTTCTCCAAAAAGGCCTACGTTTTGGAGCCAGATGTGGTGATTGCGGGACACTCCCTTACTCCATCGTCATGTCTTCGTTTACTTGGAGTGAGCCTCGGAGCGAACATGTCTTGGCATGATCATGTTGCAGGTCTGGCGAAGAGAGCTTCTCAAAAACTTGGAACACTCTTCCGCACGAAGAAATTTTATACACCACAACAGCTTCTCCTCTTATACAAGGCTCAAATCCGACCATCCTTGGAGTACTGCTCACATGTTTGGAGCTCAGCTCCTAAACATACGCTGAGACTACTCGACTCTATCCAGAAAGGAGCTATCCACTTGATTGGGGAGCCAGATTTGACAAAAAATTTAGACACTCTCGAACATGGAAGAAGAGTAGCTGACCTGAGTCTGTTTTACAGATATGTTTATGGAAAGTGTTCAAAAGACGTGGCCCGCTTGATCCCACCTAGAACAAGACTGGGCAGAAATACACGTCGAGTCGCAGACGCTCATCCGTATCAGGTTCAGCTCGTTACACCTCGTACCACCCTATTTCAGACTTCTTTTACGTATAGAACTGCATCACTTTGGAATAGCATACCAAAGGGCGTGTTTCCCAAAGTATACAACCTACAGCAATTCAAGGCCAACGTGAATCGACATCTCCACTCATGCACCGCTCACAGAGCGTCACAGGGATTTCCCAGCATTTTCAATTAAAAAAAAATCATTTTCTCAATGCCTATATTTGAAATGGCTCTGACTAGAATTAATTAGATATGTACCGGGTGGGCAGATAAGAATGCAAAGTGCTGTATCTCGGGAAATATTGATCCTTCAGTTTCAAAATGAAAATTTTCCAGACATAAGTGACTATGCGAAATGCAATGAAAATATTTTCAAGATGGTCGCACTTCCGGAAATACCAGAAGTTGACACCTACTTCGTTATTTTAACGGGGACACCCTTTATATTATTGTATTTTTAAATTGCCTGGCAAAATCGAATACAGGTGGTTTTCACAATTGGAATTTAGGTTGAGCAGTTTATGAGTTATAAACAAGTGAAAATCGCAATTTTCAATTTTCAAAGCATCTCACATTGAAAACGGCTCAAGATATTTAAAAACGGCTTACATGTCCCTATCTTAACTTTTTACAAGGTATTCTATTATATAGTTTAGATTTTTCTACAGGGTGATGAAAAATCTGTTAATTTTCGTCACTCTGTATAAAAATTTAAACCACATGGTAGGATACCTTGTAAAAAGTTAAGATAGGGACATGTAAGCCGTTTTTAAATATCTTGAGCCGTTTTCAATGTGAGATGCTTTGAAAATTGAAAATTGCGATTTTCACTTGTTTATAACTCATAAACTGCTCAACCTAAATTCCAATTGTGAAAACCACCTGTATTCGATTTTGCCAGGCAATTTAAAAATGCAATAATATAAAGGGTGTCCCCGTTAAAATAACGAAGTAGGTGTCAACTTCCGGTATTTCCGGAAGTGCTACCATCTTGAAAATATTTTCATTGCATTTCGCATAGTCACTTATGTCTGGAAAATTTTCATTTTGAAACTGTAGGATCAATATTTCCCGAGATACAGCACTTTGCATTCTTATCTGCCCACCCGGTACTAAGCTCAAAAATTTTCAAAAATCTTAACGCCCTTTATGTTCGTATCAAGCTTGAAATTAATTGTAGGCACACATTGTATAAAAACTCAAAAACTAACTAATTATTGTCAAACTATTTTTGCTCCAATTGGTACGTTTTGTTGTAAAATCGAAAAAACCGTTTCCACCCCCAAAAATGTAATTTTTGTGTAAGTTTTGAACAATCGTAAATTTTCGAACGAAAGTTGCCGGATAGTGGGGAAATTTGTCTGAAGTGCAGTGTTCTAGTGGCACCCCCTACCTACCACCAAAATTTCATAAAACTTCTAATTAACGCAATTTCAGTATTTTTTTTTTTCAACTTTTCTAACAGTGAACATGTCATAATTTCTCTACGACTATTGAATGAAACTTTCATTTTCCTACTGATTCCAGGTCAATAATGACGTGTATTCCTCATGAGGTAGCGTAATAGACGCATGCACATTCACTGATATGAAATAATCAGATATTAAAAAAAAATCACGAGTAAGAGCCAATCACAACTGATACAAGCAACTATAGTTTCATAGAATAGATCCCTTTCACATTTAAACGATTGCATAATGATTCACGTTTCTTCTTAGGTACGTAAACCCAGACTAGTGCATAATACGTAACTAATATTCCCCAGACAGTTTCATTTGAAAAGAGAGTCTGATATCCCGAAGTATCATGATTCCGTAGCTTCCTCGTGGCGGTTGATTATTCAATTTGTAACAGATATAAGCTATTGAGAATGGAGTGTTTGTTCATCAGGCAGTTCCTACTCTGCGGGGAACATCAATGTCAATAAAGAGACGCTGCTCCTGGTCTGGATGCGAGCATACCGTACGATAGAAGCACAGAGTGCCTTGCTTTACTTGCCTCATACATCCATCCCCGTTCTCGGGGGAATACTATAGCATAGTCAAAATACACAGATGTATGATATTTGTGTTTCCTTTGCGCTTTAAATAATTGATTGTTGTAAGAAAAGTACTAATGTAAATTAGTATTATTGATGATTTGGTGATTTGGCATGAAAAGAAACACACTTTCTTATATAAATTGAGGGAAATTAATCTGCCAAAGGATAGAAAAATTGCTTCCTTCTATAGGTAAGTACTTGTTCCATTTTCCATTCTTTTGAAAGCTGATCTATACTTTTGCTCTCGGTCCACTCCTAGACAACAACATCCAAGATTGACAGAAACAAAAGTATAAATCATTGTTACGAAAGCTGTCAAATCATTCATAAATTTCAAAATTATGTATCAGTGACATTTTCACATCATCATCAGTAATGTTTCTGAACTGGAAAAAATTTCTCGTGAACAACCGCAAGTTACTAATTTTATTTCTTTACGTACCCTGGTGCGGCTTCAAAAATTTCCCACAACTAGACCACTCGAGAAACTCATTCCGTAATAAAAGCATTCCCAATTTTGAAAATCTGTCAACTGCTGGTGAACACATAATACTGGAGCGTTTGGAAACCAGAAAACTTACCTTTGACGAGAACGAAAACTTATATACCACCAATAGAAACTCCATTTACAAGAAAAATAGCCAAAAATCCAATAACGATCAATTAAACAATTACATAAGAATATCATCAAAACCAAAGGAAACTCAAAGTTTGCAAGAACCAGCAGATTTCACATCATCACCCATTCCATCAATTAATCAAATCTATTGCATTATTGAAGAACATTCAAACACACCAGAAGTAGATGCTGGAGAGAGGATAATTAATGGATTTCCAAAAGATAAAAATTTTCTGAATAATGGATACTTCTTCACGGAATTACCAGAACCAGAAAGTCATTTTACAAACTTCATAAGAAGGAATAGAATATACAACATCGAAAATGAATTCACCTTAGGATCACCGATAGTGCCCCTAAGTAACGATAATTTTAACAAAATGACGTCAAAGGGTTTACATTTTGTATTGTTCTATTCTCCAACCTGCTGGAAATGCAAAGAATTTAAACCGCACTTTGTGTCAGTGGCTGAAGAGTTAAAAAATCAGGGTATCACTGCTAACTTCGCTGCCGTAGATTGCCTGGAAAACCCCAATTTAGCAATAGAATACGGAATACAGGGATTTCCTACTTTGAAAGTGTTCAGGAACGGAAAAGATATTTTAAATTACACAGGGAAACATGACGCTCAAGAATTCAGAACATTCGTCAACAGAGCAATGAAAACCTACAAAACTTAACTGTATTAGATACACTAAAATGTTATACATACATAGATAAAATAATAAAGAAAATGAATATTCCTGTTCATACAATTTTCTTATTGACCAACGATATTCCAAGATCTTTGTATTATTTTCTCAGTGCCCACCTTTAAATTCGAGTACACAGTCTTTAACAGCTAATACTACGGGTACCTACCAATACCAATGGTACCGACCGGTACTGGTTTTTATACGTTATTTATGTTCCGAATGCTGCGTGTTTGACTAGGTGGTAAAAGTGTGGTTCATAACGTGTAATGAGAGGTCTTTAGATAGGAAGCTTAAAGGGAACCGACAAAGGGTCGGGATTCTTGTGTGCAGAGTGCAACACAAACACAATTAAAGTAAACATTGTGGACTGTTTGAGAACCGACCGTCTTCTAATGTCTAGTGCGCGTCTCGACGTTACAGTCGACCTACTCCAGGACTCGAATTACCGCTACTATACCGCCGGTGTCCAGTTACCAAATTTACCTCACTTTTATTTTCGTGTCGTGCCGCTTTCTTTACACTCGAAATGGGAATGGCCTTTCTCACCATTTATGAGAAGAAATTAATTGTTCTAAAGACGATACAGTCTACTATTAAATAATAACAAATCCATTATTATTGGTATAATTTTAGCGACAGTGTGACTATACTATAATAATACACAGTGGTGACAATAAGGCCTAATATAGGATCTTCCCAAGGGCCATATTGCAACTAGAGATGTTCGAAACAGAAAATTTCACATAAAGATTGACCTAAAAACGCTTCCTAAGGGAGCTTTATACTGTAAAACGAAAAGTTCACATGAAGATTGGCCTAACAACGCTTCCTAAGGGAGCTATATACTGTAAAACGAAAAGTTCACATGGACATTGGTCTAAAAACGATTTCTAAGGGAGCTATAATACAATAAAATGAAAAGTTCACATGAAGATTGGCCTAAAAAGCTTCCTAAAACAAACTATAATAATACACAACACAGTGGTGACAATAAGGCCTAATATAGGCTCTTTCCAAGTGCCATATTGCAACTAGAGATGTTCGAAACAGAAAATTTCACATGAAGATTGGCCAAAAACGCTTCCTAAGGGAGCTTAATATTGTAAAACGAAAAGTTCACATGAACATTGGCCTAAAAACACTTCCCAATGGAGCTACAGCGATCATTATTTGAAATCCCCCCCCCCCCCCCCCAATATTTGGTTTTTATTTATTGTCCGTATTCACAAACGATAATTTCCTAAATAATTACGTAATTAATTAAATGAGTGAGATGGAGATATTCAGTTTTTTTGCAATAGAATGAGATGGGGATAATTGATTACGTAATTATTTAGGAAATTATCGTTTGTGAATAAGGCCATATATCTGCCAAGCCCTTGGGTGACAGGTTACAAATTGCCACCTATGCCACAAAAGTGCAGCATAATATTTGAACGATTATCCTGAAAGGAGGTAACAAAGTGGCAAAACATGTTATGAAAAAAAAAATTGAATGCGAACAAAGAGAAATTAACGAAATCTCTGAAATGAAAATGTTCTGGCTGCTTTAGAGGTAAACACTGTGGCTTCATCGAGAGAACTCTCTTGAAAGGGTGTCACCAGTGTAATGACAAAATTTAGGGTGTTGCACAAAAATAAATATACAAACCATGGGTACCACAAAACAGGTGATTTTGTAGGTGGTTTGTTGAAAAAAAGAAAAGATAAATTTTCCCAGAACAATCCTTTGGACTGATGAGTCAATATTCACAAATTGTGGCATTTCTAACAGGCACAACGAGGTATTGTGGCGACAAGAAAATCTACTTTTGTTGCAAGAAGTACAACCAAAGTCAAAAGTTTGGTTTACATTATCTGCGCAGCGTTTTTGAGAATCAATAAGTGCTTGGTTCAATTTTTTTACAATGACAAATTAATTGGCCAGAGGTACCTATAATACCTCTGCATATCTTGCTAAATGAAATGCACTGATGCAGCTGTGGTGGCAGCAAAAACAGGTGGTTTCGGCAAGTTGGGCGCTTCTGCCCATAACTGCCGCGTTGTTAGATTCTATCCCGATCAAGAATATCCGGAGAGATGAATAATTGGAACCCATGGTTCATTTCAATGGCCAGCGATATCCTCAGGGGGGCTATTCTCGAGTTCGTAGGAGTCGATTCCCACGTGAGAGTTCACATGAAAATGAAAACCGGTCAGCCTAGAATACCTGCATTACCGACAAACATCTTCATGTCACGTTAGCAGGTTGAATGGGAACGATCACCGGTGATCGTTCCATTCCCACGAGCTCGAGAATAGGCGCCCAGATCTCTGGATTTTTTCCTATGGAGATATGTTAAAAAATAGCGTCTACAATTGGACCTACGAAAATGTTGAAGAACTGACATTGACTGTTCGTCAGAAATTTGATTGTAGTCCTTCGTTGGTTATTTAATTATTTTTGTTGCCTTTGTTATTATTTAAATGTGTATTTTTTGTTATTATCTTCATTATAACCTCGTTTTGTATTGTCCAATTAAAAAGCTGTTTCCAATGTTTTTTCTTAAGTAAAATTGTAAATATGACACATCGATGAGTTATTTGACTTTTTATCTTTCTATTCATGAAAAATCCAATATGGAGAAAAATCTAAAATCCAAAAAATCGCAAATTAGCAGTTTTCAAACCGCTTGTCATTATTTAGTTTACCCACCCACCCACATTATTCAAAAACGTACTCCCATCACATAATTAAATAAACGAGCAATTTCTATCCACTTATTTGCAATTTCTACAGATGCAAATCATCGAACATGTGGATCAAATGCCACCCCGAAATATCCGACAATAGCCCCGGGAAAGAAAGGGTGTGCGTAACACTGAACATGTATGTAATAATTACGACGTGCAATGGATCTATATTCAAATTCAAAGTGTACAACTTTAAACAGCATTCCATATGCCGATGGCGCAAGCCCCGAGCGGGGTCCAAGACCACCCCACGACTTCGCCCTCTCTCTAATGTTCTCCCCGCTTTGTATATCCGGGGGATATTTATTAAATAAAACTCGCCTCCGTATTCAACGTCACGTCGGATTATGATGACTTTATTTACGTATTAGCACTGATTTGAGCCCTTCAATTTAGAGAATAGAAAACCCAATGTAATTAATTCAGATTTAGGAATTGGATAATTCCAGTTGAAGCTCTTGTGCTCATGGCTGTCGCATACGTACTTGGTAATTCATGTTTCAATTTATGCATTCAATAGTTTTAACCTTCTTAGAGAGTGCATATTACAGAAAAAGGGATATTTCTATACCGTATTAAAGAGTTTCTTTTAGCTTTAACAAGTTAAAATACCCCAGAGTACCTATGTAGGGTACCTGTATTACCGACACTATAAAACTAGCGTAATTGGATGTAGTCCTTCTCATTTTAATTTTAGTCTCCTTGTCTATCGAGTTTTTTTTTAATATGACTAAAATTCTGGACATCATATTATTGTCAAATGTCAAAATGGAATCAAAAATGGTAATGGAGTCATCGTGACATTTATTTTCCGTCGTAAATTGAAAGAAATTAATTTGCTGCAAAACATTTGGTTTCAACAGGCTGGCGCCACTCCTCATACTGCACAAGAAACAAGAAACACGTGATTTATTCAAACACTGTGTTCTGGGTTCTATTCCCTAAAAAAATCGCAACTTAGCACTTTTGGCTTTACACTCCTCACTTTTAAACTTTTTGCAAAACCGATAAATTTGCGTTTCACATTCAGTTAAGTTACTTTGGCACTCCTGTGCAATATAATAATTGCCTTTGCAATTAAAGCCTTTGCAAAATTTTTGATAACAGTGGAAGATCTCTGCTATGTAAGATCTCTGCTCTAAATTGAAATTGTGGAACATGAGATTCTCTAAAAATGCAAAGTGAAAAGTGCAAAGCTGCAAAAGCCATTAGGCCTTTTTTGTAATAGGTCCTTGCTGCCTATCGTGGAATAGTCCCCTGGTCGCTTGATTACCCGTGTGACGACATATGCTGGAATTCAAGGTCATACGATCTAAAAACTTTGAATCTTCCCTGGGAAAAGTATGGGAAAGGTTATGTAAGGTTTGAGATAGTTTTAGGAAAGGTTTGAGAAAGATTGCTTGTAAATATTAGACAAAGGTTTGAGAAAAGTTGAGGAAGGCTTGGAAGAAGTTAGAAAAAGGTTTGGGAAATAATTGGGGAAAGTTTGCAAAAGGTTTGGAAAAAGTTAGGTAAAAACTGGGGGAAGGTATGGAGAAGATTTGGAAATATTACAGAAATATTTGGCAAAGGTAGCGAAAGGTTTGGGAAATAATTGGGAAAGGTAAAAGGTTTGGAAAAAGTTGGGGGAAGGTTTGGAAATATTAGAGAAAGGTTTTAGGAAGGTTATGAAAGGTTAAGGAAGGTTTGGGAAAGGTTTGGAAAAGGGAAAGGTAGAAATGAAACAAAAACCAAATTATTCTACGTAGGAGCCACCTATATCTCCACAGATCGTTTTGAGAAAGGTTTGAGAAAGATTGCTTGCAAAATGTTTGGAAATATTAGAGAAAGGTTTGAGAAAAGTTGATTAAGGCTTGGAAGAAGTTAGAGAAAGGTTTGGGAAATAATTGGAAGGTTTGCAGAAGGTTTGGAAAAAGTTAGGTAAAAACTAGGGGAAGTTATGGAGAAGATTTGAAAATATTACAGAAAGGTTTTGGAAAGGTAGCGAAAGGTTTGGGAAATAATTGGGAAAGGTAAAAGGTTTGGAAAATGTTTGGGAATTGTTTGGAAATATTAGAGAAAGGTTTTGTGGGAAGGTTATGAAAGGTTAAGGAAGGTTTGGGAAAGGTTTGGAAAAGGGAAAGGTAGAAATGTAACAAAACCAAATTATTCTACGTAGCAGCCATCTATACTCGTATCTCCACAGATTGTTCTGATGTTTTTTTTTAGAATTCACCGACTTTACGAATAGTCTCAGTCGATATATCTACTTCATTTGCAGCGTTCCTCAAACTTTTTTTTAGTGACTCTAATAAGTTATGGGATCGTTATGATCGACTTAAAACCCCGATTTTGGCAAACCATCAAGAAACATGTATCCACGTTCAGGAGAAAGTAACTCCTTCTTAATTATTATATTCCACGCGCCACACTTGAAAAAAAAATCGAAATGGACCAAAGAGACTATTTTTCTCAACGACTTATGGAAAATGTTCTTAACTACTAGTTGAGGACACGCCGAGTATAGGCAGTTGGAACTATTACGAGTACGAGTACATGATGACGACATCGAAGGGCGAAGAGAAAGAGGAAAAGGCGGGACAATAACAATAATCACAGTATCGAGTGAATGATTGAAATGCTCGGTTTACCAGAGGGGAGTGCTGGGGTGCAAATGGATCGTCACTGGGGATGCTAGGGAGCACCGGGAATCACTTAGAAAGTACTATAAGCTGCAGTAGTCGAAGCTTTGAAAAGCCAATGTGTATGTGTCCCACGGTGTTGGTGTTATGCACGAATTGAAAAGTGCAAGCTTATAGGAAAGCGCAAACTCAAGTTAAGTCTTCGAACAATTATTTTCATTCATAATTTCTCGTCCTAGAGAATGCCATGAAAAACAATACAATAAGGCGCCATAAAAAAATGACTAAGTATAAAAAGCCTATGCTAGGATGTAGTATAAGCTTTGGAATCTCGATTTTTCAGTTTTTTCAGGATATTTCAGCAACGCCTGAAGTTTTCCCAATTTTTATTTCAGATTCTTAATAAGTATCAAATTGTGCAACTTATCTCTAATTTTTGTAGTGGTTTCCGCGTTCTATAAAATTGAAATAGTGTAGCGCGGCATTTAAACCAATAAAAACACCTTTTATTTAAAAAAAACATAATATCCTCAAACACAATATTCCATTTTAGGCAACAATACCTAATTTCAATATCCTTTCAGGCAACAAACTCACAAAATTTTAATACAACACACTCTGCGCTCTTTACATATTGCCTTGGCTGCGGCCGTCAAGTTTTCCCAAACAGGTAAGCCCCGGTAAGATGTTCGCATGCAGCAATAGAGTTTACTTTTCGGTTCTAAATTTCAATTAGTGCCCTGATCCACTTTAAAATCCGTACCTATTAAAAGTTGCTCCCCCGGATTAACCGTCTATTTACACAGTGTCGTGCGGATGTAAACTTCCAGCAAAGTACTCGTGCAACGTCTCCGGAGTTATTGTAGCTTAGTTCCTTGAAGCAATTATAAGTAGATTTTAATTAGATATAAGACGATAGTAAAATCCTTGATAAAATACACAGCATTTTGGTTTTGTTAACAAAAGATTAGTGCCAATATCGTCTTTAAACAAAGTGTCAATGCGTGGTGACAAATTGAAAGATATCGATTTTTTACTGAATATATAAGACCGCTAAAATCACCAAATATCGTTTTCCCCGTTCCGTTAGTACAATCAACGAATGGGCCAAAAGGCGGTGTAGAGTGCGTGAGCAAATGTAACTTCAGAAACTTGTTCAAGGTGCTAAGGGTGTGAACATACCAAAAGTCCTGACGTCTATTAGGTAGTGAGCCGGGGGGTGGGGAGGGGGGTAAAGGTTACACTTCTGAGGTTAACGGGTGTGTCTCAAAAACGACGCGTCATAGGGAAAAATTTTCCTATTATTAATATAAGACCAAATACCATAAAATTATCTACAACTTTTATTCTATACGCGACATTGGAATTCTCAACCGTTTTTGAGTTACATGCTCCACGAAAGTTGTTTTTTTTTCGAAAAAAAAAATCATTTTACCTCATATTTTTCATCAAAAATTCCTTCATATCGTCTAAAAGTTGTATAGAATCGAAATCCTTTTAAAATATACGCGAATTAATCTTCAACCAGTCAACTTTTACAGAAATTTCAAATTTTTTCGTAAAATGTTGTCATTTTCGGAAAAGTTATTTCCTTTAACCACGTCCTCAATGATACACGCAGGACACTTCTTGGTAGTACTCATTCTATAGTTATATTTGTCACAAACAAGAGCTGTACGTCAGAAATACGACAAAAACAGTTTTTTCTGTCAACAAAAATGGTTGAGAATTT
Source organism: Malachius bipustulatus (assembly GCA_910589415.1). Classification (NCBI taxonomy): domain Eukaryota; kingdom Metazoa; phylum Arthropoda; class Insecta; order Coleoptera; family Melyridae; genus Malachius; species Malachius bipustulatus. The sequence continues at coordinate 18,325,601 of OU342632.1, forward strand.
AAAAAAAAATCTGTTGGTTATAAGTTGTAGACAATTTTATGAGCTTTTTTTATTATAAGGAAATTTTTTCCTACAACCCAGCGTTTTTGAGATACAACCGGCAACCCCAAAAGTAGAATGTTCGATAAATAATATGAAGTAAAATTATTTTTTTTTAGAAAAAACTTTTGTGAAGCGTGTGACTCAAAAACGGTAGAGAATTCAAAAGTCATGAATAGAATAAAAGTTAGAGACAATTTTACGGTCTTATATTTATTATCAGAAAAATTTTCCCCCAAAACGCACCCTTTCTGAGATATAACCGGAATTCCCAAAAGTGGGATTTTTGAGGAAAAAAATGGGATACACATTTGTAGGGCGTGTAACTCAAAAACGGTTGAAAATTCGAAAATCGCGTACAGAATAAAAGATTTAGACAATTTTACGAGCTTCATTTATTATTAGGAAATTTTTCCCCGCGACGCACGGTTTTTGAGATATAACTGGAATCTCCAAAAGTGGAATGTTTGAGAAATAATATGAGATCAAAACTTTTGTGGAGCGTATAACTCAAAAACGGTTGAAAATTCGAAAATCACGTATGGAATAAAAGTTTTAGACAATTTTACGAGCTTTTATTTATTATCAAGAAACGTTTCCCCACGATGCACCGTTTCTGAGATATAACCGAAAACCCCAAAAGTGGGATATTTCAGAAAAAATACGAGGTAAAAAATCTATTTTTGTGGAGCGTTTAACTCAAAAAGGTTGGAGATTCAAAAGTCACGTATACAACAAAAGTTTTAGACAATTTTATGAGCTTTCATTTAATACCAGAAAAATTTTCTCTACGACCCACCGTTCCTGAGACATAACAGGAATTTCCAAAAGTTTGAGGAAAAATGTGGTAAAATTTGAAAAAAAAAAAACTATTTTTGTGGAGCGGTTAAGTCAAAAACGGTTGGGAATTCAAAACTCATGTACAGATAAAAGTTACAGATAATTTTATGGGCTTTTATTTATAACCAGAATAATTTTCCCTATGACGCACCGTTTTTGAGATACAACCGGAAACCCCCAAAAGTGGGACCTTCCCACCCCCCTCCTCCATTCCCGGCTCACGAAGTCAGGACTTTTGATATTATGTTAACACCCTAAGCCACCTGAACAAATTTATGAAGGACTCGCTTTGGTAAACCTGCTCACGCACTCTACACACCTCCCTCCTTGACTCAAAAAAAAAAAAGAATTACCTAGTTCACAAATTATTTATTAGAAAAGCTTGTTATTTACAACTTGGCCTTTTTTAATAAATTTACGAAAAGGTCTATTACCCATATTTATTGACTACCTGATATTTTTACCAAAGAGTCAGCTAATAATAACATAAATATCAAAGGTTAAACTTAAGAGGAACTATTCAAAAATTGATAAAAATAAAAAAATAAGACCTGCTGGATAAATTCATTTGAAAGTACAACTTTTTTGTTTGCATGCTTTATTGACGAATCAATGATCACATCAGGGTATTTCTTACTTTTTTCACAACAGTAATACAAAATTTACGCTTCCTAATTTGTCAGGTTGATTACTAAAACAGTCCATTTAAGCATTATGTTAGTTCATTTTCTTAATTGGTTTTGAAGGAACTGGCTTGTTTACACGTGTTGTAGTTGTCAATCGGTGTCAAGTTTTACCCTTAATCATTACAGATAATAATCTCTCGGTAAATGAGAATATAATCGAGGCCACCCTTCGCAAAGTAAACCACCCTGAATGTTAATTATTTGTGATTCGGAGAGCATTCTGTGCCCCTAGATGTGCATGATCTCCAACGGTGCACGGGGTTTTATCTTTGCTGTAGCTACTGTGACACTCATACAAATGAATTCGGGTTGAGATAGTTTTGTATTGGGAGGAGTATGCATGTATTTCTATGATAGTTACCTATGTGTTTCTATTACCTGCTCATTTTATAAAATTAATTAAATAATGTAAACAGGTTGATTTCCCAAATATCGCTGTTTGCTACCGGATATTTGTCTTGTTTTACCGAATTCTACTTGTTCATAATATGTTGCTATGGCAATGGTTTGAGTCTTGGCTCACAATTAATTTGGAAATGTTTTGTATGGAAGGAAAAAAAGCATATCATCGCCCCACCGGGGTTTGAACCCAGGTCCTTTGGAACAAGGTCCAGTATTCCACTAAACTACTGTAACATGTTAGTAAAGTGAGCGGTTTGTCAATAAGTGCTCACAAACCGTTTGTCATTATGATTTTTATTAGACATATTACCATATAATACGAAAAATGTGTTTGTAACAATTTTTTTCTTCAGTATTGTTCAGTGTTACATCAAATTTAGTATCTTCTCATTCGAGGAATTGTCTCATCAAAGACCATTCTAGCTCAGATTTTTAACGGCATATTTTTATGCAGTTGATTTCTCATATTCATCTTCATGTGTGCAATTTAACTCGATCTGCATAAATAATCACTCGGTGCAAGTAAGTATTCGAGAACAACTACTGCATAAAAATATCCGGCTAATTCCGAGCTTCAATGATATTTTTATTACCCCCGATGACGTAATAATGCTGTAACATCTGAGTGAGTAAGTACCATTACTCGCGAGTGGAATACTACACTTTATCTGCGACCATACTCCATTAAAGGTGTATTAACGATTAAATAAAAATTAAAAAAAAAAACTACGCTACTATAGGTATTTGTTTTTACGACATGAACTTTACAACTTCTTACGTAAAGCTGATGTGTCAATTGTCAAAAATGACGGTTGCAGTCGCTGTCAACTCCAACCAAAGACTCCAATCATTACAAATGGTACGCAAGGAACGAGGTATCAAGAGCGAGGTATCGAGAATAATTGATTAATAAAGTCGAAATATATTTAATGAAATCTTTATAAATAATTAAACCGGCCCTCTTCCTCGTCCGTTCTTACTCTGCGAGGTGAAGAGTGACCCACCGACGCCAAGGGGTGCCGGACGTGATCACGATAGTACACACTACACACACAATGATAATAATCAGGGAATCACCCGGTTAAGTAGCCGTGTCGGATAGACGAGTGACAGAAGGGCAGGCACTCGACACGGCATCTCCCATCGCCCTCGATCGCACATCTGTCGACCTGTCACATTGATGCTCCCATACACAGAGATCACTATACCGCTGTACAAATACCTCCTAGGCCGGATCGGCATGATAATCTGTTTGGAGATAGTTCCTGTATGAAAGAGGCGACTCTAATTATTATTTAAGTAGGTATATACCAACCCCATACGAATTCGTTTCTTTTATCATTAGGTATTTATAATTTACAGTGTAAAGCTCATATGCCAGCGCCAGCGCCAGCAGTTGAGGTACTAAAGAGGGAATGATAATTATTTATTCCAAATTCGGGGCACGGTGGATTATAACTCACGCTGTATTTTGTGAAAATTTTTACATAAAGCGTTATATAAGTTATGACTAATATTATAATAGATGACATTTTGGAAAAAAATTTGTGGATTACATATACGTAAAATATTGAAAAAATTGAGTTTTACAAATCTTAAAAATTACCAAAAATGACAGTTCATGTCCAGTTAAATCGACAAAATTCACAGATTCGTAGAATTAATGAAATCATGTCGTGCAACGTTACCAGATTTAGCCTCGTTTAGGAGATATTTCTAAAAATGTAAAACTAAGGCTGCTATTAAAAAATATATTTTTTAGTGACTGGACAGTCAAAATCGAACGCCATGTATAAAATAGTATTTTAAGCATGAAAGAGAGAGTAACTTTTTTCAAGATCAGGCCTCGTTTGGAAAATATTTTCAAAAATGTAAAACAAAGACTGCTGTAAAAAGAGATAAATTTTTTATTTTTTAGTAATTGGGCAGCAAAAATCGAACGCCATGTACAAAATTGTATTTCAAGCGGAAAAGACAGAATAACTTTTTTCAAGACCACGTCTCGTTTGGGACATATTTGCAAAAATGTAAAACTAAGGCTGCTATTAAAAAATATATTTTTTAGTGACTGGACAGTCAAAATCGAACGCCATGTATAAAATCATATTTTAAGCATGAAAGAGAGAGTAACTTTTTTCAAGATCAGGTCTCGTTTGGAAAATATTTTCAAAAATGTAAACCAAAGACTGCTGTAAAAAGAGATAAATTTTTTATTTTTTAGTAATTGGGCAGCAAAAATCGAACGCCATGTATAAAATTGTATTTCAAGCAGAAAAGAGAGAATAACTTTTTCCAGATGAAGCCTCGTTTAGGAAAAATCTCCAAATTGTTGTTTTTCCAAAACATATTTTTATTGCGGCCTTAGTTTTACATTTTTGGGGAAATTTCCTAAACGAGGCCTGATCTTGAAAAAAGTTATTCCCTCTTTTATGCTTAAAATATGATTTTATACATGGATTTCGATGGTTTGTCTATGTGCGTGTCTATGTAATCAAGTTATAAGTATACGGTTCATGCGAGAAGGGAGAGGAAAACTTTCCAGAGGCATCAAATAGGTTAATGGACCATCCGACTGTGATTAAAGTTAAAGAGAATATTTGGTAATTTTGATAAGCTTTCCGGTTACAGCAGGATATCTCATCAACAGATAACTTCAAATTATTAGCTTTTCTATGAGTTGTTCTGGGATATTCAAATTATTAGCTTTTCTATGAGTTGTTCTGGGATATGTTCTGGAGTGTCTTTTCAGCATAGCTATTAAGTATCTATCCATGCAGGAATACTGTTACTGTTAAGCTTTAATTGTGCCCATGCAGCACTGGCTTATCAAATAATGATGTTCATACTAAAATGAAAATGAATATAATACCCATATAGGCCTTATGGACATAATTATACAACCCACAGACATCCACTGTAATTTTACCGGGAAAATAAACCTGCTGCCATGCACCATTTTACTGCTGCTCGATAACCGTAGCAGGGAGTTCACGTCAATGATGCGAGGGTGCAAGCCCCCGGTGACGCGGTAGGAACTTGACCGTATGGCCGCGAAAAGAGCAACCCCCGTGCCGCCTTGACATGTGCAAACAATGATAATCCTCGATTATTTTAGTTTGATAGCCCCCGATGCCCGCAGCGCAGCATGATGTATCAATCACGGAGTTCACGGCAGGGTACGTACGGCCTCTCTTTATGCATTTTTAATGTATTTCCAGAGAGACGAGTAACGCACCAATGCAGAAGTTACGAACGGCTATGACGATCAAGTGTCGGGTTAGTAAAATCAAAGGGTTTAGGCATCCCTAAATGACGCAAAAATATAGAATTTCCCCAAGGGGTGGAAGTAAGGGGAAGAAAAATGAGGAATTTTTTAAATTAGTCTTCCTCAAAAGTTATAAAGTTGAGTGTTTGTTTCAATGTTCCAATAAGTGGAAATCTGATGAGACACCCTGTATGTTATTGCATTTTTGGCTTCAACGTGATATAAAAAAAGACAAGAAATGAATGACCATGCCATTAATTGATGTTGTGCTGTGAGTAAATGTGGAATTGTAGACACCCGTTTCGTTCTGTTTGGTACTCATCAGTACATACAATGTATCTACCAACAGGCAGCACAATGTTGATCACATCATCAAAATGACTATTATTAACAATAATCAGTAGGTCTCAACTTCTTCTATGCACACCAGGGGAAACTTCGCTAAGTTGTTGGTATGCATTTTGGCTGCCTGGGGTGTAATCCTATGGCGCAAGCCAAAGCCACCGTGCTCTTTATTTTGATTTCAGTAAAATTTTTGCCAGGCAGTATGCATTCAACACAAGTTCAAAACTGTAATCGGTTGTAGCCGTTCCCGTCTTCGAGAAACAACAGAAAAGTGTAATTTTTGGCCTCTTTTGCGTTATTTTTATCGTCCTGACGTCGAATGACTCGAAAATGAAATTATTTTTTACGACAAAAATCCACCGATCGATAGCAAAACATAAATTTTGACGAAATTCAATATCTCAGTTGTTGGGGCTTTGAAAATAAGCTCGGGGACGCGTTGGACAACGACGACTTCGAAACTGAAAGCGTTTTTTCCTGAGACTATGCGTATTCTGAAGACATCGACTTTTTCAAGAAAAATCGTTTAATTTAAGAAATCCTGGCACCTGGCAAGACCAACAGCGACGTATAACGAAATCATGACGTAAATGACTAAGCCGACTTCTACTAATCACACAGTAGTACTTACAGTCATCACACAAAAAATACCCAAGGACTATTATTATTATAAACCTCAACAACAAGAACATAATAAGGAGTTTTCCCCGCATCCACCGAGTATATTCATAATTCTCGACTACGGTCCTGGTAGTGAAAAAGGGCGGTGATCGGCCATGCGGGCGAAGCCGGGGGGGCGGCGGTGGTGAACTTACCCCAAGTAATCTGCTAATGGTGTCGGGCGGCAAGTGTGCGATACGCGCTATGAATTCGATTAGCGGCGACTGGCGAGCATTAGGGCCTGGGACTCCAACGGCGCAATGGAGAGGACAGTCGCCGGTGCCGGCGTCACATCCATTCATCCCTATTACGCGACAGGGAAGGCACCTGCCGCCTCGACCACGTAGAACGGCGGACGCACGGTTAAGGCCTTAACACGCTGCTGTACAGAACAGATTCGGACATTCGACAATCACCATTCGCCGCTCCCCGACTACATCGCTAATCCTAATTTATAGTTAATTGTTAAGATTAAGAAGTTGTTATAACAAAGCCTCAAGAAATAACACCTACACGTTTCAAGCAAGAGTTCACGTATGAACCAGTAAAACACGTAAAAATAATCTCTTATTTGAGAGTTGCTCAAAGTTATACATAAAAATGCTGGGCTAGAAAGAAATTTGGAAACTGTGATGAAAAGCAACCTGCTCAAAAGGTTTTTTACGCATACAATTTGGCAATGGGCGTTTGAGACCCTATTTCTGATGCAAAAATAAAGATAATCCTAATGAGAAAACTTCACCAGGGTTTTTTCTCACATTGGTCTTTTCTCTTATTTTTCTGGGCTATCATCAGCTGCTATTTGAAAGTACAAAGTTGCAGCATCACTTCCGGTTAAACAGCGCATTGCTGAAGGAAGATCAGTTCTAATTTTAAAACCTTTTGGGCACTGCCCCAGATGCAATGAAAGCCACAACAGCAATGAGCTCTTGTCCATGCAACCTCGGCGTTGGAAGTAATTTTGGATCTGACACCACTACTTTGGTGATCGAGAGAAGAACTGGATAAACTTTCCTTAGAATTTGACACCCATCACGGAACTGTCTACGAAGGAGGAAGGGAGCAACACTTCCAACTGCACTCTCAAAGAAGGTACGATTAAATGGTAGACAGACGATTCCAAAAACGTCGAGGGAGCCGGGGAAGGAGTCTTTGGGCTATAGAAGTATGTGTCCAAATCATAGAAATTAACAACAGAACTGGAAAAGCGTTTCAAGTGGCATACCGTTTCAGTCTAACACATGTTGCCTTATGCCGGATCAGAGTAAATACATCAATTATATGGGTTTATTGCTCATATGCGTCAGACAAGCATAGACTGCCCCATCCGAGCATCGCGCTCTTTCTAAAGAGGCGCATCACTGTTACAGTTGCCAGCGCACGAGAGCATTCCAGTTCTTCTGTTTATTTCAATGGTCCCAATAAATCTGGACAGAAACTCTGAAAACAGAGAAAAAATTAATTATTGACGGATAGTCAGCAGCTGTCATAAAGACGCCGAGCTTGGGAGTGCCTAGAAAAACTCAATTCCGCGGCTTCGGAGATATATTTATTCTTCAAAACAGAACTCCTTGTTCTTCTTCAAGATGAAGAAGTAAAACGGGTTGTAAGTTCAAGAAACACCTTGGACCTGGGGAAGTTTGGCAAAGATAAAAGAGAACGGACGCGGCATATTTTCCTGAAAGGGAGACGAAAGGACACCTCGTCGCCTGTTGCTAAACTGCGACGCGTTATAGAACTCAAAAGAAGAAACGCTCTGGGTCAACACCAACTACTGGTATACCCGACCTTGATTCTTTCAAAATCAACAAATTTCTCAAGGTAACGGAATTGGAGAGGGTGGGATTTCAATTGATGGGATTCCATACCAGAGGAAATCATAGTAGAGGCGACACAATAGATCTCTTAGGCCGCAGTGACTCAATCACACTCAATAATTGCAATTACAATAAAATACAATAGCAATTAGCAACATAAAGTAAAACAACCATGGTAATTCGGTAACTGCATAGGTAATATAAATTTCAACTGTAAAATTTGAAATTTGAGTGGCAAGTGTTATTCGAAAACCGATTAAAGTATTTAATTTAAAGACTTCCGAATATTCTAGATATTCCAGAATGGTCTAAAATGTTCCAGAATGTTCTATAAAGTCTAAGAATGTCCTTGAATGTTCCAGGAAGTCATTGAATCTTCTAGAAAGTTCCGGAATGACTTACAAAGTTATAGAATGTCCTAGAATATTCCAGAATGTTAGTGAACGTTGAAGAAAGTTTCAGAAAGGTCCAGAATATTGTAGAAAGTTTAAGATTTTTCTAGAATGTTTGGGAGTGTTTTGGAAAATTTAATGTTCTTTAGAGTTCTAAATGTTCTAGAAGGTTGCACATTGTCCTAGATTTATCAAAAATATTCTAGAAAGTTCTGGAATGTGTAAGAATGTTTCTTTTCATCAGCCAGTTTTGACGAGGATACGCTCCAGCTCAGGAGAGTACAAGTCAAGGGAAAATTTGTAACTGAAATTCCATTGATGAACCTCAAGTTTTTCGCAAGTACTATATTCTAATTATCTTTGGGAACTATTATTAATAAGTCGATATAAGGCATTCGTTTATGGAAAACTTATTCCTGTTAGAAGCTATTCACTTACCTGATGATGTCGTGGATGCGAAAAGTTGGAACATTTTTGGAAGTGTTGTTAATTACATTGGCAATTAGATGCATCAGCGAAGTGGTCAGTGCATCGGACGAAAGCATATCACCAGGGTTGTCGATATTCTAGAACAAAAATTGACATGAAAGTTAAAATGTCACGCCGGTTATGGTCTCTATTTTGTTCTGCGTCAAAAAAATTTGTAAATCACCCCCTAATTACCACCCCAATTGAAAAAATCGTCACCACTTTACAATTCACGTAACATGTTCTAGAAGTTTGACCGGTTTAAAGTTCTCAGTTAAAAAAAAATGAGCATGAAAGTGTCTTTTCTTCAAAATAACTCAAAAACTTTTAAAGATACGCAAAATTTTGTAAGAGTACAGAATTGTAGATTTTGCTTTTCTGAAAAGATACGGCCGGTTACAAGTTTGCATAATATGTTCGTAAATAAAAACTTGTTCAAGCCCTTTTAGCTAATTTTTTTTCAAAATTAAGTAGGTACTTTAAACCGGTCATTCTTCTAGACCCGAATATTTTAAGTATTCCAACGATTATTTTAAATGTGGGTAGTAATTGGGGGTGATCTTCACATTTTTTGCCACCCTAACAAAAAATAGGGACCAACACTATTTTCCTCATAACTCGCTTAGTTTTGATGCTAGGAACTTTTATAAAAAAAAAACCGAAAATTAAGGTTTTTCCACCATTTCAAAAAAAGTTCTACGAGTTTCCGCCGAAGAATGTATTGTTTTTTAGTAACTTCACATTGAAACTTTCAATTTTGGGTTTGACGAATAAGAACTAACGACTTTCAACAAGATATTACTACGTTTGTGCTGGGCTGGGCCTACAGATACCTCAAACCCAGCCATTCGTTTTTACTAGAAATAATTTTTTGGCTAAAATACTGCCTTTTTGAGTTATTCGCGATTGAAATCGTTACTTGATTGGTGGAAAAATTGACTCTTTCACTCGCGAATAAGTCGAAAATAACTGGCTTTCAGAAAAAACTTGATAGAACAAAAATTACTTGGAATTAGTCAATCTATCCATTCCCGAAATTATTTTCAACATTTTTCACCCCCAAAAAGGGATGGTATAAGCATCCACCTCCAGGGTAAAAGCACCTCCCGATATCTTTAAAGTAGAACCTAAATCCAAATTTTTGTGCAAATGTTTGGTAAACTTAATACAGGAAAAAGGTAATTGACTGGACTAATAAATGCTCTTCTCTGAGATTGGTTAACGATGGGGTAACACCATGTTTTGGGAGGATACGAATATAATGGTCAACAGAAACAGAAGAACTGCACTGACTCTCAGACCACAGAAATGACTATCGAAATTGATATTCATGACGTCACACGACCGATCATTTATCCTCTAAGCCAGCAATGAAATCCGGAATAACTTCAACTTTATGGATGATAATGCGAGGCACACCGCGCCCGAAAAGCGAAAAGGGCCAGATAACACGGATGGAATGGACCAGCAATGTCTCCCGACATGAATCTTATGGATATGGAACATCTACGGGATTATGTGCCATCGGGAGCTATACCTATTCACCGTCGAATAAATCCGCTTAGGAACTTCCTGCAGCCGCAGAGGAGGAAAGTGATATCCAAATTCAAGGTTACACAATGATGGAGCAGTACTACCGAGTCGAGCGAGAGCACGGCGGGGTGGCGCTTCTGGTTAGGGATGACACTGCAGGGTTCTGTTCTCCTATGGGATGGATTGCTGAGATGTCGAAGGAAACACACTTCGAGTGTGTGGGTGTTGTATACAGGGGAGTAGCTTGCATAGTAACAATTTACAGATCATCTGGTAGTCGTGAGTATGACTTGTTTTTTAAAAGGCTTGAAACATTAATTACTCGCATAATAAATAAATATCAATTCATAGTTCTCTGTGGCGATCTGAACATTCACGGGGAGGACGCGGGTGACAGACACACCAAGCAGTTGTTTGACGTATTCCAGTCATATGGACTTAGGAACCATGTTAGGGAACCAACCAGGTATACTAATGGGAAGGGATCACAGTTAGATTATATCGTAACTAACTTCCGGGAAGATTTACCATGTAAAGTAATGGAACTAGGCATCTCTGATCATCTGGCTCAGAGAATCTGGTGGAAGGTGCAGGATGGGAACGGTAGCAAAGGTGATAATAATGACAGTGAATTTGTATACAAAAGGATGATTACAGAGGGAGCAATATCAGAATTTAGATATTTATTCAATAAGACAGAGATAGATATTGATGATGGTAAATATTCACATGTCGACCATGTTTTCGGTAAATTTTGGTCTCATTTTATGTGGTGTTTTGAGGTGGCTTTTCCTAGAAGGTGTGTGAAAGTTGGTAAACATGATCGAGTGACTATTCGATATTCAGATGAACTAAAAAAATGTCATCATAACTTAAAATTCTTAAACTGGGTGAAAAAGATCCTAGGAGACCAATGGTTAGGTGATCTGTATCAGAGCTTTAGAGGGCAGTTTAATAAAAAACTTGACACATTTAGAAGTGATTATTATATGTCTGTGATAGACAATTCAGGTAATAAACCTAGAGCATTCTGGAAGATAGTAAATAATAAGCTTGGTAAGTCCAGACATAACATTCCCATCACTCTCAAAACTGAGTTGGGTAAAGTTGAGGATCACGTGGGTATAGCGAATGAGTTTGGCAGGTTCTTCGCGACAGTCGGGATTGCGTCGCGTTTTTCGGTCCCTGGTGCTTCATGCACAGTTGGCCGGCTACAGTCTGCCTCGATGTTCTTCCGTCCAGTCACTGCCGACGAGGTAGCGATTATAATAGCAAACTTGAAGAATGCTTCGGCGGGTATTGAGGAAGTGCCTGTGACGCTTTTAAAGGCATGCTCCCGGGATATATCGGAATACATGGCAAAACTTATAAACATAGCTGTTGGGGTGGGTGAGTTTCCTGACGTGCTGAAATTAACTAAAACCATACCAGTATTTAAAAAAGGAGATCGACACTTGACTGAAAATTATAGACCTATCTCATTGGTTAGTCCATTCTCAAAAATAATAGAGAAGGCCGTTTATAACCGACTAATTGATTTTTTGCAGAAATTTAGCATCTTGACAGAAAGTCAACATGGATTTAGAACACTTTTGTCTACTGAAACAGCCACCAGGGGACTCACTCAGTACATCAGCGAGAAAATAGATGATGGTGAGTGTGTCGTGGGTGTGTTCTTTGATTTGTCTCGTGCCTTTGATACCCTTAATCCTAACTTTATAGCAGACAAACTGAACCGTATCGGCATTAGGGGCCGTATAAATGAGTTTTTGACCTCGTTTGTGTCGGGGCGGAGGATGGTCGTGGCTATGGGTGAGGCTGTATCCGATGAATACGATGTGAGGATGGGAACTCCTCAGGGTAGTGTGTTGGGCCCGTTGCTCTTTCTGCTGTACGTGAATGATCTGCCGGATCATATTAACAAGGGAAGGATTTTTATGTATGCCGATGATACATCGATTGTCATCTCCCACAGAGATAGTGATTTGGCTGCCCTGGAGGTAAATGATGTACTGGTACAGTTTGGTAAGTGGTGTGAGGTTAATAACTTGGTTCTGAATCACTCTAAGACGAAATATGTGCAATTTACAGGTATTTATAGGGAACCGGTCAACTTTGATGTTGTGCTTGACGGCATAAAAATTGCCCAAGTAGGTGTAATCAAGTTTTTGGGGACAATTATTGACTCAAAACTTAATTGGGTTGACCACCTTAACGGTGTATGCGCAAGGCTAAATTCTCTCTCTTATGCTATGCTGAAGTTAAAGAAAATATTTGACTGTAACCGTCTGATACAGTTATATTACGGATTAATTTATCCAGTCATATCTTATAACATCATTTGTTGGGGTCAGGCAGCTGACGTGAAAAGAGTGTTTGTCTGTCAGAAGCGTGTTCTTCGTGTAATGTTTGGGTTGACACAGATGGAAACATGCAGAAATGTTTTCAGTAGGCATAAAATCATGACAGTTGTTTCATTGTACGTTTATAAAATATTAATGTCCACGTATGATAACTTGCAGAGTTTTGTAAAACGAAATGAAGTTCATGGCTATTCGACTAGAGCAAATAACTTGATTCATATGCCCAAGATTAAACATCTAAATTATAAGAAGTCTCCGGTCTATGCTGGCTGCTCCCTTTACAACGCTCTTCCCGCAAATATTAGGAGCTTACGCAGAAATCAGTTTAAGATTACTATAAAGACTATACTGTCCTCGAATATCTTTTATACATTAGACGAATACCTTGCCTATATAGAATTCGGTGAATTTTCTGGAGCTATAGCTTAGCGATGTGAGCACGGAGCCCTGCGGATGTCGTCTATAGTCTATAGATGTGTTAAGACGTGCAATACTTTTTTTTTGTAATTTCGTAGTGTCAATTTACTGTTTTTGTTATTGTAAATACTGTACTCACTAACGACGAGCCATGTAAATATGTTGTGTGTTCTTTAAAATGGCGAATAAAGGAATAGAATAGAATAGAATAGAATAGGAACGGCACGACAGTCCTTGGAAATAATCAATAATTTAAATAGATCAATAGATAATTCTATTAATGTCATAATACAGAGAAGGAGGGCTCACAAATTACAAGTAAGTTTTTTGAAAGTGGACAAAGGAACAATTACTTTTCTCTAGTGACTTCTGTATAATAAAGCAACGCCACTGTCAAATGCTCATTATTTTTACAACTTCAGTGGGATTGTAATAGTTATTTTCAACGGGTAAAGCTGGCTTTGATTTCTCAAAAGGTTTTGTTGATTTTGAAAGGTCATTTTGTTGATTAATGAATTACGGACGACGAGGAACAGGAGGACGAGGATGAAGAGGCCGAGGATAGGGAGGAGAACTGGGCTTGGAACTGTTGTAAATTCCAACTCCAACCCTATTCGGACCTAGTTATTGGTATGAATTATAATGATCAACCCTGAATCATACAGCCAAAAATGGTATGACATTTTTAATGGGAAATGGCGGTCCAAATAGATCGGGATAGATCAGGTTTTGGTAGAAATTTTCAATGGCAAATATTTTTGGAGAAGGCGAATTTTAGAACTAAGCTCCTCAATTATTATTATTCAAAGAGAGATTTGAATTGCAAAATTATTCAAAAAGTAAGACAATAAAGGAACATTCCACGTAGGTATTATTGATTATGTTTTTGTAAGCTACAATAAATCATATAATATCTATTCCTTGGCGCTCCATCCAATAAGTACATTTAATATTGATGCACTGTGTGACTGACTGTATTTCATTCAGGAAAAACTCTGAATATTATTTCATCGACCCAAAGCGATACAAGATTCTAAAGACTTTATGAACCGTGTCGAAGTAAAACATTCTATAATGTAAACATCCCCAAAGCCCAGTCAGGAAGATTCATTCAATCTTATTACGTTTGCATGAATACAATTTTCGTTATCTTAATAAAGAATATCTGCATGGACGAACTTTTATTATTTTCCCCAGATTGAAAAACACCATAAAAATTCGAAAACGTCCCTAGATTTTCTCCCGCGAATAATTGATGTTCCATCCTTCAAGTCGGAATCCTTTTATGTCTATTCATCTTCATTATTACTTCACTTCGCCAATTTTCCCACTGAAGGGCTATATTTAATAATAATATACGAGCAATATGTCTGGATCTGGAAGTTCAAAGTTTGAGTTGATACGTTTTCACAAGACTGAAATAATTTAATCACCTCCCCCCCCTCTTTGAAAAGCCAATATGTCAGTTACTTTTTCCATTATTATTTCGCATAATATGATCTCAGCTTCACAATTAAGTTGAAAGGTGATAAAAACAGAAAATACGGCCCTGAAAGGCCCTATTTACTTGACTCTATTACAATTTAACGTCTATAGATACCTACATATCGGGGTATTGATTTTCTCCAACTTTTTTCAAAAACCAATTCAGAATTTTAACATAACCGTTTCAGATTTTCTCGAATAACGTTTTAAGGGTGAATCACTTCCAAAAAATAACCAAAAATTACTAATAACGATTCTCCAATGAAAAAATTCATTGTTTGGACTGGTGATACAGTGGAGAGACACCCTGTAAACCAGCACTAAGCACTACATCGTATAATGAGAGCTAGTTCTGAAAAGGAAACTCCCTTCAAATCAAGGAAATGAAGCCTCTCTAGCCTCTAGTTTCTAGCGCAGGTTAGCACCAAATCAATAATATGCCAAATTCTTGCATAACCTGAAATCATGTCACCAAGAACCTGAACAATATTCCTGGCAGATGTAGAGAGCAAAACTGAGATTCCCGACTAGGCTAGAAAAACATACTGTTGAGAAAATGAATGTAGAACATGTCTAACTGTCAATTATTTAGTTTGAGGATATTTCTTATCTTGAAACGGTGTTAGGTATCCCACTGCTGAGATTTACCAACTTTAATTATTCTTATACAAAATTTTTGCCTTACAAACCATCAACTTTCATCCAAGTCCATTTAGAAGTTTTTTCGTTAGACTTATAGTAAGGTTTGGTTAGAACACTTCGATGGATATGAAAAAGAAAAAATGTTTGCTCTAATTTTCAACAACAAATCAAATATTGAAATCTTATTCACCATTGAGAATATGTTACGATAAGGAAGCATACGCTCTCTCTATTTCTCTATAGGATCTCCAAAAAACAGGTTACGGTTCTGTTGCCCGTCACTCATCCAGCTTAAAAGCTCGGCGCTAATGCATCGTCGCCGCCTCCGCCCCCCGCGCTGTCGCAGACCCGCCACCGGTCGTGAGGGAGCGTTGAGTGCCGGCGTGGCGGGCAACCAAGGCCGTGGAGCGGCAGCAGAAACGTGAAGGTGGAAGCTACACAACGCGGTGGATTTATTTTGAACTCAGACACGAACAGGAGAGCACACTGTACTTTACTTGCTATCTGTCGCAAATTAAATGTGCCTCGGTAGGAAGAAATATCACTAGGTGGGGTTTCGGGACTTTCAGATCGATCTACCAAGCGGCAACAATCTCTTAGTGAATACCTATCAGAGTCAAAACGAGGGGACATATTAAAACCCGGAAAGAAGAAAATATCATCTGTTGAGTTTTAGGTTATAGGTATTGGGGATTGAATTGAGCTGTTTAGAAAAAAAGATGTTTGGAAAAATATTTCCTTATCAATTTTCCACTAATTCTCGCATAGAAATACATAATGTTCTCATTTTTATCTGAAGTCATTGAAATATATCCAAAAGTAAGGATTGGTTCAAAAAGTCATTGATAAAAGTTGTTCAGGAAAGAGGTGGGAGGAGGCAACTTTAAAATATTAACTAAGAAGAATGCAGATCCCGATTTTACGGCTCAAATTACGTATACTTAGGTATAGGAAATTGCACCCCCATTCCCTTGTTATTGCAAAATTTGGATTTTACAACAAAAAATACGTAGAATTTGTTCAATTTTTTTTCTCCATCTATGGATCTTTTTCGCTCAATTTAAGTAATTATGGAGAAATCGAAAAAAATATAATTTAGTTGATTACAGCGCCATCTGTCACGAATTGAAAAAAATGTTAGACAAATCCTAGAGTCCTACGTATTTTTGGTAGTAAAATCCAAATCTGCAATAAAAATAAGGGTTCCTGTTCCTAACTAAAATTTCAAATTCACCCCTCGCCCCACTTACCTATATGTAAGGGAAAGGGGGAACAATTTCCCTAATATTTTCAGTGGCAAAATCCGAATCTGGAATAAAAAAGTGGGTTCTCGTTTAAGATTTCATAGTTGCCTCTTTCCACCCTTAGCGGGTTTAGAATCATTGAATGTCTCCTACGCACTACTTTCATTAATACCCACTTTTTTGCTTTTCAATGTTTTCCAGTGTCGGCTTTTCATGTAAAGTAAGTGAAGTGACACTTCACATATTTCTAAATAAATAATTGTTTTTCCCAAGTTCGGCTCTAGTTTTTTTTGCAAAGTAGTTTGACAAGGTGCCTGTGTCAGCTCGAATTTTTTTATTCATCGGACAAAGTCCATTTTGACAAGGTCGCATCAACTTGAAAGGCTTTTTTTCAATTCAAGTTTGACAGTTGAGCTCGTTTGTTTTTGTTTTTTGCAAGGTCCGGTTTGAAAAATCCTGCCAGCTCGATTTTTTTATAAGATCAGATCAGCTCGAAAATTCCAACTGAATCGACTATTAGAGCTGGCCAGAATTTATCTAGCGAACTGCAAAAAAAATCGAGCTGACCTGGACTTTGCAAAAATAGAATTTTCAGCTGACCGAACTTTGTCTCATAACATTAGCAAAAAATAAAAAATTCGAGCTGGCCCGGACTTTGTCCTGTATCTACACTTCACAAACTTTGGAATCCACGAACCGCCACTGATGTCTTCAGTTTCAGATAAAACGAGCATAATTTAGACAAGACAAAAAATACAGTAAGGCTATCATTATTGGAGACACTACTTTACTATCTGTGGCCACAGGATGGCGTTACCAAAAGAAAAAAATTTAAACTGGCTACAATCCAAAACATAAAAAATTGCATGAATCTCGAAAAAAGTCCTGTTTATACAGGGTGATTCGCATAAGAACCGACACAGAGCAGGGGCGTGTAGGGAACCCAAAATAGGGTGATTTAACTAAAAAGGGGTTTCAAATTCCGAAAAAATTCAATATCTCAGCTATGCTTGAACTTAGAAAAACCAAATTTGGTACTCGTTGTGAGTGTACCAAGAGATTAAATTAAATGTCAAATTTGACGATCAGGAAGAAAGGTGAAAACAACACAGATTTTTGAAAAATAATAAAAGAAAACAGTTTGAGAGAATCAAATTCCCCATAAAATAAAGTAACAATTTCTTACTGTTTCAACTTTTTTTTCTACAAGTCTCCTAAAATTAAAGCTGTGCGCTACGGCCGCGCATTCTTGAAAAATGATGGCTCAATTTTTTATTTTTTTTTGTCTATAACATCCTTAATATTGAAGATATTATGAAGAAACGTTTCAAATAATTGCAGAAAGTATTATAGTGAACATTTTTTATTATTATGCATTTTTTTCTGCCCTAACCGTTTTTGAATTATAAGCAAAAAAAGTATAATTATAATAAAAAAAATAAAAAACGAAATTTTTGCGCAAATTTTCCGATTTTTGCCCATTTTGCGCCTAATACCACCCAAACCATGCGCTTCGCAGAAAAAATTGTGGAATAGTTTTCAAAGGAAACAAAATTGGCTGTAATTCTAGTCTAAATTTATTATTGTACTTTTAGTCATTTTTGAAATAGAGCATTTCTAAAATTTTTACTGTTTTCGAAAATTTTTTTTGAAAAAGATCATTATAACAGATATTTACTCCTTTCCCTCCCATTCTATGTAGTTCATGTACATTACTTTGTTGGAGCATTATTATCACAGTGCTCCTATAATAATATGATCTTAATTTTGTTTATAGAAAATAAGCAAAATTCAAAGTCCAATATTAAATTCAATAAATTCAAATTTAGGGTAAAAGTAATCTTTTTTATTTGAAAATTTCATGAGAGTCCGTAATGGAATTTTGAAGCTCATTTAAAAATTTAGGTGGGTAGGTACCTACACTGAGTTTTTCCCAAGTTCATTTTTCGGAATTCGGTTTTATGCAAATTTAAAAAAAAAACGATTATAGTCCAGTACACAGCAGTCAAAAACGGCGAAACCTGGAAAAACTTCAGAACACCTCCAGGATTTAGGTTGTGCTCGACCTAAACTTAAAAGTCTCCCCAACGCCGTTGGTTGCTTATTATTTTTCAGGGTGAAAACTACCCCTACTAGCGATAAATTATAATACAATAGATTAATAAACTATATAATTAATTAAAATTATATAAGTTTTTATTATTAAGTGTATGTATTATTATTAAATTATTAAGTGTAAAAACGCCAGTATAGTCCAATAAAGTCTAAAAAGTCATACGTATCGATTAAGAATACACATCCTTTTGATAGTTCGATTTATTTTGTTTCATATACGTGGTTTTTATAGTAACCGTCCAGTTTGTCTAAACACTCCATCCCGCATAAATAAGTATACGTCAACATTGGTTTTGAATGAGAATTAAATGCACAACACAGAGGATAGAGTGTCATTACGTGGATAAATTTTCTGTAGTTGTCAGTGGCTCTCAAACTGACGTAAGCGCTTCAATTCATTGTTTGAATGATTCCTTCAAAAATTTACGCTCGTTCACAACTTGACAATTAACTGTTTGACATTTTCTGGTGAAATTAAAAATATTAATTCGGACGGTTAGTGTGACGTTACATCTGACTTTTTAAAGTTAATCCTACTATAACTATATATTTTTAGGGAAAATAATAAAAAATTACGTTAAAGCATTAAAATATTTGGATTTTGTTTAAATAAGTTAAGTAGAGATTACTTTATGTTATTTAATGCTATGTATTCCGTTTATTGTTGAATATTTTCAGGGGTAAAAACTACCCTCTGCTACGATAAAAATATTATAAACAAGATTCAAACTTTTAATTACTTCGATTTTTGTTGTAATTAATAATTTCAGTGACGATAACTTGATAATTTTTAATATTTTTCGTGAACCTCCACCAACCCTTACTATAAACCAACCCTATTAGATATAAATGTTAAAACATATTATATAAACTGCAAAAAGCAGTTCAATGGTTTGACTATAACTTCCTCAATTTTGATGCTAGAAAATTTTTACGAAAAGCATTTTAAAGGTAAATGCAAGACCTACAAACTCAGGAAGGATTGACATTTTTTCCATCCTTATTCTGGAAAGTGGCAAGGGTTGAAGGATTCGAAAATGGTACTGGTCAACCACTAGCCACAACTTTTGAGAGCCACATCTCCCTCAATTTTACACTTACGGAAAAAAAACCTTCCACGGAAAATAAAAAAATTTCAGTGAAAAAAAAACAACCTTTTTGGTATCTTGTAATTTTTACATAATCTGCCTTATTTTTTGACTTTTATTGAAAAAACGAACTTTTTTATGGAAATTAAAAAAAAAATTCTGACTTTAAAGTGTTATCTTTTCAAAATTAAGGCTTGTTCATCTTTCAAACTCACAGAATTTACTACTGGTAGTGAATTTAAGGAAGTGAATTGTAGAAGGGCTTACAAATATTTTCAATTGCGGGGTGGTTTTGAAGGGGTTGTTTTGGCCGTTTTTTTCTACGTAAAAACTCGGCATCTATCTTATTTTCGTCATAACTCGGTGAATTTTTATGCTAAGACCTTTATAAAAAATAAAAATGAAGGTCTTTTTAAGCACTATCAAATACTTTCTATCAGTTTTTATCCAAAAATCCATCATTTTTTTTATAATTTGAGATTGAAAGTTTCGATTTTTACTCCAAAAGCAACAGTTGGCTTTTGATAAGACATTACTCAGTTAATAATAGGTTTGGAGCAACCATAAATAAAACCATTCTCTTTGTTTTTTTATTGGCTACAACTTTGTTTATTACGGTCTTAGCGGTAAAGCTCAAAGTTTTTGAGATATTCGTGAAAACCCGTTCAAAAACGTGGTAAAAAATCGAAATTTCAATGGCAAATAACTCAAAAAGTATTGGCTGTAGAAAAAAAGTTTATAGAAGAAAAAGACTTAAAATTAGTAGATTTATTGATTTCTACAGTAATTTTCAACAACCAATTTTTCACCCCCGAGAAGGAGTGGTTTTCACCCCCTCTGTTAAATCAACCAAAGGCATTGGGGAGACTTTGAAGTAGAGGGTATGGACTACCTGAATTTAAATTTTTATAATTTTAGGAAGTGTTCTATAGAATTTCTAGCCAAAACAGGGTTGTACTGGACTATTAGACCTAAGGGTGTTTTACATGACAAGAAAATAACACTCCCCATTAAACAAGTAGGTATTTTCCCAGATATTTAGCAATCTTCATTATAAAAATTATTAGAAAAAAATTGAAAAACTTAAAAAAATTATATTTCAGAAACGACGTAAGGTACCTACATACAAATTAGAGAATTATAGGAAATTCTATTTTCTTTGAAATCCATTCTACGGTTTTTTCAGTAAAGCTTGGGCAACATTAGGCACAAAACGGGCAAAAATGGAAAAATTTGAACAACATATCCAAAAATCAGAAATAGATAACCTTTTGACGTTTTCATGTATAACTAGACTGGATTAGTAGCCCTTTTAGTTTTTGAGTTATAGCCAAAAAAATCAGGTTATACCTAACTACATATTTAGTTTTTTAATAAAACTACTCTGCCCCCCCACCTATCAAATTTTCTGAAGATCAAAATATATAAACAGATATAAAAACATACAGGTGATTCACAAGTTGTGACTTTCCTTTCAAGGGTAATCCCCAGTGGAGTGCCTAGACTTTTTCCCAAACAGGATTACAATAATAGTTATAAATTCTTGAAATCTTAATTTGGCCACAAAACCGTTAATAAGTTTTCATAAAATTTAGTATAAGATCGTTTTGAGAGATGATAAATCCAGCGGCGTGCCCAGATTATTAAAAAATCACCATCTGAAAATTGGAAGTTTTACCACCAAACACTGATCTAATTTTAGTAGGTCTTCACCAGAAATTCCCACTGTCAGTTTTCATTAGTTTTTGTTGGTACTCATGTCCTTTTTTTGACACTATGATTTATCTAATCTCTGGAATGCCATATAGGCTTCTTAATTAACTACCAGGGAACCTTAATAGCAAAAACGTGCCACTTCTCTGAAATGTTTTCTACATTCTCCCAGAATCATTAACTTGTCAATCTTAACCTTGTAATTTTGTTCAATAATAATAATATTTATTCATCCTTTAGGTTAGGACATTATAAAAATGTATAGACAAGTCAAAAAACCAAAAGAAAAGCAACATAAATTAATTATCTCAAACATAGCGACTCACAGGTATGAAATTTGCTATCTGCCATTCAGAATGTGAAGTGGGAGTAAATGTAAAAAATATGTGTGTGTATAAACCCACATCTCTATTAATTGTGTCACCCAAATTTAAGGCAATAGTTTTGGTTTGAGATATATTACAAAATCCTCACTTACCTGCAATCTAGCATTTAATAAATCTATAGCAGCCATCAACCGATTGGACAGAATCACATATTCGCTATTTTTCACACCGGCAGTTGTATTATTACAAGCTACTCTCCATAAGTTACAACAGATTACCAATGTTCTAAAAAAAAAACACTTACGTTAAATAAAATAATTATACATTCAGGCAGCATTACTTTGTGGAAATAGACGACTGCTGAGTCTGTCCCAGCGTTAACAATTTTCCCAAAACGCCGAATCCTCCGACACTTTGGAACATCAGTAAGTCATCATCGTGTCCCTTGTGTAGTAGTCTGGATAGTTCGTTCAATATTTTATCTAAATTACTCGAAGATGCAGGATAGACACCTTGAGAGGCCTGACTGGCTATGTTACTGATAATGTTCACATTTCTGTTCATGCACTTCCTGTTCGCGCTATCGATAATGTTATGCTTGAGAGACGTTTCATATTCGGCCCCCTTTTGGACCATGCGCTGTCTTATTTTCTTGCAGCGTTTCCGATAGGTTTTACTGCGCTCCATGGCCGCCTTATCCTTGGGATCTTCCTTCCCTGCCGGAGCATCTACGATCTGTTTCAAGCTGAACTGTTCCAATTCTTTAACTGTTAAAGTTTCCTGGTTCGCTAGTTTCACGGATTCTTGATGTAGTCGGCCTTTCAAATGACTCATGAGGTAAACTTCAGAATTTATCTATAAAACAATTAATTAATTCATGTAAAGTTAAATCAGTGTCCCGACTTACTAGAACATTGCAAATGGTGCAATACATTCGCTTTGTATAAGGGATTATGTTGGGGGCTTGATTATCATCCGTGTAACATCGATGGATGCACAGTTCTAAAGCTTTTTGCCTTATTTGCTCCATATTCTCTTCGTGTCTTCGTTTAGATTCCTCTTGTTTCTGCTCTATTCGTTTCTGTAATTCCTGGGTTGAAGCGAGTTGTTTTTCATGTAGTGCTGAGAGTCGCTCCTGTAGACAATAATTAATTTTCAGATATTATAGGATAGGAAATAAATAGGAACAAACCTCTCTATCTCTCGCCTTTTCCCTGGCTAATTCTTGCCTTTCTCGTTCCTTCTGTTGTTGCTGTTGTCCGATGCGTTCATCCCTTAACCGTCGTTCATCTTGTAATCGATCCAGGCGTCTTAACCTTTCTTTTTCCAGTTGTCTTCTTCGCTCTTCAACGGCCGCTTCTTTTGCCGCTTTTTCTTCCTGCTTCTTTCGTCTATCTTCCTGAATACCTTGAATTCTCCCTTTCTGTTCCTGGCATTGCTGAAGAAAATCATCTCTGAAGAAGAGAAATGATTTAATTCCACATTAATATCAAACAAACAAATCTTACTTTTTGAACTTTGATTCAAGTTCATTAATGAAAGCGATTTCCTTCAATTTTTCCTCCTCGTCGTGTGCCTTTTTCACAATTCCTTTAATATGTTGCCTACGGTTTTGGTCAGCCTTCTGCAGTCTAGAATTTAAAAATAAATAACAGCCAATAAGCTTCCATTCACCAAACAAATCGAAAACTTACCTCAACTCCATTCTCTTTCTTTTTTCTTCAATTAGTTGTAGTTTTGCAGCCTTGACATCCTCGACTCTTGCAAGTAACGTCTGCAACTTCTGAGTTTTCTCTTGCTGAAGATCCTGTCTCCTTTGCTGAGCCCTGCTCTGTTTCGCCTGATACTTTCGTACCATTTCAGCTAAGCTTCTTTTGCGAGACGGATTGGACAACTTTTGATGCAATTCTAAAGCGCGTCCAGGATGTCTCGCGTTCAAAGCTTCCAATGCGGCCAAAGTGTCCATTCGTTCACTCCATGACATATCTTTATAACAAAGACATAAATAATTGTTTGGTCATTCTAGTAACGAAAAATACTTACCAGATAACATTGGTTCATATCTCGCTTCCAAAGACATATCACGATCAGCGATGGTGACAGAAAAAGTAGTATCGATATCTTCATCATTATCTGCCTGCAGTTCTCCATCCGTTTCGGTCCCATCGGTTTCAGTATCTACCTCTTCGATTTCCTGGCCCCTGAGTTTTTCAATTTCTTTAGTTAATCTATCTTCCTCTTCAGAAAGCTGCTTGGCTTTCTTGCAATGCTCTTCATCATCTTGCATCTCTCTGAACTTGATTTCATCATCAGTTTCCGAATCCACATCCGTATTTTTTTTGGAACCATCTTTCATTTCAGCTGAATTGGTAATTTCCGGACTAGATTTGTTCGAAAAAGTTCTATTTATCGGCATTTTTCCCAGTACGGTGTGAGATCTGGTAAGAGATCCCCTTACCGGATTAACGGAACCGGGGCAGCTGGATCTAGCTGAAGTGCATCTAGAAACGGGTTTTGTGCTGTTGACGTCTTTTTTAGCGTATGGTTTTTTCTCATCTAATTTTACTGCGTCTGTATTTTCCGGTAGCAAAGCTAATGCGGGCAAACTTGCAGTAGCACTAACCTAAAAAAACATTAAACTTTAATTTTCTAGAAGCGATGCTAGTGAACATTTCAGAACCAGTTACGCTACATATCATTAATTTGGGTTATTACGTACCACTAAACATTTTTTTAATGGCTATGTTTTTAGGTTATGGCTCTGTTTTTGTTAATATAGTTTTAACACGTTTTAATTAACTCACTTTCCCGTCTGTCTGTCTGTCTGTCTGCGGTCAATATCGATTTTATTTTAACTTCCCCAAGTGGTAAAGGCTTCAAACCTTGATGATAGAGCAGAGCTGGATGATAATGCAATACTAACTGGTTTTCTTGTCTGTCTGTCTGTCTGTTCAGCACAAATTTTGGACTCAGTTCGAGCTTTCAAACCTCGGGTACGCTAAAAATGTTTCAAAGGTCAAAATTATGTATCTGGTGCTATCTATGATATCCAATATGTGAGAAAATGTTCTAGAAAGTTCTGGAATCTTCTGGAATGTTTAAAGAATGTTGAGATGAATTTCCAGAATGTGCAAGAAAGTTCCGAAAATGCTCTAGAATAGATCCAATATGTTCAAGTAAGTGGCAATTTCTTATAATGTTCTAGAACGACAAAGAAAGTTCAGGTACGTTAATGCTTTGGGAAGTTCTAGAATATTTTAGGATGTTAGAAAATTAGAATGTTCTACAATGTTCGTGAACATCTAAGAAAGTTCTAGAAAGGTTCAGAATATTCTAGAAAGTTTGATTCTAGAAAATTCAGAGATGTAATATTCTAAAAAGTTCTACAATATTTCTGAAAGTTCTAAATGTTCTAGAAAGTTCCAGAATGTTCTCGTGTTCTAGAGTATTCGAGAATGTTCATGAAAATTAAAGAAAATTCTGGAAAAGTCCAGAATGTCAAGAAATTTTAAGATTTTCTTAGAATGTTCTAAAATTTTATGGAATGTTTTAGAAAATTTAGGGATGTTAATATTCTGGAATTTTCTAACATGTTCTTGAGAGTTCCAAATATTCTAGATAATCCAGAATAGTCTAAAATGTTCCAGAATGTCTATATGTCTATAAATAAAGTCTAAGAATGTCCTTAAATGTTCAAAAATGTTCTAGGAAGTTCTTGAATCTTCTACAAAGTTCCAGAAGAATAACTTAAAAAGTTATAGAAAGTTCTAGAATATAAGAGAATGTTCGTGAACGCTGAAGAAAGTTCTAGAAAGGTCCAGAATATTCTATAAAGTTCAAGATATTTCTAGAATGTTCCAGAATGTTCAGGAGTGTTTTGTAAATTTTAATATCCTAATGTACTAGATGTCTAGAATATTCTATAAAGTTTCACATTGTCCTAGATTTATCAAAAATAGTCTAGAAAGTTCTATAATGTGTTCTCCAGTTTTGACGAGGACACACTCCACCTTAGGAGAGTAGTACAAGTCATGGAAAAATTTGTAACTGAAATTCCATTGAATAAACCTCACGTTTTTCGCAAATTTTATATTCTTATTAACTTTAGGAACTATTATTAAGAAGTCGACATAAAGCCAACCTTTACTGTATTCTTCAAATTTGATTAATTTGCTAATTTTTACATTCGTTTGATTGAAACGATTCATGTTACAAGCTCTAGCAAAGCAAACATTACCCCCTCGTGTATGCATTTTGATTTATAGAAGAACCAAAGTGCAAGTTTACCATAATTTAATTTCAGCAAAACTTGATCATCAAAAATTGTGCTTTTTGTTTCTTTCCTTTAAGGCCATTTTAGGTTAGGACATACCTAATATTATAGTAACGTAAAGCAATAAAGACTTTACCTGGTTAAATCTCGACGCCCAAGATACCATCGCAACATCGGACTTCCTAGTTTTTCCCCCGCCATTTTTAAAGCGCGATCGGCACTTCACAGTCAACCAGCCATCGCCGTGATGATCTCCCAAAGAATTCCAGTTTTGAACATTTTCATTATGCAAAGTTTCAGTGGAACTTACAATACTGTTATTGGAATTGGTTACCGGAATATTCTCAATACTTCTGCCCTGATTAACCAAAGTTTCAATGGAACTTGCACTTTCGATGGCTGCAGCTATGATATTATCACCATTGTTGCCACATTTTGAATAGGGTCTCTCAGATTTCATATTTTCAGGCTTGAAAATGGATTTGAAAACTGGATTTGGTGTTTTATTTTTGGGATGCATTTTGTGGTCTTGCGAAACCTGAGGTTCTTGCTGCCTCCCCCTATCCCTATATGGTTTAATATCACCCACGGTTTTGCTTCTGCAGAGTCTCTGGTATATCGACTGAGTCTGAGTTGCGTTACCTTTAGTATCAGTGGAATATTTTGAATTGCGGACAAGAGGTTTACTACTTGTCAAGCTACTTTTAGCATCGGGCTGAAAACATGAAACACATTTTATGAAATTGACATTGATGACAGGTAAAAAAAGTTAGTCTTACTTTCACTGTTTTTATAACCGGAGCTGCTAATTTAGAAGTAGCCGTTTTTGTTAATGCTGCTGAATACGCTTGCCTAACTGAAGACGTTTTAGTTTTCGCAACTTCAACTTTTGGTTTTGATAAAACTTTCTTATCGCAATAATAGTCTGTTTGGATTGCTTTGTCAACTTTATAAGGGGGAGCTTTGCGAAGAAACGGAAATCGGGGACACTCAAATTCCATGCTCGTGCCTCTTTCCGTTGATCGAACTCCAGTTCTACGCATTATATCGTAAGTACGTTGATCCTCGCTCGGTGAATCGAGATTCTTCTTCTCTTGGACAACTTTCTCGCTTGATTTGTTACTAACAGAAGGCACTTGGGGAGGTAAATCTGTTTCAGTTGTGTCAGAAACAGTTTTCGCATTATCTTCGTAGCAGTCTAATTTATCGTCTGATTTAGAAATTTGTTCTTTGCCTTTCACCAAATTTTGATCATCTTTAGAAGAGATCTTTTTCGCTGGTGACTTGACATTTTTTAAATCGAGAGATTTATTTTTGATTGTATTTTTTAAATCGGTTTTAGGAGGCATGCTCACTGGTAACCAATCAGAGAGTTTTGTACCTTTTTTGAATGTACTTTTTGACTCTACTGTAGACTTGGTATCTTCTGAGCACTTCAGCTTTTCTGTTTTAATCTTTTCATCTACCTTGATAGAATTTACTCCCGAAAACTCTTTAGTATCTAGTTGCGATTTGAGGCCTTCGTCTTTGTTTTTAGTTTCTTCAATTTCCTTCTCATTTTCAGTATTATCGCTCTTCTTATTTTCATCCCCAAAGTTTACAGTTTTGCTACCTGAAACTGGTGGTGGTGGTGGTTCATTATTAACTTGTTTGCTGCAATTCTGAACACTCCCATCAAACTTGAATTCATGATCACCACTTCTGGGCTCGATCGAAGATAAATTATTCATTTCTTGGCCTTCTATTATGGGTTGATCTATCGGAGGTAAAGGACTGGACGGATTCGAGCCGGAAGGCTTGCTCTTATTCGCTAAATTTCGGGGACTGATTTTACCCGATATATTGGGGCTGTTTCTACCAGAAATCTGCACGGGACTGGATTTTCCCGACTTGCTATTTCCTTTTGTGAGATTTGTTTTAGAGATTTCCCATGCTAGGAAGGGCGGTCTTTGTAGTGGAGGTGTATTTTCATAGTCCCATTTCAAACGAAACCAGTCGGCCAATGCGTGGAAATCCCTTGAATAGTTTTCTAGTACAAGTAGAACTTCTTGGCATTCCATTAAGTTTTCATGCGACTCGACTGTGTTATAAATTTCTGAAACCTGAAAAAGAAAATTAATTTCATATTAATTAATGTAATCACATACGTTAATTTCCCGTAATTTTAACAATCATAATGTAAAGATTTAAGTCTTAGCACCGCTGGTGAAGCTATGTCAGGGAAGCTTAAAATTTAAGAAGGGGGGGGGGGGTTAGTCCTGGCAAAATGTTATAGTCATGGGGCGTTTGCTGGCAACTGGCAACCTGGCAACTATGTCCTCTTCATTGTCATAAATACAACTTTAACCTCACAAAAAAGAGACATAACCCAACTTCAACAAATGATTGACAGGCAGTTTACTCACACCCAGTGATTTCTATCATCCTACAGCTTAACCTAATTCGCAAATAATAAGTAGTGATCTGTATATTATAGAGGTAACATCCTCTCAAAGGTAGGCAACACTTTTTACACTCTGGTGTATTTCTGGTTGGGGAAATTAGGAGCTAGAAATAATTGTTAATTCTCTGAGGGCTATGAGTGTATAGGCGGTAAGCTGACCTTTACATGTTCTATCTTTGTTCCTAACAATATCAAAAATCCATCTGGCAACTATGCCCTGTTCATTATCATAAAACTTTAACCTCACAAAAAAGAGACATAACCTAATTCGCGGTAATCAGTGAACTGAGAGTTGCAGAGGTAACATCGATTCAAGGATATACAACACTTTTTACACTCTGGTGTATTTCTGGTTGGGGAAATTAGGAGCAAGAAAATTAACCTCAAATTGTTAATTCTCGGATGACTAAGAATGATTGTGTAGGTGGTAGCACGAGGATCCCTGATAGCCCCCATGTAAACTAGGTTGACCTTTACATGTTCTGTCTTTGCTCCTCTCACTATCATATCATCATTAAATGTCTGAGCGTCAGAAGACATTACCTTAGTATGAATAGAGAGAGGGAAGTATCGTCAGACTATAACACATTTACCAGAACGCAAACAATACGTACAGCTCTTTGAAGATTTCCAAATAAAAGGGCCCAATATCTGGCTCGCAAATCCGACTTCTTGTCTCTACCGGTGCTCGCCGATCGTATTCTGGCTCCATTTCTTATGATAGAGTTTTTTGTCGTCATCGATGACAAATCCATCTCTCTGGGTGAACAAGGGGGTTTTCCGGACAGTTTACCTAAAAGTCAACAGGACCTTGAAATATTTTTCATGGAAATTCGGTAACAACTCACTGCGATGAAACGAATTATTTCCAGCGGATATATTGAAAGCTAAGAGATTTCTGGCTTCGCGTCCTTGCTCTTGAACCAAGAGACGGACTTGTTCCATAGTTTTGTTAGCGTTAGCACTTCCTTCGCTACTTTAATGCTTGCTTACATAGGAAAGAAGGAATGGTCAGCTTCAGTTGTTGAAGCTGCTCAATGATGTCACTAAACTAATTTAATTATTATTTATACGGACTGTGTTTAATTATAAGTTGATACTGTCTGAGGTTTAGGTATCCTGTTAATTTTTTTATTTTCAAAACCAGAAAAAGAGATTACTTTGCTTCTTTACTTTACTTCTTTGTCATGTTTTTGTTTTGAAATTAAATTTCAGCATTTCGAGTTCCCGAACATTAATTTTGACACTTGACTGACAAGACAAGACGACAGGAGCTACAAGATTTATTGACCTTAGTAGCTGTTGCATTTAGTCAGCTATATTAATGGCGATTGGAAAGTTGAAAAGTTTTCATAATAAAAACTATGAAAAGATAAAAGTATAAACATTTTCTTACATAGAAGTATCTATAAACATGTCTGGATACGAACGACTGACTTATTTCTATTTGGAGCACGATACGCATATTCACGGTATGTCAATTGCTTTTACTATTTTGGTCACTACTGCGCAATGACGTCATGCGGTTGCATTTTGACTCAGAGCATTAATCGAGGCGAGGTTCTTTATAAAATAAATGTCACTTTGATTGCTTTTTTCCTTCTTGCTTGCCTTTTTCTTTGTGCTAGATATATATTATGTTATGTGGTAGATTGTTATAAATATTACGGTTTTATTATTGTGTTTAAAGTGTTATTACACATGGGTGTCCCATTTAAAAAGAACTAGCAGGTACATAATATGTTATTAATAATATTATTATGGGGATCTCAGAAACGATAAAAGATACAGGGTCAAATAAATATTAGAGAAAAGCTGCGCAATTTCATGCTAATTAAGAATCTGAAACAAAATTTATAGGAACTTCGGGCGAAGCTGAAATATCCTGAAAACCATGGAAAATCGAGATTTCTTATTTTATGAAAGAAATTATATTGTTTTTTCGTGTCCTTCGGTATTTAAAAAATCGTGTAATCCAAAAATCTATCACATTCATAAAAAAATTCAGAATTTAATTCTTTTTTTTTTCGAAAAAAATAACCTTTCTTTAACCGAAAGTCACAAATAACCATAAGGCAAGCAATGTGACGTCATATTATTGCGACATCATACGACGTGATTCGGTAAAAAATCTTTTTTTTTTAAGAAGAATGAAATTTAGTTCATAAAGTAACTATACCTATTTCAGTAACGTACCCAGGTTTCTATCCATTTAAGAGTTTTAAGACCCTTATCCCCATTATTCACCGTTACACGCTCTTCTTATGTAAGAACGTGGCTTATTTTCGCTGGTGACGCACTAGAATTTCCTGAAAATTCCATTTAATCAAAAGCGAGAAAAAGTAGACACTGAGACAAGCTATTGGTTGAAACTATTATCCTATATACCTGTAGAATAGAAGTATATCCAGCTATTCGCCATAATAATTATGCATCTCTTTAAAACTTGGAACATGAAATGAAGCAAGCAAGAAGTCAATTTATGCGTTAAGAAATGTTCAAAGCTGAAGACACAATAAGCCTATGATGTAATCGTACTTCTCATTTTTTGTTGCTAATGTTCAATTATTGAACGTTCGAGTTCAGCCAAAAATTCATAAAGATAAGCGCGAAGCAGATAAGAAGACGGATTTTCCGGGTGATTCCCATATAAAACTATTAAATGAAGTTACTTTCTTCCACATTTAAATACGACTTATTTGAGTCACCGTATAAAAATGAAAACTTAAAACTTATAGAATATTGAGTTGTATTAATGTGGGGTCGGTTCTTGAAGATTGCAAATTAATACGTCTTATGAAAATTATGATTGGCGTATAATTAGTTCTTAAATGCTAATAAATCTTGTTATAGCACTAACAATGACACAGACGTGCATAAATGATTGTTTATACAGGGTCTCGCACTTTCAAGACTGGTCGTAGGATAATGCATGCATCATGCAGTGGAAATAAAAAAATTGCGGATTGCTGCTTCCCATTCTGATCTAGAGGAATGAATATGCATGGGTATCAAATAAAAGGTAAAAGAATTTTGCATATCATGAAAGTGAATATTAATTAATGCAAAGTGGCAAGAACTTAGGTATATATTTTTTCAGTCACCCTGTTTTTTTATTAGGTATATCTAATTATTTCTTAAAAAATATACGATTAGATGGAATAATATGAATTATTGGGAAAAAGACTTGGTTAAAGATTCTCTCTCACGGTTGTAATTTTTTATAATCCCAGAAATACCGGAAAGATGAATACAAATACGATCGAAGCTACTGTAAAGGTGAAAAAATTACTTTCAAAACTGATATCAATCACCTTACATTTAATCAAGTAATGGTTAATTTTTTGAGATTGCGATCACAACACCTGTTGCAATGAAACCTCCCTTGCTGATAAAATTTACCCCTGACTTGAAGGTGGATACTTTTAATTGAAACACGGTGTAGCAGGCAATACATACAAACGTTATGTAATCAATAAAAAAATCTCAACAGGATGTAAATTATGACAACATCTTGTATGTTAAGATCTTATTGTTGCTTTTTATGTGGAAATAAATCATTGTGCTAATTATATAATTAAGTGGAAACAATACCAAAGGTTGTATGTAGTTATAGTTTTGTATGGTAATTTTACAGCATCGATGCAAAATTATTAGCTTGTTTTCTTGATAATGATTCACATTAACCTAACCGAGCAAAAGGAAGGTAATATAAATATTGTATAATTAATCTGTAACTGTAAATGTTCGAGTGTCGAAGAGGAGTGTGAAGTGCTCATTTAATTTGTGAAGAACTACAAAAATACGTGAAAATTTGTGCCATTAGGATCGAATTGAAAATGTTTTCAAAAGTAATTATACATTAATTATAACATAAGCTTAATACATTTTTCTTCACATTATGTCAGGAAAAGCTGGGTAGAATTGTCTTTTATTCGTATTAGCAGAAAAAATTACTCGAACGTAAAGTTCGCTAAACATTCGTTAAACGTTCCTCCCGTCCTAGTTGCTGAATTTCTAAGTTTTTTCTCTCGCAAAAAATACAAATCTTTGCTCAAGTTCAATACTTAGACCACTGCTTAAGGATACCTAACTTCCACAAAAATTTTAATCCTTTTGATTGAAAACTGCGGCCTCTGAAATGGTGTCACAAAAACTTTTTTTTCGAATTTTGGAGGCACTGCCTGTTGGAGTAACGCAACTTTTTTAACTAAAACACAAAGTCCTACAAAAGTTCTATAGGATTGTTTTACTCGCTTTAAGGGAGCGTTTTACTCGAAAAATTTCAGTTCAATGCTTTCAAAAATGTCCTCATAAACGATTATAGAAATTTAACCATTTTTTCTCCAATCCTACCCACGCCACTGGCTTATTACTAGAAATAATGCAATTTTTCTTTCACTAACGTCAAGATCGAAACCTTTTCTTCATAGTCCTGTCGATTGAGTTTCAAATATTTTATTCGATCTTGCTTATAAACAATAGACGTTCAAAAATTGGATTTTTTCGAAAATTCAAATGGTCGCCATTTTGAAACAGCTCGCCCGATTTTGTATGTATTTTTATTGTATTTTTATTTATTAATATGGATATCTTTACTCTCACAAAAATTTCAATCCCCGTCAAAAACGTTTTTTTTTTTAGAATTTTGAAGGAACACCTGTACTTATTATAAGTAACGCGATTTTAAGTAACTTTTTTAACATACAAAGTCCTTAAAAATTTTTACAGAATTGCAAAATTTCGTTCACCAATCTTGAAAGATGTAGCTACAGAGGGGCGTTTTGAAAATCGAAAAAACGCGATTTTTTTGGTGATCTAGGAGCCAGAATCGGTGAAAATTTTTGGGGACTTTGGGCGATTTTAGAAGAATCAGTCTTCAAGAGTTCGCATTTGGTTTTTTTATATGATAGTTCATATTATATCCTGCGCGTGAAACTATACAGTATGTCCCTTTATTGACCTCACTGTAGTATCTCGTATTTGCTGCGCTGTCAGATTTGACGTATTCGACAGTCGATCAGAGATACAGAGTTGATTCAATTACAGAAAAGAGAGGCTATTTTATGGCTATCTCAAATTCATGAAGGTATTCAAGATATCTGTGACCGTTCCTGAAATATCCTGAAAAAAAACTGAAAAACTCCATTTTTTTTAAATTTATTTAATTTCAGTTTCGATATTCTGTTCGATATTCTTAATTTTTATAAGACCATAAAATCAAAACCCAAACTGCACGTTTATAAAACGGCAAAAATGAAAGTAACATCATCTATCTTTCGCTGAACACTTTCGCTAAGTGAATTATTACTATTATTAGAAATTTAATAGTTTTTCAAATATCAAAAATAATTCTGTAGAATCTGTTACCTTAATTGGCTAAATCTGTTATGCAGGCAACAATCCGTAATTAGCATAGTAATCACTTGAGCAAATTACTCAATTATTACTTACATCTGAATTAATTAGTATAATTAATATTCTTCCCGCAACCAGACGGATTCTGAGAAACATAATCGCGAATCTGTTTGTTATTGGAATGTTTATTAATAGACATATAGGTAATATGAATCTATACAAGGTGACAATTGCAAAACTTTCATAGATGCACATCTCTAAAACCGAAAAAATTATGCAAAAGTTGTTTCAGTCATTCTGTAACAAGATGAAGTCCATTGCAGCGAGTATGAAGTTATTAGCCCGAGCGTAGCGAGGGACGGTTTCATAAGAGCTTAATTATAACAATGAAAACTTGAATACACCTATACGTACCTCGGTTAAGTACCTATATTAAGACTAAAAAAAAATTATACAGAATCAAATCGATATAATAACGAACCTGGAGACTCTATCAACCGCCGTCAGTCGTTAATTAGGTAGGCATAGATTATTATTATCGCTTTAGCGCGCTTCGACTCGCTTGAAACATGCGTGGTGTCGATCTCGGGAGCTGTCAACTGATGCGTCATTGGTATTTCGAGCTCTGGAAGGGTGAGAAAGTAGTCATTATAGCGGGCTGGAAAAATTTGTACACTTTCAAGCGAGCCGCTATAGTACATTGGGCTGCGATAGCTGTCATTCGACCGGCTGTTTCTTATCGAAAAACTCTGTGAAAAAACTTTCAGAGGCAACGCGCTAAAAAAATACTTTAAATTATTAGGTAGATGTGATTCTTGGTGAATTCTGAGAAAATAGAAAAGTTCGTAATAAACATATAGCTCCGCAAACGCACCGTTTTCGAGATGCAGTGTGTCAAAAAAATAATTTTTCAGTTCTTTGACGATATTTCAGGAACCGTTTGAGATACAGAACCCATGCTGTTTTTCTCTAAAACAGTTCACATTAAAACTTTTGACCAAGAGCACTTTTTTGTGTAACATTGACAATTTAAAATTTGATTTCATATAGGTAGCTAATTATTTTCGCAGCGTCCTAAAAATTAGGGGCAAAAAATTTTAAACAACCTTAAATCTCTGCCACTGCCATATTATGGAAAAAAAATTTCAGTAGCGCTCAGAAAGTAAATAATATTAGTGATAAGAGGTGTGCCGAAAAATTTAGTTTTACTTCTCTAAAGGTTCCTGAGATATCGTCAAAAAACTGATTTTTTATTTTTATTTTGACACCCTGTATCCTGTATCTCAAAAACGATGTTAATAGGAATTTTCTTTCTCTGAACGTGTCAAGAATTTGCGATTTTACACAGTTTGTCCTTTTCCTATCCACTGGTGTATGTACATGATGACACGCTGAGGAGTTTGATTTTTTACAGGACTCAGAACCTATGGGCCTGCATACGGAGCTCTGACGACCCGGAAAACTCCGCTTTTCCGACATGTAGGATTTTTTTACAGTATTTTTTTCTATTTCCTCGACCTCGAATTAGTAACTATGTCAAATTTCATAATTTTCCGAAGATTTTTTTCCTCATTCTCTTCGGCTATTTTCATGATTTTTTTTTGGCAGAGTCAAAAATCGAACTTTTTCATGCCATCATGTGACATGTCATTTCCGATTAATGTTGGGACGCTGATTACGCCACCGTTATCGGTAGATCCGTACGACTCGTAGAAAAAAAGTTATGAGCATCTGAAGTGTGAAAAGATAGAAAATCGATCATACGTGTAGGTAACTCGAATATTTTAAACTCTTCATTAGGACATTTTGCGGTTTGCGATTTTGCATAGTTTGATCCTTTCCCTATCCACTGGTATATGTACATGATGGCACGCTTGAGGCATTCGATTTTTACATGACCCCGAACTTAGGCCTATACATACTAGCTCTGACAACTCGGAAAACTCTGCTTTTCCACATGTTAAATTTTTTCAGTATTTTTTTCGATTTTCTAGACCTCGAATTAGTAATTATGCCTATAAATTTTTCATAAAACATCTTCATGATGACTAAGTGACTAAGTAAAGCCCATAGCATCTCATGTCTTAATTTCACTTTTATGTTGTTACAGATTTGGTCAATTTCCTGCATAATCCTGCTAGTCCTAGTTCTAGTCATCGATCTGAACTCTAAATTTTTATGCGCTGCCGATATTCAAATTCAGGATAGTGCCATTTTCGACACGCCCAAAGCTCCATCGAATGCTAGACAAGCAAGAAAACAATTAGGCTATGACAATGTAGGGTCAAGAAATTCCTTCAGCGAACAGAAACAGCCAAATGGAAATAATTGGGAACAATTCGGCACACCAGACATCAAGTTTAATTTTTAATTACCTAATAAGTATCTTTAATTTGTAATATTGTAACCAATAAAATGTTTTACAAAACTATTTTTCTTTAGGTACACCAAGGGCGTAAAATTCCGAAGTAAAGTCGTCATGGGCTATCCATTTGACATTTCGGGAATGTTCAAGGCCTACTAGATGATAGGGTTTTAGTAAGCTCGCTTTCTTAGGGCTGCCATATTGCTTTTTATGTTATTCCCTTCGGTGTAAAAACACTAGAAAAAAAAACCCAATGGGAGTATAATTTTTTAATATATTGACGACAAAGTAAATAGAACGATATAATTGGGAAAATTTAGCTCAGATTACAATCAATCCTCATAATAGGTACCTATTTGTTTGAACTGTGGGATTAAAGTTTATCATACCTGGTCGTAGACAAATCTGATAAAGTCAGTTTACATACCTTAATATGTATACGAGATGTTCAAAAAATGACTCATAGGTAGGTAAGTGAATTTTCAGATATTTAAGTACGTCCTATATGGAAATTATTATGTCAATGTCAATAAAAATGTTTTGGTACTACTTATTCAATCAACGCTGTTCGTTAAGTACTTCCTAATTTTTCGGGAACATACAGGGATGGTCGAAAAAACCTAGTCTGAAAAACCTGTATGCTCCCGAGAAATTAGGAGGTATAGGTACTTACCGGACTGTATACTTAAAAGTAAGAATTTCCTCACCTTTTCTGATCACTTTTTGTTCACCCTGTATAATCATATTCCTTTACCTTTAAATAGATTCAATCAAGGATAGAATTATCTAGAATAATTGCCATAAACTGAGATATTGCTACCGAATAGATAACATATCAATACATTTACCTAGCCTACCTACTTACATGTTAAGACGCCCAAGCTGATAATAAAATTTGACAGCCAGCTTTACCAGCAGCTTCGCAGTGAAAGGGCAAAAAAATGCATCACCAAAATATCCTTTTATTTTTTGTTCTTTGTATTTTTGGGCTTAGCTTGGCCGCAACTATACCCATCAATAGCTCGAATCAGACATCTGCTAATTGTAAGTAAAATAATTTCCTAATTAATTGCTGCTTACAAAAATTGTCAAAATGCTTGAATGGTTTTGAAAATTTGATTAATTCCCTAAGAAAATTTCTTAAATTAAAGTGCGGCAAAAAAAGTAAATTCACTCTATTAGCCTTTTTTTAATTCTATTATGCATGGGATGACAAAAGTTCCAGACAAAATTCACAATTCACAAAAGATCCCAATTTTCTTTTTTTTTTAATTATTTAAGCACATCAAAATTTTGTTTTATCTTTTATAAGCTATGACGTCATGTAGCGGTTTTTTTTAATAGCACGCCACTCCCTTTTGTAACAGACATCGACTTTGTACTTTTTATACTGAGTACATTATTTACATTACTCACTGAAAGTCCATAGTTTATGTCTACACTGTTTATGAGATATGGGGAGATTTATTTTAGTAAAATAAGTAAATTATTTATGTAATTGCTTCAACTTCTGAACTTCTGTACCAATATCTTTATCATAAAAATTAGAATTAATAACGCTTCTCGAGATTTTTCATATCATTCTGGTAATATAGGCTCCGAGATCGAGCTCATTTAGCCAGACACAAATTTTCAATCCATAAATAGTTAAATTAACGAGCACAAATAACCATGTCGAGCTGGGGTTCGAACCTGGACAGTGATAGTGTCAACGGCGTAACACCGCCGCGCTACCGTCCGCGCTAATCTTATTTATATAGGGTGCACCATGTATCCTTCTCTATATTGCTATCTCCTGAACGCTAAGAGATACAGGGTCGGTTAAATTAGAGAAAAGATGCGCAGTTTTGTAGCCATCTCGAATCCGTCAAAACATGCAAGATATCTGTGACCGTTCCTGAAATATCATGAAAAAACTGAAAAATCGAGATTTCTTATTTTCCTCATGTCTTTTTTATTATTGGAAATTAATAAATATTTTTTTGTAGGCTTACATAATCCGTTAAGAGCTATCCATCTGACGTTTCAAAAATTTTCAAGGCCTACTAGATCCAAGAGTTTTCACAGTCAAATTTCGTTTTTCTTATGGCCGCCATATTATTTTTTTATGTCGTTC
Source organism: Malachius bipustulatus (assembly GCA_910589415.1). Lineage (NCBI taxonomy): Eukaryota > Metazoa > Arthropoda > Insecta > Coleoptera > Melyridae > Malachius > Malachius bipustulatus. Next base: position 18,363,996 of record OU342632.1, read on the forward strand.
GATATGAAAAAAATAATGGAAACCAAAAATTCTTAAACTTCAAAAAAGAACTTTTTAAATTTTTATTCTTAATTTTTCAAAGATAAACCTAATAAAAAATCGTCGAAAAACGTCAACATTTGTAAAATACGCCGAAATAGTGCTTGCCTTATGGTTTTTTAATTTATATCTATGAAATTCGTTCTAAAAATGTGTCTTTTTTGTAAAGAAAAAAGAAGAATAAAAAATTTTTTAATTTATTTTTTGAAGTTTAACAATTTTTGTTTTTATGATTTTTTTTATACCGAACAACATAAAAAAAACACTATGGTGGCCATAAGAAAAACGAAAGTTGACTATGAAAATTCTGGGATCTAGTCGGCTTTGAAAATTTTTGAAATGTCAGATGGGTAGCTTTTGACGACTTATGTAAGCCCACAAAAAATTATTCATTAATCTCCAATAATAAAAAAGATATGGAAAAAATAAGAAATCTCGATTTTTCAGTTTTTTCAGGATATTTCAGGAACGGTCAAAGATACCTTGTATGTCTCGACGGAATCGAGATGGCCACAAAATTGCGCTCCTTTGGACTTGTTTAACCGACTCTGTATCTGTTAGCGTTAGGAGATAGCAATATAGAGAAGGATACATGGTGCACCCTGTATAGTTAACAAAAAACATCAACAACCTACTCATGAAATCTTGCATGCAGTATATGTGCAAGGAACTCTAGATATTTTTGTTCAAGAAACTGCTACCATTTTGCAAAACTTTGAATTAAAAAATGATCGAAAGATTTAAATGGTACACCCTGTATATTATTTCATGATTGAATGGGTATTTTAATCATCTTCCAGATTATCCTCAAGTTCCCTATATCAGATTTTAAAAGGGGTCATCTTTGTGGGATGCTGAAAATGTACAGAAAAAAAAAATAGATGCCGTAGTAATATTTAGGTACATGAAATTTTTGCAAAAGGATACCAATTTCTTGAACATCCTGTACCAAAATATATACAATGGGCATTAGTCCTCTGTAAAAAGTCCCCAAGTGATGCGGCTTTCCATTAAAAAAAAAAAAAAAAAAATTGGTAGTCATTTCCGGTATAACCGAAATTGGCAGGAATCTAAAACTACCTCGAAAAGATTGAGATTTTTTGGAAAATCGAGGCTTTTTTATTTGGTAAACTATAAATAGTAGTTCTTTGATTATTTCGGTAAAAAAAATAATACCATTAATATTTAATAGATTTAAATAAATACAATCATTGTCAATAAGAATCGTTTTCAGATGTCTGCCAAGCTGCGAATTGTCTTCCCTTACTACCCAACGTGTGCCCTATGGAATTCATCTGTAAATTGTACTGCGAGGCTCAAGGATTAGTAGGAGGATGCAACCAGGGTGTGTGCAACTGTATTAAGAAGCAATAATTATGTATTAATTAGTAATATAATCGATTTCGTAAATACCATATTTGATTTATTGAAAGCAACTATGTTTGTTTGGATATTTGGACAAAAAACCACCTGTTTTAATTCGAAAAAATCCCGTTAAAAAGTGGCGCCCAACGTGGGGCGCCCCCAAAAACTTCTTAAATAGTTTTAGGTACCAAATTATTTTATTGCGTTCTATAAAAACAGATCTGATTCCAAATTATTCATGGAGAGATTTTACTGTTTATGTTAATAGCAAAGAGTATTTTGTTATTGACTTCATGGTTCGTTTAATACGTAAACATAATACTATTTGAATAAATTGAAGTACTATATTGGATCTTCTGTTGTTTGTTATAGATTTAGACCATCAACCGGAGTTTGCTGTTTGTTCTATACGCGTTAATGATTTATTGCCAAGAGATATTTATATTATTATCTATAGTACCTACATAGATTAAACCATCAAAAATTGAGTGCGCCATAAATCTTCTTATAAATCTGCTCTATAAGAGAGTTCAAATAATTATATTGTAACAAATAAAATTGTAATTTGGGCATACGTCATGCATAAGTAGGTACATTATCTATTGTTGTTTTTCAGTATTGTAACAGTATTGTTCGCATATTATAACACATAAAGGTGTTATATGCTAGGTTTCAGGTAACCATCTCTACATCTCGATTCCTTATAGCACCTACAGAAGTTTCCCGTTTTCCTTCTCTAATCTACACTTACCTCTTTGTCTGCTCTATCTTACTTGTATCTTGTAACTTTCAGGTAACTACATCTCGATTCCTTATAGCACCTACAGAAGTTTCCCCTTTTCTTTCTCTAATCTACACTTACCTCTTGGTCTACTTTAGTTTGCTTGTATCTTGTTTGTAACTTTCAGGTAACCATATCTAAGTGTCAAAGTTTGAAAAGAATATACCTACCTACGGGTTTTTGGTTATTATAAGTCGTCTTCCAGTGGCGTAGATATTTATGGTTTGTGCTCCTTTTCCTTCCGTATCTTTATTGCAAATACAAACGTTATTCAATGCATTTTGGAACAAAAAAGTGTTCATTTTTTTATGCCGCGCACCGTTTTCGAGATATTTGATGTTTTCTTGTTGGGCCATTTACACTGCAAAATTATTGATTTCATTGAAAGTTGTCGGAGACAATCTGTAACATATCTGAGGAAATTTCAAATATCTCAAAAACGGTGCTCCGTATGAAAAAAATTGAGGAATACTTTTTTGTTTTAAGATACATGGGCTAGTGAATAATGTTTGTGTATTTGCAATAATGTCAATGGCGTAAAAGATAGAGAGGGAAATGTATACACCACTGGAAGCCATAATACAAAATCTAAAAATAACGAAAAAGTCTCATGAGAGAAAATCAGGAATGGTTCTAATTAAACACAATTAATAACATAATTGTTTTTATTAACGTGGCACATTTAACAAATAAATATTTTTTATGCTTTACTGGTAACATGGAAAAAAATTAACGTAAATAAGTAACACGTTAGGGAAAGGGATTGGAACAGATTTTAAAGACGAATCTTTTGCTTAATTACTTTTGAGTTACGAACAATTATTGCTGTATTAAGAGCAAAGATAGTGTTTTTTTCTCTAATTAAAAGACACGTTTTCAATTTTTATAACAAAATTTGATCTTACTTTATTTAATTAATTGACTCTTATGCTTTTATCTCGCATGATGATCTGTTTGTTTGTACGACAACCAATCCTTGTTTAAACAAAACACTCATCATATTTTTTATGATACATAATATAACATTATTAAAACCATGCATGCACGTAGGTACATACTTTCACATACTCGCAAAAAAATATCTTTGAATTTGAACATTGAACAGAGAAAGAGAAGGAAAAAATTAATAATTACGATTATTGTACTGGTTCGCTAATGAAGGGTAAAGGCTGTTATTATTGGGATATCTGCTGTTATACTGATTGTTTTGGTAGTAGGGATCGTTAGGACGATAGGTAGAAGAATCATAGCCAGTAGAGCCACCGGGATATCTGTTGTCGTATCTGTTACTGTCGTATCTGTTGTCGTATCTGTTTCCGCTTTGGTTGTATCTGTCATACTGACTTCCGCTAGTTCCGGGGTAATTGTTAGGGTAGCTGCTGCCGTATCCACTCTGGTTGTTACGGTTTCTGTCATACTGGTTGGTTCCGTAAGTGTTGGTGCCGGCTCGGGGGAAAGTTCCGCTGCCGCCGTTGGGTAATCCACCTTGATTGTATTGATTATTGTAATTTGAACTGGGGTAGTTGCTGTTGTAAGGCTGTTGTCCCTGTCTGTAGTTGTTTGGACTTCCACCGTATGTGTAGCCTACCTGTTGGGGTTGGGCCTCGCATAGGACCAACGCAACGACTGCAAATGCTAGGACCACCTGAAATCAATGAGACTCTATTTAAAAAAATCTAGGTTCATTAAGGATGAATTAGAATCAATATGGCAGCCAGTTATTTAGTTGCTCGGTTAGCCTTACGAAATTATCAAATAATTACAAAAGTTGTAGAGTTTATTTGATATTTCTGAAGGTTTAATTTTTATTTAAAAAGGGTGTCTCAAAAAAGCATAGTAGCGTTTTTTAATGGTAATTTTTATGGCACTCCCTGTATATTATTGCATTTTGTTGAAGTATGATTGAATTTATATTTATATTTATCTATGCCAAGTGAAATATGCGTAGAATTTTACTTATAACCCAAAAATTCAAGAAACACCTACTTCTTAGGAACTGCGTGGTTTAATCCTTTTAGGAAAATTTGTCAGAGGTTAAATGACTGTTAATGATCAGGTAGCTCAGCAGGTACAGTATAGATAGTAGTAGAGATTGTGCTAAGTTCAATTTGTGCGATAACACAGCTGTCTTAAAAAACCGAAACTGAAGAAAAATTATGAAAAATTTGTCAAATTATTTTTGAAATCGAGTTCAATGATTGGAGTATAAAAATTCAAGAGAGATCCATCCACATCGAATGACGCAGAATCTTTTTATACGTTCTCAAGTGACTTGATATATTCAATTCCTCAATAGGAATTCCAGTTTTGTGACATTTTCTGTCAAGCTTGAGCCCGAATTCTTCTGATTGTCACCGGATGACGTCATAAGCAAAAACCATTCACCGAAAGACCACAAGGCAAGCTTGTGCTTGTGGCAAACTTTCTCAGAGGAAAGTTTTGCTTTAATTTTGATCTTCTCACCATCTAGTTTTTTTTTTTGGGGGGGGGGGGGTTCTTAACACGAATTTTAAATTTGGCCCGGAACTTTTTTTTTGTGTGCACTTTTTGCCCAAATTTTACAGTCTTTTCAGTCTTTGGTCTAAATCTCAGAAAGGTAGCGTTTCTTTGACAAGTCCATTTCATACAAAATTAAAGTAGACACAATTTGCTACATTTCTCATAAATAATGTACTTTTGGCGCGCTCTACCGGCGGAACGGTTAGTCTTCCAAAAAACGATTTTTATGAGAAATGTACTTCAATTTTGCATAGAATGGACCACGAAAAAAGGCTTCCTTTCTGAGATTCAGGCAAAAAACTAAAAAAAAGTAAATTATTTGGAAAAAAAAGTGAAAAAAAACAACGTTTCGGGCCAAATGTGTACCAGCAAACTTCAAATTCATGTTCGGCGACCCAAAAAACATAAAGGGTGATAAAATCAAAAGTATGGCAAGACTTTCAAGAATAATTGACCCTGATATGCTTAGAGCCTAATAGAAGAAAGGGGTTACGCACAAGTGATTAGGCCTTCAAGACCCCTTTCGCGAATCCCACCCACCGGCCACCACCATCCCCAATTGATCGCATTTTTTATATTTCCTTAAGTAAATCTGAAAAATAGTGCACCCTCCCTACTAATGCCGGAATTTTTCAGAAAATCTCCCCCTACATATACAGGGTTAGAACTATTTAAAGGGCCACTACAGGGATATCCTAAACCATTGAAGATACGAGGTCGGTTAAATCAAAGAAAAGTTGCGCTATTTTGTGGCCATCTCGAATCCGTCAAAACATGCAAGATATCTGTGACCGTTCCTGAAATATCCTGAAAAAACTGAAAAATCGAGAAATCTTATTTTTGCCATATCTTTCTTGCCATTGGAAATTAATAAATAATTTTTCGTAGGCTTACATAAGCCGTTATGAGCTATTTATCTGATGTTTCAAAAATTTTCAAAGCCGACTAGATCCCAGAGTTTTCATAGTCAACTTTCGTTTTTCTTATAGCCGCCATATTGTTTTTTTATTTCGTTCATTATGAAAAAAATAATGGAAACCAAAAACTAATAAACTTCAAAAAATAAATGAAAAAAAATTTTGTTCTTTTTTTTTCTAAAAAAAAGAACTTTTTAGATCGAATATCATAGAGAAATTAAAAAACTATAATGCAATCAGTATGACTCCATATTGACCTATTTCAGCGAAAAGTTTTCTGTTTTTCTTTGAAAAAAGAAGAATAAAAATTTTCCAATTTTTTTTTCTATATAAAATTTATTAATTTTTGGTTTACATTATTTTTTTCTTATTGAACGACATAAAAAAATAGTATGGCGGCCTTAAGAAAAACGAAAGTTGACTATGAAAACTCTGGAATCTAGTCGGCTTTGAAAATTTTTGAAACTTCAGATAAATAGCTCATAACGGCTTATGTAAGCCTACGAAAAATTATTTATTAATTTCCAATGGCAAGAAAGATATGGCAAAAATAAGATTTCTCGATTTTTCAGTTTTTTCAGGATATTTCAGGAACGGTCACAGATATCTTCCATGTTTTGACGGATTCGAGATGGCCACAAAATAGCGCAACTTTTCTCTAATTTAACCGACCTCGTATCTTCAATGGTTTAGGATATCCCTGTAGTGGCCCTTTAAATAGTTCTAACCCTGTATATTCCGGAAACTCTTGGAACTATACACAGTTTAATGCAGATAAACCATCTTTTTTGGTCTAATAATTTAACTACCTCTTCGGCCTAAAACGTTGATATAATAATGACTCATAATAGTCAAATAAGTTGCAGCATCTCGTAAAAAAAGCCCGAAATCAAAATCTTACAAGAGTGAGAAAAATAAAAGATATGAACGCTTGATCAAAAAAATAATACCTTTGAACCAGAGGCGTGTACAGGAAAAATTTGTGGGGGGGGGGATAAATTTGGTTCTATTACCCCCGTTTCTCCCCTTCGCGCTTTCATTATCATTGAGTTTTCGTAAAATGTAAGCTGGCATAAAAACGAAGTTCATGCAAAATTTCAACTGAATATCTCGAAAAACCATGAAGTTATGAATAAAAAAAACCTTTTTCAAATTTTGTTAACAACATAAACACAAATCTTGGAAAAGGGACGCCTAAGTCGTATAAAGAATGTCCCATTAGTTTTGGCGAAGCAATCTGTGGCTAAGCTTCACCTATACTTTTTCACATTTTTTTCAAAATTACTACTCAGATAATCAATATATTATCTCCATCTCATTTATTTAATAAATTTCGAGCTACCTACTAGCGGGAGGTAAAGCTTTGAGAATACGGGCGTGAATCTATTTCGCCACTTAAAGACACAAAACTTGTTCTGTTGGCTGCACCTATTGAAAAGTTGCATCATTATGACAATTTCAAAAATTTTAAAGTGCCTATAGTTCCAAATATTGAATTTTGTTTTATAGAAAAGACAAAAACCGTTTCGACAGAATGAAATGAAAGGAGCAGTTTGATAGTGGCGGCAGTTTTCTAAGTTCTCTCCTAAGCGAGATAGCTACCCCAATTCCAACATTTGAAATTTCAACCCCCTATTAATGTGATAGTGATACCTATCTCAGTTTAAAGGTATCTCTACACTTCGTATTAAAACATTTTTATTTTTTCGAAAAGTTATGGCAGGTTTTGTAGAATTGTAGAATGTAGAATACCAGCCCAAATATTTTTTTTTAGAATATTGGGAATGATCTGCTACAAAACGAGGATTTTCAATATGCTGTAATTTTTCAAAAACTTAAAATGTTTTATTTCAATTTTTTTAGTACGCATTAGACAAATATCTCTAAATTGAAGTAGGTAAGTATAGGTATAGCATGACAGGAATGGAAATTTGAAATTTTAGCTATCCCGCGTGAAGACAATTTATTAAACCGCTGAAACAGTCAAACTATTTCCCCCTCCATTCTGCCAAAGCAGTTTTTGTGTTTTCAAAAACCAACTATTCAGAGCAATCCAAGCAGCCAATCCAAAGTTTTGAAAAAATGTATCTTAAAATATTATTTTAGGTAGGTATACGTCATTCAAGTCATTTATTTTACAAAAGGCAGTTACGTTACGTAATAATAACACTCGTGAATTTAAATCGCATTTTTTTTAGGAAACTCAAAGTATAGGTAACTAAAATATCTAATGGCTACGATTAAACTATAATGATGTTAAATAACACTTTTTTATGTTGCAAGATAATGACCAATTATAGGTAGATAGGTAATATACTTACTTTTAGGAATGCCATTTTTCTGGAGGTCACTTCTTGAACCAACGATGAACTGCGACTAATTTATTAACAGTAAGTATAATTATTTATATAGAATCGTCAAAGAGGTCAATTTATTTTGATAATATTGAGTAAAATGCGATGCAATGAGATATATCTTTATTGAATGCAAAGACGACAAACAACAAGCGATTCTGTATAATAGTTCTTCTAGAAAAACAAGATGAAAGATATCCGAACAAAGCCCGATTTAGGTTGCTATGAAACGTCGACTTTACTATGTACTTACAATACGTGGAATCTATTTATTTTGTTACGTATTAAATACAAGTTCTCTAATAATTTTGTAAACAAAGTTCAAGGAAGTGATGATCTTGTAATGACCACTTACTATAGTACATTCTAAATATGTTAACAATGTACAAATTTTGCTTACACAAAGTAAGTAAGTCAGTAGCTACCTACACAGATTTCCATATCCTCGGGCTTTACCTATACCTGTTTCCTAAATTAGTGTCAATTACACATTATTAACATCATCATCATTAAATTGGTAATTATTTTCAAATAATTGTAACTTGGTGCTAAAAAAACCTTCATGCGCATCAAAATAGTGTTCATTCAATTATGAATATTCTCGCCATTTTGGAAATTGGGTTGTTGAAATTTGTTCATGGTCATCTCGTACTTATTAGTTGTCTACTCTGAATTCCTTTAAAAATGCGATCATTAATACGGTTATAGAATTTTAGCAATTTATATTACCCTGTTCTTATCCACGCCACTGACTTTATTACCCGAATAAATTGAAAAAATATAACACTAGCACTAGCGTGGTGTTCGCGTATAGTGTGCCTCCCGTTCTGCATGTTAATTTAGTTTCTATGAAAGTTTTTTCTATCACACTCATGCAGGGGTTAAAAAAAGTACAATTAAAAAAAAAAATCAAATGACCGCCATTTTGAAACGGCTCGTCCAATTTTTTTAATGCAACATGAGACCAGTACTGATGGATATCTTACTCCCAGAAATAATTTAGTCCCCTAGATTGAAAATTGCGGCCTAAAATGGTGCCACAAAACAGAATTCACGTAACTAACGAAAATTGAAAAATCTCCATAATTTTACAAAATATTAGATTGCAAATACCGCGTACTAATTTTGAAATATAAAGCTACAATTACGGTTATGTAGAAAAATTTTACAAGTCTTGAGAATGAGGTATTCAACTGTACAATTTTTAAACATTTCGTCAATTATTGACTGTACAAGAGGAAGTAAAAAATACCTAAGCCTGCAAACTAATAAATTGTGCCTATTTTGAGACTTTTCTCATTCTCTCTTTTTAAATTGCATTTCAGGCTCAATAAAAGGTACCTATTATACACATCCCAAAAATTTTTCTGAGTATTTTGATATGTAGTTTAGTTAGCTTCGTCCCATATTTGATTTATGGCATCGATAAATAAGAAAAATGAATAAGCGAATTTTACCTACACTAAGGAAGTACTGCACTAAGTAAGTTATGCTTAATGGTTTTCTGTCAGAGGTAGAAACTGTTGACAGAATGTGCAATTTTCCCTAAAAGAGTAAATTCGAGACGTAGGAGAACTGGCATGAAAATAGCGGGTAAAGTTAAATCTGAAATAAAAACTACTACAGAAGTTAGAAGAGTGGTAGAGACGGAAGAGGCCTTCCAACGCCTAAAAAGACTGTTAGTTTCAGCCCCTATTTTGGTTAAGCCTGGCCCAAATTTGCCTTTATTTACTCAGACAGATGCCAGTGACGTTGCATTTGGTGCAGTCTTAGGGACAGCTTTGAGCACCCTATTGCTTATTCTTGGAGAAAAAAATATACTGTCACTGAAAAGGAATGTCTTGGAGTCATTTTCGGTATTTGGAGTCATTTTCGGTATAGAAAAATTCCGTTGTTATGTATACAGGGTGTCCCGTATCGTTATGTTCAAAATTCTTGAGCATATAGTAGGCCTAATTTTGAGCCCAAAAAACCCAAAAGTGACAGGTCTATCTTTATTCGTTACGAAGTTACAGGCCTAAGAAAATTATGACTAGTAAATAACAAGATTCAACTTTGTAAGCCACACAAATTGCCACACATGAGTAAACGTCACCGAAATAAACATTAGTAGAGAGTAGAGGTTCCCCTGCTCATACGAAATGGCATTAGGATTCAAATAGATGCGGCGCACCAGCATATTTCGGAATTGGTGTTTGTAACTAAATACCAGAGACAAATTATGATTTTATCGTATTCAGCAAGCTGATCAAGAGATAGGTACGCGAAAAAAGACGAGAAAACTGTTACTTTTGCAATAGGCCTCCGAGCACAAGCTTGTATTCAGCAAGGAATAGGACATTTTTAACACATGATAAACTAAAGATTTGGTCAATAAAATAAGTTTTATATGGTTTTCAAAGTTAAATCTGGTATTTACTAGACATTATTTTCTTAGGCCTGTAACTTCATAACGAATGCAGATAGACCTGCCACTTTTAGGTTTTTTAGGCTTAGAAATAAGCCTACTATATGCTCACAAAATTTGAACATAACGATACGGGACACCCTGTAGAGGGCACCGAATTTACGGTTGTTACAGACCATGGCAGTTTATAGTGGCTATATAATATTATATAGGATCAAAGATCCTGTAGGGAGAATCGCTTATGGGTGGAACATTCGAAATCTGACATGTCCTGCTGTACAGGCCAAGGTGATTGATTTTGTTTTCAACAAATCTGACGATCATCCTTGAGACCTGTTATTGGCCGCCTCCTTCAAAGGTAAGTGTGAAAATTTTTACTTTTTTATTTTGGAGGCAAAGATAAGATTATGAAGTACCTCTGAAGGGGGAGAAAAAAGGCTTCAAGGGTCGTGAATATGTCCGCCATTTTAATTACCTGCTTCTTAAAATTTTTCCATGTTAAAGGTTATTAGTAGTATGGTTGTCTACTGTAAAAATTTCAATTCAATTCCTTCCAAAATGTACTCATAAATAGTTAGAGAAAATTAGAAATTTTTTCCGTTTTACTACCCGCATGCATGCCACTGGGTTATTAATAGAAAAAAAATTCCACTAACGTGCCTAAAGTTCGTATAATAAAATGTTCTGTCAATCCTATTAATTTAGTTTCGAAGCTTTTTTTCATCTCTCACATACAATAAGGGTTCAAAAATTAGCAATTTTTTCGAAAATTCAAATGACCGCCATTTTGAAACGGCTCACAAAGGATGGATAAATTTAAAAAAAAAAACTGATTATAAAGAGACCTTTATATTAGAATGTACACAATTATTACATCATTTCAAAATGTGTACATTTTAAGAGTGAAACTTAAATTATCAAGCAGAATTATTGTGATAATGAAGGTAAAAAAATATTCTGTCTGTAATTTTGACCCTTTTATCGGTTGTTGCGTCAAGACGATTTAGTCGAAATTTTCAGTCTTAATAGTGAATGCAGACTTGTTTGTTTAAAACTTATCTAGCTAATTAACGTTATGTTAATTAGCTATATATATACATTATTTATAGCTACTGTTCGATTTTATACAATTCAGGCGAATTTTTAGAAAATGGGGCTATTTTTTGAAACTTAATCGAATGAGAAGAAATGTTTTTAAGGTTGAACGAAAAATTTCAATTTTTTTTTTGATCTCTAATATCGCAATAAATTAGGGAGGCTAAAAAGGAACAACAAAATAATAAAATAGTTTTATATTTTCCGATCGCGCCGAAATTTGGAGACCACATAATCAAAATAATCCCTAATTCCTTAATTGGGATCTAACATTCAAGACATTCCCAGGTCACACGCACGAGTTTCATCCAACGATGTGTGAGACTCGTGACATTTTGCTTTTACACCGTGGGGGACAGATACGATAGTGCAAGTGAAAAAATTCAGCTCATTTACACTCAGACTGAAAAATGGTTCTGTCAACAGGGCTTCGTAATTGCACCAGAAAAATCTGCAATAGTCCTCTTTACAAGACACAGGCTATCCACTCCTGAAAAAATAAGAATCGGCGACGTTGAAATCCCTGTAAAAAAATCATACAAGTATTTGGGTGTAATCATTGACCAGAAATTATTGTGGATGTGGAGTGAACATATTCAACACCTAAAGAATAAGTGCGAGAAAGGGATCAACATGCTGAAATGTGTCATTAAAACCAAGTGGAGAGCAGATCCAAAGACAGCCCTGTTGTTCTACAGATCATACATTCGCTCAATTATAGACTATGGATCTGTCTTCTACGGGTCATCAGCAAACTGTCATCTCAAAAAATCGACAAGATTCAATTTAATGCCTTCAGAATATGCACTGGTGCTTTTAAATCTTCGACTATCCCTGCGCTCCTGGTTGAATCACAAGAACCACCCCTTTTTATTAGGCGAGCATCCTTGGCTATAAAAAAAACATTGTCATACAACACTTTCCCCTCATTAAACTCCACGAAAAAAACATTCCTAAAAATAGGCATAGATAATCTGACTAAATATTATTGGATGAAGAAGAACACACCCCCTCTTGTAGAAGTGCAAACCAATTTCACAAATCTACTCAGTTTTCTCCCTCAGCGAGAGAAAGCTTCCCATTTTTGACCTTGATTTCCCCTCTTTAGGTTTCGTTCCGACCGCAATTATACCATCGTACTCAGAGATTCCTTCCTTCAATCTGACTCTTTTTCGCTCTATTTTAGACCGCCATGCCGGCTTCCTTGAGATCTACACCGACGGCTACAACAGCGCTCTTGGGACTGGATATGCTATCTACTCCCACAACAGAATAATTATCCAAGAAAAAATACCAGATTTCTGCTCAATTTTCTCTGCAGAACTCTTTGCCATTGAACACGCTTTGAATTATCTATATCTAATAATTTCCGCAATGCCAACGCATTGATTATCTCGGACTCCAGATCTGCCGTTGAGGCCATCACAAACAAGACTATAGCCAGTCTTGCATCATCCGTCTGCTTATATGTAACATAAGGAGACTCGTATATGAACTGAAACTTCAGGGACGACGAATCACTTTTCTCTGGGTAAAGGGTCATACAGGTATCCCAGGTAATGAAATGGCTGACAAACTGGCTAAAGAAGCCAGTAAACCGTTTAGAAGTTTCTAAAAAATGTCAGTTTGAAGACTCATCTCTGCCTCAAAAAAAGAAACCTGGAATCTATGGGCCAAACAATGGGATAACTTTGTGAATAAATCACAAAATCACTACTGTAAAATTCATCCCTCATTACCAAAGCACATACCCCATCTGTTAGACTACAATGTTAGCAGACATTACAGTGTTACAGTAACAAGACTTTAAACCAAATCACGAAAACTTTCCATACCACCGTCATAGGATTGGAATGTTCGACACCGACATTATGTGATTGTGACGGCCAATTAATTACAATATTCCCTTGCCAACCAATATCACTATACTCTTGGCTACCCAAGAAAAAAAAGTTCTCGATGCCTTGGTCAGCTGTCTGCGGACAGCTGGTATTTCCCTATAATCAGGTCCTCATCTGCAAAAATCTGTGGCAAATGGTAAGCTCCGATGCCAACCGAACCCCCACTTCAATTCAATTCAACTCGTAACATTAGAATTTAATTAGGGGAGAGTGGGGTAAGATGACGAGGTGGGTAAGATGACGAAGTTAAAATATTTTAAATTCAGTTAAAGAGGCCTGGAAGGTGTTGATGTCATTGTGATCCTGTACATTTCAAGTTTTAAATTTCTACTATAGATGTCTCCTCTTATGGCGGAATAACGTTACTGGAGATTGTTTATTTACGTCCATGTGGTTCTAAAATTGTGTGATAGAAAATAAGAAACTTCTCAGCAATTAATGGTGAGTTTCAACCAATAATTTGTCAGCAGTTACTTTAATTCATCTGCTTTAGTTATTTGGCTATTACAACCGACTTCAGCCGGAAGCTAATATTTGCCCACAAAAGATGGGTTACATTTAGGCAAGGGGCAAGTTGACGTGGGTAAGTTGACGAATTCGTCATCTTAATACCCCGCGTAGAAATTACAAAAGAAACTCCGATAGAAGAAATTGGACAGAAGATAGCCTTAATTGCCGCAATGCATGCCGTTGAAGAGGAACGCATGTCTTGTGTAACATGGAAAGTACATAATAACTTACGATATTCCAGATGAAGCTGTACTGCAAAGATATATAAAAAAGAATAACGACAATAAGGAGTTACCTATCTATGGAGGGAGATTAAGAACCACAATTACTGACCAGGAGACAAAAAAAACGTCTATAATAACATCGACTCCTCTAAAGATTGAGCTAGAGGAAAAAGGGCGCAAGAAGGTCTTTCTAAGCAACATGAGAAAATTAAGAATGTAAAGTCAAATGTTTTTTCCAAGCAGAATACACAACCGGAAGTGGCAAGTAGGAGAAACGAAACTTCGAATGGTTCAAATTCTAACAACGTCGTCTGTTCTGTCGGAGTTTATACACCGATCCCCCAGGGGAAGATTGAATACAGTAAAAATGGCTGTAAGTTCTGGTGGCATGAATCTTGTAGCAGTTATGATAGCTGTGGACCATACATCTGCGACTTCTGCAGATGAAGAGTCCTAATAATTTCATTCGTCAACATACCCCAATAGGTTCGTCAACTTGTCCTACCCTTGCGGTAAGATGAAGAATTGTTTAAGTTTAGTTTTTCCATGTTTTTTTTTAGAATGATAGTTTATTCCACGTTGTCGCGTTTTATTTTGATTACCACAATGTTTATTAAAATAAATATTTAAATATAACAAATTTATATTTGTTTATTGTTAATTGAAACAAGTTTGTGCTTAGCTACGTCAACTTACCCTACTCTCCCCTATGCAATCAAAGCGGGAAAACGGAATTTTGTGTGGGTGTTGGGTGGTCGATGGTGAGTCCAAATCCAAAAATGCGACCTCCTATCCCTCCTTGTGGAAAAGCCTCCATTTTGTTTTTAAGGGATGAATTTGTTTTTTGCATTTTACGAAGTTTCGAAAAATGTGTGATAACCCACTTATTGCTGGAGAAAAATCATCTCTACAAATTTGAATTTAAGCAATTTTTTTCATATTTGCCAAAAAGGGGAACCCAAAATCCCTAATTTTAGATTAACTCCGTATTTTTCATCTTTATCTGAAAATCACATCTACAAAAATTGTAGCGCTTAAACTTATGAAATCTACGAGTCGCATAAAAACTTTCATAATCTAAAAATACGAGCAAATATGCTCCTAAAATTTAGTTTTAATAACTTCGCGGGAATATCTACCATTTACTTTGTAATTCCACCAGTTGATAATTTCTGACCACAATAGTAGGAAAAATTCAGTCAAACATCGTTTGGTTTGTAGGAGGACATCGTTTGGACACAAAAATCCCGGGCCAATTTCACCCCATGGCGAGGGTGACTTTCAAATTTGAATAGGAACTTCCATTTTTATCGCGGATTATTATTTTGATGTGTGAAACAATATCGAAACTTGCCTGAAACATTTTTTCAACCGATGCTTTCCTCACCTTCAAAAATGCAGATAAAAAGCGAGTAATCAATGTTACTTTTTTTAATTGATTGTTTTATTAATAAAATAAAAATAAATACCTAATTAAAATCGATTGCTCGCTTTTGATCTGCGTTTTTGGGGTGAGGAAGGCATCGGATGAAAAAATGTTTCAGGCAAGTTTCGATATTGTTTCACACATCAAAATAATGATCCGCGATAAAAATGGAAGTTCCTATTCAAAATTTGAAAGTCACCACCATAGTAGTGGCGTCTATGAGTCGGAAAACACCGCAATTTTTGCAGATGCAACGAAACCACTTTCCCTCCCCATTTTCGAGGGTGCTCAACACGATGGCGTAGGGCAAAATTTCTTTTTCCCCTATTGGGAAAAAGAAGGGAAAGGAAACCACCCCCTTTTTTAAATCTTCGTTCAAATGCCTCCGGGTAGGAAAAAACGCGTGCAACTCGCTTCTGGGGATGCCTTATATCTAATGACAACTGACCGTCACCGTATGCCCACCCCCTTGGCCAAGAACTTTCCAAGGGCGTTTAAATTTTTTTTTTCTTAATCCTGGATATTTCTGCATTCCTCGTTTTCAAGGATGCTGAATACGATAGTCACTATGTTAGACCTCTACAATCCCCCTAAATTGACAAAATCACCCTCCAAGGGGGTTAAATTTTTTTTTTTTTTTAATCTAGAATGTTGGAAATGTTTACCATGCTTTCTATTGGGAGAAATATGGAGACAACGATTTCGTTACTCTAGGGCCCGTATTCATCAAAAAATATAATCCCTGGGGTTATATTTTGGAACATGTCATTGGTTTAAAATTCTTAGCGTTCGTAGGGTTTGAGCATTAGACCAATCAGCTATCAGAAAATTCAAAATATAACCCCAGAGTTATATTTTGAAGTTTGATAAATACGGACATAGGTCTAAAAAGTAGTGACCATCGTATTCAGTACCATTGACGACGGGGGTATGCGGCAGGTTGCCCAATTATAAAAAAACACATTTTCAACCCCCTTGGAGGGTGTTTTTCTCGATTGGGGGAATGAAAACAGGTGATAGAGGTGTAAGGTGGTTACCATGGTGTTTGGCATCCTCGAAAACGGGGGAATGCAGAAATATTCAGGATTATACGAAAAAAAAACATTTCCAACGCCCTTGGAGGGTGGTCCTTGGTCAAGGGGGGGGGGGCGTAGGGTGACGGGCAGTTGTCATTAGATACGAGGCTTCCCCAGAAGCAAGTTGCACGCGTTTTTTTCCTACTCGAGGGCATTAGAACGGAGATTTAAAAAAAGGGGGGAGGGATGTTTGGCCAATAGGGGGTTAACGCAACCCGAAAAAGAAATTTGCCATACGCCATCGTGTTCAGCACCCTCGAAAACGGGGTAGGAAAATGGTTTCGGTGCGTCTGAAAAAATTGGGAAATTGCGTTTTTTTCCGACTCATAGACGCCACTATAGGGTGAAATTGACGCGGGATGTCCCCTCCAAACCAAACATTGTTTGACGCAATTTTGTTTTCTTATTGAAAACTGGGGGACCCTAAAATGGTATATGGTCGAAACTCCCGCGAAATTGGTAAAACTTAATTTTGTGGCATATTTGACTCATTTTTAGATTGAAAAATCGCATCATACGTTCAGAATTGTACGTGTTTTATAGATATAAATAGGTCGGTATCAAGATGATGTCATCCGTGACGTCGTAGCCAGTTTAGCTGACACGTCTGTTGTAATGAAACTGTCTTGAATGTATAAACACTTTGTAGACATGAGCGATAAGAGAAACAACAATAAGAATTAGGTAAATAAATAACGAAACGCGACCACATAGGCAGATGAATCAGTTTTAAATAAATAATAAAATAACATTATGATAACATTAACATAAATTGTTTGGTAATAATAATTATTATTTCACAATTTTGTAAACATTTATGAAACTTTTAGGATTACAATAATGATTATGTACTTACTTACTTATATGAATAAACAAATTAATCTGAAATTTATAATTTCTGTGCTTAATAAAACCATCAAAACAAAACCATATTACGGCTTATAATCACTATAATAATAAGGGTACACCATGTATCCGGCTTCTCTACGTTGCTATCTCGAAATAGGGCACCAAAAGTTCAAAAGTTCCGTAATTACATGTCTTTTAATACGACACTGAAGAAATGTAACGGACTTGAGTCTTTTTTACAAATATTTTTATGGGAAGTATTCCAAAGACGTGGTTCGTTTGATCCCACCTAGAACGAGGCCGGGCAGAAGTAGGTAACCCTTTTTCATATCAGACTTCTTTCATGTACAGAACCGCATCAATTTGGAATAGCATTTCGCAAGAGGAGTGTTTCCCGAAAAATACAACCTGCGACGATTCAAATTCAGCGTGAATTGATATGCACCGTGAAAACTCATGCACCGTTCATAGAGCGCTATAGGGATTACCCTGCAGTGTATTCAAATAAAAGAATGCCTTTTGAATATTGCAAAAAAAATCAGCGGCTCTCAAAATATTTAGAAATAAAACTGAAAATCTGTCAATAAAATTAAAAGTCGCTACAAGTTTCTTATTTATAGGAATTTTGAGAATCGCATCTGAAGTCAGTGGAACCAACCAGCGGAAAAAGAATTTTCATGTTTAGTACCATGGAAAATTTAGTGAAGTACCCAAGTCATTATTTCTTATTATTACACAACAAAACATGTTTTCTTGACTAAACTTTTCCGAAGAAATTAAGTCATGGTTGACAGGCATGAATCTACAAGGAATAAATAGATAAAATAGATTGGTACTTATTACATTTTCACAGCATTTAACTTTAAATAGAAAAACCCAGCATGTAATTCTGTTCAAAAATTAATACCTACCCATGCAACAAAAACTGTAATTTACAGAGGAAATAACGATCATGGCTTTTGTACTTTAATGCTGTGTAAAAACCAAATATTAAAAAATCTATTCGGATGTATAAGTGCCTAGGTATATTGCAGGGTAAAAAACTCTGTCTGGCACGCAATTCAGGTAAAATTATTAGTTATTTTCATTTTTCTTGGTAAGTGAAGTGTAATTTTCGGACGAAACTCGGATAAATTAAAATGTGTGTTTCCGGTATTTTGCTGATTATACACGGTTTTTCGAGCCATTGTTTAATTCTTAATTAGAAAACACGAGTTATGTGACGTATTATTGCAAACAACATAATAATATATAAACTATAATAACAAAAGTACTTACTCTAGTTCACTGATGTAGTTCTCCATGAAACATAATATTTATTCCAATTGAGTAAAATTTGCTTATAGTACCTACCTACCTACATACTTATACTTACCTATACAACCCACAATGGATTTTAGTAGCAGAAAAGTGTTTTTTAAACTGGTAAGTTTAAACTTTTATAAGTTATAATAAGTATGTTAAAATATATTACTCCCTATATATCTTATTATAGTAACTAAGAATATACATACTTAGTTAGAATCGTAAATTATTAAATTACTGTAAAACTGATGTGTGATGTCAACAAAAGACATTTATGGTATCCAGAGGTGTGTGATTATGGTGAATAATATAAGTCCTGCTCTTGAACACAGCGGCAGTGTCAAAATTATGAATAAAAGTTTAATAAACGTTTTCTTAAATCAAAGAATAATAGATTGAAATAAAAGGAATTTTTGTGCAAGCTGGCAACTAAGGATTTTACGTATTATACGCGAAACAAGAATACTCGTAGTGTAGAAACAGGGAACAAATCAAACAGACATTGTTGTCAGATCAGAATAAAAAAATTATCAATTTCTTCACAAAAGCTGAAGATTAAATTGATTCTTTAAAGCTCGATCACCTTACATGAATGTTTGGTCATTAAAATAATTAATGTAAGCCAATTTAAAAAAAAAAATGAGTAGTACTGAGAAGAAAGTACATACTTAACTTTTAAGTAATACCAAAATACGGCGAAGTAGCAAAAATACATTTTTTGAAAATGAGAGGTGAATACATAAGCGCGCATTATAATTAGCTAGTAGCACTAAAAAGAAATATGATCAAAAAATTACTTAAGAGGGATTTTGTTTTTTCGATAATTAACGACAAATCCAAAACTGAAGACCGTTCGTCGATAAGAGGCGGAATTCGAAAGTTACGTGAACATTTTTCGACCATTTCCCAATTTTTATACGTTTTAAACGCCACTGGGAATACGTCCAATACGTCCGCTTCTATAGTGAGAATTAGGTAACATAACCAGGTTTACGCCTAAAACGCCAAGATCTTGAATATATTGAAATGCTTCGCGGTATTTTGGTCTTTGTATACAGTTAATCTTTTTTTAATAAATTTCATTTCTTCATTGTACAAATTGCTCACCTTTATACAAGGTGTTTCTTGAGGAACCCCTACTTTGGACACTGCGTTCAGGGGATCAAAAAAGTCTAACAGCCAGTATTATAAACGCTCATTAGGCTAACGGGCAGATTTCTGTGCTCGTTTTTGAAGCTAATATTGACGTCAAAATGTTTTTAATTAACATTTTTGGAATTACTTCCATGTCAAGAATAGACAAATTAAAAAAAATTCCACTTAGACTCGATATCTTCTTCAGAAATGGCCACAGAAGTCTGCCCGTTAACTTAATGAGCCTTTATAATACCCGCTGTAATAAACGTTCAGAAAAATGTAAACCGTTACTGAGATATTGCTAATTCTCATTCCAGTAATTCAATACTGGAGATCAAGCTTTAATTTGCAAATTAACCCCCCCCCCCCCCCCGTGGAGGTTTAAGAATTGACCAATTTTTCACCAGAATTCGCTCCCCGAAATTATTGATTTTGGAGAGAGCTGAAATGTTTAGTTTACTATAAATAAAAATGACAACAAGAAAGGCACTATTCGATCGAATGACCAGCTTGGGAAACACACACCAAATATGATTTCCATGCTCTTCAACGAGCTACCAAATCAGCATTTGACTTTTTTTTTTGATACCCTGATGAGTATCTGTTCATATTTAAGGAGTGCCTCACGGGATGATATCCTATGTGATTTGGCTATACCAAATACGCTAAGTTAACAACACCGGACACTTCTATACCTGATGCATTGTGTTGATCTACGGCAACTTCAGCAGCGCCGCCAAACATATGTGGGTGACACTAAAAGGTATATTTGACGAAACATGGCGGGAGTTTCAAAAATCAACTATAAAAATAAGACTCGTAAGCGTATTTTAAGGGAAGGCTGTAAAACTTGTCATTCTAGGGTACACGTTTACTTGTCTTGAACAATTTTTACAATTTATAATTTTTCAACATAGGTATGTCTTGAAGCGGCTTTTAATTTTTTTATAGAAAACGACAGAAGATGCGAAGAAAAGTAAAGAGACATAAAAGTTGTATTTTTAGTTGCTTTATCTGAAAAAAGTCTCAAAATTAAAAAAATAATTGGCGTACCTTGGTGGGTTCCGTGGTGTAGTTGGTCTACCAGCCGGTAGACCTTATTGGTTCGAACCTAACGCAGTAGTCAATAAAGCTATTTGTCGTGCTTCTCGAACCAATATCGGGATCCAACTTGCGGAAGGCAATGACAAACCACCGTACAGTGTCTTGCTGCCTAGTAAAACCTCTCAATTAGTACCGTTCGGACTCCGGCGAATAAAACAGGTTTAAAAAAGGAATGTTAACACCCTGTATCTTTAAAACTAGACATTTTGGTTTATATGAACTTTTCTATGAAATTTCGCAGAAATACGCCCTTAAATTTAATACCTACCCTTAAGTAACACTCTGTATAGGTACTTATAAATGTTCACTGCAAATCCTGGACGCTTTTGTGGTATGTTTACATTTCGTCAACTTATGTCGACATCATTCCCATTACTCAAATTCCCAGATTCCAAAACCCCCTACCATAATGCCAACATAATTGTGTACTAAATGTTGTGATAGGGAAGCAAAAACAAAAGAAGATCAAACATTTCTCATTCATAACATTGAAACGAAGTCTATAAATAAACATTTCTTCAATCAGTTTTATAAACGACAATTTTTTTCCAGGCGACAGCTCTCTGCGCAATCAGCTTATACGAGGTTTCTTCAGCCCCCACCCCACATTATCACGGAGGTGGCAGGGAAAACTACAGACCCTGTTGTTCTGGAGGGCCACCGGAACCCTATCCCGTCGACACCGGCAAATACCCTGTAGACACGGTCAAATACGTTCCTGTAGTAGTCAAGGAAGTACCCGTCCAACAGCCAATCGTCCAACAATATCCGTACTACGGAAACGGCAATTACGGTAGAACCCAAAGCTACTCCCAAGCTCAAGCCCAAGCTCAAGCGAACGCGAATGCCAATTCAGGACTAACTGGAGAATACTATAGGCCGGTACCGCTCA
Source organism: Malachius bipustulatus (assembly GCA_910589415.1). Lineage (NCBI taxonomy): Eukaryota > Metazoa > Arthropoda > Insecta > Coleoptera > Melyridae > Malachius > Malachius bipustulatus. The sequence goes on from OU342632.1 coordinate 18,385,877, forward strand.
ACGGAAATCAAGGTCAATCCCAGGCAAACGCCAACGCAAATGCTGGATCTGGAGCGTTGATAGGTGGAGGTGGAGGGGGAGGTGGAGGCGGACAAGCCCAAAGTAATGCCCAGGCGAGTGCTAACTCTAACGCGGGAGGAGGGTCCGTCTTCCCTAATCAGCAGCAAGGATGTTGTGGTGGAGGTCCTCTTCTTCGTGGAGGAAACAGTGGCGGTATGGCTCAAGCTAACTCGGTAGCAAATGCAGGATCAAATGGAGGCGGAGGCGGATCGTCAGCTAGCGCTAGTGCAAATGCCGGTTCTTCTTCTAGAACTGGGTATTAATAATAATTAGCTTGGAAGAACTGAACCATAATAAATTGTATTGATCTATTTTGTTTTTACTACTTAATAGACTTCTGGTGATTTTTTATATGTTTTTATTTAATTTTTTTTTCATTAGAAATATATGTTGCAATGTTTTGTTAAAGTTCTCTTTTCTTTACGTTTATGAGTATTATGCTTCTCCAATCTTCTCGATTTATATTTTGTGCCGAAAGTTTTAATATAAAATACATCAAAAATCAAAAGGTAGGTAGGTACACTTTATCATACATATAATATTTTCACTATCGTGAAATTTTAAATTATCTACAGACTAAAATAGGTACAGATTAAGTAAGCAGAAATTACTATAGCCTTTGACCTGTGATGATAAAACAAATATATGATGAGCACCATCGGTAACCTATGTGGTGACATTTAACATGAAAATATTGTACAAAGATTAACAGCGGGTATTATAAATGCTCATTAAGTTAACGGACAGATTTCTGTGGCCATTTCTGAAGAAGGTATCAAGTCTAAGTGGAATTTTTTTAAATTTATCCATTCTTGACATGAAAGTAATTACAAAAATGTTATCAAAAGTCATTTGACGTCGATATTAGCTTCAAAAACAAGCAGAGAAATCTGCCCGTTAACTTTATGAGCCTTTATAATATTGGCTGTGAGAGTATTAAAAAGGTATAAAAAAACTTCTTGCGCATCAATAATCTGCAAAAAAAAGAAGAAATGGAGGTTCGTTTATGAAAAATTGCACTCACCCGCGGTCCCTGCTCGGAGGGAGAGACGATTGAGAGAATGATTGCGCCCCTAATCAGGTCCTCCTGGAAACCACATCATTTTTATCTGACATCTCCAGAGAACTCTATTCTGAAGAAAGAGAAATCAGTCAATGAAAAATTTCACTTTCTTGCAACAATTAACGAAAAAGAGAAAAAAATCCCAGACGTATCCGGAGTCTGCAAAAAAAAATGCAGGTTCATTTCTGAAAAATTACATTCACCCTCGTCCCGCGGAGGGATAGGTGAGTCGGGAGGGTGATTCCGCCCCAAATCATGTCCTCCTGGAAGCACATGACTTTTGTCTGACATTATTCTCCTTAGAACACCATGCTCAGTGAGGGGAAAAGAAATAATCAATGAAAAATTTTACATCCCCAATAATTAACGCGAAGAAGAGCCTGGAGGAGTAATTTTTATAAGAAAAATTGCATGGATATTTTCTCATGCAGATTTATTTAGATATCCAGGAATAAACAAAAAAATGTGGTTTTCATTTGAAAAATTACTTTCACCCCAACCTCCGAGGGCAATTAAGGAGGATGATTTTTTTCTCCCAAATGTTGTCCCTCCCTGAACACATACGACTGTATTGTTGGCAATGTTTTCTTTTGAAAACGTTTTGCTACTCCGAGATAATCGACTATATAGATTAAAATCTCGATTAAAATAGACCACCTGGTATTATGTACCTAAACAAAATTAATTCCTAATTTTCTAAATTATTTGCCTTTTCTATTTTTTCTTTTATAGAGATAATACCCATCGAATAAAAGTTTTACATTTCTCAAGAATTAAGATACTGAATGATTCTTTAGTGGTTACATATAACTTATTTCAAATCCTCTAGAAATTTGAGTGCATTCTTCAGGTCATGTGTTGAATGACCAGAACACCTTGAACTAGAAATAAGATACATAATTTATTACATTAGGCCCTATTATAATAGGAATAGGTAGTGCCTATTTAATAGAGGTGTATAGAAGCAAGTATAGGAGCTCGAGAGCCGGTTTAGTATAATAAAGTGAAGCTGTATTGAGTAAAGATCAGTTTTAATATATAAAAAATATAATTTTTATTAATAGAAGAAAATGTTAACATACAGGGTAAGTGCCTATTTATCTACCTAACATAATACTCTTTCCTGGTTGCGATTTACGATAAGCATATAAATCTTAGATAATACTCAACAAAACGTATTTTTTGGTATAGGTAGGTACCATTACTGTATTCGGAATAGTATTACGTAATCGTATTTTAGGAGTCTTTTGGAAAATAGGGTTCCATAATAACCGTTCAATAAGATAAGGGAAATTTATTTATTTTGACAACTTCCCCAAAGTTTATATGTCGTACATCTAAGGGGGCGGATGCTGTGTGATGTGTGAAGTATCCTTATGAGAAAGATTTGGGTTAACTTTTCAACATATTCAAGTCTTAAGTCATAATCTTACATAGTCTTAAAAGTGATTCTATTTTGTTCGTGAAAATTGTTCAATTCGCTCCGCTACTTTTAACACTAACATCATAAATAGCTATTGCTTAGCTTTTGACGCCCAACTTGGGCATTTCTCAATATTTTAATTTTATACCAAGACCAAGAGGTTATTTATTATAGTGTGGAGCACCCGAAAACGAAGAAAACATGAGGAAATACACTTATTTTTGCGGTATGATTATTACCTTTGATGTTTTGTAAGAAAGGGCTAGGGTATTAGGTAATAGGTATATTCAATAACGCTGATGATAAGCAAAGGTCTTGTTAAGTTCTAGTTCTACAGGGTGAGTCTTCTAAAATGGAAAGCTCGATTACATTTATACCATTAAAGATATCGAAATGAACCAAAAAGTGCTGTAAATGGGAGGGTAAAGTGCAGTTTGTAAAATTATTTTCAGATACTTTTGGATGGCCCAAAATCGCTGTACGCCATACAACTTTGTAATTTTAAATAGGACACCCTCTATATTATTACATCTTCAGATTATTTGAGAAAAGTCAAAAAGAATGATTTGTAAAGTTGAAGTTTGTAATGAGCGATTTATGAGTTATAAACAAATGAAAATCGCGATTTTCCATTTTCAAAGCAGCTTATATTGAAAACGGCTCGAGATATGGAAAAACGGTTTACATGTTCTTGTCTTAACTTTTCAAGCGGTATCCTATTGGATGGATGAAATTTTTATACAGAGTGATAAAAAAATTTATTATTTTCATCACCCGGTATAAAAATTTCAGCTACATGTAAAATGAAAAATTAAGATACGAACATGAAAGCCCTTTTCCTCTATCTTGAGCTGTTTTTAAGAAAAGCTGCTTTGAAAATGGAAAATCGCGAAATTCGTTTGTTTATAACTCATAAATTGCTCATTACAAACTCCAACTTTACAAATCATTCTTTTTGACTTTTCTCAAATAATCTGAAGATGTAATAATATAGAGGGTGTCCTATTTAAAATTACAAAGTTGTATGGCGTACAGCGATATTGGGCCATATCCTGTATATCTTAAAATAATTTTACAAACTGCACTTTACCCTCCCATTTACAGCACTTTTTGGTTCATTTCGATATCTTTAAATGGTATAGGTGTAATCGAGCTTTCCATTTTAGAGAACTCACCCTGTATAATAAATCTATAGTAAATAAATAGGTACCTGTTGTTCAATTACGATAACCGACGTCTATGAAATAATTAACTTCAACCTGTTCGCCTTTTGATTGCTTCAGGACTGGCTACTAACGATTAGGGTTTCTGCGAATCTGCTATGTTGCGTTTGCGTTGTTTTCGCGTTAGGTGATGTTTTTTACTCTTACAGGTTATCGTTCTTCTAGTTCTACCCATACTCATAAACTCGACCCCCATATCAATGACCACCCCACGAATCCCACGATCAGAGACTCGGTTACTGCTTGCAGAATTCACACCAGTTACTGCACTCAAGGACGTACAAACAGCAGAGTCCGGATGGCGTCCTCAAGGCTCTGGGGTCTACGGTAATTTGGGCCTCATGGAGGGGCGTCTTCATTTTAATAATCCGTTGACTAGAAGCGGTTGGAAACCTACTACGAACAGCGGATGGAGACCAACCATGCAAAGCGGCTGGAGGGATCAAACTCAGGGCTATGGGTACGGAATGGGGGGCTATAATCCGGGAAGCTATATCGGAACGTACGTGGGACAAAATGGTGGAAGATATGGGGGGATTACTGGAGGCTATCAGGGAACTGGAAGTTATGGTTGGCGAAATTAAAATTACCATGAATCATTTATTGTGTAATCCATGAGTTTTTTTAGAAATAAATCATTTAAAAAAACCGGCTTTGTTTTATGTACATGTCATTTATAAAATGAAATAGGAATAATATGCAACTTCTTTAAAATGTTCAACTAGCGTATTTTTTTAACTGTTTGATATTATTTTACAAAGCCGTAGAGAAAATATCGTCTTCTACTTGCGGAGGAAGAGGCTATATTAATCACTTATTGAACGGTTCCAAAATTCGCCCTCGTCTTCGTCAATAATATCGCACCATTCTCCGCTCGAAGATTACCTATATTAATAATGTACGTTTATCAATATTCTGGGAAATTTCATTTAAGAAGTTTGTATTTACCATATGAAACTATTAAATTCCCTCCGCTTTGGGCTAAAATATACATTTTCGCGTAATTGCAATCAGAAGTTCTTCATACCATGTTTTACAGCGAGGTTTGATGCTCTCAAAATAAAACGTCGTCTATCTTCCTTTGCCATTTACATGCTGAAAAATAAATAAAAATTGTCTGCAAACATGAGCGAAAACGGCCGAGCGCACAAAGAGCGGTCGTGGAGCGGGGGCAGAACAGCAGATGAGGGAAAGGCATAATACAAGCGCTGTTATATTCTCATCTGCTGTTTTTGACCGCACTGACGCGAACTCGCGGCCGTTTTCGCTCATATTTGGGCACAATTTTTACCTACTCTTCAGAATTTAAATGGAAAACGAAAATCGACGTTTTGTATAGCTGAGCATTTCTACTTTCCACATCGGCCGTTTGATAAATTCGAATCTGACGATCTCCAGAGCATCCAGAGTACGCTGCAAAATTGATATGGAAGAACTTCTGATTGTAATTACGCGAAAACTAATATTCCAACAGCGTCCAGGTTTTGCACATAGGAAGAATATCTCGCTACGAGCCTGTACTATATAACTCAAAAAATGGCGTAGTTACGAAATTTCGAAAAATACCTATCTTTTCGATTTTTTTCGCCTTAATAATGAACCGATTGCATTGTTTCAGCTCTTATTTTCTTCGTATTTTAATTCTCTACAATTCGTCTACAATAAAAAAAGCTCCAACAGAAAACTATGCAATTATGATATGGGGGCTATTTCGCATGTGATGGCACCAGCGGTGTTGGTATTCCGTTACTATTTTTGTTAGAATTTGATGATTATAAAGTTCTATTGCTTGGCCTAAAAGTATCAAAATTATAATATCGAAAATGACGATTAAAAATGTAAATGCAAGGCTTTTATTCTTGAGTGGATTACAAAAAAAATTCTGAAAAATTTCCTACGTAAGACTGCGAACGCTATGAGACACAGTAGGTTCGCTCAAGAGATTTCCGGTACTTATATCTCCAGCAGGGGAATTTTTCATTTCTTTCTCATCAGAGACTTTCGGTTCTTCCGTCGTGTTACTTTGTAAATCATCAAATCGATCGATCAGTGCAATTAATATTGAACAGATGCCCAGCACTAAATACACGAGTATTTCCATTCCAACGTCACATAATACACTGGAAATAGACCATACAAAATCACTTTTTCTGATGTTTGATATCGTTGAAAACAGAATCGACACTACCTGTAAAAAAATAAAATTTTGTTACTTTATTTATATTTCATAAGTGATGTTAAATAAAGTAACACTTTATTCACTAGTGCAATAATGAAATTAATTTCTTCCACTAGTGGAATAATGAATAAAAATACATAATATAAAAAAAAATTTCTCCAATTTTATGCTCCCTTCTAGGGACATACCCCACGCAAATTGAGTTCCACAAAATCCGTTTTTGGTATATAAATAACTTAATTCCAAATTTAATTAGATTTATCTTTAACAACTAATTTCATACTGATTATACTAAGTACACTACCAAAGACCAAAGCTATAAATAAATTATAATGTAGTTTATTGTTTAAATACTTATAACTAGTTAAAATGTGTTAATTAATTATTCCCAATTTAGTTTGTTGATAAAGTGTGTTTATTGTAAATACTTACATAAGACAAACATGTGGCAAAGTCTTCGAGGAAGTTGCGAAATGAGCGATTCGTGCCATTAATGGGATTTCTCCTAAACAGCATTCTTTCTGATGTAATTAATTGTATGACAAGTGCTGCTTGCATACTTTGAAGAAAACTTCCACTGAAAAAATGCATTTATAGGACCTTTTTACAAAAATTTTGTTTCACAAAATTAAATGGCGCAGCACTGCTTTAGCTGTTAAACAAATATCATCTTTTTAAGGTTCAAAAATGATGAATACAAAAATAAAATATAAGTGCCTAAATTTGACAGTCTTCAATATTATTATTAAAATTTTGTTAACAAAAAAAAAATGAATTATTTGACCGCTAGTGCGTTCGTTATTTCGATCGAATGCACCCATCATACGATCGTGATTTTTTTCCAAATAAAATAAACCTGTCTAAATTACGTTCATTTTAATTTGTTCGCACGATATAACAGTTCATATTTCAAAAAATAATTCTACATATTATTATTACAAAGAAGCGTTACTTGCGATACCGATTGATTCAAATGGGTCCTTTATGTTACGTATTTGCCGCCACACGCTGATTGATACCAAATCATAATATGTTAGGTTTACGTGGAGCTCGAGCAGCCGTCTGTCGGCAGTTTAATTTTTATCACTAACAATTCCGCATTTACTGTAATCAAAAGTTTACTATAGTAAAATTGGCAACTCTGCAACTGTCAGAGGCTTGCTTATTTGGAACCGTAACCGGTTTCCCCGGCCAGGCCAGTGACGGCGTCTATTGTGTGAATTTGTAGACAGTTGGAAAATCTAACGTTTTTAAATTGAATTCGACATTCCCAACTTTTTGGGAGAATGAGAATTTGCTACCCTAGACAGAATCAGTGTCGGTAATACAGATCCCCTATCAACTTCAACGTCCGTAACCGTAAGTTTTAAACTGCCAGTGGCTAGTTACCCATAAGTTGAGGCCAGACATTTCCTCGAGAGAATAAGAAGAACAAAAAATAAATAAGTTCTTCTTCTTCTGTTTCATAACCTTAACCTAAGTTTTTGAGTAGTTCTAATCTCTGATCTAATAACAATAATAACATTTCTAACTAAATAAAATAAATTAAATTTTAATCCTGCTGCCTGCAATTCTAGGGAGGGTTTTCTCTCCTCTCCTAATTATTACTTAAACTAATAAATCTTCTAATCAAAAATGAGTGCGTATAAGTGGTGTTTTGTCCCTGTATGCAATAAAACATCGAGAAACAGCCCAGGAAAAATATTCATCAGTGTACCAAGAAGCTCATTAAAGAAAAAGAAGTGGTTTGAGGCAGCCAGAAGGCATATAAAAGATGTATCACTAAAAACAACATTTTACTGTTGCGAAGACCACTTTAATGTAAGATTTCTCATATTTATTACTTATAAATATCAATATAAAAACAATCGTTCAGCTTCCAGAGGACATGGAAAATTACATGGAGTACCGGCTAAGCAAAGTCGCTGCTCGCATCAAAGCCGAAGTAGTTCCCCATATAAATGTATCGGATTTATCCTTACTTAGCGCAGAAAGAGCGAAAGACACATTAGTTGAATCTGATGTTTCCACGAAAGAAATTAAAAAGGAACCATTATTGTCAAGTATTTTCGTTCCATTAGCAACGTCAGCAGATTCAGATGCACAACCATCGATAAGTGAGGCAGCTTCAAGTTTTAATGACAGTAATAAAATCGATGTTAGCTGTCAAAGCCAAGATCGACAAAGTAGAGTGGTGCAGTGGCCACCTCCAATAAAAGAAGTTCAGGCGGATGTAGCAACGTCTCCTATACAATTAGTTGTTTCTGTACCAGACACTCCAGACAGTGAATCGAAACTTCTGCATTTTGACAGTCATAGTCTGGAAAGTGTAAAGATGGAGTGTTTGTCAGATTCCGAAATATGGCAACCTACTAATAGTAGTGAAAGTGGTAGTGACAGCGTTGAGACTACAGATAAGGGAAATGAGAAAAGACAATTTCAACTTTTGTCTTATAAATTTTGTGCTGAAAAATTACAGTGGTCAGTCCGACCACTGTAATTTTACTTCCGTCTCTTTGAAGATTGTGATTTAAAAAAAGGCTCTGCTTAAAAATGTTGTTCTGTCAATGTCAGATAATCACTCAGAAGAAGTGAAATTGGTATTAGTAAATAAGCAGCAGCAGGCAGATAACAAAAGATGATTTTCTGCTTATAAAAAGAATAGCAGGAATTATTATTTTGAGCCGCGTCGTAAAGAGTATAAAGGATTTTGAAATTTTAAGTCCCTATGGTAACGGTAACCTTAATTTTTTTTATTTAGATGGATTCCACCAAGTCAAAATTCTAGAGGAACAAAAGGCAACAAGACTGATTAGGTTAGTTATGGTGATAGTTGTTACTAGATTAATTTCTTTTGTACCTAGCAATAAATTTCCATCTTTCTGCATTTTATTTATTTTGATTTATTTAGTTTGTCAGTTTGACAACTTCAACTCGTCGAGTTCCATAGCTTTTCGCTATGACTAGGGTAGCAGACTGAGGACCTGGACTCAGTTTTTGCAAAACATCATTTTTGTCATGCCAAACAACAGTTAAATTTATCATAAAGAAATGGAAACTACTAAAAAAAGTTGAATTTCTTAAATTTCCGTTTTATCACAGTGCAACAAGAAAACTTGATTCATAGCGTACATTTTTTGTCAAGAAAACAGGCAACCATTTGAAGATATCAAAATTACTGTACAAAAGTTTGCTCACACAGGGTACCAGCTTGACAGATGTTTGGCAAGTTCATCTAATTAAAATTAAAAAAAAAATATACCAATTTAGACAGACTTTGGAAAAAAACTAATGCCCGAGATTGAATCTGTAAAACTATAAAATGGAAGATTTCTGTGTTGCCTACTTATAATATTCATTAGCAGTGATTACTCTACCAGTTCCAGTATTCAACCTGCCGCATTCTGAGAAAAAAGTTTCTATCTAAAAACATGGGACAGAGAACCCACTGTTTTTAAGATACAGGGTGTCAAAAAAATAAAAAATCGCCCTGCTTAAATTACTTTTTGCTCAGATGATAAAAGATAGAAGAATACTACTTTTTGGTAGAGTTTTTGATAAACATTAATGTTTTTAAAAACGTTTGATACTTTTGTATAAATTAAAATGTAGACCGGGATCAATTTTTTTTATATTGAGCCTTTTTGATGAACTTGGATACATTTTTTTATTTTTTTTTCTACACCATAGTTTGGTTTCTAAGTGCTAGGAAGGGGCAATATATTTAATTTTCAATTTATAAGCAACATATTTATTTAATTTCGCACTTCAGGGTCTCCTTTATAATGTAGATCGCCATACATAATGGCATAGAAAACCAGGTCATCTCCATGAAATGACAACTCAAACATTCTGAGAGGATACAATTAACTTATTAAAAAAGACACTAGGAGATGACATTTCGACAGTGTCAGTCTAATACTTCAAAACAATTCCTTTTGACAAATGTCGGTTTATTTAGTCACATTAACATGAACTATAACCACTCAGGTAGAATACCACGCCGGTGACAAGAAGACATATTCTATTGCACTTTTAGTATGAGCATGCTCTGAAATTCATCAGTGCTGGAGGGCATCGCTGTTTGATATATCTTTCTTTATTACTTGATGACATCATGGAAACTGATTGATTGATGTCATCACCTTTCCACTCCATTAAAAAAATTATTTATTTTTGATGGAAACTTTGAGAAGTAAAAAAACCTCAAAATTAAATTAAAAATCGCTATATTATTCCGTAACTATCAAAACAAAAACTTCTCTTGTTCTTTTAAACCTTTTTTCTGGGATTATGAAGTATTAGAATGATACCATCCTTATTTTTATTTAGAAATATTGCTTGCCTTAGACGCCTACATATTATGTGAACAATACAACAACGGTGTGAAAATTAGTTCTAAAATCTAATATCTAAGTATTTATACTTTATAAAGACCATCCACATAAAAAGAAGAAACTATAGAGTATCAAATATTAATATCAAATCATGTAAAGTCATGCAATTTTCAATCCGTGATCTTATTATGCTGAATACTTTTAATATTGATCACAAGAATATAGTTAACGTTTTCGTCAATCTTCGTTACAATGTTCAGGTGCGAGATGGCTAATTCATGATATGCTCGTGTGCACTAACAGGCGAAAAGAGGACGTGGAGAATACAGAACATTTTATATTTATTAGTGAAAACAAAAAATTTCCTTTTCGAGATTTTTCTCTTGTCCTTGGTCTCGTTTAAAGCAATATATTTCCTAATAAATCTCTTCAAATTTGCAACTCTTCATCCAAACATGTACTATTATAAATTCAAGGAATCCAATGTACATTTTTCAACATCAACATTATCACATAGAAGTTAACATGTAACAAACGGGTGTACCATCAGCACAAAACGCAGCTTTGAACGTCCAAAACAGGTCAAGAGTTTTATCAAATTACTATTCACAGCTGCACTTTATGTCGAAAGTTTATAAACACATTCATTTTTCTCACTGTATGCTTTATTCCTCTGAGTAACTCACCAATTCAACAGCGATTTAAAATCTATAGCGTAATAAGGAGATCTAGTGATGAATTTCATAAGGCATTCCAATATTAGAATTAAAATTACAATTTGGACTTCCTCCAAGTCTATTCTTATGTAACTTATTGGAGAAAAAGCGTAGCCAATAAAATTACACAATCAACTTGTTTTTTTTCAATCTAATGTTCAGTAAAAATGTGAGGTTGCTACACGAATGATACATAAGAAGCTTTTGTACTGAGGGTGTACGTATAGACACAACATTTTTGAAGGACTACAAAACTGAGGCATGTTCCGATTTGCAACTCTAGTGTTCTCATAAAAAATGCTCTCATAATATGTTTAATGAAAATCAGATAGCATTAGCGCATCAAACTTGTGTCTTACAAGGAAAACCAGACAAAATCAAAACTAAATGATTGGATTTGGACATATTACAGATTGGGACTGGGTAATAGGGACTCAGGTACAATTACTGCGAATATTACTGAATCAGAACACGCCCGAGTTCATCGATCAATCATATAAAACAACTTTAGACCATAATTAATAAAATTCAAATCGATGAAATTTAATTATACATACATATATTTATAATATAGCTTTATGGCATCAAGTACTTAGGGAGAACTCATACAACTGTTGCGACAAACAACCTAAAAAAGTATCAATTCAATTTTCTTTCGGTTCTCTCAGCCCTTCACTGTGCATCTGTCTTCCGGCCATTTTCAGCATACATTTGGCATCTTGGTTGCTGTCCAGACAACTCTGTCCGACCCGTTCGCCCCGCTCCTGCGGACTCGGCGGCGGGGACCCCAAGGCCCAAACCTCCAGGTGACGGTAAGTGAATTCTTTCGAGTGGGACAGCTGCTGGAAACCTCGAAATGTGGTGCAAGACTCGCTCGAGTGACCTTTACCGTACTCGCTATCCAGCCAAAGGCCGCAGTAATTGTGCTGTCCTCCGATTCCCTGAAAATATGTTAATTAGCAAAATAAAGTTGATTGAAACCTTAAAATATAAAATACAAGTGTATATGTAAGACAACAGAGGTTTCTTGGATTTGCCTTGCTTAGATACATGTTCTGACTGCAATAAATACAAAGACTGATAATGTGATTTTTAAGCTGAGCCCCATATCTATGCCATCGCACACCACTGACTCAGGCAGTCATAAACGCTCTACCACCAAAATCATCCGGATGTTGCTGGATACTATGTCAACTATCAATTTTTCTTTTGGCTTATTTAAAACAGGAACAACATTAAAAAAAAGAATTTTGATACACTCACCAATCCGTTGGGTAAAGTCTGTTGATGTAAATTTAAGTATTGAAAGTGCTGATTGTAACCGGTGGAGGGAAATATTCTCATTTTTGGAGTGAGACTGAACAGGAAGCAGCTGTCATCTCCAAAAAACTTTGCTCCCAACATCCAATTAGCAGGAGCGAATCCTCCAAATATGTACCCGTGATTGTCTTCGACGACTAGTAATGATGGACCTTGATCGACTATCCTTCCTAGAATGTAATTAATAAACTTAAAAATCCAATATCACTGATTCGAAACTCTGGAAACCTGGAGTGGAAACTCTGGCAGTTTGGCCTTTGCTAACCTTGGCACTTTTTTAGTTAACCAATAAATTCAAGAGCTATAAATTTCAGAGTTCATTTTTTGATATTTGCGAATATAAATTTAATCAATCCAAGGCTTGATTCTTGAAACTTTAAAGTTTGAAACAATCCTCGATATCTTTTGAAAACCACAAATTTATTACAAAACAAAAGATAGGAAACGTGAAATTGTCCAATTTTCCAACAAAAGATTATCATTTAATCTTTAGGGTAATGCTACCGATGACTTAACATAATTATTATTTTCTTCAAATAATGATAAATGCCAGGATTTCAAGCCATTTCCAATAAAAAAAATAAATAAATAACTTGCCTATCAATGTTGAAAACGATTCCCCGTGAATTTCAGAACTGAAAAGGAACCTCCAATGAAGCTGATATTGTTGTGGTAAATTCGCATTTATGAATACTATTTGGTTTAAATCTAATATGCTCGGATAGCTAGGAATTAAATCGAGTCCTTTGCAGTAAGGAACCAAACTTCTTTCTCTCTCCTTATCTTCTACAGGTTGAGTGTCTTCAGGTTCAGAAATCACAACATGACTAGCGGGAGGTTTTTCCGGTTTATCGGTGATGAGCGCCGTTTTTTCCTTTGTAACGGTAAATAAGTGAATGTAAACGAATATGGTAAGCTGACAGAATAGGGTCGATCCCTGTAACCACACCTCTAGTTCTCTACTTGTGACACTGGCACCGGTGGCTAGTTCGTACGTCAAGCTCTCCGCTAGTCGTTGAATGTTTTGCGCCGACGTGTAACATCCTCTTGAAAACCAGCTTTTGTATTGTTTATTGTTTGTTAGTTTCTGTATTTTCATGTAAGACGCTACAATGCTCTCTACATACTACAAACAAGCGGGAGAAATTACTGAAACTTCAATAAGAAAAAGCAATAAAACTATAACGTTACCTCTTTGATGAGGATGTATTGAATACCCTTGGAACTTTCCGATTGGCCCAGTGAAGTCAAAAGCACTTTCATTTTTTCATCCACAGTGCCTCTTGTGCAGTATACAAAAAGTTCGGCAAATTTTTCCAATTCGGCGGTAGGGACTTTGGCTTCGGCCATACCGAATAAGTAATTATTGATATACTGGAGCAATCTCGGGTCCATTTGACCACCCCACATTTTCTAAAAATAAATAACAATAATAATAATAATTTTATCGCATCATAATTTTGAGTCGCCAATCATCAGAAGAGACGATCTATAAATGTTTTAACAGGGATTATGGACACCTACTTGATAAGACCCTTTTTAATGCAATCCTTGCTGCTGGGCAAGTATATCTGGATTTATTAGGAAAAGATTCACCAAACCCACCCGAAAATATTTCTCTATATAGCATAGAGCCCGGTAAAGGTGCTGTATCGCGACGGTTTTACCCCTACGCTGGCCTCCCTCCACTGTCTCTGCTTGCTACGCTCCGACACGTTCTCAGCGTTGCCACATGCAAGCCCTTCTCCTACGTTCTGCAGACAATGCTGCGCGCTTCCTGCCCGCTTCCGCACGAGGCCGTAATAGTAGCTACTCGTTCCTTTAGGTCTTTGATCAGGGTAGGTTTTTCTTTCATTTTACGAACATTTAAAGGAAAAAAAAACCTACCCTGACCAAAGACCTGACTTACTGCAGCAAATAAATGTTTTAATATTATTTGTAACCAAAAATGACACTTTAAGGCCATAGGAGAACAGAGACAAGGATTTAATGTGGCAACGCTAAGAGCGTGTCGGCTCGAAGCAAGCAGAGAAAGTGGAGGGGAGCCAGCGTAGGGGTAAAACCGTCACAATTAATAGAGCACCTTTACCTAGAGCCCTTCCTCACTATGCTTGTGTAGTAAAAAAATGGTTTGATAAGCAATATGAAATGGATAGGAAGGGGGAGGCAGCTTGTCAGTTGGCCACTGTCCACCGCGATCCCCTGATATACTAATGAGCAGCCCACCAGTAGTTAAATTGAATACTGGAATAAACAAAACAGTCGCTGCACTTACCGAGAGATCATCCTCTTTGATTCGTTCCGAGTTCTTGCTCACCAATTTAAAGGAGTTGCCAACAATTACTTGTTCTTCTTTTGAAAGGAATGAACACTTTGCGGCGAGTTTTTTACTTGTGTTTAGTCCCATACCTATTCCTCTACATCAGACACCAAAACAAACCAAAAGGACCGGAGTTATACTACCTACTGCAGATATAAAAACTAACTTTGCATGTACTGGAATGGTGTAACTGCACCAGCACCACTCACTAGTGTAGGGAGATAAAAATAATTAAACTGATTCCAGCAATCATGCAATCAATAAGGTGACAATAATCAGTGTAATATTATTTATTGTGTTCCTGTTCCATAGTTTGAATGTAAATTCTCCAAATTATCTATTTTCCTTCTTCTATACCTTCTTTCTTGCCTGTAAAAAAAAAAACAATAAATGTTACTCACATGACAAACACATGACCAGGATAAGTTTAAAATTACAATGATAATGTTTTCCACTTTTCAGTTCCATTAGTTTTCACCTTGAATGCATTTTTCTCTTTTCTCCTGGTCGTAAAATGAAAATGTAAATATTTATATTAAATTAATTATTGGAAAAATTAATAATTGGCAATTGATGGATGACAGTTGACACAGTCACAGTACCTAACCTACCGTCTTAGCATATAAAACATCCGGAAGGACTATACCGTCTGAACAGCCTGCTGCCTGCTGGTGCAGGTGCTTACTATCAAATACACTAGATAATAATACGTGCAGCTTCCACTGAAAATTGTCACCGGAAGTTACTGTCGCCCAAGCGGCTCGATACCTAACTAGCGTTGATTTGAAATGTCAATTTAATTGAACGAAACGTCAGTCTGACGTTTACTTTGCTTATGATTTATAAACTTTTTGACTAGTAGTTTATTCCTGTGGTTTATTCTAATTCTAATTCTAATTACAAAACGTTAAGTGTTGCGAATAATTACGTAAAGCCAAGACAAGATAGATGTACTGGCCTATTGTCATCGGAAGACCTAAATAATTCCTTAATGGTTTTGGTTAAATATGTACAAACGAGATGCTTTGCTGAAAGAACTGAGCCAATTGCAGCAATGTAATGTGGCTCCGTCAATTCGAAATTTGAACGCTTTCTTGGATGAAAAAGTTTTGATTCGCGTTGGAGGAAGGTTGGTGAATTCTGAATTTGATATGGATAAACATCATCCAATTCTGTTACCGGCAAAAAATTGGTTAACGAAATTAATATTTACAAGGGAACATTTGCGTTTGTTGCATGCTGGTCCGCAACACCTATTAGCATCTGTGCGAGAGCGATTTTGGGCAATTTCGTGGAAGATATACGACCAAAAGAGTGGTTCACGAATGTGTGAGGTGTTTTCGTGTTGCGCCAAAAATAATAACCCCAATAATGGGTAATTTGCCAGCTTGCAGAATTAATCCTTCTTGCCCTTTTCAAAATACTTGGGTGGACTATGCTGGTCCAATTAATTTAAATGATACGAAGGGGCGTGGTTGTAGGGTTTCAAAGTCTTATATTTGCTTGTTTATATGTATGGTGACCAAAGCTGTTTATATTGAACTTGTTACAGATTTGTTAACTGATTCGTTTATTTTGGCTTTAAAGAGATTTATTGCCCGTAGGGGAAAGCCTTCCAATATGTATTCGGACAACGGGACAAATTTTAGGGGAGCAAAAACCGAGTTAGACAAGTTGAGGGTTTTTGTATTAAAAAATAAAGACAGCATTGTTGAGGCTGACAGGCGAAGGAGTCGATTGGCACTTCATACCCCCCGGATCACCTCACTTCGGAGGACTTTTTTTCGTCTCTGACATTTGAAGAGATGTATACGATACTCGTACAAATTGAGGCCATCATGAATTCCAGACCTTTATTGTCACCCCTCTCTCACGATCCCAACAATTTAAATCCTCTTACTCCCGCTCACTTTTTGGTGGGAAGAAGACTATTGTCACTGCCAGATCCGTGTATTTTGAAGATTCCAGAGTCTAGATTATCGTGCTTCCAAAGAGTTCAACAACTCCAACAATAGGCTTACTTAAAAACTGACGACTTATTTATTTGCTTTGAAACCAGTCGAGTTATGCAAACGAAACTTGGTGGGTTAAACAGTGGCACGCATACGGGTACCAATTAAAAATATTTCAACAAAAATGCAATAAACATCGAAATAAACCACTAATTCACCTTATTATTACTGCTGCTGTATTGCATGTAGGTGTCACAAGCCTGACGTCATAGGCTGCACACTGACATATGTTTGTATAATAATTATATATACGTGTTTTCACGAGTATTACTCGTACCCATACACCTGTCTGTGCCTAAGTACTTATGAAGTACTTATTATGAGTAAATACTTACGATGAGTACATTTTCTGAGTTTCGTACTCGAATTTCAATTTATTTACGAGTACTCTTTCAAGTACTCCTGCCTAGCTCTGCGTCAACCCCAACATTATTACCTGATACACCAAAAACTCTAGATAATTTTATTATGTCTGTGAATATAATTTATATTACATCCGTGCTTTTCATATCCGGTGTCTTGTGTAGTTAGCGATCGAGGCGTGTAGATGGCGCTCCTTTTCATACTTCACGTTTATTACATGTAAATAGCGGAGAGCTGCACGTATTACCATCTAATGTATTTGTTACTATTATGGCGTTCGATTATTAAATCAATGACGTCGATTCACTTTGAACTCTGAAGCGTTCTTTTACTCAAAACGGAAGGAATCGAGCGAAATATGTTGCCGTTCGAGAAAAAAAAATCTGGAGTGTACAGTCTGCTCGATTAGCTCCGAGTCAAATGAGCAAATTATAATAGACGGAGCAAGTTCTCAATTCTAGCGGGAAATTTAATTTCGCGCCTGTTGATCTCTTCATTTCTGTTAATTTACGTTACGTTTTATTTTTATCTTGTTGCTAACTTGCTTTGGTTGAGATCATGAGATCACGATACACATATACACTGTATGCCGATTGCTGTTACTATTTTGGTTATTACTGCGCAATGACGTCATGTCGTTTTATTTTGACTTAAAGTATTAATCGCGGCGAGGTTGTTTATAAAATAAAGGTCAAATTATATTGCTTCCATCCTTTTTGCTTGTGTTTTTCTTTGTGCTAGATCTATTATAGAAAAATCTTTAATTAAATGAAATTTTTACAATTTTTTTTAATGTTATTGATTTTTGATTTTCATGATTTTTTTGTACCAAACGACATAAAAAAACAATATGGCGGCTATAAGAAAAACAAAAATTGACTACGAAAACTCTGGGATTTAGTTGTTCTTGAAAATCTTAAAAACGTTAAATGGATAGCTGTTGCCGACTAATGCAAGCCTACAAATAATTAAATTATTTATTTATTCCTGACAATAAAAAAGATATGGGGCAATCTCATGTGTAATCTTAGAACCACGTGACGTCACAAAACCGGAACGCAGCCTGCGCGTCATCGTCTATCGGCATACCACAGAGTACAGACATACCGTGTGTCTATTCTGTGTCTTAAGATTGTGAAAAATTTACTGAATGAAATCAAATACACTAGACTATAATACGTCCAGCTCCGGCAATTTTAAATGCATTTCAAAGGCAGCCTAGGGAACCTGTATTACCGCTTTACTAGGGGTAGCGCATTCTCATTCTCACAAAAAGTTGGGAATGTCAAATTTGACTTTATAAACGTCAGATTTTCCATGAACGTACAACTGTCTAAAAATTCACATAATTTGTTATTAAGTCCGCGTATTAAAACGTATTTTTCTCCGTAACTACGTGTTAGATACTAAAGGCTACAGCTTCGTAGATCCTATAAACCCATTATGTTTTAATACCCACTGAAAGAGCATTCATCGATTCCTATTCGTGTTATTATTTTGTTTCATTTTTCAAACTTCGCTTTTTTCCACTTGATACCTACGCTTGTGACCAAATGTGCCAAAAATATGACATCCAGCTGTTCAAACATAACCGTGTTTAATAAACGTCAACGAGTGAATGCGCTACCCTAGTAAAGCGGTAATGCAGGTTCCCTAAGGCAGCCGCTGTAGCAGCGCCATCTAGAGTCACGAGTTGTAACTTGTAACGCCAAGGTTTACTATGCAACCAAACATACATCGATTTGACTACTACTGCGCAAACGCAAATAGCTACATTTAAATAAATTAAATTTACGCGAATAGGAAACTAATAATGCAAATATACCTAATTTTAAACTGTTTTTATTTAATTTCCGACAAAGATACTTTTTTTATTATTATTAAATAATAGTGATATGGATGTATACAGGGTGTCCCGTAAGTAATGGTCCGTGGTGAAATGGAAGATTCTTGGTTTAAAAATATTACGATCTGACACTACTTACTCTAACAAAATCTTGATAATAAAAAAGATACAGGGTGGCAAAGTTGAGATTTAAAAATTATCTTTTCAAAATATCTCGAAAAATTGTAAAGCTACGAACGTGAAAACTTGGGGATAGATGTTTTACGGCATGAGAAATCAAAATTTGGTATTCGTGTCAATGTATTTTATAGAGGGCGCCACTTAGGTCATGTTGACGACGTAAATGAACAAATAACTTTTTTATCCTTCAGGCTATCGCGCATTTTATTGTGAAATATTAAAACTACATAATTCTTGAGAAAAAAAGATATACTGATTGTCAGTCTCAAAAGTTAGTGGTTTTCGAGATAATTGACAGTTAATAATTTTCTCTGCTGATACTGTTCAGAATTTTTTGCTTACTGATAGTAGTTGGAAAATATAAAAATGCCGAGACATGATAATTTTTCAAATTCAGATAAGAGAGATATGACTTCTCTTTATTGCAAACAAAACTTCAATGGGCAAGCTGCGAAACGCAACCTGCCACGATATCCAAACAGACTGAAACCTGATAATCGACTATTTCAGAATCTGTATAGGAATTTAGGTGAATATGGTTCATTTGTTTGCTTTTTTAATATGTCAAAGTGAAAAATGTTTAATTGCCAAAATGCTGGTTATATCTCGACCTACTGTATTAAGATTTCTGATAATAAAAAAAAAAATAGAAATAATGCAGGAGATTATTAAAACGTGATTATCTCGAAAACCACGAACTTTTGAGACTGACAATTGGTATACCTTTTTTTCTCATCAATGATGTAGTTTTAATATTTCACAATAAAATGCGCGATATCCTGAAGGATAAAAAAGTTATGTGTTCATTTACGTCGTCAACATGACCTAAGTGGCGCCCTCTATAAAATACATCGACACGGATATCAAATTATGATTTCTCATATCGTGAAACATTTATCCCCAAGTTTTCACGCTCGTACCTTTACAATTTTTCGAGATATTTTGAAAAGAAAATTTTTTAATCTCAACTTTGCCACCCTGTATCTTTTTTATTATCAAGATTTTGTTAGAGCAAGTAGTGTCAGATCGTAATATTTTTAAACCAAGAATCTCCCATTTCACCACGGACCATTACTTACGGGACACCCTGTATAATAAAACATTCCATAAGAGTAAAAATGTTAAAATTGTCTATTTGGAGTTATTTAAAGGCAGGAAGAAGAAAATCAATCATTATACCTACTTGGTCTTGTAACTTAGTTTTTGTTTAAATGACAGCCAAAAGGGAATACTACTAGTTCAAAAAATTTGTGAATTGCAATAATTTTAATTGCATAATTATTATAATAATTCTCCTAATAATTCTAAATAATAATAAATATAAATAATAAATAAATAAAATATTAATAGACTCCTAATAATTATTATAATTGTTGAACTACAATAAAATCATGAGATACAACAGCGCATGTGTGTGTGCGCGGTAGCATAACCGACATGACCTACATCGTGCGGTTCACGGTTGTAGAAATGGCGCATAGTTGTAATGTAATGATACGTTCCGTTTATCTAATAAATTGATTGTGTAATTAAAACCGATCCAGTTAATTACTCCTCCCACTGCTCATCAGGTTATGGGGCCAGAGGCAAGAAGTGTTGAATAGTTTCGAGGAGGTTATTTTAAGGAAAAGAAGTCGAAAGCTTCAAGATGGATCGGGTAGGATTAGCGCCATCGCCATTACCATTGTTATTAAAGTCAAATGGCGAAAACTGGACAACATGGAAATTCCAAATGCAGATAATATTGAAGTCGAAACAGTTGTTCGGTATAGTAAGTGGAGTAGATAAAAGGCCGGAACAAACACCAGAAAGTTGGGATAAGAAGGATGCAACTGCTCAGGAAATAATTGTGCTCAGGTTAGAAGAAAAACCCTTATCACATATTTTATCTTGCACTTCCGCTTTTGATATGTGGGAAAAACTGAAGACAATTTATAAGCACAAATCTCAAGTTAGTGTTCATCTATTGCAGCAGAGATTTTTTGGGTTGGAGTTCAAAGAAGGCAGTATAATGGAGTTTATATCCAAACTTGAAGAAATTCAAGGACAGTTGAAGTATTTGGGAGAAGAACTCAGTGAAAAAATGTTAATCACGAAAATACTCATGTCATTACCGGAGAGTTTGAAACATTTTGTCTCAGCCTGGGAATCTGCGTCTTCGACTCAACAGTCATTAAAAGAATTGACTTCAAGGTTGTTAATCGGGTTAACCTGCTGTTTAGCGACGGTTTTACCCCTACGCTGGCCCCCCTCCACTCTCTCTGCTTGCTAGGCTCCGACACGTTCTCAGCGTTGCCATATGCAAGCCCTTCTCCTACGTTCTGCAGACAATCCTGCGTGCTTCCTGCCCGCTTCCGCACGAGACCGTAATAAGTAGCTACCGGTTCCGTCAGGTATTTGGTCAGGGTAGGTTTTTTTTCATTTTACGAATATTTGAAGGAAAAAAAACCTACCCTGACCAAAGACCTGACTTACTGCAGCAAATAAATGTTTTAATATTATTTGTAATCAAAAATGACACTTTAAGGGCCGTAGGAGAACGGAGACACGGATTTCATGTGGCAACGCTGAGAGCCTGTCGACTCAGAGCTAGCAGCACGCTAGCAGAGAGAGTGGAGGGGGGCCAGCGTAGGGGTAAAACCGTCGCTAAACAGCAGGTTAACCGTTAATCGAGGAAGAACGGCTCAATAAGAACGAAGAGGTTACTGCACTGTTTTCCAAAAGCAAGACGTCAACCACAATAGGTGTTAAATGCTACCGTTGTAATAATTTTGGGCATGTGAAGAAAAATTGTCAAAGCAATAATGATTATTCTCAAAGCAATAACGGTGGTTTTGCAAACAGGAAATTTAAAAAATGTAATTACTGTAAGAAGGCTGGCCACGTTTTTGCGGATTGTTGGTTTAGAAAGAAGAAATGTGAGAATAACCACGAATCGAATGCTTTTTTGAGTCTTTTAGATTCTCAGAGTGTTGATGAGTTTAGTGCATTAATAGGAGAAGCCAAGTTAATTGCAAGAGATTGGTGCTTGGATAGTGGGGCAAGCGATCACATGTGTCACGATAAAACTCTTTTCGAAAGTTTCAGCAGTCCAACTAAAAGAGGTCAAGTAAAAATTGGTGATGGTTCTCTTATGGAAGTTCAAGGTTCAGGCAGAATAAGACTACAAGCATGGAATGGAAAGTATTGGATTGAAACTCAATTGAATGATGTATTGTATGTACCAGGACTAAAAGTAAATCTTTTTTCTGTAAGCAAAGTATTGGGCAAAGGCTACTTGATGAAAGCAGATAAAGAAAAGTGTGAATTAATAGACAAAGAAGGCAGAGTTAAAGCAATGGCAAGCAGGCAAGGCAAACTTTTTAAAATGAAATTCAAGTGCGAAAGCTTAAGTGAAAATTCAAACATTATCGGTTCTTACAATGAAAAGAAAAAAAAAACTGCTACTACTCAAGACGAAGTTGAAGAATGTCATATCGTCGAAAATTTGGCAGACTGGCATGAAAAGTTAGTACACATTAATTTTGAGAGTGTCAGGAAGATTTTAAAGAACAATGATATAAGATTTAAAGAAACAGACAAAAGTTCTTGTAACGAATGCCTGTCGGGTAAGCAACACAGACTGTCATTTCCCAAGAGTGACTCTAGAGCAAAAACATTATGCGAACTCGTCCATGCAGATTTGTGTGGTCCTTTTGAGGTGAAGTCCCTGGGAGGTGCTAGATATTTTCTTCTGTTGAAAGATGATTTTTCACATCATAGATTTGTGTATTTTCTGAAAGAAAAGTCTGAAACCAAACAAAAAATTAGAAGTTTCCTAAAGTTAGCTGAAAACCAAACGGGTAATAAAGTAAGAGTTTTTCGCACAGATAATGGCTTAGAATTTGTTAATAATGAACTAAAAACTTTATTTGAACAAATGGGAATACGACACGAAAAATCCTGTGCTTATACACCGCAACAAAATGGACGGGCAGAACGAGAAAATAGAACACTTGTAGAAGCAGCAAGAACAATGCTACACAGCAAGAATTTAGGTAAGCAGTTTTGGGCTGAAGCCATTTATACGGCTGCATTTGTGCTAAATAGAGTCGGCACTAGTTCAGTAAAAGAAAAAACTCCGTTTGAGTTATGGCATCAAAAGAAGTGTGATATTACAGTGTTCAAGGTTTTTGGCTCAGATGTTGCTGTCCATATACCAAAGGAAAAACGTTTAAAATTGAATTCAAAAAGTGAAAAAGGTATATTTGTAGGTTACAGTGAAGAAGTAAAAGCATACAGAGTATACATTCCCAAGAAAAATAAAGTCGAACTACACAGGGATGTGATATTTCTTACAGAAGTTGAAAAGCAGTCGATCGAAAAGAATAAAGTGATTGAAAATGTGGTGTCGTTAGACCTGAATTGTGAACCAATTTTAGAAAATACGATAAATGATGAAATTGTCTCTGTAGATGAAGACTCGAATGAGAATAATAATAATACTCATCTTGATATTGCTAAGATTGAAATTGAAACTCCAGATGAAAATCTTCAAACAAATGAGTCAGTGAACAATGAAGAGATAAACATAGGTGAAAATGAAAGTGAAAATCCTGGAAGACCGAGGAGATCAACAAAACGACCAGAATGGATGGATGATTATGAAGTAGATCTTTATTGTGCACTACAGGAACCGTTTACATATGAAGAAGCAATTAATGGAAGTAATGCAGACAAGTGGAAAGAAGCTATAAATAAAGAGTTAGAAGTATTGCAACAAAATAATACATGGACTGAAGTGCCGCGTCCTGTTAATAAACAAGTGATTGAAAGTAAATGGGTTTTTAAAATTAAAGGTAGTGATCAATTTAAAGCAAGATTAGTTGCTCGTGGTTTCCAGCAAAATCATAATAATGACTCTGATTTTGGTATTTATTCTCCTGTTGCTAAATTAACCACCTTTAGGGTTATGTTAGTCGTTGCTACGAAATTAAAATTACCTGTATTTCATATGGATGTGAAAGGTGCTTTTTTGCATGGCGATATTTCTGAAGAAGTATATATGTCATTGCCTCATGAAAACAAAAAAGACAGAAATACTGTTTGTAAATTAAATAAGTCTATATATGGACTGAAAAATTCCCCGAAATGTTGGAATAATAAGTTTGATTCATTAATGAAAAGTGAAGGCTTTGAAAGATCTTTAAATGATTTTTGTTTGTATTTAAAGCATTCTACAAAATCTCGTTTATATGTATTACTTTATGTAGATGATTTATTAATAATGGGTACTGATGCTAAAGAGGTTGAACAATTGAAAATGATTTTACATAATAATTTTTCAATGAAGGATTTAGGTGTAGTTTCACAGTATCTAGGTATAGATGTAACACAGAATTTAAAGGAGGGAGTTACTGTTTTGAGTCAGGCTACGTATTTAGAAAAGGTATTAGATAAGTTTGGTATGTTGAATTGTAAACCTATGGAAACTCCAATTAGTAATTTTGATATAAATTTGATAAAAAATTGTGAAAGTAATCCTAAGATGCAAAAATTGTGTAGACAGATGATAGGTAGTCTAATGTACGCTATGTTAGGTACTAGACCTGATTTATGTGAAGCTGTAACATTGTTAAGTAGGTTTCAAGATAAAGGTAATGAAAATTTATTTAAAGCTTTGAAACGAGTGTTACGTTATGTTAAAGGAACTTTAAGTTTATGTTTGAAATTCGAGAGTAATAATAATGTTGAAGGGATATTGTGTGGATTTGTGGATTCAGATTGGGGTGGAGATGTTATAGACAGAAAGTCAACAACAGGATATATTTTTAAATTGTTTAATAATCTTATTTCATGGTCAAGTAAAAAACAACAAAATGTATCTGTATCATCTACCGAATCTGAATTTGTAGCTCTAAGTGTAGCTGATATGTTTACAAAACCGTTGGCAAAAAATAAATTCATAAAATTTAGAAACAAATTGGGACTTGTATAATTTGTTTAAAATGTAAGAATGATTTTATTGAAAGGGGGTGTTGAACTACAATAAAATCATGAGATACAACAGCGCATGTGTGTGTGCGCGGTAGCATAACCGACATGACCTACATCGTGCGGTTCACGGTTGTAGAAATGGCGCATAGTTGTAATGTAATGATACGTTCCGTTTATCTAATAAATTGATTGTGTAATTAAAACCGATCCAGTTAATTACTCCTCCCACTGCTCATCAATTATAAATCTAAATATGTTTTCCTATTATTATGTATTTAAGCAATTTGTGGGAGTGTTGCCTTATCTAAATGCTAGGTCAAATAAACCCGTTTGTTATTGTTTTAATATTGCCATTTTTTCACACCTACCACCCCTATGAAATTAAAAAAATCAATTACATGATTTTTTATGAATAAATTATTTGCTTTTTTTTTGTTGCTTATAATTATTGCAACCATATACAGCACACACTGCACCACTCTTGCAAGATATTGTAAAAAAACACAATCACAAGACAGGAAGGAAACTAATTTAGTCTTGAATAAGACTGATTTTAAAACAATAAAGTATCAAAAAGAAGTAAAAAAGCAAACAAGAAAACAAAAGAACAGATCACAACGTGGACTGTAGATAATATACCGTAAAGTGAGCTGGAATATTTCCCTCAAATACCTACCGATGCTGCAAGTTTTACTACACCCGATGCGGGAGGTCCAACGACGTTGCTTGCAGGAAGATTTTCACCCGGACCCGTACCACAGAATAGACAGAATTTTGTGTCAGGACGTCAGTCGCTTTATGTAAAATACACTTAAAAATTTCATTTATTAAAATTGTGAAGGTAGCTTTGAAATTTAAATAAACTAGTTTTTGGACTTACTTGTCAGTTTGACATTTCATATCCGAAGTGAAAATTAAATAATATTTATTGTCAAGAAAACTATTCAACACATAACAAAACATAAGTAATTGAACAAAACATACCTAACATAAAATTACCTAATGATTATCTAATATTGCTCGAAGTGTCCCCCGTTTGCACGTACACATGCATTTAAACGCTGCTCCAACGAAAGCATTATTTTTGGTTGATTTGATAATCGTTCAAATGCATTTTTTTTTTTTTTTTTTTTGACACAAAATTGCAAATATCTCAAAAACGGACGCCTCTGGGCAAATTAAACAAGTATGGCTTTTTTATTGTAAAAAGACCGTTGATTCAGAAAAAAGTAATAAGACATCAAAAAACCTAGCCCTTACTTTTTTAAAGAGTGAAAAGTGTCAAACGACCCCTGCTTCTACGCCACTGGCTTATTGAAATAAACCGAAAATTTGTCTGATTATTGCTCTTTATAACTTGTTGTTACACACAAAAAATTGTCTCAGTTGGGTTATTGTTTCAACAAATATTAACAAAAGAGTGGTCTGTCGGTCGACTCTTTAACACCCTGTATCTCATTAATAAAGACTTTTCGAAAAAAAAATTTCCTACATTTTCGTATTTTTTTAACTTTATCTACAAGTCCTCTAATTTATGGTAAGTACTCCATTTAGAAACACCTTGTATATCGTGTTCCTATGTACGTCCACAAAAGTACGTCCATTTCTTGTCCATCCAGTTATTTTTGAGTATTCCGCATGACGTGCTGTCGCAGCCAGGGAGAGAATAGCAGCACCAGTGCACGCACGCGCTAACCACCCCATCTTCCATTCTTCAACTATCATACAATCCACATTCCTACATTATACATTAATTCGTCCCAATGAAAGACTTCCGCTATTCCCATCAAACTCAAGACTGCTAGCATTCGTGGTTGAGATATGTTATGAGTTACTCTGGAGAGTGAGTAGTCTCGGTTTTGATGATAAAAATTGATTAAAAAATAAATTGATGGTCTCGAAAATTGCCACATCAACTTCAACAAAACCTCTGGTACAAGTAATTATTACTGCGGGTAACACTATCATCTTCATCATCACATTCATCAATTATTCTTCAACCATTAAATTAATTGGGCTAACAGAAGAAGAAGAAGACAATTCGATCGAAAAACTTCATTGATTGACTTTATGGGTTATGTTCAGTTCTTCTTTAGAAAATCTTATTGGCTTTGGTTCAGGTCAAATATCAAAAATAATAGACAATATTAACAAAATTGAAAGTAAAAAAATGTTTTTTAGGTTATACTGATGGATGATGAATAATTTTTTATTCCTTTCACACTCTTTTGCTCTTTAGTCATGTCACTTTAAAATCTACTCACTCAGCTCTACATCCAGATGCAATAACCGAACGCAGTACGTATGGGCGAGTTCAAAAAATACCCAACGTTGGCCAACTACAGACAACATACAAGTCAATGTAATAAACAACTGACAGCTGACATTGTTGACTAGTGATCTGTGAAAACCACTTTTGAGGTGTGCCATTTATTTTATGTTTTGTTTTGTTACTTTTGTTTTGTTTATGTGGTGTTGGCGTGTTGGTAGTGGTGACTGGTGATGAATGTATGTTATGTTATGTTATGATTTGATTATGTTGTATTGTTGTTATTGTTTCCGAAAACGATGAACACTAATAATTACTAGTATAATCAGATAATAATAATATGTAACTACTAATAACATATTTTTTTATGTGAATTTCACAAAAATAACTTCACTGATTATTATTGTTTGGGCTCTGTAAAATGATATGTAATAATTTGAGGTTAACTCTTAACTCCCTGATATAATATTATTATTATAAAGTGATATTCACCCATTGACATTACAACAATGTCAATTGGTGGGTGTCATCAATAATGTATTCGATTTAGGATGTACGACGTTGCCGGATACGAACCAGAAAATCTTGCTGATCTAAAGATGGGAGACCGTCAAAAATCAAGACATCAGAGAAAAAGGAAAAATCGAAATTTGGATGAAATAGGAAAACCACCTTTGGACGCTTTTGTGAACTTCCCTGGTTGGTAAAACATTTTTATTTATATATTATAATATTTACATGATCTACAGGTGTCCGGAAATTGTGAGCAATAAATATGGGGGTGATTCTACTTGAAAAAATATTCACAAAGGCCAAAGCCAAAAGTTCTCGTAACATTTAGACCTTTCTCGGAAATAACTCATTTTATCGTGATAGTACAGTAAGAGGACCTTTTTTCAAATTTTCTAATTTTCTTTGCTTGTACATCTTCAAAATTACGAAAAAGGCTATGGGCCATTTTTGAAGGTCGAGGGGAAATAGTTACAGAAATCTTTTATTTGTAGAAGCAATGGTGCTTCTTCGTGAGGATAATTCCCCTCCACTAATTCAGGTCATTTGGTCAGGTTAGGGGGTTTCCCCCTTAAATTTCATGAAAATGAAAGAAGAAAAGTAAAATATAAAAGAAGATAAACAATGATAACAATGAGTAATGACCTGTCTTAGAGGAGGGGAATTATCATCGCGAAGGTGCAACCATATCAAATCATAATCTTTCTATAGGGTGTAATTCTATTTGTTTTCTTCAAACTGCTCAATTTTGCTGACTTTGTTGGTGGGTACTAGAAAGTGACCACCATTCTGTATACTTTTTGAATGTTATACAGAATGAAAAAACCAGAGACGCTTTTTCTTATAGTCTGAAATATTGCCTGTTGTAGTTGAAGATAACGAACACCTGACGTTGCCACTGTTAGAGGATATGCCTAGCACGAGTTCTGCCGGTCCATCTAAGTCTGTACACGTTCAAAGAGTTGAAGCAGCGCTTAATCTGAGGACACTTGCTCAAATGAATCTTTCAGACACGTCTTCTGATAGTGACGACGATTTAAATGATCCGGAAAATGAGGAGCTGGGAAGTATTTTGAAAGGTATGTATATGTAAGGACAAAGAAAAAAAGTTGTAAGCACTAGGTACTTGTTGATCTCCATTTATTTAATTATTTTACCATAAATTATTTAAATCTTCTCAATTTAATGTTTTAGATTCAGAGTTATATTCGCATAAAGATTACTATAACTTCTCAAGTGTTTCTACTAGCAGAAAATGGCTTGCGGAAGTTCTGCAAGAAAACTCGGATTCAGATCAATGTATGTCACTTAAAGAAACTCTGAAGTACCATAAGTATCACAAAAAGGTTTTAAAAGATAGTAAGGAGGTCAGTATTCGTTTTGGTGATGTAATAATAATTAATTTGTTGGTTGATTTGCAGTTGATGTAATTTTTTTGAAATAATTTTCAGAATTTAGATTCCTACATGTATTACGGTGCAGGTTTGCTAAGTAATGTTGATAAATATCCAGAAGTGGAGAAAACTCGCCCCGTTAAAGAAGTTGTTAAAAAGAAAGTAGTGCCCATTACTACTGATACTGAAGAAGCCTGGAAATCTCCCACATACATAAACGAAGTTCTTGATGAAATCTCAGTAAGGGCAAATTATACCTGCTAGCTATTAGATAATTAAATCTAAATTCTCCATCATTTCAGAATGAAGCTGGCATGGATGTAAATTTCCAGAACGTGCTGGACTTTCAAAATATCGATGATGATTCAAATATCAACTCTGATTTTGGCTCGGCATTACAAATAGCCCCAATCATGTCTACACCAAGTATTAAAAAGAAAACTAAGAAATTCAAAGATGAAGAGGGGAGAAAGAAGTGGGAAGAGGTCATGAGACTGAAACGCAGGAAGGTGTTTGTTAATATTGCTAAGAAAGAAATCGGAAAAGTACACAGATCGAAAGTTAACAGGCATAAAGAGATGCTTATTCAGTGCAAACGTGTCGCTCAACATTGCGTCAAGTACTGTCGTCAAAAAGCTGTAAGAATACTTTATATCTATAACTTTTCAGGCAACTCATTGGTTCTTTTCGTTTTAGTTGCAGTCAGCTCGTGCCGTAAAAGAACAGCAATGGCGTATGAAACGATTAACGAGGGAACTTCTAGCTTACATGAAAAGGTCACGTCGCGCAGATCGAGAGATCAAAAAAAGAATGGAGAAAGAAGCCGAAGAACAACGGAAAATAGACCACGAGTTAGTCGAAGCCAAACGTCAACAAAGGAAACTCAATTTTCTGATCACGCAGACCGAATTGTACGCTCATTTTATGTCTCGTAAATTAGGACAAGCGTGTCCTGAAGAACAGTTACGGATTCTCAGTCAATTAGATGAAGAGAGAACGGGCAGAACTCCTAGCATTGATGATTACGACAGGTATGAGGATTTTGTTGCTCAAACAGTTTTGAGATCTCTCAAAAATGATTATTTCGTTTATTAATTCGTTGTCTTATTGGTTGGATAAGATGGGCGTCAAAATTATTTCCAGTTATATTTCTGACACGGTCATATTTCCTGAGGAAATTCAGTAAGAATGGGTTTCACAGTTGCAGTTTAAATTGAGTAGGTTATGAGTTATAAACAAATGAAAATGTGGTGGTACTGGTACTAGTGAAAAAAGATGTTCCTGGTTGAACTCCTTTGTAATCTGTTTATTATTTTTTTCAGCGAGATCATGAAAGAGAAAGCAAAACGCAATGCGCAAGAAGCTTTCCAGAACGAACGCGCTCGAACGCAACATTTCAATCCGGAAGCGGGCAGCTGTTTGGGGGAGGAGAATTCGTTCGTTGACGGTGAACATCCTCAGCCGGAATTATTTCAAGGAACGCTCAAGGGCTACCAAGTCAGGGGGATGAATTGGTTGGCTAACTTGTATTCGCAGGGAATCAGTGGGATACTGGCGGACGAGATGGGGCTCGGGAAAACAGTGCAAAGCATCGCCTTTTTATGTCATATCGTCGAAAAATACTGTAAGTGTTTTTAATTATAATATTTTATTTGTTCTCATGTTTTCTTTTTTTTTGTAGCAATTTGGGGCCCATTCTTGATTATATCTCCCGCTTCAACTCTGCATAACTGGCAGCAAGAAATTGGGAGATTTGTACCGAATTTCAAGGTCGTCCCATATTGGGGAAGTCCCAATGTAAGTGTCTATATAAGTTTTTGAATGTTTTGCTTAATTTGATGTTCTTTTAGTTATTTATTTTCTCTTACATAATGCTTGTCATTTTTTATTTCACACTGTTATTAAAAACTGTAATCGGTTTTTCCGTAGCTGTCCCTTTCTTTGAATACTAGAGAAAAGTCGTTCTCAGGGTGATGGGTTTTTGTGTTGATTTCATTGAAACAATTTTTTAAAACGTCAGACGCTTGAAATGGAGGAAATTTTTATTTTTGAAAAGGTTTATTTGCATTTTAACACCGGTAGTAGCCAATTACATCTCGCCGATTTCATGCACATGAGTTAGTGGCCAATCAGAGCTTAGTATTTTGAGTCCAGACTCTCTGATAAAATGTTAATGCGTTCAAAAATTCTGAGAGCTTATTTATTACCCAAGAAATCGAGAAAACGTTCTATAAGCCTATTTAAAGTGTCTTAATGATTTTTTCATATAGTCGTAGAGAAAGTAGCGTCTTCTACTCGCGGATAATCGTTTTTATTCATGGTTTCATCATCAAAAACTATAACTTTAATTATTTTTTTACGTAGGAACGAAAAATCCTTCGTCGATTCTGGGATGTAAAAGGCATATGCACGGAAAATGCGAGCTTCCACATCGTAATAACAAGTTATCAGATAGTTATCTCCGATATCAAGTATTTCAATCGCATCAAGTGGCAGTACATGATCCTAGACGAGGCTCAGGCCATCAAGAGCACCAGCAGTAATCGATGGAAGACGTTACTGGGGTTTAGTTGTCGTAACCGTTTACTCCTCAGCGGTACACCGATCCAGAACAGTATGGCCGAGTTATGGGCTTTACTTCATTTCATCATGCCCACTCTGTTTGATTCTCACGATGAATTTAACGAGTGGTTTTCCAAGGATATCGAGAATCACGCCGAGAATAAAACCGGAATCGATGAGAGTAAGTTTTCAATTTCCGTAGATAAGTTTGGTTAGAGTGGAGAAGTTTCGTTTTGTAGAACATCTGACGAGGTTGCACATGATTTTAAAACCGTTCATGTTGAGGAGGATCAAGAAAGATGTGGAAAATGAGTTATCGGATAAAATTGAAGTGATGGTATACTGTCCCTTGACGACGAGGCAGAAATTGTTGTACCTCGCACTGAAACAAAAAATAAGAATCGAAGATTTGCTTCATTACTCGGTCGGAGGGGGAGATTCTCATAATGTCGATAAGAATTTTACGTCGAATTTAATGAATTTGGTCATGCAATTTCGTAAAGTACGTATTCATGTAAAGTAAACTTATGCTGTTTTTAGGTGACACATTTTGTTTGTTTTTTCTAGGTATGCAATCATCCCGAACTGTTTGAAAGGAGGGATGCTAAGTCGCCGATGTCTTTAGCATCACTTTCATATGTTATACCGTTTCTTGTCTACGATTTTAATGTGAGACTGAATTTGTGGTTACGGATTAAGATGTTTCTAATTTTTTCACCTCAATATGTTGCCAAAGCTTTAGAGAATGACGAGCAAACTATATTTAAGTTTTGTTTAAATTTGAAATTATCACCCACGGATATTTATTTAATATTTAGTGGTAATATTTTACATAGGTAAGTGATTACTGATGCTCAGCATATGAATAATAATTGAAATTGTTTTTTTGTAGGTGGAAGACTTACTTTGAGTCTGAAAAAGAAGATGTCATAGCATATCATAGACATTTATGGAATGATAAATCAACGAAAAAGGTGAATTTACGTTTTAGTAACTGTTTCACTTTGAGTAGTGTCAGCATCAAGTCTAGTGATATTTTACGTGACATCGTATTCACTAGACAAAACACTAGTAGCAGGATCGTTTATACACATATCGATCATTTCTACCATTCGATGCCGGAAACAGTAGAGCACAAGAATATTAGGTATAAGCAATTGAAAAGCAGCAGCAGTACCGGACCAGAAGATGGGATAATTGTTGATGTCGTTAATAGTGATGAATTGGCATCATCGGTTGAAGTAACTGTAAGTATTGTCTCCTGATTCTTCTCTCTATTATAATTATGTTTGATGGTACCTGTTTTAGACGCCTCAGAGGAGAGCTGATTTCGAATACAAACGTCAAGTTCACCAATACGAGAAAACCTATATCCCTCAGTTCCTATTCTGCTGGATGCCGAAAGTAATTTTTAATTTTATAATACCCAAATTAAGCGTATCTAAACAATTGTTACCGTTACAGATATCCTCGTCGAATGTTAATCTCTACTGTTATTCAAGAAGGGTTGCATGGGATCTCATAAAATCCAAAGAGGAGCACTCATTCAGGGCTTTCAATTATTATTGGAGCGAGGCTAGCGGAAATGTTGAAAATCCCGATCACTTGACAACGTTGCCACAGAATCCCTTGGATGTGCTTAGAAGAGTCAACGGATGGTCTGATGTTGCCATACCTGGTATGATTTCGTATTATGTATATACAAAAATTTGATTTTTGATCGTCACAAATATTAATTATTCCAGATAAAGAAACTCTGGTAACTGATTCTGGGAAATTATCAGTGCTGGATAGTTTATTGAAACGATTGAAAGAAGAAGGTCATAGAGTGTTAATTTATTCGCAGATGACTAAAATGATTGATTTATTAGAGGTAATGGAACGAACGATTCACCTGAAACTGTCCGTTAATTTAATTTTTTCTTTGTACAGGAGTATATGTGGCATCGGCATCATAAATATATGCGTTTGGATGGTTCGTCCAAGATATCAGAACGCAGAGACATGGTAGCTGACTTTCAAGCACGATCTGACATTTTTGTGTTTCTTTTATCAACGAGAGCTGGCGGATTGGGCATAAATCTCACAGCAGCCGATACAGTAAATATATTTACAATTATATAAGTATTGAAAGAACTCGCTTTATAAATTTTTCAGGTAATTTTTTACGACAGCGACTGGAATCCTACTGTCGATCAACAGGCGATGGACAGAGCGCACAGATTAGGCCAAACTAAACAAGTGACAGTTTACAGATTGATTTGCAAAGGTTCAATCGAAGAACGAATTCTGCAAAGAGCCAGGGAGAAGAGCGAAGTAAGATTTGCCAAATTGTTTATAAAAGGTTTTTTGTTATTATCAAATTTTAGATCCAAAAATTGGTCATAAGTGGAGGAGATTTCAAACCTGATACTCTTAAACCTAAAGAAGTCGTCTCTCTTCTCTTGGATGATGACGAACTGGTACAAAAATGTGAGATGAATGTTGGGTATATCGTTTTATATTTAATATCGGTGTTGTTTCGTTCCAGGTAATTTGAAAATTGAAGGAGGGAAACCGGAAGAAAAAGACGTCGAAAGGAAGAGAAAACTACCGGTAAAAGTAAGTCGTCTCATAATTATGATGAATGGTAGTAAGACGTAACTTTATGAATGCGTCTCTCTTTCTTTCTACATCAGTCTTTCTACAGGCTCTAAATAATTTGGATCTTATTTTTTTGATAAGTAATAAGTTTTCTTTAAATACTTTCCCTTGTAACAATTATATTATCAAGCAACTAAAAAAAGAAAAATACTCTGAGTAATTAGCGATCGAAAAAGAAATGTTTTGGGGTCCATTAGAACACCACCTGGTGTTTCACATTTTCATTGAATTGTGAATTGAAAACTAACCAGACAAAAAATTACTTCATACGGGTAATTTACGTTAACAATGGCTGCATTTTATATTTTTCAGGCTGCTCCAAGTATGCTACCAGAAGCTAAGAAGGCAAAGGAAGAACTTTTCAATGAACGCGATGTAATGTGGAACAATATAATAGAGAGTTACCCCAACAGCCCCGGGAGCGCTAATTCAGGTGATTTCATAACTGAGGACTTCAGTGAAACCGGGAGCGGAATTGGGGATGACGGAGATTCACCCATTACTAACAGTAAGTGCTTCTGAGCGAAAATCTGAAAATCTAAGCACGAGAATATTAATTAAACAAACTTTCAGAGTATACAGTTTACAACGTATTCGGTTCGACTGTGAAACCTCGCAATCCTAGCAGAGGATCCTCTCGTAGAGGTAGACCGAGAGGTTCGAGAAGAGTGAACGCATCGGGGAG
Organism: Malachius bipustulatus; assembly: GCA_910589415.1. NCBI lineage: Eukaryota > Metazoa > Arthropoda > Insecta > Coleoptera > Melyridae > Malachius > Malachius bipustulatus. The sequence goes on from OU342632.1 coordinate 18,420,958, forward strand.
ATCTAGTAATACCACACTTACAAGCACAGGTATAAGTAGTTCAAACGAATTAGTTTCTTATTTTTTTGGTTTATAGCAGTTTCTTTTTCAGAAAGTATATCGACCGATAACAGCCCAACGTCTTCAGCTTCTAGTCAGGTCTCTACTGCTATTCTCGATCCATCGATGATTCCCGGCACCAGCACCGGCACCGGAACCAGTTACAGCCAAAACTACACAGTGCGCCGAGGCCCCGGTCGTCCTCGGCTTAAGCCCACGGGTCCCGGTAATTCCGGTTCTCGTGGCTCGTATCGCCCACGCAAGCCTGTCCGTCCTCTGCCCGTCCCTTTGCCCTCCGACGGGAGCACTGGGACGCAAGATTCTGGGTTGGCCAGTAGTTACATGTATGATTTCGATGTGTTTTATGCTAAGAATCAGAGTGATATGTGATATGGATATATTGTAAGTTGTGTTATGATATGAATTAATTCACTTTTTCAAATCCTGACTGGTTGAATTGTTTCATTTCTATTTTTTTTTATTATTGTTGAAGGACCAATAATAGAAATTGAATTTATTATTTTTATTAAAGCAAAGTTAACTCAAAATTAGTTAGTTTAATTTTTTTCTTCAACAGGTGTTGTTACTTGTTGGCTATTTGTCATAAAATCAGAAATTCTCACTGTCGTAGTTGCCAAATTTGCTCTTTAACTTCAATCTTAACACTGACAATAATAATTAACGGCACAAAAATAAGGAATTTCTGGATATACTTGTAAAAGTGTTTAAATTTATTAAAAAGTTAAATTCACAAAAAAAAACTAAATAAACGAATAAGTACATAGAGGATGCTGACAACATATGAACCACATTTTTAATGTGAAAGTACATTATTAAGACTTAAACAAGGCCAAGATAAATATAGAAGGATACAATAAGCCTATATGGCTGCACTACTAGGGCTCACAAAACCGTCTTCCATATTTAAGCTTCAACAAATACTACTGTTATCTTAGAAAAATGATGGAAGAATTCCCAGTAAGAACAATATTCAAATTAAATGAAGGGTAAAAAGGAATTTTTGTATTCCTTTTTCGTGGTAAGTATGTTTAATTTCTATTAACTGTTCTTCAAATTGCATTCTTAAATTTTACTAAATCGTTAATAAAACATACATTTTTATTACTTTTTATAAAAAAATAAAACGGACTCTGAAGAAGGAGAAAAACAATCTCCGAAATATAAGTCAGTAGGTACAATAAAATCGTACTGTTTTAATTGTCCAACTTAAGTGACCGATTACCCTTAATTGTATTCAATTATCTTTATAATATCATATCGATGGATTAAAATGAAATGATATTGATAGTAGCATAGCAACAGTGATTAAATAAAACATGTAGCTAGATTAATAAAATAAACAACAAATTAATTTATAAAAAATTCCAAGCCCTCTTATTTGCTCTCATCACAAAGGGTACCTACTTCACAATCACAAATTTCCCTTTTATCACTGTAGTAGTTTTTACTGTGCGGTGTTGAGTCACTCAGAACTTCTCAATTTAGATAAATACTTAGATAATTTATTATAATTAGACAATAATTTATTCCTGCTCGTGAAAATAATGAACTACCTAGCTAAACGTTTGTCACGATGCCGGAACGCGAAGAACAACTTATGAACACTGTAGAAACAATCCCAGTGTATCAGTACACCTGGTATTTGGTTTTGCCAAGTAACAGGTGGTTATCCATAATACTTACGATACTTTTACACTAACTTATGCCAGGAGATACAAGTTCTGTAGGTCATTCAAGAAAAACAGTTTAAAAAAATTTTAACAGCCGTTAATACGCTTAGAAAAATAATTTCCAATATTTATTGCTATTTTGATAAACTGACAAATAGGTATGACTGCAAACTACAACTAGAATAGGAAAATCAAAAAAGATATTGCAAATTCTATTCTCTTACCTGAACATTCAGTGCAATGTTGCCATACTTTAAAAAGAAATTATTGCAGTGTCTTGGAAACAAATAAAGGTAACTTTTTGTTTTGATTTTTGAAATCCCATTACGTTTTATCCATAATGATGCATCATCTCCTTCTTCAGTCCAAGTTAATGATCACTTATTATTAGGACTTGGGATCATTCATAAATGTCTGAATGGATTGTTGTGAAATTGAAAAAAAAATTCGTAAAAATATACTCTGTATCTCTTTAATCAGCAATAGACATAGATAGGTACCTACCTGATGGGATTCTTAATCCTATTTTGAGCTAAACCCTTCAATAATTTTGTGTCCTATTTAATTACAAGTCTAATAATCAAGTTATCTCTTTAATTGGGAAAATTCTTTATGCAAAAATTAGGCCATTAAAATGCTAATGAGAGCCACAGCAATATCATGTGATTATTATTTATAGGCTATTGATTGTGTCTTATACAGGGTGATCAGCAACTCGCGCACTCCGAATACAGAGCGATATAGACCCAATAAAAATAAGGATATTCTGCAAAAAGAAATTGAATCCAACGGTTGGTATTCAAGTTACAGTTTCTCTCATCTGAGTTTGAAGGTAATTTTTTCAATAATCATGATGAAAATTAATGAAAAATTCAGGTTACTTTGGGCATTAGTCTGGAACGGATACCATATAATTCATCAATTTTTTTCCACAAAACCTCTTTACAGAGGAGTTGAGAATGTTGGAAATTGATACCATACCTAAATCTGAACGAAATTTGAAGTTTGGCAACAGCCTAAACTCAACTTAGAATATAAAACATTCAAATGCTTTCGTTGCTATGGAAATAAAAATAATAACAATACCATCTAACCCGAACTTATTCACATGTTCTGTGCAGTGGTGCCACCTTTTTCTTTACAAAAATGGTCATATCTTTGGAAGAAAATAACTTACAACACTGCAGTAAGAAAATTTACCACTCTTAAAAAGAGAAGTTTACCGCAGCATGCTCTGAGTGCGCGAGTTATTGATCACCTTGTAGACAGGAACTATCAAAAGGGCAATGAAAAAATTATAGGGTGGAAGAAATATTGAAGATAGGGGTGAAACTGCATCCCTCTCAGATTTTTAATCATATCTCGAAAACAAAGCAAAATTCAGGTATTATAGTTAAAGGAAATTTTTTGTGGATAATGCAATTTTACATCGGAATAGTTTATTTATCAGTTTAGTCAGTTTAATTAATAAATTTATAAAGAAAAATTGTTCCAAAAATATTTAAAAAAAGCAAAAAAAAACATTTTTGTATAAAAACTGACTGCATGAGATGTACTCGTTCATTTTTTTAATTGCATTTTCCTTCATTTTGTTTTAGTTCTTCTATTTTTATAACAAAATTGATTTTTTTTTTCAATCAAAAAAGTATTTTAAGTTAAAATGTCGATAAAAAATTAATATTTGTAGAATGTGTAGGTATAAAACTGTGATCGATTTTAAATAGGCACAACAAATAATTCTTTTAAATTGTTTTTTATGTATCTAAAATATAATTAATGACTTTTTTGCAATTAAAGTTATCATTTTATATTACTAAAAAGGATTTTGTACAATAAAGTTAACTCTCAGATGAGAAAATTCTATTATATTTGAGAAAATGAAACAAATTTTAAATCGAATTAATTTTAAATGTATTTTTCCAATATAAATTCTAATTGTAAATTGATGAAAAAACAATATTTAAGGTGATTAATTTATTTTTTATTAAATATATTCATACAAATATTTATATTATAAATATTATGTATAAAAAACATTTTTTAGGAAAGGACTAAAACGATCTCAAGGAAATGGCAATAAAAATAGTGGAAAAAATGTCCAGATTTAAGCCTACAGCTCAGTAAGTTTTTATACAAAAATCATTTTTTACTAACCATTTTAATCTACTTGTTTTTCTGTGAAATATAAACTATCCCTGAGAAAAAAGGTAATCACAAATAAACTTGGAAAAAATGGCTTTTTGTTTTTTTAATTTACAATTAATTGTAAAAAGGCCCTTGGGCTACTTGAAAACTTCTGACACTTGGGCTTTACCACAGCCATAAGATATTTATTTATTTATTTTATTTATTTAATATAATTGACTCAAACAAATGTTTTTCTAATTTTTTTTTTAAGTAACTATTTCGATGTAAAATGGCATTATCTACAAAAAATTTCTTGAAATTTTTTGAAACTTGAATTTTGGTTCGTTTTCGGATATAATTAAAAAATTGAACGGGGTGCAGTCTCACCCCTATCTTTAATCCCCCCCCCCCACTAATTTAATAGCACTAGCACTCCTCGATTTTTTTCGAATCATTTGAATGATTCGTGCTATAAAAACGCGCTCTTTTGATGTTTATGCGGACATAATCAACAGCCCAAGCTTAAATGTATATCTTTGAAAGTTTTTGAAAGTTGTGTTCTACTTTTCATATTCTGTTTTACATATTGCGATGCATACTCGAGTGTTATCAGAAATTCCTATAATTTTATTACAGAGAGATAGATCACTCTGTCAATCCTAATTTTCCCTTTATTTAATCCTTATAGTAGTTATGCAAAATAAAATTAATTACACTTATCATTTTATAAATACCTGTAAGTGTCAAAATATTATAACCCATTATAAATCACGTAATATTATTTGATTTGGAGATAAAAGGTCTGCTGACAGAGATAAAATTTAATTTACAGGCAGGTAGGTACTTGTACCTTGCAAGAATTTGAATAAGTAAGTAGGTACATCGAATTATTTTTAAAGCTACTCAACTTTGATAATATTGTCTTTGAAGTTGACTTATATCCAAATAAACACTTATTTTTACACTTAATCTTAAAAATCGATGAATTAGGGATTATCTGATAATCAGTCGTGCGTATATAAAACAACGGAATGAAAAACTAAACTCTAGTTCAAAGTTGTCCTTCAAACAGAAGCACCATGAAGTCTCTACTGCTTTTAGTTTCCATTTTTGCTCTGTGGGCAACTGCATCAGCTGCTACAGGTAAGACTCTTTTATAATTATTATTATTGCATGTTGCATAAAATGTACTATTAAAAAAAAAATGTAAATCTAACAAAACAAAATGAAGATCAGCAACTGCTGGTCGTGGAAATCGAATTTGAATTTAGAGTTACCTCATTTTGTTAACTGGTCAATTTTTAAATTCAATCCTATTTTTTTTACAAGATTTGGTTGTTATATTTTTTGTGTGTAAATGAGGGTTGAGAACATTGACTCTTATTCTAATAGTATACTTGACCTTGAAATCCATATTTAGCAGTTTTGCTAGACGCTTTACACAATTTTTATAACAAAAAAAGAGGAAACTGCGGTCTTAACGGTTTAGATAAGATGTATAGTCCTAAATATAAACAAGAAAGTGAAACTATTGTTGGATGTGGAGGATTAGTCATGTTATGGATTTCCATCCCAAACTCCATATCTCATAAAAACAAATTAATAACAATTTAAAGCAAATATTTACCAATCCATTATAAATAGAAGTTAAATGAAATATATATCTAGCATTTTCCAGGAACGAATATCTACAGTGTGTCCCAAGATAGCGAATTTATGAAAAAAAAAACAATTGAGTTGAAATTTGACCATTTGGGGTCCAAGCCTGCTTGATTAGATAATAAATTTTACCATACTTTCATGTTTAATAGACAGGAGCATGGTTTTTGTTTTCTGTGGGGTAAAGTACCTCTTCTGAACAAAATATGGAAAAAAGTTGCTCAGAATTCCAAATTATTCATGCACGCTGAATTTTATAACCATCAACCTATTAAGCGGCTAAATCAATTTTCCCATTTTTTCAGGAGACACAGAAAACGGTTTTAAGTCAAATTCTACATTATTAATTACAAAATTCCAATAAAAAATGGAAAATATTGCAAAAAACATAAAAAAATAATGTTGGCTGATGCTTATGAAAGTTGGCATGGATAATTTTTAATTCTGAGCAACTTTTTTAAATAAAATTTTTCATCACTTCGTGCAAAAGAGGTACTCCACACAGGAAACAAAAAGAATGCTCCTGTCAAGGCATGCTTGATTTATTTAACAAGAAAGTATGGTAAATTTTGTTATATAATAAGGATACACTGTATATTATTTTGGAATGTACATGTTTTGTGGATTTAGGGTTTAGGATTTATTTTTTATCGATTTCCAATTTCAATAATTGACAAAAGATAAAAAAGCACAATTTTGCCAACTCATTTTCTTAAAACAATATAATCAACATAAAAAATGGGAAAATTATTTGACAAAAAAGCAAAATACTTAAAGACACTGGACACTGTAATGAACGATAATGAATATATCAAATTATTAAGACAATGATCTTCCTTTGCAGATCGCGTAGTTTGTTACTTCGCCAGCTGGACGATCTACAGACAGGATTTCTGTAAATATCCTGCTGCAAGTGTCGATCCCAAATTATGCACACACATCTTGTACGCTTTCGTCGGGCTCGGGGAAGATGGTTCTGTGAAGGTACTCGATGACTGGGAGATTAGTGGTCTACGTAAGTATAATTATTAATGTTTTTCAATGTAAAAACACTTGAACCAATATTTTTTAAACGCAGATGAAATTGAACACTTAATGGATCTGAAGAAAATTAACCCAGACTTGAAAGTAATTTTGAGCATGGGAGGATGGAATGAAGGCTCTACTAAATATTCAGATATGGCTAAGGATCCAGCTAAACGCCAGACTCTGTTGACCAGTGTTATTGCGTTCATTGAGAAATATGGATTTGATGGATTCGATCTCGACTGGGAATATCCCTGTCAAAGACAAGGAGCACCTGAAGACAAGGTAAATAAAATCAAGATAGTCCTATTTTTTTTTATAAATGGAACTTTGTTGTTGTTTTTTATCGTCAATGCTATGAAGTTTTTCATCAATGAATCATGAAGACATCTCACCACTCTTCTTATTGTATTCTGGTACCTACTTAAATATTCAGAATTCATTTTAAGGGTTCCAGATCTTGCAGGTTTTAAAAGGAAAAACTTCCTTTATCCAGAAAATTCTTCATCTATCAGTTACATTGGAATTTATCTGGGCTATAAAAGTGGGGTGTCCTTTGAAAGGGCTTGGCTTGATATTTAAAAATATCGTTTCCAAAAATTTATTGACATTTTTGAGATATTCAAAACAGAGATATCAAAACATTCTGATCACTCTAGAAAGTGATAGGGAATGGACTAAATGCAGGTGTCCCATTTGTTTATTTTTTCTGATACATTAAAATGGAAAAAGGAAAATTTTTTGGAATAAAAAAATATTTTCAGCAAAACTTCGTCACCCTCTTGGGAGAACTGAAAGCAGGCCTTAATGCCAAAGGCTGGACTCTTTCTGCTGCTGTTGGTGGTGCCCAGGCTTCCATCGATGCTTCATATGATGTGCCCGGTGTTTCACAGTAAGTTAAAATAAAATCAAAATTAAAAAAAAATTATTGTATGGGAGTCATCTTTCTATTCACTAAAAATTGTTACCATTTACGAGTGCCAGCGATTTACCACAAAATGTTAAAAAAGGTACTCAGGAGGGTTATACAGTGACAATTTTGAATGAGTAAAAAAATTCCCCCCTAGCATGTACCCCTTACTAATAATTCTAACCGATATTTTCTCAACAGAAACCTGGACATGATCAACGTAATGGCTTACGATTTCCATGGTGCTTTCGAACCTTTCGTTGGACACGTAGCACCACTTTACGCGTCCCATTTGGACACAACAGACGTGCAGAAAACTTTGAACGTGGCAGCCGGAATCCAGCACTGGCTGGACAAGGGAGCCGACGCGTCCAAGATAAATCTTGGATTGGCCCTCTACGGACGCACGTTCACTCTGGCCGACCCCAAGAACGGATCTCTCTACGCCAAAACGTACGGAGGCGGTGAAGGCGGCCCGTGCACAATGTCCAGAGGAACCTTGGGCTACAACGAGATTTGCAAGCTCCACAAGGACATGCCTTACTTCTTTGATGAGGAACAACAAGTCCCGCACAAGTGGCTTGGAGATCAATGGTACGGTTACGAGGATGCCAAATCTCTTACCATCAAGACCAAGTTCGCAATTTCCAAGAATTTGGGCGGAGTGATGGCTTGGTCTTTGGACACCGACGATTTCTCTAATGTTTGCGGGGAGGGTGCGTATCCTCTGATGACTGCCATTAATAAAGCGTTGGGTAAATAATTGTAACCTGATGTAATAACTTCCTCATATTTTGGATTATTATTACTAATGTTTGTACTTATGTGATAAATCCTACATTTATATTAAAGTTCTTTTTACTTAATAAAAAAAAATTGAAAAATAATTTTTCTCCATTCTTTTCTTTATTATAAATGAAAAAACTTATATAATAAGGTAATATGCAGTTTGCCCAGAAGTTTATTGGAAAAATGAATTTTCTTAGCATCCCTTAATCGGGCTACTTACAAAAATTATTGTGGAGGGAGGTTTCAAAACCCTGCAAATATTAAACTTCACATTAGGCTGTTGCCAGATTTATATTTTTCTCAGAGATGCTTCCAACATTTTTAATAACCAACTTATAAAGCCACTACAATTTATATCTTGAAAAATTAATTTTTACTGAATTTGTTAATTTGTAAGATTTTTCACTAGCAGCTTAAAAATTAAAAGGTTGCCAGTTTAGCCATGAAAATGTGTTGGCATATCATATATTTCCTGATATTATACCCACAGTGGGTATTATTAAGGCCCATCAAGTTAACGGCCAGATTTCTGACCGTTTTTAAAGCTAATATTGACATCAAATCACTTTTGTCAACATTTTTGTAATCCCTTTCAAGCCTAGCATTGATACTTTTTCCAAAAAACGGACCCACAAATCTGCCTGTTAATTTAATGGACCTTTGTAATACCCACCGTTAAAGTGGGTACCTTTTCTTTATCATCTCTTCCCTAAGGATAGCAGATTGATAAGGAACAGGATACCTCTCTTCAATATGATAGTGACTAGTTAATTCTCATTTCTGGCATCTATGGTGGCGGTTACGTTTAAAAAATCACCCTGTATATTTTTAGATCAGAAAAATTGTTATCTTAACGAAGACGCGGCCAGAGGGTGCCACCTTTTCCTTAGCCACTCCCCCCCTCCAAAAAAACACCACTGGTTGAAAACGTGCTATTTTGCTAATACCTCTTTAAGCGTTGAAGATGGCTTACTGTGAAAAAGAAAGCTCGGAAAATTCGCAATTAATCTGTAATCAAGTGACAGAGTTTCCTTGTTTACTTGATGACTTGGTGAAGGGAAAATAAAATCAATAAAGTAACTTGTTCAAGGTTTATTCAAAACATGGTAGTAAATTTAATTTTGAGACTGACACAACAGAGTTCATCACTTGAAATCTCGTTTACAAAGTATACCATTGTCGGTACTAGTCGTTAACCTTATTCATAGATGAACTGTACAACAAATTTGTGCAAGCACCAATATTTCTAATTTAGAGAATTAAGTACTATTAAAAAATGATACCTCTCAAAACGAGGCGGAATTGAAAAAACCAAAATCAATCGGTGGAATGAAACCTCAACAACTTATATGACTTTCATAAATCCTGTCTAATTTTATGATTTTTCCCTTCAAATGACTTTAATAATTATTATTACGTAATATTTTGTATTAATAAGTAAAAAATAACTCATTTTACCGTTACTTTCAAAGTCACATTCAAATGTATGAATTCTAATAGGTATAATTTTTATTTATGGCATTATATTACTATTATTTTTATATTTAAACCTTAATAATTCTTATAGAATAGTTACAGCTTTTACTTAAACCTTCTAAGGTATTAGTTCATAGCAATGAGTGCTTCTTTTTGTTTTTTGACATTGCAAGTTTTTTCCTGGTAAGATTCAAACAATATAAAGGAATGTATCATTTCAATAAATTAACATTCGACGTTTATTATGAAGGTGTTCAAGTCTTCAACCTTCAACTAATACAAATTACACACCGAGTGAGAAGAAACTTCCACAACTTTTACCAATCACCTATACCTTTCTTAGCGAGCAGATCAAGTTATGAAGCTCTCCTCTAGTATTCCCTAACCTCTGTCATGTCTGCACAGCAATAATTGGAGTAGAGGATCTCAGAGAGAAATTTTTGGAAAATTCTAATCGTAAGACGATCAGTTTTTAAAGAAATATTTAGAGTGAAACTCGAGAAAGATATAGGTGCGTTCATCACAAAATTTAACAGCAGAAAACATTTGGGACATAAAATGGCAACCTCAATGCTATGAAACGTTACACTTAGTCCATAGATAAAATGGCAGATAACACAATCACATTCAGTTCAATTTGAAAACTATAAAGAGAAGAAGTGAGTACATAGCACTTTTTGGTCAGAACTTCTTAATTATGATTAATTAATTAATTGATTAATAACTTTAAATTACTTGCCTTGCCACTAATTTAGCACTGAGCGGTGAAGTTAAGCAGTCTACTGCATGAACTATTTTGGTTGATAAGAAGACCTCATTTCAAAACGAGTGCTCTATTTACATACCCGAAGAACATACAGAGATACAATCTTCAATGTTAATAAGCACTTTACAATATTTTCACCTAATTTATCACAAAAACAAAATAATAAAATTAACACCGATTAATAACAGTCCATATGTATAAACATAATATATAGTATAAACAGGAGTGTACACATTTCTGGCTTTATTATATACAAAGGATTAACTGCTTAATGCATTAATAACAGAATCTTCCTATGTTTAGAATACAAATACGAAGCTCAATAATAATTCAATGTAAAGCGCTTGCAAATGATCAATCAACTTAAAAAATAGTCAACTAGAGGAAGAATTTTGTAGTTGAACGCAGCAGCAGTCGGGGTAGGAAGGCTTCAACAATAACCCTAACTTTACTTTGTACAGTGCCGATCTTGAATAATTCTTAAGTCTCCACTACACAATATGACCTTTGTTAACTGTTAACTGAAATATATTTTTTGCTTGAAAATATCGTATTCATATAATCGAAAAATTCACTGTCTATGCCTTAAACTTGAATCTTTTCCGTGATCTGGTGTATTTTTTCTGAAAAACAAAAACAAAACAAATTAGTAAGAGAAGTGCATCGTCATTTTAATACCGCATTGACCAGGAATTCAAGAAATGTGGGATAGAAATTTGCAAGTTTCACTGCTTTTTTTCCAAATTTGAACACCATTTGTCAATTTTTGCAACAAGTATTGAGGCAGAAATTGCATAATCAGAATGCTTCAATTTATACCTTTAATTTGTGATTTTCTAGAGCTGCTTATACTATCCACAAAGGATGTTGAAATGTTTATAAATTTAAAAAGATATCCATTCAACAGATTTGGAAAAAAGCAGTGGCATCCATATTTTTGAAAACATTTTTTGGATACTCAAGTAAGCACATCACAGCTGCACTATTGACTGGTATCTTATAGAGAAGGCAAAAAAAATATAAGAACAATCCTAATTATCGCTTTATACTATTTACATTAATTGACACCCTGTATATCTTAAATGAAACCAAATTAGACCACCGCAGCTCATATAAAAAGTGGCACTATTCAATAAACTATGGACTGGTAAAGTCCTGATAGCACAAAATAAAGTTTATTAGTTTAAATATTGTGTGAAAAGAACTTAATTAGAAAACCTTGAGTACATCAATTCTTTGCAAATGAGCAAATTCTAAGCAAATAAAGATAAGAGAGATAGCACGTAAATAATTATTACTTGATTGGCCCAGATTTATTTTTTTAATCGAGCCTGTTGATGTAATGCGTGCAAAATAAAGTTCCAAATACAGAAATCAGATTTTCCTTCACTAATGTGATATTCTGTCACCACTCAAGAGTAAATGAAAAATTATGGGACGCCAGACACTTTTTAATTTTGAATAAATTTGATGTTCAATTTATAAAAGTGACAGTCTAAGATCCAAAAAGTATCAAAAAAACAATCTTAGATTTATTTCTCCTTATTTTATTTGAATTTATACAAGGAATACAAGGAAGCTAACACTTGATAATAATTGATAAAGGCATTTAAAATAATTAGTTAAAACTCATGAATCTTGGAGGTAGGATACTGGAGGTATACTGGAGTATTAGTCGGTGAATTTCAAAGATGTTCATTTCGCCCTTTTTTGCAAACTTTCTTTGGAGGGCAGAAAAATTAGAACTTACAGTTTGCTGCTGCTATAATAGCAAAGATACCTTAATCCAAATAAAAATGATGCAATGGTGAACTTGTAGTTGTACAGTAATTAGATGTTTCTCAATCACCAAGTTAGATGAAGGACTCAAAAATTAATCTGCTAGCGACGGCGGCATTCACAAGATTTTAACATTGGTTAAAAGAGTTTCTTAAAGATAACACGCCTGATGTTGGAAATCAAAAAACTCGAAAGTTGATATTAATCTGATGATTATTAAGGGGAAACATTCTCGTTTAATTGACCGAATTGGTCCTCGTTGATCAAGAATGACGAGAAAAAATCTCAAATGTCATTTTTCGAACATCAAAGTCGAAATTTCATCGAAAAAATCGATCATTTTGAAGTGTCGTTAAAACCGTGTCATGGCCGACTAAAAAAATTCGCGCAAACGGCAAAAATCAAGATGGCGACCTATTTCTTTTTCCAAAATATAAGCAGAGGTGACATTATTATTTTCAACAGAGAAGTTAGTAGGTAGGAGAACTAAGTAGTACTTAGAGGAGATGCAATGCAAATAAAAAATAAACAAAGTTTATGAAAAATTCTTCAGAACTAGAACTTACTGGTCGGGGCTCTGATCTGTGTCACTTTCCTCGAGTTCTGTTTTATTGCGCTTCTTTTCATAAATGAAAATTACGACACACAAGACTAGAACCTCGATACAAATTCCCAAAAATGGCCAAAGGGCAGCATATTTATCTAAAAAGAAAAAACACTTCAAAATAACACAAGAATTTAGGTATAACATTATAATACAAGTACCTTTAATCTTGACGGTGCACATTTTAGTTTCGACCATCTGATTTATTGGTGAAGTACCTATGCAAGTGTATAATCCTGAGTCATCAAATTGCATGTCTTCAATTTCGAGTACAGAGTTATTTACATGATGATCAGTGTCTGGTACCAGCTTAAATCTACCCGTTGTTGACGTGAGGTTTATAATTTCAGAATCATTTACTAAAACACAAAAACATTATTTTTTTTAAATAATAACATGTAGGTTTGATCATTTTGCAAAACTCCTACTTACTGCTGGGGTAACTTATCGACCAGGATATAATGGGTGTGGGCTCCCCTTTGGTGCCGCAATGAAGTATCAATTTATCACCTTCGATAACATTAACGAATTTTTGAACGTGAACAATAAATTTACCTGTAAGAATATTCTCGAATAAATAAATACAATCACAAAACCGGTTTACAGCACATACTTATAACATTGAAATGCTTTTCATCTAACAATTGTTCATTTTGATAAGCTGCACAGGTGTACTTTCCTATATCAGCTTTTATAGTATCGGTAACATCTAGTTCATATTTAATACCAGAGTTTCTAGTTTTAAACCTACTAAGACTAGTATCTATTTTTACACCATCTTTTTTCCTACAATAAAATAAAAATTAAATCTGCTAGGTACTAGAGTCTTGAATAATAAATATCTTACCACTCAACTTTGAAATTGGGAGGTTGATCTCCCGCGTTCCACGTTACATTACATAACAATGTGAATGGTCTTTTAATTTCGAACATCCACGCATTATTGCCTGTTGATTCGTATCGAGGTGATATAGTAACTGTAACAAAAAGAGAAGACAAAATTATCAAATTAATTAGTCGACAATTTCGAAATGAACAGATTCAAAAGTAAAGTGGTCCACTGGTTGTTAAGGGTAACTTTTATTTATTCCAATTTATTATTATTACAATATTGCTAGAAGCGGCAACGTCGCTATAATAGTATTACGGGTCTCACACTTCTTATAAAATCACTACAAAAGTCTGCAAATGTCTTTATTCTCTAACACAAATACAACTTATAACCTCTAAATCTAAATAATCAGCTGTCCTCTTGTTTCCACTCACAGATATTACACCACTTGTCTATAATTCACTTCACTGAGTCACAATTCACCATATACCACCACTGGCTACTACTGTCTTCCTTAACTCTTTATATTTCAGACTTCGCCTTTCACATCCAAGACATTACTGACTGCTAAAGCGCCGACAGCTCCACCTTAATATCCCTGGTCGTGAAATCTAGAAATGTCAAATATTCACGAACAGTAGAACGCGGAACGATTCTAATATTTAGTAGAACTCACATTGGCCGTCGATATGTGATTCCTGGCATGTGACTGGAAATGTCGCGAAAGTGTCATTTCCATATTAAAAATTGAGGAAGTACTAAACAGAAACAAGCAACGAAAAATATAATAAAAAAGCGCCAATACAATAATAATTATTTCATTATTTTCAAAAATGAAGACACCAGTCCAAATCACCAGTCGCGAACTCGCGGAAGCGGGTCCTGGAATTTGTTTTCTTGGCACGCTCTACCGGAGGAACGGTCAATCTTAAAAAAAAATTACTTCCAACATCATCGCTTTTTGTGCGTGTGACGCACCTTATTGGTCTCGTAGTTCTCGTACCTGTTGTACCGATCAAGGGTCTGTGAATTTACATGTGATACTTTAAGGAAAAAGGTCGCCAGGAATTTTAGCTCGAGAAAACAATTTTTTGATTGATGTTAACTGGGCGTAAGCGTAAATAAACTTGCGTCCCACTATTTTAATTTTGTGTAGAACTGGCTTGTCGAAAAACGGCTTCCTTTCCGAGATTTAGACCAAAAACTGAAAAAAGTGCAAAATTTTTGACAAAAAGTGCTAAAATATAAAAAAAAAGTTTCGGGCTAAATTTTTGCCAGAAAATTTCAAATTCGCGTTCAACGCGCCAAAAAAACAATGGGGGCGAGAAAATAAAAACTACAGCAAATTTTCCTCTTGAAAATTCTAATTTGCCTAGCCTATCCGCAAACGAAACGTTTTCGACATGAGGGTGTCAAACTTTTTTCTTCTTCAGTATTTTGGCCGTAGGAATCGTTTGAGAATTTTGAGATATAAAACTGAATTTTCGTACACACCTTATGATTAATATTATTTACTTTTTGAGCGCCTATTAATTTTATTTTCATCTCGGTAGCGCCCTACTTTAACCCTAATTTCTACTACCCTGGAAAAATTGACATTTTGTAGCTAATACCAAATGATTAACGATTATACAGAAGCTTAGTTCTGTAGGTACTTCACACAGTTCCTGAGATATCGTCGAGCGGCGGGAAGTTTCCCAAATTATTAATAAATAAATAAATAAATAAATGCTCTGTTATCTATTGGCCTCGCGGCATTTCAAGCGGCTGACATCGTACGTCGGCAAATTGTGGGGCTTCCCCGTCCCGTAAGTAATGGTTGAAGGGACGTACGGACGGAGACGAGCGCTGCGGTGTTCGGTATCTTTACTCATATCTTGAGGGAATCCACCTAAAAATAATAATGGCAACGCTGTGAAAATTACTGCACCTGAAAATCTATCAATTTAGGTAATAACGAAAATTAAATGTAGATTATATCATGAGTCAATAATGACAGCTATTATTCCCGAGTAACATTCCAAATAGCCATTATTGCGAGTAGTATACTCTACTTTATCTACGACGAAACATTAAACAGTAACAAAATACAATTAACATTAATATTAGTATTAGTACAATAATTAATAAATTGTATGAAATGAACGAATCGAGGGACGAATTTAATGAAGTGATAACAGAATTTAATGGAGTGATAACATTATTAGTACTTTTATTTATATGGTAATGGTTTCATTAGGAATAGCAGTGGAGTTTGAGGTGGAAGTTTCGGTGCTGAAGACTTGTTTTTCATTATTCCCCGTATCATTAATCCCTAAGGGAATAATGGGTATTATATTATAAAAATAAAATCACAGATATACTCACATTATGACCGTATGTATTAGTCATAGATAAATAATGTAATATTATATTTGCTGACCTGGATACCTGTCGGTGTTAGTGAATTTACACTCGATTTTGTTTTCACTGTATGGCCAAAGGTTACTGCAAGACCTGAATATATTTCAAAATTGGGTATTATTACATAAAATCAGCGACAATTAGTAGTTTTATACAAAATATAACAAATCTGATTGGTTATCTGAAGTACAAAGTGAGGATTTCGTAAAGTACGAAAGTGAATACGACCATAGAGTGAATTTAGAGACCTTCACTCTTCACTTATTTTCAGATACTATCCAATCAATAAACCAGGATTGTCATAAAATGCCTGGAAGATATTAATGTTAAGGGAGTGTATAGTTTTGAATATTGCTTCAACTTGGAGAGAGATCACTCAAGCAAGATACAGGCGCGCCTTCATGACCTAGTAAGTAATAAATCAGGGACCTGCCCCGTCACTGTAAGAAATAAATAACCACAATGGTTGTTACGGATTTGATTTACTTCGGAAAGTCCCAGCGACGCATCAAGGGCAGTTTTTATAGCCGAAAATCGAAAATTATAAAAAGTGAATATCAGGAATCGAAATTTCAAAAAGTCATGGCGGTCCTTCTGGGCCCGGATAAGACTAATTTTCAACAGAACGTCGTAAAGTAATTTTTATTCGGTTGTGGGTTTCTTTGAAAAAACATTTATGTACCTACTTGTATTGTTTCAAAACAATAAAAAAAATTGAAACCCGAATAGGGATATTCAGATTGGGATTCTCGGCTATAAAAACTGCCTTTGATACGTCACTGGGGTTTTTATTTCTCTACAACACGGAGAAAGATCCACTTTCTAACGTCCAATAGAAAATTCGGCTTGTCTAGGACCAAAAGGGCCGACATGAATTTTCGAAATTCCGAATCCTGATATTCACTTTTGATCATTTTCGATTTTCGGCTATAAAAAGTGCCCCTGATGCGTCATTGGGGTTTATATTTCTCTACAACACGGAGAAAGATCCACTTTCTAACGTCCTATAGAAAATTCGTCTTGTCGGGCCCAGAAACGCCGACATGAATTTTTGAAATTCCAAATCCTGATATTCACTTTTTATAATTTTAGATTTTCGGTTTTAAAAATTGCCCTTAATGCGTTTTCTCTACACGACGGAGAAAGATCCTCTTTATGACGTCCTATGGAAAATTCGTCTTGTTTGAGCCCAAAAAGACCGACATGAATTTTCGAAATTCCGAATCCTGATATTCACTTTTTATAATTTTCGATTTTCCGCTATAAAAAGTGTCCTTGATGGGGTTTTATTTCTCTACATGATCGAGAAAGATCCACTTTATAACGTCCTGAACAAAATTCGTCTTGTTTGAGTCTAAAAGGGCTGACATGAATTTTCTAAATTTCGAATCCTGATATTCACTTTTTATAATGTTCGATTTTCGGCTATAAAAAGTATCCATGATGGGGTTTTATTTCTCTACACGATGGAGAAACATCCACTTTATGACGTCCTGAAGAAAATTCGTCTCGTCTTGGCGCAGAAATGCCGACATAAATTTTCGAAATTCCAAATCCTGATATTAACTTTTTATGATTGTCGATTTTCGGCTATAAAAAGTGCCCTTGATGGGGTTTTATTTCTCTACACGATTGAGAAAGATCCACTTTCTAACGTCCTATAGAAAATTCGTCTTGTCGGGCCCAGAAACGCCGACATGAATTTTTGAAATTCCAAATCCTGATATTCACTTTTTATAATTCTGGATTTTCGGCTATAAAAACTGCCCCTGATACGTCGCTAGTGTTTTTATTTCTCTATACGATGGAGAAAGATCCACTTTATGACGTCCTGAAGAACATTCGTCTTGTCCGAGCCCGGAATGGCTACCATGAATTTTTGAAACTCCGATTCCGGATATTCACTTGTAGTTGTATAAAAACTGTCCTTGATGCGTCACTGGGGTTTTTATTTTGCCGCACGACGGAGAAAGGTCCACCTTATGACATCCTGTAGAAAACTCGTCGTGTACGGACCCGGAAGCGCCGCCATGAATTTTTTATGTAAAAATGATCTCAGACTAATAAAAGAACTTATTATACGTTGCTAGAATGTTTTATTTTTATTTTTTTGTTGAAAACATTCTCACATGACTTCATGAAATTGCATTTCATCCTCATTGGAGAAATAATAGCTAGATCATCGCACCCGAGCCGGATGTTTAGCCGCTCCCGTCGCTAACTGTGTGAGTTTTCTCTAATTTAAACGATCTGTATCTCTATTATTTATTTCTCAAGATCCTAATGGAAAATATGTACAATACTCTGTTCTCTTGCTTTATTGTTTTCTTTCTTTGTGTCTTTTCTTTAAAGTTATTTATGGAAACAAAGAACTTGCATGAACTTTGAATTCTGTGATCATAAACGCTGATCATGAACACCAACATCAACAAAGGTACCTATATAAACATCATGGAAAACTGAAAATATCGCTTGAAATAAACACAATGACAATAATGTTCATCTGGTTTATTTTGATGGCAGAGGATACACCTTTATCTGCATTTATCTATCTCTGTCAACATTGTAGTAATGTTTTTTTGACAGAAGTAGGTAATTTTAGGTTTTATTATTAATTAAAAGTTTATATAAAACTAACAAAAGAAAAAGATTATTAATTATTAATTAATTAGAGGCAGGTAGGGTAGCTTTTGGATGTTTTTTTTTTGAAGTAAAATGGGAATGATATAGGTATTGGCAAAAATTCTGACCGGAACTTTGATCTTTTTTGGCAGTTTTTGTCCAAATTTTTGCACTTTAACGCTTCTTCTCAGATTTAGACCAAAAACTGAAAAGGCAGAAATTTGTGCAAAAAAAACAAAGTTCTGGGCCAAATTTTTGCAAGCAAACTTAAAATTCAGCTATCCAAAAAACTGAAAAAGCTACCAATTAAAACTAAATGACCTAAAATTATCTGTTTTATAATTATTATTATTCAAAAGGCACATTTCTAGTTCTTAGTAATGCAGAATTTTCGTAAATACAGGATTTTTCAGTGATATACAGGGTGCTCATTAAGGTAGCAACACTAGCAACCATATCTAAGGTACAATTATTATTGGTCCCAGAGCCTCAAATTAAAAATTTTCCAGGTATAAGTCGTCACGATAATTTCACTAAAAAAATTTCAAGATGGCCGCACTTCCGGAAAATACCGGATGTGGACACCTCCTTCGTTATTTTAAGGGGGGGGGGGGCAGCCAGTATATTAAAAATTAGTTCAGAAATAACCAAGAAATGGGTCATTAGGACGGTCATGACTTTTTATCTGAACTTTCTCTGAATGACTTTAGCTGTCAAAATTTAACCAACAACAAATAAAACCAATTTTGATTCTGAAAAAACAGCTGAATAGAGAATCGAATACTTGTTTTGAATATATGATACATATATACGGAGTGTTATAAAGCTTTAAAAATTATAATATTCCCTTTATTCTTGATTATTTATTCTTGAACCACTTAGATTATGTAATATGTGTAGCGTGGGTCTGACTGATGTGACATGCTGATGAGTCCAAATAAGAACGAAACGGTATAGTCCATTTCACCTCACATGCTGTGCGAAAGTTTTCTAATTCGTTCTGTAAAAGGTAAAAACCTATAGTGGCAATTGAATTAGAACCTAAATTCCAAGAACTTTCAAATATTCTATTATTTTAACCAGTCTATGAGAAATGGCCTGGTCAATTAAGTCTGGAACGCCCAGTATTATTACCTCGATTATTACATTTTTAGATTCCCTGAAAAAAAAACCTCGAAAAAAACAGTAAGAATGGTTTTTACCGAGGTTTTTACAGTTTAAATTGAGTAGGTTGTGAGTTGTAAACAAATGAAAATGGCAATTTTTCATTTAAAAATCAGGTGTACCTCCATCAGAAACGGCTTTAAAAATCGAACAACGGCTTACATGTCCCCATCATAACTTTTCACATGGTATCCTTCTATGTGGTTTAATTTTTTATACAGGGTGATGATTTTCATTTGTTTACAACTCATATCCTACTCAATTTAAACTGCAAGTGTAAAAACCATTCTTACAGGTTTTTCTCGGGAAATATGAAAATACAATAATAATAATATACAGGATGCCCTATTTAAAAAAAAAATAGACAATGTCGTCATTACTGAGCCAATAAATGGAACACCCTAGTTAAAGGGTGTTTTTCAGAAACAATTGACTTTTTTCCTACTTCCGGTTTTACCGGAAATGACACCAACTTTTATTTTTTAACGGGACACCCTGTATATTGTTGTATTTTTGAATTCGGTATAATGTTACGCATTTAGTGATACCACATAAGTGACATTTCAATTATTGTCAGAATTGAGTTTAAGTTATTTTTTATTTAATTAATCTCAATAATTATAGTGTGCCATGACTTCAGTTTGTATTCGTCATAACATAACTGCAAAATGGGCACACCAAAATGTTCCTTATTAGGTGGACTAGTAGTCAATATGGTACATTTTCAAAAAAATTAATTCTGCTCAAAAAATTATTCAGGAGTGCATTATTTGTCCATAATTCACTTGATTTAGTACTTTCAACAAATATTCGTTTCTTGAACCGTCACGCATGGCCCAATTATTGAAGTAAATCTAAATGATCATGGCACACTTTAATTATTGAGATTAATTAAATAAAAAATAAATTAAACTCAAGTCTGACAATTGAAATGTCACTTATGTGGTATCACTGAATGCGTAACGTTATACCGAATCTAGAAATATAATAATATACAGGGTGTCCTATTTAAAAATAAAACGATGGTGTCGTTTCCGGTAAAACCGGAAGTAGGAAAAAATTCAATTGTTTGTCAACAAGTGGGTACTATCGAGTATATGCGGCATAGCGATTTTCAAAACGATATCTCAAAAAATAAAGGAAACAATAGGGATGATCCATGCCTCTGTGATACTAAAAATTATTCATAATCAATGAGAATGGCAAAAAAAGTTGTATTTTCTGTCGTCTTCAAAACCTATTTTGATTTTTCTCTATGGTTTGTTTAGTTTTCGCGAGGGTTTTCGAGTAATTTCATTTTTTTTTAAGTTGCGGCGCCAAAAATTTTAAGCAAAATTCGCGCGCATCAAAAATATAAAATTTACAATTTCTTGTTAAATATTGAATAACTCTAAAGCTATGACATAATTCTCGACATAATTATTATATGAAAAAATTACAGGATACCTTTCTTATAGGAAATCGCTCAAGTTTCCTTTTTTCTAATAAATATTTTTTGGATATATCCAACGATTAACGAGTTATTAGCGAAAAAATACTTTTTTCACCAAAGGGATGTTTTTTTTTTTGGTAGGGGGGAGGGATTTTTGTGGATTTATGTTTCATAACCTCTTCATCAACAATCAATTATTATTGAAGGAAAATCTTCGATAAGATTTTTTATTGACTTTTACTGCAACATTCAACATTTACAAAATGTTATTCTTAAGTAATAATTATTATACCTTAGACTAACGTCCCTAAAGTTGGAAGAGCAGGGTCAGCAGAACATAAATTTTTTAAACCACAATTAGACGCTAATTAAATGCACTAATTAAAATTTTAATGCTCCATTTTTTTTTAAGAAAAACGACATGTTCTGCCAGCTTTAGATAAAGCTAGCAGAACATGAGTTCAAAAATGCTCGAATCAGCATGATATCCATGTCAAATTACTCGAACAATTAAACGCTAATTAAGTACACTAATTAAAAATTTAATGTCTTTGGGGCCCCTAACCGTCGAAACTGAGGCCCCTAACCGTCGAAACACGGTTTTGTAGCATTTTGAAATGTTGTAGCATTTTTTAGTTTTGATATAAGTTGCTGAGTTTCGGAATTTTAAAAATTCTGAGAAGTTATGAAATTTTCAGTCAGGAGATTTTAAAGTTTTGGTCACTTTGGAATGTTAAATTTTATAGACTTAATATTTATATAAAGTTCTCTAGTTTCGGAAATTTTGAAGTTTTTGAATTTTTTGAAGCTCTTGTCGTTTTTGAATTTTAGGAATTTCTATGTTTCGTCATTTTGGAGTTTTAAGCATTTTTGAAGTTGCGAAGTTTGAAATGTTCTAAGTTCTGGAATTTCTGAAGATTCAAAAATTTTGAGTTTTCTGGAATTTTGAAGTCTTCAACCGGAAGTTTTCAGAATTCATTTTTGGAAACTTTTCAAGTTTTGAAATTTAAATTTTTTTTAAGTTTTCACTATTTTGTATTGTTTTGAAGAATTTTTCAGTTCAGAATTTTCTGAATTTTTTGTTTTCTAAATTTTTCAATTTTTGAAGTTAGGAAACAATTAAAAGATTTACAGCTTAGAAACTCCAAAAATTTTGTTTTAAATGTATGGGAGTTTAAAAATTTTCCAAAGTTCTGGGAATTTTGCGATTAATGCAATTTTGAAGTTTGGAAAATTTAGAGAATTTCATGGTTGTTAAAGAATTTGTAAAACTTTCAAGTTTTGAACTTTTATAGTTATAAAATGTTTGACATTTCGGAAATTTAGGAAATTTTGAGTAATTTCAAAATTTAAAAGCTTAGAAGTTTCGCCAATTCCTGAGACAATTCCAACGCTGTGATAATTTTTTTTATGAATTTTAATTAGTGCACTCAATTAACGTTTAATTAGCGTCTAATTGTGGTTTTATAAAATTTATGTTCTGCTGACCCTGCTCTTCCAACTTTAGGAACGTCTTAGAGTTCTTAGACTATTAATAAAAGAATATAGTCTAAGGATTATACCTACCTAGTGACCTCGCTAGTGACATTACCTGAGAAAACTTCAAATATCTCAAAAATGGTGCATCGTATGCACAAAATGAAAGAAAACTTTTTTGTTTTATAATGCAGGGGCTATTGAATGCGATAATTGCATTTATAATAAAGTCAGTGGCGTAAAAGATAAGGAGGAAAAAGGGAAATAAATAAAAACTACACCACTGGAAGACATCTAAAAAACCTGGAATAGCCAAATTAAAGAGCTTTGTTTGCATATTGTTCATGCCAACCAAGTTTCGTAAAAATAGGTATAATTTTACACGAGTTATTTTATTATATCCAAAAACTCATATTTTTTTCAAACTTTTACACCCTGTATCTTTTAAAGGAAACATAATTTTGAGCTGAAAGTTCTATTTTCTTTTTTTCTTCAACTTATATTTATGAGAGGAACTGGAACTAACCCCTTTAAATTTTATCCTATATATCACTGAAACACCCTGTATAGTGAATGGGTAAGTGATAAGTTAAGTAGGCAGTGTTCAAAGTTATGATGCCAGAGTTGTAAGAAATAACCTAATTTTTTCGCTAAATCTAAAAATACAAAGTTTAAAATAGTATTGTAATGAGTTCCCTGTGCCTGTGATGATATTCACTAACTATCCAGGAAAATGAGGCTTGGTGTTGGTGAATATTTTGCACCTACCTATGAAGAAGAATTAATAGAGACCCCTGCGCAAAATGCCAAGTAGCAACGGGAAATTCAAAATATTTTTTTAAAAGATCGAAAATTAGCGCCCGTCGAGTCCGAGAATCGAACGATTAAAAATGCAATCGGTGTCCGTAAATGGAAAATTAAAAAAATTCTTGGACCGTCTCACTTTATTGATTCTAATCCCAGAAGACGGGGTAACCTAAAAACGGTCATCTGCTGCAAAATCTATAATTCCACCGCGCCCCTTTCCACGGCAAAATAACGAGTCGTGCTACTCACCTAACGGATTCGCTATTTGTTCCTGGGAGGACACTATGTTGATAAAAAGAAAGATATTCAAGGTAACAACACACCGAACTAATTGTTTCATTGTAAAAAGTCTGCGGTTTTACAGTCGCTACTATAACATTAACGACAAGGTTAGGCTAAGGGACTGTAACTCGGCACACTTCACGCACACTACCTCTGAGGTTCGAGGTTCTAGCATTTACAAAATTTTGTGTTTAATCTTCTAAAATGGCGAACGACGATAATCAGCCAGACGGAGACGGTCACGAGCCTGATGGTTTGCTTTTACGTAACTGCTACAGATCTATGACGTCATATCAGTGCCATGCGCTGAGCTGCGCTCACGACGGCGAGTCAGAATTTGAAAATTAGTACACGGTTGTTAATCGATGAGCGTTTCATTTTTCATTAATTATTATTATTTTTAGTAATTTTTCATACTAGAGGTACCAACTTTATCAATAGGATAATAAGAATGCTAATGAGTATAATAATTCATAAAATTCTTCAATTAGCGGGGAAAAGGTAATTGTTTACATCCGCGGCTCCTATAAGTTTCATCAAATTTTTCGGGACCGATGAGCGAAATAGGGGTGCTGGGTGGGTAAGAAGCTAAAAACAGCCATTGCAAACTAATATCAAGGTCACCACTAAGGCCTCTTTGGCACTACGGTCGAATTTCTATTTTTTTTCACTTTCAGGGCAAGGAATATCTTCGAGATTAACAATAGCACAGTTTTTATTTTGAATTTTGCATTTATATTCCAAAATACGTGACATCGCTCGCTATTATGGTCCGACTACGTTTGAATGCGGTTCGTATGTTGCGTATATGTTACCAGACCGGCCCTGGTGTTGATATTACGAGTTTCCGGTGTTTATTCCGTCCACTCGACACTCTGACCTTGCATGTTTATTGTGATTTTCGCTGTTCTTAACAGGCCCGCACTCAGGATGAAGACCTTCTTTTGATGCCCTTTTGTTCGCTTATCTTTCATTTGCAAAGCAAATTAATACCTTCCTGGTGTTACTATAATAGGTATGTCCTCTACCCCTATATAGGTGCCATTAGTGAAACTGTAGGAGCCGCGGATGTAAATAATGACCGCGGAAAATTATGGCTCTTATTCACGAGGACGAAATCGAGACTTTTAACACGAACCGTTGATGGACAGTCCAAGTGAATAATAGCCATTCACCGCGAGAAGACGACGCTATTTTCTCTACGAGTTTATGAGAAAATCATCATATATACTTTATTTAATAATAACACTAACACACAAACACACCACATTATTATTAGGATGACACGTCCGAAGTCGTCCTACAAACAATAATTATTATTGGTTACGAGGATGTGGGGCTTAACACACCCGTCCATATACTCCATTAAATACTGGATCGTTTAGTCTGCTCGCGGTCTAGCTAATCTTTCACGTTGATACCGACATGTCGTGATGGCTTCCTGAACTTTGTAGAGCTGTAATTGGCTCTTACTCGTGATTTTTCGTTTATCGTTTCCTCAGACCTTTACAGCTGTAATTAATAAGATTATTTTCACATCCTGAAAAGAACTGATGTGATTTTTTCCTAATATCCGTTAATGTGCGTTCTACAGCGGGTGATTTATGACTAATGCCAAAAGTTACTAAATAAGATCCCGGTGTTCTACAGCGGGTGATTTATGACTAATGCCAAAAGTTACTAAATAAGATCCCGGTGTTTTGTATTTACATATGTTATTTGGACTCAAATTTTAAACGGCGGTATCTCTGCAACGGTTTGATGAAATCCAAACAAAATTAACAGGAACATTCCTCTGCTGACGAGGCTCTTATACTGAAGCAAAAATCCAGGACCGTACTTGAATAAAAATGGTCCCCATTCTTTTGACAGAAAAGCACTTTTTTCGATCGACTTTCGGAAAATACAGGAAAAAAATCGAACAAACACTTCGACCAACATCACAGCAGATCATTGTACCTTACCCTAAACTTCCATTATTTTCACTTTTGCCACACAAATTGTTTCATATTCATACATATACGAGTAGATCAGGCTGTCCCATAATGTGGGCAATCTCCCACATTTGGATAAATGCAGTAAAAATAAATAAAAAAATAGCATATATTAACGTTTATTCCTACGAGACACCCCTGGAAAAATATTACCCCTAAAGTTGAGAGTTGAAAATCTATTTTTTGCAATAATTTTTTCATTAGTTATTTGGCCGATATTTTTGAAATTTTGAAGTGTTATTTTGTGTTAATAAGGAGCCTCTTTAATCCCATGTAGATTAAAAATTATTAAGTCAAGTGATGTGTCCAGGGGGACACCGTCAGCAATATTATTGCAAGGAAAAATGTAAGCCACTGACTTTTTTTAAATTTTGATATTTTTTTCAGATTATTTAACTAATAATATCTACAACTTTTTTGTCTCTTAATTTTTTTTTTGTATCTTGGTTGGTTTTCGAAAAATAAAAAATAGTGCCCACTTAATTTCATATCCCTGGACCAACCAAGAAACATGGGGAAAAATTAAACAATAAAATTCATCATATTGTTGATAAAAAAAAAAAATACAAAAAATTATTATTTCCAAAAGAAAATTTTCTCCATTCTTGGTTGGTCCAGGCGGACATGAAATTTAGTGGGCTCTATTTTTTATTTCGAAAACCAACCAAGATACAAAAAAACTGAAGAGACAAAAAAGTTGTATTATTTAGTTGCATAATCTGAAAAAAATATCAAAATTTTTAAAAAGTCAGTGGCGTACATTTTTTCTTGCAGTAATATTGCTGAGGGTGTTTTCCTGGACACCACTGGACTTAATAATTTTTAATCTACATGGGGTTAAAGAGGCTCCTTATTAACATAAATTTACCACAATTTCAAAAATATCGGCCAACTATAATGAAAAAGGTAATGCAAAAAATGGATTTTCAACCCTTAACTTTAAGGGGTAATATCTTTCCAGGGGTGTCTCGTTAGAATGAACGTTATAGCTATTTTTTATTTTTTTATTTATTTTAATAAATTTACCCAAATCCGGGAGATTGCCCACATATTATGGGACACCTGTATATGTTCCTCAAAATTCATTGAAAATCATTAATTTCGTCGTACTACGAATTTACGGAATAACCTATTGCCAGAATTTCAAATCTAGGAACGATGCAGGGCCATACTTGAAGAAAAATTGTTCGCATTTTTTTTGTCCAAAAAGCAGATTTTCTGATCGAGTTTAGGGAAAAAATCAGATTCGGAAAGTACCTACAGGAAAAATGCTATGAAATGAGCGATTCCTAAATCGAAAGGCACACTTCGACCAACTTCACACAAAATAAGATCAAAGTATAATAACTATACCTAAGTACATAATATAAACTTCGATTCTCAATTTTGCCGCATTGATATTTCTAATGTTCCTCAAAATTCATTGAAAATCATTTCAAAAACTGTCGTGCTACGAATTCACGGGATATATTGCCAAAATTTTAGATTTAGGAAAAACCAGGGCCGAACTTGAAGAAAAATTTATGACATTTTTTTACAGAAAAGCACATTTTCCGCAAATTTTCAAATTTAGGAAAAACCAGGGCACAACTTGAAGAAAAATTTATGACATTTTTTTTACAGAAAAGCACATTTTCCGCAAAATTTAAATTTAGGAAAAACCAAGACCGAACTTGAAGAAAAATTGATCGCATGCATTTTTTACAGAAAATCACATTTTCCGCAAATTTTCAAATTTAGGAAAAACCAGGGCCGAACTTGAAGAAAAATTTATGACATTTTTGTTACAAAAAAGCACATTTTCCGCAAAATTTAAATTTAGGAAAAACCAGGACCGAACCTGAAGAAAAATTTATGAAAATTTTTTACAGAAAAGCACATTTTCCGCAAAACTTTCAAATTTAGGGAAAACCAGGGCCGAACTTGAAGAAAAATTGACCGCATTTTTTATAGAAAAGCACATTTTCAGATCGAGTTTCGGGAAAAAAATCATCAGATTCGGAAAGTACAGAAAAATACTATGAAATGAACTTCTTAATTTAATCGAACGGCACACTTCGATCAGTTTCACAAAAACAGATCAAACTATAAGAACTAATGTAGGTACCCTGCTACTTCATTTTTATAATCTGTTTTTTGAAGCGCAGATCGAAGTGTGCCGTGCCGTTTAAGAAGCTTATTCATAGATTTTTCCCTGTATTTATCTTCTCCGAAGCCGATACCATTTTTTCCGAAACTCGATCGGAAAAATGTGCTTTTCTGCTCACGAAAGAGCAAACAATTTTTCTTCAAGTAAGGTCCTGGTTACTAGATTTAAGATTCTGGTAATAGGCTATATATCCCGTAAATTATTTGTAGTAGGACGGCTTTTGAAACGATTTTCAATGAATTTTGAGGAACTATTAGAAAACAATTTGTGCGGCAAAATAAAAAATTCAAGTTTATGTAAGTTCTTATTTACAAAAATTTCAGCCCCCTAGATTGCTAGATTGCGACCAGAGTGCGACCTAGACTGCGACCAGAAACCATGCCTCATGTACGTTTTTTTTTTTTTTTTAATTTGAAGGGATCCTGTAGAAGTAACACGACTTTAGGAAATTTTTTTTAAGGAAACATTTTGACCTGTTTTTTCGAGTTAACTCGATAGTCCTCTAATATTAACTTACGTCGTATTAGTCATGACAATTACAGTTTCTTCAACTATTGTTTCGCCATACTGCGATAGTAAAGTTTAAAAACATAATACTTTACTTAGGTGTACTAATAAAGATACTTATCTATAATAGATTAGATATTTTTATAAATCTCCATTGCTTAATATTAGGTACTGTTTTTCCTAACAATAAGATCTAATAATATTAAGATTTGTCATTTTTTTTATTAGTACTTTTCGTGCTGCGTTGTGGGGTATTTAATTAATTAAGTTGTATGTACATAATAATAATTATTATCTTTTGTAAACAAAGTTATGTAGGTATAAGTATGTATAACTGTATGTATAAGTACCTCGCTCTACCTTTTTTATTAATGAAAAAAATAGCCAACTATTTGAAATTTTTTAAATTTCCAAAACCGACTAGATCCCAGAGTTTTCATAGTCAATTTGCTTTTCTTATTGTGACCACCATATTATTTTTTCATGTCATTCGGTATAAAAAAATCATGGAAACCAATAATTTATTACATTAAAAAATATTAAAAATAAATTTTCACTAAAAAAGGAAATTATTTTCTCCAAATGTCCTAAAAAAAAAACAATAAGGCTAGAAATATGACGTCATATTGATGACGTCACAAGGTGTAAACATGTTTTTTCCTAAAACTGTACCCTAAAGAGTGTTTATGAAGATTAAATATAATTTAGGGTGAATAAAAGCTCATAAAATATTTTTCTTGTCTATGAAAGATTTATGGTTTTCATAATTTTTTTTATACGGGACATGAAAAAAACAATCGGATCATAAATCTCTTAGTTGCTGCTTGAAACTGCTAAGTGTAAAAGTTTCAATAATAATTGTAATCTTGGGTAACCTTCAAATTTAATTATCCAATTTTCCATTATTATGGTAAGATGATAATGGTCAAACTCAACAGATAATACTTATATCAATAAAAACAACAAGATTTGGTCAAATAAGTAGGTATAATTTTTACGAGTAGTCTGTCGACCAGTTTCGGGTTTTAAACCATCATCAGGATACTCAAAAAGTGACGATTATAAGAGTAAAATAACAGAAATGTCTTTTATTAGTTTTTCAGGTCAGGTTTTAATGTCGATTTCTTGAAAACGAATTTTTTTAAACCCTCTACAACATTAATAAACCTTCTTTGTATTACTTTTACATGTCGTAATGTCAAAAAATCTACACAAATAATGTCCTGAAATCGAACGCACTGAAATCGATTTTATTGTGCGACTTTCCATCCTCAAGATACAACGGTTCAAACGGGTAAAATCGCTATAGGTACTTTTCATTCTTGGAAAAATTTTAAGAGCCATTTTTATAAAACCAATCACTTTATACACTCCAACTGGATTGTTTTTCCGAATTGCAGTTAGCTGTTCTTACACAAAATTAAATCCCTTTCAGAAGACATCAAAATTTTTTTTATGAAAATTTCAAAACATAGATTTTGACGAAATTCAGTTTCCTAGTTGGGGCTTTGAAAATTTGCTAGAGGACGCATCGGACAATGACGATTCCAAAACTGGAAGCGTTTTTTACTGCGATTATGCGTTCTCGAGATATGGCCGCTCGAAGTTGAAAAATGGCACTTTTTGATTTTTGAAAATTTTCGTTTGCGTTTTGTGAGAAAACCAACTTCACAGTCCAACTCGTCTTGCAATTACCTGTTACTCAGACAAATTTATATCTCATTCGTAAGGTAAGAATAAGACTTATTGATATGAAATAAAAATTTCTCTTTGATTTTTATTAAAATCCTTGCATTAACTCTATAAATTGTAGACTCTATTATTAGCAATATATTACAGGATACAGCAACCATGATTCTGGTAGTACAGTGAGGGTAAAGTAAATGGAAGAAAATATTTAACACAGAGTACAGATTTATTATGTATCAACAAAAAATATTCTTACATCAAGTTTAACACCTTTTTTAGAATTCATAGTTTCTAAACATCGATAACATGGGTACTTTAATCTTAATTTCTAGATACATACCGGGTGTTTTTTGAATACGAAAACACAGGAAATTAATGCAATATCGGTTGTTTTCCATTTATAAAATTTAAAAATGAGTTAGGTACCATGGATGGCATGAAAGAAAGGGCATAAAATGAACAATGTTAATTTAATTTAATCTTCTTTTCTTAGCACCTATAGTGTCCCATGTCGCATGTAAGGGACAGGGACATTTTAAATAACCCTGTTTCGTTCAGAAATAAACAACAATTTCTCATGCATTAATTCCCTATGTTTACCAATACAAAAAATGCACAATAATTATAATATGATATTTGATTATTGTAAAGAATTATTATTTTGCTGAAATGTAATTTTTTAGGCTATAAATCTTTTGTATTAAAAATTAATTCAAAAATATTTCTATGAAGAATAAAAAAGTCAAGTAGTTTTTCACGTCTCTAACTCTAATAAGGTAGGTAGCTTGAAACAATTCATCAAAAGTAAGCTTTCCTATCTATAATATATCAAATATAAGCTAGAGTATGGTTAGATTTTTGCAATTAGTTTTGCAAAATTTCAATCATTAATACTTACATACTATTAAGTCAAACCGACCTGCTGATATTTGCATAGTTAGACTGAACATTTCAAGTGCTTTCTTGGCGTTTGTGGTTGTCAACAATACAGAGACTTTCTTTACGAAGAGACTTGCCATCATGAATCAATGGGAAAAAACAGCAGGTCAAAAGCTGATCTCTGCTCATATAAATAAAAAGATATGTTAGAGCTCTACGAAAAACTTTTTTTCTCTACAAAAAGGGTATCACTGATATTTTTCGTATAGGTAATTAAAATTAAGACTGCTATTCACAATAAACTGAATTGCGAACCGAACCACCCTTTAATTTTATGGTGGCGGACAGGGGTAGGTGATCTTGGAAAAAACCTACCATCTCGGCAATAATACTGAAAAAATATTTCTCTAACGTTCCGAAATGGCTTTTCTCAAATGAAAAAATCCTTGCTCAACTTTCGTTAGATATACTTCCAAACTGAAATCCATTCTAGTCAAACAACAATAACAGTACCTACTCAATACTCAATAGTACCTCAAGAAAACTTACCAACTTACCAAAAAATATACCTTCATTTAACTACAAAATATAATGTTAAACTCGAAATATATTTCAATGAAATACACTAATTTCATTAAAATACAGGCTGTCCGGAAATAGCAAGTACATACCCAGAAAAGGGGGTGATCCTACATTAAAAAATAACACTTTTTTTCCCATAAACTTATATGGAGAACCCGTTTTCAAGATACAGATACGGATGGTCAAAATTGATTTTTTTAGTTTTTTGTCAAAATATCTTTTGAAATCTCAAAAATGAACGCATTTTCTGATCATTAATCCCACAGTTTTCACTGTAAAATAAACGTTTTAAAGATTTTTTTTAAAGGGTTTTCAACCCCTCAACATCTATGCCACTTGAATAAATGCGATTTTAAGATGCGCTGTAGAACCGGAACCGCCCATGTTTTCTACACCAAAAAGGTACTCTTGGTCATAATTGCCAATGTGAACCGTTTCCGAGAAAAATTACATTTTATGAGAGAAGACATTAGTTATTTATTTAATAGTCCAAGGTTTTCTCTCATAAAATGCCATTTTTCTCAGAAACGGGTAACTTTGTAGTGTAGAAAACATGGGCGGTTCCAGTTCTTAAAATCGCATTTATTCCAGTTGCGTAGAAGTTGGAGGGTTGAAACCTTCAATCAAAGTACCCAAAATCTACGTCAATTATTTTTTTTAACTCTTCTTTTACAGTGAAAATGAGGGGATTAATTAGCACAACCTATGCAGGTATAAGAGCTGAACATTGTACCTCATGCGGTTCTCGAGATATTTCCAAAAAAACAAAAAAAAAACAACTTTGACCACCTGTAAGTATCTTGAAAATAGTACATTTGGGCATATCAGTTTATTTATAGGAAATTCATATCTTATTTTTTTGAATCGCTTCCTTTTCTAGGTACAAAATACATGCTATTTTCGGCCATTCAGTATAATAATGAAAATTTCAAATACTTTAATTTTCAAAAGATAATACTATAAATTTAAATGCATCTGTTTAAATGACCCTGTATTTTTAAACACATAACAATATTAGCATATTACATAACAAGAGTTGTAAATGACATTTCATGCACGAACAGTAAAAATTGCACTAGAGTTATTGTACTATACTTTATCTACTCCCACTAGCATAGGAAGAAATAATGATTTTATGATTCTCCTTCTTTCTAATTATACCTAACTTAAAAGTATTACGTTTCAAATTGAATGGGAAATTTTTGGTTTTTTAGCTTGAGCTATTATTTCTGGAGATTTGTCTCTCATTTAATGTCACTCTCACTAATTTTATATATTATCGTGTCTATTATTAATTTAGCCAATCAAATTTTTTAACCCAATGGCCTGCGGTTCATAAAACCGTGTTGTAATAAAAAAAAATTACAACACGGTTTCTAATCTCATTACACAACAGTAATATGTTAAGGCTCAGTCATTACAGGCTATGCTTGTTTTATTATTGACACCTTACATAATATAAGGGAGTAGATAAAGTTATTTACAGAAGTAACAACAACAAACTACCACGCCCATTCTCTTCAGCTCAGATATATCTAATTCTTCACACTCAATAACCGACTTTGCCATCAGTTGAATATAGGAGCAAAATATAATTTTTACTGAAAGTAGCCGACCCTAACCCGTACCTATTTTCCTTGACCCTAAAAAGATATACAAAATTATTAAGTAGAACAGTTAGAATTTGGAATGTTAAACAAAAAACTTTTGAGTAGATATAAATCTCCAACAGGTACCAAAGATTTTGGTTAATTATAAAATTATTTTGCCCATAATATACTATTTTTTCTATTTAAAAAATTTCGCCAAGCTACTTGTTTACTTTTCATCAAAAAAATAAACTCCTAGGATTCTGAGTCCTGTCCTGAGGTTTATTGAAAAAAAAAAAAAACAGATTCAGTAAACCCAATCATTTAGTTAATAATTGAAGGACTAATAGGTAATCAATTTTTTTAATTAATAATACAACAATCAACATTGTGAGTCCTTACCATAATACCTGTAAGTATCAACTGCTTACCTTACTGATGGTCACCATTTGAAAACAAAATCAGTAGT
This sequence comes from Malachius bipustulatus, assembly GCA_910589415.1. NCBI lineage: Eukaryota > Metazoa > Arthropoda > Insecta > Coleoptera > Melyridae > Malachius > Malachius bipustulatus. The sequence continues at coordinate 18,454,700 of OU342632.1, forward strand.
CGGTTTTTTTTAGATGAAAAATAATCTTAAATTTAAGCCCATACCTGAAAAGAAACAATTAATCAATACCAATTTAAAGGATTATTCACATAAAATTAACTTAGAGTTGGAAAACTCCAACCATAAAGACTGATAGAGTCTATTGTTATACCTATGCCTTGTTCAGTTTTCTTACGATCTTTCTCCCATAACTCAAAAAAGGGGAGAGATACCGAAGAACCGCTTACAGTCTGAAATTCTCAAACTTTCTATCGCCTGACACAAAACGAGAACAAAAATTTTTAAAAGCTAAAAAATCGCCAATTTCAACTTTGAACGGTCATATCTCGAGAAATATTCGCAAGATAAAACGACTTTAATATTTCCTTTCTCCCAATAATTGGCCAATTTGAGTATTTTGTTAGCTTTTGATAAGAACGAACAAAACGGGTATACATCACAACGTAGAAGGTCCAGGGGTTGAGAATTCAACAAGACGTTCATGACAGAGAAGTTGACATTTCGAACATCCAGGGGTTCTTCTTTTTAAACCATTCAGTTAGGAGGGTTACATACAGTACAGATTTGATACATAGGTAGATTAGGCTACAACCTTCCCAATCTTTTTACACTTCTCCCTTGGAAACAAGAAGATTATATGGTAATTTTTTTTTTATGACGCTTTGTCTCGATAATATGTCAAAAAACTAGGTTAGGTGGTATATGAATGTAGTTTTCTAACTCTATTATTATTTTTTTACTTCTTTGTATCATAATAATAATAAATATTAGGTGGTGGTATAAAAGTAAAGACGACCTTACCCTCAAAGTATAATCCCAAGAACCGGTAGAGAGAGCTGTGCCATCGGGAGAAACTTGTAAGCACGATACACGATTTTCATGCCCGTATAGTAAGCAAACCCGGACACATTTTAGTGTGTCCCAAACATTAACCGTGTAGTCATTATAACCAGCAAACAGTAATCTTCCTAAAATAAAATAAAAAGAAAACGATTGTATTACAGCAAACGAAGTTAATAATATTAATTAAACCTACCTGAAACTGAAAAATCCACAGAATTTACCCCAAATATGATACTTTCTTTACTATAAATTGCCACCTCCTTATCTGCTCGTAAGTCAAACAAGCGACACTAAAAATTATCGAATCTAAGTTTAAGTTAAAAAAATTAATTGAGTAACGATTGTTACATACAGTAGCATCATCGCTCCCTGTAGCTACTGCATCTCCGCTGGGATGAAACTTAACGCTATTCACATCGGATTCGTGGCCTTCAAAAGATTGCACGCACTGTCCAGACCTCATATCCCATATCAGGACCATCTTATCGCAACTCTAAAATAATAAAAATGCTATGAAAACCAAAATTGATAATAAAAAAAGGACGCGAAAAAACATACACCGGAAACAAACGTATTTCCAGTTTCAGAAGGGGCCAAATCGATTGACATTACATCCGCCGAATGACCATGGAAGCTTTGTAATAACTGGCCCGATTCTACGTCCCATAAAGCGCAAGTCGAGTCACCACTTCCTGTTAATATCTAAAAGAAAGAAGTTTTTCTTGTATTAAAAGAATATTTTTATTTGTCGTTAAATACCTACCTGTTGATCGGAATTGGGAAAAATGCAACAGCTCATGTAGCTGGTATGCGTGCCAACGAGTTTCTTCTTCAGACTAACGTCTTCGTCTAAACTTAACGGGTACACGTTTACTTTATTGTCCAGGCCACTGTAACAATGCAACTGATAGAATTAGCGCAAACCTACTGGGGGAATAGAATTACCCGCATGCTACCAATGTCCCGGAAGGTGCATAGGCGCATGCCATCACCCATGTCGTAGGCATAGTGACAGCATGCTCCTTGTTAGTGGTAAAAGCATCCCAAATTATCATTTTACCATCCTGACACAAAAACATTTGAATTAATATTTACAATTACGGTTAGTTCATTATTATACTATTATAAAGGTGGGTGGATGCATAAAAGTACCGACTTGAACTATCTAGAACTAGTGCTAGTGCTAGTACTGCAAAAAAACATCAAGGAGATTCATTTAAAGTGGGTTTATGCAGTCCAGTTTATCCGGTTATCCATCCACCCCCTTCACTTATTATCAAACTTTTCCATTTAAACAAATCACTACAAAGTGCAACAAAATCAGTTGAGCAACTCATCAAATTCAAAGAGAGCTTCCTCCCTGGAAAAAAATAAAACGAGCATTAAAAAGTAAGGAGAAGAACTTACGAGATAAGATTCTGAAAAAGAGGAAGTTGGTGCCCGCAAGGTTAAATGGTCTTGTTCAGCAAAAGATTCCTCTCTGAGTAAAGCTATTGGAGACTTGAGTAAAAAGTCGGGTTGGCTGTAGCCAAGATAATCAAAGCAGTGATTAAGCTGATTAGACGGTTAACAGAGATAAGGCGTTCAGTTAAAAACGGTTCAATCAACTCCTCCAATTTTCACTCCTGTTCTGTTCCAACTCCGGACCCAATAGCCGAGCTCAACTCAACCAACATGAAGAAGTGAAACACAATAATTCTTTCAAGCAAAATAGCATGCTTGGGAAAATAACGTACCTACAGCCTCAACGAGAGAGAGGGTTAGACAAATGCTCCACATCAGAAATGAGGGGGGTTTAAATAATAATAAAAAAAAAATCAGCAAACTGCAATAATAACAAACCTGAGATGATGACACGATGTGTCTTTTATCCGGAGACCAGTCCGAGCACAGTACTTTTGCTTGGTGGCCTTTCAAAGTTCTCCTAGGTTTGATGTTCATGTAATTTATTATGTCCAGTCTTTCAGCAACCGTGGCCACTAAAACAATATTGTTATACTTGCTATAAAATTACATAAAGCGATTATTTGAAATTACAAGTAACGTCATTCAATTTTTGTCGTTCTTCTTCCAGCTTCTTCTTCAAGACCTCAGTTTCCTTGGTGAGCGAATCGACAGTTTCAGTTACGGTTACCGCAACTGCACTCTCTTTTTCAACCTCAGACATATTGTTGGTGCGTAAAAGTGCAGGTTTCAGTTACCCAGGTCGTGCAGCAATTAGGCACGGTACTTGCTTGAATTATTTTCAATAATATTCCAACATACGAGTCAGACAACTAAACATTAATGAATCCCATGATAAAATGAAGTGACATCCACATCCAAAGATATTTACCGAATTTTTATTTACCTCCTATAAGTGGTAAAAACAATAAATGTATCTGTCTGTCATAATAATTTATAGGCATGCCTAATTTATAATTTAATAACAAAATAACAAACAGCAATGACCAATGAGATCAATATTCAATTATATACAAATAATAAAGAGATTTCAAGAACACAAGAAGACAAAAAAAGGTAAGCAGTGAGCAGCAAAGATTGACAGGACATTGACAGTGACAGTAGTACTAGTACTAGTAGTTCAAATAAATCAAAATTTTGAATTAAGGTTAGCCACAATGTCATAGGGTACCTGTATTACCGACACTAACGCTTACTAGGATAGCGCATTCACTCGACGTTCACTTGACACGTAGACGTTGGTTTGAAATATTGGTACTTAAATATATAAGTACTATAATAACTTTAAAATATTAAAAAAAGTACCTTTAAAAAAAACCTCTTTTTATTGTTGAAGTATCCTCTAACGAAGCAAAAGTTTACCATTTTTATAAAATACGCTGAATTAATAACAAATCATGTGAATTTTTAGACAGTTGTATGTTCATGGAAAACTTGACGTTTTTTAAATTGAATTTGACATTTCAAACTTTTTGTGAGAATAAGAATGCGCACTACCCTATAGTAAGCGTCAGTGTCGGTAATACAGGTTCCCTACAACGACAAGTGTTACAGCGCCACCATGCGGCTATGGGTGTCACTTATCGTTAATAAGCATATTGAAACCATTGTTATTTATTGTTGTATTAAATCCTAATATTAAACTAATTATATCCGTCTAAATACGCTTACAAGATTTTGTTTTCAGTATAGATATTTAAAACTCCCGCCATGTTTTTCCAAGAAATATACCTTTTAGTGTCACCTACATACGCTTGGCGGTGCTGCTGCGCTTCTTATTAGGGACCTGCATTACCGACACTGACGCGGTAGAGCATTCTCATTCTCACATCTCACTAAAAGTTGGGAAAAAAGTTGGGAATGTCAAATTTAACTTCAAAAACGTCAGATTTTCCATGAACATACAAATGTCTAAAAATTCACGTAATTTGTTATTAAGTCCGCATATTTTCCAAAAATGGTAAACTTTTGCTGCATTGAAGGATGTTTTACAATAAAAAAGAGGGTTTCTGCTTGTCGCGTTGCCAAAAGACAACTTTCTGAATATTTTTAACTCATTAATAGACCTCTATCAATACAGATTAAAATCTACAGATAATAAAGTCTACAGATTCTTAGACCCTAGATCGTTGTGTTCGAACATAACCGTGTTAAGTAAACGTCAACGAGTGAATATGCGATACCCTATAGTAAGCGTTAGTGTCGGTAATGCAGGTTCCCTACTTGTTGTAGATCACCAACCAACCAGTCCAACCACTGCCACAGGCACAGGCTCACGCACAAAAAATGCACAATGCATTTTATATTTTTTTTATAAAAGTGTCCGCTGTGGTATTTCGTTAGATCACACGTCACACGTATGATGGTGTATGTCAAAAATCTAGTTGCCATTGCGCTTGCGCCATTGTGTAGTGTGTACTGACGGTGACGATTCCAAGAGGAAATTAGTAATTATTACTGATTACAGGTTCTCAGTCGTGTTCTGGTCTGGATGATTCTTGTTAAATTAGAGAAAAATAACTGGCATATTATACAATAGTAATAGATATAGGTACATATAGGTAATAATAATTTATTTACAATTTTCAATACATAGAGCGTTTTGTCAATGAATAAAGAAAAGTTTATTCCTTGAATTTTTGTTGGTTCTGAATTTTAACACCAAACGCTGATAGTTATAATAATAGGCTAAATAAGTAACTATTGTGGCGCCACCAAGTAGGCAAATTTGACACTTTCATGCGGCAAGTCCTGCGTGCCCGCTATTCATTTTAATGTATTTGTTATTGCAAACATGAGGTCGTTCAGGTATAAAAAAAAATCGGGAAGGGTTTGTTGTACACGAGTACCTTAAATGCTTGCGATTACATACGTATTTATTACTCCTGAATCTTTTTTTAGATAGTAAGATTTTAGTTAATAATTTAAGGCATAATATAAGTAATACTAATAAAACAATATACTACTGCTATAATTTTTTCGAGCTGTATTTCAGACGAAGGGTAACATTTTCTTGCTTTACAGTTGCAAAATATGTTCAAAACTCTTCGACTTATTATACATAAGCTGAATAAAAAACCCGAAAACATGAGATGAAATGTGAACTTATTATGTTTTGATAAGAAAGGTGATATTTTTTTAATGGAACAATTAATATGTCACCTGAACAATGGGACAATAATAGGTTTTTTCATTTTTATGAGTGCTATGTGCACCAGGAGTCTCTCTAAAAGAGCGGTTCCTTGAAGAAAAGTTCCATGTAAACGTATTCTCTAACATCGCTCATGTGAAAACTTATCACGAGATTTCGCCCATTTCTCAACGATTTAAAACGAAAGCAGTCGAGACTGGGTGCTTGGAAATGACTTTTAATAATAATTGTAGTCATAATAAATTCAAAAATCTAGAAATACACTTTCAAATAATGATTTTAAGAAGGTTTCATTTTATTGCAACGAGCTGTCAACGATTAGTATGCCGCACAAAAGTGCGAAAAAAATCCACGAGGAGGCGCGCGCTCCGCAAAAATCCGATACTTACTTAGCGTATAGTCAGTCATTAATTACTCATTCATTAGTCATTAGTCAGTACTCATTATTTAAGTCGGCCGCATCGCCCGGCAGTAGTTGGAGGTTGGCGTTGGAGTCGACGCATAGACTAGCATACCTTGATAGACGCCGACAGTGATGACGTCAGTGGGCGGGGCGAACGGCCAGGGTTCCATACAAACAAACGTTGTTTACAGGTTTGCCAGTTCTGATAGAAGTTGTCTCGTCAAACATCAAAGCTCTAATGAGGTCTCTCATTAGTAGAACTTCAAAAGTGCTGCAAATGTGATGGCATTTTATACCCTTAGGACAACAACTATAATATACTTTTCTCAATGAGATAATCATCCTTCAATTCAATCTGTAAATTAAAAAAGCAATTAACCCATTGCCACTACTTGTTGAACTTGCTAGCTGGATATTCTTACCTCAACGCTATTAGGTTTTGTTTTTCATGCTGGCGGGCACTGTTCCACGAATTATTTGAAGTTCCGCTTCGAACTCCATTCTCTCAACATGGCCAGATTCCACAGCATTTTCACCTTTGGAAAATGCTTTGGTTTTTTCGTAAAACAAACTGTGGATAAACTTGGAATTTTACGGGAACATCCAAATCAAACCACCCTATCAATAAATAAATACCGACAGAGACGTACTATAAACTATAACTAAATAAGTAACAGAACTGAACTGCCTAATTTTAACTAAACTATAATATTCAGTATTCATTCACTAATGGCATCATTGGCATCACTAATGACTTCAGTAATAGCTTCACTAATCACTTCGATGTCAATGGCGATTGGCGACTGGCGGAGGCGGGGTCAAACTTCAGGAAAAAACACGACAACTGACAACAATGACCACGTGAAGGGTTTGTTTGTATGGAACCAGTACCACTTAGCCCCGCCCTATGACGTCACACTGACGGCGTCTATTATAAGCCTTGGCCCTGAGTCGACGCACTAGCACTACGCTGTGACGCAGGACGCAGGCGTGCACCCACACCGCACCGTATCCGTCAAAGCAGTAAGATTATTTTTTTAATTCTTTTTCTGTGGTATCCGTAATCTGGTCTCTGAGTTGCATATGTCGCATCTTGCATCATGTGCGTACTTTACAACGTCAACTTACAACTTTACCGAATGTAAACTGTGGCTAGTTACAGTTTTGCAGGTTACAGTAACAGTGTCATGTCATCAGTGTCTGCTGTGTGCTGTGCCAATACCACGCTGTGCTCTGTGCTGCTGAGTGTGTCGATTGTTGAGTTGTTGACACTGTTGACTGATCCCTGATCCCCCTCGTCCCTCGGTGGATTTTTGTATTATTTATTATTGTTTCGTCGTTTCGTGTTAGTGAGTGTGTATTCTCTATAATTATCTATCCTTATGGTGTATATTTTTGCTGCAATCTCTACCGAATGCGGATACACGAACGAATCTTTGCTTTACTTTGTGGCTTGGCGTGTGGTCACTGTGGTGTGGTCTTGTGGATCTGTCGATAATTGACACAAGTCACTAGGAGAAAAAAAAACTGTCAAAGTGTCAAAATATAGTATTTATTGTAAACTAAACACGTCACTCACATCATTTCATTAGGTAGTATTTTTTAATAAGTACTAAGTACGGAACTACTTTCAACTTTCAATTCAAGTTTCAATCCAAGTAAGAGTACTACCAAAACTAACTGCTAGAAATGGAAATATCGGTGATTTTAAATTCACCGGTGATTCGATTCCGGTGAAGTAAAAATCACCGTGATTTTAAGCGGTGAATTTTTTCACCGGTGAAATGATAAACGACAACAAACGACGAGGCGATATAAAACGTAAAACGATAAAGAATGAGAAGAGAAGTGAGAACGCTGAGCGCCGCACCAGCAGCTCAGCAGCAGCAACAGTCAACAGCTCCTCGTTCGGTCGTTCTCGTTCACCGTTCGTTCACAGTTCACTGCGTCGCTAGCAGTGCTAGGCTAGCCTAGCAGTCCTAGCACCAGTACCAGTGAAAAATTTCACCGGTGAATCTGCACCCAGTCACCGGTTAGTGACGGTGATTTTCATTTCACCGGTGAAAAATAACCGATATCGATATATCGTCCATCTCTACTAACTGCAGCTCCAATACCAATTTAATTTATTATTGGCGCGAAGGCTGGGCTTAGGTTTTAGGTTTACTTATTTTTACTTATTAACTTTTCACTGATCAAATGTTGTGTTTCTGTTTCCTGTTCCATTACGACAGTGCCAGGCCAGTACGGATCCAGTAGGTTTACTGTTATCAGTTATCAGTAGTTCACTAGTTCGAGCGGGAGCGAGCCGTGCCTAACGCAAGAATCCAAATCAGAAAAGGCACTCATTCGGACTAAATAATTGAGATTGGAGATGGAGAATAGGGACATGGACTCTTACAATCATAGTCCCGAATTATACATAAAGGGGAGTACCTACTGTTATATACCTATTTTGAACCATGAAATGTGTCCTAAGTACTAGGTAAACACTATAATAACTCGTTCCTCAATTCAATATCCTGTTTTGTTAATTGAAAAGGTGAGTGAAATTATTTTAACTTTTTGAACTATCTACTTTTGATAAAATGTCTCTGTTCTCTCTTATGAAAGGTCCTGTAAAGTATTTGAGTCATAATATGAATGAAAAGTGCTCTTATTTCACTTGCTACCTACTTATTAATAATTAAAAATTTATTTTTTACCATCTTTCACAAGCATCTTTGCTCCAATACCCTATTCTGAAAGGATCGGAACCTGTAAATACATCGGGTCAATGTAGTTTCAATTTTGAGTTGAACTGTTCCCTTCAGAAGCCAGAAGTGCTGTTGCTGGAACAAACAGTGGTCCTGTGGTCACGGTGACAGTGAGTGTACAGAAGTGGTACTCCAGATCAGTGTTGCCAGATGACGTTTTCAAGTGGCAGCGGTAGCGCGTGCACTAAAAAAGCGGTAGAAAACCTTAGCCGGATATAAAATCAGTGCGCATGGGCAGCGACCACAAAAACGGCGCCTTGCCTTGACACATGTGCGCAAGCTTTGAGACAGCGACATCTCACAGCAAAACTAACGGTGGTAAATATTTACATCTTACATCCGCGTCTCCTAAGTTTCATCAATTTTTTCGGGACCGAGGAGCGAAATAGGGGTGCTGGGTGGGTAAGAAGCTAAAAACAGCCATTGCAAACTAATATTAAGGTCACAACTAAGGCCTCTTTGACACTACGGTCCAATTTCTATTTTTTTCTTCACATTCAGGGCAAGGAATAGTAGAGATTAACAGTCGCATAATTTTTATTTTGATATTTGCATTTACGGTCATTATTTACATCTGGTATCCTACACGTACCTATAGTAACACCAGGAAGGTATTAATTTGCTTTGCAAATGCATGGTTAGCAAAAAAAAGGCACTAAAAATCGGTCTAGGGAGTCCGGTCCTGGTTAGCACCGCTTTGGCGGTAGATCTGGCACCACCGCTCCAGATTCAAGCAGAATTTACATGACAAATGACTGTTTACAGTGTTGCCAGATAGTACCGATTCAATAGAGGTATCGATTTTCACCCAAATAAAATAAGGTGGGTCATCGAAAAGGTATTAGATCAAATAACTTGGAAACTGAAGATGTACGCGAAAAATGCCTAAACAGGTCTATTTTGTTATCGAGGGCGACATCTTTGGTTAACAAATTTAACGATCCAAGTTCATCCCTTTGGCAGGGGTGAACATCCCTTTGGCTACCTACATTAATATTGTCGTTGTCGCCTTCAAAACAGTCCCATTTATGAACTTTTTGTGCCAGTGAGTCTTCCAATCCTCGAAACACTTCTCAAACTCGATCTTTGGGATAGCCTTTAGTTCTTTCAGCGATGTGCTTTTATCAATGTCATCTATGCCTGTAAAACGATGGACCTTTAAGGTTCTCTTTATTTTCGGAAATAGGAAAAAGTCACATGGAGTCTGGTTAATATGGAGGCTCAGGCTATGGCATCGTTCCAGTATTGTTTTTGGCCAAAAATTCACGAATAAGCAATGAACTGTGAGCAGGTGCAAAAAAGTGTTACTATGACCGAATTGATTGGATTTGAATCAATTGGATCCTTTTGGCCCTGAGTACTAATACTAAACAACAAATAATTCAAATCCATCAATTTGCTTTCTGGAAGATTATTTTTTTCCAAGTTATTAACTATTCGTTCTTCGTTTATATCGTTGAAAGGAAGTCCAATAAATTGCTCAATCTGCCCTCAGAAAAAAAAGGAAAAGGTGGAGAAAAAGGAGAAAGCATCAAAATTCAATGCTACAAGAGATTTTTATTAATTCAACAAATGCTCAAATTATCCCCACCAATTTACATACAGGAAAACAAATTCTGCTCAAAACGTTTTCTTACATTTTGGGGGACTTGTGACAGAGGACTTACATCTGGTTTCTCCCTGGTTTAAATCCTCCCTTTTTTAACAACTTTCAAAATTTTTTAATTTTAATTATTTACAATAATAATTTATTAGTAGAGTTCAATATAATATTCTTCTAAAATTTGTTGCAGACATTAAAAATGGACCCCCCAAATCCAAATACCAGTATAAATATCGAAGATATGAAGTACTTGCTCGAGAAAGTACGCCAGTTCGGATTCCAATGCAACGAATCCGCTAAAGAGGTCACCGTTTATTTGACGTCGTTGCGGACACGAGATATGAAAGGAACCAACTGGAAAGACATGCAGTCCGAAGTCTCTATAATTATGGAACATTTTAAAGGTGTTTTTGATCGGTTACATAGAGATGTGTTGGAATATTCTTCAGTAGAATTGACAAATGGCAATAATTTAAATCCCGAAGGACATAAAAAGAAATTAAATATGAGTTTACTGAGAAAGAGTGATGATGAATATACGTTCGATTCAGATTCAAATATGCCAGTTACAGGTAAGTTTATTATTTTAATATAAAGTCTTCTTGTGTTCTCTTAAAATTTAACTTTTTTTCTCTCTTAAAAAAATCTTTCACTTCCGAATTGTAGATGAAGTTCCTGAGGTCACAGTTCAAAATGAAGATATCGAAGTTCCTGAGGTTACAGTTGAAAATGAAGGTATTAGAGTTCCAGGGGTCACAGTTGAAAATGAAGAAATTCCCAGGGTCTTAGTTAAAAATGAAGGTATTGATAATGATAACTTGGGTAGAATTTCTCCAACACCATCTGCGACTAGTACCATCATTTTGGACATTGATAACTATCAGAACGTTGTTGATTTCGAACGTAAGTATTTATGGTTATTTTTTGATTAAATTTTTATTTTATTGTTTAATTACTTTACTCGACCTACGGTCTTGTGTCCGGTGGTCCCCATATTAGACTACCCATCTTGATATTTGATTTAACTCTAACCGAAGTATGTGGCTTTCAATTCTTAGCGCTACACAAACATGTTACAAACATTTCTCAACTCTGCATTGATTCCACAGAAATTACTAAAAATAGTGGTGATCTGTTATTCTAACAAGGCAAAGCAATAGCCATCCTGTTCGGAATAAAATGAGGGTCCAGAGGACAGTTTTGCCATTGTATTGATTTTCTCACCTTCTACGTTTTGAACACGAATTTGAAGTTTGCTGGTAAAAATTTGGTCAGGAACTTTATTATTTTTTCCACTTTTTGTCAAAATTTTTGCACTTTTTTCCAGATTTTGGTCCAAATCTTAGAAAGGAAGCATTTTTTCGACAAGTCCATTCTATACAAAATAAAGTAGACAAAATTTCCTACATTTCTCATAAATGACGATTTTTATTTTGGGATACTAACCGTTTCACCGGTAGAGCGAGTAAAAAAAAAAAATTCACAAACTTCAGCAACCCAAAAAACATCAAAACTGTAAAAAAAAACATAAAAAAAAGCCACACAGCCAGAATCACCAGAGTATTCCGCGAGAATTTTTTAAAGGCAGTACAGTTTCTCGATTGGGAAATTTGCCTTGTCCATCGGGGTCCCTTACCCCCCACCCGCCTCTCAAACACCCAAACTAATGGCACTCAATTTTTTTCTGTTGATGTTTGAATGAAGAGGTATTTTCATGTCGTTTGCAACAATTGAGGAGCTGAAAGACTAGAAAGACTTTTGCATTATTAAGAATGGAAAGTTATATTAATGTCCATTTAGAAGACATGATTTTTTAAACATGAACAAATAATGTGTGCAAGTGAATAATAAATCCTCTTGAATAATTAGCGGTACGTTAGTAGAGTAAAACATTTTTTTACTCGTCTTAGAAGGATTTTTTTCTAATATGAAAACGGGTAGTCTAATATGGGGAGCCCTATAGAATAAGTAACTAACTAAGTAGGTATTGTGATGTTTTGGGATCAGTAATCATGAACCAAAATAAATGTGTTTTATTTTTAGAAGAAGAACCTGACAATATTACTGTTTCATCAGATGTTGACAAAGAATCTGAGGAATCCTATGTGTTTGACCTTAGCGATTACTATAGGAATACTTACGAAAATGGTTGGTACATAATTTTTCACGTAACACTTGGTGTATTATTGATCTGTAATAATTTACCTATTCGCATCTTCATAATGTAGAGAATAAATGCGATACCTTATGTGAAATTAGAAAAATTGAACAAAAAATGTATCATAATTTTTGTTATTTATCTTGCTACCCAACTGTTTTTGTAGAGGAAAATTGAATTTTACACAATGCTGTTCTGGGAACTAAATGGGTTTAAGGTACTCCTACCATTTAGAAAAGCGTAACCTTGAATTTGCAGGATTCTCACTCCTTTAACTTCGGTGCCATCTTGAATCAAAGGGTTCAATCGCTTTTTCGATAACTTCTATTACTTTTGTACAAAAAAGCATTTTGCTTAGGGAGAGAAAAGTAATACCTACAAAATCTCCAATAATTTTGAAAGCCTTTTTGTTCAAGACTGATTTTTACAAACTTTCCCTCCCCATTCCCCTACCTAAGCTCATTGCCACTTTTACTGTTTCTTAATGAAAGGATCCTGCTTCAGATTACAATTTTTTTTTTAGTGTTGTGGTTCAAATATAATTTTACTCTACTCAGATCGATTTAACCCTTTAATTCATGATGGTGAGGGGGTGAGAAATCCTTATCACACAGAACACATTGAATTAAAGATTTAAGAGGAAGACGAGCAGATAAAGTAACCTTTGTATGAGAAATTCAAAAAGGCCGGTTTATCTGTCTTCAATGCTAAGCTGGGACCATTTAGAGACAATAAGAAAGATGTGGAAAAGGCATAAATCTTCTTGTTCTAACTGGGTTACTTTAAGTACGAATTTCAGAAGTAATTCTGTTTCATAATAAGGATACCATACTAATGTTATAAAAAGTTTTGAAAATGCTGATGTAACGTTTTCTAACACCTTACAGTTATTTTCTTTTTGTAGTAACATTTAAAAATTGTTATCAGTAAAATTGGGTGTAAGTAACCATTTCACAGTCTGTTACTAAAAATATTTATCCTGATAATAATAATAGCAACTAATTTTTGCAAAATTTCAAAAAACTTATAATCAACCTAAACTTTCCAGGTGCAGATGATAGTTTATCAACAAACGTCGTGCCAGACAGGCTGCACGATGAATTTATGATAGATGACGTTAAAGATGAAATTAACAATTCGGAGACTGAGAGACTCAGTTTATCAACAAACGCAGTGCAAGACGATGAATGTATGATAACTGACGTTAAAGATGAAATTAACAATTCGGAGACTGAGAGACTCAGTTTATCAACAAACGCAGTGCAAGACGATGAATGTATGATAACTGACGTTAAAAATGAAATTTACAACTCGGAGACTGAGAGACTCGATTACGTTGAGCCATCGATTGAATATGAAAATTTGTTATGTCCCGAAAGTATATCAAGTGATAAAACTATTCAAGCCGGCAATAAAATCTGTGATGAAGATGAACCTATTAACCTTAATGCGGGAGAAGAAGAGAAATTACTCGATGAGGTCGACGATGGTAGTTCTGATTCATCAGATTCCTATATTAGGCTATCAAATTTGGACGACGAACCAGGTATTTTATTCCTTTTTTACATATTTATTATACTGCCAGCTTCCCGAACAAGGATAAGTAGAAAGTTAAATCAGCAATGGCGGGCTGATAATTCTGGATTTTAACATTGTAATTTTGGTGTTCCAGTTCTTTCGACACAAGAAATAAAAGAAGTATTGAAGCTCGGAGAGGACGACGTCGTTGACCAAGATAAACATGCAGACATCGTTGACCAAAATCAAAATGCCGACTTGCACGAACATGGAGATGGAATCCAACAAGTCGATGATGATAAGATAAATTTTCTGGCTTATTTTGGACTGAGACCAGTAGCACGTACCGAAAATGATAAAAATGCCCCCTTGCCCCAAGTGTATAACACGCGGCTGTTCAGGAAGAAGCATCAAGATGCGAATGAAATATTTCGTAAGCTTTTAAATTTACGAGACACTGATAGTGAAGCGTAAGTAACATTCTTCCATCACTTATCCGACTGTATTAGGTAGTTTCTTTGCTGTGTTTCTAATCTTCTAATTAACATGTTTGAAAACATTGAAAACAAACTAATACAAAATGACAGCAAAAAGGACTTTTATTATTTTTAATTGTGACTATGAGGGCGATAGCCACCCCCAAGATGTAAGGTACCTGTATTACCGACAGTGAAGCTTACCAGTGAACGTCAACAAGTGAATTCGTTACCCTAGTAAGCGTCAGTGTCGGTAATACAGGTAGCCTAGTCTGACCTGCATGAAAAAACACAGCCTCTATGATTGAAGATTCACATTATCATAGAAACGATTGTCAGTTTTGCCAAATAATTTGAAAGTATTAGAACTGTAGCTTTGTTTGTCTTTTGTAGTTATTAGTAAGGTTAGGTAAGAAAAGTAAAAAGTCATTAAATTCTGTGATGCATTTCTAGAAGGAATTCCCCTGTGACAGGGGGTTGCAGGGCTAAATATTTGAATTTCATCCTCGGTTTTATTTTTTTTTACTTTTTTTGGACTTTTTGGTTTAGTCCAAAAATTTAATTTATTTCAAAATATGCCAGTCGAGGTCCACACCAGGCCCATATAAGGACTGCCGGCTTTTTTGACAACGGGGTAGGGGGGATTTTTGTTTAGGGTAGGTAGAGAAAATTCACTTCCCTTGTTTATTTGATTGGCTTAGTACAGCTTAGGGCAACTTCCTCCTTAGGGTAGTTTTGTTTTCACTTATTTATTTCGAAAAATAATTGATTTATTTTAAAATTACTTGATGTTTTGATCATCCCTTTGCTCAATTATTTCTCTTTTTCGCACAACTTATTTCTCTCCCCTGTTAGGGCTTAAAATGACTTTTTGTTAAAATTGAACCTTTTTGTCTATTTTTAGTCAAATGACTTAATTTAATCTCAAAAATTGCTTTTCTGCTCTAGTAGTAAATATTAAAGTTCCTGAAATCTGATACTAACCAGAGTTAATTTTTTTAGTTATGGATATTTTTAAGGCACTCTTCGTTGTTGTGGGATGAGAATAATTAAACTTCACCCATAATATTGTTATCTTTCATTTTTACAGTTCGTCAGACGACGATTCATCGAGCAGTGAATCCATAGATGGGGAAAGCAGCTATATAAAAGACGATAGCGAATTTGGAAGTATTTTCGACTCCGATATTCAAACTATGGAGATTAGTACAGACGAGGAGACTAGTACAGATAAGGATTCAGATTCTCCCAAAGATATGCGCTATTATGAAGAAAAGTACAATTTGATGGAGTGCAGGGTTACTCTTACAAAATTAAAAGATGAGGAAATTGAAACTGAGGCCAAGAAAGCTTCAAAAGAACCAAACATTGACAGGTAAAGTTTTGTATCATTGCCTTTTGTGGATTTTGTTTTTCTAAATATAATAATTTTTGTGGCAGACTTTGCAATATAAAAAATCTAAACAAAAGGCGGCATTCAAATGATAACGATGATGATGCTGATGGTAAAGTCAAAAGTAAGAGGAGAAAACGCTCGAGCAGCGACAAAGAAAACTCTTCCCTACACGAAGATAACGACATTGACCCATCGTCTGACGTTGAAACTCCGCATATCGATACTTTACTGCTCCAGTCCGACGATGACCTCGATAAAGATGAAGCATTGGCAGAAATTTTTTGCGAGAATATCGAATTGAGCGATTCCGATTATTCAGAAGAGTCGAACGGTGACTCGACAAAGGTCAAGGGCACTGAATCTAGAAATAAACACAGAGAAAGAACGGTACAGTGAACTCTTTCATTTACAATTTTATTTCTACATTGTAATAATTTTTTCAGAAAAACCCTCCTGATGAACGAGATAAAGCCAAGTGGAAAAACGATAAACTATTAAAATCAAATCTTCAAGGTTTGCTAGGAAACATAATTGACCTTAATACAATACTTCCACTTGAAGAGAAGGATGACTCATCTAAAATGTATGCTTCTATCTTTTACTTTTCATTGTTTCACTGTCTTTTATTTTATTTTTACGGTTCCTGTTTTAATCCTATTTATCTCCAGACTAGATTTTTGAATAATAAAATGGGATTTTTTTCAGTCAGCTTATTTCAAGTGACAGTTCGGAGTACGAATCGGAGTCGAGTGCCGATGTAGAATTCGAAGTGAAGAAGAAAAGAGTCGAAAAGCACTTCAATAAAATAAAACTAAAGAAAGATTATTCAACATCTTCCTCTCTTTCTTCTAGCGAATCAGAGGAGGAGGAGGACAGTGAAATCGAATTGTATGTATTATTGTTTTATCATTTTTTAATGATTGCTAATCGAATAAGACTAAACTAACACATCTGTCATTTGTCAAGTCCAAGTTAGGAAGGGATATGAGGGCAGTTAGTACTTAGTAGAGTTACAGCATACTCAAAATATGTATGCGAATGAGTATATTCATTCAAAATGTTTTTACAAGTATCTTGTCGACCAATTTCAAGTGGTACTGGTAATCCATCCTCGGGAAAATTGTCAGTTCAACAAGAATCGATTCTGTGACCTTATGATATACCTTTTATTATTTTTTCAGCGTCGCAGTGCCGGATAAACCTAATGCCGATACCGATTCAGCTCTTGCAAGTCAAAGCTCAGTAAAATCAGGGAGGAAGAACATTCGTCAGGTATGAGTAGTATTAATTAGTTTTTATTTGCTCTGAATAGAAAACCTTGAGGGAACAGCTGTGTAGGAAGGCTGTGAACAGTAATAACTGTGTAGGAAGGAATGGTGATTCCTTGAGCCCACTTTCAGACAGAAAATTTCCCATAAGCATGATACGTCCTCGGAGCTTCAGTTTTCGAGATACAGGGTGTTGAAATTTTCAGCTCAAGACATGTTTAGTTGGCAGTACCCACAGAAGAAGAAATAGTAATTGTTTATTAATTTAATACTTACTATGTCATTTCATTTCATTTCATTTCATTTCATTATGATTGTCAATTTTACTTGTAGTAAAATAATAAATAAAATCTATGCATCTGTTAGAGGATACCATTATTGCCAGCATCCTCACAGTCGGTTAAAATAAACTAATTGAATTTCCAATATTTTGGATTTTTGGTAACAATATACAATATTTTAAAAACAGCAGTACCTACCTAAGTATTTGTTTTGAAAAATGAATGCAAAAGATTGTTTTTGGTCTAATTTGAACAATGAATTGGTGGAGAAATTATTACATAAAAAGGGAAACATGGTGCCCATATTTTCGCTACAAGATTAAATAGTTTGTCACTGCGAGTGCTAAATTGTAGAGCCCATTTAGCATTGAGACTTTACAACAGAAGTCAAGTACAAAAAGTGGTTGGGGTTTCATTCTACTACTTTAAAGGCTTTTATTTACACAGGATACATCAAAAAATCTCATTGACGTGGTGGGATATTAAAAAAAAAAAAAAACAATGAACCTTAATTATTGTAAATCAATATAAAGTTAAAGATGTATTGTATGTATTAGTTTCCAAAAATGTGTGTTAACCTTGACACTTCTTCAAATTACTAAACCTGTCAGTTTTACTTTTCAGAAAAGTAAATGAATCATAAAAATTTATGAATTTTGAGCATTATCTAATTTTCCAACTTATTGCAGGTAATGGATGACAAAGACTTGGCTGAAGCAACTAAAAAGGCCAGAAAAGAGGAGCAAAAGAGAATTATGCGTCTGGAAAGTGCTTCCAACAGTGTAAGTATACCAAAAAATTAAATAATTAACTTTTGGTGAACAATAAAAATGTTAGGTACTTTTTTATTAATTATTACCAAAAGGAAAAATGATTGACTATTCTTGTAAAAAAAAACTGGAAAATTTAGGGCTGGTTGTTCAAAAAGGTAACTCAGTACATTCAGCTCATAGTTTCTGTTGTTCAAAAGTCAAAAATTTAGCCGTGTTGAAAACTGAATACAGATTAACAGAGGTAATCTGTGATTAGGCACTTAATCAAAGATTAAAAAAAATTTTGCCTTGTTCCTTATTGAGAGCTCTTATAATTAACTTATCTGCTAATAACTTATCTGCTTATAATAATTATTATAATAATAGTACCTATAGATAGTTCTCTAGGATAAGGATAACAGAAAATTAAAAAAAAATACATTATGTCGCCAAAATTATCGAAAACTCTGGAATTCGATGGCAGTTTTACAGTGTTGCCAAATGGCTTACGGCCATTTTGTTGTAATTTCTGCAATGTTAATCTCAGAACTAAGCAAGCACAACATTTGCATCTTTTGAATAAAACAATGGGTAAACTTACTTTTTGTACAACAACTGGCCTTTTTTTAAAGCAATTTGGTTTCTGAGATTTTTTAAGTTAAAAAGGTTCATTTACAAATGTTAATAAATATTCAAATATTCACGTAACGCTCTTTTATGAACCTTAGCAGAAAGTGTGACTGAAAATCTGAAAAAGCTGGTCACACTTTTGCACAAACAGTTACTTGTCCCTTTTTCTAAGGAGAGAGACCTTTCCTTAGAAATAAAAAGAGACCCACCCAAAATCTACCAGTGCTAATTCTCTTTGTCTTAAACTATTCTCATCAGCATTCCATCTAAGTATTTTTACACAAGATGTCGGCAAGATATTTCTCTTTTAGAGTGCATTAAAATTTGTGAAAAATATTTTGTGTAGTTTGCAGACTTGGAGGAAGATAAATTTGTTCTTGAAATGGGTAAAAACGATGAACCCGTAATAACCGTAGATCCGATATTGGCGCACAGATTAAAACCTCATCAAAGAAGCGGAGTAGCTTTCATGTGGGAATCCTGTTTCGAATCCGTGGAGCATTTCAAGACGACCGACGGTTCAGGCTGTATTTTGGCACATTGCATGGGGTTGGGTAAAACGTTCCAGGTACGTAAACTTCTTTTCTTATACGAGGTGTCTTGGACGGTTTTGTACATTTATATTTTTTATAGCTTTGATGCTTGTTGATATGAAATTTACTGATTTTTTGCAAGTTATGCAAATTTGATGTTAGAATTGACAAATGTCACAATGTTTCCTGTCCAACAATTAATACAGTTGATGATTGCTGAGAATAATTAATAAGAAAAGTGCAAAACTCTCTGAGACGCTTAAAAAAAAATAGGTACTCATCTACTGCTGAGAATTATCCTTGTCTTGCCTAGTATAACTTACATCGTCCAGTTTAATTTTTTTTATTAGAGTTATTGGTGGTGATTCATATTGTGTTTATATTTTTTTTTTCAACTTGATGTTCGGAGCTTTTTAAACTTTTATTTTTTAATTTTTAATTTTATTTTAAACCACCAAGGCTCAATTATTATTGTTTTTATGATAAAATTTTGATGGTGTGTTTCCTTTAGGTCATAACTTTGATTCATACTCTATTTACTCACGAAGATCTTAACTTCAACCATGCCCTGGTAGTGTGTCCCGTTTCGACAGTAAGAAACTGGCAACATGAATTCAAAATCGGACTCAAAAACGTAGAAAACAAATTGAGAGTTTTCATAATAGGGTAAGATTGCATTTTAGTGTCTTATTATTTTTTTAATTTGGTTTTTATTTCAGAGAAAAGAAACGCGATAAAATCAGCGCCGTGAAAAGTTGGTGGCATAATAAAGGTATCTTAATACTTGGCTATGAAGCCTACGAGAATTTAACCAACGAAGCTAAAATTCAGAATATCGCCGACAAGAAATTAATAGAAAAGGCCCTAGTTAATCCAGGTAACCTTCCCCTAATACTTGTACTGAATAACTATTTGTTAACCATAAAAGTCTTGTACTGTCAATTTTGTTTAATATTATAATGTCCATTAAGTTTTAATTTCATAATGACTCAATTAAGCAGACATCAACAATCAGGGCTATGATATTGTATCAATTTATGTAATTTTTGATACATCTCAAAATTATATTATTTTATAAACTACCGCCTGTATTTACAAACGATAATTTCCTAAATAATTGCGTAATCAATTAATCTCTATCTCATTCTAATGTAGGTATATAAACTGTATACCTCCATCCCATTTATTTAATTATTTTCGAGATATTATAGAGCAGGAAATACCTTGTGAATACGGGCCTAAATGTCATAAAAGTTGGTGTTTTTTGACAACGAACTTTTGGCATATTCATTTATAAAACAGTATAATTTTTTTCTGCAATCATATCTCACCAACTTCTGGTATGTCAAAATTTTTTGACACCCTTTGTCTGGGCCCCTTTTAACATCACTATTCCATTAAAATCCCATAAAGATCTGTAACTGTAAGATTTTATAACAAATTAAGTGGCATTGTTTAAAAAAAAGATTTTGACAGCACAAGCATTGCCGGAATGGCTAATAATAATTTACCGGATTTCTTTCAGGACCCCAATTAATTGTATGTGACGAAGGTCATTTGCTCAAGAACGGGAAAACACTACGGACAAAAGCGTTGATGAAAGTTACAACTAAAAGGCGGATTGTGCTCACAGGAACTCCCCTTCAAAATAACCTGAAAGAATGTACGTAAGCAAAATTTCCTTCGTTAATTTGAATTCAGGCTAAAATGAACGCTTAATTTCACTTGCCTTCATATAAAACGTTAAATAACGTATCGTCCACTGAATGCTCAAATCTTTCATATTTTCTCGTACAAAATATCCTGAAATTCAAAAATTTGGTGGTCAATATGCACCCCAAAATTTTTAGATTGAAGAATCAAATTGTAGTCCTTACATATTGCTTTATTTTATTTCAGACCTTTTTATTAATGATTCAGATATTTTTTTTATTTTTTATACTCAAAATGTTGACAATATTAATTTCTTTTAGACTATTATATGGTGCAGTTTGTCAAGCCCAACTTATTAGGAACGTACAAAGAGTATAAAAATACTTTTGTTAATCCAATCGAAAATGGCCAGTACGACGATTCGTCTGCACAGGATATTAGAAGGATGAAGCAACGCACTCATGTGCTTCATAAGCTCTTGAAAAGAGCCATCCAGGTAAATAAATATCATTTTAATGGTATTTTTATATTTGAACCACCAGTATCCATTAAGTTGTTGTTAAATTATTTCAGAGAGTGGAAGTCGGGGAACTCAAAAAGTATTTGAACGATATCTACGACTATGCTCTGTTTGTGGAATTAAGCGACAATCAGATCAATTTATACAAAGAGTACATGAGGCTTATTCGTCCCGAAGGAGACGATCAGATAACCCAGAGAACAAACATACAATTTCTCAGGGACGTTCAATACTTGCATCTGATCTGCTCCCATCCCTATCTGCTGTATTTGAGAGACGATCACGTAAATTTTTTCCTTTGAATCTTTTGTAAGTAGAGTTTTTAATTGAGAGTTCTTTCTAGGTTAAGAAAAGGAAGCACGTCAAAGAGTACGATACAATAGATGATATTAACGCCGATATTTTGAAACCGTCTAATATTCCATCTAAATGGTACGTTCCGGTTTGCCCGGACGATGTAAAAGAAAAATTAGATTACGGATACAAATTTATTGTGATGCAGTCGATCATCGAGGAGGCGGAGAAGATAGGCGACAAAGTGTAAGACTTTTCAGTACCGGAACAAACTCTCTAATGGAAATAAAAATGAAATGTTAATTTTAGGTTATTGTTCTCGCATTCCATAATGGAGCTGGATGCGATAGAACATTTTTTGAAAACGGTTGGCACGTCGAACTGTAAGAGTTGGTCCCTTAATAAAGATTACTTCAGAATGGACGGTACGGTTCCTCCGTTCATTAGAACTCAACTATGTGATGTGTTTAACAATCCCAAAAATCCGACAGGAAGGTGAATATATTTATGTTTCGTTTATTATTTTGGAGAAATCTATACACTGTTCCTGAATGGTTTGTTGTTATTTTATTGTATTCCATGTTTGAAGCAGTTTGAAGGAAAATTCCACAAGACCAAAGTTGTTTATTTTTGTCTAAAAAGTGTCCCTGAACTTTTACGATTTTCATGAAGAAATAAAAAAAATTGAGAAATTATTATTGAGCAAAATTATTTTTCAATAACAAACTATGAAAGTCGGCAGGCGTATTCTTTGGACAAAGATAAGCAACTTTTACCTCTTGGAGTTTTTGTCTAAAATGTTTTCTTCCCCGAAAGTAGGTAATTGACGAATTCAACGAATTCTGGATTTTTTTTATTTTATTTTGCCCGGAGACTGTTTTTTCTTATTGACGCCCAATATTTTTTTATGCTAGAAGATCCCCTTATTTATCCATTCTATGAAAATGCCATAATATTGAGATGTACAGCTCTGTTCAAATAAATCGGGACAGTTTTAATTTTCTCTTGTAAATGTGATTTATAAATTGAAAATGTTTCCATGGTTTCCATGCTATCAGCAAAGATGCCAATTTATTTTATTTGCCAACACGACTCAACATGCTGAAAGCCACACAGACAACACGACAAAAAATGTCAGAAACGACAGATTTATATAAACAAGTAGTGGAATTGACAGTTGCGTTATAAGAGTTGTCCCAGATTTATTTGAACAGAACTGTATAAAGTTATCATAACGTTTCCGCAATTAATTTTTTTTATAATATGCCCAAATTTGAGGTTCACTGATTTTTGTTTCTTTACCTAAAGTTTCCGTTTAAAAATAATATTTTTTATTTAAAACTATTTCATCCATGAATTTTATAGGTTGTTTATGATGTCATACCGTGTGGGGGGCCTAGGCTTAAATCTGGTTGCCGCGAATCGAGTTATTCTAATGGGGGCGAACTTCAATCCGTCGCACGATACTCAAGGGATCTACAGGGCATATAGGTTTGGGCAAACCAAACCGTGCTACGTGTACCGATTACTGTCAATGGTATGTATTATTATTATTATAGTCGTATGCAATTTTATTTTTGAAATTAAATTTTAGGGCACAATGGAAGAAATAATTTACAAGCGGTGCATTACCAAATTGGCCCAGGCCGGCAGAGTGATCGACAAATACCAAATCGATCGGCATTACAACCGTAAACACATCACGGAATTATACAATACTCTCCCGGAAAGGAAAACCGATAGGCCGACACCAAGTGTGCCGGTGGACGATCTTTTAGCGAAGGTTTTACAGAAAAATAAAATTATTTATAACTACCACGAGCATGAGGCGTTATTAGAGAATCGACCGGATGAAGCTCTTACGGAAGCTGAAAAGAATTCGGCTTGGGAAGAATTCAACAGAAAAGACGAAGGTAAATTTTTATTTGGAACAAACGAAAGTGTTGAATGATTTTATTTTCCAATGGTACTTTGATCCATTTTAAGGTGAATCATTTCTTTTGAGATTCTGTAGTTAAGGCAAACAATGTTTTCAAATAACTTTTCTGTATCAAATCAAAAATAAAATAGTTGTCAACGATCTAAATCCCAGTCCTGCTGTAAATTATGCATGAAGGTCTGATAGAAATCCAAAATTTAAGTCCGATACGAAGAGTTTTTTAAATACAGGGCTGGACTTTCATTTTTTCAAACAATTAAAGGTTCTACATATATATACCGTGTGTCCCCGGATAGGTGAAACGACTCTTATAAAAGACAAAAATTTTTTGATTTTAATTTTAATTTTTTGGGGTTCAGCCCTGCTTGGCTAAAGAGTAATTTCTAACGAAATTTTAGTTTTAAAAACTCAAGCATGCCTTGGAAATTTCCAAGAAACCGTTTTTTCTGTTGAGTAAAGTGCCTTTTATGTGGCAAAAACGACAAAATGTTATTTGAAAAAGTTGTTCAGAATCAACATTTAGGTCCGTATACCGAATTTCAAAATCATAGGCCAACTTTGATCTTTTAATTTATTTTTATGTTTATTTCACAAATCAAAGAATTTCATTTGTAACAAAGACTGATATTGACAGATTGCTATTGCTATGGGTACAATTTGGTTTTTCCATGGCAGTCATTGTTACAAAATGAAATTCTTTGATTTGTGAAATAAAACATAAAAATAAATTAAACATTTAAAGTTGGCCTATGATTTTGAAATTTGGTATACGGACCTAAATGTTGATTCTGGACAACTTTTTCAAATAACAAGTTGTCGTTTTTGCCACATAAAAGGCACTTTACTCAACAGAAAAACCGGTTTCTTGGAAATTTCTAAGGCATGCTTGATTTTTCAAAACTAAAATTTTGTTAGAAATTATTCTTTAGTCAAGCAGGGCTGAACCCCAAAAAATTAAAATTAAAATCAAAAAAATTTTGTCTTTTATAAGAGTCGTTTCACCTATCCGGGGACACACGGTATATATTTAGGACAAATGGCCGCGTCAACCACTTGGGTTATTAGCGGGCTAAATTACAGTATTTATACACAATGTCTAATTATATACAGTAATTATACAGGGTGATTCAGACCACCCGTACACCCCTTTTTTCTCGAAAACGGCGCATGGGATTTTTTTGGTAGATAAGCCTCTTTACTAAATCGAGACCAAGGAATTGAATTATGATACTTACGAGCTGCGGAATTTCCGGGAAATCGGAAAATTTGCTACCAACTTTGAAATTTTAAATGTAACTCTAGATCAAATTGGCCATACAGTGGAGTCTCGCTAATCCGAGTCCCGGTGTTTCGAGCTTCCGTGTGATCCGAGCTAAAAATAGAATTTACACGATCCGTATTAACCGAGCAACATTATGCTAGGTTCCGCTTTATTCGAGCTATCGCATTCCCTGTTAAAGTACATATGTAATTACATTATGTCGTGGGCTCGATTTAAGCGGAACAAAGTTCAGCGACGGTCGGATTAGACGGATTATTTTTTCATCCGTGAGATCCCAGTTTCCCGCAAATCCGAGCACCGTCCGGTCCCGTTTAGCTCGAATGAACGGGATTCTACTGTATTTGCGAAGGTCTTTGGAAAAGAAACAACTTTTGTAAAAAACATTTTTTCCTATCAACTTTCCATTGCTGAGATATGACAAACTGAAATTTCATACAGTCTACAGGCATTTTATACAAATTTCCGAACGCACCCCAAAAATCAGTTCCACAGATAACAGACAACCATTTTTCATGGCTTGACACTTTTGACAGTTGCATCATTTTTGACAGTTGTATCATTTTTGACAGTAGCGTCTTTAAAATGCATAGTTTGAATTTAAAAGTCGAATATTTAAGTAATAAAAAGATTAGTTTCGTGAATATGGCGTACACAAACGAAGAAGCTTTTGAAATGTTGATGGTACTGGGTGAATGTCATCAGAATTATTCAGCAGCTCAGAGATTGTATGCTCAGCGGTATCCTAATCGCACACATCATTCTCGTTTGGTTTTTAAGCGTTTGGCCACTCGCATTCGCATAACAGGTAAAATTCAGCCAAACCACAACAGAAATGCTGTAATAAGGCGACCAATTATGGATGAAGTAGCACCTGATATTGTGGCTGCTGTTATTGTCAATCCTCATGATTCCACTCGAAGAATTTCAGCAGATTCCGGTGTGTCACAGTCGACTGTGTGGAGAATTTTGCACAACAATGGTCTGCATCCATACCACATAAACCTTCATCAAGAACTAACAAATGACGATTTTAGAAAACGTCTCGTATTTTGCAACTGGTATCGTCGTCAGAATCATGACTTCCATAAGAAAATCTTGTGGACAGATGAAGCAACTTTCAAAAGTAGTGGCAATGTGAACATTCACAATGCACATTATTGGTCAGAGGAGAATCCGCATTGGTTACGAACAGTTGACCACCAACATGTGTGGAGCCTCAACACTTGGTGCGGTATTATTGGTGCTCAAATCATTGGTCCCTATTTTTTTGATGAACATTTAAGTGGCAACCTGTACAATGAATTTTTACGGAATCACTTGCCAGAATTGCTCGAAGATATCCCGTTGGCTACAAGGGTAACAATGTGGTTACAACAAGACGGTTGCCCTGCTCATTATTCTTTGCTTGTTAGGGATACTCTTAACACGTTTTTTCCTCACAGATGGATAGGAAGATCCGGTCAAATATCTTGGCCTCCGCGGTCGTCAGATTTGACACCGCTGGATTTCTATTTATGGGGTAGGATTAAGGACTTAGTTTATCAAGAGCGTCCAATCAGCAGAAATGACATGAAGCAACACATTCGAAATGCATGTAATTCAATTGCCCCAGAGGAAATTTCAAGAGCAACAAAGAGTGTTATACGAAGGGCAGAAATGTGTATTCACAATGGTGGACGACACTTTGAATAAAATATCACATCTTGCCTAATTGTTAATTTATTTATTGAGGCAACTTATGATTATGTTTATTAATTAAATATTAAAGTGATTCTGATGTTCTTCTAAAATTTTAACTCTTATAATAACAAGTCTTATTAATACATGTTCAATTTAAAGTTGCAACTGTCAAAAATGACAAATCCATAAAAAATTGTTACCTGTTATCTGTGGAACTGATTTTTGGGGTGCGTTCGGAAATTTGTATAAAATGCCTGTAGACTGCTTGAAATTTCAGTTTGTCATATCTCAGCAATGGAAAGTTGATAGGAAAAAATGTTTTTTACAAAAGTTGTTTTTTTTCCAAAGACCTTCGCAAATATGGCCAATTTGATCTAGAGTTACATTTAAAATTTCAAAGTTGGTAGCAAATTTTCCGATTTCCCGGAAATTCCGCAGCTCGTAAGTATCATAATTCAATTCCTTGGTCTCGATTCAGTAAAGAGGCTTATCTATCTACCAAAAAAATCCCATGCGCCGTTTTCGAGAAAAAAGGGGTGTACGGGTGGTCTGAATCACCCTGTATACAATGTCTATTTCAAAATTGGAAATTAGTGGACAATTTGTGAGTATGTTGATCAAATTCTCTTGATTAGGTCCGAGTCCTTCAGAAAGGCAAGGATCTTTTTCGGGTTGCAGTTGTCTCCAAGGATTTCAGCCAGTAAATTTTAAGTTTATATATTGAAAATATTATTATAAAATTATAATAATATATAATAAATTCATAATACTTATTAAATTAAAATTTAATTTAACAGTTGATGTTGCGTTTCAGTCTTAGCTCCTGGTAACTGGCGCATTCTGTGAATATGTGCTTTATGCTCAGCGACGAGTTGCAGTTCTGACAGACGAGTGCTCTTTCATGTGTCATGAGATGTTCATGGGTTAAGCGTGTGTGACCAATTCTTATGCGTGTTAGGATTCTTTGTTGTCTGGGATCTTCAGGTAAAGTTAATTTTTGTCTGGGGGATGACTTTATTTCTCTAAGCTTAGAGGTGCTACTCTGCCACTCATTTTCCCAATGGTACATGATTCTCCGTTTGAAATAGTTTCTTAGATCCTTTGCTGTTATTTCTGTTATGACCTGGGATTCTTGGTGTTCGTTTGCCTCGTATGCTGCTCTGTCAGCCGCTTCGTTGCCTTTGATTCCTATATGGGAGGGTATCCATGTGATGTTTATGGATATGTTGCGTCTTGATAATTGGTGAAGAGTATCTTTGATGTGGGAGCTTAATGCGTCTTCTGGGTAAAGTTGTTTGATTCTATTGATTGAGCTCAAGGAGTCGGTGAATATTGCTATTTGTCTATTGTCGCTACCAAGAGCCAATTCGAGGGCCTTAGAAATTGCCAGAATTTCCCCGGTGTACACGCTGCTGTTTGGGTTCAGTATGTAGCGCAGTGTATCTTGTTTATACAGGGTGTTGATTTTCAAAGCGGGCCATAGGGGATTAGCATTGCGAAAGTGGTTTTTGAGGATTCCTGCTCGCCGTTTAAACTGACAGAAATGGGTTTGGTATCAAAATGAAGCTAAAATTATTGCGCATAACGCTTGACATCAGAAATTAATTTAATTTCACGTTGTTTTCTAAAATTCTTCAGTAAGAATTCTTGATGTTTAATCACAAAATAGCATGCCTTGCCTAAACAATAATGACGTTTCTACGTTTTGACAATCCAATAATAGAACCAGACTTTATTATTACCTACTGACTTATAAACGTCATTATTGTTTAGGCAAGGCATGCTATTTTGTGATTAAACATTAACAATTACTTGAATTTTTACTGAAGAATTTTAGAAAACAACGTGAAATTAAATTAATTCCTGATGGTAAGCGTTATGCGCAATAATTTTAGCTTCATTTTGATACCAAAACCATTTCTGTCAGTTTAAACGGCGAGCAGGAATCCTCAAAAACCACTTTCGCAATGCTAATCCCCTATGGCCCGCTTTGAAAATCAACACCCTGTATAAACAAGATACAATTGTATGGTTGGGTAGGGGGAGTTTTTTCTTCGCCTCTAAGTATGATGGGGTAGTGGTCGCTTCCATAAAGATCGGACAGAACTTCCCAATGCAGAGTTGGAGCTAGGGGTCTATCTCATTTATTTTTGTCTTAAAAGTTATTTGAAAAAGTTGTTTGCCTTATTAAATTTTACTGGGTGTTAAAAAAATGACACAACTTAAAAATCAGCCTGTATTCATATTGTGTGAGAATGAGGAGAAAGTTCAATAAGAATGGTTTTCACAGTTGCAGTTTAAATCTAGTAGTTTGATATGTGTTACCTATGAACAAGTGAAAATTGCCATTTGTTTAAATTTTCATAGCAATTTTGGTTATGGGTCAAGATAAGAGGAAAACTGCTTACTTATCTTCTTCATCTTAACTTTTCATCTGGTTTTCTATTGTGTTGTTGGAATATTTTTATACAGGGTGATGAACAATCTGAGATTTTTGCGACTTTTCATTAAAAAAGCAAACTGTATTCTATGGCATATAATTGAGATAAACTACCTAATGGAATGCCCCATTAAAAGTTAAGATAGGGACATGTAGGTAAACCGTTTTTCCTATTTTGAGCCATTTTAGATATAATTGCCTTGAAATTAGAAAGAAGGCAATTTTTACTTGTTTATTATAACTCATAATATAACCTACTTAATTTAAAACTGCAACTGTAAAAACCATTATTGAATTTTCTCAAATAGTATGAAAATGTGATAAAATACAGGGCACGCTGTTTAAAATTAAAAAGTTGGTATCACTTCCAGAAAAAGCAGATATTAGGACATCTGTTAAAAAGTGTGTGTATCTTATCGAGAATATAAACTAATGGGATTATCTCTTCTTTTTTTATTTTACTTTTAACCAAATTGTTTTTTAATTATTTTTTTTGTTATATTAAATAATCATCCTGTATAATTGGAATTTAATTTTCTTGAAAGTAGGACTTAATATTTTGTGTAAGTGTGTATTTACCAACTTATCATGATTAGCAGCACCACTTGAACGACAGTTCTAGTGGTCTAGAAACAATAATAATTGTTTGTAAGAACTTTTCAATGTACTACTACTAATCATTGTAAATCATTCATTTTCAAGTAATTAGTACGATATCTATAATTTCACCTCCACTATTTTTTTCAGTGAGACCGATGCCGATTCCACCGAACCAACTACCAAATAATTTCAATACCAGATCTCAACCCGGGTCGAACTTGGAACAGATCAAGCAGTTATTACTGGGAGCCGTGGCAGCTAACAATAAGCCTCTAATATTCGAATTGATGAGAATGATAGATGCAGGTGTCGCGGGCTGTGACAAAGAACAGGCCATTAAGTTGATAAATTCGGCAACAGAGTTGCAGAGAAGAGGAATCAAGATAACCGCTGCGGGACATTTATTTCTTCCAAATGACGTATTCCAAACGAACCAATTTCCAACCGCTCTCCCGGCATATATTCCACAACTTGGGAAGCTAAATACAACAATTGAAGCCACCAATGCAAAGAAACCCTCATCAACGCAAACTGTAATTGACAGAAGTATCCCAACATCGTCTCAAAACCCTGCAGGTATTTCTGGCGTCCCGTTACAAAATTTGATTCTGATGACAGGACAACAAGTTAATACAGCGAATAAATTGACATTACCTCCGTCAACAAGTGTCAGTAGTTATAAAGTACATAAATTGCCCACCTTGAAAAATCTCTCTAAGCCAGTTACCACGAGCAACTTACCAGGTAACTCTGTGCCGTTGTCACAGCCAACTACTAAACACCCTCCTGCCAATGTAACTGTCTCTAATTCAAATGTAAGCACCACTTCCGGTGGTTTACCAAATAACCCGACTACAGTATCGAGTGTTCCAAATGTTCCTACGTGTAGTACAGCCACTTTATCAAAACCAAACGTAACCAATTTGCCTAATAATAAAGATAGGACGTTGACGAATGCTACCTCTGAAGCAAAACAAGTTGGAAATATTCTCGTTCCTTGTTCTTCATCCTCACTTAATAAAACAAGAAGGAATTATTCTAAGAAGCAATATTTTAAAAATGCTGCAAGTAATTTTACTCCAGAGCAAGTTATAAACTTGTTGAAGGTTGGCATTGAATCAACAGTACCGAGCGCAAAATCCACATCAGTTCGTAAGACAACCCCGTCAGTAACTCATTCGTCATCCTCTAACAAAGAATCAAGTTCCATCAAAGATGTAATTAACCCCACTGAAGCTATGACTCAGCAAAACAACGTAAACAAAACGACAGTAAGAAAAACAGACGAAGGAAGTAGGCAAAACCAACAAAGAATTAATCCACTCGCTTTGCAAAAGAGGAATGTGATTGCACCTTCAAGATATACTAAAAATATGGTCTCGGTTTTCTCTCACCCCGTTTCCAAGAAGCAAGCACCACCACTACCACCACCACCACCAACACCACCAACACCAAACCCAAATCTTCAAAGCACGCCATGTAATGGAAAAATTGCTACACCGCATCCTGTTATTGAAAAGAATGTACTACCGAATCTTCAAAACCTGCCATGTAATGTTAGAAAAATTCCTATACCTTCAACAAATGTTATTCCAAGCGATTCAAGTTCAGATATCACGTAAGTTATGTTGTAATTTTCATTTGTAGCTTTAATTATGTGTAAATTTTCCTGGGTCAGTCTACTTTTTTTTATTAACTTTGGATTAAATTTGTTTTAGGCAAAGTATAACTAAAAGTTCTGAAGATGGAAAAGTTATCAAGAAGAAAAAGAGCGTAGAAGTACAAGCGTCCCCAATTTTTTATCGTGGCAGTAAAAGTCTCCGAAAAGAAAATACTGCCAGTAATGTACCCTCAAATTCATTAAATGACCCGCGAAACAAATCACAGAAGACACAACACGGAGTCCCTCATCAGGTCCCTGCAGTTAAAGATCGTCAAGCACCCGTATATCGAGTGATAAAAAAACATAAAAACCCATTACAGGAAAGCACAGTGAATTCTGACGTGCAGAAGAAAGACACTTCATCTCCGCAAGTTGCAAAAAACTATCAAAGCTCCAACGCTGGTGATTTGAAAATTGTGAATGTGCGGGGCAATGTAAACAGTAATCCGGAAGACGATATTGTGTTTGTGGGCGAGGGAGTGGCGACTGAAAAAGAAAAGATTTTTACGGCTTTAAAACGTAACGGTGTAGTTCGAGTTTCCCCAAAGGGTAAAGGTTTAGATGAGACAGTCGCAAGTAAGGAAAAGTGAACAGAAAAGGCTAGTCATTAGAACTGTAAGATAAAAAAAAATCCACACACCTGCTAAAGTAGCAATTATGTTAAACATGGCAACTGTTTTTTGTTGCTTTTTTGCTTTCGACTGTATAAATTTAAATTGAGAAATTGTATTATTTATAATATTTATAATAAAATGCTATGTATATTATAACTGTGCTGGAACTTATTATTATCGCACTACATCTTTAAAGCCCATCTTCACTGTAATAAGATCTTTATTTTACTGACGTAATCTTGCCAGGGAGTGGGAAAATGGTATTCCAAGCTGTTTAGTGCACAGAAATATTTAACAGCCAATATTATAAAGGCTCATTAGGCTAACGGGCAGATTTCTGTGATCGTTTTTGACGCTTGATTTTTATTAACATTTTTGTAATTACTTTCATGTCAAGAATAGATAAATTAAAAAAATTTCCACTTAGACTCCATACCTTCTTCAGAAATGGCCACAGAAATCTGCCCGTTGACTTAATGAGCCTTTATAATACCCGCTGTAAGTAATTCATACTTTCTGGGAGGATACATTGGATTTATTTTAACCGAATTGTTTCAAATTAACAATTAAAGTAGCATAATGACAAGGAAACTACATTAAATCAAACACATTTCAATAATTTTATTTATTATTTACTTTATTCAAGTGCAATTTTGATGACAGACCTAGTTTTTCAATGCATAAATGTAGAAAGCTGGGTTTTCCATTTCAGTGATGGTGTCTTCTTGGACTTTAAGAGAAAAATTTCTGGTAACATAATAACCCTCAGGATCTTGGACGACGCTCCACGTGTATTCCGGTAATGATTTCCCCAAATTATGGAAAATATTTCTACCATCTTCGTTGGGATTTCTGGCTAAAGTTTCAGCAACAACTTCAACAACATCGTTTACTATTTCTGGCGGTGTAAGGTCGTTTTCAAGAACAGCCATCTAAAAGAAATCAAGTTAATTGTTTTAGATTAGTTGTATAATTTTTTGTGACTTCATGGTGTTGATTGTAAACAGAGATTATAGAGAAATCTCATGTAAAAATAATAATAATGTGCTGGCTTAATAGCTGGTAAAAGCTAAAGGCTATTAACATTAAAGAAGCAGCAGAAGACATGTAAAAATAAGTATTTTCAAACGGTAAAGAACCATTGGTCAAAAAAACCATTACAAATCTACACCTACACCCACCTTTAATGGGGCAGATACATGTGACTTTTCTTCAATAAAGTTTCCATTTTCATCGTAGGCAAGGACAGAAGTATCCCAGGTATGCTTTTGATGGTGTGCTTTTACGAAAGCATCGACTTCTTTTTGTGATGCTTGAATAGTTCGATTGTATATTGCGTAATTGCCACCGATGCTGCCATACTGTAAAGAAAACGGATCAATTAAAAAAAATTGTATTTTGCTTCGATTTGTAAGTATTTACCACAAAATTGTCTCCTAGAAGAACTTTGAAATATTCACTTCCATCTTCATTGTAAACTTCACGACTGAGTTGGAGGTTACTGTTTGAAAGTTCTTTAGCTACCTCTTGAAGGGCATCGGCTTCTTCCAAAAAACTGTTGTAAATATCTTCGTCTATAATAGAGCTGTCGTCTTCTTCGAAAATTACCTGAATATTATAGTTTGTTGAATTATTTACATTCAATAGCGGTGAATATACTGAATAACGCAACTTTCTTTATTGGATCAGGTATTATTTTGAGCATAAACCCAAAAAACATTAATTTATTTTCAATAATAAAAAATCTATCGCTTTTTTTTCTGACCATAAGATAATGGACGGGAAAGAAGAAATTTGGCAGACTGCTGCTTCCCACTCTGTCCTAGAGGGGTGAAAATACTGAAAATCGTACCAAATGAAAGAAAAAATCAATTTTGCATTTAATTTTGGTTTTATTTCATCATGACGTCATTTTTTAGTCATTTTCGGTCGCCGACGTCATATTACCAAAAAAATTACGTGATTTTTGTCGTCATTTCTCCGACGTGATGTTTATGACACCGATCTAATGTTGTTTTTTCGTCATTTTCAGACAAACTGACTATTTGAATCTGGAACTATAATTTTCTGCCTTACTACAATTTTTTTTTCACATAAAGAACTCAATTTTAATGTCTTCTTCCCTCTCTTGCTTGTAGGTACAAGAGCTCCTGTCAATTTCTCATCGGACTTATGCCCATATTCACAAAGCGTTCTGGTCCTGTAATATCTCGAAAATAAATAAATGAACGAGATGGATATATACAATTTATTCGCATTAGAAGGAGATGGAAATAACTGATTACATAATTATTTGATAATTATCGTTTGTGAATATGGGCATTACAGCGGATATTATAAAGGCTCATTAAGTTAACGGGCAGATTTCTGTGGTCATTTCTGAAGAAGGTGTCGAGTTATCTATTCTTGTCATGAAAGGGATTACAAAAATGTAATCAAAAGTCATTTGACGTCGATATTAGCTTCAAAAACGAGCACAGAAATCTGCCCGTTAGCCTAATGAGCCTTTATAATATTGGCTGTTAGTCTGGCAAGTGGTAGTTATGCAAATTCTTTTATTTTTCATCTGGTACCATTTTCACCCGCCCTCTAGGTCAGAATGAGAAGCAGCAATTTGAAAATTTATTATTCCCGTGTATTATCCTATGATCAGTCTTAAAAGTGGTGACCCTTAAACCTGATTGTATTGATTATACAGGATGGTCCATCCTCGCGTAATTATCCCATAGCGGCCTTACCGCTCAAGATAGAAAAAAAGATTTGAGTGAAAAGTTATGGTTTGAGGAGACCTATAACCTAAAGTTATTTTCAGCTATACAGGGTGCACCAATTTAAAGGGGTGGAGGAAACGTTAATTTTTTAAATAGAACACCCTATTTCTTTTTACATCTTCAGATTGCCTGTAAAAATTTAATAAAAATGGTTTTTACAGTTTAAATGTGTAACGAGTAATTTATGAGTTATAAACAAATGACAGTAGCAATTTTCCATTTTCAAAGCAGCTTAGATTGAAAACGGGTGAAGATATCGGAAAACGGCTCACCTACATATATACAGGTGTCCCAGCTTATTCGAAGCGGTCTCTGTAGGCCAAACGATAGATTTTTTCCAAAAAAATTTTGCAAATTCAAGTACAGAATCACAACGGCCATTATTTAAAATTATATTGGAGTATACAGAGTGTCCCATATGAGATTTTTCAAGTTTTTGAGTTATAAACAAGTGAAAATCGTCATTTTTCAAGTTCAAGGCCCTGTACAACGAAAACGGCTGAAGATAGAGAAAAACGGCTTACATGTCCCTATTTTAACTTTTCATGTACTATCCTATGATGTAGATGAAATGTTTATACAGGGTGATCAAAAATTTTGAAAGTTATGAGATTTCTCCACGCGTCGCCAAAGAAAGTACAAATGTTTCTATAGCATAGGATAGTACATAAAAACTTAAAATAGGGACATGTAAGCCGTTTTTCTTTATCTTCAGCCGTTTTCGTTGTACGGGGCCTTGAACTTCAAAAATATCGATTATCACTTGTTTATAACTCAAAAACTTCTGAATTTAAACACCAACTGTAAAAGCCAATCTTATTTTCTCTTCTCAGACAATCTAAAAATGCAATAACATAGGAGCATTCCATTAAAAAAAAAACTTTGATATGCCACTGTCATATGACTCTGTATAATCCAAAATAATTTTAAATTATGGCCATCGAGATTCTGTACTTGAATTTTCAAAAAGTTTTTTGAAAAAGTCCATCGTTTGGCCTACAGAGACCGCTTCGAATAAGCTGGGACACCCTGTATATTATAACAATAATAATTATTAAATTTCTTAAAGTGGGTAGCGTAATTTAGCAAATTAACCGTATTTTGCAAAAAAAATTACCTTTGCTGGGATAACCAGTTCGAGGGTCCTGATTTCATTCAAGTTTCCGTTTTCACTGTGAATGTTTTGCCATGCTACGAGCGTTATGTTGTAATTCTCATATTGACTGCTCCCGGCTAGTAGATGTAGAACATTGTTGGTTTCAATAAGATTCAGGTCTTTCTGCAAAATAAAAATTATGAATATTTGCTCCATTTTGGGAATTGGGAACGCGCTCTAATATATATTTTTTTAATTCATAATCCTCCATAGATTTACAAGAATTTTGTGCTTAAAGCGTGAAAGATGTAGGTAGATAATTCGGGGGAGTTTTTAAAATCGATAATTTGAAATCTTGGAGAAGTGAACATGAATTTTTTTAGTATCTCCGCCGTTTTAATTATTTGCTCTCTGAAAATTTTTATTCCTAAAATTTATTAGTATATAGTTGTCTACTCTAAAAATTTCGGTTATAGAAAAACGGTTATCGAAATTTAGCAATTTTTACCCTTTTTCTTATCCACGCTACTGACTTATTAACAAAAATAATTTAAATATATTTTCACTATCGTTAATTCGCGTAAAACGTTCCTCCCGACTTGTTTAATTTCTGAGTTTTTTTCTACTTCGTATACAGGGTGCGTTTACTGTAAGGTCGGCCAAACTTCACAGGCTGATTCTCCAGACTAATATAAACAAAAATTTCCCATTAATGTGTGTCCGGAAATGCACCGTTTTTGAGATACAGGGTGTCGAAGAAATATTATTTTTCCAGTTTTTTGAAGATATCTCGGGAACCGTCTTAGGCCCATTCTACACGAACCACAAAAACGCGACCGTTTGCCTGCGAGCGACACGCGTGTGTCACAGAACCACAGAGTTTAAATTGGGCATACTATACGGGCAACTTTGCGGTCGCGTGTGGACGCGTTCGTTGGCGTGTCGGCGTTTTGAACGCAAGAGGTTGCGTAAAAGTCGCGCGCCGGAGACCGGCGTGTCATTCTACAAGTAGTAGCAACTTGCAAGCGTCTGGCCGGCCGAGCCGATTTGTCCTTTTTTATTACAGTCCACAATTTTAGTAGTGCACCTCATTGATGTGCTTCAGTGGCGGATTTCCGATTAGGCTAGGTAGGCTACAGCCTGCGGCGGCAAATTTTTGTAGGCGGCAAATTTTCGAAGACGAAAAATATTTTCGAGTGCTAGTATATTGCGTGACCTTGGATATTGAAAAAAAAATTGCATGGGGCGCTTTATCGAGAGGGGAAAACCGTTTCGAACCATTTCGAAACCCCGCTTCGCCTTTGAATTCATATTCTTTTTGAAGCCTACAAAAACACGACCTGATTTACCCACAGGCAAATTAGGATATTCTCAGGATATCTCCAATGTTCTGCGAAGCTAAGATGAAACACCCCTAAGGTCAGGCGATTAGCACCAACCGGGTGTACCCACCAACGTCTTTTTTTTACGTTTTTTTGCACGGGATCCATATCAAAATATGTGCCGTTTTGTCGCTAGTCTAGAATGGGTCGGCGTTTCACTCGCCGGTTATACGCACTACAAAGGCGCGGCGTCTACACGCTCGTATAGAATGGGCTAAATTTTCAAGCGACTAAGCGACTAATCGGTCGCGTTTTTGTGGTTCGTGTAGAATGGGCCTTAGATACAATGTTCAGCTCTTACACACACTTATGTGCTCATTGATCCCCTTATTTTCGCGGTAAAATAAAGGTTTAAAAAAAATTCAGTGGCGTAGATTTAGGGTATTTTGAGGGTTTCGACCCTCTAATTTCTACGCCACTGGAATAAATGCGACTTTAAGCAGCGCCTCTTAACCGCGCATGTTTTCTATACCTCCGAGAAAAATGGCATTTTATGAGAGGAAACATCACTTTTTTAACGATGTTTCAACAGCATTTTGGAAAAATGAAAGTAAGTGAAAACTTGTCCTATAATTAATGTTTTCTCTTATAAAATGTACTTTTTCTCGGAAACGGTTCACTTTAGAACCGTTAACCAAGAGGACCTTTTTGGTGTAGAAAACATGGACGGTTCAAAGGCGCTGCTTAAAATAGCATTTATTCCAGTGGTGTAGAAATAAGGGGGTCGAAACCCTCAAAATACCCTACATCTACGCCACTGAATTTTTTTAAAACCTTTATTGTACGGCGAAAATAAGGGGATCAGTGAGCACATAGTGTGTGTAAGAGCTGAACCTTGTATCTCATACGGTTTCCGAGATATCGTCAAAAAACTGGAAAAATAATATTTCTTCGACACTCTGTATCTCAAAAACGGTGCATTTCCGGACACACGACCTTAATGGTAAATTGTTTATTTTAGTCTGAAGAATCGGCCTGTGAAGTTTGGCCAATCTTACAGTAAACACGCTGTATTAAAGGAGTAAAAAAATAATTTTTTTTACTAAAATTCAAATTACCGCCATTTTGAACACCTCGACCGATTTAGCTTAAAAGCAACACCAGACCACTTCTTATGGATTATCTTACTACTACAAAAAATTTCAGTTCAAATCGAAAAATGCGACCTGAAGTGAAGAATCGGTATTTTCGAATTTTGAAGGAACACCTGTAGAAGTAGGTATATAACGCCAATTTTGGATTTTTTTTTTTATAAGTTAATGTTCTACAAGAACGCAAAATTTCGCGCACTAATCTTGAAAATTAAGTCAGAGGCGGTTTGACAATCAAAAATTAGTAATTTTGAAAAAATATGTACAGGGTGATCAGTTATAAAAGCACTTCGAGTCCATATCTCGGGAACTATTACTCATAGAGTAATAGATTCAATTAAAAATATTTTAGATATAAGTGACCATGAGAAATTTAATAAACATTTTAAAAATGACCTCACTTCCGGGTTACCGGAAACTGACACCTATTTTTTTAAATAAAAAGACACTCTATTAAAAATTTACACAAAAAAAAAAACACAAGAAGATCACATTTATAATGGTAGAAGATGTGCTAATTTACATACCAGGCTTCTGAGCAGGGATTGTTCCTCCGACGATATATTTTCTTCCGAACTGCTGTCATCTATACTTTCACCCTTAACATTCGTATAGGCTATAAAAAGGAGTATGACAAGTTTCTTGAACATTTCAAATTCTGAAAAATATGATTAATTACAATTTAGGTATTAAATATCATTATAAAATTCAATTTAGGAAACCAAATAAAAGAGTGACTGCAAGCTACAAAATTATGTATGAAACCTTTTCTGTTAAATTCACTGTAACAGGATTTAGGGTGTCCCAAAAAAATCCTAATTTATGGCGGTCGAGCATAATAATACTCTGATATTTACAACCATGCAAATGTATCCATTTATTTTACTACCACAAAAATTATCCACCAGTAAAAGGTAGAATAAAATAAAAATTTCCTCCTATAAACTGTTAAGAAATGAGTGATTTTTTTTCCAAAATGGTTAAATTTTGAATATTCTTCGCTATTTTAAAAATGTGCTTTTTGATTTTTTTTAAATCAAACTTATCAGGTTCGTTGTCTACTGTAAGAATATTTTAGTTCAATTCCTTCGAAAAGGCGCCATTACAATCCAAAAAAGCTAGAGATCTTAAATTTTGGTTATAGTGGTAGCTGTGATCCATCGAGTGAAAATTTTTCAAAATAAAAAACATTCCGGTTACCTGTACCTGAAATATAGAGGGTGTTGAAAAAGTGCGGGTATGGTTCAACGAATCTTAAAATTTTGAGTTTTGGAAAATTAAAAAACATGTCCATTTAGAAATTTAACTTATTTTTCATGGCAGTAACATTTTTTTATACCGGGGACTCAGTAACGATGAAGGCATTGTCTATTTTTGTTTTAAATAGGACAACCTGTATGTATGTTAGGTGCACTGCTTTCAAAATAGAAAATTGCGATTTTCATTTGTTTTCAATTATAAAAAAATTAAAAACACCGACGAAGCCGATTTCTTGGTAGTTTTGGGTACCAAGAAAGTAGTACCCATACGCGCACTACTACCCCAAAAAGTGATGTCGCCCGGTTTGTGTACCTTTACCTAAAAACACTCTATAGCCGTTATTTTTCGTCGTAGAAAGTTGAAATTTGGCTCGATCGATTGAAGAGGCGTACGGTCTCACGATGCCTATTGAAAATGAGCGGATCTGTTACCGGAAAGTGTCTTTTTGTCGGAAATTTCGAGTTTTTTCGGGAAGATCCTATAGGAAACACTCTTAAGTGTCTGAAAGTGGCACCGATCGAGTTGAGACGATCCTTGGCACCCCCAAATATGACCTATTGAAACTGGACCGGATCCGAGAATTTTAAGGCCCCCGTCCAGGGCCGTACGTTTTTTTTTGCAACATCCCACCTATAGATATTTTTTCTCGGTAACGGTACATCGCGGAGAGATTCTGTTTGCACAGCTGTTTAGGGAAAGCATTTGTAGAGATCGTTAGTAAAATATAAAATTAGGTGCGCGGTATAAAAAATTGAACCCACTTATAATTTTTCGTCTAATTTTGAATTTTGTTGCAACTTTTTATTTTGAGCGATCGAAAAAATAATAAAACAATGAGATAGAGACGTTCAATAGCTAGAAAAAAGTGGGTAAAGTTTTTTTTTACCTCCAAAACTGGCAAAACTGATTTAATCGGGAAAAATTCGGCAGGTCACTGCGACTTTTTTAGCGTTTTTACCGCGTCTCCTATTTGTGTCTTCCTGTATTTTCTACATCGTGAATTTTTTTCCTTCAACATATAATTTGAAGTGTTGGCTTCAATTCGTCTCGCATATGTTGACACTTTTATCGGAAAACAAAACAATTCCTTGCTAGTCGAAAATTAGCTTACACTTATTTAAAAATTAATAAATCATGAATCGTTCGTAATGTCTTTTTAAAATTTTTTTCATACTCATTTATTTTTGATTAAGAAAATTAGAAGAACAATCGCAATGATAAATAATTCACCTAAATGCATGTGAAAAAATATCTTCATTGGTCTTTTAATAACGAGGATATGACAAGATTAAAATATATTTTTTTATTAAAAATGTGGTGATGGTGGTGTAGGTACCTATACCTACTGAGCAATCACAAGTAACAGACATACCCTCTAAGCGCTGTAAATCTCAGACAATAGCATGGTGGAGTTGACAAGAGCGTTACAAGAGCGCAGGTTGAGAGTACGGACTTACGGAGTTCAAATCCACAAAAGGATTTTTGTTTTAAGTTATGTGGAGTTTTTTATTAAACAAAATGCTGATTTTTTTAAAAGTAATTTAGGTACCTATATACAGGGTGCACCATGTATCCTTCTCTATATTGCTATCTCCTAACGCTAACAGATACAGGGTCGGTTAAACAAGTCCAAAGGAGCGCAATTTTGTGGCCATCTCGATTCCGTCCAGACATACAAGATATCTGTGACCGTTCCTGAAATATCCTGAAAAAACTGAAAAATCGAGATTTCTTATTTTTTCCATATCTTTTTTATTGTTGGAGATTAATGAATAATTTTTTGTGGGCTTACATAAGTCGTCAAGAGCTACCCATCTGACATTTCAAAAATTTTCAAAGCCGACT
Source organism: Malachius bipustulatus (assembly GCA_910589415.1). Classification (NCBI taxonomy): domain Eukaryota; kingdom Metazoa; phylum Arthropoda; class Insecta; order Coleoptera; family Melyridae; genus Malachius; species Malachius bipustulatus. The sequence continues at coordinate 18,496,062 of OU342632.1, forward strand.
AGATCCCAGAATTTTCATAGTCAACTTTCGTTTTTCTTGTGGCCGCCATATTGTTTTTTATGTTGTTCGGTATAAAAAAAATCATAAAAACTTAAAATTGTTAAACTTCAAAAAATAAATTAAAAAAAAATTTACTCTTCTTTTTTCTTTACAAAAAAGACACATTTTTAGACCGAATTTCATAGATAAATTAAAAAACCATAAGGCAAGCACTATTTCGGCGTATTTTACAAATGTTGACGTTTTTCGACGATTTTTTATTAGGTTTATCTTTGAAAAATTAAGAATAAAAATTTAAAAATTTTTTTTTTGGAGTTTATTAATTTTTGGTTTCCATTATTTTTTTCATATCGAACGACATAAAAAAATAATATGGCGGTCATAAGAAAAACGAAAGTTGACTGTGAAAACTCTTGGATCTAGTAGGCCTTGAATATTTTTGAAACGTCAGATGGATAGCTCTTAACGGCTTATGTAAGCCTACAAAAAATTATTTATTAATTTACAATAATAAAAAAGATATGAGGAAAATAAGAAATCTCGATTTTTCAGTTTTTTCAGGATATTTCAGGAACGGTCACAGATATCTCGCATGTTTTGACGGATTCGAGATGGCCACAAAACTGCGCATCTTTTCTCTAATTTAACCGACCCTGTATCTCTTAGCGTTCAGGAGATAGCAATATACCGGGTGTCCCAGACTTAATTGACCAGGCCATATCTCATATACAGGTTGAGATAATCTAGCCGAATAAAAGGCATATTATTATAATTTTTTAAGCTGTATAACATGACAGCATGAAAACAACCCCCACTCCAACATCCCCTAAGTTACAGCCCCCACCCTTAAACAAATGAATAGCACCCTGTATATATTTTTGTATATTCAAAACCAGTATTCGATTGTCTATTCAGATGATTTTTCAGATTCAAAATTTGTTGAGAAATAACCAAGAAAAGGTTCATCAAGGTGGTCATGACTTTTTATCTGAACTTTCTCAGAATGACTTTAGCTGTCAACATTTATCAATATTTTGGTTATAGTTTTTAATTAGCAGGTCACAGTCATCGTTAAGGTTCATGATAAAGTCCCTTTGTCTCTTGTTTTATTTTTTAAATTTTCCCAATAAATCAGAATTATTGAATAAATTGTTTGGACTTTAATTATAATAATAACTATCACCTGCCTGTTAAAAACTATGACTAAATATTGATCAATTTTGACAGCAAAAGTCATCCAAAGAAAGTTAAGATAAAATGTCATGACGAACTTTTTCTAGGTTGTTTCTCAACCAATTTTGAATCTGAAAAATCATCCGAATAGACAATCGAATACTGGTTTTGAATATACAAAAATATATACAGGGTGCTATTAATTTTTTTAAGGATGGGGGCTATAACTTAGGGGATGTTGGAGTGGGGGTTGTTTTCATGCTGTCATGTTATACACCTTGAAAATTTTTAATAATACGCCTTTTATTCGGCTCGATTATCTCAACCTGTATATGAGATATGGCCTGGTCAATTAAGTCTGGGACACCCGGTAGAGAAGGATACATGGTGCACCCTGTACGTGGATGTTTTTTAGTAAAATTTCGGACGCCATAGTATCTATGCGAAGTTAACTTTTATAGCGCGATTTTGGTCCTTCAGGAGCGATAGGTATAGAAAAATGGTAACACGAAAAAAACATGAAAAATTTCAACTTTGACGGGGAATCTACTGAAACGCCGGGCCGAAGGCCCGGAAGATGGAGGGCCGAAGCGCTCGGTAGAGACTTTGTTTGTATGTTTTCTGAATACTGTCACTGCCTGCATGTCTCCATTGCAGAAACAAAAAGTTACAACTACGATTTGTTACCGCGCCTTCCTGTTTTTCCTTTGATGTTACCTCTTCAAACGGAAAACATCGCAACACTCAATAAGGAGCGCAACTTCTACTGGCAACATTATTAAGGAACATCGAACAACTGAACAACATTTTCGCGATACGTGTTTTTAAATAACAATTTCTAAAATCTAAACATTTCGGCGCCGAGATAGCCCAAAACTTCCTGCAAAATGAAGTTGACAGGGTCCGGGATGTAAAGTAACTTTGTGAAATCTCAAAATAATAAAAAAAAAACATGGCGACAATTTTTTTTAAATGTGAAATGTAAAAACAAATAAATAAACGAGTGAACAAGGAATCGATTAGTGGGATTTATTTACGTTTATGAGATAAAATGACCAGATTGAGATTGAAATAAATACGTAATCATTTTCAAAATTAGACGGCCATAATGAATCATTCTATATGCATGGATCGATTACCCGAAATACAACATGAAAAATATTCCAGGAATCATACCTACTGATCAAAATATTTATTACTACTTGTCCATTTTTTCATTCATATAATTTTTTCTCTTTATAAAAAAGATATTGTTCTTACCAGGTAAAAGAAATCTTCTTTAGGTTTTGTCCTGGCAATCTAATTCACAACAACATTAAAATTGCGAAATAACTCGCAAGAGCATATTATGTATACAACAATAATAGATCAAATGATTCAATAAATTGCTATGCCAGGTCGCTTATTACAGATAGGTACAATTTTAGAAAATTACAAAAAATAATTATTATAAAGGAAGTCCATAGGAAGAACACAATTAATATATCATCATTTTTCAATTACAATTCAAACATTTCAGTAATTCAACATTTAATGTCGGGTTTAATTATTGTGTATTAGAATATTGTAATGATTATTTACAGAATTTTCTGCAGATTGCCCTCATTACTGGAATCAGAATCTAAACTGCGTGCAATCGCGTTTGTTATTATTAATCCCCGCATGATCTCAGTGTTGTATAATATTCATATACCTATAAATGTATTAGTATTCTGACGAAAAGGTACATATATGTTTTTTAAATTTTTTATTTAAAGATTAATGATAATTTATTCAAAAAAACATCTCTAACTTTGATTTTTTTGATGCAATTAATGCAAATTAAACATATTTTTCCTGTCAAATTCTTTCCTTTAACAGAAACTTATTATTTCAGAAAATATTGAAATTTTTTGCCATCATAAAAATTGGAAAGCCGAAAATGAAAAACCTTTTTGCGATAGTAGCAATTCTGTTTTATACAGACTGCGTTTCTGCTGATGCCGTCGAGAATTTTCACGTAAGTAGTTTGTTAAATAAAACTTTAATAAGACTTTTTTCATAATCTGTAAAATATTATTACAGAGCTTTGAGCCCTTTGAACCGAAGTATCCCAATGATTTAGACTCCAACAGAGCATTAAAACAATTTTTAAAATTTACAAACGAACATAAGTTCAATCTCACCGTGGTGTTTTCCTCTACAACTGTTTGGTCCAACGGTGGTCCTAAAGACGTTAGCGGCATATCCATTAACTTCCCTGCAAACGATGTAAGTACGAACGAAATACTCGATACTCGTGCCTGATTTTTTTTTTCAACGTCGAACAGGAACAATTGACATCTTCCCACTACACTGTTCAAGCAGCAACGCCCTTTTTGAAATTAGCAGCGAAAGAAAAATTAACAGCCAATGCGAGAAGAATTTATATAACCAATGACGCGTCGGAAGTAGAAGCTGAAAAAGTCGTGACGAACAATCCAGGGGTAGGTATGATAATATGGATCATATTTTTTAAATAGTAACTTTTTTCCACCTTTTTACCATTAAGGGCGAGTGTTGTAGGTAGGTACCTAGGAACACTTGAGTTATTGAAAAAAATCATGAAGTTGCCATTTTGATTGTCATTTTAGTTTCGAAATGACATTCTATTACGCACTTGTGCTTAAAATTGTGTTAATGTGTCAAAAATGTCAAAGGTAATTTTGCAATCCCTGTCAACTTCGAAATTTTAAATGCCACGGGGGTTTTATATGATGACAAACAGTGCTTCCACCTCTTTAAATTTTGAGCAGAACGAGATAGACCTTTCAAAAGACAAAAGATAGAAGCCAACACCCCCCTCCAAAATGGAAAGTTGAGGCTCTAATACACACAAACTCATCCAGCTAGACAGGGTGTTTCACCAGAAAACCGGTATAGCAGCATAAGGGCATGTGTAGTTTTTCAAGGCGATTCAGGATCTTGTTTTGAAATTTTCCTGAAGCCCTTCGTTTCGATGTTACAGGGTGATTCATCTTTTTGGCCGAAATTTTTGATGAGCAGTAGAGCAGTATCAGTATATATCTTTTGAAAGAATTGATGGAACTTAATGAAAGGACCCCGCACGAATCATATGGAAATCAGCCCTCGTTTAATAGCCCCTAAAGCGGCTTTTTATATATGCACTTTACGCCCATGGAGATTTTTGATCGCCATAAACAGTCGAAGAACATATCTGAATTTCAGAAATTTAAACCGAGGGCCGATTTCCACAAAATTAGTACTCCTTTGGTAAATTTGCACCATCAGTGACACTCTCCGCCGATCCGAAAACTCCAAGGCCGTACGTAAAGGGGGTGTGTCTACATTGAGACCTAGAAGATCTTTTGATGACTATTCTCCCCTTCTGATGACTATTCGATTAAAACCTCATCCAGTTCCAGCTCTAGTTCTTGTAAGAAATTGAAGAGTTTCAATGGTTCTAAAGATTTTCAACTGGTTGGTAAAGACCTGCTAGACAGTGGAATCTGATTTTTTGAACTGCATTTGGTACTCGACCAGTAGATGTATTGGGGTTTCGTTCCCTCCATGCAGAATCTACAGGTGTTGTAGACCAATCTTGCTGAGGTGTGTGCTTCAAGTCTACAATGCCCCGTGAGAAAACCTGTTAGAATTCTCAAACCTCAAACCGTTTTTTGTTCAGTTTGATGCAAGTTTCAAATCTTTGTTGGTTGTATTTTACAAGCCTTAATTTGGCCTGTTTTGATCCTGGGAAGCCTTTCCAGAGATTTCCTTCTTGAGTTTCCTCTTATGTCTTTATTTTGTCATCGGTATTCCGTAGAAAGGTGCCGGCTCTATCAACAGAGAGAGTTCTTGCTCATCGATTAGCTTTGTCGACTTCTTCTTTCACAATTTTTGAACTGATGACGTACGAAACGAACTCAGTGCTTTAATGGCAGCTTTCTATCCCTCAAGATGTTTTTCGATAGCGTAGATTTCTGCTTGAAATATTCTGGTGGACTTTCCCAAAGGCTTAAAATATTTTGTCGCAGGTCCAAAGACTCCTGCACCTGATCCTTCGATTTGTCCATTCCTTTTTGTTACCGAACTGTGTTAGATACAAAGTTCTTCCCAAAGCTGTATTGCCTAAGTGATTCAGTCCCTAGGAGCGCTAGTAATGTGTTTCTCATATTAGGTAGGAAGTGTTGTTGTTCCCTTCTCCCAATGCATTTTAGTGTATTTTTTAACAAAAAATACACTATTGAGGACGACATCACTTTTCGAAAATCACCCAAACTCATCAAATGTCCATCGATCATGACCCCCAGATCACGAAAAAGTAGTTTTCCAAAATTCACCTGCCCACGATATATACAGGGTGGGCCACGGTATACGAAACGGAAGATTATGGCCGTGTCTCTGGATTTTAGGATCTTTTTATTTTTGGAGTGGATAGAGACCCGGCAGAGGTACGTTTTAAAATTATATTCATAATGTACAGGTGGTCCCAAAAGCATAAAACATATCAAAGTTATGTTTTTTTAAATGGAATGCTCCTATGTTATTGCATTTTTAGATTGTCTGAAAAGAGAAAATAAGATTGGCTTTTACAGTTGGTGCTTAAATTCAGAAGTTTTTGAGTTATAAACAAGTGAAAATCGTCATTTTTCAAGTTCATGGCCCTGTACAACGAAAACGGCTGAAGATAGAGAAAAACGGCTTACATGTCCCTATTTTAACTTTTCATGTACTATCCTACGATGTAGATGAAATGTGCTTAACAGGGTGATAAAAAATTTGAAAAATTCTGAGATCTCCACGCGTCGCCAAATAACAAAATCAAAGAAAGCACAAATGTTTCTATACCATAGGATAGTACATAAAAAGTTAAAATAGGGACATGTAAGCCGTTTTTCTCTATCTTCAGCCGTTTTCGTTGTACAGGGCCTTGAACTTGAAAAATGACGATTTCCACTTGTTTATAACTCAAAAACTTCTGAATTTAAACACCAACTGTAAAAACCAATCTTATTTTCTTTTTTCAGACAATCTAAAAATGCAATAACATAGGAGCATTCCATTTAAAAAAACATAACTTTGATATGTTTTATGCTTTTGGGACATCCTGTACATTATGAATATAATTTTAAAACGTACCTCTGCCAGGTCTCTATCCACTCCAAAAATAAAAAGATCCTAAAATCCAGAGACACGGCCATAATCTTCCGTTTCGTATACCGTGGCCCACCCTGTATATATATATTTATATATATATATATTCCTTTCTATCACTGTGAGCTCCATCCACACAAAAAATACGGTTGAAGTGAGGTCCGCGACAAAGTGAGGTCCAATATACGGACCCCACTTTGTAAACGCCTTCAGATCTTCCACAGTGACTGTTACTGGCCTGTAAAATGCAAATTAGACATAATTGACTGGACCTCACTTGATGAATGATACGGTAAAATTTGTATATTTTAGTTCAGAGGAGGACCGTGGGTGGCGTGCCGGTAAGATGTATATTCTGAATACGTGTATAGTCGTTAAACGGACTACAGTAGAAGTGAGGACCGGAGACTCGGCAACGCAGCTGGTCCTCACTTATCGCTCTGCGTACAACCATCATAACGTATATCACTGGGATTCAATAAATCCATATTTGACCTTGGCGTTCTCGAGTTCGTAGGAATCGTTCCTCCGGAGCTTCCCCCGGCGGTCTAGACAACTATAGGTAGCTTATTCTCTCGCTTTTTGACGAAGAGTAGTACGATGTTTTTTGACGAACAGTTTCATGACTATAATGATATTGTATTCCTTGAACCATTTTTACTTTTTAACCATACTATTTTTAAATAATTTTAGTTGTTTTTAAATTACTATTGTTAAATCACAGAAAAAATTATAAAACATAACGTGAACTATGCTCAAATCAAGCCAAAATGTGAAATCTTTTTTTCAATTATTAATACCTACTTATAGAATAACTGGAAACAATTAAAAGTACATTATTTTAATAGGTAGGCATACTTACCTCTACTATCTACCTATACGCGTTTTCTTTACTTTTTAAATTCTTTAGCAGGTACAATAATTATTATCAAGCGTTGCAACGTAAAATCATAATACCCAAGTAGAATAAGTAGGTACCTACAAATCCTACAATTTTTTATTGGTGGTTTATTAATTTATGTGTACCTACCTACCTATCTACATTTAATTATTCGCGTAATAAATTAATATGTTCTCTCTTTCGATGAGTTAGACACGAGATAAAACATTCTTTAAACCGTCCCTAGTGAAATTTTAAATAAATATGCACAGATAAACATAATCTAAATGTAGTCAATTTCGTATTAATTCCCAACAAAATTACTATGAAATAAAAATTTTTGAAGAAAACTATTCCAAAATGTACCTAAGTCAACCTTTCATTATTTAGTATGTTTAGGGTACCTACTTACGGCTTAAGGTAACGTAATGAAATGAGTATTAAAAAAAAATTGGACTTTTAGGTACGTATAAGTGAAACATAATGAACTAGAACTTAAAATACACACGGAACATCCATCTAAATTACTCACTAAAATTAAGTTAAGCCGAATAATTGAACTGTCAAAAATATCATTATTAGATCTGTACAATTATTGCCGGGCTTTCATTTCAGTATCTGAATAAAAAATCAATTTGAAAGCTAACAAAAGGTACATTATTGTAAGATTTTTGTAGACATTTTAAGTGTAAGTATGTACCTACCTATTTTTTACTTATAATACTGAAACTTATCTATTGAAAGATGTAAAGGCTAGGAAGATTTGCGCGTGCTTGTTGATGCGATAAGTAGGTAGCTGGAACTCAATTATTAAATATTTGACTGATAAAAGAAATTTATAAAAACAAAGGTCCTTTTAGAGGGAACCTTAAGAGGCTTTCTCTGCCTCTTTTTTCATTTGGAACCAAATTTTCTTTAAATAATATTGCCAATTGAAAGAGATTCTATTGAGAAATGAAGAAAATAGGTAGACTTACATCATAGGTACCTACTATTTATTTGTAATCTTTCAAGTAATATTCATAGTCACGAGTCACGATACACTGAAACACGGTATGTCCGGACGCAGATTGGCTCCACTTCGACAGAACCGTGACGTTACTTGTTACAAAAAAACAGTCCTGCCCATTTAATCCCGTGTAAATACCATCTGCTTTATCACAGAATACCGCAACATAAAATATTAAAATCTGAAAATTTTACATATTTTACATATTAGTGACAAAAAATAAGATACAACTTGGGCTAATCATTTTTATAAAATGTGACTCTAAATCCAAAAACTTTCAATTTTTTTTGCAGCCCCCTCCTATTAATCTTGCACCCCTTAGAAGGGGTAATTCCCCTCTGGAATTTTCAAATGTACCTAAACGGGGTCGGTCTATATGTGGATATGTCATTTGATACGTAATTAAATATGCTCTATTCAGCAATATATTTATATTTTTGTATTACTTTTATGCGAGAGCTTTAGTTGTAAAATTTAAATATCTACTACAAAAGGTTACATTATAACCTGCATGATAGGTATTATGATAAATGAAATTTATCACGGAAATATATTATTTTATAAGGCTAATAATATACGATTCTCGTTCGTATCAGTATGCATGCAGGTAATGTAGCCTTTGTAATTAAAATTTTCATTTTGCAAAGAAATTATGAAAATTGACCTTCAAAATCCAAGAATTTCATGGTTTCTGTTCAGGCTGCTTTCTTGTTTGAAAGTTTAAGAGGGGTAATCACCCCCGTTGAGGGGGTTGTATGAAAAAAGGTGACGACAATTTAAAACTAAAATCGAGTGTTTTCCGTACTTTCGAAAATTTTGGATTTGTCTCGAAAGTTAATTATTTTACAAATACTGAATTTATGCAAGACTCTGGCGCAGCCATCAGTATTCTAAAGGCCCATTTAACTAACGGGAATATTTCTGATACAACGCTAATATCGACGTCAAATTACTTTTATTAACATTTTTGTAATCCCTTTCATGCCAAGAGTCACTGAATTGCTATATTTTCCACCTATGGCCAATGGCTACTTTTTCTAGAAACGGCTCCAGAAATCTTCCCGTTAACTTAATGAGCCTTTATAATAATACTGGCTGTAAGACTCACACCACCACATATAAGATACCTATACCCATGAATCGATAGTTAATAATAATAATAATATTGATTTTATTGAGATAAAAATATATTTTCTTTTCATAGTTTTTTTATGAGATTTTTCAAAGATGTGAAAAAATTAGATACTAAAGAAATTTTGAAATTACACTGCTTACACGGACCATTTTGAAACTTTCATAATAATTTGGAGTTTCGATTTTTATGAAGTAAAACTGCCATAAGAATATAATTCTACAGAATACTGAACAATATTTAAAAAAAAACAGCCTGCATGAACAAACCAATCATTGTTTACCTATGCAGGATGCGTAAAAAGTATTGCACCAAGCGTGATTACGCAGAGGGGGTTTGACATTTGGTAGGGTTGATGTTGAATTGCCCATAAATACCCATACGTTGATTTGAGTTTCATTTGTTTTGTGAGACTGGCGTTTGTCTAAGGCCGCCATCTTGGTTTTTATTAAATGGCAGCCTAAGTTTTTAAAACAATTCCAAATCTATTTTACGTTCTTATATACAGGGTGTCCCAGCTTATTCGAAGCGGTCTCTGTAGGCCAAACGATGGACTTTTTCAAAAAACTTTTTGAAAATTCAAGTACAGAATCACAATGGCCATAATGTAAAATTATTTTGGAGTATACAGAGTGTCCCATATGACAGTGGCATATCAAAGTTATGTTTTTTTAAATGGAATGCTCCTATGTTATTGCAATTTTAGAATGTCTGAGAAGAGAAAATAAGATTGGCTTTTACAGTTGGTGTTTAAATTCAGAAGTTTTTGAGTTATAAACAAGTGAAAATCGTCATTTTTCAAGTTCAAGGCCCTGTATAACGAAAACGGCTGAAGATAGAGAAAAACGGCTTACATGTCCCTATTTCAACTTTTTATGTATTATCCTATGGTATAGAAACATTTGTACTTTATTTGATTTTTTTATTTGGTGACGCGTGGAGAAATCTCAGAATTTTTCAAATTTTTTATCACCCTGTATAAACATTTCATCTACATCATAGGATAGTACATGAAAAGTTAAAATAGGGACATGTAAGTCGTTTTTCTCTATCTTCAGCCGTTTTCGTTGTACAGGGCCTTGAACTTGAAAAATGACGATTTTCACTTGTTTATAACTCAAAAACTTATGAATTTAAACACCAACTGTAAAAGCCAATCCTATTTTCTTTTCTCAGACAATCTAAAAATGCGATAACATAGGAGCATTCCATTTAAAAAAACATAACTTTGATATGCCACTGTCATATGGGACACACTCTGTATACTCCAAAATAATTTTAAATTATGGCCATTGTGATTCTGTACTTGAATTTGCAAAAAATTTTTTGAAAAAAATCCTTCGTTTGGCCTACAGAGACCGCTTCGAATAAGCTGGAACACCCTGTATTTTCAAAAAAAGAAAATATTAGGAAAAAATATTAAAACGTAAAATAGATTTGGAATTTTTTTTTAAACTTTTAGACAAACCTTTGAAATGTTTTATTATATATGGTTTATACAGGAACAGAGAAGATTTGTAACAGCTGTTGTTTATTCAAAAAATGTCCATCATTATTAACAAGTTATTAGACCTCATGCACTTTCCTACCCCTGAAGAAGAACTAAAATAAAGTTTGAAAGCTTGGGTTTTGAGAAAAAATAGTAATTTCATTATCGACTGCTGTTCCAAATAATTAATCTACATATTTAATTAATCAGTCAACAATTTGATCAATTTATTATAATTTAATCTAGAACAGACACGAGATCACTCGTTTCCTTAGAAACGAAAACGAAATTCAACATGAGAAAACCTTATTCGAATAAATATGATTTTAGTAGAAGCCAGGATGAGGCAGACAAGGAACTGAAGGAAGATTTAATTTTTAATTAAAAAATATAATATTATTACCCATCAAATGACATACCACACTACCCCCTTAATGTTTCAAAATTTCCGATGGGTAACTACCCCTGTAAAAAATTATAATCTGAAAACAAAAATCGACGGGTTTGGATTAGCCTCAAATGTCGTCCATTTTACTTTTATTGAATTTAGGCGAGCTTTAAAACCACATTTTATAGAAATGATCAGGCCAGGTTGTTTCTTATTTTCTGTGACCAAAATTGGGCAATATTATCTGGAAATGTATAATTATTGCAGTTAAATATCGTAGCAACCTAAACCCAAACTTGTAAAATTTTCAGAACTTCATCTTTTATGTTGATGGTATTTTCAGAGATGGGTAAAATGGTTTTCAAAATGTATTTAAAATAGAAAGAACAAAATGCTTTCTGATAAACTATTTAAAATGGAAAATACAAAATACTTTCAGATTTTCCAATTTTACGATACAAAAAAGAAAATTGGTATTTGAAATTGAAATATAAAATGGAAAATGGTCCTGTCCTTCGTTAGTGGATTTTCTTATCTGATTATTTATCATTTTAATTTTTTAGTAAAATATTAAACTTAAATTTACTGTTTCTTATTTGTGTATTTATAATAAACAACTGTTTTGCTATATACCTATGCTTATAGCATAGGTATAGCAAAACAGTTTATTATAAATACACAAATAAGAAACAGTAAATTTAAGTTTAATATTTTACTAAAAAATTAAAATGATAAATAATCAGATAAGAAATCAAAGTGTTATCTTTTACAAAAAAAGTTAATAAATTAGAAATACTTATAGTAAATGAAGTTTAATAGGTATCTTACTAAAAGAATTTACAAATAAATACAAAACATAACAAAAAAGTGGATGTAATAATCTTCTACCAAACAATAATTAATTATTGATTATTTTTAAGCAACATAGTAAGAAAAATAAAAACTGAAAATTATTGTACCTAATTTCCATAATAAAATAAAACCCGAAAAATTATGTTTTATTTATCTTGATGGAGACGATTTTTTCTACAAACTCAAACCGAGTTAAGGAAGTTATCTCTCAATTTTTTTTATAGATTATTTTTCTATTATATCAAAGTTAATGTAGTAGAAATAATTTAAATTTAATTTAATAAATTTTCATTGTACAGTGTAGATGCTACAGAGTAGAATGCTGCTCCCGCCAATTCCGCCATATTTATTTCCAATTAATTTCTAGTAACAGTTTGTTGAAACCTTAGACAATATAATAAATATTTATTTATTATGATAATATTTTATTTAATAGTATAAGGTTGAAACATTAGACAGTAGGACATTGGCTATTGAGAATATGACAAGTATAAAAAAAATATTAGCGACACTACCAGCTGGTATTCATTCACTCCTGATTTCATCGATCGGTAGTGCCAGACACTTCACGCCGCGGCCCCACCGACTAGGGCCCAAGCCAAGACCATTCGAACCACCCGTCCCGTAGTGTAGGTAGTTGTAAGTTACCGTAGCCGTATCCGTAGTTATGAAGTAGGTATTCCATGTTCCATGAGATTTCTAAAGCAGTCTGACGCATCGGGGTTTTCTAGTTTTTACCCCGCGGCCTGCATTTGTCTCCTCCGTTATTGGAAATTGTCCATAGTATTGGCAATTATCCATTGTTTGTATCGCCATGTACGAACTTTCCCTTATTATTGTTATTTACATAAGTGCACCTTTTCCATTTATCACTGTAATAATTACTTATTAGACGAAATACAACTAGTTAACTCTGTTATTTATTTTATTAATGACAAGTCCCGCTCGTGCATGGTTACACAAGTCAAATTTCAGTAAAGATATAAGACCATTATGTTATCCAGAAATAAATATTATTTACAGGGTGTTCGGTAACGGGCCAGTCCAGACCAAACGTCATGTATAAAATCGTATTTGAAACATAAAAAAGAAAAACGTTTTTCAGATCGGGATGATTTATTTTAAATTTCAGAGCTGCCTTAGTTTTACATTTTTTGGATGAAATATTTCCCAACGAAGCCCGATATCTGAAAAAAACGTTATTCTTTTCTTATGTTTAAAACACGATTTTATACATGATGTTTAATTTTGGCTGGCCCATTACCGAACACCCTGTATATACGGTGTTCCCTAATTAAATGTTAATATTTAAGGGGGTATTTTTTTTGGTAAGTTAAAAAAAAAACTTCATGAGAACGTGTGTTTAAAAATCTTAACTTTTGAGATACAGAGTGGTAAAGTTTATGAAAAATAATTAATTTTTTTATATCTTTAATACCTACCGCTCTAGATATTTCAATGAAATTTCGTATACATGCAGGAAGGCATAGTATTATGCATCAAGAGGCATTTTTTCATGTCCTCCATTTCATTTTCTTTCCAGCAGTGACGTTCGTGCAGAATTTTACCTGCATAATTTGGCAGACATTGATAAACATTGATGGTACATACGCCATACGCCACTGATTTTTTTTTTATAGATTCATTTTTGAAATGCCCATTCCTTTCTAAGCAAATTTGATTACTTGATTTTTTCAGATCGATGCACGCTTTCCGCCTAAAAAAATAAAATCTATTTCTCTCCATGGTCGCAAGATTATCGTTAAAAATGCTTTGATGAAAAAAATAAATAAAAAAAACGATCGTCACCAGTAGAAATAAAATGAAATGTGGTACACGAAAAAATGCCTCTTGAAGCGTAATACCGGTGTACGAAATTTGAATAATATATCTAGAGAGCAGTATTACAGATATTATGTAAAAAATTATTTATTTTTCATAAACTTCGCCACCTTGTATCTCAAAAGTTAAGACTTCTGGTTTGGAGTTTCAATTGAAACATCACGCACTGACGTTTGATAAATGAGAAAAGCATTTCACAAATTAGGAAAAACAAAAGACGAATATCAAAAGAAAAAGACTGTAAGATTTGACTCTCTTGTGCACTATCGCTGATGATTATGTTTGTGTTATTTTCATTTTAAATATTTCAAATAGGTTTATTCTATCTTAAGTAGGTATTTAAAATAGATTTATTCAAAATAGTAACCCACCTCTGGGTATTTTGTGATAAAGCAGACGTTATTTACATTAGATTCGTAGATGATTTTTTAGAACAAGTGACATCACGGTTCTGCCGATGCGGAGCCAACCTGCTGCGGCAGGTCATACTGTGTTTCAGTGTATCATACTAAAGCGCTATGCTTGGCATCTGGCAACAGTGCTGGGTCTCACTTTCTACGAATCATGTAATATACGGACCTCATTAAATGCGGAGAGCATAAATAAATATACCGACCTCACTTTGATATTCACGCAAACTGTCCTCACTATGTTCCTATATACATGAAAATTATAACTTGGCTCTGTTCTGTTTTCCCTGCGTATACTCTCCAGCCATCTATCGCCCATCTCAAGATTTAACAATCAGAACATTTACTATGCCTGTAGAATGCTTTCTTCTGGTGGTCCTCACTTGATGGGTAGAACAGTTGGTCCTCGCTTTGATAGTTGGCCAAGTATATATATTTATATATATACAGGGTGAACTATAAAAAACGCCCCAAGCGATAACTCCGTTAATTTTGAAGATATGACAAAACTTTTTGAAACAAAGTGGCGTAGTTTATCATCATCTTTATGTTGAGATAAACGCTCGATCAACACAACTTCCTGTTTAACCGGAAGTAACATCAACTTCGGGTTTTTAAATGAACACCCTGTAAAACTTTATATTTTTTAAATGTCTGAAGAAATCGAATACAGGTGGTTTTCACCATTGGAATTTAGATTGAGCGGTTTAGGAGTTATAAACAAGTGAAAATCGAAAATTTTTAACTTCAAAGCAGTGCAGAACTAGAACGGCTCAAGATATCTAAAAACGGTTTACATGTCCCTATCCTACCTTTTGACATAGTATCCTACTATGTGGTTTAAATTTTAAAACAGGGTGATGAAAATTATCCGATTTTTCATCACCCTGTATTAAAATTTAAACCACATAGTAGGATACAATGTGAAAAGTTAAGATAGGGACATGTAAACCGTTTTTAGATATCTTAAGCCGTTCTAGTTCTACACTGCTTTGAAGTTAAAAATTTTCGATTTTCACTTGTTTATAACTCCTAAACCGCTCAATCTAAATTCCAATGGTGAAAACCACCTGTATTTGATTTCTGAAGACATTTAAAAATTATAATATTTTACAGGGTGTTCTATTTAAAAACCCGAAGTTGATGTTACTTCCGGTTAAACAGGAAGTTATGTTGATCGAGCGTTTATCTCAACATATAGATGATGATAAACAACGCCACTTTGTTTCAAAAAGTTTTTTCATTTCTTAAAAATTAACGGAGTTGTCGCTTGGGGAGTTTTTTATAATTCACCCTGTATATATATATTTATATATATATATATATATATATATTTCTCCAAAATCGCGAAATTTCGATTTTCAAAACGCTCCTGTAGCTTTATCTTTCAAGATTAGTGAACGAAATTTTGGATTCTTGTAAATTATTCGAATGACGTTAGATTTTCGTTGAAAAAATTTCCAAAAGTCCCATCACTTCTACAGGGTGTCCCTTCAAAATTCCATGAGCCCGGTTTTTGTCATCTCATTTCAGGTCGCAGTTTTGAATCTAGGAGGCTGAAATTTTTGTGGGAGTAAGATATCCACAAGGAGTGGCCTGGTATTGCACTTGAGCACAATCGGCCAAGCCGTTTCAAAATGGCAGCCATTTGAATTTTCGGAAAATTTCCAATTTTTTGAGCCCCCGTATGAGCAAGATGGCAAAAAAACTTTGAAATCAAAATAACAGGATTTGAAGAAAATTATTGGAAATTTGAGTTAATGCAATAAAATTAGCATATTTTCCATTAATAAGCCAGTGTCGTGGGTAGGAAAAAGGGTGAAAATGTGTCAATTCTATAACCGTTTATGAGTCCATTTTTGAAGAAGTTGAATCGAAATTTTCAATTTTTTTTTGCTTTAACATATAATTTGATGTCTTAGCTTCAATTCGCCTCGATTAATGTAGCACTTTAAACGAAAAACAAAAAAGTTTTTCGCTTGTGCAAAATTAGCTTGCACTTATTAAATCGATGAAATGGTTCGCAATTTCTTTTTTATTTTTTTTCACATTCAATTATGAATGGTTCTGAAAATTAGAAAAGCAAACGCAACAACAATTAAATCACCTACATGCAGGTGAAAAAAGTATTCAAATTGGTTTTTTAATAACAAAGATACGACCAGTTTAAAAAATAAAATGTGTAGGTGTATAATAACCTGACGTACTACATACACCGTGTCTCTTGAATTTCTGGACATAGGGAATTCCCATGTTAAAATAAACTATTGTAAATATTGGCTCCCCTAATTATTTTACAGTAAAATGTCAAATGTAAAACTTCTTAAGGAAAAAAAGCTGCTTCTTATGCTATAATTGGATTTTCATTTGGTTCATCCGTTTTCGAGAAAATCAGGAAAAACTGAACGGTTTTTCGTAGTTTTTCAAGGTTGCTTTGCTTTTGACAGATAATGCCAATAAGATAATAACAAAGCTCTAATATTTCTAATAAGTGAATTGCCAGAGTAATGTCATTCAATAAATTTTACTTTTTCTTCAATGGTGTTATTTCAATTGGTCAATTCATTTTTATAAACATGTTTTTCTTTAAAAAGAATACTTTATGCCACTTAAAATTTTAATGATGAATGAATTACCTACTTTTGAACAATCAGTTATTGACAATTAATAACTTTTAGCATTATCTGTCAAAAGCAAAGCAACCTTTAAAAACTTCGAAAAACCATTAAGTTTTTCCTGATTTTCTCGAAAACGGATGAACCAAATGAAAATCCAATTATATCATAAGAAGCAGCTTATTTTCCTTAAGAAGTTTTACATTTGACATTTTACTGTAAAATAATTAGGGGAGCCAATATTTACAATAGTTTATTTTAACATGGGAATTCCCTATGTCCAGAAATTCAAGAGACACAGTGTATACCTATCTATCAGCACTACAAACTCGAGACCCACCGTGGTTCAGTTGATTACACGCATGTTTTGTAAACTGTTGATGTGGGTTCGAAACCACGGGAAGATATAATTCTTTTTTTTTTGGTAGGTAGGTGGGGAGTTTTCCCAAAAAATTTTCATTATGATGTTCATTTCTTTAAAATTTTAAAACCGCTGCTGTAGCTTCATATTTAAGGATTAGTGAACGAAATTTTTTACCCTTGTGAAACTTTGAAATGACATTTGATTTTCGTAAAAAAAGTCCCTAAAGCTGCGTTACTTCTACAGGGTGTCCCTCCAAATTAAAAACAAAAACCGTCTATGAGGCACGGTTTCTGGTCGCAGTTTTCAATCTAGGGGGCTGAAATTTTTTATGAATAAGATAGCCGCAAGGAGTCGTCTGGTACTGTATTTGAGTAAAATCGAGCCGTTTCAAATGGCGGCCTTTTCAATTTTAGAAAAAATTGCCAGATTTTGAACCCCTATACCTACCTACCTATAAGCGAGTTAGAAAAACAAATTTAAACCAAATTAACACGATTGGAAGAAAATTATTTTAAATTTGAGTTAATGCAGTAAAATTTGCATATTTTTCATTTATCAGCCAGTGGCGTGGGTAGAAAAGGGTAAAAATGGCTAAATTTCTATAACCGTTTATGAGCCTTTTTTGAAGGAATTGAGCTGAAGTTTTTCCAGTAGACAACTACACGAATAACCCCTAACTCTGAAAAATTTCAAGAAGGAAATAAGAAAAATGGCGGAGATATTCGAATATTTTTACATGATGTTTATTCCTCTAAAATTTCAAATTTTCGGTTTTCAAAATTCCCCTTTCACTTTTTGCGAATTTATTAAAGGTAGTGTAAAGAATAGTATTTTTTAAGTAAAGTTAGCCAGTGGCGGACACAGGAAAAGGGAAAAATTTTTAAAATTTGTCAATTTTTTTTTATTTTGTTAAATTTAAAAATCCATTCTAAGACACGTTTTCAAACTAAATGAAATGAAATTTTCTCAGTAAACCACTACGCTAATATGACCTGACTATGGAAAATTTCAGAAAGCCAATTTAAAAAGCGGTGAAAATATTCAGAATTGAATCGCATAAAAATACACTATTTCTGCGATTGATGCGCAAGAAGGTTTTTTTTCTCTATAGCCATAGACCCTCAAGCCTGATGAAACAGCCTGCATTTAAACCCACAATTTTAGTAAGTGTTCCAAGGTACACTATTCTTAAGGTGATAAAAATCCCCCATCAATTAAAAGACCCCCTAGGTATACCTATTACATATTGTCTATTATAGGGAACACCTGAATGTTTGGTTTATAGAACATTAACAAAAATCGAGAATGGAATCCGGGGACTCACACCAACAGAAGACAATTACTTTGCTAGATACAACTTTATCATACCAGATGGAGATCAAAACCGCACTACCGAAGTTATGTTCAGTGATATTAAAGTAAGTCAGACATGAAAAAATTGACATTCTATTCGAGAATGATAATTCTTCTTTCATCCTTTAGGTGGACGTGGTCAGTGATTCAGAGTTTTCCAGTGAAGAAATTGCTTTTGCCAGAGAATCCGTGAAAAACTTCGCAACTATAATGGATGACGACGAAGACGCAGCCGAAGTCATAGCCAAATCCTTTAATTCCCGCTATCCCGTTTGGGAGTGGAACGTGCTTATAGGCGAGGGAACGTTCTCCCTTAGCTCTTCAAAATATGCAGTCATATCGGCTTACGATCAGGACTACGCGATTGTCGCTTTGCCAAAGTAGCCAAAATATACGCGGTCCAGTTAAATGAACATAATAAAACCTATTAAATATTTTTGGCTATTTTTTTACCACAAGGACCCTACCCACCCGTTCATATCTCATATTCCATGCTTATTATTGCACATGTCTGTTCAAAAAATAAGCGGACTGTTTGAATTGCGTGGTCCCAGTTGTTCGAGTCCACGGGGTAAGATAGGTGAACAGACGGAAGCTTTAAATGGTAGCAGAAATCGTCACGTTAGGACATGTGTGTTGTTGCAGTCAGTCGCACTCTTTAGCCTACCGAGGTCTTTATGCGGAAAAGTGCTATTATAAAAATTTTCACGCATTTTCACTGATAAACATGAGTCCTATTATGTTTTTGTATAAGTTTTTGCATCACTAATTCAGAAAAAAAAAAAAGTAGCATGACATCCTGAAAGTGCCAATGTTCACGTATAAGAGAAAGAAGTCAGAGCCTCTGGCCTGTCTCTAATAAAAAAACAGATTAGCTGATGAAAACCATCATTTTCCGATTGCAGATATCTTCATTTGTTGAGTAGCTAAGTGGTTTTTAGTGAAGTGTGATTTTTTCGTTTGTCGGATTTCATAAATCTCATCTGAAGAAGCAACGTCCTTGGACGTGCTCCACCTCTACTGGCAACGTTGATAAAATCAACACCGATTGCGGGAAAATTGACGTCTAACCATCAGGGAGCTTGTGAGGGACGACCAAAAAGTCAATCGCGTCGAGCTTTGTCAGGACCTGTTTGATCGTTCAGAAGAAGATGAAAACTTCTCAAGGATCATAAAGGTGACGAATCATAGGTTTACGATATTGACATTGAAATGAAGGTGGGTGAAACGTCGCCCAGTCTCAAAAAGCTCGCCTAGTTCAATCCAATGGGTGTCAGTACCACGAGTACCTCCACAGTGAACCAGATTTGCTACATAGATGTTCTGAAATGTCTGAGGGATACTATCCGTCGTAAGACGTCAGAAAAAAAAGGTGGGTGAAACGTCCCCCAGACCCAAAAAAGCTCGCCAAGTTCAATCCAATGGGTGTTATTCACCACGAGTACCTCCACGGTGAACCAGACTTGCGACATAGATGTTCTGAAATGTCTGAGGGATGCTATCCGTCGTAAGACGTCAGAAATTTGGAGGAGTGGCGATTGGTTTTTCCATCCTGACAACGTTTCATCTCATTCGGTCTCCGAAGTCGTGAGTTTTTGACCAAGTACTCGATCACTGTTCTTCACCACTCCTAGTCACCCGACCTTAATTTTTGTGACTTTTTATTGTTCCCCGAAAGTTCCCTTTGAACTCAAAAGACCCTGAAAGGAAGAAGATTTGAGACGATTCCCGAGATTAAGGCAAATGCGCGACGAAGAAGCTGAAGCTTATCGAGCAGTGTGGGATATCAGTTGGATCTTGTCATGAGATTTTGACCGAAATATCGAAGATGCCTCGCGATGCTGCAAAATTTGTGTCAAGCCTGACCAAAACGACCAAAAAGCCAATCGCGTCCAGGTTTGTTAGGAACTGTTTGATTGTTCAGAAGAAGACGAAAACTTCTTGTATAGGATCATGACAGATGACAGTCAGGGGTTTACGTCCCCCAGACCCAAAAAAGCTCGCCAAGTTCAATCTAATGTCAAAAAGGTGATGCAGACAGTATTTCTTTATTCTAAGTGTGTTGTTCACCATAAGTGCCTCCCCCAGACTCTACAGTGAACCAGAATTACTTCATAGACTGTGTTTCATCCCATTCAGCTCTCAGAACTCGTGAGTTTTTGACCAAGCACTCGATCACTGTCCTTTCCCGCCTGACCTAGCTCCCGGTGACCTTTTCTTGTCCCCCAAACTCAAAAGATCCTAGAAGAGACAAAAATTTGAGACGATTCCCGAGATTAAGGTAAATGCGACGAAGGAGCTGAAGGATAGGTAATACCAAAAGAAGCGTACCAGGAGTGTTTCAACAAATCGATAAGTGGGTGAGTTGGGGAGGAGAGTACCTTGAAGAGGGCCCAGACATGTGACTTCTAAAAATAAAGCATTATTTTGTTTTATTAATTATTTTGACATAGCTCCCGCGTACTATCTGAACAGACCTCGTATGCTTGTCTTTTCTCGAAAGCAAATTAAATGGCAAATCTCCGGTTAGAGGACGGATATGTTCTCTACTCATGCGTGTATTTCGCAGTTGCTTACTAAATTTCGCATTGCGGATTTTATTTTGGCGAATTATGGAACGGGATTTCAAAATAAACCCGCCGGATTACATAGAGCCTAACGAAAGGTTACTAAATCTTCCGTGGTTTCTAACTACCGGTACTAGTAGGTCTATTCGACAAGAGATGGCGTTGCTTGTACCATTTTTTGATTTAAATAAAGAAAATTTCGGATATTTCTGGGTAGAAAATGGGAAATTGTGGATCTCTGCCATGAAGTAATCTGAAAAATGAGCCTAATCATTAGTCTCCCCCTACGCGGCGTAATTGGCGGGGGGTGAACATTACGCCTCTGTTTTATAAACCAAAGTTTGAAGAGCAATAAAGTAACCAAAAACATAATTTGAATTTACTCATAATACGAACATTTCCATATTTTTCATAATTAGGCTTCAAAGGGAAACCCCCCTGCTACAACAATCATGAAATCTCAGCGAAATCGTGTTCGCAAATGAATTGACAGACTAATCTTTCTGTTAATTAGAGAAGGAAAGAAGGCGCCACCAGGCAGGATAGGTATTAGCATAATTTGTCAACACCAATGAAGTTCCAGCAGGTTGAAAAATGACCTCGTCGCTGCCAGGAATTCGAAGCATCCTCGGACGCGCTACTACAACACGGCCGTTAATTTACTCGCGAGCGCTGCCTCGTCTAACTGCAATATGATTAAATTTTAAATTGAATTAAACTCTGCTTTTGTCAGGAAACAAAATGAACTGTGATATTAATTTAAGGAGTGTCATTTCTATCGAGCTAAGTCAGTTATACTTAAGTCAGCATTAATCAGCTAATCAGAGATGACAGTGATAATGTTAGAACAGTAAATTAAAAATAACCGACTGGCTACTAACTGTTTCTTTGACCATGAATTTCTCAAATAATTCCGGAATAAGAAGGGAATAAGCTAGTTCAACCCAGCTTGACCTATTTCCCGCAAATGGCAAGCATCCAGAATTCAAACGTTAGAGATTATAAAGATTTCAATCAATGGTTTTATTACAATAGAATAATAGCAGGCATCCTTTCACCAGATAGTTACATTAACTAAGTTGGCCGTAGGATCGGGATCTTCTCCCCCAATAAGTGTACGTATCACATGGCGGGATAACAGGTGGAGGGCCCAAATTTGTCGCACCATTGTTAACTATTGCAAGCACGAACTGTGTGAAGTTTGATGAAAGTCGCCGCAGGGCCGAGGAAAGTTCTTGATTGCATGGAAATTAACGACCGAGAGTCTCTCCCTCTGGGCAATAGAAAAACTTTCCAGCCTTGATACTGGAATGTCATCGATAAAATAACCTCACGGCCCAGGTTTATTAGCGTTCCACGCATTGATTATTACATGTTCGAAGTGTTATTAAAATTACTAAAGTTTTATATAATAGCGACATACGAAAATGTTTTATGATCAGTGTACCTATGAAAATTAATATTGATTGATATCCCTTCCTTTGAAAAACACAAAAAAGACAAAATTAAAGGCCTTAAGATATAAGAAAATCAATAGTTTCATAATCAGTTTTGTTAAACGTCCGTTCGCAGCAAAATTACAGCTACTTTGAAAAAAATAACCTTTAAACGAAAAACAGTTACAGTTAGTAACCGTGACTACGTATCAAAGAAATATTTCTTGGAATAATAACGGGTTTATTACTATCAGCATGCCGTACGATGGCGTAATCCTTTTTGAAGACATCCCTCTGATTAAAATAGCTCCAAGCACGTATAGGTATGAAGAAATTTGAATATTAGAAGTAGCAATCTGCGAGTTTTGAGGCGTAATTGGATTACAGTTTAGAGATGAGCTGTTTTTGTGTAGTAAAAACAAACGATTTTAGTTAAGTTATTAATTTTTGATGGTTTCGGAAGTATTATGTTGAAATATTCTCAAGTACCTCGTAAAAATTCATAGCAGGGAATTGCCGATGGCCGGTTTCTCTGAGATACGAGCGGCGGGCTAGCAAGCGACGGCTCCTAGAGGGATACTGCTTATTATCAGCAGGACAGCTACGCATGCAGAATAATTATCTTCGATTTATCTAAAAAAGGGCAACAATTTCCTTGAACTGAATAAGTCGTCCTGTGTCGAAGTAGTAACACATGAAGTAATGTGTACCTACTCTTTGGTTCAATAAGAAGTCTGATTTCTAAAGCGTGATTTGGTTTTGGTAACTTTAATTTTGTAATAACGATATCAAGATTTTTTTCTAAAACTTCTTTATTGCCTTCCTCGAACTTTTATCTCTTCTCTTTTATTGGATTGGCGTGCAGGATGTCCGGACTGTCAAGGACGCTCTCCACACCCGGCACAATTGTACGCCTGCGACAGATCTGGAAATCCTGTCTGTCGCCTAAAAACAAATTAGAGAATGACGTACATACATACAATCTAAAGTTAATTTTTGAAACTGCTATAAAATCTAATTTACATTCATTTAAAAGTAAAATTATCGCGCATCTTCGTTCCCTCCATATCTGTGATTTTGAAACCTTACCAGTTCCGGCTGTTCCGGTTCCGAGATAGGAATAGGTTCCGCGTAAATGTTCCGAAATAACGAGAGATACCAAGAAAATGCAGAGGTTCGATTTTTTTGCATGGTTCCTGGAAAGATTATGTGACGTTTGGTCCAATTGTTCCGGTTCAGCGTATCTCCGTATTCCTCCGACTACCCACTAAGGTACTTACTCAGTGGATTAGATTTTCAAAACAAAATCTACAACCGATATTTTGGACGAGTATTGATCGTTCGTAATGCGGTGCTGATTCTCCTCCAGCTCAACCCCGGGGACTGTTAAATTGACACCCTGATGGGGAATCTCACATAGCCCTCGTGTAAAACCGCTCCTTGCTTGTAAATAATTTTACATGTTTGGTATAAACAATATTTTTAATTCGAATAACCGAAATACCAGAAAATCCGTTAGGTATGTCAATTCGTATCTCTTCCGTATCCAGGATATTACCCTGCACACTATAATTAAAAGTTAAACTTTCACTGATTAAACAAATAGGCAGTGGCGTTCGTCATCTGTAATACTAAAGACACGACCGGAAATTAACAACAAGTAGAATTTCCCCGTCTATTTCACTCTCACTGTGCCAGTCGAGTGCTGATCGCTGATGAAGGTTACCCTTCCCCGAGGCCCTGTGATGATGACACGAGCCCTACCTCCGTTGAATCTGTTTATCTGATTTGCTGAGTCGATATCAGTTTCAAGCTACCCCAAGTGGTGCGTTGAACCCCCGAACGACCTCAACTATGGGCTTAATTCTTTATAAGTAATCCTCGAAAGTCAGTCCGACGTTTATCCAATTTTATCGATATTTCCCCGGATGTCTCATCGAGACTCCGTGGGGTCGATGAAACTTATATTTATTTGATTCTAAGACATTCTAAAACATGAGTGCATCATGTATTTGTCGTGGAGTGGGCGAACATGCGCGTTGATGGATGGGTACTACAGCTGACAGACTGCCGGTGCTTGAAGCTCGCAGTATCGACGTACGGTATAGCTGCAGGCAGCAGCACCAGCGCGTGCCAAGATTAAGACTAAAAGGGCTTGATGAAAAAGACAGGTAGGAGATCAAAGAGTTCGCAGCAAAGGCTTCACCAGTTTAACATTTCTGTTCAGCAAAATGCGATTGAAATAATGGATTTTCAAGCTAAAAAGTGACAAACCAATTTCAAAATTTTACTAATCACGATTATTGCATTGCATCCATTAGAAAGAATGGGAAAGGACAGGGAGGTGATGAACTGATTAAAAGAAAGAAACTGGAAAATACTCCTAGAGACTTTTCAAATCCACCCTCCAAGGAAAAGTGTTTGGGGGAGAGGACCTCTATGGAAGAGGAAGGATACAGTGGCTCAAAAACCCGAGGACATGATTTTTGAAAACAACCACAGAACTGTTTAGGGCGGTAGTTAATAGGGTCATCATAGCTAGAACGGTCGCCAATGTTCGAAAAGAATTGGCAGTTGAAGAAGAAGGGGGGCTAAATACGCCATTGTAATGAAGTGACCCGCATCTACCTATGAAGATAGAGTCGTTTGAATTCTTTTCTTTTAAAAGTGGGGTGGGGGGTAACGTCTTAAGCCAGGTTGAATCACTTTACCGGCGAATAGAAAGTAAGTACATAATACAATTTCTCAAGTTATTGTTAATCAATTATCAGCATTGTTATTACTGGACCGAATCATTTCATTAACAAACAATTAGAATTAGAATCTACATAAAGATGCCTGCGAGGTGGTAGAACACAAAGAGGGATGGATATTGACAAGAAGTGCCCTGTTGCCGCAGATACTGTGTCTTCATCTTGTTTGCATTTCAAATGAAGTAGATAACGTTTGCGTTGTTTAAGCTGATGTACCGCATTCGTATTCAGCTACAAATCATGCCCTTACTGCGTCCGGGTAGTCCGTAGGACAACAGCAAATCTCATTATAACTGTCCTATAGTTATGGGATTTCCTCATGGTCAAGTTGCGGAACTACGGGCAGGGTTTATGATAATGTTAAACCAGAATCACGTTGCTCTTATTCAGTTTTTATCATACTCTCTATAAAGTTGTAGATTAGAAAAGTAATTTTATATCTTCAAAGTTTGTGAATTAGATGGTTTATAAGGGGTCAGAAAAACGCACAAAATTGTTTGATTGTTACGCCACCGATCAAAACATTTGTTGAGGTCTCGACATGGTGACATAACCAGTTTATTTAATGTCGTTCAGGGTCGGGCTGGAGAAAAATCACCGCATTACGGACGATCAATACTCGTCCAAAATACTGGTTGTAGATTTTGTTTTGTGAGTCAGTACCTATAGTGACGGAGGGATACGGAGGTACGCTGAACCGGAGTAATTGGGCCAATGGTGTGAATCAGTACTTCATCCCGAGTCCTCTCGTTCAAGTCCGGCTACCAAATCAAGCGGAATCGGTGAAAGGGAGTCGATTCAAGCCAGTTCCTTCTTCCCAAATTAAATCTCTGTCAGTACCCCAGTTTTGGATTTGTAAGGATATGGTATAGAGGGGAGTCAATTCCAACCCCTTCGTTCAAGGAGAAATTCCAATCAATTATCGAAATTTATGAGGAAAGGGAAATAAATTCTTCATCTTGATTTATTTAAATTTACGGCCATAATTTTCATATTTAGCGAAACCCTATTAAGTCATAAAGTAGTCAATTGAATTACAAAGATCTGACTGTTTGTTTAACTGATCTGTCAGTGAATTTAGGGAATTAAATTTGAAAAAGGGAAAAAGGTTTTACAGAAGCGCTTTATCTCTAAAGTTTGAATAAAATCTATAACGTTCTGTTTACATCGAAAAAAATTAAACTATCCATCTCTTCTTTTAGTCGCCGGTTAATGAAAAAAGTTAATGTTTTTTCGTGTACAATCAATCTTAAACAACTGAGCGACAAGCTGTACTGACAGCACAATATGTTCACCTCATTGCACGGTGCTCCCGCACGCTTAATTTACGGACAGTGTTTCTCTTGTGTGGTTTACTCCAGGCGCAATATCTGTAATAGTTGCCCTCCATAGATCAGCCGTCGTGGGGGACGGATGTGTCAGGACCCCAAATTTGCCGTCGTCTTAAAAGCAAGATGTTAGACAAGACGGAGTTACGCGGTATCTCCCGCAAATTACGCGGGAGAGATACACTCTGAAGTGAAAATTTAAATTATTACAGAGCTTTCAAAATCCCATAAATAAATAATTAGTAAACTACACTTTACAATAATTATTCGTAATTCTTTGTTTATACTTATGTAGGTATAACTTACTATTTTTTTAATTTTTGGCTCTCTTCAGGGCTTGATTTGGGATATTTCCGAGCATAAGTCACCTCTAATATTTTATTCTGAATCAGCGTTTCAAGGGCTACCGGAATATTATCTCATTTTCGAAAATACCTTTTTTTTTTAATAATCACATGGTCCCCCCTTTATTGGATTTAATTTGGGTTGTCTATACAGTGTGTCTACGTAAAAATGTCATTGTTCGCTTTACGAATTTTCTGCTTACTTAGAGTCTAAAACAAAATTTTGAGCAACTTTAGTCGTTGCTGAAAGATCCTAAAAAAATCGAGATGCTATAAGAAAATTTGTAGGTTATGATCATCCCTGATCTCATGTAAAAGACAGAGAAAAACACTGCTGAAGACGTGGATGGCTATTTCGCACTTGTTATAGGTGCACGCTATCTGTCAGCTTGAACTAGCACTCCCCAGTTGATTAGTCAAATCCTCATAAGTTCACGAAGAGTCTTGTTTCTCTAGGGTAGTATTAGCTTCTCTATGGTGTTGGTAGTTATACGGTCATCAATACAGATGTCGCTACTGATTTTAGATCCCGGAGTTTCGGGTGTATTTTTCGGATAAATAAATGCCGATGAAGTCCAACAAGAGCGAAATAGCCATCCATGTCTTCAGAAGTGTCTTTCTATATTTGGCATTAGATCAGTGATGTGAGTGACAAAAAATTCGTATACAGGGTTTTGCGAAAAAACAGATCAAGTGGTTAAGCCACAGATTGCTTGGTAAAATATAATGGGACTTTCTCTATATCATTTTTCACATAGGCGGCCCTAGTTTTTAAAATATACAAACTGATTAAGTAAAAAAAAAAAAAAAAAAAACATTTTCTTTGTAGCTCCGTTGCTTGTGGTGATATTAAGTTTAATTTTTCCCTGTACTTTTTCATGCCACGAAAATGATTGCGAAAGTTCGTTCAAAGAGAATCAATCGAAGCGCGAACGGACGAAAAGGAAGTTATAGAACACGATTATCCCTCCTCCCTCCCAACTTTTTCATATACACGCACTCCTCTGACTTCAAGATGAAATAACCGTTATTTGTAGCAAAATCATGTTGAAAATCTCACTTTTATTTATAACTACAGTGTTCTTGTAACTTGTATGTATATTTAAATGTAAGAGCAAAAAAATATTTCTTGACAATTCCCTATTTTCTATCCAGAAATATCCGAGATAGGTATATTTCTTTATTTAAATTAAATAATAGTACAAGTAACGCCATCTCTTGTCGAATAGACGTACCAGTAGTTAGAAATCATAGAAGATACCTTTTCGTTAGAGTAATGTTCCAGATTACTTGCTCGGCCCTATGTAATCCGGCGGGAATATTTTGAAATCTCGTTCTCTCATTCGCCAAAACAAAATTTGCAATGAAAAATTTAGCAAGCGTGGAAACCGCGAAATATACGCATGAGTAGAGAACATGTCCGTTCTAATACCGGAATACCTTATCTTCGTTATCTTCCCTAAACCAGTCATCAAACTGAGTGAGTAATATAGTTTTCTTGTGAATATTCGAAGATCTAATTGATTTTAATATTGTTATAGTTCTTTTGGGACTAACTCTGTCTACTCCCTTACGTTGAGTTAAGACACCATAATCTTAACCTACCCAACAACTTGTATCTAACAATATCGAGTAGATCCTTCGAGATTCTCGACAAATTATCTGCGCCCTAAGCGCCTAGAACGAACATCAACGTCTCCAAGAGGCTATTTTTGATGATTTTCATTTCGACATCATCTTTGAAGCGGCATCTCGTGAACTGGTGGACTCTCTGGAGCCCCATCAAGATTCAACTTCTCTGTAGAGCCGTGTCTCTTTCACTACTGCTGAGGAATTGTTCTTTCTTCACCTATTCCGGTGAGAAGACATTACTCCTGCATGCCAGAGCTACCGAATTTAGCGAGCCTTAAAGAAACATTTATTTATAACTTCAATTACCTCATAGGTGTATATTTATATTAACAGCTTTGTCAAAGAAGATTGATACGATAAGATTGTCGTCCAGCTGATCGGATAGTGATGGTGACAGTGACGGTGACGCACTAAATAATGATTAAGGTTTGTTTATTTGAAACGTTTTTAATACGAAACGAATTCCGCAGAATTTCCTGTGATATTTTACGATGTGATAAACTACGAGTAACTTATTAATTGCGTGAATGCCTAAAAATCTATTGCCTTGTTTCTCTAACATTTTTTGAAATAACGGACAGGGTATATTTTCGCAAAGAATTACAAAAATTTACACAAAATGCCTGGGAAACGATTAAAGTCCCTAGGACGTGGTTTTGGGGTTAAATTTCTGGAATATTTTACTGCAGAAAAAGAAAAAGGAGGTCGTGTGCTTTCTTTAAACGCCACCCGCAGCAGGTAGGCTTATGCATGATATTTCTAATCATGATTATAACAATAATTAACATTCTTACTTACTTACTTGCATATTATACAGGGTGAGGCGCGAGAACCTTAGGGCATTTTTATATGGAGAAGTGTTGAGAGTCGAACTCTAAAAATTTGTAAATGTATGGTTTCGATTTTGACGAGCTGAACTAAAATATATACAACCCCACACCACTTCCGGTTATACCGGAAGTTGCCATATTTTTCTTTTTTTAAATGGTACACCCTGTATATTATTACATTTTCAGATTGCCTGAAAAACAGTAATAAAAATGATGTTTACAGTTCAAATTTGTAACGACCAATTAATGAGTTATAAACAAATGAAAATTGCAATTTTCCATTTTCAAAGCAGCGTAGCTTGAAAACGGGTCAAGATATCGGAAAACGGCTTACATGTTCCTATCCTAACTTTTTGTATACTACGCTGGAGTACCTACAAAAAAAATATTTTTTATTAATTTTTTTTTGAAAACGCTGATTTTTCATCACTTTGTATACCGGGTGGTCCATCACTTATGTCCACCCCCGAAATAGAGGTTAATTTTAAAGATAAAAAATTGAAACTTTGAGGATTTGTGTAATTAATATATGACCACATATAATGGCATAATCAGATAATTATTTTTTTTAGTTGAGCCATCAGCGATAAAAAAACTGTAATTTGTTGTTAATGTGACCAAAATTAATTCGATTTTTCTTTAATACACCGATAGAAATCGATTGATAAACTCAAAATCGATGAAAATAAATATCAAAAACTTTATTACAAGCCTTTAATTAAATAAAATACTTAAAATATGGAAATGACAGGTAAAATGATTGATATATGGTAGAGCAATAAAACTGACAAATCTAATGAGGGTAGGTACCTACATAAATAATCTTCAAAGCAGTCAGAAGAATGTGCCATTGAACTCGAATGGGGCTTCTTTTATGAATCATATCATATAGGTTGGCCATAGTATACTCAAATTCATCGAATAAAAATAAAAATCTAGGTCATATGAGTATAATTTATTGAAAAAAGAGCTTGTCAACCGGTTTCGGGGGTTAGCCCATCATCAGGACAATTGTCAGTTATTGGCAATTCCAGAAATTTACAGGTGTTAACATTGCATACAAAAGTGATAGATGAAGATGAAGGCTCTATTATAAGAATCAACGACAATTGTCTTGCAAAAATTCCAGTGAATTATGTTAATTACATGGATGTTAAGTAAACATTCTTTTATGAATGTTTACTTAGGATATGTTTACTTAACATTTGTGCTATACCAGCCCTTCAAAATCCTGATAGTTTTATTGCTTCCGTAAATCAATCATTCTAGCTGTCATTTCCATATTTTAAGTATTTTATTTAATTAAAGGCTTGTAATTAGTTTTTTGATATTTCTTTTAAGCGATTTTGATTTTCTTAATTGATTTCTATCGATGTATTAAAGAAAAATCGAATTTATTTTGGTCACATTAACACCAAATTACAGTTTTTTATCGCTGATGGCTCAACTAACGAAAAAATAATTAATCTGATTATGTCATTATATGGTCCTATATTAATTACATAAATCCTGAAAGTTTCAATTTTTTATCTTTAAAATTAACCTCTATTTCGGGGGTGGACATAAGTGATGGACCACCCGGTACAAATTTCATCAGCACCATAGGATACTACGTGAAAAGTTAAGATAGGGACATGTAAGCCGTTTTCATCTATCTTGACCCGTTTTCGACCTAAGCTGCTTTAAAAATGGAAAATTGCGATTTTCATTTGTTTATAACTCATAAACCACTCGTTCGAATTTTGAACTATAAACACCATTTTTATTACATTTTTTCAGGCAATCTGAAAATGTAATAATTTACAGGGCGTACCATTTAAAAAAAGAAAAATATGGCAACTTCCGGTATAACCGGAAGTGGTGTGGGGTTGTATATATTTTAGTTCAGCTCGTCAAAATCGAAACTATACATTTACAAATTTTTAGATTTCTACTCCCGGGACTTCTCCATATAAAAATGCCCTAAGGTTCTCGCGCCTCACCCTGTATATTTTTGTTATCAAAAAGTTTATCAAAAAAGTCAATAACTCGTCGAAATAATATATTTGTAGGATATTCACGACGCTTCCGTCACGAAGCAATAAAACTTTCTCCGTTCCGAGACGGCTAAATTCTATTGCAACAATATTTGTTAGATTTTTTCCGAAAATAAATTTTTTTACAGATGGACCCTTACAGATTTAAGTTTTTTAAAGCAGATTCAAGCTTCCGCATACAGTCTAAAAATGTATTTCTAAGCTTTTCATATATCTAGTTATTCACTTAGAAATCAAAAGTATTCGGCCTTCCGTATTCCTGCAAATTGAAGCTGAAAGCCTGGAAATCAGAAGGTAAAATTATTATAAAGAAAATTGAATTCTAACAGTTCGTTACCTTCCAAAATCCACATACTGAAATCCTCGCCATAGAAACACATTCTTTCAGAAAACATTCCGTCATAAACGGATTAGAGCGGATTCTGAAACTTTTGAAAGACCTAATAAGATGTTTATTGTTCACTAAACAATTACCATCAATATTGCCTTAAAATAAATTATTAAATCCATTAAAACAGTTATTCAAGACCATAATTCCCCTCGATTAATCGTCACGATGACAAACTGTCTGGACAATAATATTAAAACAATACTCTAATACAAGGTGTTTCTAAATGAAGTACCATAAATTGGAGGACTTGTAGATAAAGTTAAAAAAATACGAAAATGTAGGAAATTTTTTTTTCGAAAAGGTTTTATTGATGAGATACAGGGTGTTAAAGAGTCGACCGACAGACCACTCTTTTGTTAATATTTGTTGAAACAATAAGCCAACTGAGACAATTTTTTGTGTGTAACAACAAGTTATAAAGAGCAATAATCAGACAAATTTTCGGTTTATTTCAATAAGCCAGTGGCGTAGAAACAGGGGTCGTTTGACACTTTTCACTCTTTAAAAAAGTAAGGGCTAGGTTTTTTAATGTCTTATTACTTTTTTCTGAATCAACGGTCTTTTTACATTAAAAAGCCATACTTGTTTAATTTGCCCAGAGGCGTCCGTTTTTGAGATATTTGCAATTTTGTGTCAGGACGTCAGTCGCTTTATGTAAAATACACTTAAAAATTTCATTTATTAAAATTGTGAAGGTAGCTTTGAAATTTAAATAAACTAATTTTTGGACTTACTTGTCAGTTTGACATTTCATATCCGAAGTGAAAATTAAATAATATTTATTGTCAAGAAAACTATTCAAAACATAAGTAATTGAACAAAACATACCTAACATAAAATTACCTAATGATTATCTAATATTGCTCGAAGTGTCCTCCGTTTGCACGTACACATGCATTTAAACGCTGCTCCAACGAAAGCATTATTTTTGGTTGATTTGATAATCGTTCAAATGCATTTTTTTTTTTTTTTTGACACAAAATTGCAAATATCTCAAAAACGGACGCCTCTGGGCAAATTAAACAAGTATGGCTTTTTTATTGTAAAAAGACCGTTGATTCAGAAAATAGTAATAAGACATTAAAAAACCTAGCCCTTACTTTTTTAAAGAGTGAAAAGTGTCAAACGACCCCTGTTTCTACGCCACTGGCTTATTGAAATAAACCGAAAATTTGTCTGATTATTGCTCTTTATAACTTGTTGTTACACACAAAAAATTGTCTCAGTTGGCTTATTGTTTCAACAAATATTAACAAAAGAGTGGTCTGTCGGTCGACTCTTTAACACCCTGTATCTCATCAATAAAACCTTTTCGAAAAAAAAATTTCCTACATTTTCGTATTTTTTTAACTTTATCTACAAGTCCTCCAATTTATGGTACTCCATTTAGAAACACCTTGCATATTAATTGAATAACTATTTATTAAAGCATTAATAAAAATATTCAATTAGTTATTAATTTAATTATTTAGCAAGCAAGATGTATGGTAGACCTGGGGAAGTTACCTACCTGTACTCTGTAGATACTATTCCTCGCGGGCTTGTCGCCTCTGGGGATAGTATATCTTGCCCTCGGTCATTAACATCCTCATAATTTCCTTGATACATAAATTACTATTCTGTTAACTTCATTAAATACTAAACAATAATACCATTGTTTACTCACAACTTTTTATTAAGGGAAATTTAATTATAACCGAGGACTTTTTTTGGAATGTGAACGGGTATAAAACTCCAGCCGGAAAATAAAACGAGTCCTAAGAATACAAGGTAGGTATTTAAAAGCATTGAGGTTAAAATGAATTCATATTTATATAAAACACTCCGTAAAAAGAACGGGAACAATAATGCTTCCTCGTTATCACCCCTATTCATTAGCCTTTTTTCTACTTCCACTTATACTTATAATTTCGGCCGAGTATATGCGTGAATTAATAATTATTGAAACTATAGCGTGCGCTTCCTTATGACATCATCATTATGACAAATGGAATTAAAATAATAGTTTTTTCTTATAATCATAAGGGAGAAAAGTTCTAGATTAAACTGGAAATTTGATTTCATCTCCATGAGATGCGAAATTTCCGCGTGAAAACGTGAGCCGACAAATTGCAGGCGCCGAATCTATTAAAAGAGTGAGATGAAAACAACACAGTAATTTTTTTTGTGACCATGACCAAGGCACAGCTGACAAAGCTATAAAGATACTTCGACTTGTCTTGTTTTTCATCAAACAACCAGAATCCATACAGCAACCGATTCAGGAAATTTTAACTTACTTAGCGCCATAACTCGTACATTAAAAATGTAAATGGAATTATAGCTAAGTAATAATTATAAAAAATCTTCTAATACGTGAGAATGTGTAATGAGATCAAGTCATTAAGAAGTAAGCACTTAGTGTGAATAATGAACCACCTAACCAGAAATTCCATGTTAACTATAAATGTGTCATAATAGCTGGCTTAATGGTATTTCGGTGCCGGGAAACCATATAAATTAGCCGTGTGGCTTCAAGTCGACAAGAGCCTTGCAAAATCTCATTCGAAACCAGCCATGTATCTCATTAATTCTCCAGTTGTCTATGTATCTGGCGTGGATGTACAAAGCTGGGAGGTACAAATGGCTATGATAACTTCGTTACAAATAAAACAACGGCGTCTCCATTAGAATCAATTCAGGATACATCTACATAATTACCTATATGTGGAAAATAATTAAGCCGGCGGTTATTCGGAAAAAAATTAAACTGACATTATTCATACAGCAAAAAATTATTTAAAATCATAATTTTTTTGTACTTGTTCGTTATTACCTCGTTATTACCGCGACCGAAAGTGTGACTGGCCATGATTTTAGAATTTCAACTTTTTTCAACAAATTTTCAGCAAAAACGTTTTTCTTTAGTTTATTAAGTCCGTGGCCGAAAGCCTGGTTGACCATTTTAAAAATATTCAGGACATTTTTCGGTAAAATTTCAGCAAAAAGGTTTTGTTTTTTTTTCTGTTTATAAAGTCCGGGGCTGGTCATTATGATAAAATTTAGTATACTTTTTTCAGTAAAATTTTATCATAAACGATTTTTCAGTTTATCAAGTTCATGGTCGAAAGAGTGGTTAGTCATTTTTTTTTTTAAATTTAGGACTTGAAAGCGTTAATGATCAATATAATAAAATTTCTGACTTTTGTCAGAAAATTTCAGCAGAAACGATTTTTTCAGTTTTTTAAGTTCGTGGAGGAAAGCGTGGCTTTTCCATTATAATAAATTTCAGGACTTTTCTCAGTAAAATTTCAGCAAAAACGGGTGTTTTTCAGTTTACTAGGTCCGGGGCTGGTCATTTTTACAAAATTTAGGAATTTTTTGAGCAGAACTTCAGCAATAAACATTTCTTTCAGTTTATTCAGTCTGTTGTCGAAAGCGTGGCTGATCATTAAAATAAAATTTAGGACTTTTTCAGTACAATTTCAGCAAAAACGATTTTTTCAGTTTATCAAGTTCGTGAAAGAAAGCGTGGCTGGCCATTATAATAAAACTTAGGACTTTTCTCAGTAAAATTTCAGAAGAAACGGTTTTTTCAGTTTATTATGTTTGTGGCTGGTCATTTTTAAAAAAATTCAGACTTTTTTGAGCAGAATTTCAGAAATAACGATTTCTTTCAGTTTATTCAGTCCGTTGTCGAAAGAGTGACTGGTCATTATAAAAAGTTCAGGACTTTTTCAGTACAATTTCAGCAAAAATGATTTTTTCTGTTTATTAAGACCGTGGTCGAAAGTGTGGCTGGCCAATATAACAAAATTTCGGGATCTTTGTCAGTAAAATTTCGCAAAAACGATTTTTTCAGTTTATCAAGTTCGTGGAAGAAAACGTGGCTGATCATTATAATTAAATTTAGGGCTTTTTTCAATAAAATTTTAGAAAAATGGTTTTTTCAGTTTATTAAGTTCGTGGCTGGCCATTAAAAAAAATACACTTTTTTGAGCAGAATTTCAGAAATAACGATTTCTTTCAGTTTATTCAGTCCGTTGTCGAAAGGGTGGCTAGCCATTATAATAAAATTCAGGACTTTTTCGGTAGAATTAGAGCAAAATTGATTTTTTCAGTTTATCAAGATCGTGGAAGGAAGAGTGGCTGACCATTATAATAAATTTCAGGACTTTTTCAGTAAAATTTCAGCAAAAACTTGTTATTCAGTTTATGAAGTTCGTGGCTGGCCATTTTTACAAAATTTTTGACTTTTTTGAGAAGAATTTCAGCAATAACAATTTCTTTCAGTTTATTCAGTCCGTTGTCGAAAGCGTGGCTGACCAATATAATTATTAATAAAATTCAGGACTTTTCACAGTAGAATTTCAGCAAAAATGAGTTTTCAGTTTAATAAGACCGTGGCCGAAAGTGTGGCTGGTCAATATAACAAAATTTCGGACTTTTGTGAGTGAAATTTCGCAAAAACGATTTTTTCAGTTTCTTAAGCTCGTGGCTGTTTTTTTTTTACAAAATTGTGGACTTTCTTGAGCAGAATTTCAGCAATAACGATTTTTTCTTGTTTATTCAGTCCGTTGTCGAAAGAGTCGCTGGCCATTATAATAAAATTCAGGACTTTTTCAGAAGAGTTTCAGCAAAAATGATTTTTTCTGCTTAATAAGACAGTGGCCGAAAGTGTGGCTGGCAAATATAACAAAATTCGGACTTGTATCGGTGAAATGTCGCAAAAAAGATTTTTTCAGTCTATTAAGTCGTGGACGAAAGCGTGGCTGATCATTATAATAAAATTCAGGATTAATGCCAGTAAAATTTCAGCAAAAATGTTTTTTTTCAGTTTATTAGGTTCGTGGCTGATCATTTTTATAAAATTTTGGACTTTTTTGAGCAGAATTTCAGTAAAAATGATCTTTTTAGTTTAACAAGACCGTAGCCGAAAGTGTGGCTGACTAATATAACAAAATTTCGGATTTTTGTCAGTGAAATTTCGCAAAAAAAGGTTTTTTTCAGTCTATTAAGGCGTGGCTGATCATTATAATAAAATTCAGTTCTTCTCTCAGTAAAATTTAAGCAGAAACGGTTTTTTTCAGTTTATTAAGTTCGTGGCTGGTCATTTTTAAAAAATTGTGGATTTTTTTGAGCAGAATTTCAGCAATAACGATCTTTCAGTTTATTCAGTCCGTTGTCGAAAGAGTGACTGGCCATTGTAATAAAATTCAGCACTTTTTCAGTAGAATTTCAGCAAAAAAGATTTTTCAGTTTAATAAGACCGTGGCCGAAAGTGTGGCTGGCCAATATAACAAAATTTCAGACTTGTGTCGGTGAAATGTCGCAAAAAAGATTTTTTCAGTCTATTAAGTCGTGGATGAAAGCGTGGCTGATCATTATAATAAAATTCAGGACTTATGCCAGTAAAATTTCAGCAAAAATGGGTTTTTTCAGTTTATTAGGTTCGTGGCTGATAATTTTTATAAAATTTTGGACTTTTTTGAGCAGAATTTCAGCAATAACGATATCTTTCAGTTTAATCAGTGCGTTGTTGAAAGTGTGGCTGGCCATTATAATAAAATTCAGGACTTTTCAGTAGAATTTCAGTAAAAATGATTTTTCAGTTTAATAAGACTGTGGCCGAAAGTGTGGCTGGCCAATATAACAAAATTTCGGACTTTTGTCAGTGAAATGTCGCAAAAAAGATTTTTTTCAGTCTATTAAGTCGTAGACGAAAGCGTGGCTGACCATTGTAATAAATTTCAGGACCTTTTCAGTAGAATTTCAGCAAAAATGATTTTTTCAGTTTAAAAAGATCGTGGCCGAAACGTGGATAGAAAATCTAGATATTTTAGAGAAATTTTGGAGGGTGGCAAACCTGTTTTCCCGAGAAATTGAAGCAATCAATGCTGAAGTGTGTCTGATGATTAGACAAACTTATCTTATAATACACGTGAAGAAGATCGCTTACATTGAACAGGTTAACTTCCGGCACATTCATTGAAGTCGTGCATCAGAGCGCTCTCTCGTATCTCCCCGGGTTCAGCAAACGAAAGGCCATGACAGCCAGGATGTCATTACTTTATACATTGAGTGGATTGTAGATCATCCAGATCGCGATCACATTTATTTCAACAGACTGTGCTGAAAGGCATGACAAATGAAATGAAAGACTTGAAAAGTCAGGAGATGTAAGTACTTGAATTGAAATAGTTAAATTTAAATGCAGTTCCCGAGCGTCCAGAATTATTCCTAGCTTGAAAGGAAAATGAAGACTTTGTTCTTTCGTCAGTAATGTGTATTTCATAGGGAAATTGCTCTTAACTGGATGAGGAAATTCAACTTAAATTTATTGAACTTTACAAAGCTTACATAACCCGCATGCATCTTGCATAATATGCTCATAGGGACATAATAACCAAGACTTTATTACACTCTTACCCCTTCTAGCCCCTTTTTTTCAAATTAGTTTCCTCAATTTTCATCCAATTTTTCCACGTTATTTAGACGTACCTAGGTAGTGTTTCCATCCATGGTGAAATTTCCATCAAATTGATATAAGAAATCTATATACGGCAACTATGGTTAAATTTTCCAGTCACGCTACGTAGGCATTAAGACGCACGTACGGCCTTATAAATCAAAAAGTCGAGCCAGCGAATACTGAACAAATATAAATTATAGCCGCTGAAATAGTATAACCGGCTTAGATAGGTAGCCACAGAATTAATTACTTTTTCTACGCCTTTATCACTGCCCCTGGTCCTGGTAGACTGTGGATGTTGTCACGCGACGATTAAATTTTAAATAAATAACAACCAAAGCAAGTAGTAAATTGGGGTTAAAACATAAATACTTCTCCCTGCCTCCATTTTCGTTATATGACTAAAGAACATTTATTAAATTAGGTACCGCAAATGCTTATAAAAAGCAATGAAATTCTACTCGTGTCCTAATTTTGTACTTAGTTTTATTAACTTTTAACAGAGGTTTTATTTCGGTCATTACTTTTACAAGATTCTTGTCGGCTAATTTGTATTTACTTTGATTTAGTGCGCGGCGCTCTTATTAAAATAATTTTTTATAACAAAGAAGTTTCAAATTAGAGCCAGTCGAACATAACGCCTTTGCTGCAGGTAAATAAAATTACTCATAAAAAATGTTTTCAACAGTTCGGCAAGATGTTTGCCTACCTACCTACTTCAAAACTTCCAACAATGAGCTGAAACTAATTTGACTAATTCAACTTTAGTCGCGGAAACTTCAATATTTGATTCCTCAAATCGTCTTCGTTCAGACAAAATCCTAAGAAAGATATCAAAATCTGGATAGTGTCATTCGCACATTAAGAAAGGACAATCGATGGGCGTTTTACTTACAACAGGGCAGAACTTTCTAACAGACATTTCTGCAAACGGGCATTGTTTCGTATTCTAACCTCTTTTTAAAACCTTGATTTTACCTGTGATCGTGATCGTCTAGTTTTCATCTCGTGGACTTTCTATGTTGTGTTCGTTGTAACCTTACCTTTTGTTCGTTCGTAGCGAAACGCTAACTAATTTTAAAGTCAGAGAAAACAAAGAACCCTTGTGAAGAAAAAAACTCTGACTGTACAAAACATTAAATACAAATAACACAACACATAAAATCGTCACCGTTTTGGTGTAAAATTGAAATTATTAAACAGATCTGTTATATTCAGAATGAGGACATTTTATCTTTTTATTTCAAGCACTCATACATCCTGAAAAGAAGAAAAACACACAAAAATAAAAAAAAACAACACAAGAACATTGCATATAAAATTCACGCCTTGTGTCAACACCTAGTTCTTTCTAGCGTGCCAACGACGCAGG
Organism: Malachius bipustulatus; assembly: GCA_910589415.1. NCBI lineage: Eukaryota > Metazoa > Arthropoda > Insecta > Coleoptera > Melyridae > Malachius > Malachius bipustulatus. Next base: position 18,535,842 of record OU342632.1, read on the forward strand.
ATAAATAAATACAACCCTTATGCCAGCACCAAGTTCTTTCTTGCGTGCAGCGGCTCAGAATAAATAAATAGATTGGTTGCAAGTAAATAAATAGTTTAAAGTTCAGAAAATATGAAATACATCTTTATATCTTTATGCTCATGCTACCTTTATCAGTCTTTAGAGTACTTAGGTAGTTTGTAGCTAAAAACTTCAACTAGAGGTAAGCAAATAGAAATTGTGAGGACTTTCATTATCGACTTGCGACAATCAATGTCGCTGGTGCTGCTATACTCCGGTGCATTAATATAACCTTAATGAAAGCAATGAAACATGTAAATTATTGTATATACTTCCCTCTCACCCATCGCTAAGAACTGGGGGTGTTTATTATGAGCGTCTACAATAAGATGAGCGATGGCTGTCGCGCTACAGCTGTTCGCTGTTCACCATATCTGTATCAACACTGTCACGGCTCTCTTGATTTATAGTCGTTTCTGGCTTCAAATTATGAAGCCCTGTTGCCGACTTTTACTTTTTACATAATTCTTGTGGAGCTGTCATTAACCCGGCTTGACATAAAATGTGAAAAACTTTCAACCATTAAGTTCAACCATTAGGTAGGCTGTAAAACGCCCAACAAAAAGTTGTCGATCTTTTTTATTTTTTAGACTTGTACTCATTTAAGGCCTTTTGAGAGAAAACAATAATAATTATGTACCTACCTACAAAATATCTTCATCAAATTAACCAATTGAGTATTTATCAAATAATTTATTTACGAAGTGCACAAACAGAATGAATTTATGACATATTCGAGTCCAGGGAGGTTTTGCAACATATGACACCATGTCTTGGGCACAATAATGATTTGTAATCCGTGCCCGTGCAAGATAGTTTATCTTGGGATCTCCGCCTTTATTTAAGGTATTCTGGATATATTCCTTACGCCCTATAAATTATGCGTTTGAACCTTGACAAGGAACATGGTTATCATCAGCAATATGTTGAATTTTTTGCTGAATTATTCTCTCTGGATACCCTTGAATGAAATAATCCAGCCTCGAGTAAGTTCAAGATGTTGAGAGAGATCATATTGTCATCAGTAGTTTCTCAACCCTTTAGTCATCTTATGGTAGGCGTTAAATAAAGTATAGTTTGAGCTTGATGTTAGTAACGAACCAATAATAAGAAGCGCGAAACACTCAAACAGAAGAGGGATGCTGGAAGTTTGAAAAAGCAATTACTGCCGCTTATTACGCACAGGTATTGCTAAAATAATATCGTTCCCGTCTCATCATTACCGGTTATAGATAAGTTTCCCCCGATTCTTATTATTAGTGTTTCGGACGTTTGTTATTCTGACCTGATGAAGCGTAATTGCCCAGATGCGACCCGTAGCATATTGTGGAAATCAATTCCGGCTTCCATTGTCGACACGGAATTGGCGTTGAATTGGATAAACACCCCGGTTAATGATGACGTAAATAGATCAAACGCGGCTATTTATGACGCTATAGCCAGATCGGGTCATATACACAACTAGATCTGCCAACATCCCTTTGAATGCAAATCGAACACACACACAGTCAAGTAAAAAATGGGGTGTCCCCCCCAAAAAAGCTCTAGGTATAATTCTTCCTAATTTCAAATCTATCTGTATGGTGGTGGATAAATGCGACCGAGATAAATAAATCTAGCCCACTGATATTTTCTCTAGGAAAGAATTCTCGCTTTGGCTAATAGATTGCCGGAAAACGTTTACTGTTTTCTTAAAGGGAGTTGGCGAGTATAAATTAAGCGCTAATCGTTACAAGCGTTACATAGATTAGGAACATAGAAAATCACTTCCATCTCCAGCTTTCAGGCCTTAATAACGGAGATTTTCGGCACTCCTGAATAAAGCGGCTCTAATAATACTGTTCCGGACTGGCAATTGAATTACGCTTTTGACGGACAGCTTTCAGATTGATAATGAGAAGACACAAACTTTCCTTTCAACCACTTTTTGCCAGTTAACGGCAAAATTGATAAACAACTGTATAAAAAAATCGTACGGTTTTGAATGTTCTAGAATTGCTTGACTTTAATAATAATTGTTCCTTTAGTTCACGGTTTTATAGTTTTAAGGAGCTGTAAGTCAAAACGATATTTCATGGTAAAGCTTTAACACATACTGTAAGGAAATTGGCTCACTGGTTTAGAAATTGCACAATGTTTTGTAACGCATTTAAGGCGTTAAAGTTTATTTACGCATACTCAACATCAATTAAAAATTGTTTCGCCGTGCTAAAATTCCTAGCGACCTTTTTCTTAAAAGTATCGCGTGTAAATTCACGACCATTTCATCACTGAAGCATCACTTGAAACGTGCGTCGCACGTATGGAAAACTTCTACGTGGAAGTCAAAAGAAGTGACGTCGAAGTGGCGTGACAATGGGGAAAAGCTCACCTGGCGAATCTACCTTACCTAAATTTTATCTTTTTATATTTTCCGATGCCTATATCTCTTTAATAAACAAAAGCACAACAGTTCCTAATCTTATCCTAACGAAATTAGAGTTTAAAACCAAAAACAAACGAGTGTTTCGGTTCGTTTCGAGCAACTAAATTTCAAACAAACGACATATAACTGCGCGGCCATTGCGATTCTTTTCATGGACAGTGAAGAATCTTCCTCAACCTCGAGTCGTTCAAATAAAAAAGAGTGTTTCCGGCAAAAATTATCTTTAATTAACTCAGACTTTCCGGCAGTAACCGACCTCAACATAAAACGTCGTGTGCCGATTTGAGCGATCACAATAATGGGCGATTTAAATGCGAAAATAGGATAAGGAGAGGAAGGAGACCTCATTGGGGGATACGGCTACGATGGAGGAATAATAGAGGGGACATTCAAACGCACAAAGAGACGATTTATACATGAAAATCTCCAGCTGACTACCAGGGAAAAGATTTAGTAACTCTGTCTTGTCAGTCTGAGAAGACATATCCCGGTGTCGATGTACCAACGGACCACAATCTTCTAGTAGCGAGGATGAGAGTGAGAGTGAAAAGGAATGTCAAGAAAAAAAAGGGGAAAGAATTAAACAGAATAGACAGAGAGAAATTGAAAGATAAAGATAATAAGAGGAAAATTTCATAGCTACTGGAATAAAAATTGGAAACCCCTATAGAAACGCACGATGACATCGAGGAAACATACAACAAAATGAAGACAATTCTAATAGAAACGTAAGAAACAAAACTAAAAGATAGAAGGTAATAGAAAAATCAGAGGTGGATGACTGATGAGATTTTGAACCTCGTGGATCAGCGGGGTAACCACAAGCAACGAAAGAGGAAGCGTATCAAAGAGTCAATTAGGAAATCAGAAGGAAAACAAGGAAGGCAAAAGCGGCCTGGCACACATGAAATTGTGCGAGATCCAGAATTATGTAAGCAAACACGATGCGTTTCATCTACAAAAAAATAAGTGGCTGGAACCAGACGCGCAAGCGCTCTAGAGAGCTAACTTACAAGATTGCTTAAACGATTGGAAAGAAGGAGGAAATGCAAAGCGGAAGTATTCGAGGATGACAGAAGACAGCATCCAGAGCTGGAAAAAATGAAACAGGAACTTCAATAACAAGAGAAGAAGGACAAAAAGCCATTAGACTTGCGAGAAATGAAAAGGCAACAGGTCCAGATAACATCAGTGCGAAGATATCCCTTCTTAATACTAGGGAAACCCCAGAATAATTACTTAAAACTGCGAGAACCCCTCAATCCCGCTTTAAAACAAGCGGAACCACCCAAATCCCTTCATAAAGCTAGGGGAATCCCATAATTATGCTTTAAAAGTAGGGGAACCCAAATATCCCTTCTCAAACTTGGGAGAGCCCCCCCATCTCCCGTCTTAAATTGAGGAGAACCCATATATTCCTTCTTAAAACTAGGGGAACCCACGAAATCCGCTTGAAAAGCAGGGGAACCCCATATCTCTTCACGAAGATAGAGGAACCCCCGAATTCCGCTTTTAAAAAAGGGGAACCTCCGAAATACCTTCTTAAAGGTAGGAAAATTCTGTTTTAAATCTAGGGGAACCCCCGAATCCCTCCATAAAACTAGGGGAACCCCCAAACACGCTTTATGACCAGAATGCCACTGTGATGAAGGGTTAAAAGAGTTCAGTTTTCTATGAAGCGACCCGAGTCTCTAATTTAGGATTCTGTAAATCCGACGTGTGGTTGCAGCAGGTTGGTTGGATATTTGTCCAGGGAATATGTCGGGGAAGCAATGGCACCGAAAATTGGGCGAAGAGGTGCGTTAAGTTTGTGTATCTTCGGCAGTCCATAAAGTCTGGGTGTGTAATTTTTAACTTTAGAAAAACGCCTTTTTCTCTGGAACTAAAATTCACACAATGGATCTAGTTTGCTCAAATTGAATTTTTTGACCTTTTTAAAAGCACAAATTTATGACAAAAAAAATAAGAAAAAAAAATCCCATAATGTATATTTAGTATGGAGGTAATATTGGTAATGATTACAAATAAAAATGTTTAAATCCCTAATTTGACAATGTGTGAATCCCCGTGGTGCCTATAAAGTTTTCACACGGTAACTGCTCGAAGGGTTGTAGTGGCGCAGGTCCGGGCGTCGACGTCGCGACGTACGGCGTCGGCCCGGGCTCAGTTTACCGCCATCCGTGAACGCGAAACTTTCGGGAGAACAATCGCCGTTACGGCTGCTAAATCTTCCACCACGCGATCCCGTAAACCGATATCTCTATTAGGTACTTCCTACTTCCTACTTTAATTTGTAATGTAAATTAGCGGAATTAACGATTATGACGGTAGAAGGGTTTGTCGTTACTTCTGAAGTCACAAAAGAGTTATTTTGTTTGTAAACAGTGTTGATATAACTTAGTTTGTCCTGGGATAAGAGTTGATGGAAAAATTTCATTTCTCTGCCGTCACGTTTCTTTATTTCTTTAATATTCCGAAAGCATGTGTATATTGCGAGTTATAGATATGGAAGATGTTTGGTATTTTTTTATATTTGCTAGGGGGATGTGACAGGAATTGTATAACTAACGCGATTTTGTATTTTTATTATAAATAACTGATGATATTGATAAAAATTAAGGAAATTATGTTTTTGTTATACCTTGTTATTATAGTACATTTTATAGATGTTAGATAAAATAAATAAAAACTAAACTAACTTCATGGAAATTAAGTAGGCAATTAAATAAAACTAACTATTTAATGAGGAATATAAAATTTAGTTTCTTATTCCCAGTTTTATTAACTAAAATCAGATAATAAAAAGAAAATACGGATTTGACAATAATTATTGAAATTTAGGTATAGTTAATATTTACTTAACCCTTTCTACATTTCAAGATAAAGGTACACTTATATTGATGGGGACACAATAAACATATATCTACCACAGTTCTCTTTTTTTTATTTTAATGGAAATGCCCTAATATTTTGCACACATGATGGTGACCCAGCTGTTTTAAAAATGGAGCTTTTTTTCAGGTTCGAACAGTAGCCGTGTGTTATCCTAATAGTGAGCTCTTAAAATGACAGTGAAGTGAATATTGCTGCCAGCATCTACGCGAAAATGTTGCCACCAGTGGGATTTTCCATAAGGATAATTACAATGCTTACGCTTGTATCCACAGGTAACTTTTTTTTTAATTATTCCTTTTGATCATTAACATTGCTTCTTTCTGTAAATTTATTTTTTGACATGCATGATAATTAATTATATAATAATTATTAAATAATAAATAATTATTTTTATCATATAAGTAATCGCAATATTTACAAACATTAAAACATCAGGTTTGGGTCTTTAATAATCAAAATGTTTTATATTATAAGATTACGTAACAATCATAAAATTAATGCAGGTAGATATATTTTTTTTATTACCGTGATACCGGGGCGAAATTTAACGTGATAGCTCTAAAATATTAGGGTTGAAATCGGGATAATAAATCGTGCCATAAAATGTTTAAAACCCCATACCTATGTGGATTTGATTATTAATATACTTTGTGCTTTTCATGCAAACACGCACAAGGCTTCTAAGTTAAATATATGTATATGTGGGTAATTGTACCTAGTTTGTAGTATAATAAACAAGATTAAGTCTGTTTATATCAAAACGTCGTTACCCCTACGAAATATATTATACTGTTACTTAATCTTTGTGGCTGTTTCGGTAATTTGCACTGATTGGTTTCGTTGTGGTTTAGATATTCACAACCATTACATTTCTATATAACAATTTTACCCATGTATACCTGTTAAATGATAGTATCGTTACAAGCATTATACAACATTTATTAATTAGCATTGCATAATTATTCATTTCATTAGAAAAAGTTAACTTATTTGGTTTTAAAAGGAATAAATGCAGAACTTTCTCGACAACACTCTTTCATTTATCTCATCAAGTAGGTACCATCTTTCAATACAATTTTATCAACTCTTAATAACAGTAGAGTTTGTTAATTACAATAAAACAACTAATTGAAATTAAATGAAACAACTACAACTTGGCTTGTAAAGACACACAGTATATTATGTACAAATAATAGTAACTAATATTAAAAACATGAACGAGAGAAGAATATACAAAAGCCACAATATACAAAAAAACCTTCTTGCGCATCAATCGCAGAAATAGTGTATTTTTATGCGATTCAATAATAAATATTTTCACCGCTTTTTAAATTGGATTTCTGAAATTTTCCATAGTCAGGTCATATTAGCGTAGTGGTTTACTGAGAAAATTTCATTTCATTTAGTTTGAAAACGTGCCTTAGAATGGATTTTTAAATTTAACAAAATAAAAAAATAAATTGGCAAATTTAAATTTTTTTTTCCTTTTCCTGTGTTCGCCACTGGCTAGCTTTACTTTAAAAATACTATTCTTTACACTACCTTTAATAAATTCGCAAAAAGTGAAAGGGGAATTTTGGAAACCGAAAATTTGAAATTTTAGAGGAATAAACATCATGTAAAAATATTCCAATATCTCCGCCATTTTTCTTATTTGCTTCTTGAAATTTTCCAGAGTTAGGGGTTATTCGTATAGTTGTCTACTGGAAAAACTTCAGCTCAATTCCTTCAAAAAAGGCTCATAAACGGTTATAGAAATTTAGCCATTTTTACCCTTTTCCTACCCACGCCACTGGCTTATTAATGAAAAATATGCAAATTTTACTGCATTAACTCAAATTTAAAATAATTTTCTTCCAATCGTGTTAATTTGGTTTATATTTGTTTTTCTAACTTGCTTATAGGTAGGTAGGTATAGGGGTTCAAAATCTGGCAATTTTTTCTAAAATTGAAAAGGCCGCCATTTTGAAACGGCTCGATTTTACTCAAATACAGTACCAGACGACTCCTTGCGGCTATCTTACTAATAAATAAATTTCAGCCCCCTAGATTGAAAACTGCGACCAGAAACCGTGTCTCATAGACGGTTTTTGTTTTTAATTTGGAGGGACACCCTGTAGAAGTAACGCAGCTTTAGGAAATTTTTTTTACGAAAATCAAATGTCATTTCGAAGTTTCACAAGGGTAAAAAATTTCGTTCACTAATCCTTAAATATGAAGCTACAGCAGCGGTTTTAAAATTTTAGAGAAATAAACATCATATGAAAAAAATATTAATATCTCCGCCATTTTTCTTATTTACTTCTTGAAACTTTTAAGGGTTAAAGGATATTAGTGTACTTGCTTACTGTGAAAATTTCAGTTCAATTTCTTTAAAAATGAACTCATACACGGTTATAGAAATTTAGACATTTTTACCCTTTTCCTACCCACGCCACTGGCTTATTAATATAAATAATGCCAATTTTATTGCTTTAATTCAAATTTCAAATAGTTTTCTTCCAATCTTGTTAATTTTATTTTAAAGTTTTATTGCCATCTTGCTCATACAGGAACTCAAAAAATAGCAAATTTTCCAAAAATTCAAATGGCTGCCATTTTGAAACGGCTTTGCCGATTTTGCTCAAGTGCAATACCAGACCATTCCTTGTGGATATCTTACACCCACAAAAATTTCAGCCTCCTAGATTAAAAACTGCGACCTGAAATGATACCACAAGAACCGGATTTCTGGAATTTTGAAGAGACACCCTGTAGAAGTGACTCGACTTTTGGAAATTTTTTCAACGAAAATCTAACATCATTCCAAAGTTTTATAAGGATCCAAAATTTCGTTCAATAATATTCAAAGATAAAGCTACAGGAGCGTTTTGAATATCGAAATTTCGCGTTTTTGGAGAAATATATAAATATATAACGTCTCTGTCAAGTCAGAATCTGCTATGTAGAATTCTAGAATGTTTTCGTAATATATTGGTTTCGTTTTGTTGATTTTAACAAGCCCTAGCTCACCGTAAAATTTTATATTTATTGAATTAATTGAAGCAAAGGTAGTTTTCGCCCTATAAAAATTAGTTATTGATTATTTGTTCAGAAATTCTGCTATGTGGAATCAACCTCCTCTTAAATTTTCATTTTCCACATAGCAGATCTTGACTTGACAGCGACGATAAATTATTTGAAAATTAGGTAAAGGCAAGCGGTGTGTCGCAAATAAAAATAACTACATTCATAATTTAAATATATAAATATAAATATAAATATATATACTTATATATATAATTCAAAATAATTTTTACGGGCATATCGCTCTAACCTAGGGCTTCCTGAGGCAGACCTGACACGCAGAGCCATCCAGTCATCTCGAAGCTGCAGACAACGCTGTTTCGGTCTCTTAGACCTCATCAGTACAGCACATCGAGAAATAACTAGAGGATGCATGCCAGGCCAGCACCAGGAAGCCAACTTAAATAAAGAAGTGACACGGAACTCCGTGACTTCAAAAGTTGGTTGCCATCTACCGACGGAGACAAGAACTAACGGCAGCACGCTACTAGCTTTGTGTCCATCGGGAATAGGCAGCCCACAGTTCGGGGCATTACCATCCGTCGGGCGGTGCTAGTTAGCTACCGATAGATGTCTCTCGCCAAAGCCCATGGTTATTACAATAATAATGATAATGTTAATCGAGCGCAAAGAATTAAAAATTCAAAATAATTTTTACGGGCATATCGCTCTAACCTAGGGCTTCCTGAGGCAGGGCTTCCAGTTCTTGTCTCCGTCGGTAGATGGCAACCAACTTTTGAAGTCACGGAGTTCCGTGTCACTTCTTTATTTAAGTTGGCTTCCTGGTGCTGGCCTGGCATGCATCCTCTAGTTATTTCTCGATGTGCTGTACTGATGAGGTCTAAGAGACCGAAACAGCGTTGTCTGCAGCTTCGAGATGACTGGATGGCTCTGCGTGTCAGGTCTGCCTCAGGAAGCCCTAGGTTAGAGCGATATGCCCGTAAAAATTATTTTGAATTTTTAATTCTTTGCGCTCGATTAACATTATCATTATTATTATATATATATATATATATATATATTTATATATATCGTGGGCAGGTGAATTTTGGAAAACCACTTTTTCGAGATCTGGGGGTCTTGATCGGTGGACATTTGATGAGTTTGGGTGATTTTCGAAAAGTGATGTCGTCCTCAATAGTGTATTTTTTATTAAAAATACACTAATACAAGTAACTACAGACGGATATCAGAATAAAGATTCGACAGGCAAAGGAAAAATACTTACGAAAACGGATGCAAAGAAATCGAGGACCTGGACAGAAGATACGATATGTTACGTTCAATCAGCACAAGAAAGTAAAAGAGATTGCGGGTACACAGAGGAGAAATCAAAGCACTACTCCGGTGAACTAAGAGTCTAAGATCCTAATGAGCACAGCAGACAAACTACAAAGATGGGAAGAGTACCCAGAAAGAATGAATAATTACCACGAAGAGATAGGTCCAGATGTCACCAGAGGAGGTAAGATATGCATTGAAGAATATGAAAAAAAAAGAAAATGCCCTAGACCTGATCAAGTGAATAGTGATATTGTTGAGTTAATAGATGACAAGCACATGGGCAGCCTAGCCATTTAGTGAATCTATCCTTTTGTACGGGGGTGTTTTCCGGATGCTTTAAAGGTGGGAAGGGTCACCCCAGTGTTGAAGAGGTCTGACCCGATGAACATAGAAAACTATCGTTCAATACCGTCTGTGTTTCTCAAGATTCTAGAGTATTGTTTCAGGGATAGACTGGAAAAGTTTACGTAGGGGGAAAATATTATTTCTCCGAGCCAACATGGTTTTAGGAGCCAGAGATAAACGCACACAGCTCTCGGCTCCTTCTATGAAAATGTAATTAGTGCTTTGGAGTCGGGTGAGCGTCCTGTTGGGATCTTTTGCGATCTCAGTAGGATATTTGATTGCATGAATCACCCGCTATTGATTCAAAAGTTATCAGAATGTGGTGTGAATGGTTTACCATTGGTTTGGATAGAGTCTTGTTTTCTGAGTGGTAGGAGGAAATTTGGAAAGGAGATGTGTGCTCCTGGGTTTCGTCAAAAGTGGCAAACATCGCCTGTTGAGGATACTCACTTGTTTTTAAACGAGGCGAAGGTGCCTGTTGTCACTTGTGTGAAATTTCTTGGGCTGCATATGGATGGTGATTTTAATTTTAAAGATCACTGCAACTTCATAGTGGCGAGGTTGAGTTCAGTATCGTACCAGTTTAGGAGTATCCGTAGTGTTTTAACTACGGGACAGCTTTTAATGCTTTATTATGCTCAGGTTGAATCACGTACCTATTAGATATGGGATTTGTTTTTAGGAGTGGTCCACTTACTCCACGAGAGTTTTTATTGCACAGAAAAAGATCTTGAGGATTATGTGTCGTGTCAACAGGGGGCGATCATGTAGACCATATTTTAAAGACTTGAAAATATTGACTGTACCGGCTTTGTTTGTGTTCGAGTTGTGTGTTTTAGTCTTTATGAAACGTGAGCAATTGTCCACGTGAGACACGTGACACCATCATTGTTTTCGTCACAAATTTCTTATAGTTTTGATGGTAGATACTTTTTTATAAAAACAACAAAAATAAAGATTTTTTGAGCAGAAAAGGCTCAATGAGTTTTCTCCGAAGAAGCAACTTTTTTGGTAACTTCTCTACTTCACGTTGAAGCTTTCAATTTTGGCGTTTGACAAATAAGAACCAACCTTCAAAAAGCTATTACTCCGTTTGTATTGGATCTACGACATCGTAAACCCACGATTCTTCTTGTTTTTTTTATAAGTTAAATTTTCATAGAGAATAATTTTTTCTATTAAATACTTACTTTCAGAGTTATTAGCAAAAAAAAGTATGAATTTGTGATTTATTGGATGAAAAATTGACACTTTCACTCGCGAATAACTCGAAAAGTATAGACTTTCTGAAAAAAACTTTATGAACAAAAGTTGCTCAGAATTAATCACTCTACCCATTCCGGGAATTATGTACAATGAAACATTTTTCATTGTAATGACATCCACCCCCAGGAGAAGTCAATTTTGAAGTACAGTGAGGGTAATAAGTAGAACCCAAATACAAATTTTTGAGCATAAGAAAGAGAATAATTTTTTCAAGATTAGGCCCCGTTTAGATATCCCAAAATGTAAAAATAAGGTCGCAATAAAAATGTTTCATTCGGTAACTAAACATTTTTGGAAATATTTCCGGAACAGGGCCAGATTTTAAAAAAGGTTATTCTATCTTTTATGCTCAAAATACGATTTTATATATGCGGTTTCATTTTGGCTGTCCAGTTACCAAACACCATGTATAGGTTAAATTCGATGCTCACTTGGGCGCTACCTACTCAAATGGTAGAGTAGGTATGATGTTGTTGACATATAAATTATGATGGAGTGATGGATGGACCGATGGGAGTATTTTCCGTTCTTTTATTATTTTTTCTGATAGCACACCGACACCACTGTCCATCTATACTGACGTCACGGAACCTCGGATTCCATCACCGATTCCTTCGGATTTTTATCAGACTTTACTCATCAATGTTAGAATAAGCGTAATGTAGGCGTAATTAAATAAAGCGTATGACATTCGAGCATAATCGTATTTCTAAGTAATTGCAGCATTAAGTAGCACTCGACAATCTTCGTGTCGTTAATGTTGCTTGACTTGCCATTATATAGAAAGACTCGATTGTGCACTTCTTAAAATCTTTCCTAAATAAACTGACGAAAAACTTGCTTTCAGTCTTTTAGAACAAGAATTACATTAACGGTGAAGCAAAAGATATACCCTTCGATATAATATTTTGGTTCCTATCCAGCATGAGCAGAGCAGACAACTCTTTCTCTTATTCATAGAAATTCACTAGGTTTGTGGTTTCTGTTCAAACATGTCTGGAGATCTGGGAATTGAAACCCAGAAACTACAATTTCCTAGATGCAGCGTTCTCTATGTGAAGTGATATAAAGGAAATGATGTCATCAAGCTTACTGTCAAGGAAATCAGAGCATCTTAATATATTCATAAGTTACAAAATATAACACACGACTTTACTGGAAATTAAAGTTAACCAAGCCCGAAAACAAACTCTTATATAAATCCCACCCCAAAAAATCTCAAAAAGTGTGAGAAAAATGACAGAAAGAGGATGCGTAGGAACAGTTAGAAAGTCAGTGTTTTTCTATAAATAATTTTGACTAAACACCCTGTATCTTGAAAGAAGATGAGCACCGCTATGTGAAACTCAGCATGAGGAAAATCCTATAAATTCTGTCCAAACAATCTGTGGCTAGCAACTCATTTTTTGCAACAATCTGCATGTATACCTAATGAATAAACCTATTATAACGAAACAGATTCATATCTCCGATTCAGCTGTTTTAGAGTTTTCTTATTGCACCAAGCTTGTTTTCGATTAAAATACTTGTTCCAAACGCTTAAAACATAAAATGCTTGATTGCAAGTTATAGAGTGCAGGTAAAGCAATTATCAAAACGGTAATTGAAAGATCATTTTATAAACCTGAATCTGCCTGTAACATACCCATACATACTCATACTCGTATACCTACATACCAACTTGAACATTCAACCTATCACAAGAAGTGTTTCCTGCAGGAAATTTTATAATATCATGCTTTGTGAAGAATAATCACTTTTCGGTTTATTTTTCCTTGTCCCTGTGGGACTGACTGCATCATATGGGGATTCCCCTTATTTGTCGTTGTACTGGGCATCACCATATTATAGTATATAACGAGACCGCTCTGGAAAAATTCTATTTGTTTCGTGAAGAACTCCTAGCCCACTATTTCATTTGTTTACATTCTTCTTTTATACTGAGTTAGTCAATGAATGACATGTTCGCGACAGTTCCAGTCATATGTCATGTGACACATTGACGGACGGTGATGGTTCTGTGGATTTCTGGAGTGGTCTCGCCGAGCGGTCTGACATTTCTAGAATCCACGAATCGACGGCCGGTGAGCCGGTGCAACCTACTAGAATGTACCTACTAGAACGGAGTAGAACGTGACTACTGATGCATCGGGGGACTATATAAGGACCGCCTACGGCTGCGTGGAGTAGTTTTAGTTTGGACGTGGAGTGAATAAGCTGAAGACAGAGCAGTAGTAACTAGTGGAAGCTGAACAGAGCAGTAGTGAAGTGAAGTGTGAAGTAAGGAAGCCAGTAGTAACAGGATAGTGAATTATAAAGAATAGACAAGTTGGTGTTGATGTAGTACAAGTAGTAGTCAGCTGTGTGTGTTTATTAGAATTAGAGGTTATAATTTGGATTAGTGAATAAAGTAATTTGCAAGACTTTTAAGTGGTGTGTGAGACCCGTAACAATAGGTTAGATCCAATAAAATGAAATCAATTAATAAAGTCTTTTTTTGTTGTTTTGGTTGGCGAAGTCTCGTCAGCTCGATTTTTTTGTCAGTCAGAAAATTCGACCTTTTTCAACAAAAAAAACTTAATTTCGAGCTCACCGGACTTTGCAAAAATCGAATATTTGAGCTAACCGGAGCGTGCAAGAAAACGAGCTGACCGGACTTTGCCAAAATCGAATTTTTGAACTATCCGGAGCTTGCAAGAAAACGAGCTAACCGGACGCTGCCAAAATCGAATTTGCGAGCTGACCAGACCTTGTCCTGTCTACACTTCACTAGCTTTGCAATTCACAAGCCGTCTCTGCACTGTACTTTTTCAAATAACCTTCCAAAGTAGTACCCTAAATTACTTGCCTCATCAAAAGCTCTAAATTGAACGGTTTTTGAGAAAAACAGATTTTTATGTTGAAAAAACGATGGAAAAAGTAGCTCTGTTACTTAGGAAGGCAGTCTAAATGACTGTTGGAGGCCATTTTCTGCAATAATAATTGTCATGATTTTTGTTGTTTTTTTATGTTATGTGTAAAATTAACGTTTTTATCATATTGCTAGTCTTTTCGTGTTTTTTCATCATAAAATGCCTTTATTCTCGAAAACGGTTCATATTGTAGGATTTGACGGTACAGGGTGGTCAATCACTTATGTAGAAATCAACCCCCAAAACAGAGGTTAATTTTTGAGATAAAGAAATTGAAACTTTTTATAAAGTAGCGAAAAAAAATCGAGTTTTCTGTCATGCATTGGTAGAAATCGATTATTAAAAACAAAATCGATGAATAGAAATCAATATCAAAAAACTAATTATTAAGCCTTAATTAAAATATACATAGTTATACATATAGAAAAATGACAGGTACAATCTGAAAACGGTAAGTATGAGAAATTCTTGAGTAAACTGAGTAAGTACAATATTAATAATTGTATCCTAGCCTTCAATGACATACCCTACTATTTACTCAGTTTACTCAAGAATTTGTGGTACCTACCCTCTTTATATTATTGATCAGTTTTATTACTCTTCCATATATCAATCTCTTTACATTTCCCATAATTATATTCTATTTATTTAAAGGCCTTTAATTAGTTTTTTTATATTTCTTTTAAGCGAATTGTTGATTTTATTAATCTATTTCTACCGATTTATGACAGAAAACTCGATTTATTTTTTCGCTACTTTATAAAAAATTGCAGATTTTTTATACAGAGAAAACATTGACGATTTAAAATAATCGTTCCTTTAAAAGGCCAATTTTCCCATTGTCATAACGTTTAGGAAGAAAAAAACCTCCCTCAACCTTCAAACATCCGTCACTGTCATATGAAAAAAATTGAATTAACCCTTAAATAGTTTCTAATATTATTAGGATGAGATGTGTACAAAAGCCGAGCACTTATAGCCATCTAGTCTTCTCCAAGCTGTAGACAAAGCGCTGTTTCGGTCTCTTTTGTGACCTCATCAGTACAGAACATCGAGAAAATAACCAGAGGATGCATGCTAAGTCAGCCCAGGAAGCCAGCTCTTATATGAAAAAGTGACACGGAACTCCATGACTTTAAGAGTCTCTCGCCATCTACCGATGAAGACAAGAACTACCGGCAGCAATGCCTACTTGTACCCATCGAGCTACCGATAGATACCTCTAACATCGAGCCTAATAATTATTACAAATAACAATGTTTAATAAGAGCTGGCTTCCTGGGCTGATTTTCTCCTTTCTGAATCCTCTAGTTATTTCCTCGATGCGATGTACTGATGAGGTCATAAAGAGACCGAAACAGCGCGTTGTCTACAGCTTCGAGATGACTAGAGGGCTCTGTGTATTAGTGTGGCCTATAGGGTGCCCTAGGTTAGAGCATTAATAGTCCTGTTTTCTTCATGAATTTATAATATTCACCGCTCTATTAAACATTGTTATTTGGAAAAAAAATTATGCCGAAAAAGGTGCGTTTTCAGGCCCATGTTTTCTGTAATAAAATAACCAGCGAAATCGTAATCAACGACACTCGCATTGCTCGACACGAAACCTTTTATCTCAAAATTTATTTCGGGAGTCCGAAGGGACGGTTGAAATTACTTGACAGCATGCTGAAAGACCTAATTCCACTTTCGGCCAGTAATCTCGATTTGAAGAGTTTTATTCTTCAGAATAAGTAGGGATACGGCCCTCTATTTCTTGAAGCGAAAATTTACTAAATCGAGATTATTTTCAATTTAACCAGTCTCTTCTCTCTAACATCTAAATTTGGCAACGAAACAATATTTAAATGGGTACTTATCCCGAGGATTTCACTAGTTGTTATTCTCTAATAATTATTATTTAACATAGCGTGTTAATCATAATAATGCGTGGTGATGGTGAGTGATTTCCAATTAATTAATTTCATGCCGCTATAGAAATTAATGCACCGTTAAACGTATTATGAGTAGTTTAATGAAAATATTCTCTGATAAAGCGACCATTATTCAGACGATGAAACGCCTGTAGTAGCTTTCCGAATGATTGTTCGGGACGCAATCCGAAAGGCTGGCTACGTGACCGCTAACATCTGGCTTGGAGCCCCTTCTGAGGAGAACAAGGTGTTATTGAAAGTCATAACTAATGGCCAAATTTTAAGTCGCTCCTGCTACCGCGTCCATTTCGTGGAAAACTTGAGCGTCTATGCAAAATGAAATCGTCCAGAATTATAATTGCTGCAGTTGCCGATGCAGTATCTGCGATAGTATCGAACGTGATTAAATTGCACATGTAAAACGAGACAATAATAATTATTCCAGATAGTATTTGTTTGTTTACTTCCTCAATTTTTATCCTAGTACTAAATTTCTAGTTGTACGACAGGAATGACACATTGACGGCCAATTTCTACTAAATACCAGAATGGTTTCGCGTTCCCCTGTTCGTCAACTATCTGACATTTCTAGACTCCACGGTCAGGGATATAGAGGCGGAGCCGTCGGCGCTTTAGCAGTCAGTCACTCATATATCCTGAACGTGAAAGCTGAAGTATCACAGAATAATAGTAGTAGTATTTAGTGATAGTGAATTGTGAAGTGTGAAATAGAAAATAGAATGAAATATAGACAAGTGGTGTAATATCTGTGTGTGGAAACAAGAGGACAGCTGATTGTTTAGATTTAGAGGTTATAAGTTGTATTTGTGTTAGAGATGAATAAAGACATTTGCAGACTTTAAATTCGATTTTATAAGTGTGAGACACGTTCTTGTTATTTTTTTAAACCATAACCAGATGATCGTATGGACAGGGCTACTAATTGCTTTTGTCGACAAGTGTCTAATGTCTAATATTGTAAAAATTAATGTTCATTTTCCCGTTACAGCGCAGATATTAGATTCCTCCAGGTGCCTCTTGCGCGGTGATTAATGGCGAGATATTTTTAATCCGGTAAATTTAATCCCACCAAAATTCATCATGATAAGACTTAGACACGAGGTTTTAATTATTGCAAACATCGGTTAGTTCCGGAGACTTGGAAATCTGACTTCGCGGAGCTTTTCAAATGATGTGGTATTTTTGGTATATCGAGGGACTCTGCTATTTTGCAGAGAGACTGATTGTTTTCCGGTCTTTTGAACCGCTCAGAATGTAACTTGAACTGGCTGGATTGGTTTACGACATGGCACTATAAAATACGAGCCAGCATAAGTAATAAATGCAGGAAATACGACTAGCTTGGAAATCGTTGACCGCATTTTCCTGCAATAATAATTGCAAGTTTATGTTTTGTCAGCTATCTGAATAAAAATCTCGTGTAAACCCCTTAAAAAAATTATGCTTGGTAAGAATTATGGCCGGTGAGCAGCGTGACTGTTTGTTGACTTGGTCGCACTAATTTTGAAGAATTTTAGTGTCTAGTAATCCTGTTTTGAGTAAATTTATACAATTAGTTAAACAAGACAGGTTCTAGAACAAAAATGGTCTTAAACGCGCCTAATTTTCCCTCTCTAAACAGTAGGACGGACTCTGAACCAAATTTTTGGTGTTATTTTAGTCCTCTCCAGCTGATCTTCACCACCGCCTGGTCTCCCTCTATTTTTTTGATAATTCGTTAATAATCCAAGTGAATTGGTGGTAGCTGTGGCTGGTAATGATGATAATGATGTTTCTCCCTTCTAATTAAACTGACATAACCCAACTTTGAGTGCAAAGTTTGAGTGACAGAGATGATTTAGGTAATCGATTATTTTTTCTTAAATAAAGCACTCAAACACTCAAAGTTGGGCTAGGTCAGCTCAAGGGAGAGACATCAATCACGATCACCAGCCACAGCTATCACCAATTCACTTGGATCATCGGCGGACTACCAAAAAAGAAGGAAGAGATCGAGCGGGGGTAAAGACCAGCTAGAGAGGGCTAAAATAACACCAAAAATCTGGTTCAGGGCTATTTAGGGAGGGCTAAAATAGACGTGATCTGGACTTTCGATTTAAAGCTAGACGGATTCTCGACCATCGCGACCAAGTTGGTCTATTGTGGCTCACTGATAAGCATTTTACATCCGTTCTAGCAGGCCACCGCTCTTTAAGAAGTCGATGATCTTAGAAGGCGAGAATGGTCTCTTGGAGAGAGAATTACCTTCCAAAAGTTGAGCGTTACACTTCTATAAGAACATGTTCTGCTGTTTCTTCATCCTCTAAGCATAGATGACATTCTGCGTTATCGGCTAGACCCATCAAATACAAGCCAATCAAGGCTCGAAGGTTTTGAGTTCCTATAGTTTCTTAGCTCTAGTCTTCGAGGGCCCTTCAATGAAGACCTTAGAATGAATGCATTACTTTATTCTCTTCCGACATTTTTAATTATGTTTTTGGCGATATTTGAAGATACGCCGACAACCGGTTATGGTCCACTAAATTTGGATCCAGTTCCTCTTCATTCTGCTCGGCTGTTTTAAAAAAATTCCCCTTCTGGTCAGAGAGTCGGCGATCGTTCTCTCCACAGCCAAAGTGACCTTTAATCCAGACCAGGGACAAGTTATTGTTTCCAGCTACTGCATTGCGTGCTGTTTGACAGTTCGATAAGTACCAGTTTCCAATTGAAACGCATGGAGCAAAGAGTTTTGAGAGCCGCTTAACCGTCTGAGAAGATTTTGATTGTTTTCCATCCAGCATCTGTGCGCTGAGTTCAATCCGCCTTAAATACTGTTACATGATGTCTCAGGTTAGAAAAGTATCATTTTCTCGTCATAAGCTTCAGATCCAGCTCCCGTTGGAGTCTTGGAGTCGTCGATGTCAAACAAGGAGGTCGTTTGTGTTGCGCTCCCATTCGTCTCTGCTTGGAACAAGGACGTTATAAGCAGTGTAGTAGTTATTTGTGTATGACATCGTGTCTGAGGGCGTACCCAGAAGACTGTGACTTAGAATGTCTTCCAGTAGTTTGGTCGTCTCCATGAAACAAGTCAAGTCGTTGGTGTGTTTCGTCCACCTGCAACAGTCTATACGTTGTCCATCTGGTCTCTCTTTCCAAATATATATGTAAAGGAAGGTATAGGAAAGTCTAGAAGGATTTCTAGATCTACCTAAGACACTAATCGCTAGGCATGCTTGTACTTGTGGACTTGACAGCTTCATTTCGGCCAAGGCTTGTAAGCCTTTGGACTATCAAGCTAGCTATACAGACATTATGCTTGATCACTGGTCTAATTAAATGACAATTTAATTAATCAAGTCAGACTTCTTTTTCTATCAAATTTTTATCACACTAATAATAAACAAACGGCGTTGTGTAAATCGTAAAAATTACATTTTCAATACAATTTCTTACTAACCTTAAAAATCAATAAAAAAAATATCCTGGAGATTTCTGCATAATAATAAACCAGAAGAAGGAAATCCTTTAGGTTGTGTGTGAATTTTCCACGACCAGGCCAAAATATTTTCTTTTTCGATCAAAATTTAGCAACAAACTGCAAACGGGATCACACGATAGAAGCGATTAAATTGCGTTTTAGTCATAAGTTTGCCAGTGGCGTAGCTGGGTAGAAATTCGGTCAAAGCTGCTAATTTCTTATAATTACTTACGAAAATAATACAATTTATATTGAAAATATAAATTTTATTAATTTTGAGTAAGTATACGGAAACTGTGGCCGCTAAAATGTCTGTCGCTCGGTCTGTGTGTCTGTGACTTTTCTAGGAAACACTCTACAGTCGCCAGTTTTCATCTGGGAAAGATGAAATTTGGCTCGATTGAAGCGGCACACGGTCCCACGATGCCTATTGAAAATGAGCGGGATCCGTTCCCGGGAAGTGTCTATTTTCCGGGAATTTCGGGTTTTTTCGGGAATAGCCTAGGAAACACTCTAAGTGTCCGAAAGTTGCACCGATCTAGATGAAACTCGGTAGGCACGAACCTCTGGACCCCAAAATATGACCTATTGAAAATGGGCCGGATCCGAGAATTTTAAGGCCCCCTTTCAGGGCCGTACTTTTTTTTGCAACGTCCCGACATAAGGATTTGTTTCTCGGTAACGGTACATCGCGGACAGATTCTGCTAGTACAGTTACTTAGGGAAAGAATGGACGTACAAACTTTGTAGAGATCGTTTTTCGAAAAAATAATTAGGTGAGCGGTAATCGGCCCTCAAAGAACGGAATATACTCTTTTCGCATGATTTTTCGGTTTTTTTCAAAAATTTTTTCAAAATTTATTCGACCGATCGAGAAAATAACAAAACAGTGAGATAGAGCCGTTTGTTACCTACAAAAAAGATTCTCATAATTTTTACGTGAAAAGTCGGCAAAAATGACTTATTCAAAAAAACAAAAAATCTGTCCATTTTTCTAAAAATCACAAAAAAGTTTTTTTTCCGAAAACGGTGCATCCTAGCGAAAAATCAAATCAGACCTTTTTTGAATAGTTTTTTAAATGCTAGTTTACTATATGAAACATTTTCCCGAAAAATTCCCGATTTAAGAGCGGGAATCGTTTCTTTAAAACAACAACTGATCAAATGCTACTCTTTAACGCATGCTTTCGAATTTTTTTCGAAATATTGTCGACCGATCGAAAAAATAACAAAGCTTTATGATAGAGACGTCCTTTACCTACAAAAAAGATGGATATAGTTTTTTTCCTTAACCGTTGGCAAAACTGTCAAAATTCGGAAAAACTTCGCCAGGTCATTGAGACTGTTCAGACGTGTTTCCAATATTTCTTCCTCCATCGACGACATAGTTCAACTTATGTAAAATTTTTTTTCTTCAACACATAATTTGACGTCTCGGCTTCATTTCGACTCGATTATGTCGGCACTTTAAACTAAAAATAAAAAAGTTTCTCGCTGCTCGAAAATTAGCTTACACTTTTATTTTTTTTGTCTTATTCTTTATGCACGACTGGAAAAATTAGAAGGACAGTCGCAACGATAATTAATTATTAACGTAAATGTATGTGAAAAAATTATCCAAATTGGTCATTTAATAACGAAGATATGACAATTTTCAGAAATTTTCAATACGTTCGCTGCATTTCGCCGTCGCCGGGAAATTATTATGGGTGTTTTGACGTGCCGGAGCGCGGGTCGGTCGTTCGTTGCCCCGCTCTATTATTATAATGATAGTTATCCGCCGATCCTGTTCGGGCTAATTTTTGTTTTTTCTTATGCATTTTTGAAATAATTGTTTTTACAATTAATTGCGATGTACTATTGGTCTTTCACTAATAATTTGGAGTGATTATTATTTTTAAAATTTGAAAAATGCGCCGTGAAAAAGAGAATCCAGATGGCGGCCATTTTGTAATTTTAGCGTAATGAAAAGACTCCCGGCTACTACACCCCGGTGAAATATTTTCGCAAAACTAATCCGAACTGGCACTTTTGAAACGTCAAAATCGAAAAGTGGAAGAAAACACGAGTTTTTTCACACGAAAAAACTTAATTAAAATCGAAGAGTCAAGATGGCGGCCAGATTTTGGTATCGTCGTAAAGGTAAAATGTGCAGCAATAACATATTGGTGCAAGAGCTAACCGCCGACTTTGTTTGAACGATTTTAATAAAATGGCGTGCGATTTAGTCGGTTGGAAGGTCTTTCGCACATTTTTCGATGTAAATCTGTTCGCGGTGATCCAAATAAGATCACGGAGGTACTCGCGTGTGGCTAAGAAAAGGGTCACGTCCCCCACCCTCGACTCAAACTAAAACGAAAGTAACTTTTTAAGCGAATCTATAACTTCCACGCGAATTTTCGTAAGTTCACATATTGGTCCTTCAGGAGCGATATAGAAAAAATTGTCACAAAAAAGGAGGTGGCAGGCGTTAACTTTGACGGGGAATCTACTGCTTTCAGGGCCGTACTGATATAGAAAAACTGCAATAAAAAAAAAAACTGATGACAAATTTCAACTTTGACTGGGATCTACTGACACTACGGGCCGAAGGCCCGCCATGGAGGGCCGAAGGCCCGACGCCGCCCGCAGGCCAAGATTTTCGTAAGGAAAATCTTGTTATTTTTATTAGGTTGCGTTTTTAAAGGAATTAAACTGAAATTCTTCTGACAGTAAACATCTGAAAATATTAACAACCCAATTTCAAAAACACGGAAAATATTCACAACTATTGAATTAACGCATTAACGATTGATGCGATTGATGGTTTTTATAGTTTGTTTTTTTTTGAAATAACCAGTCAACCGGACTGTATCTACCTACCTAACGTGTGCGTAGGTATAAATTGAGGTGCGAAAGAAAAATTTGTGAATTTAACAGCAAATAATCGTAACTCTCCAAACACTGTCACAACGACTGCTGTAGACACCCCATTAGATGAAATTTCACTGATATATATTCATGAGATGCTTTCTGCATTCTCCTCGCCGACCGTAGTCGGACGTGTAAAATTTATAAGACAACTTCAATTCAGAATTTTCTATATGATGTTCCCGCGGGAAGCAATATCTGTGAGGTGCAGTTTTGTTTATTTCTTAGACCTTGTAATGCGCTATGAAATTTAAGAACTGCTGCGCTGATGTCAGTCTACACAAGGACAATATCTACATAAGTGTTCTCGGGACATGTCTTCATTTTAAAATGAAGCAAACTAATAATATTGTTACGTGTCTTACTCTTATAAAATCACCACGAAAGTCTGTAAATGTCTTTATTCTCCGACACAAATACAGCTTATAACCTCTAAATCTAAATAATCAATAATCAGCTGTCCTATTGTCTTCACACACAGATATTACACCACTTGTCATCGAACATTCAAGTTACTACTACTGCTAGAGCGCCGAAAGCTCAGCCTTTATATCCCTGGCTGTGGATTCTAGAAATATCAAATGTAAACAAACAAATAAATGTGAAACTAGAATTTTTCAAGAAACAAACTCATCGATCATAGAATTTTTCGAGAGTGGTCTCTTTATAATATACTACCCTGCTTTAGGATATGATCAGCTTAATAAGAATGATCCATTTATATTATTAAATCATAAAGCCTCCGCATATTCAAATTAACTATTTAATCGTTCGTTTTCTGAATAAAGAAAACCTGCCAAGTATATATAAGATAAAGGAATTTGCATAAGTTTGGAAGCGATTATTTAGAGAATAATAATTCCAATAATCCCCCAAAACACATTACAAAGGAGTGCCTTTGGAAATTTTCACGGTTCCCGTCTTTAGTCCTTAAGTTCTGAATAATGCACGATGAATTCCGTCAGAATATACGACACTGGAATAGGGAATGTTTGCATGGTTCGTCGCCTTATCTGTTTATGCTATCATATTTCTTCAGTCTCTTTCTGGTTTATAAAACTGCAATAAAAGCGTTGCGGTAACTTCACAACAACTCCTCTAGAAGCGTTTCAAAAATAAGATAAGCTTGAATAACTTCTGAACTGGTGGGAGGTTACCATAGTATTATTCAAAATATGATGGTCGTGTGTTTTCAATTCTTTGCATAACAATGAACATGAAACATATAAATTTTATAACTACACTAAGCAATTTTCGTATAACTATACACAGAGAGATTCTGCAAGCTTGACTGCAATTCTCCTAAATGCGTTTACATCAAGGACTCGATATTTTTTCTGAGACGTTAACAAAGTCAAATCAAGTAATCGAGAGGAGAAGTTCGTAGAGATAAACGATACACCCGGCGAACTGTTACAGACTGCCGTTAGTGGAGTGAAAAACCGTGTATTAAAATGTGTCCAGGGGAAAAATCGAGAAGATCCAGAGCCTCTGCATCACAGAAGCAATAAGAACATGCCCAACAGCAACGTTGGAAGTAATCCTAGATCTCAAAACACTTAGTGATAGAGAGTAGTGCCGCAGAAGCTCAATAATTATTGAGAAGCTCAAGAATCAACCCCGGAACGTCTTCAAGAACCTTCTGATAATGCCAAAAGACAAAACTGTCAAGACATTCAGCTTCAAGAAAAGCTTCATCATGGAACTGTCTACGAAAGAGGAATGGAGCCACACATCCATACACACTCTCAAAGAAGGTATGTACAATAAAATGATACACAGACGGCTCAAAGGTCACCGAGGGAACTGGGGAGGGCACCGACTACTCCGAACCGAAGCATACTTCAAGCCGAACTACACGCAATAGAAGTATGCGCCCAAATAAACCTCGACAGAAACTATAAAAATCAAGCAGCCATAAACACGCTGAGCTCTCCTATCATCAGCTCTAAAACGGCATGGAATTGTCTACAAAAACTCAACAAACTAGGCAAAGAGAACAAAATTTACCTCAAATGGATACCGGTCACACTGGGATTGAGGGAAACAAACGTGCCTACTCATTGGCAAGAACAGGAGCAGCTGCCTTCATAGGACCAGAGCCATTCAAAGGGGAACTTCGGGAACTTTAACCGAGAAAGGTCAAGAAAACTCTTGACCCTCAACAAAGGAAATCTCAGAATGCTAACGGGATTTCTAACAGGTCACTGCAAGCTCAATGAACACCTGAGGAAACATGAGTCATCCTGACGATCAGAGTAATTTCGACTTTCTGGCGGCGAAAAGTTTAATAAGCGGAGAGCGAAAAAATTAATTTCCAGCAGGCATCAGAGTTTTTTGGTCCCTAGCAAAGAAAATAGGTCAAATTTTACAATAAGCTGCTCCCCATGCCGAACATGACCCGAAACAGCCTTGTGACATTCTCTCGAGGAAGAAAAGTCACGCCCTATCCTATTCCGTGTTGACATCTGCATGGGGGTCGTAACATTCAGTCAAACTACTCTGGGGCAAATAATCCTCTCATCTCTAGGCAGCGGGACCTGACAACATTTATCGGCAATTGTGTTAAAAAAAAATGCGCCCCACAACTGACACCTATACTCTATGCAGGCTATTTGATACGCCCTGTTGTTTTTTATATCGATAGGTGAAAGCTCAGAGAACCTAGCAGGCCAAACTTGCATAATTAAGACCAATGACTTTATCGGGGAAGCTAATGGTTATCAAAAATTCGTTCTTAATGCCACTGTTATCTGGAATTATTTACTTGGTCTGCTCTAGCAGCTTCGGTCAATGCCGGACCTATGTCTTCTTATATCAATTTTCTTGTATCTTTAAATTATTCTTAAAGATTTGAAGTTTTCTTAACTACTGCGTAAACCAGTACCTATTATGGTAGTATGTGCATGTCTTTATTGACTACAGAATGAAAATGTCTGTAATTTCGTACTTAGTATAATTGTTTATTATTTGTTTGACCTTTGTTGAACAGAAAAATTAACAGGGCGCCCGTCCCAATTTAATAGGATGTTTTAAGAAAATTCATTTCCCTTTCAAGTTATCTTTATTGACTTTTAGGTCCATTTCCTCGTTCTAACCGTGGAAATCAGCATTTTCTTGTGGTCATGAACTGGGTTAGCTAATTTGTGATATTAAACTCTATGCGCAAGGCTACTTCATCCTCAATAATTGAGTTAATGGAAAATCAAATAATTTTATTGTTCGGTGTGGTGTTCCACGGATTATTATGTGTGATGATGGAGGGCAGTTTATTTCTATGGAATTTAATAAGAATATATATGAATAAATATCCAACAGCAGAGCCTTCCAGAGTACCTAATCAAGCACAGACACGTGTTTCGTTCTACTGGAACTCATCAGTGTGCTGCATCTGGAGTATCTGGACGATGCTGTCGGATGAACGGAAGCCGGGGCCTCTTAAGGCAAGAATTAACACGGAACTCCGTGTGGTGTAAAATAGAGCGACATCTAGCGGTCAGTTCAAAGAACTAACCGTGAGTTCACTCTAAGTTAATTGCAGTTTCAGACACTACCAATGCCGTCGATTGACAATCATGAAGAAGAGGAAAGGCAAGTATACTCAAGGATTAATGCATAAAAGAGTGAAATGCAGGTCAATGAGTATAAAGCACATAAAGTGCAATTACTAGCCTGTTAGGTGGGTTCGGAGAATTACTCCATCGCCCATAACAGTTGTCATGCTGGCAGTGCCCGAAACTCCAATCGAGAGGAGCTTCTACTCATTGACCTGCATTTCACTCTTTTATGCATTAATCCTTGAGTATACTTGCATTTCCTCTTCTTCATGATTGTCAATCGACGGCATTGGTAGTGTCTGAAACTGCAATTAACTTAGAGTGAACTCACGGTTAGTTCTTTGAACTGACCGCTAGATGTCGGTATTTTACACCACACGGAGTTCCGTGTTAATTCTTGCCTTAAGAGGCCCCGGCTTCCGTTCATCCGACAGCATCCTCCAGATACTCCAGATGCGGCACACTGATGAGTTCCAGTAGAACGAAACACGTGTCTGTGCTTGATTTGGTACTCTGGAAGGCTCTGCTGTTGGATATTTGAAGCTCCTCTCGATTGGAGTTTCGGGCACTGCCAGCATGACAACTGTTATGGGCGATGGAGTAATTCTCCGAACCCACCTAACAGGCTAGTAATTGCACTTTATGTGCTTTAAACTCATTGACCTGCATTTCACTCTTTTATGCATTTATTATAATGTATGAAACACTCATAAACTTCCTTGTTAACGTCGAGGCATCTTTGGACCAGCACAGTAAAAGCGAAGAAGGCCTCATGGGTTCCCAACCGCTTTCTGAATCCAAACTGAGTGTCTTTTATATCCAGGTCGAGTTTCTGATGATATGTATCTGCGGTTATAGATAACTTTGAGGAGCAGTTTGAAGGTGTATGACATCAGGTGGATGGTACGGTGGTCGCTGCATTCCTTACTATACAGTTTTTTAGGTAGGCAGATGAAAGTTGATATTAACCATTCTCTTAGAATGTTCCCAGTTCTATACAGGCTGTCCCATTTTAATGTCCTACCCCGGATAACTTTTGTCAGTGACCTTGAATCAAAAATTGTTTGGTACAAAAGTTGTACAACTTGGAGGGGGACATTTGCTGGCACTAATACTTTTGACCTTGGGTACAAGGTTCAAGGTCATTCAAGGTCATTCAAGGTCAACTTTGTTTTTTAAATAGAGCTTTCTATTTTTGACATCGGCAATCGATTGCGCGTGAAAAAATATGAGACTTTTGTCTGAACTTTTTTCTGAAAACGCAAATTTAATTGACCAAAATTAGCTGCCAAAATTAAAAATTTTTAAGCTTTGTGAATTTTTAACTCGGGAATCGTAGCTTTCTAGGAAAATCCGCAAGAGACAAAAAGTGCTTGGATTTGCGCAAGGAACCGTCACGAATTTTCTTGAACACAGGCGCTGAGAACAGAGTTTTCGTTAATTTTGAGCTATTTGTACCGAATGAAAAATTAAACTTTTCTTGATGGAAAATTGTTAATTTTGAGCTGCTTGTACCAAAGGAATAATTAAAATTTTCTTGATGAAAATTCTAACTTGTGGTTCTCTTCTAAACCTCACCATTCTCGAGTTGAAAATTAGAAAATTTTAAAGGCTAAATTAATTGAGAAAATTTGCGTTTTCAGAAAAAAAGTTTCAGACAAAAGTCTCATAATTTTTTCACGCGCAATCGATTGCCGATGTCAAAAATAGGAAGTTCTATTTAAAAAAACAAAGTTGACCTTGAATGACCTTGAAGCTTGTACCCAGGGTCAGAAGTATTAGTGCCAGCAAATGTCCCCCTCCAAGTTGTACAACTTTTGTACCAAACAATTTTTGATTCAAGGTCACTGACAAAAGTTATCCGGGGTGGGACATTAAAATGGGACAGCCTGTATAATAATAATATCAAACTTTATTTTCCATATTATGGCAAACATCGGATTTGTATAGGAATCGTCTTAATAATGGGAATGAACGACATGATTTTAAGCACCCGCCACTGTAGTTGTTTGCAAGGAATTATTTCTGGTGTACCCTTTAGGTACCCGCCCTAGTGTTCTTCTGTAATTAAAAAAAATCCTATTTTGGTAAATCGAGTTATTTAATTTTTCGTTTTAAAGCGCCAAGAAAAACATATTCCCGGACCCAGTATAACAAAGTTCCTGGGCCAAATTTTTGCCAGAAAACTTCCAATTCGTGTTCAGCGATAAAAAAACCCACAGGGTGAGAAAATAAAAACTATAGCAAAACTTTTGAAAACCCCACGCAATGAGAATATTTTCTCGAGTTTTTTTTTTGGCGCGATCTACCGGCGAAACGGTTAGTCTTCCATGAAACCGTATTTATGAAAAATGTAGAAAATTTCCTTTTTAAGATTTAGACCAAAAACTGAAAAAAGTGCAAAAAATTTGGACAAAAAGCGCAACAAAAAAAAAAAAGTTCCGGGCAACATTTTTGCCTGCAAACTTCAAATTATTTGTGTTCAGCGACCAAAAAATAGAGTCAGAAAATCAAAACTATAGGAAAACTTTCCTCTGAACCCTCATTTTATTCCTAGCCTTTAAAGAAACAGCAGTCTCGAGGAAGAGAAAAACTTGGACTGAATTTGCTTTGATTCCCGCCAGTGTAGGTACAATCGAAAAAGTTGAGTTTCAAAGGACGCGTTGAAAAATTATTTATTGGACGTTGCCGATGAAAATAAATTTTTTCATTTCCCAACAATTCTTATTATTGAAAATTGAAAAGATATACAAAGAGAACTATTTATAATATAATTTAAGTAAAAAGAAATAACGCCAACGCCATTAGATTGAACCATTTTTTTTTAAATTTTTTTTCTTGACCGAATCCTGTATTCTTATAGAAACTGCCGTTTTAACAGCTTCAAAAAAAACTCACATCAAGGGTAGTTTTATGTTCTGAGTAAAAAAGATTTCAACTCCCCTTTGCTCATTCATGTCAAGTCAATCCGTCGTCCTCTCGCAAGTCTCGACTTCGGGATCGCTATTCTTCAGAGTCAGAGTAGGCGAGTTGCAAAGTTGCGGCAGAAATAAGGGGTGCGCTCTCTCGATATCTCATAGATTCTTGAAAGTTAAATGACTGCACCCTGCTGTTGTAGGTTTAAGAAGAACTCAATTACACAACCAAATTTAGGACTTTCCGAACATAGGGAATTCCCATGTAAATATCGACCTCTGTAAATATGCTTCCCTAATTGTTTTAGAGATAGAAATGTTACGAGGATCAACTTTGTTGAGAACAACTTTGTTGGAACAAATTTGTTGAGATTCAATGCTGCTGTGAGGGGTTGAGTCTGTTGAACATTTCTCTCTAAAACATAGGAAAGCAAAATTTTTACAGAAGCGTAATTTTGAAATTCCCCATTTCGTTCAGATTTAAGAAATTTAGAAACTCAACTTAAACAGAAACAAACTTAATTTCATCATGTTATTCGGGACATTACGTCAGAAAATTTTTTCAAATAATGCTTTTATCTTGTCATTTTCTTAGCGCTTAATACCGCTGTTACTTTGAAAGAGATCTGAAAAGTATAACGTGATATTATGATCGTTCTGCTCTTATACGGAACGTTAACTGCGAGTTAGCTTTCTCATATTTGAGAATCGGGCCGCAGAGATGGGAGGAAGTGTTAGTGTTATTGCCTCTTGTGGAGGTATTGATTTAATTTAATTATTTTAGGTTTTGCTGGGACTTAATAAATAAGTGTAAGAGAGCCCAAGACGGTTAAATTTTTAATTAGGCGGATTAATAGCTTAATGAAATTAGAATCTTATTAAATGTTTTGAATTCTGGAAGTAGGTAATTTCAGGAACAAAAACAACTTGGGTGCCGTTTATTTTTTCTTAATTTTACTCTTAATGGCCACGTTGACAATAATGGATTTCAGAAGATACTAAAGATACTAATAAATAAATTTAGTGATTATTTAAAATAGTAAAAAAGTTATATTTTCTGGTTAAAAAAGAAAAATAGTAAAGGAAACTGTTTTAGATCATTTTATAACCACTAAAACGGAGTTACAATTTTTTTATTCGTCGTTTCGTTTTTGAGTTATGACAACCTTGTGTTTTTAAGTATAAAAATTGCCATAGCTTCTTTGTTTTTAGTAAAAACCATATTATGGAGTTTGTATTTAGAAAAAAAAAACTATTCAATGATGTTATAGCCAACTATTACTTACATTGAAAAAACACAAACTTATGTCATAACTAGAAAATGACACGACAAATAAACAAAAATATAACGCCGTTTTATTGGTTATAAAATCGTCTAAGACATTTTCCTTTACAATTTTTCTCTAATCTCAACAATAAGAGTGTTATCTTACTATAAAGAAACTCGCGAAATTTAGTGCATGTCAAATATTTAAAATCCACTAGAATTTCAAAAAAAAAAAAATTGAATTTAATTCAGAAAACTGCACAACTTTCCCATTTAATGGTTCCTCTAACTGTAGTAGTAGTTTATGAGATTCCTGTACTAAGCATTGAAAAAAAAACTCACCCTGTATAATTTCAAGTAAAATTACAATCGTAGCTTACGTCCACGACATAAAATTATAAAACTTGTGGCTTAGGTTTAAGAACATAATGACTTAAGTCGTCTTGAAGTAGTTATTACGACTTAGGTCAACGAGAAATTGCGTCTGTTACAAAAGTTCAAGTGAAAATACAAACATAGCTCAAGTCTACAACGTGAAGTTGTAAAGCTTGAAGTTTAGATGTGACAAAATTAGTACTTACTTCGCTCTAGAAAAATTATTGCGACTTAGGTCAACGTGAAATTACGTTTGTTAGAAAAGTTCAAGTGAAAATACAAACGTAGCTCAAGTGTACAACGTGAAGTTGTAAAACTTGAAGTTTTGATGTGGGAAAATGTGCCCTTACGTCGCCCTAAAAGAGTTATTGCAACTTAGGTCAAGGAGAAATTACGATTGTTATAAAAGGTCAAGTAAAAATACAAACGCAGCTCAAGTATACAACGTGAAGCTGTAAAACTTGAAGTTTAAATGTAAGAAAATTAGGACTTACGTCGCCCTAAAAGAGTTATTGTGACTTAGGTCAACGAGAAGTTACAATTGTTATAAAAGTTCAAGTTAAAATACAGACTCAATAGTGAAAATAGTGAAAAAAAGTGAAAATAAGCTCAAGTGTACAACGTGAAGTTGTGAAACTTGAAGTTTAGATGTAAGAAAATTAGCACTTACGTCGCCCTTAAAGAGTTATTGCGACTTAGGTCAACGAGAAATTTCGTTTGTTACAAAAGTTCAAGTAAAACTACAAACGTAGCTCAAATCTGCAACGTGAAGTTCTAAAACTTGAAGTTTAGATGTGAGAAAATTAGCACTTACGTCGCCCTAAAAGAGTCATTGCGACTTAGGTCAACGAGAAATTCCGATTGTTGTGAAAGTTCAAGTGAAAATTCAAATGTAGCTAAGTCTACAACGTGAAGTTGTGAAAGTTGAAGTTTAGATGTAAGAAAATTAGCACTTACGTCGCCCTAAAAGAGTTATTGCGACTTAGGTCAACGTGAAATTTCGTTTGTTACAAAAGTTCAAGTAAAACTACAAACGTAGCTCAAATCTGCAACGTGAAGTTCTAAAACTTGAAGTTTAGATGTGAGAAAATTAGCACTTACGTCGCCCTAAAAGTGTTATTGCGACTTAGGTCAACGAGAAATTACGATTGTTGTGAAAGTTCAAGTGAAAATTCAAATGTAGCTCAAGTCTACAACGTGAAGTTCTAAAACTTGAAGTTTAGATGTGAGAAAATTAGCACTTACGTCGCCCTAAAAGTGTTATTGCGACTTAGGTCAACGAGAAATTACGATTGTTGTGAAAGTTCAAGTGAAAATTCAAATGTAGCTCAAGTCTACAACGTGAAGTTGTGAAACATGAAGTTTAGATGTAAGAAAATTAGGACTTACGTCGCCCTAAAAGAGTCATTGCGACTTAGGTCAATCAGAAATGACGATTATTATGAAAGTTGAAGTGAAATTACAATAGTGGCTTACGCCCACGACGTGAAATTATAAAACTTGTGACTTAGGTTTAAGAAAATAATGACACACTTCACCTTGAAGTAGTTATAGTTATTACGACTTAGGTCAATGCGAATTTACGTTTGATATAAAAGTTCAAAAAAATTACGATCGTGGCTCAGGTCTACGACATAAAATTATAAAATTCGTGGTTTTGATATGAAAAAATTAGGACTTACGTCGCCTTAAAGTAGTTGCGACTTAGATGTGTCGCTTGTGGCTTAGATGTGGCTACAACTTAGATTGTGGCTTGGATGCGAGAAAATTAAGACTTACGTTGTCTTGAAGTAGTCAATCAGAAGTTCCTCATGCCATATTTTGCAGCGTGGATGGATGCTCTGGAGGTAGTAGAAGCGTTCAGCTCTAAAACGTCAATCTGCTTTTTCCATTTAAATGTCTAAAAATGGGTAAAAATTGCGCGCAAACATGAACAAAAACGGCCGAGCGCGCGTCAGTATGGTTGTGGAGTGGGAATGGAACAAAAAATGCGAGGCAGCCACTCCACGACCACGCTCGGCCGTTTTCGCTCCATTTGCGCGCATCTTTTACCTATTTTTATCATTTAAATGGAAAACGAAGATTGAAGTTTGATAGCAGAACGCTTCTACTTTCCACTTGATAAATTCGAATTGGACTACCTCTAGAGCATCCATTCACGTTGCAAAAATGGTATGAAGAAATTCTGAATGTAATTACGTGAAATCTAATAATCGGACAGCATCCTGGTTTTGCACTATCGATATCTACTACCTGACAAAGAGCTTGCACTACACTTCAAAAAATGCCGATATTACGAATTTTTGAAAAAACGCAATTCTTTTCGTTTTTTTTTTTGGCTTCTCTCCCTTAATAATGAACCAATCTCGTTGTTTCAGCTCTCATTTTCTTCGTACTGTAATTCTCTACAATTCATCAAGTGAGACCATTTAGATTGCTCCATTTTTCTTTTATAAGCAAAAAACTTAAAAATACGATTTTTTGCATTAAAGTGTTAATAAAAAAAAAGAAAATGGTAAACTCGACTAGAAAACTATGCAGTTAGGATCTGGAGGCTATTCCGCGTATGATGGCACCGGCGGTGTTGTCAGAATCTGTGATTTTAGAGTTCTGTTGCTTGGCCTAATTAGGTGTAGATGGAAATCCGCGCGATCGCTAAGATTTGACTGTGAACTTAAGACGGGAGCACAATTTCCGATTAAAAGCGAAACTTCAGCGGATGAAAACTTCTAGCTCGTCTGCTCTGGATTTGTTTACGTGACTATATCTTTAGAGCTGCTAAGAGGATTGGTGTCAATGTTATCCTACCCAATTATCGTCTTATAGTTTGGTATGAATAGAACTTACAATAATTCGAACACCATCTAAAAATTTTGCTTAATTAACTGGGAGAGTTACTAAGGGAGTAGTAAGTGGCGTTTATCTCCTAAGAACGTATTCCGATTGCTTGAAAATGGATGTGTGTGAGCTTTTACGAATGGCTTCATCTTCAATTGGAAATTTAAGTGATTTCGGGCTGTTCAAACACCGCTTCTCGAAAACCTTCTATAGTTGCATCGCTATACGTAGACGATAGGTACCTACTCACTCGTCATCTAGAATCATCAAAATTGTGAAGGGCAATTTAATTAGTGCTCTTCAATTAAATACTTGTGCAGTGCACCATCTAGATAAATCGTAAGTACAAGGTCTCCATGCTCCTGTTATCCTAATTTTTCATAATTATAATTAATAATCTTTACCCTATCATTAAGATACGCTATTTTTTCTACGATTTTATGAAGGAATCGGTTGAGAGAGATTTGTTCGTCTGCTGTTGCGCTCTGGCCAGCTATGGACACTGATCTGTACTGGCTCAGCGCTCAGTCCAAGACGGTGCATAAACCTAAGTTAAAACGAGACTGCAATGTGAGGTGCGATCGTGCTATTTCGTTTGCTGTTCTAACTCTAACTGGTGATTTTTCTTCTATTATTTCACCGGCTGAACTGTGATTGACTTCAATGAGTAAATGTTTTTCTATTATTTCAAGCTATGAGGAATGTTCGTTATTATTAAACTGAAATCAGCAGGATTAATTTAAATAAGGGTTCGGTCATATTGTTATGACTAGATTATTAGGTACAGAAAAGTGAGTAAATAAGCTCGTACTGCACAAATCCCATATTGTACGCCTAATAGGTAGGTGTTGTAGAATAGGGGCAGTGATAGTGTTAGTGGGGCATGTGTGCTAGTGACAGTGGTCACGTTACTGCCGCCCCTAGGGATGTTTAACTGGTAGCGGTTGCACGGCTCGTCGATCGCCACCCTTCAGACAGGTGAGCGGCAATCAGTCGTTACTTTGGCGGCATTTCCGCGTCGCGATCCGAATACTAAATCAATTATCCTCTCAGAATATACCAGGAAAAAGCGGAGAAATTTTACAGACTGATCGACTAACCTTCAAAGTTATCGATATACGTTATCATACGTATTACTTACACCGAAGTGCAAAAATTAGGGCAGTGCAGTATGAAGTTGCATAATTGGTTGGTTAAAAGCAATCATGGCATTTTAGGAATAAAATGGGTCAGAGGAAAGTTTCGCTATAGTTTTCAATTTCTCACCCTCTATGTTTTCCGGGAACGCGAATTTGAATTTTCTGGCAAAAATTTGGATTTGAACTTCGCATTTTTTGCACTTTTTGTCCAAATGTTTGCGTTTTTTTTGCCCAAACGGTTTTTTGGAAGACTAATCGTTCTAAAAAACTAAAAGTGGCAAAAGAATGCAAAAGAAAACAAAGTCCCGGGTCAGATTTTTTCCAGCAAACTTAAAATTCATGTTCAGCGACCCGGAAAAATTGAGGGTGGGAAAATCAAAACTATAGCAAAACCGAAACAAAACTTTCCAAAGCCCTATGCAGTGGGCATAAATTTTTTGGCGCGCTCTACTGGCGGAACGGTTAGTCTTCCAAAAAATCTTTTTTCACGAGAAATGTAGAAAATTTCGTCTACTTTAATTTGAAGTTTTCTGGCAAACATTTGGCCGGTACTTTGTTTTTTTTTTACACTTTTTGCCGAAACTTTTGCACTTTTTTTCAGTTTTTCGTCTAAATCTAAGAAAGGAAACGTTTTTTCAACAAGTTTATTCTATACAAAATTACTATCTACTTTAAGTAGAGTACTTCAAATTTTGTATAGAATAAACTTGTTGAAAAAACGTTTCCTTTCTTAGATTTAGACGAAAAACTGAAAAAAAGTGCAAAAGTTTCGGCAAAACGTGTAAAAAAAAAACAAAGTACCGGCCAAATGTTTGCCAGAAAACTTCAAATTCGTGTTCGGCCAAATAACCCAAAATAGCCCCAATAACCCAATTTAATAACCATTATTTATGAAAAAATGTAGGAATTTTCGTTTAATTTACTTTTGTTTAGAATGAGCTTGTCCAAGAACACTTTCTTTCTGAGATTTAGACCAAAAACGGAAAAAAGTACAAAAATTTGTACAAAAAAATGCAAAAAAAAACAATTTTCCGGACAAAATGTTGGCCAGCAAACTTCAACTTCATCTTCAGCGACTGAAATAACAGGTAGGGTGAGAAAATCAAAACTAGCAAAACTTTCCAAAACCGTATGCAATGGGAATAATTTTTTCTGGTGGAACTGTTTGTCTTCCAAAAAAAAAACGTAATTTATAGGAAATGTAGGAAATTTTGTCTACTTTAATTTTGGAAAGAATGGGATTGTTGAAAAACGCTTCCTTTGTGAGATTAATAAGACAAAAAACTGAAAAAAAGCGCAAATATTTCGGCCGAAAGTGCAAAAAACAAACGTTCGGGCCAAGTTAATGCCAGCGCACAAAACATAGAAGGGAGAAAATTGAAACCTATATATGCCCTGAAAAATAAAATTGCCCCACCATAAATTTGCAGTCGCATTCGAAGTATCCTGAAAGAAAAATCCTGGTAATTTGTGGAAGAAGCCTTTATTTCTATAAAAATTTCCCGCTTGACTCTGGATTTCCCATGTTTTATACAGGGCGTCAAGTAGCGCCCTACAAAATTTTGAAAGTTTGCTTAAGTTTGCTCTCTGTTTTTTGGAACAAAAAAGTTGTGATTTTTCTAAACTGGTCCTGTATATTAATTACCTGTAATTAACTAAAACATTAATTAATTCACCAATAAATTACATCAGTTGAATTTAATCATCCACCCTTATTTTACCGGGGGAAATTCCTCATAATACTGTAATTCCCCGTAATACCGTAGACCCATTAGTTGGCGGTTCCTTTGATGTTTGAACAGCCCGCACAGTTTCAACGTCTTGAGATGATGGAGTCACCAAGGGAGTCACCATTTTACTCATGTCTCATGTATATGTACGATTGGCGCTAAACTGAAAATATATCAAATAAATTTCACAAGCATTCAACAATATTAATAATTGTGAGAGAAAGTATACCTATAATAAGTATTTTTTCATTAAATATGCACAGTTACTACTGGAATAATAAATTCATTCCATCTGACTGTTCCACACTATGTAAGGTATAATTAATACAAAGCTTCGTGACTGGAACTTTGAAGTGTACGTACCTACCTAAGTAGAAAAGCTAAAAATTTGTTTATAGTGTTCATAAATTCTTTATCGGGGAACAAAATCCGTGTTGCTGTACAACACACAGCTTGGGAAATAAAAAGAGTGCAGAACTTTGTGTGACGGAATTTAAAAGGTTTTAGCGAGAAAATGCAAAAGTGCACTGACTGCTGGTGCAGCATGAATAGTTGTTGTTGGGGAGCTTTGTTTTAGTGCATTTTCTATTATAAAAAAATCTTCGTGTTTGTATTTTTTATATTTTTTTGTTGACGTGTAGCTAAATAGTCAAATTAGGCAATTGATTAATCAATAAATATATAGGATGATTCTCAGTCGATGGTACCTTGGACGTTTACGGGAAACGAGTCATTGGATTTTTCTGAAAATTTAGTCACTTGAATTTGGGTTAGGCTCTGCTCTATCGACCTAAAATATTTAAGGCATTGCGATGTTGCCGCTTATTTCGAAAAATTGCAACAACGTTGACATTTTAAATGAGACACCCTATATATTACTACATTTTCAGATTGTCTGAGAAAATTCAGTAAAACTGGTTTTCACAATTTACAGTTTACATGTCCCTATCTTAATTTTTCACGTGGTATCCTATCGTGGTGACGAAATTGTTATACAGGGTGACGAAAAATCTGATAATTTTCATCAACCTGTATAATAATTTTAAGTACACTGTTCGATGACACTTGTAAACTTAAGATAGGGACATTGATAGGGATACTTGATAGGGGCATGTAAGCGGTTTTCTGATGTCTTGAGCCGTTTGCATTGTAAGCTGCTTTGAAAATGGAAAATGACGATTTTCACTTGTTCATAACTCAGAAGCTATTCAGTTTAAACTCAAACTGTGAAAACCAGTCTTACTGAATTTTCTCAGACAATCTAAAAATGTAATAATATATAGGGTGTTTCATTTAAAATGTCTACGTTGTTGCAATTTTTCGAAATAAGCGGCAACATCGCAATGCCGAAAAGATTTTAGATCGATAGAGCAGAGCCAATTATTCGAGTGACTAAATTTTCAGAAATATCCAATGACTCGTTTCCCGTAATCGTCTAAGGTACCCTCGACTATGAATCACTCTGTATACAGGGTGTTTACTGTAAGATTGACCAAACTTCACAGGCCGATTCTTCAGACTAAAATAAACAGAAAATTTCCCATTAATGTGTGTCCGGAAATGCACCGTTTTTAAGATAAGGGTGTCGAAAAAATATTCTTTTTCCAGTTTTTTTTGAAGATATCTTGGAAACCGTACGAGATACAATATTCAGTTTTTATACACACTATGTGTTCACTGATTTTCCTTTATTTTCGCCGTAAAATAAAGCTTTAAAAAAATTCAGTGGCGTTGATATAGGGTATTTTGATGGTTTCGACCCCCTAATTTCTACGTCTCTGGAATAAATGCGATTTTAAGCAGCGCCTTTGAACCGCCCATGTTTTCTATAACAAAAAGGTACCCTTAATTAACGGCTCTAAAATGAACCGTTTCCGAGAAAAATGTAATTTTATGAGAGAAAACATGAATTATAGGAATAAGTTTTCACTTACTTTAATTTTTCTAAAATGCTGTTGAAAAATCGTTGAAAAAGTGATGTTTTCTCTTATAAAATGATATTTTCCTCAGAAACGCTTCATTTTAGAACCCTTAACCAAGAGTACCTTTTTGGTGTACAAAACATGGACGGTTCAAAGACGCTGCTTAAAATCGCATTTATTCCAGTGGCGTAGAAATTAGGGGGTCGAAACCCTCAAAATACCCTTAGCCTACGCCACTGAATTTTTTTAAGCCTTTATTTTACGGCGAAAATAAGGGGATCAGTGAGCACAATATGTGTATAAGAACTGAACATTGTATCTCATAAGGTTCCCGAGATATCATCAAAAAACTGGAAAAATAATATTTCTTAGACTTGTATCTCAAAAATGGTGCATTTCCGGACACAGTGAAGTAAACACCCTGTTTATAATACTCTAAACAAAAAATACATATAAATAGATTTCGCTTCATTACTAAAAGAATAAGTTCGAAAAAATTCAGGGGTGTTACCTTGCTGAAAATTTGGGCTGTTTTTGAAACAAAATCAAATATTTCGGGGTTTTCCTATTGCAATAGAGACCCTTAAAAAGGGGGTGGCAGAGTGGCATGATAAGTGTTTCAATGTTTTTTTTTTTTAAATTAAAACACGAAATCAAACGGTTCTCGAGTTATCTTCAAAAAACTAGAAATTTTTTTTTTCACCCTGTAAATCAAAAGGGGTCCATTTTGGTCCAAGGAGGTTTCCGGACACATAAATGGAAATCACCCCCTAAAATTTTCACACTTTTCTAGGATGACCCTGTATAAGAGATACAAATTCAATTATATTAGAAAATAGCTGCTCAGTTTTGTGAGCACTCATAACCGCTCTCTAATTTCCAAAAAATTCCATATAACCAGATATTTAAAAAAATATAAAATTTGTCAATTTTTTATTCCTACTCTATACAGGCTGGGGACTTTAATTGGAACTATGTAGGTATTTCTATAGAAAAATCAGGAAAATTTATGTGGAAAAAATTCAAAAATTTTTTTTTGTGAGCTACATTTTGGCACCAAGAATGACATTTTTTACTTTCTTTATGAGCGGAAACCTGTAGCGTGCTTTTTTTATTATTTTTCCATCCAAAATCAATCCATTTCTGTAAAATTGAAGAAGATATTTTATTTAATGATCCTATTGCATCCTGTGGTTGTACGAATGATCCTATCGTATGGTCACGTACCGGACAGGGGTTGAATCTGTGAAGCGAGAGGAAATGACCAGTAACCTACGTAAGACGGAGAGAGATAATAGAGGGCTTCGAAGTTTGAACTAAGTACAAATATAGCAAGGGAATGTTGCCAAGTGAGGTTGTTTGTCGTAGGTAGTTCAGGGACTTATCTGAAATTTATTGTAAATTTACCTAGGAATAGAGTTAGTAAGACAATCGTACCGCTTAGAAAGTCACGTTTGACTAGACCCTGCTCTTTTGTTTCCAAAACGCTGTTTTAGTAACATCGTTGCGTTAATTATTAATCTCTTTGTTTAATTATTGGTGTGTGGTAAATAGATATCAGGTAGGTATGTAGAGTTATTAGTAACTGCGGCTGTCAAATAAAAAAAAATCCATTTTAGGTAGTTTTCACTGTAAGCTGCTTTGAAAAGGGAAAATGGCTACTTTAATTTTTTGTTTATAACTTAAAAATAATTATTCGTTTCAAACTTAATCCGTTGATTGAAGAAGTAGGCTTAAACTGTGAAAACATTTCTTATTAAATTTTCTTAGATAATTTAAAAATATAACAACATACGGGATGTCCCATTTAAAATAAGAAAATTGATGGCTACTTTTCCTATTGAATAAATTTTAAGAGTTCTATTCTAATCTTTTTTTCCATTTGTAAAAGCTCTAAGGTTTTCCCGCCGCACCTTGTATTTATATTTTATCTAGTATCCATGCGTGCAGCGACTCTTGTGATGGAAAAGATATCAGATAAACTGAGATTTATAGGTGGACGGTTGTTGAACTATGCCTTTATTGTTATTTTTGTAAGATTGATACAATAAAATTGAACAGAATTTTGTTTTTTAACAAAAAATAACTGTGGAAACGTATTTTGAAGTTGATTACGTTATATTACGAGCGAGAGTCGAAGGGAAAGGTTTATTAATTTCACACGAGTATGAATTTCACGAGATTTAATTAGGTACTTACCTACTTAACTTTTTTATTAATGTAATGAGCGTCTCCTTTCCGCGGAATTGTGAAATTATTGGAAGCCTTACGCAAAAACATTAATTAATATTAATTATGAAGATTAATTTTTTTGCTGTAATATCATTAGAGGAATATTTCTTTTGACAGACAAGAAAATTTTATTCAAAGCTCCTTAATATGCGGTATTCGTCTTATGACAGCACTTATGTCTGCATTCACAGCCAGAACAATTCAAAACTACATTACACACCCTTTTTTGGCAAGACAACCGAAATTTATGATTCAATTACATCTTCAAGTGGAATAGCAGGCGATTCCGGCATTCTCGTAGGGTAAATAGAGCTCATATTGTCGGAGGTTTATTATATGAGGTTATTGTTTAATCAAACTGGTTAATCCTATCCCGGCTATGATTTAAAGATGGGTTTTCTCTTGAAATTTATTCTAATAGGAAACAGTTCCCATTTGCATATTAATATGATAAATAATAATCTCCAAATTCCTATGAGAATGGATATGGCAATTTTCTCCTTCGTTATTGGACAAAAGGAGCCTATAATACGGCCGGTACAGTGGCGTAGGTACTATAGATTATGTTCTATTATTTCAGCTTTAAAGGTAACTGGAACCTTGAAGTAACTGTTAAGCATATAATGAATACAAGAATATAATGAAAATTACTTTGAAAGTTTTTTCATTAGCATCCTGAACGTAAGTTTTACTTTCAAAATTACTACAAGGTTCCGCGACTTGAAGGTTTAGTTTCAAGTCCCAAAAACGTAGCCGCGACTTCAACAGTTACTTTCAAGTTTAAGAAACTTTGAAGTAAATATCAGGCAACCTATCAAAGTTATTCCCGCTATCAAAATATTATCACTTCAAGGTTCCAACAACTTTGAGGTAATTTTATTAGTGACGATAATGTTTCGTTGACTTTGAAAGCTACTAAGAAGAAACTAAAATGTAACTGTATAGGATCGATATGGTAAAAAAATTTACATTGAGGTAATAATAAGTAATAAGTACCTACGTACTTACCTACTTATTAAATAATTGAAATTATTGTGTTTTCATTGCATCGATAAAAGGTTACCCAAGAAACGAGCCGTCATTGTCTTCTTAATCTTGCCAAATGGGATCATGTACTACTGGTCAGATGAATCTAGTGGTCGTAGAACGAGGGAGTTGGGCAAGTTAATCTCGATTTAAATGTGTTCGTCCATTTCCAAGTTTCCGGGTCTACATGTTTTGCTTAATAATTACATAGTGGATGGCCGTATTATTATACTTCAGTTTTCGCGAAATGGGGTGAAAATATACTCACTTAACATCCTCGTTAATGTCTTAATTGTTTGGGCGTAAAAAGTAATTTTTATGCAAAGAATATTAAGTAGGTGGCCGTTTAAAAATTCTTTAGTCACTTATCTTGTTACCTGATAATTTTCCAGCCAGTTTGGGTGGAAACAGTGCACATGCAAATATCTTCCTATTTCAGAAAATAATAAAAAAAAAACCTAATAGTAGAGTGCACTTGCCGATAAAAGTCGTCTACAAAGGATTTTCGTTTGCACTAAAAGATTAAAAGCTGGAATCATGATTAAATGAACCCTCATCGTAGAAACTGCCAAAATCCCGAAGGCATCAATTAGTCCTGTATTCTAAGGAGGGGGGGGGGGGTTGTCGGCTGTAGGGCGGAAAATGTAAAACAACTCCAAAAATGATTTTTTAACATTTTACTATAAGAAAAGCCCCCCTCCATTATGGCAAATGTACGAACTGCAAAGCACGCACTTAAAAAATTACGCTAAAAAGTGCGCCCTTGAAAAGTGAGATAAAATTTTATTTTAGACATGCGGTAGATCTAACCTACTGTAACTTTTTTTTTAAGAGATCTAATCAAAAAATACTTTCTGAAAATCTTATAGATCTGAGTATCCCGCTCACGAAGTATATTTCACTTTTTTTCTACCATAATTTGTTAATTCTTTATGAATTTTTCCGCAAGACGGTGTTCGAGGTCGATTGATGATTCCGAGGATGATTCAATAGTCCAGTCGGTGAAGAAAAAAATGTACCAAAAGTTAATAAAAATCTTATCTAAGATTTTCTTCAATAGCTGTCAGTGAAATATTGTAGAGTGCCTTTTTTGCTCTTTTATTAGCTTTTCCGTCAATATCAATCGATTTCTGTAAAATTAAGGAAATATTTTTTTACTGTTTTAGTAAATATGAATGGTGCTAACTATGCCACAATAACAATGATCCTATTTGCGTCCTGCAATTATTCACTTGATTTCTGTCCTCATCGTATATGCAAGTATTGTTGTCACATACCGGACAGGGGTAGAATCTTTAAAGCGAGAAGGAATGATGCCAGTTACCTACTCCTACATATGCCGGAGAGAGAAAATAGAGGGCCTTGAAGTTTGAACCAAGGGCGAATCGAGCAAGGAAAGGCTGCCAAGTGAAGTTGTTTGTCGTAGGTAGTTCAGGGAATTATCTGAAATTTATAGGAAATTTACCCATGAACGGGATAAGGCTGGAAATCGGATTGTTTCGTCCTTGTCGAGTAGCTTGGTTCGTATATGTCGAGGTAGTCTCGAAGACTACCCCGTTCCTACCCTTTCCTATAATTACACATCGGGGATGAAGAAGGAAGAATCCACCTGACCAGTAACCACCGGAGTAGAAATAGTCGAGTAGTAGCATTGATAGAGCTCGAACGAGCGAGCGTGCCGTTCGTACCAGATAGTCGTTGATGATGCTGGTGCTAGTGCCTAGTTCTTTTAATCGAAAGGAAGCGGCATAAAAAACGCGAACACTCGTACATAAATAGTGGAACACTCGTACATAGTGAAGTGAAAACTAATAATAATTAACAACTCGGGTTTCAAATAAGCGCCCACACTCGTCGGACAGAAACACAAGAACCACAAGGTCAGTAAACTGAGAATAATTAATTAATAAAGTTTTTTGCCCGTATTCACAAACGATAATTTCCTAAATAATTACGTAATTATTTAAATGAGTGAGATGGAGATATGCAGTTTCTTTGCAATAGAATGAGATGGGGATAATTGATTACGTAATTATTTAGGAAATTATCGTTTGTGAATACGGGCGTATGTGTTCCTGTCAATCTTGGCATAAGCCTGGTCCTTCGTCCTCCCCTTATATTTTGGTCCTCGTCGCTGGATTCATACGTTTTCGCCCGTCGTATACATTTTGGCCCTTTGACCGGATCAAACATTTCGCCCTTCGTCGTAAACACGGGGTCGTGTAGAAAGTCATGTTTGGGAACTCTTTCTTTCATTTCTAAGACGCCGTTGTAGTAAGATCGTTGTGTTAATTTTGTTTTATTGGAATAAAAGACAATGTTCGATTTATAGCAGTGTACTAAATAGGGATTGCTCCAAAACTTCTGGCAAATTTACCTGCCTTTCATGCCCTTACTAGATGATCAGATGTTTTGTTAATTTTTTATGGATTTTTACCTAAGACGGTGCTCGAGGGCGATTAAAAGAGAGTTTCGCTTGACTTGGCTTAGATCGCACCACGCTTTGGTCGATTATCGCTCATTTCGTTCTTATACGTTTGGTAAATGTAAGGAATCTCTAAAAATTGCTTTCGGGTATATAACATGTTTATAAAAAACCTTCTTGCGCATCAATCGCAGAAATAGTGTATTTTTATGCGATTCAATTATGAATATTTTCACCGCTTTTTAAATTATTGGCTTTCTGAAATTTTCCATAGTCATGTCATGTTAGCGTAGTGCTTTAATGTGAAAAATTTTCTGTGATAATTTCATTTCATTTCGTTTCAACACGTGCCTTAAAATGGATTTTTAAATTTAAAAATCAAAAAAATTGGCAAAATTTCACAATTTTGTCCCTTTTCCTATGCCCGCCACTGGCTAACTTTACTTGAAAAATACTATTTTTTACACTACCTTTAATAAATTCGCAAAAAACTGAAAGGAGAGTTTTGAAAACCGAAAGTTTGAAATTTTAGAGGAATAAACATCATTTAAAAATATTCGAATATATCTCCGCCATTTTTATATTTGCTTCTTGAAATTTTTGAAGGTTAACTGCTATTAGTATAGTTGTCTACTATCAAAATTTCCGTTCTATTCCTTCAAAAATAAGCTCATGAATGTTTATAGAAATGTAGACATTTTTACCCTTTTCCTACCCACGCCTCTGGCTTATTAATAGAAATGATGCAAATTGTATTGCATTAGCTCAAATTTCAAATAAGTTTATTCCAATCTTGTTAATTTTGTTTAAAAGTTTTTGATCTTGCCTATTTAGGGGTTCAAAATCTAGCCATTTTCCAAAAATTGAAAAGGCCGCCATTTTGGAATGTCTTTACCTATTTTACTCA
Source organism: Malachius bipustulatus (assembly GCA_910589415.1). Lineage (NCBI taxonomy): Eukaryota > Metazoa > Arthropoda > Insecta > Coleoptera > Melyridae > Malachius > Malachius bipustulatus. Next base: position 18,580,729 of record OU342632.1, read on the forward strand.
AATACAGTACCAGACGACTACTTGAGGGTATCTTACTACCAAAAAAATTTCAGCGCTCTAGATTGAAAACTTCGACCAGAAACCGTGCCTCACGGACGGTTTTTTTTTCTGAAATTCGGAGGGAGATCCTGTAGAAGTAACACAACTCTAGGAAAATGTTTTTTACGAAAATCAAACGTCAGCCCTAAGGTTTATAAGAGTAAAAAATTTCGTTCATTAATCTTGAAAGATGAAGCTACAGGAGCGTTTTTAAAAATTTAGAGAAATTAATTTAAAAAAAAACATCATGTAAAAAAAAATCGAATATCTCCGCCATTTTTCTTATTTACTTTTTGAAATTCTCAAGGGTTGAAGTCTATTAGTATAGTTGTCTACTGTAAAAATTTCAGTTTAATTACTTCAAAAATGTGCTCATAAATTGTTGGAGAAATTTAGCCATTTTTACCCTTTTCCTACCCACGCCACTGGCTTATTAATAGAAAAAATGCAAATTTTGTTGCATGAAATTAAATTTCAAGTCATTTACTTCCAATATTGTGAATTTGATATAAAACTCTTTTTCTATCTAGCTTATACAGGGGTTCAAAAAATAGTCCTTTTTCCAAAAATTAAAATGGCCGCCATTTTGAAACGGCTCGATCGATTCTGCTCAAGTGCAATACCAGACCACTCCTTATGGATATCTTACTTCCACAAAAATTTCAGTCTCCTAGATTGAAAACTGCGACCTGAAATGAGGTGACAAAAACGGGATATGGGGAATTTTGAAAGGACACCCTGTAGAAGTAACGCGACTTTAGGAATTTTTTTCAACGAAAATCTAACGTCGTTCCAAGGTTTTACAAGGATCCAAAATTTCATTCACTAATCTTGAAAGATAAAGCTACAGGAGCGTTTTGAAAATCGAAATTTCGCGATTTTGGAGAAATATATAAATATATAAATATATATATAAATATATAAATATATATATATATATATATATATATATAAATATATATATATATATCGTGGGCAGGTGAATTTTGGAAAACCACTTTTTCGTGATCTGGGGGTCATGATCGGTGGACATTTGATGAGTTTGGGTGATTTTCGAAAAGTGATGTCGTCCTCAATAGTGTATTTTTTTATTAAAAAATACACTAAAAGCTTGAACATGAGTATGGAACTTTCATAATTTTAAAATCAGAAGAAAGTAGAGAATTTTGGCAAGTGTCTATTTGTACCATACAATTATTGCAGGGGCAATTTTTTTTGGGGGGAGGGGTGCTGCACCCAGAGAAATACCACTTTTGTTGATTTATGTTCCTGAAGGTAACAGAAGGTAACAAATATTGAAGAAAAACCTTTAGCCTAACTATACGTGTTGTGAGATTCTTCGATAGCGCCTTTGTTGCGTTTAATTAAAAAATGCGGTAGTGAGAATATGGGTCTGAAGACCAATGAATAATTAGATAAATTAGAAAATGCGGAGTAATAAAGGAAAGCGTGTGACTTACGTTTTTGAAGTAAGTTGCGGTTGCTTGTTGAATTGCATAACTTCTTGATAGCTCAGTGGATGCGGCGAAAAGGGCAGGATTAAAATGAAAGTAAAAAATGAAAGACGGGACAGCCTTTTTACAATCATAAAAACTCAAAAAAGATCAAGGTTACAGGGCTGTACGAAGTAAAAGTATTATCAGCTACACAGGGTGGTTCAATATTGCTGTACGCCGCACAAAGTTATTAGGGTTGGATATGGATAAATTTAAGGGAATGCGAATAATTGAAAGAATTAAGGAAATAAAGAAATAATTGAGAAATATTAAAAAAAATGTGTTAAAATATTAAACTACAAAATTAAGTAAGAGTTACCTTAGACAATAAAAGGAGGAAAATAATTTTAGATAATGAATAGCATCAGAGAGTTGCACAAATAGTGCTAGTTAGTTTCGAGTCTACGTACTCTCATTGAGAATTAAGAGAAGATTGTTGGCAAGAGAACTGAAGTTTATCAAACACGTCAAGATGTACATGTATAAGATTTGGAGTTGTGTTTCGGCGAGATAAAGAAAGTTAAGTACATTGCGGAGACAACAAGCTGCAATCATGGGATTCCCCCGAGAAACGTCGACTGGGAGTAACTCAATCGCAGGGAAGACAATGTTGGCTAATGACAAAAAGAAATTTGTACAGTCTAAATGGCATTATTTATGAATTTCAGCAGCGTTGATTTATGTACCTATTTAACTTTCAGTAAAATACTTACGTACCTTTTATACGTTTTCTTTTTAGTTTTATAACTGAATTTATTTCAAATTAGGTATTCATTTGAATAAAAACTACTTTTGTTTTTGTTTGAATTTTAAAGTTTCGTTTATTTTCTCATGAATATCCCTACAAGGCAATTGAAATCATTCAGGGCGGCTCGGTAATTTCAGAAAATACGCGGTTATTGAACGGTTAAGACTTAAGACTTAAGAGTTCCAGGAACCTTTAAGCCAACGTGGGAAAACTTTGTGGAATTTTTTGCTATACGGGAATTTAATCTAAAGTTATGAACTTTCTGCAAATAAGTTTGGAGACAAAAGGTTCGTTTATAAAAGAATCTTTGATCTCCTAATTGAGCACGGAAGCTATTGTAAAATTGACATAATGTATTATGACTCAACCTATTTTTAAACTAAAAATGATCCCCATTTATCAAAAATAATAAATTTTCAAGATACAGTCCTTAAAAGGAGATCAGTCACAAACACATTTTCTATAATAAGTCAATATGCAAAAACCATACACAATACGAGACTTGTAGAACAGAATTGAAAGCTAAATAACACTTTATACATTCAAGCAAAAAACATTGTGGTGAAAGACAAAATGTTATGAAGGATTAAAAAGAAAATGCCCCACGCTGGGCGCCAGTTTATTTTGTTATGAAATCCTTTTACAATTACTATTCTTATTAATTGATTTACTGTTGAATTTAAAATTGCTCATAACTTCTTATGAGTTTTTGGAAAAAGAGTACCTATAGAGTATTGAGTCACAGGACCTCGTATGTAGGTATCTTTAATGTTAAGTTATTGCAATCCTATTAGATATTAGGTATTATTAAGGGGTAGTGTAACATTTTCTTCATTATGCGACCTCAAATTACGGCATTTCATGAAATCAGCCACTCACAGAGTACCTAGCTTCCGAAACAGGGTTATAATCGATTTGCTCCTAGTTATGACTAAAGCCAGCTTCCTCGGGTTACTGTTGAACAGTAAACTACTCTGAAACTATCTCATCAATAAATACAATCGCTCTGTAAAGAAGAAAGCAATATTTTGCTATGGACCATAAGATTTAATCGGAATTCAAACGTAACATTTTCTATAAAACAAAGATCGATAGATCTTTGCGTGCCGTCATAGCTGTCAGTTGTATGAACCAGATTTTCGATGTTGTTGTATTTATGGTGTTTTTATAACTCGACAGATATAAAAAGAGTATATATCTGTGATATAAAATCTGTGATATAAAAAATGTGTCTTGTGGGACGCGTAATGATACGTAAGTAACATTGATGCAAATATATGCGATACTTCTTACACGGTAGTCCTTAGTGCCTTTTTCGGTGCAAATTATGTGCTAGAAATTTAACTCAAATTGAAAAATTCACGGACGGCTTTAGTGATCCTTGGTAGCAAGCCAAGGAGACGTTTACATGTTCTGTGTCTGTTTCTCTTTACTATCTTATCATCACTGGAACTCCGAGCCTTAGTAGACATACGTTCACATTTTATAAGCATCCACGCGTTAGCATGAGAAGAGTGAGCTGTTTGTCTTAGCGAATTCGTATCTACACACGCGAACAAAGTATAACATCAATCAATGAAAGGTCTAAATGGAATTCAAAGGTAACGTATACGTCACCTACAAGAATTCCATACCAAAATGTTTTTCATGTTGATACCGTCTATTACTCGTGTTATACTTGCTGCTTGCTGATTTCAGTGTTTAGATCAATATTATTACAAGAGCAAAGTGTTCAGGTAGCATGTAATCAAATTTTGTAATTAATATTCATAGGTTTTGAAGGATTAAGCTATAATGCCAATATTGGTATTCGCGTGCTAGTAAACAAATATTACATTGAACCTGGAATTAGCTTGATCTTTATCGTTTTGCATATTAAAAGAAATTATTAACGGGCCCTTTATATTGATTGCTTCATTTATTATTTGTATGATTATTATGTCTGTGGAGTTTCTGTTTATTGTCACGTATTTTCCTTCAGTGGGTTCGATGACAATTCACACACTAAATACTATAACACTTCCGTAAATCACACTACTATCGCTCACTTATTATCGCTTCCTTACTGAGTTACTACTTCGCAGTCTACACTGAACTGTTTTTATATATGTAGTTAATAAAATATAAAAAAATATTTTATTCATAAAAAAAGGTTGTTAATACGGATTGATATGGACGACCAATATAATATGGAATACTTTTTTTTTATTTACACAAATAACATAAGGCTTCTTCTATACGATGAAGAAAGAGTGTTAGATTTTCCTGATCCGCTGATATCCTTGAAGGAAAATTCATCAAACTCTCGATAAAATGTTATAGGATTATTAACGAGAGACTGCTCATTTCGCAAAAGACGTAAGACGTAATATTAGTGTTGGTAACTGCACGGTACATCGTTTAATTACGGCTGTAATGTCTCTCGTAGTGCTGTTATCGCTTATTAATTAGTGACACGTGACTAGTTTTACTTAATTAACTAGTTGATTTATCAATTAGTGTAATAATCAATATAACTTATAACGGGATTATTAAGAAAATTTCCTTATCAATACTGCATCAAGGGGTGTTATGGTATCATAGTACCTATAATCCTAATAAAGAGATTGGTATTGGTATTTTAACTAAATGTGAGAGATGGTTTATGTGGTCCCAAACACTGAAGCCAGCGGGCTTATTGTATTACGTTCTTTATACTGCCAATTTCAGTTAACTAATGACATACATTGCCTATGAGATGATGGAATGTTCATTCGCTCACCGCTTGCGATGAGGGAATGTTCTATTTACTGTTTTGGCATTTTGACAACTGATTTTCAGAATTCAACTCTGTGACGTCAACCAGTTAAGATAACGCAACGGCTACCTATCGCCTGACTAACTCTGTATATGTGAATTATTGTGAATAAAGCTGAAAATCAATAATTTAGATGCGCGCAGTATATACATGCGCTTCAATCAACGCAAGTCGCCAGAGCACCTGACCTGACCTGACAGACAGGTCATAATAACCATGTTAGATAACATCTATTTATGAAAATATTTAACAATATATAAAATGACTGGGTGGTGGTGTGATAAGAAATGACCTCGGAGCTGCTCTCCATTCCAGAATATCCTTTATTGATAATTGAAATGACTGGGAATTTAGTAAAAGATGACAACGCAAATATCAAGAAAATAAGTCTATTGAAAAGTTTTATTTATTTTTTTTAACTAATTTTAATAAATTTTCTCAAAAGCTCAAAGAGAAAATAGCGTCTTCATCTCGTGAAGAACAGCTATTATCCACTCAAACGTTCCAACACTCGCCTGTGAAATTTTCGTTTTTGTGGATAATAGTTGTCATTCTTCGCTCGTTGAAGAATATACTATTATATCATTTTTCCATACAAATAACTCCATGAGCTTTTACAATTTTATATTGTGAGCATTTACATCGCACATTTCTCATGCCGTTGGATAATAGACACGGTACATTCACGGATAAAGTCAACCACAGCTCAACCTGTGGAATAATAAAAGAAAAATCACTTATACCACTTAGAATCAATCACAACAGAACAAATACAATCACGAATCACGGCATGGAACGTGCTATAAATTCTAATAGGGATCTGTCACACTGCAGTCACTGCACTTTCTCTCCCCGTCGAGACAGGGTTACGGATTTCTTAGGGCTCGTCACATCTGTCAGAAGATGGAACTGGTACCTGGGTACCTGGGGGATTCAACATATTCGTCAATGCAAGGACTTTTCTGATCGGCTCAGCTTGCCTTATAGGGAAGACGGGACAGGGGCTCCGGTCAGCATATTGGTGGATTTTCAAATATGTACGCGGAAGTCAAAGATATCGTGATGTATGGTAGGTAATACAGAGATAGATACGAAAATTGAGATATACAAATTTCGTCTTGTAAATGGACTCGATTTACGCGGAATTCTGGATTCGTGATGTGGGAAATTCTGGCCTTCCGCTAGCAATTATATCGGTAACCTTCTGGTCTCCCTTAATACCAAGAAGCACCGTAACCGTCTAATTACTGACATTCCTGACGTACTTCACGGCTTCCGTGATTTATTTACTCCGTATAACCCCGGACTGATTAATTATTATTTATCTTGTATAATATCCATTCCCCCTACTTTATACTTCTGCGAGGAACAAGACCGTGCTGTTAGAAACTCTCCAAATCTTTCGCGAATATTTAAACCTCATAAATTTCTTCCGGTAAATTTAAATTTTTATGAAATTCACTTCTTCTCGTTCCCTGGTTTAAAAATTTCCACACTTTTGAACATGCACGAACGAGAGCTGAAGAACTCTCTTTTATAGTTTTTAAATTACATACATGCCATCTAGTCGCTTACCTGTGTGGAAACCGCTTATAGTTATTTTATTCATGACTCTAATAATGATTATAGTACGTTAAAACAGGCTATACCTTATTTTTTCGTTATTTTTTCCCGTATGGCTATCTCCTGATCACAAATATGCAAAAATATTATAGCAATTCCACATTTAAGATCGCAGATCTGGCTGGCCATGTTTCGGGTGTATTACGACTGATAAGACGATCGTCACAGGGCTCTTTTACTAAATCGAACGTAATACTTCAGTAGTTTTCCAACAAATCCTTATTCCAAACAAAAACAACATCCTTCTTGTTCTGATATTTTGAGAATATACCTTCACGATATTTTAAACGATGCTAAATCTGCAAAAATAAGCATTGTAGAAAACTGGTTTTGTAAGCTTCGGAGAAACAATTGACTAAAACCTGCCAGAAATGTCTTGAAGTAGTTATGATTCTTCACACTACCACTAGGACTTGATAAGGACAAAACTTATGGGCAGCTTTGTAAGCAGATTTAACAAAAAACAATAACCAACTGAGTTCGATGACGAACAAAACAAACTAAAGGGAATTTCCATAACATTTAGAGCGATTTAAACTTGATCGTCATGACACTTTTTGGCCAGTTTACTTTCTCCACAAAATTGCTCTATTGTTCAAAGGTAAGGTATTAAATCTAGAATTAAGTGGGTAAAATCGCAGTTACTTTGAAATAACCTTTAAATAAATAACAGTTACATTAAGTAACCGTGACTACGTCGAAAATAACCTGAGATTTCATCAACTTAAAGACTTTCAAACATTCAGAATTTATACTTTATGACCAGTGGAAGATTCGCATTATTCTTTTTTATAAGTGACCATTTTTTTGCTGTTTTCCCTTTTTTTTACCCATCCTTGGAACCATTCGCGTTCATGAGAAGTTACAATAACATTTGATCGTAGCCATAATCATAATATTTTTTACTGCAGCTGGCTGAAATAAGAAAATATCTGAAGGTTGAGTGACCTATAACGTGATAGTAGAGACTTTATGAAATAAAAAAAATAATTAAATTTGCGAAGGGGTGGTATGAGGGTAACTGCAGACTAAATCGTTTATAAGGGGCGCGGGGAATTTATTAGTATATCAATTAAACCGGGAACGGTATAACGTCTCTAACCGTGAAGGATAATGGACCGAAGCGAATGCTAAGTTTAGTCAGCGATATTTCAGTTTGTAAAAAGCGAGAGGGTTGAAATGTAGATATGAATGGGCATCTAGGGTCCAGTTATCTCATAGCAAGTGAATGGGCTGATGCATATACATAGAAGATGCGCAGACAAAATTTGTCGTTTTCTGGAAAATTTCTATTTGCTGCCATGTATTTATCTTTTCATTTGTTAGAATTATGGAAAAGAAAAAAAAACTAATTACTAGGCCTTAAATAATAATAAAATATAGTTATATAAAAATGACAGGTAGAATGATTGATATATGGTAGTAATAAAAGTGACCAATAATTTGAAAAGGGTAGGTATCACAAATTCTTGAGTAAATTGAGTAGTTTAGGTACCTACTTATTATTGTCATTAGGACAATAAGCAAATTTAATTACTTAAATAATAATCAAATATTCCTATTTAATATTTAACTCACAAAAAATATTCCAAATAGGTTGCAGAATATAAACGAAGCAATTTATTATCCCAACAGATGAAGATGAACAGTTCCTAAAATTCGGAATCGGACGTTTAGTATTCAGCAAGACTAACCTTTTTGTCAAATAATATTACGTAACCATTTGACGTATTCAGTAAACTCGTTAAATCCCGAATGCGACCTGAAATCAGAACTGCTCCCCCCAAAGGGACAAATTCTAAACGGCTATTTGCCCTCCACTGCTCGCTGTCAATGGTGGCTAACGCATCATGCTCGACCAAAATTTTCTATCCCAGATTAGATTGCACAGCGGTTTCAGCAAGACTTGACGGAAACCCAAGAATATGTGCTCATTATAAAATTTCTATCTTCCATGTGACTTATTCCTCTACTGGTAGGTACTAGTGTGAAATTGTTTTCTTTTTTTTTATAATATTACAGTGTATTATTAGACTAGGGTATATTGTAGCTTATTAAGGAATACCAGACGTAGTGCGTCTATTTTTTAAAGACTCTTGCAGTCATTTTTAACAACTTACGTCTGCAGTGACTTCCTCCAAGAACAACTCCAGAATTTTCATCTGACTTTTTGGGTGGGAAAGAACCATGTTAGCTAATCAATTTCACCAAATTAATTTTGAGAAGGTTTATCAAAATAACAGTCTAATTTTATCCTCTTTTACCGAGTGATTTTGAAAAAAGAAAAAAAAAGACGAAAAAAGACTTGACCCTGTCCTGGTATAATTGTTCTGGAGCGGTGTTTCTCTGTTTTCCGTGACTCCGGGATGTTGCCTCAGCGCATAATCACAGAACGAGACCTCCCACGTATGCCGCACGTGGAAGATCTAGTCGGCTAGACTGAAATAGAATCCTCCTTCGGTCGTAGAATCGAAATCTGCTCGATCGCACGGTCACGGAGATTTAATTCCCCTATTAGGTATCCGTTTGTAAAAAACCGGTTTTTTAAATAAAATTCTTGAGTGAAGTAATTAAAAAAATTTCAAAAAATTCTTTAAAACCCTGCCTTTTTGCAAGAGACATTCAAAATAAATGAATTCAATTTTATTATACAGGGTGTCCCATAACATGTGGGCAATCTCCCGGATTTGGGTATATTTCGTAAAAATAAATGAAAAAATAGTCATAAAATTAATTCCTCAGAGACACCCCTACAAAGATATTAGCTGTTGAAGTTGAGGGTTGAAAATCAATTTTTTGCAATAACTTTTTTATTTCTTGACCGATTTTGATAATTTTTGGTGTTATTTTGTATTATTTTGGACTGTTTAGAATAGTGTTTCATAATCTTTGGTAGCACATACATAGACCTCGGGATGGCATAACCCCCTCATTCACTTGAAAGAGAACAATTAAAATAATAATTTTACAATTTTTTAAGGTTAATTTTCCTTTTCTTTGATATTTTTTACATAAAAAATGTATCCTATTTTATTTCGATAGAGCGAACCGTTATCGAGATAAACGTCCTTCTAATAGGTGATGCGTCGCAGGAACTTTTCAAATTTCAAGTAAATTTTAACAAGATGGCTGACCTATGACAGTAAATTGAGCAGGAAACAAAACAATAACTTAATTAAATACACGTCAGTGTCAAAAGATTTCATTTCATGCAGATTCAATTCTAACTGATTTTCTGCGTATTCAGCGTTTTTGTAACTCATTTTAAAATCAGTTAGAATCTGCATGAAATGAAATCTTTGACACTGACGTGTATTTAATTAAGTTATTGTTTTGTTTCCTGCTCAATTTACTGTCATAGGTCAGCCATCTTGTTAAAATTTACTTGAAATTTGAAAAGTTCCTGCGACGCATCACCTATTAGAAGGACGTTTATCTCGATAACGGTTCGCTCTATCGAAATAAAATAGGATACATTTTTTATGTAAAAAATATCAAAGAAAAGGAAAATTAACCTTAAAAAATTGTAAAATTATTATTTTAATTGTTTTCTTTCAAGTGAATGAGGGGGTTATGCCATCCCGAGGTCTATGTATGTGCTACCAAAGATTATGAAACACTATTCTAAACAGTCCAAAATAATACAAAATAACACCAAAAATTATCAAAATCGGTCAAGAAATAAAAAAGTTATTGCAAAAAATTGATTTTCAACTCTCAACTTCAACAGCTAATATCTTTGTAGGGGTGTCTCTGAGGAATTAATTTTATGACTATTTTTTCATTTATTTTTACGAAATATACCCAAATCCGGGAGATTGCCCACATGTTATGGGACACCCTGTATTTTCAAGTCGTGGAAGTAGATTACATTATACCTAGTGCCTTGTGTATGGTAAAAGTTTAATTTCTCTTTTTAAAATTACCTACTCCCGATTATTCCTGGAAGAAGTTAGCGACAAACTTATGAACAAAACTTGAATGGCATTTTCGATGGTTAGTAATTTTAGTAGCAGTAAGTATTTCAAACCCCGAATAAAGGGCTATTGTTTGGTAGTACAATCTACTTTTGCGTTACTTTGTCGTTGCTGCAAAATTCTCTTATCAAATACTTTATAACATGTGAATTGCTAATAAAGATTCAAATCTTCCGCTATGCCGCTTCCCCTATTTAACGCCACTAGATTAAAGCCGCTTACGACATAAAAAAGTCGTGTTTACATAACTATATATGTATAGTCCCCAACGAAGAGCAAGTAAGCGGTGAAATATTACCACATTTTAATTCTATGGGCAAAATTTAAACGAGTAGAGATAAGTGTTTGTGCAAATGATTCAACAATATCTATTAGTCTTGAATATCTAAATCAACATAAAATAGATCCTCAGAAGTAGATCTATGGTAAGTTGAACTTTTTCCAAGCGAATTCTTATGAATTCACAGAGAGCACTTCAAGTGAATATGCAATTTTTTCTGCCAATAACCGTCACTTTTTGTCTAGAGAAGAAAGCTTTTACCTTGCGGCATTTGAGTAGGTGGGTACTTCGATGTCATAACTTATGCATAATGTAGCTTTTAGCATTGAATATTCAGGCCAGATGCTTTAGGGCTAGATAAATGGTTCGATCTGCACGAAACCATCATGATGAAAAATAGTCTTAATTATTCGTTTGACACTTGTAGATTCTTGGTCTGCGATATCATCCTTAAACTTCAGATATAGATAGACGAGTTCCCTTAATCAATTTTTATGGGTAATTAATAGACATTTTGTCAAAATAGTACTATCAAAGAATGGTAGCTATAGAAAATCAAATGAACGATTTTTTTGAAAGGGACGAGCATCACAAAAAATGTGAACGTGTTCTATGAGATACGTCTGGACCGATTTACGTTCTGCCGATTGACGCAATCAAAAGATAAAAATCTAATCTCGTGTCGTGGAAACTAACAATTGTTCTCGTAATGCGATCCACAGATATTGCTACCGATGTTCTTTGGATCGTTCAAGTTTTAATCTCGTCTATTCTAACTTCGGAACGTCATACAAGTTGCCAAGGACCTCCGAGGGAGATTAAATTCCCTCAATAATGGCATCTAATGATCGTTCTTGCTTCGGTAAGATAATAGCCTTCGCTCACGAGAATAGACATATCGTTTCCGCCAGATAATTAAATCCAACCGGGTAATTATAGATATTTACTTTTTTTATATAGAAATTTTTAGTCAAAAATTGCTATGAAGTCATGACAAATTTTGAACATTCGTGACCTTTTGAGGAGCAAAATCCCATTAATAATGTTCCCAAAGTTCCTAAATAAATCACTACACTGAACATTTTAGAAACAAAAAATTGTACGCCACTGTGTCATCGTTTTTAAGCTGCGGTCGATCCGCGAAGTCTGCATAATACAAATTCTGAAAGAAGAATTCAACGTTGAAATTGTAAAATTACAATTTCAACGTGCAGGAAAAGACGAGTCAGCTCCCAGGGAAAAGGCTATGAAACCACGGCTCAATCACTGAATGTTCATAGTTGAGCAACAGCAGCGTTTCTGCACGGGTATTTTTAAGTACAACTTGACATAATAATTAAAAGGAATAATACAAAGATGAAAATAATTTATGCGGCATGCAGCAGTACCAATCTGGAAGACACCATATAAGCCGTCACTAATAATTGAAATGCGAATTATGCGTCTGTTAAAGTTATGTTTTCGGAAGCACATGCCAGGATTCGTTATTCGTGGTCGATAGACTGAAAGGCCCGGACCCTGGACATTTTATACGGATGGATTCTATTCTTAAACATTTCGGGAACTTCCGTATGAGAAACCCGTAATGAACTAAGATAAGGGTGTATGATTGGATTAGGTGATTGCACCCGAGCGGACCTGTATTCAAGAATAGGTTTCTAAATAGACTTACGGGGACTTTGCTGCATCTTTCTGGATATCTGCAAATACATTTTTTATCAGCGCAGTTCGTCTGTTTTCCTTTTTTACATCTCCTTTGTTCCTCATATCCCATATTTATTCAACTGCACAACAACATATTCCTATCGCTCTTTCAAAAAACCCGCTACCAGTGTTAAAAAATGTGCTACAACAGTGATAGTGATACTTGTAATTTTAATAATCACTTTAGAAAGATTGTATAATTTTCTTTAACTTCTTTTTATTGTTTGCAACTATTCGCCCTCTTTATTGTTGAAAACGATTTTCAAATACAACAATCTACAGTAAAGTATACCACCGTTACAGAGAAGATCTGAAATTATCATGCAAGAGTTCAGATTAGAACGTACACCATTGTTAACCCACAAACATCTCATGACTGACGGAAATCCCACACTATTCCAATCATGCAATACTCAACTTACTGTGAAGCACATCCTATTACAATGCCCTAAATATAACGTCCATAGAAATCATTCCACGTTAAAGATACGAACACAGAATACAGGCACAGGTTAACAAAGTTCCTCAAGAAAATTTATTTATACGCTTTTCGAACTCCTTTAAAGAGTATTTAGAGGCGAGAAAAAATAATTATTCAACTTGACGGCAACATTGTAAGATCGCCGTTGCAAGCTGTAAATTGCTACAAGTGCTGCGATGGCTCAGTAGTGTTGACCTGCTCCTGCTCTGCTACAGAAGTCGAACCTGGCGTAGTACGAGTAGTTCGTTTGGATTAAATCATTTCCACTTTTCGTTAATCACTTTGAACTTTTAAGGTTCGCATAAATTACAAAATAGGAATTATATCCTCTAATAAAAGCAGCTCAACAATAAGAACTCTGATAAATAACTCCATTTCATTTATTTAGATAGTTTCTAACTAAAATCCGAGTCGTAAAGTTTTATGAACTCCAGAGTTAGTGTAGTTTCAAGTTGACTTTGTAGTACTTTCAACTTGTAAAATTCACTTTTGGATATTTATATTTTAATTAAAGCCGCTACAGCCTAATAATTATTATCAACTTCATTCCTGTAAAGGTAATTATTTTCAGTTTCGAACATTTTTGTTTTACTTTCTCGAGTGGAAGAGCGAGATGGTGCAATACCGCGCGGTGACGAGAGTGATAGAAATTACTTTTTAGCAGTCAGATTGTAGGCTTAGGGATTTCCCGATCGAAAACAACCCGGAACGTATAGGTCGTCCGAAAGTTTGAAAGAAAAGTTTGAGTCAATTGGAAGTGTCCTCGGGGAAATAAATGAAAATTGAGGGATAATCCAGTTGCAAGTGAAAAAAGTTAATTGGCAATTATCTTGTCGGTTGTCTAAAACCCAACATCGAGCATAAGAGACGAAATTTCGCCCGGTATAAATATAAAGTAAATTAAAATAAGCGTTCTGTGATTTGTCTCGTTCCTTTGAAAAGTAATAAAAGCCAAAGCTACATCTTGATCATGCTTTTAAAAAGTATACTTTGTTCCGAAGAAGCAACAAAATGTGAAAATGGACAAACAATCCCATTGAAACAGTTAGTTATAAAGATTCAGTATTCGCACGGTATACCTGCATCACTGTCCTCAATGTCAATCTCTTCAGTAAATATGGAGTCATTTTATATTCTATAAAAATAACATGTAGCGTGCAACCGACGTTTATTACACACGTATTCATCCAACCGTGTATGTATTAAATTTTATGTAAAACTCTTTGTCTTCTTGGATTGAGTAGATAAGTCTCAGGCAAGAAAAACAATGATTCGCTCACGGTCTTCTTACAAATTCAAATACAGGCACAATGCCCATAATTTAAACTTACTTTGGACATTACAGAGTGATCAAAATGAGGGTGACATAAAAGTCATATTTTTTCAAATAATTAAATATTTTTTCAAATTGCTTGTATTATTGCATTGTTAGATTGTGTAAGAAGAAGCCATAAGACTTATTTTTACAGCTGCAAGTTAAATTGACTATTTTGGGAGTTATAAACAAGTGAAAATAACAATTTTGAGAGCTCAAGCCGGTGTACAATGAAAATCGGTTCATGCTATAGGAAAAGTGCTTAAATGACCATATTTTATGTTTATCTACAAAATATTTCCTATTAACTATAATACATGAATTTTGCTTCGTTTTCGAGATAGAATTAAAAATCTGAAAGGGGTGCAGTTTCACCCCTATCTCCAATGTCCATCCTCAGGAAATAGTTTCTGTCTATATGATACAATCAATGGCCTATTTCTATCTACGTGTATTTATTTCGAAAAAAAAATCGACAGTTTGGCGATTAGCTTGGCCATTTAAAATTAAAGTAGCTTTTTTTGATGTTAAATCCATATTATGAGGTTTCTTAGCAACTACATCTTTTCCAGTTGTACATAATTGAGAAACGATTAAATGTAATTGACAATAATAATTGAGAATCGTAATTGAGAATATGTAGTCAAATGTAATTCAAAATGCAATAAATGTAACTCAGATTGTTAAATGTAATTGAGAATGATAAAAAAAAACAACTCAGCATGCGTTAATTGTAATTGAGAATAGTCAAATGTAATTCACAAAGCATTAAATGTAATTGAGAGCGTTGAATGTAATTGAGAACAGTCAAATGTAGTCCAGAATGCGTTAAATGTAATTGAGATCTTTAAATGTAAATGAGATCGTTAAATATAATTGAGAATGATCAAATATACCTTAGAATGCGTTAATTGTAATTGAGAATGGTCAAATGGAATCCAGAATGCCTAAAATGTAATTGAAAATAGTCAAATGTAATTAGGAATGCGTTAAATGTAATTGAGAACAGTCAAATGTAATTCAGAATGCGTTAAATGTAATTGAGATCTTTAAATGTAAATGAGGTCGTTTAATATATTTGAGAATGATCAAATATACCTCAGAATGCGTTAATTGTAATTGAGAATGGTCAAATGGAATCCAGAATGCGTTAAAAATGTAATTGAGAATAGTCAAATGTAATTAGGAATGCGTTAAATGTAATTGAGAACAGTCAAATGTAGTCCAGAATGCGTTAAATGTAATTGAGATCTTTAAATGTAAATGAGATCGTTAAATATAATTGAGAATTGGGAATAGTCAAATGTAATTCGGAATGCGTTAAACGTAATTGAAATCGTTAAATGTACAGAGAATGATCGAAAATATAACTCAGAATGCGTTAATTGTAATTGAGAACAGTCAAATGTAATTCAGAATGCGTTAAATGTAATTGAGATCTTTAAATGTAAATGAGATCGTTTAATGTAATTGAGAATGATCAAATATACCTCAGATTGCGTTAAATGTAATTGAGAATAATCAAATGTAATTAGGAATGCGTTAAATGTAATTCAGAATGCGTTAAATGTAATTGAGATTTTTAAATGTAAATGAGATCGTTAAATATAATTGAGAATATACCTTAGAATGCGTTATTGGAATTGAGAATGGTCAAATGGAATCCAGAATGCCTAAAATGTAATTGAGAATTGAGAATAGTCAATTGTAATTCGGAATGCGTTAAATGTAATTAAAATCGTTAAATGTTCAGAGAATGATCGAAAATATAACATAGAATGCGTTAATTGTAATTGAGAACAGTCAAATGTAATTCAGAATGCGTTAAATGTAATTGAGATCTTTAAATGTAAATGAGATCGTTTAATGTAATTGAGAATGATCAAATATTCCTCAGAATGCGTTATTTGTAATTGAGAATGGTCAAATGGAATCCAGAATGCGTTAAAAATGTAATTGAGAATAGTCAAATATAATTCTCATGCGTTAAATGTAATTCAGAATGCGTTAAATGTAATTGAGATCTTTAAATGTAAATGAGATCGTTAAATATAATTGAGAATATACCTTAGAATGCGTTATTGGAATTGAGAATGGTCAAATGGAATCCAGAATGCCTAAAATGTAATTGAGAATTGAGAATAGTCAATTGTAATTCGGAATGCGTTAAATGTAATTGAAATCGTTAAATGTTCAGAGAATGATCGAAAATATAACTCAGAATGCGTTAATTGTAATTGAGAACAGTCAAATGTAGTTCAGAATGCGTTAAATGTAATTGAGATCTTTAAATGTAAATGAGATCGTTTAATATAATTGAGAATGATCAAATATACCTCAGAATGCGTTAATTGTAATTGAGAATGGTCAAATGGAATCCAGAATGCGTTAAAAATGTAATTGAGAATAGTCAAATATAATTCTCATGCGTTAATTGTAATTTAAAAAGCGTTAAATGTACTTTGGAAAGTATCAAATATAATTTAAATGCGCTCAATGTAATCGAAATCGGTAAATGTAATTGAGAATGATCAAAAATATAACTCATAATGCGTTAATTGTAAATACAAATAATCAAATGGAATTCAGAATAGTCAAATGTGAATCTTCAAATGAAATGTAATTAAGAGTGCGTTAAATGTAATTGAGAACAGTCAAATGTAATTCAGCATGCGTTAATTGTAATTATTGTTAATGCGTTACTTGTAATTCGGAAAGTTCAAAATAGAATTCAGTCAATTGAAATTGAGATAATGCAAAATTCCAAAATTTGCCACACAAATCACAGAATTTTATCAAGAGGTGTCTAGCTGTGAAACCAATACTTCTTGAACGATTCTCAATTACAATTAACGCATTCCGAAATTCATTTAAAGCATTCTGAAATACATTTGACGATTTTCAACTACATTTAACGCATATTCTGAATTAAATTTGATAAGCTTTCTATACCTATACGATAATAGTTTAGTTTAAAGTGGAAATAAAATTTTAATTTACAGCAATTTAATTTATCAACACGTTTTATTGTGTCTTAATTATCTAGGTCCGAAAATGACTCCGATTGTCGAATATACACACTAGGTATGTAATTCCATTCCCTCTCTGAGTGGCTATATCGAGAATCGTTGCTTTAGCATAATTCCTTCGCTCAGGTTGCCTGCCGGTTACATCACAAGCGTTTCCAAATGTCATTAATGAATACTTTTGCACTTGGATTAGTATTACAATTAATTACATTCTTAATTACATTTGATGCTTTCTAAATTACTTTTGACTATTCTCAATTACAATTAGCGCACTCTGAATTACATTGGCCTATTCTCAATTAAGTATACTTTCAATTACATTTAATGCATTCTGAAATACATCTAACCGTTTTTCAATTACAACTGGTAAATCGCTGACGTCATTTCTTCAGAAAATCGGGTGCACCTCTCGAAATCCTCTTTTGTTAATTTTTGCGCTGCGCGGAGGTATGAGAGTATAATTTCATATAAGTGCAGCTAGTTTGTATATACCGGTTTCGGGTCTTACCCCATCATCAGGACAGTTGTCATATTCTACAGCAGCGGCAAGTAAAAAAAAAATAATTCGTGTAAAATCAACTTAAAATGGAGAGGGAGATGTAAGTGTCATGAGGTTAAATAAAAAATAAAAGACCCTTCAGGCTATCACATCAGTCAAGGCTAACGAAACATTTAAATATTAAAATCTTTTTTTTCGAAATGAAAAATGGGAAGATTTCTTTAGATGAGACCGATTCATCATACATTGTGTAAAATTTCTTGCTAATATAACAGGCTTTCTCTCAGGATTAGCTTCAATAACCAAATCACTGCCACAATTTCCAACCATCGCCAGTATTTGGTTTTCGTTGTTGCTTAGATGATTCCTTACCACAAAAATCTATCGTTTTTTTTTCAAAAAAAAATTAAATAAACACGCAAAACACAGGATTTTAATTTTTTTGACAACACGGACAAATTTTTGCTGCCAGGGGTTATCGTAGATGGTCGCTTCATCTATTAGAATATTTCCTGATATCAGTTGTATCTGGTTACACACGGGAGTGAAATTCTCAATTTTTAAATCGAACATCCTGTATATTATTACATTTTCATATTTCTGAGAAAACTCAATAAGAGTGATGAAAAGCCTATAATGGGACAAAACTTTAGGACCAATAAACGTTATTTTTCTACAACGGCTTCAGTAAAAGTATTCTGATATTGCAGTAAAGGAAAGCGTAGTGGGAGACAGCTTGATTTGTTCCTGATTTCTTAGAACTATACCCTCGACGGCAACGCCTATCGATTAGTGTCCTAATCATTTGGTTGGTAGTGGAGGGTCCATTGTTTGACAGCCCTTTCTACAGACCTAAAACCCTTGGGTAATTTTTATTTTCAGGGTTCCGGACCTTAAAAAGAAAAAAACGGAACCCTTACAGTCTCCTTTGTCCTTTTGATTGCCTGCCGCAGTATAATTCTCTATACCTGTACGGGATAATGATATCGAGCTAAGAAACTTAGTTTAAAGCTTGCCAACTCTAATACACTCAAAAAGTTATTATACATATTATTTAGTGAAGCTTGATGATGCATTTTCGAATACTAAGAGTGATTTAAAAGACACTATTATAAAAATATGAAGAGATTGAGGAATAATAATCAAATTACCACTTACACTGTCAACTAGTATAGACACTTTTTTCAGATTCTTCAGAGATCTTCAGAACTTCAACTTTATTTTGAGACAGTTATCATTTTCTTGAACATTTAGGCCTTTAAGCCATCATCAGACCAATACAAAAAAATACAAAAAATACCAATACAAAAATTTGTTATTGACAGTTGTTCGTCTAGGGGTTGCCGGTGCAAGTAGGCCTATTTCCCTTTCGTAATCTTTTGAGGTGACCTCCCAACTAACAATTTTGCTGTATAAAATATTCATAAAAGAACTGATTTGTTTTATAATTATTATATTGCGGCTTCAAGAATATAATTTTGTTGTATTTAAGCTGTGAGGGAAATCATTTTGCTCTTGGGAACAAAATTGTTTTCTTAGACAATGTTTAGAACGTTCTTAGTGCTAAATTATAAAACACCTTATAAAATAAATATAAATTTGTTTTATAAACGTTTATGCGACTATCGTTATAGGATATAAATTATTATAAAACGAAACTGAATTTATAGGAGTTATTTAGCAGTGTTATAAAACATAATATGAAAGCTCGGTTACATAATTGCTTTATACAATTGACGTTGTGTTCTTATGAAACTGTTATATAAGTGATCTTACAATGCAATTTTGTTATCGCAGCAAATTTGTCATAATAGAAGCCGAAATATAACTGTTATATACCAACTAAAGAACCTGCAAAAAGGAAAACTGTTATGAAATAAAATAACCCTGTAAAGGATAACTACTTATAAAAAAATAAGAAATAAATAAAAGTCTAATATATGTGTGCCTGTTCAAAAGATCAAGGGTGCTTATTCTTACAAAAATCAAATAAAATGTCGGATATTTTAGTCGCTGGAAAAAATAAAACGCAGTGGCGAAAGGGTTCCTGCTGTCTCTGATGATCATTCAGGCTTACAGACAAACAAAATTGTTGGAAAAAGCAATGAAATGGTTGTAAGCGAAGGACATTTTGATTTTGTACTCAATAACAACTGGTCTAGTCTCAGGACAGAAAACGAAACAGAAGCGAGGTTTAGCAAATAATGACTGGCTTGTAAAGTTAGAATGCACCGAAGAATTAGATATTCAACTACCTATCAGATTCAGAAGCGAATAAAATTGTTCTCTAAAGATATACTTTCACATTATAATAAAACAAATCTGTTTTATAACTACTGAAACATTACTGTTATAAAACTAAAATCAATCAATTTTGCAAATATCATAATTCTTTAATGGTCACCAAGAACAGGCTTATAAAACAAATTTGTTCTGTAATTGTCACGCAGTTCAGTGTTATAAAACAGATTTCTTCTGTATATTACTTAACTGGCAACCTGTTTGCCTTATATTTTCTAATGGTCACCGAGAACAGGATTATAAAACAAATGTATTCTGTACTTGTCTCCAGTTCAGTGTTATAAAACAGATTTGTTCTGTAACTGTCATACAAGCCAATGTTATACAACAAATTTGTTCGGTAACACTTCCATACCAACTGTATTATGCACAACAACGTATTTTGAACACAGCATCTTATGGAGAGGGCAATTGCAGAACCGTATTATTATTTTTCTATGGTGGGATATTTAAATACGCGATTTTACTCATATTTTGCAATTCAAAGTTGCCGTTCTTCCCTAGTGTCGCTTAATATCGCGTGAGCAAATAGAAATGAAATTTACACAGTTAATAATAATCGAATAATTTTTTATAAATTCTTTAACGGCATTTAATTATTATATTATATTTAAAGTAATATTATAATTTTAATGATAAACATTTTACTGCAATGGCACTTCAAGTAGTATGAACGCCGGTAGGTACTTCCCAAGTACCACCTATTCATCAACAACCTGATATACAGGGTGTCCCAGCTTATTCGAAGCGGTCTCTGTAGGCCAAACGATGGACTTTTTCAAAAAACTTTTTGAAAATTCAAGTACAGAATCACAATGGCCATAATTTAAAATTATTTTGAAGTATCCAGAGTGTCCCATATGAGAGTGGCGTATCAAAGTTATGTTTTTTTAAATGGAATGCGCCTATGTTATTGCATTTTTAGATTGTCTGAGAAGAGAAAATAAGATTGGCTTTTACAGTTGGTGTTTAAATTCAGAAGTTTTTGCGTTATAAACAAGTGAAAATCGTAATTTTTCAAGTTCAAAGCCCTGTACAACGAAAACGGTTCAAGATAGAGAAAAACGGCTTACATGTCCCTATTTTAACTTTTTATGTACTATCCTATGGTGTAGAAACATTTGTACTGTCTTTGATTTTTTTATTTGGCGACGCGTGGAGAAATCTCAGAATTTTTCTAATTTTTTATCACCCTATATAAACATTTCATCTACATCATAGGATAGTACATGAAAAGTTAAAATAGGGACATGTAAGCCGTTTTTCTCTATCTTCAGCCGTTCTCGTTGTACAGGGCCTTGAACTTGAAAAATGACGATTTTCACTTGCTTATAACTCAAAAACTTCTGAATTTAAACACCAACTGTAAAAGCCAATCTTATTTTCTCTTCTCAGACAATCTAAAAATGCAATAACATAGGCACATTCCATTTAAAAAAACATAACTTTGATATGCCACTCTCATATGGGACACTCTGTATACTCCAAAATAATTTTAAATTATGGCCATTGTGATCCTGTACTTGAATTTGCAATTTTTTTTTGTTGAAAAAAATCAATCGTTTGGCCTACAGAGACCGCTTCGAATAAGCTGGGACACCCTGTATAATATAATACTGTTTTTGTGTATTGTGCTATTTATTTGGATTTCAATAAATTTTACTTAACTGGTCGCTGTAACTGGAAATTGTATGTTTCTGTTGGGTAATTTAAAAATAATAATAATAACATACATAATAGGTAGATATCATTATTATTGTTTGATAAACATCGAATACGGTCCTGTATTTTGGATATGTTGAATGTCGTAACTATATTGTTTTATAAAAGTCACTAATTCTGCTTTCTTGCCATATAAGGTCGACTTTAGATACAAAATTGTTTTATTAGGTACCAGCCATATTGGATACAGAATTAAGCACCTATGAACAGGCGCCATTGTTGAATTATGTGTAATTTTGAGTCAGTAGTTACCACCTTTTAACAATAAAAAACATATCAGTTGAAGTATATTCTTAAAAAAAAAGTTTAACGTACCTATTATTATATTATCATGAATTTTTTTTTTTTGAATTTATTTATAAATTTTTAATATTTCTAATATCAATTTTAACTGTGGCGCGTTGAAATATTACCACATATATACTATATATTTCACAATAAAATTTACTTCGCAAGTAAAATTGACTTTTAGGAGATCTTAGGAGCCACGATAATTTGACTTGTAAGTACGAAAGTGAGTAGCTATACAACATCCCGTTTTCATTAAAATACCCAGTCGGGGCATTTTAGTTTCTTTAAGGATATATTATACACTCTACCTAATAGTAAAGGAATTGTTTAGCACCTATGAAACAAATATATTTTATGCTTGCAGTGATCCAATCACACTAATAAAACAAATATGTAACTTGGAAGTAAGTTATAAAACTGTTGCTTGAAAATGTTCTCTTTATTTTATAACCATTGCATAGTGGTAATAGGTATAACCTTTATAAAACAGTTTTATAAAGATGTTTGACTTTGTTTCTTAAGGCTTGAGTAGACGTTTACATAACTATCCGATATTAGTGCTACGCTGACCTTATAGAACAAGTTAAAAAGCCAATATGTTTTATAAACCTGCGCCCAATTTGCGTTTATAACTGCTGTATAGACGTTTTAGAAATGTTCTCAGGAATAAAGCTGTTTTATAAATTTTGTTTTATTAACATTCTTACAGCATTTATAAAATATAAAATTGTTAGTTGGGCTACTTTCACCGGTGACCTAAAAAAAAACCACCAGAGTGTCCAGAACAACAGAACTGTCATAAACTATCTAATAAGCAAATTTATAGGTGTAAATGACAAAAAAAATTGAGTTTAAATTTGATCATTTGGAGTCCGGGCCTGCTTGATTAGATGATAAATTTATGAAATTCTTATTGTCTCGGTTCTTGAGGGGCGAAAGACACCCACACTTAAACCATCAGTTTGAGGGTAAACTATGACGTGTTGAAAGAGAAAAAAGCTGTTTTAGGAAGAGTGAAGAGACTTGGAAGAGGCTTTCATCTATGATAATAGTAAAGTTGTCTTTAAGGCTTAATTATTTTGTAATAATTTTTTTATGCAAAATTTAAATCAACCTAGTGGATTTCTTATCCTACCTGAGGTACTTATATAATACTAAAGACTTTCAGTCAACACTGGGGTGCGAATATTCGAATTTCAACTTTCGGTGAGCTACTTAGCATGGAAGACTGAGCAAATGAAAATTCTATAAAATCCGCTTTACCTTTGCCTTAGGTTTACTCGACAGTTATTCCGTGGGTTTATTAATTCAAAGTTTATGGTGGTGTATTTTAAGTTCCAGCGCGCGCAAAGACGTAGATGTGTGAAAAAAGAATTGAACAACTTTGTTCAACTTCTGAAACTCTTAGATATTTAACTTGAGGAAGCTGAATAAATAAAGTCAAAGAAGGTACATTCGGAGGTGGATAAAATATAAGAACTTTGGGAATATATTAACATTTATCGTGATAAAAATTTATTTAATCCCGTATAGAAGATTAGGTTGGACTTCTATCTGGTAAAGTTAGAAAAGTAGGTCCCCACTTAATTTCATTAGATGGAGCTTTTGTAAATAAAACTTCATTTTTATTTTGAATACAATGAAAACACGTTTCGAAAGTTGGAAAAATTTCGGAATGTCCATGAAAAAATACAGAAGGAATTGTTTCAATGTTATTCCTCCCCCCACCCCCCTCCCAATAAAATGGTCTCAAATTTTTTCAAGAATTATTTTTAAACTACTTATAACTATACGTTTTATTAGTAGAGCTATAGACTTCATTTGAAAGCCAATTGCCTTATTGCAGAGGAAAATATGTTCAGCTCGCTCTACTTTGAAAAAAAACCAAACGACTCTACGCCCCATTATGAGTTCCAAAAGTTATTTCCCCATTTTTTGTTCTCTTGAAGTTCTTCAACTTACTTTAACCCCACGTTAGAGCCACCTACTCGTACTAGTACGAACTTATTAATCGGTGACTAATTTGCATAAAAACTAAAGAGAGTACTGCTTCAGTCTGAAGTTCCCCAAGCGATTTGACTTTCGTTTTGATTCCGCTGTTCACCATGATTTCCGTCAACGATGCTCTTCGGCGTCTCCCAAAGTAACTTACTTATCTTCCGTCACGTCCTTATCCATCACTAACTCACCAACTTTCAGTCAAATCATTAATTCTATGAACACCTAGATGAAGTTGCAACGGAAAGTTCGTTCAAGCTTCTTGTTTCCAGCTTCTACAGTGTGTTAATTTAAAAAGGGCGCATGCAGCGTGAATATTCCTTGAAAAAAGTCTACAATCGAAAATTGTCATAAAACTGACACATAGAGCGTGTCAAAGATAAGAACGAATAGGATGGGGATCTCAGAAACCAGAAACAGGTAAAAGGGGAAAAAGCTGGGCAACCAGAAGGACAAGGCAATGGCAGAAAGAGATTTCAAAAATTTTTGATTTTCGAATTATTTTGAAAAAATGTCAAAATTTTCAATTTTAGTTTTATGACCAGCTTTATTTTTGCGATATCAGTTTTTTTTATCTAACAATTCGTATTTGCAGAGCCGAACTGAAGTTCGATTTTCTAAATACGGCCCTGTATTTTTTATTGTAAAAATAGGAAGATTAATTCTGAATTTAATGATATGTCACAAATACAGGGTGCTCTGGAGACATTATATCCAAAACTACGCTTCGGATCAAAACAAATCGCCCATGAAAGTTGTTCATCTGGTAGGGCACATCGAATGATACTAAACTTGCCCCCCCTACCCCCGCTGCCTAAGGGTGGAAAAGGGTAACTTTGGAATCTTAAATAGGAACTCTAATTTTTAATTGCAGATTCGGATTTTGCGCTTAAAAATACCTAGGAAATTGCTCCCTCCTTTCTCCCTTTCCTCCTAGTAGGGGTGGTGGGGTAAATTTGAATTTTGGCTAGCAACCCTTATTTTCATTTTTTAAAATTACGTACGATTTGTCTGTAACATTTTTTTAGATTCATGACAGGAACAGGAAAATAATCGAGGAAAACCACATTTGGTAAAAAGGCGGTGAAAAATTGGTATGTCGTGAGAAATACACACTACACCAGAATTACAAAAGCAGGTGTCCGCGATATTTTTGACCTCCTTCTTCTTTTAGCGATAGGAAAGAGAATTGTGTCCAAATCTTCAATGGGAAAGTTCTTTTTCTTCTAGCAAATCTTGTTTTTCCGGGACAAAATCTATTGATTTGACTTTGTATTGTTGTAAGTTCTTAATGGAAGGCGCTGCAATGACATGCAGTCTGATTTTCATTTATTCGTTTATTATTTGACGTATGAAGAGCCGAGGAAAGATGAATGGTCGGAAACTTCATCCCACTACTAGGCAGTGGGGGTAGGAGGGCCAAGCTTACTATTATTGAATGCGCCCTTCCAGACGATCAACTGTCATGGGCGACTTGTTTTGATTAGATATATGTATTCATATTCCCATGTCTCCAGATAAACCGAGCACCCTCTATGTGCATCGCTCACCCCTCGCCCCCCATCAACAACCCCTAAAAAATCCTAAAAATGGAATGACCGATGAAACATCGATGTACGTAGCGTTTACATGAAGCAAAAATTCTTTAACAATTCACATGATCTGCCGGAAATTTTTCTAAGTCAAAAGTCAAGGAAACATCGATGTATGTAACGTTTACATGTCAGTCCAGGTTAGGCCCGAAAATCGATTTTTACGTGAGGCCAGGTTAACTCCGGTTTTTTGTTTGTCAGCCCAGGTTAGGTCCGAAAATCGATTTTCACGTGAGACCAGGTTAGCTCCCAATTTTCCACTAATTTTTTTTAGTAATGTTCATTTGTTTAATCGTTTTACTAATTTGAAATGCATAAAAATGAAAAAAAAAATCACTTTTCTAAATAGATAAATAGAGAGGATGATAGAAAAAGCCACATAGTTCCATATATGCATTGAATAAAGGTCGGTGTCGAAAAGTCGAAAAATCGCAAATCTAAGAAAGTTATCTATCTCACGCTTCCAATGGTTTGAATACATGTTAAAATGGCGCGAAAGAAAAATAATGATGAGTCACGGTGCAGATTTGAACTGTCTCGTCTCCCCTGATATAGAACGTTGGTACCAATAGCAGTTTTTTTTAATTTGAGTGAATATTGAGTGAACATTCTGAATTTTAAGACGCCTAAACAATATATTACATTAAACAATCAAGTTCAGGCATTTCACTTTGTTTATCGAATTTTCTCTCGGATAAACCGTTTAACTTTTTATCGTGTTTTTCATCCTCTCCTTATTCAACCCTGAACTATAAGACTGCCGATAATCAATCATCCTTCGGATAACAGGAGCAAATTTACATTTGGGTATATACATGCATCCAAATTTGTAAGGTTCATGTTTATGTACATCGAAGATGATCACTTATCCACTGTTATTATAATAAAGCTTTTCAATAATAAAATTTCAATAATAAAAAAAGATCGGTATTAATTAATTGTATTAATTTTATATAAAAAAAAAACATTATCAGACAATAGATCAGAGATGGGCAAAACCCTCGACAAAAGAGCTTGTAGCCACAAGTCCCAAAACCAAAGAGTTGAAAGCCCAAAGCCACAATTCCTTTTTTGTGTCCAAAGCTCCAGTATCGTTGAAAAAGTCAAAACGATTGATTTTATCCCACCAAACGCATTTAAAATCGTATCGTGATTCAGTGGCGGCTATTTGTATTGTATTTGTATTTTTGAGGGTGATCAAGTTACTGCGACCTAAAAGATCTATTGTATCCCCTTTACTGTGCTTCGCCTGGTGTGAATCCCTTTAGTGAAGCACCCTCTCCAAGTCCGTTTCCTTGAGAAACTTCAGGATTTTGAGAGGATCAAGGTCGGGTAAATTCCCGGCCTCTAGCTGGTGGTGGCCCAGAACATTACTTCTTTTGAGTTCTATCGCATCGCAGTTGAGCAGCAGGTGACGTGGTGGCTCGTCTCCTTTCCCGCAGAATCTGCAGACGCCATTTTCTTCTATGTCTAACTTCCTCAGGTGTTCCTTGAGCTTGCAATGTCCCGTTAGGAATCCCGTCAGTGTTCTGAGACGTTCCTTGCTGAGGTTGAAGAGTATCTTCGACCTCTCTCGGTTAAAATTCCCGAGAAGTTCTTTGGCTTGTGTCAACCCCGAGAGGTTCCTCCAATGGGTTTCTCTCAGTTTTCTTCTTCCTTTTGGAGTTCTGCCTTGAAGAAAGTATCTTCGAAGCCACAGAATGGTTCTGGTCCTATGAAGGGTGTCGATGCTCCTTTTCTTGCCAATGCGTGGGCATTCTTCTTGCGTTCG
This sequence comes from Malachius bipustulatus, assembly GCA_910589415.1. Lineage (NCBI taxonomy): Eukaryota > Metazoa > Arthropoda > Insecta > Coleoptera > Melyridae > Malachius > Malachius bipustulatus. Next base: position 18,608,392 of record OU342632.1, read on the forward strand.
AGGTGGTCTCGAGCACAAGGATTGTTTAGATTGCCGACTGTCTTGACGGGTGACAAGCCCCGCTCGGTCAGCAGTCTGTATCGCGGTGATGTCCCGCAATTTCTTGTTTTTTTGTTTCTTACCATGGTTGATCCCACGAGTAGCTAGGGAAGGGTGTTCCACCTATGCAGAGCCCCGCATGCAAAGGTGAGGGGATTGATATAGTGGGGTGCCCCCTGGTGCCCCAAGGTTGAATCCAGTAGGGCTGGTCTTCTATCCAGTCACGCATCCCATCAGCTTGGACCCCCGCCTTAGGATTTAGGTTTTTTAGTGAGGTTGTCTCCTTTTGGTTCCGGCGATTAATCCCAGACCCCCGCATCTCTCTGTGCGCGGTACGTGACCACGACAACAGATGATACGGTATATCAGATAGTCCACAGTCGGACATCTCTGGCGCCGTTTCCCCTCGACCACCTCGAGGGGAGGTGGTCCGCGGCAGGACTTTGAGCTACCAGTCTAGAATTTTACCTCCGACGAGCTCTATCACCGCTGCTAACCTTACTCACTTACGCTCATTGTAAGGCCTTCCCCCTATCCGCCACCTGGGGACGCGCCCGATGGGTACTCAACCGCACGGGTCAGTGGCGGCTAGTGGCTTGTAAAGTTAGTGAAGGGTAGATTCTACCCAGGACAAGGTTCGGTCATTATTTCTACTGTGATGTCCGGTTAGACAACGTCCAGATGTTTTTTTTTGCTTCAGTGCCCAATTAGACTAAGTCCGGTCAGCTCGAAAATTCTATTTCTGTTCAAACGGAAAAGTCCGGCCAGTTAGATTTTTTTTTGGCAAAGTTAGAGTCAAAGCAAATAGGATAATACACACGATCTCAATGGGAAAGAAAAACTTTATGATACGCGACAGACACCTTGTTATCAGACATTTACAGTGCAAAGAGGAGGCGGACTAAGATGAAAAAAGAGAACCATCGCTAAATAACTTACGGAATTGACGGCGAAATTACTGGATGACTATCTCCTGCATGTCTAAATTAGCAAACCGTTGTAAGCTACTTACAAAGTTGTGTTCAATTCTGTAAAAATGGATATTTACACGATCTCAAGGGGAAAGACAAGCTTGATAAGCTACAGCTGCTTCCACATTGCAGCAAAATAGAGGAACTTTTTGTTACTCTCCTTGTTACCAGAAGTTTTTAACATTAAAATAATTTATCTATTTCCTGATCCTGGACTTACCAAACCTTATGCCTTTTTTGAACTGGAAATGTCCAGCTTTTGGAAAATAATATCGAAACTAAACTTTATCCAATTGCGTAAAAATTGGGGGGTGAAAAAGTTGGAGCCCTAATCTACCATACGTTCCTGATTGCTGTTATATTGGAGCAATCGATAGAAACCAAAGTAATAAAAAAGTAATGTTGCAGAGCGAGGGTGAAGTGACATAGGGTTAAGAGTGAAAAGGCATAGATATTTAATAATAATTACTAAGTGGGTAACTTGATTTTTTAATTTAAAGCTTCGAAAGAGTTCGATTGTTTTTCTTTCCTCGTAGATTTCCTTGTGAAATCTCTCGGGTATCACGGCTGGAAGTCAACGCATCTCCCGTAACCAACCCCTATCTGTAATGAATGCAGAATATCATCCGAAAATAACCAAATAAGAAAAGTTGGCAAGGCAGAGCTGTTATGCTTTGCGGGCACAAGTAATTATTTCTTCTGGAGTTTTCGCCGTCTAGTGAATTTCTCCCGGGACAATGCAGTTGAGGTAATGAAAATAAAATGTGGTTTTTGTAACAAGAAGCCGCTATAATTCATCTTCACGGACTTTTTTATTTTCAACACTGTCCTCCACTTCACTGATAAGTAAGATTTGTTTCATATTCCCTATACATTCTTTTAAATTCGAGACAAACGAGGAACTTTTGTGAGTAGATTGGATTATTAACACGACTTAACTATATTCTGTAACATGACGTAATAATATGACTCACAATAATAATTAGTAATTAACACAAAAACTTTTTTGAATGTATTCATTTAAGTCTTTAAGATCAACGCCCAACTGACTGGACAATAATAATTATGCAACAATTAGCTTTATCAACAATAATAACTGCTATGATAATTGAAATTGTAATTGATTCCGGGCTGTTGTGCCGTGGTCCATTGAGTTTTTCTCTATTAGCGTCTACAGCTACGATAAACATCGTCAGCTGCTACTTGTGCGCAAGCGATGGTCATCCCCCCTCCACTAGTCATCAACTATAGCAACGGCCTATCTCTGCAATGATGTCATAGGTACCATAAAACTTATAAAATTAAATGAGAATTATTGGAATTTCCTTTATAATATTCCTGCATTATTATTGATCTAAACATAGAGATATATTCTTCGCAAAACTGAATTTGCATGTTGAATCCCTATGACTCACTTACCTGCAAGTTTCCATTCTGTATATTGTGTAAATTATCCTAGTTTCTAGACAATTTGCATGCGGACACTGCTGGTCAAATAATTATTAATGGTAAGTTGGTGTCAACTTTCGTTGTGACCAGAATACAATATTGACCCTATTGCCTTCGTATTCGTTACGAGTAATGTCAAATTCATAACATATTCTGGAGTGGTCCGTAAGTCTGGCTTATTGGACTTCGAGAGGTGTTTTGTAAAAGATGTCCTCTGACCATTCTCCGTTCTCCAAAACACTTCCCTGGTTGGCTGTTATGTAATGTTCAAACAAGCTTATTGGAGGTGATATCATCAATAAGGCTCAGATTTAGCAGGATTTTTTATGCAATTGTTCTCGAGTGCTTACTTGCCTGTATGAAAGTAAAAATTCTGATCAAATAAGTATAAAACTTTATTAAGTAGCTGGACGTCTCTGTTGCCTAAATTATGGAACGATTAGTTATGAATGAACAAGTGAAACGAAGGAGTGACGTGAAGAGTCGCTCTGCGGTAAAATCCGTCGCTCTTATTTTACAGAAAAGCGACGCTTCATGTCACTCATTCGTTTCATTTGTTCATTCATAACTGATAAGTTCACAATAACCCAATTCATATAATTTTTAAGTCTCAAATTTATTCAACCCTCGATTTAACCTCCCTGTATTTCACTTCAAAAAGGGTTTTATTAATAAAAAATTTCATGTTGTAACATTCTACAGTTTAGTCACATATTTTTTACAACTCCTCGTGTATATGAGTAATAATATTATGCCTCAGCATCCTGCAATTGCGGTTGTATTGCTGACAACTGTCCTGATGATGGGTAAAGACTCGAAACCGGTCGACAAGCTAAAACGAAGTCAATAAAACTTTATGTACTTATAACCTTTTGTTCCACCCCAAGCAATTTTCGAGGAGGTAAGGAGTGCTATTTAGCAGCCAAATAGCTCAAAAATGAAAATTGACTTATTGTTATGGCAATGCACACAAATGAACAACGTCACAGATCGAAGAAAATTCACAAGCAAATTTTTACAGTGTTTATTAACAATAATCAAAGTAATTAATACAATAAATATAGAAATATAATAGATAATAAAGATATTTAAATATCACAAAAAAATGAAATATTGCAATCGATGGTAAAATACAAAAATGGTGTCACAGGTAGGTACAATTAGTAATAAAATATTAAATTCATAGAAACTATGAAACAATTATAATAATGAAATAGGTACATAGTTGATTATAGAAACTATGAAATTATTAAACAAAAAAGATAAAATGATTACAAGTTGAAAAATGACATTGAAACCCACACGATGGCGGCGTGTGGGGGCGATATTAATAATTAAAAATTGCTTTAATTAATAAGAGAAAAAAATAACGGTTAAAAAAGCAATGACATGAAAAATAGCAACAAGGCTCGGTATAGCAGTAAAGGATTGAACTACATACTTAGCTTTGTAAAGCAGGTGGTGGTGTTGCCTGTTGCCTGTCTCTCCAAGGTGTTCAACACGACTGCCCTAGGATCTGCCATGAAATAACGGTGCTGGTGGTAGTGCTAGCAGTGGGTGCATGGCACGGTGCTGCCTGGGAGTCCTCCTGGTGTCCTGATCTGGCTGTTATGGTCTTGATGGTCTTCTTTTTAAGACATCCATAAGAAAAAGGGGCGAACTCCCTCTACTGAGCCACTGAGCGGGGGAAAGGGTGCTTATAGCTGCGAGACATATTGATTGATTTTCAAACAGTAATTATGTTGAAACAGGTAGTCTGTTCTTAAATTTTAACAGGAATCGAATCACCCACCAATGCGCTCTCCCTTATATCAAGTGTTCCCCTCTATGCAGGTGCCACGAGTTGAAACGACCAGACTCGGGAAGACCGAATGGCAGTGTCATCACGGATCCCCGTATAACGCAACCTACCTCTCTACACCAAGCGCTCATGAAGGCATGTGTACAGTGCGCTCCAAAAATGTTTATTACTTACTAAAAGGGAAATAAATGGAACGGTGACAAAAGAACCGTTACATACTCAGGTGATCAAAATTAAATTTTTATCAACTTAAAAAAATTAATTCTTATTTTCTTTTAATGTTTAAAGTTTCTTTAATGGCATTCGAACACTAACTTGTGCATTTAGCCATTTATAAAAAATAGCAGTTATAAAAATCGCTTTTATTAGAGAAACTTTTATTTAGAGAAAAACATATTTTCATATTAAATCAGCATGAAAGCTGGAATTTTTTGAAAAATAAAGCCTATTATGCGCTCACGGAATTACTTCTATGGCTCGTCCGTAAATATCATTTACAACTCTTGTTACGTCATATACTCATTTATGCGTCATGCATGCACATCGAATCTGTACTGTGGCCCCCGGACAAAAATGCCCCAAATCGAAGGCCAAACTGAATAATTTACGTCTCTCTTGAATTCCCGCCCTGAATTCTTGATTTGAATTTGAGGTTAGCCCGCCCTGAAATCTCTAGCTTCGAATGTTTGAAACAAATTGGCCGATGTGATTCTAACCACTTTTTAAAATTCCGAAACTCCCGGTTTTACCTGTGATCGTGATCATCTAATCTTTAACCTCGTGAACGTGAACCTTCTATGTGTGTTCATTGTAACTCTGTTTTGTTCGTAACGCTACGAAAATACTCAAGCTAGCCAATGGTTGGGAGAAAGGAGATATTATTAAAAACAAGAATATCCCGCTATGAAATGAAATCAGCTTTTTATTTTATGCATTCTAACCCCCTCCTAAATGCAGTATTCGCTGGAACTAATCAGATCAGAGAAAAAAAAAGTCGATACAACTATGCTACTTCGTCGTTCAAAGATTATAACATTGCATGAATACAAAATATCGGTTATAGTTCAGATAACTTTATTATTAGCCCTGTTGTACACCATACACACTCATAAAGATATAAATAAACAGTGGGGAAAAATAACACGCCTGGGTGCTGTCCTACTATCACGTTTGGCATAGCGACGTTCAAATTGGGAAAGGTAAAATTGAAATCACTTGAACCGTCACCGATAATGTGAACCAAATAATAGTTTATTCATTTACAGTTGCAAACAAATTACCCCAGCGTTAGCTTATCGTTACTTAGTTAGCTTAGTGTAAACACACCCATGTTCCTGTGCATGAATAAAATATTGAATAGCAACTTCGATAGACGAAACATTTCAATGAATATCAAAGCCTGTGTTGTTTGTATTTAAAACAAAATGAATTGAATAATGAATTTAAATATTAAAATTAAAATATTAATAATTAATATTAATGCTTGTGTGTCTCAGAAGTACTTAAATAAATTTTCGATTTGTACAGCACGTGGTGCAAGGTGTTTATATTTTCAGGCCCTCCTTTCTTATGAACTACACAAAGAGTGTTATTTTAAAGAGACAAATATCTGGCAACATTTTTTGTTGGTTTAAAATTAAATACAAGCAATTGTAATCCCTTTTAGTTCATGCACGAAACAATAATTAGATGAATCTCAAACTTGAAACTTTGACGAGTAGCAAATTAACACATGAGGTGCGTTTTTAGATTGCTTTGACGCTAAGGTTTCGATTATACCATGCGCAGTTGGTATATAGGTCGCTTTTCTTCAATATAAATACATCAAAAATATTATTAAATTAATTTCTTAAATCAAATTCCAGTAACTATGATGCAGTTAAATGGAAATTGTTAAACAAATACATAATATTGCGTGTGCCACTCATTTCGATAATAATAGGTTTGTGAATTTTATTCGCCGTGCTCCCTCATGAGATTAACTTTGCATTATTTGACATATCGAGTATACCTATACCTACTTAATAATAATTGTTCTACCATAGCCGTTACTTTTTTTTTTGACTGATGGTTTATACTTAAGACCGTGTTGTAATAAAAAAATTACAGCACTGGTTTAATTCTCATTACACAGCAGGTTGTGTTAAGGTTCTCTTTCAAGTTATGCAAGTTGTTTTGTTATTGAAAACTTTCATATTATGAGAGAGTAGATAAAATAGTTTTTATGACAGAACAGTATGAAATAAAGTATCTTCTTTTAATAAATTTTTTCTCAAAATTAACAAGACCATCATGAGACAGACGGGATAATAATTTATCACGCCTGGAAAATGTCTTGAATAGCGTCAAGGATTTGGGAAGAGAAATATCAAGAGCAGAACTGACACTATCTGGAATTACTATCCCCAACTTTGACATTTGATATCCATAAAAAGGTACGAGTGGGTAATTCTATGATTCGTTGCAATTCTTTAGATACTGCTGCAAAGCTATTCGGATTTCAGTGCTTCGAATAGTAGCTGTTATCCATAAATATTTTCCATTGCTCATTGCTTTATTGAAACGACACTCTTTTATGAACTGTCAATAATAATAATAGTCATGTTTCAATATACAGCGTGATTCTTTTTTTATTGGGCTATTATTAGAACTACTTAACATATTACAGAGAACCAGAAAAGATAGAAATCTCAAATTTTGTGACCCAAATGAACCACCAAAATTTGTGCTGATGAGTATGCATCAGTCGAAACGATATTGTTATGCTCAACGGACAGTTAATAAACAGAGACATAACAATAACGATACGCTTATTAACACAGCAATTAATTAGTGACGAAAGTTGGTTCTTTCGTGATTTCGGCTGTAACAACCTCTTCTGCAGAATGTTATATCTGATACCACTCTGAGCTTTTACCCTTGTTGAGATAAATTAATTAATGTGCACCAGGGCTTATATAATGAAAGTCTTTGCAACTGCTGCATGAAATGTCTGGAATATTATTGAGCTTTTTCATGCAGCTTCTACTTTTACGTGTACCTACCTACGTAAATATGCACAAATATTATTACAATTATGCTTTTCCGGGATAAACTAAATGAATTTTAACGATATTAGAAGTATAATTATTGCTTTAAAATTAATAATGACTAAAAAATGACTAAATGAGAAATACTTTCTAGGGGTGGTGTGGTCTTTTCACTCCTTAAAATCATAAAGGGAAATACTTAATTTTATCCCTGTAACTTTTTCGACACCTCCTTCAAGGGGTTCTAACAGGAGAGGGGCCAATTATTTATTTGTATTTAAAAAGCCTGATTAATTTTTAACAAGGAGTAATCATCCCCTATTTAGTACCAAATGTCAGAATTAAAGAAAAATTGTTTATGAACAGTACCTACTCTTGTTCCTGCTACTTTTCTCACCTATTATTATTCTAACGCCCGTATTCACAAACGATAATTTCCTAAATAATTACGTAATCAATTATCCCCATCTCATTCTATTGCCAAAAAACTGCATATCTCCATCTCACTCATTTAATTAATTACGTAATTATTTAGGAAATTATCGTTTGTGAATACGGGCATATGTGTGTAAAATCATTAATTAGTGTTTTCGATGTTGTTTCAGGTGAGCGATTTCTAATAATAACAATTACAATCATCCACCCGAATGCTGCAATCCACTAAATTAATGTAAGTATTCATCATTGGTGTTGGTTTTCCATTTTATTTCCTTCATTAATTTTTCCATTAATGACCAAAGAGAGATAAATTCGAAGAAATAAGATGCCGGGCAGAGATGTGCTTGCTATTGTGTGCATCTTTATTAATTTCCCTCATCCAAGCTTTGTTAATGACGTCCCTTTTTCTCTGATGTTATAATCAAGAACAGAACAATTAAGCAAAGTATTTCTTTGAACGTTCCTTTGTCGTTTTCTTTCCAGATTCAGAAATAAAAATTCTTAGGATTTCATGGCTTATTGTTTACTATAATATCGCACCACCTACTTGAAAAGGTGGGCGGTAATAAATCGATAAACAAAACGCGACGACGCGAGAAAGTCAACAATTTAATATTTTCCCATAAGTTATACCTAATTTAAAAATTCAGGACATTTGTCCTAAATTTTGGCTTCACTAGAGTTTGGAAGATATAAGGGGCTGTTTTTCGATTTGGTCTCTTCCAAGCATGCTCATTGTAATTTTTCTATTTTCAAATTAAAACAAATTTGAAAGGCTATAAAAGCAAGGTACAATCACCGAATGTTCTTCCTGTTTTAAATACAACATGCTGAAGACTACATGGGTTTTACCAATTTTAAATTTGAACAGAACGAATTAGAAACTGCTAAACTGATGTTTGGAAAGCACTGTTTCGCTTTCGCTGCCCTTTCGCTTGCCGATTTAAAATTCCTCCAGTAGATATAAACATAAACAAGGGCTAAATTTCAGTTTTTATTTAAGTTACCCGCTTATGTTAGGTATATTGAATTTTATAAGCGTTGTGCTGTAAGCAACCACTTTTGCATTCAAATCACGAGTAGGGCGGTCTCCATATTCCACCCCTAACCACTAGTCTTGTTTACAAATAGTTATTTAACTTATAAGGAATATAAGGCACATCTTAACATTCCGTGCAGTGCGTTCATACAAGGGGGGAGTCTTTATTAGGGGTTGTAGAACCCTCCAAGGTATTTATATTTTTTAAGTCAGTTCTCTTTTGACAGTTATATTTTACAATTTGTCAGATTATATTTTTATTTAATGGAGTAGTAATAAGTAGTAGGTAAGAAAAATTAAGGCACACTTCATCTTCTGATGAGATACTTTCATGCGTGTTTTAACAGCCTGTAACTTCCGCATCAAAGGAAGTTGTGTACCAGTTCGTATGGAAATACGCACCGATCCTCAGGTGCTATACCTACGTCCCTGAGCTATAAAGAAAATATTCTAAGCTACTCTTGGCTAAGCTAACAAACGAAGTTGCTCCCAGTTCAGTATTCAAATAGGAATAATGAAATAATTATGTGCCTACTCGTACCTATGTACTTTCTAATGAATGCTTGACAGCAATTTCACTTGTAAAGTTTACAAAGTTGAAATGGTTTAGCATTTTTTTATTTCCTACCCGGCGTGAAACAAATTTCCGCGTACAGAAGTGAGCCGACGAGTTAGTGGCGCCGAATCCATTAAAAGAGTGATGTTGCAGATTGAGCTGCTTTTAAATTAGTTAAATCGTGTAGACACTGTCTATGTGTATGTAGACACAGTGAAGGATGAAGAAGAACTGAAATGTCGAATTTTCTGTTAAATATTGATCCGGGAGATGCACTTCTTAGGTGGTCTTCGTGGAATAGGGAAAAAGTAAAAATGTAACCCCTGCTTGCCTGCGTCAGGTGTGCAAAGCAAGATTCGCTTTTCGTTCGTTGACCAGGACAGAAGTCCTGCTGTCTCTAATATTCGTATTATTTCGTATCGTTCGTTCGTCAGACTAAATAAATACCTACATACCTACTCCGACTTAATTCAAATTATTCATCTTACTAAATCGTTTAATCATATTATAATCGTCTACATAATTAGAAATTACCTTTAAATTGATTGGTTGTTCTACAGCATTGTGTAAAATTACTAGTTTTGCATTAAAAGATTAATTTAATGTGTGTCTATTAATTTATACAGTTCATTATTCGTTCTTTGTGTACCTAAACCGTACATAAAAGTGGTCCTTCGAGCCGGATTGTAACTGAATTTAGTGCAAATGGAAATTAATGGAAGTTGCTGGTGTACCATGGATGCAGTAAATACGTCGTTAAACAAAATTGTGCAGTTTTAAGTGTCCAAAATCGTTCATTGTCGAGTACAAGTGTTTCGTGTTTCGTGTTGGATGGTTGTTGCAGAGAAACTTCTGTACGAGCGCCTGGGTTGCAGACAAGTCCCTGGAGTCCACAAAGACGAGCACCTGGATTGCAGACAAGGCCCTGGAGTCCACAAAAACGAGCTTCTGGATTGCAGAGCAATTCCTGGATTCCACAAAAACGAGGTCCTGGATTGCAGAGAAGTTCCTGGATTCCACCAAACTGAGTAACGTACCTCTTCATTTATTATTCGAGGAAAGTTTCTTATTTCCTATTTCGTTATCGCAACAAAATTGCATATTAATCGTTCGAAGCCTAATTCGTCAGCTGATGAGTCGAAAGAAGCACTCAGACCCACCTACCTAATTAAATTCGTCGGTTTGGTTGATGTACCTACCTACTATTCGTGAATTCGTGAATAATACTAAAGTTGATAACTTTGATCGTAAAAATATAAATAATTGTAATTTCGTTCGTGTTTATAATATTAATTATACCTATTTATAGTTATCGTATGTCATATCGTAAGTACCTAAATGTTCGTCAGTCGTCTCATTGTATGAAAAATCGTTTATTATATTATTCTGTGTTATAAAAATATCGTTTGTTAAGTAATATTGTAAAAAGATGGATAATTTGAAGAAAAAGAGGGGTTACGCGAAAGGATTAATTACAAAAATCGAAACGTGGGTTGAGGAAAATTTAAAAAATGAAAATAATAAAAATCAAATCGAAATTCGCAAAAGAAATTTAATAGCAGCTTATCAGAGTTATGTTAATATACAAGAATCGATCGCGGAGATTAAAGAAGATGCCACTAAAGATAGTGAGGATGTAGAAAGTAAATTTTGTAATTTGTTTTCGAAGTTAGAAAACAGAATTGAAGAGTTAACTAGTCTAAGCACCCAACAACCTAGATTAGATGGAAACGTAGAATTTCAGAATTTCGTATCGAATTTACAACAATCGAATAAAGAATTTGTAGCCGAATTAGTTCAGGGTGTTACGACAAGTATAAATACAAAGGGTGCAAATTCTCAAACAGTTAAGCTGCCCGAAATCAAAATTCCAATTTTTTCAGGTGATGCTGCAGAGTGGAATAGTTTTCATGATCTGTTTACTAAACTCATCATAAATAATGAGGATTTAGATAATATCGAAAAACTAATTTATCTTAAGGGATATTTGAGAGGCGAAGCACTGTCTTTAATACAGAATTTGTCGTTGGTAAGCTCGAATTTACAATCTGCAATTAAGTTGTTAGAAAATAGATATAAAAACACGTATGCGATAATCGAGGCGCACATCACCAATTTATTCGAAAACTTACCTAATTTATTGAAGCCAAAGGCTCAAAACCTGAGGGAGTTCTTAACTCATATTAATCAAAATATCGAAAGTTTGGAAAATTTAAATGTACCCGTAGATTCTTGGGACTTAATTTTAATTCACATTTTTTCCAAGAAATTGGATTTTCAATTGCAAAAGGCTTATTGCTTACATCGAGATACCAAGAACCTACCAACGTTAAAAGAATTTATTAATTTTTTAGAAAAGCAATGCAAAGCATTAGAGGAAATAGATGCAACAAAAGGCACTAGTCCTACACCGATTAGGAAAGTTAATCATTTTATTAGTTCAACTCATAATTCGAATCAACAACAGACAGGAAAGGCGACAGGAAATCAATCCTATTTAATTTGTAATTTTTGCTCAGAGCATCATTCGATTTATCAATGCTATAAATTCAAACAATTAACTATTCAGGAAAGAAACAACTTTATAACCTCTCGAGGTTTTTGCAAAATATGTCTGTTTAGGAAACATTCGTTCGATGATACTTGCACTGGGAATAATTGTTGGCAATGTGGCAAAAGGCATAATACTCTACTTCATATCAATTTTGATCGAGAAGTTCATTCAAATCCTAGAAATTTTCAAATTCGTCGCACAGAAAGTCGCAGCCAGTGGCAGGATCTCCATAAACCTAATTCAGGCACAATTAATCGTCAATTTAATCGTCAAAATCGTACGTATGGTGTAAACGAGGGTGTAAACCAATATCAAAATAAACATTATTCAACTAATAATAATTCAAATCGATCAACGCCAGAAAATAGAGAATCGGGACAAATCGTAAATCAAAAGAATTCGAGTCAAGTAGAATCAAGGTCGCAAGACGATCCCAAGCAAAGAAGTATCGTAAATGAAAATAAAAATAAAGAAAATAAGCCCGAAAGTTCGTTATCGTTTTCCACTTATTCGCAAAATAATTCGCAAATCCTACTAGCCACAGCAGTGGTAACAATTTATAATCGCAACGGCGATCCAGTTTCGGCTAGGTGCTTACTGGATTCGGCGAGTCAGATTAGCATGTGCACAAAAGAATTGCTAGACAAATTAAATTCGAATACTTATCGTAAAGAATTGCAAATATCAGGAATCTCGCAAATAAATGCTCAATCAAATGAGATGGTTGATTTAACCATTAAGTCAAACGTTTATAGAAAAAATTCGTTCAAAGTTTCGTGTGCAGTATTGGAAAAAATAACTTGCGAACTACCGCAAACTACTCTAAACGTATCAAATTTAAAAATACCGGATCACATTATGTTAGCTGATCCAAAGTTTTATGTCTCGTCGAAAATCGACATCTTGCTAGGAGCAGACGTCTATTATGATTTAATCGTTCCAGGAGTGATTAAATTAGGGGCGGATATGCCAACCCTTTTTAGTACACTCTTAGGATATGTCGTCGGCGGTAAATTGGCAAATAATAAGCCAAAGCATTCTAATATTAATTCGTATAATGAACTAGGGAATAGTTCACCCAATTGTTGTTCTTTTTTAAATACGTCATCGAGTAGCGATGAACTGTTACAAAAATTTTGGGAGATAGAAGACATCGAAGAGAAAACAATTTTAAGTCCCGAAAATGCAAAATCGGAAGAAATTTTTAAAGAAACGACGATTCGATTAGAAAATGGACGGTTTCAAATAAATTTGCCATTTAAAAATCAAGAAAATAAATCGTGTAATTTAGGTGAATCGTTTTTGCAAGCAAGAAAACGATTTGCTGGTCTCGAAAAACGATTTCTAAGAGACCCAAATTTAAAATTAAAATATAAACAATTTATCGATGAATATGTAAACTTAAATCATGCAAAAATCGTCCCTCTAAGTTCTCATAATGAGAAAGGAGAAAATAAATATTTTATGCCGCATCACGCAGTTATACGTGAAGATAATGAAACAACAAAATTGCGTGTTGTTTTTGACGCTTCGATGAAAACTTCATCGGGTTTATCGCTTAATGATATTTTATTAAAAGGCTATACGGTACAACCGGAATTATTCGATATCATATGTAGATTTCGGATAGGTACTTTCGTAGTCATTGCGGACATTGAAAAAATGTACCGTCAGATTCGTGTAAATCCGAATCACACATTTTTACAGAACATCCTGTGGCGTGAAAATGAAAATGAACCTTTACAATGTTTAGAGTTATTAACAATCACGTATGGTACGAATTTCGCGCCCTTTGCTGCCACTAGATGTTTAAAAGAACTGGCTGAAAAAGAATCGCAAAATTACCCGCTTGCATCAAAAATGTTACTTTCGCAAACATACGTGGATGATGTGCTCGTCAGTTCAAATTCGAAAAATGAATTAATCGAAACTTCTTCGCAATTAATTAGTTTATTAAATACTGCAGGATTTAAGTTACATAAGTGGCATTCAAATGTCAAAGATTTTTCTACAGAGTTCAATGAAAATAATTCGAATGAGGATTTCCAAGTTGATTCAAATCAAAATAATTATAATTCGAAAAATAATTACGACATTCAAAATGAAAGTTCGTCTAGTAAAGTGCTTGGCTTGCAATGGAATTCTCATGAAGACTTTCTCGTAATGGCACTGCCCGAATTTAAAGAAATTAAAAATTACACAAAAAGAGAAGTTCTGTCGAAAATTGCCTCAATCTTCGATCCTATTGGATTGTTAGGTCCCGTCGTAGTAACTGCAAAATTAATCATGCAGAAAATCTGGATCAGTAAAATTATTGAGTGGGATGATAATCTCCCAGATAATTTAATGTCGGAATGGAATAAATTTTTCTTCTCGCTACCGTGTCTAAAAGAGGTGAAGATTCCGAGGAATCTAACGTTAAATTTGTCAATCGAAAGTATCGAAATCCACGGATTTTGTGACGCCAGCTTAAAAGCTTATGGCGCCTGCGTATATTTGCGTGTATTATATTCAAATAAGGATGTGTCGTGTAGACTAATTTGTTCAAAATCAAGAGTGTCTCCTTTGAAAAGTATAACGTTGCCAAGGTTGGAACTCTGTGGAGCTGTGTTGCTCTCGAAATTGGTAGAAAGAATATGTCGAACTTACGAAAATAAAATTGAGTATTTAAATCGGTTACAAAATCGTCCGAAGTGGTTAAAACCTTCAGAAAACTTAAAAATTAACGATCTCGTTTTAATAAAAGAAGAAAATACTCCTCCATTGAAATGGCCAAGAGCTAGAGTTATGGAGGTCGTCCCTGGTGTTGACGGCAAAGTTCGAATGGTGAAACCTCGGGTTAAATTAAAAACTCAGGGGGGGAAAAGGTTTGCCCTTTGTCAAATCAAGACTAACAATGCAAGTAATAATTTCGAGACTATTTGTCTATTCGTTCGACGATTTAAAAATAAGAAAAAATATTATTATTTCGTTCGAGAGAGAACCGAAAATATATGTTGAAAATTTTCGTATGAGAAAAAAAAAATTATTTAGTGTTTTTGAAGTCAGAGACTCCAAGGGGGGGAATATGTTGCAGATTGAGCTGCTTTTAAATTAGTTAAATCGTGTAGACACTGTCTATGTGTATGTAGACACAGTGAAGGATGAAGAAGAACTGAAATGTCGAATTTTCTGTTAAATATTGATCCGGGAGATGCACTTCTTAGGTGGTCTTCGTGGAATAGGGAAAAAGTAAAAATGTAACCCCTGCTTGCCTGCGTCAGGTGTGCAAAGCAAGATTCGCTTTTCGTTCGTTGACCAGGACAGAAGTCCTGCTGTCTCTAATATTCGTATTATTTCGTATCGTTCGTTCGTCAGACTAAATAAATACCTACATACCTACTCCGACTTAATTCAAATTATTCATCTTACTAAATCGTTTAATCATATTATAATCGTCTACATAATTAGAAATTACCTTTAAATTGATTGGTTGTTCTACAGCATTGTGTAAAATTACTAGTTTTGCATTAAAAGATTAATTTAATGTGTGTCTATTAATTTATACAGTTCATTATTCGTTCTTTGTGTACCTAAACCGTACAAGTGAGATTCAAAAAACATAGTAAGCTTTTTATGACCTTATGAATCAATTAAAGTACTTCGACTTGTTTTTCATTAACTTTTCCCCGCTCATAGAAAGATCCCAATTATTTTGCAAATTTTCTACTCCGCTGTATACTTTTGTACACCCTTTTGTATACACCCTGTAGAGTGTATCAAAGTTTCACATACATATTTCGAAATAAGTGCATGAATCTCACACTCAGGTTAAATTGTAGCATTTTTTTTTCTTACATAAAACAGAGAGAGAAAATAGAGGGCCTTGAAGTTTGAACCAAGAGCGAATTGAGCAAGGCCAGGCTGTCAAGTGAGGTTGTTTGTCGTAGGTAGTTCAGGGAATTATCTGAAATTTATTGGAATTTCACCTAGTTATGAGGAAGTCTGGCAATTAGAATCTGGTAGAAGGTCGTCGTTTCTAAAGAGCTTCCACTTCCATTTTGAACTATCGACCTTCGTTAGTTCATAATCTCTAATGTCACAACGTAGGGCAGGCTAAATGTTGTGAAACATCAAGGCCGCTTTTCGATAAAGAAAAATCTGGTAATTCATTAAATTCAGTTTTTATATCCCCCTTTTCCGTTTTGTTGCGAGCGTAAATAAATTTGCAAAGATTCGAACGGGACGTGTATGAAAAGAAAATTTCTGCCATATCTCCTAAAAAGGAAATTTGGTAAGTTGCAACATGAACGCTGATGCAGTGAATAGGCAGAACGCAGTACGTACAAGAACAATCACTCATTTTAGAACTAGAACTAGAGCTATATTCTCAGAATAAAAGTCTCTTTTCTTTTAAATAAAAGACGGAAAAAATCCAGACGACTGCGAGATGATTTAGACATACATAATGGAGATAATTTTTGAAAGTAGGGAAGTGTGGTGCACCATTTCCCTACTAATAATCTCGTTGCCAATAACATACTTTTTCTAATATCATAATTCATATACAATTACTTACTGGAATAAAGACATAAGTAATCCCCTAAAATTGACACTAGAAGATTGATTTCCCGTTCTGCGCATGAAGAGCAAAGCTTCACACATCTGAAACGGCTACCTCTACCTATTATAGTAAAAAGTTGTCGCTCGGGTGATTTCAGAACGGCATTGGAGATTATTCCGAATATTGGAGCTGTTTAGTTAGAGCCATCACGTCACACCCCAGTTCACTCGAGTGATTTTTTAGAACGCACCCTTGAATGAGAAAATAATTGACACCGGTTATTTGTCATCCAGCTTTTCAGTTGAACTCAGATACGTACGATACTCTCTCAACACAAGCGCCATGATTTGCTCCCTGATATAATATGGTTCCAGTCACACGTAATAATACCCATAATCGGGACAGTCGTAGTGTATTTTGCCCAACTCCTCTATCCTATATCAACAACTCTGGACACGGTTTAGTTGGGAAGCGATACAAAAGGTATATTATATTGCAAAAAATTACAAGGTAGGTCAAAAATAAACAAAAAGTTTCACATTATTAATAATTTGTGCCCTGAAGTGCACCGCTTTTGAGATACGAAGGGTGCCAAAAAAGATTATTTTTTCAGTTTTTTTTAAGATGTGTGTGGAAGTTTTAGGGTTTGGTGAGTTTTTTCCGCATTCTTCTGGTGGTGGTGAAATGTCAAATTGATGAGCTGGAAATAGGCGGATGGACGACTGGAACAAGGCGGACGATTCGCTGGGCTAGTCGAGTTTAGTGAGAGCGAATCAGCTTCCAGGGGATGAAAAAAACTTGTCTCGTTGTCTCTAAAAGCATAACGTGGTTGGCATAGTGAGTGAGGTGAGCGAAGAGCAAGACATGCGAAGGCCACAAAGTTGACAAAGGCTATAAAAGCATGGTACAATCACTGAATGTCCTTCCTTTTTTTAATTACAACACGCTGAAGTCTACACGGGCTTTATCAATTGTAAATTTACATCGTTGTTAATACTGAATATAAAAAGCCACGTGGACCGTTGCGTTGGTGTAAACAATCAAGAATAACGGGAAAAAGAGAATTTCACATGAAAAATACCGAAATTACCGTGCTCAATGTTGAAATAGATATTATCCATAATTTAATATAAATGACAATTTGACAACATCGCGGATTTGATATTAAGGACTCGATGCCAGGACATAAAGGGGGGAGAGCGATCAATATAATGGGTCGTGAGATGATAGATTGTCTCTTTAGATGTGAACCTCAGTAGGTCGTTTCTAAGGCGGAGGAGTATTATGATTGATTTTAATAACCACTTGTGTCATTAGACGGTCACGCTGATGTGCCTAAAACAGTGGGAGCGACGGGAGACGATTGTATTCGAATTACTGGGGGATCTCGAAAGAGCATCTTAGTTCACGAGTCTGTCAAGATTTGTGTACCATGTTTTTGTTTATTTCCGAGTCTTGTTAAACGATGTGAAAACTAATCAATTCGTGTCTTACTGGATTCTTGAACAAAAAATCACGCCCATAATATTTATTATCTATTTCTATTCATGAATTCAAATATTATAATTTTTGAAATCGAGGCTATGATTCTTCTTATACCTACTCAGAAATGGTGAGTTTATAGGTGCTCATCTTTTCGGTGTAAAAAATTTCGAGGGTAAATTGCGCTAATAAAAATAGATCGTGGCATTTCTTCAGCAGGGTAAATTCCTATTTCCATGATATTGCCGGCCATTAATAATTCAAAGACCTCTTTGTCACTTCATTTTACTGGACGCTGATTGCATTTTAACAGACAAGCACCCCTTTTTAGCACTGGAAAATAAGAATTATCTTCTCGCCCCGACTAAGCCTTACTTTAACCGGAAATCTGAGAGGGAATTCATGAAACTTTTCTCGCGTTGGAGGCGGGACATCCTGCGTAAAATTTTGTACAGGACGTACCAAATCAAATGATGAGATCTATCCAATTCATTTATTTATTTATACTTCATGAACATATTTTTATTCGACAAAACTGTCCAACAGATTATTTTATATCTTGTAAATTCAGGTTCCCTTCTATTGTAATAATTTTGATCAATTCAATTGAATTCAATGAATTCAATCAACGAAACGACATTCTTGATCTTCGGCAAACTCGATTCCAAGGGGTGGATCATTTTTATTGATAATTGTTTGCCGATCTATTGAGATACGTATGAAAGGGTCTTATGTGAATATAACTAACATTTTCGTTCTTGCCAGAGAGGTCAATTAAACAGCCAACGGGAAGCCTCCTAACCATCGGACCCTGGACTTGGGACCTCTCCAACTATAGGCGGGTAGCCTCCTTCACCGGACCTCGTTACATTCCGTGCAAACGGTTTACTAACAAGGCCCATTCCCGCGGTTATCTTAAAGAGCTAAATTTCAGTGGTAATGTTTCAGTTTAAAATGATTCGCGCGAACGCTTAAGGATGGGATGGGACTTTTCTCGGTGTGAGAGTTCATTATATTTGGGGACAGTTTCGAGACGAGTGTATACGATAATATATTTTTTTAAATTTTTCTACATAGAAAACAAACGCTCTGAAATTGGAAGAAAAGAAAAAACTCGATAATTATTGAGAATCCGTTCAATGTGATCCGATTACTCATTAAAAAAGGAAGCAGCAATTCATAGACTGCAATGCGCACACCACAACACCACACCGCTTTCTTCCCAAAACCAATCAGTCACGACTTTAATAAAAACAAGGCTATACGACTCTGACTTCTCCCCCGTATTTGCGTATCAGATTTATGCCCGTGTAATTAAGATTATAAAGAGAGAGACAATTAATTTGTTGTCTGCTCTGATTTTGAGGAGCATTTATAATATTACCTAATTAAACGAAACGAAACAGGTATATGAATTAGCGAGATCCCTCCCGGTCTGCAATTTCATCAGCGAAACTCAATAAAATTTAACTCATCATTTATGTATAATTATAATTATCCCCATCAAGGGTTGGTTTTTGAACCCAACAAGTAAATAAACTCATACTCGTACCTACTAAGTGCCTAATGGTATTACCGGCTCCGGGAATTTCAATTAAAAAATATAAATAAAAATGTGTGTAGGTGGGCGTCGGTGTATGTTAATTTCTAGAAAAACAAAACCAGAATTGATGAACATGACATAACGCCATGCGTTTTTATATCTCTGTTTCACAATTGAGTGAATCCCAATAAATTTCCGAATGTATAATGTGGGAGCAATTATTTTTCAATTAAACGATTAAAATCTGTTACGTCGAATTTAGTCATTTAGCCTTCATTTTGTCACGATTTGATTCAATAACTAATTAATATCGTAGGTAGTACTTTTGTTACGGGCGATTATTATTCGATTTCACTGACAAGTTGGCAATAAATTGACAAATTTCACACAAGCTGCCCAATTAAAACCAGAACGGTCTGATCAACAACTTTATTACATTACATAGGTATTATTATAAAATTTAATATTATTTTATACTCCTTGTGCATTGCTGAAAATTCTTGCAGCATTTTTTACATCCTCATGTAGTGGTGGCAATAGATAAAAAAGAGAGAGAAAAAAAGTGTTAGCTCAATTGTGTGGGTAGTACTAGTGAGAAAAATGAGATAAAGGTAGCAAATTTTGAGTACAAACAAACTCAAATCTTGTTAACTGGATTCCGGAGGTTGGCATTAATTTATTTGTGGTATCTCAAAAAATGTCCAATTTACTCTTTTTATCAAGAGCTCTTCGGGAATCAAAAAGGAAGCTCTACACATAATTGAAATCGCTGGAGTTATTACTTTTTTAGTTATTTTCCCGGATTAAGTTGATCAAATGAATGAGCCTATACTTGAGCAGCTATCAGTTCCTTCTGTTGAGGTCGGTCATTGCCGGAAGTCTAATTAAAGATTTTATCCGAAGGAGACGCTCTTGTTTAATTGAGCGACACGCTATGGCTGGAGGTTGAGGAAATATTTCACTATCAATGAAGAAATTCGTAATGGCGGCGTAGTTATAGGTAGTTATTGGTTTTTTGGATTCAAACTCAAATTCGTTAAGGTAAAATTATTAGATGCTGTTGAACTTCTGTTTAAAAATATGATACAGGCACGGGAAGAGATAAAAAGATAAATTTAGATAAGGTAGTTTTACAGGTGGGCTGTTAGCTATCCTCCGCGACGCTCTCAATGAGCAAGCAAGCACTTTGTCATCCTTGACATCATATTATGCTAAATTTTGCGCGTCCTTTCTCCTGCTACTTCCCCATCTTTCTTTTTGACTCATCGCTTTTTGTGCGTGCGACATACTTACCCACTGTGCTTTCTGGCACGGTCAAAGGTCCAAAAAGTTATACGCGATACTTTTAGGGAAAAGGTCGCTAAGAATTTGAGAAATTTATGTGTGGTCCATTATGTCCTTTAAAAAAGCAATAGAAAAAGAGGGTTACCATCTTAAAAAATAAACTTGTGCCGCCCTGTATGATGATTTCTTTACAGAAAAGCCGCAACTTAATAATTAAACCACTAATTGACGTGCCCGAGCATATTTTTCCGGAAAATAAATAAACAGATTTTAATTAATTGAATTTATTACACTTTACAAACGACTCACACTGTAATATAATAAGTATCTACTAATCTTGCTGTAGACAGTAATATCATATCCCTTCAACCCCTTCAGGAGAAAAGAAATTACTCGTCACGATTTGTGGATTGGAATATTCTCGAACAAAAAGCAAATAATATTAAAAGGGTAATAGATCACAGTCTCAGACTAATTATGCATTAAGTAATGCCATCATCGGGGCTTGTAGTTTCGATTCCATGACTGATCTAAGAACAAAGCCCGTACTGTTTGCCGTAGAAGAATTAATAGGAACGGTAATTACCTTAAATAAACGAGTAAGGGATGATTTATTACCAGATGTAGGCATTAACGACGGATTAAATAAGCCATGGAACTCGTCGTGTATATCTGGACAGTTACTATTATGGAAGCTTTATGATGACTTTGCCAAGCTGAAGTAGTCATCTATATTTTATAAAAAGGTGGTAGTAGATTTAATAAATTCTCCCCGAGGGTTGCATGGGCTATGGTACACATTTTTGAAATTTACAAAAGTTGCACTTTTTGCATTTTGGTTAAAAAAAACTCTTTTGGACGAAATAATAATATTTTATCTACTCTCTTATATGAAAGTTGTCAAGAACAAAGCAACATGCATAACCTGAAAGTTTTGCGCATACTTGTTGTGTAATGAGAAGAATCAAAACAGTGCTGTAATTTTTTTTATTACAGAACAGTCTTAGAAACTGTAAAATCAAGGGTGGCATGTATGATAGATAAATCAAGTCGGTACACTCCAAATGTCAAATAGTGCAAAGAAAGAAATTCACAAACCTGTTATTATCGAAATGAGTGGCACACGCAATATTAGTATTAAAATAAATTTTAATTATTTCCATTTCACTGGATCATAGTTACTGAAATTCTTCAAAATTATTAAAAAAATCAATTAATTCAACAATATTTTTGATTTATTGATATTGCTGACCATTATTATTGACATTTATTGTTGACTGGAATCTTCAAATGTAAAACATCAGGAAGGACTATTATAATGTTGATTGGCTGTTCTGGTTAACACGATGGAAATCGCCATTTTATAATAAAAATATTAAACTTTATTTTCCATATTATGGCAAACATCGGGTTTCTATAGGAATCGTCTTAATAAAGTGCTAAAAAGGCTAAAATAAACCTACACACATGACAGTCTTCACAAAATTCTAAAACTACTGTCCACTCGTAACTAAAATCTCCGATCTAGATATTCTTCTACACTATACAAGCAGAGATCACTCCGGAAACATCTCAGTCCCTGTATAGATACTACAAAGCTCTCACATTTTTTGAGATATTGTGGCAAATTATTGTATACTTTTATATCCAAATAATTGGGACTAATTTTGGCTATCTTGGTCTTAAATCGTACCTCCCGCAAAAGTGATTTTTGTCTGGTGTTCACCGAGTGATCTCCCACAAGGGACAATTGCTCACGTTTTCTAAAAACTAAAACACACAACTCAAACATAAACAAAACCGATACAGTCAATATTTTCAAGTCTTTAAAATATGGTCTACATGACCGCCCTCTGTTGACACCACACAAAATCTTCAAGATATTTTTCTGTGAAATAAAAATGAATAATGTATCTAATACGTGATTTAATCTGAGCATAATAAAGCATTAAAAGCTGTCCCAAGAAATTTCACACAAGTGACAACAGGCACCTCCGCCTCATCTAAAAACAAGTGAACATCCTCAACAGTCCTCTGACGATGGTGAAATCGCTACACCCTAGTCTTGCCCACATTAAAGTACAAACCTGTTGACAAAACCAGGACCACACATCTCGCAATAACTCTCGCGCCCGGTTGCTGTAAATTCCCTGATTACCCAGGGGACAGAAGGATCGCCGCATCGTCTGCATCCATGGTCAAAAAACATCATCCCTGGAGAAGCGATCAAGAGAATTGATATACAGTAAAAACAGTACAGAACCCAAAATGGAACCCTGCGGTACTCCCATCTCAATGCCAACGAGGTCCGAATTAGATCCATGCATCTCCTTCACAGTAGGTAGGGACACAAATTGCCTCCTACCACTCAGAAAAGACTCTATCCAAACTAATGGTAAACCATTCACACTTACACCACACTCTGATAACTTTTTAATCAATAGCGGGTGATTCACGCAATCAAATGCCCTAGTGAGATCGCAAAAGATCCCAACAGGACACTCACCCGACTCCAAAGCACTAATGACATTTTCATAGAAGGACCCCAGAGCTGTGTGCGTTGATCTCTGGCTCCTAAAATCATATTGGCTCGCAGAAAGAATATTTTCGCCCTTCATTAACTTTTCTAGTCTATCCCTGAATCAATACTCTAGAATATTGGAAAACACAGACGGTATTGGACGATAGTTTTCTATGTCCATCGGGTCAGACCTCTTCAACACTGGGGTGATCCTCACCACCTTTAAAGCATCCGGAGAACACTCTGTACAAAAGGAGAGATGTAAATGCGTTAGTGGCATTTAGTGTGTAACGGGATTTTTCTGTGGGTAGAGGTGAGTTCCCAGGAGTGGATGATTGCCCCTTTGTACCCGTGACAAGTCGATTAAAATTGTTATGGTTTATTTACAAAAGAGGTATATTTACAATAAATCGATCTAGAACTATTATCCATACAACTGATCTTAGGGTTGCTCCGTCCTCTGAGTGATAGAAAGGGGGCGGCCCTCGTTCTGGGGAGTGACCGGATTGGCTTCAGATAACCGCGTCGAAGGCGGCCTCGTTTACCATTGGCCTTTCCGGTACTGCTGCTGCTGGTGTCCTCGCTGCTCGCCGCTCCCCATCAGTAATGCCGCCGCTGTCGCACAGTCTGTGCTGTCTCCGAACGCATGCAAGATATGCGTCTCGTGGCCGTCCGGGCGATGACCTTCGTCGGCAGGCGCTCTCTGAAACAAAAGCCGCTCCCGATGCCTCAATACGACCTCGGGACGGCTGTTACTGGATCCGGCCCTCAATACAGGCCAGGTAGGGACTGAAGGGATCAGCCGGTACCTCAATACAGCGCCGGTTGATTACCTATACTGATCGGTCGTCGGCCAGAGCTCACTTCACTCTGGTCGCGCTTCCGATGCCGGGCTACGGTTCGGTCAACTCAGTTCATCGACCTACTGTATCCGGCTGTGTATATTATATGGGGCACTCACTACATGCCCCAGCTGATCTCCAGGCTCAGTTCACCCAGGAGAGAGAGTTGTTCGCAAGTCAATTCCTCACGATGCACTCTGATCAGTCTTTTAGCTGGTGCAATTTATATAGCCGGTGCTGGTGGAGATAACGTGTTTATCGCCGCCGTAAAAACTGTATCACTCCAGATAAACCCCTCTAATAATGAAATAAATAATAATTACCAACGAAAGCCTTGGATTTCGTTACAAGTGTAACAGATTTGTAATACATGTAATAGACACTTCTTGTTATTCAGACATTCACAGTTTTACTCTTTATTAGTTCAGTGCGTCATATTATTGGTGTGAATTCCGGATGTGTTGTGTCCGTCATATCCAAACACCTTCTGGAAGTTCTGTTTGAACGGTACAGTACTTCCTGATGTTCTATCTTCGTATGAATAAATTATTACGTTATAAATTAGAACCTAATAAGTGCGGAAGTGATGTAATATAACGGACAAGAGTTCATATTTATTTAATCGACAGGCTGAAATCAACAGTTTCCATACGAGCAAGCATTGCGCGATTTCTTGTCTTCCATTTACGTACATAATTGTAGAGTAGTATTGATTTATGAAATGTATTGTGTTTGATGAAACAAATCAATTTGTTTAATTTGTTAAGTGCTGGTAAACAAATCTCGTAAGTTGACAATTGATGATGTTTATAAAACAGTTGTACTTCGACGTCATGGTTTTTTTCTGCAACACACAAAGAGTTTAAATTGGAACTTGGAATTGACGGAGGTATCTTTGAGATAGGAATATAAAGCACAACATGCAATTATTGAATATTCAAATAATTTCAACAGACCGGAGGAAGGAATGAAACTGCGGAGGACTTCGAATCCGGAGTTATGTCAAACTCGACTGACTCAGTAATCAATGACAGCATTCCAGAGAGAAACCGTTGCAAGGGCGGATATAGCTAGTGAAGGGGGTATGACGTCATGTGCAACCATCTAATCAGTTATCAGTGAACACGCTTATGTGAAAGCATTACTTATCGCTTATTGCTTGCGCACACATGATCGCTGATAATGCACGACTATTAAAGTTAAAGTAGAAACGTTGAGAACAAATCTCCATGGACCACGGCGCAAAAGAATGTCACGATTTTAGTTGAAGCCAGCCGTGAAAGCCTACACACATCAATAGATTAAACTTCTTAAAATCAGCTATGTAACAGTAAATCGAGCAGTTTCTCAATCTTTTAAAGTTGTCTCAGAAACAGCTTTACACAGTATGTATTTATAAATGTTAAAAAAGTGTAAGTAAGTTTTCTTGTAGTTTGTAGTGTAGTGAGCAATAATTATTACTATCAGCGTAAACAGAAATTCTTTTTGGCATACACTACTACTCGTGAAACAACTTTTCCATCTCAACTTTTATCATCACTTAACGTAAATGTATAAAGTTCTAGACGAAGAACTAAAACTGGAATATGCTAAAAGGAAATGAAATAAATGTGCACGTATGTACATTAATAATTGAAATTTGTTGAACTCCTAGACACCAAAACGATCCATGATCCATAGAATTTATGCTCTTGTACACTTTGCCGCGAAATTAATCCTGCTTTTTAAGCGAAAATGGGGGCAAGAAAAATAATAAGACTTACCTTTCTTCGACTTCCAGCAGCGCACTGCAGATTTATCCGGGAACACTGCTAAAACATCCCAAAAGTAATTTTATAGGAGTCATTTCCCAGGATCCTATTAACTATGATATCCGGGAAATAATTAATGCAAAATTTTACCTCTGTGTTAGCCGGTACCTGCTACCATCGACGCAGATGGTCACAAATAATAAATTTTCTGGGTACTTAGATCCACTTATAACTGTTAATATTACAGATGGAACTATTCAAGCATCCGTCGCGGGGTTTCCGTATACGTGACCGAGTCTCCAGCAACAAACTATTCCAATCCTTCATCTAACACCGATCTGAAAGGTGCTCGGATTCTTTCTGCGACTAAATTATACTTCTCCTCTCTCTATACTGTCAGAGACCCTTTCTACTATGCTGTCAATTTGATTGTTACTCAACTATTTCCCTAGCTTATCTGGATTTATTGGCATTATCTGCACGGATCACGGCCACCATACCAACTGGCAACATGTAGTCCAGGCCGGATGCTCTCCTTGACTAGTCTCTGACCACTCAAGGACATTAAATTGGACCAATAAACTTGTATTTTTGACTTTATTTAAACTTTTGGTTTGAAGCAGTAAAAGTACGAACGTTTTATCTGGATTTAATAACTACATATACCTATTTTTTATTAAGTAGGCATTCAAAAGCACGATGCAAATGCGCTGCTCCTTCCAAAAACAAACAAAATGGCTCGCAAAATGGAAAGAGAGTAAAATTACAAGGTTTGTTATTTTTTCATTTCAGCTTAGAGACTGATTCAATATACGGGATTTCATTGTTTCCATATGTTATACAGCACTTTCTATATGCAGAATATTTATTATTATATGTACCTATTGAATTGATAATATACATGGTGTCCAGTTTATCTGGAAAGATATGTTCAATAATATACAATACGTGACAAAATTAACGTCTCTCCAAAAATGAAAGTAGGTCTAGTCCCTGAAACGCAACATCAATTCTTTTCTTATTCTCTTGCACTCATGCAAGCGTTTTCACCCTGTATATAGAAAGAAATTGTATTATTTAGGGCAAGCTGGTGAATTATTCGTTATATAAGGAGTATAGAGTATAATATAACCGAGGAAAAGCATTATTTCATATAACTTTTCTTGGTGACCTAGAAGAAGTGATCTATTTCTTTTGTTATAAGATTTCCTTCCGTCCTTGTACCCGGAATAATATCCTTTATTTTCTGAATTAATGTGTGAATCTTTTGTTTAGAATTTATGGACTTTTTAATAAATAATTCATAAAATACTACCTATAAAGATATTTTTATAACCGCCCTAATGTAAGATATGTTGGTAAAGGCAAAAAAGCTTCTTAAGTCAGTCGGGAAGATAACGTTACCGTAATTCGTCATTCCAACATTTGAAGGAAAACATAAGTTCCTAACTGACTCTATTATGAGTTGTATATCTCAAAATTTTAAAACTATCTGACCTGGGCATGAAATAGCAATTTCTAGGGAATTAATCTCACACCAGCAAGTGCAAAGTTAGGGTTGAAAGTAGAAAAATACCCATTGTTTGTACGTACTTACCTACTTTGTACAATTAGAACTTTATTTAAATATTAATTAGGTAATGATACCCTACTTTTTCTACACGCAACACTAACATCAACCACCAGCCACTTAAATACTTTGTATAACTTAGTAAGAGTTGAAAAGTTCAACTTTTCACAAAACAACGAAATGTAAATTTAATAAATCATACAGTTTTCCCTCATAAGGCAAGGCTAACAACTTATAATGTCTCTTGAGTGGTGTAACCCATTTCGTAACACGTCAGGAAACACGAATTTAAACGGGATAAAAAGTCACCGTTGTAAACTTGCGTTTGAGTGTTTTGTTGAAAGCTTTCTCCTTTTTTCCTGGACCACCTGGATTGAGGCGCGGCTGTCCTTGTTGCGGTTTTTATATCGAACCCGCCCTGCAGCCAGTCGTAAATCGAAACGGGCCTCTGGCGATTGCAGACTTTCATGTCCTCAAACTTCCTTAATGGGATGAATTTACTTCAACTCCCGGTCCATTTGTTTTTCATTTTCATCCGGGCTCTCTAAGTTAAAGAGAACTTTACGATGGGCTTCTCAGATTTTTATAAAACCAAACAGAATAACGGATATGACTTTTTTGCAGGCGGTATTTATCTTTTTGACTATTGTGATGGTTGAAATGTGATGGTCATCATAATTTTTTTGCAAGTGAAAAATAATGATGTCGGAACAAAACATTTTCTAACTAAGGATTCTTTTTACCTTTTATTACCTTCTAGGGTTACTATCTGTCAAAATAATAATAGAGACCTGAGATTGAAATCTGCAGAATTGTTATAGTCTCTAGTCTTTATATAACATGCGAATATTGTTTGCTTGCTCTGACTGTGACTTATCTTCGCTCGGTAAATAATTGGATGACGAACTCTTTTCAAGTGATTTTCTGGTTTTCCGAAAGGATCGTGTTTTCAACCTGACACAGTTACACTTGCACACACTTCTAGGAGAGACGGAGGTCTTGTTTGCCTTAAAGATTTTTGCGGTAAGATTGGATTTTGGTGATATTGCTGAAACTTATCCGAACGTTGATTTGCTTGCCAGTAAAATTTATGTACCTACACTCTGTCTGCTTGTTTGTTATTGTGCAATTCTATATTCTATCTGGAATGCGCAGTGTTACGATTTGTTGAGCAAATATTGTTACGTCGAGAATTCAAATTGTTGAGAGTTGTGGCTGCAATGTTCCGGAATATCAATTGGTGGTAAGACTGATTGGCGTGTTAACTCTTAATTATTGTGACAATAGGGTCTTGGATTTGATTCCCGTAAGATTGCATATTTCTGTTTCTGAATAAATAGATATCTTATGGTCAAAGGATGACCATCCCCATTTCTAGACCTAAAAGTAACGGAAGTCTCGTTTCTCATAATGATAGAATAGAAATCTTTGAATAGAGAAATCTTAGAGAAGTCTTTGAATAGAGGAATACCTCTACACATAACAAAAAAAAAATATAACACATAACCGACTAGGAGGTAATGATCAAGACTTATACACGCTAGTTATGGTCGTGTTACATCGTAGAACGCAATAAGCAAACAACACAATTAAGTGTGGTCAAATATTTAATGACCAGCAAAAAGGTTCAAGCATTTACAATTCTGACAATTTTCCTTTCTTGTCGCCACCAAGTAGTGTTAAGTAGATGAGAATAGATTATACAAGTTTTTATAGCTTAAATCGTTTATAAAATCGTTTATTCCAGTACATTTAGGAGTTGAGCGAAAAATTTCAGATAAAATTTTTCTTTTGATCGATACCTTAACCCTGAATTTACTCGTTGTCCGAATTTCCCCCAAAAAGTTTTTTTGTTTTCAACCGCTCATATCTTGTGTTCTAATCATCACACAGCAAACGTTCCGAGGTCGTTGAACTTATTCGGATTTACTCTTTAATTGAGCCTATATCAAGTAAAACTCCCCAGTGTACTGGTAAAAATTATTAGCATCCAAAGTTAAAGTTCTTGGCGTTGTTTATTATCCTGTTACTTTGAAGCATCTAATAATCGCGCGACGCGTTTTCGAACGTTCGCGGTCGCGCTGCATTTTTCGCTTTTGTTACACTTATGCAATATACCTAAACGCACTGGATTATAGAGGCTGTTTCGCATAAAAACCGACACAGAGCAGAGGGACCTATTAGGAGAAGTAAAATTATCGTGATTTAACGCAACGTATCTTGGTAAGGTAAATTTGGGAAACGTTGTGAGTGTGCCAAGGGCATTCATTGACAGTACTAAGTCGAGTTAAATTTTAAAGTTAGCATTTGAAAGGGTTAATGAAGGATGATGCATCCTTAAACTGTTACATAATTTTTTAACCCGTTGGCTGATTTAAAAAATCATTTTATCAGTTGTGTTATTTAAAATCATAGAAAATTCAAAAATTGTCTTTTAAATGAAATGTTGAACATGACTATTTTAGTGAACTTTTCCAGTTTTTCTTCCCATATTTGTGGAAAATATCCCTACAAAAGAGAAAGTTGTGTCAGTGAAACTTTTGTCACTCCCTGTTTGTTGTTTATTTACAAAACCCTCAAGATTTCGAGGCCGCTCTCATGAATGTTAAATCCGTCAACCCTTCTCATTCGATGTTGTGCAGGAGCCTCCAACAAAATCACATGCAACATTTCACGTGACCCGGTAACAGCGTGCGGATCCGACGCACTCTAAGTTCGTTCCGACTCATCAAAGGATAACTCGGTCCTGACTAAACACATTTGACGAAAAGGAGGGTTACTAAGCGTCACCTGGGGGATATGCTCGTACCGACGAACAGCATAGGAAGCTTTATTATACTACATGACACTTTTATTAATCAGGTTAGAATTTAATTTTCATGAACGCAATTTTGACAGGTTAACGTCGACTGATGAGCGAGCTTCTTGTAACGAACGTTTTAAAAGAAAGTTCTGAAATAATTGATATACCTAAATCACCTGACAGATTTAATTAAAATGTTGGGGTTCATAAATCTTGTTTAGTAAATGACCGCTGCGTCTGGTGCCGGTGCAGCGTACAGAATCTCCGACTGTGAGATGGTGATGGAGATTTGGGTCCGATTCTATCCGCGGCAGGTTATTCATCAACTTCACGTCCTCTCATGGTATTTTTTTTTAATTTATGTCAACGCTGACATGTCTTCTCAGAAAAGAGGAATAGCAGCTTTGTTGGAAAATAAGTCTTCAATAGTTAGATTTTTTAGCTTGAACTATTATTTTTTTTACAACATAATTCCCACCCTGAAGTCCTATAGAATATTTGAATTGCTTGAAATTACTCCCGCCCTGAATCTCTAGCTTGAAATACGTTGAACAAAAAGGCTGCCATGATTCTAGCCCCTTTAAGCTTTAAAACTCATGATGATTTACCGTGTGGTCGTGATCGTCTAGTTTTGAAACTAGACGTTGTGTTGTAACCCCATGATGCTCGTTCTGAGAAAATGCTAAGAAATACTCAAATTAGCCAATGATTGAGAGAAAGGTAAACGTTTGTCTTGGTAATGCGTGTAATACCTGTAAAAAAAGACATAGCGGTCACGTACAAAATTAAAAAGGCAGGCTTTGTGGGTGGAGGTCTAATCGACTTTATACTTTCCCAGCTTCAATAAATAATTAAATAGCAAACATTGCTTAATCAAAGCTAATGGTTTTGATACTAAATAACCTTCGAATGAATAAATAAATAAGATTTATTTCAAATGACAGGTTTTACAGTTGACAGTCTATCTACAAACTTGTTAACAAAAAGAAGTCAAATTCAATAAGAGCATCCTGACCCCTTTTCAGCTGGCATCGCTCTTTGAGCTCGTTCATGTTTAAGTTATGGTGAAACATACCTGTTGATCGCCTCGGAAAATAAGACAACAGTTCCTAGGTGTTTGCACTTCTTTGTGAATTAAGTAAGTAGGTAGATCCTTTACGTTTCTATTTTTACGCTTTAATTCTCACTTCGTTTTGGCGTTAGGTTAAACTTTCCGATCGCGTTCTCCAAAACGACTAGTTAAGCGACTGAAATATATAACCCAAACAAACGAGTAAGATACCTATTAAATAAACTTTCCAGGTTTATTGCAAGCGAGATTTATAAAGACCAGTAATTCTAAATTACCGCCTCTAGCAGACGAATTTCAAAGGAAAACACTACTCGGATTAAATCCCACTGAAGGGTAGAAAATTCATTTGAGAGAGAGGACTAAAATAATTGTCGATAAAATGATGAGATACACTGTTCGAGATAAAAGACATATACGCTCCGGAGATAGGCCTATTTCTTGTAATTCGCGTAATGTTCACTTTAATTAAATTCCTGCTAAATACAACAATTGAAACATGTTTCTAAACTTCGATTCATTAAAGAACCAACTTTAGTTGTCGAGTTACATACAATAATAATTGTCATTGACTACTGAGAGTTATTGAGTACGTTAATAAAATAACTTTAATCGTACAATCTGGGACTTTGTTAGTTTCCAATGGCATTCATTACAATAAACGGTATGTAAATAGGCTTATCGTGAGAGAGCCTTATTTAATTTCTATTCCCTGTTTACCAAGTATTTTTCCCACCGGTAATTTTCTCTGTTTCACATTATTTACGACGATAAACATCTATTTTATGTTGTTTATGTTAGCCACCCTAAGACTGTGACTGAGCCACTTAACGATTCCTTTGGGCGGCCTCGAGTTGATATTGTGGCGTGGCTGCCATACCTCTGGGTCGCGGAAATGAGAGAAATGAGATGATTTTACCATTTACCATATTTAAGGGCACCATTTACGGAGAGTGAGTTTTATGATCCATTATTATCACGTAAGCTGAAGCTAAAAATCTTCTGGACATGATGGTGTTCCTTTAATTGTATCTTCTGAGTTATCTGGTCCATTTTGAGACATTTCCCGAAACTCCAAAACTGGAGTTGTGTTTGAAAAAGGGTGCTTCGAGTGCGTTGGAGGATTTACATGGATCGCCTTCATGGATCGCCTTCTGGGGCTTCTTACCAAATATATCCTTCTTATGAAGCGGTAGCACGGTAGCACATTTCTTCTGTTGCGTTATAGTGCTCCGCAGTTCGTCAATAGGTGACGAATTATCTCGTTTTCTTCCCCGCAGAATCTGTAAACGTCATATCTTTTTCTATGCCAAGTTTCCTCAGGTGTTCATTGAGCTTGAAAGGAGCTGTTACGAATCCTGTTAGCATTCTGAGACTTCCTTTGTCGAGAGTCAAGAGTTTTCTTGACCTTTCTCGCTGCTTGGATTGCCTCAAGCCTGAGAAGTTTTTCTCAGTTTACCTTTTTCCTTTTGGAGTCTGCTTTGAAGAACGTTTCTTCAAGGCTACTGGATGGCTCTGAATTTGAAAAATAAAAAACGGTGTAGCAGTAAACACACGTTGCAAGTTGCTCGACGTTTTTAAATAATTTCAATAAGAATAAGAATAATTAACAGAACATTAAGTATAGTAATTAATAAATAATAATTAGGTACTTACCGGATCGTATACAAAGTTATATTTCATCAATAATTAAATTTGCTAACGCGAAGGGATAAATGGTGACTTGCCAGGTCGAGATATCTAGATAGAAAGAAAGAAGCAAGAAAAAAATCGTTGAGGGTGAAAATAAAACATCCAGTCAAGGGTAATCTGTAAACAATTTTGTAAACAATCGCGCTTCCACATGGTGACTACGAACAGTCAAAATGACAGCCAGTCGTACACGATTAACCTGACAGCTTTCCATCCTTATCAAAATCCGGATGAACCAAAATTGTTTGTTTTCTTCCAAGCATTTATAGGTGTCTACATGAATCCAGAAAAACATACACATCTAGTCGCTCGCGATCTCGATCAGTTGCCTTGTATAAGTTTGCTCGGTGGGCGGCGGGCCTAAGAGATATATTACAACTCTTAGAAAGTTGCCTAACTTTTGATTGAAACAAACACGGAGCTAACTTTCCATGAACATACTAAAGTTCCTGTTGATCGAAATAAATAGAATTCCTAGTCATATTTGTTGAAAAGAGCTGCAAAATTTCTCAAAGCCATAAATCTTCCGTCACCAGAACAGAGATAAAGATTGAAATATTTTAAAATGAATTTTTTATTCTCAAGTACCGAGAGATGATCTTTTTTATAACGGTTTGTATTTTTCAAAGATACATAAATTTATTTCGCTCTACAAGAATTATTATTCTCGAAATAACACTGAGGAAAATTTTATGTTATTATTCCAATCTCCAAGAAATGACAGAGAGTATATAATAACTGGTGAGTAATGAAGGATAAAGTCAAGATGGAGTTTTCCTTAGATAAAACTAATCTTCCTGATATCGCCCCAGTCGTTCGCTAGACTGGAATACAGGAACTGACTCCGTTCCGGCTATTCGATGTTTACCATAATAGAGGTACCCATCAGTTTAGAAAATTTACGATTTCTCGAGAGTTTCCTTTATTAATTAATTATCTAAAGTTACACTATTCAAAGATCTTTTCTATAAAGTAATTTTTTTTCTACTCGAGTTTACCATATTTCTTTTTTATTTTATTAACAATTTAGTGGAAAAAGTTGCATTTTTGTTGTTTTATTAGCTTAGAAAAAAAAACTGATAAGACAATCTGGAATTGTAGAGAATTAAAATATGAAGAAAATGAGAGCCGAAACAATCCGATCGGTCGATTATTAAGAGAGAAATTAAAAAAAAAAACGAAAAAAGTAATTTTCCAAAATTTCGCAACGTCGACATTTTTTTAGTTGTAAAACCCAGACGGTGTCAGATATTTAGTTTTCGCGTAATTGCCAATCAGAAGTTCTTTAAGCCATATTTTTGCAAACAGATCTGAAAAGTGACCGTCTTCAGTTATAAAACGTCGTCCATCTTCGTTTTCCATTTAAATGCTGGAAAAACTGGTAAAAATTACGCGAAAAAATGAGAGAAAACGCGTCCAAACGCTCCTAGCGGCTGTTGTTCTACCCCCTTAACGACCGCTGTCGCGCGCTCGGCCGTTTTCCCTCATATTTGCGCGCAGTTTTTACCAGTTTTTATCAGTTTTTCAGCGATTAAATGGAAAACGAAGATGAACGACGTTTCATAACTGAAGACGGCCACTTTCCAAATCCAGATAAATTCGAATTGGACGATCTTCACCCCATCCAGCCTCGCTGCAAAATATGATATTGTTACGGGTCTCACAATAAATAAATCACCACCAAAGTCTGCAAATCTTTATTGACCAAATTATAACATCTAATTAATAATAAACACACACACAGCTGACTACACTACTACTCTTGTACTTGTCTGTTATTTAAACCGCTATACTGTCACTACTGGCTTCCTTACTTCACACTTCACTTCATTACTGCTCTGTCTATACTTCAGTCTTCACTGCTTCACGTTCAACGTCCGGACTACTACTGTTCCACGCAGCCGCAGGCTGTCCTTATATAGTCCCCCGACGCATCAGTAGTCACGTTCTAGTAGGTACATTCTCGACTCTTGTAGATTGCAGAAATCCCATCGGCCGTCAACACGTCATTCCAGACCTGCGTCGAACTGTCGCGAACGTGTCATTGACTAATCCAGTAGGTAAACAAAGAAAATGGTGGACTAGAATGTTAAAGAAGTAACTGCCAGAATTTCTCCAGAGCGGTCTCGTTATAATATGAAGAACTTTTGATTGCAATTACACGAAAACTAATTATCCAATAGCGTCTGTTTCTTCGTGTTTTAATTCTCTACAATTCCTCCGTTTGGACTATTTACATTCTCGTCTCGGAATGGATAATGTATTGTTTCTTTTGCAATCACTCGTATGAGACCAAACATGGGAGCTGAAATAAATTTTTTGAAACACTTTTGAAACCTTTTTTTTAAACGTTTTTGAATAATATATGAAACATTTCTTGAGAGACGCTAATCCGGCACAAGTTTTACGATATCTCCAGGTAGCTTTGCCATGTGTATTTGCTGGGTTGTTTCACTAAAGCTTCTAATGAAAAATGTTTCCAATGAAACGTTTCTAAAAGAGTACACTTGGAACATAATTTCAACTGAAACGTTTTCGAGGGCGGATTAACGTTTCATAAACGTCTCTGCATTGTTGCAGAGACCAAACGTTTCAAGCTATCGTGTCTTCGTTTCAGCAACGTTAGGAGATACAGTTCTTTGCACAGTGGATTGCCTCATCAGTTTTGTTTTATAAACAAAAAAGCGGTTTTTTGCTCTATTGTAAGAAAATTATAAAAAAAAAATTTATTGGCTTGAGTCAAACTTGTTTTGTAAACACTTTGACTAGAGAATAACTCGCATTTTTATGTAGTTATTCGAGATAATATTCATTATTCAGTAAAAGTAATACTGACTTGAAATTTGATTAGCTATATCATTGATGTCTTATAATTTTAGCACCCTTTTGATGTAAATAAGATTTTCCTATATTGGAAAGCTGAATCAGGAATTCAGGGTATGTTCCCATGTTCAACTTTACTTTGAAACCAGCCACACGGTATTAAAACACCAAAGGTAGACATTCGATACGCATTTCAGAGATTCCCCAGGCAGTCAATCTGTTCTGATCTCGAATACGGTCAGAAGTCTATTGCATATTTAACATCGGCATTTAACCGAGACAATGGGTAAGATCGTTCACGGCTTTATCTGGCGGCGAATGACTGAGCCGAGATAGATAAATTCAAAAAAACAAGCTAATGGCAGTTTTGGAATACCGAAGTTAATTCTATTTGCCGAGAGTTCAGTAATCGATGTTATCTCTGGATCTTAATTGATGTCGCATATTTGTCTTTTTCTATGTCCGCTTTTCACGATTTTCGTGTCCTGTTCTGTCTGGCCTTCTAATTGCTATTAAAAGCTGAACTGTTTGAAGTAGCTTCTTCTTAAATTTTGTAAAGGCACTCTCAACCACGAGAGACAATTTAGCTATTATTTCGGTGCTCCCAGCTATTACCAACTTCAATTTGATAATATTCTAGCCTCTTATTATTAGTCTAGAATTATCTGGTATTAGTGATATCATTATTACGGGGATATTCGTGTGGTATTCGCCTGAATGCATAAAATAGTCTCTTCTATCGAATCAATATTTTCGCATTTTTTGCAAATGATTGACCTGTGCTTGCGTTGAATTTGTCTGTGCATTCGCCAAATACTCAATAATTTTTCTGGTGTCATCAGTTCGTAAATAAATACCTTTTGCGACATTCATATCGCCCCCATTCTATTTCAACAATCCATTTGCTCGCTGTAATGTTCGAAATACCTGGTCTCAATAAATTCATCACATTGTTCAGCACATTCACCACTTAATATGTTACATTATTGAAACTTTCAAGTTTCCATTTCATTGCGTGTGCCATTCATATACCTATGAGGTTGACGAAAGAGATGACAAATAAGTTCGTTCGTTGCAAAACGCTCCGAAAATACTTGGGCTAGCCATTTATTGTGAGAAAGGAGATATTATTAAAATCCAAAGAAAACTCTTATACTAGGTGTGAAATTGAAATGAATGAAGAATATATTCAGAAAGAGGACATTTTATCTCTCTATTTCAATGACTCATACATTAAATATTCTCATAGAATGAAAATTCTACCTTGATTGGAGCCAACGTACCACCTTTGATAGCAAGCGACTAAGATAAATAAATAAATAAATGAATAAATAAATAAATAAATAAATAAATGATATAACAGAACTGCAAAAAGGACAGTCATCGATAACAATTTAGAAACAAATAAAGTTCATATTTACCACAAAAAGTACTTCGTCGTTCGAATGTTACATGAAATATTACATGAGAACAAAATATCGTTTATGGTTCTAATAACTTTATCATTAGCCCTGTATCCATAGTATCTTATACGCACACATAAAAATATAAATAAACAATGTGGTAAAATAACACGCCTTGATGTTGTCCTACTATCACGTTTGGAAGCATCGACGTTCAATTGAACTACAGACACTGTAACGTACATTTTGTACGTACCGGCTAAATGCCAGCGACACGGAGACAACTGCGGTGCTCGCGCAATAAGTGAGTGATGGTGGTTTTTAGTGCGACGGTACGTACAAAATGTACGTTACAACACTGACACTATTGATGAAGGCAAGTGAACCGTCACCGATAAGAAGAATAAAAGCACCCCAGAGTTAACCCTTTGTTATAAACTGTTCATTGCAAGGGTGCCGGTGCATGAGATGAATTACAAAAGCAGTTGTAGATAGACGAATCATTTGCATGCGATATTATTGGTTATTTGCATTTAAAACAATAGTAAATTGAATTAAATTGAATTAATGATAAAAAATCCCCAAAAATAATAATTATTATCCCGCAATCAATTCAAATTAATGACACGAATCGTCTGCGTTAAATTAAATAACAATAAAATATTGGAGCGCCTTTTCCTTCAACAGGAGCACCTTTTCAGTCTTGACTAATTATCAATTTAACATTTCTCTCCGAAACACAGCCCCTTAAACAGGGAACGTCTCAATAGAAATGCTGAAAAAATCAAAGTGAGCAAGTTCGGTAAATAATGTAAATAAGTTGGTTAAATAAAGTGTCGAATAAAGGAACATGACAGTTTTGTCTGTCTCTGTAAGGAACTTCCACGATCAACTCTGTGGGATCTCTAGAAGCGCCCGCATTCGCTGCCACAACCTGAAAACGACGATCGATGACCTCGAAAGTGGATGGAGTGAATGCGAACAGATTAGTGACAGTCGAGCTACCCTTATTGAGGCCATGATGATGAGGTGATATGAGATATCGGACACGCCTTTCCCAATGTGTGTAAAATACAAATCTAAATCCATTTCTACAGAGCCCTCTTTTCAAAACCGGTAATCGCTTTAGGTGTGATATCCTGGATATCTGAATGCAGGAAATTTGATTTGTTAGGTATTTTTCATTGTTTTATTAAAAATTCACACAATACATAATAATGTTGAAAATTCGAGCAAAAAAGGAATTTGGCTCGAAGAATCTTGAGTTTTAATTCAAAGATTAAAAAGGAAAGAGAAGGGGGGGGCTTAGAAAAGCACTATGAGGCCGATATTTTTTATGTGCATTCTTCGCCATCTTGAAAAAAGTGTTATTTTTTTGCAATAACTCGGCTATCCCTTCAGATACGAGAATTATGACGGGATAAGATAATTTTTTGTTGCTTTTTTACTCTCTACAATAATTTAGGTAATTTACATTTTTCACCTAGCGGTTTTTTTCACCGAATGGAGCCGAAAGATACCATTACCGCTGTTCGTCGCAATGCGCAACCGACAGCACTAGCCCTATACAGAGTGCTCGACAAAATTACTATACCGTGCGATCGAAATGATCGCCACAGAAATAATTAATTAAATAGACAACGATTGGAACGGTTACTGAAATTGTTGAATGAACCGTTACATAGACAGATAGTCGCGTGTCACAATTCACACGAGTGTGAAATTTCTTTTCCGCACGTGATACACACAGTACTTTTCCTACGACCACAATTTAACAGATTAATTATTTAACAAATTTAACACATAAATTATTTTTTCTGACAATGCTCTGCTTTTATGACCTTTTCTCCAATTTATGAAATGTTTATAAGCAGATTCGTATTTTTCTCTCGAAACTACAGGTAGCAAATTCAAAGAACACAAACCTGCTTGTTTTCTGACTTCAGGTGGTGTATTTTCTGCTTCAGATTTAGAGGAATTACATCCATTATAATGATAGGTACCTAACTAAAGATTATTTTGTCAGACTACCTAGGTAAAGTAGGTATTATTTTCAATTCTACCAATGACTTTTTAATATTACTATTTGTATACTGTTAAATCATTGAATTCTACCGACAATATTATTATTATTTATTATTAGACTCCGTATAAACTAAAAATAAGTGACGTGAGCGTGGAGACGTGG
The DNA here is from genome assembly GCA_910589415.1 of Malachius bipustulatus. NCBI lineage: Eukaryota > Metazoa > Arthropoda > Insecta > Coleoptera > Melyridae > Malachius > Malachius bipustulatus. The sequence continues at coordinate 18,647,782 of OU342632.1, forward strand.
TAGATAATAACAATGATTTAAGAGAAGTTAGTATATCATTGATATGCAACTTCTACACAACGCAGGCGCTGTGCGTCGTCGATGGAAGTTAGTAGAGGTGTGCGAGTTATTTTCACGATCACGTTCGTGAATTTGATTTGAACGCTACTAATGCTGTTATTAGCGATCAACTCGTAAATTTTAATAATTACTGCCACAAGAGAATAATGAGTATATTTTATAGTCTTGTCGGGTTCTATGTTATCCCATTTGTGTTTATTTTATTACCTTGAAGCTTCAAATGAATAGTTATTCCATTAACAATAAGTAACAGTTGAGTTCTCAGTTACCGCCCATCACTATTGTTTACATTAAAACTGTACGGAAACGATTTTTGGCTATGCGTTATGTCACTTTGTCGCACAGTTTTGGATACGTGAGAAATCTGCTAGTTTGCGCACAAAAAACGATGCGCAAAGTAGTGTTTTGTATAGTGGTCGTTAGGAAAAAGTTTTTGTGTTATCATTTCATTGCATTGACTTTAAGAATAAAAATTACAACAAACAAAAACAAGAAAAAAATTTCAAGTCGTAGCCAAGTCTATTACAAAAATAACACTACAAAATGAAAACTTTTTCCCTTTTTCTCGAAAATGGTTAAACTACTGCCACAAAAACAACTTTTCAATCTTAACAAATGATCAATCTATGTAACGGTTCTTTCAATAATTTCAGTAACCGTTCCAGTCGTAGTCCATTCATCAGTTTATTATTTCTGTGACGATCATTATAGTGCTATCGGTTGTGCATCGCGACGGACGGCAATAATGGTATCTTTCGGCTTCATTCGATGAAAAAACCGCTAGGTGAACAATGTGAATGAACTTAATTGTTGACAGTAAAAAAACAACAAAAAATATTTATTTTATGTTATTGAAAAAAAAAGCAAAATTTACCACTTTTTTCAATATGGCGAAGAATTCAAATAGGAAATCTCAGTCTCATAGCTTTTCTAAGCCCCCTGCACACAATATTCAAAAAACAGCTATCTCGGTTCATTTGAATTTCCAAATGTATGTAATGACTGGACTATTTTCATCATAAATTATTAATCGTGTGAGCAAACAAAAACGTAATTTGTGCTGCAGGTTTTGGGAAGGAAATTCAAGTCCGAGATTGAATCTATAAAACGGTATCTATAAAAAAGAAATCCTTCATTTTACAGCTTTAAAGATTCAATCTCAACGATGCAATTTTTCTTCAAAGCAAATGTTATGTTTTCATTTTCTGACACGATGGAATGTAACTTTAACTTAGAATTCCAATTGGAATTCTAATTTTAGATGCAATGCCTGCATTTTAAGATCAGTACATGACACTCATTTTCAGGAGCGATTTTTATCAGGTTCTTTCTTGTTCACCTGAAACGCCAAAGTTTTAACATTTCAACATTCAGATTGGCCGTAAATCGCAACAGAAAACAGAGAGAACACCCATTTCGGACCTCTATGTAATCAGGCAAAGCTCTCGTCTCTTTCATCTCTTATCCTTAAAATAAACCCTTGAGATGGCTATCAACCGAGAGTATTTTCCTTAATACTTCAATTCGTTAAATCTCGTTAGCCATGTGCTTGATATAATATCTCATTTGATGTTTTTCAGGCTGGAGCAGACCGAAAGCAGAGGGAGAAAGCAATTCCGTCGGCGACGAAGGAGGCGGATTCGTTGAGAACGCAGTCAACATGAAACCACTAGTTATAGATCGAGGTCCATACTTTGAAAAAAGCGCCTCAAAGAATGTTACAGCCTTGGTAGGGAAAACAGCCTACTTGAATTGCCGAGTCAGAAATCTGGGAAATAGAACGGTAAGTCTGAATGTGCTAATACTGCGATACTTCCTGAAATGAAATGGTTTGAATTTTATTGCGGCGCCATAGTATTCAGGCAATTTCTATACATAGAGTCACTTTAAAGTGTAATTTAGATTTAATACCTAATAGGAGTAGGTAAAATAATTTAGGTTATAATTATTTATGACGTTGAAATCAAAATTGATTCCCGGTTCTCGTAAGGTTCTCCTAAGAGAACGCATCCATTACACCCGCCGGAACTTTGCTCTTAATGATGAAAACCTTTTTTTTTTGGCTGAAAAACGCAGTCAGACAGGGATTTCGTGGATAAGCTCACATTACAACTCCATTGAGGTCAAAATACCATAAGTCACTACCATAAGACACTACTGAGGAGCTTCGTCGCGAATGTTCAAGAAAAGAGCGAGCTAAGCCCCCAAAAAGCAACATCACCAGATTTGAGCAGAGCTGCATTAAGAAGTCTTAACACAAACAAAATCATTATTCTATTCGCAGAGACTACGAGTTGAAAATCAAAAACATCTTGACCCCTCAAACATACAAAAAACTTTCTAGAAATCCTACAAATTGCGTCCTCCGAGAAACCAACAAAGTTGGTTCAAAATTCCACCATCATCGACCAAGGCAAACGGCACATTATCAATACGGAAGCCAGAACACCCAGACATAATGGACTTCCAAAGTTACACAAACCTAACGTGGATGTCTGGATTTCCTCGTTAACAGGAATAAAAATGGCACCTTTGGGTCACGGGGACTACCGACCAGCACACACAGATCGATATTTACGCAAAAACTCCAACCATCATCCAGGTCAAAAACGAGCGGTAATAAAAACCCTGGTGAATCGTGCTGGTTCTGGTGCATCCCGAATTTGTCATACCCAACACCTCCAAGATGAGCTCGCCCACTATGATCATGCTCTGCACTGCTCAATAAATCAAGAGAGCATTACGACCGAGAACGCAACATCTCATGACACTCAACGAATAACCACCAGAAGTTTTGGAAGCTGAATTTTTTCCTTATCTCAAGAACGTCACCGATCGAATTAGTAAACGCTTGAAGTACAACAGCGTCAAAACCATCTTTAAGCCTACTTTGAAGTTTGCATGATTCTCCGTTCAGCTAAAGACCCTCTTCTGCTGAAGTTTATAGAATACCGTGCTCCTGTGGTGCTGGATATATCGGAGGAGCGTCAACACCCGCGTAATCTAACTCAATAAGAGAAACTGTCGCCTGGGCCACATAGACAACAGACAAGTCAGATGCACCGGAGCACGTCTTGCTTGAAGATGACCACGCCATCTGCTAATATATGAAAAATACAAAAATCCTGTCCACTACTTCACCCTACTTCAACCGTAATTTCAACAGGCAGAAGGGAGGAATGAAACTGCGGATGATTTGGTATCTCCCGTTACGTAAGACCCAAACGAGACAGCATCTGATAACGGCAGTTAAGAGCTCCAGAGATCGAAATTCAAGGACGCAGTTGACAGCTCCCGAGATCAACACCACGCATGTTTCAAGCAAATCGAAGCACGCTAAAGCAATAATAATAATATATGCCTACCGAATTAACTATTGACAGCTGTTGATGGTTTCTCCGTCGTGCCGTCTGCCCTTGATAACACAATGTAGGTACTACATAAGAATTCGAATATGCAATCAATTTTTTTTATCGTTAATGACATCAAGAATAAATTATTCAACAACGTTTGTGTTCAATTAAACTACTACCGATTCCCACAACGTTTATGTGGTGCACTATCTAAAGAAGGAGATACTAAAACAAACAAGAAAAAAACACTGAGTACACATTTGTGAATGAGGGAGTGTTTATTTATCTTAGCCAGCTGAATACAACAAATATCATACATTTATGATTTGATGTCAGCAGTCCGCTTGGCTGCCTCTGATATAAAATTTTCACCGTTTCAGCACTTGCTATAGGTTTGTAACCATATTTTAATCCCAAGAAAAGTTATCATGTCGTTGCACACCTCTAAGCTTGCAAATTTGGATCGTTAATATGAATAATTGAGTCCCTGGAGCCTCTAAAGTATCCTCTCCGACTGGGGAATATTTTAAAACGTACAACAGAGCCAACATTCTCCGGGTCATAAGTTTTGAATATCATCCCAGGCTTGACGAATCCCCGAGGCATAGTGCCTACTCTCGGTAATTTCCTTAAGGTCAGCAGAGACTCTTTCCCCACCTGTCAGACAATTACATCAGTGTTAAATGGTGCAAACACAATCCAGAAAGATATATCGTCCGATGCCATTAAGATTAAACCTCATTTCTGTTCTTTATGTACTAATTAGCGAGGGTGGTTTGTTGCGGAATTTCTTTTTTCCTCGCCTAGCTTCAGAAAGCTTTCTCGTTATGTTCGCTATTAGAGGGAAGAAAGGGAATAAAAAAACTTATCGTAGGAAGACGCAACAACGTTGAACAAATCGTTTTTGTTTAAGTTTGAAATTTGTTAGACAAACATATCGCGTGATCCTTAATAGTTTTCATCAACGAGTGCCTGAAGTAAAATGAAGCATGTCTGCCAGATAAAACACAAACACTTGGTAAGTGTGTAATTGAACTACTCCAATCAGTGATCTACAGCAATCATAGAGCAATAAATAAAACATGAATTAGAATTATTGAAACAAGAACTGTTCAATAAAAATTATCAAAGTTAATAAAGTAGGTACTTTATGTGTGACACTTGTAGAATAAGGAAGAACAAAATATCTTCAGTCGAGGTAATATTTTAGGTATCTGTTTTTCTGAATAATTATTAACTTTTGCCACCAAGTTGGTAGAGGCATTAAAATATCAAAATTTAATTACAGCGGGGTCCTTATAATATTCCTTCCGCCAGGGTTAACCACAATAATTGTTGTAAATAACTTCACAAACGTTCGCCTTAACGCAGCGATATAGAGGATCATCGATTTGATGTTGAAATCCTCGCGAATCTGCCCAGCAGCAATCACGGAAGAGAATTCAACAAATGGACCAGTCGACTACAATGCTACAATGCGATCAATAATGTAGAACCTTTTCTTGTCGGTAAGCATTTCCGATAACGGTGTATTTACCAACGTACTCGAGATCGATCGAAATTGACCATCTGAATAAAGATTTCCATCTCTAATACGTCCCGCAGGTAAGCTCAATTCACACTCAGAAGCTCTGCGATTAAAATTGATTTTGAAATGGGATTCGATTTCACTGTTAAGTCACTGCTGTCACTGCTGTAAATTAAAATAACCACCATTACGGATTTTATTATTTTACTTTGTAGTTTAAATTATTTAAAGCTTATTTTATTTACTTGAAAAAGTTGTTTGGGCAGATTACCTTTTATAATATGTTTGAAATTAGTTTGAATGGATATTGTTACTTCGGTACAAAATTACATTTTGTGGTGCAGTACATGTACAAACAACACCATACAAAGTAGCATGTGCTTCAAAAGTGGAGGCTGAAATTATTTTCCCTTTAGAAATTAAACCACACGGATATGTTCATTCAATGACTCTTCAGGCCTATTGAGTTGAAAACGAAATTTTAAATGAAAGCTGGAACTCTGCAGTATCAGGTTAATTGTAAAATGCTGTAATGCTAAAGAGTTTTGACGGCGCAATTAATCAGTGCTTGTCGTTTTAATCTTCTGAGAGCAAAAAATAAATCAGTGACGTAGGTAGGTATGTCATATGATTAAACTGAGGGTGCCAGTTAGCATTGCAGTCTTTTGTCAGACTATTATCATAATATTTAATAATTATTTTAAATATCTAAAGTCACTTATTGTCTGAGATTGAATTTGTAAAACTGAAACTGAAAAATATCTGCATATTTGCTGATAGTCCAGTATATTTCGTAGGTTGTCAAAAAAAAGGTCATCGATGGTGACTCTGAATTTGCACGTTGTCCAAATTTCCCCCAGAAAATTTTTTCTCGTATATCTCGCTTTCTAGTCATCCCTCAGTGAGTGTTCCAAGGTCGTTGGACTCGTCAGCATTTACTCTTCAATTGAGTCTGCATCAAGTATGTAAAAAGTTATTAACATCTAGAGTTAAAAGTGTTTGCCAAAAGTTCTTGCACCTGATTTCTCCGCACATTAGAATTCTCCTGTCTCAGATAAACTGTCGATGAGGTTACTATTTAAACTAGACTCATTTTCTGGTTATAAAAAAATAATTCCGATTGATTGATAACTTGCAACCTCGCCCGCCAATCCGCGCTCGAAGTTGTGCTGTTTATTACCATGCTACTTTTGAACCCTAATTGAAAAAATGAAAAAAATTGTCCAAGAATAACATAACATAAGCAGATGCTCCAGAAAGTATAAAACAGATAACAAGCGGTAAGCTACAAAAGAGATTTTATTTTAAACACGTTATGGTTTTCCTGTTATATCGAGCTACCTATATTTGAGATTAGCCGGAGGCCGTACGAATTTAGGTTAGGTTTACTGGCACTAAAACCACAGCTAAAACAATAAAATAAAGGACGCCCAGGAAACGAAATGAAGCCGAGACGGCCGGTCATATCTCGACAAGCGCCCTCAGAAATATAGCGCGGTACTCGGTGGGATGATGGATTTTATTTTGCCACATAATTTCATTTTCTGCTAATAAATTCGGATGATTTCGAATGTTTTTTAAGGCAAAAAGACATAATATTAGTTAGTTTTTTTGCATAAGAACTGTATAATAATGCACAAGAGACTGTCTTAAGAGGTCTTAAACGTAAGCACTTTGAAATTATTGTTTTTTTTTTTTTGTTTCCTCACATTACATCCCTAATTTAATAGATCTGCTTCTGGTTACGTTTTCAGATCCGCAACTTAACAGGAAAATACAGAACGCTAGGATCACTTTTTCCGTCTTTATGTCACAGCCGAGTTTCTCTGGACTGGATAAATGAATCAAGTTGAAATTTAACACGGTTATAAAGCTTGCCAACTCAGATATGTTTCAAGAGTTATAACTTTGAAAAGTATTTTTAGTGAATCTTGAGGGACCAAAGTTATCTTAAAAATTCATTTTATAGTATGCAGCAGGGTATCATTTGAAGGGAGACGAGTTTAGTATCTTGAAAATATTTTCAATTGCGCCTGAATTTTGCAGTTTTAGAGAAATCCATGAAAATGTCGTAAATATTATGATTCTTTCCATTTCTGGAACTGTTGAAGCTATATTGTATAGAATCGCAGTATTTGCTGTATTTACTACATTTATTTACTTCTTAGAAAAGGTGCTCACTTTTGCCCTTATCGAGTGATAAAGTAGTAAAAGTATCAGAGCTACAGTAGTCAGAGTTACAGAACAAGGATTTGTTGGTTTGAACACTTCCGAAGCAGCCGATTTAGTGGAAGAGATCTGCGATGATCGATTTATCTGTCATAATACTTGTAATAAACCGATACCATAGCCAGCCAGATTTTGCAAGCTTGATTGCTGTTTTTTTATGCATTTACATTGAAGACTCGATATTTTTTGTGAGTTTTAACAAGATATTAACGAAGTCATCAAATCGAGAGGAGAAGTTCGTCGAGATAAACGATCTCGCAGAACTGTTACAGGCGCCTTTAGTGGAGTGAGAAACCATGTATTAAAATGTGTCCAGGAAGGCGGAGGGCATTTCACCCATCTCTTAAATGAATTAATTGTTTATTTTATTAATGTGTTTTATAAAAATTTTTGACAAATGTGTTAACCTAACAAAATCAAGAGCTGTCAGTTGTAAAGAGAGAATCAAGTTTAAGAATTAAGACAAACCTCTTTGTGTCTCAAAAATCCGGTTTTTGTCTGCCTGCAGATTTGTTTCCAGGATCGTTACTGAGTCTGGTTGGTTATCCAGGATCAGGATTGTAATTAATTCAGGCTATAAACAGAAATCCCGATAATTTTATTGAAAAGCTGTGAATATTTAGTAATATTACTGCCGATCGATAGACGGGTAGGTTTGGCCTGTCTTTGGTTATTGTTCCAGTCAGTTAGTCCCCCGAAATCTCATGACGGGATCTTCCAAGAGGGATTGTTTCGATATTGCAGTCATGCTGTTCGGTCTGGCTCTGCGTACGGCCTTTTTGTCAGGTGGACGCTGGTAAATCTGGAACCTCCGCCTCGTAATTTGAGTTTCCCTGAGTGGATTTGAATTTCCAAACGAATTATCTATGAATGAATTAAAATTTTGTCAATACGAAACGGCGCTTTTGCTTCAGCATCGGGCGCTTTGATCACTTCGTGTGATGCGACGACGATTAGGTATTGATTATCCTGCAGTTGATTTAACAGTGGAGTTGACCTTCTAATTTTATTTCCTAGTCTCCAATATTCTTTCTTGTCATCGCGTAATAGGGATGATGTGGGTTCCTTGGCGAAAATAATTTCTGCCGTATTTGCTGCATCTGACAGGGTACCTGTCTGATCTCGTTCTAGCAGGAATGCAAATTAGAAGGATCTAGAAGGAAAAAACTTATTTTCCTTTCCCCAGGATCACTGTTTATTTCTTATGAAACTTGTTCGTGACTTTAATTCACTCATGTTTGATTTGAATAATTGAAACTATTCATGGATTTTCTCAATCTGAACGTGAGCCGACGAATTGACGGGGCCGAACCCACTAAAAGAGTGAGATGCAAACAACAATTGCAATTGTTCGCCTGATGTATATCGCTTATCTCGACGAACTTCTCCTCTCGATTATTTGACTTGACTTAACAGTTTCACACAAACTTCAAGTCCTCAATGTAAATGCATAGAAAGAAATCAAATTTGAGCTTGCAAAATCTGGCTGGCTAGGCTATCGGTATATTTCGACAGATAAGTCGATCTTCACAGGTTTCTTTCACGAAATCGGTTGCTTCAGAAGTCCTTCGGAAGAACAAGTCCTTATTCTGTAACTCTGGCAACTGATCTACATGATATTCTAAACTACGCTAAATCTGCAAAAAAGTCTTGGTGAACACTGTAAGTTTTGGGAAAACTATTGAAAAAACATTTTACCTGCCAGGAATGTCTCGGAGTAGGGATACTTTCACTACTATATCACTCGATAAGGAGACAAGTGAGCACCATTTCTAAGAATCTTGTGAACAGGTTCCAACAGAAATCCAACCACTGAGTTTGATGAGGAACTAGAATCTTGGGTCTGCAATCATGATAATTATTCTAGACAGATCTAAAGAGAACATCCAAATTCCATGAAGCTTGTTACTCCCAAATCTAAAATAACTTTCAACTATAGCAGTTTTTCGCTCTTACGTGAGCGCTTTTAGTTAATTTGACCAATATAAATAAATAACTACTAGACTTCAGTTAATTATTTGGCAATTTATTTTTATTAAATACCCTTTCCTTTGGAAAAGAACGGCTTTCAGTGAGTCAATAATGCTAAAATGTCACTAACGTCAAATTGTTAACACTACGACATTAGTTTCATTGGGCTTGGACTAGAGTTGGGAGAACATAATTAGGTAGCAGTGAGAGTTCCTATGTCCCTGTAATAATTGGAGATATCCATGTGCGAGAAACACTGCTTACGACTATAATATCTATTGAAGGATTCAGAGTTACGGCTGAAATACCAATGATTTGTGACTAAGAATCGGCAGTAAAATTACAGTTATTTTGAAACAACTCGAAACAAATAACAGTTACAGGTTTGTAACCGTGACAGCGGATCACAATCATAGAAAGTCCAATAAACTACTCTACTAATAAGTTTTATTCCATATTAATAGAAAATCTAGTTATGCCCATACGCTTTGATCTCCATGGCCAACTCAGGACGAGTTAATTATTGAAAACAAATCACTTTCGTAAATATTTACCTTCTTTACCTTTTAAACACGTTCATGTTTACTGGTAGCACATTTTGGGTGTATACTCAAACATGCCTGCCTATAGAAAGCACCTGATAAGCACCTCATAGTTTATTTTGACAAAACTTGCTACTATTTAGATACCTATTTATAATGAATTTAAATCAAAATCTACAACGAAAATTAACTACCAACACTAACACGACGGTGTTATTTAATTACAAGGGTATGTTATCGTTCCTTTCACTTCCCTTCACTCACTAGTTTCCTCTCTGTAGGCCATATCGAAAGCTACTCTAGAAATACAATACCTACACACATGTAGTGCCAATATGTATAACGACGCATATTAAATTGATGAGATTTTTTCCCGGTTTTCAGTTGCAATTTGCGGAGCTTATTGTTGAATGATGATGGATTCAAAGCTTCGTGAACTAACATGAAACTTTTTTGATTAATTGGCAATATTGTACGCCATCTATTTCATTAGACACTGAAGTGTTATAAATTCATTCTAATATTTTCGAATTGCGCGCCTCTTCAGGATATATGACTCATTTTCTCGGCTTGTGAATTTAAGACGTCCCCAGAAATTATTGGGAAAATTACGGAGCATTATTAGATTATAGAGGGTATAAGTATAATAATTTGAGTTCTCTGTGGAAATGAATTTTTTATAGTCGGGCATCGCCATCACCAGTGTTTTACTTTACATTTACAATCAAGTACTCGTAATTCCAGTTTACATCTGCTCAAAGCTATTTGGATCTGGTAGCTGGAACAATACAAATACTTTACTGCTTTTATTGTAATAATTTCTGATTCTCGGGAGTTTTCAGCATGTCTATTTTATTACGTTCACAGCAATGGATTAAAATTTTATACAAAATCGATAAGCTTTATTACAGCGTTCAATTGTCTACTGATTGTATTTCTCGTCGATTCGTTTAGTGAATTTCAATTTTCTTTGTATTTTGTCACTGGAGAATAAGGCATTGCTTTTCCAGTACCTTTATTGAGAATCACATAAGACTGAATGTGAGAACGTCCGCGAAATAAGAATCGAATATACATTTTAGAATTTATATTAGGGGTGGTTATTTATGGAATTTATATGAGGTTTACTCGGAGAATTGTTTGAGCTCTATACATTCCAATTAATCGTATTGTAACGCATTTATGGCGTTAAAGTTTATTAACGCATATCTTACAACAATTATAAAATTGTTTCCTCAAGCTAAAATTCTTAGCGACCTTTTCTCTAAAAGTATCGCGTATAGACTCACATACCTTTGACCAGTGTAATGAGCATATCCTGGTCACTGGCACCAAATCTGTAGTGTAACCTTATCTACCTTTTAAATGAATGTCCTGCGTCATGCGCATCGATTTCTGTAATGTGGCCCCCAGAATGTCTTTGACGTATAAAATATCAATATGTCTGTCGTAAATGTCTCTGTTAAATTCCCGCCCTGAATGCTTGATTTGAATTCAAGGTTATCCCGCCCTAAAGTCTAATTAAGAGATTATTTGAAACAAAATGGTCGATGTGATTCTAACTCCTTCAAAACTTCTGATTTTACCTGTGATCGTGATCGTCTAGTTTTCATCTCGTGGATCTTCTGTGTTGTGTTCGTTGTAACCTTACCTTGTTCGTTCGTAGCAAAACGCTACGAAAATACTTTGAGCCAGAATTTCCCTCTATAAAATTGAATGAATTATTTTATTATCCCACCTATTCTGTTACCTTCTTCCCTTGTCCGATTCCCTATCTAATTTTATAGACAGAGAAAAAAAAATGAACCCTGACGAAGAAAAAAAAAACTCTGAACCATGTACAAAACCATTTAAATACAACGAAACGACGACATGTTAGAATCAAGCATTTGCTTGGGCGTTGAAAGCTGAGAACTAAAACTCTTATATTATGGTAACATGACATTTTTACGTTAGTTTTTACGAACCGTTTAGTACCTGTAAAGAAAAGACATAGGAAAACACACATAAATAAAGACAATAAGTCTTTGTGCAACTAGAGCCAATAACCATTGACTAAAGTAGAGCTAATTGCTTTTATGCTACAATAATCTTCGAATGATGATAAATAAGATCGATTACACAGAACAGCTAACGCCAAAATGAGACATAACCTATATAACAGATTGGAGCGTCAATTTAACGCTTTGATTCATGAGTTTCTGATATACAAAATCATATCGTCGTTTCATTTGGGATTTGAAAGAATAATTTACATTTTACATAAAAGAACACCATAACAAAAACAAATTGATATGTAAATCTGGTAAGTATGAGATCAATAAGATTTTTTTTCATAAATGATGACCAACGTAATACTGTTGTATGATATGGTGGTGAAATGCTAGTGGTCACAATATTATTATAATAATTCATCTGATATTTTTTCATGTGTGCTTAAGTTTTATGTAATTATTTAACACTGTATATGAACTGAATTTATATGCTGATCTGTTCTACGCCACTGGGAACTTTTTGCGAACCAAAAAAGCCTATCTGTCTGTCTATCTATCTATCTAAAGGGATAAAATGAGAGATTCAGGCCACATAAATTTGCAAATAATACAAAAAAGAATAAAATTCATCAATAAAATGCATTCAATCAAAGACATAATAAAATTATACAGCGTGAGCGTTTAAATAGTTTCAAGAATAAAAAGATAATAAAAATCGTAGCGAGCGTAAAAAGCGTAAAATCAGGCTCCTTTGTATTACTTTAAAGAGACAAATGTCGAGCAACACATTTTGATTTACCAATTAAAATATAACCAATTACAAGTCCCTTTGCACACAACAAAAATTATTAAAATACTATGAGCCCCATTTACAGGAGTAATTAAATTAACTAAGACCACGTGCCTCCCATCCCATTGTTTTTCAAATAAATGATGTTTCAACAGTAAATAAACAGTAAAAGATAAGAGCTAGTCTCTTGTGATATTATAATAACAATAATTAAATAAAATAATAATCATTTGCGTATAAAACAATAATCACTGTCTCAGAGAATATCAACAATAAACTTGAACAGCTGATGTTCGCTGCGTGCAGAAGTCAAGAGTTAAGCGCCCCGTGTCAGTTGTTGGATACCTCGAGTTCCTGACAAAATTGACACTTGTAGCTTTGAAAGCTAGAAAAAAGACATTATTATGCTATTAACATTTGAATACCGTCAACTACACAGAATATAACTGAATAGAATCGACTCTACAGGTTTCGATTTGATCATGTGCAGTTGGCATTTGGTTTGGGTTCTTTCAATATGAAGATGACATAAGCGTCTGCTAATTGGCTAAAGAGCCACGACGCGATACTGCGAAAACTGAAGCCCATCTGTAAAGCTACCCTACTTAAATTTATTCTTATCTCCCGTGACTGTATCTTTTTTAATAGAAGTGCGACAACTTCTAACAATTTACCTTCACGAAATTCAAGTTTTCAACCAAAAACCAACCAGCTTCTCGGTCGTTTCGAGAAACTGCGGCTTACAATAATTAACCAACTATCTTCGTCATAGCTAGTTTTTCACCGACAGTTAAATACTTCTTAATATCTAAAATCAAAATGTCTCGTTCAAATGAACAATAGTGTTTTTCCGATAAATAATTACTCTAATTAACCTAAACTTCCGGCAGTGACCGACCTCAACATGGAACGTCGCGTGGCGATTTAAATTTTAAAAGGATCCTTGAAAATGAATGCTTACCTTTCACATTTTCTTCTGAGTAATAGAGAAACAATTGATTGCTGTTCGACTGATAGCTCCAACGAATTGAACTGTAATAATTAAGCTTTCCGAAGATCTCTTGCCAAAAACGGTGAGATGAACATTTTTTAGACCCATCATTGTACACGAGTGCCAAGCTCCAACAAAACCTCCTCTTTGCTATAAAACGAAGATCTTCCAGGTTGAAGCATGAAATGCGCGATAAGAGTCAGTACCTAACGAAAAATGTATTGAGGAATGTAAATCAGCTAGATAGAAGTGATGAAGAGAAGTAAAATAAAAAAAGACAAATAAAACGAGATAATAAATGAGAATAAATATAAAGGGAAAAAACGAGTAGAAACGGCAAGTCGGAAGAAAACAGATTCGAAACTACGATGTCGGGTACGATATGATATATCCCCGACTTGGCTTTAAAATATCGCTTTATTTAAGCTTTAAAATATAGTTTGCTCTCTTGATAGATAAATTACAAGTATGTACCTACCAAGGCATTATGGAGATTTTTACACCTGTCCGAAGCCGAGAAGCTTCCACGCTCGAGTGCTTCATATTATACCTAGCCCTTCAGCTCTATCGCTGACTGCCTCGACATTAAACATGAAGTTACGCTGGTGCTGAAGGTGCCGAGTAATATTATTATGTTACGTCTTACTAGTTTTCCATGTTTTAATAAAATTTACGTAGTTTATGATTACCTTCGAGCAGCCGGTAGCGACGTAGATTACGGAACTAGTTTATAAACTAGATGTGACTACTCTGCTGAAACGTGGACTCAAGTTATCTCACTGCTGTCGTATAAATTTTGTGTATAAAAGTGTTTAGGTGTAATTATATTAAAAATTGCCCCGGTAAAAAAGTAAAAAAGTACTCGAAAGAAAAACTGTTAGAGTGGCTTATGAACATAGTTAAGATAACGTCGTCGTAGTTTCCCATTTAAGAAAAAGTGCTCGTTAAAAATTTATAGCCAGCGTTACCTGTGTTTGGATTTAGAATTTTATCCATACATTCCTTGCGGAATTACATCTTCAAGTATCTTGTTAAAAAATATGTTTAAAGGGGGGGGAGGTCACGTGCTTAGTTAAAAAAAAGCATTTTTCGAAAGCGAGCTTATGACTTTTTTGGATAGTCCTTGAAACGCTGATTCAGAATATACATAATAATATAAGGTTTAAGGGGTGACTTATGTTCGGAAATGTCCCAAATCGAACCGCGAAGAGATCCAAAAATTAAAAAAAAATTGTAAGTCTATCTGAGGGATAAGAGACTTGAAACAAGTTTTCTTTCATTTTTAAAAATACAAAATTTCGGTATCAGGTGATTTAATTAATTATTTTTAATCGATCTCTGTATGTATTGAATTGATTCACATCTTTTGGTGGGTGATCGTACTAACAATCCAACTTGTCGTTTGGACTCAGGGCGTGTTGAACGAAACAGGAGACACGCGTTGTGAGTCAGCGCTCATTTTTCTTACCTAGACCGTCATGGAAACAAAACCCGTTTTCCGCTCTAATTTATTCGATATATCAACATTAATTTATTCTCATCTCTCCTGTTTTTTACAAAACATTTTTTTAATCCACTGTAAATTCGTCTTAGGTAGCCATCATCTATATCATTAAAACACGTCTAAAAGAAAAATCAACTAGCCTTGAGTAACGCAGTAGTTTTTTTGCTCTGAAGACTTCTCTTTGTTCCTGACATCCGAAATTTTTTTGCTCTTGGTCAAATACGAGATTTCCCTGTTGAGGAAATCTCCCGCCTTCGTAGTCATTGCCCATTCACGCTTTGTTGGGGTTTGAGCATCGACCTAATACTTACTTAGTTTTATCCACTGTTACTCACAATTATTACTCACTGCCTCTGATCTTTTTTTTTTTTTTTTTTTTTAACGATATACGCTCTTCTACAGTATCGTAAGTCAAGCTAAATAGTCGTTAATAATTTATTATCGCTGGTTTTTATTAGCAATCTATCTCTGCCACATGTTTAAATTTGTAATACTGCACCATGAAGAGAAACGACCTCCGCTGAAAAGGTTTTGAAAAAAAAATGAGTGAGATAGATTTAGGGTCCTTTAAGGGTTTCAATCCCCGAACTTCCACGCCATTGGAATAAATGGAATTTTAAGAAGCCCCTTAGAACAGGTTATGTATTCTATGCCAAAAAGTCCTATTGATTAACAGCTGTAAAGTGAACCGTTTTCGTGGAAAACTGTATTTTTTCCAAAAAATTGTATAATACCGATTCCTTCAGAAAGTTATTCAAGGTAAGTACTTGGGGTCTGGGGTATGATGTGACATACCAAAAGTCCTGACGTCTAGGTAATGACCTTAAGAACGGAGGGGTGGGGGGGGGGGGGGATACCACTTTTTGAGTTTTTGGTTATCCAGGGTGTCTCGAGACTCGATGGACATAGATTAAGAACGTATTATTTGGACAATTTCAGATCGAAAGTGCCCTGTAATACACTTTCGCCCAAAAAAAAAAAAAAAAAATTGCCACCATGACAAAATGACAAAAATGATATGTCTGCTAGATTTGGTTTACTGTTAAATTTTAAGTTGCTCGTAACTTCTCAATTTTTGAGTTTTGGGCAATAGTGTATAGGGCACTTTCGACTTAAAATTATCCAAAGAATGCTTTAAATAGATAAAAGAACGCTCTTAAGATATGACCATCGTGTCACGGGATATCCTGTATCTCAAAAATGGTGCATCGCAGGGGAAAATTTTCTGGTAATAAATAAAAGCTAATAAAATTCTCTAAAACTTTATTCTGTAGGTTTTTTTGAATTTCAAACATTTTAGAGCTACACGTTTTTTCTCTTATAGTATGAATATTTTTGACGATATTAGGGAATATTTGATGGGAAACGTGAGGTAGGTAAATTCGAAAATATCTACTTTTGTGGAGCGTGTAACTCAAAAACGTTTGGAAATTCGAAAATTACTCATGGGACAAAAGTTGTATATAACTTTATCGGCTTTCATTTGTTATAAGGAAATTTCTTCCTAGGGTACACCGTTTTTGAGATACAACCGGAAACCCTAAAAGTGGGTCCTCCATCTTCCTCCCATAGCTCATCACCTAGACCTCAGAACTTTTAATAGTATGTTTACTCACTAAACGCCCTGAACAAGTTTGTGAAGAAATTGTTGAGGTACCTGCTCACGCACTTTCGACTTCCCAACTTGACTGGAGTACTACCTTACTTGTTAATAAATTGTAAAAAAAAATATTCGTAAAATAATTTTTTTTCTCATAGAAAGCCTTTTTTCTCGGAAACTGTCAATTTCAGAGCTCTTTACCAAGAGTAACTTTTTGATGTAGTAGTAAATACGGAACGATCTATAGCGCTTCTTAGAATCGCGTTTATTCCAGTGGCGTAGAAGTTTGAGTATCGAAAACCTCAAAGTGACCAAACTCTACGCCACTTAGGTAATTTTTTTAAAACTTTTTTTTTCAGTTAAAACCAGGAGATATGTATAAGAGCTGAAAATTGATGTATTTTATACATACAGGGTGTCCCAGAGGGCATGGATCAAGCGAAACCCAGTAGTAGGGGGGTAATTTGGAACAAAAAAATCTCATAAGGGTTGGTCCGAATGTTTACGGTTCTCGAGTTATTCGCCATTTTATGATTTTTTTCAAATTGCTACATTCGATAAGAAAAAAATTAAAAAAATTAACTTCTTTTCTGTAAATGAACTTCTACGCTATAAATGTTTCAGAATAACGTCTTATTCTTACAGTTGTTATTTTGGAATTGTTCTTTGCATATTATAATATGCATTGTTCTTAGATTTTAGAGATTTAAAAAAATCATCGTGATAATTGAGCGTCTATAAAAATGAAATTAACGCACAGAAAACGTGAACATTATTTTGAAAAACTTCGTCGTTTAATGCTCTTATTACCTAATGTCACGTTTATTACATTATTCCCACTCAAAATGAAAATTTTCCAAAATTAGTCTAAAATGTTCAATTTTGAAAATCATCGTCCTATGGTAATATGGACAATAATACACACGAAATGGGTTTAAATTACGTTTATTTGCACCAAATAAGCATATTAAGTATACGGCGATGACATGTCATTAAGTTTTTATTTTATTAAACGTGGCTTAACATATTCTAAAAATGTCTTTCTTCCATTCTATGCACATTCGGCACCGTCGCAAAAAAATTTGTTTGTCCCCCGAAGGCGCGTCATTATTTCGAATTTGATTAGCCATAATCTCGATCGTTTCTCGAAGATCTTGCACATTGTGGTGTGCTCTCGAGTGAACCACTTCTTTGAAACACCCCCACAGAAAAAAATCCAAGGGGTTAAGATCCGGGGAACGGGGAGGCCACTGTATGGTCCCTCCCCGCCCTATCCATCTCTCAGGATAGGTTTCTGCAAGGAGCTCCCGAACAGGACGAGCCATATGCAGAGGAGCTCCATCGTGTTGCAACCACATTCGTGTACGAACAGCTAATGGAACATTTTCCAACAACGCATTCAATTCATTTTGTAAAAATTGTAAATAGTCCTCACCACGTAGCCTAGCTGGTAACTCAAAAGGACCAATTAATATACATAGGCCGTTTACTATTCCGCAGCCCACAGATTTAATCCAAATTGGGGTTGAAATCTGTCATCTCTAATGGTTCGTGGATTTTCCACAGCCCAGTAGTTCATTTATTGTGCATGAATATTAAATATCCCAGTACGTCTAAAATTGGCTATTCTGTCCATAAAATCGAATTAAAAAATAAAGAATTTTCCCTGGATTGACGCAAGATTTCTCTGCAAAACTGCACTCTTTTCAGATAATCACCTGGCAAATGTGCTTGCACCCGTTGAATGTGAAAGGGGTGCAGCAATTGTCTTTTTAAAATTCGATGTACTGAGGATCTTGAAATGCCAGTATTGACTGAAAGGTTACGTACACTAATTCCGGGATTAGCTTCAACTTGAGCAAGAATTTCTTCTTCAGGAAGGAGCATATACCCGCCCTCTCGGTTTGGACCTACAGGCACTTGGCCTGCAACATATTACGTATTGTCAACTCGCGTGAAAACTCGATAGTCGGGATGATGTTCTCGATTGGGGTATCGATCACGATATTCTCTTGCAGCACGTCGAGCATTCCCATTGCAAAAACCATAAAGAAAATGCCGCATTTCTGCATATTCGCGTGAAGTGTAAGGCATTTTTATAGTTTTGTTGGTATAACTTTAACCTACCTACTTTATTATAGGAAACCACAATCAAAGCTATTGAAGCCGTACAATTATTTTACAATTGATGTTTTCCTATAGGTAACAATTTTGGTTTCCTAAGTAACAGTTCAAAAACAATTTTTTCAGCGATGAGAAAACAATTTTGTATTGTACCAACTGGGTAATAATAAATAAGTAGTGAAAAATTCGGTTTCATAAAATTTCTTAATTATTTTTTTATGAAAACTTAATGACATAATTATGTCATCGCCGTATACTTAATATGCTTAGTTATTGCAAATGAACGTAATTTAAACCCATTTCGTGTGTGTTATTGTTCATATTACCATAGGACGATGATTTTCAAAATTGAACATTTTAGACTAATTTTGGAAATTTTCATTTTGAGTGGGACTAATGTAATAAACGTGACATTAGGCAATAAGGGCATTAAACGTAGAAGTTTTTCTGAATAATTTTTACGTTTTCTGTGCGTTAATTTTTTTATGGTCACTCAATAATTATCACGATGATTTCTTAAAATCTCCAAAATCGAAGAAAAATGGTCTCTAACTTTCATAATATGCAAACAACGATTCCAAAATAACAACTGTAAGAATAAGACGTTATTCTGAAACATTTATAGCGTAGAAGTTCATTTATAAAAAGAAGCTAATTTTTTTTTTAATTTTTTTCTTATCGAATGCAGCATTTAAAAATCATAAAATAGCGAATAACTCGAGAACCGTAAACATTCGGACCACCCCTTATGGGATCTTTTTTGTTCCAAATTACCCCCCCTACCACTGGGTTTCGTTTGATCCATGCCCTCTGGGACACCCTGTATATGTATTATAGATATTGGCAAAAAAATCAGTTTTGATTACCTGTATCTCATCAAAAACGATACATCTGAGCAGATAAGTTTCACAGGAAGAAAAGTCTTATTTTTTTTAACCACTTCCTTTTCTAGATACATGCTATTTCAGGGTACCCTGTATTATGCAATAATAAAGGCTATTAATACGCACTATAATATTATTAGCCACAGAGCAAGGAACCTACATAACTCTTATTACGCGATGACAGGAAATATTATTGAAAGCAAGAAAAATAGATAGAAAAAACAAAAAAAAAGTAGATCGACGCTATTTGCGAATCAACTGCAGAAAAATCAATATCGTAGTCGCATCTCACAAAGTGAGCAACGAAAGCAAAAAAACAAGAAAAAGCGCAGTTATGTACGTACCTAGATATCGATTAGACTAAATTCGTTTGATAAAATAAGATTTGAGAAAATAAATTTGACATCTGAAATTTTACATTATGCACTATCGTTGTTAGATGCAGAGAATTTATGCATAATCATAAAATTGAATAATATGCAGTGTGTTCCAAGAAAAAATAAAAGTTTATTTAGGTATATCACTTCCAGAAAAACCGTAAAAAGGAAACGAATTAATTTTTTTTAGTTACAAAAATATCAATGAAAGGCATCTTAAATCGAAATAAAAATATACAGATGTACCAACGCCCATGCTTGAGAGGCTCCCTGTATATTCTACTTAATTTTTCATTGGTCAGGTCTTATCTGATTACTTAAAGGATGAGCTTCCTTGATAGATGAGAGTTCTGGAACTATAGGTGCTGGCGTTCGTCTCGCTTGGAATTATATTAAATCTTCAGGTCATTTCTGATCTGCTTACCTATTTGAAGATGGATTACGCATTATTTCGTATTTATTTTCGACGGTATTAGATGGTTTATAGATATCTACTATACGTTCCTCATTGTTAAATAACAAGAAGTGATCAATTCATTAAACCGGTCTTTACAAATTTCAATTTACTTATACAGGTGTCTCAGTTCGTATGTTCATAACTCCAGAAAACGGTACTCGTAGAACACATAATTTTTTTATGAAGTTTTACTTTAAAATGAAAAAGTAGTCTTTTTAGAAAATATCTTAAATATACTTTACATCTTGCTTAGTTTTTGAAATAAAAAATAGAATCCACCTAATTGCTGATTACTAGACCAACCATGCTAGAAACATAGAGAAAAAATCCCTGGTTTAAATGTTGAGAAATGCTACATTAGCCCCTTACTACAATAAATGAAATTGCCAAATTTTAACAATATTGGCTAAGGTATATTTAAGATATTTTGAGAAAGACGATTTTTGAAAAAAAGTTTAACACCCTATCTCAAAAATGAAGCGTTTAGAGTTTCGTGTTCTACTGTTTGCCAGAAATATGAACATAACAGATTGTTGAAAAAAAAATTCTTTACAGTTGTGACAATTTACAGGGTATTTTTTCATATTTTTTCAGGGGTCATGCCGCTTTTTTTACCCCGGAACTTTTTACGGTGTGCCGCTGGTGGATTGTAAAACAGTAATTGTGTTTTCTGTTTTGTTTAAAATCTTTTGACTCTTTTATAGTTTCTTTGTATCTGCGACCGTTGTCGAGAAAAAATTTATTTTCTCTCATCGGTTAGACCAAATTCAAAAATTTTTAATGGTTAAGCAGGCTCGGGCTTTTTTGGATAAAGGTCTCGTTTCCATTAATTTTGAAAGTTTGGTCGGGCTAACTTGTTAAAAATTAAAGCTGAGATGACCTTGTTTGACGAACTGTTTGACTAAAATTTGACAACTGCAGGAACTATAAAGAAAATAAAAGGAGAAATCTCAAAATTTCAATAGTCTCTAGATCGGCAACGAAGCGGTTGCGGACTAATGTTTATATGAACTTTTAGTCATGGAATAAAAGCTAAAGAACTACACTCACTCGTATGTACCTGGTATTGAGGAACACCTGTATAAGTAATATAATATTTCTGTTGCGTTTGAGTAAGCATCATGGTTTACTGTCGTAGATATGGACAAATTAATTCGGTTTAAAAAAGGTGGTTTATCAACTCCCTTATATGAAAGTTGACAATATAATTGTAATAATTTTACTGGAACGAAAAGCGACACCTTCGCGAAAAGTTTTTGAAAAACGAATTCAAACTGTCATTTTAAAAATATCAAAGTCAAAAAGTTGAAAAAACCACGTGTTTTTGCACACAAAAAAATTTAATTAAAATCGAAGAATCAAAATGGCGGCCCGATTTTGGTTTCGTCGCACAGATAAAATCGCCACTGTCATTTTTCAAACGTCAAACTCGAAATTTCGTTGAAAAAAATCGGCCATTTTGAAACGCTCGTAGCTCCGCCATTTTTGAAAAAAAACGCGCGAACGAATGGTGACACCATGTTTCGACATGTTTTGTCTATCCACGGTACCGAAATTCGTTTCGATATCTCTCATATTTTGTATACAGGAAGGTTTACAAAATTGCTCCGAAATTTGTATTTTTAACTTAAAACAGCAAAAAAGCTTCCGTCTTTATCAAACTTAATCAGGCGCTATTTTGTTAAAAACGATCGGGCAGAGTTGGCGAATATATCAAAATGACGGAAATACATGTGGCATTGACATGCCGTTGCAAGTGTATCTGAATGTAAATTTTTTAATAATTGTACAGGCTATGCTGACCTGTAATGAGAATGAAAACTATTTTTTTTTGTAATTTGTTTTTTTTTTTACAACACGGTCTTATAAAACCACCAGAATCAAAAGAAGCAGCTATGGTAGAGCAATTATATTAAGTAGGTATAGGTATACTCGATTATGTAAAATAATGTAAAGTTAATCTCACGAGAGAAAAGGTATAAAATTCACAAACCTGTCATTATCGAAATGAGTGGCACACGCAATATTATGCATTTGTTTCATAGTTCCTGATCGACAGAAATCATAATTATTAATAAGACAGCAATGTTTTTGATTTAGTATTTAATGATATTGATTGACATTGAGCATATATTTAATTTGACGTTTCTTGTTCACTAAAATATTCAATTGCAAAACATCGGGAAGAACTATAATGCCAATTGACAGTTTTATTAAAATGCCATTTTGAAACGTATAATAGACACTTCTTGTTATTCAGACATTCACAGTTTTGGTTTGAATAACGGATGTGTTGTGTCCGTCATATCCAAACACCTTTTTGCTGTCTCATCTGGTGTTTGAACGGTATACACCGTTCACTTATTATAAAAGAATTGGGTTATGGTGTAGGGTGATAGAAATCACTGGGTATAACCGCTGTCAATCATTGGCTGGAGTTTGGTTATGTCTCTTTTTTATGAGGTTGAAGTTTTATGGCAAGGAACAGGACATAGTTGCCAGATGGATTTTTGATATTTTTGGTATTCTTATTATATTTATATTTGCATCTTTGGGGGCTTTTTATTTTGAATCATTTAGTGACATATTGCAATCTTTAACTAGAACGCAATGTCGCTGGATCTAAGATCTTAAAATCTTAAGCTTTTCATAAGAGTTTGAGAAAAAGGTTATCATGTGTAATTTTGCCAAGTTAGGAAAATACACAAATGTACTTTTTGAATATAAAATAAAAAACTTGAATCAATTATATTAATTTACTTTTAATAAATACATAGCAGGTAATTAAAATATATCGGTACGTTTATTAAAATATTAAAATATAGGTACGTAAATGAAAAATATTTTTCGTCAATTCGTCGGTTATTCGGTATCGTAGTGTAGTGTGTCGGAAACCAGCCAAAGATTCTGGACTTCTGGGCTTCTGGCCCAAAATTATCCCCCATTATCAATAACCGCTACTGCATATCCTGCTTAGAATCAGAATCATCTTCAGCGCTCTGATCTTAATAAGATTTTCACCATGTCCATTTGTTTCGTCCAGTCCTCCGAAATAAGTTTTTCACAATGATTATATTAATTTTGTCACATGTCAGGTGTACTTACATTTTGAAAGCTCTTCAAGACATAACATTCCTTACTTTATCCTTAGAGGGAAGCTGCTAATTTACGTGCTTGTATATAGTGAAGTTTACAATACCCCCATGTCATTTCGATTGGGTTGTATTGGAAATAAGATTATTGCAAATCTTCCGGAAACACAAAAATTTCATAATCAGTACCTGTTTTATGTGGGCTGCCCAAGGGTGTAATATCAAATTTGTCTTGTCTAATAATACTTGCTAATGCCACGGTCTGACTACTATAAGAGACAGTAATTACCAGCAATTTAGCAGATACAGATACTCAATACTTACATTCCAAATATATTTCACCTTCTGAATGACTTAAATGTTTGCTCAAGTTTGGACTTTCTGGATCTTAATCATTGAAATGCTTTCTTAATGCGGATTTATTCATCTTACGGCCAATATTATAAACGCTGGTTAAGTTAACTGGCCGATTTCTGTGGTCGTTTCTGGAGAAGATATAGACTATAGGTAGAAATTATTGCAATTTAATTACTCTTGGCATAAAAAAGATTACAAAAATTTTAATAAAAGTTATTCGAGGTCAATATTAGCTTCAAAATCGGGCACAGAAATCTGCCAGTTAACTTAACCAGCGTTTATAATATTGGCCGTTAGAGATATTATTTTCGTCATTTTGCTCTTTTGAAATTTAAAATGTCAAAAATTTAATAATTTTATTTGTCAGTTTGAGAAAAATTGATCAGAGTAAAAAATCATCCTAGATAGATATCCTACTACTAAAACTTCAATTTGACAACATGGCTGTTAATCAGCTGAGACACTTTGAGTGATTTGACAAATGTCAGTCTATACTTAACCTTTAATATCTCGAT
The DNA here is from genome assembly GCA_910589415.1 of Malachius bipustulatus. Lineage (NCBI taxonomy): Eukaryota > Metazoa > Arthropoda > Insecta > Coleoptera > Melyridae > Malachius > Malachius bipustulatus. The sequence continues at coordinate 18,672,150 of OU342632.1, forward strand.
CAGCTGATATTGTCAATCGAGATCTAGGGAGTTTTCATTTTTGCAAACCTAAAAACAAAAGTTCATGGCCACCTAGTTCTTTTTTAATATGTGAACGGTGTATAGGTATAGTACTAGTTCTAGTACTTCCTGATGTTTTATATTCGCAGTTTGAAAAAGTATAATCTGGGTACTTTTCAATATTTTATATTATTAGGTTAGTCAGGAGATTATTATTATTATCAAATATTAAATGGGTGTGATGAGAGTGAAACTGAAATGGGAAAACACCTCAAATAATAGCACATACTAAAATTGGAACGGAACATATAGTTACTTTGCCCCAGAAGTCAAAAGAAAGATTATCAGTAAATTTTCTTATTCAGATATTCAGATTGCTTGGGTGTAGATAAAGTATAGTACAATATCTCGATTTAAAAGACAATTTCGCACTTGCGGAAAAATGTCTCTTTCAACTCTTGTTATGTAATATACTATTTCCTCACTAGCCACACCTACAACAGTTACAGTATACATACAGTATAATACGTCAGCTACTTACTCCATTAGCAAGCCCATAAAATTTAGTTCAATGGCTTAGAAATGTTATCTCAGTCTGGAATAAGGTTTTATTCCTTTCTTTCTCGTTGGGATGTTTTCTTGACATAATTTATTTTCCGGAAAAGCACATAAAGCTTCTAAACTTTTGAACAAATAAAGTGTAGGTATACATATAGGTATTTTCAATTCTTTATAATGTATAGTAGTTATTGAATATGCCTTTTTTTAATTTTACCATTTTCAGAATAATATGGCTTATTGTAATTATACAGACAGGGTACATCTATTGATTTTTTTAAATTTCACAAAAAAAGACAATTCCCAAACTTTACAAAAAAATAAACGAAGTCGATAAAAAAAAATTACTAGATTTAAAACTGCAAGAAAAAACGTCCAATAATTCACTGAGGAAAATAGTAGCGTTTATTATTATAACTTGGTTTCTTGAAGTTTTTGCAAGCGCAGACTGGCAGCGCAGCGCCGCTGGCAACCTCCCAGCATTATATTTATCAAGGAGAGCGAGCAGTAGCTGCAGGGTGTAGCCGATTGCTTCGTATCTTTCTTCTGCCGGCAGTCCTTTCTCAGGAAGTCTCTGGTGACAATAACATCCCCCAGTGGATGACTCTTATATCCTGAATTTTGATAAGCTTCGCATACTGCAATACTTTATCTCGCCGACATGTTTCGGTTTCTTTAAACACGTCTCAATAACACGGATTATACCCGTAACAAAATCCACAAAGCAGTAAATAATATTTCAATTTTTTTTAGATTTCTATTTTTTAAATTGAAATTCTAGAAATCAGATTGAAACCTGCATGAGAAATTTGAAATTACTATTTTTTTTTTAATTCACTATAGTGTGCGTATTCCTATACAGTGTCATTTTATTTTCTGAACTTTTATCAGGGGAATTATCATGTACCTAAATATCGATTTCTGCAATAGATATTGGCTCTCCTAGTTATTGATTTAAAGAGAAATGTTAAATTGATCATTTTTGAAATAATTGAGATGTTGATTTTGTTGGTGGGTTTATATTTTAAGTCTGTTGAGCCATTAAAATTACGATTAAAACGAAATTTTTTCCGATTTCATTGTTTCCCATTTCACGAATTGATTCCAGTTCGTCTCTAGAACAATTTTTTTTTTTAATTATTATGGGAGGCAATTTTACAGAAATCAATAATATTTACATGACAATTCCACTCATATACGTTATTAAACTCATTTGATTTCTCAATTATCGCTGTTTGCTATCGGATATTTTGTGTATCGAGGAAGGAAGAGAGAATGCAAGTGGATAAATTTAACGATAAAACTGCTTGTCCATAATATGTTGCTATATGATTTTTTGCCTTGATTCTTTTAATAGCAAATGACACGAAAAAATAATATGGCGGCCATAAGAAAAACAAAAGTTGACTATGAAAACTCTGGGATCTAGTAGTCCTTGAAAATTTTGGAAATTACAGATGATAGCTTTTGATGACTTATGTAAACCTACAAAAATATTTTAATTTCTTTCCGATAATAAAAAAGATATGATTGAAATAAGAAATCCCCATTATTAAGTTTTTTTCAGGATATTTCAGCAACGCCTGAAGTTTCCATAAATTTTCTTTCAGATTCTTAATAAGCATAAAATTGTGCAACTTTTCTCTAATTTAACCCAACCTGTATCTTTTACCGTTTTCGAGATCCCAATGGTGAGCATCGAATTGTTAACCACCCTGTATACCTACCTTTTCGCGTTTCGACTTTTTTTTGTAAAAAAATATTAAAAAAGGAAAACAAAAATTTGGTTTCTATGAAGTTTAGTACCTTCTTAGCCTAGGAATCGTCCCACCAAATACTGTTCTAGCTCAGATTTTCAGCGGAATTTTTTTATGCAGTTTCCTACTTACTTTTATTTAGACAATTATTTAATTCGAAATGCAGAAAAAGTCAACAGCTCTCGTTCAATTTTCAATGCAAGTATTGGTATTAGTATTACCTCTCTACCTCCGAGGTATTACCTCTCTAATCACCGATAATTTTTTACGTATGGAAAATAAAAAAATAATGTCCAGTTTCTCAATACATTATATTATAATCCCTTTGCTAGATAGAAGATGTTGAAATTTCAGAAAAAAAGTATATTAGGTTCAATATTGCCAAAACTGTCAAAATATTGTCATTTTTCATCAAACGAGAATAAAAAATGGCATATTATTTATTTTATATCTAGCAGCGTGCGCGAAGTATTTCGCGCACTAGAGCGACAATTATTTCGTGCCCTGTATAGAAATCTTGCATTTGTTCTCCTTTCAACAAAGTTATTTTGATTTTTTCGCTCATAAAGCTGTCTAAAAATGTAGGAAGCGTCTCGAGTGCTTTAGAATGATTTTTTGGCGCACTACTTACATAAGTAACTATTGAACTTTGATTAACCTGGTTAATAATATTATTATATACAGTACAGACGAAGGAAAATAGGGGAAATCAAATTACTGCCACATAGTTACTGACAAATTATCATCTTTCATTCAGGCTTGTAGATCAAGACGTTGACTTGATCTGATTTTTCCAGCTTGGTGGTTTTTAATTTTAATAGAGCCTCGATGGCCTTACAGCCTCGAGCACTGGTGCACACCAAACGCCCGGGTGGCATGAGCCCAAATCCGAGTCGGGTGTGGACGGATTTAGAAAAATAATTGTATGCAAAATTATTTAAATTTTACAACTGGAATGGCCGCGAGATTACACCGGAGAAAGTTGAACGCCTGCATCGCTCCAGCCATCCGAGGGCGAATGAGAAGAATTGGTCTTTCCTCGTGAGTATTAGGCGCGGTAAAAATCCCAACCGCCGACAAACGGAAAATTCTTCAAAGCAGAATAAAATGGAACTATTCTCTGCTTTGCTGTTTGGCCAGAGGCTTGGAAATAGGCCGACGGTAAATAAAATAGCAGAGAATAATCTGGTGTGTGTAATAAATAAATAGGTACTGGGGTAATAGCATACAAAAATTTATTTACCTAGTAATTGTTTCATTAGCCTAAACTTATTATTTCTTATCCATCAGGTACTTCTGGATAAAATTATTTATGTAATAAACTTCTGTTGAGTTAAAGTTAGTAATACTTGACCTTTTTATTTTATTATTGATGTTTGTTTTTGTGTAACGTTCGTTTCCCTATTAATTATTAATTTAAATCCTTCTTTTTATATTTTATTTCGTAAATCTAAAATCGGAATTCTCGAAGATAAAATTCTTCCTAAAATTCCTTTCATTCCCTTGAAGGGCTAGAGACGAGTCGAGGAGCTGTCTGTACTACATGTTGCCAGTTGGTATGAGAGGCGTAATTCGTACAGACAATGCCAATAAATCCAGATACGCTAGGGAAATAGTTGGCTCATAATCAAATTGACATCATAGTAGGAAGTGACCTCTATCGAGTGGTACAGAGAGAGAAGGGGGAGAGAAGAAAAATCGGAATAACTCAAAATAAAATTTTCCGTTTGGTGGTAGATCTAAATTGGAGGCGATCACATTTTTGCGGCCCAAGACATTAATTTATAAATCAAACACTATTCCTTACGAAGCTTTTAGGTATGCTGTTAGACGCTGGTGATACTCAACTGGGAAAGGGTTAACGCTTGAGTGGATTTTAGATTAGTCTCTTGAAAGCAAACTACATACATTGGGCGTATTGTCGGATTTAAGTTGCTGAATAGGTGGTAATCGCGGGTTAAATCCACAGCGGTTCCGGTGAACTAAGTTTTCAAAGGGACCGTAATATGATTCTAATGATTGAATTTCCTCCATCTCAACTATTGAAAGAAGTCTATATCAAAGTCAGAGCTCTGAAGGCATAAGCAATATAATCCTGTTTCAATTATTTTAGATATTATTTTGCTTCCTTATTCCAATGGCATATGGCTATTATTAGTGTTATTGTTCTTGCATTTAGACTTCTTTGTGTTATAAATGAGGACAGAGCTAAGCCGATTGTCAGAAGTGTCAACAATCTCGTTGTATGGCGCTAACCTAATTCGTGAAAATAACAATGAAAAATGAAGATAAAGTGAAAAATGTTGATATTGTTTATGTGGAAATACTGAATCTCCTGGTTAAGATTTAGGTACTAATAAATTGGTGGTGTAGATTTTCCGATTAAGCGATCAATCAGGATAAAATACGTAAGAAATTAATGATAAAAGAGCATGATATTATGCTGGCAAAGTGATTTGGTTTTACAGTGCTTATTGAGAAAAAAATATGATTATGCGTATGGCCTCTTTTTCGGATTTTCGCAACTTTTTTACCGTTCCTTGTACCGACAAACAATTTTCACCATCGTAATCAGCGTCTCAAAATCTATAAGAAATGATGTACCTATCGCAAGGTGGCGCGGAAAATTTTGAATTTTGGCTATACCCAAAATGGCCGGTTCTGAATACATGGGAATTACAAGAGACTTGGAAAACAAAATCTCTTCCTAAATTTTATGAAAATTTCTATATTCACTAACTCGAGGTTGAAGAACTCGAAAAAAATACTCAAAAAATACAGCATGTTCGGAAAATAGGATTTTCTTGGTCGCCATGATTGCATATGCAGACCTAACTTTGGAGTCCTACAGGTTTCGAAAAATTTACCGTGCTATCGAGTGTGGTACACCGTTGGATAGCGAAAGGATGGAGCTTCCCGAAATAATAAAATTATTAATAAAGTTATTATTTAAATGACAGGTATAAAAATTATTTTTGTTTTCCATTTTACTTCAGTGGTCAAAATATTGAGGTAATTGCACATCCAGCTTACCCATTGATAATAGAAGCAATACCTAGAATTTCTCTAGTTTTCTTATCGTATAATACATGACAAGTAAATCTCGTGATATTTATGAGATAGAGAGAGACATATCACCTACAATTGCGGATACACGAGGTAAAGTTTCGGTTTCCAGAAATGACTATAGAACCGTCAAACTATTAAATCCCGTACGAGTTCGCGGGATAGTATCGAGGTCCGGAGAGTCCAACGTGTACCGCCTACAAAGGCTCATATATCACTTTATAATTAACAAAGGGTCTCTCTCGAGCTTTTCAACGTTGGAAGAGGGAAGCCCGGTAAATATGAGCCCGGGTGAATTACAGCTTTCCAATATTTGAAATTGACTAGATATCAGATATTTATGGTTGAACGGTATCATTTGCTAGACGGGCGAGGTTATTCGCTGACCCCTAGGCTAGATAGGCCAAAATTTCGACATTTTTCAGGTACGTTGGATCGCGCCCGATCAGTGTTTGCTCTGTTGTGAGCTAAGTGGTTATTATACAGGCAATTTGTTCCCGGTAATGGGCCGTATTATTCTTTTATGATTCTGGATGTTTCCGCTGGGGAATTCTCATATAGGTCAAGTACTTATAGCTATTGTGAGTTTCGATGGAAAGACATAAAAAATCAATCCGTTCATTTCCAATATATCTTTCTCGTAATTTTGTTTATTTGTTACTTGCGATTTCAAAAGGTTACTTAACTACTTATTTCAGTAAGGTTGTGGGAGAAGTCAGCTCGTCTTAGATATTATAACATCTGCAATCTGCTCCTGTCTGCCCCAAAATATACCTAACAAACTACATAATCTCAGTCACACCCAATCGTACCTGAATTGAGAGGGAAGAGGCACTTTCCTAGGTAGTTTCACCCGTAGAATCCGAATCTGGAATAGAAAAATGTGAATTCTCTCTCATTTAGGATTTCATAGTAGCTACCTCCCCACACCTAGCGGGAGATTCTACAACAACACAATTGAAAATTAATTATTCACTGAAAATACAATATTTTCTACGACCGATAAAAAAATGGACACTTTTCCGTAAAATGAGCAGTAGGCAATAAGCACAATGCATCGTTTGGATTTATTTCAAATTGTTCGTTTACTGGGCTGCATATCTCGTCGCATTTTCCAACTTTTCATTTTCGCTCGGCTTCATTTTCGCCTTGCAAGGCTACTGGTTGATAGTGTTGGGAATTACTTCCGGTTTTTGGAGAGAGGCATTTAGATATGTGGAGGCTATAATGGGACTGAAAGTTGTTAGCGGAACAAAACCTCCTTGTTTTCTGATGGAAAGCATTTTAATTGACATTTGAACTTTGAACTAGTTTCCCCATTACCAATCTTAAGTGTACTTCATGTACCGTTACTTGATTTTTATTTGTTTAGTCGGGTAAGTCGGTTATTTTAGAGGGTGCTAGATTTACGAGCACATTTCAGAAAGTATCGCTGGCTGCATTTTCAACATTGGCTGCTTCTTCATAACTTAGTGCAAACTTTACCAAATCGAATTTAAGAAATTGATTTAGCCTTGTTGATTTGATTGCAATTTTCATTGCACTTCCTTCATTCTAGGGGACTTTTCAAGTTTCGGAAGTTGCATAATTTTTATTTAGCTTATTGCAAAGCTGTGATACACTTGTAACATACCTCTTCTTGAGTGAATCCGTAAACGTCCAACCCATGCAGTAAATCATGTTTCGTAATTTTTTATTGAAAGTATAAATATTTATACAGCAACGATTCGCACAATCACGTATTTCTTTTTCAACAGTGTCCGGTGCCCACTAGCTGTTTGCCTTTATGTTTTTGGTAGGTTTTTGATTGTTGACTTAACACTCCTGTTTCATTAACTCCATAAACTTTTTCTGGAGGCTGTTTTTATCGCCTCAAATTTTAAATAATTTCAATTAAACGGTATTTTCTGGTCCACACACAATAGTTAAATGACGGTTTCTAAAACCTCTAATCCTGCTCGTTTGGCAGTACCTATTGTTTAACCTGTTCGGTGTTTAATTGGCTCCTACCTCGTCTTAAACTAAACGCCGTAAGTTATCTCAGTTAATTCCAAGTTGCCCTTGTTCTCTACCTTTGAACTATACCTACCTAATATGTTTGGCCGACATCTTTTGTGAATGTTGTTGTAATAAACCTCCCAAGACCTTTCTCGTCAGTACATACCTGAGTTGTAGGGGTTAGTTTTCTTACCAGTATGTTATGTAGCCTTCTCGCAACACAATTTAAGCGTTCTTTAACAAACGCTTTACATATAAAAAATGTATATATCTTTAATAAGATAAATAAATAAAATAACGGTAAATATTTCTTTAAAGTATTCCAGTAACACAATCTAATTACTGGTCCAAGGAAAGATATTGAAGATAATATATGACCCACGCTGTTTATGGGTGAAGGCTTCAAAAGGAAATGTCCTTCCTTTCCGGTTTAGTTAGAATACGCGATTTCCTTTTTCTATAATTGTCAGAAAGCGGCGTTAGGTATTTCAACCAATCGTTGAAAGTGATTTCGAAAATATCGTCTATTTTCATTGAAGAGGTTTTAATTTTTAAGCTTTTAAAATTTCCTGAAAATGATATTTATCGGAAAAACGGGTATATCTGAGCCGGATTTGATCTGACAAAAAAATTATGGTATCGAAAATTGAAGAGCTTGACTAAACACGGAAATTCGTTCCAACCTGAACCCTTTAGCTCAACTGGTTCGCGAAATATTGCGATATTAAGGGTGCAAAAATGAATAAAAATTTTACTGACTTTGCTCGGCAGGTGGTGGAGTTAGGGCGTCAATTTTTTGCGAGAGGAAGGGTGCCACCGAGCATTTGACGGGCCGGAGGGAGGGGGTGGTGGGCCAATTAGGAGGGGAGATATGGGGGTGAGAAGAAAAATACGGAAACGCTCGTAAAAAGTTTATTTATTGACCTACAGAGACCAGGCACTGCTCATTTTCTTCGGTTTTTTATCTACTACCCGGTAGTCATGACAAAAAAAAATATATACAGGGTGTTGATTTTCAAAGCGGGCCATAGGAGATTAGCATTGTGAAAGTGGTTTTTGAGGATTCCTGCTCGCCGTTTAAACTGAAAGAAATGGTTTTGGTATCAAAATGAAGCTAAAATTATTGCGCATAACGGAAATTAATTTAATTTCACGTTGTTTCCTAAAATTCTTCAGTAAAAATTCAAGTAATTGTTAATGTTTAATCACAAAATAGCATGCCTTGCCTAAACAATAATGACGTTTCTACGTTGAGACAATCCAATAATAAAACTTTATAAGTCAGTAGGTAATAATAAAGTCTGGTTCTATTTAAAAATGGGTTATACAAACCAAGAAACAGTCTTTATGGTGAAAACCTACTACAGTGTAGCCAGGGTTAAATAGAACCAGACTTTATTATTACCTACTGACTTATAAAGTTTTATTATTGGATTGTCGAAACGTAGAAACGTCATTATTGTTTAGGCAAGGCATGCTATTTGTGATTAAACATTAACAATTACTTGAATTTTTACTGAAGAATTTTAGAAAACAACGTGAAATTAAATTAATTTCTGATGTCAAACGTTATGCGCAATAATTTTGGCTTCATTTTGATACCAAAACCATTTCTGTCAGTTTAAACGGCGAGCAGGAATCCTCAAAAACCACTTTCGCAATGCTAATCCCCTATGGCCCGCTTTGAAAATCAACACCCTGTATATATTTTCGCAAATGCGCGTTTGGTGCGCCATTTAAAAAAAAGTCATTTTTTCTCGCGTTTTTGGGGGTGAAGGAAGGGGGTGGGGAAATTTTTTTTTCACTACTGAACGGCATTTTTTTATCTTCAATTTGAGCCTCACTTGAACCCGATCCGACCATAAATAAGAGCACACGAACCGGCAAAGTCTAGAGAAAGTTGGAAAACACTCTTTCATCCATTCTCGAAATAATTTTCTTACCTGAAGCAGCCATGTGCTGCACTAGCTTGACCATGAATAGATCGAGATGCAGTCTTCTGTGTAGCGCCTCTTTCTATTGTGACCTGCCTATTGTTTCGTATTGAACCCGGCGCGTCATCCCGGGAAAACAATACAAGGCTAGCAAAATAAGAGAGCGGGACTGAGAATTAAAAACAAGGCCAACAACGGCCCAAATGTAAGAAAAATCGACCCGCCAGCAGATGAAAAAACAGTAACTCGATGTGTTTTTCATTCCCGATCGTTCAGCGATCAAAAGCAAGCAAGAATTTTCAAAATCGATCCATAATTGAGCGAGGTACGAGCGAACAAGCATTCGAAAATAAATTCCAAGCGCGCGTTCCCGGCCGATCGTGACTGTGCCCGGAGTATAGACAAGCGGAGAACGTAAGCCCCGCCCACGGCTGCTCGGGTATCTTTCTCGCCCGGTTTAAAGAGAGATCTTCATGTATAACTCGCGCGCGCGGGCAAGATACGCACGAAAAAAAAAAAACAAATCAATAAATAGATAAATAAATGTTTCCTCTTTCCAATGAGCCTAACAAGAACCCGCCACCCCTCTCCGTTCGCCCTCAATAAAGCCTAGACTTTGCCGGTTTGTTGTGCCCTTATTTATAGTCGGATCGGGTTCAAGTGGGGCTCAAATTAAAGATAAAAAAATTCCGTTCAGTGGTGAAAAAAATTTTCCCCACCCCCTTCCATCACCCCCAAAAACGCGAGAAAAAAAAATACTTTTTTTTAATTGCGCACCAAGCGCGCATTTGCGAAAATAATTTTTTTTTTGCTATGACTACCGGGTAGTAGATAAAAAAACGAAGAAAATTAGCGGCGCCTGGTCTCTGTAGGTCAATAAATAAACTTTTTACGAGCGTTTCCGTATTTTTCTTCTCACCCCTATATCTCCCCTCCTAATTGGCCCACCACCCCCTCCCTCCGGCCCGTCAAAGTACTCGGTGGCTCCCTTCCTCTCGCAAAAAATTGACGCCCTAACTCCACCACCTGCTGAGCAAAAGTCAGTTAAATTTTTATTAATTTTGCACCCTTAATATCGCAATATTTCGCGAACCAGTTCAGCTAAAGGGTTCAGGTCGAAACGAACTTCCGTGTTTAGTCAAGCTCTTCAATTTTCGATACTATAATTTTTTTGTCAGATCAAATCCGGCTCAGATATACCCGTTTTTCCGATAAAATTCATTTTCAGTAAGCGTGCCCCCCCCTCCCCCGCACCCCGACCCAACCTAAGACACATGTCAAAAGACAGGGAAGGTCCGACTCCATCGACTGAAAAAAAAAAATGGATTTCCCCGGTCTGTTTACGATTTCCCCTGGTGTGTTATGAGAAAGTTCTACAGCTTAATAGTAAATTTTAATTAAATTTCGTACTTCTCTATATTTTCGGAGAGCTTCGAGTATAAGTCTTTCATTATCTCTATACTTTTTTTCCGGCAATTAGTGTCGGCGAAGTGATGTATTAACTAATTAATAAAATTATTTTGAAAGATCACGGATTACGGTTATCAACGACACAATTCCAAGAAGCTACAGTTTTTTGCTTTGAACTTTTCCAAGAAATAGCTCAACAACCATCTCCTGAAAAAATCAAACACTTCGTTCATTTACCTGCAAGTATCGTAATACCCTCTCAGCGCATTTCCAATGCGTTTTATTATAACAATAAAATCATTGTATTGATTCAATTAACCAAATAGCAAATAAAAAAAATCATTAAAACTGGAACAAAACAAACACTAAACAGATAAACTCGTAAAATCAAAATAAAATAAAGAGCACTTGCGTCATAGGATCCACCCTAGACAACCAAAATGCATGCCAAAAACTGCCTAGAAGTAGGTAAAGCCCTATTAGCCATTGTTAGAAAACAGATGAATGACATGTTGTTATGTTATACATATTGATATAAAAAATTTAAGATATTATCTGGAAAATATCATAGGAAAGGTAGCAACCAGAATGTCTGTTTTCTCAAAGCACGGTATTGGTAACCCGGACGACTTCTTTATCGAATGCGAGAAATAGTTTCATGTTTTATATATTATGCATTTGAGACATGATATAAACCAGATGTGACCTGAATTTTCTATAGGGCACATTTCCCATTTCCGCGACTTATTATTGTTTATTCCCAACATGACAAAAACTTCGTGATCGTGGCAATAGCGAACTTGCAGTATGTTTATAGTAATAACACATGTTTCTTATTGTTTTCATGGAGACATTTTGTTTGTAAAACATATGCCGGTGTCCTCGTTATTATACATCCAGTATTCACGGTGGATTATCAAGTTATTTTTTATGAAGACTTCAAATCTATTTTGAACACTTCGCTTAAAATGTTATTTATTCCAAATGGATGTCCTGTACATTAAAGAAGTCTGAAATAAGGTGATGTTACATTTACACAGCGTAGAAGTCTGGCCATTCTAGCAGTCTGCAGCTGAGTGTCTTTTCTGTCTGCATTTAAAACAGTTTCCCAGTCTGGTTCGGACCATCGCACTCCCGCGCTGCATGGTCGCTTATACAGCATTTATAACATCTCTTGATCACATGGTGTTCTTTATCCTCTGGGGAATCTGACCATATATCTACATTTAGGTATTCCCGGCGAGGAAGTACATTATTTGCTTCCTTCTTCACTATTGTAATTGAAAATGAGCTCCTCTGTTCGATGTCATATTAAATCCCTCTAACATAAACCGTCTCTAATTTTTTTCTTTGTCCCAATATCCTGGGTGTAACAGTCTGCGGTGATAATGTTTAAATAATAGATTCCCGTTGATTTTTGTCGGTTGTGTTAAGAAGTTTCACTTGCAACACTTTCTCAGCAAATTGTTGGAGGACCCCAATTTGCTGAGTTACTCAAGACACCTCGAAGCTTTTGAGCCCTCTTTTGTTATCCCCGTCTTGGTTATCCGTGAAGCATTGTGTACTTGAACAACTGGTCACCAAATGATTTTTATTACTTTCATCTTTTTCCCGCCATCATCGCCTCTTTTTAGAATCTCTTGGATCATTTTTATTTACCACAGATTGTTGGGCTTCTTTCTCTGTATGTTCTCTGTTTCAGGATCCTGATCGGCGCTTATAGGCTCTGTGTTTATTGAGTTTCTTACTTTTACGTCCTGGAAGATGTTTTTCCCTTTGTCAATTCCCTCACTCGTCTGAAAGTCAGCAAAAGATTTATTGTCATTTATATCTGCCCTATTTATGCTTGTGTCCCTCAGGCGTGTTGGCTTTATGTCTTTAGTCTGAGAAGAGTCCTTTTTGTATCTTCCAATCCAAGATCTATATCTTGTTGTATGTTAGATTGTGTTGACTTCTTCATTGCCTCTTCCTAATTACAAATCCTTATTTTTATCTCTCTTAATCCACTTTCTAGTTCCAGTGCTTCATTTTCCATTTTATTTTTTTTTAGTTTTGCTCGCTTTACTCTAATATCATTATCCTCTCCACGGCTCTCAGTGTTTTCTTCCTCAGTCTCAGTTGTTCTGCTGCTTTTATGCCCAATTGATCCTAAGTTTGACTTTATGTCATAATATGTCTGTAGCATATTTTGAACTATTTACTTAGACGCTTCCAAACAGATTCAAAAGACCAAAAAGAGCTACCTTGGCAGTAACTAGATTAGGCATTCAAATTACATTTCTCATAACATTCAGTTCATGAATCGTGAAGCAAATAAATGATAAATATCTGGATAGATTTATCAGCAATGTTCGAGGATTTATCTTCTTCTGGGTGACAATTAAGAGGTTTACGGTTAAGCCCCATTAACAACCGATGCCGCTAGGAACGTGAGAAAGATTTTATACTAATTAGCTGTTCGAACTAAGATTGCCACGTCTTACCAGTTACTTATCGGAATAAACTGGAATAAATCACAATGCAGAGAAACTTCAAGTTATTCGGTAAGTTAAATTTAGTTGAACTAAATATTTGTTTATTTTTTATGGTGTCTAAATTTTAGCCCAAGGGACTATTGAGCAATAAAAACTTTGTAACTTTGTACTTTTGCACTCTATATTTTTATTTTTAGATAACTTCCTGTTCTACAGTCAATAAAAATTGCAAAGACCTTGGAACAGTACCTTGGAACCAGAGGCGTGACCGAGAAAAAGTTGGAGGGTTCCATGGTGTTCCATGTGTTCCATAACGCCTGTTTCCTCGGTTTGGGTTTCGATTATCTTTGATAAAACTTTTGCAAAGACCTTGGAACAATACCTCGGAACCAGAGGCGTGCTCACGAAAAAATTGCATGATTAATGTCTTCTATAACTCAAGTTTCCTCGGTTTGGGCTTCAATTCTCTTTGATAAAAATGTTGCAAAGACCTTGGAACAGTACCTTGGAACCAGAGGCGTGACCGAGAAAAAGTTGGAGGGTTCCATGTGTTCCATGTGTTCCATAACGCCTGTTTCCTCGGTTTGGGTTTCGATTATCTTTGATAAAACTTTTGCAAAGACCTTGGAACAGTACCTCGGAACCAGAGGCGTGCTCAGGAAAAAATTGCATGATTAATGTCTTCTATAACTCAAGTTTCCTCGGTTTGGGCTTCAATTCTCTTTGATAAAAATTTTGCAAAGACCTTGGATCAGTACCTTGGAACCAGAGGCGTGACCGAGAAAAAGTTGGAGGGTTCCATGGTGTTCCATGTGTTCCATAATGCCTGTTTCCTCGGTTTGGGTTTCGATTATCTTTGATAAAACTTTTGCAAAGACCTTGGAACAGTACCTCGGAACCAGAGGCGTGCTCAGGAAAAAATTGCATGATTAATGTCTTCTATAACTCAAGTTTCCTCGGTTTGGGCTTCAATTCTCTTTGATAAAAATTTTGCAAAGACCTTGGATCAGTACCTTGGAACCAGAGGCGTGACCGAGAAAAAGTTGGAGGGTTCCATGGTGTTCCATGTGTTCCATAATGCCTGTTTCCTCGGTTTGGGTTTCGATTATCTTTGATAAAACTTTTGCAAAGACCTTGGAACAGTACCTCGGAACCAGAGGCGTGCTCAGGAAAAAATTGCATGATTAATGTCTTCTATAACTCAAGTTTCCTCGGTTTGGGCTTCAATTCTCTTTGATAAAAATTTTGCAAAGACCTTGGAACAGTACCTTGGAACCAGAGACGTGACCGAGGAAAAGTTGGAGGGTTCCATGGTGTTCCATGTGTTCCATAATGCCTGTTTCCTCGGTTTGGGTTTCGATTATCTTTGATAAAACTTTTGCAAAGACCTTGGAACAGTACCTCGGAACCAGAGGCGTGCTCAGGAAAAAATTGCATGATTAATGTCTTCTATAACTCAAGTTTCCTCGGTTTGGGCTTCAATTCTCTTTGATAAAAATGTTGCAAGGACCTTGGAACAGTACCTTGGAACCAGAGGCGTGACCGAGAAAAAGTTGGAGGGTTCCATGTGTTCCATAACGCCTGTTTCCTCGGTTTGGGTTTCGATTATCTTTGATAAAACTTTTGCAATGACCTTGGAACAGTACCTTGGAACCAGAGGCGTGACCGAGGAAAAGTTGGAGGGTTCCATGTGTTCCATGTGTTCCATAACGCCTGTTTCCTCGGTTTGGGTTTCGATTATCTTTGATAAAACTTTTGCAAAGACCTTGGAACAGTACCTCGGAACCAGAGGCGTGCTCAGGAAAGAGTTGCATGATCAATGTGTTATATAACCCCAGTTTCCTGGATTTGGGCTTCGATTTTCTTTGATCAAAATTTTGCAAAAACTGCGCTGGCATAAGGAAGAAATATGTGTGCAAAATTTTTACTGAAAACTCAAGAAACAAAACTTGAAAACTGGACGTCCAAGCAAAAAATGGCATGAATAAAGGAAAAGCAGTCATGATTGTGTAGCATTGAAAAGTCCTTGGGCGTTTCCCATGGTAAATGAAAATCACCCTGGCAACGATCACTGAATTAATATCACAGAAGAGTTATGCTGACCATCATTTAACCCGATGTAATGGAATAAAATCTTATCACAATGTACTCCACTGCCGTATTATCAGATCTTCTAATTATTATTATTGATAAAGTTGCTAGTTTATGGCTAAACTGAAGCGGCTTATCCGAGTTCAGTGCGATATTGACAGTGGGAAATGTATTAGCTCCTCTAAAACGGTTTACCCCTATTAAAGCTCCTTCATGATATTCCACCAGTAATTCGATACTTCTTATTACCCTCAAAGTTAGTTACTCTCCAGGTTTAAACAAGAACATAACTACAGAACTTACCGTAACTTAACTAAACCAAAACTCCTGGTGCCCAATAATGATTTCTCTGACTCGCCGTGTGATATTGATCCAATAAGTACCTGCTCTTGCGATCTGAAACGAACTGAAGGCGAGGTGAAATGAATTAATTCGCCCGCTTGCCGAGTGCGCAGTCGAGTTAATGATATTAAAAGTTGATTTTAAAAAATCACGAGCTAAAAATTCTGGTAAAAAATTGAATCAACCAAATTAATGATAATATTTAACGCACAAGGCTTCCAGCGCTCTCGAGATTCCACCATGGATAATATTATAAACTATAATGGGAAATAATTAACAATAAATGTAATAAAAGCAATAATGAAATATTATAAAGGGACAGGATGCCAGCCATCGTACAGTTTCACACATTACAGTTTCAGTCACCAATCGTCTGGCATTTGGTGGTGTCTGAAACTGTAATAAACTTGGAGTGAACTCACGGTTAGTTCTTTAGACTGACCGCTAGATGTCGTTCTACTTTACACCACACGGAGAACCGTGGAACAACCCGCTTTAAGAGGGTCCAAGCATCCATACATCCGATAACTTCCTCCAGATACTCCGGAATCCGGATGCAGCACACTGATGAGCCCCAGTAGGGCGAAACACGTGTCTGTGCTTGTTCTGGGATACAAATACACATACAAATATGGTTACCTGTTACCTGTGATACTGCTTACTTAAAATAAAATGAATAATATAATTCTTTCCGTTGTGAGCTTCTATATCATGGACTCTCACAAATGCCTCTATGGTCCTTACATCACAACAATAACGTAGGTACCTACTGAAGGAGCCAGAAATACTTGTAAAGTTCCAGAAACGTAACTAACTGCTAATATAGAAAGGTTTGAGGTAAATGAAATATAAAAATACAACCGCGTTAAAATTCTGAAGCGTCTTCAATAAATTTATCATCCGGTAAAGAATTACTTCGACTATAAAATGCGGCTATTTATCAATGTTTAGCGGAAAATCTTCAGGCATTTATGGGGTAAGGGTAATATTCGATGAACTGCAAAATCAAATTATTAAATACTCTTTTTATAGAGACCTTTAAAGCCCATAATGCGTCCAGTTTTGAATGTAGTCCTCTTCGGAGTTTTATGGACTTTAAAATGATGTCACACCTCGATATTCATCTGCATAATGTATGTTAAAAACGGTTCAAAGGGTTCAAACTATTACGTACCTGATAATAATAATAATAAAATTTTTTTTGCATAAAAAAAATCAATTTTTTTTGTTCAACTCACCCACTTCATCCAGTAATGTTATAACGGAGTCGGTTGTTACGAATTCAGCGGGTTGATGTGGAACGAACGTTTCGCGATGGTGGAACATCCAATATTCAGTAACTTGTTTCGAATTTAAGTGGTGGTGTATGGCTTAATAAAGGCCTTACACGCGTAAATCTGACTCGGGTACGCAGTAGCAGACCCTCACGCCGCTCGTCGACCCTTATCATACGCCCGATAAGGATACGGCGGCCGATCCGACAACGTCATTAATTGGTCCAGTGTTACGAATAAACGCAGTCAAGGACGAATCCATATTTCTGGAATATTATAGACAACTGACGTATCGGCAAGAATGAAAATTTGCTGCGCTTTTGGTCTTTCTAAATCTCGTCTTTAGCATTTTATAAGAAAAAAAAAAAAGATCTCACGATTTCATCTCATAACTATCAGAAGTATCTATAAAAATGATTAAAAGACATTTGGGCAGTAGAGCTTACCTTACCCTGCTAGCTACCCTGCACCGCACGCTACTGAATCTGATGTACTTTTTTTCTAATTTTAGCGTAATAAACAAACAAACGCTTTCATCAGCACAAAAAATTCTTTAAAATGAAACAATGAGTGATCTAAAATTCAACGTCAGTGCTAATGAATCTTCATTCTCCATGCATCATCTCTGATCTCTGCTACCGGAAAAAATGAACGAATCCTTTTAAAGAGAGTTGTATTTCAAAAAGGGTCCAGAAAGTGAACGAAACCGTGTTTTAAGTATACTTTAGCGATAAAAATATCATCTGTTTTGAAGTATCAACGAGTGGAATTATCGGGAGTAATACCATTAGAGCTCGGATTTGCTGGACGTTATTTTGTCATTGTTCAACGAGAGCTGTTGAAAAAAATCACTCGAGCTACGCTCCCGCAATTTTTTCTGCAGATCGAGTTATAACTTACATCAAAGTAAGTATGAGAAAAACCGCGTAAAAATATCGTGCTAAAAATCTGAGCTTTAGTGGCATTGGGTGAGTCAATTCCTCGAATAAGAAGGTCCTAAACTTTATTTAACAGTGAAAAATAGCGAAAATGCCTTTTAAAAGGAAAAATATTTTTGTTAAAAACAATTTTTTCGTAGTTTATGTTAATTTTTTCAATAAAAATTATGTTAATAAAATTAAGAGTCGATATCTGCGAGTCAAACGATGGATTTTTCCAAACACATTTTTGCAAATTCAAGTATCTACAGGATCACAATTGCCATAATTTAAAATTATTTTGTGCGAATTATAAACAAATGAAAATAGCAATTTTCCGAATTTCAGGACACTCTACGATGATAACGGCTCAAGATCAAGTCGTTAGAAATTGATAATTTCATTCGGCATAATTCGTTCGTCTACGCAAGTTCGTGAGTTCAAAGAACAATCAACCCCATCCCTTCCTTCCCTCTAAACATGCGCATGCAAAAAGAGAAATGAAAAGGAAGAGAAGAGTACACTCAATCAATTGAACATTTACTGTGCATCTACCTACTCCTGTTTCCCTTTGGGCTGAGCCCTGGTCCTTCATCCTACATCAATCAAAATTATTAGTAAAATATTGCTCCAAACACAGCTGGTCGGGATGGAGTTCCCAGAGATACTCAAGCCTCTGTGTGCCCAAGAAATCCAATGCAAGAAAATGCGAGAGGACTATAGACTCACCAGTTCAATGAGTCACACTTTAAAAATTTTCCTGAAAACAATACACCAAAAATTATACAGAAAATGCGAGAGAGACATAAGCGACTCACAATTTGGATTCCGACAAGCGTTGGGTACGCGGGACGCGATAATCGTGACACAGGTGCTAGTCCAAAACTGTTACGATCAGAGAAAAGACGTGTGTCTGTGCTTCATAGACTACGAGAAAGCTTTCGATCGAGTGTAACACCAGAAATTGATGCAGATACTTATGAGGCTTGACACAGACCAAAAGGACATCCGATGACCTGTACTGAAACCAAAATGCTAAAGTCAAACTAGAAAATACAGTGTCCAACAACACTATACAAATTAAAAGAGGAGTGTGGCAGGGGTGCGTGCTGTCTCCACTCCTATTCAACCTATATTCAGAGACAATTTTTTAAGAGGCCTTGGAAGACGCAGAAATTGATAGCCGATTATATAGACGATCTACAGCAAATTGTAAATATGGTGGGGGAACACGGCAAATATAATACCAAAAAGACGAAATCAATATCATCTCCAGAAACCTAAATGTATTCGCAAACTCCAGAATAACATTTGGGGCAGCGCCCATTGAAAGAGTGGATAAATTTAAGTACTCTTCGAGGACTGGACATCGGACAAAAATACCAAAAGCCGTATGGAGCAGGCCCGAGAAGTATTCCTGAGGCTTAGAAGTGCGCTTATCTATTCAGACTATGACATCGACCTGATGATAAGATTCTTAAAGCTATGACTATGATGTGGAAGGTTGGATCCTAAAGATGAGTAGTATCAGCAAACTGGATGCCTTCGAGATGTGGCTGTATCGCAGAGTTCTCAAAATACCATGGACAGCGAGAGTGATAAACACGGAAGTTCTTAAAGTGGGCGTTCACAACGGCGCACCGCACATTGCACTGCACTTAGCATTGCACATAGTATCGCACTTAGCATGGCGTCAGTGCTAGGTCATGTGTGTTCACGTTGGAGCACCGCACGCACCCTCGACCATCCTATAACCTATAATTTATATAGTGCAGTTGTAATAAAGCAAGTGTAGAGAATTGCAATAATGTCGAATATATCTGAATCTTCTTCAGATGAAGAGCTTAATATGTTGTTAGATACTCCTCTAATTAGATTGTTATTACAAAAAAGGGCAAGTACAATAAAGGAGTCTGTTCATCCTATAAATAGGAAGAAACTTGAATTTGGAGAATATCATCATTTGATGACTGATTTAAAGAAAGCCCCTGACCGCTTTTATTCATATATGAGGATGACACAAGCAACATTTGAATACATTTTGAATAAAATTCAAAGTTTCTTTCACAAAGAATAGAAAAACTGTCATTCTCGACCCATTTTAGCAGAAGAAAGATTAATGGTGACTATTAGGTAAGTAAAAAAACAATTTTGCGGATTATATTGTGTTTAAAAAAAAATATATTATATAAAACGTAACAAAAATTCTAGTCGAAAACATAAATAAATCACAAATATAACAATAATGATAGCAGAAAAAAAGTGTATTATTGCTGGTTCAAATTCGGAAAGATCCATTGCTCGTTTTGGGTATCGCTAGTATTGAAAGTTGAACCACTTCGTGCAAAATTATTCGATTGTGTGATAGTGTTAGTTGATATATCTATGAAAGCTGTAGAATTACTAGCATTTACAGGAGGTTCATCGGACATTTCACTTTCCAACAATTGCAACATTTTAATACGAAATTTCATTTTCCTTTTTGGAGATAAAATTCTGATATGTGGCAAAATACTATTGAAGAATGCTGTGTCTTCATCCACAGGTTCATTTTTTCGAGCCATGCGATTTTCTTCCTTTTTCTGTAAGTATTGTAACTTTTCTTGTTCAGTTTGTAACAAGGCACAGGCAAGTGCATTGTCTTGAGGCTGTTTCCTTTTTCTTGTTATGACAGTTGAAGTTGATGGGACCGGTGAGGGTTCTGATGAAAAATTGTTACTCCCTTGAGTACTAATGTCTTCTGAGGAATTTACTGGCTGATTCAATATGTAGTCATCATCTTCATGTTCCTCATCAACAACTACTGTTGAATGGTCTTCTTCTTCAATCGCCGGAATATTTCCTGAACTTGGCCGCGGTGTAAACTGGTCCTTTAAAAACAAAAGTTGTTTAAAATATGGCCATTCACATTGTTCATCCTCCTCCTCATCTGAAGATCCTGACCTTTTTACCAGAATTTGAACCAGTTTCTTGGAAAAAGTTTCCCTTAATCTTTTCCACTGTGCTTTTGCTGCTGTCACTGAAATAAAAAGTATGTATGTGTCTAGTATTTATTTAGGCATAGTTACTTGTTTTATGATAACTAAGGTTACCATCCTGCTGCTATGTTACCTTGTCAATAATTTTATTATTAATTTTCATGTCTGAAGATGCTGTTTTAAAAATGGCGAAACACGTGTAACATTCATAATAGGTACATCTAAAATATTTAAAATATTTTTTTTTAAACATCGGTTTTTTATTTATTATCAATACCTAATTGTAACCAATACGTAAGTACTTGTACTGGAATTTTTGTTGTAGATTTCTTGCAACTGGTATGTCATTTCGAAGTCTGGCTTACAGTTTTCGCATGGGAGCAAGCACGGTAAGTGGTATAGTCAGGGAGACTGTCGAGTTAATATGGAATGCTTTACATGATGAACACATGCCCGTCCCATCCAAAGAAAAGTTTGAAAAAATTTCAGAAGATTATTACAGACTCTGGAATTTTCCAAACTGCATGGGCACTCTAGACGGCAAACACATAAGAATACGATGTCCTAGTCAATCTGGTTCAATGTTTCACAATTACAAAGGATTTTTTTCTATTGTGCTTCAGGCACTAGTTGACGCAAATTATAAATTTATTAGTATCGATGTTGGCGGGTATGGGAAACAAAGTGATGGAGGCACCTTCAGAGCATCTGGATTATATCAAAGATTGATAAATGGAACATTAGATTTGCCTGGAAGTAGAAATCTACCAGGATCAAACTTCAACATGCCATACGTTATATTAGCGGATGAAGCTTATCCATTGATGAGAAATTTATTAAAACCCTACAGCAAACAAGATTTGACTCCTACTTGTGAATATTTTAATATCCGTCTGTCACGAGCAAGAAGAACTGTTGAACATGCATTTGGAATAATAAGAGCAAAATGGGAAATTTTAGACAAATCTATATCAACAAATGTGGAGCTTGCAGACATAATTGTTAAAGCTATTTGTGTTCTACACAACACAATAATTGACAAAGAAGGTGTGGAACATAATTTACAAGAAAATCACCTACACTGCGAACATCGACCACCAAATCCTGTGCAAAGGGGAAGACTAAATACTGAAGCTAAATTCATTAGAGACGTATTTAGAACATATTTATGCCAACATCCATGTTAATGTCAAATATCTGCTAAATTGCTAGAAATTAAAAGTAAAGTTTCTCGATTTTCTTACTCGTTATTCCACATTCCTGTGTAATTTCTTTCCATAATTTGCCTAATAGTAGGCTGTTGTGATGCCCTTTGTTGCGTTTATTCCAAATTGCTTCTCTTGCAAAAATTAAACTGATTAATTTTTCTTTATTCATTATTATTATTTTCGACGCGTGCAGGTGAAGGCAATGCTAAATAATACTAAGCTCATTTAACCTAGCCTTGTACCATCGCCTGCATGCTAGGACATGCAATGCACAATGCTATGTGCTGTGCGCGGTTATGAACACTCGCATTCTAGTGTATGTATTAATTAGCCTAGAGCGGTCAGAGCTATGTGCGATGCTAAGTGCAGTGCACGGTGTAAGATATATAGGTGAGTGAACGAAGCACGTATTTCAACAGTAAAGCGCGCGACGAAAACCGGAACCTCAGTGTATGAGAGAGTCTTTCCAGCTGGGCTCTGACCTCTTGCTCTTACACATGCAAATTGCCATTATCAGGGTGTCATGCTACTCAATTTTATTTTTTTCTGAAGAAGCGATAAGCAAAAATGGGTAGAAACTGTGATTTGCCTAATTGTAGAAGTTGATGCGATGAAACTATAACGGGTATTTCATCGAGTGACATTTTAACATTTAAATATTAATAAAATTAGAACATAAGAGCACGCGTTTATCAGCGAATATGCGTGAATCTTTATGCTAGCGCTTGTGCGCTTGTCCGAGAGAAGAGTACGGCAGAACTAATCATTGCGAGCGAGAGCAACAAAACAAATGGGTAAAACAGATGTAACGTGACGAGTGGTGACGATATCGGGTCGCACTGGGGAGTCTTGTTCCAACACCTTAGTTATTTTACACCGTGGTGCAGTGCAATGTGCAGTGCGCCGTTGTGAACGCCCACTTTAGGCGTGTGAACAGAGAACGCACACTATTCGATGCGGTCAGGAAAGGAAAAACAGCTTATTTGGGATACATCATGCGTAATTGCGTAACGAAAAATATAGGCTCCTACAGCTGATAATCGAGGGCGAGATTGATGGCAAAAAAAAGATTGGGGAGGAAGAAAATGTCTTGACTTCGGAACATACGTGATATACAGTCCCTGATTCACACCGCGCATGTCTCAGTAATGGTTGAATTTTCCAAAAAAACTAATTTTCAATTCTTAATAAGCCCGAAATTAGAGCGGCCGGTAGCTCAGCGGGATATCAGTTCGAATCCCACTCCAGGCTTGGGTGTTGTGTTCGCCTAAAAAACTATTTATAAATTATAAAAAAATGTCTGTGGCTGAAAGAGACAGTTCTCGCAGCCCATAATTACCAGAGTGGAGCGACTGCGTCTTACATACAAAGTTAAAACCGTTGTTCTCTCTTAAAAAAATGAAATTGCCCATATTTTCTCTAATTCTCTAACCGACCTCGTATCTCTCACTGTTTCTAAGATCCACATTATATCACCTGTTATCTTGGGCACACTCTATAGTCGTGCAATTACTGCAGATATCGTTGCAGAATGCGAGTCTACCAGTTGTAAAAGGATCTTGTTTAACAAAAATAAAGTAATTCTGGTGTTAATTTGATTATTTTTGTTTTATAGGGTTGTTTTCTATTACATAAACGTGGCCTATTATTTTATTACACCTATTTGAATGAATTCTTCTTACTCTCCTATTTCAGAATGTTTTTTTGTTAATTTTGGGCGTGCTATATAGCTATTATCTATACCTGATCCTGGACGTCCAGAACGCTTCATCGGAAAATCATATCTATCCCTCTTGCCGCTTTAGCTTATCCTTGGAATTACTTCGTCACAAGAAAAACCTTTCAACGAGCTTTTTTTGTGATGGCTATATTCGAGCTGCTTTGGCTCAGTGATGTAATCTCGGGAGTTATTGGGCTAAGGGTTTGTTGTTTAGTCTGCTATAGACGATTTGGAAAGTCAGCTCAGAGATCTCCTTTCAAGGCGCTGGCCGTAGTATCGACAGGTGGTCTATAGGTGCCGGACGCGAGGAACGTGTCGCATTCTTGGGATTTTCAGGGAGAGTCTTTTGTTTGCGGCGGTTGCAATCTAAAAAGTTCTATAAGTTACTAATTACGTTTATTGGTTTAATTATTATGAATGAAGTTTGATTACGTACGTTGCCGTTAAAATCTCTTAAAATCTGTAAAGGGCACTTCTCTGGAAACATGATAAAAATTCTTATACTGAAGATTTTTCGAGTTATTAGACGTGATAGTTTTGATTGGACCACCCTGTAAACAGCCTTTAGCAACACCGCAAATCAGGTCGATAGCATAATACGATAATTTAAACGTTCATGTATTCAAACGGGCGGTACCTACCAATACCACTCGCTAACTACAGCGCTGAGAAACAACGTTGATTACAGGAGCACTTACATCAAAAGCGCCATTAATTTTATTGTCTGCGTAGTGAGACGTTTTTGATAATAATTGTAAATAACGACATCATTAGACAAATTCAGGAATACCTAGCCTAATCCATTATTGATGTCGTTATTAGGAACAATGGAACACGAATAATTTAGTACGATTTACGAACCGTAGATTGGAATGAGTTTGAAGTAAGTATGTAGTAAGTAGTTGGAAGTTAGGTAAATGTTGTTTTAATCAACGATGAATATGAACATCAGTTTATCAGATATCTCGCCAATTTTATCAAGAATGAAACAAATTTCCTAACGGTCTTCCCCTGCAATCATTGCACAGATGAACGTTTCAACGTACAAAAGATACCAAGAAATTGCAAGAGTCCCTTCTTTTATTGCATGCTTCTTAGAAAAATTGGGGTGAAAACATCGGCTGCTACTACAAGGGTGACATCTATAATTCTTGGCTGGTCATTTTTGGAACTAAAAGTACTCACAAAATCATTGCAACGAGAACTGGTATATTGAACGGAACAGGCAGTGAAATCCAAACAGGTAAATTTTAATCGGAATAATCGAAACAGACCGTTACATAGCCGTAACAGTTTCAATATAATTGTTACGTTATTTTTGTCACACCACCACCGAGAAAGCCAATGACAATAAAAACGGTGTAAGCGTAACTGGATTTCCGTCGATCTCCGACAGTCATTTACATAACAATGAAGCTGAATAAGAGGTGAAGTACCTATACAGTTTATTCAGGGATATGCACCCACAAGTACATCGAATGACGAAGAAATGGAAGCATTTTTGGAAGACATATCCAAAGCATTGGAATCAGAGAATTTTATTGCCAGGGTTGTACAAAAAGTCAGAACAGATTCTGAAAATTTTGGAATTTTCGGCCTGGGCGAAAGGAACCTACAAGAAGACATGATACCTAGGCAATGAGAATTTGTTCTATTTCAACACCTGTCCACGGAAATGTACAGAAAAAAGATATGCAGGGATGTCCGGTCCGGTTTGACACGGGAAGTGACCACAGGCTTGTCAGAGCAACCCTCACATTCAATCTCAAGATCGAAAGTAACAAACTAATACACAAAGGCAGGTTTAAGACCCCGAAGGAGCTGGATCGGAATGAAGATGAATACCAGGAGGAGCTAAAGAAAAACTAGAGCCAATCATCCTGGGTAAAGTGGAGATAAATGAACTTGGCGGCAAAGTTTCTTCAGACATCCGAAATGCCGCCAGGTAAGTGTGCGGTAAAATCAAACACAAAAAAGACAGAAAACTACAATCAACTACATTGAAGGTCATAGAACAAAGAAGGAGTATACCAAAAGGAGCACGACAGCGTATAGAGAACTAAATAAGAAAATTAGAAAGAAAATTAGAAGAAACATCCGAATGCACAATAACTCCCATAGAAAGCAACTCCAACATGAAAGTCTTAAACCGCCATAGATGACGCACTACACCTGCTCCTCAACAGATGTCTTGAAGAGGGCAAGATACCGGACGCATGGAAGAACGCATAAGTCCTTGAAATTGCTATTCAATAGAGAAGACAAGGCTAACATAGAAAATTACCGACCTTACAGTCTTTTATCACATCCATACAAACTCCTAACTAAGATTATAACCAACAGACTTACAAAGAAATTCGACTTGTACCAACCAGTAGAACAGGCGGGCTTCAGAAGGGGATACAGCACAAACGACCACTTGCAAGCATTCCGCACACGGATAGAGAATACATCGGAATACAACATACCCCTGCCATCACAAAGCCTTCGACAGCGTCGAAACCTGGGCATTTTTTTATTCCAGTCCCCTGAAATATATCTATGAAAGTGCCACTCTCCAGGTCAAAATAAAGGAGGATTTAATGACTAATAAAATCCTAGAAAAGAGAGTCATACGGCAAGGAGACACAAATTCCCCAAAGCTCTTTACTATGACACTCGAAAATATATTCAAGTCACTTTCTTGGGAGAAGAGAGGCAATTAAATCGATGGAACTTCCCTGAACCACCTACGATTCCCAGACGACATCGTTCTAAGTGATAACCAGGAACTATCAGAGATGCTGCAACAGCTAAATGAAGCGTCCAGAAGAGTGGGACTAAAAATAAATCTCAAAAAAATAAAATAGTCAGTAACACCGGAGACACTTTGAATATAGACGACCAAACGGTGGAAAACGTAGAAGAGTGGGGCATACCATCAAAATAGGCAAAGAGAATCAGACAGCTGAAATAAAACGCAGAATCCTACCGGCCTTTAAACGATGGGAATAACAAAAAAGAGAGCAAACCAGCTTAGAGTGATGCAAAGGGCATAAGAGCGCGCAATGCTCGGCATACGTCTACGAGATAAAATTGAAAATGAAGAGATTAGACGAAGAACTAAGACCGTTGCCATTACAGCGCGCATTGCAGGCTTAAGTGACAATGGGCTGGCCACGTAGCTAGACAGGACCCGAAGAGATGGGCATCGAAGATCGCATTCTGGCGGCCTAGACAGACAAAACGCAGCACAGACAGCCCAATGAGAAGATGGCTAGACGATATCAAAAAAACAGCAGAGAACAGATGAAAGAGGACTACGTCCAGGAGTGGACTACTAATGGCTGACAGAGGAGGAGAAGAATTTGAATGATGGTAATTTGACATTTTTTAGGATTCGAAGAGATTATTTTAGGTAGTACCACAAACAAAGCGTTCAGGTACTTCTTTGATACCTTGATTCAAATTGACACATTGAGTCGAATCCTTCAACTACTTGTCGCAGATTCTCTTTAAGCATTGCAGTGAATTTCTCGAAAAATGAAATAAGGAATTTTCTCAATAACCACGTATGGTTACTGTGAAGAAAAGCTGAAGAAAATCCGTGTTACGTATTTGAACATCGTTTTCAACATCAGATTTCGTTGAACGTTTGGGGTGAAAGAAGACAAATTACTTCTGTAACGGGATTTTCTGTTAGGTAATGGTGATTTCCCAGGGATGGATGTCTGCCCCTTTGTAGTTTGTACCCACGACAAGTCAATTAAAAATTACAAATCTTTATTTACAAGTATTCTATTTACACATATCTATATTTTTGTCTTGCTAATACTGATAACCACTGTATCCTATGGGCTGGCTCTCGTCCTCCACAATCCGTCTAATTGGTTGCAGATAGCCGCGTCGGGGCGCGTACTAATGCTGATTGGTCGTTTACCTACGGCCACTCTTGAACGGTTCGCGGCCGGCTCTTCAGCGCCAGTCGCCCGCTCGCAGTCGCACAGTGCGTGTCGGTTGCTGTAGTCTCCGGAACACGCGCCGGAAAGCAATCTGGGAGGATATTCTCCGGCGGCGAGGCTACCTGAAACAAAGTCCGTTCCCGATGCCTCAATATGACCTCGGGACGGCTGTTACTGAATCCGGCCCTCAATACAGGCCGGATAGGGACTGAAGGGATCAGCCGGTACTTCAATGCAGCGCCGACTGATTCCCTATACTGAATCGGTTACCGGCCAGAGCTCACTCCACTCTGGTCGGTCTGCCGATACCGGGTTACAGTGAGGTTCGACTCATTTCATCGACCTACTGTAGCCGGCTACGTAAATGGATAGGGTGCACTCAATACATGCCCCAGGTGATCTCCGAGCTCAATTCACAAGGAGAGAGAGTGGTTCTCGAGTCAGTACCTCGGATCCTCTGACCAGCTCTTTAGTTGGCTCTGTTTATATAGCCGGTGCTGGTGGAGATAACCTGCTAATCACTGTCGTAAAAACTGTATCACTCTTGATAAACCCTTCTAATAATGCAAATAAATAATAATTACCAACGAAAACCTTGGATTTCGTTACACTTCAAATTACTTCTCTTAACATTTATGTATGTTTTTTCATGTCGAGAATCATTATATTGCTATATTTTCCACCGAGAGTCGATCGATACCTTCTTCAGAAATGGAAACAAAAATCTGCCCGTTACCGTTTTTTTTAACAGTGGGTATTATAAAGACCTATTAAATTAACGGGAAGATTTCGATTAGTTTTTTTTTTGAAGCTAATATCGACGTCAAATTACTTTTATTAACATTTTTGTAATCCCTATCATGCCAAGAATAACTAAATTGCCATATTTTCCACCCAGAATCGATACGTTCTTTAGAAAAGCCACCGAAAACTGCCCGTTAACTTAATGGAGCCCTTATAATACCCATTGTTACTCTTCCAAGCTTCATATCCGCTGCCAATGCTGAGTTGCAATTTGCTGAGTAAAACCGGCTTCTTTTATAATTAAATATAGGGACCTACATTCCAGAACAGGCCAGAAAAACATTCGTCTTAAACAAAACGAAAATTCTCTAAAATATTTAGAACCGATCTGTCTTCCCGGGAGTATTTTTCATCTTCAAGGGAAGTGGCTTTTTTCTACTGCTGTTACATTTATATAGCTCTGCGTTTATACCTATATGTTTGATTTTGTGTAGCAATATTTCTATTTTTCCATTACTTATTTGATTGGACATTTCGTTTTCTGCCACCGAGCTATTTCCACAGAAATAAATCATATATCACTTCGTTCTCAACTTGCCGGTCAAAGATTATTCAATTCTCTCAGGAATGCAGACTCATGTGATTTATATTGTATTCTCACATTTTTCGAAATATACATTTTAGATTTATATCGAATGAGGAACGACGGACGACTCAATCAGTGGGGCCTAATTTGTTACAACCCAAATTGAAAAAGTTCCAACGCCAACGTATTAATAAGTTCTATTCATGGGAGTATCATCAATTATAAAAGCTGAGACGGAAATATATTCCATTCTTAATACGATCCGCCCGTAGCCTTTATTATACGAAATTACACAATATCCAACCTTCATTTAGAGGTCTATTAAAGCGAGTTTCGTATGATATAATAGAATAATTCATATTCAGACTGTACCTATTATTTACCTATGTCATCTATTATTGTGCCACTGCGAAAGCAAGACCTGAAGATCGCTCGTTTACAATATCCGTGGCCTACACTAGATACAGTTTCATTGATTCAAGTCACGAAAAGACCCCTTTTTTAATTCCCAGTTCATTTAATCTATTACTCCCTGTTATAATAGTTTTATAGAATTCTATCAAAATAAAGTAAAATTAACGGATTATATATTCCTGTGGGTTCATCAGCAGGAGACAGAACCCCATGCGAGGACTATCCTATCTTTTCAGCTCGCTTAATAGGTAGGAGGGAGCAAGATTCCCATCAGCACTAGGAGGAAAAATTAAGTCACCGGCCGGGGCCAGGATGCCACCACAGAACGGTAGCTGGTCTATTATTGGGGGCTCGTCGCGGATAACTCGTCGACATTGAAATTACGACTACTCCTATAGGTTCCTGAAAAAATCTGTTCGTATCCTCGGATCTCGTTACACGAGACCTGTTATATTATTCGAACCCAATTGACTATGATTGTGTTTTAGGCTAGTGCGCATAAAACCAAAAACTGTTGTTTTTTTTAAATAATATTTTCCACTTTATTTTACAATTTGCTTGCAATAAATCGGCACGTTTTGGCAGGCTTCAAATTCTTCAGTCCTAGTTCAAATAATAACGGAGCTGTGTCAGTTATTGATCACCATACGCGGTGGATGAGCTTATTCGATACTAATAAGTGTGATTCGGTTTTAAACACGATGTCAATTCCAGTCTGATGGCTTCTCGCCATTCATCAGTTTCGTTGTTTTTTTTATAGCACATAAGTACCTATACCTATATTATTAAATCCTGTGCCAAAGATTTTTTGCTGACACGATACAGAAAATATGCACGGTCTCTGGATAAAATATACACCCAATTTTTTAATACCAAACAAAACTCATATGCGAGTACTGGAAAGAATTAATCAGAAAAGTTATACCTGAATTAGGCTGCGTAAGGGCTGATTTGAAAGTATAATGTATTCAAATCAATTCTCCCTTCGAAGTTACTTAGTAGACATTTTTATGCAGGATTTTAAATAATGATATTGAAATTGCATCATTAAAATTTCCTCCACCAGCAGCTTATATATCAAACCAATAACTAATACATAAACCAAATTTAGAATTTACAGAACCAGGTTGCTTTTGCTTGGATTTATCGACGCTGGTATTAACGCAGAGATGTTTAAGGTAACATGACTAGAGCTACGTAAATAATTGTAGTTGTATAGGAATTAATAATCCATTCCGAGGGTTCGTGAATGTAGTCTAGATAGACACTCCCTGACAGCGTACACTGGCCGGTTGCAACCGACGACCGTTAGGAGATAAGGCCCCATTTTTATCTTCATTGCCGGTCGTAGTTTCTGGGTCAAGTTCACGGAGTAGTACTTCGTCGATGGTTGGCTAGCTGCAATCATCGTATTGCAAAACAAGAACAGGGATATTATTTATGTAGAAATATGAAATTCATTTATTAGAATTTAAATAATAATCACTGGGAAACATGGATTCCACGATTAAATGCCGATCGGGATAAAAATACGGAAATAACAAAAAATATGATTTATTATTAAATTTACAGGAAATCTATGACTGACGATCTGAACTTATAAACAATTATTTTCTATTTCCACGCGGGGGACGGAAAACGTCACCGTATTGCGAACGATCACTACTCGTTTGTAATACCGAATATCAATTTTTGTTTGTTCTTCTAAATCACCGAGTCAATACCTACAGTGGTTTAGACGGCAGGGTGCGGATAGCGTGATTGGACTGAATAGAAATCGTCTCCGTATTGCGAACGATCACTACTCGTTTGAAATATTGGATGCCGACTTTTCTTTGCCCATCTAATTCACTGAGTCAATACCTCTAATGTATTAGGCAAGAATATTCACATACTTTTTAAGAGTTTCTTCAGTCTTCCTTTATTAAAGAGCTTTGTAACTCTAAATGCAAAAAAAGGGCTTCAATTCCTTTCGAGGGCTTTATAAGCCCTCAAGAGCTTTGAAATTCCTCAAAATGAATCTCTTTTTTGCATTCCCAGGTTCTTCTATAAAGGAATCCAATCCCAAAGCCACGATCCTTCTAATTTTCTAAAAGAAATTTCTAAAAGACCTTGAAGCCCTCTTCAAAGTCACAAGTCCTCAAGCCCAGCTCTGAATTTGTCAGCACATATTGTGAACAGGGAATACAGCTGAAAAGTTTCAACATTCCAGGTTATTATACTAGATAGTGGTTATAACCGAAGATGTTAATGCTATCTTTAATAATAATGTCGAAAACATCGTTGGCACCTCAGTTGTTAAGTCGGCTAACCGCAGATTGTACTATCTATGCAGAGTTGATGGAAATATGTTCTGAAACATCCCCAGGCAAGCAGAAAATTCGCAAAGCAGGAGCTGTTGTTGTGATGTCGAAAGTTGACGTTATATTAAACGCAAACAGGTCTTGATAATTCTTGAAGATGTTACAATAATGCCTTGTTGGCAAGAGGTGAGTAAGTACCTACAAGTAAATTTAATCTCGGAGGCAATCGAGTTTGTTTAAGGAAGACCAAAACGTTTACGCTTGATATTTTATTACATCCAAAGTATTAGGGAAAGAGGCATTCTAATATCCTTCTTTATTTACGTGGGTAGGTAGGTATATATTATGAAGTTGAGAGAATATAAATTTATCTGCGTTCCTTATTACTACGTTTTCTGATGAAACTCGTACATTAAATGTTCCGAATGAAATCTTGAGTAAATCATTTGAATGCTCTAAACTCTAAAGGAACGACTTATCGCTCGTGTTTTACACTTCTAATACGTAATAAAAAAAGAGGACTCTATTAATATTTTCTTCAGGAAACGTTGGACGTCACCGCTATACACTCGGCCTATTTCGATATGGTGCTAATAATATTATACCGAAATTTGGGTTTCACTGGTCATTTTACAGCCAAGTCATTTCATACTTTTCTCAAAAGTTAGTTTCCGGCAGAAATTTCTTGATGCAGTTTAGTTCTTCCCTCTTCAGAGATGCAAAAAATGCGAAATTATTACAAACTACCTCCGATCAGGCGTTGTCCGCCATCTTGAATTTGATTTTGTACAAAAACACTTTTTAGATATCGGTTGCCTATAACAAATATTGCACTAATGAGCTCAGTATTAACAACGATGTAAATTTACAATTATTGGTAAAGTCCGTGTAGACTTCAGCGTGTTGTATAAAAAAAGGAAGGACATTCAGTGATTGTTCCACGATTTTATAGCCTTCGCCCGTTTTGTTTGGTCAATTTCATTGTCTTCGCCCACCTCACTGACTTCGCCATCCTCATTTTGCCAATCTCAAGTGTGTTGCTTCGTCCACCTTATACTATACTGACGTCGTGAACCTCATTGTCTGTCAAGTGTCAATATCAATAGATCAAAAAATATTATCAAATTAATTGATTTATTTTTGAAATTTTGATCAATTTCTGAAACTATGACGCAATTTAATGGACATTATTAAACAAATACATAATATCGCGTGTGCCACTCATTTCAATAATAACAGGTTTGTGAATTTTATACCTTTCCTCTTAGGAGAATAACTTTGCATTATTTGACATATCGATACAACAATGTTTAGATTCTTTTCTATTACGCAACAGGTATAAATGTTACGGCTCACTTTTAGGTTATGGCAAGTTGTTTTGTTATTGACAACTTTCATATTATCAGGGAGTAGGTAGATAAAAACTAATTTGTGACAATCATGAATTCACAAAAATGACTCGAACAAAAAGGGTAGCATCCTTAAGAAGTCCCTATGGGCTTTCTTCGTCTCCCGAAATAACAACCGTTGAGCATTTAATCCAATTAACCGTCCGAGTTATCGCCCGGCTTGCCGAAGTTCCAAGCAAGTTGTTTAGTTGAGCACCTGTGTTGAATTTTTATCCAAATACGTGCTAGCCCGAGTTCCAATGCTATGCAAAATACTTGAATAATTAACGAGGCCAGAATCATTCCGCGTATACCGGGTCTTCTCGGCGGTTATGGGGACAGACGTATGAATATTCATTCGGAAAGACGCTCGTTTACACAGAAGATCGGCATTTGAAGTTAACCGGCCTTAAATAATCGCTTTCTAATGACACTGGAGGCCGACGGAAAATCTCTGCGGTTTTCTCGTCCTTTCCTTCATATGTTAATAAAATGTTCTGCAGCAGCTTCTATGAATATGTAAATGATTATCTGCACCAAATAAAATGATGTTAAACAGACATATATCAAAATAACATCGGAACTGTTTTTGATTACAAAAAAACTACATTTCAATCTTCAAACATTCAAAGCACCAAAAATTTAGTGAATCGGCAAGAAATGTGGGTATTTATGAGAAAGTCGACTGAGCTTTTTGTGGAGATATTCTGTTAGAAGTGTTCCAGATTTAATCTGCCGGCATCTCTTCACCTTATATCAAACAAACCAATTAAACACCATATTTCCAAAATTCAATGCTATTCATACAAACCAAATGGGAAAGTGAAAGCTAGAAATCCGGTGACGTCATAAAAAGTAACGTCTAGAGGGGGAAATCTGCGCAATATCATCTCTTTTATTCATAATTTATATCTAACAGGCGTCTTCTGATACTGTTCCAAGTTTCATACACCTCTACCATCCTCCTGTTCTCCTAATACCGTCTATAGGGAACTTTTCGGCTATAAAATGGAAAATTCGAGAACTAACAAAACCTCAGAATATCTGGAAGCTACTCATAACTAAAATGTGCCAGAAATAGAACATTCGGACTCTGGAAATATATTCAGGAGTTAATAGCTCTGGAAGTCGAAACGAAAAAAGCGTTTTAAGACAATAAAAACAAACGGCTTGAAAAAAAAAACGTTTTTTTGCATCCTTAGGTACGAATTGGGTTCAGTGTAGACTGCGAAGTAGTAAGCAAATAAGGAAGCGGTAATAAATAAGTGAGCGATAGTTGTGTGATTTATGGAAGCAATAGCAGTAGTGTAATTGAACTTGTAAATTAAAGTAAGCGATTAATTCAGTTGATTGGCTTTCCAAAATGATCGTCGAACCCACAAAAGGGAAATTCGTAAGAATATGGTCGATAGCACCTATTGTTACTGGAAATTATTCTTACACTAATACGTAATTAATGTTTATAATGAATTGCCAGGGTAGAGTAGACATCTTTGTAATTATAACAAACAATGAGTTTCCTACGTTGTTTAGCGAGGATATGAGCGATGCTGGCGTACATACAGTGATCATACGGAAGCGCTTGTTTACCATACCTATACTCATTACTCATACTCATATATTAATGTTTGCACATCATACTTGAAAATTTACAAAGATATTAAAATTTAAGTGCAAAATC
This sequence comes from Malachius bipustulatus, assembly GCA_910589415.1. NCBI lineage: Eukaryota > Metazoa > Arthropoda > Insecta > Coleoptera > Melyridae > Malachius > Malachius bipustulatus. The sequence continues at coordinate 18,706,934 of OU342632.1, forward strand.
GACCCGAGGGATAGCTTAACAAGAATCTTCCGCTGCAGTCATATACCTGGATAGAGTAATTATATCAAAATTATGAAGAGAGATCCTACCAAAGCAAATTATTACGGTTTTATGAGTTTTATATTATACAAACAAAATTTTCCAGAGGGTGAAATTAGCTGTGTTTTGATCCAAGAACGCTATCCTCTATTATACTGGGTGTCACTTTGAGAGAATTAGAAACGGGAGGGAATTGGAGGTAATCAGAGGAGATGATCAATACCACGACGAAAAAAATTAAATATCAAGCCTGACCTGCCTCAGATATCTGCGTCGAATCGCATTATGATGGCATCGATAAGCTTTTACCTAACTCAACCGACTGTTTCCTAAAATGTGATTATAGAAGTAATTTCTGTCTTTGCAGACGATGGACAAATCCTCTGCTAAAATCTCCATTACACCTTATTCGTGAGATTCCTCACAAGAAAGAATGTTTTCCACTATGTGGGTGTGGGTCAAGTGACAGGATTGACCTTATGGACACTAAAAGAATGACTTCCACTTTCTTTCTGCTGACGATTCGTCTACGCGTTTCAAGAAATCACCTAAAATTCCTTCGATATCTTAAGATAGAGGTATACTTTTACTCTCTGAGTAAAAAATAAACTTTCCATAACAAAAAATATTTACATCCGTCGTAGTATAGTGGACTTTAACAAACAGGCATCCTCACCAGGTCGCTTTAAGTACCTACCTATAACTAGAAGAGGTAAATGGAGAAAGTTGATTTCGCGGCTGCGTTCTAAATTTCAAGTTTCTAGTAATTCTAGTCCTATTATAGAGCTTGAAATACTTCCAATCGACGCCCCATGCATGCAAATAGAAATTTCGGATAGGCCCCTGATAAGAACGTTCATATTAAAGGTATTTGGCTTTACCCTACCCGTTACACTGTGTAATGTGAGTTATAATACAGAGACGTAGAAAAGGAATTCAGGACCAATTCAAAGGCTAAACAAACAGAAATTTGTTGGTTCCACATAAGCTCCTGATTTATAAGTTCGGGAGGGAAATTAATTATTCGACGTTTACGAGTATAATGCCCAAAGTGTAATAATAGAATTCAAAATCTATAACTCAAACTCGATTGAAAACGTAGGTAGTTTGGAACAAGTAAGGTATAGGAACATTGCTAGCAATATTCAATAGACTGTGAATAATTGACCTTAACCCCGTGGCATGGAAGCTCGGTCTATGCTGAAATGAAAGTCCAATTCATTTCATAAAAGCGTTGAAATTATACTTTTCAAGCTATGCATTAGATATATTGGCTGCTTGATTTTTTATGAAATGAACGAAAATATAGTGTTACGGGTCTCCCAATAATAAATTCACCACTAAAAGTCTGCAAATTCCTTTATTGATTAACACCATAAGTAGAAATAACTTATAATCTCTAAATATAAATAATAAACACAGCTGTCCTCTTGTCTTCACTCACAGATAACACCACTTGTCTATATATCACTCACTAGTCACTACTGCTCTGTCTTCCTTACTATACTTCAGCTTTCACCTTCACGTCCAAGATTCTACAACTCCACGCAGCCACACGGCGGCCCTTATATAGTCCCTCGACGCACCGTCGAAACAGTAGGCACATTCTCGTAGATTGCAGAACTCACACCGGCCATCAATGCGTCATTCCAGAGACATGCGTCGAACTGTCGCGAAACTGTTGTTGCCTTATAACCATCATAAAAAAATGTAAACAAACGAAATGGTGAAACTGGAATATTAAAGAAAACAACTAATAGAATTTTTGAGAGTGGTCTCAACAATATAATAATAAAATAATAGATTATTGCTGAAAATATGGGGTGGATGTCATAAATTTATATTCGTTAATTGCGGCAAGTGCTTCTTTCAAAATTCACGATTGAAATAATACTCTTCATTGTTTGCTGTCGAAGTGTGATTGTTTTCTATTAAGTGTTTTGCAAAATTTTATTTTTCTACTGTTTGTTTGAGTTTGGATGTTCGTTATTAATTGTATCTAATGTCTAGATTTCTACAAGTTTGTCCTATATGAACGACATAACTACAATGAGAACAGTTTAATCGATAAAGTCCAGATTTTTGTAATTTAGATACCTTTCTTTTTGCATTCAGCAATATAGAACCATTGCTCATAAAATATTTAAATTGAATATTAAATGTAGTGGTGTAAAAAATTATCTTGGGTATTTGAAATTTGTAAAAAATTATGTTTTTTCATAAATTCATAACTCGCTTAGTTTTTGAGTTCTAGCATTAATCCTCCGGCCAGTATTAGTCATTAATAAAAACTTCATATGTGCACAAGGCAGGCACTTCTCGATGCATAGTTTCTGGTCTGGCCATTTTAATTCTTTACCATGCTATTTTCCAGCAGGCCTGAATGCTAATGCAGATATGGTCCGATTTCAACTCACAAAAACGATTTTGAAAGTACAATTTTCGTACTTAAAAAATTTGATCGTTTTGCACTAAAACGCTGAGAAATATGATAGAAATGAAGCTGAAGATCACGAAAAAGACCGAGCGTGCGAGAGTTGGATAAAACAGCAGTTAAGGGGAAGACATTAATCCCTCATCTGTAAAAAATATTTTATTAACCAAGAAACAAAACAAAACAAGAAGAAAGTCGTATTCTGACATAGCAATATAGACCCTATGTCTATTACACACTCTCCATGACACAACCTTGACGCACATGACCTAAACTTCCCCCCTATTGTTTTTGGAAACGTTTTGATCGCAAAATAGACACCAGACGTCTTGCTTTTGTTGTCCGCTTTCTTCTGAAAATGCTTCTTCATCGAAAGCATCTGGGATAGAAATACCAGTTTTGGGTTCACAGCTTGACAAAAATGATGATGAAATCTTCTTTTGGCGTTTTGTTGCATCTTCTTCTGTTTATCTTTAGCTAAAGCTGAAATACAACTTGGTTGTTCTTCCTCATTCTTGACAAGCTTAGAGACGCTTCTAATTTTCTTTGTTTGGAGTAAATAGGTTTGCCTTCTCAGGTGTTAGAGTCAGGGCCTCTACTTCTTTTTTCTTCTTGACGTTTGGTATAGGTTTGATATCTTCTGAATTAATGATGTTAGGAGCGTTTTTTTTTCATCACCACTTGCTTAATTGACCAAAATATATTATCAAGGGCGATGGCGGTTTTAGGTATATGGCTCCTCCTACTAGACGGGCAGACCGCAGTAATCTTAGGTCCCCGTTGGTTTCCGGAACTAATTGGCTGCAGCGCTTGGTGATAAGGAGCGGGTCGCAACCAGACGCCGCTGTACCTTCAGTAACCCTGAACACCTCGCTGGTACGCGTCACTTGCTTCGCCGTACCGGAACACGCGATCGGTTCTTGCGGGCCTCGAATCTCGTCCGTCTGGAGAACGGGAGGTTATTTAGCAGGCCCTGTGGGCTCTCTCTACAAGCCGCAGAGACGAGACCTGCTAGTTAATCCACGTCTCAATAAGACGTGAGCCTGACAATCTAAAAATAAGGAAAATTAACTACTGGTTCTCCGCTCATGCAGAGCTCATTACACCCTGGGCGAGAATTATGGGACTAGGATAGGCCGACTCAATGCATCGGCCTTTCCTTCTCGGTACGCTCAGTACACGCACGTCGGTTGCCCGGTCCTGTTCCGTCTCTGCAGGCTCACTACACCCGCCAGAGAAATGAAACGTGCGCTGGTCAATACCCAGCTCGCGTCTCGCTGCCTGTTTACCCGGTCGATAAACTCAGTAGTACATCCACCGCGGGGTGCTGGCTCCTGAAGGCTCAGTACACCTGGCAGGAGTTGAATGCGTGATGGCCAGTATCCAAAGAAGCACTGTTCGTTCTTCGGATGTCCTCTGGTTTTATAGCATGCGGCGGAGTGATAAGGCCGCTATCGCCGCCGCAAAAACCTTGTTTTTCTGCTTCGAACTAATTAAATGAAATACACTGTCTCTAATAAGAAACTAATTAGAATAATTATAAACGAAACCTCGGTTTCTTGAACGTCTTTTTTTTAGATACATCAAAATGAGTGATAGGCACCCGGATACCACTCGAAATACTCGAATTTTCTCATTGTAGTATGTTTTAAGCGTACCCATTGCTGTTTTATCCAGAGGTTGCATCTTGCGAGATGTGTGATGAGGAGGGCATAGAATTGTTACAAAATTTTCTTTTGCTTTAACGACAACATCAAGACTTATATGTGTATTATGTTCATCTAATCAAAGAGCTTAAGTCGAAAAATTCCTCACACTTTTTTCATTCGATCCGGCGGCCCTTCGGGCGACCCTAACTACTGAAGTCGCAATTGGTCTTTTGATAAGCATATTTCTGTGTCTATGATGTAAAAAAAAAACGTTTCAGCCAGTTTTTTCTGCTGTTTGATGAAGCAGGGAAAACGAATGAGGAATTTTGTTGAAATTAGGTACTGTATATACAGCCATTTAAGAATCTTTATATTATTTCTGAATTATTTTGATTAGAAGAAGTCATAGAATAAAAAAACATGCTAAAACATTCAAAAAATTTGACAATCGTTTTTTTGAACAGAATTTTTTAATTTTTCAAATCATAGGATTGTTCAGTTTTTATGCATCTCTTTGTATAGGTATCTCAAATATCTTCAGTTTTGTAAGTAGTCCTTTAAAATATTTCTGGTTCGATGTCCATAAAAAGATAAAATTACGCAAAAGGTATGCAAGACAAGGTTTTGTTTTCATTACTTCGTGTAATTCTCTTAAGAACAGGATCGTCACTTGAAAGACTGGCCATAGGGCTTAATGCATTGGAAAATACAAATTTCACAGATTGCTGCTTCCCATTCTGATCTAGACGGGTGGAACGGTACGAAATGAGAGATTAGAAAATTTCGCAAGTTACATGAATAATTTATTTTAAATTCATTGCGAATACTTACTGTAACCGCTTTTAAAATCACACCACGTTGCGGGTTAATTGTCATGAAAACTAAAAATTACTAGGTACTAATAGAATAAAGGTCTAAAACTTCGGGTTCAAAATTTCGAAGAACGTACTGAGTTCACCCGGATTAACCACAGCTGATGTATTGAGTCAGCCAGGGCTCTTCCCCATCTTGACCTTCGACTGCCGTAGAGCTTTAAATGAAAGTCGTCATCGATGCTCGGATTGGCACCGGATTGTGGCGAGGTGCAATCAACCAGTCCCCCCTTTCCGATGTACTGAGTCGGATAGGACGCGACGAAGAGAGAGGCTACGAGCCCCGCGCCGCAGGCAGAGGAATACGAGACGATACACTCGGTAGGGTGAAGAAGGCATATTGAAGGCACCAGTCATCATCACAGACTTCCCGAAGGCCCAAGAGAGTGTAAAAACATTAGACATTAGTAAAAAAGCAAAAGTTTCAGCGTATCGTTTCTCCGAAATTGCTTCTTTAGTAATGTCAGTTACTGCACGTTATTTTGGCCATGAAGATCGTACTAGGAATGCAAAAGCGATCTTTTATCGACCCTTTTCAAAGAAGGCGAGCCAATAGAATTCCAGTTGATAGCCTGGGATAGGTACAATGTAGAAATTAGGTAAAATGTTCATTGCTGCCTTATTAGGTTTCTCCAGGAGACCTTATCACTTCCAGAATTATTTCTTATTATAATCTGAGACCGTCTAACTTCAGTAAAATTATTATAATTGATTAATTAATGCGACAATAAACTTTATCGAGCAAGCGGGCAAGGCAGCAGGTAGCTACAGCTACCTGCACCTCAGATTTATTTCAAACAATTAATTAACTCGTTCATGATACCCTCAAATTTCCGAAAACTTTCCAAGTCCCCGTGACGAAAACAACAGCTGCAACTCACACAATTCACGGGAGCCTCCCGCCATTCCTATCACGATGAGATCCCGAACAAACGAAAACGGAAGTCACCTGACGTTCGTTATTTCACAATGTCGTTTGTTGTTTTCTCCCAGGCATTGTACCTCATGTTTCCGGTTTCTGACTTCCCCTAAGCCCAAACGAGGAATGATAAATTGCTCGCTCTAATATATTTCGATGTGTTAACACTTGGATATAATTAATCATATCCCAGTTGGCGGGATCTGAATAAAACTTCCCCGTTTGATACATTGATACGCGCGGCTATATGGACAAAATCACGCTGAGGTTTCTCATTATTGCTCTCTAGTACCATAATTCAATTGGTTTATTATGTCTAAATTACAGATACATTAAATAGCCATTTATAATGCTAGGAAAGAAATCCGGATTAGTCGGGGAATCACATAATACAAATCAGTTGTTTAGTTCACCATGTATCATGTACCTAACGCACGCAATTTCCTTAATTGCAAGAGTATTAATCAAAATCGTCCCTGTTAAAAAAGGTAATAGGTCATCATCACATTCGAAACATTTTTTGAAATTATTCTGATGCCTACATTTTTTTTTAATGTGAGAAGAAACATCGGTCTTAATTATACATGTAGATAAGAGAAAGTCGCTCCATTTCAGTTATTTTTGGGCTTAGAGGACTACCTAGATCATTCTACTCAGACACATTTTATTATGTTATTAGTTAGACGAACACAAACATCCATGGCGAGACTGGGATTCGAACCCAGTCAATCGATTGCAGTCACAACTATTGCTCCGTTAACTATAATCAACTGATGATTGCATCATTGATACTTTTGATAATTTGTTGGCTGCCTCTTGAATGCTAAGTTGAAAATGTTTTTCATGTTCGGGTTCATCATGCAGAAGCTTTTATCCTGCTGCTGATTCAATCGCTAATATCAATAGATATTTACTCGTTATCATAAACCCAGATCACATCAGCAAGCGCTCGTTCAATACCCATATTATGTAACAAATTACAACTACTGACTATCTCTCTTTACGAAAAAAAACTGTAACTATTTTGTGGATATTGATATTCAATTGAAATATTCATGTGACATTGTGCGGTGGAGTGGAAGTCCCTTTCAGCCATTCCAGGTTAATGTTTTCTGAACTCGCAGCAGTTCTTGACTAATCCTCATGTATTTTACGATTTAATGTATAATTTTTCGTATAATTTCTTAAATAAATTCATCGAAGGACCATTTCCAAAATAAATTATTACCAGTTATTCGCGATCAGGCTGTCTATAGTAAGTATACGTAAAACTAGCCAAACGTCCCAAAGAGAAAGATAAGAATATTACCGACTCGCTGAAGCGCCGCGCTCATCTTGAAATTGCAAGACGGCTATGAAATTACACGATTTGGAACACCTTCGGGGATAGTGGTTTCTAGACTTATAACTGATCGATAGTAGAAATGAGAGCATTAGATTGGATCGACAAACGATTGCTACCAAGCAATAAAAATAACGGCTCGGTGCGGAGAGAGAAGAAAAAAACAAACTCAAAAAACTACAAAAAGATGCCAAAATCGTGTTAAAAAGTATTAATTACCTACTAAAAGATTACAACTGACGTAACTGTCAATGAAACTCGCTGCGCAGAAAACAGTTGCTTGCCAGGTCGAGATTATCTGCCTGGAGATTCTGTTTCAAGGAAACGTCATCTACGCTGTCAATAAACATGGCGGCCGGTTGCTGCTACGAAAATTGCTACGATTGCTTATACAGTGAGCGAATCTTAGATTAGGTAAGCCTCAGGATAACTAAAGCCTAGTGACGTCACTAGGCTGGGCTAAGCGTAAACGGTTCCAAATAGACAAACCGTTCACATCACTATTATTAGCCCGTAAGGCCTTTCGCTGCATCCGAAGTTGTCGATTTTGTTCCTGTTCATCATGCTCCCTTTGCTCCTGCTGTCCGTCTTCCCCATCAACGTGTTGTCTCAACAAGTGATCGGCAATAGGTAACATTTCTGAAATGTATTCACCGATTAGTTGAAAGTATTATTGCATACTAATATCTATTCACTGCTGTAACAACAGACAATATATTCATGTGACTTCAGCAGGCGCTTGCAATCACCCAATCATGTAACTACTGATTATAAAATGGCCTCTATTATCAAAATGTTGATGTCAATAAGGGCTACTTAAATTAACAAATCGATTGCCCCAATTATCTCTACTTTTCCCTTGAACATCGATAAAAGCACAGTAAATTTTTCACTGCAACAAGACCTTTGGAATGTTCAAATCATCATGGGCTTTGTATACCTAGTTATAGTAATAATTATTAAGCCCGCACTCCAAATTTGACTGACATAAATAAGCTTACTTACCTGATTAAACAAGACAGTCAAGTGAATAACAAATTAATCCCAGGAAAATTTGAAAACAATTTGTCAAAAAACACTGCCACTGCCGAAAATTTTCAAAGGTTATACTAGCGCGTTGCGTGTTGCTAATCGAGTAATCGTTCGTCGGTTCGTCCTTGTCATGTACGTAGCCAATATACTGTGTTATTATGCTCCTACAGCGTACCTTTCTATGGTGACGGTGACTAAAAGTGTGGCTACGCTGTGCTACGATCACGAAATTTGTGAGTCTTGTTTTTCCCAGCGTAGACAACGTTTTCTTGAAGCGGAATCTCCAGGCTGGTCGGAGAAAAAGAAGAACATAACAAACGTTGACGATGGAACTGAAGCAATTCAAGAGGGAGTAATCTGGCTCTTTGCTAGCGGCAGCTTAGGCTAGCAACACGTTTAACGGACATGAGTATGAAGAACTGTATAAAGCCGTTGTGTGCAAATTCTACGTTGATATTAATAAAAACTATAATCAATGATAATAATAGAAATAAAATTATTTAAAATAATGTCAATAAGTAATACTCACCGGATCATATACCAAGTTTCACTGAAATAACAATGAAACTCGCTAAATCGAAAACGGTGGCTTGCCAGGTCGAGATAGCTCCATCTTGCTGTATCCTCCACTCCTCATTAAAATGATCAGATTCTTGGAGAGCAGGGCCAAAAAATTCAATGCCTGTCGGGATTGGCTATTTAAAAAAAGAGGAGCAATTATGCCCTTGGATGATATTGCTGCCCAAACAATAGGGCTATGCAATGTAGTTTGATGTTTCTCACCAGAATTTTCTTATGACCAAATAACGGCAATGTTGATTGGTAACGTATCCATGCAAATAAACATGGGCCTCATCAGAGAAGAAAAACTGTTGAAATTGTTGAATCTTTCTAACATTTGGTTGTTTCTTTTTCTCTTTTTTTTTTTGGTTTGTAACGGGATTTTTCTCTGGGTAGAGGTGAGTTCCCAGGAGTGGATGATTGCCCCTTTGTACCCGTGACAAGTCGATTAAAATTGCTATGGTTTATTTACAAAAGAAGTATATTTACAATAAATCGATCTAGTACTATTATTCATACGACTGATCTTAGGGTTGCTCCGTCCTCTGAGCGATAGAAAGGGGGCGGCCCTCGTTCTGGGGAGTGACCGGATTGGCTTCAGATAACCACGTCGAAGGCGGCCTCGTTTACCATTGGCCTTTCCGGTACTGCTGCTGCTGGTGTCCTCGCTGCTCGCCGCTCACCATCAGTAATGCCGCCGCTGTCGCACGGTCTGTGCTGTCCCCGACCGTATGCAAGATACGCGTCTCGGGGCCGTCCGGGCGATGACCTTCGTCGGCAGGCGCTCTCTGAAACAAAAGCCGCTCCCGATGCCTCAATACGACCTCCGGACGGCTGTTACTGGATCCGGCCCTCAATACAGGCCGGGTAGGGACTGCAGGGATCAGCCGGTACCTCAATACAGCGCCGGTTGATTACCTATGCTGATCGGTCGTCGGCCAGAGCTCACTTCACTCTGATCGCGCTTCCGATGCCGGGCTACGGTTCGGTCAACTCAGTTCATCGACCTACTGTATCCGGCTGTTTATATTATATGGGGCACTCACTACATGCCCCAGCTGATCTCCAGGCTCAGTTCACCCAGGAGAGAGAGAGTTGTTCGCAAGTCAATTCCTCACGATGCACTCTGACCAGTCTTTGAGCTGGTGCTCTTTATATAGCCGGTGCTGGTGGAGATAACGTGTTTATCGCCGCCGTAAAAACTGTATCACTCCAGATAAACCCCTCTAGTAATGAAATAAATAATAATTACCAACGAAAGCCTTGGATTTCGTTACAGGTTTTAACATTTCCTTTAATCTTGTACTATCTGAGTGTTAAAAGGGTGCAGTTTCAGGTCTTTTCTCAAGATGCGAAAACAACTAGACTTATGTAACTCCAGAACGGAAGCTTGTTTTCGCACTGATTTGCGTGGATCTTGGGGAACATCATGAACTCGGTCAATGTTTTGATCATTACACACATTTGGTACTCCCTGCAAGTCACAGAGGGCCAATATTTTCAGATGAACCACTTTCTTCAAATTTCTTTATCTAGGACTTGAAGGTCTTTATATTGAATTGAAAAAATTATAAAAAAAATGCGGACAAATAACGCCCGTTGTTGGGTAATAAACCGATCCATTTTTATATTTGTCAATTCTGACAATAAACTTCCAAGTCTTGCTTTACTTATTAAAGTGCAGAATATTATATTATACAGGGTGTCCCAGCTTATTCGAAGCGGTCTCTGTAGGCCAAACGATGGACTTTTTCAAAAAACTTTTTGAAAATTCAAGTACCGAATCACAATCGCCATAATTTAAAATTATTTTGGAGTATAAAGAGTGTCCCATATGACAGTGACATATCAAAGTTATGTTTTTTTAAATGGGAAGCTCCTATGTTATTGCATTTTTAGATTGTCTGAGAAGAGAAAATAAAATTGGCTTTTACAGTTGGTATTTAAATTCAGAAGTTTTTGAGTTATAAACAAGTGAAAATCGTCATTTTTTAAGTTCAATGCCCTGTACAACGAAAACGGCTAAAGATAGAGAAAAACGGCTTACATGTCCCTATTTTAACTTTTTATGTACTATCCTATGGTGTAGAAACATTTGTACTTTCTTTGATTTTTTTATTTAGCGACGCGTGGAGAAATCTCAGAATTTTTCAAATTTTTTATCACCCTGTATAAACATTTCATCTACATCATAGGATAGTACATGAAAATGTAAAATAGGGACATGTAAGCCGTTTTTCTTTATCTTCAGCCGTTTTCGTTATACAGGGCCTTGAACTTGAAAAATGACGATTTTCACTTGTTTATAACTCAAAAACTTCTGAATTTAAACACCAACTGTGAAAGTCAATCTTATTTTCTCTTCTCAGACAATCTAAAAATGCATAACATAGGAGCATTCCATTTAAAAAAACATAACTTTGATATGCCACTGTCATATGGGACACTCTGTATACTCCAAAATAATTTTAAATTATGGCCATTTAGATCCTGTACTTGAATTTGCAAATTTTTTTTGGAAAAAATCCATCGTTTGGCCTACAGAGACCGCTTCGAATAAGCTGGGACACCCTGTATAATATTATATTATATTATTATATAATCTTATATTATATTACTTTTGTATTTCATTATTGCTTTTTGTTATATTTATTTTTCATTATCGTCCATCGCCTTTTTCATAACTATTTTCCTATTATAATATTCGTAATAGTGGAACTCTCGAAAGCGCTGGAAGTCGTCTAGTAGCTATGAATGTCATATTTTGATTAATTTACCACGTAAAGAGGGTTGAGTTATTTATCGCGACACTACTCGCGATCTAGAAATCGCGATCGAGAAAATCTTTTCATGGAAACAAAAAATCACTAAAACAGAGTGGCCAAAATTAGATTTTTTAGTCACCCTGGATTAGAATTTGTTTCACTTCCATGCGATAGAGGCTTTTTTTTTCTAGTTATACCGAGCATGGTGAGGTTTATGGAAAATTATTTTTTCTTCCATTGGATACCATTTTCACTCATCTATGTCAGAAAGGGAAGCAGCAATATGTAAAATTCATTGTTACCCAAGTTGCAAAAATTCCCACATATTGCAGAACAATACACCATTGATTGATATCGTGCGGTAAGGTAGAAGAGGAAATTGTAGACACGTGTTTCGTTCTAGTTGGGACTAATCAGTATCATCAGTATCTCTCAAACACACGGCTCAATTTCCACCTCTAACTTACATCGCGGCATGAATGAATGACTTATTGTTTTGGATAACAATCCATCGCCTACTACCATGCACACAAGAGGGTACTGCACTCAGTTGTTGGCATGCGTTTTGGCTGCCTGGGGTGTATTTTATGGCGCAAGCCATTTTTATTCGTTTTCAGTCTTGAAAGTGATGAAGCACAATATATTAAATTATAATGATCAAAATAATACAATAAAAATACATTAAATATAAAAACAATAAAATAAAATAAATAGACTTTTTTATCCCGTTTATCCCCCACAAATACCGGAACGTAATTTTCAAATTCTCTAAAGGACAATGCTGTACAATCGAATACCAGAGTATAGTGGTGGTGATCTTTCCAAATAAATACGAAATGCTGCCGCCGCCGGAAAAGAGCTTTATGTCTCGTATTGCGCCTGTGAACAGTCTCCTGTCTTGTTATATAATTTCCGTTCCCATGACGTATAATATAAGACAGCAGCTTTCACAGATAAACGCCAGTTAACATCGAAATATTATTTTTCCTAAATGTTTCTCCCTCAAGAAACCGGATATCTAAGACCAAAAATTTGTCTGCACTTGTTCTTGGGAAAATATTTTCATGATGTCGCAGGAATGAAAGATCTAGCCTTATAAGTCATTTTATCACTGTCAAACTGCGAGTAACACAAACTAAAATAATTTTTTTATAGTGGTAGTACTTAACTTTAGACAATATTTTGCTTTAATGCTATAAAAAATGGACGTTTTTGAGGTAATTTTTATTTTATTTTCAGGTAACATGGATCAGGCATCGCGATCTGCATTTATTAACGGTAGGACGATTTACATACACCAGCGATCAGCGTTTCAGTGCCATCCATAGGCCTATGACGGAAGACTGGACTCTCCAGGTGAGGTTCCCGCAACGAAGAGATAGTGGAGTTTATGAGTGCCAAGTAGGAACGACTCCACCTATCGGGCATTCTATGTCGCTTTCCGTAGTTGGTATGTATTACTTCTTATTACATTATATTTATCTATTATGCTTTTCTTCATTTTACTTTTATTATTTTTTTTTATAAATGAACGAAGTAGAAGCCTCATGTTGCATAAAAATCAATTAGGTGTAAAAGAATTTTGTTCTTTAGTATCATGTCTTACAAATGTGGGCTTTTCATTTAATATTTTAGAGATGTGAACATCTTTCTGTAATACACAAAAAACGCTCGATTTTTTTTCGTTATCTTCAGAAATAACCCAGCAGAACCGGTAAAATAAACAGCTCGTAAACAGACCGGGGAAATCTATTTTTTTATTTTCTTCAGTCGATGGAGTCGGACCTTCCCTGTCTTTTGACATGTGTCTTAGGTTGGGTCGGGGTGGGGGGGAGGCGGAACACGCTTTAAAAATTTACTGAAAATGAATTTTATCGGAAAAACGGGTATATCTGAGCCGGATTTGATCTGACAAAAAAATTATAGTATCGAAAATTGAAGAGCTTGACTAAACACGGAAGTTCGTTCCGACCTGAACCCTTTAGCTCAACTGGGTCGCGAAATATTGCGATATTAAGGGTGCAAAAATGAATAAAAACCTGACTTTGCTCGGCAGGTGGTGGAGTTAGGGCGTCAATTTTTTGCTAGAGGAAGGGTGCCACCGAGTACTTTGACGGGCCGGAGGGAGGGGGTGGTGGACCAATTAGGAAGGGAGATATGGGGGTGAGAAGAAAAATACGGAAACGCTCGTAAAAAGTTTATTTATTGACCTACAGAGACCAGGCACCGCTCATTTTCTTCGTTTTTTTATCTACTACCCGGTAGTCATGGCAAAAAAAAATATAAAAAAAAATAAAAAATTTACGCAAATGCGCGCTTGGCGCGCAATTTAAAAAAGTCATTTTTTTTCTCGCGTTTTTGGGGGTGAAGAAAGGGGGTGGGGAAAATTTTTTTTCACCACTGAACGGCATTTTTTTTATCTTTAATTTGAGCCCCACTTGAACCTGATCCGACCATAAATAAGAGCACAACGAACCGGCAAAGTCTAGAGAAAGTTGGAAAACACTCTTTCATCCATTCTCGAAATAATTTTCTTACCTGAAGCAGCCATGTGCTGCACTCGCTTGACCATGAATAGATCGAGATGCAGTCTTTTGTGTAGCGCCTCGTTCTATTGTGTACCTGCCTATTGTTTTCGTGAACCCGGCGCGTCATCCCGGGAAAACAATAGAAGGCTAACAAGATAAGAGAGCGCGACTAAGAATGAAAAACAAGGCCAACAACGGCCCAAATGTAAGAAAAACCGACCCGCCAGCAGATGAAAAAACAGTAACTCGATGTGTTTTTTCATTCCCGATCGTTCAGCGATCAAAAGCAAGCAAGAATTTTCAAAATCGATCCATAATTGAGCGAGGTACGAGCGAACAAGCATTCGAAAATAAATTCCGAGCGCGCGTTCCCGGCCGATCGTGACTCTGCCCGGAGTATAGACAAGCGGAGAGCGTAAGCTCCGCCCACGGCTGCTCGGGTATCTTTCTCGCCCGGTTTAAAGAGAGATCTTGATGTATAACTCGCGCGCGCGGGCAAGATACGCACGAAAAAAAAACAAATAAATAAATAGATAAATAAATGTTTTCTCTTTCCAATGAGCCTAACAAGAACCCCCCACTCCTCTCCGTTCGCCCGCAATAAAGCCTAGACTTTGCCGGTTCGTTGTGCCCTTATTTATAGTCGGATCGGGTTCAAGTGGAGCTCAAATTAAAGATAAAAAAATGCCGTTCAGTGGTGAAAAAAATTTTTCCCCACCCCCTTCCTTCACCCCCAAAAACGCGAGAAAAAAAAGGTTTTTTCTTTTTAATTGCGCGCATTTGCGAAAATAATTTTTTATTGCCATGACCACCGGGTAGTAGATAAAAAAACAAAAAAAATGAGCGGTGCCTGGTCTCTGTAGGTCAATAAAATAAACTTTTTACGAGCGTTTCCGTATTTTTCTTCTCACCCCCATATCTCCCTTCCTAATTGGCCCACCACCCCCTCCCTCCGGCCCGTCAAAGTACTCGATGGCACCCTTCCTCTAGCAAAAAACTGACGCCCTAACTCCACCACCTGCCGAGCAAAGTCAGTAAAATTTTTATTCATTTTTGCACCCTTAATATCGCAATATTTCGCGAACCAGTTGAGCTTAACGGTTCAGGTCGGAACGAACTTCCGTGTTTAGTCAAGCTCTTCAATTTTCGATACTATAATTTTTTTGTCAGATCAAATCCGGCTCAGATATACCCGTTTTTCCGATAAAATTTATTTTCAGTAAATTTTTAAAGCGTGTCCCCCCTCCCCCCCTACCCGACCCAACCTAAGACACATGTCAAAAGACAGGGAAGGTCCCACTCCATCGACTGAAAAAATAAAAAAAATAGATTTCCCCGGTCTGTTTACGAAATACCGGTCCTGCTGTGTTAAAAGATAAGATTTTCAAAAAAAGTTTGTTCAGGTTCGGATGCGAATACATTTATCTTCACGAATACACTGGATGGAACAGTTTTTTTTATAGTAGAACTTCATCAGTTTATAAAAAACAATTTTTCCTACTCCTAACCTATAATATGCATATTAAATATGAATCACCATTTAATGGGTCTCATTAAGATACAAATTTTCATTAAAGCACTGGTCAAGCTATCCAATGGCAGAGGAGCATTTGCAATCGAATCGGTTCCTTTTCGCTCACAATCGGGTCGGCAAATCAACCGAAGTCACAGAGTTGTCATACTCACGACAAAAATTGGCTTGTGATATAAGTTCTGTATTTCTGAAAAAAAAAACTGAACGTTTATTTAATTTAGAACATAAGTAACATTCAAAGAAAATTTATCAAAATTTTATGTTATCTTAATTAATTTGATAAGTAGGTATATCGTGTAAAAGATAGGAAGATAAAGTATTATATCATTGGTAGCGCTCCGTGATAGTATTCAAAGCGGCAACGCTGCGACCGTCGCGTTGCGCAGGTAAACAATATCGTAATTATTGGCTGTCAATGTTATTAAAATTATTAATTACTCTCAAAATCACAGCGTAAAATTCGGAATTCGAACTTCGCATAATAAAAATTACGCAGTAGTGAGTAGTGCCCTTTAAACTTGATACTAAAACATGTCTCAGCAGAATAATCTTAGCGACGAAGAGAAAATTTGGTAATATGCGTAAACAAATAGCAACCTATCTTAACCTCAATGATCCGCAATTGTACACGGGTCATTGTTAAAATATATAATTTTTTAATCTTTTCTATGAAATAAGGCGAGTGTCTTAACCATAAGAGCGTATTAATAGCCTTCATTATAAGCTCGTTGCATAATATACTATTAAGGAATAAAAATTACTTAATAATAAAAATAAAAGATACAGGGTGTAGATTTTTTTTTTCTTTTGGCGCCCAACCTGGATATTCTTAATATTTTAATTTTATACCAAGAGGTATAAAGTGAAGAAAAACACGGATTAAAAAATCCATCAGTGGCGTATATATACCGGTTATATGATCCCTTTTTAGTTCAACCACTTCTACGCCCATGGACTTACAGATCTTACGTTACAGAGTTGGATTTCCTGGAGATTTCTTACAAAAAAGGTACACTTATGCATATTTGAAATTCTCCCTAGTTTTTAAGTAAATTGAGTCTAAGCTTCGTCATACCGCGAAAATAAGCTCATTTTCTTCGATATTTATTGTTATTTTTGGATATAAAATAATAATAATAAAACAATCTGTGATTTTGTATAACTAAAAAGGGGTCATAATATCTACGCCAGTGATGATTCTTTTTTCCCCGTGTTTTTCTTCGTTTTTTGTGCTAAACTATAATAAAAATAGCCTCTTGGTATAAAATTAAAATATCCAAGAAATGCCAAAGTTGGGCGCCAAAAGCAAAAAAAAATAAAAAATTCAACACTTTTTTTTCTGATCCCCTTTGTTTCTGATTCCTTCAGAACATATGTTAATGAGAACTTTCGTTCCTTGAGAACAAAAAAAAAAATAGAAGAACTAGAAGAACACGCCATCTTCTATAAACTGGTGAAGTCCTTCTACAAAAAAAAACTGACTCGCCCTGTATATATTTTTTTCATGAACGTAGGAGCGAGTATTTTCACGATCTATGAGAAATTAGTATTCATACTCATACCCTCCCGTTTGATCTAGAAATTAAAATATTGCAGCACATAACGCTTGTTAGGCACTATACATAGTTTCCAGATCGTCTGTCCGAATTCATAAAATATACAGGGTTCATCAAAAAATATTTCTATCTCAGTCTTTCATTTGAACCAGAAATGGCTTTCGATTGACCGTTAGACCCGTGTCAAGTTGACACCCCAAAAGCAAGTATCCCAAATTTTGGCATGAGTTCTTAGTTCTTCTATAGTATAGTTCTATAGTTATGAGAGTACAGCAACAGCTCTCAAGCCTAAATAATAATTATTAAAACAAAGCTTCTTCCGAAATTGAGAGAGCAACTAACAGTTCCTAGGTGCTCCTTCTGTTCCAGAAGAATAGTTCTAAAGTTTCTGATATTAATAGAAAAATCCTGTCGCGTATCCTTATGTTCCTCCCTGCCCTCTGGATTGACCGAACGTCATAGCGTTCTAACATGGGACAGGGGATGATCATCTTGTTCGAGCATTCTGGCCGGAAGGAGATCGGAATGAATTGAGTAGCCAAGCGAATGTGTTAAGACGTCAGGTAGCGCTAGCGAAGAAATCGTCCCTTCGAGAACCTCTCGTTCCGTCATGTATCGTCTTCCTAACCTTCTCGATCTAACCTCTCGTAACGAAACTTAGGTACTCGCGGTAGCTTCGGCGCTACTTGCACACAATTATTGTTTTTGCGGTATTGGCGTTATTTTTGCAAAAGTATGTTAAATTTGTATCAGGAACTGTATAACTATTCTCCTGGAACAGAAGAAGCACCCGGGAACTGTTGCTCTCTTAACTTGGAATGTGGCGCGAAGTTAGCACCCCTTTTTTTGTTGAAAAAAAATATATATGTGACCATGAAGACTGTTATTGCTGCATTCCTTTCAGAACTTAGAAGAACTAAGACCTCATGCCAAAATTTGAGGTGCTTGATTTTGGGGTACGAACTTACACGGGTGACCGATCTTAAAATAGCTTTAAAATCTAAATCGATATTTCCAGTTGTTTTAATGAATTTTTTTCTATATTGTTACGGGTCTCACACTTTTTCCCCGAGGTATCATCGTAGTTGCCTATAGGAGCTTCACTGACGATCTCTCGTCACAACGGGTTCTGGAACACGCGCAGAATACGGAACCATTCTGATATTTAGTAGAACCCTGTCATGTCAGCCGAGAACCGTCTCGAATCGAATTGCCATACCCACAATTGCAGAAGGTAAACAAAAACAAATACGAATTATGAATCCAGAATTATGCTCGTCAGAAGACTGCCTCGTTATAATTTGATTATAGAGTCGTAAATTGGAGGAATTATTATTCGTGTTAAATTTTCAAGGATAGTTTTACTTCAATAAATTAATCACTGAAAATGGCAGTTGTGTAATAATAGTTAACTTCATATTTTATCATTAAAAAGCTAATAGGCCCACCGTCATCATTATAAAGGTGGAGCAATAAATTCGCTTCGCAACTGGAGATAAAATATTATTCCGTTATCGCGATTGAACGTGATTGAACTGTCAGATTCGTCAGTGTCACCGCAAGCATCAAACAGACACAGAGTTGTAATCTGTAGTCGAATTGGATAGCTGAGGGTTATCAATTGCACGGAAACCTAAGGGTTCAATCAACATTGCTTACTCACATTAGAATCCTTTGTTAAGATAAGATCGGTTTGTTAGGTTAAGCGAAGAACAAATTACGTGGCATATAATGCACCACTCGCTCGTCAAATCAGGTCCTCATCATCGACATCAAACTGCACTAGGCAGAAGGCACCTTTATAGCCAATCGTTTTAAACATTGACGTTTTTTTTTTTTTGATCTCAGATAAAGAGATCGAGGATGCACGATCGGTAGATAGGGAGACACCTGGGTCCACGAAATTTCCCTAGATCTAGGGAAAAATTACCCCATAACTTATTAAGTGAGGCAATTTCAGCAACGTTGCCGTTAATTAGGTCGGGATTGCAATAAACCTATCATACTAATAGGTATTTTATGTTAATGAGGCAGGTGTTCGCATACAAATGGATAAATTATGTAAATGAGGTCACTAACATAAAATACCTATTAATTTGACAGGTTTATTGCATTCCTGGTAGAAATAATGGCCTCATTAACTTATCATATCCGCGAGTCTTCTATTACCTTTTGTTAATTTGGCAACATTGCGGAAATTGTCTCATTTAATAATTGAATGTTTCCATGGTAATATATTGATAAACTCAAGTGCGGTGTTGTCACTTTTAGGGTTATAGTTTCCCTAGAATCTAGGGAAACTATTATGGTTGGTAGCTCATTTTCCCCTAGATCAGGGGAAATGGGCGGACTCAGGTGTCTCTCTACCTACTACGACGTTCCATTTCCCTATGTCTTTTACAGTTATGGATATTTTTTATTGGTAAATAAGCAGGAATGGCGAAACTCTCAAATGCTGTAGTTATGAGATCATCACTTTGATCTTTTTTTGTACAGCTGATCAAAGTGTGCCTTGCAATACAAAAACCTCATTTCAGAGCACTTTTCCTGTCTCTCGCAATCCGATGCATTTTTCTGTCAAAAATTCTGGTACGGTACTGGACGTGGGCCAGAACAACAAAATATAGCCGCTCGCCCCACTTAAGGGGTAAGTGGGGCGAGCGGCTATAATAATAGTTGTGCTACCAAATAGATCGACCGTTTTTTTAAATCGAAAATCACCAAAATCATATTTATAAAATGTGGTACTTCTGAGATCAAAATTTTGAGTCCTCTGGAGTCTTCCTCTTCAAACGTTTAATTCCTTCACTTTATAAGTTCCACCATACAAACAGAAAACTGAGAGCGGCGAACCAAACCTAATGGAGTTTTTTTCACCATCGATTATTCCCCTTCTCACCCCCTTCTAATTCATGACCTTAATTGCAAAACCTCCAAAAAAATCTCCAAAATCAAAGTTATGAGATCTGACTGCGACAGCTTAAGTAGTGAAGATCCTCAGTAGAGAAGATGAATTCCGGCAAAGATACCGCTCATTAGAATTTAGGCCCAAATACGGAAAGCAGGGGTGTTTTTTCATAACTGTTGAGCAAAAAAATTTACTGTCACCAAACCGTATAGAGTCATGAATCACTCAGTATAAAGGGACATGTTTTAACATCTTTGCCTGTTCAGAGTATAATAAATAAACACGTGTGAATATATTGGGTAAGTACTTGAAGCTAGATATTATTCTGGCCTCAAGGGTATACTGTAGCTTTCAATGCAGCCTTACAAAGCCACCACCCTTTATGTGTGTATATGGGAGAAGCAGCCAACCCCGAGTAAGCCAAATGGGAATGACATCAGCGTCGACGAAACCATCTGCTGACGACAGTTTTAATCAACTTAAGTAATTGGACAGCATATCGTAAGGATCCGAATGCTACGTGGTGACAAATAATAAAAAGGCCTTCGTGGTGAATGTGAATGATATTCAAATCCACTGATCATAGGTTTGAATATCGGCAGATACTTATCAGAATAATCAGTGAATTGGTAACTCTTACTTGATAAAAATATTAAATGACCTCGAAAGAGGCTTCATCAATATCATTGTCAATTTCATTGACATAGAACAGCTTGCAAAATATAGAGAGGCCCTTATAATCTGTACAAGATGAATAATCAGACAAAAAAGAAGTTGGTGTTTGTCTTCTGACGAGAACAAGGCTTTTATATTCTGCTCTACGTAATAGAGCTGAAACTTTCCCTAATCCTTTCCCGAATCACTTTGAGGACTTCCGACTGACAGTCAAAGTTCTAATCTGTTTATTCTCCAAGACGCATTTGATAGTAGGAGTTTCAAAGTTAATTAAGGTTATATCTCAGCAGCCATAGATTAGATTTTCAATGTGATAACGACTGTTACTAGAAAAACAGCATCCTATAAGATACATTCCCCTTGTCCAAGTGGAGTTATAACCACCGGCATCAGCGGAATTACACAGTCGCAGATTATAGGAGTTAGAGCGAACTCATTTAGAAGTTGAGAAGTTCCGAGACAGCAAACGCGTCATTTACATATCGTCAGTGTGCACTTTGGGGAAGAGTTAAAATTGAACAAACCGGGGTCGATAAACTTCAAGATCTGTTCCGGTGGCCATCAATTCCGTGTCCCTCGGAGCGGGATCGAATTTACTAGTCGACTGGGGATTATCCGTTCACATAGATTACGTATCAGACTCGTTTCCAGATGCATTTTTGTGGTTCACAACCGAAATTTCCATTCAAATTTCCAGTACAGTTCAATAAATTACCGGCGGGACAGCCACCGCTGTCTGTGATATCTCTTCAGAAGCGGGCGCATTATATCGAACGTGAAAGCAATTTGAAACTAAATGGTCGGGAACAATCTCCCATAACATCTCTGGGCCGCGATTTCGACATATCAGCCTCGATTTCCTTTTAGCGAAAGAAACAATTTTTAAAGCCCAGACCTCTTCGATGTTTTAAAGAAATTCTTTTTTGCCATTAAAGAGATTTTCTCGCGGAATTGCCAGTAAATAGCGGGCCCAACTATGCGGTTGTGAGATAATTGACAGAGATTTTAATGAGCTATAGTTAGATCGGCCAAACCTTTGCCTCCCATAATTAGTTTAAAATTTTTTAAACATTTTATTAATTATTAAAAATTAAATATGAAAACATTTTTTCACGTTCATTAGTTAGTCTCTGTTACGAACCAACTCAAAACTTGTAAACTGAATTCTGGAGGTTGGTATTAATTAATTTTCTGATAGTGTCAATTATTCAATTATCCATTGGAAGAAATTCAGACCTACAGAAAACCAAGCACCTGTATTTTCTATAGGGACATGCCTACTGGGACAGCGGTTGGAAGAATGTCCGTCCAGAATAAACACCCCTATATAGAAATAGAACTGATGATTGAAAGCTTCAATAAAAAAATAAGCAAAGTCTATGAAGCCAGCTGCCCTCTAAAAGGGAGGAAAGTCAAGAGGAAGACACCACGATGGAGCCCGAGACTCTCCTTTCTGAGAGTAGAGACACGTTGGACTTTTAACCGGGTAAAAAAAAACGCCGGAACTACATGGTAGCCATAAAAAAGGCTAAGGAAGATTCGTTGAAAAAGGCACTTCGAGAGGAGATCGAAAGAACTCCAGAATGTGCCCGACTTCAGAGAATGATGCAGAGGGGCAATCAGAAAAAACTGGGTTCACTGAAAAAAAAAAACAGAGAAAAATACAAATACCGAGGAGGAGACTCTAGACCTTCTTCTAGAGACACACACTTCCCAGGTAGTAAACACATCCCTGAAGAACATACGCACAATACCCATCAAACATAAGGGGATCCAGAGAAAGCTGGAAACTGGTAAAAAGGGTGATAGACCACAACAAACTTGAATGGGCGCTTTTGCACCGTACAAGTCAGCCGGGCCATATGGGATAATTCTAATAATGCTACAGAAGAGAAGGGAAGTACTGACCGTACCACTGTTCAAACTGTTCAGGACAAGTTTAGCTCTGAGGTACATACCACTAGCGTGGAGAAAGGTAAGAGTGGTATTTATACCAAAACCAGGGCGAGAACCCTACGCCCAGGCAAAATCCTTCCGACCAATTAGCCTAACACGTCTTTCATGTTAAAGACGATGGAGAAACTGGTTGATAGGCATATAAGGGACGAGGCGCTGGAATCAACACCAATATGCATATCAACCTGGGATGTCATGTGAAGTCAGCCTTCGCACTCTAAGAAACAAAATAGAGAGGGGGCACTAGTCAATAAAGAAATTGCACTAGGGACCTTTCTAAATATAGAGGGAGCCTTCGACAACACCTCTTTTATCTCTATAAGGAGCTGTGCAAAATCGGAAAATCAAACTACCCTTAATTGGGCCAGAACCAACTTTCTGTACAGCCTACAGCGAAGTCAGAAGAAAAATAAAAGACCTCCTGAAGAAAAAAAAGCTCCCATTGGCATAAAGTAGATGGACTGAGACATTCGAAGATTCGAAGACATTTATCAGAGAACCATCAGAGAATAAAACTAATGAACTGAAAAAGCTGAGTAAACACCAGCTGAGATGGGAAATTGGAAATCTAACAGGACATTGCCCACTAATGAAAAAACTCACAATAATAGGAGGGAAAACAACCCAGATTGCAGAAGATGCGGGGAGGGGGAGGAAACCCCATACCACCTAATGTGTGAATGTCCAGCACTAAAGGGAGCTAGACTTCTAGTATTTGGGACCAAATGGTGGAACCAAAAGAAATAGAACAAGCACCCATTGGACTCATACTGAAATACTTTCCGGAGACGGGACTGATGAGCTAATTATCCAAAAGCGCATACAATGAGCACAAGCTTCAGTACGAGGGCTTTGAACCCACCCTATAAGTAATAATATTAATAATACGCAAATAAACTTTAACGCCGTAAATGCGTTACATTCCTTTTCAATTATTCATGTTGTGATTCATTATATCGCTCACCGGCTGCAATAGTGGCACAACTCAAAAATCCTTAAAATCGCACTGACTGTTGCATCAAATGTTAAATTCAATACCCTTCCTTGCAACAAGACTGGCACAAAATTAGGTATCATAGATTTCCCGATATGGCGAATTTGTCACTAAAGCATTATAACAATTTTGTGCTTCTAATGCACATTTTCAGTATGCCACTGACTTTGTAGGAGGATGTTTTGTTGTGTGCGTACAATAGTGACGAATTATTGAAAGTTTATTATAGAAGAAATTATTTTGCCTTCTAACAACCTTCAGCCTTCAGCTTCTAGTACAATTTTAAACTGAAAGAAAACACAGTAAAACACGTATGTGTGCGGAAATTCCCAGGTCATGTAGATTAGGTAACAAGAGCTGTAAGAAGCATTTTTAAGTAGCTAGCATGAGGTATCACTTTCCAGTGGACTTGTTAAATCCTCATAGGATGTTAACTTCACGAGGAGTCTTGTCTCTCTAGGGAAAACGGTCACTAACATAGATGTCGCTACTGATTAAAGATCTCGCAGTTTCGTTGTGTTACTTGTTCGGATAAATAATCAACTGATCTTATGCAAAAGAAGGGAAATTACACTACTTACCGAATTTTACATTATGTAAGTATACTGACAAAAGAATATTGACAAAAAATGTGAAACATTTGCTTTTACCCACTTAAAGCATATTTTAAGAAATGTAAAACTGCAATAAGTCGTCCGCCATAATGTAGTAGTCTGAAGCCATTCTAGAATAGCTTCCTTAAGAGACTGAGCGATTCGGGGAAGCTTTATCTCGGAGTAATATTTCACACGTTGCATTACAAGCTTTCTCGGGATCACTAACTGAAAAATGTCAACCGGCGAAACACTTTGCAAGCAAATTTGTTTTTCAGATTACAGGAGGACTGTATGAAGAGCCTCTTTCTAAAGCGTCAATAAGAAATCCAATTCTGGTGTTGTTTTTGCCAACCGTCTTGTCTTAGATGCTCCTTTTCATTTGTCTTGTGTCACCATGAGATGAAAATATCGCAACTGGGTCACAAATAATTTTCGCGCGTCGAAGACTCGTTCGCAGTAGTGGCTTAGACTGGAATATTGCAAGGCTTTGCTGGAATAAAAAGTAACGTTTTCTCATACTAAGAACGTCGTTCTAGTGTTGCAATTCTGCAAATAACAAGTAGGTATTACCTTTATACATATACACACATCCAGGCGTATCCAAGAATAGATACACACAATCGTCTGTGTCTATATCTACCTAGTGTCTGCATCGAATATAAATATATTCCCAATACTTGATAAAAGTACCAGACCTGTGCTCTGTGCTCTATGCTCTGTGTAGATGGGTTCGATTCACCTAACCTAAACATTATACATGTATAGGTTTATACATGTATAGGTTTATACATATGTATATTATGCAGGTATATAGGTAATATTATGGGATGCTTTCCGCATTCAACTTCGATCAAAGAGTTCCTATTGTACACTTTTTCTAGAAATAATGTTTCCTGTTTTCTCTGGATATGCATTTTTAAGACCATTGATGTTTCCTATATATTTTGTACCGGGTGTCCCAATATTATAGTGTCCACCCCCTAAAAAGAGCTTAATTGTAAAGATAACAAATTGAAACTTTGAGGACTTGTGTACTTGATATAGGACCACGGAATGGCATACATAATTAATTTCATTAAAAAAAAATTTAATAGGTTTTTAATAATGACCTTTTTCATGACTCCATAATACGACACTGTCCAGTGTAGGTTCAGTGTGCCGGCTAGCCCAGCAAGAGCCGTCCTTCCTATTTATTTGGTCCTTATTTACTTTGTCATAAAACTTTATTGCACCTACCGTTTTCAGATTATATAGATCACCCTATTGCACATCATAAATCAGTTTTCTACCTGTCATTACTATATAATTATATTTTATTTAATTAAAGCCTTATAATTAGTTTTTTCACATTTCTTTCAAGCAATTTTGATTTTATTAATCGATTACTACCTATATATTGAAGAAAAATCGATTTTTGGAATAATTTTACTTCACCGGCCAGATCTCAGATTTTTACGATTTTTTCAGAGAATACTCAAAATTGCCATAGAAATGTGTTTGTAAAAAAATAAATTTGCGGAAATGAAAGGAAATTTGATAAAAAATATGTTATAATTTAATGTTAAGAAGCTTGCGGGACCGGGAGTGAATAGGGGTGCTGGGCGGGGTAACGACGTAAAGAGAGAGTGGGGGAAAGAGAGAACAGCTGTCTCGATCCGCCCACGGCACAGCTACTGCGGTGTTGCCAGACTGTGTAAGAATTCCCCGTGTGGGGAGTAAAGAAAAAATCCTTATGATCATTCACAATTCCCAAGTTGCTGTGTTGCCAGATGAGATAAAAGTTCCCCAGAGACGAGCGCCGTTGATTATGCACGTTTTTTATGCATAAAGGGAGCGATTGAAGAATTGCGGTACCTCACGGATTTTGGCGATTTTTTTTTATAGGTAAAGTTGATCCATTTAACCCGAAAATGTTTGAAAAATGTTGCGTAAATGCCCCGTTTTGAGTTCAAAAAATGTAAAATGAAAATGAGCCAAATAAAACTAAATAAGCCGCCATTTTGAGTTAATCCCAGCTGTAATGAGCAAGTCAAAGGAACGCCAAGTAGGACAGCATTTACTAAGAACAGCCGGCAGGCGGCGCTGTTAGCAGATCTAATAAAATATAAACGTTCCCAATGTTGCCACGTAGATGATAATATACCTAACGCAAGAATTCGTCATATATCGGGTTGGGTAATAGAGAGAGAATCTGACCTGACCAAATGACCTGACTTAGTTTCGGCAGCGGCGGTGGGGTTGGATAATAGAGAGAGAATCTGACCTGACCAAATGACCTGGCTTAGTTTCGGCAGCGGCGGTGGGGTTAGATAATAGAGAGAGAATCTGACCTGACCAAATGACCTGACTTTGTTTCGGCAGCGGCGGTGGGGTTGGAAAATAGAGAGAGAATCTGACCTGACCAAATGA
The DNA here is from genome assembly GCA_910589415.1 of Malachius bipustulatus. Lineage (NCBI taxonomy): Eukaryota > Metazoa > Arthropoda > Insecta > Coleoptera > Melyridae > Malachius > Malachius bipustulatus. The sequence continues at coordinate 18,733,703 of OU342632.1, forward strand.
CCTGACGTAATTCAGCAGTTAGATATGGCAACCTTGCAAAGCATATCAGCAGTAAATAATAGACGACAACAACACGGTTTGGAACGGGTTTGGAAGGAAAGATGAAATATGGTGGAATGAAAGAAGAAAAGTAAAATAAAAAAATCATTTTCTTGAAATTTGAGGGGAAAAAATACTTACCCTGACCAATGACCTGACTTAGTGGAGGAGAATGGCTTGTTAGTATTTCAAGAAAATGAAAGAAAAGTAAAATAAAAAAATCATTTCCTTGAAATTTCAGGTGAAAAAATACCTACCCTGACCAATGACCTGACATAGTGAAAGAGAACGACTTGTATGTGGCAACGCTGAGGCTGAGAGGATTCCAGAGAACACGAGCGGAGAAAGTGGAGTGAGCTAAATCCATGTGTTTTATATAACAGAAAAAAAAAAATTTATTCATTAGGTATGTGAATATTTATATAAAAAAGGCGAAAAATGCACGCGTTTTCACGCATTATGAAATTGTCGATATTATTAAGGCAAGGGACACCCACGTGTTTTATATGTATAGGTATGTAACGGGAAAAAAGGATTAATCTGAATGTTTATAAGGAAGATAAAAATTATAAATTTTCCGTTTTTGTTGCATAATAAAAAAAGCACCTGTGCTATTTAACACAGTAATGTATTACTATTTATATGTAAATGGGCAATAAAAAGGTTTTTTTAAGCTGCAATGTTGCCAGACTATTTCCCTAGAAATAATACGAGACCTTTAGTAGCTATACCGGTTCAATACTCCATTCAATTGCTTAAAAAAATACCCGACATGGCAATGACATAACCCTATGACAATTTTATAAGTACTAAAATTATAAAAAATATGAATTGTTTCACTTAAATTGACTTACCGATCAATAAAAGTGAGCTTCATCGTCGTCGGAACTCGATTCGGAGGATTCTTCTTCAACTGGTGGTCGTTCTGTAGGCTCTAACGGATTATACATAATCCCGGCAAGTTTAAAAAATTGGGAAAACGGGTCCAAGTCCAGCGATCGCGTGGATTTCAAAAACATATATTTGGCTAAATAGCCGACAAAATGTTTTTTTTTCCTGCCGTAGGAACCCATACAATCTTTCGCGTGACGCCACGTGGATTCAATTGAATTTGTGTGAGCCCCATTTTCCGGATTTACAAAATTTAAAGTATGGTTAACTTTCAAATGGTGAAATCCTTCATGCTCCAATGCATCATATGATTTCCAGCAATCGGAAATAATAGTGGTGCCCGGTAGTACCCACTCCTTTAAAATTGAAACCAACGTGGCGGCATCACGTGTCTCCACGGGTACCAAAAAACACTTTCCGGAGTCCCTCTCGAGGCCCCCAAAAACCCATTGCCCTTCAACCCTGTGACCCCTGTGATACTTACGACGACCGAACTTGGACTCGTCAATTTCCACAATTTTCCCTTCGCCGCCAATTTTCTCTTTCCGAGTTATATAAAACTCTTCGAGAACTTCTCTACAGAACGACGCCCAGTCTACTGCAGTCTTCGACGATATACTCAACTGCGATTGGATGAACTGTAGCTCACATTTGCCGGACCACAGCAGAACAAAAACACATATATCCCGCAATGATAATTTTGATTTCTCGAAGAAAGTGTTTTTCCTTAGAGAAACGCTATGATTGCACGGCTTTTTTTTTTTTGTTTTCGCACACGGATGCCACACACGCCCACTTAAACAAATCGAGACACGTGTTGTCCCGGCGCAGTCTCAGCACGTGACCTCGAGGACATAAATACGAGCCTTCCGAAGGCAAAGCACCCAATTCTTGTAATTTATTAATTAGTGGAAGGCCGTCGTCCTGAATACTCCACTCGAACAATTCAAACAACGTCACTCGCGCCATTGTTTTAAAATAAAAAGAGAAATTGTACAAAAATGCCAAGGTAAAATAAAACACAGGTTAAGTACAACGTTCTTAACTACTCGACACTCGAAAAGTAAATGAGGAATCTATCCCAACAATTGGGTGAAATTAGTGTTAAATTACTCTCATTATTATCCCATTATTATCCCAATACCATCCGGCGCAACCATGAGATTTACATGCCTGTTGGAGCTGGCAACGTTGTAAGGGTTTCGCAGGCAGCATTGAGATACATTTTATCACAATGGTAGGCAGGCATTATCCCTACTCCGTAGCGAGAGAGAGACGTAGATCGCATATTATTGGTTATTTGTGCGCGGTTACATTTGAAAATTACATAATTTAATTTTTTTTTTTTTCAAAAAGTAGCTTCGACCGCAAAAAACAAATTTGATATTCGCGTTCAGGAAGGTCTCATTAATCAATTCCCAAAATTTCAAAAAGATTGGCGATGTGGCCGGTGAAGTAAAATTATACCGAAACGGTTTATGCCATTCCGTTGACCTACATCAAGTACACAAATCCTCGAAGTTTCAGTTTTTTATCTTTAAAATTAAGCTCTATTTAGGGGGTGGATACTAGTGTTGGGACATCCGGTACAATATACCAATGGTAATATATTTTTTATTATTATTATAACTAGTAGATACTTTGTTTACATAAACTCATTAACTATTGTTTATATTGACTTAAATATTAAAAACTCGATATGGTATAAATTGAGCCAATCCTACTTACCCCCAAGCCCAAGACGAACAGAATTTTACCTCGCATCCCCTGAGTTTTATTTGTATCTTTCTATATTTTATTTTTCGTATCTACCGATTAATTTAAACATAAATGAGAAATTAACATGAATCCAGCTGATATTAGAAATATACCTAATAGCCGTTAAAGAACTAACAGATCTTAAAATCTCAGGTAGGTTATTTATCACACCAGAAAAGACGATCGTTCCCATATCTGGTATTAGATTAGATTAGATTGGGTTAGATTTGTCGAGAGTGGATCATTATGACACCTCCACTGCAATCAAAGGTCTATTGTTGCTCACATCTAGTCGTGCTGGTGCTACTTTAACCCCTTGGCTATTGGTAATATATTCATGTCCTTCAGTCTCGAAGGTTTTCACTCTGGTTTGTCCTCAAAGTGTAACACTTGCCGTTTCGTCATCCTCCAAGCACAGAGGGCTTTGAGCGTTGTTCGCTAAACCAATCCTGTGCAGATGATGATTCCGCCTGTCATTTCTTTCCTGTTGGGCTTCAATAGCTCTTTGGTCCTTTTTTTTTGGCGTGCCCTGTATAAAGCCTTCGAATGAGATAGTCTTGGTAAGTTTGGCCAGTACTGGAGAGCTTTCCTCTCAGCCCAGTTATGTGTTGTTGTTGCGGCAATAACCGTAGCTTTCTTGGCTAGAACGTCGGTAAGTACGTTCTCTCGATATCCATCATGGCCTGGAATGCAGATAGAATTTACTTCGTGACTCCTTGCTAGGGCATTCAAGGTAAGTTGACAGTGCCAGATCAATTTGGACTTGCAGTGGCTGGAGCGTAGAGCTTACACGCCTTAGAGGCTCTTTTTAGCTCTTTTGACAGAGAGAGTCCAGGATATGGGAATAAAAATGTAAAGAGAAAGATGACTTAAGATTGACAGACAAATTTCGTTATGAAAATTGAGGACAAGACGGTTATAAGGGGATGAGTAGAAATGCCGTTTACCGTTGGAACAGAAGCAAGGGAACTTTTTTTGGACCTACAAAAGAGTAAAGGCGCGTGAATATTTTAGTAACTGTCAGTAGTAACCATAAAGTGTGCTTTATGGTTAATCCAGGGAATTGAATTATAAAATTATCTAAGGCCTTTGACAGACTAGATCACGATATCCTTTTAGGAAAGCTACCTGTCAAATCGTTCTTACTTTGTGGTTGTGAATGGGTTTCAATCAACCTTCTATGAAGCGACATCTGGTGTCCCCCAGGGATCTGTACTGGATCCCCTGCTCTTTGTTCTGTTCATTGATGACATCACTCGTGGGTTGAATGTGGACTTTCTACTTGATAGTCCTGAATATCTTGAGGTCGTCGGCATAAAGTGCATTGAGGACTGCTTGCACCTGCAGCAGAACCTTGAGAAGATCTCTGTCTGGCTTAATAATATTAACCTGGAAATTATTGTTAGCAAGTGCAATGTTTTGTCATTCACCGCAAAACAATCCGGTGGAATTTTTCATGGTTATTCTCTCAATGATCAGGTGCTGTGTAGGCCTGAACATGTTAGCGATCTGGGGATGTTATTTGACAGAAGGCTGTCGTTCTCCTCTCACATTGAGAGGGTTCTTGCGGAGGCATCGAGGGCACTTGGTTTTATCATTCGAAACACTAGGGATTTTACCAACTTACAACTTAAATATCCTCATCAAATATCAGTTGGACACATTTTCTTTTATTTCGTTTGACCTTGAAATTTAATAGTTGCGTACACCCTACCATATGTAGGTTTTGAGAAAACTTTTAGGGTGTCAATATACAAGTATTTACAGACTTACAGCTGGGTATCTCGAATTCCGAGATTCTTACCTAATTTAAGCTTAAATGACTGGACTATTTGGAGAACCGACGATGCTATTCCTCTTTGGTGTTCCTGGTTAAGTTGCTTGATAATGCAATTGACTGCCCACCAATTCTAGAGAGGTTGCGGTTTCGCGTATAAAGGATGGGCTCTCGACAGAATGAGACGTTTTATCTTCAGTCTCATCATACCAACGTCTTAAAGTTTTCGCCGATTTACACGATGTATGGCAATTATAACGGTGGTCAATTTAGCTTTGACATTTTTTCTAGCAGCCTTAGCGACTTGAGGAGTAGCGTTAAACATTAATTTTCTTTCTCTTTTTTCTTTGTAGATGCCTTGGTCCAAAAACTGTAAATTTGTTACGCATTTCAGATTTGGATGCTTGTGTTATATGCAAAAAAAAATTCTGTTATTGTCCCTGTATTAAGGGCTTTGCCTGTTTATACAGTGTAAAATATAATAAAATAATTAAATAGTACAACCCAGTGGTAATCTGTACCACATAAGGCCCAGGGCATTAGGTGAAATGTTCTGATAAACTCAGAAAAGATGCTGTCAAGAGAAAAGGACACATAGTTTGTAGAATTAGAATGTTCCCTACTTTTGTCAGTTTATGTTAAATAAACAGGACTAGTAGAAACAATTTTTTGGGTATAATTTTTTTAGAGCTTCCTCTCCCTGTCATACGTAATTTCCTTCATCGTTCTACGAACCAAGGCAAGGTTCTTCAAGAGTGTTAGAGTATTTTGATCACCTCCTCTCTAAGTCCAATGTTTCAAGATAAACCACCTGTTCCGTCATCGTAATTGATTTTAGTCGTTAGAAATTGATATCTTAATCCCGATGAACATGTTGATTTTATTCAGCAACAATTCGTTCGTCAACGCAAGTTCGTGAGTTGAAAGAACAATTGACCCCTCTCCCTTCCTTCCTTCCTTTATCCGCACATGGAAAAACTCCACTCGAGAAAAACTCTTTAAGTCGAAGGGTCGAATTCGTCGAACCTGTCGCATTCGAGATTCGCAATTCGTATCGGGGTCGTCAGATACTCTCCTAAATCGTGTTAATACAATTAATCGTATCGTGAACCTTAAAACAACCGCTGTTAATAATCGTTAATTAACTTAGGTGATCTACAACCAAACATCAAGAGACAGAGGTCAGTATTTACTTATTCGATATATTTACTGTGCATACCTACTCCTGTTTCCTTCGGGGTTTAAACCCTGGTCCTTCAGCCTATAATCAAAATTACCATTAGTAACTATTGCCCCAAACACCACCTTTTAGGCGTTTTTAAAACTTTTGATATTAGCTTAATTTTTTTTTACATATCCCAACAAACTACGATTTGAAAAAAAACCACCATGTTGACACTTTTTATTGTTCCATCAAAGTTATCGTAATAACAATCTCCTTTTTTAATTTAAATTCTCCCTGATAAAATTTTATCGAAATAGTGAAAAACGTTCAATGGAAAACAATAATAGTTATTAAAGGGATTCAATTTACACGACTATAACGTGATATTCCATAAACGATTGATAAGCCCGGGATATATTTTTAATGCATACGTGTACGTAAATACCTACCGCTAAATTGAACAATAAATTTTCGTTGCATTCATTCCTGAATATACACCGATTAAAATGCTCATATGAACCTTGTATTGTGTACCTAAAAAATCCAGATCTGGTTGATTTGATTAATACAGAAAAGCATGTTCGTGTTTCTTTTTTTTTGTATTTGTTAGCGTCTCAAATCGTTTTATCGACCTTGAATATCTAGAGCGACCACAGGCTTCGAGTACATTAGTGAGCTTGTGCAATTCCAAAAGGAAATTGGTAAGGAATAAAGCAGGCAACGGCAGTCGGGAACGGAACTCAGATCCTGTAATATCAGGACTGCTCCTCACTTCGCAGTACCTGTAACAAATTACGTTAAAAGATATAAATGAAACCCATTCAGACGTTTCTGTAATAACACGTTCGACAGTTTCAAAATTTTAACAAAATTAAGAGAGCGAGAACACGTCTCTGATCCTAATGTTATGGTTTTCTTCAATGTTTATTACGACATGGTATTAAAATTAAAACACTAGTTCGGTAATGAAACTTTTTTAAAGATGTAAAACTTTAAAACTTTATTGTACAAACCGTGATGATACTATTTTTTTAAGTCTGCAAATGTCTTTATTTTCTAACACAAATACAACTTATAACCTCTAAATCCTAATAATTAGCTGTCCTCTTATTTCCACACACAGATATTACACCACTTGTCTATAATTCACTATAGATACAGAATAGATAGAGTCACAATTCACTATAATACCACCAATGGCTACTACTACTACTGTCTTCCTTACTCTGTATGCTTCAGCTTTCACATCCAAGATATGACTGACTACTAGAGCACTCTGACTTTATATCCCTGGCCGTGGAGTCTAGAAATGTCAGATAGTTCACGAACAGTAGAACAGGATGGAGCTCCTTCTCATTTGGGTGTTAATGTAAAGCAATTATTTCTCAACAACGTCTTTTCTGGCAGGACCGATTGAACGGTCTGCGTGCTCACCCGACTTGACACTGCTAGATCTTTTCTCTGGGGGTATTTAAAATTAAGCAGGATTTACATCAATAGACCTAACAATTGAGAAAATCTACACTCTATACAGCATTAAATTCGCATTGAAATGGAAAGTATCGCTCCGGATGTCATTCAGCATGTAATACAAAGTGTTTACGTTGGTGCCGGACAGTGTCAGGCCGTGCTTGGCCGAAAATTTGAACAATTCCGGTATAAACTCATATCGGTAGCTATTTTGAGCTGAAACCATTTTTTTTTTCAAAATTCACTTTTCAATAAATTGTCATTTTATTCGTTTCTAAACTTATTTTTCTTATTAAACTTGTAGAGGAGGGGGGAGGAGTGCGAAAAAGTAAAGAGAAGGCATCGTTAAGGTATCTTATATAATAAGAGAGTTCAAATTAGGCGCCATATTCCTGCAATAATGTGAAACTCTCTCCTACACAGAAAGTTGTAATTGAATAGAGATAAAGGTAATAAAGTGGGATGCCAGATGTTTTATTTAATTTAGAATTTTGACGTTTCCTAAATGATATCCTAAGCTATAAAAATTACCTTATGATTTTACTTGTTTCTATTTTTCTAGACTATTTTAGTCAAGGTTATCCTTATGTTGAAAAGGCCTTGAGTTAAATAATAATTATCATCCATCCTTTCTTGTCATCTCCAGCAAATAACCTTTCCCTCTGACCTCACGTAATTTTAATTGACCTATCAGAAATGCGCGTCACTCTCTATCTTTCTTTCTCATAATGAGATCCTTCACTGGACATTTATACACGTTTTAGGTCACTATTCTCTTATTCCGCGGGATCTACTGATTATGGAATCAAAAAGAAAACTCGATATTCTAAGTACGGTCGCTGGAATAGAGAGATCGCTAGCTGTTTCAATCCTGTTAATAACAAAAGTGAATTCTATTTGCGCTAATCACAAACTTATTAAACTTATGTCTTTCTAACAAAACACCCACTATCTACTTGTCAGCGAATAGTAACAAACCCTCAGGATGTGGTACCGTTGTAATCGCGAAGAAGTGGAGATACCATTCTTGGCTAAAAAAATGGGGGTTGCTATTTAAAAAAATATACAGGGTGCACCATGTATCCTTCTCTACAGGGTGCACCAGGTATCCTTCTCTATATTGCTATCTCCTGAACGCTAAGAGATACAGGGTCGGTTAAATTAGAGAAAAGATGCGCAGTTTTGTGGCCATCTCGAATTCGTCAAAACATGCAAGATATCTGTGACCGTTCCTGAAATATCCTGAAAAAACTGAAAAATCGAGATTTCTTATTTTTGCCATATCTTTTTTATTATTGGAGATTAATAAATAATTTTTTGTAGGCTTACATAAGCCGTTAAGAGCTATCCATCTGACATTTCAACAATTTTCAAGGCCTACTAGATCCAAGAGTTTTCATAGTCAACTTTCGTTTTTCTTATGGCCGCCATATTATTTTTTTATGTCGTTCGATATGAAAAAAATAATGGAAACCAAAAATTAATAAACTTCGTAAAATTTTTTTTTAAATTTTTATTCTTAATTTTTCAAAGAAAAACCTAATTAAAAATCGTCGAAAAACGTCAACATTTGTAAAATACGCCGAAATAGTGTTTGCCTTATGGTTTTTTAATTTATCTATGAAATTCGGTCTAAAAATGTGTATTTTTTGTAAAGAAAAAAGAAGAATAAAATTTTTTTTAATTTTTTTTTTGAAATTTAACAATTTTTAGTTTTTATGATTTTTTTTTTATACCGACCCACATAAAAAAACACTATGGTGGCCATAAGAAAAACGAAAGTTGACTATGAAAATTCTGGGATCTAGTCGGCTTTGAAAATTTTTGAAATGTCAGATGGGTAGCTCTTGACGACTTATGTAAGCCCACAAAAAATTATTCATTAATCTTCAATAATAAAAAAGATATGACGAAAATAAGAAATCTCGATTTTTCAGTTTTTTCAGGATATTTCAGGAACGGTCACAGATATCTTGTATGTCTCGACGGAATCGAGATGGCCACAAAATTGCGCTCCTTTGGATTTGTTTAACCGACCCTGTATCTGTTAGCGTTAGGAGATAGCAATATAGAGAAGGATACATGGTGCACCCTGTATATTGCTATCTCCTGAACGCTAAGAGATACAGGGTCGGTTAAATTAGAGAAAAGATGCGCAGTTTTGTGGCCATCTCGATTCCGTCGAGACATGCAAGATATCTCTGACCGTTCCTGAAATATCCTGAAAAAACTGACAAATCGAGATTTCTTATTTTCGTCATATCTTTTTTATTATTGGAAATTAATAAATATTTTTTTGTAGGCTTACATAAGCCGTTAAGATCTATCCATCTGACATTTCAAAAATTTTCAAGGCCTACTAGATCCAAGAGTTTTCACAGTCAACTTTCGTTTTTCTTATGGCCGCCATATTATTTTTTTATGTCGTTCGATTAGAAAAAAATAATGGAAACCAAAAATTAATAAACTTCAAAAAATAAATTTAAAATTTTTTTATTCTTTTTTTTTCAAAGAAAAACCTAGAAAAAATCGTCGAAAAACGTCAACATTTGTAAAATACGCCGAAATAGTGCTTGCCTTATGGTTTTTTAATTTATCTATGAAATTCGGTCCAAAAATGTCTTTTTTTTGATAAGAAAAAAGAAGAATGTAAATTTTTTTAATTTATTTTTTGAAGTTTAACAATTTTTAGTTTTTATGATTTTTTTTATATCGAACAATATAAAAAAACAATATGGCGGCCATAAGAAAAACGAAAGTTGACTGTGAAAACTCTTGGATCTAGTAGGCCTTGAAAATTTTTGAAATGTCAGATGGGTAGCTCTTGACGACTTATGTAAGCCAACAAAAAAGTTATTCATTAATCTCTAATAATAAAAAAGATATGGAAAAAATAAGAAATCTCGATTTTTCAGTTTTTTCAGGATATTTCAGGAACGGTCACAGATATCTTGTATGTCTCGACGGAATCGAGATGGCCACAAAATTGCGCTCCTTTGGACTTGTTTAACCGACCCTGTATCTGTTAGCGTTAGGAGATAGCAATATAGAGAAGGATACATGGTGCACCCTGTATATGATAACGTCACAGCTCAAAAATGTGATTCGATAAAAAATAATTTTTGTGTTGATAAATGCCATTTTTGTTTCGGGATAAAAAAAAAAAATGGTTATACGAGATATTTGAGCGGAACTTTATCACCATACCTACAACTGTATATTTATTAAATTAATAATAATCAAATAAACATAAATATTTACACTCATTTTTTAATTGGATAATTAGATTTACTCACTTGATGATTCGATTAAAAATATTCTCAAGCCCGGTGTTTTGTGTTTCTGTAGAAAATACATCAAACAGGATATCCGAGCAGGCTTGGGAAAATAACACCCAGAGTAAGAGTCAAATAAAAAAAACTTTTTAATCATCTGGCAGTCTGTATACTTTTTTCTTTCGAACGAGAACAATTTTCCTCATGGCGGAACTTTTCTTTGTTGTGTTCTGCCTTCGTTCCGTCTTGCCCCCATTCAGCATACGTCAGGGTTTTCCACTGTAATCCCTGGTATATTATTTATCGATAAGTTATTTTTGATTTTCCTCGGTAAAGAAATTACATTAAACGGTAGTAGATAGGTAGGTATATAGCGATAATAAAAATGTAAGGAAAGTTTGTAGGTAATTCAATGCTATTGTATGGCATCTGTTTTCTGAATATATAAATATATTAGCTTCCTTGGGCATATTCCTTAAAATATACTTGAGGAAGAAATCAGTTGCGAGAACCAAATTGCGTATTACCGTATCTCAAAAAATACGCAAAAGAATCACCTTGAGATTAAAGTGGAAAATAATGTAATTTTCTTCGGTATTCGTATATCATCTCGTATCACGTCTCTCGATTATTTGCAAAGATTTGCCTGGCGTTTCGGGGCGGTGCCGCGCAACTTTTAAAATTTCATCTCATTATTTCCTGAAAACTTTTTCTTCATAAGGAATCAAAAGATTAGTGTAACGAAAACAAATAAACAACTTTTTTTTTTTAATACATATCATGATGTAACTATGTAACTTCGTCAGCTTTACCAAATGGATGTCACATTCTTATCGCGAATCTATTACGTACGTATAATACGCGTATACTTACAAGGAGTAAGTTGAGAAGTGTTAAAAATTTAGGGGATGATTCCTTGTTGAAAATTAAGCTTGATCTCGCATTTAGGCATCCTGAATTGGAAAAGTAGCGAATCCATGGTTGAGTTCAAACTGTCAATTTTGAAACTGTGTGACGGAAGTTGTAAAGTGAGAAAATGCAAAGTTAGAAAAAAACAGTCATGATAGAAGATGTCAGAAAGGTCTCCCAGAAAGATCAAGATAGAAGATGTCTCCTTACTTAGGGGTTAATACTTCGCCCCTCTCCTGTCGAGAAGGTTCTTTAAAGAGAAAGTTTTTTTGCATATTTTAATGTGCCCAAGTCAGTTTGATACTCCATCTCTGTGGAAGCATCTCAAAGGGGTGTTGAGCAGATATGTGAAAATGAACTAGACATCAATAATGATTTTCAGAAGGGATGATATAGACTGGAATGTCTTCGTAAAATAAATGCAGGTTGGGCAGGTAATATAACTGAGTTGTAAATATAGGTTTGTGTTTCAAGCCATCTATAGAGCCAATTCTTCCTGGTAGAATAGAAAACGAAAAATCCATGAGAATATCGAGTACCTGCTGAAACGGAATATATGGCGCTATCGGGGGCTTCAAAAGAAGCAATTTATTTAAAGAATTTAGTTCATGAATTGACTGCAATGGGAACTTTTGCAGAGTGCCATTTAGAGTGGTATCATAGGTAGGTAATTATTGTGAGTTACAGCGTTTAGAAATTGAATAGCAGAGTTTCATAATACAGAAGAACAAAACAGTTTTTTTAGATTTTTTTTCTTCAGATTATTGTATTGAGGTAGAATGCTCAATCCAACAGTTATGTGTCCAATTGCATTTGTGACATTTTCACAAACCTATTGTTTAATAATTTTCCAGTACTAACCTCGAATTATTCCTATTTTATGTACCCTAAAACGGGGTAAATTTGACCAATTTTCTAATTTGAATCATAATAATAATTGCTGTGAATAAAGCAGTAGTAATTTTCATTGTGCACCACATGAATCTGCAGTACAGTTTCCTGAAGCAATTTTTTATAAGAAAACATTTTTTTTATCGTTTGATAAAGTTGCCATTTCGGTTGTCATTTTAGTTTCGACATGATCTTCTTTTAGGCACAAGTGTGCTCTTTTACGCACTTGTGCTTAAAAGCGACTTAGGTAAATGACAATTAAAAGCAAGTTTTTTCGAAATTTCATGACAGTCTGTCACTTTGACAATATAAAATACCTACCATTCTTTAGAATTCAAAAAATTATATTTCTTGATTCATGAATTGTTTTTTCTTTGCCATTTAACAAAAAATCTTGACTGACTTAAGTACGTTGCAAAAGGGGTGTTTTAAGCATTTTGACGATTATCAAACTCGGCCTTCGGCCTCGTTTGTCAATTTTCCTCGCTGCTTAATGAAACACTCCCGTTCTGCCACTTTTATCACAAATAGCTATTGATATCTTTCAGCTTAAAGTAAATGAAAACCTCTGTTTAAGAGGTACCGTCCATGTGTACATGTCTTCAGTTTACAGCAGTTGATGTTCAGTCATTCGCACATTTTTGTTGTTTTGGGTCTTTCTCAAATGCTGATGCCCTCGCAATCACGTCACAACATTATTACTCTAACCTAAATTAACTAGAGAAACATGTTTTGTCGATAATTTTTTCCTTTCTTTCCCACTTTTTATTTTTATTTTTTATTTGTTTTGTTTATGCTTTTTTTTGTTTTTAGATATACATACTTTTTTTTGTAATGTTATTAATTTTTGGTTTTCATGATTTCTTGAATATTTTTATACCAATAATTGCCATAATAAAAAAAAATGACGGCCATAAAAAACAAAAGTTAGGTATGAAAACTCTGGCTTCTAATGGGCTTTGGAAATTTTTGTAATGTCAAATTGGTAGCTTTTGATGACTCATGTTAACCTACAAAAAATAATTTATTAATGTTAAATAAATAATAGAAAAGATATGGCAAAATAAGAAATTTTGATTTTTAATTTTTTTTCAGGATATTTCAGCAACTACTGAAGTTATCCTGAATTTTTTTTAATTCTTATCAAGCATTTTTGTCACTTTTCTCTAATTCAACCGTCCTCGTGTCTTCAATGGCTTAATATATCCCTGTAGTCAAACTCATCCGTTAATAACTTATTTTCCCATTTTTATACAGGGTGATTTGTCACACTATCAAATTGTGACAAAAGAAAGGTGGGTAGCTTAAAAAAAAATTATAAAAACGAGTTCGATTTTAATTATTAAAGGAGTTTCAAGAGCTCAAAGTTTTCTGCATAAGGAGCCAATTTAAGAATTTTTATTTAACTTTACCTTGGTTTTATCTGCATGGTAAAAAAGTATCTACTACTGCTACGAAAAAAAGTAGGTAAATAATTTTCTACCACGCAGATAAAACCAAGGTAAAGTTAAATAAAAACTCTAATATTGGCTCCTTATGCAGAAAAAAATTATCGGACATTATGTTTATGTGAATTTTTATTTTTTAAACTACCCCACCTTTAATTTATCACAATTTAATGGTGAGTTAATAAATCAGCTTGTATAACTATAGGTAACTAAATCTATTTATTTTTTCCTTTATTTTTATTATTTATTCATTTATTATTATTTTCTTTCCATCATTTATTTACCTATTTGTTTTAATTTTTTCTTGTTTTTTCTTTTTTGTTTTTGGTACTTGGTATTTGAAAGCTTTTGGTCATGTATTGGGATTTGGTACTTGGTTTTCAGAAATACTGGTATTTCAAATACTGTTTGAAGCACTAGAATGATTAGGTGTTTAAAGTATTCAGAATAGGTAGGTACTTAATTTACCTTTTTATTTTCTTACCTACCATTTATTAAAGGTTCTTAATCTTTATTAATTAATAAAAGAGTTAGGTGACTGACTCATCTATCAAGAGTCAAGCTCCAACTCAAACCGCTTGAAAATTGAAATTTGTCACACAAATGTATTTTAGGGTGGGTGTCGGTGGTCTACAGGATGAGGCGCGAGAACCTTAGGGCATTTTTATATGGAGAAGTTTTCGGAATAGGAGTCAAAAAATTTGTACATTTATGATTTCAGTTTTGACGAGCTGAACTAAAATATTTACAGCCCCTCACTATTTCCGGTTATACCGGAAGTTGCTATCAACTTTCTTATTTTAAATGGGACACCCTGTATATTATTACATTTCCAGATTGCCTGAATAAATGTAATAAAAATGGTGTTTATAGTTCAAAATTGGAATAAGTGGTTTATGAGTTATAAACAAATGAAAATCACAATTTTCCATTTTCAAAGCAGCTTAGCTAGGAAACGGGTCAAGATATCGGAAAACGGCTTACATGTCCATATCTTATTTTTTCACCTAGTATCCTATGGTGCTGATGAAATTTGTATACAAAGTGATGAAAAATCAGCCATTTTCAAAAAAACAATTAAGAATATCTAAAAAAAAAAGTTTACACCACAGCGTCTTAAATGAAAAGTTAAGATAGGGACATGTAAGCCGTTTTCCGATATCTTGACCCGTTTTCTAGCTAAGCTGCTTTGAAAATGGAAAATTGCGATTTTCATTTGTTTATAACTCATTAATTACTCGTTACAAATTTGAACTGTAAACATCATTTTTATTACTTTTTTTCAGGCAATCTGAAAATGTAATAATATACAGGTTGTCCCATTTAAAAAAAGAAAGTTGATGGCAACTTCCGGTATAACCGGAAGTGGTGAGGGGTTGTAAATATTTTAGTTCAGCTCGTCAAAATTGAAATTATACATGTACAAATTTTTAGACTTCTACTCCCAACACTTCTCCATATAAAAATGCCCTAAGGTTCTCGCGCCTCACCCTGTATAAGGAGAAATTTTGTAAAATTCAAATTCAAAAGGGTTGAAACAACCGCTCAAAAATAAAAATAAAATTTTCTCGAAAACTGTTTGCAATTTGAAAAACAGACGTAAGTTTTTTATTTATTTATTTAGAAATCAATTTTTTATTAATGTTTACTTAATATACGAGGTGGGGAAAAATTACGAAATGGTCCAAGATTAACAAATAGGTCGAGTTTTGCAAGTAATTCAAAAACGGGTAAATTGTAAAATTCAATCTCAATTTTTTTATACGGGGTGTTCCTATGCCCAGAAATGACGACATCGTCTGTTTTTTTTTTTAATATGACACCCTGTATTACAATTTTATATTACCTGAGAAAAGTCAATAAGAATGGTTCAAAGGTTTTTACAGTTGGTGTTTAAATTGATTAGGTTTATGAGCTATACCTAAACACAATTACGAAAAATTTCCATTTTCCATTTTCAAAGCAGCTTAGCTTGAAAACGGTTCAAAATACAATAAAACTTGATCTAAAATAGATGGAAAATAATGCAAATTAATGAAAGTTATTTTTTGACGTCGATATTAGCTTCGAAAACGGTCACAGAAATCTGCCCATTAGCCTAATGGGCTTCTATAATACCGGCTAATAGTCTGTGAAGTCATTTTCTAGAAAATAGGGAAGAAGTTTGAAACGAACTATTTAACCCTAGAGGGGAAAAATAGTCGCTGAGAGCATGAGACAAGAAAAAAACAAGGGTCGTAGGTTGAGTCGCTAGTCTAAGAGGATCAACAATAACAAGCAGGTCAGCAGAACAACAGGTACTCTTTATTAAAATAAATCACAGTTATTATCACAAATTATTAACTTCAGCACGGTTAACAACAATAAGGAGCAAGAGCGTGTAGAATCTGAATGAACTGATCGGTTAAACCTTGGTAGGCAAAGGCACTTAGCTTCGTAGGGTCTTTGGAGCGAGGGTGGAAGTTTAGTTGGTGGTAAACTTCTCAGGTGTCTCAGGTAACATCAGCCTTCTTGTTTGAGAGAAAAATTGCCTCCAGAGATAAAGATTGCCTCCAAGAAAAAGATTGTCTCCAGGGAAAAATTGACTCCAGGGAAAAAGCTGTAATTTCATGGATATCAGAAACACTCTTGCATTAATGAACGGTCCGATCGAGTCTGCTCGCCGAGGGTACATAAAATGATGTCCCGTCCTCAAGATAGGTTGAGACAAAAAAAGTGACTGACAAAACTTTACATGCGAGCGAAACTCGATCGGAAAGCTGTAATTAAAATTACCATACGGTATTAAGAAAATATGATCTGTATAATTCTAACACAATTAAGAAAATCATTTTACGACACTCACCAAGCCAAAAACGTAGTTGATTCTTATAATAATTAACGTGAAAGTTCACGACGCCATTTCCGGAAACTTAAGGTGTTTGCGGACCCTTCATCCGCGAATTTCCAGGAGAGAAAGAGAGTGAAAACGCAGGTATGATGATGAAACGCACCTGATTGCAACTTGACAGTCGATGTTACGAAACTCGAGGCCTCCAGTCGGCCGATGCACTAAAACTCACTAATCACTCACTCGCTGCGCGCGCCCGCCGTTGTCTCCGCGTTACCGACATCTAGCCGGTACGTACGAAATGTACGTTACAAGTTTTCAATTTTTTACGTAATTTTCATTACGTATCATTTCATCCAAACAAATACAAAATATTCTGTTTACAAGATTTGAAATACCTTTAAAGGATTTGAAATACCGTAAAATAATTTTTGGGTATTTGAAATAAAACTTGTGGTAGGTATTTCAAATACCTACTTGAGAATATTTGAAATACTATATTTGATGTAAATTTCAGTGAATATTTCCCGTGAATATTTGATATTTGAAATCCTTTCTATTAAGGATAGTATTGAGTAAATGAAACCGCAAATGCTGACGATGGTATTTGGTATTTGATATGTGAAATACTTTTGATAGGTAGGTATTTGGAGCAGCTCTCAGTCGAAATCACTATTAATATACAAAAATGTTACAATTACAAGGAAAATTTAAAGCTCTTTCTATTTTTTTTTTCGGAAATGGTTGAACAAATACTACAGCCAATATTATTAGCCAGCAGTTTATTTTTTTTTTTACAAGAATACTTGTCAAATTTATTATTATTTTTTTTTAATATTAAAATTATGGTAGGTACTTATTATTTTAAAACCGAAGTAAATTTAAATTGTTTAAATTATACCAATTTTGTATCAAGTTTGTACCGATTTTAAGATCTCTTGGTTTTTTCATTTTTGTAAGAAAACGATATCTAGAACAACGATGGGGGATAAAAGAAACTTAAAACAATATAATTAACCCAATGGAATAATTCTGTGCTAGCTTAGAAATATTTTAAACAGCAAACATTCTCAGTTCGACGAACTAGAGGGTTCAAAAATGTGAATAAATTTTATTACCCTATGTACCTAACCATTTTGAACGTAATTTTCATTGAAGATATGAACAAAACATTCTATATTATAATATTTGAAATACCTGAAAATATGTTTCTGATATTTGAAATACAATTTACGTAATTTAAAAAAATATTTGAAATACCATAAAATAGTTTTTGGGTATTTGAAATAAAATTTATGGTATTTCAAATACTTATTTGAGAATATTTGAAATACTATATTTGCTGTAAACTTCAGTTACTTCTCGTGCATTTTTAGTATTTGAATTCCTTTCTATTAAGGAGAGTATAAGGTATAATAATTTAGTAAATGAAACTGCAAATGCTGACAATGGTATTTGTTATTTGATATTAGAAATACTTTTGATAGGTATTTGTAGCAGCTCCGAGTAGAAATCACTATTAATACACAAAAAGGTGGCAATGATAAAAAAAATTGAAAGCGCTTCCTATTTTTTTCGGAAATGGCCTAACAAACTAATACTACAGCAAATATTATTAGCAGCAGTTAATTTTTGTTATAAATAAGAAAATTACTAATAAAAACAACTCAAAGAATAATTTTAGCATCATATAGGTACTTACGTATCATGTGTATTTGTTGTAGGTAAACTACCCTCGCAGGGCCATGAATCACTATGGATCCGTTTTTTGGACATTGCAAAGGCAACTAATATTTGCTTTTTCTCAAGTTAAGGCAATTTAAATTGTCATAAGCGAGGGTGGAAAGTAACAGGGGAATAATGGGTTCAAAATGGCTGTAGAAGCAGCAGAGTATGAAGATTAAATTAAGATTCGAGTAATAATTCATGCTTTCCAGGCCTCAATATTCATGAATCATTGATCGCTACATTTTAAGGCGGACTGATTCAATAACGCGAAAGACAGAAAATTAGTATAAAATACGATATAAAATTCGACCAGAATCCGTACCTGCCTCTTGAATAAATATCAGGGTCAATCACTGCGGTATTGAAATTCAAATGATCCGCGCTGCCGAGTATCTGCAGAACAGCAGAATGTCCAAATAGCCTCTTATGTAAAGAATATTTTATCGGGTGATCATTCTTTAACCAAGTCGAGTTCCCTTCCTTCCCCACACAAAGAATGCAAAAATAGCCAAAATCGAATTTATATCGAACTTTACATGAAATATTTCACTCCGGGAATATTTCATTCTGGAAATTTCTCAATGCCCGGACTTTCTGTATATCTACAATGATGCCAATAACGTTTTCTATTGCTATTTTAACATCACCACCTTCAACACCACCACCAACCTGTTGTATTTAAACAAAGTTTTCTTGTATAGAGGTGTACTTCCCGGTTAACACCCTAAAAAACTGTTCTTAGGAGAAATGAAAAATTGTACTATGCTAAATTAATTTTATTTATTTAATTAATAATTAAATAAATACTATATACTAAACCATCAGGAATATCGTGCGAAATACAGAGAGTCCCATTAGTGGGGGATTCTTCTCTGGCAGCTTCACTTTTGAAGCTAGAAAAAAAGATGATGGAGAAAAATTGTATGGTTTGAAGAGACCTACAACCTAAAATAGTTTTCAGCTATACAGGTGTCCCAATATCGCTGTGAGCCTTACAACTTTGTTATTTATTCATAAAAATAGTGAATTGTAGGTCAATGAGTATAAGCACACAGAGTGCAATTGCTAGCCTGTTAGGTGGGTTCGGAGAATTCCTCCATCGCCCATAACAGTTGTCATGCTGGCAGTGCCCGAAACTCCAACCAGAGAGTTTGCTTCCGCATCCAACAGCAGAGCCTTCCAGAGTACCAAATCAAGCACAGACACGTGTTTCGTGTCTGTGTTTTTTTTTCTTCTTTGTTATTTATGTTATTACATGACATGTAACTTGTAGACTGGATTCTGAAGACTGATATTAATTTTCTGATGGTGTCTCAAAAGCTTTTTTTATCAAAAGCTCTTCGAGAATCAAAAAGAAAATTTCACTTACAGTTGATGTTGCTAGAGTTCGTTCTTTTTAGGTAGGCTAAGTCCTTCCTAAGCTAAGTCGACCAAGGGAATGAACCAGCAGTTGAACAGCCATCGATTGTTTCTCTAATACTTATTAGAAGAGATGAGGTGAATGATTGGGAGATAGTGTTGCTGGAAGGGAGTTATCCGAGTCTTTTGAAATCTAAAACGCCACGCAACGTTCTTTGTTGAGGTCGGTCACTGCCGGAAAGTCTTATAACGTAATTATAGATAACAATTTGCCGGAAACACTCTTGTCGTTTAATCGGGCGACACTCTTGGATTTTAGCTTGATGTTGAGGAAAATTATTCACTGTTCATGCAAAGAATCACAAGTTTGATAGTTTGAAACGTATTTTCTCGAAGGAACCTAAACACTCACTGGTTTTTGGTTTTAGACTCAACTTTTGTTAAGATAAATTGCTAGAAGCTGTTGTTCTTCTTTTTTTTAACGATACAGACACGTGAAAAGATAAAATAGAATTTAGGGAAGATACATTCAAGCTACTCTCCCTGAACTAATGAGAAAGCCTTATTGTCACGCCACCTCGACTTCCACGTAGACGCTTTTCGTGCGTGCGATGCGCCTTTTCTGGTTATATCCATTGACACTTGATCAAGGGTCTGTGAATTTACACGCGGTATTTTTAAGAAAAAGGTCTCTAGGAATTTTAGCTCGAGAAAACAATTTTTTATTGATGTAAGGTTAGCGTAAATAAACTTTACTTATAGTTTTGGGAACCCTCTGAAACTTGGTCATGAAAAACAAGAAAACAGTGAGAAACTTAACCCTGAATTTAGGGGGAATAAACTTCCATGAAAATTTCTTTATAGCATTATGAGTTTCACTCTATACCTACCTGCCAAACCGTCAACGGTTCTTTAGAATAAACAGTCTACTCCGAAACAGTAACCAGAAACGGAATTCCGCCTTTACTCAAGCATAATGTTAACATCAAACTTCCTGCAGGATCAAATAAATGGTTGATGCCGTCCTTAAAATAATTGGTTTATCTGGTGAGTTTATAGCTATTGATTATCTGACAGATTATCTCTTTTCCTCGTTTATAAATTAAAATCTCATCTGTAATGGTAGCTATGAATATTACTGTTACTCTTGAGAGCAGCACACTCTTATAATTAACCAAATTGTCGTGTCCGATTAATAAAATTATTTTTTTTAATTTTATGTCTTTCACCTTTCTACCAACAAACTCTGGGCAAAGATACAGTTATACTGATTATACGGATCCACAGTTGTTACTTGTGTAAGCTGAAATTTCGTGATATTGTACCAGATAATCGCTCTTGATATTTTAATTAAAATCACTTTGGAAACTTCAGGAGATCAATTCGCTTGGCGCAGAAACCATTGGCGTTCAAGATCAATTCATCTCAAATTCCTCTTAACCTTACCCTGTAAAAGTGACGGATTATTAAATTTAACTTCGTTAACGTTTGTAAATTAATTTACTGGAAAATTGATTGTTCGATAAAAATCTATTGAAAAGTTTGCTTGAATTTTCAATACTTTGTAACGAACTTAAAAGGTGACAGAACGGAACTTTGGATCTGTAAGTAGGTACATTAATTAATAGGGGCGATTCGGAAGAGTAATTGGACTTCGAGACTAAACTTAGGTGTAGTTAATTTTAATAATAGCCCAGTAGAAATCGACACTAAAAAGGTCTAAAATCGAAATGCTAGTTCTGTTTTTTTTTTGGTATGTTGTATGAACCTGTTAGAGTGGTGTGAATTAAAATTTTGCAACTTCAAAAAAAAATTGTGCTGTCTGCGCACCACAAGAAAAATCTGCAAAATTTTTAGACTTTTTAGTCCAATCGTTGCTCTATAAACCCTTTAGAGACCTTCCGATCTTGAGGCGACCTTCCCTGAGCAATTCAAGCATAGAGACGAGCATTTGAGCCCAACTATAAGGCAAGTGCATGTCCCTTCTTACATTTCCAGGCGATGATTTTGAGAAGATACGGCGGGGCTCTTGTGAGTTGTTCGTTGGATGGCACTACAAGAGCTCATTTCCAAACCCTATTCGGTGGGAAGAGGTCGTCTTACTTCCTGCTAGAGGTCCTTCTCTACCCCTCGCCACTTTTACACTTGGTGGGTGTGTAACGCATGTAAAGAGGCAGCATCGCTGGTTGGAAGTGAACGTGCCAGATTAATCTTTGTATTTGCCGTTGTCTTCTTTAAAAGCTGGAATCTAAATTCGGGCAGTCTCTGTGTGGCTGAAACACCTCCATAAAGAGCCACGAGACACTTTCCGCCAGCTTTCTAATCGTTGCATCTGTTAGGAGGAAGATGGCAGTCAAGTCTACTAGGTGCTCTATCCAGCCTCCTCTGAAATTAATCCCACAATTTCCTTTTTCAATGCCAGAAAAAGGAAGAGTCTCACATCAGTAAAAGCGTGAAGAAACATTTCAAACTCACTGGGCACTTCCCCTCGTTTGAATGGTATACTAAAGGCATCCACAGAAGTGAGGCACACTTCTGCCACGTTCACATTGGTGAAAGCGCAAGTTGTAGATGGTAGAAACTAACCCATAGAGGAGAACAAGGAGGCCCACGTTCTCTAGAAATTTTACCAGAACTCAAAATCAGTTAATTTAGGGAGCGTGATACGTAGTGCGCTGTCTGAGGAGTGCGGTATTCTTGCTTGAAACAACATTTTTCGTTTCCTCGCCGTAACTCTGTAACTCTGATTAAAGGAAATTTATCGTTAAAGCTGCAGCCCCAATTTTTGCCAAGCCCTGTATAGTACATAACATAACAGGATCCATAATTACTTAATTAGCTAAAGCTTTGCAAGAATAAAGGTTGTAATATCCGAGATTGACTGAAAGTACTTTTCCAATTTTCCCTCACCCGAAGATTTTTTCTTCAATCAATACTCTGAATAAAGCCACCGTCACGATCTAATACTTTTACCCAAGTCTGTGTGTTTCGATTCACGGTATCAATCTTGCATTTTGGAACTTACAAGCGGACATTTCAAAAGACGAAGTTCTATACAATGTTAATTTTCAATGGCCCTGTTGATAAGTTGATACAATACGAAACCTAATTGTTATTATGCAGACAATTACGGAACTTTATTATTAATTTTAACTGAAAGCAAGTCTTAACAGCGTATAGTTTCATTAATCACGACTTGAGGCTACTTTATAATTACATTGAAACACTTAAATTAAATCTTAGGAAGGTCCTTGTAATGTATTATTTGATACTGTTATTAGTCAATGAACTGTGGAGTACATCACATGTGTATTCGAATTAAATTAGGATAAGCTACAACTTATCCTAACTTCAGCCTGTTACATTTTATGTAAATCATATAAATAAAAATTGTACGCCCCACGTTGGGCGCCACTTTTGTAACGCTAACAGTGGCGTTACTATTTTATTATAAACTATCACTTCAGTTCACATTATTTATCACAGTATTAATGAAGAGCTCAACAGGTTATGCCATCAAAATGAAGACACTAAACATTGACGAACACGTTTTTCTATTTTCACAGTTCCGTCGAGTAGCGCTAGAACAAAAAAATGATAAAGATGAGGACAGAAGATCCCGTCAAAAATATCACCAAAAGCGACAACTTCTTGTTTAGTTAAAGTGTTAGAATGCTGCAGTACTCGACAATAATACTGCAGTAAAAATTCTCTCTCCCAGATTGTATAGCTTACTCAAGTAGCATAAAGACAACATTCCGATTAGACCCGTGGTCTCCCAAGCGGGGACACCTGGTTGTAGTCACAACATTTTTCTGAAAAAAATCTTACAGAATCTCACTAATTTCAAACCAACATTCCGTTTTTTCCTATTGTATGATTCCGGTCGAAGGACCAAAATGTGTCTCGAAGGACCGAAATGTTTCTGCTCAGCGACGAGGACTAAAATGTAGGGGGGAGTACGAAGGACCAGGTTCAATGTCAAGATTGACAGGAACATATAAACTTTGTATAAATTAATAATTCTCAGTTTACTGACTTTGTTTTTTTTGTATTTCTGTCCGACGAGTATGGGGCACTTTTTGAATCACGAATTGTTAATTATTATTAGTTTTAACTCACTTCACAATGTGGAACGATTTTCCACTATGTATTTAGGTACGAGTGTTCTTTCTGCCGCTCTCTTCGATTAAGGGACTAGGCAACGGCACCAGCACCAGAACTCTCTGTAAGAAAGAGTTCTTGTTCGAGATCCGGAAAAAACGGCCAATGTTCAATCAAAGATGGCTCAAATTTGAGGCAAATCGTTTTTTCTCATCACAAAAGACCTCACCCACTTGTGAATTGTTCAATGGAATTCTTCGCAACATCTTCATTTGGTAGACCACTTCGTTTTTGACCATTAGATGTTGCCTAAAAATATTTTTACTGGCATATTCGCGTTCATTGGAGTCTTTCTACCCGTTGACTCCATTCTTTGAGCTGTAGTCCCTCTGATAGATCTCCTCCAACCTCTTTTTACATCTCCTGCAAGAATATGAAAGAAAAAGATGTTTCATGAAAACAGTTTGTGATCCGTGAAGGCAAGCAACAAAAACCCCGCCCCTGCATACAAAGAGAGCGATAAGACATCGCCGCCGGACCGGTTATATAAGCAAGCACCAGCCCAAGCAAGAATCAGTTCTCCTCGAGGTATATTGACTCGAATAGACTCACTCCCTGCCTCCAGGTATTGACTGGACGTATTAAGTCTAGTCGAAGGCCACGATGTACCGCTGCCACCGCTCCCGGCTCAACGCGATTACATAATTATGACCCCCGGCACCAGAGCGCGCGTTACCGTTGGCTGTAAGTAAATATTTTTATTTTTGTACCCTTCACATTGTTACAAAATTGGCGCCCAACGTGGGCCCAATATACGAATATTTTTATTTTCTACACCCTGATGCATATCGTTAATTCGAACCCCGAAAAATCATTACAAGCTTAGCTTATACTTGCGTTGGTTGATGTAAAATGATTTATTGACACTGTTGAAGAAGAAATATTAAAATAAAATAGTTAATACTGAAAACTGTAACCTGGAATTATGTCGAGTTCCTTATTCGCAAAGGTCTCCGCTCCGCATAGTAATATGGTTACAATCGTTGGAATAAAAATAGGGTAGCAGTATTTCTCACGATCCCATAGTAGTGATGTGACAAAAATAACGTAATTGTTATATTGGAACTGTTCCGCTTGTGGAACAGGCTATTCCGAATGTTCCGGCTGGATTTTAACTGTTCCGGTTCCACTGACGGTTCCATGAAGTTCAGGTTTTCTAAGTAGGTAAGCGTGCGACCTGCGAGTATTTTCGGTTCAAAAAATAACTCGCAATGAATTCTAAAGGAAAATAGGATAATAATATACAAGTGTATGCCATTAGAAAAGCAATAAAGAATTATAAATCGCTGGTGCATCCCCAGAGCTGACAGATATTAGTCATAAAATACTCGTAGGACCAGCAGTTAATTCTCCTTGGATAATACTAGCAGGAACAATGCAGCTTATAGAATATGTATATAGAATATGACAGAATCATTCCAATCCAATATTTCTAAAAGAGAACCTATCAATTAAAAATCCCAATGATTCTTGTTATTTTTGCCTCTTCAACTGTTATAATCTTTTGAGTTTTGTTTAGTTTTTATTTTCCCAGGTTTCCCTGAAACCTCATCCGCATTAGTAGGTAGGTATATACTTTCGAGCGCGTGAAACAATTTAGGTAATTATAATTATTTAGGCATTAACAAATATTTATTACAATTTACTTTTGTAAATATGAGTGACAATAGTGATATTACTAGACCGACCTCAAGCCCCTTATGGTCTTATTTCCCAATATTAGACATTAAAAATTAAATTGCTAAATGTGATACCTATTTGTCTTCAAAAAATGTATTTTGTGTTTAAAAGCAAATAATACCTACCAATAAAATATAGGTGTAGCCTCCTAGAAATAGGTATGAATTATAATGATGAAATTAATTAAAAAAAGTAAATTAATTAAAAAATTAAAATGCACCTACAAAAGGAATCATGTATAATTATTATTATTATTAGTGTTTGAAGTTCACGAAACATCCAATAAGAAGTATCTTTTTTATCACGGGTAGATAAAGAAACACTGACAGTCACTATTACAATAATTTACAACTTTAGGTATGGACCCATCCAGTTTCTACTGCACTGCGTGTTCCCGGAACACTGTTCCGGTTTCTGCCTCCCTCCCTAGTGCTCCGGCTCCGAGAGTCTGCCACGCTGTTCCGCACTTCCGCAGTTCTCACTTCTCATTCCTATTTACTATGTAGGTACGGTGTTTCTACCGTAACGCTGTTATTTCGGAACAGTGGCTTGGAACCTATTCCTATCTCGGAACCGGAACAGTTGAAACCAGTATGTAAAAATAACCATCTGGCACACCACTATCCCATAGTCCAACATAAGACCTTTACATAATTCATAATACATTTCAATCTCTGCCGCTGGAATGAAGAAGTAAATAAGAACAATCTTATTGGAATTTAAATTCAGCAGGACAATATTTGGCTCGTTTGGAGAGAGCGTCGAATGATTTGTCTCATAGAGCCAGCTCTGAATATAATCATGCTCGCAGATATCTCTTATTATGCAAAAGAACACCGCTCTGAGAACTCTGCATCCGTTCATTTATTACCTATCACCTTAAATTTACGATATACATAAGACATTTGGGAAAATTCTATCGGTTTCTGCTTTTCTTCATAAAACTCTTGATAAAAATATTTTCCTAACTATTGAAAAAATTCCATACTTAATGGTGGATATCATATTTTGATGTTATTTTTTGTATATCGTTGCAGAACCTATAACAACACTGCTGGGCGGTCCCGAAATGTACATCAACAGGGGTAGCACAATGAACCTGACCTGTATTGTTCAACACAGCCCGGAGCCTCCGCCCTCCATCTTCTGGACACACAATGCACAGGTAATTGTTAGGATATTAGTGCGTCAGAGATAAATATTAAGAATTGTATGTTTGGGAGACCTTCTGAACGATATTCTCATCCAACGCTTTATTTTGTTAACAGTTCAATTGTTGATTATCTCGATATCGATTAAATCATTAAATTAGTGTCACAAATATTGAATTATTGATGTATGGGCATAAAAAGAAGTCACATGGTGTGAAGTGGCAAGATCTGGCTGGCCATGTTATGGTCGTATCACGACTGATAAGTGAATCTTCAAAGTGCTCCCTCGGTGAATTGAGCGCTTCGATAGTACAATGTGGTCGCACGCCGTCCCCTTGAAAGTATCTTTCGGCCAGTTCGTCGTCACAAACGGCTGAAGAATTTCCTCTTTGTATGTCACAGTATGTTCCTTTAAAAATAATCAACCCAGTTAATCGCCCAGCATTAACGGCTACCCAAACGCCAACTTTCTCAGGATGGAGTGGCTTTTCAACTAACCATTATACGTAATTTTGGGAATTAACATATCCCGATCTTTCAAACCACGCTTCATTAGTGAATAAAATCTTGCTGAAAACTTCTTCATTGTATTATTGTAAATTTTGCGCAAACCATCGACAAAATGTCTTCAGGAATGTCTCCAGGAAACAACTCTTGTACCACAGTCACTCGATAAGAATACAAGTGAGCATTTTTCCGAAGTAGCCTCTGATAGATTTCCCACAGAAACATCAATTTCCTGAGCTAGATGATGAACTAACGTGTAAGGAACGTTTTGCATAATCTTTGCTTTTACAAAAAAAATCTGGAGAGCCATCGCAACACCAGGATTCCTCTTGCGGTGAGATTAAGGATGGGATAACTGCTTTATGGAGCAGCCGCAGATCTAGTAATACTCGTTACTCAAGATACCTGTATGTGAGAAACACTGTTTACGACTATTTGTCGCATATCTACTGAAGGATTTAGAGTTATGGATAAAATACCGATGATTTGTAACTAACAACTGGGCGTTACTTTTAAATAACCCATAAACAAATAACAGTTACAGTTAGTAACCGTGACTAACTTCAAATTTAAACTTCAGTAACCATTAAGTATATTATGAGCAAGATTAATCAATTTACTTTTACGAGTAGTTTATAATATGAGTCTCATGCTCATATCGGACTTTCTCTCATCATCATATCGCCTGAAAAAGCCTTTTAAGAATTATTAAGTACCTATAAAGCAGCTAATTATCATTTTAATGAGATAGTTCAATGTAAAATTTACGATTGAGCTTAATGTGATATTTCATGAAGTTGTAAGTTATCCCATTTCTGCCGGGATATTACTGGACTATTAGGGAGAGATCCACGAATTTTGAGCGCGGATTCGTATTATAGTCCGTGCTCGTTTATCACTTTTATAGATCGGTCCTCAACAAAACTCCAGAGAAGGAGTTATTTTTGCTCTAGTCATATTGCACTAAAAGCACTTTAGTTACTTTCAATGCCGCTTATATGCTCCACGTGTAAGCATTACTGCACCGGAAAGCTCATGGAAAATGGCAGTAAATATGTCATATAACGAAAGCTACATTTTAATCTCTATAGCGGGAATGTATGCTTTTGATCTTGCAAATTTTTCATAAGAATTATCATCATTCAACTAGACCATTAATAATTATTGATTTACTTATTCGATATTTTCTTCCCTCAACTTTGATAATTTAAGATGATAATTCCAATATCTCGTTAAAGACTGTGTAAGTCTGTTTTGGAGACATTATGTCAAGGTTATTTTTGTTTTTTTAGGAAAAAAACAAGACATTTTTCATGGAAAAGCATAACAAAACATTATACGAACCACAGGACGTCATAGTAACGTCATTCTGTTAAAATATATACAAGCCAACACTACCAGTGTTGCCGGCTGCATCTTGATTAAACATAAGATTTCCTGATTTTCTAATTAATATTATTAAGGTTTGCAAAGTGATCTTGGAGCATGCACGAGTCCTTCAATTATTGCATTGCCACCTTGATAAGCTGAGCAGTTCATTCATGTAAGAAATTTTGAATAATTTTCATAACATTCTTAGTATAAATTTGAATTCTTATCGCCTGTTACCTACCTCCAGAAAAATATATTCTTCCTTGTCGATTCCACTAATCAACGCAGTTCAGTAGGTATACTTTATGTTGAGTCATACTTACCTACACTGAAACCCTATTATAATATTCTCACGTGATGTTCGCATTCATTTGATGAATTTGTGCTACGCGGGTGGATTTCTTATCGCATTACATCAAGTTATAGGGTTATAAGTAAGCCGAGCTTAATTCATTCCGTACGGAATTACTGATTAATATTGTACAAGGTTGTACAGCAGTGTTAAATCATGGCTGTAGCTTCCAAGATATTGATTCACGAAAATTGCTTGGACACGAAAATAGACTAAAATCCTTACATTGTAAGCCGATTTCGAAAGTTCCTTTTTAATTGATAATAGTGTATTTTGATTGTAATTTTTGAAAGAGGGTAAATTTTATAAATATGAGAGTACCCCCAGTATTTGCGTCCTCATCATTATGTAGGGGTAATACATACAAGATACAAGTATTACGGGTCATCTATTGGACAAAGGAGAATTTGTTGAAGCGAGAGGTAATGATGCCAGTAAACTGCATAAGACGGAGAGAGAAAATAGAGGGCCATCGAAGTCCGAACTGAAGACGAATCGACCAAGGCAAGGTTGTCAAGTGAGGTTATTTGTCGTAGGTAGTTCAGGGAATTATCTAAAATTTATTGGAATTTTATGAAATTTATTGGAACCTCCTAAGAATTGACTTGATTTTTACCTTTTACAAGTATTTGCCTGTCACCTTTTCCAACCAAGATCGTGTTGATATTATTGCAAAAGGTATAAGAAGAAATGAACTAACAATTTAATCAGTAGCTTCGCAGCCACAGCTTGATTTAATAGTGTTGACAATCCATTTATAAATACATAATCTCCCTTATGGGCGTTCACTGACTTTTTATTTATTTTCAATCAAGTAAATTTTATTTACTGAATTAAAACTCTGAAAAAGAGCAGTCGGGATGGAAGAGAGAGCCAACCCTAAATCCGTTTCGACTTTCGGTGCTATCAGTAGCTACTTCCAACGATTTAAATATCCGATTGATTAGGCGGCTTATAAAATAAAACCCTGCGGCTCTGGGCTATTGATTCGCTCGCAGATTTCACCTTATAAGCCATCGAAATGCGGGAATAAGTAGAAGATACTTTGAATTGTTTTTCAATTTTCGCTATCAACGTGGCAGCGAAGAGGCTCAAACTTTGCTCATTTAACTGGCTGTGGAAGGCAAGTAGCAATTGTTTCCAATATCCTGGAGAAAGAGAACCTTTCCAGGCTGATTGATTGATCCCGGCCTGCCTCCCGAATCGTCGAATTTATTATTGAAATACATGGCTGAAAGATTTCCGTTTCATCAAACCTAATCACTTAGTTTTGCTTCTACAAGCAAACTCGGTTGTACTTTCATGAATCAAACCCTCCCGCTTTTATGTACCTAGCGACAGCTTAGATGAATTCAGCTTACTTACCTACTCCTTCCTGTTCTCGATGCTTATAAATAAATGAAGCACGATGGAGGCGTAATCAGCGGGTATCTTGAAATTGGCTTATGTGCTTTTAGGGGTCTGTTGGAGATTTGTATTGTGAGTTTGCAATTTATAATTAACCTTTTAATTTTTTCTTACCTTTTAATTTTTTCTTTAGGCGCTCAGAAATTAAGAAAAAAGGAGGGTGTAATACATACTTGTCATTTCGAAAGGTTTTTTATGTGATTAACTCGTGTAATTAAGTCACAATCGCCATAGAGCGGTAGGTTTGAAACTAAGTACCTAGGAATGTGGTGATTAGAGGTGTTTCCGCTGAAACGAATTATTGACAGATAGACACGTTGGTCGCCACTTGAAACGAATTTTTGACGTTGGCGTCAATTAAAACGAACTATTTTACCCTTAGAGGGGAAAAATAGTCGTTGAGAGCATGAGACGGTAAAAGATAACAAGGGTCGTGGATTGAGCTGTCAGTCTAAGAGGGTCAACAATAACAGGCGGGTCAGCAGAACAACAGGTACTCTTTATTTACAAAAAAATCACAGATATTAATATTTGAAAAAAAATTACAGATGTTAATTATCACAGCATCTTGAGCACGGTTAACAAACAAGAGAAAAACAAGAGCGTGCAGTTTAGCCGAATGAACTGATCGGGTACTAATGGATCGACAAGCACTTAGCTTCGTATGGCTCTCCGGTACGAGGATGACGGTTTTCAAATCAGGTACCCTTCGGAGCGAGGAACAAGCTTAGCTGGTTGGGGACTTGATCTTTCAGACTTGGCTCCAGGAAAACTTGCTTCGGTACGAAAAAGTGGACTTCGCAGGGAAAACTTGCGTCGGTATGAAAAACTTGCGTCGGTACGAAAAACTTGCGAGAATCCGTAGGGAAAAGCAAGCCAAAAACGTGGGTGATGTTTCCAATATTGAACAATAAATTCCAGACGCCATTAGATGAATTATTCGCGACAGGTATTTTGCGTGAACCTTCTTCAAGCGAATTTTCAGGAGAGAAAGCAAGGTGAGATCTCAGGTATCGGCGTACCGGATTGAAACTCGACAGTCGAGAACTCGACGAAACTCGAGGCCTCCAGCCGGCCGCGCTTGCACCGCACTAAACGCCACCATCACTCACTTATGCGCGCGCAACGCGGTTGTCTCCGGGTCGCTGGCATTTACCCAGTACGTACAAAATGTACCTTACACCGTTTTCACTCACTTTTATTAAAAATATCAACAATAACTATTACTTCTTAATAAAAAGGTATTGATAACGATCTAATGATCATCATCTGGTTGATATACATACATAGTCAGACTCAAGGTACGTACGTCTGGTCAGGGTCGAAATTTTGTTGACAAACATTTGTTTAGGTATTGCGGTGTCAATTTACCAACACCATGCACTTGTTTTTTAAAAGATAATTTTACGTTTGAAATCTGATTAAAAAATTATTAACAAAATTTCAACAACAAAAGTCTTTATTTGGTTAACAACTGGCAACATAGCACCTCTTATCCAATATTATCCCGGAGATTCGAAAGGAAACAGACGTAAAACAGATGAGGACAATGTCGACGTTCGACTTTGAATGCCAGAATGGTGCTCTGGATTGCATTAGGCCAAAAAGTGCTTAACAAAATAAATAAAAAACTCTCAGTATACTCACTCGGTCGTTTCGTCTACCGTCTGCATGGCTAGACGATCCAGATAGTTTTTCCTGGAGCGCTTAAAAATGATTGAGTTTTAATAAAATTTTATTTCCGGATAGAAACAAATTTATGCCTCACTTCTACAGACTGTAATCCAATATTTAAATCGTAGTGCAATAAAGTTAGGTTATCGCAATTCAAGCGTAACTATTTCCTGAGTTTTGAGTAACAATGCTGTTTAAAAATTTGACGACCAAACTTTGACGTCATGTAAACGAATTATTCTTGATTCCCCATATGGATCAGTTTTTTATGATTCTCGGTGTCTAATACTTTCAGCTTAGTGCTGACGACTCTCTCCTGGCTCGACGCTTGGGAATTTCCCTTCTTTGTCTGATCTTATTATAGGTTTTTAGCTCACAATAGTTCCATTTTCTCTATCAGGTTTTGTTTTCGTTACATTCTCCAGCATCATTTGTTGCGGGAGAATTCCTTTGGATACCAGAAGTCCCTAATTTATATCTTTGGAAGACGAATTTGACACAAACGGATGAATCTGTCAAAAGTCTTTCATATAAAACTTGCGCTAACTTCAAATTTCATTTTTGAACTCCAAATCGACCAATTTTTTTTTAATTTAAAGACGAGAGAGATTCAGTCGCTTCACGATGAGGCATTTCCTGTCGTCTTTGTAAAAAATTATTAAGCCAGTCCGCCAATTTCCTCACATTTTCAGATATGGTTTGACTTACCGTCATAGCAGCATCAAACTTAAGTAGGTATTCATTAATATTGTTTTAGCGCGCATCAACTTGCTTGAAATATGCGTGTATCGTGGTATCGATCTTAGGAGCTCTTAACTGCTTGCTGTTTTTCAGATGTGTAGCTCTCACCTGCCGTTATCATAGTAACTAATAACAACAACTGTGAAAATTTGTCCTCGCTAGGGCGAGAAATTACTCATCAGCGGACTGGAATTCTATATTTTGAAGCCGCTGTCCATTCGGCCGGCTGTTTCCTATCAAAAAGTGGATTTGCAGAGGCGACGCGCTAAAAAAAGGTTTTCCGGGAAGTCATCCAAAGGGTCAATTATATGCTAGCTTGAGTTTCCCAGATGCGACAAATAAGAGGCTGGGAGATAATATATTATTATGTCAGCCACGCCCGGTCTAACGTATTCGTATTATACTCAAACTTTTATGATTTTTACATAAAAATACGTTCTATGTACTATCTAATTATTATCTTCCCCTCAAAAAAGAGAGATAAAGTGACAGTAAATGTGCAAGACAAGAAGGGACGTTTATTTCCTCCCACCCCCAATGATTATTCGTAGATCATGTAGCATTGAAATATCTTACTACACCACTGGTTATACTTACACCATGGGGTAGCATATAACGATGAAACGGTTAGATCTAGATCAAATACTGCAAAAAACCCAGTGATGTATTTCTGACTCGCAAGTGCGCTACAAGAAAGATGGATGAGGGAATTATACACGGAACTTTTCCAGTGGTACATGTAAAGCCTGACGTTGTGGAATGAGAATTGAGCAATAGGGAATACTACGAGAAGGGAATGTCAGGATATAAATACGACTGGGAAAATTATTCACACCTCACTTCACCCCTTTGGGGTCATAAAAATTATAAAAAGCAAACCGTCATGAAAATACAACGTCTCATATTATTATGAAACTTATTTAAAATAAAATTCAGATTCCATTTTTTCTCCAATGAAACGATAATTCTTACCGTTATAATTACAAGGACATGAATGTCGCTGATATTAGCTATAAAACGAAATCGTAATTGATTCCAGGAGATTTGCTCCGAGCGTTTCGTCTATAGCTGCGGTAGACATGCATCATCAACGTTTACGTGTGCGCAGACTGGACGACTGGTAGTTCTCTCTCTTATTTACAGAGCGACGGTCTGGTGACGTCATACTCCCTCCGCTAGCTATCTCCACCAGAGCAACGGTCGGTCTCTCCGATTATGTAATCGATATGACTCAGATGACTCAAACAGGGTAGTTTCTCCATCTTACCAAATGACAATAAGGATGTCATCTACGTAGCGGTGACAATTACGACGGTTTTTTGGTGGCTGAGTTTAAGGCCCAGGCTTAAAAAAATTTCATGTAGAAGTTGGCAAGGACCCAACTCAGGGAACTGCCCTTAGCAACTTCATCCAATTATTCATAGAAGTCTCCCTTTCACTCAAAATAGAATATGTTGAGTTCATGGTGGAAGAGAGAGGGAGATGATGTTCCTAAGAAGGATATGCATGGTTGAAGGGTTTCCTCGAAGGGTGAAGAGGGAAACGACATCAAAACTGACGCGAATGTCACTGGAATGAAGGCTTAAAGATTCAAGTTTTTCTATGAAGTGCCCCGAGTCTCTAATATGGTATTCTCGGTAGATTCGGCGTGGGGCTGCAGCAGGTTGATTAGATATTTGGCCTGAGAATAAGTCGAGGAGCCAATGACACTAACAATTGGGCGAAGAGGCACGCTAGGTTTGTGTATTTTTGGAAGTCCATACATTCTGGGTGTCCTGGATTCATTGTTCATAATCTGCCGTTTGTCTTGATCGAGAATGGTGGAGATGTTAACCAGCTGGTTGGTCTTTCGAATATAGTAATGTGGAAGTTGGTATTTCTTTGGCTCCATTTAGTTGGCCATTTAGTGAAGTTGTTTTGTCTTAGATGTGTTACAAGTGAGTCAAGGCACTTGTAGCCGCAAAGTCTTCTCTCTTGAGTCGATTACTTTATCGATTTTTGGAATTTTACTAAACTGCTCGAAGTATGCCAGTTCCAAGAAGGTTTGTTTAATGATTAATGCTGGAGGTTTCATATTTCCTGTAATGATTGAGATGTTTAGGGGAGGGAGAATTTTTAGCCATAATGGTATGATAGATGGTAAGGATTGTTTCTGCAAGGTTGCTGTCTCTCAGTAAGGGTTTTCTTAGTAAGCTGTCTCACAGACCTACGCTACGCATACTGTACGAAAGTTGGAAGTTAAATGAGCAAATTAAATTGAGCAAATAAATTTTTAGCGGCAAGAAAGCTCAAATAATAGCAACAGAAGTAGTTTTTCAATCTCAACAAATTTAATGTTTCTCTCAAAAAAATTTTGGCGAAATAATATTGACCACGCAAAGTTCCATTTTGGATTTAGCTATATTTCAAAATCACATGCACAACCTTTGCATGTGATAATAGGTTGAATAGGGCCTTGTTTCTCTTTTGCGCCCTGCTGGATAATATATGAAACAGGGTAGAGTTCAATTTAACTAAGTAGAATAGATCGGTGTCGAGTTGATTGACACATCGATTGAGAGATCGAGACATCCATGAATACGGTATCGTGGATGCAATCAACTCGATAGCCTGTTAAATTATTAACAAAGAAGAATGACAAGAATGTCCAATTTTTCTAGCTGTAACTCTAAGGATAACAAGCTCGGATGAAACTAGCATCGTAAGGGGTTCAAAAAAGAGGCAGACTGCTGTTTAAAATTTATCAAGAATCAAAACGTATGAATTATCAATACCTACCTACTTCCGTTCGAGCCCTAAGTCGAAAAGAAACCTCAAAAGGATGAATTTGGAAGTTAAGTACCGGCAAAAATATATAATTGTCGTAATTTTTACACATTTTAATGGAAGGGTTTCTGAGATGAAGGAAACTTCGTGCTTCCAGAATAAGAAATTCGATTTCTAATGATTAATTCAAATCATTCGGCCACTTTAATGAGGAGCTTACCTCATAAGCTCAAAGTGCCCCCGATTTTATGACGTCATTAATCAGTTTTCCGTCTACGGGTTTTCTTAATTTCGATGGACATTCTTCCAACCCCTATATTAGTCTCTTTCTGAAGAGATCCCGGTTACAGATTCTTATTACGATGGACTTCTGTACGTTTCGATTCGACTTTCCCTTCTGCAATCTAAAAGTGTTTCAATCATACCCGGAATTTTCTCATTTAGGTAATATTTACATAATTATCATTACATTCTTACAAGTGAGTTATTAACCTTTATTAACTCCGCGTTGCTACATATAAACATATTATATGGCTGCCACTTGACATAAAGTTTAATAAAGCTAATCACGTCTTCTGTTGATTCCGGTTCTCCTATGTTCCCAGTCATTTAATTCAATGTTTTGTACCTAAATGGAAGGAACTCTAATCTATGCCAACACATCCTCGGGATCAGCAACTTGATGCTTCAGCCCCACCCTTATTCAGAGTTCGAGGATATAACCAAGGATTTAATAATAATTCATGTTTGATATAATTCCATTTTACGATTATATCCATTGAATGAATGAATGAATGCCCTCTTCTATCTTCGTGGCAGTGAACATGATGCAAAATGGACGGAGGTAGTGGTACAATTTCAACAGCACAGGAAAATTCTCAAAAGAAAGTTCAGTAACACCTGCGCTTCATTGGATCTTCTTGTTATGTTCACATGCCAGCTGAGAAGAAAAAGAAGATGGACAAGAAAGTAGTTCCTCACGGGCATCAAGAAAGCAGAAAATGATTCCTCGTGGGATAAAATGGAGATGAGTTTTGATGGATTTCCAACATTGAAATCATAGAAATTTCAGGAATGTATGCCTAAGAAAACTTAAGGGTTAACTCAGAAGATGAACAAAAACCTGAAAACGTATCATGCAGTTACAGAAACGACAACAATGAATGTGATCAGGCTCTAGTAATGAGGAAAATTTAAAACAGCCACCCAGAAGAGTCTTGAGAGATCGACCGACTGTCAAAAAATCCAAATATCAAGAAGATTACGGAATGGAAGAAAGCCATAGGTCTCGTTGGAAGAAAACCAAACTTGTATTTTGATGGATTTCCCAAGCACCACGATTTCATGTCTTTCGACTGAAAAAATATCTTGATGGCAGAATCGACAAGTATAAAGCGCGGCTTATGGTCAAAGAGTCAGCATCATGGTGTTGACTATTCACTCCCGTAGCGAAAGAAACCATATAAATTACGAGAAGTTCAAAACTGTGATCGGTTTCTTTATAGCTGTCCCCGTTTTCAAAATAGAGCAGAAAATTAATTTTTCCATCAGACTTTTTTTTATGTGAATTCTTGCAAAACCATTTTCTGACACGCCAGTGAACTTGAGGCTTCTCTTGCGTTATTTTTTACCGCCCTGGCGTCAAAAATGAGGCTATTGTATGACAAAAGTCCGCCGATCGATAGCAAAACACGAATTTTGAGGAAATTCGGTTTAGTTTTTGCCCCAGGACGCTTTGGAAAATGACGATCGAAAGCCATTTTTTCTGCGACTCTGCGTCCTCGAGATATAAGTAGTTGTTGAAAAATTTTTTTCGCGTTGTGCTAGAAAACTAAGCTCTTCACGCGGCCCAAAAACACGAATTTTTACTTAAATACGCTATGCTGGAGGAAAAAAAAGAAACGAACCTCGAATCTTTAATCCACAATTACTGCCTACTGTGCTATCCGTGTACACCATTTAGGGATCAGCCTGTATTCTTTTAAACTATGATGATGATAATAATAATGATATTGCACTTGATATATTTAAACATTCACAACTGATAAAATGTATGTACCTACTTATTTGCTGACAAGAATATTGAAGTTTTTTCCTTCTTTTACAATAAACTAATAAAAACTTTCTAAATCGAATTTGCTCTCCAATTTTCCAGGAGATAAATTACGATTCTCCCCGAGGGGGCGTCACCGTCATAACCGAGAAGGGTGACAACACCGTCAGCTACTTGCTGGTCCAGAGAGCCACTGACTCAGACTCCGGCAAGTACACTTGCAATCCCTCCAATGCTAATCCCAAGACGGTCATCGTCCACGTTCTGAACGGTAAGTGTCAACCTGATAGCTGTAATTATTGTGTAACAGCTCAGACTTCACCTGTCCAATTGGTCTTTGAGCACCATGAGATTAAATTAATTAGATTATTCTGATGCAGCGCAGCAGTACAGTATGAAATTTCTCAGGAGAGAATCAACATTCTAAATAATTATTATTATAGGGTAGAAATGTCATTGGTAATTTCAAAAATAAAGAATTCTGTAGTAAAAAATAAGGATGTTAATTTGGTTGATATACTCTGTCAATCACACTTGATTCCCCGCATTTTCCGCCGATTTGTCCAACATTTATGTTATTCATTCTGTTAGATTAGCTCTCAATTTACTGCATTTACTCCATTCTGATTGATTTCATCCTGACTGACCGCTAAATCGAAAAATCTACTCCACCAAATTATTAGTACCCAAATCTTAACCAGGAGATTCAGTATTTAAACCTGCTCCGCAAATTACACGAGCTTGATTGGAACCAATAGCCTTACAACCAGGACACTATTATGAATATCATTTCTGTTTAGACTTCTAAATTAATAGTTGAACGTTGCTATACAGGGTGTTCTACAAGCTCTATGACAAACTTTGACAGATGGTAGGTTGCTTGATTTTAAACATATTTTTTTTAATAAACATGGGTCCGATTCGTTTTTGTTTAGAAGTTACAAGCATTTAAAAAATCGTAATTTTTCAAGTTCAATGCCCTGTAAAAGGAAAACGGTTCAAGATAGACAAAAACGGCTTACATGTCCCTATTTTAACTTTTCATGTACTATCCAATGATGTAGATGAAATGTTTATACAGGGTGGTAAAAAATTTGAAAAAATCTGAGATTTCTCCACACTTAAAAAAATCAAAGAAAGTACAAATGTTTCTATACCATAGGATAGTCCATAAAAAGTTAAAATAGGGACATGTAAGCCGTTTTTCTCTATCTTGAACCGTTTTCCTTTTACAGGGCCTTGAACTTGAAAAATTACGATTTTTTAAATGCTTGTAACTTCTAAACAAAAACGAATCGGACCCATGTTTATTAAAAAAAAATATGTTTAAAATCAAGCAACCTACAATCTGTCAAAGTTTGTCATAGAGCTTGTAGAACACCCTGTATAGTTGAATTTCGCTCTAAAAAATATCTAACTAACAGTTCATTCGTTATTTTAAATAATAATGTCAGTAAGTCCTTGCATACGCCGTAAATTTAATTGGACACCAACACTATAGAATCAAATGAACTGGAATTCACGATAACCGTTCTCGTCATTATATTCTGGAATATTTGCAGTGTCCCATGTTTGTTTTCCGGAACATGTACAAATGTACAGTACAGTAGGGCAATAACACGGAAGGTGTGGCTACACAATAGCTTTGCGCTCCAGTTATAATGTTATGTATTATTGCCTAGTTACCTATGCAGAAGTATACCGATCCTTTTTGACTATCTTACTAATTGCAGCGCTGGAATATTATCTTAATGTTATCCGGTATCATTTCTACTACACCTAGATATATGAAGGTGATGGCTATTAGTGCGGTATATACTAGTAGTAGCATCGCAAATTGTAAAAAATTGAGTTTTCAACGTCAGTTAATATTTTGGTTAAAATTCTGATTCGTTTACATTTTTATAAACCTGTTAAACAGCATTCCCGTTCTAAGTCAAGGAAAATGATTTTTTTTCTTAATAAATTATTGAGTTACCCACCAAAAGAAAACTAATTAATTTACTTTGAAAATTAATCATGTTTTCTGGCTTACTTATCCCTGTGAAGTTACCGCGAAGTGGTTTATTTGATTTGGAAGTACGTATATCCTGATCGCTACATCATTCAATCTCCAGGTTCATGCAGACGGGGAAATTTCTCATGTATCCCACCAATTTTTTATTTTTAAATTGAAACTGACCATGTTTCGGGTCTAATTAGACTAATGTTCCGTTTGGATTTTCTCTTTTCCGGTACTCGTCAAGGCTTAACACTTTCACATGTTTTTTTTATGCAAATAATTATCAAAAGTATGCCTATAGGGTGTTTTACCGGCAGACCAACATAGCTTGGTAGGTGTAGTTCTTTAAGGCGATTCAGGATCTGGTTTTGAAATGTTTCCTCATTCGTTTCGATGTTACAGGGTGATTCATCCATTTTGACGAATTTTTTTATGAGCAGTGTCATCAGTATCTTTTGTACGAATTAATGGAAGTTAATGCAATTTGGTTGGTATACTGTATCAAAGATGATCCTTGATACCCCACTTTTTCCGACGATTTGTCCAAAATTTATGTTTATATTTTTCTTTCTGTTTCGCTTATGTAAAGTGTTTAGCTCTCAATTCACCTAAACTTATGTTTAGGTATCTCAATTCATATCGTTTCCGTATCAGTATATCACCATGCACAATAATTATTAATTCTCGTCATATTTTATCCTGATTGACTGCTAAATCAGGAAATCTACTCCACCAATTTATTTGTGTCTAAATCTTAACCAGGAGATTCAGTATTTCGACATAAACAATATCGACACATTTACGCCTCGTATTAAACTATCTTTTAATAAATCGATAAGAAACCTGCTCCTCGAATGCTGGTGAACTTGACCTAAAGACGAAGCAGCAAGCCGCAAGAAAAACCGGCTACTATAGCAATCGAAGACGGTGCTGGGTGTGCTTCTGGACAGATATACCTATAATGTGTAACGAAATCCAAGGCTTTCGTTAGTAATTATTATTTATTTCATTATTAGAGGGGTTTATCTGGATGAGTGATACAGTTTTTACGGCGGCGATAAACACGTTATCTCCACCAGCACCGGCTATATAAAGAGTGCCAACTGAAGGACTGACCAGAGGATCGTGAGGAACTGACTCGCGAACAACTCTCTCTCCTGGGTGAATTGAGCTCGGAGATCAGCTGGGGCATGTAGTGAGTGCACCCATCCAGTTTACATAGCCGGCCACGGTGGGTCGATGAACTGAGTTGACCAAACCGTAACCCGGCGTCGGAAACGCGACCAGAGTGAAGTGAACTCTGGCCGGCGACCGATCAAAATAGGGAATCAACCGGCGCTGTATTGAGGTACCGGCTGATCCCTTCAGTCCCTGCCCGGCCTGTATTGAGAACCGGATCCAGTAACAGCCGTCCCGAGGTCGTATTGAGGCATCGGGAGCGGCTTTTGTTTCAGAGAGCGCCTGCCGACGAAGGTCATCGCCCGGACGGCCCCGAGACGCGTATCTTGCATACGGTCGGGGACAGCACAGACCGTGCGACAGCGGACGCATTACTGATGGTGAGCGGCGAGCAGCGAGGACACAAGCAGCAGCAGTACCGGAAAGGCCAATGGTAAACGAGGCCGCCTTCAACGCGGTTATCTGAAGCCAATCCGGTCACTCCCCAGAACGAGGGCCGCCCCCTTTCTATCACTCAGAGGACGGAGCAACCCTAAGATCAGTCGTATGAATAATAGTACTATAAGATCGATTTATTGTAAATATACTTCTTTTGTAAGTAAACCATAACAATTTTTATCGACTTGTCACGGGTACAAAGGGGCAATCATCCACTCCTGGGAACTCACCTCTACCCACAGAAAAATCCTGTTACAAATGCATGCAGGAATGAATTTAATACAATAATTTAGAGATTTAAAAATATATGTTGGTATTTTAATGTTGTGGACAAGATGAAAAAAATCGAATTATTTTTTTTTCGAAATTTATTTTAGGGGTGTTTATTAATAAGTGTCGATCTGCAGAATTTTTTGCAGAACAGTTTTTTTTACAGAGCCCCAAAAAAAATTATGAAGGAACTTCATGTTTTATTTTTTATTATTTTTTTGAGAATGTCACATCAAATTGTTATAAAAAAGAGATAGTTCTAATAGATATTCTATAGGTGGCGCCGCTTTACAGATAAATTCAATATTGTTTCCATGTTTTTCGGTATTTTTTCCCTGAATAACAGCCAATTCGAATATCATGAATTTGACATGTTTCAAAATATAACTCCAGATGAGTTCGGACAACAAAGAAAAATTCCGTTGTCGATTTTTTCTGTCCCGCCAGTTAAGGGAGCACGTGGATGGTAGTCTAAATTCAAAATGGCGACCAGATAATCTACGAGGTGCGCAGTATTAGTCCGCCATTTTGAACTTTATGAAAAATAATCGTTTTCCTTTAATTCAAACTACATAATAGGATACCACATGAAAAGTTAAGATAATGTGAGCCATATTCCAATATTTTGAGCTGTTTCCGCAGTACCTACACTGCTTTCAAAGTGGAAAATTGCGATTTTCATTTGTTTATAACTCATAAACTACTCTTAAGTCGTAATTACTGTTAAACCACTTGTATTATATTTTCTCAGACAATTTAAAAATATAAAACGTTCAAACATTGAAGTAGGTGTCAACTTCTCGTATTTCCAAAAGCGCGGCCATTTTGAAAATATTTTTATTGAATTTCTAATCGTCATTAGTGTCTAAAGATGTTTTATTTTGCGGCTCTGCGACCAATAATAGTTCCTAAGATATAACCGGTGGTCACATCAACGGGATATTTTTCAAAGGACTTTTTTTTTCGAAAGACCACATTTTTTCTAGGCTTAGTTAAAAAAATATCGATCATACAAAAAAACTACAGTAATAAACAAAGTTGTAGGAACTTGAATCTCTTTCTCTCACTTTATCCAAAAAAATTAAAGATCTCTAAATTAGTCAAAAGAACAAATTTTCATAAAATACAAAATGGCGACTTGATTCGCACCTCGGATCTGGTTGCCATTTTGAATTTAGACTACTAGTAGTTACCCGCTCTAACGCCGGGTGGAACAAGAAAGATTCCTAGGTTAAAAGTACTTACATAATGACTGGGCTAACAATATTTAATAAAATAGATATTCCGGACATCTCTTTTGTAAAGCTGAGTTTGCCTGCAATTTTCGCACAAGGCTATAAATTTAATGCACATTCTCTGTAATGCTCAAATTTGACTGCATAACTGCATGAGATTCTTTTACGAATAGTTGGAAAAGCGGCTGTCAGTAGTATTTCCATCCTGCGGAAAGAGTAATTATTGAAACCATGTCCAGTGAACATTTTTCCAGCGCACATAAAACTCCGCAAGTTTTGATTTTATGATTCAATCGTACTTACTGGAAAAAAATGATGTTCTCGTTGGTAACCTTATCGACGTACCTATAGCCATATGTTTCAATCATATTTGGTAATTTTTGAGATCAATGAAGTTCTGTGAAAGCGGAAATGTCATTTCTACATTATCATCATAATATCTTACTGAGAAATTAGAATAATAAACCTCAAACTGCGGACTGGGCTTAGCAGTTTGCCGGGATAAAATATGTAAATCTCAATTAGAAAGGTTGTCAGGGTCGTTTACCGGAAAATTTACCGGAACTGCAAATTTTATTCCGATCGAAAGGTTTCCAGGGGTATCGTATTTTCTACACTTCTTATTAGAAAGTTAGAACAATTAAATTTTTCTTCGACAAATGAAACACTGTAAGTTGGAAATACGGTACAAACTTATTAGTTTTTTCATGAATGACAGTTTTTCTATTTCTTTTCTTTAGTCACTGTTCATTTTTGTTACGCGAAAAATTTTTACAGTTGGCATCCTATACTATAAGCTCAGCTACAAAGTGAATATTTTACTTAAAAATCCTCCTAAGGTCATATTATTACTTATGTCAGATTGAATGTTATTGATAATTAGCTCATCAGTCCCGTCTCCCGAAAGTATTTCAATATGAGTCCAATGGGTGTGTTAGTCGACCGGGTAAAAGTAAATCACACTTCTTTAGAAATAATTTAATGATGAAACAAAAATAATTAAATGTACGAATTGATATGAAAACAAACTTCTTAACGTCTTAATACTCTTCTTAATTAATTATTATCCACTTCCTCTTTTTCAACTGACGTCTATCATGCATCGACTCGCACTCTGTGTCTACTGCTCCTTCATTACGCTCGGTCCTTCTCCCGACCTGACTGCCTCTACTGCTCGTTTCTGATTTCTGGTGATCGGCATTTTCACATAACATTCGGCCTCACTACCATCGGGGTCGTCCTCGGCACCATCACCCTCGCTGTCACTGTCCTGTTCCGGATCTAGGCGACACCACGGCTTCATTAGGTCAGATGCAAAGACTGACTTGAATGGTCTTTGGGTTCGTTGAGCCCCAGGAATATCTTTAATCAAGTAGCGGTCATTTTCTAAGACTGCTGCAACTTCATATGGACCCTTGTACTTCGGCATCAATTTCCTTGATTCTCCTGTAGCACTCGCTTCTCTTCTAACCAATACTAGATCTCCTTCTTCATACTTCTTCGGCTTCTTATGCTTCGAATCGAACCACTTCTTGCTCTTTTCCTGTTGCTT
This sequence comes from Malachius bipustulatus, assembly GCA_910589415.1. Classification (NCBI taxonomy): domain Eukaryota; kingdom Metazoa; phylum Arthropoda; class Insecta; order Coleoptera; family Melyridae; genus Malachius; species Malachius bipustulatus. The sequence continues at coordinate 18,777,785 of OU342632.1, forward strand.
CTCTATATTCTGCAGTGCGTCTATTCTTAATTCGTCGATGTCTTCTTCTCTTCTGTTCCCTTCATTCAGGGCCAGCATTAACTGATTTTGAACGGCGTTACGCGGATGATATCCGAATAATAGTTCATTAGGCGTCTTTTTCGTAGTTGCATTCGGCAAGTCATTTAAAGCAAATTGAATATTCTTCAAGCTTCTTTCCCAATCTTTTCCGCTTTTCTCATTGTACGTGGTAGTTAGGGCGGTCAATAAAGTTTGGTTATGTCTCTCGACTTGTCCATTCCCTCTTGGACTACAAGTGGCATTCTTTACATGAACTATCTGGTTAAGTTCACAGAAGTTTTCAAATTCTTTTGAAGTAAAAGCGGTACCTCTGTCGGTTATCAATCTGATAGGAGTACCAAAATAAGAAAAGATCTCCGTTAACACTGTTATCACTGGTTTCGTCTTTGTCGACTTTACAGCCTTAATTACTGAATACTTCGTAAAATTGTCTTGGTAAAGCAAGACATAATCATGTCGACTACTGCTTTTTACAAATGGTCCTAGATGATCCAAATTAACGGTATGGAATGGTAAAGGTATTCTTTCGATAATATGCATCTCACCTTCTGATTTTCCCTTTTCTGTTTTGTGATAAGCACATCGGATACAACTGGCTATATAATTTATCACCTTCTTTCTCATTCTTGGAAACCAGAATTTTCTCTTGACATAATTCAGAGTCTTATCTACACCGAAATGTCCCATATTATCATGTGCAGACTGAATTACCTTCCAGCGTATGCCTCGTGGTACCACCCATTTTAAATCACCATCTATATTTCTGTAAAGTCTATTATCTTCTATTGTGTAGTCTTTGGTTAACTGAACTTCCTCTGGCATTTTATTTTTCTTCTTCAGCGTCATATATATTCTCTGGATATCTTCATCTTGTAGTTGCATGGTAAGTAGCCAATCATCTTCTTCGATGCGGAAAGTATACACTTTTAAGTCTGCTTCTGGTACATCTCTCGGCGATTCAACTGGTCTTCTGCTAAGCGCATCCACGTGGACCATTCTGTCACTTGATCTATGGTTTATCGAAAAATCGAACTCTTGCAACTTCAACAACCATCTTGCAATTCTGGGCTGTACGTCTCGTTTATTCATTATAGTCTTCAGTGAATTACAGTCAGTTATTACTGTAAAACATTTTCCCAACACATATATCTTAAATCTTTCCAGACTCTCAACCACAGCTAATGTTTCGAGTTCGAAACTATGATATTTCCTTTCTAATTCTGTTGTCTTTCTACTGAAATAACATACAGGTTTCCACTTTCCAAATTCCTCTTGTAGTAGAATTCCAGCAAGACCAATACTACTAGCGTCTGTGTGAACCTGATGTTCAGCTTTCGGATTATATAAAGTAAGAACGGGTTGACTGCTTAAACATTTCTTGAGGTTCTGATAAGCGTCTTCACTTGCTTGAGTCCATTCAAATTGTTGAGACTTCTTCGTCAAATCTGATAGAGGTGCAGCAATCAGCGAAAAACTGGCGACGTATCTTCTAAAGAATCCACACATACCGAGAAATTGTCTTACTTCAGTGACATTCGTAGGTCTTGGAAACTCTGCGATAGCGTTCACTTTCCCTGTACCAGGTCTCACTCCTTCACTGTTAATTTCAAATCCAAGATACTCAATCTGACGACATAAAAATTTACATTTTGACAATTTTAATGTCAGTCCCATTTCTTTCAAGACACTTAACACACGTTTCAGCTTTTCTAGTCCTGTCTGCTCATTTATGCTAGGTATTATTAAATCGTCCATATAGTTAAGTACGATACCCGGACCGATTTTCTCCACAACTTTCTTCATTAGTTTGCTAAACACTGTCGGCGCGTTAACTAGTCCAAATGGCATTTTATTAAATTCATATTGTCCATCAGTCACGACAAATGATGTATACCGCTTCGAACCTTCATCGATCGGTATTTGGTAGTACCCACTCATAAAGTCTAGAGTTGTGAAAACACGATTACCTGCCAATTGATCTAACTGTTCTTCTATAATGGGCATAGGCATCTTTTCTTTTCTCGTAATAGCGTTAACTCGTCGATAGTCAATACACAACCGATTACCACCGTCTTTTTTTCGGCACTAGCACCACCGGACTCGAATATTCCGACACGGATTCACGAATAATACCAGATTGTAGTAATTCTTCAATCATTTTCTTGACTTCTTCTCGATGTGCATATGGTAGTCGATAAGGTTTATATTGGACAACTTCTTTTGACGTTAACTCGATTTTCATTTCCACTAGATCAGTAGTTCCAATCTCTTCCAGATTCTTCGAAAATACAGTATTGTGTTGATTTATTACTTCAACTAACTCTTCTCTGATTTCATTTTTCAGTTCAGGTGACGTAGTGATTTCACTTGAATCTATTTCGCTACTTCGTTCAATCTTCATTACTTTCTCTATTGTCAACTTCTTCTCTTCTTTGACCACTCTCAAGTCTGGTCTGTCTAATGCAGAACGTCCGATAATCATTTCTTTGTCTTGGGCTTCATTTGGTACGATGAGCACTTCTACTTCGATGTCAATTCCATCTAGTTCTATAACCAAGGTTCTTTTCCCAATAACTTGGCATTTTCCTTCTCCGAACCCCTTCAGCACTATAGTCGTTGGTAAATATTTAATTCCATACTTATCTGAAGTTTCTTGTTTCAAAGTAACAACATCGCTTCCCAAGTCAACGAACGCTACTACTTGCCTGCCATCAATGGAAACAATTTTGTGAAATTCGTCATCTAATTCGTTATGTTTGATTGTTCTGACTGTTCTTGACTTGACAGCAGTTGTTGAGGAGGAAGACTCAGTCTTCTTTGGACAACCTGGTGCTTTGTGCCCAAATTCGTTGCATTTGAAGCATTTGGTTCCCAAATTCTTCGATTTACACTCTGAAGCTCTGTGGTTTTTCTCTCCACAATTATAACAGCGTATTTCACTTGAGTAACTAGAACGTGGTACTTCTTTTTCCATTTTTCTTCCTTCTACTCTCTGAAATTTGTCATGTCTTTGTTCCTTCGAATGTCTACTTGACTCTTTCTTCTTATTTTTAATTAACTCATAGGTTTCTAACTTTTCTTTAAATTCTTTTTGACTCCTTGCACCATATAAGATGGCTTTATTGTTGATGTCATCTTCAATTCCATCTATAACATAGTGACGTAATGCATCTTTGTCAATTCTTCCTCTATTTGCTAATTCTTTCATGGTTAAATAATATTCGATCGGCTTTTCATCTGGTTTCATTTTTCTTCGTTGCATAATCTCGTGCAGTTCAGCAGCATTAATCTTCTTATCAAATTCTGAAAGTAGTTTCTGTCTCAATTTCTTCCATGAATTAATGTTCTTTTCTGATTGGATAAATAATTTGGCAACACCAAGTAACCTCTTCTTCGCAAATATCACCATCTGAACATCGTTCCAATTTAATAATTGTGCTGTCTCTTCGAATTCATCAATCCATTCTCTAATCGGAAAATCTTCTCTACCATAGTATGGTCTAATTGTTTCTTCTACATCTCTGAATGTTAATGCAAATCTGGGTTCTATCTGCTTTGCTTCATATTCTTTCTTCTTGCGTCTGTCTTCTTTTTGTGTACTTCTATTGGCGTTGCTGCCACTTGTTTTTCTTCTAACTACTTTGTAATCATCTTTCTCATCGTCACTTTCCTCTTCACTTTCGTCTTCATTATCGTCTTCATTATCACCTTTATCATCGTCTTCTGTATCATCTTCTTTATAGGCATCTTTATCGTCATCTTCGTCATCGTCTGATTCTTTTTCGTCGTCTTCTTCATCTTTTTCTTCGTTCTTTTCGAGTTCGTGCAAATCATTTAAATTTCGAAAAATTATAGAAATTAAATCCTCCTTACTCTTTTGCTCAAAGTTTAATGCCAAAATCAAACAACAATGAACTAGTTCTGTGAAATTTAACTTGTCTTGTGCATACTGAACCTTCTTTAAATGTTCACTTGAATTTTTTTCAAAATTAAACCCTCCAAAACCTCTTAATCTGCTTCTGTTACTTCTATCTCCGTCATCTTCAAATATAAATTTATGTAGTGATTTAATTACCTTCTTTGACTGAGACTTCAAATTTCCATTAACATTCTGGAATTCACTCAATAATAATGCGGACGACGCCATTATGGTCTCGAATTTCTGTAGTGTAGTAATCTTGACAAACTGTATTAGTGACCTAGTTTTTCAGTCGTAATAAAATAACAGATCTACAAAATGCGTTTGGTCTTCATCTTAAAGGTACACCACACCACCTGGCATCCGGCAAATTATTGTCTCGATAATCTTACTCCGGGAATAAGGCAACCAAATAAGTAGGTATGTACGCAGTTCACAAAATTCACGGACCGGCCATTTGACTTTTCACACACTGATTTATGGTTGATATTTTTATATTATATCCCACCGCTGCTAATTGTTAGTCGACCGGGTAAAAGTAAATCACACTTCTTTAGAAATAATTTAATGATGAAACAAAAATAATTAAATGTACGAATTGATATGAAAACAAACTTCTTAACGTCTTAATACTCTTCTTAATTAATTATTATCCACTTCCTCTTTTTCAACTGACGTCTATCATGCATCGACTCGCACTCTGTGTCTACTGCTCCTTCATTACGCTCGGTCCTTCTCCCGACCTGACTGCCTCTACTGCTCGTTTCTGATTTCTGGTGATCGGCATTTTCACATAACAGGTGCTTGTTCTATTTCTTTTGGTTCCGCCATTTCGCTCCCAAATATTAGAACTCTAGTTCCCTCTAGTGCTGGGCATTCACATTAGGTGGTATGGGGTTTCCTCCCCCTCCCCGCATTTCCTGCAATCTTGGTTAGTTTTCACTCCTATTATTGAGAGGTGTTTCATTAGTGGGCAGTGTCCTGTTAGAAGTCCAATTGGTGTTTACTCGACTTTTTCAGTTACATCTTCTCTGCTCCCTCTTCCCTTTACCCACTTAGTCGCTTGAACAGCACCCCAGTTAGGTTTAGGTAAGGTCTGCATTGAAGTTGCTGTATTTTCTCCCATAGGTTTTCTCCCGTGAGGAAAATTATTTGTTGGCCTTTTGTGTCAGGTTTCCTGTCCACCAGGGTCCACGTTTCTGGTTTTTAATCCCTGGTTTTGAATTCTCAGGCTTTTTTGAATTTTTTCTGGTTCCTCTTGGGTCCCTGGTATCCACACTAGTGCTCTAGGAAGAACCACACTAGGAAGCCATGAGAAAGTATCCTCTAAGCTGCACTTCTGAGAACCTTGGTGCAGGTTCTCCTTCTTTTACTTTGTTCCGGTTCCTTGCTGGTCCCGGGTTTTGCTACACTATGGTTCACCTTCAACCCTAGCTCTAGGTTCTCCAGTTTCCCCCCGGTTTTGTAGTTTCTACTCTTTTCTCAGTTTCCTGCGAGCGGCTCCTAAGAAGTTTTTTGGGTGGGTCTTTCTTTTCAGAATCCCCTACCCTTTTAGTGTATTTTTTAACAAAAAATACACTATTGAGGACGACATCACTTTTCGAAAATCACCCAAACTCATCAAATGTCCACCGATCATGACCCCCAGATCACGAAAAAGTGGTTTTCCAAAATTCACCTGCCCACGATATATATATATATATTTATATATATATTTATATATTTATATATATATTTATATATATATATATTTCTCCAAAATCGCGAAATTTCGATTTTAAAAACGCTCCTGTGGCTTTATCTTTTAAGATTAGTGAACGAAATTTTGGGTCCTTGTAAAATTTGGGAATGACATTGGATTTTCGTTGAAAAACTTTCCAAAAGTCCCATCACTTCTACAGGGTGTCCCTTCAAAATTCCAGGTATCCGGTTTTTGTCATCTCATTTCAGGTCGCAGTTTTGAATCTAGGGGGCTGAAATTTTTGTGGGAGTAAGATATCCACAAGGAGTGGTGTGGTATTGCATTTGAGCAAAATCGGCCGAGCCGTTTCAAAATGGCGGCCATTTTAATTTTTGGAAAAAGGACTATTTTTTGAACCCCTGTATAAGCTAGATAGAAAAAGAGTTTTATATCAAATTCACAATATTGGAAGTAAATGACTTGAAATTTAATTTCATGCAACAAAATTTGCATTTTTCCTATTAATAAGCCAGTGGCGTGGGTAGGAAAAGGGTAAAAATGGCTAAATTTCTCCAACAATTTATGAGCACATTTTTGAAGTAATTAAACTGAAATTTTTACAGTAGACAACTATACTAATAGACTTCAACCCTTGAGAATTTCAAAAAGTAAATAAGAAAAATGGCGGAGATATTCGATTTTTTTTACATGATGTTTTTTTTAAATTAATTTCTCTAAATTTTTAAAAACGCTCCTGTAGCTTCATCTTTCAAGATTAATGAACGAAATTTTTTACTCTTATAAACCTTAGGGCTGACGTTTGATTTTCGTAAAAAACATTTTCCTAGAGTTGTGTTACTTCTACAGGATGTCCCTCCGAATTTCAGAACAAAACCGTCCGTGAGGCACGGTTTCTGGTCGAAGTTTTCAATCTAGAGCGCTGAAATTTTTTTGGTAGTAAGATACCCTCAAGTAGTCGTCTGGTACTGTATTTGAGTAAAATAGGTAAAGACATTCCAAAATGGCGGCCTTTTCAATTTTTGGAAAATGGCTAGATTTTGAACCCCTAAATAGGCAAGATCAAAAACTTTTAAACAAAATTAACAAGATTGGAATAAACTTATTTGAAATTTGAGCTAATGCAATACAATTTGCATCATTTCTATTAATAAGCCAGAGGCGTGGGTAGGAAAAGGGTAAAAATGTCTACATTTCTATAAACATTCATGAGCTTATTTTTGAAGGAATAGAACGGAAATTTTGATAGTAGACAACTATACTAATAGCATTTAACCTTCAAAAATTTCAAGAAGCAAATATAAAAATGGCGGAGATATATTCGAATATTTTTAAATGATGTTTATTCCTCTAAAATTTCAAACTTTCGGTTTTCAAAACTCTCCTTTCAGTTTTTTCCGAATTTATTAAAGGTAGTGTAAAAAATAGTATTTTTCAAGTAAAGTTAGCCAGTGGCGGGCATAGGAAAAGGGACAAAATTGTAAAATTTTGACAATTTTTTTGATTTTTAAATTTAAAAATCCGATCTAAGGCACGTGTTGAAACGAAATGAAATGAAATTATCACAGAAAATTTTTCACATTAAAGCACTACGCTAACATGACATGACTGTGGAAAATTTCAGAAAGCCAATAATTTAAAAAGCGGTGAAAATATTCATAATTGAATCGCATAAAAATACACTATTTCTGCGATTGATGCGCAAGAAGGTTTTTTGAATTAGGTGTGTCTTGGTCCATATGGTTACCACGAGTAATAGAGCTATTAAAGAAATACCATACGCAGAGCTCCATACGTATGGTAGAATGTTATTCATATAACAATGACAAGTAAAATTTGAAGGGTAAGAAGATTGCAATTAAGACTTTTGAACTGTCTACAGAAGCAAGGACGGTCCCCAGGACGGCAAAAAAATCCAACCGGAGCCGCGGTTGGTTCCGACGGCGGCCAACAAATTCTTATTGGTCCAAACGGTCTTTTAGGGCTAAGGGTTCCAGGACTCAATGTAGGAAAAATTTCGAATGAAAGACACTCCGGGACTGCGCTCTCGAAAACTCCAAGTTGGAGCGAAAAAAAATTGGACGACTACCTCCCCCCGGTATTAGAACCTTCCCATTGAGTATTTAAGAAATTTTGACCTATTTGATCTAGAACAACAGGACGTGCCGGAAAACGTACTTTTAATACTTACTCCAATTTTGAAAAAAAGGCCTGCAACCCGACTCTATTAGTAGAAAAACCCATCTAGCCCGTCCATCACTAGTAAATTCCGATCATATCTGCGATAACTAATCCTGTAAAGGTATATCTGCATTATTTATCAAGTCATCTCATAATGAAAAAAACAGCTATAATGAAGTTTAATATTAAAATTATGTACGTTAATAGCCTTTAAAATTACTGTCAGTTATCATTCTTCATTTACGACCCGACTGTAGCTATGTACGTTGTTTTGACCGCCAATCCATCAATTCCGTTTGCAGAATTGACATTCAATTTCAGCCAGAGAATAATAGCAAGACATTTCAATGTTTAAATGAAAACTCCGACGTCAATTTGGAATAATTTCAATATCGACAAAAAATATCACAATCGTACAGAATAGTCGTCTGTACTGGTTAAATATTTAGTTTAGTAATATGGCAGAACTCCACTATACCAATTATTTATGAATATAATAACAATATTACCTAAATAAGCAATAAATTGTGAAATACGAAATGAAAAAACCTTCTTGCGCATCAATCGCAGAAATAGTGTATTTTTATGCGATTCAATTATGAATATTTTCACCGCTTTTTAAATTATTGGCTTTCTGAAATTTTCCACAGTCATGTCATGTTAGCGTAGTGCTTTAATGTGAAAAATTTTCTGTGATAATTTCATTTCATTTCGTTTCAACACGTGCCTTAGATCGGATTTTTAAATTTAAAAATCAAAAAAATTGGCAAAATTTTACAATTTTGTCCCTTTTCCTATGCCCGCCACTGGCTAACTTTACTTGAAAAATACTATTTTTTACACTACCTTTAATAAATTCGGAAAAAACTGAAAGGAGAGTTTTGAAAACCGAAAGTTTGAAATTTTAGAGGAATAAACATCATTTAAAAATATTCGAATATATCTCCGCCATTTTTATATTTGCTTCTTGAAATTTTTGAAGGTTAAATGCTATTAGTATAGTTGTCTACTATCAAAATTTCCGTTCTATTCCTTCAAAAATAAGCTCATGAATGTTTATAGAAATGTAGACATTTTTACCCTTTTCCTACCCACGCCTCTGGCTTATTAATAGAAATGATGCAAATTGTATTGCATTAGCTCAAATTTCAAATAAGTTTATTCCAATCTTGTTAATTTTGTTTAAAAGTTTTTGATCTTGCCTATTTAGGGGTTCAAAATCTAGCCATTTTCCAAAAATTGAAAAGGCCGCCATTTTGGAATGTCTTTACCTATTTTACTCAAATACAGTACCAGACGACTACTTGAGGGTATCTTACTACCAAAAAAATTTCAGCGCTCTAGATTGAAAACTTCGACCAGAAACCGTGCCTCACGGACGGTTTTGTTCTGAAATTCGGAGGGACATCCTGTAGAAGTAACACAACTCTAGGAAAATGTTTTTTACGAAAATCAAACGTCAGCCCTAAGGTTTATAAGAGTAAAAAATTTCGTTCATTAATCTTGAAAGATGAAGCTACAGGAGCGTTTTTAAAAATTTAGAGAAATTAATTTAAAAAAAACATCATGTAAAAAAAATCGAATATCTCCGCCATTTTTCTTATTTACTTTTTGAAATTCTCAAGGGTTGAAGTCTATTAGTATAGTTGTCTACTGTAAAAATTTCAGTTTAATTACTTCAAAAATGTGCTCATAAATTGTTGGAGAAATTTAGCCATTTTTACCCTTTTCCTACCCACGCCACTGGCTTATTAATAGGAAAAATGCAAATTTTGTTGCATGAAATTAAATTTCAAGTCATTTACTTCCAATATTGTGAATTTGATATAAAACTCTTTTTCTATCTAGCTTATACAGGGGTTCAAAAAATAGTCCTTTTTCCAAAAATTAAAATGGCCGCCATTTTGAAACGGCTCGGCCGATTTTGCTCAAATGCAATACCACACCACTCCTTGTGGATATCTTACTCCCACAAAAATTTCAGCCCCCTAGATTCAAAACTGCGACCTGAAATGAGATGACAAAAACCGGATACCTGGAATTTTGAAGGGACACCCTGTAGAAGTGATGGGACTTTTGGAAAGTTTTTCAACGAAAATCCAATGTCATTCCCAAATTTTACAAGGACCCAAAATTTCGTTCACTAATCTTAAAAGATAAAGCCACAGGAGCGTTTTTAAAATCGAAATTTCGCGATTTTGGAGAAATATATATATATATAAATATATATATAAATATATAAATATATATATAAATATATATATATATATCGTGGGCAGGTGAATTTTGGAAAACCACTTTTTCGTGATCTGGGGGTCATGATCGGTGGACATTTGATGAGTTTGGGTGATTTTCGAAAAGTGATGTCGTCCTCAATAGTGTATTTTTTGTTAAAAAATACACTAAAAACGGGAATATTTCAACTTTATGTTATTTTTTTAGCCAAGCGGTCGTGTCTTATAGAATCTTCGATCTCGGCTGAAACCTCTGCATTATCCTCTGCGACCCGTTTGCCGATTCCCAATGCAGAGAATCTAGCTAGCGCTAGAAAGTTTTCAAGTAAACTTTTACGAAATAATCACTTTGGAAGGCGAATAGAAATAACAGTTCGGGATTCAGCACCAGGGACCCGATATAGGACGAGAAAAGTCGTAACTAACTCAATGAAGTGTTTCGCATCGGCGATTGATGGCTTCTTGTACCAAACTAGAATTCCCCCTATCAAATTAAATGTTCGACCTAAATTTCAGGGGGAATTTTATTTTATAATTTACAAATCATGGATCGATCGAATTAACTCGTTCAAGTCTAGTGAGTTTCATCCTCATTTTAACCATGTAACTTCAAAATATAACTTTGGATTTACATTCTTGAACTTCTGACAGTTGATTGATTCAATGCTTTGACCCGTTTTGAAGCATAAAACCGAATAATTATTAATGAATATTTAATTATTTATTCCAAACATGTTCCTACAGACAAATGTCCTATTACAGAACATAGACAATAAATAAAATACAGAGTTTGTACCGGGTGTCCCAACACTAGTGTCCACCCCCGAAATAGAGGTTAATTTTAAAGATAAAAAATTGAAACTTTGAGGATTTGTGTACTTGATATAGGACCACGGAATGGCATAATTAGTTACATTAAAAAACATTTTTAATAATCACCTTTTTCATGAGTCCATACTACGACACTGTCCAGTGCAGGTTCAGTGTGCCGGCTAGCCCAGCAAGAGCCGTCCTTCTATTTATTTGGGCCTTATTTACTTTGTCATAAAACTTATTGCACCTACCGTTTTCAGATTATATTAATTATATTGTTCAGATTATATTGTCTACCTGTCATTGCTATATAATTATATTTTATTTAATTAAAGCCTTATAATTAGTTTTTTCACATTTCTTTTAAGCGATGTTGATTTTATTAATCGATTTCTACGTATGTATTGAAAAAAAATCAATTTTTTTTTCGAAAATTTACCACCATCTTACAGTTTTTTATCGCTGGCGCCCGAACTAAATTTTTTTTTAATGAAACTGATTATGCCATTCCGTGGTCCTATATCAAGTACACAAATCCTCAAAGTTTCAATTTTTTATCTTTAAAATTAAGCTCTATTTAGGGGGTGGACACTAGTGTTGGGACACCCGGTACAGTATGAAACAAATTGAATAATAATAAATTATTATATCAATTACAGCAATCCGATTGTTGAAAAACAATAATGCTTTCTGAACGACACACTTCTCTAGTCGTGGTGATGTGACAGACTGATGAGATGGCCATTGAAAATTCGATGTTTCTGTCTTCACCATACCGTTGGAGTAAGTGTGTCGTTCAGAAAGCATTATAGTTTGTACAGTAGTAAGTACAATAAAAACACAGAGTAGGGAAGCACCTAATGCACAGCAGACTATAATATACCACGCAAAGTGGCTGTATAGGTCATATACAGAGGAATTGCAACCGTATGACTTTGATTGAGCAGCAGAAAATGTCTAAATCGTGGAATATTTGATGCTAAGTGTCGCAAATTCAACTCAGTAGGGAGGCGTGATGCAGATTAGTGCGGAAAATGCCAGTGTGCAGAATATTATGATGTCTCAGGGAGACCTGAGAGACGTTGAGGGAGAACCGACTGAGAATATCGGTGCCATTGAGAACATTCCATAAGAATCTGACACACATACAGGAGCGTCTATTCTGCAAGCTGTCTACATTGAACCGACTAAGTAGCAAATGATCAGGGAAACCTACTGGAGGATATACACCAGTAACCTTGCAGGTACTTGAGAAAGCGCCGCTGAACATACGCCATATTGTCGACGTGCACCTGATGTCCTGGAGACCAGATGATGGACACATACTCAAGTTTAAACCTGATAAGCGAATTGTACATTATAACAAGGGTGATGTTGACGCTCTGGAAAGTTTGGAGTCATACAATACACCCATGATCTCTGAACTCATCAATTCTGCCAAGCGTTTTATCGTTTAGAAAATAAAGAAAAATGAGGGTATTATTTCAGAGAGAGTGACATGACATGACATTTAGATAGATTGAGTGGAAAAAGATTATCATCGCACCAAGAATGGACATTATTCAGAGTTATCTGAAGTCACAACAATCATCTAGTGATCCGTTCTCAGAGGATATTTTAAAATCATCAGCGAAAAGAAGGTAGTTGATGTCAGCGTTAAAATTACAGACAAGGGTTGAAGAAAAGAGGTCCCAGTTTAGAATCTTGGAATATACCAGATGTGACTAAATAGGGATTAGATTTAAAGCCATGAGAGAAGACATAAGATACAGAAAAGTAGTCTCTGAAAAAACTTCCCAAAGCTTCGGAGAAGCCTTAGAACTGAAGTTTTGAGAGTAGAAGTCTGTGGTCCACCTTGCTGAGAAAAATCGGTGGATCAACCTGGGATCGCTTATCAAGACTTCAGTTTCAATTGGACGAAACTAAAGTGATTTGTAACGGTCGACCCTACCTCCACGAAGCCATACTGCCAGGGAGAAATACAGTTACATACGGGTAGATTATACTTACGATACAGAGCCTCCTGAAAAATCTTACCAATCTCACACTCAGTACCTCTTAAAACGAGGACACACCTTTGAGATCTTCCAGGATACGTTAGAGGAACGAGATAAGTTAAATATTGCAGTCAGTGGAGGGGAGAGAATGGATGCGCAATCTCTCTCGAGAAATGAGGGAATTTTATCCGGACACGCAGTATTGGAACTTTTGCACGACCTCAGAGCAGACAGCACCACACACTCGCATCAAGGCCGGGAATGCAAAGTGGTATGGTAAGATGGTTTTGGTCAGAGGAGAATGAACGGCTAAAGGAGTCGTGAAAGGCTCAAGGACACCAGTCGCATTGCTCAGAGTTGTATCGTTGAAGGTAATAGTTCGGGGAAGATCAGTGGACTTACGTTTGGAATTAACGTAGACCAAAATTTAGCAGGTTTGCTGGTCTGCTCCGATTCGGTGTCCAAGACGAGAGAAAGCCTGATCTCCCGTTTAAGAGACGATCGAGTGTCTGTATCTTCTCAAGCAGCCAGCCTTGCGCCTCAGACCGGCTCTGATACTCGATGTGAATTAAGGAGGGCAGGAGTTATTATGAGGAGCAGTTTTAGGGGCGTATTGCTCAAAGGCCTTGTAAAGGATATTGTAAAGGTTGCACAAGCAGCGCGCAAGAAATGATCGTATAGACTTGGGAAGTCAGTAAAGTTTGTTGAAGAAAAGAAGTTGTAGTTAGAGTGGGTGTTTACAGTATTACGAGGCAAGACAAAATCAATCGATAATGGTGGATGGTGACGGTCCACGAGTACGAGACACTCGCCAGCCAATCGTACTTCAACTGATATATTAAAAGAATAAAATCAAGATTTCTGCCGTTCTCGTTCTCAATATTATTCAGCTGAGCCAGGTCATGAATGTCGAGGGCATTGCAAATCTGCGCAAGACTTGAGTCATTGCCATTGGAATGGGTGGTTTGAAATAAGTTGGGTACGTCAAGTCGCCAAGAAGTAGACTATGTAAAGAGGGGTAAAAATATGGATTATAGAAGTGAATAACTAAAAAAATTACCTGGAATTTTATACGTGGAAATAGTAAAATGGCTCACAATAAACGTAATAAAATAAACGCATGAGCAGAGGTGGTGGGTGGTTGATTACGGGAGTTCACAGCTAAGGGGCGAAGATGGTATTACTGCGATTATCAGCGAAAGTTGACTAAAAGAGAGATAATAACAATAATTATTTATAATTTATACGATAATCTATAATACGATTCTGTACCTATGCATCAATTATACCTACACGTAATCGAACGTCAGAAAATCATTTTTCTAACAAATTCCAAATTGTCCAGGCAAACAGGCATAAATCAGCCGCTTTTCATTCTGTCACTGACGTTTCCCAGTGATCTGTGTTCCGCTAATTATTATTTGCTATGTTTACCGAGGACGTTTCAGAGTTATTCAACCATTGTTGCTATTATTTGCGGATGATTTAAAGAGTTATGTAGCTGTCAGATCTCCAGTGGTCCCTCAGTTTTTTATTTTTTCTGCTTGAATCGATTCCAGGACAACGGGCGCAGAATCGTAGAGATCTGCGAATGCTCCTAAACGTAACGCTTTCGTTCCATAAAAGGAGTAGATCGTGACGAATATTGCTCCCAAAAATCACTTTATCTGGATATCAGTTAAAACTACATGAGAGTTTTCCAGAAAAAAATTCTACTAAATATTGCTTCTTCAAAGTTTTATACTTCAGACACCCTCTGTAACGATTATTAAAGCAAAAAGGTTTCTTTTGTGTATTCCGTCACTCCTTCCGTTAGTTCGTTATTTACCATTGGTCTATGTGAGATAATGTGTGAATGAATCAGGAATCACCCTGTATAAGTATAAAAAATAATTATCCCCAATGGGGAAAACTAATTCCGCGACACTAATTCGTCCTTTCGCGTGAAGAGGAATCCGAAGACGTCAATAATCAGCTCCGAAGTGTTGTGTCCGTTTCCCTTCGTTCGTCCCGACTTACGACCCACGAGGGCCCTCTTGGCACACAAATGCACGACTGCATCATTACCCAGATCTTGTAGAAACTTTTATTTCTCTCTCGTTTGCGGAAAAACCTGAGATGAATTTGGGGATAATTCCTATCGTCCCGGCCATTGAGAATATCAACGAGGACTAAGCTCCTGACTAGGACATATCCTATTATTCAGCTACCGCCCACCAATTCCTGATTCCGGGAAGGAATTTTTTCTTCGCCATCGAAGAAATTCGCTCTAATTTTAAATATCTCCGTTGCAGGGCTGTTAGCATAATCGGAACATTAAGCTCAGCTGCCTGTGAGTTCAAACTGGCGTCGACTGTACTCTGTATATCTACTACACCGCGTGATAGCAAATATTTATACGGGCAAATTTAAGGGACCAGGAAATCTGAAATATTGTCAGAAGCCCGACTCGTACCTTCTAACTGAAGTCGCGTCTGATTTCCAACAAATATTAGTTCAACCGGAACAGAAGAGCTGTGTGTAACGAACTTGAAGTTTAAATCATCGTGAAAGTTTTCGTCATCGTGTCAATGATCTGCGAAATTAGGTTAACGATATTTGAGAACTCCCTTTAATCACTGATACTCACAATTAAAACTTTGCATTGTAACGTCTTTTTTTATACCAAATATATCAATTACCTATATTAATAATGCCTAAATCATTGTATTTAATTCATTCGTGAATGCTTTATAATATCTGTCCAAGAGCACACCAGTAATCGGCTTCGATTGCTAATAACCGTTTTTTTGGGGCTGGTCCCTTCCTGTCTAGCTCAAGTTCACCAGAATTCGCGGAGCAGGCTGCTTATTGCTTCATTATCGGTTAACAGAAACAGATACGGGGCGTGAAAATGTCGATATTGTTTATGTGGAAATACTTACTGAATCTCCTGGTTAAGATTTAGGTACTAATAAATTGGTGGAGTAGCTTTTCCGATTAATTAATAATTATAGTGCATGGTGCATGCTGATACGGAAGCGATATGAATTGAGATACGGGTATTTCGGTTATTCAAATTAAAAATATTATTTAAAATTTAGGATCGCATATTTGAAACTATAAAGGATTTCTTTATATCGTATATAGAGGAGTCAATTCCAATCCCTTTGTTCAAGGAGGTGAGGAAAGAAAAATGAGCGAAAGATGATCAGTCGGATCAGGTCAATACCCTGATCAGGCCAGCGACATTCAGTCATCTGCTGCTTTTATTTGATTTTTTTTGGAGTTGTGCAATTCATAAAGACTCACATTTTTAGAGCATTATGATGAATATTAAATTATTTTTTTTCAATTCTCGTTTTATTAAGTATAAGAGTAACAAAAATGTTAAATGTAACAAGAGTTATTTTGACACTTCAAAGAGTAAGTGTGGCCACTTAAAAATTCAATGGAAGCACTTCAGTAAATATACAGGCCTAACAACACACATTTCCTTCACCAGGCAAGAAGCTTAAAGAGAACAGTCCAAAAGTGACTCATGGAAGGCCCAGTTAGAAGTAATTGCTCTCTATTATTCAGGATTACTCTCCGGGATAAAAAAACTTTCCCTGCTTAACGGACATACAGGGTGATTTGTGATATATGGGGGAAATTGAATGGAGAGGACTATTTTAAGAAAAAACTTCCCATGAACATAATGTCTAAACGTCTGTAAAAATTATGTCAAGGTGAAAGTTTTTATGGGAAAATTGTTTTTTTCTTAAAGAAGGCAAGTTCTGACGGTGGTTAGTTTATTACTTATAGTACTGTTAGTTCCTTACTTTATTAATTCACAAAGTCTTTATTTAAACCAGTCACAACACATATTCATAAATATAAACACATTCCTTATCACTTTGATTTCACATCACTTCACTCGTCACAATCACATCACTCTGTTTTCTACTCTATGTCTTCCAATCGTCAACTATCTCTCCTCCTTATTCTTTATTCTGGGGCACTCCAATCTAAACTGAACTCTGCCATGGCAGCTGGCTTTTATCTATATACACGCTAGACGTGCCATCGAAGCTTTCTCTGGCGTAGTTCTAGGCACAGCCACGCGATCTCGAACATGCGCCTAACGCAGAACCATTCTGGCGTTTGGTAGAATGTGAATTATCCTGGCAATATGTAATTCCTGTCATGTCAGCGAGAACTGTCTCGCACCAGCTGGGCTGGCTGACAGAGAATGTAAAGTGTCCACTTGTGAAAAATTCGTTTTGCTATTACAATAAAGGTAATAGAGACTAGAGAGTGAAGAAAGGGGAATAACCTATTGACGAAAAAATAATCTCCACAATACTTTGATTCAGTATGAACAATTATTAACATCTCAGATAGAAGTGCTCTCAGAAGCCTGAAGGTACAAAAAATAAAAAAGCGGGGTAGCTGAATCTAGGATTAAATTTTTTAATCGAGGTAACGGACCTAACTTCATAGAAGCTCGCTAACTAGCTCGGTGAATAATGATATTCTGTATAGGTAGGTTCACATTTTGTTCCGCAGTTAACTTTTTAATTCAAATGGTAAACGAAGTAGCGATCCCGCTTGGGCTAACACTATCTACGGTGGAAACGGTCTCATTACACCCATACAATCATCTTTTAATGGCCCGAACTTGCATAGCCACTCTCGTTTTAATGGTAGTTTTGAATGCTAAGCGGTAAATAATAAAACCGTAGTCTAGCCTGGCAGTTTACAGAACATTTCCTTTGTTTTAATTGATTTGCTGCCGCTAGTAGCTCTCAAAATGTTCATTCCCTTATAAAATACGCTGTACCTAGCTGTATTATTATGTAAGGCTTATAATAAAGGGTGTATGAAAACGAACCCTCCTTGGAGTGGGCCACGACACAAAAGGTTTGTCTTAACTTAATCCACTTTTTACAACTGACAGCTCTTGTATGTACTCACTTTATCGACATTTTTATAAAACAAATAAATGAAAGCGATGGGTGAAGTGCCCTCCACCCTCCTGGAAACATTTTATTGCACGGTTTCTCACTCCATTAAAGGCACTCTGTAACAGTTCCCCGGGTGTATCGTTTATCTCGACGAATTTCTCTCGATTTGATGACTTCGGTAATAACAGTCTCACCAAAATGATCGAGTCTTCAATGTAAATGAATAAAAGAAATCACAATCAAGCTTGCAAAATCTGGCTGGCTACGGTATCGGTGTATACAAGTATTATGACAGATAAGTCGATCATCACAGATCTCTTTCACTAAATCGGGTGCTTCAGAAGTGCGTTCAAGTCAACAAATCCTTCTTTTAAACTCTGAGAACTGACCTAGACCTAGATGATAATCGAAGCCATGCTAAACCTGCAAAAAAGTCTCACGGTATACTTTCACTGCTATATCACTCGATAAGGACAAAAGTGAGCACCTTTCCTAAGATGTTTGAAAGCAGATTCCTACAGAAACATTACATTCAATTATAGCAGTTTTTTGCTCTTACGTGAGCGCTTTTAATTCATTTTAACCATATAAATAAATAACCAAACTTTAGTAATTTTTTTGTCTAATCAAAATTAATTTAATCTTTCCTTTGAAAAAGAACGACCTTCGGTAAATCAATAATGCTAAAATGTCAAAAACGTCAAAGTACATAGAGCTTAACTAGAGATGGGAGAACTGAACTAGGGAGTAGCTACCGATCTAAAATAACCTGTTACTTTCAGATACCCATGGCAAGAAACCCTGTTTACGACTATTTGACGACGCATATCTACTGAATAATTTAGAGTTACGGATGAAATACAAGTAATGACATACGTTCCGAGCTCCACTACGGCACAATTAGGACGTTGTTGATTAATGAACACCGGTAGTTTATGGTGTATACATAGCTACGTATGACAAGATAAAAAAAAATCGAGTATTTTAAAATGCCGCGTGTGACAATAATAATTGTGAATAACACAAGTGAATGGAAAACAAATTTTTTTGTTAAAGTGCCAACGAATTCATTGCCGAACATCCTGTATAGTAATGGCAATAATATTTATGTAAAGTTGGATTCAACTCTTTGTAATTTTCCAAAAAAATTTGAGCGGGGAGTTTAGGTCGCCGACTGTTAACGCTGCCACGGCCTGGGTTTGAATCCCAGCTCGTCATGGTTGTTTGTGCCCGTTAAATTATATATTTATTATTAAAACGTGTCTGTGGCTATACGAGCAAAAACTTGTTGACAATTCTCGATTTCAAAATAAACTACTACACGGGGAACTGGATTATTTGTTCTTGTTTTCATAGATTGGGGCTCGAATGCACAGAAATATTGTGATGAATGTGTTGGAAAATCTTATTTCGCCGGAAATATTCGCGATATCGTTACTTGAAAACATGGATACCTGCTGTTTGTAATAATGACGAAAAATTTCCAGTTTTAGTTCATGTCACAGAAGGCAAGAACATTAGTCTTCGTAAAATTGAAAGTCACTTGGAAACAAGTCATACCTACCTACTAGTAGGGTTCGCCAAACTCGTTTAAATACATGTCGCAGCATGGAATTTTCCAGGCGGATTGGTATCCAAGAATGCATGGAAATTTGTGAATTATTGATCGAAATGTGTAACAATGGTAAAGACTTTCTATCTTGCTCACATGAACGTTAATTCGTAACTTCTATACATTACAGCCAAAAATTTAAGGTTCTGGAGTGAGACAAAAAAAAAAAAAAGATTGAAGAGTCAGTTTCGTTAATAATTAAGCTCTGTCTTGGGTTGGTCGTAGATTGGGACTTAGATCGACTTCCCCTTAATGTTTTTCCTGATTAAATTATTGAGAGTGTACATACGGATGGAGTTATGAAGAGAAAAAAATTTCTGCTTCCTGGGAAACCTTGGAAGTCACACTTAGATTTTCACTTCGACTTATAAAGGGGTGTCATAGTAAATAGAAGTTTTTTTTTAATATTCATTTTATGGAAAGTATTTTTATGGAAAGTCTGTCTATCACCCTGTCAGATCATTTGATCTGACGCTGCTGGATTTTTGTGTGGTATTTTGAAGCACGAGGTCTCTCAGAATAATGCCCTAACCTTCCCCGAACCTTTCTCTTACCTTGCCCTAAACTTTCCCAAGCCTATCCTAAATCTTTCACAAACCTGTGCCAAATCTTCCTAAACCTTTACCACACTTTTCTCTAACTTTGTTCAAAATTTTCCAAAATCTTTCTTAACTGTTTAACTCTTTAACCTTTTCCCGAATATATCTAAAACTTCTCCAAACCTTCCCCTAACCTCTTCCTCAAAATTTCGCAAACCTTTCTCTAACCTTTTTGCAAACCTTTCCCTAACCTTTCCCCAACCTTACCGAAACCTTTCCCTTACCTTTCACAAACGTTTCACAAACCTTTCTCTAATGTTACAGTCGCTGGCAACTTTAAAATTTTGGGAATCACGTGGGACCTCATTTTAAAGGTATTGTTATCTTCACAAAAATTATGTTTTTTTTTTCAGTTTTAACATAAAAGCAACATCTGCAACGTTATCTTTTAACACATTTTTTCCTTTGTGAAAAAAAAGTCAAATTCATGCCACTCAATTGTTCTTTATTGAAGTGCTATCTAATTGAGTACAGAATTTATAAATGTCTTCCCGCACAAACCGATTCTCAAAATTGTAACTTTCATCATTTTTGTGCAGAGAATTAAAATATCTTTTAAATGAGGTCTCAAAATACACGACCCCCATGCTTCTCAAAATTTTGACAGCCACTGCAACATCATTATTGACATTTTAGAGTCAATTTTATGTCAAAATGTAGTAAACTGTCATTTCATGCATGCAGTAAAAGTCATGCAATTATTGAATTCAGTTTTTGTACCAAAGTTCTATATGTCATGCGCGGCACGGAATTTAAAGAGGTTAGGGGGAGGAGTACCATTATCATTATAAACAGACAGCAATACACGTAATTCGGTTTAATGCAATAATTTTGTTCCATGGTAATATTTTGAGCACGTACTTAAACGCATTATAAAATCTAACGAGAGACTTTTGCATAATGTTTTAAAGTACCCACAGAGATCAACTCTACGTCGAATCCACGGCAATTCAATTACTCTCGACATAAAAGCCAGTACATTAATGTAAATATGTAACGATACTTGAAGCCGATTTTTGCTATAAAAATATATCTATTGCTATATAAAATGTCTATCGTAAGGTTTTATAGCACCAGGCTATTCCTATATCAAAATATTAGCAGAAATATCATCACTTATACAGGGTGTCCCTTTTTTAGAGCTTACTATGGGTGAGTATCTTGCATAAACACTAAGAACAATACAGAGTTGATTAAGTTGCAGAAAAGATGCATTATTTTATGGTCATCTCGAATACGTGAAGGATACAAGATATCTGAGACCGTTTATGAAATATCCTGAAAAAACTGAACAACTCCTTTATCATGTGAAATTTCAATTTGAAAGTTGGTGTATTGTCATTCTTGGGCATTCTGGTGAAGTTCGATGAAGGAATAAAACTGCTGAGCCAGTTTCAACATAATTTTTTATGACTTACTTGAATTATTATTATCTCAAGCCGATTCGTCAAAGTACAGAAACTTCTAGTACTGAGTCAATTTTGGTGAGCAGACAGCTCAAAACTGGGTAAAACTTCATAATTGTCTCGGACGTAGAATCGGAACAATTCCAGAATCAATCTTGCACTGCCAGAAAACTGGAAAGCTCTGCTTTAAATAATTTTGATGAAGCACCACGAAGGAGTAAAACTGCTGAAACGGTTTCAACATGATGGTTTCTTAATCATTTATTATCATAACTTTTTATTACTTCGTGGAAACTTTTATTATGACAAGCGGATTTTTCAAGCTACTGAAACTTCCAAACTGGGAGTAAATTTCGCTAAGCAGACAGCTCAAAACCGGGAGAAACTTCATTGTTGCCTCGGAGGTAGAATGCAACTATCAGAAGAACTCCAGAATCAATCTTGCACTGCCAGAAAACGGGAAAGCTCTGCTTTGAATAATTTTGATGAAGCACCACGAATGAGTAAAACTGCTGAACCGGCTCAACATGATGGTTTCTTGATCATTTATAGTCATAACTTTTACGACTTCATGAAAACTTTAATTATAACGAGCGGATTTTTCAAATTATAGAAACTTCTAGTATTATAGGGAGTCAGTTTTGATAAGAAGACAACTCAAAACTGGGAAAAACTTCATAATTGTCAAGCCATCTGACATTGAGATTGTTTTTAAGCCTACCAGTCGAAGATTCTGTCCTGCTTAGAAAGAAAGTGCTATCTGCACTTTGGAAAAGAAAAACTTTCTAAGATTGGACTTTCTTGCTAAGCAGGGCAGATATGATAATCAATGATACTGAAATGGATCGCACCTAGGTAGGATGATAAGGAAATTATTTCCACCTCCCTAGTTAAATCAGCCCAAATCTAAAAAGCAAATAGTGCAAGAATAGGTACGTAAATACCTAAAGGTAAAATTGTTAGGAAATTAAAACGCAGCCACCCGCCGTTACATCAAGTAAACGATCCCTGCCAGCTCATTAAATATTCAGAAAAATAGAATCGCTCTAGCTGGTCACATTCCAGCACTTCGAGAAAGCGGCAACGGCGAGGATAAAACATTGCCAGATGCCTTTGCCTCGCACCGATTGAAAGGACAGAATAGGTGACCTAGATACAGACGGGAAAGGAAAGTTACGCGCCACAAGACAAACAATAACCCCTTGCAAAGACAATAGTAAGTCGCTAGGTATTCCACCCACGGTAATGAAACTTTAATCAATCCATAGGGCGAATTAATAAACTGCAATAGCCAAAAATCCACCACGGTCCCGAAACAGTCAGTAGGTGAAAATGCAAAATGAAGGTGGAACCGGTGTAATTATAATAGTTAGGTACAATGAAAAGACGAGAACGCGTCGGCCGATTTGAAGGAAAATTTAGGTAATTGAAGTTCAGGACAATTCGGTAAGGTAGCCGCGAGGTCAAAATGCCAAATCTTACGAGAAGTAAGATATGATAAGGAGCAGACACAAGAAGTCAACGGTGCCAATAAGGTGCATTGTTGCTTGTCGTGTTTAGAAAACGGACCACCGCTTCTATAAAAGCAGACGTCTTACCGCAGCTCAAGATAGATTGAGATCAGCTTTCTAGCAGGTCGAATCTGACTTCCTAACCCTTTAGACGGTACCCAGAGATGGCATATAGTGGACTCCGGGCTACCTAATCCTTATCTCAACTTGAAAATTCGAATCCAGAGATGGCATATAGTGGACTCCGGTCGAATTTCATTTATCTACCTTGGAAAAACTCCAGTTGAAAACCCGAAAAGGGCAAATATCGTTTCACGCCAATTTCAAATCACAATTCTAATAAAATTCGAATGAGATGGCTTATAGCGGACTCCGGTCGAATTTCCTTTACCTATCCCGGGAAATCCCAAACAACCGAGATACAATGAGTCATAGTAGGTTCTTTTGCGCATCCGTTTCGGCCATAGTAATCCTGGCATACGTCAATCAAAGAGCAGAGGTGACTACGGTCAAAACTACGGTAAAAACGACGGTAAACACAACGAGGAAAACACAGCGGTCCTATTCGGGGAAACCCAGAGGTAAATAGACGATCACAGTGGCTTTTCGCGAAAGACGAACGGACCAGGGGTCGTATCGTTATAATACTTTTGTTTTATTTATGGACGCATCATACTGAATTTTAATTAGAAAAAGCAAAGAAACTTGCTTTCATTATAACCGTGTACCAAATTAAAATTTTTTTCTCAAATTGAACTTTATTATGTCTCAAAAAAACTTAATCGAAGTTGTAAGTTTCGTCAGTAAATGACTCTCAAGATATACAGGGTGTATCATAAATATACCGATAAACTTTTAGGGATAGTATGTACCTAGCGTCAAAAGCAACATTTTTACCTCATAAAGGTTTGTCCAAAAACGCTTCGTTTTCGAAATACAGGGTGTCAAAAAAATAGTTTTTTTGACGATATCTCAGGAACCGCTTAAGATATAAAACTGAATTTTTGTTCATACCTTATAATATGTAATTAATATTATTTACTTTTTGAGCGCTACTTAAAATGGCAGTGGCAGAGATTGTAGAGTTGCTTGAAATTATTTTGCTCCTAACTTCAGCGACACTGGAAAAGTTGCCATTGTGAAAGCACATTTGAAACTGACAATGTTTTCTGCATAAAAATGGCGCTCCTGGTCAAAAGCTTTATAATGTGAACTGTTTTCGAGAAAAACAGCATTTTATGATGAAAAACATAAAAGTTGCAACATGTTTTGCTGCGTGGAAAAAAACAATACTTTTTTTTGATAATTTTTTTATGATTTCCTTCACTGCCATATAAAAAAATAATTTAAGCCCTCAAAAAGTCTATAATATCAAAAAATGATTAGATGTGTACAAAAATTCGGTCTTATATCTCAAACGGTTCCTGAGATATTGTCAAATAACTGAAAGAAAATATTTTTTGATACAACCTCGAAAATTTTTTGGGAACCTGTTTATGAGGAAAATAATATTTGTTTTGACGCCGCCTACCACCCTTTAAAAGTTTGTCGGTATTATAATTTTCACGAAAGCATCTTCTCCAAACTTCTCCAGGCCGACTTACTTTAAAAAGCAGAAAAATTGATTTATTGTTTCACCAAACAAGCAATTAGGCACAAGTCAATATTACCTCAGCTGCGCAGGTAATAGCACTCTTAAATCTTTAGTGTTGAATCACTGGAGACGTTAAGGCCATAACTAACTCCTCTGATTAGAGATTAATTCAATGAGAAATTCAACAATACCATATCGAGGTTTTATCTATGTATCAAGGGAATTAGAAGATGAATAACCTCCGCATTGCAAGGTATGCCGGTAAATCTTATCCTCGGCCATTTTCATCCTTGTAATTCCCTTGATAAGTACATAAAACAGGAATATATGTTCCCCACATTGCAAAATTCATAATAACTATGTTATTTTCGTTGAGGTCTTCTAACAATTAAATATCTATCCTAGCTCGGAAACAGCCATTAATGAATAAAGCTGCAATAACTTTAGGGTATAAAGCTTTCTGATATTACTGATACTATTGATTCTGAATGAACAAGAACATCAAATGTGTCCTTGAACAATCCTCGCTATCCATGAAAAGAGTCAGAAAATTGCATTTCAAGTTTCTAGGTGGCGAAGCTCTATTGGGTTTAGCAAACGAAAAGTTACGTGATTCAAGATTCAAGGAATGGGAAACTTGAGGCGAATGTGTCGTAATATTTTGTTTCAAATTATTCCCGCTCGGTGAAACACCGACGGCCTCATTGAGAGCCAGTTTCGCGTCCAAACGCTTGAGCATCCAGTTCAGCTTAAATCGATTTAAATTAATCCAGAACGGGATCAGTGCCTGTAAAGAAATTTAAATTTATTAAAGACTATGATTACCTTTTAAACGAGTCAAGTATGAATAAAGCTCAGCTTTCAAGGCTCACAACAAAAGGCGATTATTTTCCTGGTATGACTTTCATTAATAATAATAATAATAATAATAATAATTCAACCAATGATAACGTTGAGTAGTTTTTTATTTTATTTCCATAACAACCAATTTGATATTGTTAGAACATAATTATTGTTGGAAGAAGAATTATTGTAATACTTCTAAAGGAATCATTTTTCTATTTTCAGGCGAGCACCCTGCAGCCATGCAACATGGGGGTCAACTGCGGCTAGAGTATCCTTTCTCCGCATGTCTCCTGAGCGTCCTGGTTGCCATCGTGGGACCATAAAACACTCAGCGCCTCCAGACAGAACTGGTCCCTGTCCTCTATTTCGAACATTAACCAGAAATGTGTAAATGTGTGTAAATAAATAACGGTAACTGTGGGGTGCCATGAACATTCATCGTTGGTGTTGGTGCTGCTGTTGTAAAAACTTTAGCGTTTGTCTGCAAAGAATTATAATACTAAGTGAATAAATAAAAATCAGGTGCGTATATGTTTTGTAACTTCTTCTAGAAAAACAGAATTGTTCTAAATCGATTAGGCCATGCTTTGTCAGTTTTAATATCAAAGCACTTCATTTTTTATTAAACCGTCGAAATCCCCCCTCCGCCCCTAAGCAGGGGGTTAATGATGGAGGGTGATTTTGTCTCCAAACGATGTCCCCCTCCAAACTGGATAACTTTGTCCATGAAACTTTTTTCTGGGAATGATGCCCCTTCCCAGTAAGTTCAAAAAAATATTGAAATGGATCACACTGTATAAGTACACAAAATGATCTATCAACGTCACACGTCTTCTCTGTTCGGGGATCTCAAAAAAATAGTCTTAATAATTAACCCTCACGTTTCAACGCTCTTGAGTCGCCTTTCTGTTCTTCCCCTTTCTACCTACGTCTTACCGGTTTACGCAAAGCCAATAATAGGTGAGTCTTAAGTCACCTCCCTCTTTAAACTTTTCTTTTCCTACCCTCGACTTAGCAGTCTCTCTATTTTTGTGGGCACTTTCCAAATACCGCCCCTCGAAGTTTCCCATTGGTCTAGCAATTTTTTACACTCATTTATCAGAGAGTCTGACACAGTGCAGCTGTATGGGTCTCACCCCGGCAAAACTACACAAAATTCTCAAAACACCCTTCACAAATAAACACTCAAAAAACCACTCTATAATCCATCAAACCCACAACATCCTCAGTGGCCTATGCCCAAATGTCAAAACAACACTACTTCCACAAACCCACATCCGCCCACACCGATCAGACACAAACCCAACACACTAAACTCCCTCGAAAGCAGCTCGACGGGTTTTCTACCCTGTAATCATCGATTTCTGCCATACATAAAACATGAAAGTACCACACGAACTCATTTCAGACCATCTCCCGGTATTACTGAAAGCGGTGGGTTTGAACGCTTCATACACCAAACACTGAACAACGAAAATAAACAACAATTCCAGAAAGAAATGATCACTCGGAAACACGCCACCAATCAACAGCGGCCTTAACACTCCACAGGAGATAGAAGCACTCACGAAAGCCAAAAAACCAAACCTCTCGTATACACAATCACAAAACAGTGCATACAGTCGAAGAGAAAGCGAAACTCTTCGCGGACTCTCTTCGAGAACAATTCAAAATAAACCACACCCCAAACACCGAACTACAAGACCTGATCACAGACACCATCGTAGAAGCCTCCACCCACCACCACACCTAAAACTCACAGACACGGACGAAGTCAAGCACTTCAAAAACAAAAAAGCGCCAGGGAGAGCTCCAACTTTCAGCTCAAACTCCCTGACGAATTCATACACAGAATCAGAGACATATTTAATGCAGCCTCACACGACACTTCTTCTAACATCTGTGGAAAAAGTCGATCGTGGTACTCATACACAAACCGGAGAAACCCTCACACTAAACCGAGAGCTTCTCGCCCATTTCACACCCATCAGTCTACTGCCTAGCATTGGCAAACTGTTGGAGTCTATAATTCTCACACGCCTCAAAAACATCTTCCCTCGGGAAATATACACAGATAGGTAACACAAGGACTCAAGACCAAACGTCAATGGGCGTTTATGTTGGACATTTCCAAAGCATTTGATAAAATAAAGCAGCATAACCTGCCGACACGCGTGATCAGATTCACTCATTCCTTTCTCATAAACAGAACATTCCAAACACGCATAAACAAACATCTCTCTACAGAGCGCGTTGCGAAGGCTTTTTCTCAAGGTTCCCAACTCTCTTCATAAATGTTCAACATCTACCCGGAATTCCAAGAAACATAAACACAAATTTATCACCTTATCTGTGAGGCCAGAAAACCCAGATTAAGTCGTTAAAAACCCAGGCTTTCCTGTTTGGCAGAGTACGCAAAAATACATAGAGTGGAGTTTCAAGGAAGAATGTCTTTGGTCGCTGAACGTTAAGTAGGTACTTGGAATTGAGCTGCGATAAAAAAACTCGAGTGGAAAGACCACACCGTCAGCAAAGTCTGCCAAGCCAGAGGCTCATTGGGTAAACTTTATCCACTGCTGAACAAAGAGATGTCATGGTAGAAGAAGAAATCATGGCGTGATCGATTTGACACCCTCTTCTTCAACAAATATCTTTTTTCCACTGACAAATTGACGTTAATTTCTCATCAGTGTTTAACTTAAGCTGGTAAATAAGGGAAATATAACATAGAAAGATAAAAATAAAACTCGGGGGTAGCGGGGAAAAATTCTGTTCGTATTGGAGGTGGGAAGGATTGGGCTATTTCAAATATTAAAAAAAATATTTCATAAATTACGAAACCAGTGTTAAAGACCTGAATGATCGGAACTCAAACTTTGAGAGTGGCTTGTATTGAAACATAAGAGACGAAATAGACGAGTGGAGTTGGGGTTGGGGTATAATCCAAGTCCTCCACCTGTCTCGACTTACCACGTTAATCTCTAGAGACTCTAGATGACACGCTAGTAAGGTTTTCCGAATAAACCACAAGTGACTCGGATTTCAAGTTTCTAATCTTCATCTCGACAGAGTGGCTCTTAAGAGGTAGGCATGAGTGCTTGAAATGAGTATCAGAGATTAGATTCAATCGACGGTATAAGTATGAGGTCGTCTTCAAACATTGAACTTGATATACGCTCTAATTTCTACGACTGGTCAGATGATTCTTATCTATATGAACCAGAGAAATATGAATCACTTGAAACGTAACACTACTTTACTGGAATACGGTCCCTACTCGTGATAACTCAATTATTCAGATAAGAGGGGTCCAAGATTCATATTCAAGATGACATCTTACCAAAAGTTCTATATAAAGTGAACATCATGGACACACATGGACAGTCTAGAAATACGAATGACGAAACCCATTTCCCTTTATTGCAGGAAGTCCAGGAAATTTATCAGCTGCAACATTACGAGTACATACCTACTTATTTAAAAAACCATGAGCTACTGCAGCACATACTGGAAGAACTTGTAATACATGTAAGTAGGTATATTTGCAGTGGCGATGTGTTTCATCATCGTCTACGTGTTTGGAACACTGTGAAGCTTTACAAGAATAAGTTGAAGATTTTGTGGTTGTTGAGGGCTATTAAAATAAATAATACGAGTACTACTAGCGCCACTTCTTGTTGAATAGATTATTCTATAATTCACTGAGTAGAGGAATAAGATAGATACCTTCGACCCTGTAATATTTCCATCTTTACCGACCTCTATTTATCTTGCAGTGAGTGGTGGAAAGTGATAAGTTGAAGTATATTTGGGAAGCGAACTGATTGAGTTTTCCAGAATAACATCTCATATAATTGATGCTGAAAATTCTATAGATTTTCCGGCTGCAACGTAGTGCTGTTGATAATAGTACTCTTCACCGAGCGGAGAATGATAGCTATTATTCACGAGAACGAAAATTAGACGAGTATTGGAACGTTCTTCTATTGGAATAGCATTCTTCGCGAGATGAAGACGCTAGAGATGAGTTCCGAAAATTAGTTCTCAAAATGCCTAGCTGGACAAGCTAGTGATCGGATCAAAGAGGAGGAAACTCGAACTTTCCAAGATCGCAAGGGGAGTGTACGTCATTAGTTAACTGAAATTAGCAGTATAATGAACGTATTTCTTGATGGTCGAAGAAAAAAAATTTAAATCGTGACTAATAAGTAATAAGCAATGTTGAATAATATGATTTATGTGTAGTTCTGCTGTAGATAAAATTGTCTTTGACTTCAATGTTTCTTTGTGTTGCAGGTGTAAAACAGAGTGAGCTGAACTACGAAAACTTTATTTTAAAAATATTGTTCAACAATACGTTAGAAACATGTTTTTCTCTCACTAGTAGGTATCTATTTTAATAATAGCTTATATCTATTGAGACATAATGATGTGTCATTTCATTAAAAAAACATTTTAGGGGTAACTGTGTCATTTGAGCTTAATAAGAAAATAATAGCAGACAAGTTGGTGTTCAAAAAAGTTCTTCATTTCCTAATTAAATGTATTTTATAGAAGATAATGTATAAACAAACAGAAAGTGCTGGGTTTGATCCCCTCTTCTACCTCCCCCCTCCCCCAATACCATAACATTTATATTTTAATTAATTTTTTTGATTATTGCCAAGATTTTGAAAAAAAGAAAGAACTTTACTCTCATTGTTTTTACTTATTGAAAAAATATACAAATGAAGATAATTTTATTACTCATACAGTGATAGAGTTGTTGCCTAATAAGCAAAAGTTGACAGATTTTAGATTTGCAACTATTAAAAAAAAAGAAATCTGTTTTGGAGAGAAGAAGGAGTATATCAAGGAAATCATCAACCAATCGCCGAATAAAAGCAGTTTATCAAAAGATGTCCCTTGAACACTTTTTTCTAAAAGATAGAGGAAAATAATTATACAGGGTGTTTCACCAGGAGACCGACATGGGTTGAGGGTAGTTGTATTTTTTCTGGACGGTTTAGAATTTGGTTTGTCCAAATTTTTGATGACCAGAAGTCAGTATTTTTTGAACTAATTGATGGAATTTAATGAAATTTGATAGGTATGCTTTTGCAATGACAATTAATCCCAAAAGTTTTTCCCCCAAAAGTTCCTGTATGCATTTTATTTAAAGCTTAGTACCATTTTCGAAAAGGGCACGAAAATTGCTACAATTGGGACAAAAAATTTTCTTGCCACCTATTAAACTGAATCGAGAACAAAATAAAGCCTTTTAGTGTATTTAGGATTTCAATTCATGGTTGTTTGTTCATTAATTTCGAAGAAAAAAGTCATTTTCTAGAACTTGCATATTTGGTATAGTAATTCCAAAAAAATTGGATTGAAAAAAAAACTACTGATTTAGCCAGGATTAGGGACCGATTTTTTCGAGCTAAACATGGTTTTAATAACAAAAACAACTTACAGGACATATTGAGAAACGTCAACCCCATCCCTCCCACTCCCCTCCCAGAGCAAGATAGTTTAGAGAATATGAAATTGCCTCGATCTCTAATACCGCGAAACTGAAACAAACCATTTCGAGCCCATTTCTATAACACCCAGTGTAGCTTATCCAGATGTTTACCATGCTGTTCGCGATCAAATGCTGTATTGAAATCACAGAACATGGAAAATGATGACCACTTTTGAATCATAAGAACTTGATGAATTGATGACATTTCTGGATTTTCTTGAGGGTACTTCTTTTGGGTTTTCGAAGGTGCAGACTCCTATTATCTGTTTTTTTGTGTCACCTTTATTTGAGAAGGTATTTAACATTCAGTTTCATTAAAAAAAATTATAATTTAATTAAATTT
Source organism: Malachius bipustulatus (assembly GCA_910589415.1). NCBI lineage: Eukaryota > Metazoa > Arthropoda > Insecta > Coleoptera > Melyridae > Malachius > Malachius bipustulatus. The sequence goes on from OU342632.1 coordinate 18,809,030, forward strand.
TTTGTCCTGAAGGATCAGTGTTGCTCCTTTCCTTGCAGCGCTCAAATGACACAGAACAGTTTTAGAGCTAAAGTTCTTCAAATACGCTGGTTGATGCTGATAGAAAAATAAAACCCTTAAAATGTTTTTCTACTACTTACCTACATCAATAAAACTACAAAAAAATGTTATTATTTAAAATATTGTACCACGTACTTACTTTTAATGTAAATAATCAATAATTTAATTTAAGCATGAGTGATCTTAATAAAATAAATAGTTTTGTATATAAAATCGACGATCCCTTATTGTAATTTGAATTTAATCAGTGTAATTGGAAATAATTATGAACATAAAAAATTTTATGTTTTTTTTTTTTTTTTTAATGGGTAATCATTTTTATTAATCACGGAAGACCGTTCGTTAATGAGATGATAATTTTATATTTTAATGATGGAAAATTCCTATTTTACTGAGTTTTAAACCCAATTTTACTGAGTTTTCGATTACACTGCATCAGAAATAAATTCAAATTTATTTATTTGGCACTGTAAATATCTTTGTTTAAGTACAGTAAATAAAGTGGTCATATTTATATGGGACTAAATCATTTCAAACAACGACATAAAACATTTTTATTCTGATTTATGTCGTACGAGATTAATATTTATTTTCCTATACACCTACCTACCTATAATACCGCATTTTAAACTGATAAAATTACGAGCTCATTTGTCAATTTTATTTCGCTGCTAAACCCAAAACTGTAATAATAACGCTTTATCAAACTAAATACCTACCGGATGACAATAATAACAAATCTACGTCCATCCATATTGTCACTTGTAGGTATTTTTACTCCTATAGTTCAGTTCCTAATGGGAAGAGACCTTATTATCGGCTAGAGAGCTGCGTGATCGTTGATGCTCTCCTGAATTTACTTTTAAAATTTTCTACGCCACAAAACCATTTTTTTTTTCAATCAACATGCTTTTCCGGTTTCTTTTCTAACAGCGGATGTTCATTTCACATAAACTAATCTTTCTACATATCTATTCGCATTACTCACCATTACACGCTTTTCTTGTGTTAGAACGTGGCGTTTTTTCGTTGGTAGCGCACTAGATCTTTCCAGCGAATTTCATTTAATCAAAAAAAAGAAAAATACACTTAGATGTTTTATGGGATGAGCTATTGGTTGAACTTGATACCATTACCCTATCACATAGAAATGTATCCAGCTATTCAGTAATAATTATGTAATACTATCGCGTCACTTAAAACTTGAAAACATTCAATTTCGAGCAAAAAAATCATAAAGATAAGTGCAAAGCAGATAAGAATACGCATTTTCCGGGTGATTCCGGGATAAAATTATAATTGGAAATACAGAGATAATAATAATTATTCTCTAGCCCTCAAAGTGTGCCTGTTTTGTTTACCCATTCAGTTTTCGACGGGTCAGCTTGTATTGCGGAGCAGAGTAGTCCATGAGGAAGTAAAAGCTTCAATAATACACATGCGTTCTTTTAATCGGTAACACTGAATTTCACTGAAACTAATCCCGGATTAAATGGTCTCTTATCTGACTTGTTTGAACTACAAATTACGACTTAGAAGTTGTTTATCGAACTTTGCGCAACAAGTGAGGCTCTAAGCTAAGGGAAGTGACTTTATCTTCATTTTTAAAGAGTGAATTTTTTTATCCTCTTTTGCTTTAATTTAGCCATGTTCCCGTGGAGATTGCTGACGAGAAAATTTTGTAAGCTGAAAGTGGAATTCAGAAATGGCCAGATCATTTTAACTAGAACTTAAAAAAATACTGGAGTATCCATTAACCATGTTGTTGATTTGTATTGACCACTAAAAAAATTATGGTCACGGTTTCCCTTAATATGGCGTTACGGCCATCCTAGTATAAGTTCGCCCTCTTGTTGTACTACTTGTTGATCGCAGGCTATTTTATTGGTCATCAACGGAGATATTAGAATCATAAAAAAACTGCTGCATAAACTGCATAAATCAAAAATATTGCAGGGGTAGTGTCCGTTTGACATGGTTATCTCTTCATTTTTGTTGACAAAATAATCTCCAAAGAAGCAAGTATTCTATTCTCTTACTCCTAGTAAAGACAGTTTTAACTTTATAGTAATATTAGCATCAGATTGTTATTGAGCTGGGAAGGACAATAAAATTCAATTAACTTGAGTCGCTCTGCTGATTGGTAGAGACTCTGCTGCGAGATTTTAACAGACGTTGCGATATACCCACGCAACAAAAATGGGAGCAGCTTGGTTTGAGGATGTCAAATTGAAAAAGACTTCGTTTAAAAATAAATAGTAGGTATCAAGTTTATTTACAAAAAAAATTGATTATAATACATCCCCTAAAATTTCATATCCTACTGTCTAAGCAAAATCTTCAACCGTTTGAGTTTTTATCATTATAAATCTCGATCATGTACACTTCTCCATTTTTATCAGCAACCATCGGTTGACTTAGGAAAGACTTATACATTCCACTCTCCGATGTTAGCCCCACGCTGAAGGTGCAGATGTATTCCTCAGTGTCGTGTATGTACACCGATTTATTTACTTTCACTACCTGTAAAAGAATTAAATAAAACTAATTACTTACTATTGAAAAGTAAACCTAAAAGTCATTTTTAGCATAAAAAGCTCCCCAGAAAAATGTATTTATTATTTTCTATACACAGGACAGAAAGTCCCTTATCGATTCCCGTTCCTAAAATGATTTTTACCCCTTGAACCGTTCAGTCAAAGAACTGAAATTTTCTCGATTTTTTTTTTCTCAAAATTATGACGTCATGTCGTTTTCATTTTCACATAAATATGCCGATCGTCATGTCAATACGCATCTTTCCTGAAAAAATGAAGGACATCTTGAAAACTGGTTCCACGGAGTTTTTTGTGAAAAAATTTATTGGATTTTATTTTGAAAAAATACAAACGTTGTTAGGGGTCGATTTTTCCATTTTTCCGGAATATGTTGTAACGATTCATAAAAAAATTAAAAGCTTTGCATTAAAAAAAAAGGGAAACCGTTTAACCGTTTAGTCAAAGAACTGAAATTTTTGCGATTTTTTATTTTATTTTCTCAAAATAATGACGTCATATCGCTTATATTTTCACACATGTGGATCGTCATATCAATGAGCATCTTCCTTGAAAAAATGAAGGAAATCGGGAAAACCAATCTAACCAGCAAAGCGCCTTTTTTTGTGGAAAATGCGACTTTTTTGAGTTTTTTTTTCCAAAATACAGACGATGTTTGGGATCAATTTTCCGGAACATGATTATAGGTTCAAGAACCGTGATACTATTGAATTTATTGATTTTTTCCCCTTGAACCGTTCAGGCAAATTAAATTTTCGCGTTTTTTATTTTTTTATTAATTATTTTGCGTTTTTATATATATGTATAATTATAAGCGTTTTTGAATTTTGAATTTGAAATGTGGAAATAAAAATCAAACTAAAGTGTCATTCTACATGAAAAGCTGCGCTAAGAAGGTTTGTTTTTTCACAAAATATTAAGAAATAAAAAGGTTATGGTTGTGAGGGTATTCAGAAAATGCATCATCCTGTTCTTCAAAATGTCTCAAAATCTATGATAGCCACGACCGTTTTCTGAGCGGTTGCAGGACGGTGATAAATTAATTTGAACTTTTTCTATACTTGGAGCCCTAAATACCAGGTACATATGAAATGAGGTGATTCTTTGGCTTATTTCATGCCTTAAAGTTAATATAACCATAAGCCCGCAATCGTAACGTTACCGATCTAGAGAGTGTTGAAATTTGAAGATTTTTTTCTTTATAGCTCCTCGAGGTTGTAGTCAAACTTTAATCAAACAGTTAGTCACACCGGGTGATCCCAGCTTTAATTTCTAATAGGCAGTGCCGCCTAAACTGTCAAAACTAATTCAAATGAGAAATTATAAAAAAAAGTCAGGACCTGTTTAACCATTTTCAAAATTATAATTTCGTCGAACGAAATAAAGGAAATTATTTCTTTTTTTTTCTTAATAACGGTTAAATGCAAAAAAAAAACTAAAAAAGATCTAAAAGTTTCAAAATAAAAACCAAAAAAACCAGCGGCGCATCACAAAAAAGTTCAGAGGGAGAAATGGGAGAAATTGAGGGAAAAAATCTGGCGATTCCCACAACCATTTTGTCATGCTTACATAGTAGAGAGGGTCTAACTTTCGAACCGCCTTGGACTCGAGAATTTTGTTTGATTTTTTTTTCATAAAGTTGGACCCCCTCTTCATTTTGGTGGCATTTTCAAAAATTTAATCGACGCCCTGGCGGAGAAATGTGCATGCGAAGACATCGGCAATGGGTTTTTTGCACATAACTCGCTTAATTCAACACTGAGCATAGTAAATATTGTCAAAAAATGAAGAGCTCTCGAAGACGCGTAATTTGAACTTTGACTGATCCAAATCGGTCAAACGGTTCTCGAGATATCGCATTTTCAATTTTAGGGCCCTTTCTTCAGGGTTCCGCCGCGGTGCGAATACACCGCCGTCCGTGTTCGCGTGTTTTGCATGGAAAAAATCGACTTAGGGACTTAATTTCTTTTTTCATCGACAGACAGCAGTGTCCTCAATGATGCCTGAAATTTTTAAGTCGCTATCTCGATTAGAGGGGGAGGGGGAGAGGAAATCATAATTAAAATTCAAATTGCTATAACTTTCGCTAATATTGGGGCCTCGGGCCCAACCAATGGGAGATGACACTTTGGAATGCCTACTTTAAAATGGTATTTTTTTTTCGATTCCGCCAATATTGGCAAGATGCCCGCAGAAAAACCGATTTCCCTCCCCCCTTTTTTTTCTTAAAATTATTTTTTTGTCATGAAAGAAGGGGGTGGGGGTAAAAATTTTTCGTCATCCGACGGGAATTTTTTTTATCTTTGATTTGAGCCCCAGTAGAACTCGATAGGACCATTATTAAGGTCACAGGGTCACCAAACGCGTTTGGTCCTGTAGAATGGCAAGGATTAGGGTTAGCGGGTTCCGCTACCCGGCATTTTTTAGGGCTAAGTGTCCCCTTTCAAGATTTTCTTACCCCATGTCGCTATCTCAATTAGGGCCTGCACGCGGACGTGATATGTAAACCAATGAATCTAGCGTGTGTGTCTGTGAGAGAAGAAAGGAGAGGGAGCGCTAGGCTCCGCCGCCGGCTCTCGCTGCTCCGCGGCTAGATTAATTGGTTAACATATCACGTCGGCGTGCAGGCCCTAATTGAGATAGCGACATGGGGTAAGAAAATCTTGAAAGGAGACACTTAGCCCTAAAAAATGCCGGGTAGCGGAACCCGCTAACCCTAATCCTTGCCATTCTACAGGACCAAACGCGTTTGGTGACCCTGTGACCTTAATAATGGTCCGATCGAGGTCTACTGGAGCTCAAATCAAAGATAAAAAAAATTTCCGTCTGATGACGAAAAAAATTTTACCCCCACCTCCTTTTTTCATGGCAAAAAAACAGTTTTAAGAAAAAAAAGGGGGGAGGGAAATCGGTTTTTCTGCGGGCATCTTGCCAATATTGGCGGAATCGAAAAAAAAAACATTTTAAAGTAGGCATTCCAAAGTGTCATCTCCCATAGGTTGGGCCCGAGGCCCCAATATTAGCGAAAGTTATAGCAATTTGAATTTTAATTATGATTTCCCCTCCTCCTCCCCCTTTAATCGAGATAGCGACTTCAAAATTTCAGGCATCATTGAGGACACTGCTGTCTGTCGATGAAAAAAAAATTAAGTCATTAATAAGTCGATTTTTTCCATGCAAAACACGCGAACACGGACGGCCGTGTATTCGCACCGCGGCGGAACCCTGAAGAAAGGGCCTTAAAATTGAAAATGCGATATCTCGAGAACCGTTTGACCGATTTGGACCAGTCAAAGTTCAAATTACGCGTCTTCGAGAGCTCTTCATTTTTTGATAGAATATTTACTATGCTCAGAGTTGAATTAAGCGAGTTATGTGCAAAAAACCCATTGCCGATGTCTTCGCATGCACATTTCTCCGCAAGGGCGTCGACTAAATTTTTGAAAATGCCACCTAAATGAAGAGGGGGTCCAACTTTATGAAAAAAAAAATCAAAAAAAATTCTCGAGTCCACGGCGGATGGAGCCTTTTTTTTGACAGACCCTCTTCACTAACAGTACCTGATAGATATTGACAGATTTTTATTATCATAATTTTGTATCAAGGTACTCCAGTCATGCCCTATGATGTAAGCCCTACAGCGTAATTTGAGCACAATATCTCAAAAACTATGAGAGCTACAAAGAAAAACTATTTTTTGTTTAAATTTCAATACCCGCTGGATCGCTGTAGAACAGAGCGGTTACTGTCCTATGTTTATATGAATTTTTAGGCATAAAATAAGTTAAAGAAACTCCTTTTGTATATACCTGATAGTTAAGAACACCCTGTATAAACGTTCTCGTGCATATCTCCTACAGCAGCCGAGATCCCAAAACAATTTGAAACATACTGTATATAAGTAGTTACTTACTTCAAATTCATCAGAAACGTTCCTGCCGGCATAGACGTACAGCTCATAATAATAAGGTCCAACGTATGGCGGCACGTAGGGCTCCCTCCAAAACACCATGAACGTTCCATCCGGATTCAAAGTCACACGCACCTGTCAACATTAATTCAAACGTTAGAACGGATACCTCCGAGTAACGTTTTTGGAAATCAAAATATATTAGCAGCGGTGACTGTCAAGAGAAAAGATATACAGTACAAATACGTCTGTCTACAGTCTACACGATAGATACCTCCACTACCTATTAGTTTCAAATAAGCCTGGCGACCACAAAGTTTCAAAGTACTCGTACTATGGAGTTCGGAGTTTGAAACACGTAATAATTTTGTTTACTCTGCCAAGTACATTAGCGCTGGTCCTTCGATTAGTTTTAGTGATGGTAAGTGCAACTTTGTCAAGGGAATTCCTCCAGTTCTTATTTCATCCATTACCTAACGTTTCCTTTTCAGATATCTATCATAAATGGACTAATTATTATTATAGCTAGAGTGGGATTGTCGTGGTTAATCATCAAATATGTTATCGTTTTCTAAAAACACATGAAATAAGTTTCTATGATGTCATAAAGATGTGCCACTTCTTAGTGAAGATTTTGCTAGTTATTTAGTTACCTAATAAAATCCATTTTGAACGTTGAAAAACGGTTGAAGATGTCGTAAAACGGCTTCATATTTCCCTGCACTAACTTTTCAGTGAGTTATTTTTAATTAGAATGAAAACCTAGATATTTTTTGGTCCTTGGAAAAAAAAGTTTCATTTAGTTTCTCCACCAAGTATCATAAGGATTTCTCTAGCTATTATTAAATTTGAAAAGGTGAGAGGTGAATGAAAATACAATATTTTTGGAACATGTTTACCTTGCTAAATCCTGGTTCAGGCAGTTGCGCGTCATACATTTAATCTAAACATTTTTGTAACCATAATTATGATCAACTCACCTACACACTACGTAAAAATCAATTTCTGTACGAGTGTATCCAATTAGGAACGGAGTTATGGAAACCCGGTATGTTAAAACACAATGGAAGGCCCTTCTTCTCAAATGAAGCCATCCGGGAACTCTGTTACATATTATTTATTCATTCAGCTCGTGTGAGCGTTTACACATGATAATTTTGCTTTGGAAATGTTCTAAATTAATATTCCTTCACAAATTACCACTTTGTAACGAGTTACTTTTAATATTACGAGGTTACGGTTCCATAATAATATCGAAAATAATTTTTTAAATCTTTTTTCGCCTACCATGTCTAAAACCGACTCATTTTAACTAACAAAATAAGACCGAAAGTGATTCTTTTAGGCCTTTCATCCAAGAGAAAACCTACACAAAGGCTCATCAGTGATGGGAGGTATTTTTTATTGAACTGTGATTTAATTGGCGATGTCTACACTGGTCTCCGGTGATTTGACTGAGAAAATATAAGACTTTCGTAGTATTGCCTCGGATTACTTCGGAAATTACCGCATCCGGCAAACCGCTTCAAAAAACAGACCGTGTGGAAACGCTCTAACTACTTACAAACTATACCGTCATGGTAAACATCAGGTAAACTACAAGAAGTCCAAATCCAAATGAAATACTGACGAACATTATGATTGATGATTATTTTGTAATACATAACCACACAGTCACATAACTATATTTTTGACATATTTTATTATGGAGCTTTAAAACATCAAGTTAAGTCAAGGGTCCTCTTATACCTACGAAGATATTGTACGATTCTTACATACATTCTTGATTAAGGCAGAGGCCAGCTGGGAAATCATACAGATTGGCACTATCGCAAGCTTTTATGAAACTTTTACTGTAAGACAGATGAATGTCTGATATTTCTTATATACCTACGAAATATTTAATCACAATGTCCTTAATAATAACTTTCCAGACAATGAGCACATTTTTGCTAAAACCATGGTAAAGTTCCAATGCGTTTATTTAATTTAATTCCCGAGTCAGCTCAGGAATTTCATAATATTCCACTAGAATGTATACGCGGACGTTGAAAAAATCTTGAAAACTCGGTCCGAGTCGAATATTTTCATTACGCTGTCGGAACTTGTTATTTTTGCTTCCGTTTGTTTCTCGAATCATAAAAATGAGATGAGATTACATTAAATGGATGTGCCTAAGTACCTACTCACCTTGTAAGGCTGAAGAAAGTAAGGCGTATGATAGGAGACAATATCGGTGGTATTGAATCCGGAGTCACTGGTGGATAGTTTCACTTCATATGTCGTGCCGTATTTTACTGGGACGACATGGCGAAGATCGCTTTGGCGAGTTGGAGGTATCTTGGCGAATGAGAGTTTCGTTGAAGTTTTCTCCAAGATAGAAATCTGAAATAAAAGATAAAATACATTAATAATTATTATTGACCACAATAATTGTGCAAGTCATAGGTACCTAATAAAAAATCGAAATTGCGAATTTTGAAAATACATATCCTAAATTTAAAAAAACGGACTTTGTTTTCAGATTCGCCATATCTTTTAGAGTATCAGAGGTAGAGGTTTTGCTCAAAAACCACGTCCAAACTAAAAAAATATATTTCAAAATTTTTAATAATTCAAAAAAAGCAATTTTCTAAAGCGAGCTGATGGTTTGTTCTGGTTGTCCTTGGATCGCTGATTCATAATATACAGGGCTGCTCATTAGTACATCAAAGTAGCTTTACTACTAGAATTTCAAATAATAATAATAAAAAGCATATTCCGTTCGACCGTGTACGAGTCGCCCTATTTCCTAAAAATATTTTTGTATATACAGGGTGTTTCGTAACACGAGGATGAATCTGACATACATTTTTTTAAATGGGACACCCCATATATTATTGCATTTTCAGATTGTCTGGGAAAATGTAATAACAATGGTATTTATAGTTGCCAGTATAAATTGAGTAGGCTATGAGTTATAAACAAGTGAAAATCACAATTTTTCAACTTTAAAGTCATTCACCAAGAAAACAGCTCAAGATATCAGAAATTGGCTTACATGTTCCTATTTTAACTTTTCATCCTATGATGTAGATGAAATCTTTGTACTGTAACGAAAATGACCCAGGCCCCTTTATCTGTAGCGAAAAGCCACCGTGTGATCGTCTAGTTTTCCGAATTTCTCCTAATAGGACCGTTGTGTTTTCCTCGTTGTGTTTACCGTAGTTTTTCCCGTAGTCACCCCTGCTCTTTGATTGAGGTATGCCAGGATTAGTATGGCCGAAACGGATGCGCAAAGAACCTACTGGGATTTTTCTTTTGTCGGAAAAGCGGGGAATTTAATTGAGACGTGTTGTTAACTGTTGGCTTCCTCTCAGATGTTTACAAACGAGCGATGAGCGAGAGAATTCGTTTGCAAGGGCGTAAAATGGTGAATGGTGAGATGGGCTGTGATTTTGCATAGAGAGTACAAAAAAATTGAAAGCGAAGAGAGATCTCTTTTAGCATAGAGAGCATAAAAAAGTGGAAAACGAAAACAGATACATTTCATATATCTTTCACACTTCTATCCATCTCAAAAACCACTCTTTTTCACACCTGTGCTTCCTTATTATTTCGTTCTGCTTTTGTTTTGGTTCACAGACGACCCGGTATATTGCGGGAATGTCTTATTATTTCGTTTTCGCTTTTATTTCGGTTACAGACTATCCGGTATATGCGGAAATGTCTGTCTGTTTAACTATTCAACGATTTTCCTTGCCTAATTTCCTTTTCTATAGTTTCTTAATTTCATTTCAAGCAACTGCTTGAATTAATTAAAGAAGACAACCATTTGGTTTTTAGACGATCCGGGATATTGCGGAAATGTCTGACTCATTACCTATTCGACGATTTTCTTTGCCTAATTTCCTTTTTCTAGTCTCTTAATTTCATTTCAAGCAACTGCTTGAATTAATTAAAGAAGACAACCATTTGGTTTTCAGACGATCCGGGATATTGCGGAAATGTCTGACTCATTACCTATTCGACGATTTTCTTTGCCTAATTTCCTTTTTCTTTAGTTTCCTAATTTCATTTCAAGCAACTGCTTGAATTAATTAAAGAAGACAACCATTTTGCTTTCAGACGATCCGGGATATTGCGGAAATGTCTGACTTGTTTGCTTACTCGATGATTATTGAATTCTCATTTTGTATTTTAATGAGCTTTACTCGTTGACTCGCTCTTCCTTTCGTTTGGGAATTTTTATGAGCGTTTATTGTTGTGGGCTTTAACCTGATACACAGGCACACTCCACCCTACTTTTATGATTACTTGTTGGTTAGTCGAGTTTCTAGCTTGGCATGAATGTCGAGAGCAGTGTTGCCATGTTTGTTTTGATGCGGCTACCTTTTTGTTCTACCTGGCCTCGTAAGGCGATGAGTCAATATACCTTATCATTTCGAATACGACGTTCTCTGCAATTCGCAGTTTTGTTTTGCTATTTTAAATGTGATGACCAACTGACCAAACTAGGCCGCTATTCTATAATTATTCCTCAGGGTTCCCGTGGGCTTGCCTGGGTAATAATTGAATGCTGGAATTTTTATGAATACCTATATTGGAGCCGGTGAGTTCTATAATCGAGACCAACCATCGATTTCACCGTGGTCCAAGGTTTTTACCCCTAACACCTGTTTAGAAAGCAGATAACTCAGTCCAGACTGGCAATAACATTTTATAGCAATTTTCTGCGGAGTTTGTTTTTAAATTTTGAATGGAGTTGACATTCGTATGATGAGCTAAAGGAGTTTTGTTTTTGATTGATTTTGATTGGCTTTTCACATACTCGGGACTAATTTGTTTTTGGTTGCTTTGAATTCGTTTTTGCTGAATTGCCCATACCTACAACTGCGGGTGCTTTTCGCCCCGTTGCGTTCTACGATTCCACTTTAAAGAGTCATGCTCCTTTGCCGGTACAACGAAGGTCTTCACCTGGACATCGAGGTGAATGCCTCCCCCGTGTGGTAATCGAGTACCTATTTTAACTCCTAATTGGGTGTTGTAATGGAATTAGTATTTCCTGATAATATTTGCGAAGTAGCAGATGCTACATCTGACAACGCTGCCTTGTTCTATCTAGACCTGTAACCTACTGTAGCGAGTTCCTGTCATATAGCGCCACACAATGGGAAGAATGGCTCGTTTTCACTTTCTAAATCGTATTATTTAAAGGGACTGCTTCCTGCCTAACCATCTGCGCTAAATAAAAACTCGGACTCTTCGAAAAATAGGATGATTGAATCATGGGCCGTTTTGTTTACAGATTATTAATTCCTGACCAGGGTCTGTTTTCTCTCCTAGCTATATCTCGATTTCCTATACCGGGATGAAGTAGGTACCTAATATTATTGGTGCTGCCGTCTGTTTCCTTACTAATTGTTTTGCCTGATTTAAAATGGGACCTGCACACGTGAATGTTGCGAATCGGTTTGATTATTTATTTATGTGGATTTTTTGAGAGAGATCTTCCCTAACTACTTTCTCATTGGGTTTTCTGAGTTTAGGAGGGAAATTCGGCCGGAGTTCACACAGGCGTCATCTCTGGCTGAATTATCGGGTTAGAATTGTGATTAGAAGTTCTGTTCGGGTGCTATTTGACACTAACCAAATTGACAATGGAAATTCTCAGGTAGATGATGGAAAACACAGCCGGAGTTCACATAAACGTTATCTCTGGCTGAATTATCGGGTAAAGAAGTGTGATTTAGAAGTTTGTTCGGGTGCGATTTGACCCTCACTAAATTGGCAATCGAAATTCTCAGGTAGATTAAGGAAAACTCGCCGGAGTTCACATAACGTCATCTCTGGCTGAATTTTAGGTTAAAGAATGAGTTGTAGGCTGGAGTTCACATAACGTCATCTCTGGCCAACAATTAAAGGGTTAAGGAGTCAGATGCGACCTGCTCGGAAGCTGATCTTCATCTCTCTGGTTTGCTCTAAGACGTCTGCTTTTATAGAAGCAGCGGTCCGCTTTCTAAAACACGACGCAACAATGCACCTTATTGACACTGCCTCATGTCGTGATTTATTCTTGAATCATATTTTCCTAATTACGAGACTTAGCGCTTTGACCTCGCGGCTACCTTACTGAATTGTCCTAAACCTGAACTACCTAAATTTTCCTTCAAATCGGCCGACGCGTTCTGCACCTTTCTATTGTGTCTAGTTATTATAATTACACCAACTCAATTTTCATTTCGCGTTTTCCCCTACTGGCTTTTCCAGGACCGCAGCGAATTTTCGCCTATTGCAGTTTATTAATTCGCCCTATCGATTGGTGTAATTTTAATTATCGTAGATGGTATAACTAATGAGTTACCATTGTCTCTGCATGAATTTATTATGTGAAATCATGATTTCACCAAAATGTTCCATCCGGCGGTATCTAGGTCATCGTTTTCTTTCATCACGCGGGTCGAGGCGCTTTTATAATACCCTGCGTTAACATCTGGCAAGCTTGCCGGTCCTTCGGACGTTCTTTAGGGGCTGGAATTTTACTAGCTAGAGCGCTTCTATTTTATGAATATTTAATGAGCTGACGGGGATCGTTTACTTGATGTAACGGTGGGTGTTTTTCCTAACAATTTTACCTTTAGGTATATTCTGTCATAGGTACTTAGTATTATACATAGGTACTTAGAAACATAGGTACTTAGTAGTACCTATGTTCTCGCACTGTTTGCTTTTTCGATTTGGGCTGATTTAATGAGAGCGATGGAAATATTTCCCTTATCATCTTACCTAGGTGCGATCCATTTCAGTACAGGGTGGTGAAAATTATCAGATTTTTCATCACTCTGAATAAACATTTCAACTTCATAATGAGATACGTCATAAAAAATTAAAATGGGGACATGTAAGCCGTTTTTCTCTATCTTGAGCCGTTTTCGTTGTACAGGGCCTTGAACTTCAAAAATTGCGATTTTCACTTGTTTATAACTCATAGCCTACTCAATTTATACTGCAACTATACACATATGCCATTGTTATTACATTTTCCCAGACAATCTGAAAATGCAATAATATATGGGGTGTCCCATTTAAAAAAATGTATGTCAGGTTCATCCTTTCATCCTCGTGTTACGAAACACCCTGTATATACAAAAAAATTTTAGAAAATAGGGCGAGTCGTACATGGTCTAACGGAATTTGCTTTTTATTATTATTATTTGAAATTCTAGTAGTAAAGCTACTTTGATTCACTAATGAGCAACCCTGTATAAGGTATTAGGGGTTGCCGAAGCCTGTAAGTGTCCCAAATCAAGCCCCAAAGAGAGTGAAAATTAAAATTATGAATTTTGAAAGTTCATATCCCCGAAACTACGACTTCAATTATTAAAAAACGGGCTTTGTCTTCAGATTCGCCGTGACTTTAAAGGTAATGACTAAAAAACAGCTTTCTTCCAAATTGGACCCAATTGATCATTTTAATTCAATTGTTCATGGATTTGATCATGAAATGTTTTACCATGAGAAATGCGTATATGTTTTTGTTTACCTTTTCCCTATTAGCATATTATTATGTGCCCCATTCTTTGTCATGGTCATGTTGCACTGAATTTACAGCGTATCGTAATGAATAAATATAATGTGACATATAAACAATGAAGCTAACGAGGTTCGTTAATAATTATCATTCAAGGATCTTCAAATTAAATAGGGCATGACTATGTATGGTTATCAATTAGGACGTTTAACATTGTCATTTTGCAGTAATTAACTCCGTAATGAAATAATCATCGATTTTATGCCGTGCTGATCTCCGAACTTAGATTTCGGAAGATATAGGTAGGTAATAGCGTTCTTGTCCTGGTAATGATTTGACGACCATTATTTTTTGGTACAATTATGAATGAAAAACTTTTTTCTAAATATCAACTTAGCCTTATATGTTGAAAAGGAACGTTTAAATGAAAACTGGCATATGTGGCAAGAGCTTGACCTTCTTTTTTACAACACACGCTATATGAAAATGTCAAAAACCAAACTATAATAAATATTTTACTCAATATAACATTTCGTTTTGTTTGTGTCATTAATAAATGTGTCATAACTACAAAGATTGATACATCATAGCCGCGGTCGGCTCATATAACCCAAGTCAAGTTAGCCACGCTTCGGCCAACCACACTTTCGGCCAGGGAGAGGGACTTCGAATGTTTTGAGCATTTTTTTCGTTATTTACGGCTTAAAAATGCAAAACATTTGATTAATTTTTGTTTTGATAATAATATTATGGAATTTCACCCAATAAAAATCATCGTAAACTGAAAAATCGTAATTATTGAAAGGCCACGGCCCGCCACGCTTTTGGCTACGACTTCATAAACTGAAAAAATCATTTTTATTGAAAATTTGCTGGAAAATGTCCGATATTTTATAATAATGGCCAGCAACGCTTTCAAGTGCGGACTTAAGAAACTGAAAAAATCATTTTAGCTGAAAATTTGCTGACGAAAGTCCGAAATTTCATAATAATGGCCACCCACGCTTTCTGCTGCGGACTTCAGAAGCTGAAAAAATTTATTTGCTGAAAATTAACTGAAAAAAGTCTGAATTTTTCAATAATGACCAGCCACACCTTCGGCCATGATCTTTATAAACTGAAAATTATTTTAGTTGAAATTTTGCTTATAAAAGTGAAAATTTTATAATAATGGCAAGCCACGCTTTCAGCTAAGCTAACAGACTTAAAAAACTGAAAAAAAAAACATTTTTGCTGAAAATTAATTGCAAAAAGTCTGAAATTTCATAACATTGACCACCACGATTTCGACTATAGACTTAAGAAACTGAAAATATAATTTTTGGTGAAATTTTTCTGAAAAAAGTCGGGAATTTCATAACAATGACCACCACGATTTCGGCTATGACTTAAGAAACTGAAAAAATCATTTCTGCTGAAAATTAACTGAAAAAAGTTTATTATAATTACCAAAGAAACTGAAAAAAATTTATGAAATTTTTCTAAAATAGGCCTGAACTTTTATATTAATATTATTATCAACAAGAACAAAATAAATATTTGCCTTCCCGTCGTAAATAACGAAAAAAATAAAAAATTGCTGGAAATTTATCGAACTCCCTCTCCTTGGCCGAAAGCGTGGCTGGCCGAAGCTTGGCTAACTTGACTTGGGTGATCATATAGGCATAGGGTATTACTGGATAGTGGTTCCCAAAATAATTGTATTGGAGTAAGTTTTCATAATTATTATGATAGAAGTATGACAGGGTGGTTCAAAGAATCCAGTGAGTATCTTTCCGCTGTAGTAATGACCCCAACTTTTTTATTTTATTCGTTTACTTAATGTTAAAATGTTAAAATTTTTAGATTGCCGAGATTACTCTGGTCGCGTTCACATTTTACTTTATGTGGGGATTACATTTAATTTTCTCCATGACTGGTTCAAGCAAGCTTGCTGATAAACTTACCAACACTCTCTTTTGTGAATATCTCTAGCCGTGCGGAACGATAATTATTAAGGATGTTGACGCAAAAACCCTGGAGCCATATATTAGGAAATGGATAGGGGGAAAACTTCCTAGTATTATGTTACTAGGTCTCGGAGAGTTAACAAGAATGTTGACATATTTCTAAAATTTCACTCTTTTTTTACATAAAAAGCCAAGCTTATATGAGACTTATCGCAAGTGTAGTAGTAGTTATTCGTTACTTAGAATGTTACAATGAATATTTTATTTTTAGTCACGGGTACATTTTTCGATTACTGACTGCTAAACAAAGCGATTTCACGCTTGAAAATTTCATGCATTTAATAATAATAATTCATAATAAGGTAGAGGTATCTGGTGACAGATAGACGAATGTCACTGGATGTTGCGCAATCTTTCAATGGAATTTTTCACTAATTGATTTCTAATAACATGACATTTTCCTTTTATTGCATAATGGAAATTAATAGTTTTTTCGATTTTACTTAACAAAACAATGTTCTCCAATAATATGTTACGTTCTCCAATAATACACCATGAAAGATAATTATCAATAATCTAACAACTGGATTTTTTTTATTGTTGTCGCAATTATTTTTCCTACCTGCTATTATAAATCTCATTAGGGAAAAACGTCCAGCTACGTTTTCCAGTCAGAACCGAGGTCAGTCCTTTACTTAATTTGTACAATTAGAATCTAAAAATTTAACAAAGTATACCTAAGTACCTAAGTATGATGGGGCTGATCGGTGATTTTTTTTTATTCCCCCTCCAAGCGTTTGATGATTTCAAAAATCCGTAGAGGATTCAGCGAGATGGACCTACTAGCCACACATCAAATACTGTAATAGAAGCCTCTCTCTACAAGCCCCTGAGATGCATGATGACCTGCGCAAAAATGTAGCTACAAAAAAGCAGGCCTCGATTGCACAAATTTGTTCATCAACTATGAGGACTATACTTGAAAGAAGTATGAGAAGATAAGGAGGTGCGAGGATTAAAGATCTGAATTGTGGCGGTTGAGAAAAATGGCGAAGCTTGGAGATGGAAACGAGCAACAAATTGCCTGGAACCATTCACCTCTCTATACAAGCCCCTGCTCCTCCCGAACTGCTGCGTCTGGTGTCATGAAGATGAATCAAGACCTGCGCAGAAAAATGCAACATGTTTCGATTGCACAAATTCGCGCATCAACTGCGAGGACTGTACTTGAAAGAAGTCTGACACAAGGTGGTGCGACGATTGAAGAGCTGAATGGCTAGGGGATGAAAAAAATGCCGAAGATTGGAGATGGGATCGAGCAATAAATTTCCTGGAACTGATAACCTCTCTATAAACTTCTGCTCCTCTCGAACTGCTGCTCCTGGTGTCATGCAGATGCGTCAAGACCTGCTTAAGAAAAAACCGTAGTTACAAAAAGCAGGTATCGATTGCACAAATATGTGCATCAACTATGAGGGGTCGTGCAACAACGTTACAGTTGAGACAGATCTCATTAATACCCTTTAGAACAGATTCGACGTTGAAGTACACAACGAACTGGGCTTCATCTTCTCCCCCATAGTTGAGACCAGCGAAGAATGTGTGGACAAAGAGGAAGATATGTAACAATTCCTCCCCTAAAATCGATACTCACACACTTGAAGTAGTTAAATGAGTGTATAATTTGACCCATATCTTCTGTCCATTACAGACAGATTAATAATTATTTATGTAAGGTATAACCTACTGGAGAAAGAACACTCCAGGAAGGACAACTGCAAGAATATTACAGAAATTTGCTAACAGAGGATAGACCAGAGTTTTTGATGATACAAAAAGACGATAATAGGATTGGTCAGTAAAATGAAGCACACCGATAGAGATCCATATAAGTGAAATCAAGAAGATCATAAAAAACATGAAAAAAAAAAACAGGTATCCCGGGCCTGGAGGTATATCGCCGGAACTCATCAAATACGGACCCGACAAACTGCTATACGCATGATCCAGCGCATTTTTGAGAGAGCAATCAACGGAAAATTAGTTATAGTGTTATTGCAACTTTGGGTCGGATTTATCGGAAACTCCTCAAAGAGAAATTGGAAGATAGCCTAAAGCGAAAAAATAGGGAAAGATGCGCAGGATTTACGGTGGAAAGATCTTGCCAGGACCATATTTATACCATACAATAACTGATTGAGAGATAGCTAGCCAAGAATAGACCGGCATACCTTGCATTCGTAGACCTTAAGAAGGCGAATGAAATTGGCTTGTCGAAAAAACCGTCTTATTCATGAGATATAGACCAAGAACTGAAAAAAGTGGCAAAATTTTGGCAAAAAGTGCAAAAAAACTAAGTTTCGGGGCAAATTTTTGTTTGCAAAATGTCAAATAATTCATGTTCCCAAAGAATTTACAGAGTGAAAAAATAAAAACTAGCAAAATTGTCCTTTTGGAATTCTAATATGCCTAGTCTGGTTGAACATATCCATGGAATACTGGCTATAAAAAAATCCTTCACCTAAAGCAGATGCTTCCTGTGAACTGGGGCACATAGTGACAGCAGGAAAGGTCACAGCAGTGGAGAGAGCGGGGGGGGGGGGGGTCAAACAAGAAATTTGCGGATTGCTGCTTACCATTCTGATCTAGAGGAGCGAAAAGAGTATGAAAAAAAAAATTCATATTTCAAAAATATCATAGGACTTTTTTTGAAGAATGTCATTAACTTAACTTGCGGTCACCTGAGTATAACATAGAAAACGTTTGAAGATACCGCAAAACGGTTTAATACAAACTTTTCAAGCTCGATCGCATCGAATATAAAAAAAACCTACTACCTACAGGGTGGCCGAAAAACTCGACTTTTCCACCACTCTGTAGGTATTTGTAATTTTTGATTTGAAATAGAATTTGAAAGAAAGTTTGTAAGGCGTAGTAAACGGTTTTTCTGCATCTCCAGTTCCGGAAATCGTGACGTGATTTTTAGTTATAGTTACACACAGTTTTGACAGTCAACATTCAAACTGAATTTTTAAAATAATTAGTCACAAGATATGCAAAAAAATTTATTTCTCATTTGGTGCTATTTTCACCACTCCGGGAAACAGCAATTTGCATTATTCTTGTTTTATACATGCCTTATCCTATGCTCAGACTTAAAAGGGGTAATCCTGTAGGTATACTCACGCTGTTTTACTACAACCCGATTTTCATTTTCGTTAATAACTCAAAACATATTGAATTGAATTGAATTGAACCTCCAACTGTGAGAAGAATTTTTGTTCGATTTTATCAAACAATTTTATACAGGCTGTCCCATAATATGTGGGCAATAAAATGTGGGATTTGGGTAAATTTCGTAAAAATAAATGAAAAATAAGCTATAAAATTAATTCCTCAGAGACACCCCTACAAAGATATTAGCTGTTGAAGTTGAGGGTTGAAAATCAATTTTTTGCAATAACTTTTTTATTTTTTGACCGATTTTGATAATTTTTGGTTTTATTTTGTATTATCTTGGACTGTTTAGAATAGTGTTTCATAATCTTTGGTAGCACATACATAGACCTCGGGATGGCATAACCCCCTCATTCACTTGAAAGAAAACAATAAAAATAATAATTTTACAGTTTTTTAAGGTTAATTTTCTTTTTATTTGATATTTTTTACATAAAAAATGTCTCCTTATTTATTTCGATAGAGCGAACCGTTATCGAGATAAACGTCCTTCTAATAGGTGATGCGTCGCAGGAACTTTCTAAATTTCAAGTAAATTTTAACAAGATGGCTGACCTTTGACAGTAAATTGAGCAGGAAACAAAACAATAACTTAATTAAATACACGTCAAATAGTGTCAAAGATTTCATTTCATGCAGATTCAATTCTAACTGATTTTAAAATGAGTTACACAAACGCAGAAAATCAGTTAGAATTGAATCTGCATGAAATGAAATCTTTGACGCTGACGTATATTTAATTAAGTTATTGTTTTGTTTCGTGCTCAATTTACTGTCAAAGGTCAGTCATCTTCTTAAAATTTACTTGAAATTTAGAAAGTTCCTGCGACGCATCACCTATTAGAATGGCGTTTATTTCGATAACGGTTCGCTCTATCGAAATAAATAAGGATACATTTTTTATGCAAAAAATATCAAATAAAAAGAAAATTAACCTTAAAAAACTGTAAAATTATTATTTTTATTGTTTTCTTTCAAGTGAATGAGGGGGGTTATGCCATCCCGAGGTCTATGTATGTGCTACCAAAGATTATGAAACACTATTCTAAACAGTCCAAAATAGTACAAAATAAAACCAAAAATTATCAAAATCGGTCAAGAAATAAAACAGTTATTGCAAAAAATTGATTTTCAACCCTCAACTTCAACAGCTAATATCTTTGTAGGGGTGTCTCTGAGGAATTAATTTTATAGCTATTTTTTCATTTATTTTTACGAAATTTGCCCAAATCCGGGAGATTGCCCACATATTATGGGACACCCTGTATATATCTAATAATGTGAGGGATGTTCCTTTAAAGAAAACACAATACTTTTAAAATACGAGTATTTCTGAAAATACTTTTACGATATAGATCTTTTCCAACCAATAAGATAATGAAGAAGCCCGCATAATACACGCGTATTTAAAAATTTTATTCCCTTCTTGAGAATTTTTAATTTCCATTTCTTTTTATTGAATACATAATATATTACGAGTACCTATACATAAAGTCTAAAAGACGTTACAAGCATGAATGAACCCCGGGAAGAAGTCCTGAAAATTCAATTTAATTTTATAATTTTTTTAATCGGATTTTAATATCTAACTACTGGAGAGCAGTTTCCGCGTTTCAAAATCATTAGAATTCTTCTCTGACTCATATCAATCCGTGAATGAGCGCCTGCAGAATCGACTGTATTTACTGATTAAATTTGCCTATGCGACTATCTACCGGAAAGTCTATAGTGAAACCAAGTTCCATCCGCTATTGAAAGAATTTTTCAAATCGATATAATGGCTGTCGGGGTTTACAAAGATGCGCGAAAAGAGCGCAGCATTTATTTATTCGATGCACGTTTGTTCTTACTGCTTAGCATCAAAATATTCTATCCCGATGTTATATGCATAATGTAACGATATTGGACCCGTTGCTAGAAATCCAGTCACTCTGTAAGGGTGAAGAGGAAAACCAACTAGACTTTCTTTTATCTACAAGAAAAAATTGTTTTTTTATAAATATTTGTATATCTATTGAATATGTAATAATTTTTTTATGACATCTGAATTTTTCTTGGCTTCAATAATTGCACACCGCCATTGCTTTCTTTATTATCAAGTAAGCGGCAGCCTGCGGAGTTTTCCCGATAAAATCATTAAACCGAGACAGATTTTTGGTAAACGCCTGATAAAGCAATTTGATAATTTTAACTGGCCTACAAGTTCGTCTAGTTTAGTGATCCCTGAGTTTTTTTTTGTCTATCGAAGAGCTCAAAAGCAACACACAGTCATGGAAAATATTCCTGAAAGATCCCGTATTTGTGAGGCTGAAAAAGAAGGTCGTTTGAAAGAAAGAATTCTCCAATTTCTTGAAAATTTTTTACATGATTCAATTTCTAGCCTAGTCAGTAACAAATGGCCTAAAAATAAGTGTAAAGTGAGTGAGCAGGTATCTAAGCGGTTCCTTCAGAAACTTGATCAGGGTGCTTAGTGTGTTAACATACAAAAAATCCTGAAGTCTAGGTGGTAAGTCAGAGAGGGAATGAAGGAAGAATGTTACCAGTTGTTGGTTTTCCGTTTATCTCAAAAACGATGCATTGTAGGAAAAGTTTTTTCTCATAATAAATAAAAGCTTATGAAATTATCTAAAACTTTTTTTCATAGATTTTTTTCTAATTATCAACCGTTTTCGAGCTACACGCTCTTTCTCTGATGAATATTTTAGACGATATGATGGAAAATGATTTTTCAGGTAAAATGATTTTTTTTCGAAAAAATATACTTTTGTGGAGCGTGTAACTCAAAAACGGTTAGGAGTTCAAAGTCACGTATGCAATTAATTTTTTCGAAAATTTTACGAGATTTTCCTTATTGTCAGGAAAAATTTCCCTGCGATGCACCGTTTCTGAGATATAACCAGAAAAGCTTGAGGAAAAATATTAGGTCAAATGATTATTTTCGAAAAAATCAACTTTTATGGAGCGTGTAACTCAAAAACCGTTGAAAATTCATAAGGCACGTATAGAAAAAAACTTTCAGACAATTTTACGAGCTTTTCTATATTATAGGAAAATTTTCCCTACGACGCACCGTTTCTGAGATATAACCGGAATCCCCAAAAGTTTTAGGAAAAATATTAGGTAAATGATTATTTTCGAAGAAATCTACTTTTATGGAGCGTGTAACTCCAAAAAACGCTGAGAATTTGAAAATCGCGTATGGTATAAAAGTTTTAGACAATTTTACGTGCTTTTATTTATTATGGGAAACATTTTCCCTAGGACGCACCGTTTCTGTGATATAACCGGAATCCCTAAAAGTTTGAGGACAAATATTAGGTAAAATTATTATTTTCGAAAAAATCTACTTTTGTGGAGCCATTTACTCAAAAACCGTTGAGTAATTCATAAGGCACGTATAAATCATAGAGCTTGATAAACTATATTTTGGGAGCAAAAAGCGTCTCATTCCTACAAAATCCAGGGCCTACTAGATCAGTGTTTACTTGTAAAATCTCAAAAATTCATATTAGCGATTTTTTTAGAAAAAAACTGGGCACGCCACGGGATTCACCAGCCCTCAAAACGGTAAGTACTGTACTAAATTTTATTGAAAATATCAGAGTAAAAAGGATCTTGTAGTTATATTCTAGAAATTCATAATAATGCTCCGAATTTTCATAAATTAATTTGAAAAAGGTCAAAAGCTATCATAAGTAAAAATTAAAATTAAAAAAAGTAAAAAAAAGTAAAATAAAAAAAAATAAAAAATAAAAAAATAAAAAAATAAATAAATAAATAAATAAATATAATTAAAAAATTAAAGTACCTACATTATCACCAACTAGACGTACAATTTTTATTTTGTCTCTCTTGACCTTTTCGAATAAATTAATGAAAATTCGGAGTTCTATTATGAATTTCTAAAATAACTGCAAGATCCTTATTACTCTGACATTTCCAATAAAATTTAGTACAGTACCGTTTTGAGGGTTGGTGAATCCAGTAGCGTGCACAGTTTTTTTCTAAAAAAATCGCTAATATGAATTTTTGAGAGTTTACAAGTAAACACTGATCTAGTAGGCCTTGGATTTTGTAGGAATGAGACGCTTTTTGCTACCAAAATATAGTTTATCAAGCTCTATGATTTAAAAGAAATTTCTCTAAAATCGCACCATAAATTCAAGGTCAATGAGAGCAGGGGCATATCAATTCTTGATATGCTATCTGGCCTTCGCCTTATCCACTAATTTGTTTATTTTTTTCCTTTTGCATGGATATCTATTTTGTATGTGGAATTTTGTGGAATAAAGACATGTTATTATTATTATTAATATTATTATTAATTAAGATTCTACAGGGTGTTTCAAGAACAAATGGGTCACACTGTATATTATAAGAAAAATTTTCCTACGATGCACCGTTTCTGAGCTATAACCAGAATCCCCAAAAGTTTGAGGAGAAATATTAAGTAAAATGAATATTTTCGAAAAAATCTACTTTTGTGGAGCGTGTAACTCAAAAACCGTTGAGAATTCGAAAATCACGTATGGTATAAAAGTTTTAGACAATTTCACGAGCTTTTATTTATTTTAGAAAAAAATTTTCCCTACGACGCATCGTTTCTGAGATATAACCGGAATCCCGAAAAGTGGAATGTTTAAGGAAAAATTTAAGGTTCAAATGTTTGTAGAGCGTATAACTCAAAAACGGTTGAGAGTTTATGAGTCACGTAAAAAATAAAAGTTTTAGACAATTTCACGAGCTTTTATTTATAATAAGAAAAATTTTCTCTACGATGCACCGTTTCTGAAAGATTACCGAAAATCGCAAAAATGGGATGTTGATGAATAATATGAGATAAAATGATTTTTTTCGAAAAAAATCTACTTTTGTGAAGCGTGTAACTCAAAAACGGTTGGGAGTTCATAAATCACGTAAAGGATAAAAGTTCTATACAATTTTACGAACTTTTATTTGTTATAAGAAAAATTTTCCCTACGACGCACCGTTTTTGAGATACAACCGGAAACCTCTAAAGTTTGACTTTTTCCTCCACTCCCACCAAAAGGTCAGAACTTTTAGTCTGTTTACTCACTAAACACCCGCCTGAACAAGTTTCTGAAGGAATCGCTTAGGAACCTGCTCATGCACTCATCTGCACCTCCTTCCTTGACTGGACCATTCATATATTTCATAAGCAAAACTTTAATTTTTTAAAACATAAAAATGAACGAAAGCTGTTTCCATTTTTACACGATTGGGGTTTTATTGGTACCCACCTAATTACAAATTATACTTCGTAATAATTGTTAGTACAAATAAATTAATTTCTCTCTAATTCTAGAGTTCAAAAATATAATTAATCAAAGTCGTCTAATCGATTTTCGCTCAAAAGTTTAATTGAAAGAATCCACCCTACAGTAAATAGACAACGGTGATTAATTAAAGATAATTCATGGCAGTTTCCTTACAAGACTGATATCTTGTCGCCTCGTATCGAATTCACAATCGAATTTATCTTACAGGCGGCTACCCGTTGCGTTATTTATTGCCGTTTACAGTTGACAATCACAAATCCGAGGTTTCATTTAATCCGGATGATTCCTGTTCCTGGCTTCAAATCTCAAAAAAAAAAAAAAAAACAATAAAATGCATGTGATCAGAGAGGAAATAAAGGGAAAAACTCTTTTAATGTGCAAGGAAGTCCTCAAAGGTTTGCTGTTATAGATTATTCATGTTGGCTATACTATTTATGTACCGACTATAAATTATTTTATATACTTAAAAAAAAAGAGTTAGGAGAATTTGTCATAAAAATTTAGTGTTAATTGGGATTAGGCACTTGTTTAATTAACGAAATTGTAATAAGGTTTATTGTGCACAATGCGCAAGTAATTGTTACGATACGATTTAGGGAGAATATCTGAAGATTCCCGACGAAACGAGTAATTACTGTGGTGTAAGTCCATTGGGGAAGTAATAATTGACGAAAACAACCACAAACGAACGAGTAACTCGAACGGTTCTGTTACCTTTTTTCGTGCCTGCGGGCAGGAAGAAAAAGTCCAGTCTTCATTATTGTGATACCAATTTCATTCGATAAATTGATAATTACAGATACAGTTCAAGAAAAATGAAAAACAAAATTTTTTAGTGCAGCGTTCAAAACTCAAAAAATAAATTAACGTTCATTAAGGTAAATTATATTATATTATAAGGTAGGTTATTACGCTACTTACCAAGTAGCCAATTGGTTGTCCAACGGTCGGACAAGATGCTGACCAAGTTATCACCATGCAGGGTGTTACTCCTGGTTCAAAATCAAGAGAGACGTTCTTCGGTAGTGCTGATTTATCAGCGTAGGTAATCACACTTCTTATGTAGCTAGAATTTTGGTCGATTCGACCGTAGTTCTCGATCACTCCTACTCCAAAGTAGTATTTCTTGCAAAATTGTAAGTTCTTCACCACCGCAAACAAATCGGTTGTTGAATTTCGAGGCACTGAAAAAATATAAATTTTTTTATTGGGCTTTTTATTTTCAGGAAACGATGTTAATTTTAGTTTTCTTGTATATTCAATCATTAAGTAAGTAAATCGCAAAGTGCGTAACTCCATTTTTACTGAAATGTGTTTTATTGCGCCATCTAGTAGTGTAATAATTATCCTATCTACTGTCTGAAAAATGCTTAATTAAAGAATACGCTAATTTTAGTTTTTTTGTAAACGAGACAAATAAAGAAAGTTGTTTTAAAAAAAATCGTAAATCCAATTTATTATCAAAATATTACTTCGCAAACTAACACAGCAGGACCGGTATTTCGTAAACAGACCGGGGAAATCTATTTTTATTTTTTTTCAGTCGATGGAGTCAGACCTTCCCTGTCTTTTGACATGTGTCTTAGGTTGGGTCGGGGTGAGGGGGAGGGGGGGCACGCTTTTAAAATTTACTGAAAATGAATTTTATCGAAAAAACGGGTATATCTGAGCCGGATTTGATCTGATAAAAAAATTATGGTATCAAAAATTGAAGAGCTTGGCTAAACACGGAAGTTCGTTCCGACCTGAACCCTTTAGCTCAACTGGTTCGCGAAATATTGCGATATTAAGGGTGCAAAAATGAATAAAAATTACTGACTTTTGCTCGGCAGGTGGTGGAGTTAGGGCGTCAATTTTTTGCGAGAGGAAGGGTGCCACCGGGTACTTTGACGGGCCGGAGGGAGGGGGTGGTGGGCCAATTAGGAGGGGAGATATGGGGGTGATAAGAAAAATACGGAAACGCTCGTAAAAAGTTTATTTATTGACCTACAGAGACCAGGCACCGCTCATTTTGTTCGTTTTTTTTTTATATACTACCCAGTAGTCATGGCAAAAAAATTTAATTTTCGAATTTCGAAAAAAAATTATTTTCGCAAATGCGCGCTTGGCGCGCAATTTAAAAAAAGTCATTTTTTTCTCGCGTTTTTGGGGGTGAAGGAAGGGGGTGGGGAAAATTTGTTTCACCACTGAACGGCATTTTTTTTATCTTTAATTTGAGCCCCACTTGAACCCGATCCGACCATAAATAAGGGCACAACGAACCGGCAAAGTCTAGGCTTTATTGAGGGCGAACGGAGAGGGGTGGGGGGTTCTTGTTAGGCTCATTGGAAAGAGAAAACAATTATTTATCTATTTTTTTTTCTGCGTATCTTGCCCGCGCGCGCGAGTTATATACATGAAGATCTCTCTTTAAACCGGGCGAGAAAGATACCCGAGCAGCCGTGGGCGGAGCTTACGCTCTCCGCTTGTCTATACTCCGGGCAGTCACGATCGGCCGGGAACGCGCGCTCGGAATTTATTTTCGAATGCTTGTTCGCTCGTACTTCGCTCAATTATGGATCGATTTTGAAAATTCTTGCTTGCTTTTGATCGCTGAACGAGCGGGAATGAAAAAACACATCGAGTTACTGTTTTTTCATCTGCTGGCGGGTCGATTTTTCTTACATTTGGGCCGTTGTTGGCCTTGTTTTTCATTCTCAGTCGCGCTCTCTTATCTTGATAGCCTTCTATTGTTTTCCCGGGATGACGCGCCGGGTTCACGAAAACAATAGGCAGGTACACAATAAAAAGAAGTGCTACACAAAAGACTGCATCTCGATCTATTCATGGTCAAGCGAGTGCAGCACATGGCTGCTTCAGGTAAGAAAATTATTTCGAGAATGGATGAAAAAGTGTTTTCCAACTTTCTCTAGACTTTGCCGGTTCGTTGTGTCTTATTTATGGTCGGATCGGGTTCAAATGGGGCTCAAATTAAAGATTAAAATAAAGCCGTTCAGTGGTGAAAAAAAATTTCCCCACCCCCTTCCTTCACCCCCAAAAACGCGTGAAAAAAAATGACTTTTTTTAAATTGCGCGCCAAGCGCGCATTTGCGAAAATAATTTTTTTTTTCGAAATTCGAAAGTTAATTTTTTTTGCCATGACTACCGGGTAGTCGATAAAAAAACGAAGAAAATGAGCGGTGCCTGGTCTCTGTAGGTCAATAAATAAACTTTTTACGAGCGTTTCCGTATTTTTCTTCTCACCCCCATATCTCCCCTCCAATTGGCCCACCACCCCCTCCATCAGGTCCGTCGAAGTACTCGGTGGCACCCTTCCTCTCGCAAAAAATTGACGCCCTAACTCCACCACCTGCCGAGAAAAAGTCAGTAAAATTTTTATTCATTTTTGCACCCTTAATATCGCAATATTTTGCGAACCAGTTGAGCTAAAGGGTTCAGGTCAAAACCAAATTCCGTGTTTAGTCAAGCTTTTCAATTTTCAATACCATAATTTTTTTGTCAGATCAAATCCGGCTCAGATATACCCGTTTTTCCGATAAAATTCATTTTCAGTAAACTTTAAAAGCGTGCCCCCCCTCCCCCTCACCCCGACCCAACCTAAGACACATGTCAAAAGACAGGGAAGGTCCGACTCCATCGACTGAAAAAAAAATAAAAATAGATTTCCCCGGTCTGTTTACGAGCTGTTTATTTTACCGGTCCTGCTGGGTTAAACAGCGTATCTCCATTATTTAAAAGAAAACCCTAGTAATAAGCTTTAAGACCGATAATATTACTTTCCGACTTCACCTAACTTGACTACTAGTGATAAAAACAAGTTTCCTGCCAATCAATTTTTTTTGTCAACTAAATTAGTTTTTTAGCTCCCCTGGAAAATTTTGATAAATGGACTTTGCGATTTACACTATCGAATATTCTTGTATTCTTATTCATTACCTATGTATCATTCTTGTAAGTATATTCAATCATAAATGAAAAAAAAAACTGAAATTAATTTCGTTTCATACATAAATACAGAGTGTTTGGTAACTGGACAGCCAAAATGAATCGTCATACCTATACAAAATCGTATTCTAAGCATAAAGGAAAGAATAACTTTTTTCAAGATAAGGCTTCGTTTAGAAAATATTTTCAAAAATGAAAAAAAGGCTGCTGTGAAAATATTTTTTTTTAGTAACTGCGGACATTAGAAATCGAACGTCATCTATAAAATCCCATTTTGAACAGAAAAGAGGAAATAACTTTTTTCAAGATCACGTCTCGTTTAGGAAATAACTCCAAAAATGTAAAACTAAGGCTGCTCTGAATTTTTTTTCAGTAACGGGAGAGTCAAAATCTAACACCATGTGTAAAATCGTATTTTAAGCATAAAAGTGAGAATAACTTTTTTGGAGATTAGGCCTCGTTTAGAAAATACTTCCAAAAATTGTTGTTCAGTTACTGAATAAAACATATTTTTATTGCGGCCTTAGTCTTACATTTTCAGAAATATTTCCTAAACGATGCTTTATCTTGAAAAGAGCCATTCTCTCTTTTATTCTTAAAATACGATTTTATAGATGACGTTTAATTTTGACTGCCAAGTTACAAAAAAATTTTTTTAGCAGCCTTATAATTTTACATTTTTGGAAATACAAGTTTCCTAAACGCGGCCTGATCTTGAAAAGAGCTATTCTTTTTTTTATGTTTAAAATGCCATTTTATAGATGACGTTAGATTTTGACTTACCAGTTGATAACAAATTTCTTTAGCAGCCTTAGTTCTATAATTTTAAAAATATTTCCCAAACGAGGCTTCATCATGGAAAAAGTTATTCTTTCTTTTATGCTTAAAATACGATTTTATACGTAGCGTTTGATTTTTACTGCCCAGTTACTAAAAAAAAATATTTTTAGCAGCCTTAGTTTTACAATTTTGGAAGTATTTCCTAAACGAGGCCTCATCTTGAATAAAGTTATTCCCTCTTTTGTGCTTAAAATACGATTTTATGTATTACGTTTTATTTTGGTTGACCAGTTACCAAACATTCTGTCTAAAATGGAGCTGCTTTTGAAAAAAAAATCATTGATAACTGAAACGAGAGACCGACGTTACAAAATATTTCAAGAAATTAATTCTTGAAAATTAACAACATTAATAAAGGAATTGGAGTTCTCAAATTTACCTCTTCATAGCTCGATCAATTTTTAAGAGAGATTTTTTACGCTTTTCATAATTATGACGTCTTGATTACCCCATAACAGCGCACTGAAGAGTTCATCCGAGACTCATCAGATCGGACACCCCTGTATATATATATATTATAAAATCCAAATATTGTCCTCGTTATTTAGGTTCACAATGACGGAAATATATTTTGAATGGATTTGCGAAAGAAATTGTTTTTATAGTCTCCAGCAGCTCTTCTTGTAACCGGGGTAATGTCCGTATCTTTTTTCTTTGCTTCTGGAAAAATAGCAGCGGCGCTAGTTGCGGTGGCTTTTCACTCAACCCAAACTGACATTTATTATTTTTAATGGTACTTAACGCAGTAAAGGGAACACTGGGAAGGAATACTCAAGTGTCTTTGTTGCCTTCGGTTGTAATGGTTGACGATTCAACGCAATGTGAAATGCTGTTAAAGTGGTATTTCTGAACAGCAATTTAGTATTGTGCGATTGCACATTACCGCGGCTTTTTGAAGCTCGCTCTGGCTTAAAAAAAAACAACAATGCTACCGGAAAAATTCGATAATATGTACCTGCAAGACCGGAAAAGCAGCAAACACAAAGTTTCAAAATGTAATAAGAACCAAAGCAAACTTATGAAGTATTAGAAAAATTTGTTAGAGAGAAGTGAATTACGGAGTTTGCTGGAATTTTGAGTCATTCTAAAAGTTGGGATAAATTACAATAATTACAACCACTCTCGTAGACATTTTTCATCATTTCGCATTAGTTTGGTTGGCGAAATGTATTATGTTAAACTGACGAGCGCTACTAACGTATCATCTGTTTCAGTCATGAGGTAATTAGTACGATAACGCCGCCATACCTGTACACTGTAAACTGTATATGATAAAATAACTAAGCTCCACAGCTGACACAATGGCAGTACTCGCACGAAGGATTTTCCAACTAGTTCTGAACATCAAACGTCCCTGTTACTGCCAGAACTTTAGATCAAGCTGATTTGTTCCTCTTCCAGGTCGCAAATAAAAACAGAACGACTTACAAGTTAAAATTAATGCGGGTAAATCCAGAAATAATAATTAATCCGCTGCTCCCGGTTCACTAATACGTTTTTTCTCTCCTGTTGTCTCCTTTTTATACAGGGTGAGGCGCGAGATCCTTAGGGTTTCATTAATGGAAAAATGCTTGCACTAGAAGTCTAAAAATGTATGTCACTATGAAAACACAAAGATCTAGTCGGCTTTGAAAATTTATGAAATGTTAGACGGAGCGCTTTAGTTTAAGTCGACCAAAACCTCTGCCTTCCAGATATTTATAAAATTAATTAAAATGTAAATGGTTCATATGATGTTTATTTCGCTTTTTCTACTATAAAAGCTTTTCGGGAATCAAAAGAAAGCTTTACTTAGAGTCGGAGTTGCTGGGAGTACCTTGGTACCTCCCTTAATTAAATCCACCAAGACCAAGAGAATGAGGCTGTAGTTGATTAGGAAGCACTCGGTTGTTTCTATTTTACTTGTAGGAGATAAAGTGAATGAATTGAAATAGCGTTGCTGGAACGGAGATATGCAGGTTTTGAGAAATTTGAAATGGCCACAGCGTTTGGTATTGTTGTAGGTCACAGCCGGAAAGTCTAATAATCCAATTAAAGATAACTATTTGCCGAGAACACTCTTATTTAAGCGAGAAAATACGCTTGGATTTTTACTCGAGAGGAAATTTCTCAGTGACCTTAGAGAGAGTCACAAAAAATGACTACGCAGTTGATTGACTTTCAATTGAAACGTGGTTCCTTGAAAATGGCACGAAACACTCGTTGGTTTTGAATTCAAAAATCTAATTTCGTGAAGATAAAATTCTAGAAGCCGTTGTACTTCTTTCTCTAAAAAGATACGCAGGCACGGGAAAAGATAAAGAGATAGAATTTAGGTAAAGTAAGTCTTCAGGTGAGGTTTCTACCTGGCAGGTACCACGCGTCCTTCTTGACGAATCCTGAGAGAGTCTCAATGTCACGCCATCGTATTTTGTGCGTGCGCCGCACTTCTCAAACCGTGCTCTGGGCCATTCGTCAAACTTCTGTGAATTTATGCGCGATATTTTTAAGAAAAAGGTCACTAGGAGTTTCAGCTCGAGAAAGCAATTCTATTTTCGATGTAATAAGGTACGCGTAAATAAATTTTAAAGCCATAAATGCATTATAAGCTCTTGACGACTTAAAAACAGATGTGACTAAAAATAAGAAAAAGAGGCAGAATTTTCATGGTTTATAGGCTCAAGTTCGTTACTGATCTAATGCCAAAACAAGAGAAAAACACTGCTGAAGACATGGATGGCTATTTTGCTCTTATTGGAACGCATTGGCATGTCCTAACAGCAAGTGCAATTCCCCTTTTAAGCATACATTACATTATTTAAACCTTGACTTCACAAGGAACTCCGATATCTATAGTCAGTGTCGACATCTCTATTGGTGACTATAACTACCAACACTATAGAGAAGCTATTATCATTTATTCCCTTTCTCTTTTTCATGTAATATTTTGCTCGAGAATTTCATTTCTAATAAAAAAAGCAAAGCAGGCTGTTGTTCTCCGGGTGGTGTAAAGTAGAGTGACATCTAGCGGTCAGTCTAAAGAACTAACTCTAAGTTTATTACAGTTTCAGACACCACCAAATGCCAGACGATTGACAATCATGAATAAGAGAATAAGACAATAAACTTAGAGTGAACTCGCGGTTAGTTCTTTAGACTGACCGCTAGATGTCACTCTGCTTTACACCACACGGAGACCGTGTAGCAGCCTGCTTTAAGAGGGTCGAGGCGTCCACGCATTCTTTAACATCCTCCAGATACTTCGGATGCAGCACACTGATGAGCCCCAGTAGGGCGAAAGACGTGTCTGTGCTTGTTCTGGTACTGTTTTTGGATGTGTGGAATCTCTCTCTATTTAAGTTTCGAGCACTGCCAGCATGACCACTTTTAGGGGCGATGGAGTAATACTCCGACCCCACCTAACAAGCTAGTAAGTAAATGCACTCAATGTGCTTTATACTCATTGACCTGCAATTCACTCTTTTATTTGTTAATTAATCGTTGAGTATACTTGCCTTTTTCTCTTGGGCTTATATATCTTGTACGTCTTGACAATTTCGAGATGGCCATAAAATAGCGCATCTTTCCTACATCAAAATCTAAACGTTCAATTCAGGCCTGAAATTATATAAATCCAAAAAAACAATGGGCGAGAATAAATAAAGTATTCCAGATGTTGCTGTTCAAATTAATTAAATCTCTTGGAAAGCCATTTCTTTATAAAATGCACAATCTCCTGAAAATTGATACAAATCAAAGAAATTTTCTTATTAAGCTGAAAAAGTCACTTTCCTGGAAGACGATCTTCCCGAACACAATATAATTTTTATAAACAAGATGGAACAGAGGAATTTTTGCTTGCAAAATTGCCCGTTATAAATTAACTCGATAAGAAAATCTGCTTGGATTTAAAATCCAGCCGAGTAATTTCTGGCTTGCTAGCACGTGGGAGTAGGGACCGGAGAACGCGTAAATCCAATAAAGGCAGCATGTGTCGTTTATGGCCACATGCTTTATGTTCGAGATACTTTACGTACTTTTGATATCAAATTTTTATTTTTTATTTTTTGTTTTATTATTCGTCACGTAAAATATAACAACGGGGGTAAGATCGGAGAATACTCAGAAAACTCGAAGGAGAAATACTCCCAGACGGTGAATTAACGAGACTCCCTATATAGAGGGTGTTCAGGTTGGAGGTTTCAATGCCAAAAATGTGTATATCCTCCATTTCTTTATTGATCTGAGTACCAAAATCAGCATTTTTTTTGGTAATTGTATACATCCGCGGCTCCTACGTTTCATAAATTTTTTCGGGACCGAGGAGCGAAATAGGGGTGCTGGGTGGGTAAGAAGCTAAAAACAGCCATTGCAAACTAATATCAAGGTCACCACTAAGGCCTCTTTGGCACTACGGTCGAATTTCTATTTTTTTTCACTTTCAGGGCAAGGAATATCTTCGAGATTAACAATAGCACAGTTTTTACTTTGAATTTTGCATTTATTTAGCATTTTTATACCAAAATACGCGACATCGCTCGCTATTATGGTCCGACTAAGTTTGAATGCGGGTCGTATGCTGCGTATGTTACCAGACCCGCAGATTACGAGTTTCCGCCGTCCACTCAACACTCTGACCTTGCATGTTTATTGTGATTTTCGCTGTTCTAAACAGGCCCGCACTCAGGAAGACCTTCTTTTGATGCCCTTTTGTTCGCTTATCTTTCATTTGCAAAGCAAATTAATACCTTCCTGGTGTTACTATAGGTATGTCCGCCCCTATATAGGTGCCATAGTGAAACTGTAGGAGCCGCGGATGTAAATAATGACCTTTTTTTTAAATAAAAAATTTCAATTTTTTGTTTTATTTTGGACAGCATTTTTTAATAAAAAAAAACCCTGTCCAAAGACCAAAATGGTTCTTTATTCAAAAATCGTTGAAGAACAAAATATTTAAAAACCATTCTTATTAACCTTTTTGCATTTTTGTCAAAAATAAAAATTTAAGGATTAATTGGACAGTACCTGGACCTTTTTCAACATCCAATGTAATATTATCCATTATTGAATTTTCCATGCAGGGAGTTAAAAAACGTTAAAACCTTCCAAATCACCCTGTATTTGTATGTCAATAATAACAGCATGGAAACTTCTCTGTCTCTTTCTCTCTCTCTGTCTCTTTCTCTCTGTCTACGAAGAGCAACCCCCAAGGTGCGTAAGTCATCTTCAAACAATTAACAATCCCGAGTTCACACATGAAAACTTAACGTCACCCATTGTTGACCGCCCGAGGGTTTGGCGTCTGGCCAATCCTGTCGTTGCGGCCAGGATCTCCCATTTTATAGCGCTCCTGCCACGACCGACCCAAATTATACACTGCTGGGAAGTGTATTTCTTTTAACATTCATGGCGTAATTGGATTAGGTATGTGGCCAAACTTCCAGGTGAATTTTTAAGTGATCAAAGACTAAAAGTTCATTAGTCTGGAAATACATTTTTTGCTAGATACAGGGTGCCAAAATAAAAACATTTTTTTTCGTAAACGTCTTATTAAATTATCCTCTATGTATGCAATTTTGTTGACATTTGGCAGATCAGTAGTGAGGGGCTAATTTAGGCAAACTGGATGAAAGTTATTTAGTCCAGAGGCGTCCCGGGAGTACGTTTATCAACGAGGTAAAATTTTGAAATGGATGACGTAACAAATTGTAATTTTCTAACAAAGAGAATCCTCATTGGATGAGCGGCCTGAGAAATCTCCTGTATATTCCACACCGATTTTGAGAGAAGGAATAAGCTAGTCTTCGTATAGTCCGTAACAGTCCCGGAGTTTTTGAGCGAGTTCGATAATAATTAGTCGATGTGACTCACTTACCTTGCAACTCGTCCAAAGTTTCCCCATAGTACACTCCGTACGTCCAGTTGAAGGTGTCTTGCAGATCCTGCGCTTTGCCTCCCCAGATTAGCTTGACTGCGTTGCCAAGCGAAGGTATTATCCCAATCTCCACTATCTCCAATTCGGGTAGAGTCTCGGGCGGCGGCGGCGGCTCGGTGGTTGCGGGAACAGAAGTGGGTGGATCGGTGGCTATCACTTCGGTCGGCGGCAGGTCTTCAGGAGGAATGGTTGTGCTTTCGGAAAACAGTTCGGGATCAGGAGTGGTTTGACCAAGCGAACGCTGTAAAAAATAAAAATAAAATTCTTCTTTCTATTTATATTTATTTTTGAAAAAAAAACACAAAAATTCTAATTCTAATCTTACGTATTGCCAGTTTTGAAAAAAAATAAAAACAGTTATGAATTATTATAAACAAGTGAAAATCGTCTTTTTTCATTTTGAAAGCAGCATTTGGACGCTATTTTTCAAACTAAAACGGCTCCAAATATCGGAAATTGGCTTATATGTCCCTTTTTTAACTTTTCATCTAGTGTCCTCAAAATTTTTTATACAGGGTGAAGAAAAATCATATAACTTTCATCACCCTTAATTATTATTATAGTCGAACATGATTTCAATAAATAATTACTGACAGGTTTAGGTGGAAGCGTTTTCTATAGACAACGTTTCCTAGGACTAGGAAGCCTATAAACGACGCCATAGCGTGACAGCAACACGATCTTATAAAGTCCATTTTTGATAAAAATGAAAGTGTATCATCCAAATAGGAATAAACAAAATTTAATAATACATGAAAGTATATAATACAAAAATGACCATCCCTCATAATAACTTTCCCAATTTTGACGACGACAATTTCAGCGAATAAAATATTAGGAGGGTAGAAAGCGAAATCCCGTTGGAACTTTTATAATTATTAATAAATGTCTTCAAATTTAAATTTATAAGCACTTACATTAACGGAGAACAAAAGTGCGATAAACGTCAGATTTGTCACTCTGGGGAAGCGCATTGTCATCTCACACCGAACGCGTTACTGTGAAAAGTGAAATTGTGCTTTGGCGGACGCGCGTATCAACCAATGTCATTTGAAATTACTCTTTGCCATTGCGGCGTTACTTTGATTCAAGTTACTTCCTCTCTATTATAATGATATTGCATCATACACCCGCGGAATGGACAACAGATCACTGCTCACTATAGTTCTATTTAATTTAATTTACCTATTTAATTTACACGCCATTACAAATTTAATACGAGTACCTATACTTACGTGTCCAGTAAGTGACGAATAAACTCTTCAGCACGTTTTTGAGGGGTCATCAAGGTTTCATTCAAATACATTTTAGAAAATTCACTTCATCCCTTTCTTATTATCGATAATAAGATAATAAGAAAGACAATAACTTTATATAACAGACGCTAATTGGAATAATTTTACATCTTTCATTTTGAAAAAACAAAAAAAAAATTGTCAAAATCTAAATTACAAAATGGACGTTCCAATTGCTCAAAGTGACCCCCTCCATCTCTGAGACATTGTAACGCATTAATGTGTAACGACCTATCATTGTTAAAGTGGTGAGCGAAAGTAGATTTTACTTTCATTATTTACAAGATTGAAACAGCTAGCGACCTCTCTTTTCAAGCGACTGTACTTAGAATACGAGTCCTGTTTATGATTACATAATGAGTAGATCCCGCGTAACAAGCGAATAAGAGCGTGACGCGAATTTCTGATAGGAGAATTAAAATCGTCTGAGGTAAAAAGGGAACGGTTATTTCCTGAAGATGACATAATGAACTGTGAAGTGGCAGGAACAGCAACGAGAAAGAAGAAATGGAGGAGAACCACGGGCGAGGAAACAAGTTTCGATCGGAACAGCCTAATTTTTCTCAATTTCAAATTTTGGTCCCAATTTATGAAAGACATTTCACCTAGGAGTGAGATTTGTGAAATATTGATATTTAAATATTGTCTTGCAATAATTAAATTGCCGTGTCATATTTTAAGACCACAAATTTTGTGAAACGACTGCAGAGTTAACTCAGCTAAAGTCTGAAAATTTAAACTGTAAATATTTAGTTTGAGATATTCCATTATTTCCTCTATATTTGTCCTCCAATTGTACATATTGATGTAAATATAATTTTTATTGAACTAAAGTTTTTTCAAGATCGGGATAACCAAGACTAAAATAGCCTAGGAAGATACAATAGTCTACAATAATACAATAATAAGGATAAAATAATAAAAAATAATAATTCAACGTCCTTGGTTGCCGTGAAGGAACAGTTTCTGGAGCGAAACTCGTAGAAATTGCGTGGAGGAAACTCGCGCAGAGGACGCGCGGAAATTATGCGAAATATTCGTCAAAGATGACATAGTCTCAATAGAAGAATTTTTTGATTGACTGGGCGTGAAGACGCGATGCAAAGCTAACCGGGAGCCGCTGAACAGAAGGGCACAAGCCACGAAAGGGGAGGAAGAGGGCGTATGAAATGGAATTTCAAAAGAGCGAACCAATCGTTTTCGCTGTTTTTTCAGAGTTATTTTTTTAAATATCGTCAAGGCCGCCATTGCCAATTCGACGCGAGTGAAAATCTATAAAATGGTCTACAACAAATACCTAACTAATTCTATCATACGTAAGTGGTTTTCCGTTCATAATCACTGAATAATATCGTATTTACCGTAGTTTCTAGCACCATCAGCCGTTGTGCGTTCATTTTTTATAAAAACTTTTGAACTTATTTTCTAACAACCTGTGGCTGCCACGACTTCATCCAAGAACAACTCCAGTTTACTTCCAAGAAATTACATCTGACTCATATCGCGTCTTCCGCTTGTCCAGTGAATTTTTCAAAAAGGTGAAATAAACACCTTAACCCCCTCTCAACGAGAAGCACCTCCCTTCAATAATTATTTAACTTTGAAGTTCCATGAACGGTTTTTAAATACAGAGTGAGCTATTGAGGTGAAAAAAAATTGCAAATTTTGGTTTTTCCCAGTTAGGTGTAGTGATCTAGGGGAAAAAATCTGAAAGATTCATGGAAGTTTCTCCGGACAAGAGAAATTTTTCCCCCTATATCTCTAACCGTTTCCGATACTCTCCAATACTGGCCCCATGAAATTCTGCATGATCCTGTATAATAGGTAAGTAGGCAACAACAGACAGAGACGGATGCTATTCTAACGGCAAATTTGAAGGATAATAGTAATTTCAAGAAACTGACAGGCAGTTTATTTTATCCAAAAAGCAACATTTATAAATGTGGATTCCTTACAGATTAATGCGTATCAGTGCTAAAGTTTAATTAAAGTTAATAGGCGCATATTGGAGAGGTGACGTGAAAGAAACGCACGCAAGGGACTCGCAAAAATTAGGATGATAACAGAAATAAAGGAGATTAATAAAGATTGAAGAAATCCTTATTTGGTGATATCGGTAAAATCTCCCGCTGATTCGCTGGACGACTAGACTGCTAGGCGAGAAAACCAGATCCTGGGTGACGAAGACGTAATAGGGCACAGGCGACGAGACAGGCAACATCCGCGCGTGTTGCCTGTCTTTTGCGCGTTTTCAACATTTACGCGTTTTCTCTTTCAAAATGGAGTAACACCAACGTATTACAAGTAGTTGCCTGAATTTGTTATCTCGATATCTACATAAGCCTGTGTTTTTGTCTTTATCTCCCTAAAGAAGTTACGAAGCATCAGTGCTTTCTTCGCGAGTCAAACTTTATGTTTTGTCATTCTTGTAAAAAGTGCGTTTTAAAATGTTCTTCTTCACCATAGTTTTTTTTTTTAGTCGATTGCCTACATCTATAATGTCTGCAACTAATTTACTCGGTTAATTAATATAAAAGTGCTTTTCCCGTTTATAATCACCGAATTAATATCGAACTTCGAGTGATTTTGATTTCGTGTCTATTTTTAAAAGACTCTTGAAGTCGATTTTAATAACTTGTGAGCGTCAAGATTTTCTCCAAGATCAACTTCAGAACTTGAAAGATGATCAATACTGATATAGCCACCTTTACTTTACCTCCTTATGAAACCAAAATAAACATTTTTGTGTCCAAGAAAGAAGACAATAATCTTTAAACGTTTATATTGATAAAATAATAATTTATGTCAGCATTAAGTTATACAATAAATATAATATATTCTGAATGTTCAAACGTATCCTAATTAATGAACCTCATTATTAAGTCTCATTTGGCAAGCAATTTATGTCGAATCTTGATGTTTTTTATTATTGATTATTGCTGATTATTATTATTTCGAAGCACCTTACTGCGTCAAACTTATTTAATGAGTTCGATGAAGTAATAATTTCAAGGAAGCACGTGAAAATTTGTGCATAAGTTTGGATATTCAATAACTAGACGCCTTTATACTTGATTGCCATAATAGGTAAAATTCATACCGGGCGTACAAATCTTTTTGTTTATAGTTTCAAAAACTATTAAAGAACCTGTTCTTTTCTATGCTGGCATATGCTCTTGATAGTGTCTTGATTAATAATAATTAACAACAACATTGAAATTTTCACATTGAAGTTCATAAAACAGACGAGATGATTTACAATTTACAATTTTTTTATGGTTTTATTCTAACAGTGATAAAAAAGGCTTTGATATTATTGGCATACCTTAGGGCTTCACTATTAGCTCCACAAGTTCCTCATCGCTATCAACAACTCGGTCGATAGTCTGTATCTGCAATGTTGCCTGTATGCAGATGATCTTCTCATTTACATTAGGTAAAGGCAAAACTCCAATACTCATGCAAAAAAACTCTACAGTCTTCCATCTCCGAACCCTGGCAGGTGGAGCAAATTCTCGGGTTTCAAGTTTTCTGCCCAAAAACACGTTGTATATGTTGTAGTAAGGGAAGAGTTACAGAGTCCCCAGCCCCACTTCTCAAGCTTCTAGGCACAAGCATTGAATCTACCAACTAGCTATATCAAAGACCTGGGTGTTGTCTTTGAAAGAAAGCTCAATTGGAAGCAACATATCGATCAGATCGGGTCACTCGTGGGGAGTTGAGTTACTCTTCCTCCAGGATCTCCTATCTTACGACTATGGAAATCATACAATCGACAGCCTTGCGAGTTTATTGTATTGTTTCAACCCAATTGTTTCAACTACCCCCTCTTATCTTCCAACCGTTATAGAACCTTTTTTGATTCTGATCCATACATCATCATCCCTTTCAACCAACGTATACGTAGAATTGAATCTGAAACAAATTCTCACATCCCTATAGGTTACAATCTCCAACTCTCCCAGTTCCCTGAACTTCATCACAACTCCCCCTTAACCTATCACTCAAGTCCACAATCAGCAACCAGATATTCACGCAGCATTTCAGATGAGAAAAAGCTATCTATACAGACGAATCGAAGTAACGTAATCTATTCAGCATTTTCTCAGCCGAGTCTTTTTGCTATTGAACATGTTGAACATCTTTTTGCTCCACCCCCGAGCATCACTTCATTATATAATCCCATTCACTTAGTGGTCTTCAAACCATCAACCTTATCTTCTCCAACAACCACTTTTTAGGCAGATTAGATTTAAACTTAGTGAATGCCCAAATAGAATTGTCTTTTTATATTCCTCCTCCCATGTTGGGCATCGAAGGTGATGAGCCAGAAGACGCGTTGGCTAGGGCAGCGGCCTCATCCGGGTCTTCGCAACTCAACGTTTCCTCACTCCAGCGACCCGAAAGCAATTGCAACTTCAAACAATCTTTTCTCAAATATCTCGTGCCCTCTGTGTCAACCAGCATCCCTCTCGCTACCCTACCAACAGAAGCGAACAAGTTAAGCTGAATACTACTTGAACACATACGACTTACTAAGATACGACACGACCCAGAACAAAAATATGCTGCTAAAAACCGTCAGTGGTTTATGCAGCTTTAAATACCCCCCCATTTCATATTATTTATTTTAGCTCAAGAATATCCTATTTAAATTTTTTCTCCTATAAAAGGCTCCTCCTAAATATATAATTTAATCGTTTGGCAACAGTTGTTGAGCAATTTAGCATTTTATGTAAGGGAAACATGACAAGAGTTTTTTCCAGCTCCCTCTCAGAGTCGATTTGGTTAATTCAAACTCTTCAAATGAACGTTTCAGTAATTAATTGATGCGTGTAAGCCTTCACGGCCGGCTTCTATTGAAAACGCAGTTTATTCCGGGCTGTTGTGCCGTGGTCTATGGAGATTTGCTCCGAACATTTCGTCTATAGCTGCGGCAGACGTGCATCATCGACGTTTACGTGTGCGCAGACGATAAGCGATTATTCCACTTTTCGTATTCACTGATAACCAGAGGACGATTGGGAGAGCGGTCCTATTTATTAGGGTGATGGTCTGGTGACGTCATACCCCCTCCACTAGCTATCTCCACCGTAGAGCAACGGCTGGTCTCTCCGATGATTTAATGGATTCCTGAGTCAGACGAAATCCTTCGCAGTTTCATTCCTTCTTACAAATGGATGTTTATAAATTTAAATGGTTTCACGATATAATCGTGTGCAATAGTGTGAAGTAGTGGACAGGATTTTCGTCTTTCCAAAGCAGATGGCGAGATCGTCGTGAAGCGCGGTGTGCTGGCCCGGGCGACAGTTTTTCACGTTTCGGTAACGCGGGTGTTGACGCTGATGTGTTTGGTTGTTCTGATAAATACAGCACCACAGGAGCAGGGTATTCTTCAGACTCCAGCGGAAGGAAGTGGGTCTATAGGGTCTGTAGCTGAACGAAGATAATTGCGAACTTGTTGTAAAAGATGGTTTTGACGTCATGGCGCTGCAAGAGTTTACCGATTCCATCGGTGAAGTTCTTGATGTAAGAGAAAAATGCAGCTCCCAGAACTCTTGGTGGCTACTGGCTGTTCCCTGGGTGTCGCGGGATGTAGGGCTCTGGGTCTTAAGGCTCTCCTGATATCTCGTACGGTGTAGCCATTCGACTGCAGAGCAATATACAGGTGGGCGAGCTCTTCTTGATGGGCCTGGATGATGGTTGAAGTTTTTGTTTAAATACTGATCTGTGTATGTTGGTTTTCGGTAGATTGTGCGCAAAGGTGCGCCGCTTTCATTCCTGTTAACGAGTACATCAAGAAACGGTAGTTTTTCATCCCTTTCTATTTCCATCGTGAATTGAATGTGGGGGCGAATACTGTTAATATGATGAAGAAATTCCTTCAGGGCCTGCTCTCCATGTTACCAAATGACTAAGGTGTCATCTATGTATAGGGGTACCAACAAAATGGTTCGTTGATCGCGGAGTTTAATGTCTTGGCTGGTTAAAAGAATATATTATGTAGAAGAGGGCAACGACAGGACTCAGGGGGTTGCCTATAATAGCAACTCCATCCTTTTGTTCATAGACACCACTGAAACGTTACGGTTTCAGTTATTACCGAGATATTTTGCAAAAGGCTGCAAAGTCAAATTAACTGAAATTGAATCGATTCTTAGGCTCACTACTCAAAACAGTCAATGTTCAAAAAGTCCACTTATTTCGAAATTGACGTAAAACTATGATCCACTCTGTATATAATTTAAAATATTCGTGTGTTATCTGCGTCAAAACTTTTGGATCTTATGGCAATATGAATTCATTACTTTTGTGAAAGATTGAAATTTACCTATTTCAGATAAATA
Source organism: Malachius bipustulatus (assembly GCA_910589415.1). Taxonomy (NCBI): domain Eukaryota; kingdom Metazoa; phylum Arthropoda; class Insecta; order Coleoptera; family Melyridae; genus Malachius; species Malachius bipustulatus. The sequence goes on from OU342632.1 coordinate 18,851,892, forward strand.
GGTAATATATAAACAAGGTACGTAGGTAGAATAAAATTAAAATTGTCATTATATTCTCAAGACACTGCTTCGGTAAGTTTTAACACTTTTAAAATTAGGCAATATTTGCAATATTAAAAAAATATAATAAGATAGAGTAATAAATAAACATTTTCCTTTCGGTCTGTTATGTTAAAGGTCTATTTGATATAAGGAATAATTTTGCGCTCTATTAGAATTTTTTTCGAAATCAGCAATGCTCACATCAACAAATTTTAGAAATTTTTTCTTAGCTAGAGGGTTCAAAATTGGTACAAGGGTGTAAAATGAAATATCAAACAACTTTTCCTGTAACATTTTTCAAAATTTTGAAAACTATTGTCATATTTTGTAATTTTTTGCAAAGAATGTCAAATTTGGCAGTTATGAAAAGTCACGTTTCAGTCAAGTAGTGCGTATATCACTCGCCCCCATTTTAAAATGAAAATCAGCGAAATGAAAATTTTTCTTGACCGAGAAATGTAAAAGCTAAGAGGTAGAGGCCCTATTTTGTGGCCATCTCGAATAAGTGAAGACATACAAGAGATCCGTGATAGTTCCTGAACATTCCTGAAAAAACTGAATAACTACAATTTTTTATTTTTTCAATAACTCCTTCAATATTTGAAGTTCCAATTTCTAAGTTTATGTTTTGACAATGCTCGAAATTCTGCATTTACTGGTGTCACTTATTTGTTTTCACGCCTACTAGTTGGTCAAATTTTTGGATTTTTCTTTGAAAAAGTTACAGAAAATTATTCTGTGTATAACCCCGTACACCTGATTATAATTTTTTCTTTTTTTAACAATATCTAGGCGTAAAAACATTTAAATGGCACCAATAAATTCAGAATGACAAGAAATGTCAATACATCAACTTTCAAATTGAAACTTCACACGATAAAGGAGTTATTGAGATAATTAAAAATGGTAGACTTTGAGTTTTTCAGGATATTGAGGGAACGGTCACATAGGTATATCTTATTTATTCGAGATGGTTTAAAAATTTCGCATCTTTTCTAGAATTTAATTATCTCTTCGTGTTTACGAGACACACAGTGAGCTTTGAAAATGTAGGTATAGGTATTTTTCCAAAACAGCGATTTTTCGATTTTTGAAACGCCGCTGTAGCTTCATCTTTCAATCATCAAGATAAGTGGGCGAATCTTCCAATATTGCTTGCACTCTTGCAGAACTTTTGAAGACGTTGAATTTTCCTTAAGACAGTTTCCTAAAATTCAAGGGTGTCCCTTAAAAAATCGAGTCAACCCGTTCTTGTATGGTATCATTTTTCAGGTCGCAGTTTTCAATCTAGCGGGCGGAAATTTTTATGGGACTCAGACATCCATAAAAAGTGGTCTGGCCGTTGTTGTCTAAAAATTTCAGTCGCTAATAATTAATTTTTTCTCATTATTCAACACTTAAAGCACTAAATTATCTGTACCTAAGTCAATTTTGATTTTTTTTCTCAGGTTTGCTCGACAAAAAAAAAAAAAAAAAAAAAAATGGAAGCAAAACGTATTTTGTTCATTGTAGTCATGCTGGCAGTACTTGGAACAATGCAGGCCAGTAACATTGCCGAAGAAGACTTGAAGCCAGAGGTGGAGGAATTGGCCCCAAATAATGAGCTCGAGGATAGATGGATTGGTACAGCATTAAAAGTAGCTCACCATCTTTATAATCACTTTAGTGGATGAGGACCGAATGTCGAAGAGCAAGAAATGTTTACTTAATATTCATTAAAATGTATATTTTAAGCATATTGTATAAATAAAAAATACTACCTATAATAGTCCGTCATGAAAATTTAATTCTTCATATTACGACCACTCCCTAATGTTGTATTATTGAGAAAGCATGTCACAACACATCAAACAATGCAAAAACGGATGGTTTGTTATCAGTAATTATTGTGAGATTACTCTAATTTGTTTTTTGAGCCACTACAACTAATCAGCCGTTGTACCATCCACCCAATCAATAAGTGGTGTTACCGTGAGTAAGTTAGAGAAGAAGGGATTCAAAAGTTACCTGAAAACTTTTCTACTATTGCTCGATTTTTACGTTTGAAGCTCTACTGGAAAAAATTCAGCTTTTGGTGAGAGAGATCTTCAGCCAGTCCTTCATACTTCCTGTGCCATTTAGCTCGTCTCCTTCCTCCCCTTTCAAACGTTGCTGTTTCCTCTTCTCCTGAAGACGGAGTCTATAATGCTCTGAAATCATTTAAGGAATTCCCTTTTTCCTGCTACGAGACTGCGCTTCCGTGCTCTCATTCCCTCTCACGAGAATTTTTAATTTGACTCTTTCTTCTGGTCAATTTCCGTCCCGTTGGCAGTTATCAAGGGTGATCCCTGTCTTCAAAAAGGAGACAAGAGTCAGATCACCAACTACAAACAAATAAGTATTTTTCATAACTTTGGAAAGATGTTTGAAGAGGTCATTTATAGCGTGCTCAGCATGGTTTTATGAGTGGTCGCTCGACGATCACTAATCTGTTTGTCTTCACCCAGTATACCTCTGAAGCGGATTCTCACTCTCAAGTGGACGTGGTTTATGTTTATGTGGACTTTTGTAGGGCGTTTGATAATGTTGAATTTAACTTGCTGCTATCTAAGCTTTTTTTTTTAATTTTTTTTTCTTCAATTACTTTTCTCATAGACTTTAATGCATATCCTACGGGGGTCCCAACTTACCTGGATACCCTGTTACTTCTGGTGTCTTTTAGAGTTCTAAATTAGGTCCACTCTCTTTCAATTTATTTATAAACGACATTTTTGAAGGTATTGAGGTCGATCCTTCATCCTATCCCAAATCTATTTTTATGCTCCTCAGATTTCTCTGAGGCGACAACAGTTCTTGCGGGTAAGAACCCTGAGAACTAACGCTCTGAAAGTCTCGTTACCAAGCGTTTTCCTTCCTCTGTCGACTAGATTTTTCGAATTTTAAATTTTTTTCACCACCGCAACCACTAGAGGACGTTACATGGCATGTAAGGAAATATGGCAATTTTTCTTAAAAAAATTAAAGCTGCACATCTTTCGCCCAACTGTAGATATCTGCCAGCAAAGTTGATTTTATGAATTTTTAGAGTTTGGCCTCCGCACGGATCAAATTGAAATCATCCTACGGTTAAAATTGCTGAAATTCAAGCATGTTAATGGCGATCAGAAGTTTCCATGAGCGTGAAGTGAATATGTATACCTACAGGGTGATGAAAAATCGCCTATTCTCTATTTTTTCTGTTCACCATTGTTAACTTCGTTATTATTGGAGCTATGAAGTCGGTTCAATTAGCAAATATGAAGAATTTTTGTCGCTTATTACAGTGGTGAAAACAGAAAAACAATTGAAAGTTTACGTTATGAGATATTCCCAAAAACACAATTTTGGATATAAAAATAGGAATATCTCATAACGTAAACATTCAATTCTTTTTCTGTTTTCACTCCTGTTATTTGGCATTTGATGTTGAGTGGATTGAGGCAAATAAATTATAAATAAATAAAATAATTTTCAAAATTTAACAGTCGTTTTGATTTACCGTTTCGTAATGATCATTTCCTAGTATACTGTGGGTACCTTTTTAACCTTTTTTGACAGACGATTGAAAGTAATGCTTTTTTCAGTAAAATTGGTAAAACTCGACGATTTCATCCGTACTACTAGACCAAATTCAATGAATGGGGCACTCATTCCACGCGGAAGTTATTGTTTTTTAACTTTTGTAGAAGCGAAATTTTCGCTGGAACGTACTGGTGCGAACTGGTTGAAAAAAAGCCGCCTGGCGGATTCTGCTGTCAAAACTCTGGTTCAAATTTTCAATTAAAATTTTTTTTCCTACGACCACTATACAAAACACTACTTTACGCATCGTTTTTTGTGCGCAAACTAGCAGATTTCTCACGTATCCAAAACTGTGCGACAAAGTGACATAACGCATAGCCAAAAATCGTTTCCGTACAGTTTTAATGTAAACAATAGTGATGGGCGGTAACTGAGAACTCAACTGTTACTTATTGTTAATGGAATAACTATTCATTTAAAGCTTCAAGGCAATAAAATAAACACAAATGGGATAACATAGAACCCGACAAGACTATAAAATATACTCATTATTCTCTTGTGGCAATAATTATTAAAATTTACGAGTTGATCGCTAATAACAGCATTAGTAGCGTTCAAATCAAATTCACGAACGTGATCGTGAAAATAACTCGCACACCTTTACTAACTTCCATCGACGACGCACAGCGCCTGCGTTGTGTAGAAGTTGCATATCAATGATATAATAACCTCTCTTAAATCATTGTTATTATCTACCACGTCTACACGCTCACGTCACTTATTTTTAGTTTATACTGAGTCTAATTATAAATAATAATAATATTGTCGGTAGAATTCAATGATTTTACAGTATATAATAGTAATATTAAAAAGTCATTGGTAGAATTGAAAATATTACCTACCTAGGTAGTCTGAAAAAATAATCTTTAGTTAGGTACCTATCATTATTATGGATTGAAATTCCTCTGAATCTGAAGCAGAAAATACACCACCTGAAGTCAGAAAACAAGCAGGTTTGTGTTCTTTGAATTTGCTACCTGTAGTTTCGAGAGAAAAATACGAATCTGCTTATAAACATTTCATAAATTGGAGAAAAGGTCATAAAAGCAGAGCATTGTCAGAAAAAATAATTTATGTGTTAAATTTGTTAAATAATTAATCTGTTAAATTGTGGTCGTAGGAAAAGTACTGTGTGTATCACGTGCGGAAAAGAAATTTCACACTCGTGAGAAATTTTCTCTTTTCCGCACTTGTTTGACAATATACTATTTAAATTTTTTTTTCAAAATTTTCAGAATTCAAATTATTCCACTAGGGACGCTACTTGTCACTGTACACGTACCCTATAGGCAAAAGTTAAAAAAAGTTCGAAAATTAACCTATGGGTTTTTGGACTTGTTTACTCGAGAGGCGGTCGAGGGACCGTCCAAATCTGGAATGCTTGTACTTGACGTCAAATCAACCGATCAAAATAGTACTTAGCTTTCCTACACTTTTTTTTTCAAGTGGTTATCAAGACAACTAATTTTTGACAAACTGACAAACAGGTGTGACTGCAAACTGCAACCATTTGATAGCAATATTAAAAGAAGTAGCGTTCAAATCAAATTCACGAACGTGATCGTGAAAATAACTCGCTCACCTCTACTAACTTCCATCGACGACGCACAGCGCCTGCGTTGTGTAGAAGTTGCATATCAATGATATAATAACCTCTCTTAAATCATTGTTATTATCTACCACGTCTACACGCTCACGTCACTTATTTTTAGTTTATACGGAGTCTAATTACCTTATTTCATTAAAAAGAAATTATTGCAATATCTCGGGAACTAATGAAGACAGAAATTTTTTGTTTAGCTCAAATAACTCGATTTTTTCGTTTACTTAGGCATTTTTCACTACGTGAAGTGAGTTGGCATTTTCCTGAATTTTGTTTCAGATTGTTAAAAAATATAAAATGGTGAAGCTTTTCTGTAATTGAAACGATACTGCATTTATTATTGTTTAGAAGTTACCATTAAAAAAAGGTACGTCGTATTTACATACTTATACCTAATTAAAAATGTTCGCACCTTATCTCCGTCAAAATTACAATTTTGTATTAAATGCAAATGAGTAATTATTTTCGGAAAAGATTTCAATCCACCTATTAAATCAATAGGTATAAAAAGGATCATAGAGGTGGAATAAAATCAGAATAGTCATTGCATTTTTAGCAACATTGTTACTTTAGTTTCTGCTTTGGTAAGTTTAAACAATAATCCTAGAATTATGCAATTTTTTCAATATAAAAGAAATTGTAGGTGAAGCGTTATTGATTTTAGTTAGAATTAATTTCCAACTACATAATAATAAAAAAACTTTGGCTACTTAAGGTGTTCCTCAGGGGTCGGCGCCGAAACCATTTTCTTTTATAATTTTCATTAGCGTTTTTTCTCAGACGATTACTTGTAGGTACACTAGTCTTCAATAAGTTAATAATTTTAAAATATTACTTCAGTGAAATCTCCTGATGATTGTCATCGATCGACTACAAAGAGAATCTTTAAATAATAAAAAAAAATAATAAAAAAATAATATCTGGCAAATAATTAACAGTATATGCCGTTATATTTTCGAAATTCGGGATTTCGCCATTGTTCCAAAAAGACGCAACGAATTTTCTTATCTTGTCCTTTTGAAAGAAACAGCAGTGGCTTTTCATGAAAAATAATCAGAGACCATTTTTCACGAATGAGTCTGATGGAAAAGGAAATATTTGTTTTAAATTGAATATGCCTCTGGATGGATAAAAAATTTCAGCTTGATGCACACCGAACTATAAAAAAATATAAAAACTTTGACAGCCTGATATCTTTAAAGCACATCAAACAGGGATCCTTGTTTATTGAAGTCGTACAATAATCCAATAAGGAAACATATTCAGTAGTGACATAATTGACCCCCCACCCCAAGGTAGTAATAATGTCAAAGCGACGTAGTTTGCACATTTAGAACACCGTGAAGTTCTTATTGGAGAAATTTCTCAGAGAACAAATTCCATAATATGAAGCCCAAATCGTCGAATTTAAACAAATCATAAAATCAAATAATCAGCCCTATATGATCGTTCAATTACGTAACAAATTAGACTTGAGTATTTAAATTTGACAATGCATAAGAAAATTACCAGACTAGTTATAATAATTACAATGCTGTGGAATTTTGCTTAAGTATTTTTCATTTTACATAAAATTCTTATAAAATACTTACATAAGTACCGTAATTTTTTGCTTTCGGTATAAAGAGTGAGATTGACTTTATCTAATTTAATTCGACTCAGCAGCCATTATTATAAATAATAATTTATATTAATTGGGTTGGTTTATTTTATTTTGCAAAATGAAATCGACCATGCTAATAAAGTGGCTTAATCGACGTTTACGTTTTACTTATTCACTTTATTCACAAAAGTATCTTCAGTTAATTTTGATATTTTTTCACAGGTCTGCTAAACAAAAATTAAAAAAATGGAAGCAAAACGTATTTTGTTCATTATAGCCATGCTGGCAGTACTTGGAACAATGCAAGCCCGTTACGTTGCCGAAGAAGACTTGAAGCCAGAGGAGGAACTGGCCCCAAATGAGCTCGAGGATAGATTTATCGGTGCAGCACTGACAGCAGCACATTTAGCGCATAAACTTTATAAGCACTTTAGTGGATGAGGACCGAATGTCGAAAGTCAAAAAATGCCAAGGTACCTACCTAATTTTTATTATATTATAAGCATATTATAATATATGAATAAATACTACAACTTAAAATATTTTTTCTATATACCTATACCTAATCACGTTTCCCTACATGTTGCATGCATTAAAAAAAAGCATGTCAAATCATATTAAACAATAAAACAAAACTGAATTTATCAAGCAATTAAATTATAGCTCTGAAGTATCTCTTACACAGTGTGGAACGCACTTGTGGAATAAAATTCATTAATCAGAGAAAAGACGTTTTGGAAAAAAACTAGCAAATTTTTATTTTTATTTGGCATTTTTTAAGCCTAAATTTGAATTTTTACCCCCACCGCTGTAAGCCCCACCATTGTGGTCATATTTTTTCTAAATAGGGCAACCTGTATATTTTTGTATTTCCATATTTCCTGAGAAAATCCATTCTTATAAAATCAAATTCTTCCAGAAGTCTAGACTCAGGAGGGTATACCCCTGTACAGGATTAGGGATTGCAATCCGGCCTCATTTTCAATCCGGCCGGATCCGACCGGATTTTCATCAATCCGGCCGGGTCCGGACGGATCCGGCCGGATTGATCAAAACTTTCCTTTTTTGTTGCAAGTTGCAACATGGGCGTTAATGAAGTGTTGAAAAAAAGATATGTATACGAAATCAACTTAATTATGAATAATTTTAAAAATAAACAAAAATAATTACACTCTCAGTGTCAGAACAAATAAAATCACAAATTAAAAGTCAAAACATTTAAAATCTGATATTAACAAAAAACCAGTGTCTTGAAAACCGTAACTGGTGATTCAGTCTTCTTAGTTGGACTTTGAAGATAAAGTAGAGATCAATATTATCAATCAAAATTATGAAATTAAACATAACACATAACATAATAATAATTAATGGATACAAAAAATAAAAATATGACAGGATTGACAGGACGCAAGTGACCGAATCTGTCTAATGAATAACACAGCACAGCAGTCACAGCACACACATTACACAACAACACAACAATCACAAAATATTAACTATTCTTTGTTTTTTCAACTCTTTAGTTTTTAAAAATAATCAATCTTTGGTTTGAAAAAAAGATTGCAGATGAAAAAACAAACACCACGCGTTTAAAGCACCTAACCTAGCCACCTACTCATGTAACAGCGCGGTTATTTTGACAAAATATGCAATCACCGGACCCGGTCACCGGATCCGGTATGTTGGTATCGGATCCGTCAAGTGTATATTGATGCCGGATCCGCCGGATTACCGGATCCGGTTTTCCGGATTGCAATCCCTATACAGGATATGAGCCCATCATTTTAAAATGTAGATATTTAAAAAAAGAACAGTACAGGATGGTGGGTATCTTCCCATAGCAGAGGATCTTCGGCTCTAAGAGCATTCAGAGGAAAGTCAGCCAGAACAAGGTCCAACATTATGTCCGTTACGATTAGACACAGAATTATACTGGATCAGATTATAAGAGTTTCGAAATTGACAGAAGTGTGCAACTGTATTATCGGACAGAGAGAAGCTAGTAAGATGCTAGGATAATAATTAAAGCCTCCAACTGGAACAATATGGCTAAAGTGTAGAATGTCTAAGTCCGCGAGGTCACAGAAGGAACGAACAGAAGGAACGCGAGGTCACGTGTCTGGCATGATGTACTGTTGGCAAAACTGCAGGCTTATGGCATGCCCGAGAAATTCTGCTTGTGGCTTCAAAAAGTTTTTTAAAAAAATTCATCGTTTGGCCTACAGAGACCGCTTCGAATAAGCTGGGACACTCTGACCTACTTATACCTAATTAAAAATGTTCGTACGTTATCTCCGTCAAAATTATAATTTTGTACTAAATGCAAATGAGTAATTATTTTTGGAAAAGATTTCAATTCACCTGTTAAATCGCTAGGTATATAAAGGAATGTGAATGTATAGAGGTGGAAAAAAATCAGAATAGACATTGCTTTTTTAGCAACTTGGTAGATTGGTTCTGTTTTGGTGAGTTTAAAGAATTATGTAATTTTTTCAATATCAAAGAAATTGTAGGTGAAGCATTATTGATTTTCGGATAAATTTCGAACTCCTAAATAATAAAAAACTTTGGCTACTTAATAAGGTGTCCCTCAAGGGTCGGCACTGAAACAATTTTTTTCATCATTTTCAATAGTGATTTTTCTCATACGATGATTTGTAGGTGCACTACTCTTCAATAAGTTATTAATTTATTGAAGTAAATTTATTTATTCAGTGAGATCTCCTGATGATTGTCATCGATCGACTACAAAGAGACTTATCTTTGATTCATATATATGTTGCAAATAATTAACGGTATATTTTACAAATACGCTGTTTCGTTATAGTTACAAAAAAACTCAACAAATTTTCTTATCTTGTCCTTTTGAAAGAAACAGCAGCGGCTGCTCATCAAAAATAATCAGAGAACATTTTTCACGAATGAATCTGATGGAAAAGAAAATATTTTATTTTGAATTGAATATGCCTCTGGATGGATAAAAAATTTCAGCTTGATGCACACCAAACTATAAAAAAATATAAAAACTTTGACAGCCTGATATCTTTAAAGCACATCAAACAGGGATCCTTGTTTATAGAGATTTTTAGTCGTACAATAAGCCAATAAGGAAACATATTCAGTAATCACATAATTAACCCTCCCTTTCCCCCCCCCCCCCCCCCCTCCCAAGGTAGTAATGATGTGAAAGCGACGTAGATTGCACATTTAGAACACCGTGAAGTTCTTATTAGAGAAATTTCTCAGAGAACAAATTCCATAATATGAAGCCCAAATCGTCGAATTTAAATAAATCATAAAATCAAATAATCAGCTCTATTGATCGTTCAATTACGTAACAAATTAGACTTGAGTATTTAAATTTGACAATGCATAAGAAAATTACCAGACTAGTTATAATAATTACAATGCTGTGGTTTTTTGCTGAAGTATTTTTCATTTTACATAAAATTCTTATAAAATACTTACATAAGTACCGTAATTTTTTGCTTTCGGTATAAAGAGTGAGATTGACTTTATCTAATTTAATAATTCGACTCAGCAGCCATTATCATAAATAATTTATATTAATTGTGTTGGTTTATTTTATTTTGCAAAATGAAATCGACCATGCTAATATAATAATAATAATAATAATAATAACATCATTTATTCGACCACGGGAGCTTACAAGTTTACTATAATACCTATCCACAATAAACCCATACGATCATCGATCTTGTCAGACACACTAATATACAAGTGCAAGATACAACTAGATACAAGTATGAAATACAAAATTCTATCAAAAGGCAAAATATACAACATTTAAACAATGGGATACCATCACGGATTACTCATTTAAAAATTCATCGTAAGAGTAGTATGCTTTTTTCACCAAGTAGCTGTATAACTTGTTTTTGAACAAGCTAAAATTTCCATCATTACCATTATTATATTATATTTCGTATGAATTATTACATTTTAAATTAGAAGGATGATGTGGATATGATTTATAAGTACAATATTGTAGAATTTTCATCATTGTGGGGGGTAGAACGGTTTGTAGAATATAAGGATGAGTTGTTGATATCATGGTGAAGCATTTAGTTACCATTAGTTCTGATATACTTATTAAAGCATTCAATGCCTCTATAGACATGTGAGTTCTGACCAATAGAGAGTCTTGAAAATTGCTGATGCAGTTCATTACACCTTCGCGTGTTGTGTTCATGGAGTTGCCTATTCTCACTCTGTGTCCATCCCTGCCTCTTAATGTGAAGTATCAATAAATATATATACAGGGACGGAGCTGTAAGTATATTAAAAGCAATGAAAAAAGGTCTACAAGAAGTCATTCTTGAAATGCCAGCCATAGACCTCAAGATCTTCTTCTGAGCAACAAATACTCTACAGAAACATGGTGAACATCCCCAAAATATCAACCCATATGAAATTACTGACTCTGCGAGACCAAAATATACAAGTCTCAATACCATATGATCCACAGTATCCTTTATTTGGCGTATCAAAAAACAGACGCCACTCAACTTACTAGAGACTTTATTCACTTGACAAAAGATGAATGACATGTTGTCAGACAACATGCCATCCATTTATGTTGTGCTGTGAGCAGAGGCGTAAATTGTAGACACGTGTTTCGTCCTGTTTGGGACTCTTCAGTACAATGTATCTACCAACACACAGCACAGTTTATTCACTTGGCCTGACCATGTCAATTTACAGTCTATATTTAGACCCAAGAACTTGGTTTCACTAGTATGTTCCAGAGATTGATGATTTAACCTTACAAGATAACTGTAATCATGTTTTATATTTTTTGGTAAAAAGGTCATAAGCTGAGACTTGGTAACATTCACAGCCAGGCCGTTTGTGTTACAATAGTTATAAAACTCACAGGCAGCAATGCTAGATTTTGTTGTTAGATCCGATTTATCTTTGTTCGACAATAAAAAATTTGCATCATCTGCATACAGTATTTTCAACTGTGGAGTAGGACACGAAAGTGGAAGAGTGGAAGGTCATTTATAAAAATTAAAAATAAAACAGGGCCAAGTATTGAGCCCTGTGGTACTCCAACCAATACCTTCTCCACATGTGACTCACTTTTACCAATGGTGACTACCTGTTCACGTCCTGTCAAATATGATCGTATCCATTCACCAGGCGAGCCTCTAACACCCATTCTGTAAAGCTTATCCAGTAGTAATCTGTGGTCAACCGAATCGAAAGCCTTTGACAGATCGAAATAGAGGGCAACATTCAGCTCTTTATTGTTCAATGAATAATTATAAACGAAATCACAGAGATGTGCTATAGCTGTGTTAGTTGAGTGAGTTCTACGAAAACCGTGTTGACAATTACTAATAAGTTTATTTGTTTCAATAAAATCAGTCAACCTCTTGTTGAGAGCCACTTCAAACACTTTTGCCAGTTGAGACTGTATACAGATGTTTCTGTAATTAATGATATCATCAATTGCTCCTTTACCCTTATATAGTGGAACAGATTTTGATTTCTTCAAATCATCTGGGTATATGCCACTTACAAAGGACTCATTTATTAGATAAGATAAGAGTTCGCAGATCTCATCTGCAATACTAATCATCACCCTGCCATCTACCTCATCAATTCCGAGGATTTTTTTGCCAACCTTTTTGATTATATTGCTTATTTCAGTAGGGGTTGTTGGCGACAAGAAAAGCGTTTTTGAAAAATTATCATGGAATCTGATATTATTATACTTTGGGGTGGGATGGGTGGTATCACTGCCTATAAAATATTGATTCATTTTGTTACATATATTTTCTAAGCCAGAGGTTTCATTTCCTTCTTTATCTTTCATGACTTTTGGCAGAACTGCACGTGACCTTTCCCTTGTTTCATTCACTATCCTCCAGCATTCCCTAGTGGTATTTTTAGCATTAATTATTCTGTGGCTGTTACAAGTGCGTTGTGCCGCTTTGACTGCATCCCTGTACATTACCTTTAGTTTTTTATATCTAATACCAATAATGGTATTATTTGTTGAGATATATAAGCTATGCCACTCACACAGCAAGGAATGTAACGATTTAAGTTCTTTACTGTACCAATGGCCTATTTTTCGTCTATTGGAAACCTTTTTATATGTAAACGCCACATCATAGTAATATAAAAACTTGGAGTAAAAACTGCTAAATTTCACTCCAAATTCGGCCCCATTGTATACATCATGCCAAGACTCACTCCCCAATAGATTCTTGAACACATTCATATTATCATCTCTCAAATCCCTTACAAAAACTTTCCCAGACTTATTTTCATCGATAATTTTGGTACTAAATTCGCACAACTGTAATGAATGATCCGATAAAAAAGTTTTATATATTTTAGTATCTCTATACTCCATATTTGTAAAAAATGGATCCAGCAGAGTAGAGCTTTTCCCTGTAATCCGCGTTGGTTCCCTTACAATATTTTCAAGACCGTATGTACTAAGAGTGTCTGTCAGGAGCGTTGACTCCCTGCTATCGCACAATAGATTTACATTAAGATCACCACACACAATACAATAAATTGCTGATTTGAAATGGCAATGCAACAAGTCATCAAGCTTATTAATAAACAATTCACAGTCTGACCCAGGGGGCCTATAGAGTGCTATCAGGAGTGCTTCTTTACTTCCTAGGGAAAATTTACATAAATTTATTTCTATGACCCTCTCTAACACATAGCTCCTAAAATCCAGAGATCTAATTGATATACCATCCTTCGCATAGACGAAAACTCCCCCTCGATCACTCTTTGATCTACAAAAATTAGTTACAATGGAATAGTTCCTAAGATTTACATACTACAGCTGGTAAAATGTTTTTGCCAGTAATGCTATTTTTTTCCTTCATTATCATAGCTTATCTGTTTAATAGGTACATTAATTTTATCATTACCTCTTGTTTCAAGGATTTTCTCATATTTTGTTCTAGTTTCCATTAACTGAGTTTCTAGTCTACATACCTTTTCTTTAAGTAGTGAATTAGTTAGGGCTTGCTCACTAACTAGGATTTTAAGGGCTGTGAACGCTTCCATGGAGAAATTGTACCCACCATCAGCAGCAGGTTCCTCATTGTAGTAATGACTAGTTTTCATAGCACATTCCCTTGAGTTACATCTGTATAACACCTCACATGATCTTTGAGCACATGAACTGTGATACTGAGTGCCACAAACACATTTTACACTATTTTTAACATCTTTATTACAATATTTGCAGACATCCTTTGGATGTAAATCTTTCCCATCAGCCATCTTGATGACATCTTCAAATAAAGTGGCTTAATCGACGTTTAAGTTTTACTTATTCACTTTAGTCACAAAAGTATCTTCAGTTAATTTTGATATTTTTTCACAGGTCTGCTAAACAAAATTTAAAAAAATGGAAGCAAAACGTATTTTGTTCATTATAGTCATGCTGGCAGTACTTGGAACAATGCAAGCCCGTTACGTTGCCGAAGAAGACTTGAAGCCAGAGGAGGAACTGGCCCCAAATGAGCTCGAGGATAGATATGCCGGTGCAGCAGCACTAGCATATGCGCGTCAACTTGATAAGCAATGTAGTGTCTGTAGTGCGATGAGGACCGAATGTCTAAAGTCAAAAAATGCCTAGGTACCTACCTAATTTTTATTATATTATAAGCATATTATAATATATGAATAAATACTACAAATAAAACATTTTTTCTATATACCTATACCTAATCACGTTTCCCTACATGTTGCAAGCATTAAAAAAACCTTCTTGCGCATCAATCGCAGAAATAGTGTATTTTTATGCGATTCAATTCTGAATATTTTCACCGCTTTTTAAATTGGCTTTCTGAAATTTTCCATAGTCAGGTCATATTAGCGTAGTGGTTTACTGAGAAAATTTCATTTCATTTAGTTTGAAAACGTGCCTTGGAATGGATTTTTAAATTTAACAAAATAAAAAAAATTGACAAATTTTAAAAATTTTTTCCTTTTCCTGTGTCCGCCACTGGCTAACTTTACTTAAAAAATACTATTCTTTACACTACCTTTAATAAATTTGCAAAAAGTGAAAGGGGAATTTTGAAAAACGAAAATTTGAAATTTTAGAGGAATAAACATCATGTAAAAAAAACCTTCTTGCGCATCAATCGCAGAAATAGTGTATTTTTATGCGATTCAATTATGAATATTTTCACCGCTTTTTAAATTGGATTTCTGAAATTTTCCATAGTCAGGTCATATTAGGGTAGTGGTTTACTGAGAAACTTTCATTTCATTTAGTTTGAAAACGTGCCTTAGAATGGATTTTTAAATTAAAAAAAAAAAATGGCAAATTTAAAAAAAAAAATATTTTTCCTGTGTCCGCCACTGGCTAACTTTACTTAAAAAATACTATTCTTTACACTACCTTTAATAAATTCGCAAAAAGTGAAAGGGGAATTTTGAAAACCGAAAATTTAGAGGAATAAACATCATGTAAAAATATTCGAATATGTCCGCCATTTTTCTTATTTGCTTCTTGAAATTTTTCAGAGTTAGGGCTTATTCGTATAGTTGTCTACTGGAAAAACTTCAGCTCAATTCCTTCAAAAAAGGCTCATAAACGGTTATAGAAATTTAGCCATTTTTACCCTTTTCTTACCCACGCCACTGGCTTATTAATGAAAAATATGCAAATTTTACTGAATCAACTCAAATTTAAAATAATTTTCTTCCAATCGTGTTAATTTGGCTTAAATTTGTTTTTCTAACATAGGTAGGTAGGTATAGGGGTTCCAAATCTGGCAATTTTTTCTAAAATTGAAATGGCCGCCATTTTGAAACGGTTCGATTTTACTCAAATACAGTACCAGACGACTCCTTGCGGCTATTTTACTCATAAAAAAATTTCAGCCCCCTAGATTGAAAACTGCGACCAGAAACCGTGCCTCATGCATAGACGGTTTTTATTTTTAATTTGGAGGGACACCCTGTAGAAATAACGCAGCTTTAGGAAATTTTTTTTACGAAAATCAAATGTCATTTCGAAGTTTCACAAGGGTGTGTTTTCACAATTTCGTTCACTAATCCTTAAATATGAACCTACAGCAGCGGTTGTAAAATTTTAGAGAAATAAACATCATATGAAAAAAATATTAATATCTCCGCCATTTTTCTTATTTACTTCTTGAAACTTTTAAGGGTTAAAGGATATTAGTGTACTTGCTTAGTGTGAAAATTTCAGTTCAATTTCTTTAAAAATGAACTCATAAACGGTTATAGAAATTTAGACATTTTTACCCTTTTCCTACCCACGCTACTGGCTTATTAATATAAATAATGCCAATTTTATTGCTTTAATTCAAATTTCAAATAGTTTTCTTCCAATCTTGTTAATTTTATTTTAAAGTTTTATTGCCACTTTGCTCATACAGGGACTCAAAAAATAGCAAATTTTCCAAAAATTCAAATGGCTGCCATTTTGAAACGGCTGGGCCGATTTTGCTCAAGTGCAATACCAGACCACTCCTTGTAGATATCTTACTCCCACAAAAATTTCAGCCTCCTAGATTGAAAACTGCGACCTGAAATGATACCACAAGAACCGGATAGGTGGAATTTTGAAGGGACACCCTGTAGAAGTGACTCGACTTTTGGAAATTTTTTCAACGAAAATCTAACATCATTCCAAAGCTTTACAAGAATCCAAAATTTCGTTCACTAATCTTCAAAGATAAAGCTACAGGAGCGTTTTGAAAATCGAAAAATCCCGATTTTGGAGAAATATATATATATATATATATATATATCGTGGGCAGGTGAATTTTGGAAAACCACTTTTTCGTGATCTGGGGGTCATGATCGGTGGACATTTGATGAGTTTGGGCGATTTTCGAAAAGTGATGTCGTCCTCAATAGTGTATTTTTTTATTAAAAAATACACTAATATTCGAATATCTCCGCCATTTTTCTTATTTCCTTCTTGAAATTTTTCAGAGTTAGGGGTTATTCGTGTAGTTGTCTACTGGAAAAACTTCAGCTCAATTCCTTCAAAAAAGGCTCATAAACGGTTGTAGAAATTTAGCCATTTTTACCCTTTTCTACCCACGCCACTGGCTGATTAATGAAAAATATGCAAATTTTACTGCATTAACTCAAATTTAAAATAATTTTCTTCCAATCGTGTTAATTTGGTTTAAATTTGTTTTTCTAACTCGCTTATAGGTAGGTAGGTATAGGGGTTCAAAATCTGGCAATTTTTTCTAAAATTGAAAAGCCGCCATTTGAAACGGCTCGATTTTACTCAAATACAGTACCAGACGACTCCTTGCGGCTATCTTATTCATAAAAAATTTCAGCCCCCTAGATTGAAAACTGCGACCAGAAACCGTGCCTCATAGACGGTTTTTGTTTTTAATTTGGAGGGACACCTGTAGAAGTAACGCAGCTTTAGGGACTTTTTTTACGAAAATCAAATGTCATTTCAAAGTTTCACAAGGGTAAAAAATTTCGTTCACTAATCCTTAAATATGAAGCTACAGCAGCGGTTTTAAAATTTTAAAGAAATAAACATCATAATGAAAATTTTTTGGGAAAACTCCCCACCTACCTACCAAAAAAAAAGAATTATATCTTCCCGTGGTTTCGAACCCACATCAACAGTTTATAAAACATTCGTGTAATCAACTGAACCACGGTGGGTCTCGAGTTTGTAGTGCTGATAGATAGGTATATGTAGTACGTCAGGTTATTATACACCTACACATTTTATTTTTTAAACTGGTCGTATCTTTGTTATTAAAAAACCAATTTGAATACTTTTTTAGTGTATTTTTTAACAAAAAATACACTATTGAGGACGACATCACTTTTCGAAAATCACCCAAACTCATCAAATGTCCACCGATCATGACCCCCAGATCACGAAAAAGTGGTTTTCCAAAATTCACCTGCCCACGATATATATATATATATATATATATATATATATATTTATATATTTATATATTTATATATTTATATATTTATTTCTCCAAAATCGCGATTTTTTGATTTTAAAAACGCTCCTGTAGCTTTATCTTTCAAGATTAGTGAACGAAATTTTGGATTCTTGTAAATCATTCGAATGACATTAGATTTTCGTTGAAAAAGTTTCCAAAAGTCCCATCACTTCTACAGGGTGTCCCTTCAAAATTCCAGGTATCCGGTTTTTGTCATCTCATTTCAGGTCGCAGTTTTGAATCTAGGAGGCTGAAATTTTTGTGGGAGTAAGATATCCACAAGGAGTGGTCTGGTATTGCACTTGAGAAAAATCGGCCGAGCCGTTTCAAAATGGCAGCCATTTGAATTTTTGGAAAATTTGCTATTTTTTGAGTCCCTGTATGAGCAAGATGGCAATAAAACTTTCAAATAAAATTAACAAGATTGGAAGAAAACTATTTGAAATTTGAATTAAAGCAATAAAATTGGCATTATTTATATTAATAAGCCAGTGGCGTGGGTAGGAAAAGGGTAAAAATGTCTAAACTTCTATAACCGTTTATGAGTTCATTTTTAAAGAAATTGAATTGAAATTTTCACAGTAGGCAAGTACACTAATATCCTTTAACCCTTAAAAGTTTCAAGAAGTAAATAAGAAAAATGGCGGAGATATTAATATTTTTTTCATATGATGTTTATTTCTTTAAAATTTTAAAACCGCTGTTGTAGCTTCATATAAGGATTATTAGTGAACGAAATTTTTTACCCTTGTGAACTTCGAAATGACATTTGATATTCGTAAAAAAATTCCCTAAAGCTGCGTTACTTCTACAGGATGTCCCTCCAAATTAAAAACAAAAACCGTCTATGAGGCACGGTTTCTGGTCGCAGTTTTCAATCTAGGGGGCTGAAATTTTTTTATGAGAAAGATAGCCGCAAGGAGTCGTCTGGTACTGTATTTGAGTAAAATCGAGCAGTTTCAAAATGGCGGCCTTTTCAATTTTAGAAAAAATTGCCAGATTTTGAACCCCTATAGCTACCTACCTATACGCAAGTTAGAAAAACAAATTTAAACCAAATTAACACGATTGGAAGAAAATTATTTTAAATTTGAGTTAATGCAGTAAAATTTGCATATTTTTCATTAATAAGCCAGTGGCGTGGGTAGGAAAAGGGTAAAAATGGCTAAATATCTATAACCGTTTATGAGCCTTATTTGAAGGAATTGAGCTGAAGTTTTTCCAGTAGACAACTATACGAATAACCCCTAACTCTGAAAAATTTCAAGAAGCAAATAAAAAAAATGGCGGAGATATTCGAATATTTTTACATGATGTTTATTCCTCTAAAATTTCAAAATTTCGGTTTTCAATACTCCCCTTTCACTTTTTGCGAATTTATTAAAGGTGGTGTAAAGAATAGTATTTTTTAAGTAAAGTTAGCCAGTGGCGGGCGGACACAGGAAAAGGAAAAAATTTTTAAAATTTGTCATTTTTTTTTTATTTTGTTGAATTTAAAAATCCATTCTAAGACACGTTTTCAAACTAAATGAAATGAAATTTTCTCAATAAACCACTACGCTAATATCACCTGACTATGGAAAATTTCAGAAAGCCAATTTAAAAAGCGGTGAAAATATTCATAATTGGATCGCATAAAAATACACTATTTCTGCGATTGATGCGCAAGAAGGTTTTTTTCACCTGCATGTAGGTGATTTAATTGTTGTTGCGTTTGCTCTTCTAGTTTTCAGAACCATTCATAATTGAATGTGAAAAAAAATAAAAAAGAAATTGCGAACCATTTCATCGATTTAATAAGTGCAAGCTAATTTTGCACAAGCGAAAAACTTTTTTGTTTTTCGTTTAAAGTGCTACATTAATCGAGGCGAATTGAAGCTAAGACATCAAATTATATGTTAAAGCAAAAAAAAAATTGAAAATTTCGATTCAACTTCTTCAAAAATGGACTCATAAACGGTTATAGAATTGACACATTTTCACCCTTTTTCCTACCCACGACACTGGCTTATTAATGGAAAATATGCTAATTTTATTGCATTAACTCAAATTTCCAATAATTTTCTTCAAATCCTGTTATTTTGATTTCAAAGTTTTTTTGCCATCTTGCTCATACGGGGGCTCAAAAAATTGGAAATTTTCCGAAAATTCAAATGGCTGCCATTTTGAAACGGCTCGGCGGATTTTGCTCAAGTGCAATACCAGACCACTCCTTGTGGATATCTTACTCCCACAAAAATTTCAGCCTCCCAGATTCAAAACTGCGACCTGAAATGAGATGACAAAAACCGGCCTCATGGAATTTTGAAGGGACACCTGTAGAAGTGATGGGACTTTTGGAAATTTTTTCAACGAAAATCTAACGTCATTCGAATAATTTACAAGAATCCAAAATTTCGTTCACTAATCTTGAAAGATAAAGCTACAGGAGCGTTTTGAAAATCGAAATTTCGCGATTTTGGAGAAATATATATATATATATATACTCATAGACGATACGTTGTGAAGCCCGCGCATATTAACAGGTCGTTGTTCCACCCGGGTTTTCTAACTCATATAAAGAAGTATATATCAGTGTTTTGTTAAATAAAGATGCCCACAAGTGGTGGCAAACAAAGAGGGGAAACTTTTTCGTAAGCCTACTTTTAAAATATATTTTCGAATCGTTATTAAGCCCAAATATACTAACAAATCTTTCTTCAGCCCGATTGTATATATTCCTACATCTTACGCACGTTGTAAAGCCCAACAATGTTGCCAGTTGTAACTGTCGAAACCGGTTATTTTTAATGGTTTATTCGTTTACATTTATACTCGAGAAGATAAAATCACTTGGCGTTTCAATTTCGTTCGGCTTTGTGCATGACGTCACTCAGACACCACTCGTCCTGCTTTTTGGCGTGCGACTTATGATTATACAGTGCATTTATTTTAAGTGTTGCCATAGGGAATAGCATGTAAAAAATACACCCTATGTTAACTTATGTTGTCTTGTACTTTGGAAGTCGTTTTTAATTTTCAATAATAGTACATGTCATCTACTTTACAATACGGCCTTTCAGAAAAGCCTGTCATCGTTCAATTTTATGATACAGGCTGTCCCATTGAGGTGAAAAAACTGCAAGAAACGGTAAGAGATACGAAGTCGGTTAAATTACTAAAAAGTTGCGCTGTTTTGAGACGAGTATTTGTCAATTTTTTTTTTCTCAATATTCCCAGAATATCCTAAAATATCCTGAAAAAACTTGAAACATGCAGTTTTATTATTTTAGCCATATCTTCCTTATTATTAAAAAAAAATATATTAGTTTTTTGTAGGTTTACATAAGCCGTAATGAGCTACTTATTTGACGTTTCAAAAATTTCCAAAGCCGGCTAGATCTCGAGATTTCCAAAGTCAACTTTGTTTTTTTTTTTAATATTGTTTTTCATGCCATTCGCTATAGAAAAAATCAAGGAAACAAAAAATCCATCACATTGCAAATAAATTTGAAAGTATTTTTTCTTCTTTTTCAAAAATAAAGAAAATTTTTTTACCGAATGTCAAAAAGTGCATTTTTTAAGTGTTGCCATAGGTAATAATATGTAAAAAATTACACCCTATATTAACTTATGTTGTACCCATTGTAATTTAGAAGTCGTTTTAAATTTTCAACAATAGTATACCTACATGCATGTCATGTATCATGTAGGTACTTTACGATACAACATGTCAAAAACCGGTCCTTTTTAAATTTTAATATTTAGTCCTCATTTGAATTATTAAACTTTAATAAAGGAGTCAGAATAAACAAAGTGAGTTAAAATTATTAATTTATTAGAGAAGATGTGAACATTTTTTATTCATAAATAAAAAAAAACAACAATAAATCCCAAATAACTAAGCAAGCTAACAAAAATTTATTGAAACAATAAAACGAAAACATTTTGAGCAATTTATTCGATAATTTCAGATTATTTTTGTTAGTTTGCTAAGTTATTTGGGTTTTATTTTTATTTTTATTTATGAATAAAAAATGTTCACATGTTTTCTAATAAATTAATAATCTTAACTCACTTTGTTTATTCTGACTCCTTTATTAAAGTTTAATAATAAAATGAAGACTAAATATTAAAATTTAAAAAGGACCGGTTTTTGACATGTTGTATCGTAAATTACCTACATGACATGCATGTAGGTATACTATTGTTGAAAATTTAAAACAACTTCTAAATTACAATGAGTACAACATAAGTTAATATAGGGTGTAATTTTTTATATACTATTACCTATGGCAACACTTAAAAAATGCACTTTTTGACATTCGGTAAAAAAAATTTTTTGAAGACTTCAAATTTGACAAAACTTTACTTGGTCACATAGCAGAATCCATTTACTTAGATACTTTACATATTATTCATACACATATATATACTTAATGTTACTTTATTTTCTTTACCTAATTTATTGTTACTCGTTAATTACTTTTTTACTATTGTTGTATTGATTGTTATGCTGTGTTTTTAGCAACCTGTGTTACACAGGCAGCACAACTTTAATTAAAGTTTTTATATATGAAAAAGAAGAAAAAATAGTTTCAAATTTATTTGCAATGTGATGGATTTTTTGTTTCCTTGATTTTTTCTATAGCGAATGGCATGAAAAATAATATGGCGGTAGTAAGAAAAACCAAAGTTGACTTTGGAAATCCCGAGATCTAGTCGGCTTTGGAAATTTTTGAAACGTCAAATAAGTAGCTCACTTCGGCTTATGTAAACCTACAAAAAAATTAACTTTTTTTTTTAAATAATAAAGAAGATATGGCTGAAATAATAAATCTGCATGTTTCAAGTTTTTTCAGGATATTTCAGGAAATTCTGGGAATATTGAGAAAAAAAAATTGCCAAATACTCGTCTCAAAACAGCGCAACTTTTTTGTAATTTAACCGACTTCGTATCTCTTACCGTTACTTGCAGTTTTTTCACCTCAATGGGACAGCCTGTATCATAAAATTGAACGATGACAGGCTTTTCTGAAAGGCCGTATTGTAAAGTAGATGACATGTACTATTATTGAAAATTAAAAACGACTTCCAAAGTACAAGACAACATAAGTTAACATAGGGTGTCTTTTTTACATGCTATTCCCTATGGCAACACTTAAAATAAATGCACTGTATAGTATAATAGTAGTAGGTATACCCAAATACTATACCTAGTATAATAAACGGATATCAGTAATCAAATTAATTGTTTAATGGGATAGCCAGGATAGCCTTCGTGCCAGAATAAATAGAGCAAGAAGTGTTCTAAAGAACCGTTATCCACGAATACTTTACGCTATTTTTTTTTGATCAATTTTATTGGTATACAGGGTGCACCATGTATCCTTCTCTATATTGCTATCTCCTAACGCGAACAGATACAGGGTCGGTTATAAACAAATCCAAAGGAGCGCAATTTTGTGGCCATCTCGATTCCGTCGAGACATACAAGATATCTGTGACCGTTCCTGAAATATCCTGAAAAAACTGAAAAATCGAGATTTCTTATTTTTTCCATATCTTTTTTATTATTGGAGATTAATGAATAATTTTTTGTGGGCTTACATAAGTCGGCAAGAGCTACCCATCTGACATTTCAAAAATTTTCAAAGCCGACTAGATCCCAGAATTTTCATAGTCAACTTTCGTTTTTCTTATAATAGCCACCATTTTTTATGTTGTTCGATATAAAAAAAATCATAAAAACTAAAAATTGTTAAAATTCAAAAAAATAAATTAAAAAAATTTTTATTCTTCTTTTTTCTTTACAAAAAAGACACATTTTTAGACCAAATTTCATAGACGAATTAAAAAACCATAAGGCAAGCACTATTTCGGCGTATTTTACAAATGTTGATGTTTTTCTACGATTTTTTTTAGATTTTTCTTTGAAAAAAGAAGATTGAAAATTAAAAATTTTTTTTTGAAGTTTATTAATTTTTGGTTCCCATTATTTTTTTCATATCGAACGACATAAAGAAATAATATGGCGGTCATAAGAAAAACGAAAGTTGACTGTGAAAACTCTTAGATCTAGTAGGCCTTGAACATTTTTGAATGATGGATAGCTCTTAACGGCTTATGTAAGCCTACAAAAAATTATTTATTAATTTCCAATAATAAAAAAGATATGACGAAAATAAGAAATCTCGATTTTTCAGTTTTTTCAGGATATTTCAGGAACGGTGACGGCATGTTTTGACGAATTTGAGATGACCACAAAACCGCGCATCTTTTCTCTAATTTAACCGACTCTGTATCTCTTAGCGTTCAGGAGATAGCAATATAGAGAAGGATACATGGTGCACCCTGTATTAACACTAGCAAAAATACAGGGTGAGTTTTTTTCAATGTTTAGTACAGGGATCTCGTAAACTACTGCAGTTAGAGGAACGGTTAAATGGGGAAAGAAGTGCAGTTTTATGCGCTTAATTCGAAACAGCTTTTGTTTTTTTGAAAATCTCCATGGCTTCCTAGATATTTAACAAAAAGTAAATTCCGCGAATTTCTTTACACCGAGATAGCAGTCTTATTATTGGGATTAGAGAAAAATCGTAAAGGAAAACCTTTTAGACGATTTCATAGACAATAAAACGGCGTCACAATTTTTTTTTATTTGTTGTGTCGTTTTCGAGCTATGACGTAAGCTTGTGTTTTTTTAATGTAAGTCATAGTTGGCTATGACATCATTCGATATGTCTTTTTTTTTCTAAATACAACGATGTAAAACTCGATATCATTTTTTCGGGAAATAAAAAAGTTAATACTCTAAATAAAATAGTTAAATTCGTTATGTGATAACTCAGAGAACTGTTTGAGATACAGAATTCAGCTTTCGTACACGTCTCGTCTTTAATATTATCTGCGTGAAGACGGCAAATTGAAAAATAAATAATGTTGCAGTGAAACAAATCATAAAAAAAATATAAAACACAAGTGATTGATCAAACACAACAAAAACATTTTGCCACTTTTATGTTTTTCATCATAAAATGCTGTTTTTCTCAAAAACAGTTCATATTAGAGTACTTAACTAGGAGTACCTTTTTTATGTAGAAAACATTGACAGTTTAAAATGTGCTTCCACAATGCCAATTTTTACAGTGTCGTAGAAATTAGGGGCAAAAAAATTCCAGCAACCCCTAAATCTCTGCGACTGGCATATGAAATAAATTTAATCAGAGCTCAAAAAGTAAATAAGGTAAATATTTACATCCACGTATCCTAAGTTCCATCGATTTTTTCGGGACCGAGGTGCGAAATAGGGGTGCTGGGTGGGTAAGCAGCTAAAAACAGCCATTGCAAACTAATATTAAGGTCACAACTAAGGCCTCTTTGACACTACGGTGGAATTTCTATTTTTTTCTTCACTTTCAGGGCAAGGAAAATCTTTGAAATTAACAGTAGCACGATTTTTATTTTGAATTTTGCATTTATATTCCAAAAATCATTGCATCAATCCCTGTGGACTGGACACGATATGTGAAATCGGATATAGCGCCAGTACGTCTCTGTACGCTTCGAAGCGCTTGAAGTGGGTACATCCGTAATTCGCGGTATCTACTCGACGCCTCTTGTCAGAACCGCACTCTCTCCGCACTCTCAAAACCGTTTTTTTTAGGCCGTTTTGTGGTTTTCCCTTCCATTTGCAAAGCAAATGAATACCTTCCTGGTGTTACTATAGGTATGTTCTCCACCCCTATACACGGTGTTATGTAATTGAATGTCAATATTTAAGGGGGTGATTTTTGGGTCCATTTTAAGAAGAAAACTTCATAAGAATGTATGTCCTAAGAGTCTTAACTTTTGAGATACAGGGTGGTAAAGTTTTATTAAAATAAATCATTTTCTCGTAATATCTAATACCGCTGTGGATATTTTAATAAAATTTCGTATACAGGTGTATTACGCATCAAGGGGCATTTTTTCATGTACCAGAATTTTACCGGCATATTTTAGCTGACATTGATGGTACGCCACTGATTTCTGTTCAAATAGAAATAATTTTTGGAATCCCCATTTATTTCAAAGCAAATTTGATCACTTATTTTTTTCAGACCGATGCACGGTTTTCACCTAAAAAAATAAAATCTGTTTCTCTACATGGTCACAAAATTGTCGGTAAATGACAATAAAAAAATATAAAAATATGCAGGTAGAATTCTGCAATTTGTTTGCCTCTACTTTCCATTATATTTTGAAGTTCAAATAGGACATGTCACTGTGTATGTAACATGTCCTTGCTAAATAGCGATACATTTGTAGTGGATAAAGGTGTTATGTCCAATTTTGTGACATAGCACCTTTATCCACCAAAACAATGAATAGGTCAGTGTGACATATCAGCTTTATCCACTGGTAGTTTCGTAAATATACAATTTTTGATATTGCAAAAGTTAGAAGACCATCACAAAGATTCGGAAAGCACAAAAATCCTTTTTTTTTTTAATTTGACTTAGCACCTTTGTCCACTTATGTCTTCAATAATTGGTAAAATTATTGAATAAAGACAATATGATTTTCATGTTTTCATATATCTTGTAACGTACCTACTATACCTATCCTTTCGACCTCCTATATTTAAAAAATCGTATTTATTATGATTTAGAGGGAGCAATTTTCGTATTGAACACGACTTTTAAGTAAGCTATTATTGTTCTAGGTACCTATCTTAAAATATATCATGGATAACATGCAGAACAGTTCTAAAACTGAAATAATTCACAATAGTGTACGCTTCCATGACAAAAAAGATACCCCACAGAACACCTCAAAATTATGAAGTGAAAATGGCTGAAAACATGTTACGCCCGCCAGACTAGTAAAAATTTGTTGACTGTTATTTTTTATGAATTTTGCAAAAAAAAAATATTTTTTTCCAAAACACCTGCTTGAAATTTATCCAATTTGTAGAAAATAATGTACCATTTTTGAAAAAAATTGTCGGGCTAACAATTTTTGTTAATTAACTTCTGAAAGACATTTTGTTGTAAATTATTTTTTTTATGAAAATGCACGTCATAACGCCTCCTTGATTTTTTTTAATACAGTTTAACATCTCTTCATCTATTGCACCTTGTCTGGTTAACAATTTTTGTTAAAAAAATTTGTCAGACTTCATTTTGAATGCGCAGCATCAATGTATCAAGATCAATCACTGGCATTTAGGAACACTTCGTTAAAAAAAAAAACTGAAGCTTAAGATGCCTATGCATAAAAATATTCTTATCATTAAAAAAGTTTTTTTTTTATTAGTAAGATTCAAATTTTAAGCGCAGTGACATCGTTACTTCATAAAAAAAGGCTTTTATAAGGCCGTGTCAAAACGCCACCCTAATATTTTTCTGAAAGAAGGTTTGACATCTATTTTATGCATAAAAATTGGTCTGTCAGCAAAAAAAAAGATTTTTACTATGACAAACTTCATTGTTAGAGTGCTGCGGCCACATTTTTAAATGAAAAAATTATGGTATAATTATTATAGTTACTAACTAAAAAAATTTTTTTTTGTTATAAATTAATAATTTAGAACCCTTTTATATACTTTAATACGTTTTTCATAAAGATTGTTTTTTACTGAGTACGTATTATAAAGTGAACTTTCATAAAAAATGTAATTTATAACAAATATAAGTTTGACAAATTTATTAACAAAAATTGTTAGCCAGACAAGTTGGAAAGATAGAATAAGAGATCTTAAACTTTATTAAAAAAAAATTCAAGGAGATGTGTTATATGTATGACGTGCATTTTCTTAAAAAAAATAATTTATAACAAAAGGTCTGTCAGAAGTTATTTAACAAAAATTGTCAGCCAGACAATTTTTTCAAAAATGGTACATTATTTTCTACAAATTGTATAAATTTCAAGCAGTTGTTTAAAAAAAAAAATTTAGTAAAATTCGAAAATTCACAAAAATAACAATTAACAAATTTTGACTAGCCTTGGCGGGCGTGAAATGTTTTTCAGCCATTTTCACTTCATAATTCTGAGGTGTTCTATGGGGTACCTTTCTTGTCATGTAAACGTAAACTACATGCAAGGAGGGTGTAAAGATTAATATAAAATATAACAATATTTGAACCTAGTTCAAGAGAGGTATTATAATGAAATGTTACTTATTATTGCAATTAACCCATTCAAAAACGTGGCATTTTCTGATGGTCGAATGTGAAGAGAAGTATTTTTAATGTTATTATTTTTTTATTAAAAAGTACTTTTAAAGGGCTAAATGCCCTAAAATACATCATATACAACATTGAATGGTACTTCTGAAAAATTAAACAACTAAACCTACTATTTCATAAATATTTTTCAAATAATAATCAAATCTTATTATTAATATTTATCATAAATAAATAAAACCAGTATCTGAATGTCAAATAGTGCGCCAGACCATTACCCCTAGATGCTCGAAAAGGATTGTTTCCAAGAAGTTGTGTGGCTGCATGTACGCCTTCCAGGCATGGAGTCCTAGTTGAATTATGTTTCAAGAAATTCTTAGTATGTTTCCTCGTTTCGCGATGTTGCCAGCTGGGGGGCTCCATAACGGCATATTAGTATGGTGGGCTGAACAATGTATATACACCTCTATAGGTATATACACAAAGCGCCGCCTGGTGGCAAACATAGTGTACTAAACAGCGTATGTTGTATAGAGGAACGGTCATTATTAAGCCCACTTGAAAATCTGCCCATAGGTCCCCATGGGCGTGTGCAACGCTTTGGCGCTCATATACACGCGAAACTTTGTTCAGCCCGCAGACGGGCTGAACAAGGTTGCAAAGGGCTACACAACTGACCGTTAATATGTTCAACGGGCTCAACAATAACCGTGTACATCTCTATAAATATATATATAAATATATATATATATATATATAAATATATATATATATAAATATATATATATATAAATATATATACTTGGCCAACTATCAAAGCGAGGACCAACTGTTCTACCCATCAAGTGAGGACCACCAGAAGAAAGCATTCTACAGGCATGGTAAATGTTCTGATTGTTAAATCTTGAGATGGGCGATAGATGGCTGGAGAGTATACGCAGGGAAAACAGAACAGAGCCAAGTTATAATTTTCATGTATATAGGAACATAGTGAGGACAGTTTGCGTGAATATCAAAGTGAGGTCGGTATATTTATTTATGCTCTCCGCATTTAATGAGGTCCGTATATTACATGATTCGTAGAAAGTGAGACCCAGCACTGTTGCCAGATGCCAAGCATAGCGCTTTAGTATGATACACTGAAACACAGTATGACCTGCCGCAGCAGGTTGGCTCCGCATCGGCAGAACCGTGATGTCACTTGTTCTAAAAAATCATCTACGAATCTAATGTAAATAACGTCTGCTTTATCGCAAAATACCCTGAGGTGGGTTACTATTTTGAATAAATCTATTTTAAATACCTACTTAAGATAGAATAAACCTATTTGAAATAAATCTATTTAAAATGAAGATAACACAAACATAATTATCAGCGATAGTGCACAAGAGAGTCAAATCTTACAGTCTTTTTTTTGATATTCGTCTTTTGTTTTTCCTAATTTGTGAAATGATTTTTCCATTTATCAAACGTCAGTGCGTGATGTTTCAATTGAAACTCCAAACCAGAAGTTTTAACTTTTGAGATACAAGGTGGTGAAGTTTATGAAAAATAAATAATTTTTTACATAATATCTGTAATACCGCTCTCTAGATATATTATTCAAATTTCGTATACCGGTATTACGCTTCAAGAGGCATTTTTTCGTGTACCACATTTCATTTTATTTCTACTGGTGACGATCGTTTTTTTTTTTTTTTTTTTTTTTCATCAAAGCATTTTTAACGATAATCTTGCGACCATGGAGAGAAATAGATTTTATTTTTTTAGGCGGAAAGCGTGCATCGATCTGAAAAAATCAAGTAATCAAATTTGCTTAGAAAGGAATGGGCATTTCAAAAATGAATCTATAAAAAAAAATCAGTGGCGTGTGGCGTTTGTACCATCAATGTTTATCAATGTCTGCCAAATTATGCAGGTAAAATTCTGCACGAACGTCACTGCTGGAAATAAAATGAAATGGAGGACATGAAAAAATGCCTCTTGATGCATAATACCTACCTGCATGTATACGAAATTTCATGAAATATCTAGAGCGGTAGGTATTAAAGATATAAAAAAATTAATTATTTTTCATAAACTTTACCACTCTGTATCTCAAAAGTTAAGACTTTTAAGACACACGTTCTCATGAAGTTTTTTTTTTTTTTTAATTTACCAAAAAAAATACCCCCTTAAATATTAACATTCAATTAGGGAACACCGTATAACAGGGTGTTCGGTAATGGGCCAGCCAAAATTAAACATCATGTATAAAATCGTGTTTTAAACATAAGAAAAGAATAACGTTTTTTTCAGATATCGGGCTTCGTTGGGAAATATTTCCAAAAAATGTAAAACTAAGGCAGCTCTGAAATTTAAAATAAATCATCCCGATCTGAAAAACGTTTTTCTATTTTATGTTTCAAATACGATTTTATACATGACGTTTGGTCTGGACTGGCCCGTTACCGAACACCCTGTAAATAATATTTATTTCTGGATAACATAATGGTCTTATATCTTTACTGAAATTTGACTTGTGTAACCGTGCACGAGCGGGACTTGTCATTAATAAAATAAATAACAGAGTTAACTAGTTGTATTTCGTCTAATAAGTAATTATTACAGTGATAAATGGAAAAGGTGCACTTATGTAAATAACAATAATAAGGGAAAGTCCGTACATGGCGATACAATGGATAATTGCCAATATTATGGACAATTTTCAATAACGGAGGAGACAAATGCAGGCCGCGGGGTAAAAACTAGAAAACCCCGATGCGTCAGACTGCTTAGAAATCTCATGGAACATGGAATACTTCATAACTACGGATACGGCTACGGTAACTTACTACTACACTACGGGACGGGTGGTTCGACTGGTCTTGGCTTGGGCCCTAGTCGGTGGGGCAGCGGCGTGAAGTGTCTGGCACTACCGATCGATGAAATCAGGAGTGAATTAATACCAGCTGGTAGTGTTGCTAATATTTTATACTTGTCATATTCTCAATAGCCAATGTCCTACTGTCTGATGTTTCAACCTTATACTATTAAATAAAATATTATCATAATAAATAAATATTTATTATATTGTCTAAGGTTTCAACAAACTGTTACTAGAAATTAATTGGAAATAAATATAGCGGAATTGGCGGGAGCAGCATTCTACTCTGTAGCATCTACACTGTACAATGAAAATTTATTAAATTAAATTTAAATTATTTCTACTACATTAACTTGGATATAATAGAAAAATAATCTATAAAAAAAATTGAGAGATAAATTCCTTAACTCGGGTTGAGTTTGTAGAAAAAATCGTCTCCATCAAGATAAATAAAACAAAATTTTTCGGGTTTTATTTTATTATTGAAATTAGGTACAATAATTTTCAGTTTTTATTTTTCTTACTATGTTGCTTAAAAATAATCAATAATTATTGTTTGGTAGAAGATTATTACATCCACTTTTAATTTGTTGTATTTATTTGTAAATTCTTTTAGTAAGATACCTATTAAACTTCATTTACTATAAGTATTTCTAATTTATTAACTTTTTTTTGTAAAGATAACACTTTGATTTCTTATCTGATTATTTATCATTTTAATTTTTTAGTAAAATATTAAACTTAAATTTACTGTTTCTTATTTGTGTATTTATAATAAACTGTTTTGCTATACCTATGCTTGCTTTTATTCATCTGTTTATTGTACCTACGAATCCACTAACGAAGGACAGGACCATTTTCCAATTTTACGATACAAAAAAGAAAATTGGTATTTGAAATTGAAATATAAAATGGTCCTGTCCTTCGTTAGTGGATTCGTAGGTACAATAAACAAATAAATAAAAGCAAGCATAGGTATAGCAAAACAGTTTATTATAAATACATTTATAATACATTAAATAAATACATTAAGAGTAAATTTAAGTTTAATATTTTACTAAAAAATTAAAATGATAAATAATCAGATAAGAAAATCCACTAACGAAGGACAGGACCATTTTCCATTTTATATTTCAATTTCAAATACCAATTTTCTTTTTTGTATCGTAAAATTGGAAAATCTGAAAGTATTTTGTATTTTCCATTTTAAATAGTTTATCAGAAAGAATTTTGTTCTTTCTATTTTAAATACATTTTGAAAACCATTTTACCCATCTCTGAAAATACCATCAACATAAAAGATGAAATTCTGAAAATTTTACAAGTTTGGGTTTAGGTTGCTACGATATTTAACTGCAATAATTATACATTTCCAGATAATATTGCCCAATTTTGGTCACAGAAAATAAGAAACAAACTGGACTGATCATTTCTATAAAATGTGGTTTTAAAGCTCGCCTAAATTCAATAAAAGTAAAATGGACGACATTTGAGGCTAATCCAAACCCGTCGATTTTTGTTTTCAGATTATAATTTTTTACAGGGGTAAAAAATTAAAAAAAATTAAAAAAAAATTCAAAACCCCTCTGGAATTTTGAAACATTAATGGGGTAGTGTGGTATGTCATTTGATAGGTAATAATATTATATTTTATTGAGACAAAAATATATTTTCTTTTCATAGTTTTTTTATGAGATTTTTCAAAGATGTGAAAAAATTAGATGCTAAAGAAATTTTGAATTTACACGGGTCATTTTGAAAATTTCATAATTGGGAGTTTCGATTTCAATGAAATAAAACTGCCATAAGAATATAATTCTACAGAATACTTAACAAACCAATCATTGTTTACCTATAATCATTATTATAATAGGTATCTAGTTAATATTATCGTATGTTTCAGCCAGCAATAGCTTATGTTATTTTCGTCGTTATACAGGGTGTCCCATAATATGTGGGCAATCTCTCGGATTTGGGTAAATTTTGTAAAAATAAATGAAAAAATAGCTATAAAATTAATTCCTCAGAGACACCCCTACAAAGATATTAGCTGTTGAAGTTGAGGGTTGAAAATCAATTTTTTGCAATTAGGTACTTTTTTATTTCTTGACCGATTTTGATAATTTTTGGTTTTATTTTGTATTATTTTGAACTGTTTAGAATAGTGTTTCTTAATCTTTGGTAGCACATACATAGACCTCGGGATGGCATAACCCCCTCATTCACTTGAAAGAAAACAATAAAAATAATAATTTTACAGTTTTTTAAGGTTAATTTCCTTTTTATTTGACATTTTTTACATAAAAAATGTACCTTTATTTATTTCGATAGAGCGAACCGTTATCGAGATAAACGTCCTTCTAATAGGTGATGCGTCGCAGGAACTTTCTAAATTTCAAGTAAATTTTAACAAGATGGCTGACCTATGACAGTAAATTGAGCAGGAAACAAAACAATAACTTAATTAAATACACGTCAGTGTCAAAAGATTTCATTTCATGCAGATTCAATTCTAACTGATTTTCTGCGTATTCAGCGTTTTTGTAACTCATTTTAAAATCAGTTAGAATTGAATCTGCATGAAATAAAATCTTTGACACTATTTGACGTGTATTTAATTAAGTTATTGTTTTGTTTTCTGCTCAATTTACTGTCAAAGGTCAGCCATCTTGTTAAAATTTACTTGAAATTTATAAAGTTCCTGCGACGCATCACCTATTAGAAGGACGTTTATCTCGATAACGGTTCGCTCTATCGAAATAAATAAAGATACATTTTTTATGTAAAAACTATCAAATAAAAAGGAAATTAACCTTAAAAAACTGTAAAATTATTATTTTTATTGTTTTCTTTCAAGTGAATGAGGGGGTTATGCCATCCCGAGGTCTATGTATGTGCTACCAAAGATTAAGAAACACTATTCTAAACAGTTCAAAATAATACAAAATAAAACCAAAAATTATCAAAATCGGTCAAGAAATAAAAAAGTTATTGCAAAAAATTGATTTTCAACCCTCAACTTCAACAGCTAATATCTTTGTAGGGGTGTCTCTGAGGAATTAATTTTATAGCTATTTTTTCATTTATTTTTACAAAATTTACCCAAATCCGAGAGATTGCCCACATATTATGGGACACCCTGTATACAGGGTGTATCTAAAATGAACCGAGAAAATTCAGGGGGTTATTGATGAGATCATTTTAAGGAAAAAAGTAAGTATAAACGTATGTCCTAAGAGGCTCAACAACTTTTTAACTACAGGGTGTTGAAGTTTCAAGAAAAAAATTTATTTTTAATAATATCTTTGATAAGAATCAAGATATTTTCGTGAAAATTTGTGTACACTTAACGGCCCCAGAAATCAGCCCGTTACCTTAATGGGCCTTT
Organism: Malachius bipustulatus; assembly: GCA_910589415.1. Taxonomy (NCBI): domain Eukaryota; kingdom Metazoa; phylum Arthropoda; class Insecta; order Coleoptera; family Melyridae; genus Malachius; species Malachius bipustulatus. The sequence goes on from OU342632.1 coordinate 18,886,130, forward strand.
ATAATAATGGCTGTTTATAATTGTGAAAAAAATAGTACGCCATTGCTTTTTTATGAAAATAAAATTATTTTTCAAATCCTCTTTCATTTCTGAGTAAATATGATCTTTTGACTTTTTTCAACCGAAGCAAGGTTTTCTGATAAAAAAAAAAATAGAATACATTTTTAGGTTGCCTCTTTCTGAAATGCGCTACAGAACTGCAGAAGTTCGATTCAATCTGTACTCCGATGGAAAAAAACGTGTTCTCATAATAATAATCTTTAAAAAATGGCCTCTGGATAGTAAACGTCGTTTAACGTAAATAAAAGCGAAACTGTCGAGTTTTGTTATTATATTTCCGTGATAAATTTCATTTATCATACCTATCATGCAGGTTATAATGTAACATTTTGTAGTAGATATTTAAATTTTACAACTAAAGCTCTCGCAAAAAATAATACAAAAATATAAATATTGCTGAATAGAGCATTTAATTACGTATCAAATGACATATCCACATATAAACCGACCCCGTTTAGGTATACATTTGAAAATTCCAGAGGGGAACTACCCCTTCTAAGGGGTGCAAGATTAATAGGAGGGGACTGCAAAAAAAATTGAAAACAATAATAGAGGATTTTTTGGATTTAGAGTCAGATTTTATAAAAATGATTAGCCCAAGTTGTATCTTATTTTTTGTCACTAATAATTATGTAAAATATGTAAAATTTTCAGATTTTAATATTTTATGTTGCGGTATTCTGTGATAAAGCAGATGGTATTTACACGGGATTAAATGGGCAGGACTGTTTTTTTGTAACAAGTAACGTCACGGTTCTGTCGAAGTGGAGCCAACCTGCGTCCGGACATACCGTGTTTCAGTGTATCGTGACTCGTGACTATGAATATTACTTGAAAGATTACAAATAAATAGTAGGTACCTATAATGTAAGTCTACCTATTTTCTTCATTTCTCAATAGAATCTCTTTCAATTGGCAATATTATTTAAAGAAAATTTGGTTCCAAATGAAAAAAAAGCAGAAAAAGCCTCTTAAGGTTCCCTCTAAAAGGACCTTTGTTTTTATAAATTTCTTTTATCCGTCAAATATTTAATAATTGAGTTCCAGCTACTACCTACTTATCGCATCAACAAGCACGCGCAAATCTTCCTAGCCTTTACATCTTTCAATAGATAAGTTTCAGTATTATAAGTAAAAAATAGGTAGGTACATAATGTCTACAAAAATCTTACAATCATGTACCTTTTGTTAGCTTTCAAATTGATTTTTTATTCAGATACTGAAATGAAAGCCCGGCAATAATTGTACAGATCTAATAATGATATTTTTGACAGTTCAATTATTCGGCTTAACTTAATTTTAGTGAGTAATTTAGATGGATGTTCCGTGTGTATTTTAAGTTCCAGTTCATTATGTTTCACTTATACGTACCTAAAAGTCCAATTTTTTTTAATACTCATTTCATTACGTTACCTTAAGCCGTAAGTAGGTACCCTAAACATACTAAATAATGAAAGGTTGACTTACATTTTGGAATAGTTTTCTTCAAAGTTTTTTATTTCATTGTAATTTTGTTGGGAATTAATACGAAATTGACTACATTTAGATATGTTTATCTGTGCATATTTATTTAAAATTTTACTAGGGACGGTTTAAAGAATGTTTTATCTCGTGTCTAACTCATCGAAAGAGAGAACATATTAATTTATTACGCGAATAATTAAATGTAGATAGGTAGGTAGGTACACATAAATTAATAAACCACCAATAAAAAATTGTAGGTACCTACTTACTTATTCTACTTGGGTATTATGATTTTACGTTGCAACGCTTGATAATAATTATTGTACCTACTAAAGAATTTAAAAAGTAAAGAAAACGCGTATAGGTAGATAGTAGAGGTAAGTATGCCTACCTATTAAAATAATGTACTTTTAATTGTTTCCAGTTATTCTATAAGTAGGTATTAATAATTGAAAAAAAGATTTCACATTTTGGCTTGATTTGAGCATAGTTCACGTTATGTTTTATAATTTTTTCTGTGATTTAACAATAGTAATTCAAAAACAACTAAAATTATTTAAAAATAGTATGGTTAAAAAGTAAAAATGGTTCAAGGAATACAATATCATTATAGTCATGAAACTGCTCGTCAAAAAACATCGTACTACTCTTCGTCAAAAAGCGAGAGAATAAGCTACCTATAGTTGTCTAGACCGCCGGGGGAAGCTCCGGAGGAACGATTCCTACGAACTCGAGAACGCCAAGGTCAAATATGGATTTATTGAATCCCAGCGTTATACGTTATGATGGTTGTACGCAGAGCGATAAGTGAGGACCAGCTGCGTTGCCGAGTCTCCGGTCCTCACTTCTACTGTAGTCCGTTTAACGACTATACACGTATTCAGAATATACATCTTACCGGCACGCCACCCACGGTCCTCCTCTGAACTAAAATATACAAATTTTACCGTATCATTCATCAAGTGAGGTCCAGTCAATTATGTCTAATTTGCATTTTACAGGCCAGTAACAGTCACTGTGGAAGATCTGAAGACGTTTACAAAGTGGGGTCCGTATATTGGACCTCACTTTGTCGCGGACCTCACTTCAACCGTATTTTTTGTGTGGATGGAGCTCACAGTGATAGAAAGGAATATATATATATATATATAAATATATATATATATATATATATATTTATATATATAACACACCAAATTAGAAACTGCTGTTATATATATATATATATATATATCGTGGGCAGGTGAATTTTGGAAAACTACTTTTTCGTGATCTGGGGGTCATGATCGATGGACATTTGATGAGTTTGGGTGATTTTCGAAAAGTGATGTCGTCCTCAATAGTGTATTTTTTTGTTAAAAAATACACTAAAAAACATGTTAAATCATATTGAACAATAAAACAAAGCAGAATTTATCAAGCAATTAGATTATAGCTCTAAAGTTTCTCTTACACAGTGTGGAACGCACTTGTGGAATAAAATTCATTAATCAGAGAAAAGACGTTTTGGAAAAAAACTAGCAAATTTTTATTTTTATTTGGCATTTTTTAAGCCTAAATTTGAATTTTTACCCCCACCGCTGTAAGCCCCACCATTGTGGTCATATTTTTTCTAAATAGGACAACCTGTATATTTTTGTATTTCCATATTTCCTGAGAAAATCCATTCTTATAAAATCAAATTCTTCCAGAAGTCTAGACTCAGGAGGGTATACACCTGTACAGGATATGAGCCCATCATTTTAAAATGTAGATATTTAAAAAAAGAACAGTACAGGATGGTGGGTATCTTCCCATAGCAGAGGATCTTCTGCTCTAAGAGCATTCAGAGGAAAGTCAGCCAGAACAAGGTCCAAGATATGTCCGTTACGATTAGACACAGAATTATACTGGATCAGATTAAAAGAGTTTCGAAATTGACAGAAGTGTGCAACTGTATTATCGGACAGAGAGAAGCTAGTAAGATGCTAGGATAATAATTAAAGCCTCCAACTGGAACAATATGGCTAAAGTGTAGAATGTCTAAGTCCGCGAGGAGGTCACAGAAGGAACGAACAGAACAGAAGGAACGCGAGGTCACGTGTCTGGCATGATGGACTGTTGGTAAAGCTGCAGGCTTATGGCATGCCTGAGAAATTCTGCTTGTGGTTTGCGAATTATCTCAGAGATCCTTCATTACAGGTGGCAGTCGATGGAGTTCTTTCTGAGACCTTTTCCATCAATGCCGGTGTGCCTCAGGGATCCATTTTATCTCCAACTCTCCTTCTAATATTTATCAACGACTTGCTTGAAACAACAAAAAATCCAATATACAGTTTTTCTGACGACAGTACACTCATATCTTCTTATACGTTAGATGCGCGAACATCGGCCATCGACGCACAGACTCGCAGGGAGCAAGAAGTTGCCATACTTAACAATGACTTACAAGACATTCTAGCTTGGGGAGATAGAAACCAAGTTCAATTTAATGCTGGAAAAACCCAAGCAGTCATCTTCTCCAAAAAGGCCCACGTTTTGGAGCCCGATATGGCGATGGCTCTTACTCCAGCGTCATCTCTTCTTTTACTTGGAGTAAGCCTCGGAGCGAACATGTCTTGGCATGATCATGTTGCAGGTCTGGCGAAGAGTGCTTCTCAAAAACTTGGAACACTCTTCCGCACGAAGAAATTTTATACACCACAGCAGCTTTTTATTTTATACAAGGCTCAAATCCGACCATCCTTGGAGTACTGCTCACATGTTTGGAGCTCAGCTCCTAAACATACGATGAGACTACTCGACTCTATCCAGAAAAGAGCCATACACTTGATTGGGGACCTAGATTTGACAAAAAATTTAGACACTCTCGAGCATCGTAGAAGAGTAGCTGACCTGAGTCTGTTTTACAGATATTTTCATGGGAAGTGTTCAAAAGATATGGCCCGTTTGATCCCACCTAGAAGAAGACTGGGCAGAAATTCACGTCGAGCCGCAGACGCTCATCCGTATCAGGTTCAGCTCGTCACACCTCGTACCACCCTATTTCAGACTTCCTTTATGTATAGAACCGCATCACTTTGGAATAGCCGTCCAAAGGGCTTGTTTCCCGAAGTATACCTACAATCTGCAGCGATTCAATAAGGCCAACGTGAATCGACATCTCCATCACTCATGCACCACTCCCAGAGCGTCATAGGGATTTCCCTGCAGTGCATGTGCATTTTCAATTAAAAAAGAAGAGTATCGAGTGATAAGTTAGGTGAAAAGTGGGTATTTGATAAAATTTAATACAGACACATAATCATATCGATATTATGAATGTGAGATATTTTGCTAAAACGAACAAGGGCAGAAATCAATTTAAACCCCACAGCGACCGGGACACCACGTACTTATCTCATCCTTCTAATTATTATGGATTCCTCTAATAATCCCGCACATGTCCCCTCCAGCCACTCCCACCTAAAAGTGTACGCTTTCTTGAGAAATGAAATGAAAGATGATGGGTTGCATTCCGTTAAAACCCACGGGCAACCAAATCCGAGTTAGAGGCAGACAGCGCCAAGGGTGAAGGGGGACCCAAGTCAAACCAACGCCCAACAGGAGTTGACCTTGAGAAGTCGTACGACTAGGTCAAGTGACAAGACAAGCACTGAGCTTATACGAAGAAGGTAAGGAGAATTGATCTCGCCGCGACGCGTTTGATTCAATAAACCGTCGGAAGAATTTATCTTCCATTAATTACTTGTGCAGTGCAGCATTTGGATAAATCGTAAGTACACTTTCTCCATGTTCATGTTATCCTAATTTACCATACTTATAATTAATAATCTTTACCCTGTCATTAATAAGATACGTAGCGCGTAATTTACGCACCAATAATTATTATAATTTTTAATCGTCTACACGCAAGCCGGCCATTGAGACCGCACACCACCACCCCTGAAATATCTCGAAGACAAATAATTATGATAGACTTTTTTGTTTAGCTCGAGTAAGAAATCTCGATTTTACCGTTTTTAGGCAAATTTCACTAACGACTGAAGTAAGAAGGTATCCTAAATTTTATTTCAGATTCTTAATAAATATAAAATGGTGTCGCTTTTATCTAATTTGACCGAAACGGCCTTTATTATTGTTTAGCAATAACCCTGTAGAAGTAATTCATTACCATTAAAAAAGGTACATCGTATATACCTACTTATACCTAATTAAAAATGTTCGTACGTTATCTCCGTCAAAATTATAATTTTGTATTAAATGCAAATGAGTAATTATTTTCGGAAAAGATTTCAATCCACCTAATAAATCACTAGGTATATAAAGGAATGTATAGAGGTGGAATAAAATCAGAATAGACATTGCGTTTTTAGCAACTTGGTAGATTGGTTCTGTTTTGGTAAGTTTAAAAAATCATAGAATTATGTAATTTTTTCAATATTAAAGAAATTGTAGGTGAAGCGATTTTCGGATAAATTTCCAACTCCTAAATAATAAAAAACTTTGGCTACTTAAGGTGTCCCTCAAGGGTCGGCACTGAAACCATTTTTTTTTCATCATTTTCAATAGTGATTTTTCTCATACGATTATTTGTAGGTGCACTACTCTTCAATAAGCTATTAATTTATTGAAGTAAATTTACTGAAGTAATATTTATTCAGTGAGATCTCCTGATGATGATTGTCATCGATCCACTACAAAGAGACTTATCTTTGATTCATATACTTATGTGGCAAATAATTAACGGTATATTTTCTAAATTCGCTGTTTCGTCATAGTTACAAAAAAACTCAACAAATTTTATTTTTTCATTTTCATCAAAAATAATCAGAGAACATTTTTCACGAATGAATCTGATTGAAAAGAAAATATTTGTTTTGAATTGAATATGCCTCTGGATGGATAAAAAATTTCAGCTTGATCCACACCAAAATATAAAAAATTATAAAAACTTTGTCAGCCTGTATCTTTAAAGCAAAGCAAACTGGGATACGTAAAATTATGTCAGTCTATTGCTCTTAACAATAATAGTAGTAGGCGGTGCAATTTCGAAGTTTCTCATTTTTTTTTTGACCCCATTTTAAGGGCTGTATCTTGAAAAGAGTGCCTTTTTGGAAATAGATAATTTCGGTTAAATCGTCATATTTTTTACTCAGGAGTGTGGTAGAGCGTTGGGGGTACCTTTTAGCGACACCCTGTGTTATACTGTGTTGGATATTTATTTTATATTACAAAATGAAATCGATTATGCTAACTGGCTTAATCAACGTTTAAATTTTACCGTTTAAGTTTAAACACATTATTCACATTATTTATAAGTCAATTTTGTTTTTTTTTCTCAGGTCTGCTTCACAAAAGAAAACAAAAAAATGGAAGCAAAACGTATTTTGTTCATTGTAGTCATGCTGGCAGTACTAGGAACAATGCAGGCCCGTTACGTTGCCGAAGAAGACTTGAAGCCAGAGGGGGAACTGGCCCCAAATAATGGGCTTGAGGATAGATTTATCGGTGCAGCAGTGGCTGCAGCACAACTAGCACACAGTCTTTATAAGCACTTTAGTGGATGAGGATCGAATGTCGAAAAGCAATAAATGTCTATCAAATTTTTATATAAATAAATACTAGTAATTAAAACATTTTTTTATATACCTAATCACGTTTCCCTCTACATGTAGCATTAAAAAAGGACAAAAAAAAACATACGAAAAAATCACATCGAACAATAAAACAAACCACAATTTAATTAAGCAAATAAATTATTATGGAATTATAACAAGAAAATAACGAGCAAACAAATTGTAACTGAAAAATAATTATTATTATTATTTTAACTTCAATCATTTTTTTTTAATAAAATACTTTGAATATTCATGCAATGATTTTTTTATTATTCAGTCAAAGCCATTGAAGTCATAATAATAAATAAACAACACTACACGTAAGTGTTTTCAACACCGGAACCAACACCCACTTATAAAAACAAGACCCCCGGTGGTGTTTTTAAACTTTTTTGTTTTTAGGGATTAATAATAATAATGTTTTTTTGGCTTTTTCCGCAAGGGCTTGTCTACATTAGATAAATATTGAACTGATCTTAAACAAAAGGCAGATGGGGCATGCCGATAAGCCCCAATAAGAGCGAAATGGCCATCCATGTCTTCAGCATACACGAAGTTTTTTTTACTCGTACATAATTTTGCTCAAAATAATTCTCCACTATATTAAATTTATGTACTCGTATAATATGAGGCCTAAGTTGAGAACTAGTTTTTTTTCTCGTACAATATGCCCATATTTTCATATTTGAGTGCAAGACTGGCCTAAACCTAATTTTCTAGGCTGTTCATAGATGGAGCCACAAGTAGGTGTTAGCTTTGAGGTTTGAGTTCTCTCCAATAAAGACTACATTGACCTAAAGTGGCCAGTAGAGCCAATATGGAAATACTTTCCTTGTCTAAGGGCCTAAGCCACTTTCAGGTAGTAGACCATTAATTTGAGAGAACGCAAACCTCAAAACTAAAACAGTACTTGTGGCTCCATCTATGAAGAGCTTAGAAAAATTAAACTTAGGCCAGTCTTTCACTCAGATATTGAGATATGGGCAATAATATTCCAGAATAAAACCGAATAATAATTTTTGTGAACTGGGTCACTGTAATAGTTCTCTAAGCCTCATATGCAGTGCTTCTCAAAAGTAACGAATAAATTCATTTTCTCTGTTAATATTATTTGTAGAATTTAAAAAAAACGAAAAAAATCAATTTTTTAATTTAATTTCTGTTCTATTGGCATAATTTTTTTTATACAGGATGTTCCTTGGCTCAGTGGTGACCACATTGTCTATTTTTTTTTAAATAGACACCCTGCATATTATTGCATTTTCCGATTTTCTAAGAAAGTCCAATATAAGAATGGTTTTTACAGTTCCAGTTTAAATTTAGTAGGTTATGAGTTATAAGCAAATGAGAATCACAAGTTTTGATTTTGAAAGCATTGTACACCGGAAACGGCTACAAATATAGCAAAGGAACACCCTATATAAAAAATTGTTACGCCTATAGAACATAAATTACATTTGAAAGTTGACCTATTTCGGTTTTTTTTTTGTTTTGTTTTTATTCTACAAATATTAACTGAGAAAAAGAATTTATCCGTTATTTTTGAGAAGCACTGTATATCTATAATGAAAAAGAATCGAGCTCAATCGATAAGGCTCAATCGAGCCTTATGGCAGACAATAAAACGAAGCCATTCAAAAGCTTTCCGAAGCCACGGACAGCTGTTTCATTCTCTATATGATCTCATCAGCGAGACAAACCTGAGCGGAAACTGGTTAGATGTATCGATGACTGCACAGAGAAGCTCTCAGCTGTCTTAATTTTTTCACTGGATTCAAGTGACTCAGAGCTCGAGAGGTTTAGAAAGTCACGGCATGCCGATATCTACAACATGTTAAGAGCGCTAGCCGCAAGTAGGCTAAGCCAGTGAATATGGAGTGTAATGGAATGGAAAGCCAAGTTGATTTTGAGAATATAGTCTTTTAATGTTTTTGCACTCCTTTGTCTCTGATTTAAAGGACAGCGATAATCATGTCTCGTGTTTACAAACTGTTTGGTGGTTGCTACATACGCTATAACCTTCACAAATCACACCTTTTCATTAGGTAAATTTCAACCAAATATTACAAAATGTCACGTTTTGGCGAAGATTTTACGTCACAAATTATACACACGGCTGTCTTTCAGGCTTCTAAAGTCAAATTCTTCTAGAAGTCTAGACTCAGGGAAGCTCTGTAAAGGATATGAGCCCGTCTTTTTACAATGTAAGCATTTTGAAAAACGACGCTGCACACGCTTCAGACTGAGAAGGTAACCTCTGTACCCGGGAGACCAAACGACATTCCGTAACCTTCTCAATAGGGTGTCCAACAATAATGTATGAAAATTGGGTCAGAGAATGGCATAGCATTCTGAAGCTTTTAGAGGAAGAAAGTTGGCGTCTTAGACAATCACCTAATGAATGAATCTTACAAAAAATATTTAAATCGTCAGCGTATAATCGTTATAACCCTTAACAATGTCGTTTATAAATAAATTGAAAAAGAGTGGACCTAATTTAGAACACTGAAAGCCACCAGAAGTAACGGGTATTCAGGGGAGTTGGAACCACCGTCGGATACATAATGGAGTCTGTGAGGAAGAAAATTTGAGAAAAAATCTATAAGGGCATCGGTAGGGCCAAATGAGAAAAGCTTAGAGAGTAGTATATTATGGTGAAACCTATCAAAAGCTTTAGAAAATTCCACATATAGACCACGTCCATTGGAGAATGAGAATTCAAGGCTTCAGAGGTATCCTGGGTGAAGGCAAACATACAAGTAGCATTACTCGTGAAACCGTGCTGACACGATGATAAAAGAAATTTTACATAACAATAGAGTACCTCATAAATGACCTCTTCAAACACCTTTTCAAAGTTAGTCAGAATGCAAATTAGTATTTGGTATTTGGTATTTTAACTAAATGTGAGAGATGGTTTATGTGGTCCCAAACACTGAAGCAAGCGGGCTTATTGTATTTCTCACATTTAGTTTTTTTTTGGTTAGAAGAGCTCCGTTCCTTTAACAAGGTTCAGTAGTCCGGTAACCAAGGTCGTTTCCGCCAGCAGGCTCCCGGGGCTGAGAAGTCCCAGGACCGCATAGCGCGTTCTTGCGAGTGCTGGACACTCGAATATCACATGAGAAGCTGTCTCATCTTCTTCATAGCAGAGTCTACAAACTGGTTCTTCTCTGTATATCCCCAGCTTATGTAGGTGTACTCTTAGGTGGCAGTGTCCTGTGAGAAGACCCACCACCGTTCTAATCTGCATTCTGTTTAGTTGCAGTATCTCTCTCGCAAGGTTTTGAGAGGGCTCCTTGATCCTCACCTTACCATGTTTGTTTCCTGTTATACGGTTCCAGTGTGCTCTATGCTGGGTTCTTACTCACTGAGCCACCGCCCCGCGTACAGTGTTCTTTGGGATGCCAAACACTGGTTCGGGTCCAGTGTAGTTCATCCCAGCGCCTTTCTTGGCTAGTTGATCTACGGCCTCGTTACCAGGGGTCCCACGGTGACCCGGAACCCAAACTAGTGTCACCACGTAGCACCTGGCTAAGTTAAAGAATGCAAATTAGTCTGTGGTTGGTTTGGTGATCTGACTCCTGTTTCCTTTTTTGAAGACTGGGATCACCCTAGATAACTTCCGACGGGACGGAAATTGAGCAGAAGAAATAGTTAAATTAGAAATTCTCGTGAGAAAGAATGAGAGTACGGGGGCTCAGTCTCGCAGCAGAAAAAAAAAGGAATGCATCTGGGAAACCCTTAAATGACTTTAGGGCATTATAGACTTCGTCTTCAGAGAAAGAGAAGACAGCAAGGGGACGAGTTAAATGGTACATTAGGTATGAATGACTGACTGAAGAAGTCACGAAAGAAGTTTAGCACCTCAGAAAAACCAGTCAATGTACCCCCGTTATAGTTCATCATAGTATGGGGAAGATCATATGAGCCACGACGATTAGTCCAAAACTCTCTAAGATCACCAATCATGAGATCAGTACTGATGAAATTGTGATAAAATTGTTTAATATCACGTTTAAGAGAAGTTCTTATACGCTTTTGAGTGAGTGTGACCGCCTGGTTACCAGAACACTTACAAGATACGGAAAGAGCAGTCTTTTTTCTTTAAATCAGCTATAGTCAAATGCGTAAACCATGGATGATACCTGCGATAAGATGAGGGTTTAGTTTTTTGAACAAAAAGATCAACAGCGTTGTTTAAATTGGAACAAAACAGATTACAAGCCACCTCAGTATCCGTGCAACAAAAAAGAAGGAAAGTTAGCTCGCTTAAAGTTAACGGGACCCTTAGGCAGCGAGTCAGAGCATCCCTCGTTGTTGTAAAACTCAATAGTTAATTCAGGATGATGGGTATCCTCCCATACCAGAGGATCTTCCGCTCTAAGAGCAATCAGAGGAAAGTCAGTTGAAACAAGGTCCAAGATATGTCCGTTACTATTAAACACAGAACACAGAGATTAAGAGTTTAGAAAGTTTGACAGAAGTGTGCATCTGTATTATCAGACAGTGAGGAATCTAGTGAGAGGCTAGGATAATAATTAAAACCTCCAACAAGAACAATATGGTTAGAGTATAGGATGTCTAAGTCTGCGAAAAGGTCATTGAAGGAACGAGTGTCGGGTGATAAGTTAGGTTTAGGTGGAATGTAGACCACCACGTTGTAAGTGGGTATATGAGAAAATTTAATACAGACACATTATCATATCAATATTAGGAATGTGAGACATGTTGCTCAAGGGAACAAGGGCAGAATTAAATCTAGAGTCCACTGCAACCGGTACACCACCCACCACCCCTGGAATATCTCGAAGACCAATAATGAAGATAGACTTTTTTATTTACTTCGGGTAAGAAATCTCGATTTTACTGTTTTTAGGCATATTTCACCAACGCCTGAAACAAGAAGGTTATTTTCCTAAATTTTGTTTCAGATTCTTAATAAATATAAAATGGTGCAGCTTTTCTCTTATTTGACCGAAACGCCATTAATTATTCTTTAGAAGTTAACGTGTAGAAGTTATACATTACCATTAAAAAAAGTACATCGTATACACCTACTTATACCCAATTAAAAAAATGTTCGTACGTTATCTCCGTCAAAATTACATTTTTCTATTAAATGCAAATGAGTAATTATTTTCGGAAAAGATTTCAATCCACCGGTTAAATCGCTAGGTATATAAAGGAATGTATAGAGGTGGAATAAAATCAGAATAGACATTGCATTTTTAGCAACATTGTTACTTTAGTTTCTGCTTTGGTAAGTTTAAACAATCCTAAAATTATGCAATTTTTGCAATATTAAAGAAATTGTAGGTAAAGCGTTATTGATTTAAGAATAAATTTCCAACTCCGTAATAATAAACAAACTTTGGCTGCTTAAGGTGTCCCTCAGGGGTCGGCACCGAAACCATTTTTGTTCATCATTTTCATTAGCGATTTTTCCCAGACGATTACTTGTAGGTATAAAGGTAACAATTTTAAAATATTACTTCAGTGAGATCTCCTGACGATTGTAATCGATCCTCTACAAAATATTTATTTTTGATTCATATATCTGGCAAGTAATTAACAGTTTGAGGTAATATTTTCGAAATTTGGAGTTTTACCATAGTTCAAAAAAACTCAGCAATTTTTTTCCTTGTAATTTTGAAAGAAACAGCAGCGGCTTTCCATCAAAAAAATTAAGAGAACGTTTTTCACGAATCCAATGGGATATAAAATATTTGTTTTAAATTAAATATGCCTGTGGATGGATTTTTTAAATTTTACAAAATGAAATCGACTTTGGTAACGGGCTTAATCAACGTTTAAATTTTACCAATTTCCCAGCACTTCATCCACTAAAATATCTTCAGTAAATTTTGATATTTTTTCTCAGATCTGCTCAACTAAGAAAATGGAAGCAAAACGTATCTTGTTCATTGTAGTCATGCTGGCAGTTCTTGGAACAATGCACGCCCGTAACATTGCCGAAGAAGACTTGAAGCCAGAGGTGGAGGAATTGGCCCCAAATAATGAGCTCGAGGATAGATGGATTAGCACGGCATTAAAAGTAGCACACCATCTTTATAATCACTTTAGTGGATGAAAACCAAACGTCGAAGAGAGAGAAATGCCTACATAATTTTTATTATATTATACGCATTTAATATTATATGAATAAATAACACAAATTAAAACATTTTATCTATTATACTTATACCTTATCAAGTTTCCCTACCTATTGCATTAAAAGAAACATGTCAAAACACATCAATATGCATGCAATGTATTTTTTATAATTTAGAAACAGTCCATCGAAATCAAAATTTTCAACTCGAAAACTGAAGATGAACGCTGAAAAACGCCGAAAGATATCAATTTTGTTATCGAGCTACCCCTTTGCTTTTCATATTATAGAGAACAGATATCGAATGACTTTTTGAATTAATTTTTTGAATGATTTGAAAGCTACTCGAATTCTCTTTGCAACGATATTTCTTTTTGGGTTTCTCCTAAAAAAATATTACACGCCGAATCAATTAAATAGGTTTTGTTGACAATTGACCACAAACTCGTCTCAACATCATGTGTCCTACCCTACCAATTAGTTGCACAGAAGCAAGCAATCTTAAGAGCTAAGTAGGAAGAACTCCATGAGCATTATCGAGCTTTTGCAAAGAGGATGATCCCTCTGTTTGTGATGGGAAAGTTGCTCAAGTCATCTTAACTGTCATGATAGCCTGGGTTCCTTTTCCAAAAAAAGCCTCAAAACCATCGAACCTGTCGGCCACTTTGATGCATATCGCAAAAAAAAACACAACGCAAGAGAATAATGTGCAGGAGCACCATCGTGTTGACACCACAAATTTTCTAGAACAATTTTGTGAGACATTTTATTGTCATTATTTTAACTCGATCAGTTGAGGAAAATTATGTTCTGGGAAATTTGGGTAAACATGACACTCCGCTGAGGCGACAATTGAAAAATGGTGGCCCTATAACACGATTTCCTACTCCAACAATATCCATACGTTTATCTAAGATTGACGTTGGCTGCCCAATGGTCTAACACATCTTGAATTATCGACGATGTACCGACGATGGAGATTTCTTCGGTTAGGGACACATTACTTGGTATGGCACATTACAACGGTATGCAGTGCTTATAATTTCCTAGCAAATACCTCGCCTCAACTAATGCAAAATGTCCTACTGGTTCTAGAAAATGTGTAGTTTTAACACCATGGTGCTCCTGTCCATTATTCTCTGTATGGAGTATGGAAATAGATGGATAGGGAGGGTGAGCCACATCAACTGTACAGGTAGATCACCAAACCTGCCTAAGCCTAATTTATTTTTTTTTTTTGGGACATGTTGAAGATATTGTCTGCGCAGCAGATGTCTGCTACTACTGCAGAAGACTCGAGATGGAGAATACAAGAAGTATAGAAAACCCTATATATGTATAGAAATAATTGGTAGAAGGAAGACTTCAATGCCTAATTGATCGCATGATAACACACAGGGCGTTTTATTTGAAATAAACACAAAAAACCCATTCGAAATTGAAAAAAAACCGTAAGAAAGCTAATTTGATGCACTAATGATCATCAAACAGTTTTGTCTACACTTAAAGCTTAAGATTATGATTACCTTTTTTATTTATTTATTTTTTTTTGTCTTAAAGAAGAGACTATGGATCTTAACTATGAGGATAAGACATAGTCGTTCCACTCCCGTAATTTTGGTTTCGAGAATTAACTCATTCTACACAGTCTCAAGAAGTGTCTTATATAAATATAAATAGTTGAATAAACGAACACAAACATCTATGACGAGACTGGGATCCGAACCCAGTCGGTGGCTTAGTATTATAGTCTGCTCGATACGCCGCTGCGGTGTCGCCCGCTCTAAGGTTACCGTAGTTTTACAAAAACAAATTAACCATTGTATGCATTATTCAGATTCAAAATATTTAAATAAATCAATAGGTATATATAGGTAGTGTTTTTTTTTATTGTAATTATTGTTTTGTAGTGTTAGGACATTTATTTTAAATACGTCATACAGGGAGACGCCGGTATGCAGACCAAAATTCTCTGCAGTCGGTCCTCATCCAAAGTGCTTGATAAGATGGTGAGCTGCGTTCAATGCTGTAGCAATCCATCTATCCTCGAGCTCATTATTCGGGGCCAACTCCTCCACCTCTGGCTTCAAGTCTTCTTCGGCAATGTTACGGGCGTGCATTGTTCCAAGTACTGCCAGCATGACCACAATGAACAAAATACGTTTTGCTTCCATTTTTTTTTGTTTTGTTTTTTTTAAGCAGATCTGAGGAAAAAAAATTGACTTAGCTTTATTTGAGTGTTTTTAACAGGTAATCTGTAAATATTCAATGTGTGATTAAAAGACAGTTTGTTGAGGTTAATTTTGAAAATATATTATAAAAGTTTTTAAGTAAAACCAAAAGGCATCAAAAAAAAACCTCAGGCAAGCTATATGACATATTGACGCATATTCGATGGCAATATTTTTTTCAAAATAGAATAATATTTTGATGATATAATTTTTGATAATGAGGAAAACAAAATTTGACTATGAAAATTCTAGTAAATTTTGCAGAACTGTAGATTCAACAAGTGTTGGTTATACGGTTCCAATCTTTCGAATATGAACATTATGAGTATAAAAAATACAAAACACGGTAAAAAATTTCCATTCTTAAGTTTAATTTATTCTATTAAATTATTTGATCGATCATTGAAATTGAAACTGAAGATGCCTGGAAAAGGGCTAGCTAGCCTCTCTACTGTCAGCTCGTTGCACAAACTTTTTATATAAGAAAATATTTTTCGGTTCGCCAAAGACTTTTCTTTTACTATGTAGGTACAGATTGAATTTTTAATTTTAATTTTTATACTTACCAAAGCAGCGTCTAGCGATGTTTCTACAAATGCAATGACTATTCTGATTTTACTCCACCTCTACACCGTCCTTATATGTATAGTACGGATTTATCTAGCATAGGCAAATTTCAATTTTATTCACAAAAATAATGATATATTTGCATTATAATATCTACAAATTACAATTCGTTGCCATAAAATCCAAAATTGCAGTTTTGACGAAGATAACATCCGAAAATGGTTAATTAGGTATACAGAATGGATCGTAGTGTTCCATAAATTTGTAAAAAATTACTTGCATCAAAAAGGGACAGTAGGTTCTTGCTGGAAATGCACACGGGTCCAGCCTATTCCATATAAGCTAAGAAAGACAAAATCTATCGGCCATCTGCTTTTTCGCTTTCACTAATATTCAAGATTATGGAGAAAACCAACATCTTTCAAAATACTTGGAAATAGCTATTATGAAACAGCAACCACCAGTACGGCTTCCGCAAGCACAGATCAACATGTGACGTCCTCACCTACGTTACCGAACTGTGGAATAGCGCTGTCAAATACTATGGGGAATCCCGAGTGGTTGCGCTTAATATTTCTACAGCTTTCGACCGTATCTACCGAAAACAGTACACTCATATCTTCGTATACCTAATAGATGCGCGAACACCTGCCATCGACGGACAGACTCGTAGGGAGCAAGAAGTTTCCATACCTAACAATGACTTACAAGACATTCTAGCTTGAGGCGATAGAAACAAAGTTCAATTCAATGCTGGAAAAACCCAAGCAGTCATCTTCTCCAAAAAGGTCAACGTCTTGGAACCAGATATGGTGATGGCGGGACACCTTTGGTCAAAAGCTGTAGAAGCCACCGTTCTCGAGAAAATAGAGGCATTTTATGATCAAAAACGTAGAGAATTCAACATGAACAAAAAATTTCTTTTCAAAATTTTCCATACTGTAACATGCCACAAATTCAAATTTGCACCCATTTTTCTTGTGCTTGTAGCCAGATTGTTTTCAACTTCGTCTAGAATCAATATATAATAAATAAAATAAAATACATAAATACATTTCTGTTTCTGTTCATGTTGAATTTTGTACGTTTTTGATCATAAAATGCCTTTTTTTCTCGAGAACGGTGGCTTCTACAGCTTTTGACCAGGAGTACTTGTTTGTGTAAAAAACATTGGCACTTTGAAACTTGCTCTCACAATGACAATTTTTCCAGTGCGGTAAAAGTTAGGTGGGTGAAACTCTTACGCAACCCTAAAATCTCCACCACTGGCATATCTTAGAACAATAATTTGGAGCCTTAAAAGTAGTTATTATTAATGTAAAAATCTGTACAAAAGCTGGAGCTTGTAGCTCTAACTATTCTTGAGATATCGCAAAAAAGTAAGAAAAAACATTTATTTGAACAGCCTGTATCTCGAAATTGGTGCGGTTGCGGACCCATTTTAATATGAACCTTTTTTCTAAGAATAATCACCTCCTTTATTTTATACTAGTTGGTAGTTAACACCCTGTATGTGTTTAGAAAGGTCTCTGAGATAATGAGATAAAGGTCTCTGAGAAAAAAAAAAGTCAGACGGAGGTAACAGTAAAAAATAAAAATAAAATAAAAATAACAGATTTAAGAACGTCTGAACACCCCTTCAGAAGTCTGACGAAGTTTATACTTCATCTAAATTCCAGTGGAGGTACGATCACAGCACCTCGCGGCCACCAGCTCTTCGTCTATTACTTCTTAAGTATGACCTGTCAAGTCACTATTAGAACATAAAACTAAACAAAAACCGGACATTGCTTCTTTTTTATGAACTTCTAACCAGGCTACTCTTAAAAAAGGAAGCAAAAAAAAATATATAAACAAGAAATTGAATGGGAAAATTAGTGAAGAAGATGGCCAGACTTGTGTGCAATTGTGTGAATCTCTTTTGATGGACAAAAATTCAATTTTAACTCCACGGCTGCTGAAGCAAAAACATTTCCTCCATGGGTACAGGTTGTTATTTTAATCAAGACATGCCAATGGAGCAGAATATGTACTTTAATGGATATTCAAAAAATGATATTATTAATCTTGCATGTGCAATCAAGTTGTCGAAGTCTAGCTAATGCATATGCAAACTTATGGAAAATTTCAACTTGTCGCCTTCACAGTAATACGTCAATAAAAATAGACTTCATTAAATAAGTTTTTACGTAGTTAGGTACCTACTTCGAAATAATAATCAATAAAATATTCAATAATTTTGTCATAAATTGCGCGCGGAATTAGTATAAGTATACTATTGATTTGATCATGAGAATACTTTCTGCGATTCATGATGATACATATATTATTTTTAATAACGAAAATAATAGTAAGATGGAACCGTGATTTTGGCCGTGAATATTTAATTTATACAGGCTGTCCCTGAAATGTTCTGGCTCACTACGAAATGTTCCTCGGATGAAACAATTAATTATAAAATTATTTTCTCAAGATAAAATTCTTATCGACCTTTTCCCTAAAAGTATGGCGTATAGATTCACAGACCTTTTACCGGTGCAATGGGCACAATTTGGTAAGTGCTTTACGCTAGGTGGAAGTGATGACGTTAAAAGTCTGAAATATGACGTGTATAAAAACTACGACATGCTTGGACGTCAAAATGGAAAAGTAGTAACAGAAAAAATTGTAATTTTTCCATTTAAGTCATTATGCGTGACGTTAAAATCAGTGATGAATTTTTTAGTGGTGTCAAAATGAAGACAATACCTGGGGCTTGAACTCGGTTATGTAAAAAATGAAAGAAGAAAAAATTAAAATTTCGACTTTTTAAACGTCAAGGTCGAAAATTTTCGGGTAAAAATCGGTCATTTGAGATCCGTTATAGCGCCGCCATTTTCAAAATTTCAGCAAATAAAATTGTAAATAGCGACAAAGCAACTCTTAGACTACCCCGCGAAAATGATCCCCGAGTTGCGGTATCCGAAAATTGCTAAGAAAAAAATTCCGAATTTTGTCTGAAAATCGTCGAGTTTTTGAATAATGGGAAAATGCACCATTCGGACATTAATGACCGTAACTTTGACCTCGTCGGTCTTATTAAGATCGCAAAGGTATCGGCGTGTAGCTGAGAAGTCGTTTTCGACGAATGCAAAGTTTCGCCGCAATCGGCGCAATTGTCTGTCACCTATGAGGTGTCAAAGTCGATCTAAAAAAAATTTTGATCAATTTTCAAAAGCGTCTATAGCGGCTATTTTGAAAGATATCGCGAACGCAAATTGACGTCATGCACATAGTAGACGAACCCTTTCGATGGAAAAAGATCGTCCATTCGAAGCGTCCACCATTAAAAAAAAACAGGCAAAAATTATTTTCCAAAAAAAATTTCATGAAAAAATGAAAAAAAAATGATAAAAAAAATTCAGATCGGTGCGTTTGAATCATGGAGAGTCTCGAAACGAAATCCGTTTTTCGATTTCGTTCATAGTTTCCGAAAAAATGGCGTTCCAATATCTGATTAGATATACAGGGTGAGGCGCGAGAACCTTAGGGCATTTTTATATGGAGAAGTGTTAGGAGTAGAAGTCTAAAAGTTTGTACATTTATGATTTTAATTTTGACGAGCTAAACTAAAATATTTACAACCACTCACCATTTCCGGTTATACCGGAAGTTGCAATCAACTTTCTTATTTCAAATGGGACACCCTGTATATTAATACATTTTCAGATTGCCTGAAAAAAAGTAATAAAAATGATGTTTACAGTTCAAATTTGTAACGACCAATTAATGAGTTATAAACAAATGAAAATTGCAATTTTCCATTTTCAAAGCAGCTTAGTTTGAAAACGGGTCAAGATATCGGAAAACGGCTTACATGTCTCTATCCTTACTTTTTATATACTACGCTAGAGTACCTACAAAAAAAAATATATTTTTTAGAATTTTTTTTTTTAAATGGCTGATTTTTCATCACTTTGTATACAAATTTCATCAGCACCATAAGATACTACGTGAAAAGTTAAGATAGGGACATGTAAGCCGTTTTCATCTATCTTGACCCGTTTTCGATCTAAGCTGCTTTGAAAATGGAAAATTGCGATTTTCATTTGTTTATAACTCATTAATTGGTCGTTACAAATTTGAACTGTAAACATCATTTTTATTACTTTTTTTCAGGCAATCTGAAAATGTAATAATATACAGGCTGTCCCATTTAAAATAAGAAAGTTGATGGCAACTTCCGGTATAACCGGAAATGGTGAGGGGTTGTAAATATTTTAGCGTAATTTTGGCGTATCATTTTGGCGTAACGAAGAGACTTACTAATTAATTTCGGGGTAATTGTTTTTTATACAGGGTGAGTCCTCTAAGATGGAAAGCTCGATTACACCTATACCATTAAAGATATCGAAATGAACCAAAAACTGCTGTAAATGGGAGGGTATAGTACAGTTTGTAAAATTATTTTAAGATATACAGGTTGGCCCAATATCGCTGTACGTCATACAACTTTGTTATTTTAAATAGGACACCCTCTATATTATTACATTTGCATATTGTTTGAGAAAAGTCAAAAGGAATGGTTTGTAAAGTTGAAGTTTGTAATGAGCAATTTATGAGTTATAAACAAATGAAATTCGCGATTTTCCATTTTCAAAGAAGCTTTTCTTAAAAACAGCTCAAGATAGAGGAAAAGGGCTTTCATGTCCCTATCTTAATTTTTCATTTGGTATCCTATCATGTATCGGAAATTTTTATACCGGGTGATGAAAATAATCAAATTTTTTATCACTCTGTGTAAAAATTTCATCCATCCAATAGGATACCGCTTGAAAAGTTAAGATAGGGACATGTAAACCGTTTTTCCATATCTCGAGCCGTTTTCAATATAAGCTGCTTTGAAAATGAAAAATCGCGATTTTCATTTGTTTATAACTCATAAATCGCTCATTACAAACTTCAACTTTACAAACCATTCCTTTTGACTTTTCTCAAACAATATGCAAATGTAATAATATAGAGGATGTCCTATTTAAAATAACAAAGTTGTATGACGTACAGCGATATTGGGCCATCCTGTATATCTTAAAATAATTTACAAACTGTACTATACCCTCCCATTTACATCACTTTTTGGTTCATTTCGATATCTTTAATGGTGTAGGTGTTATCGAGCTTTCCATCTTAGGGGACTCACCCTGTATGTGGAATCGAAAAAAGCCTATTTATATTTTTTTAGGTTTGTGGATTAAAAACAAAATGTAGACTATTTTTTTTATAATTAATTTCGGGTTTATTTTTTTTTTAGATATGTGGATTATTTTTATTATAAAAGTTCCAACATAGGCGATACAAATTGAAGCCAACACTTCATATGTTGAAGAAAAAAAACTTGAAAAAAATTTCACGATGTAGAAAATACAGCAAGATACAAATCGGGGCCGGGAAAAAGGTATAGGAATGACCTACCGAAGTTCTGATTAAGTAAGTTGTGACAGCTATGGAGTTAAAAGACTATATCCACCTTTTTTGTAGGTAATTAACGTCTCTATCACACTGTTTTGTTATTTTTTCGATAGGTCGAAAAAAATTTGAAAAAAATTCGAAATTATGCGAAAATTAATATATGTGCGATAAAAATTCTATGTATGCGCGATGTACCGTTATCGAGAAAAAGTCCTATAGATTTTTTTAGACAGTTGCAAAAAAAGTACGACCCAAAAAAAAAAGTCAACTGGCATCCCAAAACTTTCTTTTCCCTTTTTTCTCGAAGAGTGTCATATTATACTAGAAAAATCTGGCTCCTGATTTGATCTCTCTATTTAGGAACTTTCAGAGATCTGAAATTTGTAAAAAAAAAAAGATGAAGTTTGGTATGAAAATTACTCATGACCTTAATTCATTGGCGAGATTATGGGCTTTTTAGGTCTCAAACCCTTTGAACTTCTATGCCAATTTCTTATGAAGTGTCTTATTTTTTTTTCATGAGGCTTTCTTTATTACTTACATGGACAAAAAAATTTTGTAACATTTTTTGAACATTCAAAATCGCATTAGAATTTTCAAATAATGTAAATTAATAATTATATTTGTCCATGTAAGTAGTTGGGGAAGCCTCATGAAAAACATGAAAAAAAAACAAGAAACTTCAACTGTTTATACAGGCTGTCCGGTAAGTACCTCCTAATCTCTCGGGAGCATACAGGGGAGGTAAAAAAAAAACCTAGCCTGTCATAAAAAAAATTACTAAAGTGTCCCCAAACGGAGATATGGAGCCTTAAAAGGGTGCCCCGCAATTTACTTTTTTGGCTCTAACTTTTGAACCGACCTGTATAATTGGTTGGAATTTAAACACTTTATAGAGGCCACAGAGAGCCATCGGGCCATATTAAAGTCGATGTTTGACGTCGTCAGGAAAGTCAGGAACAGACTTACCATCATACTCGTTGAGTCAAAATTTTGACAGGTGTCACTTTACAGAGCTAAAAACTGTTTTTTTGAATAGTCTAATACTTCATCTTTAAAAAAGGTGCTCTTAATTTATTTCGGTAAAACTGACGGTTTTCGAGATAAATCGGTTTTTAGGTATGCGAAACACTCAAAAGTTACTAATGCTAAACACAAACAGGTAAAAATCAGGTTCTTGTTGATAAACCTACCTACATAATGGATTGCTATTGACGGAACTTGGTCAAAATTCGCATAAAAGTCGATTTATCTTGAGAACCGCTAGTTTTATCGAAATAAATTAAGAGTACCTTTTGTGAAGATGAATGAGCAGCGTATTTAAAAAACAAGTTTTCAGCTCTGTAAAATGACACCTGTCAAAACTTTGACACAATGAGTGTGGTGGTAAGTCCGTTCCTGACTTCCTTTAGGACGTCAAACATCCACTCTGATATGGCTTAATGCGTTTTTATGGCTTCTATAAAAAAATTAAAATTTCATCAAATTATACAGGTCGGTTCAAAAGTTAGAGCCAAAAAAGTAAATCTTAGGGTACCATTTTGGGGCTCTGTATCTCCGTTTAGGGACACTTTAGGAATGTTTTTTTTATGACAGACTAGGTTTATTTTGACCTCCCCTGTATGCTCCCGAGATATTAGGAGGTACTTACCGGACACCCTGTATATAATTAATAAACTTTCATCCCTTAAAAAAGTAAATAGTTATGAAAATATTTCCCTTACGGAACTCATGAGCTAAAACACCCTGGTTGATATCGATTCACGAGGGTTGGAAACAAAAAATAAACGGACGCATCGCAACCCCAGCTAAATATTCCCATGAATTCTATGAGGTATAATCCGGATGAATCCGGAGGATTCGGGATGTCTATTTGAAAGTGGGCTGGACATGAAGTTAGCAAATATTGTCCTGCATCGCGTCGAGTTTTAATCTTCTTAGTTGGTCCTCGCCTCCTTGATATTGAGGACAACCGTTCGGAATCCGGAGAGGGGCATTGTGAGTCTCCCGCATTTAATTTAAAGTGAGTTTTTGAATGAGGACTTTGTCAATTCAGCTATGAAAAGATATGCTGAATATATGATGAACTACCATCATACGCAGTACCGCAATAACTTGTCGACGGGAATGTTTGAGTTGACCCAATTTTTCAACTTCTTTGACAATGGGAATTTCATTAAAATTATTATTGGCGTGAAATGCAACCAACAGGGTACCAAATAATGAACTCAATAAGTGGAAAATATTTTAGGGGGTGATTTCTTGGCTCATTCTACAGTTTTTTTTTGAGATACAGGGTATCAAAAAAAGATTATTTTCCCATTTTTTTGAAAATACCTTAAAATTGATGTTGGATGCTTTTTTCATTTGCCAGAAGGTTTAAAGGTTGCGTGAGAGTTTTTTGCCCCGGATATCTAGGTACCTACTTACGACATTTTAAAAGCGCATTTTTAACCACAAATATTTTTTACACAAAAAAGATTCTCATTTTTCTAAGGAATTGCATGTTAAAAGTTACACCCTACGTTGTGTTGTTTTAGAACGATTTTTTGTATCATTTAATTATGAGAGATTGTTTTCAAAATATTCATGAGCTCGAAAAAAGTTCCGGATATAATTTTACTTTTAGTGAGTTACTAGTGAAACTTTTACCGCTACTGCACCTGTGCAAGGAAAATAAATGAAAGTACCTACCGAATTCGTATAAGAAAGGGGAACTAAGCATGTAGGCGTTCAAAATCCTTTTAATAATTTAAACAAATTTCATGATATTAGCGGCTCGGAGATAGTAAAAGGAAACAAGAGCTTCCCCCTCAATTAGGGTAAACTTTCGCAGCTTGTATTTTGCGTCATCCAGTGGCGACCCGTCACTCTATTCCGAAACACACTTTGTACTTTAGTTTGATAAAAATGGACCTATAAAACAAGAAATTGGTATTTTCTCACGTCTTGAAGTTGCAATATATCATAGTTTCTCTCAGAGCTCTGTAAGATACGCTTGGGAATTGTTGCCGCACCAGGTAGTTGAGATTATATTATTCTGTTCTGAACAAATATTTTCCTGGGAAACTCTTCTAAACTAACTTTTTCAAACCTGCACTGAAAGGAGATATTATTCAGTCTCTTTAAAACGTTCATCTTCGATAAAAACGTTAGCTGATTGCGAATCGATTTAGTAACTCCTTGAAGAGCATTGCGATAATCTCTAATAAGGGCTGCAGAGTTGGTCATTCGATCAAGTAGATTTCAATCAAATAGACGATCAGTGTTCACTTCTGTTTTGTAAAAATTTTTTCATCCACCCCCAAAGGGAATATTGTCGGGGAGTGAGATCTGGTCACTCTGGAACCAATTGTAAGCCCACTTCCCCCCCCCTCCCTGAGAACTTTCAGTTACACAATAAAAATTCATCTTTTAATAATGAGTTGGCAATAAATTCCTTTTCAGATGCGCGATGTTAAATTTGACATAACTTGGAAAATAAAATGGAGTTCATTTCTTTATTTAAGACAATCTGTGTATGTCATTTGCAATGTGTAAGGGAGCAGTTGTAATTTTTCAAACCCTTCTAATGTTTGGTTACGAGAAGCTCATGACGGCATTATCTTGGAAACATAATTAAAACTAAAGAGAATTAAGGCCTTTGTTTCCATTCCTGCAAATTCTCGGTTCATTTCAATTAAGTACTTAATTTATTCTGAAGCGCGTATGAATTCAATGCACTAGTGCTTTTGTAGGTAGGTGTATTATAATTAATATAACGTTAATTATATAATATTATTAGAACAAGTTTATTGCGTTAAGGCCTCTCCTGTTTGCCTGATATCCTGTCCTATTTCACGCCGCGTTAGATATTTAAACCACTCACCTACCGCTGGTTTTAATGTACAAGGTAGAAACGACTGTAATAACACGTAAGCTAGGCACCACACGCACAGGATAGTCCCCCGTCTTTCTTATCTCGAAACTTACTTTTTCATTTAAACTGAGAATGTTTTTCTTTTACTTTTCATCCAAAAATAACTAGGTACATAATGCTTGACTTCATAACGTGATACCCGTTAAAGCCTATCAAAATTAGTAATACTACTAGCGCCATCTCTGGTTGAATAGACCTATCAATCATTCACTCAATAGAGGAATGACATAAGATAGATAGATACCTTCGAACCTGTTCGAACTTTTGTTTATTCGCGTGTTATGATTCGATATTTGGTAATTTAGTTAGAGCGTTTGATCAACGGCAATGTGGCGACCGATCGCGAAAATCTTGCTAGAAACGCAATTTAGAAACATGGAGATAAACTCTCGTTGGCCTTTCGGACTCTATATGTCTCGGACTCGAATATGTCTTGAAGATAATTTATAGAAACGATTAAGCTTCCAGTTATGAAGATAAGAGGTAAGATGAAAGGTAATTGATAAAAATTAAGATAATGTGCAGGTGAGGCTTGCCGCTCTTCGTTCACCGCTTTCCTCGAGGCCTTGCCTCGTCTGTTTTCCTCGACGTTTTTTGTCTCTGCTCTACCGCGCGTCGCTGGTCTGCTCATTCAATGAGGAAACCTTATGTCATTTTCGGCCTATCCCATTCGCAACTTCTCGCGCGTCCCTTCTCTTCTCCTTCTAGATTATTGTTTTTGGTATCTGCATGTCGTAATTGCAAGATCGCAATTGACCGCTTCCTTTTTTTCCGCTTATAAGCTGTAAGTATCTACTGTAAGTTACTTATATATTTTTCTCATTTAACATAAGTCTTTCTCAACCGAAATATCTTTTTTTTGGCAATAGAATTAGTGCTAGTAAAGACAAGTGTTGTAAACTCAGATGGACTACATATATAATAAAGCTACAGATGGCGAGAAGCTTGCCAAATGCTTATACCTTGGAGCGAACCCGGCAGCTAAATGACACAGAAAGTCACAATCTACTGATGCCCTCGGAAATAATTCTTAAAACCATCACAAATCGCTATGCTTATAAGGTCCCTCTCCCGGAAACAGGGAGGACAACAGTACAACAGAAATTCCACAGGAACTGGAACTGGGATGTGTAGCGCTGGCTTGAATAAGAAAGTCTTTCTCGAGTCTGAGCCTTCTCACAACAATTTTGTAGGCCAAAATAAATACCATAGAGCTCTGTGCGCAGATACAGGAAAAGATGCACTGCCAACGCAGATCAATAAAGATATTTTCAGACATTCAAGCAGCTCTAAAAGCTCATCTTAGCCCCAGCCACTGCAAGTCCATATTGGTGTGGAACTATCAATTAACTCTGAATGATCTAGTAAGGAGCAATGAAGTAAAGATCTCGATTTCGGGGCATGCTGGATATGGAGAGAACGAACTTGCCGACTCTCTGGCTATGAAAGGGGTGAATCCGACTTTTTGGACCAGAATTAGCAATGAAATATGAAATACCACCTGATATTGCCAAAACAACAACGCGCAACTGGGCTGAGAGGGAAGTCCTCCAGCTCTGGCTACTGAGGTAATCAAACTATCTACTATGGCCCTCTTATTTTTCCGAAAACGCTATAACATAGTGTCAATATAAGGTTATAATACGATGCCTGTTTACATTATAGTCCTTTAGAGTTGGTTTGAACAGATATCATAAGTGAGCCCAATTTAATCGTGATCCACGGAAATCGACTGAGAGCGTTCACTCAACCGCTACGCTAGACATCATAGTAGTCGTGCTTTGGTAATACTTGAACTCTTTGCTGTCACCAAGAACTGGCTCTAGAGCTGTGCGGTACTGAAAATTGAGACAAAATCCTCGGTTGCGTTATATTCTAAGCTGTCCATGTAGAAAACAGCAATCTATCCCTTAGTAGGACTTACTCTTGTAAAATCTTATTTGATTACTCTTGTCTTAGTTATATTTTTGTCTTCAGGAGCTCTAAGCATCTTCTCATCGTCCGGCGCACCAGGACTGTAAATTCTTTTCCATGAAAAGTATTATCATTATTGCAATAAAATGGAATTTTAAGATTTCGAAGACGAAGTCTTCCGAACTGTGAATCGTCTAACTATACCTACAACAATTTCAGTCAAGACCATTAAAACAGGAATGATAATAACATTGTTCCTCAACTCCACATTGAAGGAATATCGAGAGATAAAATGTTGCTTTCTATCAAAACTTCATCACGAACCTAATCCTTCTTGTGGCAACACAAATTACCGATAACCAACAACTCATTAGCTGGAAAATATCAGGATATCAGCTCATCGATTCCATTAATAGCTCAGCTCATGGATGCCGATCGTATACGTCAACGAAATGTTCTGTTTCCAG
Source organism: Malachius bipustulatus (assembly GCA_910589415.1). Classification (NCBI taxonomy): domain Eukaryota; kingdom Metazoa; phylum Arthropoda; class Insecta; order Coleoptera; family Melyridae; genus Malachius; species Malachius bipustulatus. The sequence goes on from OU342632.1 coordinate 18,913,912, forward strand.
AAAATTATGAAAACCATCTACGTGGGATTATTTATAGTGATTGCGAATAAGGTTAATGCTCTCTCCTTGATGTAACAAACCTCCATGAGTTAATTAGAGGAACGATTTCCCTTTTAATTAAAATCATGCATGGTTTTATTTTATATTGAAGATCTAACTTTAGCCAACTAAAGTAAAATCTAAATCCCCAAAGACTGCAGTTTCAGGTTTTTTGCACGTTTTTTGTACGTTTTTGGCTTGGGTTCATTCTCTTCGCACCACACGCTGTTATTTTTGATATCTAAATGATAACAGTTTGTCGATAAGACCTACGACGTCGTTAATGATATTGATGACTATTTACTACGCTGCAAGTCTAACTCATCCATCAGTTCTGAAGGGTTTCAAGTGCTGTGAACTCAGGCGCGTTGCATAAATCGAGGAATTTAAAACAATTCTTTCAGTTTAAAAATGGCGTCTTAGCGTCGCTTCATGCATTCAGCATGTTTTTTTCATCGGAAGCTTCACCGTCAATAACTTCTGTAAACTCAGCCCACGACCTGTTAGCAATTTTTTTAAAATAACAATATTATCGTGTTTCTTGCTCTGCTGAGACAAGCTTCCTGGTAAGTTCTTATGTAATTCATAAAAATTAAATTGTACGTTTAAGTTAGCGTTACATAAAGTGGCGCCCAACGTGGGGCATATAAATTGAGTAAGAACACGGGTTGGGAATTTTAGACGTAGAGACGTAGTAAAATAATTGATAAAGACATGTGAGAGCACCAGCAGGTAAATGTAAATGTAATTCTGAATGAATATAATACAACAACAAAAAACACATTATTGTAAGTTCTGGTTATTTGATGAAGTGTTCAGTTCAGAAAGTAGTCTTCCCTCTGCTATTGATATTTGAGCAGACACGCAAGGAAACGACATTCGTTTCTTGTTATCATAGTGTAATGTATCATGATAATCTCGACAACTTTGTAATTGGATCTCCAGTCCTGTAAACACTCCGACTCTTACCTCAAAAATACGCCAACTATTCATTCCCCCGACACAGACGGAACGATATAAAGCTTCGGATTAACGCTATTGTTTTCTGTCTAAACGAATTTCCACTGCTGTGCATATCACTATTATTTACTTAGGACTTGGTGACAGATTGGTCAATCAGGCTTTTATTATTCAAGCCGGCTATCTCGTAAAATCCAGGATTCTACTAAACGAGCATGGGAGCGTGTTAACTTTAAATTTGGACCTGGATAACGCAAATTGGTTGTATTATGTTAGCTATTTATACGTTACGGTCAACGTGTCAGTTCGGTAAATAAAGAGACTTGTCAGTGGATGAATAAATACTTGTCAGCCAATGTATACCCGTACAAATTCCATTAGTGTATAAACAACACCTGACAATTTAATTGCTACTGCTAGGAGAATGAATCATCACACTCTATCTGGTATGGAGGTGTGCAAAATACAAACGATTCAGCTATTGTTATACGTTCTCCTGTTTATTGTCGTTATAAATACGTTGATGACTCATGGTTCCATTAGAAGGAATCCCATTTTTGAAGAGCATCCAAACGTGTTTTAAGATATTTCATTGAAACGACAAATTTGGGAATTGTAGCTATATGCAAGAAGACAACCAAGGATCTGTTGCTTTCGTCAATGCCAATTACTGTGAGGTCTCAATCTGATCGACTGATCGACATAGGTTCCTTCACGGGACATCGATTCATTGCTATGCGGTGGACCGATTGCATGCACGGAAACCCGAGAAACAGACATCCATTAGCCTTGTAAACGTCGAAGTCTGAAATATATAGCTTTTAAAGAAGTCGCGAAAGGAGCCATGCATCTAGGGAAACTAATTCTGGAATTGTCTGAACTTAATCTGGCTTACCCTATGTGGCCCTAAAGGTGCGACCACACTGGAGCAACATACACTAGCTTTAAGCAACAACAATTCATTTCAACCACAAAAATTATAGCACTTGAGTATTATTGATTAAACGTTTATAGTTGGCGGAGAAGCACTCCTAAGAAAAGAAGAAAAACAAAGGAATACCGGTTGGATTGGTTTAGCTAGCGACGTTGCCACACTTACAAAACAGCGCATTCGATCTCGCGCAGCTTTGGTATGTGACTTTCTTCAGTCACGAACCACCTGCCCTGAAAATTTCATCCACTTTGCTCCATAGGTAAGGAAGTTAGCTACAACTCGGCGACAGTGCATTCGATGTCGCGCAGCTTTGGTATGTGACTTGACTTTCTTTAGCTATGATTCACCTTCCCTGAAAGTTTCATCCACTTTGCTCCATAGGTAAGGAAGCTAGCTATAACTGGTCAACAGCGCATTTTAGCTAAATCGTGAATAACTCGGCAAGAGCGCTTTCGATCTCGCGCAGCATTGACGTGTGGCTTTCTTTAGCCACGACCCACCTTCCCTGAACAACAGCGCATTCGATCTCGCGCAGCGTTGGTATAAAACTTTCTTTAGACACGAACCACCTTCCCTGAAAATTTCATCCACTTTGCTCCATAGGTAGGGAAGCCAGCTAAATCGTGATACACTCGGCAACAGCGCATCCGATTAGACAAGTCCGATTAGAAATTGATAGGAGCACTATGTAAAAGCAACAGGAACAAAAAGGCATTAAAAATGATTTTTTAATTAAAAATTATTTGTATAGTAAGGCACAATTTATAGAATCAGACTCAAATATTGCAGTTTGTCTGAAAATAACGAAAAAACGACGTTAAAACGACCTTAAAGCGACGTCATAAACAGCACGTATAAATCTGAGAAATGACAACAATAATCGCGTGATTTTTTAGTAATATGACGTCGGGAACCAAAAATTACAAAAAAAATAACGTCATTATCACGTGACTGATATCTAGGATATCAAAGGATAAAATGAAACAATTGTTTCAATGATGAGTCGTCAATATTGCTTTGAGGTAGATAGAATGCTGCGAGTTGAGACCTGTTGTATTTGAAACAGTCGCGAAATCACAGGTACCTGTATTACCGACATTGGCGCTTACCAAGGTATCGCATTCTCAGTAGCATAAAAAGTTGAGAATGTCAAGTTAACTTCAAGAAAGTTAGTTTTCCCATGAACGTACATCAATAATAAAAAGAGGGGTTTTTAGGTACTTGTTAGCGTCACGTGAAGTGAAAGACAACGAGTGAATACGCTACCCTAGTAAGAGTCAATGTCGGTAATACAGGTACACTACAAAATTTAGATACCTACACTAAAATGTTGTGGTTCACACAAAACTTTTCGCGAATCATCATCCCAGTATAATAAAACAGGTAGCGGCCATCAAAACCTCACAAGCACGTTGATAGCCGCACAGCCTCAAATCACATCGCGTTACCGGTGACCAGTCCGATTAATCTAAACTGCTTCCGATCAAGACCGGATTATTCATACGGCAATTAGGCAGTTCCCTAGTATAGAGGCATCGATAGTTTGTCGAGGGAGGGAGAGAGGGTGTTGGTCAACTGCGGTAATATTTACCATAATTTTCAAACACCTGTGACGTGATTCCTTGGCTGTTAGTTAATTTTCGGACTTTATTGCAAAATAAAAAATGAAAAAAATATTGAAAATAAAAGGAAAATATTTGCCAGAGCACGTTTTCTTGATTTTAAAGCTGGCTATTCGGAATTCCAAGGAACAGATGAAATATTCAAGAAGAAAAGTATTTAAAATTATATTACGTATACTCGCATAAAAAATTATCTTCATAAATCGTTCCCAGATGCTTTTTACGTAGCATTTATTACTTACATAACACAAGATTACACTGATCCTAATGTCGCTTCTGCCGGGACCTGATTCTACTTTCGAATTGGAACGGTTCCAAGCGGCTATGAATTTCCCGTCGGTGTCGAACATCGATTCGGCACGAAAAAGAGGAAACCCCGAACGGTCGGCTAGAGCAGTCATTAGATGTGAATGCAACTCCGGCTACGGTTAATGGATTCGGAATGGTCTAATAGATTTATACGGCCACAAAATACAGATCTCCGAACCGTTCCTGATAAAGAGGCCTATCCAGAGATATGACTATGTCAACGCGGGGAGATAGGTTAGTAACCACCGCGGGACCGTAACTTCTGACTTCGATGATTTTCCGTTATCTTGTCAAAGATGAATAATTAAACAAAAGTTGTGGGGGCGCCGTTAGAAAAAATATAAACGAGCAGGCCCGACTATGCCAAAATTCTACGCTAACGTGACACTCTCCCCCCACTTCATTAGAAAAAGAAAAAAGGTAAAGGGAAGTTATGAGTTGCCAGTTGACTTTTTAGAATTAATTTTTTGATTTAGCAGATGAAAGGAATAGCCCAAGATCTAAAAAGCAACAACAATCTCTTTAGACTTTTTTTGATTTGTGTCTTTTTCCCACTGTAAAAATTTTCAATAAGATTGTCCCGATCATTCAGAAGCCTTGATTCCCAGCTTTCCCAGATTCCGAACTTTACCAGAATTAATTTAAAATATTTAAAACATCTATTTATTAAAACATGAAATATAGAAACACTTTCACGTTCAATAATTCATCTATGTTACGAACCAACTCAAAACTTGTAAGCCGGATTCTGGAGATCGGATTAATTTTCTGATTATGTCCCAAAAGGAAAGTTCGGTTCGCTCTTTACATCAAGAGTTCTTCAGTAGTTAAAAAGAAACTTCACTTACTGATGTTGCTAGAGTTCGTTCTTTTTGGGTATCTTTCCAAAATAAATCGCCCAATGAATGAACCTCTAGGCGAACAGCAATCGGTTGTTTCTCTATATTACTTACTTTGAGATGAAGTGAATAATTGGAGATAACGTTAGTTGTTGTGCGAGTCTTTTGAAATATTATATTACAAATATCAAATAAAACGCCCCGCAACGTTCCATGTTGAGATCGGTCACTGCCGGAAAGAAAAACCAAAGCCACTCTATGGTTTTTGATTTCTGGCTCCAATTTTGTTAAGATAAATTGCTAGGAGCTGTTGTATTTTTTTTTAAGATACAGGCAAGACAGAATTTAGGTAAGGTAAATTTTACAGGTTCTCTCGGTCTCGCTCCCGGGCCTGGAATCCTTTCCTCCGACGCTTTCTTGCAGATGCACGTCGTAGGTCACGCGTCCGCCCGTGGTCCTATGAGAAAGTCACATTGTCACGCCATCGCGACGTCATCGAAATCATCGACATCCACGTAAACGCTTTTTGTGCGTGCGACGCACCTTTGAGATGATGCTTTCTTTCACGGTCAAAAGGGTCCGTCAATTTGCATGCAAAACTTTTAAGAAAAAGGTCGCTACATTATTTAGCGGGAGCAGTGGCTTCGGACTAGCGTGCGATCACACAGAACTAAAGTCCTTGTTTATAATAATAATTGAATAAGTGAGAGTTCTTGAAATTTTATTTATTTGCTTTTCCATGTACCCACCTACACACTTTGTGCTTTCGGCGGTTTGAAACAGCAGGAAGAGTGTTTGAAATTGAAGGAAAGACGTTCTCTATTTGTGTTCTAGTAAACTGGAGGCGTCTTTGAGTTAGATCCTCCTCTCTAATTACCTACTTGCCGAGATAACTTGGAGTGAAATGAGAAAACGGTTGGTTGATCGTTACTTTGAACAACGTTTAATGCTATACTGATTGCCCTTTATCCTGTAAAGAGGTGAACCTGAAACCTATAACACATTTTGTGTGTAAACGAACTGCACTTGAGGATATAAAGCGTAAGGAAATAGTTGTTTCCATATAACAATATTATTTGAGAAAAGTAAACTAATAGTATTGTGTCTACGATTTTTATTAAATCACTCTTTCTCTCTCTCTCTCTCCCTCTCTCATATGTTTCTCTCTCAGGAAGTGTACTAAAACTAAAAGTCATCTGTTTGTCGATTATCGAGTCTTGTGGAACTTCTTTGGTCTCTTCGATTTTGATTCAATCTCTCTCTCTCTCTCTATCACACACACTCATTCTCTCATATCTCTCTCTCGTTCAGGAAGTTGTAACGTGTTTTTACAAGACGTTTTAATCATACATACTACTAATTCCTTCAGACGGGGCTAGCGGAGGACTCACGCAAAATTATGCACAACATTAAAATAACAAACTTAAATTAAGTATTAGTAGTAACCGGTTTTTGTTGCTGCTAGCAGGCTGCTTCCTCTCTAGGCTCTAGGTCAAGCTCACCAGTATTCACGGAGCAGGTTACTCATCGTTTTATTATCGATTAACCGTAACAGATATTTTAATACGGGGCGTCGATATTGTTGATGCGGAAATACTGAATCTCCTGGTTAAGATTTAGGTACTAATAAATTGGTGGAGTAGATTTCACTGCAGCTGCAACATTACTTTCTGAAGTTTCTGTACTTACATGACAATTTACAAGAGCAACTTTGCTGAAAAGTTGCAGAAACTTTCCATAATGAAATTTGAAAAAATAATGAAAAAGTAACATTGATGCGATGTTTTACAATGTTCAGTTCCCAGTGACAAAAATTTGAACTCCTATCACCGGTAATAAAAAAAAATTACCCATGTGAAATCATATGTTTTGCCATAATATGGCGCTATCACCGTAAATCGAGAGGACAAATAATAGTTTTGAAAGAAAAAAACAAACAAAATTAACCAAAAAACGTACTGTATATATCCTTCTAAATAGAGCTGCTGTAGATTGAAACTTTCAGTAATTTCTGAGGCAATTTGTATGCAAATTTAGTTCGTGACCGCCGACGGAAAGAGTTAGATGTCGGACATTCTGAAGTAAGTTTTAGAGCTTCCGTGCATTCGGAAATCACTTTGAGACACTTTGATGGTCGGTGTACATTCTGTCACCTCGTTATACGTTTCTGGCATTTTATCACTTGCTGCAATCTTTTCTAAAAACACTGATAAAACATCACATGAATAAAGAATCCTGAAAACTCTAATAATACTCTTCCACGGCCAACTTTAATTATTATCATTGTAGATGTTAAAATAATATCATCAATTCACAAATAAATAATTCACAATAATAGTGTCGCTTTATCGCAATAAGCGCAACAGAATTCGACGGTTATTACCGCCACCAGAGAGCCCCCAGATGACTTAATAAAGTTACTATTAATATAACGAACAAAGCCGAATAGAAATCATAAAAGTGAATTAAGCGTCGGGATGGTAATTACGGTGAATTTGTCACTCTATAGCTGCTGTAATTGCTCCTGGGCTATGAACGTGACATGTGGAATTGTGTTACGACTTCATTATGGAGAACTGCGTCAACATCAATGTTGACAATCCCTCCCTGTACACCGGGAAATATGATTACGGAATGTTCTCCCTCATAAACGCACTTTGTATACCAAAAAGACGATCTCCTTATTCCCAGTTCTCAGCTCTTTCACCTGCTGAAATGGAAATATTGATATCGATCTGCGTTTTTATAAGTTCTAAGATCCACTTTACTTATTTATTTATTTATATAAAGTAAATATAGAGGAGGGGATCAACGTCATTGTTGTAGAGAGAATGAAGAGACCTTTCAAATGATAAATGATGCGTCACAAGCTCACCTTTCTCGTTTGAAAATTTTGAGGTAACTTGAAGGGGCTTTAGGGTTGAAATTTATAAGGTGCAGGATGTCATTTCGAAACCAAAAAGCGACCTGTTTCGTTTTTTTTTTTCTATAACATCTTGAAAGCCGGTACTTCCTTGTAATTGTAATTTAATAAAGAAGACATAAGGCTCCTCGGTCTGATAATTATGATGATAACGGTAGACTAGTGAGCTTAATTAAAGGCGAAACGCTGCCTTTAGTATAGTGGAGTTTCCTCGCCGACAAACCGGTCATTAGATTTTTTCAAAATTTTAGATAAATCAAACGGCAAATATTCTTAAAATTATCCAACTCGATTTGTAACACGATTTCCAGTTCAAATTTTGAGCCTGTCCTATAACCACCAGAGCTTAGAACCCCCAGCCTAGTTGTCGTGTCGTGACTAAAGGTCTGCACTAGGGGCAACGGCGCCGAAGAATGTCCGAATGTGAGCTCTCCGTCAAACCGTATATCACTCTTGTGTCGTGGGCATGTCTCACGCACAAAGAGATATATGGAAGGGGGGGGGGGGGTGTTGACTTAACCGTCCGAACTGCGTGGATGAGGCACCAGATAAAAACCTCCCCAATTTCAAGGTATTGCGCTCGCCGAAGAGATGCATGGCTGTGGGTAGCTCAGTCTTAGCGGCAAACATAACCTCGGGGCACCGAACGCACCCCGCTGTATTGAGCCTTACTCCCCGCACTCGGGCTCTGCGTGGAGCGGACCAATCTTCCCCAGCCACTCCTGGGACATCCATGGACTATTTTCTGGCGAGGAGAGCTGAAACCTCGAACTCCAGGCAACTGAAGAAGCTATGGAGATCGGTTCTAACCCGACTCCAAGAAACAGCTCGATTCCGGTAGACCAGGAGGAGAAACGAATCTCCCCTGAGAAAAAAGAAGACGAATAACCAGTTTACAAACCATCGGGAGAGACTTTCTCACACCGGAGGACCTGGATACATTAGCAACAGTCAAGATGGTCAGCTTCCTCAAACAGGCTCACCTAATGGGGTTAATGTAGCACTATAGCACTAGCACTAGCACTAGCACGACTAGATGTGATCCACAATAGACCTACGGTCGCAGTGGAGGTGTCACAATGGCCCACTCACGATTAATCTAAATAGCAACCAGAACCATAAGTTCAATGACCCTTCAATAACAGGCTTGGATAATTGATTCTAACTCCTTGCAGTCGCTCTGGACCAAATGTTTCCCGATATAGTCATTCATTGTGTAGAGAATGTTCTTTGTTCGAACTCCTACAAAAGTGACCACAAGATTTGATGAAAATATGCTTCAAGTTCGAGGCAAATCGATTTTTCTCATCACAAAAGAGGTCGCAATCCAATTCGGGATTTTTCAAAGTATTTCAAACCTATGTCAACCTCTTTATCTGGTAGGAGGTTGCTCTTACCACTTTTTTTTGACCATCAGATGTTTCTGGTACCCATTGACTTCATTTTTCGAGCTCTATATAGCCTCCCTGTTAGATCTTCTGTAACCTCTTCTTATATCCTCCTGCATGCAAAAATGGTAGAGAAAGAGTAGTTTTTATCATAAATGATTCATTTACACTGTTGAAGCCCCAAGAAACCATTGTCTAGTAACCTGAAAGTTAATTTATGCAGATTTTTGTACCTAGCACATTTCAGTTTTTTGTAACTTTCAGAATTTTTTAAATTTTTAAACTGTTGCAGATTTAAAATTAGATCAACTATTTTACTTAAAAATTAAATTAGCCAAAACTCCACAGAAACTTCTGAACAGATGGTTCAAGCCCATACTTGCACCCTTGCGACGCAAGACCACGAGCAAGTTACAACATGGTCAGAGACACCGGCTGCTAAGGTATAATGTAGGCCGTTTAGGCAGCTCCTGCTAGGTATCAGAACTTTGAGCAGCTTTAAGGGCACTTGCCTCAAGGCTCCAAGAGAACTCAACTAATGTTGGTGTTAAAACCAACGATTATGACCGCAGTTGACATGAGAGCACTTGTTGAACGCCCTGGATGGTTTATAGCGGCTGAAGCTACGATCCAGTTCATCCCAGAAATTCTCTATGGGGTTCATTTCTGGCGACAAGGCTGGCCAGATAATTTTCGTCATATCCCCCTCCAAGAAATTTCTAATTAATGGTGCAACATGAGGCCGAACATTATCTTGCCGAAGAATGAAGTTCTCGCCCACATTTTGTGCAAATAAAACATGTGGAACGAGCACCAAGAACACCAAGACCTGGAGGTGAAATTACCAATAAAAAAGTTCGTCCATCTGCAGTATTTCCACCCCAAACCACCAATGATGACGGAGCCGCTACCGAATGGTACCATTTTCATTACATTTTGATCCATAAATCGTTCATTTCGTCTTCTCCAAACATTTATTCAGCCATTACTGTACCAAAGTTTGAATCTTCATTCATCAGTGAATAAAACTCGTCCCCATTCTTCTGATTCCATTGAAAATGCTTTTGTAAGAGTAGTCATCCTCTTCGATGTTCTCGGGTAAGCCAAATTAGACGGTCTGGTTTTCCCTCGGGTTTTCCACAATTGAGGTTAGTCTCCTTCGAACAATGATGAGCGCAATTTCCTTTCGGGTGACGTTTCGGTGATGGATTGACTTAGCAATGGAAGTTCCCATAACTTGGAAGCAACTGGGTCCTAGAATACTTGCAGAATGTTACCTGTGTTTAGAAGATGAAGAAACAGCTCTGGGAAGAACCAGTCACTCAATTTTTGGAATGTAGGGATGGAATGAGAAAGTGATCTCTTCCCAAGAGACCTGGTTCTTAAAAAAAAAGAGAGCTTCTTAAAAAGTTGAGGCCAGCTGGAAAGGATGTAAGACGCTAAGGCGTGAGCTACAATAGACCAACTTGTCGGATGATGGATCCATCTTCTGTCCGAGTAGTACATCTTCGCCATCTTGTTCGTCTATTAGAAAGATCGGTCTCTCTCCATCATGAAATTTCTTGATTTTGTGCCATTTAGCACATACTGCTCCATTTTGCTCCATTAGGTACATGGTTTATTCTTGCTGGTATACAAACAGCGTTACAAAGATGATGAAATGTGAGATATGAAATGTCAACGAGGTGCCTTAACATTTTTTCATGCAAAAACTCTTTCTTTACCATTCTTTCAGGTGGAGGTAAAAAGAGGTTACAGAGGATCTAACTAGAGCTCAAAGAATGGAGTCAAAGGGTGCCAGAGACTCCAATGAACCTCTTAATAATGTACCAGTAAAAATGTTTTGACAGCATCTAATGGTCAAAAACGAAGTGGTAAGAACAACCTACCAACTGAAGAGGTTGCAAACACCTTGGAAACGTTTTGAACAATTCGCAATAAATGAGTGACCTTTTTTGCGACGAGAAAAATCTTTTTGCACAAACTTGAGCAATCTTTGTATCAAATATTGTGGTCACTTTTGTAGGAGTTCGAACAAAGAACTGTTTCTGCATGAAGAGTGATTGAACTTCTGGTTCTGGTGGTTAGAGGTGAGGCTCGAAATTTTGATTGAAAATCGAGCGAAGTCGGCTTTGGTACATGGTTGCAAGTGGACACTGCACACCTCGTAGTGCAGACATACACAAACCTGACCTGGGTGCTGGAGATATTCCGGAATACTCTTGATTCATGTGAAATTTTTAGAAAATCTAGTGACTGCGTGGTTTCTCGGTGAGGGAAGTCAAAAAAAAATTACTCTACTTTTTGGTTCTTTGCAGAATGAAGTAGAAAATTTTCGCACAGCATGTGCGTGAAACTGAAGACACGAACGATACCGTTTCGTTCTTGTTATGAACTCATCAGCATATCATATCAGTCAAACACACACTACACATATACTATATGAAAGATTGGAAGTAATTCTTGTCCTAACGAGTGTCCGGTCATATTAAAAAATTATTGTTCTAAAAGATTCACCTCCAAGCCACATTCTTGAAGAAGTCATAAAGTAACATTTCATGAGATTTGTTTTAATTATCACTTTGAGAATTCTTAAGTGTTGCTAGCTCGGCTACGGATATTCCCAACTGAACGATGTAGAAACTTATAAATTGCTCAGACGGTACGTGTAACGAAAGTTTTCTGCGAATTGTATATCGTTGAGGTCGGCCACAAACTTAGTACAACTTACAACAACTGGGTTAATTTATGAAAAGTTCATTTAGCTTTATATCTAATCAGTATCATGTTCACGTATTTATTTCAGAAACTTTTATTCATTTTTACTGGCTTCTCTTTTAGAGCGTGAAAGACTTACACTTATTATAATTATTGTTGTCTTTTTTGAGTGGTTATCTACAACGAAGATCGTTTCAGTACCCACTTAGAATAATTATGCAATTAGCATACATATTTAAACACCATGTCACTAACACCGTGTCACCGTATTCAAAAGAATACTCATTTATTAAGCCATTTTTTAGAAAATCGAGGGAAAATATTCATTTTGTGACGAAAATTACTTCCCAAATTACTTTACCAGCAGCTCTAGGACAGTCCTGGTCGACATAGCAGCACTGTGATCATTCTTGACACCTGAGAGGAAAACAAAATCCTGCACCGGTAAGTTCCTAGTTCCTAAATGCTGTGGTAATGGTTTGCGTTTTCGCCATATTTAGAGAAATTCTGTTGAGAGTTACACTCCTTAAGTCACACCGACACCAGTTGAGAGAAAATAATAGAACTAGGCTAAGTCAGCTCCTTAGTCTAAGTGGATAGGTTCGATCGAGTCAACTCCACCTGAAGACGAGTCAACTCCTCGTCAAGAGTAATAGAAGTTTATTTTCGTTTTCTTCGCTCAACTCACAAAGAGACAAAAAAGGAACGTCTAGGAATAGCTAGGTCAACTCCATGCTAGATGATGGGTGTAACTATACACCGTGTTTTATATTAAGTCGGCACTATTGCTAACTTCGTTATTATTTAACCTAGAAAGTCGATTAAATTAGCAAACTAGTAGTATTTTTGCCGCTGAATAAAATAGCGAAAGCAGAAAAACAATTGAACATCGCGTTTTCGAGATATTTAAAAAAAAATATTTTTTTTAATGGAACACCCTGTATATTTTTAGATGGATCGATTGCAATTTTTTTTTTTTTAAGGGAAAAGTCTTTATACACTATGATCCTAAAATAGTAAATTCCTTATTTATTCATTATTTTATTACTTCCAAAGTAGGCTGCGACAATTATTGTAATTTAGTGTACCTACGTAATGTAAGGTAAAAAAATTATGTCGTCCTCAATAGTTTATTTTTCAATAAAAAAATACACTAAAAATAAGAGTTGTTACCTTGAAAAGGATTTAATTTTACATAAACAAATAACAGAACTTGTTTATGTGTAAAATTTTATTATTTTAGGATCATAGTGCATAGACTTTTTCCTTTAAAAAAATTTTTGCAACCGATCCATCTAAAAATATACAGCGTGTTCCATAAAAAAATATCAATTTTTTTAAATATATCGAAAACGCGATGTTCAATTGTTTTCCTGTTTTCATCGTTTTATTCAGGAGAAAAAATACTACTAGTTTGCTAATTTAACCGACTTTCTAGGTTAAATAATAACGAAGTTAGCAAGTGCCGACTTAATATAAAACACGGTGTATAAGCTCAGCTGGAAATGCCTGTAGAATGCCATTCATACGTCATACGTCTCTCCTATTGATAACTCATTCAATCCAGACGTGACCCCAGTTGAGAGAAAATAATAGGACTAGACTAAGTTCTAGTATCTTGCAGCAGCGATCAAAGTTATCCTAAATTTTGTTTTAGATTCCTAATTAGCATCAAATAGAGCAACTTTTTTCAAATTTAACAAACCTCGTAGCCATGCCATTTCCGAGGTAGCCATTGTATACGTACTGGGAAGGGATACCTATGTGTAATATTTTCAAGTTAATTTTAATTACGAAACGTTTTTTGACCGGATATTTTATTCGGGATCATCTTATCTACTTAAATGAATAAATGAACTGGGAAAGCCCTCCTCAAGACTATAAACTAAATAAACGGAGACCCGGAGTTGAATATCTTGAATACTTTATTTATTTTGCTCCCTACATTTCTATTTATAAGATGCAGTACGATAAGAATCACCATACAGAAAGAAACACAAATGTATGGGAAAAGCAAACGCGTTGCTGATGGGATATCTATCTCCGAGAAAACCCTCATTTACACTCAACGAAGTTATTTTCCTTCCGGAATATATATCTCGTATATAGGAGAACAGTTTGTAAGTGTGCATTTCGGAATCATCATTTTCTCTCTCGCCAGCCACTTTTCCGTTATTGCTTTGATCACTATTTATTTATTAACAAAAAAAAATTATGCGTAAAAACCGACGGTTTTAATTATCAATCTATAGTATTTTGTGAAACAAGTGCGGAAAAGAGAAAATTTCTCACGAGTGTGAAACAATTGTGACACGAGACGGAGTCGAGTGTCACAATTCACACGAGTGTGAAATTTCTTTTCCGCACGTGCTTCACACAGTACTTTTCCTACGACCACAATTTAACAGATTAATTATTTAACAAATTTAACACATAAATTATTTTTTCTGACAATGCTCTGCTTTTATGACCTTTTCTCCAATTTATGAAATGTTTATAAGCAGATTCGTATTTTTCTTTCGAAACTACAGGTAGCAAATTCAAAGAACACAAACCTGCTTGTTTTCTGACTTCAGGTGGTGTATTTTCTTCTTCAGATACAGAGGAATTACAATCCATTATAATGATAGGTACCTAACTAAAGTTTATTTTTTCAGACTACCTACCTAGGTAGGTATTATATTTTCAATTCTACCAATGACTTTTTAATATTACTATTATATACTGTTAAATCAATGAATTCTACCGACAATATTATTATTATTTATTATTAGACTCCGTATAAACTAAAAATAAGTGACGTGAGCGTGGAGACGTGGTAGATAATAACAATGATTTAAGAGAGGTTAGTATATCATTGATATGCAACTTCTACACAACGCAGGCGCTGTGCGTCGTCGATGGAAGTTAGTAGAGCGGTGTGCGAGTTATTTTCACGATCACGCTCGTGAATTTGATTTGAACGCTACCAATGTTGTTATTAGCGATCAACTCGTAAATTTTAATAATTACTGCCACAAGAGAATAATGAGTATATTTTATAGTCTTGTCGGGTTCTATGTTATCCCATTTGTGTTTATTTTATTACCTTGAAGCTTTAAATGAATAGTTATTCCATTAACAATAAGTAACAGTTTAGTTCTCACGTACCGCCCATCACTATTGTTTACATTAAAACTGTACGGAAACGATTTTTGGCTATGCGTTATGTCACTTTGTCCCACAGTTTTGGATACGTGAGAAATCTGCTAGTTTGCGCACAAAAAACGATGCGCAAAGTAGTGTTTTGTATAATGGTCGTAGGAAAAATATATTGACACACAAGTGCGACAAATAATTACAACTTATTTGAGTTGAATGCTGGCGTTTTCCTTTGGAGCTCGACCGTAACGTGAACCCCCTTTCCGAGTAACCAACATCAACTTGCTTCTTCTCTATCGAACCCCTGCATGAAAATCTAAAGGACCTACCAAGAAGTGTTCTCTTTTTGAAAGGAAAATCCCCCTTTTTTCATTAATTTTTCAATTTCGGATCATTACAGGGTTCGGCTTATGCCATAGGATACACCCCAGGCATGCCGGACATAATGCATGCGAACCATGTTGTTGGAATTTTATAACTTCAGTCATACAGTCGCAGAATTGTCAGTTTCGAGCTCAACCATGGATTCGCCCCCCTCCTAATTCAGGACGCACAAATGCGAAATCTACAAAATCAAAGACTTCAGTTATGACATCTGCTATCAACCCGCTTAAACAAATTTTGAAAAAAAGTCCTTTTTTGGAAATTAGCTTTTCATTACTTCAGCATAAAGGTGGAGGTTTATGGTATGAAGGAATGAGATATTATGGCTAGTATTGACATTATTTTAAGGATTTTAGGAGAGAGTATTGTTCCAGAATGTCAAATTTCAATTTATTCGTAGAAGAGAAATGGGTTGCAGGTTAAGCCAGGCAGTTTCCAGGGCGAGCTGCCAGGCGAGCCCTGGAAACTTGGGAGACCTGCAAAACACTTTCCGGTCCGCTGACGTGTCTTCTTTTTTTACGGCTGACTTTATTGTCAACGAAGGTACAACATCCATAATTATTTTACGCTGCCTGTTTAATTAATTCTTGGGACACATTTTTTCATTAAGTACTTTTAATAATTAAACCTGACCTTTTGTAGTAATTTTTCAATTTTAATAATACAAGCGTTTTCACCTGATACCATAAGCAATGCATGCAAACCATAAATCTTATTGTCTTTTATTACCTTCAACTACCTTCAAGAAGAAATATTCGTTATTCTCATAGCTCTAACGGACAAAATTTCAGCACAAGTCTTAGGAAAGATTTTTTTCATTCTCCGCGAGATGATAACTCTATTTTTTCTACGATTTTATGCAAAAAATCGTCATATTATATTAATAGCGGTTTCTGAATTTTGTTTTCGGAGTAAGATATCCATAAGAAGTGGCCCTCGAAGTGGCCTGATACTACATTTAAGCAAAATCGGTGGAGGTGTTTCAAAATGTCGACCATTTGAATTTTAGTAAAAATTGACAATTTTTAAATGCCTCTATAAGCAATAGGTAGAGGAAAAACACCTCTGAAACACAATTAACATGATTGGAAGAACATTTTTCGAACTTTGAACTAGCGTTAGATAACAAAAAAATAATAATAATAAGCCAGTGGCGTGGGGAGTAAGAAGGGAAAAATTGCTAATTTCCTATGACCATTTATTAGCACATTTTTAAAGGAATCCATCTGAAATTTTTACATTTGACAGCTACACTAATAACCTTGAACCGTGAAAAAATTTCAGACAGCAAACAATCAAAATGGCGGAGATATTCAATTTTTATTTGATTTTTTTTCTCTAAAATTTCTAACAATTAATTTTCAACACGTCTCTCTACTTTTGAACTTTTGGTGAACTTTTAATTTTCGTTGAAAAAATTTCTTGAAGTCACGTGACTTCTACAAAATTTAAAAAAAATCTTTTTCATGACACCATTTCAGGCCGCAGTTTTCAATCTAGGGGACTGAAATTTTTATGGGCCATTTGTATTTCGTAAAAATTTGTATTTTTTTAACCCTTAATACGCGAGATAAAAAAACTTAGAAATTAACTTAATAGAAAGAGAGGAAGGTTTAACGCGAACTTTTTACGCGAAATTTACGCTAGTGTAAATATTTTTTCATTTTTTCGGTTAGTAGTCAGTGGCGTGGACAGGAAAAGGGTAAAAGTGGCTAAATTTCTATAACCGTTTATGAGCACAGTTTTGAAGGATTTGAACTCAAATTTATAGACCTTGAAAACTTTTAGCAACCCAAATTCGAAAATAGCGATAGGTATACTTGAATATAAAAAAATTATCAAAAATTAAGAATTAATGAATTAATAAAAATAATTAATCAATTATGCAGGCTGATTAATATTACTATACTCTTTTATGGAATAAAATTCACAATTTTACAGTTAACTCAAATTCAGTTCAAAACTTCAGAGCTTCCCTTTTCTGAACCTACGAAAAAATAAATAAATTTTTGCTTTCCATAAAACCAAAGTTTGCTTTTGAATTGTGAATTTTGTTCCACAAGAGAGAAAAAATTGAAAGTTGTCAACTTTATCCCAACTTCCGAGGTGTCCTCATACTCTGGAAGTGAAAAATCTGGACTATCAATTTCCAGCTCTGAAAAACGGTATAGTTTGCCGTAAAAAAAAAGGCCCAAAATGGTGGGGCGAACATCGGTAAAGGTAAAAATTCAAATTGAAGCTGAAAAGATGCCAACTTAAAAATTAAAGTTGACGTGTATGAGCTTTTTTTTCAAAACTAAACTATTTTGTCTCTGAATTATGAAGTTCATTCCATAAGTAGTGGTGTATGTACACGGTGGATTTTGTATTTCAATTTAATAAAATGTAAAATTAGTCATAATTTTGTTTTCTATTTTTTTTCAACATCACTGCATATTTTAGAACATTTTTTATTACATATTGCATGCTTATTTAAGGAATTTTTACTGTATATTTGCCCAGACCTAGTTATTGGGCAAAGGCACGCCTGTCCAAACTCACTTCTCACTCACTGCCGCAATGCAGGGCAGTGTATCTAACAAAACCTAAGTTAAAACAAGACTGCAATGGAGTGCGATCGGGCTATTTCGTTTGCAGTTTGAAGGTGTTCGTGTCATTATCGTCATATTTGTGTTGTGCTAGTGCTATGAAGTTGTTCGATGCGGTGATTTCTTGTATAGGCTCCGTTGTGTTTGCTTTAAACTATTGTTTTTCCTTTTATTATTTCACCCTTTTAGCTGTGATTTGCTAAGTGATTTAGCTATTATGCGTGAATGTGCGTCTATTATATTCCCTCTTGCGGTAAAAATTAATAATGAACGTTTTATTTAATACTTAGTCGTAGAGTAGAGAATAATTTGTATGCTATAAGTGCCTCTTTAAAAAATCCAGGATAACAGAACTTTTTTTTTTCCCTAGGTGATGCCTTTAAATGGGAGATGAGAGGAGAGATTATTAGATAGAAAATTATAAAACCAGACAAATTTATTTTGCATTATTTCGAACTCACCATAATATAAAGATTAGTTCGAACACACTTAAGTAAAATAATGAATCACTCGATAAAATCTGTTCTTGTCAATTCAATGCTTAGGTATATAGGGTGTTCCAGAATAAAGGAGACAAAATCTCAATTAACCTACCCTCTGAACTGAGTATTAACGAAGTGTTCAAAATACCAAAAAAAAACTACATTTTTCAATAACCCCGAAACGGTTTAATATTTTTTTATGAATTTTTTGTGTGGTTTTTCTATTCATTATTCTAACATAACAGCAATAATAATGTAATGTTTCTAAACAATGTGGTACGACGAAGAAGATTTACAGGCAGCAGCAGCTGCAATTGGAATTATTTTACAAAAACATAAAAAACGAGTCCGTAAATGTTGGACTAGACCAAGTCTTTTAGACAGAAAGTCACATGGTGTCATACGTCACATTATATTTTCTATCGTCCATTTAAACGGCATGATTTTTATTATTAATTACTTAATGTTTTTTATTATTATGTATACTGAACTAAGTCAAGTTAGGCTGATGTTTTCGGCAACTACGCGACGCGAGTTTCGAGCTTTGGGAACAAGCAACAACGTGTCCATTCCTAAGGGAAGCGGAGTTGGAGAGGCTGCTTCAATGAAGGGAATATACTCCAAAGAACCAGAGAATAGGGGGCACAATAGATCTGTAATAGGTCGCAGCGCATCTGACACCCTCAATATCAATATCAATATCAATATCAATATCAACAATGTGTCCACACTGATAAAAATACCGTTGAGAAACAAAAAAAATGTTTAACCAATGTTTCTATATTTTCTTTGATCTTTGCCGCTAAATATAGAAACAAGCAACTTATAGGAACTTTTTTGCTGCAACCGTAAACAATGAGGAACTTATTCAGAACAAGTTCCAGGAACAAGCAACATAAACAAAATGTTCCTATGCATGTCCTATGTGTTGCTTTCGGTGTGGATAAGGCTTTAGGTTTGTCATATTACACGCATGCGTCTAGATCGCAGTAAACGAGGACGTCACCTGAATTCATCAGTCAATAATAATAATTATTGTTGTTTGAATTATTTAAATTTTAATTAATTTAATTTCAAAGGACCACAAGTTAATTTATTTAGGACCACACAAGACTATAAAACATGATTTTTTTATTAATTAAAATTACTTCACCTACCTTTTCTAGTCGTCAGCAAAAAATTTCCTCGCAGGGGTTCGTAGCTACCAGATCGCCACACTAGTTTCTTTTAGTGTATTTTTTAATAAAAAAATACACTATTGAGGACGACATCACTTTTCGAAAATCACCCAAACTCATCAAATGTCCACCAATCATGACCCCCAGATTACGAAAAAGTGGTTTTCCAAAATTCACCTGCCCACGATATATATATATAAATATAAAAATTCAAAATAATTTTTACGGGCATATCGCTCTAACCTAGGGCTTCCTGAGGCAGACCTGACACGCAGAGCCATCCAGTCATCTCGAAGCTGCAGACAACGTTGTTTCTCCGTGACCTCAATAGTTGGTTGCCATCTACCGACGGAGACAAGAACTAAACGGCAGCACGCTACCAGCTTTGTGTCCATCAGGAATAGGCAGCCCACAGTTCGGGGCATTACCATCCGTCGGGCGGTGCTGGTTAGCTACCGATAGATGTCTCTCGCCAAAGCCCATGGTTATTACAATAATAATGATAATATTAATGAGCGCAAAGAATTAAAAATTCAAAATAATTTTTACGGGCATATCGCTCTAACCTAGGGCTTCCTGAGGCAGACCTGACACGCAGAGCCATCCAGTCATCTCGAAGCTGCAGACAACGTTGTTGCAGATGTTGATGCTTTGGCTAGAGACATCTATCGGTAGCTAACCAGCACCGCCCTTCATTTGGGTGTCCCTTCAAAATTCCAGAAATCCGGTTCTTGTGGTATCATTTCAGGTCGCAGTTTTCAATCTAGGAAGCTGAAATTTTTGTGGGAGTAAGATATCCACAAGGAGTGGTCTGGTATTGCACTTGAGCAAAATCGGCCAACCCGTTTCAAAATGGCAGCCATTTGAATTTTTTGAAAATTTGCTATTTTTTGAGCCCCTGTATGAGCAAGATGGCAATAAAAATTTGAAATAAAATGACCAAGATTGGAAGAAAACTATTTGAAATTTGAATTAAAGCAATAAAATTGGCATTATTTATATTAATAAGCCAGTAGCGTGGGTAGGAAAAGGGTAAAAATGTCTAAATTTCTATAACCGTTTATGAGTTCATTTTTAAAGAAATTGAACTGAAGTTTTGACAGTAGGCAAGTACACTAATATCCTCTAACTCTTGAAAGTTTCAAGAAGTAAATAAGAAAAATGGCGGAGATATTAATATTTTTTTCATATGATGTTTATTTCTCTAAAATTTTAAAACCGCTGCTGTAGCTTCATATTTAAGGATTAGTGAACGAAATTTTTTACCCTTGTGAAACTTCGAAATGACATTTGATTTTCGTAAAAAAAATTTCCTAAAGCTGCGTTATTTCTACAGGGTGTCCCTCAAAATTAAAAAAAAAATAAAAACCGTCTATGAGGCACGGTTTCTGGTCGCAGTTTTCAATCTAGGGGGCTGAAATTTTTTTATGAGTAAGATAGCCGCAAGGAGTCGTCTGGTACTGTATTTGAGTAAAATCGAACCGTTTCAAAATGGCGGCCTTTTCAATTTTAGAAAAAATTGCCAGATTTGGAACCCCTATACCTACCTACCTACCTATAAGCAAGTTAGAAAAACAAATTTAAACCAAATTAACACGATTGGAAGAAAATTATTTTAAATTTGAGTTAATGCAGTAAAATTTGCATATTTTTCATTAATAAGCCAGTGGCGTGGGTAGGAAAAGGGTAAAAATGGCTAAATTTCTATAACCGTTTATGAGCCTTTTTTGAAGGAATTGAGCTGAAGTTTTTCCAGTAGACAACTATACGAATAACCCCTAACTCTGAAAAATTTCAAGAAACAAATAAGAAAAATGGCAGAGATATTCGAATACTTTTACATGATTTTTATTCCTCTAAAATTTCAAATTTTAGGTTTTCAAAATTCCCCTTTCACTTTTTGCGAATTTATTAAAGGTAGTGTAAAGAATAGTATTTTTTAAGTAAAGTTAGCCAGTGGCGGAAAGGAATTTTTTTTATTTGCCAATTTTTTTTTATTTTGTTAAATTTAAAAATCCATTCTAAGGCACGTTTTCAAACTAAATGAAAAGAAATTTTCTCAGTAAACCACTACGCTAATATGACCTGACTATGGAAAATTTCAGAAATCCAATTTAAAAAGCGGTGAAAATATTCATAATGGAATCGCATAAAAATACACTATTTCTGCGATTGATGCGCAAGAAGGTATTTTTTCGTGAAGAACACTAATAAAAAGATGAGCACTAATAATTACTTAATAATTTTATATCGGAGCGGGGGTCGTCTCACGTGTCCTCGTCTTCCGTGAAGTGTTTCTTTCCGATAGCAATTTTGCGCATTCCCACCACCGCACTATAATAATTGCGCGACCAATAAACGAATTGAAAATAAACAAAAATTTACCCTCACTAATCGACATTCTAGCAGCTCGAAGAATATGAATTTTGAATATTAAACTAAAACCAAATAAAGTAGGTATAATACGACCCAACCATTTTCCCTACTTATTAATAATAAACCAAAAAATTATAAGATGACTGTCTCGAACACTTTGGTTATTACAAGTACAGTTCATCGATTATTTATTGGCGGAGAATTCTTGAAAATTGATAAGCAATAAAATTTTTATCGGTATACTCGTGATTCAAAAAAGTCCTATCTAAATGTATAGAGAACAGAAATAATTTAACACTTTTGCATGGATCTCCCTGAACATTCGATTTTTTGTTCGCTCTTATCTTTGTAATTGTCTCGATAATGAGTGTTTATCATTTAAAACAATCATCCAATTGCACCTGCCATAGGCGGCGTGGTTGATATTATCAGGTTAAAATTAACAAGATTTTGTCCATAGTGAGAGTTAGCTAAGTTTGAGTTGAAGAGTTCCTACAATGGAAGCGATAGAAAAAAATCTCAATAATATAATGTTCAATTAAAACAAATAGTTTTTAAAGGTTGTGCAGTAAAAGTATCAACTTTCCTCCGATGTTGCGTAAACCACAGCTGTACGAAATTATTAAACAATACAAAAAAATCATATTGAATACAAATTTGACAATTTTTTCTGGCAGCATGGGCATCTTCCTTTGAAATTGTCACCTTATCCCATACCTCAATCCCATCGAGATGATGGGCAAAAATAAAAACTAATGTTGCTAGGCGAAATATCATCTTCAAACTTGCCAACGAATTTTCAGCATTACCTGACGATTATTGGAAAAAATGCTGCGATCATGTAATTCAGATTGAACAAAAATATTATGAAAGCGAGGATCACATAGGTATTGTTACAGAAACAGAGCCAATAATTATTATAACAAGCACAAACTCTGATTCATCTAGTGGAGACGACAGTTTTAGTGACTAAAGGATAGGGTTGATGCGGATTGTGTTTTTCATATTATATTATTTTGAGGGTTATAACAAATTATGTTAATACATATTACTATACATATAGATATACCGTGTGTCCCCGGATAGGTGAAACGACTCTTATAAAAGACAAAAATTTTTTGATTTTAATTTTAATTTTTTGGGGTTCAGCCCTGCTGGGCTAAAGAATTATTTTTAACAAAATTTTAGTTTTGAAAAATCAAGCATGCCTTGGAAATTTCCAAGAAATCGGGTTTTCTGTTCAGTAAAGTGCCTTTTATGTGGCAAATACGACAAAATGTTATTTGAAAAAGTTGTTCAGAATCAACATTTAGGTCTGTATACCAAATTTCAAAATCATTGGCCAACTTTGATCTTTTACATTTACTTTTATGTTTATTTCACAAATCAAAGAATTTCATTTGTAACAAAGACTGATATTGACAGATTGCTATTGCTATGGGTACAATTTGGGTTTTCCATGGCAGTCATTGTTACAAAATGAAATTCTTTGATTTGTGAAATAAAACATAAAAATAAATGAAAAAATAAAAGTTGACCTATGATTTTGAAATTTGGTATAGGGACCTAAATGTTGATTCTGAACAACTTTTTCAAATAACATTTTGTCGTTTTTGCCACATAAAAGGCACTTTACACAACAGAAAAACCGGTTTCTTAAAATTTCCAAGGCATGCTTGATTTTTCAAAACTAAAATTTTGTTAGAAATTATTCTTTAGCCAAGCAGGGCAGAACCCCAAAAAATTAAAATTGAAATAAAAAAATTTTTGTCTTTTATAAGAGTCGTTTCACCTATCCGGGGACACACGGTATATCTGACTAAATTCTTTATTTTTTATTTTTTTATTTTTTTAATTTACAGTCAACGGGTAGAACCCTTTAGGATACATTTCAATAAATACAGTAAAATTCAATCACAAAACATAATATTATTATGGTTTATAAGGTTTAAAGAAATCTAGTAACTAGGGTTTTAAGCCCCTTTTTAAATGTTGAAACATTATCAAGCCCTAATAGGTGGGAGGGAACAACTATTTTATTCCACTTCCTTCTCAAGCGAGGTATTGTCGAGTAATAAAATAAAATAAGAAAATAAAAAGTAATTTATAACAAATAAATTTTTTATTTTATAAACCATTATAACTAGCATCAATTTTTGCACGCCACTGCCTGAATTAATATTTTTGCTATCAGTCCAGATTAATTCCGAGAATTCTCCGCCAATAAATAACCGATGAACTGTAACAACAACAACAATCATAAAAGAGAGGTAGGTTTCAAGTCAAGTCGTAGTGTCACTAGTGTCGCTTAATTCCTGGAATCCAGGTGTTGTTTTCTACTTTCGGAAAATCGATATCTTCTCGAGTCCGATCATTTTCGCAATTCGGCCGTTCGCCTACTGGCGCAAATTCTGCTGTCGAGCGCAGTTGCCAGATTCACTCTTGAACTTACAGTCTTAACATAATTTAAAAAAAAATTCAATATTTTTTCAAAAAAGTTGACTTACTTGTAGACTTAATTCCAAATTGCAGTTTTGCTTTTTTGATTCATTTAAAAAAAATGCTAATTCCTGTAGTGTAGCGGAGAGAGCCCGCTATCTCGCTTATACAGTGTGTCTGCTTAAGTTGGAACCATATGGAAAACTTTTTTATTGTTGGTTTTATGAAAAAAATGTATTCTTGATAAAAAGTTGTGCATGATACAAAACTTAAAGTGCAACCATCAGATATCGATTTATTTAAGCCGTGTACGAAGTTTGTCAAAAAATATCATTTTACGCAAGAGTAAAGTACCTTTATTTTTGACAATATCAAAAATTATAGAGAGAGAAAATAATAATAGAGAATTAAAGAGTTACTTGAATTGCGATAAAAGTTAACCAAGGCTTTATAAATATCAATATATCACAAGAACAAGTAGTTTGGCGTAGATCGTCACCAGCTCTGAGTCTCCTGCGAGGTCTCCTGCTTTCAAGCTGGGTACAGTTTTCTTTTACCGGTTCTACTTTGTAGGATGATAAAAATATTGATACCATGAAAAATACAGGTCACAGATACCTTGTTTTAACGCGACTTTATACGCATTTTGAAATGCTCAGAGACTTTTTCTCTCTTCAAAGGGGATGTAGTCTTTTTCTCTCCATATCTCGAACAAGGCAGACCTTATACACAATAGAATGCCCTTCTCATTGGTTTACCGGAACCAGATAACCAATACATAAAGGCACTATCTGTCTACAGGTGTGACTACTTGGACCTTAAAAGTTAGTGCGAAGTATCTGTTGCTATATCTGTTTGCCGACGAGGTATAAGTTCTCCCTTCAATTACCTCAAGGACCGACATTATTCGGGTAAGAAAACAATCTTGAACTATTTAATTAAGTTCTAATGGAACTTATTTTTGTTCCAGTCTTTTCTTTTTCTTCTCTCTGCAACTCCCTTCGAAATTAAGTTTCCGGTACCTTTGCCTGCATCTCCAAGAAATTTTCTTGGAAGACGCAATCTTCATATCTTCCATAACACACAGATCTATATCTGACATCATTAGAACTCCAGTTTCCTGAAGGGCCCGTTGCTCATCCAGCCCTAAAAGTAGAAATCAACATCCCACACCAAATATTTTCTTGGCCTTCCATCTGTCTATTGAAAGGCATCAACTACAGCACGTGTTTCCAGCAGAGCCCTAGAGCTAAGCCCCATTTGGTAGGTAGTCTTTCCCCCTGAGAGCATGAACTACGTTCTTGCCTCTCTATAGGTGTCTACTTCGACCTTTCGGTAGAAAAGAAGGTCGAGCATGTAAGCTAACCTCATAAAGAATTGAATTGAAGCCAAACAAAACCAGAAATCATTAACTTATATTATTTAAATGATAAATTATTACCTTATTAGATTACTATCTTTTTATGAATTTTGCTATAATTATTGATATAGTTAGGTTGTTACCTTAATTTTTACCTGAGTCATATCTATGACTTTGATGTCTAATAAGTTGTGCAAGACATAGATATCTATCTCTTAAATTAATTTATTTGTCAAATGAGATATTTTAATTAAGAGAATTATAAAGTTTATCATGAATACGATTATTAAATAGAAGTTAATTTGCAATAGAATTCCCCATTAATTGAACTGTAAATATTCCTGCAAATACAACTTTTATGAAATTTTGAAGTTATTATTCACCATAGGGAACAACCTTGACCACTACAGTCATAGAACACAGGAACAAATAAAACCCTGAGTGTATTTTGATACTTTTTATAGCCCAGGATATCTTAGGAGAATCACCAATCAAAAATTTAAAAAGCATCTGGATTCCCGTTTTCTCTTATCTATAAAACAAATCAACAATAATTGATATTACCGCCTTTGCGTTACGAATTTTACTATTACAGTCCCACTAATTTGAGTAGGATTTTGGTTTCATTAAATTAATTCTCCATCATACCTAACGTTAGTAATTTACGTTATCAAGAGCGTAACAAGACTTTGAGTTAATAAACCTTGTTTATAATAATTATTGAACGCTTAAACCGATACGGATTTATTTTGAATAGGTACCTAGATACCTACTTTCCCCTATTCAATTGTGCTCAATCTCAAAAACTGTTGAGAATTTACCGAGGAATTTACCTACCAAACCTTTTTCCTTTTTTTGTACCAGAAATGTCTAGCTTTTAGAAAATAATATCAACCAACATTTATCCAGTGGCGTAAACATAGTTTGGCAAAAAAGTAGGTCCCCCTATCTACAGTAGGTATAAGTCCCTGGTTCAAATTACACAGTGGTAATTATCTCTGTTAAATTAGACTAATTGGGTAATATAAAATTAAACACCCTGTAACTTCATTAATACTCAATTTAGAGGGTAAATTCATTAAGACTTCTTGTCTGAATTGTAGAAGTTTGTCCTCTTTATTCTGAGAATTCTGTATATGTATAAATTTCCAAGATAAGTATTATTGCTATTATATTAGATAAAGTTATCTAATCTGATTGAAATTAGAAATAAAAATTGTTTCTATACCTTTATTAAGTTGGAAATATTTGTAAAGTGATAAGTGGCTATAAAAATATATCAAATAACTGTGATGGTACCAATAATACCAACTACAAAAATAATGTTTCGAGTAATAGTGGCTTTGCTTTGCATAGGGTGTGTAAACTTTGGTGAAAGTGCCAACATATTGGGGGTGTATAATCATCCCGGGTCCAGCCATACTCTTTTGGGGAAAATTTTGTTGAAAGCGTTAGCTGAAAAAGGTCACAATGTAACAATGATCAGCGCTTATCCACTTGAGAAGCCCATTCCAAATTACATCGACATAAATCTGGTTGGGTTTATCGAAGATTTAAAAGGTAAGTAGTGGTCAAGCTAATTGGCCTGACTTAAACTCGATTATTATTGTTTTTTCAGAAAGACAGAAAATGTATTTTGGAAGCGCTCTGGAAGGCCACAAACAGACCATGAATATGAGCCTACAGCATACAACAGACACTTTCAAAAATAGCGAAGTGAAGAAGTTGTTATCATCCAATCAGACATTTGATTTAATAATCATGGACTATTTTTACAATGAAGGGTCATTGATATTTGGGCACCACTTCAAAGCACCGGTCATTATTATGTGTTCGTTCGGTAATAATATCTTGCTGAACTCCATTACTGGAAATTCATTACCCTACGCTTATGTTCCCGGGGCTGCTCTCATGACAAGCGATAACTTAACATTCGTACATAGACTAATTATGACGATGTTTAATACTCTCATTCCAATTTTCCAAACAAGTCGATTGAATACGCACGAAAATATGCTGAAAGAATATTTCGATAATGCGCCGTCCATGGATGAATTGAAGAGAAATGTAGCGTTAATTTTGTCGAATTCTCATGTCAGTTTTGAGTCTCCCAGACCTTTCACTCCGAATGTTATTCCCATCGGGGGATTTCATGTTCAAAAACCAGGACCGCTACCATCGGTTCGACAATGAAATTTTTTAATAATAATAATTTTTTGATTATTATTTATTTCAGGAGTTGAAGAAATATTTAGATAACGCTAAAAAGGGAGTCGTGTTTTTCAGTCTCGGTAGTCAAATCAAGTCTTCCAATTTGAAGCAATCAACTTTCGAAGCAATCATAAAAACTTTCTCTAGGCTTGAACAGGAAGTCCTATTGAAATGGGAAGGAGAGGACCCACCGACAGTTTCCAAGAACGTTAGATGCGAAAAATGGTTACCACAATTAAGTGTTTTGGGTAAATGTCCTTTTTGTTGTTATAGATTGTTAGATTTTTCAATTGTAATATAATTTCAGCCCATCCAAACGTAAAGGTTTTCGTCACACACGGAGGTCTTTTGAGTACCATTGAAAGTATACACTTTGGTGTTCCCATGCTTTTTATTCCTTTTAATGGTGATCAACCCACGAATGCTGCTTACGTAACGTCGAGGAAATTTGGTCTTATCGTCAAACCAGATAACCTGACTGAAGATACTTTTTATAATTCTTTGAATGAAATTATTGTAAACCCGAAGTACGTTTTGAGATTATTTTTATTTTTCATTGACAACATTTTTAATTTTACTCGTTCCAGGTTTAAGCAAAATGCCGAGTATTACTCCAGTATTCTTCGTAACCAGCCCCTCCACCCACTAGATTTGGCGATATTTTGGGTCGAGCATGTTATAACCCACAAAGGAGCTGATCACTTGAAACCCTATTCCCTTAATTTGAGGTGGTATCAAAATTACCTCATCGATGTAATATCATTTATATTTATAGTAGTTTTCGTTTTTTGTGCTGCTATATTTATTTTACTATACAGTGTTAAGAAAACGATTAAATTTTTCATCGATTGGCTGAAAAATCTAGCAAATCATGGGAAGAATAGTAAAAAAAATAAATAAAAAACATAATAGTATAATAATTTATTTAAATTATTCGTTCGGATAGAGAATTACACCCTGGACATTGAAAGCTTTGGAAAAAAACTGAACCTTCTGCGCAAGATCAATCGTAGGGAACTGTGGGGCTCGCAGCTCGCACCCACTAAAACCCCTTCATTCTTCGAAGCCCGGACTAGCACTAAGGTCACCTTTCATCAATCCGAACGCTTTGGTGTTGCATGCCCTGCTCTTCTACCCGTTCATCTGTCTCACATTCTCATCAGCTTCTTTTCGAACCATGATCGAGCGCAGGAATTTGGAGATTTTTCCCATACCTCTGGATTTGGGAGCATCCTTGTGATAAGGTTATCCATTTCAAGCCGGCACTCTACCGTTGACAGACGAAAATTGTGTGCTCGGGAGTATCCAAATCCTCGAGTATCCAAGTGCCTCGCACAATACTTTATTCGTAGTTCTCCCCTTTCATCACGCTTTTCCCGCTGCCGTCCCTGCGTTTTCCTTTCGCGTCACTTTCACTCTTTCTCTATTTTAATGGGGTCTTCTCTTAGCGCTTGACGCTTCTCTAAACATCTACACACATTTTAGGTCACTATTTGCTCGTTACGTGGGATCTACTCGTTATAGAATCACAAGCATATCTCGAGATTCCAAGTAAGGTCGCTGGAAAAGAGAGGTCGCTAGCCGTTTCAATCTATTAATATTTAATAACAGCCATTGCAGATAATGAAAGGGAAATCTGCTTTCGCTAGCTGCTTTAACACCGATCGTCGCTACAGACCACTACGGTGATCTCTGTTAGATGTGTTGACAGTTTCCGTCCATACCTAATTTAAAGCCTCCACCCTCAGAATTCAAGAGACTTACCCACTCACTCAGAGGCACTAAGTAAACCGCTTTGCACAAATAAGAAATTCCATCAGAGATGCGCATAATTAAGAGCATAAATGTCCCCAGTGCCATTAGATTCCTACGAATATGTAAGCGTCGAATGTCACTATGAACCAAGCGCCACATCCATACAATTCTCTTTCATTTTAGTGCATGATAGTCAGGATGAGATATGTCTTTTCGTTTCTTCCTCCATAATGCAGAATGGGTAGGTTTGATCATTTTGACGACCATCTTGGAAGATGTACTGCTAATCTGATAGTTGACAGTGCTCGTAAGAAAATCCGTTTTTATTGAGCTTAATGGACGTCTCAAAATGTTTAGTTGTATTTTTCAAGCACTATAGGTATCATGCGACATCTGTCTTAATGTTGTGAAGTTTTCCCACATATTTGCTCTTCAGAGATCTTGTGTTTTCTTGTAGTTTCTTCTTTTGGATTACTTTTGTAGCCTACGTCTTCATATACAGGGTGATTCTAATAATAAAATATTCAAATATCTCTGAAATTAAGCATTCTCGGGAAAAATATTTTTCGGAAAAGTGGTTTTATTCAGTGAGGGACATCGTTTGAACAAAAAGACAAGTATTGGGTTCCTCATTCATGCGAGGGAGTGAAGTTTGATATTTTAAATCAAATTACAATTTTTTATCGCGAATTTGTAATCAGCGACAAAAAATGAGCAAGATTTGTCTGAACATTTTGCTTATAATCATAGATGGCGCTGTATTCATGGAAATTTGATTTTGTTAATATTTGCCATTCCAAAGTATCTCGATAAAGAGGCACTGGGCGGGAAAATGTGGGGGGGGAAGGTGGGGACATCGTTTGAGCACAAAAACTGCCCTGCGCCCCTCTCCCCTTGTTGGGGAAAGGCGGTAACTTTGAAATTTTAAACGACAACTCCGATTTTTTATTGCCCATTCGTATCCAGGGACAGCAAATGCGCAAGATTTATCTGAAGTATTTTTTGCGACTAATCATAGGTGGCGCTGTAATCGCCACTCATTTCTTGCGAGAAAATGGGTAACTTTGAAATTTTAAACGACAACTCCGATTTTTTTATTGCGAATTCGTATCCCACGACAAAAAATGCGCAAAATGTATCTGAAATATTTTTGCGACTAATCACAGATGGCGCTTTAATCGCCCCTTACTTCTTGCGAGGTAGTGGCGGTAACTTTGAAATTTCAAACGATGCGAATTCGTATCCAACGACAGCCAATGCGCAAGATTTACCTGAAATATTTATTGCGACTAATCACAGATGGATCTATAATCGCGGAAATTTGATTTTGTTAATTTCTCCCATCCCAGAGTATCTCGAAAAATAAACACTCTTGGGAAAAATCTTGTTTACAAAAGTGGGGGACATCGTTTAAACACAAAAACTGCCCTTCGGCCTCTCACTTTTTACTCGGAAGTGACGGTATACCTTTGAAATTTTAAACGACAACTCCGATTTTATTTATTGAGAATTCGTATTCCTATATTCAGTGACAAAAAAAGCGTAAGATTTAAGGACGCTTTTTTTTGCTGAATACGATACTTTTGCAATATTAAAGATCCCGTAAAAGCACTTTGTTTTGGATTTTTATGTACAAGAATAAAGATATTCAGAGATATATTTTCTCCGAGAAAAAAACTTTCTCAAACATATTACAAATCAACAGGTACGTATTATTATAGGACATCCGAATGACGAACAGCGTGCTACTTTTGACAAGGGTATCCTGAACAAACGAAGGGAACAGCATGCTTTGTCATTTCTAAATAAACTTAATATAGGCTTAATTAACTCTCCAGAGATTCTCTCGAGGATGTCATTTGGTGTTCCCCGATCTGCATATCCAGGAACCGGTCTACGTGCGCACGCCCTGAACTAATGTGAAGGGGTTTGCTCCCCCGTATATGGTTTGATTAGGTATAAAGAGGGTTAATTATTTTATTTGTTTTGCTGAGTTATTGCTCTTTCATACTTAATTTATCGATATACATAGTGTGTGGTAGTGTTAAATAAATAAATGTTTTTTTTCTTATTTATATATTTATATTTAACGACCAAACGTAGAGTTTGTCCCGTCTAAACCGCCCCGTTATTCGTGGTCAGTTTTTTTTATGAATATAAAATCATAATGCTGAAATTTACATTTTCCGGTAGATGGGTATTTTATTCAGGGAAAGCAGCAACGCTTAACATATTCGCGCGTGTTTCTATTCAATCCATAAAAATGAGTTTAGTGTTCATGCTTTTCGAACTCCTGCCTGGAAATGACAAATTCAAAGAAGAGGCCTCTGGAGGAAGACCTTTAGCTTGAGTTAGGTGGACTATTATTTTTAGATTTGAGTTGAGCCTATGATATATAACCACTTTCAGAGTTTTCAACCTCATTCATAGATAACAGAGAATTATGCTTGGCCATCATATTCGTACCACCGTCGTGACAGTTATTTCAAGTAGGTAGGTATTTTTATTAATTGCATGGATGTTAGTCATTTTAAAAAGTGTTCATGTATATGTATAAATATATCAGAGAATCTTTCTATACCTATCCTCTCAGCCGTACTTTGAAAGAAACAAACACTTCTAAATACCATCAAAGTCGTTTAAAGAAAATTTAACTCGGTTTCGTCTGCTTTAACTGGTTGCATTTTCTTATTGAGTCACCTATTATAATGAAAAGTCTCATCTCCTTAATCCCCCTCACAACCCTTTAAACCCTCCTCTAGCTTCCTCAACCTTGTCTTGTTGTGAAATATTACCTCTGGTGAACAACACTGCATTTTGGAGCATCTTACCAGCAAGCAAATTCATCATTACTTGTAACATTTAATTAGAGACTTAATTAAACTGAAATATACATGTTCGTCCTGCCACCGCTCCAGTTGGAAGTTGGTGCGCCACAGGTGAGTATGAAAAATAAAAAAATACGACAAGGCTATAAGATTTCAAGATGTTTAATTAAGACTCTCTTCTATAAAACTGTATATGCAAAATAGAACCCGTAAAACAGTGTGACGGATAATTTGAAATTTCATGCAGTGATTGTATTTTGCGATGTAGTGAAGTGTACTTTGGCCAAGCCACAAGAACATTTTAGTCACGAAAACTTCTTACAGGAATGTCTTATTCACAATCGTTACCTTTTTTATTTAATTTGTTATTATTTGTAACGATTGCTTTGATCCCACCGTGTAATGATCTTGTAGAACACTCTACAAGTGTCGGTTACACTGGACAACGTCGGCGGAACTAATTTGAGCCACGTTCGGTTTTGTTGGCGTTCAAACGCGCATGCGGAAAGCTATAAGAACTTTGGCAGTTCTGGCAGCTCGAGCAGCTTTTCAATAGCCTGAGTTGTTGAAGCCATACTGGTTTGGAGACAGTCCTCTCTTCTATTTCTTCTTCGAGTCTTCGCTTTATCAAGACTTCGTATAATTTCCCTATTGAGTTCAGGAGGCCTATATGAGGATGCTTTTAGTAGCTCCTTGCCCTTCAAAAGTACAATAACTTTAGCTTCTTTCCAATCAGCTGGAAAGCTTTGATCCTTGAGTAACTTTGGGTGAGGAGGGGGGATTTTTTAAGTTTTTTTATGGTTTCCATGGGGGGTAAACTGGATGAAGTAGTGAAAGGTGGGAGGTTGTTTTGGCGGTCCCAGGTGATTAAGGTCGGGGGAATATTAAGGGGAGGATTTTGCGGAAGATGTATTGTGGGGGAGCATAGTTATCGGGTGGGTTTGAAGGGCGAAACGGTCATAGCACTAGGAGAAGAAGGTGTTCAAATTCTGGTTAGTGCACTCATCAGCTCTATGACCAGG
This sequence comes from Malachius bipustulatus, assembly GCA_910589415.1. Classification (NCBI taxonomy): domain Eukaryota; kingdom Metazoa; phylum Arthropoda; class Insecta; order Coleoptera; family Melyridae; genus Malachius; species Malachius bipustulatus. Next base: position 18,947,408 of record OU342632.1, read on the forward strand.
TTTCTTGCATTAAAATCAAATCAGCTCCCCAAAGTAAATTAAAATCCAATAGGCGTTGTTACCTTTGAAAGTGAGATAGTAAGCTAATTTTTCTAATGATGGTAACTAAGATTTCTAATGGATGACACCTGAATCATGTCACCTTTATTTTAGATTATGACGCCAGGAGCATGATTCCTGTTCAATTGAAATAAGTTCCGAGTTAAAGGATTCTTAGTTAAAGGAGTTATTAATTCTACGCTTGTAGTAGGTATTACGACAAAATATTATTTATTTTGTTATATTATTTTGTATTTATATTATTTATTATTTAAATCAACAGGAATCGTCCAAAATCCTGCAGAATATCCTGGAAAATCCATCATTGAACCTGACGTCACTTTACCAGTTATATTTGGTAAATCGTAATCACTTGATAACGTTAGCAATTTTCCATTTAAATCGACGTACCTAGAAAGATAATACATACTTACGTTTTTATGTATCAGTTATTTCGTGTACCTACTTACCCTGAAAGAACGTCGTTTAGGTGACCAGTCAAAATAAATTCCTCACACGTAGATCCACTACGTTGGAAATTCTTCGGCAGAATATCACTGATATTGAATGACTCGGAATTCTCACCGACATTCACACCAAAAACTGAAAATATACCGTGAGAATAGCGAGTCTTTATACACATATAAGAAAAACAATTCAAAATAACAATAATTTAGGTCAGTTGTATGCAAACTTGAAAAAATTCAAAAGTATTAGCGCCGGTTGACTGCATGCTAAAAGAGCCCAATAGACCATTTTGTCTTAAAACCGTAAAAACCATTTCCAATTCCAAAAGTGCCATTTGTGAAAATGTGTGCCTAGCTTTAGAACAATAATTAGAACTTTCAAAAATAATCAAAACAATGGTTGTGGGATACATCCTCCTTACCAATTTTCGTTATAACAGTTGTTCACGGACAAGAATATTTACAGGCTAAGATTAAGTTCATGATGATGGCCATCCCTTGAGGAATCCAAGAGAATGCCTACCGTTGAAATGTCATGAAACCTAGAATAACCAGCCTTTTTTTTCGACTGTACTAGAGGGAAAGATCTTTCTGGATTGTATCCCACATTTAACTATACCTAAACAAGCTTTTATTGTATCTGTTAGAAGCATAAACCGCAAAAATATATTATTTCATTTCATTATCAGAAATAATTGTGTTGTAATAGCGATGCTCATAAATTCGTATAATCTACAGTACTTTTTCAAAGACATAAATATTGTGTGCTTCGTTTCTAGTCAGTATAAAGCAGATAATAATCCACGTTTTCCCGGAAGTAAGATTTCACTTCAGGATTCAGGAAAGGAAAGGGGCAGCCAGAAACTGGGTGCAAATTCCTAAACAGGGGAACGTCATAAAATCTTTAACGTTAATCCGCGCATAAAACGGGCCCAAACGCTCTAACAGCGGGACGTCGTTGATAAAATTCAAGTACACAGGCATTTTTTATGTTCCGGAAATTCTTAATATCAAAACATCCACTTTTCGTGATGACGTTCTACGTTGAAAAGTCAAATAAAATCCTACAAACGTTTTTTGTAAATAATTACTTAACCTGAAGATTCACACTACTTTACTGTTGACGTGAAGTCGTTAAAGAATTGAAAAATTATTTTTATACAGGGTCGTAATGCCTATAATTTAAAATCAATTTGGACCTTACAGAGTGTCCCATATGAGATTGACATATCAAAGTTATGTTGTTGCATTTTAAGATTCTCTGAGATGAAAAATAAGACTGATCTGAAGAAAAAGCACTTAATCCGAAACCTTTGAGCTAAGAGAGTAAACCCTAACAAAAAAAAACTGCCACCATAATAGAGTCAAAGCTCGACTAAACGATTCCATGAATTATTGGTTGCCCAAGTTTCAGGACTTGGTTAATATCCCAGGTCGAATGCAAAACAAACAATTAAATCTATAACGGATTCTTCGGGGATGAAGTTTTCAGGAGTTACAATACCTCCCAATCAAAAACTGTGACACCATCACCCAGTGCACCAACATCAGTGGATAAACGCAGACATAATCTCCCTCCACGAGCATCTCCAAAACAACCACCCACACATTCTAGCCAGAAAACCATCTCCTCTGCTACCACCCCTAAGAACAACCTGAATCATCCTAGTATGACTTGATGGTTCAAGTCTTGAATAAGGGTACCACCAAGTATATTTCCTTTTTCTACTGGTCTCTCATTGATTGTTCTCTTCTAATCATTAGGTGCCGGTGCAGATCTATTTCAGCAACCTCTTCCACCTTCCGCACCAAGCCCACATGTAACCTCACTCCACCATCATCTCCAAAAGAATCACCCACATTGCGCCCTTACAGAGACGTCATCAACAGCGCAAATAACCATCTGCTCTGCTCTGGCTGTGAGTTTCATGTACATCTCAACTACATAGATGGATTAAGCGTATACGTGCATAGATACCTCTGCTACTACCCCGAAGAACGACCTCCTCAATCAATTATATGAATCTCTGAGAATTATTTGGCGCTACAAATCTGCAAGCTGAGATGATTTGCGTGTATTTTTTGCATCCTTTGGGTAGCCGTTTGCTTCCAACATCTGTAAGCGAATCTACGAGGTGTTTTCCCTTTGGTGTAGTATGAAGACTTACTACTGTTGTGTATTCGATGAGTCCCGGGACCTCTTCACGTTCCGCCACTGGCGTCATGACGAGCCGCTGGAGGTCGGAGATCAGGAATACATTGGAAGGGTAGCAAGCGAGGGTTTCTAACACTACATTCCTCATGCACAGATACGAGCTCCGGTTGAAAACCGAACCTTCGTTCAACAAAAGCTGCTGCAAAACTGCTACCCGAAACCAAGAACAAAGGCCATCGCACTTGGCGTAGTCCTTCTGGTGGGCGACAATATCCCTCCCACCGAATACTTTCATCCCTAGACACCAACAAGAAGGCAAAGTGAACTCAACGAACTGAACTTGTCTCGGTTAGTTAGCTTTAGCTAGTTCACTTACCTGTTAGTAGTGACGTATCTTCCTTATGTTTGTGGCAGTAAAAGCGTACGTTGCCAATATTTTTCGTATTGCAGTAAAGTACTCTTTTACCGACTAGGCGTTGAAATAAAATACTGGCCCACCAGCTCTGAAAGCATCAATACAATTAGTGAGAACGTTTATACATATAATAGCTCTGGTTACCACATCATCTTTGTTATTTGATACATCAGCTTCAGGTCAAAAAGTTGTGAATATTAAGAGGAAGAGGAGGAGGGGCTTGGTATAAACATCCTCACTATTATATGTAGCACACTGCATAGTTCTCTATAAAACTTACTGGTAAAGGATTATACAAATCATCGAGTAAGGCGTATGGATTTCCAACGATTGCTTGACGAATAACGACATCTACATTTTGTTTCGCACAAATTCCGAGTTTATCCAGCCAAATAAATATGGCGATAAATTTATCGGAAAGGCCCTGTGCACCTCCGTTGTATGAATCTGCGGTTTCGCCTGGAATTTCGGTCGAACAGTATCATAAATGAAACGGTAAAATATTACGTTTACGTACCCAACCATACTTGTTTTGTCCATGCTTTCTCTTTTGTTAAATTATGAATGGCAGCAATGTCCCATTTCAAACTATCAAAAATTGTTGTATCTAAAAAATCAGACTTTTGTGCTGTAGATCCAGCAAAGTAGTACCTGGTCAATAAGAATAATTATACAGTGATACTAGGAAGTAGGAAGACGTTATTCGTAAACAGCAGCATGTAAAATTTTGAAAAATTCTGTTTTTTTGTGTCTTTATTCAAAAACGTAAAACTTTTTGATCAATACTTGGTCAAGAACACAATTTTCAAGCCTCAAGGTTGTAGATAAGGAATTTTAAAATTGACGTAAAGTTTTTATCATTATACCTAGATATTTTCTTTAAAAAAAATGGGAATCGCGACGGAACACGGAACAAAAGGCAGCAAGAAGTGTTTTTTTTTTGCTAATCATTCAGAAATGCCATCAAGCAGTCCTTTTAATATTTCTAGAATGGAACAGAAATTCCGTGAATTTTGTCATGTTATAAAGGTCTACCAAAAAAGAGGACGTCCTCTAACAGACGGAGGCACTTCTTTGAATATTATCTCAGATTTTCCGGAGAATGTCTATAAAGCACGACGAGCTTTAGCCGCCGAGAACATTGTTCTCAAAGAACGGTATTAGGAACTATTATGGGAGAACTGAAATAGCACGCTTAGGAGTAATTGATTCATCTGTTACCTACAAGAATTATTGTACAACGATGATCCAGATCGATGACTTCAGTTTTCTGCAACAATGATGAATGCGACAAAATAATCCAATGTGACTAAATACTATTCCCATAATGTGAAGCATCACTCTAACTTCAAGCAGTGCTACCCTTAATAGACGGAATTTTAGATTTTCGACCGCAAATCCGCGAAAGCTCAATGTAAGGGCTGGAATCATTATCAATAGAATCTTGTCCTAACTTAAATTCTTCCAATCCTGAAAATCAAAATATTCGAGCAAATAATTTGTGGTTGCACCATGATGGTGTTTCACCGCATTATTACGAGCCTATTTAAGATTGTCTTTCCGGATCAATCGATTATTGAAGAGGTCTAGTTTCGTGGTCCATACGAGATTACCCAATTTTATTTTATGCAGTTATGTCAGATACAAAAGATTCCTAAGCCGAATATTTTAAAACGGCTATACAGGGTGTTTCATTAGCAGAGAGCCATGGCTGAAGGGTAGGTGTAGTTTTTCAAGACGATTCAGGATCTGGTTTTGAAATTTTTCTGAGGCCCTTATTCGTTTTTATTTTACTGGGTGATTTTGAAAAAAAAAATAGAATTGTTTTTCGCCAACTACCACAAACTAATGGCTCAAAAGTAGGACTAGGAAGTTTTATGTTGCTAAATTGATAATTTGATTATTTATAAGAAAATAATATTTATGTGTGATTTAAAATATAACAAACTTACTGGTGCCAAGTAATCACATCCAAAACCCCATTTTTCGTATTATCCAAAAAAGAATTCAAATATTCCAAACTGGCTTTATGTTTCTTTTGTGGTCTGGTAACATCGGGTCCAAGAATCATAGAATTCTCAAACACCGAGTACTTATTCAGAATATTACGTAGGGTTTCAAAATCTTCAGCTAAAACATCCGCAGGTACGTCTACGCCGATTTTCTCTTTCATCAATGTGGGTTCTGAAAACGAAAAAGCCATGCAATGGCACGGTTTAAATAAGAAAGGAATAATAATAATTGAATTATGCAATAACTGGCTTTCAAATGACTTAAATTAATAACTTCGCCGCCAATAATATAATGCTAATGCTTTAATCCAAGAATTTTATCTACAGTGGCGACAGACATTTTATTAACGGCTACGAGATTGAAGATGAGACTTCCTGTGAAATTGTTTCTTTACGGTTAGAGCTGCCTGTACAATTTTTCGCGAATATAATTCACGATACTTTGGTTGAATAATGAGCAAGAACTACAACTTCAATCTGGCACTGTTTCTTTATTAATTCAGATAATGTAGGTACATACTTAAGTTCATACTACCTAGTTTAATGAAAAATAGTGTACAGGGTGTTTGGACAATCAAACTCGAACGCCATGTATAAAATCGTATTTTAAGCATAAAAGAGAGAATATCTTTTTTCAAGATGAGGCCTCGTTTAGGGAATATTTCGAAAAATGTAAAACTAATAAACAATAAATGGACAAATAGACAATAAAGAGACAAAAAAATGTATTTTTTGGTCTGGACAGCTAAAATCGGACGCCAAATATAAAATCGCATTTTAATCATAAAAGAGAGAATAACTTTTTCCAAGATCAAGCCTCGTTTAGCAAATATTTCCATAAATGTAAAACCAAGGCTGCAATTTTTTTTTTTTAGGTCTGTACGGGAGAGTGAAAATAGAACGCCATGTATAAAATCGCGTTTTAAACATAAAACAGAGAATAGTGTTTTTTTCAGTTCAGGCCTCCTTTAACAAATATTTCTATAAGTGGAAAACTTAGAGACAAAAAATAGACAAATAGAAAATAAAAAGACAAAAAAAAAATTTATAACTGGACAGCTGAAATCGAACGTAATGTATAAAATTGTATTTTAAGCATAAAAAGAGGTACCTAATTTTTTTTTCAAGATGAGTCCTCGTCTGGGAAATATTTCAAAAAATGTAAAGTTAAGAGACAATAAATAAACAAATCGACAATAAAAGACAAAAAAAAAATTATTTTTTACTGGACAGTCAAAATCGAACGCCATGTAAAAAATCGAATTTTAAGCATAAAAGAGAGAATAACTTTTTTCAAGAGAAGCCTCGTTTAGGGAATCTTTCCATAAATGTAAAACCAAGGTAGCTAAATTTTTTCTTAGTAACTGGGCAGTCGAATTCAAACGCCATGTATAAAATCGTATTTTAAACATAAATAAGAGAATAGTTTTTTTTTCAGTTCAGGCCTCCTGTAGCAAATATTTCCATAAATAGAAAACTTAGAGACAAAAAATAGACAAATAGAAAATAAAGAGACAAAATTTTTTTTTTATAACTGCACAGCTAAAATCGAGCGTAATGTATAAAATTGTATTTTAAGCATAAAAAGACGTAACTTTTTTCAAGATAAGGCCTCGTTTAGGAAATATTTCCAAAAATGTAAAGTTCCTAGACAATAAATAGACAAATACACAAGAACGAGACAAATAAAATATTTTTTATAACTGATGGACAGCTTAAATCGAACGCCATGTATAAAATTGTATGTTAAGCAGAAAAATTTTTACAGCTTTTGTTTTACATTTTTAGAAATATTTCCTAAAGAAGGCCTGATCTTGAAAAAAGCTTTTCTCTCTTTTATGCTTAAAGTACGATTTCATATGTAACGTTTTGGATATTCAGTAACCAAAAACCGTGTATACCTATACCGTGCGAGTACAGAGTCTTTATACATGGCCGAATTGCAATCAATAGTAGTTTCTATTGAAAACTGTTTCAATGGAATTGTTTGCAACAATTCCAAAAAGTTATCTAAAAGCTCATTGAGATAGAAACCAATAATTTCCCTACTAACAAAGGCTCAGTTTTCAGAATAATCGTACCGAGCAATAATTTTCCAATGTATAGGGAATGTCGTTGATTTGATTAGTGTCAGTCTAGTTAACATTTTCTGCTCTGCACCGCAGATCGGACTCACTTGTACGTTTATTAATTTTATTAAGTTCTCATTTGAATCTGTCATTATTGCAAAATTTGAAATAAAATACCATTTCCAAGTTCCCAATCGAGTTTCAAATCATTTTCAGCGGCAAATCTGATGAGTTCTTCGACATTTCCTGGTTCCCAGCTACCGTTATCACTTCTCATTAAGACATTCAAATCAAAGATTACTTCAAATCCCAAGTCCGTCAATTTTCCCACCACGTCCTTCAATTGAGAGCCTGTAATTATTAATTTGTTAACTTTTTCCATAATTTGTAGGTAGGTGGTAGGAAAAATTTAATAATGTTCGTACCTTTTAGCTTATATTTTGTAACTTCTGGAGGGTATGTTGAGGAATTAAGTTCCGGGTGTTCTCCCGAAAGAAATTCCACTCTGTCCGCTCCGGTGCCTCCGATCCGAAAATAGGCCGGAGCGAGGTGCTTTAAAGTTTTCATTAATTTTGTGTTCCTGCATAAAGTGGATATTTTACATAACCGTGAAATCGTAATTGACCGAGGTTTACAACATTTAAATATTTCTTGAAACTGCAGGAAAAGTCATTAAAAGGCAAAAAATTATTCACTCAAGTTTTTATATTGATCGTTACTGTGTAATAAACTTTTAAGCGCTTTCAACCTCTTTTAAAATGTGTACGCTGTTACTTAAAAAAAAATTTCTTCTTATTGTTAATATTTTTAAGTGTGTAGACGATTTTATACTAAAAAAAATTTTTTATTGAATTATTTCATGCAGTTCACATTTTGACTGTCATTTTAGTTTCGAAATTACATTCTTTTACGCACAAGTACTCAAAAGTATGTTCTTTTACGCACTAGACCTTAAAAGTATTAGAAATGCCAATCAAAATATTTGTGACTACTAAAAATATGGTGTGTACATTCACAGACCTTTGTTTATGCGAAGGAACAATTTTAGAGCGCAAGTCATATGTCAACGTGGAAGTAGTGCCTGGAGATTGGAGGTGACGTGGAAGTATCAGTGAAGTTAACGCGAAATTTTTGAACAATAGAATCTAGGCAAGATGACGTAAGCCTCAGCGAATTGGCTGGATGACTAGGAGGTTGGAAAGCGAGAAGCTGATGGACGTACAGACACCAGAAGAATAATTAACTACCTATGCTTGTATCAGTAGCCTTTTTAAAGAAATAGTGAAGTATATGCGATTTTCTTCACGAATTATTAAACTTATATCTTGTCGTTCTCGCCAGAATTACACTTTGGAATGATTTACCTACGCCTTAGTTGTTTTTCGACGCGATTACGTATAAAAATCTATAGTATCTGCAATAAATAACTTAACCCGGTCAAATAATATGAACGTGTTTTCCCGTTAATAATTACCAGATTAATATCAGCTTCCGAAGTTTTTCGATTTTCAACATCAAACGTTTCGTGTTTAATTTTAAGAGACTATTTAGACCAATGCTAATATCTCTTGAGTGCCGCCGTTTCTTGCAGATCAACTTTCGAGTTTTTTGACTGACTTCCTGTGTAATAGAGAAACAACAACGCATTACCGTACAAGTACAAGTTCACCCATTGCATCAGTAAAAAACAAAAGTCTAAAAAGAACTTTTGAAGAAGGGCAAAATAAGTTTCTTGAAAGTCCACTAACAAGAAGAGCCTACCTCCAGTATCTAACCTCGAAGATTCGTGATTTGTTTTAATTAAACTTGTTAACCAAAATACCTACTTACTTTAGTACTATTAAGGGCCGGTTGTTCCCACGAAAAGTTAAACTGTGATTAGTCAGCTATAGTTAAAATTTGAATGTAGTTAACTTTCAATTGCGTTGTTCAAAACATGCAAGAGATCAAAAAAATAACAAAACAGTGTGACAGAGCCATTCATTACCTACAGAAAAGGTACATACAGGGTGGCCCGGCGAAAAGGTACCAGGCCTAATAACTTGAAAACTGAAGATGAACGCTAAAAACGCCGAAACAGGTCGATTTTGTTATCGAGGGGGACATATTTTCGTAACAAATTTAACTACCCAAGTTCCCCGCGTTGGCAGGGGTAGCTACCCCTTTGCTTATCATCATAGGGAACAGCTATTGAGTGATACATCATTTGAAAGCTACTTGAATTTTCTTTACAACGATATCCAACATTTTGGGTTTCGCTTACATACAGGGTGGCCCTAAAAAAATGTTTTCGTTTGGGGTTGCCAAGGGGGTGAACTTGGGTGGTTAAATTTGTCACGAAAATATGCCTATTTTGATAAAAAAAAAATCGACCTGTTTCGGCGTTTTTCGCGTACATCTTCAGTTTCCAAGTTATTAAGGCGAGTTGCGTTATCGTTGGGCCACCCTGTATGTGAGCGAAACCCAAAATTTTGGATATCGTTGTAAAGAGAATTCGAGTGGCTTTCAAATGATGTATCACCCGATATCTGTTTACCTATGATATCGGCAAAGGGGTAGCTACCCCTGCCAAGGGGGTGAGCTTGGGTAGTTAAATTTGTCACGAAAATATGTCCCCCTCGCTAACAAAATCGACCTGTTTCGGCGTTTTTCGCGTACATCTTCGATTTTCAAGTAATTAGGCGCGGTACCTCTTCGCTGTTGCATCCTGTATAGTTTTTCACCGTAGACGTTGCAAAATGTGTCAAAATCTGGAAAAACTTCGGCAGGTCATTCCGACTATTTTCCACGTGCCCCATTTGTATCTTTCTGTATTTCCTAGATCGTAAAAATTTTTTTTTTCAACATATAATCTGAAGTCTTGGCTTCAATAATTTATTAGTCTCGCATATATTGGCACTTTTATCGAAAAATAAAAAAAATTCTTCGCTGCTCGAAAAATAGCTTACAGTTTTTTTCTCGGTTTTTTTAATAAAAAAATCGATAAATTAATGCCTTTTAATTTATTTTTCATGTACTTTATTTGTGATTAAGAAAATTGAAAGAGCAATCGTAGCGATAATTAATCCACATAAATGAGTGTGAAAAAATGATCCACATCGGTCTTTTAATAACAAAGATATGACAATTTTAAAAATAATTTTTATTAGAAATACACTTTCCAAATTTGGGGCTCTTCACTTAACGAGACATCATGTACTGTAATACAGGGTGTCCCATTTTTATCACCGCAAAATTTACATTTACATCGAGGTTTAATTTCTTTAATATTATTTTTATTATTTTATTTCATTTGTTAGTTTTACTTTTTTAAGTATCTCACTGATTTATTTTACTGTTTATGAATTTACTGAATTTATTATCAACAGAAGAAAATTTACTATTTAGATATTAATTTTTCAGAAAAAAACTGAGACACCCTGTATATTCAGTTTCTAAGGTAACGTCAAAATATAAACAATAAGTCCATGCACAACAACATACCTGACATCGAAGTTCTTGAAACTTCTTCCAATAGCAGTTGAATCCAGAGCAATGCTCAGGAACAACTCGTTTGTGTCATGATCTCTAAACGAAGATTCTTCATCATCATAGCTTATATCAATTTCACCTGTTATATCGATTATCGTTACTGCTGCAGAAAAATTTAATAAAGCAGATATAGAAATAATTCCAATAATAATAAGTGGCCTCATTTTTAGAAAGATACACTCGAGAGAAAAAAACGCTTCCTTATGAGACGCGAGAGACAACAAAGATGCAATCAGTAGCCAGGTTTCCTATTGACAATGACAATCATATCGTTAGTTTTATCATTTTGTTTATCGTGGAAAAATATTTCAATAACTTGGTTCAAATTGAATAAGATATAAGACGACAATATGTAAGTTAGTACCTAGGTATCCACTTATCTTAGTTACAGCTGTAGAAATATTTTTTGTAGATCTGATTTTTCCTATAACTTGATGAAAACCTGTTGGATTTTATTGACAATAAACAAATAAGTAAATTAATAAATTCATAACATCTCCAGTTGTTATTTAAATTTACAAAATATCAATTAAAATGGCTTCCAATTTTTTGAAAAAAAAAATTCCAAACCCAAAGACAAGGTATACTGTTGCGTTTGTTATTAAATAAACAGTGATAAGTGTTTTAATTTAGGTATCTACAAAATTATTCCGGTAGTTCGAGTTTAGATAGTTCAAGGTGTGAAGCAAGTAGCTTCCGAATATTTCGCTTCTTCTTAGGGACACAGTCGGTTAGATTAGCAAAAAATTGCGCATTTTCTGCAGATCAAATATTTCAAGCAGTTGTCAACGTATCATTTTTGTTTTCTGAGACTGTCTAAAATCCATAATCCATCTATCTTGGACCTTGGACCTTGTTCTAGCTGACTTTCCTCTGAAGAATCCTATGGTACGGAAAGAGGATACGCACCATCCTGCATTAACTATCGAGTTTTACAACCACGAAGGTCCCTCTGTCTCGCTGCCTAAGACTCTCGTTCCATCATTTAACGCCAACTATCATAAAAGCGCCAACTTTCCTGCTTTTTTGGTTTCACGGATGGTGAGATGGCTTGTAATCTGTTTTATTTCATTTTAAACAGCGCCGTTGATCTTTTTGTTCCAAAAACTGAACCCCTATCTTATCGTAGGTATCCTATGTGGTTTACGTATAGCTGTTTAAAGAGAAAGACTGCTCTTTCTATAGAAATAATTATAACGGGAGTACATTCGCTGATTTGCCTGAGGTGCTGAACTCCTTTCGTGACTTCTTCAGTCAGTCACTCATACCTAATGTACCATTTAAATAGTTCCCTTCCCCCCTTTTAAACTTCCTACCCTTGATATCTATTTTTTTTTAAGACGAAGTCTTGATGGTATTTTCTTTCTTTCTTCTGCTCAATTTCCGTCCCGTTGGAAGTTATCTAGGGTGATCCCTGTCTTCAAAAAATGAAACAAGAGTCAGATCACCTACAGAGACAAGTCAAACTACAGACGTATTTGCATTCTTCCTTACTTTGGAAAGGTGTTTGAAGAGGTCATTTTATAAAGTGTTCTATCCTCATGTCAGATTTCTTTTATCATCATGTCAACAATGTTTCATGAGTGGTCGCTCTACGGTCACTTACCTATATGTTTGTCATCACCCAGAATACCTCTGAAGCTTTCGATTCTCACTCTCAAATCGTGAGGCTGGCACCCTTTTGACACCAGTTTTTGTAGACTCACCTTTCTTCTGGCTGTCAAGGGGTTGGACCGCTATCAAGTGGACCGGACGATTTGCCAAAACAGTGAAGCTATAGTGTTAGTCGTATTGCCTTACTACTTGGACGTAGCCCTTGTATTTTCCTCTCTGTAGCCCGTACTACAGCTGCTAGGTACCTCTTCGTTGAAACCAAACAAATCACTCACTCGCGTGTTACCCTCAATTCTCGCTTGTGCCCGCGCAAACCGCCGAAACCTGACCGTTCACTTCGGTCCCCGAAACACCACCAACTTCTTGGTTTCTTAACTTTCTTTCCAAATCAACTACTCTGGCTCGGGTTTCAAAATCGAACACTAGAGAATAGCCGCTTTAACTTTTATTTACCGGTCGTATAGTTACTCGACGTAGGTAAATAACAGCCAGAGGTGCCTTCTGACATGAAAATGGCAACCATGTGTACCGATAAGTTTAAGGCCCCCGTTCAGGGCCGTACTTTTTTTTGCAACGTCTCACCTACATGATTTTTCCTCCATAACGGTACATCGCGAAGAGATTTCGTTTGTACGGTTACTTCGGGAAAGCATAGCCGTATAAACTTTGTAAAGATCGTTTTTCGAAAAAAAATTAGATGATCGGTAATTGATCATAAAAAACTTCATTTTTCCCTTATTTTCGATTTTTTCCGATTTTTTTTTGCCCATAGAAAAAATAACAAAACAGTGCGATAGAGACTTAATAAAAAAAAAAAACTTCGGCAGGTTATTGATATAATTCTTACGTTTTTTCCGCGTCCCCCATTTGTATCTTCCTATATTTTCTACATCGTGAATTTTTTCCAAGTGTTTTTTTTCAACATTTAAATTGAAGTGTTGGCTTCAATTCGTCTCGCATATGTTGGAACTTTTGTCGAAAAATTGATTTGGCATTTATATTTGATTGAGAAAATTAAAAGAACAATCGCAACGACAATTAAGTCACCTAAATGCGTGTGAAAAAAGTATCCTCATTGGTCTTTTAATAGCGAAGATATAGCAAGTTTAAAAAAATAATTTTGATAAATTATGAGCGCAGGTAAATTCAGTTTAGTTAGCTTGACGATGTGGGTAAGAGAGCTGCCTGGCAGTGAAACATTCTCATCTTCATCACTCTCTTCTATGCTACTGTTTAGCCTAGGCTTGAGTCTTGAGTCTTGAGTGTGGCAGTGTTGTTTGGTCTCTCCGGTCTCTGGGAAGGACATTAGCCAGCAGAGTTGCTCCTATAAAAACTATCAAAGGAACCATTCCTCAATCAGTAGAGAATAATATAAGAAACCCCAGAAAGACTTTATTTTGTCATTTACTTTCAACAAATTTCAAACTACCTAGTGAATTTTATCATGTTAATAGACAATGAAAAATGAACGAATATCATTCTCTTGGACTGAACCCACTAGGAAAAATCATTCACCTTGATTCCGCGTGCTAAACATGCGTTGCGCGGATGTTTCTTTTTTTAGAACACCTTGCGGAATTTTTCCATTAGTCACTGCAGTGGTCGCGTTGCACAGTCCCTATTATAGGTGAAGGTTAGTGTGACACCTCAACTGGGACCAAAGGTCTATTGTGACTAGTCCCTGTAGGTACTCCAAGGTAAATATTTGTATCAAGTAGAATTCCTTACAAATAAATATTATTCGATGACAATAAGCGATTATAAAAGCATTCATTCGATTATCGCGAAGCATTCAAAAGATTAAAATCAATGCACAGGCAAGGTCTTATCATGCAGGAAATATCATCTCAAAAATTAAACAAAGTAGTTTAGATTTCTAATCCATCTTATTAATGACAGATACATACGGTAAATTTGTAAGTGGGTCATAGGGATTTAACATTTCATTGCAAATTCATTTTCTTGCAAATAATATCTCAATGCGTAGATTTAGATTTTTTGACGATTATTTCTATTTAACGAGCAAATTTTCTAATAAAATACTTCAATAATAATGTAGAAATTTACAAAAGAAAATTCTATTTATTAATTTTGAAATTTGACTATGTACGAAGATGCCTTAGTATCTTTTGGCACCTTCTACACCTGTTGCTTGCGCTATATAGATATATGAAAGCACTGAAGAAGACGTCTCCGTTCTAGCAAAAAACATGTCCCTATTAAGAACTGTCGTCAATGAAATATATTGGACATTGACAAACAATGAATATCTTCATAGTCTAGCCTTCTCCTTGATATCCTCTGCACTGGATGGATAATACCTTCTACTACAACAGCAGGGTGGAATGTTTCTTCAGTCAAGAGTATCAAGCTTGCAATAATTCTATTTAGACTAGATTAGAAATTTTCGTGAGTGGGGTGGAAGGAATTATAACACATCCACTGCGACCAAAGGTCTATTGAGTCGTCGTGATCTGGTCATACTACATTAACCCCATCAGGTCAACCTCTTTGGTTGCCGATGGACGCTGACCATCTTGACTATTCTGTGCAGGTGGTGGCAGCTTGCACAGTCAAGCCCAGTAAATAGGCCCATTAAGGCTCTCAGTTATTTCTTCTTGATGCCCTCCAGTCTTGGTTTGCCAGTGATGGAGAACTTCTCTCTCAGCCTGATTGTGGTTTGATAAATTCGAACTCGGCACCTTTCTTAGCCAGAGAAGTTGTCTCCATATCCAGCATGGCTCGGAATCCATATCAGAGTTACTTCGTTGCTCCTTGCTAGGGCATTCAGCGTTAATTGACAGTTTCGGACCTGCAGTGAGCAAACGATTCTTCCACACGTAACCGCTGATGATGTCTACTGCAGTTATGGACAAAACGTTCGCAGCATGGACCACGGCACAACAGCCCGGAGTCAATTACGATTTCAATAGAAGTCGGGCGTGAAAGCCTACACACTTTGTTTACAACTGACTTTGAATCATTGTTTTAAGCGTGGAATTCTAAACTCAAGCTATTTCGTGAATTGTATTTGGTTGTTAGTGGTTCATCGAGTGAACTCACGACCAGTCATTTTCATTTCATGTCGTAGAAAACACATTCAGCATAAGGCGTGCTTATGTTGTTATTCACAAAGATCAAGCTTCATCGGTGAACGATTCGCAGAACGGTAAACAGTGATTTAAAAACAATTTTCATGGAAAACTGTACGATTTGCTATAATGTTTATATCTTGTTTTTTTTTTCACTTTAAATCAGTGTTTTTTTTAGAAGATGCAATTTTGGATGCGTCATGGAATGGTTTATAAGGATTTTATTGTGTTATGATGGATAGGTGAGTAAATTTTTGGTACATTTACTGTTATATCTTTCTACTGAAGAGTTGTTCGGGATGAAATTTTTCGTTTTGCTGTTGTGAATAGTAACCTGGGTACCTGCCTACTTTTGTTTTTTTTATGACGATATAGGATTTATCTAAACTGTACGTTTTGTAAATATTGTTGTGACTCAACACATTAGGATAAGAATTTCAGGAAATATCACGTACTATTTCTGTTCATTGTTTCAATAAACCTGACCATTAAAATTATACCAAGGCACCAGCATCATTTACATAAAGTCAACTTGGAGATCTTGTTTATTAGGATTTTTTCCATAAATTGTTTTGAAAATTTTATGATACCACCTTTACTTTGTAACTTATCATTCTCATGATTGTAAATATATCCACTCACGGAGATTACGTGATCAAAACTTGTGAAGTGTGTTGATAAGATACATTGTACTGATGAGTTCCAAGCAGGACGAAACACGTGTATACAATTCCCCCCCCCACTCATAACATAACATCAACGAACGACATATTTTACAACATGGGGACACTGCACTGCGGGTATTTATACACACCGGGAGGCACTGCACGCACTCAGTTGTCCTATCACTTTGAACTTCTCCAGAAATCCCATAAACCATTTTTTGAAGTTTTTTGAACTATTTGACGTGTAGAACGGCTTTACAACTAAATTTAATATGGGAACCTTCCGCCATCTTGGATTTTAGGTTTTTTGCAATTTGTACGCTCATTCATCATTTTTCATATCAAAAAGTGCAAAAAATTGACAAAGTTGCGCAGTTTCTTCAATTCTTCGACCATCACGATTGAAAATATTATGCACATGTTTAAATAAAAACTGATCTCCATACCGCCTGCTGCGTATACGACTTACTGCCAAGAACTCAATTGTTCTATTTGTATTTGTATAGTAAGTCAAGCGCTTTGGAATTTTGATTAAGTTAATTATTCGAAGGACCAGCGGGTAAATAATTAAGGGGCAACTAAGGGGTATAATTTCTAGGATGAGAATTATGCACCGTCCTTAAATATCCCATGTAGACAGCTTAGTGAGCTTTCATTAGGCGACAAGGGCCGAAGATACTATCGCGTCGCAGAGCACTTTTGATTGCAATGTAAACTCTTCTTGTGTACAGCACACGTGGATAACCGAACGCGATAGTAATTCATCTCGTAATGTTTTTGGGTGAAGTGGAGAGCACCCTTTTGCTGAAATATCCATAGGACATGGTCTCGTGCACCATCTTGTCACGTTCCTCTCCCCTCGTGCATAATTTAAGACGAGATTTAAGATAAGGAGGGAATTTTATGGAAAAGGGAAATATGGGAACGGAACATCACCAATGGAATTTTTTGGCCCTTTTTCTGAACGTGGTTTCCCGGTAGGCCTAATCCGCAGCGTTTTTTTTTTTTTTTTGGAAGCGAACAGATAAGATATAATTTTTTTGTTTGTTGATATCTTAGTCCTTTAATGGGGTAAGATGGAAGAGTCACTAGTGTTTAGGACTTCTGTTTCTCCTGCAGTTTTGAATTCCGTTTCAGTCTCGTCGTCAATGTGCTATAATTCTCGCAAAAAATCGTGCAATAAAGTCCAGCTTTTCGGCAGTCGCAGGCTTTTCCACATTTTTCGCGCAAGCCTGCAAATATTTGAGTTCCTGTAAAAGCTTTGCGGCTTACTAAAAAATATTTTGCTAAACTGCGGCAAAAATTGTCTTTGGGATTTATTTTTTTTCTCGAGGCCAATTTCGTCTAAAAAGCTTGAACTACAATTTTCATTTTCGCCCATTAACTGCATATTATACATAGATGCAGGCTGGCTAAATTAGACAGAAGGTTGAAGGTTGCTTAAACTCGACACGGCTATATTGTGTAGGTGTATAGATGCAGGCTGATTAAATTAGACAGAAGGTTGAAGGTTGCTTAAACTCGACACGGCTATATTGTGTAGGTGTTTTCTAAGTAGCACTATCGCACTCCATTGCGGGCTTGTTTCAACTTATATTTTGTTGCACTACTCTGTCAGTCTATTTTATCAACTACGCACGCACTAGCCTCATAGCGACTTGAATCAGACGCCTGACGAAGGAAAAAAGCCACATAGCGTGACAGCAGGCAGTGGCAGAGCGAGTTTGGACACGTATGTAGCAAAACGTCGAGCTACATTCTGTTATATGACCGCCAGAATCGAGAAGGGCTGAGCTTTTGCACCACACCGGCAACTGGATCAATGGTCACAATTTCTTTTTTTATTGAAAATGTAAATTCGCTGCAAGGTATGACGCTCTGGGAGCGGTGCTTAAGCGGAGATATCGATTCACGCTAAATTTGAATCGTAATTCCTCGAGAAATACAACTCTTAGAAGGCTATTCCTAAGTGATGTGGTATTTAATGGTAAGGATAACAAAAAAATTGAACAGCTTCGGTGGTTCTAAGGTTCTCGCGCCATGCGCCCGACTGACTCAGCGCTGAGAATCCAAGAAGTGCGATCCATGAGCAATTATTGCTGAATAAAGACGGAGAAAATCTCAGAAGACTCAGATCAGAAGTGAGATCAGATGACCCAGGTAGCTAAGCCGTTCTTCAGTTAGAAAACTGTAGCTTTGAGTGTCGATTTGTTTTTGATTTGAAGAAGAATAAAGATAAAAAGAGAAGGTACCTTTTTTAGGTATTTTTCTAAATTAAGTCGGCCGAAAGAATGAATCTGTAGTTAAACAGCCATCGGTTGTTTCCCTGTTGGTTATTTTGGGGATGCATGAAGTGAATGATTGAAGATAGCGTTGCCGGAACGGAGTTAGATGAGTCTTGTGAAATTTAAATCGGCACACCACGTTTGATGTTGAGGTCGGTCACTTCCGGAAAGTCTAAGTTAATTAAATACACTTCTTTGAAACGTAGTTTCTTGAAAATGACCCGAAATACTCGTTGATTTTGGATTCAGAACTCTAATTTCGTTGAGATAAGTGGTTAGAAGCTGTTATACTTCTTTTTTTAAGATACAGGCCCGAGAAAAGATAAAAAGATGGAATATAGGTCAGGTAAATTTTGCAATCCAGATGCGTGTCGTGTAGGTCACGCGTCCGTCCGTGGACCAATGGGAAAGCCCCCTTTGACATACTTCTACGTCATCCTCATCGACTTCCACGTAGACGCTTTTCGTGCGTGCGACGCACCGTTCAGGTGATGCTTTCTGTCACGATCACAGAAGTCCGTGAATTTACACACGATACTTTTAAGAAAAAGTTCTAATAATTTTAGCTCAAGAGAACAATTCTTGTGAAAGAGACTTCTTTCACAAAGCAGTTGAAATTTTGTGATGAATTCTCTGCTGTTTTTTTTTTCTGGTTGTTTCTTTTCTTATTAGAGAGTTGCATGACATGGACTGTATTCTTTTTGTTCATCGACTTCTTACTTTATTTCACCAATTTTATTTATTGTTGTTTTATTATTGGTTCAATATGTACCAATGATACAGTAGGTATACAGTAAAGAGAGTTATAATAATCAGGCAACGCAGGTTTAATTATTTCTATTTTTTAAGTAGGTAATAATCCCATTATTGTTATTTCGATTGTTTCTAAGGAAATGGTTAGTTAACTCTGCTTTGCATGATAAAATTAGCTCTCTCAAAAAGTTTAATTCAATTATTATTGATAACAATACTCAGTCACTCAAATTTTCAATAATAGATTTGATTTGATAGCCAGCTAGTTTAAACAATGATCTGATAACAAAAAATCAGATATCCAATTAATTAACATGATGATAAGTTCTAATTACCTTGAATTTCTTAGTTGACGTCCTTTTACAATGATGTGTCTGCACCGTACGCGGCTACACTCTTAAGATTTTCAAATTTACACACGTTTGATTAGTTTTTCTTCTGTTTATGTGACACTGATAAGTGAATAACTCCAAACGTTTCAAAATTTTGGAACACTTTCAAAGAGTTTGTTTGAAATAAATTTAGGTAGAATGGAACTAATCACTTTTCTTCTGGTGAGTCTCACTGTTATTCTCCCACTATATATGTTCTTTCGTCAAACAGAGGAACGGAAAAGGGTAGAAAAACTGATAAATAAATTGCCTGGACCGAAGAGGTATCCGTTTATTGGCACTGCAAAGTGCTTCATTGGGGCATCCAGAGAAGGTAAGCATCTAACCTGAATCGGAAGTTATTTTATTTTAATTTTTTCTTTCTTTGTTTTTATTATTTTCAGATTTTTATGGAATTTTCCTGAACAGAAACGACACGTTTGGGCCACTCTTTAGATCTTGGAGCGGTAGTATTCCATGCTGTCATGTAATGAAACCGGAGCATGCTGAAGTAAGTTATTTGTCTGTACTTGCAAAAATAGTCTTAAGATGTGCTTAAAAAAGAATGAAGAATGTTATCTGTGATAAGACCATTTTGAAAAATTACGAATATAGTAGATCGAGGTGGTAAGGTCGCCAAAACTGACAGTTTCTGAATCTCAAAACTCAACTGTCTTATTAGGAGTGGTGTAGAGCAAATCTTTCATGTCCTCCATGTCTCCAGTCCTCTCAAATATCTTCTTTCTTACCAATACTTGCAATGACGAAAAGAATGTTTCTTCACCAACACCATAAGAACGTACGAAATACGATCTTCCCAGGGACCATACGTAATCCTATTCAAACATTTTCTGTCATTACGTGAAATTTTATGCACATCGGTGGGGTGGGGGGGTACTGCATTCTTGACATTGCCTAGGGTGTATCCTATGGCGCAAGCCGAACCCACCGTGCTCTTTATGTTGATTACATTACGTGAAATTCCTGGAAGTTTCAAGAGGGATGGAACGATCCTCCTTGAGGAAGCTGACTATCTCGACTATCCTTTGATGAAAGAAAGTTACTCCAGTTATGCGGGACCTCGCATAGGATGTGTTTTGCTGTTTCCTCATCATCCACGCCCAGGCGGCATTAAGCGCTGATCGCTAAACCTTTCCTGTGCAGACGATGATTCAGCTTGCAGTGCCCAGTATATTGCCCAATAAGGCTTTCAGTTCTTTCCTGTTTAGGTCCAATAGTTCTTTGATCCTTTTTTATAAAAAGGCCTTCAAATGGTCCAATCTTGGTACGTTTTGCCATTGCTGGAGGACTTCCCTCCCAGTCCAGTTGCTTATTGTTGTTTTGGCAATATTCTGTGATCGCCTACAGCTGGTTCCGATAAAAAAAAAACAAAGATTCGGTACCTTTCCCAGCCAGTTTGTTCTCTCCATATCCAGCATGGCCCGAAATTTAGATCAGAGTTTCTTCGTTGTTCCTTGCTAGGGCATTCAGAGTAAATTGATTGGACCAAATTGGAATTGAATGTACGTCTTTTGCTGCATCTGAGCACAGAGCTCTATGGCGTACATTTTGGCCCGAAAAGTTGTTGCGTGAAGGCCCAGCTTCGAGAAGACTCTCTTCTTCAAGCCAGCGCTACATACCCCAGCTCCAGTTCCTCTGGATGTCGTAGATTCATCTTATCTGCTGTTAAGAGCTCATTTCTATTGTCCTCCCAAACGTCTCTTCCCGGGAGAAGGACGTTTCTTGCCATTTGCAGCCTCCTTTATGTAGTCCATAATCTGGCCTCTCTTTTTCTCTCTCTCTCTACACATAAATTTGGAAAGGTGGTAATTTGAATAGGATATCCAGGCCGCTGACGATGTGGTGTTAATAGTACCATCACCATAGATCGCCAGACAAGTCTCTGTAGGCTAGAGAACTATGTTTTAGCCATGACCTGTTGGCTTTTTGACCTCCAAGTGGTACTGTCATAGTCATAAGCAATCATAAGTCTGACAAATGAGAACCATTACATAAAGCCAATTCCCTATATTTTGCCACAGATCCTTTTCCACGTCCATAAGGAGAGTTTGGATCTAAGAATAACTTTTTCCAGATCAGAGTTCCAAGTAAGCTTTCTATCCAGGATGACTCCTAGGTCGTTAGCTTCCTCCGCAAATGGAACAGTTTCTTCCAGAAGAGTTTTACCCAAACGAAACCGTCAAAGTTTCTCTTTCGGGTAAATTGTACTGGAAGTATGACAATTTTGCAACGGTTCACTGACATATTGTTTTTTCTGACATGAGTAGGTATAAACAATGGTCCATAAAAATGACAAAATTTGTTCAATTGAGCTCAATTGAGTTCAAAAAGTTATTGATTAGTCTGCCAAAAAAAAATTTTCATAGAAGTTATATATCTGCTTATGGTGGTCCATGATGGAATTTTTATGATTCCCTTAATGGGAGAATCAATCGGGTGAGAAGGATAAAATGAATGGCTCTCTTAATGGAGAACAAATCCTGATCGAAGGAACAAAATGTATGGTTCCCTTAATGTGGAATCGATCCGGATGGGGGTTGATGTTAATGAGGAATTTTTTAATAGATCGGCTTGTAAGACCGAAAAGCTTGTTCGAAATCTGGACGAAGGACCAGGGTACAGGATACATCGGGCGGGAAATAATAGACAGGATTAATTATTATTATTATGGCTTTAATTATTGTGTACCCACTGTTTACCTTTCGTACACTGCGCGAACCACTGTAACGGGTGCGGGGGATGCGTAAGTCTTCCAATTAATGTGATTTTTTGCGATTTTTTATTTTTATTTGAATTATTAATTTGAATTACTATCCAAAGTGCTACATAATTATTATTTATTTCTTCTTTTTTAGGTTATTTTGAGCAATACAGAAAATCTAGAGAAAGGAGAATCGTATAAATTTGTACGTGATTGGCTGGGCGAAGGACTTATAACAAACCACGGTAAGATAAACAAAAATTAATAAATCAAATATCAACTTAATATACAGAAAGTAAATACAAAATTAGTTCATAAAAGCTCTAGAAAAGTTTATTGTTTCCAATATTAGTACTGGTAAATCTCTGTTTTGTGATTAACAAAAATTTAAAAGTGACATAACGGCGAAAGTAGTATTTTTCGTGCTGAAAACTCATAAATTATGAATGAAACCCCCGAGGGAGCACCTGTCAATAGGAGCCCCTAATTACTAAACTCTCTATCACAAATAAAACATAGGTAACGTAGAGAAAAAAATAATTCAAAATTTTATTTTTATCTCAAAGACTCCAACATCGACTAATATAAATTGTTCTGCAATAATAATTATTGTCATTCTCTCGCACAGAATGTTATGTCGGTCTTTCTAAGGTTGGTACGTGTGGAACTGAAAATCCATTGTCACCGTTCAGGGATTATCAAAAAGGAATTCAGCGTGTGATTCTCTATGTCTGTCCCTCGAGAGAGTTTATAAGGATAAAATGTTGTCCTCTGGAGATAATATTTTACTGAAAGGAAGGGAAAATTCTCGATAAAGTAAGAGCCGATCACTGATAGAGAAGAATGCAGCTGCTATGTTTTCATAATGCAAGTCTAGGACGAAACTCTGTATTAAAACTTCTAGTCCTTGTTGGTTCAAGTTTGTAAACACACGTTAGTCAAATTGGGTTTTAAATAACAACAAGATATTCGATAAAATTGTTTTTTTCCATCCAAGTTTGACACCGCCTGTATCTCGGAAATAAAACTACTTAGAGCCAAATTTTATGAGAAAAAGATTATTTTTCAAGTGGAGACTCAAGTCAAGTTAGTTAGCCACGCTTCGGCCAGTCACGCTTTCGACCAGGGAGAAAGACTTCGAATAATTTTCGGTCAATTGTTTTTCGTTATTTACGGCTAATGGAAAATATTTGGTTTGTTTTTGTTGGTAATAATGTCATTAAGAAATTAAACCCAATACAAATCATCGCTATAAACTAAAAAATCGTAATTATCGAGACGCCACGGCCAGCCACGACAAACTGAAAAAATCATTATTGCTGAATTTTTGTTAATAAATCCGGAATTTAATAATTATGCCTGGCCACGCTTTCAGCTACAGACTGAAAAACTGAAAAAATAATTTTTTCTGGAAATTTGCTGAAAAAAGGCAGAAATTTTATAAAAATAGCCAGCTACACTTTTGGCCACAGACTTTTCAGCGAAAAATTTTCGCTGAAATTTGGCTGGAAGAATCCTTAACTTTATATCGGTTATGGACCTTTGAAACTGCGAAAAAATCATTTTTGCTGAAATTCTGCTCGAAGATTTCCGGCATTTTATAATAATGACCAGCCACGCTTTCGGTCACGAACTTAATAAATTGAAAAAATCGTTTGGCTGAAAATCTACTGAAAAAGTCTGAAATTTTATAATAATGGCCAGTCACGTTTTTGGCCGCGGACTCAATAAACTGAAAAAACGAACTTTTGCTGAAATTTTTCTGAAAGAAGTTTGAAATTTTTAATGACGGCCGGCCACGCTTTCGACTACGGAGTTTTGAATCTGAAAAAAATCATTTTTTTATATTTTGTTGAAGAAAAATCCCAATTTTTTAATAATGAAAAAGTCCACGCTTTCAGCTATGGACGAAAAAACATTTTTGTGAAATTCCTATTGAAATTCTGTTTAAAGAAGTCCGAAATTTCGTAATAATGGCCATAAAATAAAAATAAACCACGCTTTCGGCCACGAACTTAATAAACTGAAAAAAATTGCTTCAAAATTTGTCGAAAAAAGTCCTAAATTTCGATACAATTAATAAACTGAATGCCTCGGACTTAATAAACTGAAAAAAAAACTATTTTTGCTGAAATTTTACTGAAAAATATTCTGAGTTTTATTACAATGGCCAACCACGCTTTCGGCCACGGCTTAATAAATATGAAAGAAATAGTTTTTCCTGAAATTTTGTAAAAAAATCTGAAATTTAATAATAATGGCAAGTCACGCTTTCAGCTACAGACTGAAAAACTGAAAAAATCATTTTTGCTGGAAATTTTCTGAAAAAAGACAGCAATCTTATATTAATAGTTTTGGCCACGGACTTCAAAAACTAAAAAAAAAAAAAATTCGCTGAAATTTTTTTGAAAGACTCCTAAATTTTATATCGGCTATGGACTTTTGAAACTGGGAAAAAATCATTTTTGCTGAAATTCTTCTCAAAAAAAATCCGACATTTTATAAAATTGGCCAGCCACGCTTTCGGTCACGAATTTAATAAACTGAAAAAATAATTTTGTCGAAAATCTACTGAAAAAAGTTTGAAATTTTATAATAATGGCCAGTCACGCTTTTGGTCACAGACTGAATAAACTGAAAAAATAAGTTTGCTGAAAATCTACTGAAACAATCTGAAATTTTTAATGAGATTTTTAACGTTTTCGTCTACGGACTTTTGAATCTGCAAAAAAATCATTTTTTCTGAAATTTTGTTAGAAAAAATCCTAAATTTTTCAATAATGCCAGCCACGCTTTCAGCTATGAACGAAAAAACATTTTTGTGAAATCCCTAGTGAAATTCTATTCAAAAAAGTCCGAAATTTCGTAATAATAGCTGCCATACACTCTCAACTACGAGCATAATAAACTGAAAAATCATTTTGCTGAAAATCTACTGAAAAAAGACTGAAAGACATGCTTTTGGCCACGGACTGAATAAACTGAAATAACGAATTTTTGCGGAAAGAAGTTTGAAATTTTTAATGATGGCCAGCCACGCTTTCAGCTATTAACGAAAAAAAATATTTTTGAGAAATTGCGAGTGAAATTCTGCTCAAAAAAGTGCGAAATTTCATAATAATGGCCAACCACGCTTTTGGCCATGAACTTGAACTGAAAAAATCATTTGGTGAAATTCTGCTCAAAAAAGTTCGAAATTTCATAATAATGGCCAACCCCGCTTCAGCCACGTACTTAAACTGAAAAAATCATTTTGCTGAAAATCGGCTCAAAAAAGGCTGAAATTGTATAATAATGGCCAGTCATGCTTTTGGCCACGAACTTAAACTGAAAAAATAATTTTTGCTTAAAAATTTACTGCAAAAAGTCTGAAATTGTATAATAATGGCCAGCCACGCTCTTAACCACAAAAATCATTTTGCTGAAAATCGGCTCAAAAAAGGCTGAAATTGTATAATAATGGCCAGTCATGCTTTTGGTCACGAACTTAACTGAAAAAATAATTTTTGCTTAAAAATACACTGAAAAAAGTCTGAAATTGTATAATAATGGCCAGCCACGCTTAATAAACTGAAAAAAAAATTTCCTGAAAATCTACTGAAAAAAGTCTCAAAGACCAGTCACACGCTTCTCGCTACGGATTGAATAAACTGAAAATCGAAATTTTGCTGAAGGAAGTAGGAAATTCTTAATGATGGCCAGCCACGCTTTCAGCTATGAACGAGAAAACATTTTTGTGAAATTCCGAATGAAATTCTATTCAAAAAAGTCCAAACTTTCATTTAATAGTCAGCCACGTTCTCGAACACGACTTAATAAACTGAAAAAAAAAATTTCGCTGAAAATCTACTGAAAAAAGTCTGAAAGACTAGCCACGCTTTCGTCCGCGTACTTAACTTGCTGAAAAAGATACGAAATGTTATATTATTATTCTTATCAACAAAAACAAACTAAATATTTTCCATTTAAGTCGTAAATTAACGGAAAAAAATTAATCGAAGTCCTTCTCCGTGATTCCACTTCACCGTTTTGAATGTTTTGAATTTTTTCAGCTAATAAACCAATTTTATTTTAGGTGAAAAATGGCATCGGCACAGAAAACTATTAACACCGACTTTCCACTTCCGGATATTAGACAATTTTACGGAAGTCATGGTGGAGAAAAGCAAAATCCTAGTTCAGTTACTACGACCTAAAGCCAATGGAGAGTTTTTCGATTTATATAAACTCTTATCTCACACTGCTTTGGATATTCTCACCAGTAAGTATTACAATAATAATTATAGAACCTACCCTTGCCAATTTATATTTCTATCAGGAAGTCTAAATTATTAATCAAATTAAATTATTTTCACTATAACTATTGAAAAACGGGTTTATTATGTTGCTCATTTTGGTTTAGGGGCTATTATACATAACGTGTAAAAATTAACGTACTTCCACGGATTTAATGATCATTTTTTCACGAGTTAGTTACCAAATGGCCAATGAAAGCGTAGAAGTTTTAAGTTAAAAGTGACCATCTCAAAACATGTTAACATAAATGCGTTCATAGAGGTCACCAGCGCTCGAAATGCTACGAATCAGCGCGATCGCACTCCACGATTTTATCAAGACATTATCTACACTTATATTAATGATTCATTTATTGATACAATTATTTTTTATCACAGAAACGGCCATGGGAATCGAAACAAATGCAATGAAAGAGGACTCGCCGTATGTTCACGCCGTATATGCGTAAGTACCTTATTTGATATAGAAATAAAAGTTTACTTTTACCTACAAATAAAAAACGGAATTTTTTATAAGCACGATTTTATTAAGTAAATAATAAATTAGGTCACACAAATTACAGAGCATCAATTGCTCAAAAATTAGGTAAGTAAACTATAAAAACGGCTGTTTTTTTCAACTTTGTTCAGTTCACATCAAACGCAAATAATCAACTGGCTTGTATTAATTACTCTGCTACACATGATGACTCCTTCGTTTGGTATAGCGAATAATATGTAAAAAGCGTTATGTCAATATTAAGCAATACGGAACGTCGATAAGTCTTTGTGAAGTCACTTTGTAGGATTTTGAATAAAGGTTCGCCTACATTAATTTAACGGTTTTCGGTGTAGATTTCCTCCTTTGGCAGGTATAATTCAAGTTTCTCAATTTTTCATTTTTCATTTTTTCCACTTGATTTGTATCCTGAAGTTAATAAAAGTTAACTTGTAACCATGTCATAAAGAACAAGGATGTATTCAGAAGCATTGTAACGCATTTATGGCGTTACTTAGCAAAAATTCTTAAGCGAAAATTCCTAACGACCTTTTCTAAAAAGGCATCGTGCTTAAATTCACGGACCTTAGGTAAGTTGCGATTTTGCGATTACGATTCACCTGAAGTACGTACCATCGCACGTACCAAGCGTGATAATTTGGAATTAAAAGGAGAAGAGATGCACTAGATTTACTAATATCTTATGTCAGAAATTACATAAGGGTTCCGGATTGGAAAAGAGAACGAAGACTACCTTTATCTTTTTCTCCTCTTAACCCATACAATTTTGGGTTAACAGTTTTGTGTTTTTTTTTCTCACGGCACTACCCACAAATTGGTATCCCTGACGGGTTGGCGTCCAAATTTAACAGAAAACTGCATCTGAAGAAGTAGCAGAAACTATTGCTTGAAAGAAATTCGGAAAGGAAATTCGGCTAACCTGCTTTGCTTTGGAATACCAAAGCACCTTCCTTCTAGGAAAAACCTCTCGCGAATACTACACGAAATGGCATCACGAATGTCACGGTCGACGACCAGACGTTTTGGCAGTTGTCGGTTGTCAAGGGAGTGAGGCAAGAATGTGTTCTCTCCCAGTACTCTTTAACAGCTACGAGGAATGGATAATCAGAAAGGCACCGGAGGGATGGAGTGGTGGCGTGTCAAAAACCGAAAAAAAAAAATCCTACTTACGATATGCAGACGACTTCATGATTCTAACATCAACGGAAGAAGAAATGGCAGACCTAATACAGCGCCAAAAAAGACCTAAAACTCAACTGCGCTAAATTCTTCCTGCTGATTGTAGCCAGAGTAGGCCTCTTGCCACCAAATTTACACCATATTGGAGAGATTCAGGTCTAGACAGAGATTGCCTACCTCGGTGCTCGAGTTCCAAACAACGGTAGCTGTGTGGGGGGGGGGGGGGGAATCGCAGTAGTACGATGGAGTGACTTCCTGGAAATCTGCTGCTCTTCGAAGCAGCAGCTACACTTGGAAAGGGATTTTGGGACTATATTGGGAAGAAGCGACGAATATTCTCCAAATTTTTTTTTAGCATATCGAACTGAGTACGAGCTTATAGTTCGTTTTTTGTCTGTTTTTTTGCAGAAAAAGTGCCTAAAACAATAATAGTCGTTCTACCTGATTCTTTTAACATCTGCAAAGAAGATTGCGCCAACAAAGTGGTGGCATCGTCAGACTACAGCAAATCCAGCGAAAGTTTATGGAAAGGCAAATCAACATCATGACTAGCACGGATTTTAGTTAGACTTCAAGCGCTCCCTCCTATGAACGTATGAACAGGAATTGATACTGCTCGGTAAAAATGAGAAAGCATATAAGTACAGGGCGGCCATCTTAACAGATCTTAACAGAGTTCCTTCTCTAAAATATGGCAAAAAAAATTAGGCATATTATTTTTTTACAACGCACATTTTGATAAATTTCACGTGAGATTGGGGGATGGGGAAGAGGTTTGAAGCATATCTCTCGATATCTCACCAGGGGGAGAGGGGGCTCGGAAAATCGCCAAATACGCCTCACGTAATTAATAGACGCTTTATTTCTGGATAATGTACAAAATACGTGTTAACATAAATAAAAAAATAAATAAAAATAATTTTCATCCACTCGTAGTTCAGTTCATAAAGAGACGATCGAAAGATATAGCTTTGTAGGTTGAAGCAGAATATTTGCAGTGGCACAAAGACTATTCACACAACACTCAATTTCACATAAAGCACTTAAAAGGACAAAAATAAATCATCAAAGCTCTTACCAAATAAATAATTTTCTCCTACTCTGCGACATCAATAATGGATAAAGTAGCTACATTAGCTGTACGCCCGAAGTCGCTTGATGCTTGATTAAACGTCCTTTGTCTCCGAAATTATTTATGATAAACCTTCTCATTCTCAATAGTACGATTATAGACTTATGAACTCTCCGAAATAAATGGAATGAACAGGAAACAATGGCCAAAGTCGGTTTTTACTCAAAATAATGCTTTCATAAATATTCGTGGCTAGAAAAAAAATTTAATTCTGAATTTTTGGACTCCAGTGGGATGATTGAAGATTCTCTTTCATTTCAAAATATTTTCAGAGTCATATCCTTCTTCAATTCTTCAATAAAGTTAGAAAAAGAACTGTCAACTTTTCTCTTTTAATATTATCTTTAATTTCTGTTATAATTATAATTAATTATAATTAAACGTTCTGTAGAAAGATGTTAAGGTAAATAATCAATTTACGTTTCCAGGATGACTGAGGTGACAGTTCACAGGATCTACCGTCCTCATCTACACCCGAATTTCATATTCAAGCGTACAGCTAAAGGACGCCTCCACACCAAGCATCTATCAATATTGCACGGATTCACCATGAAGGTAAAGTTGATTATATTTAATTTAGTAATTGAGAAACTAATAATTTATATTATTTCACATATATCTCTTCTCAATGGCCAACATAGGCCAACATAAATTTTAGCAGAGTAATTAACATTCTTCCCCGATTATTTCTCGCCAGTTTACAAGAGTGATAGTAGTAGGAATCATAAGAATTGTAATTTTTTGCGAAAGGTAAAGATAAAGATAGATAAAGGTAGAGATATAGATAAAGATAGAGGTAAAGACAAAGGTAAAAATAAAGATAAAAAAGATAACGATATATAAAGATGAGAAAGATAAAGGTATAGATAAAGATAAAGATAAGATAAAGATGAAGATAAAGGTGTGGATAAAGATAAAGATAAAGATGCATATAAATGACATTACTGAAAAAGCAATTTAGGAGAAGAAGACATCCTCTACAACACTCTGTATGCTGTGCCAGCCATTTCGGCATCACCCTACCAGCCTTGCAGCCAGTATTATTAAAGAAAAAATGAAAAGCACTAGTTTTGCTAAAAGTAAAAAAAGTATTTTTACTTATTTATTTACCACTATCACTATCATAAGCATGTATAGTAGGATTAACTTTAAAAAGTCAGATGTGACGTCTTACTAACCGTCCGAATTAATATTTTTAATTTCACCAGAAAATGTCAAACAGTTAATTGTCAAGTTGTGAACGAGCGTAATTATTGAAGGAATCATTCAAAAAATGATTTGAACCGCTTACGTCAGTTTGAGAGCCACTGACAACTACAGAAAATTTATTCACGTAATGACTTCCTATCCTCTGTGTTGTGCATTTAATTCTCATTCAAAACCAATGTTGACGTATACTTATTTATGCGGGATGGAGTGTTTAGACAAACTGGACGGTTACTATAAAAACCACGTATGAAACAAAATAAATCGAACTATCAAAAGGATGTGTATTCTTAATCGATACGTATGACTTTTTAGACTTTATTGGACTATAATAGGGAAATTTGCGGCATCATTGTATTGTCAACATCATCTCTACCGGCGCGAAGACACATGGATAGTGATGGTGGTAATAAAGCTTCCGTCTATCTCGGTCTTATTCCAGCCAATGATAGCATACCTAGTTTCGCACCTCTTCTTTGTCTTGTTTGATTATTATCGGCGAGGAATACTGACGTCTGGCGTCACAGGATGACGTTCCATGTTCCGGAAAGATGACTGACCTGAATGAACCGTTATTAAGATTGAAATGTTATACCTATGAAACAATGGAGGTGTTTATGGATGAATTACCATCCTGAATGGCGATTGCAGCTCTGGATCAATCAATTTTCTGATGAACATTACTTAGTATTCAATACATGAACTATTTTAATTAGGATAATTTCAAGAATTGTAATTTTTTATTTGAAATAAACTATCCCAGTAAATAAACCGGTAGGTACTAACCTCTGCATTACCTCGAAAAATTAGAAAATTAGGGTAACTTCCCCCCTTCCAAAGCCCCTTCCAAACAGTGATAAAAAAAACTTGAAAATTCTAAATTTCACCTCGGAAATCATCTCTCGGTAGTTTTTGGGGTCTCTGATCACGAATTCGTAGTCCGCAATTAAGTTAATTTTACTAAAAGTCTTCATATATTTCAGGTAATTGAAGAAAAGCGAGAAAAAATGATAGCCCAAGATCTTCAAAACAAGCAGCAGCCAAATCCATCAGCGGAAGACGAGGACATGGGTGAAAAGAAGCGTCTGGCGTTTTTGGACATGCTGTTAGAAACGAACAAGAAAAACCCTTTACTGAGCGTTGAGGAAATTCGTGAAGAAGTAGACACGTTTATGTTTGCCGTTAGTACATTTTTTTAACTAACAACTTTAATTTGTACCCATGTAATATTCTACAGGACTGTATTATTATTACATTTCCAGGGACATGATACAACTACCGTTACAACATTCTGGACCCTCTTCTGCATATCAAATTATCCTGGTATTCAGGTAATCTTACGCCTTTTTTAGCTCAATATAATTATAGAATTTTGGACTGTCTAAATAAATTTACTATAACAGTAAATACCTGTCATCTCTTGTTTTTGTAGGAAAAAGTACATGAAGAATTGGACGAAGTTCTACGTAACGTGGAAACTATAACTCCAGCACATTTAGCTAAACTTCAATATCTAGAACGTGTTATAAAGGAAAGCATGAGAATGTATCCCATTGTTCCTGTGATAGCTAGAACGTTACGATCTGATATAGTAATCGGTAAGTTGGATGTTTTTTAATTATTGTTAATCGTCTCGATAACTGTCACCAAATCTTATCACACTGTGACATTTGCGCGAATCATTTTAAACTGAAGCATTTCCACTGAAATCTAGGTCTTCAAGATAATAGTGGGAATAAGTCTTATTGCCGTTTGCACGAAAGGTAACGAGGTCCGGTTAGAAAGCTACTCGCCTAGAGTTGGGGAGATCCCAGTCCAGGGTCCGATTAGGAAACTACCTGTTGGCTGTTTAATTGACCTCCCTGGCGAGATATAAAATTCTTTACATATTTTCTGAATAATCATTAGTAGATTATCAACCGAGACCAGAATCATCCAGAACTGCAATAGTCACTATGAGGCTGGGTCCGGAAATTAAGCGAAAATGTTTCGACCATTTCACGATCCTTTTTCTAGTGACGCTATTGCGCACTTCAGAGTAAGAAAAGCTTTTTTTCTCGGTACAAAGCCGAGGAAACAGTTTTTGTTTTAAATTTGGTCTATCTGAACATCATCTACAACACTTTGTATTCCCGTGTCTATAATTCGGGATCACTCTGTATAAAATAAGCTCTGTTACCAGTTTTTGACTTTTAGGTCAGAAGCGGTTTTTATTATTCTGTTATTACAAGTTACAAATATTCTTGTAGATGGCTACACGATCCCACCACCGACGATGGTCTGCGTGCATATTTGCCATCTTCACAAGGACCCGAAGCAGTTCCCAGACCCTCTTCGGTTCGATCCGGATCGCTTTCTTCCGGAAATTGCAGCAACCAGGCATCATTACTCGTTTATACCTTTCAGTGCCGGTCCCAGAAACTGCCTAGGTAAGTATTGCATAAATTATCTAAATGTAAGAAAAGGTACAAGTACAAGTAGTCTTTCACGTCTGACTTCAACTGAAATCATAATTGATTCCGGCTTATTTTTCCTGGTCCATGGGATTCGCTCCGAACATTTCGTCCATAACTGCGACAGACATCATCCACTCCTCGTGATTACTGACAACTGGCAA
Source organism: Malachius bipustulatus (assembly GCA_910589415.1). Taxonomy (NCBI): domain Eukaryota; kingdom Metazoa; phylum Arthropoda; class Insecta; order Coleoptera; family Melyridae; genus Malachius; species Malachius bipustulatus. The sequence continues at coordinate 18,980,526 of OU342632.1, forward strand.
TATAAATGGAAGAGCGTTCCCATATTTAGAGGCTGATGAATAAATTAACAAAAAGGTTTGTTTGTAGCAGAGTTTAAGGCCATTGAAGGAATTGGGGCAACAGCATTATGGCACTTCTCTTGAATTACTTCTCTTACATTTTCCATAGTTTTGGACTTTTAATATCTTTGTAAAACACGCTTTAATTTCACGTAGAAGTTAGCATCAACAGAGATCAGGTGGCTGCCCATAGCAACTCCATTCAGTTGTTCATAGAAATCATTTACCATTCTATGACAATAGGTCGAAGAGGCACGTTAGGCTTGTGTACCTTTGGCAGTCCATAAAGTTTAGATGTTCTGACTTCGATCAATCGTTCCTCTAATAATAATAATGGAATCTTTTTCTTTAAAGAACAATCTTTTCAACTGTCAAACTTAACTGGCTCAAGTGCCAATAAGCCAAATAGGGTCTTACAGATGAAAAAAAAAATCAATAATTTTGTAAGACTTTTATTTTACAAATAACTTAAGGATTTTCTTCTTATATACATATTTTAAAACTTTTCAGATCTCATATCTTTAGGTATTTAATAATAAATTTATGCAGGAATAATATGCTGCAGGCCTTTCAGCTGTTGTTTAATCCAAACCGGATGGTGCAAGCCTAATAGCACTCTGTTGGGATGTGTGTTTGTTGTTTTATTTTGGGCTTATTTAATTTAAATACGAGGCAAGAAAATCTTGAGAACACATTCGTGATTTCCTTCCTCGCTTGGAAAATCTGTCCAGCGGAGCACCATAGAGCTGAGTCAAACTGTCGGGAATGTCCACCCCGAGAGACACAATATCTGGTTTTCTAGTTGATAAAATTTTACGGCCAACCTTACACAGATTAATCGCTGTCCACCGCTCGCCGACTACTCGATGGGTAATTAGTATTAGGAATCCTCACAGCCTGTTCGAACGTTATCAGAAAGGCTTAAATAATGGACTTTCAATATCCTGCCTTGTCTGCTGTTTCGAGTTCCTTCACAGCTTTTTCGTTATTCCTCTATTCGAATTCTGCACGATTAGCTCGTGTAATACACCGTGTCCCTAATTTCCCATCATCTGTGGCTGAATTTAAGCTGTATGTGTGCAAACTCTACACGCTAGGCCCTAAAAATATATTTTCCAAAATTTGTTTGCTCTTATCTAGACTAAAACTAACACGGTAGATATTTTAGTAGGATTTGTAGCGCAGACAGACAGACAAGAAGGTGAGTTAATATTTTCATTGTCGTCAAATATGAAGTTTCAAGTCTATAACTCTTCAAGAAGTTCCAGACAGATAGACAGACAAAAAAACGAACCTGTCAAACCGTAAACCGAAAAAATATAATATTTCGTTTATTTCAGGTCAGAAATTTGCAATCCGAAGTACGAAGACTTTCTTGGCGTCGATCTTGAAAGAATTTTCAGTGAAAGCTCTCGAGACTCCAGACACAATCAAAATGTACGCTGAAATAGTCCTGAGACCACAAGGGGGAATGAATTTAGCGTTTAGACCTAGAAAAATGTCATAGTCAATTATTATTTAATAATCTTGGTTATGTATATATTGTATATATATTTATATGTGATTTATTTTTTGTTTTTAATAATACCTGAAAGCGCCTCTTCCTTTCCTCTACCAGGACTCGGTCAATCAATCGTGCGAAGTTCTGTCGCATTCGAAGTTCGTAATCGTATCGTTAGTATTAATGACGGACCGTCAGATAGCCTCCTAAATCGTGTTTATACCATTCATAACAATTAATCGAATCGTGAACTTAAATTAACCGCGGTTTATAATCGTTAATTAAATTAAGTGATCTACAACCAAACATCAAGAGACAGAGAGCAGACGGAAGATCACAGTTTTGGTCTAAGCCCTGGTCCTTCATCCTATAACATCAAACTTACCATTAGTAAAACATTTCCCCAAACACTCTTAATGATACCAACCTTAAAATTAAATAGAGAAGCTTTTTCAAACTCGTGAATACAACTTATCTAAACTTTTGTTTGGAAAAGTGTTAAAATTATAAACATGCCATGAACGTTGTCCTTTGAAAAGTTTTAAAAATCTCACTTTTGAGCTACTGAATAAGCTATGCAAATTTAAGTTTAGCTAGTTTATATGAAATTTCTATTCAAGAGTAGGTAATTGAATAAATGCAAATAAATGTATTTCTAGTCTTATTAGCAATTATGTACCTTTTGCATATTTTGAAAAATGTTTTATAGGTTTATTAAAATTTCCAGGTGGGTATAAATAACTTTTCTCGCCTTACGTTCTTTATTAAACCATACGGGATACAATGCTTTAAGTTTTTTGATTAGAAAATTCTTCTGTGATCACATAATGAAGCTAAAGCCATATAGACATTCCTCACCCAAACTTCCATGAACACCCATGTCAAGGGACGAGCGTTCATGCAAATATCCATCTTGTTCGTAAAATAAGGAAAATTATTTCATGCATGCCTGTTCGTCCGTTTCACAAGGGCGTTCTTAATACTTATTGCGTATACAGGGTGAGTCAAATTCGAGTGGGATCTCGGAAACTACGTACAAGAGATACCTTTAAAACCTTTAAAGTTTGTTGTATTCATGAATCTATGAAAAAGTACATTTTTGTGTTAAGAAATGATAACAAAGCTCCATTATTTTTCCACTGGGTGTTTACCTATGTTTAAAGGATAGTATCAAAATGTAACTTGATTAAATTATAAATATCTTTATTAAAGATTTCTGCTTTCACATAGGGAGTTGTTGCTTTCACATTTCACATGTCTGCTTTCACAATAGGCTCAGAGTCCTATGCAGCTAGCTAAATGATAAAAGTATTGGCAACATAGTCATAAATACTATGAATACTTATTAATTCTAACAATTTTTAAGATTAAAATAATTTATTGTATAAAATGATGTTGTAGTATCCTGGCATGGTCCTTTCACCGCTGTTACTGGAACCTGAGGTCTTATTAGAGAGACTTAAATTCTAATTTTTCTGAAAAATATTTTAAAAATTATGCTACAGTTCACCTTGCTCAGTTTGAATATGATTGAAATTATATTTGCGCAATAAATTTTTTATGCTTGTTTTTTTGCACTATTAGGACCTTCAATTCTAAAATCTGAATAATTTTTTCATAATATTATGAGCTTTTTCGTTGATAACAAACCAATATGCTTTTTAAATTTTTCAATAACAATTAAAAGAACCTCCACTGATGATAATTGTTAGATACCTACATTCAAGATCTTTTTGACACATCACAATTAAGTAGGTACTAATAGTGTATGTAGTAAAAAAAATAGAATTTTTTAATAATGGAGCTTGATAAGCTAATTCTTTAAAGCAAAAAGCGCCTTATTGTTAAAAAAAAAGACAAAGCCTACTAGATCAGTGTTAGAATCAAATTAAATGTCAACACTTCATGTATTAGTACATAATTTTTTTAATCTAGGCACGCTTTTGATATGAAGTCTTGAAATTTCAGTTTGGATATAAAATCTATCATAGTGAAAGAGGCCCAATAAAATTTAGTATAGTGCCGTTTTGACAGATGATGAATTCAGTAGTGGACCGAGATTTTTTCTAATGAAAATTGCTAATAGGAATTCTCGAGAGAAATTTTAATATTAACTACTGATCTAGAACGCCTTGGATTTAGTAGAAATAAGGCGTTTCTTGTTCCAAAAATACAATTCATTGAGCTTTACCATTTTACAAAGGTCCGATTAAAATCACACAATAAATAAGATTCTTCATGTTGTGTCAAAGACAAATGAAACAGACTCCATATATTTCAGTGTACCTAAATGCGAGCTATGGAGGGAAAATGTTTCTTTCTAAGGAAGACAAACCAATTTCCCTCTTTAGTCGCCATCTTTGGAAGAACAAGAAAATGTCGCAAGAGAATGAGAAATTTCCAAAACCAAAGATTAAAACCATGACGTTCTTCTTTATGATTTTAAACAGACAATAAAGCCTGTTTAATGTGTACAGTGTCATTGAAGCGCAACACCCATTTTATTATTATTATTATTTTATTCCGAATTTAAACTCGAAATTCTGACTTAAAAACCTAAGAATTCGGGATTCCACTTAACAAAGAATTCTGACTTTAAATTCGGAATTCCCACTGAAAACTAAGAATTGGGAACTTAAAAGTCTGGATTACGACTCTAACTGAGAATTCTGACCCTTAACTAAAAATTTCTACTTTATTATACTCGGAATTCCGACTGAAAACTAAGAGTTCTGACTTTTAACTAAGAAGTTCGATTTAAGCTCGGACTTCCGACTTAAAACTAAGAATTTTGACTTAAATATCAGAATTCCGAGCTTAAATATCGGAATTTCAACTAAAAACTAACGATTCCAACTTAAAACTAAGCATTCCGATTTAAAGCTCGGAATTCCGACTTAAAACTAAAATTTCAAACTTTAAATTAGAAATTTTGACTGAAAACTAATCATTTCGAGTTTAATAAACGAGATTCCGACTTAAAAATAAGAATTCCAAGCCTAAAACTCGATACTCTGACTAAAAACAGAGAACTTCGACTTTAAACTCCAAATTCAGTCTTAAGACAAGAATTCTTTAAACTCGTAATTTTGAATAAACATTATGAGGATTCCGGAATTCCTACTGAAATCCAAGAATTCCAAATTAAAACTTGGAATTCCGACTTAAAACTCGGAATTTCAACTGAAAACTAAGAATTCTGCACTTAATATTCGGAATTCAGACTGAAAACAGAAAATCCGGAGCTCAACTCGGAATTCGAACTTAAAACTAAGAATTTAGATTTAAACTAAGAATTCCGACTTTAAACTCCGAATTCCGAGTTTAAACATCAGGATTTCCTCTTAAAACTAAGAATTCAGACTATAAAATTAGAATTCCAACTTAAAACTAAGATAGTCCCGAGAAAAGCTCGGAATTTCGACTTAAGGTTAAGAATTTAGACCTAAAACTAAGAATTCCGACTTAACATTCAGAAATCCGACTGAAAACTGTGAATCCGGAGCTTAAATCTCGGAATTCCGACTTGAAACTAAGAATTTAAACTTAAAACTAAGAATTCCGACTTCAAACTCTGAATTCATTTTGAAATCTAAGAATTCCGAGCTTAAAACTGGGAATTTCGACTTAAAACCAAGAATTCCTACTTTAAATCGGAATTCCGACTGAAACTGAGAATTCCGAGCTAATCCTCGGCATTCTGACTCAAAAATAAGAATTTAGACCTAAAACTAAGAATTTCGACTTTAAATTCAGAATTCCTACTGAAATCTAAGAATTGCTAAGTAAAACTAAAATTTCTGACATTATATTCGAAATTCCGACTGAAAACTAAGAATTGCGTACTTAAAGCTGAAATTCCGACTTAAAAACTAAGAATTCAGACTTAAAACTCAGAATTCCAATTTTAAATTTCCGACGTGAAACACGTACTTCTCATTACTTCACGACTTCATAAAGTAAAACACCATATTTCTCGATTGCTTCAAGCAAAAAAGTTCGAAATTCGCCAAAAAAAAAGTTGTGAATGTTTTTAGGCGATTGTCACGAAATAATAATTGGTCTTATGAATTTGAGACCGTTCCTAAAATAAAAGCTTTTCGGCCGCTTTTACTTCACGGCCGCCTCTACGTCACTTAATCATAGTTGGCGCTGTAATCGAGGAAATTTGTTCATTTTTACCAATATCTCGAAATCTCCATTCTGAGGAAAAATGTTTTCGTTTGAAAACAAAAACTGCCCTGCACTCCTCACCCCCTGCGAGGGAGTGGGGGAAACTTTGAAATTTTTAATAGCAACCCCTATTTGTTAATGAAAATCCTTTGATTAAATGATTAGTCATATAGATGACGATGTAATGGGGGAGAAAACTTCACTTCTACCGTAAAGGCGGCCGTGAAGTAAAACCGACCTAAAAATCAGTAACACTAAAAAAAACACTAAAAAAAATCAGAAATGCACCTGGGGTGAAAAATCGTTCTTTAGCCTCAATTAAAATTTGCTCAGTCTCCGTTTCAAATTTCCTATTTAGCTAAAAGGAAAATAAGGACGCAGGACACAGGGTAGTTCTTATAATCTGAAGTATTTCAATCATCGAAAAGTAAGCAATATGCGGAAAAATGTTTTTTACTAAAGTGATTCGATGAAGGACATCGTTTGAACACAATAACCGCACTGTGCTCCTTCCCTTTGGGAGGGAGTGAGGAATTTTATATAACAACCCCTATTTTTTGTCCAATTTGTATTCGGCGACAAAAAATGTGTAGGATTTTTTGAGAACATTTTTTTTTATTCAAAAAGGGGAGCAAAAATTACAAATCTTAAAGCTTAAGACTATTATTTAAAATTTCGCCCTTAGGAACAAATTTCCATTCTAATAAAGCAGAAAATATAAGATTTATGACACTGCACAAATGGGAGAGGTGAACAAAATCAAGTTTACTATGATTAAGTGACGACGTAGAAGCGGCCGTGAAGTTTCAGCGGCCGTAAAAGTTGTATTTTAGGAACGGTATTAAATCCGTAAGTCCAATTATTTTGTGACAGTGACCTAAAAACGTTCATTAAAGCTTTTTTCTCGAAGCAATCGGGAAATAATATGGTGTTTCACTTTATGACGTCATCAAGTGGCAAGAAATTTGAATGTTTCTCGTCGAAAATTAGAACTGATATTCCGAATTTAAAGGTGTTACGCTTCTATAATACACATTCGTACCATTTAGTGAATAATAAACTTTGTAAAACTAGAAAGAGAAAAGTCAGGTAGGTATACTAAAAATTTATTTTTGATTGAATTGGTTCTTCCAAAGATGATTGCTGGAATTGTATATTCTTCATTATTGACAATAGCAATATACTTTTTGGTTTTAGTGCTTCATCCTATAATGGTTGGTTTGGAAAACCAAATATACTAATAAACAAAATTTTAGCTATGGTAGGTAGGTACTTTCCAACATTCAATCATTAAACAGCAAGAAAATAAATTAACAGGGATTGTTTGTTTGGTACAAATTAGAAATTACAAAAAAAGAGACAAAATAGGTACTACTATACATTTCTCGGGTATTAAAAGTTTCATAACATATTTTTCAATTTATTTGATTTCCATATCATTATTGTCCTTTTGAAATCAGTCTACAATTGGCGAACTATTCAAAAATTTCCATCAGTTAATATTCCCTTTATGGTTCATGTAACCATTAAAGTGACTCGTCGCTAAGACTTTCTCTAAGATGGTTTTTCTTTTTCTCGTGCACGTCGCTAATAGAGCTCCACCTAAAAGACATATCGCTCCCCCTCCCAGAGCCAGCAAAGCAGAGAACCATCCTCTCTTCATGCAAATACGGTCAGAATCTAACTGATGACCTGAAATAAAATGATTCCCTTTAAAATTACCACCGAGCTCAAAGGCAATATAGCGATACTCACTTATATATGACACATTCCTTTCCTCGTCTTTCTCGCCTTCTTGTAATACTCGAAGAGATTGAAATAGGTTGACATTTTCCGACAGAGTTGATACACCGGCGGCCAATGAAGTGGTTGTCGAGTTTTCTATTGATCTTTTTCTGACGTTTTTCACGTTACGCCAATGACATGCTTGACTCTAAATAAATGTAAAGAAATTTTATGTACCTATCGTAGAGAATATTAATGTTTTAAAAAACTCACGGGACATCGACCATGACACATCCGAACGTCGCATTCTATGTAAAGAGCTGGTGATCCTGTAAATCTGAACGTTTTCATGTATGCGAACACTTGCGTTTCGAATACGCCGCTCTCTGACCATGATCCTCTAAATCTTGATATAAGCTTGTCGTCCACGGGGCACCTGTTACAAATGAAATTCAACAAGTTTAGTATTATTTTTCTATTAAGTGGATTTTTGCATTTTTACCCAAATTCGTCGATTAGTTGGATCTTTTTCGTTGCCCCGTTATGAGCATAGCAATCATTCACCACTATGTCAAATCCATCTGGAAAATTAAATAAATTATATTTTCTTTTCTTTTTTTCAACATTATGACTTATTTTTCTGATACATAAATAGTTTAATCTGACTTTTAAAATAAGACAGTTACCTTTGCGGACAAATTTGAGGATTTAGTCTTGTTCTAGTCTAAGGGTTGTGAGAAATGTAGATAGATATGCAATTTTTCGGCGCTAGGAATATTAACATTCTCATTTTAGCTACTTAAGCATGCAAAAGAAAGTATGAAATTTTTTTGACTAATATACCTACTTAAGTCATTAGAATCTGCATCGGTTGCTATTTGTTCGGCTAGCGAGAACGCGGAAAAGTGTGGACTAAAAAATACCAAACAAACTGCAACACAGTTCTGGGAATAATAATTGCTAAATAATGGTCCTTTTAATAAGATACCTACTTAAATAATATCCGCTTATCGAAATATCTATTTGAACCTAAGAACTTCACTTTGACATTTGAGAGGCTGAAATATTGTTAGGTTGGGCATATTGTGGAATTCTCAGAGGAAAGTTTTGCTGAAGTTTTAATTTTCTCACCCTCTATATTTTTTTTTGGGTCTTTGAACACGAATTTTAAGTTTACTGGCAAAAATTTGGTCCGAAAGTTTTTTTTCACTTTTTGCCACTAAGAAAATGTTTTTTGGCCCCTTTTAGCAACGGAACAGTTAGTCTTCCAAAAAAATTTTTTACGAGAAATGTAAGAAACTTTGCCTACTTTAATTTTGCATAGGATGGACTTGTCGAAAAACCTCTTCCTTTCTGACATTTTGGGGAAAAATTGAAAAAAGCGCAAAATTTTAGACAATAGTGAAAAAAAAAGTTCTGGGCCACATTTTTAATTTCCAGGCCGCAACTTCACATTTGTGTTCAGCGATCCAAGCAACATAGAGGGTGAGAAAATCAAAACCATCGCAAAACTTTCAAAACTCTCACGTAATGGAAATATGTTTTTCTTGCGCGCTCTACCGACGGAATAGTTACCTTCCCAAAAAAAACCTGTTCATGAGAAATGTACGAAGTTCTGTTTACTTTAATTTTGTATTATAATGGTCTAGTCAAAAAAAAAGCTTCCTTTCCGAGTCTTAGATCAAAAACTGAAAAATGTACAAAAATTTGGGGTAAAAGTGCAAAAAAAAAAAAATTTCTGGCCAAACGTGTGCCAGAAAACTGCAAATTCGATGTTCAACGACCAAAAACATACATATAGGGTGAAAAAATCAAAACTATAGCAAACTTTTCAAAACACCCACGAAATGGGTATATGTTTTTTTTGCGCGCTCTGCAGGCGGAATGGTTAGCTTCCCAAAAAAACCTGTTCATGAGAAATGTGCAAAATTCTGTCTATTTTAATTTTGTATTCAATGGTCTAGACAAAAAAAAGCTTCATTTCCGAGTTTTAGACCAAAAATTGAAAAATGTACAAAAATTTGCGGTAAAATTAAAAAAAACAACATTTCTGGCCAAATGTTTGCCAGAAAACTTCAAAGTCGATGTTGAACGACCAAAAACAAACATACAGGGTGAAAAAATCAAAACTATAGCAAAACTTTCTAAACACCCATGCAATGGGAATATGTTTTTTTTTTTGCGCGCTCTACCGACGGAATGGTAGAGCGCCTCCAAAAAAACCTATTCATGAGAAATGTACAAAATGGACTAGTCGAAAAAACGCTTCCTTTCTAATATTTGAGCCAAAAACTGAAAAAAGGGCAAAAATTAGGGCCAAAAGTGCAAGAAAACAAAGTTTCGGAGTAATTTTTTTTTTCAAAATTAAAAAAAAAAACTACTCCCTTTTTATAGGACTGTTGAAAAGTCGACAGAAACTGTGAAAAAAGTGCTTACCAAAAGTTCTTGAGCCCGATTGCGAACGTTGGCGGTGTGTTGCTCGGATCGTGTGCATTACTAATCCTTACCAAGTATATGTCTGAGTAGTTTTCTACCCTTAAACGATGAAGGTTTCTCTCACCCTTAAATGAGGATTTCTCTTCCCCTAAATTATAACATCAACTCTTTTGGTCCTCCCATCTGTCTCCCCTATCTCTAAAGTTCCCTCCAAACCATCGTCATCCCTGGTTTCGGCACCACTGAGACACGTGCTTACGTGAGTTTTTACAAATATGATCAAAATACTCCAACACTCCTAAAGAATCCTGCATCGTTCAACGAACCAAGGCGGGGTTTTTCAGGAATGTTAAAATATTTTGGTGCTCTTGGCATCGATTCATCGAATATGTCGTTGATCTTAATTGATTTGTGCGGTAATAAACAGCGCAACTTCGAGCGTGGATTGGCGGACGAAGAATCATTTTTTCATCAGTGGATCTCAGATACACTGGAAAAGAGCTAAGTGCGGAAAAACCGGACGCAAGAACTTTTTACAAAAAAACATTTAACTTTGGGCGCTAATAACTTTTTACCAGTACACTGGGGAGTTTTACTTGATAAAGATTTAATCGAATAGTAAATCCTGACGAGTCCAACGACTTTGGAATGATCGCTGTGAGATGATAAGAATGGAAGATATGAGTGGTTGCGAAAAAAACCAAGAGGTGATCAAAATACTCTAACACTCCTGATGAATCCTCTCTCGTTCTACGAATCAAGGAGGGTTCTTCAGGAGTGTAGGACTATTTTGGTGTTCTTAACATAGATTTAACCCATATATCGTTGATCTTAATTAATTTACGTTTTATTATTTACAATAGAGAGAAATGCAGCGCAAACCGCGAACGCGCCAAAGTGTCACGCGCGATATTAGAAGCATTCAAGCAGAACTAGGACGGTAATAACCAGCGCAACTTCGCGCGTGGATTGGCGGGCAAGGGGAATGATTTGTTTTTTTTTCTAAATACTGGATATTGGGTCTAGTATGAATGGTAAATTGTCGATGAAAGGTCTCAGATGTACCTGAAAAGAGCTATATGCAGATAAAACAGGCGCAAGAACTTTTGGGGAAAAAAACTTTGGATGCTAAGAACTTTTTCCAATACATTGGGGAGCTTTAGTTGATAAAGACTTAATTGAAGAGTAAATCCTGACGAGTCCAACGACCCGAGAATGATCGCTGTGAGATTATAAGAACGGGAGATATGAGTAATTGCAAAAAAAAAAACAAGAATCTTCCATCGTTCGATGAACCAAGGCAATGTTCTTCAAAAGTGTTAAAAAATATTTTGGAGCTCTTAGCATCGATTCACCGAATATGTCGTCGATCTTAATTGTTTTGCGTTATTAGTTACAAAAGCGAGAAATGCAGTGCGAACCGCGAACGCGCCAAAGCATCACGGTGGACGGGGAAATTTAGACAATGCGCAAATTCAGAGTTAAGGTCTCCATTGAAGACCCTTTAGAATCAGCAACAAAAGAGAAACTGTATCTCAAATTTTTGAGTCACACTTATAAAACATTCTTAAATGCACGGGACTATTTTATGAGCATAAGAAACAGGCAAGAAAATCTTAAACACTAGTAGAAGAAATAAATAAGTATGCAGTAATTATTTTGCTTACCGTATTTGCTCCGCATGTAAATTATTAAGGTGAGTGGGTCCCCAACTCTGACAGGTCCTGTAACTCTATTTCCGCCGATGCCGTAGCCATATCTAATTTCCATGTAGCATTCAGGAGGTGTTAATGTAAAAACTACAGGATTCCCCGTCGCTACCCTAAAAGTTCGTTCATATTTTTCTAGCGTCTCCACTATTTTTCACCCCTACTCCCAGTAACTTAATTAGGGCTACTTACTCAACATCTAAGAAGGGGAAGGTGACGGTTTTCCAGAAATCGTATCCGTATTCGCAAGTGACTTTAAAATGTTCATCGTACTCTTCTTCTATCAAGGGGTTATATTGAACGGTGACGGTGTTCCACATAAAATTTTTCTACAATGTTTTTTTTTGTCAGAAATACAAGAAAATTATGTAGTTGAAGAAAAAAAAAACTTACAGTTGGAGTTTTTCTATTATCTTCGTTGTGTGTATTTTTTCCTAATGTTCCACAGCGATTTAACTGAATATAAAATTCATAGTAATCTCTTCCTGTTCCATTTATGTATAAACAGTCTGGATCATAAGCATAACCTGAAAAGCAAAATTTCCAAAATATTTTCCCACTTTGTATACGTAAATTATGCAACCATTTACCTGCCGAGTAGACTAACCCAGTGAAAGTTCCATTAAATCCTACACGAATTTTCATATAATCGTCCTGACACTCTGCTTCAATATCTGCAAAGAAAAATTGTAATTTTCATTATCTACAATAATTAGCCTATCTATTATCTATTAATGAATATAATAATAACAATTAAAGTCACTGAACTTAAAACTAGGTTAAATAGGTAGGTAGGTACTCGCAATACTATAAATTTAAAGTGCCTTGTAAAAGATACATATCTATTAGATGGGCTGTTGGCAGGAAATCATAACATTACCTAACCATATGCGTATACTACTGATGACTGGACGAAGTACTTTCGACGTCAGGACTAACAGACCATAAATTTTAGGCAGAAGATCTGAATGATGAACCTTCAGAAGATTTACTAGATTATGCTAAATTACTTGCTATGGGTATTTACAGGCGTATTTAATATGTGTAGTATTATTGAATATAAAAAAGTTTAAGGACCTAAAAAGAGTTATATGCAACTGTATGCGATGATTTTGTCGTGACTACTTGAATACAAAAAAAGTTTTTGTTGTTTCGATAAGCGTTTGTCGAAAAAAGGACTCTCACAAATTCCTGAAATCCCTTAGATATCAGCAAGAGAACATTATTAACCTAGTACAGCTTCCATAAGCAGAGATCAACAGGTTGTAACGTGAAAAACAACAAGCAATTCTCTATTTTCTATTCCGAAATATATTTTTTTTATTCAAATCAAAGAATCGTACAAGCAACGCAATCTCTTGTCGAATAGATCTACTAGTAGTAGGAAAGCATGGAAGATACCGTAACCTTTTGTTAGAAGCTGCGAAATACAGTCATGACTAGAGAACATATTATCCTTCCTTTTGCCAGAGATTCTCCATTTCATTTGCTTCCATGTTTTTGACTGACCAACGGCGGACCAGTCTCTATCTACAATATCTTCCCTGAACCAGTGATCAGAATGGGTGGGTAAAGGACTTTTTTTAAATATTCGAAGGTCAAATTTGATTTTAATATTGCTATAGTCTTTTGGGACTATCTCTACTGTAACGCAGAGAACCCGGGCCCCGTCGTCTTTCGCGAAAAGCCACTGTGATCGTCTATTTCTTATCATATCTCACTTGTCTTAAGATTTGGCAAGTGGACCTTGCGGCTACCTTACTAAATTGTCCTGAACTTCAACTACCAAAATTTTCCTTAAAATCGGCCGACGCGTTTTCGTCTTTTCATTGTACCTAGCTACTTTAATTACACCGGCTTTACTTTCACTTCGTGTTTTCACCTACTTGCTGTTTGGAGAGCTCGATGCATTTTTGGCTACCTTCATTTATTTTTTCGCTTTATCGATTGGTGTAATTTTCATTATCGTGGGTGGAATACCTAGCGACTTACTATTGTCTTTGCAAGGGGTTATTGTTTGATTCATGATTTCACAAATCTTTCCACCCAGTCTGTTTCTAGGTCATCCTGTCCTTTCAATCGGTGCGAGGCGCTTTTATGAAGGCATCTGGCAATGTTTATTTACCCTTGCGGTGGCCGCTCTCTTACTGTTCCGTGCTGGAATGTGACCAGCTAGTGCTAGAGCGATTTCTATTTTTCTGAATATTTAATGAGCTGACTGGGATCGTTTACTTGATGTAACGGCGGGTGACTGCGTTTTAATTTCCTAACAATTTTACCTTTAGGTATTTACGTACCTATTCTTGCACTGTTTGCTATTTCGGTTTGGGCTGATTTAATGAGGGCGATGGAAATAATTTCCTTATCATCCTACCTAGGTGCGATCCATTTCACTACCTACTTCTGAAGTTTTTTCTTCAAGTTGTGACGTCATTATCTCAACCTAAACATTAACTGGTATCCAAAAATATTGAGTCAATTCTTTGAGGCTCCTGGCAAATTATCTACACTGTTACAAAAATCAACGTCTCCTAGAGGTTATCTTGACGCCTTTCCATTTTGGCATCATCCCTGAAGTAGCATCTCGTGAGCTCGTGTTTCTTTGGAGCCCATCAAGGTTCAACTTCTCCTTAGAACCGTGTTTCTACATCACTGCTGAGGAAGTGATCTTCTTCGAAAGCAAAGACGTTACTCCGATCTGAGAAACCCCAGGCAGTCATCTTCTCCAACACGTCCAACGTTTTGGTGAAGGCGGGATATTTTCTTACTTCATCGTCATCTCTTCTTTTACTTGGAGTGAGCCTCGGAGCCTCGGAGTCTTGGCATGATCAAGTTGCAGATTGGGTGAAGAGTGCTTCTCAAAAACACCTCCTACTGCTCACATGTTTATTGGAGAGCTTAGCTTCTAAACATGCTCTGAGATTACTTGACTTCATCCAGAAAATATTTCCACTTGATCGGGGACCCAAATTTGACAAAACACGAGATATTCTTGATTTGTATGGAGTATTGAAATCGCCATTAATTCTGCTGTTGCGGCACAAATGTTATAGAAGAATGCCGCAGTCAGCGCGAAACTGTGAGAAAAAAGGTGAGGCTCTCTAGAGTTAAACAACGAGTATTTCAGCGGTACGAAAAGACTGGTCTGCTCACTGGAAGACCTGTTTCAGGGCGAGTAAGGACTATACAAAAGCTAAAGACGACCGCGCTCTCGTCTCTAGTTATTTGAGAAACCGAACGGTCATGGCAGTTTCCCTTTGAAATATTCTGCAATTCTCTTCTCGAACTATGGCTACTAGACTGCCGCTTTCCCATGAACGCAGGATTGCGGGGTTGAATTTTGCACGAGAATACTACATGACTTGGACAATAGAGGATTGAAGTCGCGTATTGTTTTCCGATGAATGGCGATTTTGTCTTACGGGCTCAGACAGACGTGTAAGATTTTGGCGATGACAAAACGAGATACATGCTCGAGCATTTTTGCCAAACGACTTCCATTTGGTGGAGGTACAGTTATATGGGGAGGCTACCTTTTAAAGCTCACATGGAGTTGGTCTTTGTCCAAAATGGGACTTTTAACGCGCATACAGGTACTTGGCAGAAGTTCTAGAAGATCATTGATGTGTTATAATGAGCGACCCCACTCTTCTCGGATGGTTAGTGATTTTGACGGGGTTCAGTTCAAGCGATTTGTTTGACCAGCTCGAAGTCTCGATTAAATCCGATTGATTGCTTGCTATTTGTTAAAAGAAATAATTAATAACTGTCTTTGTAGGTAAATTTTATGGAATTCTGTACATAATGTACGCTTGTACAATTTCAGAACATTTTGCTGGTTGACTGTACAAAAGAAAGAGGGAGGGAAAAATCGGAAAATTATTGATCGAGGCTAATTTACAAACTTATGAGTGAGTGGGGCTTCAGCATTTAAATGAAGATACCTATATAGAGTTCTTCAAGAAATGTACGTGTATTTTCATGCCTTAGTTGGTTAAAAGAAATTAGTGGTGTCTTTGGAAAGGTGGTGACGATCAGTTGAAAAGATAATACTTATGAGTTTATAATGATATGTAAGCAGACAAGTTACAAGTTACAATGAACTGACAATTAATGAGAAGTAAACAGTGGGAGCAGTTGGTAAATATTTACTACAATGGAGAATTTCCTGAAGTTTACTTGCCATTTTATTAGCTAAAATTGATCTTTAATTGTTAATAGTTTTATCAAAAAAAAGTTCTTACTTTGATCCATTTTTATTAAGCTGTTGGATCAGATTGGTGGATTTTGAAACCAACAGACACAAAGAGATATTTTTAAAGTTTTACGAGTCAATTTTTTCTCTCCAAGCTTCGGTCATACTTAGTTGGGATGAACAGCTTGTTTACCTTTAATATGCCCATCAGAGCATACATTCATAAATGGTAGTAAACAATAGAAGTCCCGTTTATTGCAACTAATTGGTGTTCCCATCATCTCGACACTTTCTTTATAATAAACTAAAATGTTTTTCTGACATTCACCTATTATAGTAACTACCTAGTTTTTCCTTCAATTCTTAGCTGATCAATGATCGGTTCTTTCAGAGTGACGAATAAGGAAAACCTCTCAGGAACTTTGTTCAATATTGCCGTCGTTGCAGCATGTCTGTCATGACTCACGACGTTGGCTCGGCCTGCATAAAAATTTTGAAAGCAATTCTCTTGGCTCTTGGCTTGTCTCATAACGTGCATGGCTTAACGGTTTGTGAATGTGATAATGCAGGGGTGCGTTCATAAATTATAACTCCAGAGTGATGAATTACTCTGGCGGCGTTCATAAACAAGCTCGATGTGTAAAAACTCGCATCGTTCATAAGTTGCCGATGACGATGCTCGAAGTGGCCTACTCTAGCCCAGTCATTTTAGACGAAAAAATTGCAAACTCAAAAGTTAATTGACGGCAGAAACTTTCTGACGCAGTTTTTTCACCCCTCCACCTCCTCAGTGCAAAATTATAAGAGCTGAGTTGTTTTTCCTCATTATATCTCAGTAGTTTTTAAGTTTTGGGCAAAACTTCGAGTACCAAATTCATTTTATATCTTTAAATTTTTTTCGATATTCGGTTGTTTATAACAAATATTACGCGAAGGGGTTGAATTTTTTAAGGGGTGCAATCTTTGCACTTTTCATTATTTTCCTCTAAGAAAATGAGCCAAGTTTGAATAGGAAAGTTGTTGCAACAAATTTATGCATACAATTGGAAGACGCTAAATTTTGTATCCCAGCAAACCAGTTTTATGAAATAGACATCCCTAGGATTTCACAGTTTTAGTCAAAGTAACGCACAAATGCTTTAAAAGAAGTAGTAGTCTTCTCCCTCAATTACAGCGCACAGTTATCTCACTGTGATATCACTGAGATACAAATATAATATGAATAATATTGTATTACTATGATAGCAAAGTCATATCGACAATATTGATGTAACGTCACAGAAATGTTACATGTACATAACATTTCGATTATCTCCATGTTACAGCTACTTCACGTTGTTATGTCACGTTTGCACGTTCATAAAATTGTTAATGTTATAGTCACTTCACAGTTATATCACAGTAAGTGCTATAATTGAGGGCAAATTGATCTAAAAGAAGATATTTATTCACCCTCAATTACAGCGTAGGTACAGTTATCTCACTGCGATACAAATATAATCTTAATAATATTTTTGTATTACTATGATTGAAATGTCATATCAACAAGTAATATTGATGTAACGTCACAGAAATATCACATTTACATAACATTTAAATTGCCTCCATGTTACAGCTACTTCACGTTGTTATGTCACGTTTGCACGTTCATACAATTGTTAATGTTATAGTCACCTCACAGTTATATCACAGTAATTGCTATAATTGAGGACAAATTGTTCTAAAAGAAGATATTTATTCACCCTCAATTACAGCGTAGGTACAGTTATCTCACTGCGATACAAATATAATCTTAATAATATTTGTATTACTATGATTGAAATGTCATATCAACAAGTAATATTGATGTAACGTCACAGAAATATCACATTTACATAACATTTAAATTGCCTCCATGTTACAGCTACTTCACGTTGTTATGTCACGTTTGCACGTTCATACAATTGTTAATGTTATAGTCACCTCACAGTTATATCACAGTAAGTGCTATAATTGAGGACAAATTGATCTAAAAGAAGATATTTATTCACCCTCAATTACAGCGTAGGTACAGTTATCTCACTGCGATACAAATATAATCTTAATAATATTTTTGTATTACTATGATTGAAATGTCATATCAACAAGTAATATTGATGTAACGTCACAGAAATATCACATTTACATAACATTTAAATTGCCTCCATGTTACAGCTACTTCACGTTGTTATGTCACGTTTGCACGTTCATACAATTGTTAATGTTATAGTCACCTCACAGTTATATCACAGTAATTGCTATAATTGAGGACAAATTGTTCTAAAAGAAGATATTTATTCACCCTCAATTACAGCGTAGGTACAGTTATCTCACTGCGATACAAATATAATCTTAATAATATTTGTATTACTATGATTGAAATGTCATATCAACAAGTAATATTGATGTAACGTCACAGAAATATCACATTTACATAACATTTAAATTGCCTCCATGTTACAGCTACTTCACGTTGTTATGTCACGTTTGCACGTTCATACAATTGTTAATGTTATAGTCACCTCACAGTTATATCACAGTAAGTGCTATAATTGAGGACAAATTGATCTAAAAGAAGATATTTATTCACCCTCAATTACAGCGTAGGTACAGTTATCTCACTGCGATACAAATATAATCTTAATAATATTTATATTACTATGATTGAAATGTCATATCAACAAGTAATATTGATGTAACGTCACAGAAATATCACATTTACATAACATTTAAATTGCCTCCATGTTACAGCTACTTCACGTTGTTATGTCACGTTTGCACGTTCATACAATTGTTAATGTTATAGTCACCTCACAGTTATATCACAGTAATTGCTATAATTGAGGACAAATTGTTCTAAAAGAAGATATTTATTCACCCTCAATTACAGCGTAGGTACAGTTATCTCACTGCGATACAAATATAATCTTAATAATATTTGTATTACTATGATTGAAATGTCATATCAACAAGTAATATTGATGTAACGTCACAGAAATATCACATTTACATAACATTTAAATTGCCTCCATGTTACAGCTACTTCACGTTGTTATGTCACGTTTGCACGTTCATACAATTGTTAATGTTATAGTCACCTCACAGTTATATCACAGTAAGTGCTATAATTGAGGACAAATTGATCTAAAAGAAGATATTTATTCACCCTCAATTACAGCGTAGGTACAGTTATCTCACTGCGATACAAATATAATCTTAATAATATTTATATTACTATGATTGAAATGTCATATCAACAAGTAATATTGATGTAACGTCACAGAAATGTTACATTTACATAACATTTCGATTAACTCCATGTTACAGCTACTTCACGTTGTTATGTCACGTTTGCACGTTCATACGTATGATTCATACAATTGTTAATGTTATAGACACTTCACATTTATATCACAGTAAGTGCTATAATTGAGGACAAATTGATCTAAAAGAAGATATTTATTCACCCTCAATTACAGCGTAGGTACAGTTATCTCACTGCGATACAAATATAATCTTAATAATATTTATATTACTATGATTGAAATGTCATATCAACAAGTAATATTGATGTAACGTCACAGAAATATCACATTTACATAACATTTCGATTAACTCCATGTTACAGCTACTTCACGTTGTTATGTCACGTTTGCACGTTCATACGTATGATTCATACAATTGTTAATGTTATAGACACTTCACATTTATATCACAGTAAGTGCTATAATTGAGGACAAATTGATCTAAAAGAAGATATTTATTCACCCTCAATTACAGCGTAGGTACAGTTATCTCACTGCGATACAAATATAATCTTAATAATATTTATATTACTTAATTGAAATGTCATATCAACAAGTAATATTGATGTAACGTCACAGAAATATCACATTTACATAACATTTCGATTAACTCCATGTTACAGCTACTTCACGTTGTTATGTCACGTTTGCACGTTCATACGTATGATTCATACAATTGTTAATGTTATAGACACTTCACATTTATATCACAGTAAGTGCTATAATTGAGGACAAATTGATCTAAAAGAAGATATTTATTCACCCTCAATTACAGCGTAGGTACAGTTATCTCACTGCGATACAAATATAATCTTAATATTATTTGTATTACTATGATTGAAATTTCATATCAACAAGTAATATTGATGTAACGTCACAGAAATATCACATTTACATAACATTTTGATTACTTAAACATTATTATATCACGTTTGGATCACCTTAATACAATTATTAATGTTATATTCACATCACAGTGATATCACAGTGTGATATATTTGCGCTATAATTAAGGGTGAAGAAACTTTTAACTCATTTACGCATTATTTCTACCAATACTGAATTGTAACTGATTCTGAAACGGAATTGTAAGGAAGAACTTAATCTTTTGACTGACTCTTTTGCTTTTACTTTACCATAGTAATAATTGCTCCTCGGTATCATAAAGATGCATCGACGTAAGTATATATGGAGGTGAGAACTATCATAACCATGTTGGGCGTTAGTTAATTAACAATGACCATGTCATCCTGAATATAGAAACACTAAACACTATTTCATTTGTAATTTCATTTACAACAACCACAACAATGGTCTGATAAATACAGTGAAGTGTTTCAGGAAGGACTGTTTACCACTATATAAGACACTTCCCTTGGATTTTAGGTCGTAGTCCACAGTTTTAGTTCTCCAAATGATCCAATAATTGTCTCGCTCGCTATTACCATTTCATCAAGGATTATATTGCACTGCTCTCCTCCATGTAATACCAGTAAAGTGTTAAGTTCATGATCAAGATACATAAACGAGCTTCCTCTGACTGTGTTAATATTATGAGTAACAAAAAGCGAGATGACATTTTAAAAGCTCGCTGCTAATGGTGGCTAAGACCATTTCTGGATAAGCTTTATTGCAACTGGATTTCATGAATATTGATAAATAATAATTACTGGGTAGATGTATCTATAGGTGCAGAATAAGACAGGAGTGAACCATTAAAACCTAATAATGTCAATGGTTTTCTACTGTAATAACACGTCTACAATTATTATTATTATTATTATTGAATATGTAGCTACAAGATTCAAAACCTAAAGATACTCCGCCGATACGCAGATTCATCGAGTTTGTATCGAGTTTCCAATTTATGACTAAACGTTGATAAATCTACCAAGATACGAGGACACAATTGAAATGAAGTTTCAACTTATCCAAGTCTGATCTTTCAAGGGGAAAATTGAGGAGACGTTCAGCAGAGAATACAGTGTAACGTGCCTTATTTATGGAGAATGGAGTCGTTCTATTTGTGTTTTGAATATATTTGCTTAAATAAATTGAGTTGCTATAAAAATAAATTCGATTGACGATATCAAGCTTCAAAATGTATCATGGGCATACTTCAAGATTACAATAATAAATTAACATACTTTTTCCTTTTTCCCAGAGCTTTAGGGTCCGGTTTAAAGTAAGATAGTTAGAGATTTAATGTTTGCGAAGAGGACTGCAACTCAAAAAGAAGCTCACTTTTCTAATGACACATGTAACGGTTTCTTTGACGCTTCCAGCAACCGTTTCAGGTTTTTCTATTTAATCAGTTATTATTGTAACGATCATTTTAGAGTCCACTGTATATCTAACTATCCAACACCATTCGGTCGACTCTCGTTCGGCTGCCTTCGCTTTTCGATGACCGCGCATGGGCGAACTTTTGTAAGCAGTAAACAGGTGGGCAGTCCAGTCACTTAGATCCTCTTAGAACTCGGAACAATAAAACCCGTTCTTTCATTTAATGAATAATTATTAAAACAATTAAACACTCCTTCGAACTCTATGAGGAGCTCGCCCCCCTTTTCTGGATGCATTTGTCAGGGGTTCTCCTTTCTCAACATCATGATCAACAACACATGGGTCAAAATGCCATAACAGAAATCAGCACTATTGTGTTGCACTAACCTGCAACGATGCTTTTATAGTGACCTTCAGCTCCTTCGTCGCGTTTGCGTTAATCTCGAGAATCGTCTCGAATTTTTCTTCTTTTTAAGGGTCTTTTTAGCTTAGGGAACAAGAAATAGTCACAAGAATCAAGGTCAGGTGAGTAAGCAGGATAGTAGAAAATAATAGTGATCGAATATTTGGCCAAAAATGCACGAATTCGAAGGACTGAATGAGCTGCAGCGTTGTCGTGGTGGGAAAAACAATCGCCGCTTCTCCACATTTCTGGCCTTATGCGACTGATGACGTCCCTCAGACGTTTCAGAGCTTAAGTGTAGTAAGCCTGGTTGACTGTGGAGCTTTGGGGGAGGTACTCGTGGTCACCAATACACTTAACATAAAAAGTCAACATGACCTTGACATTGGATAGAACTTGGTCATCTCCTTCTGAACTAATAAGCCTCTTGACGTTACGACTTTTTGATCATCCATCATCAGGCGTGGCACAAATTTAGCAGCATCTTAATTATTTCGATCAAAATCTCGTGAGAAGATCCAAAAGACACCCCACACTCCTCAACAAGCACCCTGATAGTCAGACGTAGATTCGCCCGCAATAGGATGATGATTTTATCGATGTGGGGATCGTAGATTGAGGTGGAAGGACGTCAAGGACGCTCATTCTTCTTTAATCGACTGTCGACCATCCTGAAAATGTTCATGCCACTTGAAAAATGCCATACGCTTCATAGCAACATCACAGTAAACCACGTTGACTAAACCACAGTAAAAAAACGTTGCTTCTTAAGGTCAGGTCTGATCACTCATTCTGAAATTCAATGAACACTGCGTTGTTGGCATGCGTTTTAGCTGCCAGGGGGGGATCCTATGGCGCAAGCCGAACCCACTGTGATTTTTTTATCTTTTATTCATTTTTATCAATTATTACTCTCACTAAGGTACCCACCCCGAACTAACAGCGCGACATCAATGAATGGAATTTTGTTTTACAATATATCATTCATTTCTTGTCTTGACTTTACCAAAAATCGCCTAGCTCGCCAATCGGAAAATGACGTTTTCATCAGTTGATCTATATAAACACGGGGACACCAAGCGGATTTCTCTGGAACCAACTGGAGCCGCGAAATTCAAACAGTCAGCTTATATTCTGACCAGACCTCGTATACTCATACTGGTCTTCCTATATAAATTATATGAATAAAATCGGAGCTCTACCGTGACTTTTTGAGAGAACTCATTCTCTTGCAGAAACTTACTTAAGTACTGATGAAAATTCTAGAGTGCTAGCGCTGGAGTGGAGCATGCTAGCGCTTAGCCTCAATATGGAATAATGTAGCAGGTTATTCCTGAACGTTGAATTTAGTAGGCGATGTACCTAACCGAGGAGCCGGCTGGAAAAGTAACTAAATCCATAAATTTTCCTTATGGAGCTTTTGGGAGAACAGAGCTTAGACATGGTTTGGTTATGGTTCTTGTAATTTACACGGAAATTTCGTATTTTAGTCCGAGAAAATTTCTATTTGACTGGTTAAGTAAGCACATTAATTGATTAACACTTTTTTTTAACTCAACCGAAGCTTTAGGCTGAGCACCTTATTTTGTCAATTTTTTGTCAATGACGTCATAGTCAACTTAGGTGAACAGAACCATCCACAAGCTTTAGGGACAGTCTGATGGACGAGTTTCAAGAAAATGAATTTTTTGCAAACTGTAAACTTTACAGACACTCTCTCGGTTGAAATTACCGGACGGAGTTTAGAAATAGTTTAAATTTAAAACTTACGTTGTACTCTTGTAGTGTTGAATCTAAATCTTCTGTATTCCCTGTCCCACGTGTCAACGGGAAGTCTCCAATCGATATCATCTGGAGCTGACGGTAGAGTTCTTGTTCTTAGTGCGGGAACGGGTACATACGGAGCAGTTTCTCCAATAAAAACTACCTGTCAACAAAGTAAGACCAGAAATACAATAACGTGGAAATAACTTCCGTGTAGGGATTAACGAAAGAAATAGGAAAGTATGACTGATTTATTAGGATGTTTCATTTATAAAGTTCTTATACTCCGAGAAAGATGGGGGGAAAATGAGAAACTGGTTATTGTTTAAGCAGAGAAGTAAACTTTTTCGCCATGGTATCAGACAAATTTTGTTAAATTTTGAAAGAATCCAATATTTTGTTATCAAAAAATCACTTCGAATAAAATCCAGAAATTAGATTCTATATAGTTTCGTAATGCCCCGTGAGGGTTGTTTTTTAAATCAACTAATGGCTACGTGAAAGCTTTTTTAAATAATGTATTGCTTCTACATGAGTGAAGCCTTTTATATATATATAAAGTAGTGCCCACTTAAATCGTATTATTTAGGCTTACGTTTTAAAATTTCTAAATTTCAAAGGTTGCAAAAAAATATTTGATACTTCGCTAGAAGCGGTTAATTAAAAAAAAAAAAACAGATCAATTACGATATAAATTGATTGGAGTTCAATACTCACCGAATCGTGTTCGCTGGCATCATGAGACAGAGCTTCTCTCGTATGGTTCACAGTCTCCTCCGATTCCAAGCTATTGCTTTCATTTGAGAGGTGCTGCATTATCCCAATACTAGTTGTATTGCTTATGCTGTATTCTATTGTACTGTCTTCTATAGATTCACTCTACGGGAAAATAATAGCAACTTATTCACATGTTTCTTGTTTTTGTTTAAATTATTCAACTTACATTTGGCACAAAATGGGAGACCATTCCTATAACGAATATGTATCGCCATCTGAAACGTGATGTCTTGTTTAGGAAGAGAGAAAGAAAATAGAAGAAATATTCACAGTTACAAAAGATTCATATCCGGCTCGAAGGACCATGAGTAGGTCCTACCAATGAAGGGTACTACCAACACCCTTCCCTTGAGTTCAATTCCCTAGTAGCATTTTTTTGTGTCTTTATGTTTTAATTAAATTGTGATTAACAGCACAGAATTTAATTTAAACATCAAAAAAATTGCCAAAAAGGAAATTTTTCATCGCGTAAATACCATGGACTAATAATAGTAGCGCCATCTATTGACTTGGGTTGACTACCGCATTTCTATTACCGCACAGTTTTTTTTGCTATTATACAATGTGGCACAGTGAGATGGAATAAATTCATTATTTAATCGTGAATACATTTTTTTTAAATCCCGAAACACGTCGATTTTTGATTACTATATGACAGCATGGACATTTCATCCCTAAAGTCACTCTTCGAGTGACAATTGCGATTTAAATTTTGAAATAGGAAATAGAGACTTGTGATACATCAATAGAAAGGTTCTTCATATTCTATTGAAAAATGGTGTGTGTTTTAGTACCTATTTATTACAAATATTAATTCGTGTGCTTGACGTTTCAGTGAAAAAAAAACCTTTTTCCGCATCAATCGTTTGAATGATGTACGTTTATGCATTTATTAAATTATGAATATATTCGCCATTTAGAATATTTGGTGGTTGAAATTTTCAGCTCAATTCCTCTAAAAATGGGTTGTAGAATTAATGTATTTTTTCTACTCCCAACCTTTAATATGCATATTAAATATGAATCACCAGTGCTTTAATGGGTCTCATTAAGATACAAATTTTCATTAAAGCACTGGTCAAGCTATCCAATGGCAGAGGAGCATTTGCGATCGAATCGGTTCCTTTTCGCTCACGATCGGGTCGGCAAGCCAACCGAAGTCACAGAGTTGTCATACTCACGACAAAAATTGCCTTGTGATATAAATAAGTTCTATATTTCTGAAAAAAAAATCTGAACGTTTATTTAATTTAGAACATAAGTAACATTCAAAGAAAATTTATCAAGATTTTATGTTACCTTAATTAATTTGATAAGTAGGTATATCGTGTAAAGATGGGAATATAAAGTATTATATCATTCGTAGAGCTCCGTGATAGTATTCAAAGCGGCAACGCTGCGACCCGCGTTGCGCAGATAAGCAATATCGTAATTAATGGCTGTCAACGTTATTAAAATTATTAATTAATCTCAAAATCGAAGCGTAAAATTCGGAATTCGAACTTCGCATAATAAAAATTACGCAGTAGTGAGTAGTGCCCTTTAAACTTGATACTAAAACATGTCTCAGCAGAATAACCTTAGCGACGAAGAGAAAATTTGTTAAATGCGTAAACAAATAGCAACCTATCTTAACATCAATGATCCGCAATTGTACACGGGTCATTGTTAAAATATATAATTTTTTAATCTTTTCTATGAAATAAAAAAGGGTCGTAGAAAAAATAGTGTATGGAACTTGCAGATAATTGCTATTAATACGCTCTTATGATGGTTAAGACACTCGCCTACGGCTCGTATCTTAACCATCATACTCGCGTATTAATAGCCTGCATTATAAGCTCGTTGCATAATATACTATTATACTTTATGTATTAATGTAGGTATTCATTAATAAACTAGTAAAATTAATGTAGAAATTTACAATCTCGCACGCCACTGGGCTAACTTAATTTTAAAAATACAATTATTTCTACATTGCCAGGAAATGCGAAAAAAGTTTCCCTTTTTCGAGAAAAGGGGCCATTTGAAATACTAAAATTTGAAATTTAACATCATGTAAAACAAATTTTAATATCTCCGCCATTTTTCTTATTTGATTCTTGGAATTTTTCAGAGTTAAGAGTTATTAGTATAGTTGTCCGCTTGAAAAATTTCATTCCAATTCCTTCAAAAATTAACACATAAATTGTTTTAGAAGTTCAGTAATTTTTACCTCTTTCTTATCCACGCCACTGGCTTATTAATGGCAATTATCAAATTTTTTTACACCAGCGGAAAGTTCAAGAAATGTTCTTCTAATCCTGTCAATTCAGAATCAAAGGTTTTTTAACGTTGCCTGTACAGAGGTTAAAAAATATCAATTTTTGGAAAATTCAGATGGTCGCCATTTTGAAACGGCTCGATCGATTTTCCTCAAATGCAACACCGGACCACTCCTTATGGATATCTTCTTACTCTCAAAAAAATTTCAGTCCCCTAAATGAAAACTATACAACCTGAAATCCCATTTCACTGAAATGGGGGGACCAAAACCATTTTTTTTTTTCTAATTTTGAAGGGACACCCTGTAGAAGCAAGGCGACTTTAGGAAATTTTTTGAACTAAAATCAAATGTTCTTATAATTTTCATAAGAATGCAAAATTTCGTTCACTAATCTTGAAAAATGAAGCTATAGGAGGATTTTTGAAATTTTAAAGAAATAAACATCTTGTAAAAAATTCTAATTTCTCCGCCATTTTTCTTATTTGATTCTTGAAATTTTTCAGAGTTAAGGGTTATTAGTATACGTAGTTGTCCACTTGAAAAATTTCAGTTCAATTCCTTCAAAAATTAATTCATAAATTGTTTTAGAAGTTTATCAATTTTTACCCTTCTCCTATCCACGCCACTGGCTTATTATTGGCAATGATCAATTTTTTTACACCAGCGGAAAGTTCAAGAAATGTTCTTCCAATCCTGTCAATTTAGTTTCGAAGTCTTTTTTATGTTTCCTGTACAGAGGTTAAAAATTATCTTTTTTTTTTGAAAAATTTGGAAAATTCACCTCTAGATTCAAAAATTCGACCTGAAATGGAAAAACAAAAACGATTTTTTTTCGAATTTTGAAGGGACCTGTAGAAGTAACGCGTCTTTAGGAAATTTTTTAGCAAAAATCAAAAGTCCTTCATAAGTTCTATAAGAGTGCAAAATTTCGTTCACTAATCTCGGAAGATGAAGCTTCAGGAGCTTTTTTAAAATCGAAAAAGCGCGATTTTGAAGGAATATGTCCCCTATTTCAGAGCTCAATATCATTAGTATCTTACAAACGCTAAGAGATACAGGGTCGTTTAAATTAGAGAAAAGATCTGTTGCCATCTCGAATCCATCAAGACGTTTTTTCGATATCTCTGACTGTTCCTGAAATATCCTGAAAAAAAAGAAAAATCGACATTTCTTATTTTTATGATACCTTTTTTATTAATTGAAACTGATGAATAATAATTTCTTGTAGGTTAGAAAAAGTCATTCCAAGCCGAATACAAAAATATTCCAAGACGACTAGATCCCACAGTTTTCATAGCAAACTTGTTTTTTTTTTTCTTATGGCCGATTATTTTTTTATGTCGTCTGGTATAAAAAAAAGTCATTAAAACCAAAAATTAAAAACAATCAAAAAAATTCAGGAATTTTTCTCATTTTTGTCTAAAGAATCCAATTTTTTATTACCAAATATCATAGAAAAATTGAAAAATCATAAAGCAAGTAATTTGACTTCGTATTAACGTAGTAAATTTGGTGAAAAAAAATTTTGATTTTTTTTTAATGAAAAAGAAAAAACGGCTTATGTAAAAAGTACCTACAAAAAATTATTTATTTACCTATGTGCAATAACAAAAATGATAAAACTAGATTTTTCATTTTTTTCAGGATATTTTAGGAACGCTCACAGAATATCTTGTAACGTCTTGTCGGATTCGCACCTCAGATTTGGTCGCCATTTTGAATTTTAACTACTATAGTACTAGTGACCCTCCCCCTTAAAGGGTAGAATAAGAAAAATCAACAACGCAGTTTTTCCTATTCCAGGTCATTTTTTTGGATAGGTATAACGACTGGTCTAACTAGAGCAGTGATGTAGGTATTGAACTGCCACGTCCCAAATTTCTCATCTATAATGCGACAAAGGGAATTCAATTTTTTCAGCGTCTGTCTGAAGGTTATTAAGCTTTTCAGGAAGCAGTAATTGCTTCGGAATTGTAACAGTTGCAAACTCATTTCGAGTGGTTAAGCAACTAGGCATATTATCCGTCAAACTGTGAAACTTTGCTATTTTATTTTCTGTCTTCATCGTTATTACATTAAATGAAGCTATTTGATTTGTGCAAAACTATAATTTCCAGTGTTTAACCATGATAATGCTGTAACGTTTGCTGCAGCGCTATAATAGTGTGGCTTAAGTTTAAGAGTCCCACGCCGAGAAGTGTTAAGAGGAGCCAGTCCATGACGGTTAGCCGTTACATGAGACTTTGCCTTAGTTCATGTGACAGATTACCGCTCATAATACTGTATGGGGAGACGACTCCTGAGATTATTACATTCAAAATTTGTTTTTTAAAGATAGGAGGTGGGCGATAATTTAACGCTTTCGATTTTGTCCCATAACTGAACGCTTACTAGTAGCCTAAATTGTACCAATTACGCCAGTGTATCTAGGTAATAGTAACACCATTACATCTAGTAGTGCAGCCGACTGTTATATAAATTTCATGTAATGCAAGTCTAATATGTGACCGAATCACAAAGAAAATTAAATAATCTGACCTAGACCTAGAACCAAATACTGCCAAACCATTGATGCTACTTGGAGGTCATATTATCGTCAATCTGGTGCTGTATTATTAACCGATTCCATTTTAACGAACTCCAAGTTCATCTTATTCAGAATTTCTACATAATGTAAAGAGAGAAAATCCGAGCATCTCATAATGTTAAATTGACAATTCCGTAAACGCCATCATATAAATATCTACTTATATGACGGGGGAACATCTTAACATCGTCTATTAATCCTTGCAAAACTGTTATTGTACGATTTACCTGAAGAAGAAGGTTGAAATTAGAAGGCATATCACCACCCACTCTTCTAAGGAAAAATAATACCATTTCAGGAGGAAGCTGAATATCTAGGTTTTACCCTTGAATAGAAGGCTACTGTGAAACTCTCATCAGGAAAAGATCACCCACAGAACAAAGCTCTCCTGATCCAAAAAGATCTATGAAAGGGCCTGGAGCATTGGAGCCAAGCAAAATATGCTGACTATTTGTGATGGTGATTATATGAATGATCGCATATGGCTGTGTAGCTTGATAGTCCAAAAGCTTACAAGCCTTGACCAAAATGAAGCTTCGAAGTCTACAAATACAAGCATGCCTGTCTTTTAATCCTCACTAAACTATTAAAGTACGATTTACCAGAAGAAGAAGGTTGAAATTCATGCACCACCCATTCTTCTACGGAGAAATTATACCATTTGCTGAGGAAGCCAAATATCTGGGTGTTACCCTAGAATAGAAGGCTATTGTGGAACCCACATCAGGAAAAGATCATCTACAGAACAAAGCTCTCCTTATCGAGTTTCAAAAAATATCTGTGGAAGAGCTTTTGGGGCATTGCTTGCGAACAGATACTATGGCTATATGTAATGGTGATTAGATTAATGATCGCTTATGGCTGTGTAGCTAGATAGTCCAAAGACTTACAAGCCTTGGCCAAAATGAAGCTTTCAAGGTTACAAATACAAGCAAACCTGTCTGTTAATCCTCGCAAAACTGTTATAGTACGATTTATCAGAAGGAGAAGGTTGGAAGGCATATCACAACCCTCACTCTTCTAAGAAGAAATTATACCATTTGCTTAAGAAGCTAAATACCTGGGTTTTACCCTTGAATAAAAGGCTATTGTGGAACTGTCATCAGAAAATGATCAGCAGAGACGAATAGAAGCGCAGCACAAACGACTTTCTCAAAGCAGGCCTCACATGGTAAGACTCCAACGGGAGCTCGATCCGGATGAGCAATGAAACCCAGTAGTTCGAATATGTTTGGAACATGTTTACTAATTTTCCTTTTTTTTTCCCAAACCTTATATGAAGGTGAATTTTTTAAAAAAACCTCTTAAAGCGAAAGTCAAAAGTAATGAATGACGCTCTAAATAGAGTGAGGATCTAAAATAAGTCGCTGTCCTCTGCTCCCCGCCAGAGCTTTTTTATTTTACATGTTCCAAAAAAAAAATTCAAAGCGCAGTGACTTGGTGATATGGAGAACTTTGCACGGATATGGAAAATTTCTGCAAAATGCGGTTTTGCAGCAGAAATGATGAGATATCCAGTAGAGGTACAGCAAAAAATTCGGCCAAAAAAGAGTTGAGTAGGTATTTTATTTTGTACCCCAAACAAGTCTTGAGTGGTTCAATAATAATAATTGTCATAATAACAAAATATTCAACTGAAAGTAAATACGAAAATAATGTTTTATTAAAATGTAGGTGGATAGAAAGTATTTTAAACGACACGGTGAACGTTTATTACTTTCCATTGTTTTTGGTTTCATATACCTATGCATATTTCGGAGGTAATTAACTATGCACATGCAGAGCAACATAGAGTGAACTAACGCGCGTTAAAATAGTCTTTACGTCCCAGATACCTGTGGAATGATGAATGAATGTTTAGACTGATAAAGGCCAAATATAATTGGTTGCTTATGTTGTCATCTCATTGAGAAATTATTAGTTATTCATGGCAGGTATAAATGTTTTAGGAAACGTTTTATCCACGCAAGAAAGTTTAATTTTCTTAAGTGGATAAGAACGCAATAACGTTTTATCCACAATAAACTCATTGAACTCACCTAAAATTATCATGGCAATTCCAAAACTGTAATCGCTTCCTCTACAGCTGTCCCTGTCTTCGAGATGCAGCAGAAAAGTCATTTTTTGATCGGGCTGATTTTGCAAAACCCGTTTCTGACACGCCAGTCAACTTTTGGGTTATTTGTCACCGTCTCGGTATCGAATGCGATGAAACAGACCATGCCTCAAAGACGAGATTGTTGTTTATGACAAACATCCACCGATGGGTGGAAAAAAGTAAAATTTTGACGAAATTCAGTTTCTCAGTTTGCTGTTTGAAAATTTGCTTGAGGACGCTTTGAACAATTCGCTTCCGAATCTGAAAGATATTTTTTCCTGCGACATCGCAAGTTTTTGCCTTTTTAAACTTTTTGCCATTTGTGAGAAAGCGGAGCTCTTCACAGTCCAACCGGGTTGTTTTTCCGGTTTGCAATTGACTTTGCTCACACTTTCTCTTTCTCTTCGATTTTAATAACAAAAGACGATAGAGAAGTTCAGAACTGCAAGCGGTTCTTCTGTACCTCTCTCCGTTTTCAAGATACCTACAGGAAGAAGATAATTTTCCCAGTGAATATTTTGCAATTGTCGATTTTTTCAAAACAATTCTTTGACACGCTCAATAACGCCTTCAAAATTTGCCAGAGGACGTGTCAGACAATGGAAATGCCGATTTATCCTGCGCATTCGCGTTCTCGAAAATTAGCCAATGTTTTAGGTTTTTGATCTTTTTTTCGTTTTGTGAGAAAGCAAAAAAGGCCTTTGGCGTATCTGAACTTTGTGATAAGCACAGAAAAGTACAAACTGGAGAACGAGCTATAAATTCGCTACCACAGGAATCTATCCTGTTTTAAGGGACAGTTTTATAAAAAATAATTTTTTGGTGGCATTTCATCAAGACGTCAAAGAAATCGAAGCTCCAAGGCTGGTGGTTCAAGGGTAACACTAAAAGATAAAAATGATGTTGATCAAGCAAGTGGTGATGAAGAAAACAATGCTCCTAACATATTCAGAAGATACCACCCCTGTACCTGGCAGGAAGCCTGGGAAGGCAAAAATCATCACACCACACCAAGAAGAATTAGAGGCGTTTCTGAACTCTTCAACAACGAAGAGGAAGAAGGAAGCAGTGACGAGAAAAGTTCTAGAGGAAGAGGAATAACCAAGATACAAAAAAAAACGCCAAAAGAACAAAAGATTTGATCTTCATCTTCGTCAAGCTCTGAACCCAAAACTGATTCTATCCCAGATGCTTTCGATGAAAAAGCATTCTCAGCAGAAAGTTGATAAAGCAGGACCTTTTCAATAAAAAATCGTTTTATTCATTGGACGATTTTGATGAAATTTGGCAGTGCTGTTTGTAGTAATGAGGAGCTTCTTTAACCCTTAAGTCCAGTGGCGTCCAGGGGAGCACCCTCACCAATATTATTGCAAAGAAAAATGTACGCCATTGACTTTTTTAAACTTTGATATTTGTTTCAGATTTATCAACTAAAAATACAACTTTTATGTCTTCTGAATTTTCCTTTTAAAGTTTCCCCTGTCGTTTTCTATTAAAAAAATTAAAACTCGCTAAATGATTTCTTTTTATCAATTTTTAGACATGCATGGAAGCGGCTTTTATTTATTTTCTCGAAAAATAAGTTAGATAGGAAAATAATTTAACAGACAAAACAGTTGTACTTTTTGCTGCGAAATCTGAATAAGAAATTAAAATTTTAAAAAAGTCAGTAGCGTAATTTTTTTGCAATAATGTTGGTAAGGGCGAAAAAAACTTTAATACCCTGCATCTTGGAAAGCAGACCAGGAATGCGCCCTTAAACTTAGTACATACACTTAAGTAACACCCCGTATAATAGGTACTATTATGTAATATAGGCATTATTTTTAATGATAGGTAACTTCATTGTATATTGAATGAAAATGAAAAACACGTAAACCGCAATGCATACTAAGTGAAAAACGTAGGCACGATGAGCGGCCGAATAACAGAAATTAAGCCATAATAGAGTAAATAACGAGCGTATAATATCGCATTCTAATGACAAAATTAATAACAATTATACACCGTTATCGGTAGTCAGAGAATTTGCATTCGTTTCACTTTTTAATTCTTGGTGATAAAATTATACGCATTGTAAAACATAATTGAGCACTTTGAGGTAGCTAATGACAGCTATTTTGTTCTGA
This sequence comes from Malachius bipustulatus, assembly GCA_910589415.1. NCBI lineage: Eukaryota > Metazoa > Arthropoda > Insecta > Coleoptera > Melyridae > Malachius > Malachius bipustulatus. Next base: position 19,013,937 of record OU342632.1, read on the forward strand.
CCAAACTGTAAACTTGAGCTGCTGTAAGAGCGCCTTTTTGCTGGAATGATACACCGGAAAACGTAACAACGCGGTACTTTTTTAAGCCGAAATCTATTAAATGGTTGAAATCACTTTACTACACCATCGGATGTTTTTCTATATTTTTGCATACATTCGTTGCCATATTTTTTCATATCGGGACTTTATATAAGGCGTGATCGCCTATTTTTGCTTTAATAGATACTGTTAAATTCAATCATATGGCTATACAAAGAATTCTTCACGGATAATGTTGAGAACTAAGTAAGTCATCCGAAGTAAAACGGTTATTATACAATAAGAGTGAGTAATATGATTCAATAGCTTTATTCAAATGATTATGGTTTGATTTAATTTTTATATTTTATACGGCGCTATAATATTAAAATGGCCTTTTTACGTCACCGACATACTTTTCTTTCCATGATCACCTGTCAATTATCGCGTTCATATTATTTATGAAAACCGTTCTTATTGATTCCTATGAGAAAATATTTTACCTTAATATATTCATTGTTATTTTTGCTACTATAATAAAAGTAAGTGTTACTTTATTTTATTGCATGTTTTCGTTTCATTCTAAAGCCCGGAAACTTCCTAGGAAGGTATAAAACACGGAACCCTGACAAGGATTGATGTTCCCGTTACAGGCAAAATTCTCTTGGCTGAAAGAAGACATTGAGCTGAAATTTTACAAATTCTGATAATCTGTTTTTTTTTATTGTGGTTGTTAATGGAATAACGAGAATTATTATTTCGTGGTAGCTTTTCAAAAAAAGCAAACTGTGGACGACCATTATCTTAAATAACCGGTCGAAGCTTTATAGGAAGAATAAGTTAAATCCATTAGAAATGCACCTCTTACTAATCAAGTAAATCTCATTACTAAGAATTTCCGTAAGGAAATATATAATGAGGACCTTTCACGCCCCCCCCCCCTCTCTTTCACTCTTTAAATCCTTAGCCCTTAGAAATATCCCGATAATGAGGTCGCACATGACCCCCTCCTCCCGTTTAAGTCAAAATTTATAACTTGACAAGGACTGCAAAACGTCAAAAGATCGTTAAATAATTGCCATTGAATTTTTTTGGACATATCAAAAAAAAATCGTTATGCTCAGAATTTAAAAAGGGGGGGGAGAATAAACGTTCTCATACTGAGACACAGACTGTCAATTCTGAAAAGGAAGATCATTTTTGTGCAGATAATTGAAATATCCTTAAAATAAAGGCCTCGCATGACCCCTTCCCCCATGCAAGTCGAAATTTTGAACTTGGCAAGGACGGCAACGTCAAAAAATCCTTAAAATAATTGCCATCGAATTTTTTTTGTACGTATCATTTTTTTTCAATTCTGCTCGGAATTTAAAAACGAGGGGAGGGAGTATAAATGTTCTCATACTGAAACACAGACTGTCAATTTTGAAAAGTAAAATAATTTTTGTACATACAGGGTGGTCCAACTTAAAACGTCAGGACTTTACCAAACAATAGATAACGTTAAAATAATGCCAGTTTCTCTAATACACTTATAGCCGGGAAAGCTTCCTTTTCAAGATACAGGGTGTTGAAGTTTTGGGGAAAAAAATAATGTTTTGTGAATATTGTCAAAACGGCTGCTTTAAAAAAATTGAAATTTGGCACGCAGCATGAGCTATAAGTATCTTTCATGATTTACGGCTTATGGTGATAAATTGCGAAAACCAGCGGCGGAGATATAGGTGTGTCATCGCCCCTTTAAAAAAAAAATTGACGCCACTGACTCTATGATTACTGACAATTGTTACATTAGTTAGGTGTTGTTTATTTCTGTTATTTAATTATTTAAGTAAAAGTTATTTGATTAGAATTTGTCTGTTATTCTTAAAATGGCTACGGATATTACCTAAGAAAACCTGAATTATCTCGAAAACGGTGCGCCTTGTGAAAAAATTAGAGAGTACTTTTTTGTTCTAAAAAGCATGGGGCATTGAATAGTATTATTAAATTTGCCATAGAGTCAGTGGCGTCAATTTTTTTTTTGAAAAGGTGCAATGGCACACCCATATCTCCGCCGCTGGTTTTCGAAATTTATCACCATAAGCCGTAAATCATGAAAGATAATTAGCTCATGCTGCGTGCCAAATTTCAATTTTTTTAAAGCAGCCGTTTTGACAATATTCGCAAAACATTATTTTTTTCCCAAAACTTCAACGCCCTGTATCTTGAAAAAGAAGCTTTCCCGGCTATAAGTGTATTAGAGAAACTGGCATTATTTTAACGTTATCTATCGTTTGGTAAAGTCCTGACGTTTTAAGTTGGACCACCCTGTATAATTTAAATATCCTTAAATGACGTCTCACATGAATCCCTCCCCCCATTGCAGCTCAAAATTTTGAACTTGACAAGGTCTACAACCTCATTTTTGACATCTGACGCATCATTTTTACGTCAAAAAGTACTTAAACTAATGCCACTGAATTTTTTTGTACCTATCAAGGCTCTTATTTACTTATTTCATTCTTCTCAGAATTTAAAAATGGGGGGGAAGTATAAACGTTCTCATACTGAAACACAGACTGTCAATTTTAAAAAGGAAGATCATTTTTGTGCAGATAATTGAAAGTTCCTTAAAATAAAGGTCTCACATGACCCCTTCTCCCATACAAGTCAAAATTTTTGAACTTGACAACGACTGCAACGTCATTTTTGACATTTGACGCATCATTTTTACGTCAAAAAGTATTTAAACTAATGCCATTGAATTTTTTTGTACCCATGGAAGCTCTTATATCATTCTGCTCAGAATTTAAAAGGGGGGGGGGAGTATAAACGTTCTCATACTGAAACACAGACTGTCAATTTTGAAAAGAAAGATCATTTTCGTGCAGATAATTGAAATATCCTTAAAATGAAGTCTCACATGAACCCTCCCCCCCCCCCCCCCCTTGCAGCTTAAAATTTTGAACTTGACAACGTCATTTTTGACATTTGACGCATCATTTTTATGTCAAAAAATGGTTAAATTGAAGCCATAGATTTTTTTGTACCTATCAAAGTTCTCATTTCATTCTGCTCAAAATTTAAAAATGAAGGGGGGGAGTATAACCTTTCTCATACTGAATCACGGACTCCCAATATTCTTTCCTACATCCCTTATCTGAGAAGTTTTCCGTCCCAGTTTTCTGAAGTTTTTTTTGTCATACAATTTTTGTGCTTGCTGGTGCCGCAAGATACCGCTCAGCATCCTTTGATGGTGGCAAAGAGAGATTGAATTTGCTTTTCCTAGTAGAAAAGTCAAGACGTTGGTTAGAGGAAAGCGGATTTCTTCCAACATTTGCTCTTCCATATTGGCACCATATAAAGCAACGAGAAAGCGTTGATCACCATCTTTGATGTACTCTGTTGTTTTTCTCCAGATGTTTGAAGGTGGTAATGGTAGTACTTAGTCCGTTGATTTTCTGGGCGAGGGAACAAAATTTTATTCTTTCCCTGGTTGAAGATGGACGATGTATTTTTCGCGGTCGCGGAGAAACTAAATGTTCTCAGCCACACTCCAGGAAGGAGGAGGTGAGCATGCCCACCTACGACAGGAAGGGAGATACGAGGAACGCTTGACCAGCTTTTAGGAGAAGAGGAACTTGAATATGAACCTGAGGTCGGTGAAATGGGAGAGGAGTATGGCCACAGCACCGCAGAGACGCACTACACTTTTTAATCCTGAGAGTCCTTTTTTTAATCACTTTCAGCAAAGTGTCTTAGTTTGCAAGGTTTAAAGAAACTCGTCAGGAATACTGATACCATAATAATTATTAATAATTAAATATTGTTATATATTAAAATATAAAAATTAGTAAAAGTACGTCTACTTCGTAATGGAAATAATGAATACAACAATATTTGTAACAATACTATTATTATCAAAATTTAAAAACAAAGTGAAGTAGGTACACTAATTAGGTATACTGAAAATTGTATTACTTAACCAGGTTGTTTATAATAATTAAGTGACAAGTAAAATTATTGTGACTTGTATTGTTGCTGGTGCTGGTGCTGGTATCGTAATACCTGGTCATTAAGTTTTAATTCTACTAATCCTCTGAATATTAAAACGCCTGTAGATCTTTATCTCATATGTGTACATCCTTCTATTTTCCTAGTTTTTCTGTAATAGTTATCAAGCGTCAGCTCCTTTTAAGCTTCCGTATCCGTATAAGGAAGCGACCAGAAATTTTAGGTATCATTTCTTTCTACACGGAACTTCTACTATCTTATTCTTATTAGTTATTACTTAACTCTCTGCTATGAATATTGACAGCAATTGTTCGAGAGGCTGTTCGGCTCTAGGGGTGTTCGAGCCGTTTCCTCGAACAGGGAGTCAAGAAATAAGAGGCGTCAAGAAATTAGGGGCGTCAAAAACGTGACATGAACAAAAAAATTCATCGTTTTGAAATATTAATTTTAAAATCGTCAGGATTTGGCGCGCTTTTTTTCTCGCCCGCTCACAGTTGCTTGGACCTTTTTGATTATTTATCTCTCTCCCTCGCCCTCTTTCGGAAAAACATTGTGTTAAAGAAGTGTTTTCCATTTTTGTATTTAATTTTTAATTTCCACGTAACTTTTTTCATACTTTGCTGTTTTGGAGGGAGGGAGGAGGTTGGTTCGTAGAAGCATTTTCAAACAAGGCGCCATTCTCCTCCACGCCAGCACTGGTTGTTCGGGACGAAATTATCGTACAAGATAATATTTTTTAGACTTATCAAATAAATAGCTAGTGCCAACATTCTTCAACATCGTCCTACCACCACCCCCGTCTCCACTAATTCATCTGGTTTAGCTGGCAACGGGGTCTGTAACCCTGGATGGATGGCATGTTCGGCTTTAGCTTCTTAAAGTGTGGGAAATTTTGTCCAATTTAGACTCTCCAAAAATTTATTTTCCTTCTTTTAATTAATCGTGTTCATAATAAAAGAAGGAAAGTATAATATACGGACATATAAAGAGAAATTGTACCGATTTTTAAAATCCACCCTCCAAGGAAAATTGCTTGGGAGGAAAAGACCTGTACGAAAAAGGATATCGTGGTTCAAAAACCAGAGGACATGGTTTTCAAAAACAACCACAGAACTGTTAAGAGCGGCAGTCAATGAAAATCAAGGGAGGAAATGTGCGCCTCCCTCTCTAAATTTTGAGTCCAACAAGACAGAACGCTTTTGAACTTTTTGAAACAGTATTTCGTGATCTATAACCTAAAATAACTACTTTAATAAAAAGGAAATAAAAAAAATCATAGTAGCAGTTTTTTCACGATTTTTTTGTTTTTTAAATTCAAGATTTCTTCATGAAATCTGTATGTACATAGTGCCTAAAGTTTGGACGGTTTAATAGAAAATCTTTATAACAACAAAAGTTAAAAAAAATAGATCATTTTTTATAAAACATCAATGGTGAAAACCAAATTAGATATCGCTTTCGTTTTTGAGTTATCGGCAAAATTAAAAAAAAAAAGTTCGTGTCCCCCTATTTCAGATCGCAGTTTTCAATCTAGGGACTGAAATTTTGGAAGGAAGATATCCATGAAGAGTGGTCTGGTATTGCATTCCAGCAAAATGACAGCCATTTGAATTTTCGGAAAATTTGCTATTTTTTAAACCCCTGTATGAGCAAGATGAAAAAAACTTTGAAACCAAATCAACAGGGTATAAAGAAAATTATTTGAAATTTGAGTTAATGCAATAAAAGTTCCAATATTTATATTAATAAGCCAATGGCGTGGGTAGGGAAAGGGTAAAAATGGCTCAAATGGCTTTAAAAAAAGTCTACAACCATTTATGAGCACATTTTTGGAGGAATTGGAGTGAAATTTTCACAGTAGACAACTGTACTAATAACCTCTAGCCATGGAAAATTTCAAAACGCAAATATTAAAAATGGCGGAATTATTAGAAATTTTTATATCTAATCCAATCTAATCAAATTCTCGATTTTAAAAACGCCTCTGAAGCTTCATCTTTCAAGATTAGTGCGCGAAACTCTGCAATCTTGCAGTACTTTGAATGATGTTGGATTTTGGTTGAAAAAGTTGCTTAAAATCGCGTTACTTCTACAGGGTGTAACTTCAAAATTCTCAAAAAAAAACGGTCTTGTCCCCCCCACTTCTGGTTGCAGTTTCTAATTTAGGGGACTGGAATATTTGTGGGAGTAAGATATTCATAATAAGTGGTCTGGTATTGCATTTGAGTAAAATTAATAGAGGCGTTTCAAAATGGTGACCATTTCAGTTTTCCTAAAAATTGGTATTTTTAGACCCGGCATATGCAACATGGAAAAAAAATTGAAAAAAACTTTGCGAAGAAAAACTAAATTTACAGGCTGTGGAGAATTTTTTTGAAGAAAATGAGCAAAATTGCAAAATTTCTATTAGTTCTATCCATTTTATGGCACTTTTTCAAAGGAATTGAACTGAATTTTTACAGAATTTTTTTCGAAAAAATTTCAGAAAGCCAGTTTCCAAGATGACGAAAATATTCCTTGTACAGGGTGGGCCATCCTATAGGATAGTTTTCCAAACGCTTCTGTAGGTTTATCTCCAAAGTTTTTTTTACACGAAATTGTGAATTTCTGTAAAACTTCTGTATTTTTTTAATTTTGTTTAAAAAATTCGAAGGTCGCCTAGTTTGTATGTGCAGGTTCACCTTTCAAAACTCGCCAAAACCTTATCTCTTCACCACGATTAGGTAGCAGTTTTGAGTCTAGGGAGCTGAAATTTTGCTATTACATACTTCCACAACAAACTGTCTGTATATCGAGTGGTAGGATTGTAATTTTTTAATATTAGAAAAAATTGTAATTTTTTAAACTCTTGTTACTTATACGCAAAACTTATTAATCAAATTGATAGAACGAGAAGAACTACGCCCTTGTGCCAAAAAATTGGCGTTTTTTTCTATTAATCTGCTAGTGAAGTATTTAGAAAATAGCTCAAAGTTGCTAAATTTCAATATCCATTATAGGATATGTTTTCAAAAGGGGTCTAAAATATCCACAGCAGGTAAACGAGATTAATTAATTCGATATAAGGATGAAAAATTTCAGAAAATCAATTTAAAAAAGGTGAAAATATTCATAACTGAATCGCATAAAAATACCCCATTTACGCTATTGATGCGCAAAAAGGACTTTTGGACTTTTATTGGGTTTTTTGCTTTAAGTCATGGAATATTTAAATTATTGGTGTACATAAAACGTAGTCGTTCCTTGCTTGTAATTTTGGCTTATAGAAATAGCTCAATTCTTGTAAAGATACTTTTAGTCGTAGGTAATATACAGGATGTCCCTGAAATGACTTTACAGTTCACTGTCAATTTTTTCTCGTATTAAAAGTACCTTAAAGTTGATTCAAGTCAACTTATCTTATTCCAAATTTGTTTGTTGGTTGGACCACTAGAAAATACCGAAATGTTAATTTCGAAATTGTGTTTTGCTCATAAAAGCTAAACCGCTGCAGCGATTTTGATTAAAATTTGCTATGACGTTATGGTTTTATGACACAAAAAGCGCAATAATAATTTTTAGGTTTTTAATCCATTTGAACTTCTACGCCAATGGATATAGATTTTTTTATACGGGGCGTGGATTAGTCGACCGGTTTTCTACAAAAAGGTACTCTTTATAAAAATTGCCTGACCTTATCGTTTGGAAGGTAATCGCATTTGAATGTTCATTTTTATAGGAAATTTCGTATTTTTTTCATTGGATTTTCTTGATTTACAAAAAATAATAAAACTAATTTACATTTCAACATTCAAAGGCGATTTTGAATGCCCAAATGCGACTTTGAATGTGAAAATTTTGAAATGTGAATTAATTTTTTTATTTTATGTACTTAAGTCAATAAGAAAATCTCATGGAAAAGTTTCCTATGAAAATCAACATACAAATGCGATTACCTATTATCTCCTAAACTATAATGTATAAAGACTTTTATAAAGAATACCTTCTTTGTATAAAGTCGACTAATTCGGCATTAAAAAAAATTTATTTCCATTGGCGTAGAAGTTCAAAGGGTTTGAAATCTGAAAAAACCATAATCTACGGCAGTAAATTAACGTCATGAGTAATTTCAGTATTGCACTTTATGTTCCATAATACCATAACATAAATATCTGTACAAACATAAATATCTAAAGAAATTGAAGTAAAGATTTGAGTCCCATTATTGTAATTTTTTATATTTAAATATTTATCGACTATAGGGTCCAAGAACTTCCTCCACTACCAACTGCTTCGAGTCATATAAATTCCAAAATTACATAATTTCCCCAAGATTGAAGTAATTTCCGAGGTTTTCCGACTTTAATTATCCAATTAATACCTATATTTAAGCAATTATTCACTGGTATGTGCCTACTAAGTATAAGAATATGCCGAAAGTGCGAATAATCATATAGATCAAAGGAGCTCTGACAAGGGAAAAGCTTGTCAGCTTAGTATCAAAAAAAGCGCCCCAGGAATGAATATTGTGAGGCGTGGGCTACAATAATAATTGGGAAATCTGTTTCTGTCATAATTTCGCTAAATTACACGGTATTCCACACCAATGCCCGAATATTTTTATTACCCACCGAAAGCGTAGGTAATGATTTTATTTATTCACTGCGTTATTTTTCTTATTTGCTAATTATTGCTGTTACGAAAAAATCATAATAGCCCACTAAATGGATTATAAATTTTGCTAATGCAATTATTTATTCACGATTATTATTTACATAATATCCAGTGAAATATACCGAATCATAATGTACCTAATACCTATATGTATGTACACGTTTTCGTGCATATATTCATGAAATATAATAATAATAATATGTAGATTGATAGCTATATCATAATAAAATTTTATCCATTAATAACGTCATTACGTATATCGCCGTTACACTTTTTAATTTCCAGGAATAAATTTCAGTAAACAACAACAAACGAAAGTAAATTTAATTTATCTCACCTTGTAATTACATCCATGCTGCGTTAATACAAAAATTCAGTAAGACATTGGTCAGATATTTCGAAACGCTATAACGTTCTAATGCAACAATTCAAGTATATCCGTTTTTCAACACATCCACAAATTAACAAAAAAGATCTTAAATCCCGATATCACAGGAGGCTATGATTTGCCACATTCCTCGCAATACAAAACTTTGAATCGAACAACCGATGCGTCAACTCCTATGCGCTCCGCTTGTTAAGAAGAGTTTACGAGAAGATTCGGTTAGAGGACGCGCGTATTTTCACGCACAAGTCTTTCGGATCGCACAGACACGCCGTGTGCAACACTCCGAGGATGCTTTTGCAGAATAATGACCACTTTCAAGTAAACTAGGATAAATATTAGACTCCCCCTCTCTTATTTTATAAATTTGTAGTCGCTGTTGGCGGAGTTTTTCTGCATTGTTTAATTCAAACTTTATATTGTGTCTTTGTTAATCGGCTGCTTTTCATATTCTGTATCTTTTTGGTTAGCTGTACTTGTGGTGGATCGGAGGATTTTGGAAAAAAATTTGCCGTTACTATGGTTTCTCTCTATCCATATTAATTAAAAAATTATTTTAGATTCATTGAACAGTTTCTTGCTACGGCTACTTAGGTAGGTACTGATTATTCTATTAAGCACTTTAATAAGCAATTCGTATTTTATTTTGACGCAAGCTCTCCTTCGCCTTAATTGATTCTTATTTAATATTCTATTTGCAATAATTAGTCCATTGTATGAATAAACAGTTCATGGGGAATAAGAAAATGATAACCAATACGAGGGTTACATGCGATAAATAAATTGCCCAATCACTTTTAACATTGGAAGAGCTATAAGAGCATATCAACTCATTTTCTGGATAAAGTCTATTATTCGATTATGTGGCTAATTTGATGGGGAAAGTCTTGGGCGGGCTAGGGCAAGTACAAAATATGTGCCCCAAATCAAGGGTAACTCTTTTCGTCTTTCTTAAAATGATGAAGTTTCTTCAAATGAGATGATGATTTCAAATTTTTCACCGCGCTTAAAGAATATTTTCAGGTTAAGATTAGATTCAGAGAATCTAGAAGACATATGTCTTCCCTTCTGGTGATCATTGGATTAGAGCCCCCCATCCAATTATTGCAGTTCTCGGAGAAGATTTGGTCTAAAGATGGTCTTTTCCGCTAGTTGGTAAAGACCTAGACAGAGGAATCTTCTGTTTTGTACTGCATCGTCCACGATTAGGAGAAGTATTGGTGTTTTCGTATCCCTCTATGCAGAATCTGCAGATTTTGTATACTAATCTTTCTAAGTTCTGCTCCGAATTTGCAATGCCCCATAAGAAGAAAACTTATTCCAATCTTCTTATGCTGTTATTTCCAAGCATTTATTTTAGCCTTTCTTGATTCTGGGAAGACTTTCAGAGAGTTTTCCTTTGAGTTTTCTCAAATGGATGGATTTCTCAATGGCCGATAATTCGCGAGAATCTTATTAGAGACGCAAATTTCGAAACGGAGATAAGCAATCTTGGTCTTCGGCTTCAGACTCAAAAGATAATTTTCTAGAAACAATTTAGTTTCTAGATATGTAGATAAGATAAAAAGGTAATAGATAAGAAATTGAGGTAAGATACAGGTGAGGCTTGCCGCCGTTCGCGACCCGAACGCCCACCTTGACAACCCAGCCGTCTCTTCCTGTGCTCTGCTTGCCGGCTTCCCCGACCGCGCTCTGGATGAATCATCCACCCTTATGTCATCTCTCACCTCTTTTTCGTCACTTTTCGTCGCCATTCGTCACTTCTCGCGCGTCTCCTTTCCTGTCTTTCTATAGTTCATCGTTTTAGGTATGTGTGATGCCCGCCAGGTGGTATCGTAGTCGTAAACTTGCGACTTGGCGTTAAAATACGCGTAGATAGACTTTAACGCCACTAATGTGTTACAACACCCAAAGAAGATATATTGTATTTTCAAGTGATGGAGTCCCTTAGGGGCGCTATAGTGATTTGTTTCTTCTCATTGGGTAGATAGTGTTCCGTTCTCCCAATAAATATTGCTGTTCTTTCTCTGGCATTCTATGATAAGCCTTTCTTGCGGTAATATGCACCACTAGATGTAGTGGTGTGAGGTTTAAGATTAACTCCATTTGCGCTGTAGGGCATGTTCTCATTACTTTGATGTCTACCGCAGTTGTACACGAAATGTTCGGAGAAAATCTCCATGAATTGGATTTTATGGCACTATTATGGTAGTAAGAAGACTTTCGCAGTAACTATAATAAAATCCTGAAAAAGAGAGCAGGTTTTCTTCATCTTCCTTTCTCTCTATGCGGTTTTTATAATCCGGGCAACTCTTTTGCCACAACAGTGAAAACGTCCATACTCTTCCAATTTGAAATATTAAAATCATCGTCTGTCTAGATGCACATTTTCACCACTTTAATCTATTTTCACTTGTTGCTCTCACTCTTACGACAACTGCTCTTAACTATCATGACAGCTGCTTTCAACTATCTCGTCGAATGTGATAGTGTGAATCTCTATTGCAACAGGGGAGAGTTACTACCATAGCAAGTTTTCACGGTGATAGTTGCTTTAACTCTCACGACAGCTGCTGTCAAATATCTCGTCGAACGTGAAAGTGCGATAGCTCTATTACGATAGCGTGAGAGTTACTACAATAGCAAGTTTTCACGGTGATAGTTGCTTTCACTTTCACGACAGCTGCTCTCAACTATCTCGTCGAACGTGATTGTGTGATAGTCATATTACGACAGCATGAGAGTTACTACCATAACAAGTTTTCACGGTTATAGTTGCTTTCACTCTCACGATAGTTGCCCTCAACTATCTCGTGAAACGTGATAGTGTGATAGTCATATTGCGACGCGTGATAGTGACTAAAATTGCACGTTTTCACGGTGACGGTTGCTTTCACTCTCACGACAGCGGCTCTCAACTATCTCGTCGAACGTGATAATGTGATAGTTCTATTGCGACAGCGTGATAGTGACTACCACTGCATGTTTTCACGGTGACGGTTGCTTTCACTCTCACGACAGCGGCTCTCAACTTTCTCGTCGAACGTGATAATGTGATAGTTCTATTGCGACAGCGTGATAGTGACTACCATTGCATGTTTTCACGGTGACAGTTGCTTTCACTTTCATCACAGCTTCTCTCAACTATCTCGTTTTTTCTGCTCTCAAATTTTTTCATAAAGTCGTAGAAAACATAGCGACTTCTTCTCGCAGAAAATTGTTATTATTCGCTTGGACGTTCCAACACTCGCCTATCGTCCTAATGAATAATCGCAATCATTCAAGGGTCGTTGAAGAATACACTATTACTTAGTAGAAGGGCTTTGGAATATAATTCTATGTAAGTAGTAGCCATAGCTTTATTTTATATTTTTTTGTAAAGTTTTAAATACAAACTAAGTACAAAAATGGTTAAGATTCACAACTCATTCTCGCCTGCAAGATGTTTAAGTGTACCTACACGCTTAAAATTGTTGTTGCGAATGTACTCTAATAAATGGAGAAATCATTGACGCTTGAAGAAGAAGTCGATTAGTCTGTTTATTTTTTCCATTTTCAATTTCCATTAGACTAAACCCATTCATATACGAAGAAGTTATTTTTTCACGCAACAGAGCCTCAATCATTTATACAGGGTGATTAGTGACATAGTTGAAGTCAGGTAAAGGACATCGAGGCCAGTCTTATCTGTGATATAAAAAAATTAACAGTTCAAGGTTTAGGTTCTAATTTTAACGGCAGTTTGATGAAATCCGTAACATAATTTAACAGGAACGCTCAGCTACTGATGAGGCTCTTCGAGATTACAAAAAAGTCCGACTGGAAATCCAGGACCGTACCTACTTGAAAAAAATTGTTTTCATTTTTTGACAGAAAAGCACATTTTCCGTTCAACCTTCGGAAAAACGACATCGGATTTGGCAAAGTACCTATTAAAAGAAAAAAATGTAAATTGTGCTTCGTGTCAATAGCCCTTAGACAGATAGTCCACAAAACAATAATTGATAAGAAATTATCTGTTGTTGAAATCAGAAAGAAGTCTCCTCTCACAATGCAGGGGAAAAAGTGGGCTTATATGTACATATTATACCTATATGAGCCCCTAATCATTCCGAAATGACGATGATACCTAACAGTATTTTCTTAGGAATAGCCTGCCATGCTTGCATGAAAGCACCAGTACTTGTCTTTTACGGAGGTTGATATTTTCTCGTTACTCGTCCACTTCATCCACCTGGTGTTTGATCGAGTATGAAATCAGTTTTGTATCGATGACCTTTTCAGTTTAAATTTGCACCTTGTGGCTTTAGCGAGACACGATGAGCAGCTTCTGCATGCTACATTGACCTTAACTTGCCAATTCAAGCCTAATATTGTATTAATTCATGGATGACGAAAAAACAATAGTAATTTAGCTACTAAATGCTGCTGGTTGACTGGTGAATCTTCTATACCAGAACCAGAACTGGTGGATTCTGCGTGTAATTTTTTTAGAGTAGTACATGTGTTTGTAAAGCGAGAGTAACAAAAAAGACTGAGAGTATAGACAATTCTATTTTAACAAATTAATCCCCCTCCCGCTTCATCTATAGGGAGACGGGAGGGAAGAGCAATTCCATATGTAGTTTCAGCCGTTAAATGCGGATCTGCAATAAAAAATAGGGATACCAATTTAAAATTTCATTATTACCTCTACCACTCACAACGGGATGAAGGAAAAATATCAAAAATATCGTAAAATATGTCCCCCCTCCTGTATCTATCACGTCACCATAATTTCATGAAAATATGTTAAACCGTTTTCGAGGTATCGCAATGTAACGCTTTTAAAAACTCACCCTGTATATTATGTAACAAGTAGGTATATAATAATGAGTCGCTGGAGCATACTGGAAGGTTCAACATACTAGCCGGAAAACTCAACAGTATCGGAAAAAGAGACTTTCGAAAAACGATTGCGATTGGAAGTGTTACGTGGAGAATTGCGACCGGAGCGGGGAATCCCCCGCGAGGGTCTGAGAAACAGGCTTTTCTGACATCGAAAACACATTTTCTGGACATCTCGGAATTTTTTCGCTATTTTTCTCGTAACTAGCACCTTCCAATTGATAAGGCTGAATTTTTCCGTGTTTTTCCTGCAAAAAAATTTTCACCCCGAACTGATGGAATTTCACATGCTCAGGGTAGGTAGGTACTTATAAGAAAAAAAATTCTTTCGTTTCTATGAGAGAGGTGTTATTTTCCACTAATTCGGACACGACAAATCCGGAAATGCAAACCGTTTCTCGATTTTAACCCATGAGCAGTTACCGGTATTTTCCAAACATCGACACTTACTTACTCCGGGAAGCTCGTCAGTGTCGGAAAAAAACGATCCTTCCACTACAAACGCGTTTTTCCGGTAACCAGTACCGTTCGGTTGACAGCGTTGAAGTTTTTCGCATTTTTCTGCGAGAAAAAATTTTTCATCCCGATGGAAACAATGGAGCTTTTTACATGTTGAGGGTGGTAATTTTAAGAGAAAAAAATGTTTTTGGTTTCGATGAGAGAGATTTTCCACTAGTTTAGACAAGACAATTCTGGAACTTCAAACCGTTCTTCGATAAAAGGCGAGATTCCGAAGTTGCGTAAAACTTTTTCGACCATTTCTCGATTTTGGCTCAATCCATGTTTTCTGTATTTTAGAAACCTCGGCACTCACGCCTAAAAACTTAATACCGTCGATACAACCGATACTTCGATTAAAAAAGCGATTGTGATTGAAAGTGTTACGTGAAAATTCTGGCCGGGGCGGGGAATCCCGCGAGAGTGAGCAAAACACACTTTTCTTTCATCGTAAAATCCATTTTCCAGACAATATTGAATTATTTCGCTATTTTTCCCGTAGACAGAATCGTTCAATTGATAAAGCTAAATTTTTTCATATTTTTCCACCAGAAAAAATTTTCGCCCGACAGTTCAGGAAAATTTCCAGACATTTTTTTTCTTGTGTAGATGGGAGAGGTATCGTGTTCCACTAACTCGAACACGGCCAATCAGAATCTGCAAACCGTTCGTCGATAAGAGGCGAGATTCCGAAGTTACGTGAAAATTTTTCGACTATTTCTCGATTTCGGCCCATTCGCGGTTTTACGTATTTTCCAAACCTCGACACTCACGACAAAAAATTTAACACCGTCGGAAAAAAACGGTCTTTCGACTACAAAAGCGCTTGCGATTGGAAGTGATACTTCGAAATTTTCGAATAGGGCGGGGAATCCCGCTAGGGTCTGCAAAACACCCTTTTCTGCGATCGGAAAATCCGTTTTCCGGACATTGCGGAATTTTTTCGTTATTTTTCCCGCAACATATTGGCAATGCTGAATTTTTTCAATTTTGCTGAAGTTCGCGAAAATATTAAGAGTTTAAAATTAAAAAGAAAAATTTTCTTATGTGGATGGGAGAGGTGTCGTTTTCCATTAACTCGGACACGGCGAATCCGGATCTGCAAACCGTTCCTCGATAAGATGCGAGATTCCGAAGTTACGTGAAAATTTTTCGACCATTTCTCAATTTTAGCCCATTCGCGGTTTTCTGTATTTTCCAAACCTCGACACTCACGCCAAAAAATCCAACACCGTCGGAAAAAACGGTCTTTCGACTACAAAAGCGCTTGCTAGTGAAAGTGATACTTCAAGAAATGCGAATAGGGCGGGGAATCACACTAGGGTCTGCAAAACACCCTTTTCTGCGATCGGAAAATCCATTTTCAGGACATTTTTGATTTTTTACCTATTTTTTCCGTAACCAGCATCATTCAAGTGATAAGGCTGAATTTTTTCGTATTTTTCCACCAGAAAAAATTTTCATCCAACTTTTGGTGAATTTTGCTGAATTTCAGGAAAATTTTAAGACATTTTTTTTTCTTGTGTGGATGGGAGAGGTGTATTATTCCACTAACTCGGACACGGCGAATCAGGATGTGTAAAACGTTCGTCGATAAGAGGCGAGATTCGGAAGTTACGTGAAAATTTTTCGACCATTTCTCGATTTCGGCGCATTCGCGGTTTTCCTTATTTTCCAAACCCTGTAAATATGCCAGAAAACTTAACAGCGTCGGAAGAAATGGTCTTCCGTATTCAATCTTCATTCCCGTAACCACCACCATTGACCAAGACTGAATTTTTTTTCTAATTTCCCTCGAGAAAAAATTCCCCCCCCCCCCCCCGAACTGATTGAATTTTGCATACTTCAGTTCAGGATAATATTAAGACAGAAAAAAAATATTTTCGCTGCAATGGAAGAGGTTTCGTGCTCCATTAATTCTAATTTTTCTATTCTACGGGTACCCTTTTCAAGGTGCAACCCTTAAAAGGGGGTTGGTTATCCAAGAGCACATTTTCCAAAATAAGTAAAAATGGATTAAATGAGAAACTTTAAAATTTCCCCCTTATTACTATTATTATTATTGTTAAGACCAATAAACTCACATACAGTGGGTATTATAATATATAAAGGGCCATTTTTATTAAAATACCATTACATTTATGATTTATCAAGTCCAGAAAAAATAGGAGAAAAAGAACCGCCAGACGAACGTAAAAGTAATTTCGTTTTTTTAATTCAAGATCCGGAACCTTGAAAATAATCCACCCTTGATGAAATTTTAAATAATCTGCTTTGATAATTAATTATTGTAAAGAAGTGATCTTTTTAATTGGTAACCATATCTTAGTTCGGTAATTAAGCACCTATTATCATCAACATCCACTACTTCTTATGAAACACCAGCACCAATACCAACATTGGATGTTCTTGGCAACTGAATTAGCATCAACATTTGTAAAGAATTCTTTTGCCCGAAATTAATGAATAGAAACCGAGTAATATATTATGGATCATTACCGTGACAATTGGCGGTAAAGCGTTGCAAGTACCTACCAGTTCCATCACCGCTCACGTCCAAAAAAGTTTAATGCGCCAAATTTTGGCAATACTTACGCACGCACTTTTATCTTCTTCGAGGAAACATCTGAAAGTGCTGTTTTTTAATGTTGAAGATTTGCCGATGAGAGCTTTTATTGCTCGTATCTGCATAATATTTCAGTATCTCATTGATAAAATCACGATCATCACCACGATCGAGAGATTACAAGCTGATATGTTCAAGTGTGTTAAGGTTAAATGACGCAAAATAGGAATTTCATTGTCTGTGTAATGCGTCGGTATATCATGACTTTAGGTGGTAACAACAGCGATCACTCTCGCGTAAAAATTTCATTCCATCTTGTATACCTACCGATGTAATTACTACACGACCTGATATTGAATAAACGATTTTGAAACTAAGGAGCACCAGCAGAAATAAAAAAGAAAAGAGTACGAAGAGATCTTCAACAAACTGAACCTATGTAGATATGAAATGTCGTTACCTAATCCAATAATCTCAAGATACATGAAGCATGTAATTGAATGGTTCATCCCGAATTCCATAGTGAAGAAATAACATCACATATTATTATTATAAAGTAGGTATCTGATGATAAACTACATAAAAGTGATAAAAAATTGAACGACTTTGTCGTATCGAAACGACGGTGGAGTATTTTCCCATAACGGGCACGTTTCATGCTTCTGCAAACTATATCAAACTGTAAGAAGTAATCACAAATCTAATAAAAGAGTATGCAATGCAGTATTTTTGTTACAGTTACTCATATCGGACAAATGATTCGAGAAATTACCTACGGAACACCGTTAAGCTGCTGATTTGCACGAATAAATCCAATTTTAATGTAGCGCAGGTGTTTGATGTTAATATTATTATAGGTATCAATGCAAATAAAGCGTATACATGCGTTCATAGTTCTTACCAACTTCAGGCTTTAGCCATCATAATCCTCAACTGTTTAAGTAGAAACCTACCATTCACCCATATGGTTTTGGGTATATGAGGCGAAAGTAATTTTCAAGTCAAGTAAACCATAAAAGACCTTCATGATGGTCAGATGAACTTATGCGGGAAAACATGGGGATTAATACACATGGCATACTGGGCATACACCAGAATGATTAGACCAATGTTGTTGGCATGGTGGACAAAGATGCAACAAAGTACCGCGATAAACAAGATTAGCCAGGTTCAAAGACTTTCATACATTGCGATAACGGGGGCAAATAACAACTCCAACTGCAGCAATGTAAGTCCTTCTAGACCTCCCTCCACTTCATTTAACGATAATGGAAGAGGCAAGAATGGCACGACTAAGGCTGCGAAAAGAACCAAGCAGCAAATACGCGGAGTTTGGACATAATAGAATAAAAAACCATGAGTTAGTGGACCTGCTAGATGTAAACACAGACCACATGACTCCAAAATTCAAATTCTAAAAGAACTTTGAGGTATAGGAATTAGGATCGGGAGGAATGGAATTAACCAACAGACTGGTCAAAGACCGACATATCTCTTGGGCAGTGAGCAACTGTATATTAATCAGAAATATATGCCATACTACACTGCGTAAGAGAGAACAACAAGAGGGCCTATAAGAAAAGGGGATCAACATATTGACAGACAGTCAGGCGGTTCTGAGAGCTATAGCTATAACCTCGAAAGCCTGGTAGGACGCAACAAGGTAACTTTGATCTGGGTGCCAGGACACAGCGGAATCATATAGTCAATGAAAAAACCGACGAGCTGGCAAGAAATGGATCCTCGGCTAAATATACTGTCCCAGAACCGGCCCTAAGTACCAAAGAGTACAGCATGACCAAGTTAATATATGGGTTAGGAAAAAACCAAAGAATATTGAGATAAAAGGTCCAAACATCAACATGGGAAAGCCTTCAGAAGGCACCCATAAAGAAGAAAACTGAATAATTACAGTAAGAATCAGTTACGTATCACAATGGGATTACTGACGGGCTGACCTAAAAGAATATCACTTAAATAAAATAGGACTGTTCAATGGAGACCTAAGCTGCCGAGAATGCAGCAAGCCAAAGAGACAGCTAAACATGTCCTGTGCGAATGCGAAGCTCCAACTCTGGACCGCAGAAGACAGGAAATATATGGACATACGAAGAATATGACACTCATCCAGTGATGGAAGTGTACAAAATAATTCAGGTAAGCAGACTGACAGAATGGGTGGCAATGAGGGTGACAGAATGAGGCTGAGGTGCTTCGGCGATCTTGAATCACAGGGCCCTCGAAGGAAAAAAAACATAAAAGAAGGAAATAAGAAAAGTTAAAAGGAAGAGTTTCAGTTTCAGGGAATTCTGTGGGAACATCACCCCAACACCTGAAGCATCAAGACTTCCTTATTAAACTCATTAAATTTATGTTCTTAACACTAACTTGCTAGAATCTCTGCATAATGATAATAATTATCATCTTGGCCTCAAAAAGCATTGAAGCATTGTTCAGAGGAAATTTGACTCAGAAAACCGGAAAATTAAGAGCAAAGAGCTTTACTTCTCCTGGCAGTGCACTGGAACACTTTCTTGAAACCTTAAAGCCCAAAAAATAAGATTACGGGGCACTGTCAAAACTATATGCATTTCCAAAAGGTTGAAGCGGGCAATCGACACCTTTCAAGCATTCAAAATCACCTGGAGTGGATGGCATATATTTGCGGGATCTTGCAAAGAGAGTTGAAGGATCTGATATCACATCTGGTTAGAATATTCAGAAGCTGCTTGGCAATGAGATATAGGTATACCACAAACCTGGAGAAGAGTTTCATGCCAAAGTGCGAAAAAATGCATCATTCTTCCAAAATCATGCAAATAGCTCTACTTCTATTGGAAATTCACTTTCCATGCATTGCACTGGAACACCTTCTTGAAATTTTAAAGCCCACAAATAAAGATTGGATCACTGACAAAGCCATATGCCTTCCTGAAAAGTTGACGTTATCTGCCGGAGATGTAGACTCTTACACATGAACTGATGGAAAAGTACTGCGAGGTCACCTCCAGGTTATCATAGGTGTTCAATAAAGAAGACGAGACATAATCTTATGTAACATTAGTGAGTGCCAAGCATGTTCATTCAGTCTCCACATTGGGGCAAAAAATGTTTTACCAATGACTTTAATGACTTCAATATGGCGAATGTGATTCAGCTGCTTATGGTGATCAAAAGTCTCCATGGGGCCATGAAAAATCTGCTATTTTTCTGTTATTTCTGTTCACCTGAATAACTTTTTTATTAAAAGAGCTACGAAGGCGGTGAAACTCGCAAATGAGAAGAATTTGACGCGTACTACAGTGGTGAAAACAGAAAAACAATTGAAACTCGACTTCATGAGATATATTGTTTGATAAAATCTAATTAAAAGGTCTTTTTCGATTTAAGATATCCTAAACGTCGGATATACGATAGAATCAATAACTACTTAGTCCACTTGTATTTCTATTAATAGTGATACATAGTCACGGTTACTTACTGTAACAGCTAATCCTTTATAGGTTACTTCAAAGTAACTGTAATTTTACTGCCAGTTATTGTACCTATGTGTAGTTATTTGATCGTCTCCTTTGATAAACGGTCTACTTTTTCATTTCCCTTAATATTTACAAATGCGAGGATGTGAAGATCTGTCTCCTGTCTCTCCCACTATCATGTTCTTTGAGTGAAACGATTTATTGTTGAATCGTTTGGATTGAAATGAGGAATTTTTTGCAAATCATGCTGGTAGAGATTGGTAAACGTATCAGGTATATTATCAGGTTCAGGGAAATGGAACCCTGATCAGGAGCGAAACTCGGCAACAAGAACGTTCCGAAACCTATAAGAGCACTAGTGTGGATACCAGGGACCCAAGAGGAACCAGAAAAAAAATACAAAAAAGACTGGGAATTCAGAACCAGGGATTAAAAACCAGAAACGTGGATCCTAGTGGACAGAAAACCTGACACAAAAGGCAACAACTAATTTTCCTCATGGGAGAAAACCTATGGGAGAAAATAGAGCAACTTCAATGCAGACCTTATCTAAACCTAACTGGGGTGCTGTTCAAGCGACTAGGTAGGTAAAGGGCAGAGGGAGCAGAGAAGATGTAACTGAAAAAGCTGAGTAAACACCGGCTGAGATGGGCAATTGGACTTCTAACAGGATACTGCCCACTAATGAAACGTGGATCCTTTTGGACAGAAAACCTGACACAAAAGGCCAACAACTAATTTTCCTCATGGGAGAAAACCTATGGGAGAAAATAGAGCAACTTCAATGCAGACTTTACCTAAACCTAACTGGGGTGCTGTTCAAGCGACTAGGTGGGTAAAGGGCAGAGGGAGCAGAGAAGATGTAACTGAAAAAGCTGAGTAAGCACCAGCTGAGATGGGCAATTGGACTTCTAACAGGACACTGCCCACTAATGATGTTGACCCCTATACCACCTAATATGTGAATGCCCAGCACTAGAGGGAACTAGACTTCTAGTATTTGGGACCGAAATGGCAGAACCAAAAGAAATAGAACAAGCACCCATTGGACTCATACTGAAATACTTTCGGGAGATGGGACCGATGAGATAATTATCCAAAGGGGTACAATAAGCACAAGCTTCAGTACAAGGGCTTTTGAACCTACCCTAGAAGTAATAATAAATAATAATAAAATAATAATCAGGTATATTTTCTGTTGGGCTATGAACTGCGGCACTGGTTCCACCGGCACCGGCACCACCCCAAGCAGTTTTTGGGGGGCGGTCAAAAATACAGTTAATTTTACCTAATTAAAAATATAATGTTGTATTTTTAATAATATTTAGGGCGACAGACAAATATTTTGCCTCAGGTGTGCTTATCCCTCAATGTGGCCTGTCTGTTTAATTTATTATTAGAAAAAAATTGCAAGCATTTTTTTAATGTATCAGCAAACTTCTGAAGAAAGTAAGAATAATAATTCCAAATTCATTGAATTAATTTGTTGCGTACTTACATTAGACAACCAGCAATTCAAGTTGAGGTATTATAAGTGGACAGCCACCTTCTCAGTGAAACTAATAGGTGCAATAATAATTTACTGTTATAAAGTACTTACCTCGAATTTTTTATTGGTTATGCCCTAACTCTTAATCATATCATATCCATAACAACTCATAAAAGTAAAGCTGAGAACTTTTTTCCTATTAAGCTTGAAGCTTCTGATTTATTAAACCAATAACATCCTGATAGGATTGCCTATTTCCAGCAGTAAGCACGACGATAGTTTCAAAATTTAATGAAACTGGAAGCATGACAGATTTCCTCGGCGAGGTCGCCCGTAAACACCTGAAGATCCAAAATTGAATGTACTTTTTGTAGATCAAGATGAGTTCAAGCTTCTGCGAGGCAGATTGACAGCAAAAAAATCATCCCTTCAAGCCTCGCTTGGTCCATGAACTGAATAAGGACGATCCCTCTTCAGTTCTGTGAAGAGTTCCAGTCAAGACGTAACGAGAATCCCAACTTTTTGAATATAATTTTCTCGGACGAGGCGACTTTTTGTTTGATTGAGTATGGGACAGTGAATCACCATAATTCCAGATACTGCTGACAGGAAAATCCTTACTAGATCCAAGAGTCTCACAGTTCTGAGGAGACAAGAAAAAATAAATAACTTGTGGGCTGGAATAATTGGAGGCCAACTTTTTTCATTTTTTTTTTTACATTAAATTTTTTGCAGGAAGAACCACTTCCATCTTAAGCACAAGCTTTTCTTAACGGCGACAATTACAATGCCCCACGACAGAATCTGGTTTCAACAGGATGGAGCTTCTCTTCATTTTAGTTTTACTGTTAGGATATTTCTTAATCTCCAATTTGTTTTGCGAGGGTACTTAAAATCAAGGGTCTAATAATAAAAATAATTAAATGAATTCCATAGGCCTAACCATTTAGAAGATCTCTACAGCATCAAATTCGCATAGAATGGATGTCATTCAACGTGCATGTACCTCAACAATTAAAGGGTTTACACTCGTGTCGAAGAGAGTCAGAAAGTTTTTGATGGACAATTTGAACAATTTTGATGCGTAAAATGAATCGAGTTCTTATTTTGTTCAAATTTCAACTCAAAAAACCGTTCTCTTGAAGTTTCTGATACAGTTCAAAAATAAAATCTATTTGCCTCTCCATATCTCGAACGCTGCCCTCCATGTTCAAATGAAAGCTGGCGGGCTGGGAATCTTTGACTTCAGTCATCGAAACCCAGTGCTAATGGCTAATAGGTGATGGACACCACGGCTTTCGAACATGCACCGATCCTGAGCTCGACAAGGTTTTGGCTTTATCTGAGAAATGGATCAACGAGGTGCCCCTGAAATGATAAAGGCAAATATGGCGAGCAAGGAACTGCATGGTCAATCAGACTAACTCGGAGGAGTTGGAGAGCAGTTGGTGAGGGAATATTTATTGAGCGCCGGCCCGGTTTTTTCCAAAAATATTTTTTCGCGGTCTCTTCGGATTGTCATTGGATGGATTGTGACTGGCATTTTTTGGGAGAGGCGGGAAATCGAACTTTTTCAAGGAATCGTGTAACATGTCATCTCCGGTTAATTTTGGTACGACGCTTGGAAAAAAGTTATGAGCATCTGGAGTTACATAAAGTCAAAAATCGATCATACGCATAATCGACTTTTTACCCTGTTCATCGGGCCACGCTGCGGTTTGCGATTTTGCATACTTTAGTCGTTCCTCTATCCAGCGGGGTATCGTACATGATAGCCCGCTTAAGCACTCGGTTTTGACAGGACTCGAAACTTCTTACATACAGAGCTCTGTACCCGGGAAATTCGAATTTCCTGCCATGTTTGATTTTTTTCAAGTGGATTTTTTTTGTACACTAAACTTATAAAAAACCCACAGAAAAATTTCTGCTATCAAGCGGTAGACATCTATTACCTACATTATATTCGTGGCACCACTTTATAAAAGTCACTCTAAAGGTAAGTTGAACGAAAACTTTAAGTTCCGTTAAAGCGAATAAGTCTTCCAGATTTTTTTGTTCGTAATAATTCTTCCAGAAAAGGAATTCCGAAGTCAGTTTCAATCAGATAACACGTGTTCCCGAAGAAGAGGTAATGAGACATGCTGCAGACATGCGGGCTGGTAACAACGACCGCCACTGAGAAAACCGTAACAAGCAACTGTAATTGCGGAGGTTCCATAGCCCGGGCAACGGATTACGGAACGGATTGAGCCGTTAGAGATCACTCGGTATTTCTTCTCGCATCCAACAGTCGCGCTCATGAATGGAACGTAGTGTATCCTGATCCTGAAGACTCATCACTGGATGAAGTTGAAACACCGGACTTTTCGGCAGGGATTCAGGACCGCCTCTGAAAGTGTGGACAAGCATTATTCACTCGCTTCTAACTTCAATTATTATAAGAGATACCTCATCAGGTGAGCAAAAGATATTGTAATAATTTAATTTGCAAATAAAAAAAAATAGACAGCCTTTTGGGAAAAAAATCATGTCAAATCGAATCTTTGAAATTGTTAACAATCAGAATCTCTCCTTTTACATTTTACAGGCTTAATCTCAGACATGAATTTTTTCAAAAAGCTGCCTAAATTACGTTTTCATTTTCTCAATCAAAAAACTGTGCATATGTGAGTTAGGTATCACAAAAAAATGAGTTATGATCGGAAAATAGTTTGAGCATTATTCTTTTCTTAATAGGAATGTCATCAGAAGGGTTTACCGTTACATTATTACCGGTAATCTCTTTTTTTAATGACAACACAGAAATAGAGGCTTCCAGGATTAAATAAAAATTATTCCTTACAGTTAGAGCATCGGCCCTATACCTCCTATTATTGGTTGATGGACCTTTTGTAAACCTAACAAAGGTAGATTTGATTTAATTTAATGATTGCTTAGCAGCGGTAAAATCTGGATGTGGCTACGTAGTTTTATTATTATAACTCGCTGTTGCGAGGTCATTGCTACTTCTTTGCCAAGGTAACTGCCTCCATGCATACGGTAGGACATAGTGGTACATTTTCACTAATTTCACTGGGTTACTGTGTGATAAAGAGCATAACTGTAACCAGGGACTACGTAGACCATTTATAGAAGTATGTATGTGTATATGCAGTTAATTGGTGTTATTCAGCTTGCCGTTATTATCGAACGAAATATGTGCATATTATGCGAGTGTCCCACTAATGTTTTTTTTTTAATTTTCTCGTTTAATATTTTCTTGTTAATTGCAGAAAGCAATACATTTCTGCAGTATATAAAGTGTTCAGTTCCTAATTTATTTATTAGAAGATTTTTGTATGTATATACAGGGTGTCCGGTAAGTACCTCCTAATCTCTCGGGAGCATACAGGGGAGGTCAAAATAAACCTAGTCTGTCATAAAAAAAACATTCCTAAAGTGTCCCTAAACGGAGATACAGAGCCCCAAAATGGTACCCTAAGATTTACTTTTTTGGCTCTAACTTTTTAACCGACCTGTATAATTTGATGAAATTTTAATTTTTTATAGAGGCCATGAAGACTCATTAAGCCATATCAGAGTGGATGTTTGACGTCCTAAAGGAAGTCAGGAACGGACTTACCACCACACTCATTGTGTCAAAGTTTTGACAGGTGTCATTTTACAGAGCTGAAAACTTATTTTTTAAATACGCTGGTCATTCATCTTCACAAAAGGTACTCTTAATTTATTTCGATAAAACTAGCGGTTCTCAAGATAAATCGACTTTTATGCGAATTTTGATCAAGTTCCGTTAATAGCAATCCATTATGTAGGTAGGTTTGTCAACAAGAATCTGATTTTTACCTGTTTGTGTTTAGAATTTAGTAACTTTTGAGTGTTTCGTATACTTAAAAACCGATTTATCTCGAAAACCGTCAGTTTTACCGAAATAAATTAAGAGCACCTTTTTTAAAGATGGAGTATTAGACTATTCAAAAAAATAGTTTGTAGCTCTGTAAAGTGACACCTGTCAAAATTTAGACTCAACGAGTACGATGGTAAGTCCGTTCCGGACTTCCCTGACGACGTCAAACATCGACTTTAATATGGCCTGATGGCTCTCTGTGGCCTCTATAAAATGTTTAAATTCCATCCAATTATACAGATCGGTTCAAAAGTTAGAGCCAAAAAAGTAAATTGCGGGGCACCCTTTTAGGACTCCATATCTCCGTTTGGGGACACTTTGGGACATTTTTTTTTATGACAGACTAGGTTTTTTTTGACCTCCTCTGTATGCTCCCGAGAGATTAGGAGGTACTTACCGGACACCCTGTATTGGTGTTTTAAAATTTTATAAGAGACTGATAGGCTGAATACTTTCAAAAACCAAATTTGTAGATTTCCGCTTTCATAAAACGTTATTTGGGTTTATTTTTAATAGTGTACTTTTATGCGCGAATTCAGTGATTATGAATATTTTCCGCATTTTGGAAATTGGGTTGTTGAAATTTAAGGCCTTAGTTGTTTACTGTGAGAATTTCAGTTTCATTCATTTGAAAACGCGCCCTAATTATAGCACTTTTGATCAAATTTCTACCCACGCCACTGGCAAAATTATGACTCAAACGCAATTCATTTGCTTCAATCGTGTGATCCCGTTTACAGTTTTATTGTTAAATGATGGACGGCTTATTTGAAATTATGTTTGATCGAAAAAGAAATTATTTTGACCTGACCTTGGAAAATTTGCGCTGTAGGTATACAGGGTGCACCATGTATCCTTCTCTATATTATTGCTATCTCCTAACGCTAACAGATACAGGGTCAGTTAAACAAGTTCAAAGGAGCGCAATTTTGTGGCCATCTCGATTCCGTCGAGACATACAAGATATCTGTGACCGTTCCTGAAATATCCTGAAAAAACTGAAAAATCGAGATTTCTTATTTTTCCATATCTTTTTTATTATTGGAGATTAATGAATAATTTTTTGTGAGCTTACATAAGTCGTCAAGAGCTACCCATCTGACATTTCAAAAATTTTCAAAGCCGACTAGATCCCAGAATTTTCATAGTCAACTTTCGTTTTTCTTATGGCCACCATAGTGTTTTTTTATGTTTTTCGGTATAAAAAAATCATAAAAACAAAAAATTGGTAAACTTCAAAAAATAAATTAAAAAAATTTTTATTCTTCTTTTTTCTTTACAAAAAACACACATTTTTAGACCAAATTTCATAGATAAATTAAAAAACCATAAGGCAAGCACTATTTCGGCGTATTTTACAAATGTTGACGTTTTTCGACGATTTTTTATTAGGTTTTTCTTTGAAAACTTAAGAATAAAAATTTTAAATTTTTTTTTTAAATTTATTAATTTTTGGTTTCCATTATTTTTTTCATATCGAACGACATAAAAAATAATATGGCGTCCATAAGAAAAACGAAAGTTGACTGTGAAAACTCTTGGATCTAGTAGGCCTTGAAAATTTTTGAAATGTCAGATGGATAGCTCTTAATGGCTTATGTATAAGCCTACAAAAAATTACTTATTAATTTCCAATAATAAAAAAGATATGAGGAAAATAAGAAATCTCGATTTTTCAGTTTTTTCAGGATATTTCAGGAACGGTCACAGATATCTTGCATGTTTTGACGAATTCGAGATGGCCACAAAACTGCGCATCTTTTCTCTAATTTAACCGACCCTGTATCTCTTAGCGTTCAGGAGATAGCAATATAGAGAAGGATACATGGTGCACCCTGTAGATGGTTGCGTGGGGGGTGGATTTAAATAAAAAGCACATTTTTTCATTGGTTTTTTCACATCCTAAAGACTCCTGATGCTATTATTGAAATTTTTTTTTTAAGTTTATTAATGTAAAATTACAACAAAAAAAATGTGTAAG
The DNA here is from genome assembly GCA_910589415.1 of Malachius bipustulatus. Taxonomy (NCBI): domain Eukaryota; kingdom Metazoa; phylum Arthropoda; class Insecta; order Coleoptera; family Melyridae; genus Malachius; species Malachius bipustulatus. The sequence continues at coordinate 19,041,796 of OU342632.1, forward strand.
AAACATTTTGTTTTTTCTACATTAAAAACATTTAAAGATGAATGGATAAAAAATTTAACACAAGTAGTTATCCCTGATAATTAAAAAAGATAGGTACTTGCTCTTGGGCCTAAATTTAGTTACACTCCTAAATAATTGTCAGATTTCTGTTAAACATAATAAATGATCGCTGACATAGAAAACATGATATCCAGTGTGCCAGAAATAGAACATAATTTAGTGAGGGCACAGGTAACAAATTATATCACAAATTTTCTTAACAAAAACTCTCAAAATCAAAATGTCCTTGGTAGTATGTATTTCGAAACGAAAAAATTCCTGAAATTGACTAGTTCAGAGGTTGAAAGATAAAAATTTTATAACACCTGATGTGGCTAGGACCTGGACCACCTACAAGTCAATTTCGCCTAGGTTGTACGGATTGCCTAAGATACATAAACCTGAAATTCCTTTCCGGCCGATTGTTTCCACTATGAATTCAGTAACTTCTGCGCTAAGTAGTTTTATTGCGAAAATATTGAAAAATGCCTTTTCCGATTATAATAAATTTTCTGTGCAAGACACTTGGTCATTCGTTGAGAAGATGCGGAATGTAAAATTGCCAGATGCTGTCTCCTTGTTTACGAACATCTCATTGGAACTAACAATGAAAATATTAGATGAAACAATTTTTTGAATTGGTCAACTTCATCTTTGATAGCATCTATTTTATTTTTGACCATAATTTTTATACACAAATTTTCGGTTGTCAAATGGGCAGTACTTTGAGTCCAATTCTTGCGAATATAATTATGTCAAGTTTGCTGAGAGATTGCATTCCTAAGCTTTCTTTTTCATTACCATTTATTTATCAGGATGTGGATGACCTCATATTAGCTCTTCCTGATTGTGGTATAGGAAATAACTAACACATGACAGTCTTAAACGGAGGGCCATGGATAGGTTGTATGCAATCATGCTGACTAATCATCCGCCTGGAAAAAATGGCTTTTCAACACAAATCAGGGGATGGGCCGGGAGGTGGGGGTTCCTGTTCCTCAACAAGACATTAGAATTGAGCATAACACTGCAGACGACGATATAAGTGGAGTTAACAATCACAGTAGTGAGTTGGGTTATAGAACTTCAGCCATATATGTATAAGTCAATTCCATATATTAGACATTTAACGGAAAAAAATAGTCAAACTAGTCAAGCCTTATCACTTCAAAATTGCAACTTTCAATCTGGTTACGGAGAATACATTGTTCAACAATTTGAAAGACAAAATACCTCTTTTGTCGAAGTCTGACGTGGTGTATGAGTTGAGATGTGAATGTGGCAAGGGTATGTAGTTCAAACAATACACGGTGTGCCCTGAAGTTCTTCTCTATGCTTATTATAGGCATTTCATCAGCCACGTGAACTATGGGCTGGCCGTCTGGGGTGGGTCTGAAAGATCTCTGCGAAGGGTTTTTCTTCTTCAAAAGAGAGCGGTTAGGGTCCTGGCAAGCTTGTCAGTGCAGCAGTCCTGCAGAGGCCATTTCAGGCGGCTTGGACTTCTTACCGTGCCTACTTTGTATGTCTTCTCTTTGCTCAAATTGATCCACAAAAATCAGGATAGACTTTTACCTTACCGATTCACCCATCACTACAGTACCAGGTTCAATTTTTTCAAACCTCCTACACACCATCTGTCGTCTTCAGAAAGGACATTCATGTACGCATCTATCAAATACCTGAACCACTTCAAAATAGATCCTGCAACTGTTGGGTTCTCAGCGTACAGTGCGTATCTCCGGAAACACCTCACGGAATTGGAGCCCTACAGTACCTCTGACTGTCCTTCCACCCCCCCATCCCTACCTGCAGTCTGATATTAAAACACCTGAAACTCAAAGCCTTGATCCATCCTTATCATAGAGATGGAACTATACCTCCATCGAGACCTGATGTCTTTAGTGTCTCTGCGCGTCTCCACCCTCACTGTTCCCGGTGTTATGTTGACTTGCTGTGCGTTTTAAATTTTTACTGTTTGTCTTTATGTTTGTTTTTATTATTTCTGTAATAGCGCTGTTGTACTGAGCAATGACTGTTGTAATTCACGTACAATAAAGAAATTTGTAATTGTAATTGTAATTGTAACTTCCCAAAATCTAGCAAAAAGATTGACTCTTCATAAAAGTGACATAAGACTACACCCTCAGAGATGTGCTATATTGCTAGACATGCTAGCACCCTTCAACATAAAGTCGACTTTGATCAAGTGAAGGTTCTAATTCTTCTCAACATTAGATCGAACACACAAAATCTCAATAATATTTATAATTCTGTTTTACAATTTGACAAAAAAAGTAAAAAACGTTCGCAGCCCTAGATATAGCTCTAGAATTTGACTCCTTGAAAAGTGGGACTGGCCATTTGGGAAAACTTTAAAAAAGGGAAATTTTTTTAAAGTAATTTTTGATTTTTTTACTGTTGGTGGTATTTTTTGGGTACTTGTGGGTGTTATGTATTTGGTATTATTTATTGATTTGTTTGGAGAAAAAGAGAAAAAGGGAAAAAGTAAAGTAAGGTAAAAGTAAAAGTAAATGTTTGAGGTATGACGTCATTAATTTTTTTTTAATGGCAACCGTGTTTTTTATAGCCTATTTTTTAACAGGACGTACTTGATAACTTACACATCAATTTCTCAAAGTTTCAATTTTTTAATGCTCGTCATTTACCAAAAAAAGAACACAGTAATTGTAATGTCACTCTGTTGAGGTGAAATAAGAAGCATTATCTGAACAAACTACTATTATTGGTAGTCCGAACCTGGTAATTGTTCTTTTATATGTATTGTCAAAATGGCAGGCTTCATGAAAACTTTCTTTTATATGGCATTTCTGTCACTTTTAAGCACAAGTGCGTGAAAGAACACACTTTTAAGCACTAGTGCGTAATAGAATATCATTTCGAAACTAAAAAATGGCAATCAAAATATGAACTTTATGATGCGATTTAATAAAAAATAGATATCATAAGCTGAAAGTCATCAAGCTACGTTACAATATTTAGCGAGTGGCATTATCATCATCAAGTGAATAATGGCCATAATCGTGAATGTATTACTATACTTTTTCTACTCTTTTATACAGGTAATCAGTATAACTAGCGCACTCAGAGCATGCTGCGGTAAACTTCACTTTTTAAGAGTGGTACATTTTCTTACTGCAGTGTTGTAAGTTCTTTTTTCCAAAGATATGAATGTAACCTGAATTTTTCATTAATCTTTATCACGGTTATTGAAAAAATTACCTTTAAACTCGAATGAGGGAATCTCTGTAACTTGAAAAACAACCGTTTGATTCAATTTTTTGCAGAATATCCTTAATTTTAATGGGCTCTATATCGCCCTGTATTCGAAGTGCGCGAGTTACTGATCACCCTGTATATAAAAAAATTAATCAAAACATTTTTTGTTTATTTTACTGCTTGCAACAATTCGAGTACCGAGTGCGCACGCGTGAATTTTAAGAAATGTCAGTTATCGTTCCTATTCACAGCTTTGCTCTGTTTATCAAATTCCCAGCTTTTGATTGGTTCACGGGCGGCTATTATGAACTATAATTCAATACCTACGAATAGTAACCTTCGATCATAATTCATCCAAATGCTCTAATAATTGGAATATTATTCAATAAGAGTAGAAAAACTATTATTATATTATAATACACTATTTATCTAATAATGCTTACAAAGTTGTAAAATTTCACATGTTATTAATTACTTAATTATTATTACATTATTAAAACAAAGGTCCTTTTACTTTTAATTTCACTTTCTTAACAGCGTACCTATCTCTTTAATTCCGAATAATAAGATTAATTTCAAGCTGCTCAAATAGAAACAGAATACTCAAGCAGAATAGTCACTACTCTCAGGCATCAAAATTAATTGTGTGAATTACAGTATAAGAAAGACAATATAAAACAACAGTAAGAGTTAAAAGAATGTATTATTTTTCGAGTTACGGTATTGTAAACTTTACTTTTCTCGAAAGACATGCAAGGTTCATAAACCATCAGTAGTTATTTATCCAACAAGCTGATCATGGATATTAGTTTTTCGTATATTGTTAGTTGCTGAATGCACATTCTGAACGCACTCAAAATTTGAAGATAAACACGTCATTCGAGTCATTTGGAACCCTGCCAAACCGGATTAGGTGATGCCAAATTCGTACTGATATTGGCAATGACCAGTTTTGCCAGTGCCTTAATGAAAATTCGTATTATAATGAAATTTATAAAATAAGAGAAGTAGACTACTAATAAGTCTACTAATATAATAATAATAAGAGAAGTACCCAGGTAGACTACTATTGAGAGTCTGGATTGGTGTGGATAACTTCACTCACACTTGAGCGTGAAATATTTCAGTTCTCGATTAATCATTTTCAAAAATTTTTTCAACAATCTTGTTCACCATATTTGACGAGAATTAAAAGAAAAAGGTATACAGTAGGGGTATTCACTTTTGTACTTTTACGAAATCATGACAGTTCGTGTTAATAGTTTTATACAAAATTTCGTCAAGAGATGATTTCTTAAAAGTAGGTACGAAAGTACTAAACACCTCGTGAATGTCCCTTTTGTCAAAAAATAGATTGTGATGCCAAAATGCCAAAACGACGATGCTTTACCAGAAAATTTTTATAACAGGCTGCCGTACTATTGTTTAAGCTGACATTTGTTTTATTTTGCAGGTTTCAATATGAAAAAACCACGGTTAATCTACGTAGTTTATGCCATATTGACCACATCACTTGATAAAGTCACGGGCTCAGATCTGGGGTATTCCCATCCCATTTCTTTCAATAAAATTCAAAATGCGCAAATTAGTTGCGATGGAGACAGACTGAACGTCACTTTAACCTTACAGTATCCTTTCAAAGGGCTGCTATTTGCAAAGGATTTCGCACAAGAATGTCAGACATTCGGTAGGTATCTTTCTATATTTGTATGAATTTATTATGCCATTTATTCTAGAATATTCTAGAAATACCTACTGTAACAACCTCCCCCCTTCCCCGATGATCGTCTAGAAAAAGCGGCCAGGACCCTACCTCGATGTGTCGTTTCTTCTTGTAGCCACCCTCGGTTCTCGGATAGGGTATGCAAAAGCTCTGGAATCAAATGTTAAAGCACAAGAAAAACTATAAGACGTGTGTTACCGGGCTTTCCTTTTTCCCTTAAAGATTAAAAAATGAAATGATATCACCTTTCATCCATTTTCAAACTGGATATCAGTTCATTCCTTACAATGAATCTTAAATTACCTTAATTAATTTACTATTAGTTAATTTTACATCTATTTATTCAGACCTTCCAATGCTGTTCCTGCAGCTGGTTTGAAAAGGACCTGCTTGAGTCATTTCAATCATCTTACTCTCTGTTTGCCTTGGCTTTTGTGTGTGAGGGTTGTCGTAAAAATTCCTGACCTGACAATGAATTGAATGGTTTGGTGATTTCACTTTCGTCGGGTGTTTGGGTGTCTTTAAGACTTACGGTGTTGACTGATTGGGCAAGTTTTACTTCAATTTCAAGCTTGTGATTTGACTGGTTTCTCTGTTTCCTGATTTGACTAAGTCGTCAATTTGCAGGTAAGCTTTACCAAGAGAAATTACCAGAGCCTATAAGAGACGAAGGCAGCATCCCACTGACCTTCTCCCTCAGGCCACTCTGTTCAAGTGCACATCGGTTTTTACGCGACTTACACAATAATAAAAACACTTAAGGCACTCTCGCATTCGCGCAACTGCTGAAAGAAAATACCTTGATCTCTTTGGATCTGCGTTTACCGCAAAAGGCTATGCTCTGACATTACGGAACTCGGTTTTGTTTGTTTTTTGTTTGTTTTAGTTTTATTCCTTCTTCTTTTCTGACACCGCGTAAGTCTCAAAGACACCCAAACACCCGACGAAAGTGAAATCACCAAACCATTCAATTCATTGTCAGGTCAGAAATTTTTACGACAACCCTCACAGACAAAAGCCAAGGCAAACAGAGAGTAAGATTATTGAAATGACTCAAGCAGGTCCTTTTCAAACCAGCTGCAGGAACAGCATTGGAAGGTCTGAAGTCTGAATAAATAGATGTAAAATTAACTAATAGTAAATTAATTAAGGTAATTTAAGATTCATTGTAAGGAATGAACTGATATCCAGTTTGAAAATGGATGAAAGGTGATATCATTTCATTTTTTTATTTTTAAGGGAAAAAGGAAAGCCCGGTAACACACGTCTTATAGTTTTTCTTGTGCTTTAACATTTGATTCCAGAGCTTTTGCATACCCTATCCGAGAACCGAGGGTGGCTACAAGAAGAAACGACACATCGAGGTAGGGTCCTGGCCGCTTTTTCTAGACGATCATCGGGGGTAGGGGGGAGGTTGTTACACTACTGCTCTGATCGCGTATACTTAATATTCCTTTAAGTATGTAAAAATACGAAAATTGTAATGAATTTATTGACTGAACTAGCTGATTCAAACAAAACTGGATCAACAGAGAAAAATTTTGTGAAATCAAAATAAATAGTGCGGAGGGCTTGAGGTGAGCCATAGGATACACCCCAGGCAGCCAAAATCCATGCCAACAACGGGTTGCAACAACCCCAGGCTTGCATTTTGGCTGCGTGGGGTGTATCCTATGGCGTAATAATCCGAACCCACCGTGCTCTTTATTTGTCAGAGAAAATTTTTCAAAAGTCGACAAGTTGAAAATAAATTTCTTCCACATTATAATCAAATAGTCACTCCACTAATATGTTTTTTTTTTTTAATTAAAGGTGCAATGAATAATTTTGTTAGCATAAGTTTAACAACCAATGCTTGTGGTATTAGACTAAGTTCCAGAACGAACCAACAAGGAGCACTGGAAATGTTTTACAGCGTCAATCTGGTAGTTCAACAAGACAGATACCTGAAGCAGATAACCGACGAAGAACAGATAATTTCATGTAAATTGCACGATCAAGATTTCGTCGTAAACAGTAAAGCGATGACTGAAATCCTCAAGAACGATTTGAAGAACGCATTCGCCAACCACAGGTAGGTACCTACCACAAATATCTGAATACTTTTTTGAGCATAACCATCGCGACTTACCTTCATGCAGGTCTGGTCGAACGCGGTTTAGCGGTTGGTCAAAAGACATCGATGAAGAAATTGGCGAGTCAACAGAATTCAATGAAGCATTGACTGCTGCCAGAGCTTGGATGGAAATTGTCCCCGAACAAGGGGATAAATTCTCCGGAATGCTAAAAGTTGGAGAGCCAGCTCTTCTTGCTGTCAAGTCAATTCTACCAGGTGAGACTATATATTATCCAAACAGAATTGTTCACGAGAAAATTGCTTGATAACTGAAAATTGCAGACGGAGTTGGTTGGAGAGTGGTAGACTGTATGGCCCACGACGGTCTGGGAGATTCGAGTCAGAAACTGCTAGACGAGAGAGGATGTCCTATAGATGATTTGGTACTGCCTATCCCCGAAGTAGGTCCGGTCAAACCTATTGATGTGATGAGGCATCAGGAAGCCATAGCAAGGTTTTCTGCGTTTAAATTTCCCGACAGGGCTCGTCTTTATATTTCTTGTGGATTGCAATTATGCAGATCGTATTGTACAAAGGTAGGTATCATTTGTATAAATTTACCAGTGTCCCTCAGACATCAATTTTTTTCTTTCTCTCAAACAAATTGGTAGATATGATAAGTCTGGCACCTCGTAAAAGCCTAATTTGGAATTTGGAGGTGAACTTTTGAAGTTAGATGTCCACCATCCCTAAATCTGACCGGTATGAGGTGCCAGACTTACCCTCTATCTTTGGATGGTGTATAAAATGTGAGAAAAAACATTTACTGGTCCATCTGGAGATGACTTTGAATAATTTATTTGCAGGTTAATTGCAATAATTCAATGGAAGAGCCTGAAAACCGCTTGGGGAGGAATCTGAAGAAAGGGCAGCCAGGGGAGCTCTTGGATCGCTTAGAGGTTTTCAACAGTGTTGAAGTGTTAGCCCCAGACATTGATGATGTAAAAAAGACTGACAAATTACACGTGGGTGAGTAATTATTTATGAAGAGGGGCGGGGATGTGTGTAAATAATAAAAACTTCTTCATTGTATATAATCTATTGTACATAATCTATTGTATATAAAATTCTTTTGTATATAAAATATACCATTTATCCGATTGGTGTTGTCTTTTTCCTATTCCTTGCACACTTTCTTATTTTATGTCAACTTCTAGCATTCAATATAATTTTAAATGTTAAACAAACTTGGGAGGAGGGGTTTGTGGTTTTCTCGCCGAGAAACCAGTCACTAGATTTTCTCAAAATTGTAAACGAAGCAAGCAGCTCCAATTCCGAGATTTGGGTACATCTGCATTAAGGAGTGGCATGACTTGGAATAATGCACCCAGGAGTGGATGGGCACAGGGGGAGAAAGAGAATTTTTCCGGTTTAGACTACTCAATCCACCCCTGAATGCACCCATGCACCAAAATCGACTTCGCACGATTATCAATATGAAATTATGAGTTTACCCTGTAACCACCAAAAGTTCAATCACCCTTTCAACAGACTACGTTGATTGATCCAAACTCCCCGCAGACTCTCTGGACCAAATGTTTGCCGATAATAGTTGCTAAGAGACAGTTCCTTCTTCGAAATCCTGAAAATAAAAACTTCCATGTCGCTCAAGTTTGAGGAAAATTGACTTTTCGCTTCACAGAAAAGGTTGCCTAATTGTGGATTGTTCAAAACATCCCAAAATTTATGCAACCTCTTCATCTGGTTAGAGATTGTTCTTACTACTTCTTTTTTGACCATCAGTTTAAAAAAAAAAACATTTTTACTGGCACATTCTTATTCACTGGAGTCTCTAGTACCCGCTGATTCCATTTTTTGAACCCCTGCAACCTCTTTTTACCTCCTCCGCTAAGAATGGCAAAGAAACAGTTTTTGCATGAAAATAGGGTAGCTTACACTTGGTATTCTTACCTAAAGTGATTTGTTTACACTGCCCAAACATTTATTTGAAATGCTGCGAGGCAGTTTCTTGGGTGTCTACGCTCAGAGACACATCCTCGGTTACTAAGTGGCACCTATGCGACCTTGACATTTCACATTCGAGATCTAGTAGAGGGACTCGAGCTCAAAGAATGGAGACTCCAGAGATTCCAGTTGACCTCTTAATAATGTGCCAGTAAAAAACAGCTAATGGTCAGAAAAATGGTAAGAACAATCGTCAACCAGATGAAGAGGTTGCAAAAATTTTGGGAATGTTTTGAAATTTGTGATGATAAAAATCGATTTGCCTAGAAACTGGACCCATCTTTTTGAACACATGTTTTTGAACACGTCTTTGAAAATGTTAAAAAAGAAGACTTGAAGACACCCGTTGTATTCCAGTCGGTTTTACAGAGTGAGAAATCCTCTCAGCTTTCGAAATTCTCGCAGAAATTGCAAAGTGCAAGTCGGGGGCGAAAGATAGCGGGAGTCCTCTCAAATTGACGCATTCCATTTCTAAAAAAAACTTGTTGCAAGTTTCCTCTTTTTTTTCAAATGTTTAGGGATCTACGAGTATTGCAACAACTATTGTTTGACGTGAATAGTGTCTCTTGTTTGACAATCTAGTCAAATAAACCTTATAGTGGTGATAGGTGATTTGCATGCGGACTAAGTACCTACTTAAGTCACCGTCCCGAGGGCATCTTCTGGCAAGTTTTGTAAGTAATTCTGCGGTAACACTAAACCAATGCGCACCCCGTTAACACTTTTATGTACAACCTACACCTATAAAGCTGGATATTCTTCTTTCAGGTGCCTTTTTCGATAAGCCAACGGTCGAAGGTGAGTTATGCGTTTCTCCCGAACGTATGGCTATGGCGCTATGCGTTGCAGGAGCTGTATTCCTGGGAGCCGTGGTAACCGCTTCCCTATCTTTATTGCGTGCCCGAAGGCTGCGTCCAAGTCACCCACGCAGTCTCTTGGACAACTCCAGCAGCGCCGGTTCCGGCTACGCCACTAAACTGTTTTACAGCACCCAGCCTGACGGCAGAGGTGACGGCTATGGGAGAATATTATGAGAATTAATTATGGGTACAGTGAAAGTAATGCCCTTTAGTGAAAAAAAAACTAATTTAACTAACTGAACACATAATTTGCATTCTAGAATAGTGTGATTTCAACTTTATATGGTTTTTTGGAAAAATTATTATAGAAAATGTGATCATGATAACGTCTCTATGCCGTATTTGGTAGTTTTGTTGGTCTTCTTCCTGGTAAATAAAAAAAAAAAAAAAAAACAATTTCAAAAGTGGCTATTGGAGTGAATAAGATCCCTATTTTCGTCCAATTGCGAGTACATAAATAAATCTTTATTTTTACGTGTCGATGTTGCAGAGATGAAACTTCGAAGAAAAAGTGAAAAAGTCGTAACCGATCTCCCAGTTCTCATGAAGATCGATCGTGTTATACGCAAATTGACGTCAAGAAGCAAGTAGCACCATTTGGCCTTTTATGGATCTTAATTCGTATCTTTCCTTCTTTAGGTAGGACTAGTTCCGCTTTTGACTTCTGGCTTAAGATGACCGCGAGAGGGTGTGATCTTTTCGTGTGAAACGAGGAAAAGGTGGTTTCCTCGAAAAGTGGAAACTGGTAAGGGAAGTCTACATGGATATACTCATCGGACACGATGTTCCGATTTGTTCCAGTTGCACATGCAGGAGATATGGAATCAAGAAAGTTAGGACTTTTACGTTATCTTGGAGAATCCAACAACTATGATGAAGAATAGCTCAACAACTTGCCTCGTTGAGCTAATGGGCCTCGATAGAAGTGTTTTGAGACAATAGTTTTTCTTCCACTCACTCAACCACGCGGTTTTTCATCATAATTATCAATGCACTTATAATTATGACGGTTCAAGCAAGCACTTGAAGCCTCATTATATTCTGCGAAATTTCATTAAACTTCGGACGATTGATCACATTTTTTATTGAGATGCTTGAGTAAAGTTAATTAAAACTTTATTAAATTCTAAACAAACCATATGAAGTTGCGTACCTAATTACTTTTCCCAGTTATTTTTTATCCCGTTTTCTTTGCTTATGATGACAGAAGTATGTGAAGTTTTCTGCTGGGGTATAATATTCACACTATATTAGGGTTTGTCATGTGTTTAGTGGTATAAGTATGTAAATAGGAGATGAAATTTCCACGATGAAAGGACAATAAGAAGGGTTCGTTTATTTTGAATCGGGGAATATTCCCAGTGGGTTTTAAAGGATAAGTTCGACATTCAGCATGCATAATGCCAAACAATATTTGTTGACAACATATCACGTCGTGCATAGCATAAAAATTACAAACGCAATTACGAATTAATTTAGAAGGATAAAAAAGATAAGTAATTAAATAAAAAAAAAAAATCCATGTCTGAGATTGAATCTCTGTCATAAAACCGAAAAATTAAATATTTCTGATACATTTTGCAGGTTCAATCTCCGACTTTTTTATATTAATACAAAAACTTTATTTCCTCATATGATATTACATAGATAAATAATAAGTTATTTAGGCATGAACATTAGCTTCATAATTCCTTTAAATAGATCATTATTAATTGTATAGCTGTCATACCTATTAAGTATTTATTACTGTGAAAAAAATTAAATAAAATGTTTAATATTTTTTAATGTAGAGTTTTTATCTAATTTTAAAAGAAAACCATATACTTACAGGATGTTAGTAGATAAGTGCGACAAACTTCAAGGGGTGATTCTACATGACAAAATAATGACAGTTTGTTATATAAACGTAGGTATACGTGCGCAAAGAAATATGCAAATGACATTTGGTGGGTTTTAAGAGGAAGTGATTTCGCATTTTCTGACGTGAAATTAAGAATTTTATGGTGATCAGTGACGCGCATACAGGTAACCATCTCAATTTTTTTAAGAAAAAAAATGGTACGCCACTGAGATATTTTAAATTAAAAATCGTTTTTGAATTTCTCGTTCAATTTGCGATAAGAAATCTTCTATGTCTTTTTTCCGTATGGGGCGCTATTTCTAAGCAAAAAAATAAAACATAAAACATAAAAATAAAAATAAAACGTCTGAAAGAGGTCATTTTCAACATTTGTTGGAGTTTCGCGCCTATTTAAATTATTATTAGTATTATTATCTGTTATTATTCTGGTTTAATGTTATTGTATTATATTATTAGCAATAAATATGTCGTCATTTCTTAATAAAACCTTTAACACCCCGTATGTATGAAAACAAAGCATTTGCGCACATACGTTTACATAGCAAACTGTTATTATTTTTTTACAGGGTGTTAGTAAATATGTGCGAAAAACTTTGTTTATACCGGGTGTTTACTGTAAGGTTGGTCAAACTTCACTGGCTGATTCTTCAGACTAAAATATACAAAAAATTTCCCATTACCGTTGTGCCCGGAAATTCACCGTCTTTTTGAGATACAGGGTGTCGAAGAAATATTATTTTTCCAGTTTTTTTGACGGTATCTCGGGAACCGTCTGAGATACAATGCTCAGCTTTTATACACACTATGTGCTCACTGATACTCTTATTTTTGCAGTAAAATAAAGGTTTTAAAAAAATTCAGTGGCGTAGATTTAGGGTATTTTGAGGGTTTCGACCTCCTAAATTCTACGCCACTGGAATAAATGCGATTTTAAGCAGCGCCTTTCAACCGCCCATGTTTTCTACACCAAAAAGGTACTGTTAACGGTTCTAAAATGAACCGTTTCCGAGAAAAATGGCATTTTATGAAAGAAAACATAATTTTTCAACAGCATTTTGGAAAAATCTAAGTAAAGTGAAAACTTATTCCTATAATCAATGTTTTCTCTCATAAAATGACATTTTTCTCGGAAACGGTCAACTTTAGAGCCGTTAACCAGTACCTTATTGGTGTAGAAAACATGGACGGTTCAAAGGTGCTGCTTAAAATCGCATTTACTCCAGTGGCGTAGAAATTAGGGGGTCGAAACCCTCAAAATACCCTAAATACGCCACTGAATTTTTTTTAAACCTTTATTTTACGGCTGAGATAAGGGGATCGTGAGCACATAGTGTGTATAAGAGCTGAACATTGTATCTCATATGGTCCCCGAGATATCGTCAAAAAACTGGAAAAAGAATATTAATTCCTTCGACACCCTGTATAGGTATCTCAAAAACGGTGCATTTCCGGACACACGTTAATGGGAATTTTTTTGTTTATTTTAGTCTGAAAAATAGGCCTGTGAAGTTTGGCCAACCTTACAGTAAAAACCGAGGTAAAAACCCTGTATAGCAAACTGTCGATATTTTTTCATGTAGAATCTCCCCCTGACTGAAGTTTGTCGCACTTATTTACTAACACCCTGTATCCTATGTATATAGGTGTGTTTCTGTTGTTGTCTGGTATTATAGGAATACCTAGGTAGATAATAGTTGGTTCAAGTTCCTCTGAAGTAGGTATGACTACTTCAAGTGGATATTCCTTGAGAAATTGAAATAAAGCGGCATTCACATAGAAACAAAATCCAAGCCTTTCTGAGAAGTTTCAGTGCACCTTTGAACTGGAATAAAATTCAAATCTATCAATTTTCCTTCTGTAACGACTTGATAATATAAAGGAAACCACTTTATTGACAGTTAAAACCTACCACCAAAAAATATATTTTAGAGACCCAAATAATTTATTTGGAATTAGTACCTATTCTTGCCTCTTGAAAGTTCCGCGTATATACAGGGTGTATCAGAGATGCTGGACCAAACTTGAAGGAGTGGTTCCTCTCATAAATGTATGTTAAAAAAATAAGTTTCGGCTCAAAATCATGTTTCGTTTAAGAGATACAGGGTGCCAAGCTCTAAAAAAAAAATATAAGAGTTTTTGGTCATAACTCGTATAAATTTACACCGATTTTGATGAAACTCTGCATAAACAATAAGCAAACAAAGCTCTTTAATTTGGGTATTTTATTTTTGATTTTGTAGATGTCTTCCAGTGGTATAGTCAGGATTGGAGCCACTTTTCCCTCCCCATATTTTACGCCACTGACTTTATTGCAAATACAAAACCGTTGTGCAATAGCCCAGGCTGTTTAGAATAAAAAACCTTCCTTTAAGTTTTTTCATATGCCGCACCATTTTTGAAATATTTTAATTTTTCTCAGGTAATGTTGGGCCATGCATTTACATAGAAAAATTGTTGATTTTATTAAAATTTACCCGAGTACAATTTTTATGCAAAATGTAATTAGTGACATTGCCTGGGTAAACTTTAAATATCTCAAAAATAGTGCGTCGTGTGGGAAAAGCTAACGAATAATATACTGTTTGGTTCTAAAATCCATTAGCTATAAACAACATTTTTGTATGTGTAATAAAGTTAGTGGCGTGAAAGATAGGGAGAAAAAAGTGCCCCCAACCCTGAATATTAGATTATAGTGACATTTCTTGAGAAAACTTCAAGAATCTCAAAAACGCGCGGTGGGCCGCATGAAAAAAAATTAAGATATATTTTTTGTTCTAAAATGTATGGGTAATCAAAAAACGCTTTTGTAATTGGAAAAAAGTTGGTGTGTAAAAGATAGAGAGGGAAAAGAGGGGAAAAAAGAAAAAACCCACTGGGAGACATCCATTATAAAATCTGAAATAGTCAAATTAAAAGAGCTTTGTTTGCTTATTGTTCGTGCAGAGTATCATCAAAATCGATTTAAATTTACACAAGTTATAACTCTTATATTTTTTTAACGTTTGGCACCCTGTATATTTTAAACGAAACTTCATTTTGAGCTGAAAATTATTTTTTTCAACCTAAATTTATGAGAGGAATAACTATACCCCTTCAAGTTTGGCCCAACATATCTCTGATACACCCTGCTGTGGGTATAAGCATAATACTTTTCCATCTATAGAAAACCTCAAGCAATCTAGGGATGGCTGAAAACCCCTGTTAATCCAGATAAACAATATAAACTTATATAAGTACTGAAGTCATAAATATACTTCAAAATAAAAATTATATGAAAAAAAATATATTTCATAACTGACATTATAAGGTAGGTATACATTTTGGTAATATCTAAAGAATTTTGACCGATTTTCCCGCACTTCTAATTTTTAAAAACTTATGTTTTTAGTAATTTTTGGAACTAAGGTGGTAGGACTGGTAGGTTAGGGTTAGAGATTATATAAAAAAATTCTCACCATCTAGTGTGCTCTGTACTCAGATTCAGCGTCATCTCAAACGGCGATCAACAAGCCCTTGTGGCCTAATGGATAAGGCATCGGCCTCCTAAGCCGGGGACTGTGGGTTCGAGTCCCACCAGGGGTACTTGACTTTTTTGTTTTTTTCCTTACACAATAAATAACTAACCAGTAATTATTTAATTTTTTATATCGACAGATGAATATTTCCCTCATTGCTCTTATTATCCGTCACAAATACCTATCTAAAAGGTATTTTCGTTTAAAAAATTCGATCATCGTGTCCAAAAAAACAGTTGACAAATTTTAATATAATTTTCTGCTTATTTAGGTGCCAATTTTACTATTTTTTTTTTTTATAGGTATTCACATAATGTTACACCTACTCTTATTAAATTACCTATTATCGGGCTAACAGAGGTCGTGTATGCCGTTGACGCCGTTGTGAGCAGTTGCTGAAATTATCCTTTGACTTTGCTTAGAAGCTTCATCAGGATAAGAAAATCCACAATCCAAGGAATTTTGTATCAAACTAAAAGGAATAAAAGGACCGATATTTCCTTATACAGGGCAGGATGTCCAAATATGATGAGCAAAAAACTCGGCCAGATATTCTACTCGGCCAAAAATTCAAAAATAACAGAGCTTCAAAAAAAAAAATTTCTATATTGTTTTTAGATTCTTTTTAAATTTGGTACCTAACCCTCATAACTATTTTATTCGAATATTTTTTTACTCCTAGTAGTATTAGAGGGAATCAAAAAAGCTAGAAAAGTAAGTTTCTCTTATTCTATCGCAATAAAATTTGCAGTTTTCGAGAAAAACGGATTTAAAAAAATTCTTGAGCTGAATATTACAAAATCACACCACACTTTCAATTTCTATACCAACAAACAAGAAAACAATAAGAATAATGTGGAATTTATTGTGGTATAGAATAAGTTAAATGAGATATAATAATAGTCTCATGCAGTATTTTCTTGTACAGTTTTGCCGACGACAGTACCCTCATATCTTCTTATACTTTAGATGCGCGAACATCTGCCATCGACGCACAGACTCGCAGGGAGCAAGAAGTTGCTATACTTAACAATGACTTGCAAGACATTCTAACTTGGGGCGATAGAAACCAAGTCGAATTTAATGCTGGAAAAACCCAAGCAGCCATCTTCTCCAAAAAGACCAACGTTTTGGAGCCAGATATGATGATGGCGGGACACTCTCTCACCCCAGCGTCATCTCTTTGTTTACTTGGAGTGAGCCTCGGAGCGAACATGTCTTGGCATGATCATGTTGCAGGTCTGGCGAAGAGTGCTTCTCAAAAACTTGGAACACTCTTCCGCACGAAGAAATTTTATACACCACAACAGCTTCTCCTCTTACACAAGGCTCAAATCCGACCATCCTTGGAGTACTGCTCACATGTTTGGAGCTCAGCTCCCAAACATACGCTGAGACTACTCGACTCTATTCAGAAAAGAGCCATCCGCTTGATTGGGGACCCAGATTTGTCAAAAAATTTAGACACTCTCGAACATCGAAGAAGAGTAGCTGACCTGAGTCTGTTTTACAGATATTTTAATGGAAGGTGTTCAAAAGACGTGGCCCGCTTGATCCCACCAAGAACAAGATCGGGCAGATATACACGTCGAGCCGCAGACGCTCATCCGTATCAGATTCAGCTCGTTACACCTCGTACCACCCTATTTCAGACTTCTTTTATGTATAGAACCGCATCACTTTGGAATAGCATTCCAAAGGGCGTGTTTCCCGAAGTATACAACTTACAGAGATTCAAGGCCAACGTGAATCGATATCTCCGCTCATGCACCGCTCCCAGAGCGTCATAGGGATTTCCCTGCAGTGCTTGTGCATTTACAATAAAAAAAAATAATAATAATTTGCCTATTAGGTACTGTCCATAACATCACACAATTTTTGATTTGTGATGTTATAATGTGAAAATAATGTTGTAGGTCCCATTCATTATTAAATTAAATGTTATTTTTACGATAATCGAAAATTTCCCAGAGGAAATTTCGATTTGTTCTACTTATACGTAAAATCAGTGTGTTATTGTGCATACTTCCGAAGCTTTTCTTGTGTAATTATTATCATTTCAACTTTAAAATGCGAAAAAAAATAATAGTGCAGTCTTTAAGAAGCTTACTTTGAGCCAGAACGTGACTTCGGAGGAGTAATGTTACCTTTGACGTCTGTAAGAGAGGTAAACACTTCATTATGTAACTTTAAAAATTAGTTATCAAAATATAGTCTAATTTTCATCATTGTGTTGCATCATCGGCTCTAAAATTAAGTTTGAAAAGTGTCGCCCGTGTTAATTAGTTCTGAGGCAAATGCTTAGAGCAACATGATGCAGTCCAAAAAAGAAAACTTGGCGAAAAAAAATTGTTAGAGATGTAGCTGAAAGCACAGAAAGTTAAATTCATAATATTATTATTATGTGAGATGAACAAAGTGGCCCTTATATTAATTTGTCGAGTTATTTTATTACTTATTTGCTCTAAATGGGATGAAATTAGGTTATATCCTAAATAAGCTCCAAACTTTCAAAATACCAACCATAAACTTAAAAGAGGCTGACCCGAACTAACCTTCATTACTGGATTTTTTATATCGTGTGAGCAAATGAAAACATAATTTAGGTAGGCCTTGGAAAAAAATTTCATGTCTTAGATTGGATCTGTAAAAGTGTAAAATGAAAATTTTGGTTTGTAAAATCGTAAACTCATTCTGATATTGCCTTCTTCTTGTTTTCCAATTTTATTGTCAAATAATATTTATTTTGACATTTGCTGAAATAAGGTGCATCAGGTTGTTAAAATTAGTTTTGTATTTCTTGAATAACGCTGACATAAATTATTCGGAGATTGTTCCAGTTACCGTTAAGTTTGTTGGATTATTGACACTGTAAAACCCGTAAAAATGTCATGTTCAAGCCAAAACAATAAGGATTAACACCTAATAATAGTTTTCCTTAGTCTGCAGTTTGCCCTTTGTAAAATTGTAGGTATTTATTTAAGGCCCTATTACTTATATCGAATTATCTATCTACTTATTAATTATAGTAAAGTCATTTATTATTATATTTGCACCTGAGGGTTTAAGATAAACACACACCAGAAAGAATCCACCACAAGATATAAAAATAAAATCAAACAAGAATAAAGTAACATAACCAAGATAAGGTCTGTGATCTGTGGCTCTAGTGGTGACCATTTTTTAAGAGGGCAAACTTTTCTGGAAATAATGTTTGTAAATTTTTGGCGGATAGTCGCTCGCCCAATTTTTATGTATTAATATTTAAAACGAGAAAGCAAAGGAAATAATAATTCAAAAGTATTAGATAATGTAACTGTCAGATTCACACTTTTTTTTAATTTTAATATTAATTTTTGTAATTTACTAATATTATGCACAGAATTGATTCACCCATGTGTTTCTTCAAAACTCCGAGTGGACTTCAAGCGTCATCATCGGCAATTTATGAACGATGCTAGATTTTTATCCAATCAAGCGAACTGGTTATTTTATGAACGCATCCAGAGTTTTTCATGTATGATGCAAAGTGTAATTAATGAACGCACCCCAGACCACTCAAAATCACAAAATAAGAAAAATAAGACATTTAAAATAGATGACAGTGATTTTATCGTAGGATTCAATCTAAGACATGAAATTTTTTTCCACGGCCTACCTAAATTATGTTTTCATTTGCTCACACGATACAATTTGTAAATGTAATAAAATTGGGTGTTTCATTTAAAATAACAAAGTTGGTATCTATAAGTTGGTATAACTGGAAGGGTAGCCATTTTGGCAATATTTTTACTTGATAGATATCTAATAATGGAATCATAGGTATAGATAGAGACCTTAATGACCGTCACCAAAATTTCATATCTCTAGCTTCTTCATATCTAACCATCTAGTACCCAAGTGTCTTTCAATAACGTAATTAACTTAACTTAGTCATACCAAACATAAATTTAAAAAAAAAAACTTTATTGAATCAATTTATATAAATATACAAGGGTGGCAAAACTTATGTCGTTAAAGTTAGTAGGGCGGGGATTAACAGACCATATTTAAAAAACGGTGGGGATTAACAGACCATATTTAAAAAACGGTATCACTTTTTAAGAATAAGTGACTATCAAAACTTAATGTGTTCAATAATATGATCAAAAGACAATTTAAAAATGAGCAAATGACCAAGTTTCAATTGAACGTTTGTTTACTCCGAAACACTGGAATCCACACCCTTTAAAAAATTAACGATACAAGTTGTATGTGACTCACTCCCTGCATTACAAGTGAAATAATAATTATAAAAATTAATGAATCAAATGGGCTAGATTCCAGTTCTGTTCCACTTCGAACGGTTCTTTTGGCGACACGAAACCGGCTTCAGAATCGACGTAAGCGATCTGATACTTGGGGAAACTTCTGGCATCTCGATAGTAGAGAACCTCCATCGCTTTCTTAACTAGTTCGATGGCTTCCTCTCTTGTAGGCGAAGGATTTTTATCGTACGCATCTCTCAATGTGGGAGTGGCCATGTGAGCTCCGTAGCCTGTACAGATGATCTTGTCTTCGTATGCGGTTCCCAGTTTGTCGACGGTGGCTAAGAACGGTTCTCCGTCCTATAAAATAACAGTCTTTAGGTATCAAAATAAATACTTCGATACGGTCATGATTTCTCTAACTACATTTTGTCCTTAACTACAAAGGAACATGTGTCATCATGGCAACACTGTTCAATTTATAAGTCACATTTTAACAATAGAAAATTGTAACTGTCACTGTCCCAGATTTATTTGAACAGAACTGTCACATTCAATCATACAAACGGATATTTTAATCATGGTTAACCTGCTGATTAGCGACGGTTTTACCCCTACGCTGGCCCCCCTCCACTCTCTCTGCTAGCGTGCTGCTAGCTCTGAGTCGACAGGCTCTCAGCGTTGCCACATGAAATCCGTGTCTCCGTTCTCCTACGGCCCTTAAAGTGTCATTTTTGATTACAAATAATATTAAAACACTTATTTGCTGCAGTAAGTCAGGTCTTTGGTCAGGCTAGGTTTTTTTTCCTTCAAATATTCGTAAAATGAAAAAAAAAACCTACCCTGACCAAATACCTGACGGAACCGGTATAGTAGGTTCAAAATAAGAAGTCGCCTTTCGTATTAAGAAGGTACAAAGGCAGTAGTAATAGCCTAGCAGTGGGGAGTATACCATAAACTGGTGAATATTTGTAAACATACTTTTGGCATGCAGAAGTACTCAAACAGTTTCTTTTCATTCGAGAAATATAAAAATATGTAATGTAGTTTTATTGGGAATTATAACAGTTTATCCGTCATTTTCTTAACACCCTGTATATCGCTGATATCTAATTTTTTTTCAACTAAGAATTAATAACAAAATGCAAATTCTGGTGGGTAGTAAATAAACAAAATATTGTAACTTGTTGGGAGCCTCTGGAGTAAACCTGGTATGGAAACAAATTCTATACCTGTAATGTTTACCCTTATTGTTAGATTTCTTCAACCTAACTACAGGGGTTTTATTACCATGACGGATTTCTCTTTTCAGAATAACTAAACTACACCCATTAGCTTCCGTTAAGCCGATAGGCGACTTCTTATTTTGAACCTACTATAGCTACTTATTGTTATTACGGTCTCGTGCGGAAGCGGGCAGGAAGCACGCAGGATTGTCTGCAGAACGTAGGAGAAGGGCTTGCATATGGCAACGCTGAGAACGTGTCGGAGCCTAGCAAGCAGAGAGAGTGGAGGGGGGCCAGCGTAGGGGTAAAACCGTCGCTAAACAGCAGGTTAACCTTAATCATCATCATACTACTTACTTGCAAGCCGCCAACAACAAAGTTATTCCAAAAAGGATCGAATTTACTCCTGCGATTGTACATAATTCTGGTGAGCCAGCAATACAGCGACTTGGGTTTCAGCTTGAAACCGTCATCTAAGCATTCCTCGTCGATGCTGAAATTAAAATCCGGTCAATATAAATCACTCGTTAATTTTATAATAATCATTAATAACTCACATTTTCTGGTTTATAAGGCTTTTAACATATTGAAAGTCGCCATAATCTCCTCCAGCGCCCAAAACAATGTTATCGTTGACTTTCAGTACTCTTGGACAATTTCGAAAACGAGCCAGAGAACCGTATGAGCCTAGCGTATCTCCGGCAATTATAACACCCTTATTGTAAGTTACCGCCACCAGAGACGTAGCAGTGGTAATAGGAGTTCTAAAATTTTAATAAAGTTTTTTTGTGCAAGTCACTGCAAACACCAAAGTACCGATTTACTTACTGTGAATGTTGTCTAAAATCGCTGTTACTCTTGTTGTTTGTGTTTGGGAAATTATAGAACGCTCCTGGAGCCGGTCCGTTATTCCAGAAGGGTGGTGGTGTTGAAGTAGGATCGAACATTTTAATTATTATTGGCTTTCAAATGTTCAGTTTTCACAACTCTTTGCAAACTGTTTACTCATTCGTTTATTACAGTGCGAATTGCGAATGGATATCTAACCTAACTAACACTAACAACTAACAGTTGTTCTGTAGTTCTGTGTTCTGTTCTGTGATAAAATTACAAACTCCGCAAAATGACAAATGACAATGTACATGAATGTGACTACGGTATCTCTACCCAATACGCCTGCGCGTTTTGCTGTTACATCACTGCCTCTCTTACTTAAAAAAAAAGGTGGTTACGTTGAGGCTATTGACGAGTCTCGTAAAATACCTGTAGTTTTACGAAATCATGACAGTTTGTAGTTTTATACAAAATTTAACAATTCTGATTGGTTATCAAGATGACCAGAATTTGATAAGTCAAGTCATTTAGCATCGTTAGTAGAAATTCAAGAATATTAATTGACTGGGGTTTCATTACCTCCACGAGGGTTTCTGATTTAGCACGAGTCAAATCAATATGAAATGTGAATTCTCCCACAAAACAACAGTCATACACCGTTGCCGCCTGTATCCCGAGCCGACAATAATGACATGGAAATAAATTGGTCAATAGCAGAATTTAATTGCTTATTTAATTTTTTCTGCTTTTTTCTCATTTGAACTATTTCCTTCTGAATATTTTATGTCGTTATGCAATTCCTGACATTGGAATTGGAACTATTTGTTTCACAAATTGAACTGTTAAGCCGGCCACTCACTATAGGCTAAATAAGTAACTATTGTGGCGCCACCAAGTAGGCAAATTTGACACTTTCATGCGGCAAGTCCTGCGTGCCCGCTATTCATTTTAATGTATTTGTTATTGCAAACATGAGGTCGTTCAGGTATAAAAAAAATCGGGAAGGGTTTGTTGTACACGAGTACCTTAAAATGCTTGCGATTACATACGTATTTATTACTCCTGAATCTTTTTTTAGATAGTAAATTAAAGTTAAAAATTTTAGTTAATAATTTAAGGCATATAAGTAATACTAATAATAAAACAATAACTACTGCTATAATTTTTTCGAGCTGTATTTCAGACGAAGGGTAACATTTTCTTGCTTTACAGCTGCAAAATACGTCCAAAACTCTTCGACTTATTATACATAAGCTGAATAAAAAACCCTAAAACATGAGATGAAATGTGAACTTATTATGTTTTGATAAGAAAGGTGATATTTTTTTAATGGAACAATTAATATATCACCTGAACAATGGGACAATAATAGGTTTTTTCATTTTTATGAGTGCTATGTGCACCAGGAGTCTCTCTAAAAGAGCGGTTCCTTGAAGAAAAGTTCCATGTAAACGTATTCTCTAACATCGCTCATGTGAAAACTCATCATGAGATTTCGCCCATTTCTCAACGATTTAAAACGAAAGCAGTCGAGACTGGGTGCTTGGAAATGACTTTTAATAATAATTCTAGTCATAATAAATTCAAAAATCTAGAAATACACTTCCAAATAATGATTTTAAGAAAGGTTTCATTTTATTGAAACGAGCTGTCAACGATTAGTATGCCGCACAAAACTGCGAAAAAAATCCACGAGGAGGCGCGCGCTCCGCAAACATCCGATACTTACTTAGCGTATACTGCAGCGCAGTACGACAGGATCTTACTACGAAATTGTATAACTTCGCAGACAATTGTATACGGCCACAGCGTTACCAGGTCTAGGGATTTCTCCCGAATCTAGGGATTTTGGTTGTATTGAAGGGATAACAGGATTTTGTTCATTTTTCCTACTAATCTAGGGATTTTTGAAAAGTACATAAAAAATACGTAAATACAACGAATTTTCTAGTGCATTCTAATAAATTGTTCAATTAATTTGCATAAGTCTACTATTTGCAAGCAAAATATATAAATATCTGCTATTTTTTCATAAAAACTTTAAGTGGCATACTTACATACCAAAAGCTTACTTAAGAATTAAAACTGTTCTGATTATAGTATTAGTCCAGATTTGTTGGTAAAATTAAATAAAAAAATATATGAGTAATACCTATATTTGTTATATGTAGTATTTTTTAAAGAATTTATCAAATTTTATATTATGTTGGAATGAAATATTTTTATTAATTAGGTACTTGCTCATATATTTTATACCTATTCTCATACATATTACATGTTTTGTATTATTTTTTGTTATAATTAGGTACAATGAAAATAAACCTACCACAATAATTTGAAATTTATTTCAATAAACTTGCTTGTAAACTAACTTATGCAACCAAAAATACACCAGAGAAAATGAAATTGCATTGTATTTCAGTAAACTTGCTACAACATTCACAAGAATATGCAACAAAAAATACACACGATTTTCCTAGGGATTTCTAGGGATTTTTAGAAGTCACACTAGGGTATTTTGAATATTTCATCTGGCAACGCTGTACGGCCAGTGGCCACTCACTATCCAGCCGTGCAGTATTGGGCAGTTCTCGTCGAGTAGAGACGTCGAACAATGAGAAAAATTTGTAATTAGCAGCAGCTGTAATTTGTGTTTGTAAATCAAAAAATGAAAGAAAAGATAATATACTAATCGAAAATGTTGATGCAAGGAATGGTTGCTAAAAATAAATCAATTGTGATTGAATCAAAATGTTTATATATTACAAAAAACTCCTTTAAAAAAAATTATTATATTTACTAGACATATCTATTTATTAAAAACCCCAAATTTATTGAAATAAACAGCTAATAAGCACGTAAGCACGTACTGTTGTATGATTTTGCCGGCCATCGCCACACACGCTCCAATTCATATCCAATTGCATGCGATCCGACAAAATTGTACTGCTGCAGTTAAAAAGTTTTAACTGCAAGACGAGCTAGTGTTGGGAGTATTCGAATACCAGAATCGAGATGTATTCGATTCTCACAAGTACTCGCATGTCTCGATTCTCTCAAGTACTCGGTGGTATCGATTCTTGCCGATTCCGACGTCAGAACAGAATTCGAATACTTGAAAAACATTCGAGTACTAGCATTCGAATACTAGATCTCGGATGGTCGCTTCTTGTGCTTATGTCTCGGATCGTGGAGCGATTCTCGGCTCGGATGTGGGATCGGCGATTTTCGACGTCAGAAAAGAATTCGAATACTTTAATACGAGTACGAGTACAAGATCTCGGATGGATGAATGTCTCGGATGGGATGATGAATGTTTCGGGTCTCGCCTCGCATCTCGATTCTCGGATGTGGAATCGGAACTCCTAATCGTGTCCATATTTAATATTTATTGCATTGCCGGATTGCCGCTATTATTATTTATTTTTATTATTGTGTTGTATTGTCTACAAACTACTGCAGTCGCTTATAGACTAGATGAAATATGAAATCTATCTTTAATCTCACATTCCAAATATAAAATAAAATGTGTTTTACCTACCTAATTAATTTTAATTTTAATAATTTTTAATGACTTGAATATGTACTGAATATGGGTACCTTTCGCAGTCATTTAAGTAATTATTTTAATTAATAATTTAACATTACTATTATTATCCTTATAAATTTTACCTATATAGTTATAGGTATACCTACTTATACAATAAGATCAAATTGTTTAAATTTTTCATACAGATCAGGTAGGTACCTGCCCATAATAATAATTGTATCCAACTAACAGTTTTTTGGTGTACTGAAAATAAAATGAAGTTCACATAATTATAAGGTCATACCTTATAATATAACTATAACTAGGTAGGTAGGTACCTAGTTAATATTCAACGCGATCCCGATATACCATAATATGCATATTAGTTATAGTAAAAAAGTTAATTTGTTAAGTTCCGTCTCCGTCTCGATCCTCGTATTAATAATAATATTAATAATAATAAGTACCTATAACTAAGACAACTTCGGGAAAAGTCAATGCGGGACACTATGTAGCAGGAATAGGAATCAAGGTCAAGCGGCTTCGACCTTCGGCCAGCAGAATCGATCCTTATCCTTGTTCTCGTAGTACTCGTACTCATTCATATCGTCAGTATTCGAATACTGAAGCATTCGAGTAGTAGTAGTAGGTAGTAGGTATCGGAAACAGCCCGATTCCGGAGTCCCGAGCGCGGCAGAATCGATCTTTGGTCTGGTACTCGTATCGTCAGTATTCGAATACTGAAGTATTCGATTCTGATAAGTATTCGAGTACTGAGGTCTCGATTCTTGAAAGTATTCGATTCTGCCCATCACTAAGACGAGCCGATCCAACTCGGTCCGACTTCGTCGGTCGTAGACACACACTATCAAATATCGTACGATCTTGTCGAATCCAACCAAATTGTACTGCGCCGCAGTACCGTGAGTGGCCGGCTTCAATGAACTGAAGCTGAATTCAAAACGTGTCTGTGGCTGCTAGGCATCTCAGCTCTGTTGTCAGGCCATCAGAGAATAAGTCAAGTTGACGTTACGTCATGATGATTAGACAGAACAATTTAATTTGATATACGGTTTAATAATAATTTGTAATTATTTATCAACTTTTCGTACTTTAATAAATATTGTGATTTGTAATCGATAAATATATCATTCATATTAACATAAAAATTAATAATTTTCTCTGAAAAATATCTAACTAGACCAAAGGGTTATTTATCGTATAGTACAAGCAAATACCTTAAAATATAATACCGGACACTTCCTCTCAAAACCTCCGTCCATTTTTACAGCGCCCTCATGCAGGAACTGGGGCCACTATAAGCTGTTTTTAAATTCAAAGTTAGGTAACTTTTCACGGTTTTTGACAGCTGCAGTCAATGATAATTAATTATTATTAATAATTTGTCATTAGTAATTATTGAACGTTTTAGTTTCAAGTATAATTTCAATTTAAAGTTACTCTCAAAGCATTATATCAGCGGATAATTTTGTTGCGTACGCAGTTAAATAGGCATTTATAATATAATGTACCGCTGTATTAAAGTGAACATAATGTCTGGAAAATATGTGCTGTGTGCTGTGTGCGGTTGCTCCAACTATGGATTGTTAAGCATGTCGTCCAGATCTTTCCACGGTGTTCCAAGCGCAGGAATAAAGAATTATGTATAAAGTTAACTTTAGAAGCCGCGTAAATAAACTTATTAATATTTTATAACTATGCTGATGGAAATAGGAACAAGAAATAGGTTATAATAGCATCGATGAATGACGAAATTTTGAAAAAGTGTGGAGTGTCGAAGCCGATTTCTCACCATATTATTTTGTACCTACTGATCATTTCAAAGAGGAAAATTTTGTTAATCCAGCAAATAATAGACCTTTAAAACTGCAAGGAAGCACATTATTGGAATCGCGGCAAATAAAAGGCTTACACTTAGGTATATAGCGATTCAATCTTTTTGAAATATTCATACCTAAAGATATTAATAATATTGTGTGTAATAGTAGTTAATTATTGTTAATATAATAAACATATTGAAAACTTTGTTGTTTATTGTTGTATTATAATTCTTCGTCCCAATTTCCTCCGTCTATTCCGTCTAATTAATTTTAAGGGCTTTTCTATTCAGCGTTGATATTTAAAACTCCCGCTATGTTTCACCAAATTTAATTTTTAGTGGCCCCAGTTCATGCTTGGTGGCGCTGCTAAAGTGGACGCAACCTGTTGCAATGCTATAGGTATAGGAGTGTCCGGTATTAATATTTTAACGTATTTGGTACAAGTGCGTGCGCAGGTTATCTTCAATAAAACTATACTTTATTTTTTATTTAGATGGACTTGTCAAACAGCTGTCAAGTTGGTAGCCTGTGCAATCTGTAAACAGTAATTTTGAGATTTTCAGATGGTAGCCTGTTTCCTTAATCTTGACAAAAAATTTACGTTGTGACTAGAGTCACGACAACACTCCCCGTTTCGGGTATAGGCTATGACGTCACCTGCAAAACATGTTCTCTTGCTGCACTGGTATAAAACGCAAATTAGAAAATTCTAACTCTATTTTCTTTGAAAATAGCTTTTTTCTAGTATAGTTAATCATTTTTTGAGGATCAATTTAACTGTTTGGCATGACGATAATTATCTAATGACGTTTTGCGAAAACTAGGTCTGGGCTCTGAGTCTGTACTCTAGTCACAGCGAAATGTCAAGGAACTTGAAAAGTTGAAGTTGTCAAATTGACAAACTGAATTATTGAATTCAAAATTATTTAAATGCGGCAGGCAAATTTATTTCAAAAGAAAGAAAAGAATGATTAATCAAATGCTGTCAATAATAATAATTGAAAGATGTTTGTTTATCCAAATCAAACTAAAATGCAGTTTTATGCAGATTCCTTGAGAAATTTTTTTAAAATTACTGAATAATGTAAGTACCTACCTTTATTTGTCAATAGAACTTCTATTTTCAACATTTTCACAGAAAACTAAGAAGGAAACAGTATAATCCTACATACATTAAGATTTATAAGAGTAAATAGCTAGGACTTACATTTACAAATGTCTCTAAGATTGTCCAATTGACCTCTAATAAATATTGCGTTTATAGTTTTCGGACTTTAAATTTTGAAATAAAATGACATCTTAACTAATCGACATAACCTAAATTAATTTAGTAACTATTCTAGTGATTATTCTCGTAACAACTATCATCATAACCAACCTAATCAGTCTTGTTGCCAATCGTTCCCCTAGAATTTTGACTTGGTGGAATCCATCTAAATAAAAAAATATAAGGTATAGTGTCATGAGACGCTTGTCAACTGATTGGAACACAAATCACCACTATAACGTTAATGTAAATTTTAGATTTTTATTATATTATTTTCTCTTTATAAATAAAAAAAAAACATAACAAAATGTTCATGTGGACGGCCAATTGTTTAGTTTATTGTTTATTTCTCAAGGAAATTGTATAATTTACAAAATTTATAATAGAATATTTTAATTTTCCTACTGCCATTAGTGCCATTTATGTTTCATCAACAGATTTAAATTATTACAGTTTATCAATTAATTATTTTATCTTGTAGTATTTTTGCTGATTATTTAAATTATAAAAATGACAGTAATAATAATAATAATAATAACAATAACAGTAATAATGACATAAATTAACGATTTAGTAGTAGACTATATTGTAGTCAACTGAGTGACGTCATGCGCAGCACGGACGACTTTTCAGACTCGGGCTGACATATTTTTTGTGTACCTATTTATATTCGTATCATGTTCTGGCAACGCTGTTTGTCAGTGAAGTTTGCAGATTTGTCATGGAATGTGGCATCATCGATTGACATTTGACGTTCATCATTCCGCCACAATGTTGTTAAACGTCAATCAAAGAAATTGAATTATCCGTCTCGGAACTAAAAAAACAACATAATATGGCTGCCGTGTTTTATGATGTATAGAAAATCGAAAAGAAACAAAACTATGTATGCGAAAATGTATTCCGCTAAAAGTAATGGTGTACGTATGCTTTCGCAAGGTTGAAATTGGTGTAGGAGTAAAAAATTAAGATAAGTGACTTTATATTGGTTGTTGTGGAAGTTTTAGTGATCGTTTTTGTGTTTCGTAAATGGTAACTTCTACGTGAATTAAGAATTATTAAGGTAAGGAAAATAATCGCGATTCTACCCACGCACAGTCAATTCTGGCTATGTTGGGATTTTTTTTTTGCATCATTTTGAAGGGATTTTTTGTTGGAACTAACTGGAGTAGCTGGGTATTATTTCGAGGAAATAATTAATTTTTGATTGTCTTGCTTGCCTGGATAGTATCACTT
Source organism: Malachius bipustulatus (assembly GCA_910589415.1). Lineage (NCBI taxonomy): Eukaryota > Metazoa > Arthropoda > Insecta > Coleoptera > Melyridae > Malachius > Malachius bipustulatus. The sequence continues at coordinate 19,071,292 of OU342632.1, forward strand.
TTAAATATTCAATTCTTAAGGATCCGGATCGTCTACTTTAAATAAATTATCATTTTATTTAGGTACCTACATCGTAAATAAGTAAACTAGGTACTGAATTAATTTAGCTCCCTATTACAATAAAATAGGGGGTAAATGGGTAAAAGTATGTCACAACACATCTTTGAAAGGGAAATAATAAACGAACATATAGATATACATTCCTATCTGCTCCACTTCCAAGCAAAAGTGCTGTAATTTTCAATTAGTACAAACAATTAGTACAGTTAGCTGTTTATGTACCTTTCGGTAAGTGCTTTATGGCCATTTAACACTTTAACCTCAAACTGGTACAGACAAGGACCCATTTTCATGCGCCAATTTCGTTTTTTTTTTTTTAACGTTGACAGCCATTTCTGTCAATATGAGCAAGCCAACTTGGAAGAAATTAAAGTGCCAGTTTGACATAAATATTTTTATTGATAAGTTATCTTATCTGCATTATAATAGTGAAACTACAACTGTCAAATTTGTCAAATCTGACAGCTGTTAAATTTGCCAAATCTGACAGTGTGACAGTGAGGGGGTTCAAAAAGACATTCGGTTGGAGTAGTAGGCTATGGCAACCAAAGAAGTCGTTAGGAAGTAGAATGTTATGCGAAATCGCTGGTGACCACAGGAAAGGAATGGACCTTTAATATGGTGGATGATGCCAGACGGAGACAGAACGCAACTGAGAATGAAAAACCCTGTCTCGGACCATTTGTCGCATATCTACTGAATTATTTTGACTTCTGGATTCAATCCAGATGATTTGAAACCGACTGGCAGTAAAATCACAGTTTTTTTAAATTGTTTTAATAACCTATAAAAAAGTAACAGTTACTGTAAGTAGCTGTGATTATGTATCACTATTCAAGAAAGTCGAATACTGTGGTATCAAAATTAAATTCCACTTCCACACAATTTCCACAGCCAACTAATTAAACACCCGATATTAACAAAGGGCCCTTGCAGAATCCTTATGGAGCAGATGGCGGATTACAATTATTATTATTATTCACTCCGAATTTTGGAAAAACTTTTAAACGTTTTTTTACAAATTTACATAAATAATGTGCCTCTGTCCAGATTAAAGAGACTCTACTGTACTTTTTATTAAGTTTCAAAAAAATGCAAAATTAGTTACTTACCTACTTTTAATTAAAAATAATAAAATTAAAAATGAACTAACTTCACTGACATATGAGATCTTTATGTGACATCTTATTATCTTAACGTGCAATAATAATTTAAACTTTCTTCTATTTTTTTTTAGAAGAGTGCCCGGCGGCGACGATGGCGTATAACTGTCCTCGCGATTTGGATGGCTTCCTGCCGTACTTGGCCAAGCCAGACACTCGCCTCCGACAGCAGATAGGAGCCGACCTGCTCACTTTCCTCGCCGAACCCTGCAACTCCATAGCATGCCAAGACATCGGGCATCTCGTCGATGGCCTCGTGCCATGGATGCAGTCCAGCAACTACAAAGTAAGTCTTTCTGCATATCCATAAGAATATAAGTGCTGATATGCTTGTATACAGGGTGTTTGGTATCTGGACAGCCAAAATCATACGTCACGTAAGAACTCGCGTAAGAAATACGAAATGATTTTTGGACATGAAAAAAGAATAAGTTTTTTCCGTATCGGACTTCATTTAAGTAAGAAATATTTCAAGATGTTTAGAACTGCAGGGTGTCGCATTTAAGATGAAGACATCCCCATATTTTTGTTATTTAAATGAATACAGATTTGAAAATTCGCACAGTCATAAGTGGAGATGGACCCTATTTTTTAAGATACTTAACCGAATTCAGAATTTTAAGCTCAGCCTACTACGAATTGACAAATAGGGCCGATTCTGAGTATTTTGTTTCGCGTTAGAGATATCGAAAAAAAAGTTGTTCAGAATATTTTTTATGCCCATATACCAATTTTCATGACAAAATTCTCATTTTTATTTTTTTCAATATTTTGGTCTATAATTCAAAATTAAGTGTAGGTATTTGTTAATTTGATAACTAGTCTAACATGGAAAATAATAAAATTGACAGAATAGGTAGTCAAATAGTAGTCAGTTTGAAGTTTATTGTTTCAAATTAGAGAATTACTGATCAAAGAATCAAAATGCCATTAACTTTAAAAATTTAATAATTAAATTAATATAAACTTAAATTAAAAATGCGATTTTTGTCATGAAAATTGGCATATGGACATAAAAAAATATTCTGAACAACTTTTTCTAATAACTTTTTTCGATATCTCTAACGTGAAACAAAATACTGAGAATCCTATTTGTCAATTCGTAGTAGGCTGAGCTTAAAATTCTGAATTCGGTTAAGTATCTCAAAAAATAGGACCCATCTCCACTTATGACTGTGCGAATTTTCAAATCTGTATTAATTTAAATAACTAAAATATGGGGGTGTCTTCATCTTAAATGCGACACCCTGTATAGGAAGTTGCAATGTAAAATTTATATTTTTGGAAATATTTCTTAAACGAGGCCCGATCTTGAAGAAAGTTATTCTCTCTTTTATGCTTGAAATAGGTACAATTTTATACATGGTGTTCGATTTTGACTGTCCAGATACTATAAAATAAAAATTATATCTCTTTTCACAGCATCCTTAGTTTTACATTTTTGGAATTATTTTCCAAGCGAGGCCTTTTCTTGAAAAAAGTTACTCTTTTTTTTATGCTTTAAATACGATTTTATACACGTAGTTCTATTTTGACTGTCCAGTTACTAAAAAATAAAAATTATATTTTCACAGCAGTTTTAGTTTTACATTTTTGGAAATATTTCCTAAACGAGGCCCAGATCTTGAAAAAAGTTATTCTTTCTTTTATGCTTAAAAAAACGATTTTATACATGACGTTCGATTTTGGCTGTCAAGTTACCTACTAAAAAAAAATACATTTTCACAGCAGCCTCAGTTTTACATTCAAGTGATGATAAGTATGAAAAAGTGAATTGGGACGTAAAAAAAGAAGTGAATATTCATTTTGAGGTTTCGTCACGGCAATGTCCGCATTTTTAAGTGCGTTTTGAAATGTTTCAGTAGTTTTACATTTTTGACAATAATTTCTAACAAGGCCTCATCTTAAAAAAAAAGTTATTCCATCTTTATGCTTTAAATACGATTTTATACACGGCGTTCTATTTTGACTGTCTAGTTACTAAAAATGAAAATTATATCTCTTTTCACAGCAGCAGCCTTAGTTTCACATTTTGGAAAGATTTCCCAAACGAGACCTGATTTAGAAAAAAGTTATTCTCTCTTTTATGTTTAAAATACGATTTTACACATGACGTTCAATTTTCGCTACTAAAAAATAAATATTTTTAGCAGCCTTGGTTTTACATTTTTGAAAATATTTCCTAAACAAGGCGTCATAATAATAATAATAATAATAATAATAATAATAATAATAATCTTTATTCCCAACAGGTATTTATACACCCAATTACAGAAAATAACAAATTGAAATATAAACAACAGTAAAAAAATCGACAATAACAACAAGGTCGTTGCAATTCACTACATTGTACACACATGTTGATATGAAGCGTGAGTACAATGACATATACACCAGTTTATTAAAACAATAAGAGGAGAAAAAAAACAGTCGTAAACATAGCAACAACGAACTCGGGACCACTCTTACAAGGTTATACATGAAGTCTCGACATAGTAGCTACCACCGTGGCAAGACTATCAGAGTTTAGGTCACAAAGCTGTGACAAGTTGTTGCCATATTTGCACATAAGAAACACTGGAGACCTAATAAGTACATTAGAGCTCGAACGTGGACAGTAAAATATTGCGTTATTCCTGGAGTTGACTCGTGGAACCAAAAACGAGACATTGCCCAACAGAGATGGGCAGTCTATCAAGTTATGCATAAGATTGAATAGAAATCTTACAATAATGATAATTCGTCTCAACTCCAGGGAACACACTTCAAACCTGGTTAAAAGCATGACGTGATCAAAACCCCTATCAGGATAGACACCATCCATTACAAATGACACGAATTTCAGAAACCTTCTCTGTATTTGTTCAAGGTTGTTAATATACACTCCGTAAATGGGATACCACACCAGGCATCCATATTCCAGCCTAGCCCTAATCAGAGTCTTAAACAAAGTAATAAGGATATTGGCATCTTTAAACTCCCGACAGTTGCGATATATGTATCCATAGATCCTGTACGCTCCAGAAATTGTGGTACACACATGCTCACCGAAGTGTAGGCGTCTATCAAATATTATGCCCAGATCCCTTATACTCTCCAGCCTATTCAGTATCATATTATTTACGGAGTAGTCATATGTGATATATAACTTCTTTCTTGTAAAGGAAACAACATTACACTTCGAGACATTGAGAGATAGTCTGTTACTAGCACACCATCGACTCACGGAGTCAATATTTTCTTGCAAGGTTACACAATCATTGATGGACTTAATGGAGGTAAACAACTTGAGGTCGTCGGCATACAACAATTTATTGCAAGTGATCACCTTTTCAATGTCGTTAATAAAAAGTAGGAATAAGAGGGGTCCAAGTTTGGACCCTTGAGGGACACCAGAGGTGGGTACAAAAGTATCTGACATATAGTTATTGTATTTTACAAACTGTCGCCGATCAGTTAGATATGATCTAAATAGTTTAACCAGATCGTCAGAGAACCCAAACGAGTGCAATTTATTTAGAAGAATAAAGTGATCGATTTGGTCAAAGGCCTTCTGAAAGTCTGTGTATACCACATCGACCTGACCTTTGCCGTCGATCACTTCGGCTGTATACTGACTAAAAGAGGCCAGGTTCGTGATTGTAGAGCGCTTTTCGACAAATCCATGCTGGTTCGGCGACAAGTAATTAGTAACAAAGGAGTAGATGTGTCGATACAGTATAGATTCAAAAACTTTGGAGAAGTTACAGCATAGTGAGATAGGTCTATAGTTGTACACCGAAGATTTATCTCCCTTTTTGTGAATAGGCGTAATGCTAGACTGCTTCCAAATCTCTGGAAATATTGATGATTTTATTGCTAGATTGAATAAAGTTTTCAGCGGCTTCACTAGTAGACAAGCGCAGTCCTTCAACAGAAAACTAGGTATCATGTCGACGCCACAAGTGAGAGAATTTTTGCACTGTTTTAGGGCAGTTAGAATCTCATCCTCAGATACACAACCAATGGAGAAAGTCTGATTAGTATAACTATGGAAAGATGGTGTGCCAGCAAGCGACACATCAGAATGAATGTAAACACCACGAAAGAAATCACCGAAAGCATTAACAATCTCCTGGGGGTTACGCATCTCAGCATTATTGTATTTTACAAGTCCCGGTATTCTAGTATTACCCTTTTTTTTGTTAACGTATGACCAGAATTTTCTTGCGTCCCTTGAAATAGAACCCTGAACATCCCTGATATACGCCTTGTAAGCGCAAGATATCAACCTCTTACAGAGTGAACGTAGTTCACGGAATTTAACATGGGAAAACTCATTTCTGGTCCGCTTAAACTGTCTGAAATAAAACGACTTTAGTTTAATATGGTTGATTATGTTCAAATCAAACCAGGGAGGATAACGGTGTCTAGACCGACGAGGAACACGAAACCTAGGAACAGTCAATTCAAGTAAACCATTCAGTATCTCATAGAATGCAGCACAGGCAGTGTTAACATCATTATGTGACTCCAAGGAGCTCCAGTCCACATTTATGAGGTGGTTATATAGCAGTGGAAAATTTGCTCTCCTGAAGTTAAATTGCCTTATGTCAACTTTGGTTTCAAAGTTGACTTTTGAATCCTTTTTCACACTCAGAGAGATGTCAATAGCTGGATGGTATCTATCCTGGTTTACAAGTGGATTTACTGATTCTGTCACGCTACAGTCAACATTTGAAAAAACCAGATCCAAGACTATACCGAAATCATTACAAATTGAATTGCGTTGCACCAATTCATGCATCTGCTGAAAGGAATTTATTAAGATATTAGTTTTACTGGACACACCAGAGGCGAACTGAGGCACGTTGAAATCACCAAGGATTACAACCCTACCATCATGGGCCTCCAGCGTATCGCTAAGTAGATTAAATAAAAGTTCGTAGCGTTCAACAGATAATGCGGGTGGAATATATAAAAGTAAAATATATAGGTTGTCAACAAAATTAATTTCAATTCTAATACACAATAGATCAACATTTGGTATCTCATTTGATATATTTGACACATCCACCAGTGTGGACCTAAATACATTTTTTATTGCTAACAAAACACCACCTCCCCTAGAGACACCCAGAGCTTGAAAGTTCCTATCTTTGCGATACACTACATAATTATCGGTATCAATAAGTTCTCTATCGTAGACATCTTCGCAGAGCCAGGTCTCAGTTAGACAAATAATGTAAAATTCACACATTGACACATTATTACAAAAATTCTGGATTTTAGAGTTAAGCCCTCTAACGTTCTGGTAAAACATAAATAAATCGAAACTTTTGCAACTGGGTGTATAATTCAGTTTAAAGACACTATCTTAGGACTGCCATTCACATAACGTAGTCTAAGGTTAGCTTCGCCCCCTTCAGATCTCAATTTTAACTCTTCACGAAGCTTTCTGTGTAGTTGAAGCTGCTTTGGTGTCCTGTCGAAGGCCACAGACACACCCCTGAATAATTCATGATCTCTCAGGTGTTTAGCACGGCGTATAATTCCAGTAACTTCGGCCTCACTATCCAACGAAACTCTTAAGGGGCGCGGATGAGCATTAGAAGCGGTTATTCGGCCCAACCTTTGACAGCGCACCCGAGATACGTCGGTATCTGGGGCAAGAACACTAAATATATCGGATAAGGAACGACGCTCATCCTGATCACGCTGCGGCTTTGAGGCAGCCTCCTGCTGTTCTGGGAGGTTAAATATAATAATATTTTTGCTTCTTTTTTGGCGTTCAAATACCTCCTGCACGACATCCTCGAATGTGTCCTCACCCTCACCCGGACGACTCTGTCGCTCCATCAACTGTCTTAAATCGTTGACCTGAGAATCGAAGTCAGACCGCAATCTATCCAGCGCAGTAGTGAAATCATTTTTAATAGAAGATATTAGGGTTTTTAGGTCGCTAAAAGAGGCCATATTGCTGGAGCAGCTATTGCATACCACTTTAAATGATTTTGATTTGGCACGAGTCATCCTAATATCAGACTCGGATAAGCCCACGCAGCCATAGTGAAGTGGACCCTTACAGCCATCGCATGGTACGGATGATTTAGCTATATTACCGCAATTAAGACAATTATTCATATTTAATTTTGAATTTAGTAAGGATAGGAAACAGTATGCAATGAGATTGGGAAAGTAACAAAATCAGATAAAAAACAGGGACACACTCTTCACACCTAGGGGCCTATCAAGGTGACTAACGTTAAGACAAAAAACAGCAGGAAGGCCACGGAGTAGGTATTGTATGTTATATGAGGGGAAAAGAGATGCCAGTAAAATAAATAAATTATGCTTGTCAATTAAATCAGTATAGGTTGTGAATATCTGCGAGGAACGACTCGCTATCAACAGGCAGCAAAAAAATAATCACAATTGATATGCTCTCAGCTTTAATTCAACCGCTGTGCATGCAATTATTAAACTACATAAATAGGAAAAATGACAATGTTGCAGCACATCTAGAATAATCACAATTACCAGTCAAGTAGTGAGGAACCTCAGCTCAAGATCGATACCACTCAGACACGGCTATCGCAAGTCAAACTGCTCGAATTCAACGAATAATGAAGAGAGGCACTCAGAACACTGTATACACTACGGCAATTTATTGTCGAATGACAATAAATTCATTGTCATCTTAAAAAAAGTTATTCCTTCTTTTATGCTTTAAATGCGATTTTATACATGACGTTCTATTTTGACTGTCCGGTTACTAAAAAATAAAAATTATATCGCTTTTCAAAGTAGCCTTAGTTTTAGATTTTTGGAAATATTTCGTAAACGAGGCCTGATCTTGAAAAAAGTTTTTCTTTCTTTTATGCTTAAAAAGCGATTTTATACATGACGTTCGATTTTGGCTGTCAAGTTACTAAAAAAAATACATTTTCACAGCAGCCTTAGTTTTACATTCAAGTGATAAGTATGAAAAAGTGAATTGGGACGTAAAAAAAGAAGTGATTATTCATTTTGAGGTTTCGTCACGGCAATGTCTGCATTTTTAAGTGCGTTTTGAAATGTTTCAGTACCATGTGAAACTAGAGCATGTTACTTAAAGGCAAAAACATGTACCTACACCTTTAAAAATTTTATATTTTTTCTAGTGAAGCAGCTATAAATACAACTTTTTTATCTCTTGAGATTTTTTTGTATCTAACTTTGTTTTTGGGAAAAAAATAAATAAAAGCCGCTTGAATGCATGTCAAAAAATTGATTTTTTATAAATTTTTCGAAACGGCTTTTATTATTTTTCTCGAAAATGAAGGTAGAGAAAACCTCAAGAGACAAAAAAGTTTTATCTTTAACTTCTTAACCTGAAAAAAATATAAAATTTGTAAATAGTCAGTGGCGTACATTTTTATTTGTATATTATTCATGAGATAACACCCTGGGACGCCACTGGAATTCATAATTATCATCTACTTAGTTTGCTCTTATCACAACGAACAACACTGCCAATTTTCACCAAAATCAGTGAAAGGATCTTTGAGATATCAATAAAAAGAAAGGTTTTTTTTTACTTGTAACACCCTGTTATCTTGAAAACCTCCCATTTATGCTTAAAATTGATTCAGGAAAACGCCCTTAAATTTAGTACATTATCTTTAAGTAACACCCTATGTAATAATAATTCATAACACAAATTAATTATTGATAGATATTTGAACTGTCGCATTGGTGGTAGATCAATGGCGGTTGATGCTTAATTAAATTTTGTCTAATATAGTTCATTTTCTTAGCAATTCGGTCCGTTATCTGGTTTCCTGTTTGGTGGTTTGCTTTAGTTCATTATCAGAACTCTATCCATAGCATTAATTAAAATATTCATTGTGCTAAGTTACTTGGAGAAAATGGGAAATCGTTTTTAATCTGTCATGTCATTTTTATTATTGCCTCCACTTTAATAACAATTAAAATTTTGAATAAATGAAACATTCGAAAAGTATAAAAATATCTCTCGTTAGTTTTGACAATAATTCTATTTTAGGTGTAAAAATTCCTTTTATAAATTAATAGGAAGTGTTATTATTTTATTATTATTAATCTGCATGCAGCAAAAATTGTCATTTACAGATCAGACATGCAGTGCAGGAAATATTTGAGGAAGATGAATTCAACTGGATGCAATTAATTTATTAAACTTTCCAATCTGGCCTATTGAATTTTTATTGTTGGTCAAGGCTATTACGAATATGACATCACAATCACAAGTTGAAAATTGTTTCCTAATTTTCGCGACCAAGGCTTGACAGACTTAAAATGTAACTACAGCAACAACTTGTCGATTTTAACAAATGATCCGTTTAACATTTCTCTCAAAATAGTTAGGGGAGCCTCTATTTACAAAAGTTCAATTTTGCATGTGATTTCCCTATCCCTTTGTATAAATTACACATTGTATAAATAATTTTCTTTCAGAATTATGACTTCTAGCACACTGTCCAATATCGCTCACTTATAATCATGTCTTTTTTTCGCTGACTACTTTGTAGTTTACACTGAACTGAACTCGACTGGCTGCTAGCTTCGCTTATACAGTGTGATCAGTAACTCGCGCACTCCGAATACAGGCCGATATAGATTGAATCCAACGGTTGGTTTTAAAGTTACAGAGTTTCCCTCATCCGAGTTTAAATAGAATTTTTTCAATAACCGTGATAAAAATTAATGAAAAATTCAGGTTACTGTAATGTCTGGAACGGATACCATATAATTCATCAATTTTTTTTTCACAAAACCTCTTTACAGAGGAATTGAGAATGTTGGAAATTGATACCATACCTAAATCTGAACGAAATTTAAAGTTTGGCAACCGCTTAAACTCAACTTAAATATAAAATATTCAAATGCCTTCGTTGCTATGGAAATAAAAATAATAACAATACCATCTAACCCGAGCTTATTCACATGTTCAGTGCAGTGTTGCCACCTTTTTTTTTTACAAAAATGGTCATATCTTTGGAAGAAAAGAACTTACAACACTGCAGTAAGAAAATTTACGACTCTTAAAAAGTGAAGTTTACCGCAGCATGTTCTGAGTGCGCGAGCTACTGATCACCCTGTATATACACCATACACCCTTCGTATTTTTTTTTTAATGCATTTCGTCATTTTGATAATTAACTAACTCCTGAATGTCTTTCCGGAGTTCCGAATGTTCTATTTATGAAACATTCATGCAGCAAGTCTGTAAAATTACATTAATGTAATATTACAAAGTAAGAGAATAAAGGCCTTAATTTTGATATTATTCAATAAGGGAGCGCACAAAAATATAATACAAGTGACAAAAACAGCAAGAATTACATTAATAATCGATGTGAAATTAATGTAAAATAAATGAATTGATATATTTGTCAACAAATTTCTTTTTTTCCCCAAGGCTAAGTTGCTGATCAAGAGTCGACTATTATTGTTTAAGTCATAATACGGAAGTAATAAGTATGTAATGGAATGCTATACCGGGTGATTCGTGCTTAGAGAATACTCCTGTTTGGTATCTCGAGATAGGAAAAACTCATGCCCAGAATTTTTGCCCATTTTTTTACCCATTTTTAAAAAAATGGGATATTATATAAATGGCATATTAAGAACGGGAATAGGATATAAAAATACCGGAAGCTTATTATAGACCTGTAAAATATATTATTGAAGGAAGAAAAAATGACATTTTCTATCTAGTGCCATATGAATGTTTCGAAATTTGAAAGTCACCGTGAGGTATGCTGTTAAAATTGCACTTTTTTGTCCCATTTAAGCAACTGCGAATTTTTTACGGTTTAAGATGTAAGCATTAAGTTGAATCACCTGGTACACATCATGGTTTACGGATCATTAGTGCCCTTCCTAGAAAACCTAATTGCATACAGCATAGGTAGCAGATTTGGCACTTGGCCCATATTTGATTGAACATTCATCTATCTTGTTTAAAGTCGGTAAAAATCAATACATTGATAAGAAAACTGAATTTTTAATGTGTGTTTCTATTTTAAGTAAAGTACATAATTTATAGGAACAGGAACCAAACCAAAGTGAGTAACGAAGTATTGAATAATAATAATTAGGTATTAAATTATTAAAATAATTAAATAATGTACTGATATAAATTGCTAGTTACTTCATTATTTTTAAACAAACTTTTTTAAAAAGGGCGTCCAATTGACGTCCTAATAAGAGAAAACAATTCACCCACAAACCATAAGGCAAGCAAAATTACGTCATATTGACGTCATTTGGTTAAAAATGCCTATTTTTTTCGAAATTGGTGAATAAAATGTTGAAAGAAAGTTTTTTGTGTGATTTATTTTCAAGAATAAAAAGATATGACTGATTATTCAATTTCTCAGCATATTATCTAATATTTTTAAGTAATACATACATAACCTTAAATAACATGTTTCGTATAGAAAACGAGCCAATGGCGAAAAAGCGATTTTCCGTGACCTTTGGAGTTGGGTATTTTGCAACGCAGACTCGTAATTATATGAGACTTTTCTAGTATAGTCTTCAGAATGCCGGAAGAAAAGTTTATAGTAATTGGCAGCTTATTCCATTCCGTTCCGATATTTGACGCGTTCGCGGTTCGCGCTGCATTTCTCGCTTTTGTAACTAATTTAACGCAAAATTTTACTTTACGCAGTTTTACTTTATTTGTTTTACTTAAATTTATAACTCAGTTCCATTGAATTACGGGCAATATAAAATTATTTGAGATATTTGGTAAAATATACGTGTGTTTTTTAAAGAAAATACTGGTTTTTTTTTTGTGAACAAAGCTTGTTTTTTGTGAACATTACTTTCTTTCTGGCGATCGATCTGTTTGCTAAAAATATTTTCCGAATATAAACAGCCGAGAGTTCAGGGGGGAGTACCCATCATCCGATCGAACGTTCCACCAACCAGCGCGCAGTCTGTCCCGCGCTGGTTGATCGAGCCTTCAATCGACACTCGGAACTCCGGGATCTATAATCAGTAGCGACATCTGTTTTGGTGAATTAAGCGGTCAACTGATTTTATGCAAAATCTGGGTAATTACACTTGCTGATGAGCTCCAATAAGAGCGAAATGGAATGAGATCAGTGATAAACCACGATTTTCTTTTTAATATTGATTTAATATTTTGCTCCAGAATTTCACTTGAAATAAGAAATTTCGAATTTTCAGTTATTTCAGCTATTTTGGCAAACTCGAACGCAGTGAATTGAAAAAGGAAGCCAGTGAGAAAATAATGTCCACAAGAAATAAGCTTTGTACACAAGAAACCGATTTTTTCTTCCATTCTTTCAAATCAGATTGCTGTAATGTAATAGAATTGAGTTATAAGTAGAAATTCAAGTAAAACGCGTGTTCTTATAGCGATACAAAGGCGAGAAATGCAGCGAGAACCGCGATCACGTCAAAGCGCCATCCGCGAGTAAAAGGCTTCAAAGTAGCACGATAATAAAAGCGCAACTTCGAGCGTGGATTGGCGGGCGAGGGAGTTGATTTTTTTTTTCTAAATACTGTAAATAATTGAGTTTAGTTTAAATAAATCGTCGATGAAGGGTCTCAGGTGCACTGAAAAAGAGCTCTACGCGCGGAGAAACCGTTCCCAAAACTTTTGGCAAAATAAGACATTTTTAACTTTGGATGCTAATAACTTTTTCCCAGTACATTGGGGAGTTTTACTTGATATAGATTGAATTGAAGAGTAAATCCTGACGAGTCCCACGAACCCGGAACGATTGCCGTGGGATGATTAGAACGCGAGATATGACCGATTGAAAAAATAAATAAAAATTACTTATCTGATATTTTTAATATTAAAGTTTTCTGTCTGAAATTACATTTTCTTTGATTAGGTAGGTAAATCGGGACCGGCCTGTATCGTCACTTGCGTTTCCGTTTCTTGATCTCGCCGGTGTCAGACATCGTGATAAATTTACCGTTTTTTTAATTTATTTTTTATTATGTATTTGCACCATTTCTTGGCATGTAAAGAGGTGTCATATTTTTAGACCAACCTATGTTATATGTTGTTACGTTTAATAATACATATAGGTAGGTTATATTGCACGCGCATACCGGAATCTTAAATAAACAGGCGGACAGTGGCATTCTAAAACGATGGTTGGTTTTGCTTGCTTCGCTTTCAACATTGGTGCTTCTTGAGAGTACGTAGCCACGGAAATTTTCCCGTAATATTATAATTTATAACCTTTTAGTTTGATTTGTTTTATTACTTTTTTTATAGTTCATAGTTTACTAATGTTTGTTATTGAGTCATTTTATTAAGGAAGATATTTTCAGATCGTGGTATAGGAAATAGCTCATTATTTATTATTATTATTGTCATTGCCAGATTTAAATGGTTATTGGCTTTATAATTTTCGTCGAACGTGCGACATATAAAAGGGCCGAAATTATTATAAAAAAAATTATAAAACGGAAATTTGTCTTTGACACTATGTTTTTCTGCTTTATAAAATCGAGCGTAAGAGTTACGTTTAAATTAGGTTAATTTAGCGAAGTTGGGCAGAATTTTATAATACCTAAAATAATTGTTCAGAATTTGAAACGAAATTCAAAATAACTCCAGTCGTTGCTGAAGTACATATGTTGAAAAAATCTTGAAAAAAGCGAATGTCCTCTATCTTAGTTCCTCTTAGTTAAAAAAAAATTCAGTTGCCATCAAATTGGAGCGCGGAAATTGGCGATAGGGGTGAAACTGCACCCCTCTCAGATTTTTAATTCTATCTCTAATACGAAAACAAATTCAAGTTTAGTTAATAGGAAATGATAGTGTCAAAAATATTTTAAAAAGTAAGTAGCCAATGTGACAAAAAGCCAAAATCCATATTTTTTCATTTTCCTTTTTTTTGCGTATAATTTTTTCTGATCAGAACAGATTGATATTATTATAGACATTGCTTCACAGAAAAACAAATACCTACATCAAATTATCTTCAAAATGGCGTGTAAAAAATAAATTTTTGTTAAAAACTGACTGAGATATAGCCGCTCATATTCATTTCTAAAAATCTCTTCTCTTTCTTTCTTTCTTTCTTTCTCTCTTTTGTCCCTCGAGTTTTCCGCAGAGGTAACCTTTTCAAAATTTACTTCTTCAAGACCAGTCCCAGATGCTTACCAAAACAAAACACGTGCTTAAATAATTAAAGAAAATGTTTGCCATCTTTGGGAATCCCCGCGCATCATTTGCGTTCCCGGCAGGTGTTTTACCGCTAAACGTTTTGAAAAATTCTGTCAAAAAACGAAGTATCAAACCGTTTACCGGAATGCCTACGGGGCGCCTGATCGTCCGTCCGTGGTCCCGGTGCTTGCTTCTCCCTGACCTTGATCCCCGCCAGCTTCTCGCTGATCGGAAGTGGTGAATCGGGAAACCTCGTATGAAGTTCTAAATTCTAAATTCCCGACCTTCAGCTGGTTATTTGAATTTATAATTTTTTAAACTGTTATAACAAGACTGTTCCCTCTTCTTGTAAATTATGAACATCAACTGAATTTTGATGTTTTTCTTACTAACTCAAATTATTTATTTTCTTCTCTAATTATTATTGTTGAGTTTGAGTTTTTTATTTATGATTTTCAATTTTCCTATAGTACCTATCATATGAGTTTTTTGCGATAGCAGGTTAGGTCCGAAATTTGAGGAATTTTTATTTTATTTTGTGGAGGTTCCTCTAGTTCCTACAAGTGCAGAGACTCCTCTACCGTCGTTGGGAGCCCGCGAATCAGGGGAATCACCCGGAGCCTCCAGAACGATCAGTCTCGTATCGTCATTGGATAAATTCAGATTCTCATTAAGCATGAAATTGTGCAACTTTTCTCTAATTTATCCGAACCTGAATCTCTTGCCTTTTCCAAGATCGTCATATTATACTGCCGCTTACACTGGACACATTGTATACATTCATTTACGCTCTGTCGTGTTCTTAGTGACCCTATAAGTCTGCAAATTTAAAAGAAAAAATGTTTAGATAAAATTTTTATTTTTTTTTTAATTTTTAATTTTTAATTTCCATAAACAAAATGTTTCTCAAATTTTTTGCCAGCCTAGGTTAGCTCGGAAAATTGTTTTTTTTTTTTTAAGTTTTTTGAGAGCCAAAAATTTTTTGGGAAATGAAAAAATTATAAAAAGAAAAAAATATAGTTTTTTTTTAATTTCTATTTTTGATGAAAAAAATTTTGTTTCTAATTTGAAATTTTTTTTGTAAAAATTTTTTTAAAAACATTTTCATTTGAATAAATTTTTCTTTCAAATTTTTTTGCCAGTCAAGGTTAGCTTGGAAAATTATATTTTTTTTTGAGAGATTTGTGCGAGGCAAGGTTAAGTCCGAAATTTGAGAATTTTTTTTAAGAAAAAATTTTTTTTAAGAAAAAAATTTGGAAAAAAATTTTTTTTTTTTATTTATAAAAATTTCTATCTAAAATTTTTTTTTCAAATTTTTGGCCTGCCCAGGCTAGCTCACAAAATTTCCTTTTTTTGCGAGTTTTTTGCGAGCTCAGGTTAACTCTGGCTGGTAGGATTTTGTAGAAAATGATACTTATGATTATTTTATATTGTATGTTTTATATTGTACCGAGTGTCCCAACACTAGTGTCCACCCCCTAAACAGAGCTTAATTTTAAAGATAAAAAATTGAAACTTTGAGGATTTGTGTACTTGATATAGGATCACGGAATGGCATAATCAGTTTCATTAAAAAAAAATTTTGTTCGGGCGCCAGCGATAAAAAACTGTAAGATGGTGGTAAATTGTCGAAAAAAAAATTGATTTTTTTTCAATACATACGTAGAAATCGGTTAATAAAATCAATATCGCTTGAAAGAAATGTGAAAAACTAATTATAAGGCTTTAATTAAATAAAATATAATTATATAGCAATGACAGGTAGGCAATATAATCTGAACAATATAATCAATATAATCTGAAAACGGTAGGTGCAATAAGTTTTATGACAAAGTGAATAAGGCCCAAATAAATAGAAGGACGGCTCTTGCTGGGCTAGCCGGCACAACGAACCTGCACTGGACAGTGTCGTAGTATGAAGTCATGAAAAAGGTGATTATTAAAAAGATATTAAAAATGTTTTTTAATTAAACTAATTATGCCATTCCGTGGTCCTATATCAAGTATACAAATCCTCAAAGTTTCAATTTTTTATCTTTAAAATTAAGCTCGATTTATGGGGTGGACACTAGTGTTGGGACACCCGGTACATATGTATTGTATATATTATCTTGTTCTGTAAATGGAGTTACTCTGTTGAACAATAAATTGAAATTGAAATTGAAAAAAAATTGAAATTGAACTCGCGGAAGCAGGGGGGGGCTCCTTTTTTAAAACACCCTATTTATTACAGTATCTTACTTATATATGTATCTATTTTTGGTGAAATTTTTTTTTTTTAAATAAAAAAAAAATTGTAAAAGTTTTTTGAAAAACATTTTCGTTTGAATAATTTTTTTTTTCAAATTTTTTGCCAGCCAAGGGTAGCTTGGAAAATTATATTTTATTGCGAGATTTTTGTGAGGCCAGATTAGGTCCAAAATTTGAGATTTTTTTTTATTTAAAAAAAAAATTTGAAAAAAGTTTTTAATTTTTCAAAATTTCCATTTAAAAATTTTTTTTCAAATTTTTTGCCAGCCCAGGTTAGCTCGCAAAATTGCTTTTTTTGCGAGTTTTTTGCGAGCCCAGGTTAACTTGGAAGCAGGGGGGGGGGGCTCCTTTTTTAAAACACCCTATTTATTACAATTTATGAGTGAACAAGGGACCAATCGGTCCCGAAACGTTTCATTTCATTTACCTATTTATTACAGTATCTTACATTGATCATTTCATTCACACTCCATAAGATCCAATCAGGAGCTCTCATCAAGTGTATTTTTCAAAATTAATTGCAGTTCAAAAAACCATGAGGTGATTTTTTTATTACCTTCACTTTTTTCCCTTCTCTGTCGCAGTATACAGGGTGAGATTCTCAGATTTTCTTATTGGATTTTCACGGGAAATATGAAAAAACAAAATTACAGGGTGTAACTAAATAAGTGTAAAACATTTAAGGGGGTGATTCCTTGTCGAAAAAAAGATAGGATCTTTCATATAAAGAAACTTCATTGGAGCATCCCTTGTTAAGATACAGCGCCTTAAAGGGGGCGCATAAAATTTGTTTAACAATTTTTTTCACAAGCACTAAAAGAGTTACAATATTGAAATTAACCTGACATTTTCTACTACCAAAAGGACACATAGCCAGTAATTTATTTGGTTGTAAGGGGTGGAAAACGCAACCCCTAAAATTTATTTCCAATGCAACTTTTTGTCTTATTACTTGTTTACCATTTAAAAAATTATTTCCGATAGCCTGTTTCATTCTAAACAAAAAATGTCTCTTGAATTTTTTTCACAAAATAAACCCAGTTCGCATTTATGACGATGTATCTCTGTAGTTGTTCGTAAAATAATTTTTTGCTGCGAACTGGTTTATTTTGTGCAAAAAATTCAAGAGACATTTTTTGTTTAGAATAAAACAGGCTATCGGAAATAATTTTTTAAATGTTAAGCAAGTAATAAGACAAAAAGTTGCATTGGAAATAAATTTTATGGGTTGCGTTTTCCACCCCTTACAACCATGGGGTAAACCAAATAAATTACTGGCTAAGTGTCTTTTTGGTAGTAGAAAATGTCAGGTTAGTTTCAATATTGTAACTTTTTTAGTGCTTGTGAAAAAAATTGTTTAACAAATTTTATGTACCCCCTTTCAGGGGCTGTATCTTAACAAGGGATGCTCCAATGAAGTTTCTTTATATGAAAGATCCTATCTTTTTTTTCGATGAGGAATCACCCCCTTAAATGTTTTACACTTATTTAGTTACACCCTGTATACAGGATGTCCTATTTAAAAAATAATCTTCACCTTCAAATGGCCTTGAAATTGGTCCCCTAGGTCAAAATCATCAGTACAGTCAAACGACCCCCATTGTCTTAAACAACTTTTGTCTGCACAATTTTTTTTGTATCTGGCTTACCAAAGGAGATACCCGAGTCCGAAGATTGAAATGACTCACCCTGTATATATACATGTTTTTGATCAAATTGGTTATAGCTTTGAAAAGTAAGCACTTTCAGTGGATTATTTTTGTTTTAATAAAAAGGAGAATAAAGTGATATGATACTTATCTGTCATTTGTGTGCTATGCTATAATGCCACCAGACTCTTTTATGTTTCTATTTCTAATTATGAATTTTTTTTTCCAGGTGTCAAGTACGGGCATTGAGGTGATGACCTACTTGATTGACAGATTGGGAACCGATTTTCGACCGTACCTTCAAACTGTCTTACCGAACGTAATAGATCGACTTGGAGATGCCAAGGACTCGGTGAGAGAGAAATCCCAACTTCTGATCCTCAAGCTACTAGAACGCAGCGTGTTGACACCTCAGACATTGCTGGAGAAGCTCTCGCCTGGATTTAGTCATAAGAACTCCAAAATCAGGGAAGAGGTTCTCAGGTGTCTTGTAAACATTCTGAACGAGTAAGTCTCGGAAAAATCATAATCTCGAAAAAGATTAACCGTTTATTTTTTTGCAGACACGGCGCTCAATCTTTAACTTTGAACCGATTCATACCGGACATTGTTAAATTATTATCAGATCCCACGTCCACAGTGAGAGATACGGCTTTTTCCACTCTGATTGACCTTTACAAGCACGTCGGTGAAAAACTCAGAGCTGACCTGCAAAGACGCAATATCGTGCCCGCATCCAAGTGGTCGTTGCTCGTCGCCAGATTTGACGAGGCTAAAGCGAATGGTGAACTCTTACCGACCGCTTCCAAATCAATGGATCGTAAGTTCTTCTTTTTGTCTACTTTTTATTAATTTTTACACATAATTTTTTTTCTTTACAGTAAATATAGATGAAGTTGACAGAATGATTGCGTCAAAACCTTTAATGGGAGCTAGAAAGACAAACTTAGGTAGTGCCATCAAGCAACGAACTCAGTTGGCGCCAAGCAGTGCTGGTTCAGGTAAAAATGATCTAGTTACTTTTCTGTCTCTCTCATAATTATTGATTTTCTCTTTATTGATCATAATTATTTCTCTCTCATATCTTTAAAGACTTTGATAGAAAGAAACTAAGGTAAATCTAGTGCTAGAAGGTCAAGGAAAGTTCTTACTGTAAACTGAGATAAAAGAAATAATACAGGGCATCCATTTATAGATGGGGGAATCTCGGATATACCGCTAATATTAGTTTTTTAATGAGACTGCAAGTGTTACACTAATAATTTAAGTTATACCAGTATCACTAGACTTTCACTACTACTAGTACCATGATACTCCTAGACACTCGTCTAGTAGTGTACGTAGAACGTCTAAGTGCGAGTGGCCCCCTCATCTATGTAATGACCCCAATTTTTTTTATTATCAAAGAATTAGTAGAGATCGGACAGTACCTACAGACCAACTGAATTATTAATGTTAATTTTTTTTCAATAAAAAGCTAAGGAAAATCTAACAACACTCGTCTCTTTCAAAATCACAGGTGGTGTAGATGAAGACACATTTATTAGATCATTCGACGATGTTCCGAGACTACAGATATTTTCCGCCAAGGAAATAATCGATCATCTGAAGTCAGTAAATGAGATTATATCCGATGCCAATAAAGACTGGAATAAAAGAGTAGACGCTGTAAGTTTCCCCCATTATGATTTTTAATTATTCCTCAGTGAATTAATCGGCAAAATTTATGAAATTTCAGTTAAAGAAAATTCGATCCATAGTATTAGCCGGAGCTTTAAATTACGACGATTTCTACGTGTGCCTGAAATCCTTCGACATTCCCTTCCAAGCGATCCTGCGAGATCTGAGATCGCAAGTGGTCAGAGAGGCTTGCATCACGATCGCCTACCTCTCGCAAGAAATGGGAAGCAAGTTCGATAAGATGGCCGAATTTCTGCTTCCCACCATCGTGCAGCTCATTCAGAATTCGGCCAAAGTGATGGCTACGGCCGGTCTAGTCACGGTCCGTTTCATCGTCCAGCATTGTCAGAGTCCCCGTCTGATACCGATTATCACCAGTAATGCGATGACCTCCAAAAGTAAAGATATCAGAAGAAGCTGTTGCGAAGTGGTCGAAATAATTCTGACACAGTGGCCCGTGCATACACTGGAAAAACACGTAGCCACACTGCAAGAGATGATCAAGAAAGGTGTTGCTGATGCTGATCCCGAGGCTAGAGTTATTTCTCGAAAGTAAGTTATAGCGATTAGTGCATGAATTAATGCGTTAAGTGTTTCCAGGATCACAATACTTTCCAATAAATTATGGCTGACTGAGTTTCTTCTGAACTTATTTTTAAAATTTAAATTGCTTATTATGTTACAAAATTCATCTGACAGGATAAATACTAATTAGAATTTTGATTGAATTTCAGAGCTTTCCGAGCGTTCCGAGACCATTTCCCAGATAATGCTGAGAATCTACTTCAGTCACTGGAACCGAGTTACAGAAGAGCCCTGCAGGGCGACCAGATGTCTAGTAGTTCTTCAAACAGTAATCTGGCTAGCGGATTTAAGACACCCAGACAATATTCAACTCGAACCTTGGGCAACCCTCAAAGTGCTTCAGGCAAGTTTGCTTGACCGTCTTCGTAGTCGTATTCACGAATAAAAATTATCAATTACAGCCCAATCAAGTTTTTTGTACCAACACCAACTGATTGATTCGTTAGTAGTACTCGAGGCCGACCACTGTTCTATCGCGAATGAGATATCTAAATGGCCACCCGTCGGGAGGTGAATGATAGGTCAACCCCCTATTTTATCACCGCAATCTCAGACAGTACTACTGTCGTATCCTCCTACCTCCTTTCATCCTGTACTTGCGTCATAAATTTTCATTAATTCTACAATGTCAATAAATGAGGTTACGGTAGCTTTTGTAAGTGTGAAAAAATTCATCTTCCGAATATTACAAATCAAGATGATCTACAAGAATTTAAAAATGCATTCTTTTTTCTTGTGATTTTTGTATATGTACTTACAACATTTGACTGAACTATTTACCTATTTACAGTGTTTTTCTTTTGGTTTTCCTCTTTTGTCAATTGCTTTCTCCTAGTTTGTCAAATGATTTTCTTATTTTCAAGTAACTAGTCATGGATTTATCAATCAATTTCCTTTTATGTCAAATCAGTCTCACTTTATGTCAATTGCTTTTCCTATTCCTATTTACGTACAGTGACAATATAATAAACATTGGAAAAGCATTTGATATAAAAGGGATCTAATCTGACAAAAGAGGAACTTGAATTGAAAGGTAAATGGGAAAAAATGGGATAAAAAAATGGCATTTGACAAATTTGGAAAAAAAATTGACAAAAGACGAAAACCAAAAGAAAAAGACTGTAATGTCGATAAGCCTCCAGAAGTTACATTTAATGGTGTTGTTTTTTTTTATTGCGGCTCGTAAACATAGGAAGTACTGAGAACTTGTGTAGTGGTCCCAGTAATGGCGGTCTTCAAAGGGTGCCCTCTTTGCCTAGAAACTACAGGCAGAATAGTGGTATCCCTGTTCTCAGAAACAGTATGTATTCTAATAATTGACACTTCTGAAGGGTATTTTTTTACGTTTTGTACTCTGCAGTGTGTTCTCTCAAGAAGACCTAATTATTTCTGTCTGCAAAGTCCTTGCCCATGTTTGATGTCGATGATAACAAGCAATGGTACTCTAAACATTGACTATGAAGGCTTTTTCTACCAATAGTCTAACCTAGTAATGCGTAATATGTTGATGAATCATAAAAGAGTGGTTTTTTTTACTTCTAATTATTACTGTTTGAGGTTATGCTGAATAATAATTAGAAAATTGTACACAGTTTTAAAAACGGTTTTCATAATTATTAAAGTCTGAATTAATTGGAAAGGAAATATTCGCCTTCTATTTATGTTTAGCACTTTATCAAATATGGACAAGGGCATGTATGTGATGTAAGAACTTTTTTGTTATTGTTATATCGAATACCTTTTCCTTGGAAAATATACAGGGTGGAAACTTGTAAGTGGGTTATAGGAATTAACATGCAAATTCAATTTTGTGGAAATAATTTCTCGAGGGCGTATCTCTAGAATAAAATATACATAATTGAAATAACTTCCTGGAATGACTAAAATGTTGTTAATTAGCTACTTTTAATTTTGAATAGGTTTTAATATTAATGAAGAAAAATACAAAATAAAAATATAAAAAACATCAAATTACACATTCAGTGCATTTTGATATTGAGCAGTTGTCAACAAAATCTTGAAAGTGATACAATATTTGAATTAAACTTGTCTAATTTGACTAAATTTTCTTGTCATTATTACATAATTCGTGACAAGCCACAATAATCTCCATAAAGCAGCAAATAAATGGAAATTTGAAAATTAATTAGAATTTTGATTTTGATATTTCTACATCATTAGTGAAGTGTTTTAACTGAAAATAGGCTCGTTAAATACAAATCGTTATTTTAAAATTTGCATGTTAAATCCCTATGACTTACTTACATGTTTCCACCCTGTATAATGCAGAAATAGAAACTGTCGAAAGACTCATAGAAGATGTAAAACTTATAATTGTAAAAAATGCTGACATTTGCTATGAGTGTTTTCTTTGTTTCAATCGCAGTGGAAAGAAGAAAAAAAGTTTGGTGCAAACCTTCTGTTTACATCTTGAATTCGTTCTAGAAGGGATAATGTGCAATGTGAAGATATAATTTTTTGAGGAAGACAAAAAAAAATTTGCAGAAAAAATCAAAATAAGTGCAGCCTTTTCAATCCCGGGTCAGTTCGGGTAAAAATGAGACAAAAATTCAGTCTAGCTCAGTCCGCTAATTCTTTCTTCCCTGTAATTTGAATTATTAGTTCTAGAACAGTTTACCACATAATATGAAAAAATCAATAACCTGTTGGTTCTTATTTTTTTATTCTACGTTTTGTACCTTTTAACTTGCAGTAAGGTCAGTTTCAGAATCTTTTCTCACAGTACTTTTTAGCACACTTTGACTTGAAAACATGCGGTTGTCATTGGAGAATATTTCTAACACAGAAGAAAGCTTATTTCTTTCTCATTTTCTGCATCATAACCGTCTTCTAGGTGCATTTTTGGACCAGCAATTAAATAAATTTGATGAATATTTATTGTTGAAACATTCTCTAACGCAGTAAAAGTTTACAATTGTTACTAAATGGAAAAACTGACTTTTTTTAAGTTAATTTCACATTTCTAACTTTTTTATGTTATTGAGAATAGCACCAGTGTCGGTAATACAGGTACCCTGATACAAGTCTCATTGTTGCTCCCTCAAGCGCCCCATATTATATTAAAACATGTCTCGTTTTCAACCCCCAAGTTACCCCCAATAGTAGGTAACTCTATTTTAATTATTATTGTACAGTGATCCGTATTATATTTTGAAACAACACTATAATATGCCCAAGTGATGAAATATTGAAGAAAATGTTTGGTTGACAACAAAAGATTTAGAAATAAATTTAAAAGTTTACAATTCTCTTAAAAAAGACTCTCACTTTTAACAGCTTTAGTGGTCTTATTTTTACCTGAGCTGACCCTAGTGGAAATTCTCCAATTCGCCTCATTTTCTTAGTGCTTATTTACATTTTTTGCTGTAAAATCTTGTTTTCTATTCTTAAACTTTTATCTTTACTCACAAGCAGCTATTTTTTTATAGCAACAATACATGCTATAAAAATTGTTTGCATTAAGCTTTGTTTTCTAAATTCTCCTTAAATCAAACCAATTGATGACACACTGGTGTACTGTCTTTTATCTGTTCTGATTTTTTTTATACTGGGCTACAGTTTGTTATAGTTTGTTCAGTTCAATAAAATTTATTTTTGTTGACTTTTTATTATTATTTTCGAAATGTTCTTGTGAAAGTCTCATCTGAATGTTATTTACGTGATTTTTTGCGCAACCGTACCTGAACTGGCTGCTTTGCAGACACTTTTTATGTTGCAAAACCCCACTTCACGACCGTCATCAAAGGCATCAATCGTTTTTGGGTTTTTATAACAAAATTTTGGGTTTCTATCACAGCATACTGTTAAAGTTGTTCTGGTGAGCTATATTGTCATTGTATTGTAGACATATTAAAATTTATATTTTTTTAAATTTTGTAAATACGGTTGCACAAAAAAATGTCTTGTAAACCTTGATCAGGAAATACTTTAGAGAATTTGGGTAGACAATATTTTTGCTCTCAATACTCTAAAGAATGATTTCGCTGCTTTGGTGTACAAATAACTATTATAAAATTATTAATTTAATGATAATGTGATTAATTTATTGTTGTTATATTTTCTTGCAGATTCCGGTAGGAAAGGTTTCAGAAGTAATTCCGCCATCGATTTACAAGCAGCTCAGAGAGCAAAGGCTCGAGCTCAATACGCCGCCATTAGCAGAAATAAAATCACTTCAGGAACCGCCAGTTTGCGTAAGTGTTTCTTTTTTCTTGTTGTTGTTTAATACGCTTTCATTTTTGTTGTGCTTCCTTTTGGTTTTTTTTTTACGCTTCTTTCGCTTTAATTATAATAATATTTTAATCTTCGCAAGTTCGATAGTCAGATAGGAAAAAAGTCGATTCGATTGTCATAAAATAACTTCCCTTACATTATCTTATCTCTCGTTGAGGTCTTAGCTTGGGTGGGTCATGGCTCCGGCTCCTCTTATTTCTTTCCATCTCTTCTATAAATTTCGACGACTTGGGTTTTCCCACCTATCAACTTAAGAAAACTTTGAATTTTAAATTGTTGTCTGATTGTTTTTTTTCCGAAATATTCCAAGAATAATGTTGCTGTAAATGCTCCCATTCCTGGCAAATAAATTCGTGAAGACTTCAATTATTACTTCTATAATATCAATCAATTTCATAACAATGTCCTGGTGATAGTTGAGAATAGTTGTTCATTTCAGATTACCTACTAATATCTACATGCTTCCAATTTATATTTATTCTATTTACATGGCAAGTTCTATGTTTGGTTGTAATTACATGTAATTACATGTAATGGTGATAGTTGTGACAACAATGTAAGTGGTTATTCTCTTTGTCTTTTAGGAAACTCGAATTGATTGGCTCTTCTTATCGTGACCAGAATTCTACCAATCGAATGTGACTAAAATTCCTCTGATTATTGAACAGTTTATTTTAATTGAATGCTTTTGTTAGTGCATTGACAATTATTTTTACTTTAGAATGTGTGAATATTTTGTATTTTTTATGCATATACGTAATTTTGAAAAATCGGTTAATATTAATTGCGAATATTAACAAATTCAATTTTATAACATATTGCTTTTTTCCATGCCTTATTGTGTAGAAGGAAAAATAGCTCAGCAAGGTAATTTGATAAAAGTTGATTGTGTATATACTTTTACATATTTACATTCCGGTTATTTATGTGTAATGTCAATTTCAAAGATGGTAAGGTCTCAGTTATCCAAGTTAACCAGGACTGGAGGCGTCTTTTTTTTAATGAAAACATATATCTGAAAAAAAAATTTAATCGGAATAAAATTCAATGTAAAGCTGGAAAGCTGGCAACACACAATAATAATTTAAAAAACAACTAAGCTTAGAATATTTTTTTTGTGCGAAGTACGTTTTTCAAATTACAATAAACGTACATAGAATAATTATTGATAGAAATAAATAAATAAATAAATAGAGAGCATAGTCGGATTTGGTCTAAATAGTCCCATGTATCAGTTTAGAATACTCATGCTCAAAATATTTCCATCTTCTCATGACACATTAGCAAAATTTCAACAGCAAAAAATCCGCGTATGTCTAAATAATTCATCCCACAATAATTAAAAACTCCACAAGGTTATTCTTCAATGGCGGCTAAATATGAAAGATAAAGACAGATTATCTAGATATGAATAAATTGGTTGCAGATGTCAGTGATTCTCAAAAAACTCGTCGATTTTTCTTTACTGGGTACTTTTCACTATTCTAACGTCCAGATAATTTAATTTATGGTATCATAAATGTCGCAATATAATATTTAATGCACGCTTTGTCATGAAATGTCAAGTTGCAGTGGTAGTGGTAATGGTAACGTGAGTTTATAGAAATTTCTATAATAAATTTTCCAACCGGAAGTTTGATCATTTTTCACTCATCAAGTTACAGTGTGAATTTGTTGGGAAAATTGATGCTACAAGCAAAAAAAATTGTCTAAACGTCCTCAATTATTACTTTACTAGTGAAGCTGAAAACGAAGCCCTGCTAACTGTCATCCAACAGAGAACAGCAGAAGCCTGCAACATTAATAGGAGAACATTGTTGAGAGTCAGTAAATTATAGACAACATTTTATTATCGGTACCAAAGATTCGTGTCAAGATCTTTGGTATATATCAGGACCCACCGGTGTATATGCACAGAAGAACGATAGATATGCAGGTAGACAAAACGAAACTTGGAACTAACATTTAATCTGAGATTCCGTTTTGCTATCAAAAAGTCGAGATTCATTATCAATCACTCAGCTGACGTCGCATTCACACTTTCTGAATCGGGACTTTGCTATCTGACTAAAGTGAATGTTGGATGTTTTCTGGAATTGTTTTTATTTTTTTCTGGAATTCTACTTTACTGGTAATAATGATAACTGACCATAGTTTTACAGCCAGTAGTAAAGGCTCATTAAGTTGACAGGCAGATTTCTGGGGCCATTTCTAGAGAAGGTATCGACCCTAGGTGGAAAATAGAACATTTTAGTGATTCTTGGCATGGAAGGGAATACAGAAATGTTAATAAAAGTTATTTTACATCGATATTAGTTTAAAAATGCTATCTGAAATCTACCCGTTAACTTGATGAGCCTTTATAATACTGGCCGATAAGGGTCGATACCTTCTCTAGAAATGGCCCCAGAAATCTGCCTGTCAACTTAATGAGCCTTTACTACTGGCTGTAAAACTATGGTCAGTTATCATTATTACCAGTAAAGTAGAATTCCAGAAAAAAATAAAAACAATTCCAGAAAACATCCAACATTCACTTTAGTTAGTCTTTTAAAACCATTTTCAAAGTCTAATATTAAAATATCTATGTAAGAATGTAACTTTGTATTTTTTTTATATAAATATGTGATTCAACCAAGTAAGCAGGGTTTGAACTCTCGAAATGATTTTTTTTTATTATTGGTGTGTCGTTTCATTTTTGTGTATTTTTTGTATAATGTATGTAGATAATAAAATTTGTATATTTTTTGACATTTTAAGACTGAATTTTATGAAGTAAGTATAATTTAAAATTAGAAAACAAATGTTACCAAACCATGAATTTAATCCGAAATGGAATTCTTTAGAAAAGTTAGTTCATGCCATCTCAAAAAAATTAAATTACTGTAGAAGTTTCTTGTTTATAAATTTGTAAGTCTGAAAATTTGTTTGTTAAAACCTGCAATAAATAAGTTATAAGGAATAGGGTAGAGTGCTTTATTTTATCGTTTTTAATTATTGTTAATTCTAAGAGGTAAAGTTCCCAACTGGTAATGTTTCTGTTGCTAATAAAAAATAATCGAAATGAATATAATAAAATATTATGCAACAAGGGACAAAAGTAGTAATCAGTTTTGTTAATACAAAATGATAAATAATGCTCGGGTTTTATAAGGAAGAAGCCTGTTTTCAATAGATCAGAATCTGGAATCAGACAATTCAGAACCTGGAACTGGATAACAGTGACCCTACTATTAAGTCGATGTGCATGAGTGTACCGTTTGTGGTTTAGAACATATTTTGAGTGCGAAATTTTTTTAGCTTTATTAGTCGATTTCAGCTTAATAGTCCGGTAATTATTATAGAAATGTTCATCTTGAAAACTAATTGTTTTTTC
The DNA here is from genome assembly GCA_910589415.1 of Malachius bipustulatus. Lineage (NCBI taxonomy): Eukaryota > Metazoa > Arthropoda > Insecta > Coleoptera > Melyridae > Malachius > Malachius bipustulatus. The sequence continues at coordinate 19,099,477 of OU342632.1, forward strand.
TAATTGTCATGAGCTGTTGGGGAAGATATACAACAAAATTTTGTGTGCAGAAAATTCCTAGGTGACTTTTTAGGAAATTTTTCAAGAAAACGGTTAACGAGTTATTAACTAAATAATTCTTTTTCCACCAAAGTGGTGGTTTTCCTGTTAAAGAATTCCCCGATCCCCTCTCCTCCGCTTACAGATCTGATTTCTATAGTTTTATGATGTATGGTAATACCCCCCCCTCCACTAACAGTTCCCGAAGAAAGATCTTTGATCAAAATTTTTCTGTACTTTAATGTATTTTTCATATTTTTGTGGTTGAGTTCAACTGAGACATCATAGACTCCCAGAACTATTTGTGCAGCTTACAGGAAGACTATCATTAGGGAAATAGGGAAAGCACATCATAATGTTTTATTAATGAAGTTCCCTTTACCAGTAGATATTTATGGGAGGGTGGTGGGGGGGGGGGGGTTTCTAGACCACTCCGGTCTCCGGTTATGTTTTTCTAACCAACACCGGTGAAAATCGATCAGCTGAAAAAGTAATAAGGGGGCAGCAGGCCAAGGAAATCAGGTCACTGTAGAAAGTACGTCATAACCAGTATTCAAATTAAAAGTCGACCACGTTAATAGAAAATAGGTCGCTATATTAAAAGGTAAAACACCAAAACAAGTCCCAAAAATGGAAACTAAGTTATGATAGGTCAAAATCCATACTGTAACCTAGTGTTCATTTACTTGGTGTGGCGTATTTGGCGCTCCTACTTGTTTTGGTAGGAAACACCACCGGTCCCCCAAAACTATCTACTGTCACTCTTTTCTTACTTTTAATAAAAAAAGTTTATTGCTAACTTTTACTGATGCATGATCTAATATTTTCAATTCCTTAATGGTACAAAAATGGTTATCAAAAAAAAATTATTACAAATTGATACCTTATAATATGTCAGTTATATTATTTCTCATACTATATTACTTTTATATTATGCCCGTAGCACGTCCAAGGAAAACTCCGGAGACCGTCGCGACGCCCTCTCCCGAGAGACTGGGTCGAACCAGGAACCGAACGTCACAGTCACAGCGTAAGTAAACCAAACAATACTCTACAAGTACTGTTATTAACATAACTCGATATTTCCTTTCAGCGACAAGTAGATCGGGTTCCCCCAGTTCTCGTCTGGCTTACTTGTACAATCGTTCGGACCACGAATCTCCGCGTCCCAGGCGACTGTCATCCGGCATCCCGCGCTCGACACAAGGCTCCAGAGATACTTCCAGAGAGACGAGCCCCAATCGTAGTCTCCACAAATTTCGCACTCCTCGTACCAACGACAGACCTCCGATGAGTCCCGTGGCCAGACCCGTGCTGGCTCAGAAGATCCTGCAGCAGAGTCTAGAGGCTGAAAATGCATTCGCTGATGTGTTTGTGAGTAGTTAGACTTGTCGGAAGAGTAAGATGATTGGGGTGTTAATTTTTTTTTTTTTTTAGAATGATTCGTCTTCGAGCGATCATTATCGTAATATCCGGAAAGGAATGAGAACGCTGGACAGCCAGCACTCAGACGAGTCCGAAACGTCCAGTGTATGTTCAGAAAGGTCATTTGACTCTTACAGAAGACCTAGCGATGTAAGTCATTTATTTTATAGTAATAGGAATTAAGAGAACTTTTCCATTATTGGTAATTATTGCTTTCGCTAACATAATTTTCTGTTTCAGTCTTATTCATGGAGCGGTTCACAACAACGCCTCACTAATAGGGATCTTTGGGAACCCTCTCAAGTAAGTTTTCATTTTATTGTAAATTTAAACTTTCACCTGCATTACAAAATCAAACAAAACGACATTTTTGTTGGGCCCACTTTTTCTAAAATTTTGCTCAAAGAGCACATTGAGCCCCTCCCCTCCTCCTGCAACTTTTTCCTGAACAGACCTTTGCTTCAAAAGTATTGGGCTGGTCTCATTATAAATCTTGAAGTCACTACTTAAAGCGACTTTAATTTTTTTATGAAAAGGGCTTTAGTTTTTTAGATCAAGTGTTCATTTCTTTCATTTTCACCACTTTTGAGAGTTATAAAAAACTTTATGGCCTTAATATCACAAATTTTTTGTTCTAAGATTATTATTTTTTTAGGATATTAATGAAATCATCATGCTATGTGCGAGTACGACTTGGCAAGAAAGAAAGGACGGTCTGCTGTCTCTTCAATATTTCATGAACAACTATAAAGATCAGATGTCCTCAACAGAATTGAAGCACCTGACTGAAATTTTCACGAAAATGTTCATGGATTCGCACACGAAAGGTCTGAGTGTCTTTCTCGACACCCTGCACGAGTTTATAAAAATTTACAGGCAAGATTTGCAATACTGGGTGTACGTTCTCATGCAGAAAGTATTCTTGAAGCTCGGCTGTGAGATATTGAACTCTGTACAAGTCAAATTGATGAATACCTTAGAGATAATCAAAAATAATTTCCCGCTTCAGCTGTTGTTTAGTAATGTTTATCGGTTTTTCATCGACGCCACACAGACTCCTAATGCGAAAGTCAAGTGTATCGCTCTGTCGTTCTTGACGTCTCTGTGTCATTTACCAGATTCCGGAGATCATTTATCGGTTAAACCTGCGAAACAAGCTCTTCTTAAAATCATCACCTTCAGTCAGGTAATTTTTCCAAGATGATAAAATAAACATTTAAATCATTATTTTCATTATATCGTTCTAGGATATGAAGTCTCCAGATACTCGTAACGCTGCAAGAATATGTATTGTCGCTATTTTCAACTGTAACACAGCAGAAGCTACTCTAATGTTGGCGGACCTACCGAAAGAATGCCAAGAAATCGCTTCGAACATTGTGAACAACCACATGAGAAAAAGCTCGACCAGCAGTGAGCCGGGAAGTCCTGTTGTTACTTCCAGTCCGAAACCTCTATCACCGGGCACTCCGACTACTGCCAAAGATGGACTGGATCACGAGGAGATTTATAGGAGTCTCAGAAAAACGACTGCAGAAATACAGAACTATAGTTACGAAGCCTTAGGTAAATGAATTTCAATCACGCTATAATAAAATTAAGCAGCAGTGTTTCTATAGTATCTCTTTTCTGACTGTATAATTCGATTCTGAAGTGACATAATACAGTTTGTTTAAATATTGATGATGTTGCTTTGGCAGTTTGAAAAAAGTTTGGGACACCCCATAATATATTATGATTTTTAGGTTCAAAATTGGATAGGGACAGAGATACGACATCTCAAGATTCGGGTATATCCCAGATGTCTGTTGGTAATGATGTTAAAAATGATATTGCTTCCCTTGAAGATCGAATGGAAGAATTGAATATTCGGCCTTCGTACGGACAGAAGTCAGGTCCCAAGTCTTTGCCGTACACTCCTGTAAACGGTGCCTCGGAAAATAATTGCAACGGTTATAGAAGCTTAGGTGAGTCTGCTGTTTTGAGATATCTGTGGCCATTTTATTGATCTTATTTTAATTCGATAGGTGATTTAAAGGACGCAGATGTGATTAAAAGTGTGTTTGAAAATTGCGCATTAGACAGCCCCGCTCCGAGAGAGGAAAAACGAAAATTGTTTTCTCTGCTGATCGAAGTAATCAAACAAGGACAAACTACACATTTAATTCAACATTTCCGGTATGCAAATTGTTCGTTTTATCCTGTAGACTTTCAACCAAATTCCACTGTTGTCCAATTCAATTTCCTGACCCATTTCATCAAGTACTTAACGCCAAATTTTATAAAGCAAGATAACGTGGTGTTAAAGATAACACTCTGATAGTACCACATCACACTGAGGGGTACTGACAGTGTTATCTTGCTAGAGGTCTTTGTAAACTTAGCTTAAAAAAAGTGTCGATTGCTAAGTAATCTGAACTAATTAAAAAAAAATTCCAGGAAGTTGCTAAGAATTTTGATTGATAATTTAAACGAGCAGGACGATCAAATGAAGATAGTGGTTTTGCAATTATTGACCACGATTTTCCAATGTGAAGAAATGAAAGACGGTTGGAGTAATTTCGTTGAATTATTGACGCTACGAGTTCTAAGTGCTCATACTGAAGAGAAGCGAGATGTAAGAATTATCCGATTTAAATAAAATCGTTGATAGTAATAAAAATAAATATATTTAAGGTTGTCAAAGCCGCTGAAGAAACGGCGTCGGCCATGAAGGTGTTCCCTTTCAACACTGTCGTCAATACCCTCACACCAATGATTCATACCAGTACAGATCCGACTCTTTTGGGAGCTGTGAAAATGTTGACAAAGCTTATTGAGGCGAACCCGGACGATGTAACCGATGAGCATTTACACGTAATCATGCCGGGACTTATAAAGGTAGGTTTTCTCTAATATTTTACCACATGACTTGTAACTTTATAAAGCCTGCTGTGGACATGTTGCTAAATTAACACCCGTTGATGTTTTTCAGTATTGATAGAGAGATAAAATAAAAAATTAATTTCATTTTTTTATATTTTCCAGGGGTCCGATCATTCAGAAAGTGCCGTGCGTAAAAGTTCGATATTCTGTATGGTGGCTCTGCATAAGGCAGTGGGAGAGGAACGCTTATCCAAATATATTTCCATGTTGACCGGGAGCAAAGTGAAGCTTTTGCGCTTGTATATAAGTAGATCGCAACAGAATACGTCTGTTCCAACTAGTCCTAAAAATGTTGCCAGCTAGTGACTCTGTCAACAGTTTATCTTTTGTTCAGTTTAGTCTCAACTTGCATAGTTGTCAATATTTCAATTACCTAATGTCACCTTACTACTTAGAAAGCATCACAGTATAGAATAATCTTTCGGTGATATTTTTAATAACTGGGCGAATTTATCAAAAAATGTTTGTTATTAATTATTAATTATGAATGATAAATGGAAAAAAGGGCAGTTAGAAATATGGTCTCTTAAAATACGAGTTATTAACATTAGGATTCAAATAAGTATGACATTAATAAGACTAACCGCTAAATTATATTATTTTTCATGAAGTATGAAGTTAGATGCATCTCCTGAATTATTAAAAATTAAATCTTGTCAGATTTCAACAAGCCATAGGCTAATTCAAGGATATATTTTAATTAAGTTTGATATTTATTGAAATTAAGCCTTTAATCAGTTGTTTTTCAATATTGAATCAAAAGTATTTTGAATCGAGTAAAAGTACAGTAGATTCTCGATTATTGGGGTGCTTTGATACCCGGATCACAGGGTAATATATTAGATCGATAATGTCTTTATGAAATCAATCCAGTTTCAGGAACTGACAAATTGTGTGTGTGATGGATTTTTGGTATCCAATTTCCCAGAAAATTACTAGGCCCTTATTTGGTCATTAAAGTTTAGAAAATAATGTTTTAAAGTAACAAAATCATAAACCTGTCATTCAAGTGTTATTTATTGTGTGTAATGCTAATACCAAAAATACGACCTGTTCCAAAAAAAATTAACCTTTCACAAGTGATTTTATCAATTCAGTCTGTTTCTGTTATTTAGAGAGAATTTGTGTTCCTTTCAATTCTTCTGCAGGCTTAATTTTTCAATTTCAAATAATAGTTTTCTCATTTTGACTCATGAGTCTAATCTTTAGAGCTCTTGATCTATCCTCATAATTATTATTTCGCTTCATGAAAGACAGATATTTTAGCATAACGACTTAACTGCATTTATTAATATTATTTAATTCAACTGATAAAAGACGATTTTGAATAAAAATGTTACAATTATTCGCATTTTAAGACCACAGTTATAAACATTTTTTTATCAAAGTATTACCTACTTATCAGTATTGAATTTTGATGTCCAGTATAAAAGAAGTGGTTAACGAATCTGCTGAGTTATTAAAAATAGTGGGTGATCGATGTTAAAAATATTCAGAGGTGGCGAAAACCACAAATGTAGATATGTATGTATATCAATTAGTGTAAAAAACTGTGTCTCTTGCTTCAACATTTGCTGTTGACGACCTGCTCTGAATACTCTTAACATTGGGTGTTCTGTACAATAATTCTTAAAATGTCTTTGAAAATTAATAATAGTATTAGTAATTTTTGAAATGTTGTCTAGTTTCATTCAATATTAAGTTTGAATTAAATTAAAAGTACACACTTTTAATTTATTTATTATGCTACCATCTTCTTCTTGCAATTCGTGTACTGTTTATTTATTTGTTTAATGTTTTAAAGTGTTGAAAATTTTACTCCTAGTTAGTGATTGTATATATGCATATTTAAACTAGGTACTGTTGACCAATGTTGGTTGTTGTTGTCATTTATTTAAGGGGTTGATTGAAGGCATTTAGTTTTAACTAATGATAATTGTGTTATCCTTGTTCTTCCCACTATTCTAGCACCACACATTTACGTGCCATTTTCTTTTCTTTTGCTCTATAGTTGACGTAGTATTTTAATGTGGGGATCTCGCAGAGAACTATTTTCTATTGATCATTAAAACGTGTATAGAGAAATCTATCATTTTATTTCTAATGGTTGTGTTTAATATTATATCATTATTGATTATGCAGCCTTTAGGTGTTGAAAGCTGTGAGCAAATAAGACATGGGATCTGGTTTGGATGATTGAACAACGTACTGATTATCACAGAGAATGCTTTTTGTATACCTGTTATTGCTTTATGGAAATGAGACTAAATAATTTTAATACTTGCATGGTGATAAATGAATGAAAGGCATGAGTATAGAATTGCCACCTTACAATTCTCATTCCTTATAAATGCAATTAAAGAATGAAAAAATAAGGTTGGCAACAACTCTGTTGAAAAGAATACCTAGTCATAATAATTATTCTAAATTAGCATCTGGGTAGTTTTTTTTTTTTTAATATCATTTTTGATATTATTTTGTTTGTATGAGATTAAGATGGTGTGTAAAATTTGGTTCGAGATTTTTCTAGTGCTACTTTTTTTTTAAACCTTGACTCTGAATTATAATGATCTTTGTCTTTTGTAATGCTGATTTGTACTAAAGTTGTAATGGATTGCTATAACATTGGTATGTCGTTTAACTGTTAATCTATAGTTTTATATTGCACATTTTTGTCTAAAGAAATCTAATGATTTTTGTAAAATTATACATGTTTTGTAATCATAGCTTGAAAATAAAAATTTTGTATGCCAAATAATTATTATTATAATGACTACAAGATGTGCTATAATACATACATACTTTATTAACATGTGGATAAGTTTGTAAATATGGAAGTTACATAATTGTAGATCTGTTTTTCAACATTTTAACAGCTTTTACTATTAATCATAATTTTAACAATAATAATTTTTAAGAAATTAAAACTTACAATAAATAAAGAATAAAAGTCACTGACTGGTCTTTTAAATATTCTAAAACATAGTTTAATTATTGAATGCAAAGTTCCCTAAACTTTCTGAAGTTTCAGAATGTGATGATGTTTTGTTAATAAATTGAATAGTACAGAACAGAGTATACTGCGCTCATATTTATTAGGGCCATAAGGAAATGACCTGCAAAATGGAATTTTGGTCATTATTTTCCTTAAATGTCGAGAGAAACATTAAATGTGCTATTTTTTAAAATTGATTCTGTTTCTGAGGCTGTAGTTAGTTTTAAGCCTGTTGTTCCGTTTCCCAGAAAATAAAAAAAAGGTTTCAATATGTGACATCATTTTTATTATTGTCTTGACTTTGACAAATAAAAATGACCACAATGAACTAAATTTTAATTGTTGTAAGTCGCGGCAATAATGAAAATAACTCACAAATCAAAAACGTTCTTGATTTTCTGGGAAATGGCTTAGGCTTATTATCAATCTTGTCTTATGTTATGTTTCTCTCTAAAACATTTTGGGGATTCCCCCATTTTGCATGTGATTCCCCTATTATGTATAAAAATCAAATAAACCTGTAGTACAATAGCCTAATTTCAAAATTGACTAGTTCCTGGACAATGCCCTTGTTCGACATTTCCTTTTTATCATCAGAGTTGTCGATTTTAATTAGAAATGTGACAGTAAAAATTGCATAAGCCTTAAGCAAAATGATTTGTCGGAAACATAGTGACTTGCATGGCAAATGCCATCTGATGACTGAAAAGTACAACTTTCAATGTGTCAATCAGAGATTCTCCCAGAGAAATCTGCAATTTTTCACTACCAACGCTGACAGTTCACTGAAAAACCAATTACCTTGCGAATCTCAGTAAACCAATCAGAGATGGAGCTAGCCACAAAGCTGTGTTCCTAGAAAGGAAGTAGTTTCTATGAAACAAATTGAATAATAATAAATTATTATATCAATTACAGCAATCCGATTGTTGAAAAACAATAATGCTTTCTGAACGACACACTTACTCCAACGGTATGGTGAAGACAGAGACATCGATGTTTCAATGGTTATTTCCATCTCATCAGTCTGTCACATCACATTTGCCATGCAAGTCACTATGTTTCCGACAAATCATTTTGCTTAAAGCTTTTGATTTTCTTTCTGATCGGCACACTTCTCTAGTGGTGGTGATGTGACAGACTGATGAGATGGAAATAACCATTGAAACATCGATGTCTCTGTCTTCACCATACCGTTGGAGTAAGTGTGTCGTTCAGAAAGCATTATTGTTTTTCAACAATCGGATTGCTGTAATTGATATAATAATTTATTATTATTCAATTTGTTTCATAGAAACTACTTCCTTTCTAGGAACACAGCTTTGTGGCTAGCTCCATCTCTGATTGGTTTACTGAGATTCGCAAGGTAATTGGTTTTTCAGTGAACTGTCAGCGTTGGTAGTGAAAAATTGCAGATTTCTCTGGGAGAATCTCTGATTGACACATTGAAAGTTGTACTTTTCAGTCATCAGATGGCATTTGCCATGCAAGTCACTATGTTTCCGACAAATCATTTTGCTTAAAGCTTTTGATTTTCTTTCTGATCGGCACACTTCTCTAGTGGTGGTGATGTGACAGACTGATGAGATGGAAATAACCATTGAAACATCGATGTCTCTGTCTTCACCATACCGTTGGAGTAAGTGTGTCGTTCAGAAAGCATTATTGTTTTTCAACAATCGGATTGCTGTAATTGATATAATAATTTATTATTATTCAATTTGTTTCATAGAAACTACTTCCTTTCTAGGAACACAGCTTTGTGGCTAGCTCCATCTCTGATTGGTTTACTGAGATTCGCAAGGTAATTGGTTTTTCAGTGAACTGTCAGCGTTGGTAGTGAAAAATTGCAGATTTCTCTGGGAGAATCTCTGATTGACACATTGAAAGTTGTACTTTTCAGTCATCAGATGGCATTTGCCATGCAAGTCACTATGTTTCCGACAAATCATTTTGCTTAAAGCTTTTGATTTTCTTTCTGATCGGCACACTTCTCTAGTGGTGGTGATGTGACAGACTGATGAGATGGAAATAACCATTGAAACATCGATGTCTCTGTCTTCACCATACCGTTGGAGTAAGTGTGTCGTTCAGAAAGCATTATTGCATAAGCCTTAAAATAGACCCTAATTGTCTATTTTAATTATTCTGAATACCTGTGGAAAATATAACTAATTTATTTATTCTGCCCTGATGAAATAAAACAAAAGTGCCGTAATAGTATCAAGATTTTGAGTTATTGCCAATTTAGTTTTTTTTTTATTACCATAGCTAAATCTGACATCAGTTGATCAACCTGTGCGAATGAGGAAGCAGTTAACATGGCAGTATTATTGAGAGTAAATAGTTCCTACGGTTATTACATAATACGACATTTGAGAAACATTCAGACAATGTTTAATTAACCCATGCCAGTATTTTTATGTCACAATTTGACTGCTATGCTTGTGAAAATTCAAAATAAAGTAAATGGGTTTTTACCCATCGATTATTTTTAGTTTCTGAAGAGATTAATAAAATATGAAAACGGGCTATAAGGAAAACCAGGTGGTGAGTTTTTCTTCAACAGTCATTACATTGATTTGATTTTTGAAACAAACTTAATTTTAAGTTTAAACGTTATGGCCATAAGTGCCAAATGGCTAAACAGTTGGATTACGTGTATCATTTAGAACCGGATAACGATTTCGAAGGAAAGTTAAGGAGGTTTCTCTACCGGAGTGTCACAATAGGTCAAACGCATCCAAAAACTAAAAAATATATGAAGAGTCAATTTAATGTCGGAGAGGGTATGAAAAAACATTTAGAATCGCCCACTATTATACATCCGTTCAGCTCGTTTCGGTGAGTGAAGTTATAAAAATGATTCTTTTTTTATTGTCTGCATTTTTAGACTTTGGTGGGACTTCATAATGATTTTTTTCGTAATGTTAATTCTGATAATTCAACCCCTTCAAGCAGCTTGTTATCTATTTGAAAACTTGGATCTTGACCATGTTGACTCTGTGTATTATATTGCTACTGGAGCAGTATTCACTCTGAATATCATCATTGAATTCAGGTCGGGATATTGGGACAATACACATCAAGTTGTGGTACTTAGTAAAAGGGATATCGCTATGTAAGATTTTTTATATTTTTGTTCCACTTTATGTCTATGTCTGGAATAAAATTGGATGTGTTTTTTTCAGACATTATTTAGTGACATTTTTTCTGGTAGATGTGTGCATTGTTATTCCAGTAATACCGTCCTGGGATAAAATGAAGGGAGGCCATTCTTTACTTATAGGCATACTACTTTTGAAGACTTCTAGCATTGTGAGAGGATTCAAGATGATGCAAGATATTGTGATGTTCATGGAAGTAAGTTAATAATATCTACATTTTTCCTGAATTACAATTAAAATTAATAATTTGCATAAGTACCAAAATTTTTTGGCTAAACAAAATTTTCTGGCTAAACAAAATTTTGAATAAGTTATTTTTTAAAACATCGATTACGTACAGTTCAACATGAATAAATCTTCTCTTAAAAAGTTCAACTTGAAGATGCGAGTCTTTCCTTGAAAAGAAATTTTTTATATGTAAATGTAGCTTGCAGAGTGTTTTTTTTTTTACTTTTTGAAATCGAAAACTATTTTTCATTTCCAGATGGCAAATATGAGTTACTCTCTTCGAAGAATAGCTGAATTGATAATTTTTTGTATGTTATATGTTCACTGGCAATCATGTTATAATGTTTTCTTAGTCAACTTAACTAATGCTGAGTATGCAAAACGCATTTCAGCTAGGTAAGTGCCCTTCTAATCTAATCTAATAATTTTTGATTCTATTTTATGAATTATGACAGAGACTGGTTAGGAGATGCAGGAGAAAACTCTATAAGCACGTTGAATCTTTGGGCGAATTTATTTTTTATTTGCACAAAAGTTTTTGCCCAAGCCGGAGTTAACGATGTGAATGTCATCCAGAAATTTTATATCCTAGAAATTTCCTCGTGGTTTGTGGCAAAAGGAGTTTTAATTTTTATCATAGGTGGGTTTTGATATTTTGTTAAAATTGACTGTTATCGGTACCTACGTAAAAGAATCAAATTTTTAGCCAGCATGATGTTAGCGTTTAAGAGTAAAAGGATGTCGATATCTAAAAATAATGAAATGTTCTGGCACTTGGAAGTGTACATGAGAAGTAAGGGCATGCCCGATTATTTGAGAAATCGCTTGTTGGTATTTTACGAATTCAGATACCAGAAAAGCTTTTTCCGGGAATCCGAGATAATGAACACCGTAACTGGTCAATTGAAACAGGTAAAAGTTAAAAATAAATAACAATCAATTTTTGAGGTAGTCCTTACTTGCAGGAAATGATAATGCATAACTGTAGAAAGCTTCTGGAAAATGTTTCCTTCTTCAAGAAAATGCCGTTGAATTTTCTGGCAAGAATAATTACCAGAATGGTGGAGGAGGTTTACTTAACTAATGATGTAATTCTAAAGGCTGACAGTATTCCTACTTGTATGTACTTTATATCTAGTGGAACGGTTGCCGTGTATACAGCAAATGGTGAAGAAGTAATGCAGCAACAAATTATCGAGTTTATGAACACTGATCAATCAGTTTCATATATATTTCAGATAATGCATTTGTTGGAAGGAGACCACTTTGGAGAAATAGGTTTGGTGATACCCGGAATGAAAAGGATAGCCACGGTAGTGGCTACAGAACTGTGCGAATTGTTTCGGTTAGATAGAGACGATTTCAAAATGGCAGTAAGCCCGTTTCCAGATCTTCTCACGCAAATGGAATCAATTGCAAATAAGCGCTTGGAAAAAACGAGAATTATAGAAGAGAGAGAGTACCAAATGGAAATCACCAACTCGGTTTAGGTTTTGAGTTAATATTTTAAATAATTATGGCAATAAAATCTCAAATTTTGAGTCTTATTATTATTAAGTACATTTCATGACTTAATGAATCATGAAAAATCATCATATATATATATATATATATATATATATATATATATATATATATATTTCATATATAGTTCTAATCAATCAGATAATTTATGATTAGATAGATAGTTTGAAATCCTAAATATTTGTCTTATCTGCCATTATTCAATTGAAAGTAGGTAGGTACTATTAAAAATAAATGTGTCACACGCTTCAAGGACATGTATAACAAAATGAGTTTTATGGTGTTGTACCTTTTCTCTGTCTCTGTGTTAGTTTTTGTGTTGTGCCAGGACTGTTCAGAATTACCAAAAGTGATAACGGACTACAACAAAAAAGATTGTAAAGCAAAAGGACCAGAATATTATTATATCACTAAACAGGGACACTGCTTTCACACGTGTGAATATTACCCCTTAATAGGTAACATACATTGTTTTTGGGTTTTTTATTTTTATATACAATATTAAACTATTATTGCATTTAAATCTACTAAATGAATAATTGTTCCAATCAAAATAAAAAGAAACGATTCCTATGAAGGAAAAGTAGCGTAGAGTTGTATTATTGGTAAAATTAAGTTTTCAAAGCTTGTGATTGGTTATATCGGGCTGAGATACTAATAGGTATAGCTTTATGAGTGGAGAGAAATGAAAAGTACACTGAACACTGTAAACGCAAAAGAGAAGGCGATAGATATCCCAGTTGAATTACTTGCCAGCGATGTTGTCTAACCTGTCAATTTTTAATTAGTTTGTTGTGACACAATATGCAAATTGTTGTCGCTTCACTAATTTTTGTATCAACATATCCTCCATCCTCTCTTAATGCACATCACCTCTATATAGCTATCTTTTTCTGTGCATTTCTACATAATACCTAGCATCATTCAGCCAACACATAGGTAGATAGGTACTTTTATCTTTTATTTATAAGTTTCAACAAGAGGAAAGGAAATATTTTATTTTTAAATGCTTTTGGTGGTTGTTTTCTTGAGATGTTCGTGTTTCATAGAATACATTTTTTTGAAATTCTGTTAAAATGTCATCTCCATGAATAACTAATTTGGCAGAAAATTAAGTTTTAATCACTTTCAGTTGCCCAATTGTTCTGCCACCGTGATCCTTTTTTTTATTGAAAACAATTTCTTCTACCTTATGATCGAACTCTCATTAATGAGGAGTATTTTCAGTACCTTCACAAAAAATATTTATTCATCGTGCTCACACATCAAGTAATATTGCACTCAGCTCCAGTAACTATTATGGTTGATCTAATTATTATTTAAAAACCTCATATCAAGTCGAGACAGGCATTTTACAAAATTCGTCTGATTTTATCCTTAATTATTCTTCAGGTCGCATGTGGCAATCGAAACATTATTTGATTACATAAGTTTGCAATAAATATTTCCATCTATTTGATTATGAGCTATCTTACTAGCAGGAAACAACTGGTTAGGGTCGGCAAGGTTAGAAGTAGCATTGGAGGTATTGGTGTTGGTGTCCCTCAGGGTACCATACTTGGTCCTCTGCTTTTTATAACATATATCGATGATGTATTTGAGTCCGCTATTGATTGTTGTTCAATTATTGCTTATGCTGACGATACTACAGTTATCTGCAGGGCGGAAACTTGGGATCAGGTTAGAAAAAATCTTGGATTACAATTAGGATTATTGAGTCAGTGGCTTGTTGAAAATAGTCTATCTCTAAATGTAGATAAGACTGTCTGTATTACTTTTGGTAATTATGCTGATAGCGTACCTAGTACCTTTGAACTGAAAATTGAGGGAGAAACTATCAATAGAGTGGAGACTACTAAATACTTGGGGGTGGTTTTTGACATGTCCCTAAAGTGGAAGTCACATATAGGGTATATCGTTAGAAGGGTCAAGTATATTGTGTATGTGTTATCTAAACTGTCGAAAATAATGTCATCTGTAAATTTACTCTCTGTAATGTATGGACTCTATTATAGCATTGCCACCTACTGTATTGTGGCATGGGGATCAGCCTGTGATAGTGTTATATATCCCCTTCATAGTGTGCATAGAAGGATTGTTAAAATATTATCTTCTTCAAATGTTGACGTTAAGTTACCATTAAATATTGATCAGAAGTATATTCTGGAGTCCATTTCATTTCATTACAAAAAATTGAGTTATGAATTTACTTCAAGTACTTCAAAGACTAGATATAAGTCCATCCCACTGCCTTCTTGTTCTAAGGAGGTTGGTAAGAGGAACCATGCTTATACGGCAGTAAAATTTTTCAATAAACTACCGAATGAACTTAAAGAAATTGGAACTGCAAAGTATAAGAAAAATATTAAAGAGTTTATCAGAAAAGTTGATAAGATGGAATGAGGACAGGAAACAGTTACATTGTGACTCTTGGAATTACAAGTATATGATTTTTTTTTACATTTTGGTGATCTAGTGTATCAGTTGAGTTTTTCTTTTTGTGAATTATTTGATTTATATACATGTGTTTTTTATTTCGTGGTTAATTAGTGTATTTGATTTTTTATTAGTCATGTATTCTTTTTTTGTTTGTATTTTTCCTTTTTCCGTTATGTTTTAAGTCTGGGCTGCGTATAGGTTAAATTTGTAACCTCTGCAGATATACAAATATGTCAAAAGATTTTTTTTTTTTTTTGTATGTATTTTTTGTACCTGGAAAGTAATAAACTAAAAAAATATCAAATAATATCAAATTGCAAATAAATGAATAATAAAATTTCATAACATATCAGATTATAGTGAAGGGGACATACCTTGTGACACAGATGATGACTGCACTCCTGGATATATTTGCTACGCAGATCCTGATGAAAGCACTTGTGGTCAACAACAAAACAGTAAGAAAACTTATACTCATTTTATTTGTTTAATATAAACATGGTTTTATTTAAGTTTCAATTTGTTTGGATCGGTGGGCGTACACAATTGATAATGAAAACTATTACAGTTACTACTGGAAGGCGGAATGCGATGATTATGGTAATTGGAGCCCTGTCCAATGTAAAGGGGATGCATTATCAGGAAGGTAAAATTTAGTGGTCATTAAAAAAATTATGTTCTCAACCCTAACTTGGTAGAACCTCTGCATACTGATGATAAATAAAGCATTAACGTTTTAAATTTCTACTTTACATTCACGGATCATTAATAAATGTAATACGTGTTTTGCTGTTTTCAAAGCAGCATCTTCAGACAAATGCGAATTTATTTATTTACATGATTAATAAAATTAATTTATTTATTTTCATGAATAAATTTACGTTTGTCTGAAGATGCTGCTTTGAAAGCAGCAAAACACGTGTTACATTACTAACTTGATACAGATACCCAAAATTAAACATCTGAATTATAAAGTCACCAATCTATGCTGGCTGCTCCCTTTACAACACTCTACCTGCAAATATTAAAAGCTTATGCAGAAATCAATTTAAGAATACTATAAATACTATACTGTCCTCGAATACTTTCTACACATTATACGAATATCTCGTCTATATCGAAGATGTTCGGTGAATTATCTTGAGCTTTAGCTTACCGATATGAGCGCGGAGCCCTGCGGATGTTTCTATGAAAAAAATTTCTGTGATGGTGATGTGACAGACTGATGAGATGGAAATAACCATTGAAATATCGATGTCTCTGTCTTCACCGTACCATTAGGGCGAATGTGTCATTCAGAAAGCGTTATTGTTTTCCCTGCGGATGTCATCTACAGCTGCATTATCGCGTACAATATTTAGTGATATTGTTATGTTTTTTTTGTAAAAGTGTCTGATGTTGTGTGACTTTGTAAGATGGAACTATATAGCTATACATTGCTGGCTAAGCTTACTTATGTAGTGTTAATTTACTATTTTGATTATTGTATGTGCTAATTGATGATGAGCCATGTAAATATAGCCCGTCCGAAATGTCATGAGCCAGAATCCTGGAAGTGTGCTACGTCACTATCTCGCAGATACCCACTTGCTACACGGGCCGGAAAGACAGTAGCGGTGCGTCTTTCAACAGTTCACGTTTATAGCTCTTGCAGTTAATTGGGCAAGTTTTTAAATCAATCGATTGCCTATGTGCATTAAGCAGTTCCCTCAGCAGTCCGTTCGTAAATTCATCACAATGTTCCACTGAAATCTACCGGGTAGTTTTTTATTTCGGCGCTGGAAACAATTTATCTCCAGCAGATCCATCGGTCTTGGAGGTCGATGAATCCGCTGGATTCTGGATGAATATCAGTTATGTTTGGTTACATTTGGAAAATTGTTGACATTTCCAGTTTTTTCTAATCACAAGAAATGAAAAATGGAGTATTTATTAGATCAAAAGTTGGTTGGACATAGCTCATCATCCTCTGAAGAGACAGACAGCGAAGATGACCTATAATTTTTTATAAATATGAACAAATGTAGATATAAACATACCAAAAATACAAATTACCTATACAGGGTGTCCGGTAAGTACCTCCTAATCTCTCGGGAGCATACAGGGGAGGTCAAAATAAACCTAGTCTGTCATAAAAAAAACATTTCTAAAGTGTCCCTAAACGGAGATACAGAGCCCCAAAATGGTACCCTAAGATTTACTTTTTTGGCTCTAACTTTTGAACCGATCTGTATAATTTGATGAAATGTTAATTTTTTATAGAGGCCATAAAGACTCATTAAGGCATATCAGAGTGGATGTTTAACGTCCTAAAGGAAGTCAGGAACGGACTTACCACCACAATCATTGTGTCAAAGTTTTGACACGTGTCATTTTACAGAGCTGAAAACTTATTTTTTAAATACGCTGGTCATTCATCTTCACAAAAGGTACTCTTAAATTATTTCGATAAAACTAGCGGTTCTCAAGATAAATCGACTTTTATGCGAACTTTGATCAAGTTCCGTCAATAGCAATCCATTATGTAGGTAGGTTTATCAACAAGAACCTGATTTTTACCTGTTTGTGTTTAGCATTAGTAACTTTTTAGTGTTTCGCATACCTAAAAACCGATTTATCTCGAAAACCGTCAGTTTTACCGAAATAAATTAAGAGCACCTTTTTTAAAGATGAAGTATTATTAGACTATTCAAAAAAAAATAGTTTTTAGCTCTGTAAAATGACACCTGTCAAAATTTTGACTCAACGAGTATGATGGTAAGTCCGTTCCTGACTTCCCTGACGACGTCAAACATCGACTTTAATATGGCCTGATGGCTCTCTGTGGCCTCTATAAAGTGTTTAAATTCCATCCAATTATACAGGTCGGTTCAAAAGTTAGAGCCAAAAAAGTAAATTGCGGGGCACCCTTTTAGGGCTCCATATCTCCGTTTGGGGACACTTTAGGATTTTTTTTTTATGACAGACTAGGTTTTTTTTGACCTCCCCTGTATGCTCCCGAGAGATTAGGAGGCACTTACCGGACACCCTGTATAGTAAAAATCGTTTGCCGCTATTCTCATGGTGATTTCAAGTCACATTTTAGACTTATGTTTCGTTGTTTATTACAATTATTCGAAAACTTCATCGAACAGTTCATAAATTCATCGAGAATTCGCATTCAATGGAAGCATCGATGACGTCACATGAAAACATATCGAATAATTTCAGCGATGTTTTTAAGGTTGCATTTAAAAACTTGCCCATTGCCATTTTTTCATACCCTGAATCTACGTTTCAAAATCCGCCCGCCACTGCTTACAAATATCAAGCCATGGCCTACCCCTACGTCTCTAGGAGAGAACGTTATCGGCTTACTCCTTTCTGAGAATTTTGGTTCATGAAATACCATACGGGATTTATATTGTTTATACTTAAAAACAGTGAATAAAAGAATAGAATAGCTGTACTATATCCTGGGTAAAACAGATGAAATTTATTGCATTTACTATTATAATTGGACACCTGCCCTTCTATCATAGCTATTGGTCTCATATCCTGAGTTACTTCCATTTAAAAGTAGGGTAAATCTATTCATGTAGTATTTTGAGTACCATGACAACTCTTTTATTATTTAATATTTCGGTGCCAGAAGGGAATTAAAATTCTATTTTCGTAAAACAGATTCAAAGGATTTTATGTTGTATGATCTAGAAGTCTTTAATCAATTCGAAATAATGTTAGATTATTTAGAAAAAAATTACTGACCTTGTTCATTGATAAAGTTAATGTTAATAATGTAATAATAACAAACCTATATGTATCTCTATATCAAAATTGATGGCAGAATAATGCAGGAAAATTAGGGTTTTAATTCTAAGAAAATCCGAGCATCAATTTTATGTAACATTTATAGTATTTTGTAGTGTGCACCGTTTAGCTGCTAAATCGATTCGCAAAGACAAACCCCTTTCTCAAAATGCTCAAGGGTGGAGGTGCTGAAAAAGTGGTTCCGGGCTCCTTTAGGGTCCCCTAACAAAATGTTACATAAAATTGCTGCCCGGATTTTTTATGGATACCAGCCTTTTTTCCTAATTTTCTTGTATAACTGACAGTACTAAAAAAGCAAGTTTAGAGAAGTAAGAATCAGAAACTTATGTTTGGAGAAACATTTTCTGCTTGGCGCTTCTCCAAAATGGCTCTTTTCCTTAGTACTGTCGGTTACTGCCATCCAATATTGAATCAAAGATATAAAATGTTGAATTTTATATGCTTTCCAGATGTTTTTGCTTTAGTGAAACTGGTCAACGACTATATGGTCAAGCCTGGATTGATAAAGCAGAAAATATGACTTGTGGTAAGTGAAATATTTGAACATCGCATGCCTTATAATTTCACTCTAATAATATGCTTTTGTTACTACTAATTTTTTTTAACGATTCTAGGTTGCAGTAGACGTAAATCAAATCTTGATAAAAATCAAGCCATGTCGTATAATACTTTTCATTGCGATTTCACAGGAAATTATGAAGAACTGCAATGCAATTCGGGAATCTGTTGGTGCGCAGATACTAAAACTAGAGATCCCGTATCTATTATACTGCCAGAGACAGCCATGAAGAAACTGCCCTGTTGTAATTATTCCGGTTCTTTAATAATTGAAGTAATCAATTCAAACTAATCTATTTTCAGTCCACACCTCTAAAGATGGAGACAAATACTTGCGACTTTGTGATAGTCAAAAATATGCTCAAAAACAAATCGAGCAAGCTTTCAAACAGCATGGAACAAGGACCGTTAATTTTGTGCGTTTAGATTGTGACTATGACGGAGGGTTTGGACCTTTTACTATTTCTGACGACCAGTAAGTCTTGTGATTCTAAATAAATTAATTCGCACATCAAAAGGGAAACTTTTTCAAAAACAAATTAGAGACTTCCAAAATTGTATTGCAGGTAATTAATAAAAGAAATCTTTTTAGGGCATTCTGTACTTGGAGAGATGGATCAAAAATTAAATCATACCAAAGTGCTCTATCTGCATATACAATCAATATGACTTGCAGTAAGTAATGTGCCCATTTATACAAAAAAAATTACAATTTAACATTAATATACTCGAGAGTCATGCAGCGACAGTATATCATTCTTATTCATAGTTCATACATTGCAGACAAATTTAAGATATGAATTTATGGGAACATGGCCTATATTTAAGTAGGCACTATACTTTTGTACTAGACTATCGCCCGTATTCACAAACGATGATAATTTCCTAAATAATTACGTAATTAATAATTATACCCATCTCACTCGCTGCTTATCTCCATCCCATTTATTTAATTATTTTCGAGATATTACAGGACAGAAACGCTTTGTGAACACGGGCCTAAGGGTCTCAATTATTATTATTATTATTTTAATTTGAACATATTTACTAGATAATTGCTATTCTTCAAAAATTTTCACTGTTCGGTGTTTAACTTACAACCTTCAGACTATTGTCACACACTGGCATAACTCAGATCAGAAAAATAATTTTTCAAAACAATTCACATCCGGACCTGACCTCCGGGCTTGATGTTTTCTGCAATGGAAGAATTTGAATTTTTTCTGCAATGTTTGAGCTATGGAAGAACAATGAAATGAAGGACCCAGTTTGTGTCAAATAAATAAGACCTGCCCATTGATTAATTAAAACAATTATTTTTATTATAGACTGTGCCAGAGATGGAATCATTTACGAGAAAATTGGTAAAAGTCAGTGGCAGACGTGCAATATCACTGGTGATTATGAAAATGCTCAATTTGATTCACAAACTGGAAAATTCTACTGCATCGATGCAGATGGTTACAGAAACGTAGCTGACGAATTTTCTCAAGTAGATGCTGTTACCAGCTGTGCAAATCAAGGTTAAGAAAAACCACCTGTATCTTTAAATTTAATCAAGGAACATATAATCCAGCTTGAAATCTAATTTATTCGACACCGTTTTTGTTTTTATTGTAATTCAAATTAGTCAATTATATAAAGTTTATTTAAACAACTGACTGGCATACCAGTTTGCCCTAAGACACAGTATACAAAATATTGCTTAAAAAATAAGATAAAATTATTAATTGAAAATTATTGCAAAAAAAATTATTGTAATTTCGGTTTAAAACCAAAAAGATGATTCTTAAAATGTATGTTGAACTTTTTAGAATTTTGATTACAATTTCCATGTCTAAAGATTTATTTAATCCAAAAAATTTCCTAAATTCAATATATTTTTTAACTAAAGTTCCTCTAGAGCCGAAAAATAGTCCGATAACTTCAACATTTTTAACTTGAAATTTGGATTTATAATGTGGTATAGTTGGCTCATAAATTTGACATTTTTCTAAGTGGACGTCCTCTGGTTGATTTTGGTGTTTTTCAAATCTTATTGTAGGGTCAGTTATGAATCCTCTATCCAGTTTTCTATCTATTGCCAAAATGTCAATTCTTCTGATGTTGTCTTCAATGGATAATCCAGATATTTCTTGGTGTACTTCAAAACCTTTTTCCAGTAACGCATTCGCCAACATTTCTCTTATATCGTTGTGCCTTTTGATTCGTAAAGTTTCTCCGTAATGACAATATCCTAACACATGTGCAAGGGTTTCATACTCACTGCAATGTCTGCAGTGGTTTGTGTGGATACTGCGTCCGGGAATACTGCGAACTGTTGCTACATTGCATGTCATTTTAAGGCAATCTCTCCATTCTGAGCAGCTTAAGCCATTCTTTTTATAAATCCAGTTGTTAGCTACTTTTACTTCTTGATATAAAATGGAATTATATAAAATATAAAATTATCTGCTATAGAAAGTATAACATGTAATTATTGAGACTAATCAGTTAGGGTTTTATAGTTTTTATAGTTTTAATAAAAATAAATAGGTAACACTGATCCTGAATTTATTTCTTTCAAACATTAAAGTGATGACAAAAATTACATCGTGATAATATTTATTATTATAATTGTTTATAAAATATGATTACGAGTCTTATATTTTTGTTCCATGAGAATATTTTTCTCGTCAGTATTTCAGTAAACGGACTATTAAGTAGTGTCGTATGTCATTGGAATTATTTTGAATTTTCCTCTTGATGAAATTTTAACATTTTCAAAAGACCCTAAGATTATCCATTAATGTAATTGTTACAACTAAAATGTTTAGTGGTATTAAACGTGTAAAAAATTGCACATGTGCATTATGAGGCACTTACATGTTGCACTTATAAATTATAAAACAATCTAATATTGCACTCGAAACATTAATTCCTAAGAATTCATTGCCGTAGTCTCCGGGACTCAAGTTCAATTATTCTGGAATGTAAGTCGTGTTTATGTAACTTGAGGTGTGTGTCACTATAATAATAATAATAATAATATCTACTACAATATAATAATTTACAACAATGTGATACACACACACACTAGAAAGGCAAGCCTCGTGTTCGTCAATAACATTAAATGACCGATTTTTAGTTCCATAAACAAGTTACATGTTATTATAAAGGTATAACGAAACGGTTTTTATAAATTAATCTGTAATATTAAAAATATTAAAGCTACTTAAAGCTTATTGTCTTCTATTTCCGGTGCCAGCTCGTCCACTGAAGAGTTCTTATGTCATTCATCTAATTCATCCATCCTGCACCTGACCGCCATCTCTACCACTTCTAAGCTCGGATAATCCAGTTCTTTCACCAAACACAATACTGCTGACAGAATATTCGAATTCTAGAACAAGCAAACACAAGAAAATTGTTATATTACTCGATTTTTTTCATTAACTCTACTGCAATTTTAAAAACATGTACCTTCAATAATTATTATTATTGCAGGTAACTATTAGAAAATGGATTCTAAATGGAAAAATATGAAAATTAGGCTTGTAAAAAAGAATCAGTTGTTTTATATGCAGTTCTGTCTTGTTCTTAAAAAAAGTTATTTACCCTAGTCATTGGTCTTCTATTAAATGGAGGCCGGTGGGTAGCAGCAGGACACGTATACCTTTCTCGTTTCTCTTGACCATGATTCGAAGAGACCTCACCACTTTCACCCGTATGATAATGTTGCTGCGAATGGTGATACTTGTCTCCATTGCTGTACTCCTAAAAATATCATATTAGTCGATTATCCAAGACATTTATAGTGAAAAGCTACAAGTACAAGAAGTCTCAAGGGTCTGTAATTCGCTAAAGGAATATTAATACCAAGGAATGTGTAGCAAATAATCTCCATATATCATATGTGTATACAATTAAATGAAATTGAAAAACAGTAGCTAGCTAACCACTAGTACTTAGTACAAGGTAATAGTTACACTAGTTCTAGTTATTTTGAAAAATTTTGATATAATTTTATAGATACCCCGATATCCTAATAAAAGCCAAACAAATTTATACAAGTTATAAATAAACAAAGACAACATGCTGGGGTATTAAAAATTAATCAAAAGCACTTTTACTTAATGATTTTGAAACAATAATGAATTGCTGTAATTAGTTATTAATGGAAGCTGAAAACAACGAGTTGTATGGGAATTTTATGTACAGATGAAGACAATAATTTCAGAAGAGAATTCTTGCAATTATCATTATTACCGTTTAGAAAACACCCAAGTGTTTCTTTGTTTCGAATCATCAGATGTTTATTTCTAGAGTTTTTTCAAAATTATCTTCAGGATCTTAATAATAAAATTTCTCTGCTATAAAATTTCTTCAAGATCATTTTTGTCGAACAAGTCTACAAAATGAAAAGAGTATACAAAGAATTCATGATTTTTCAGTTTTTTCATCACCTTGTAAAATTAGAGAAGGAGGCTTCAATAATGACTTTAGAAGCTTGTATCGCAACTCTTGAAAGCTTCTAATGCTTAAAAAAAACATTTTTACGATAATATGAAAAAAAAGTTTCATCTTCATTTTTTTCAGATTTTTTAATTTACAAACTACCCTTGTTGATGACACAAAGAGTTACTATGGTCTCTCATATTATTTTTCTTATCTCCTAGTAAACTACTTCTTTAATTTTATTAATATTACTGGAAGTCTATTATACTCTTGGGTGATTTACAGGCTTGAGGCTATTCCAAGGGTTTGTTACTCTTGAACCTCTCAGTATATTATACAAATAACTACTATTAAAAAATTCACAAACCTTTACAGAATTTGAAGACTGACTGTTTACGAGTTTAGGTTCCCTTTGATTGCTTTCAGAAGTGAGAGTAGTGTCTTCAAATGAGATATTGGTCGGCGATTGCTATAACCACAAAAAAGAAAACTGAAAATAGGTTTTCTTTGGGCTTAGGATATATCTATATCTAACAACCATGCAAAAGTCTTTTTTACGCAATGTGATGTCAAATCTGTCGACAATAAGCTCATCCTTCTTACATTATTTTGAACCGGAACGCAATGTTACTGAAAATTCAATAAAACAAACTTTAAGTTTTCTTCATAATGTGTAGGGAATACACACATTTCCCTATAAAAAAATGTATTGCTGAACTCTCTGGAGCATATCAGCATTAACAGTAAAAATTGCAATAATGCTGATAATTGCAATAATATTACAGTAACATCACATAAATTGCAATTTTTACATGTTCCCTTAATAAAATTCTCCAGGCATAAAATTTGGGGAACAAAGAGACCAAGCAGGTCCCATGCCCATCAATAATTTTAAGCAGCAGGTTTCTCTTATTTTGACTAATAACTGCATAATAACTCGTGATGGAAAAATTATCGATTTAAATTTATTATCAATTAAATGGATTGAATGTACAGGTGATAAATTAAATTAAATTGAATTACTTATACAGGGTGGTCAGTAACTCGCGCACTCTGTGGGAAACTGTAAGAATTCGATAACCATCGAATTCAATTTTTTTTTTGTAAATTATCCTTAATTTCAATGGGCTCAAAAACAGCAGTATTCGAAGCACATGAGTTACTGATCACCCTGTATATACAGTTAATAGTCGAATGAATTTATGGCAGTTAAAGTGTTTAAAATACACCAATTTTTTATATACACCTTTACAGATTGCCTGTGTAATTAATCTAAATAATTTGTCATTGAAGCACAAGCAATCTGCGAAAATTATTAACTTTCATTTAACGAAATTTATCATTTTGAATTGTAGTGATGTCAGGTTGATAAATTTTATTAGCTGAAGAGGTTTTATTAATATTCTCAATTTGGTAAAAATAAAATTTATAGCAAGCTTAAAATTATTAATCCAGTGAGAAAATGAAAAAGTAATTTAGACAGGTTTTGGGAAAAAAATTTATGCTTGAGATTGAATCTGTAAGAGCTATCAGAAATATTTCCCTTTACACTTTTACAGATTCAATCAAACATGAATGAATCTTAGGCAAAAATAGAATTGAGTCTGAGAAAACACAACATGAGAGTTTAAAAAATGAAAGAAAAGTCCCATGTCCTCAGAGATCACATCACGGATGGAAAAAAAACTGCCACATTTATGAATCGTTAGGTTTTTTTACAGTTTAGCTCGAACCTCTCTAAACATTACAGATTACCTCATAATACTGTATTTGTTTGGGTGATTCCCGGTCATAGCTGCTTTTATCAGTGTATTCCTGTTGATCTGGCAAGTATGCTCTCCTGAATGGTTCGGTTCTTCTCGGCGGGCTTACCTAATAAAAAATAAAAACCGATAAAATACGAAAATATAAACTTTAGGAGTTTTGTTAAAAGCATGAATTAAGTTAGCTACGAATTATTATTTATTACCTGTCTTGGAGGAGTATTCTCTCTACTTTCTTCAGACACTTCTCTCGGATAACCGTCTTCACTTTCTTTGGTGTCATACTCTGGCTAAGATGAGTTATCAAATTGTTAATAAAAATATTAATCAAGCCACTCAACAAACCTCTTCCTTAAAAAAGGAAAAGGTTAAAACAAATTTTAGTATAACATGGTGGGTTATTGCGTTAATGTTCATGAATACTATTAGACATTTTAAAGATTAACAAAGTATATTATATTATATTATATATATATATATATATATATATTATGAACTAAAGTTTAATATTTTTAATCTATTACCAGATATTTGTTCTTTTCATATTTTATGTATAAGATAATATTATTATGTGACCTCTTACCTCTTGCCTCCGAGGAGGACTTCTTTGAACTGGACTGTACTCCGACTCTGAATATTCCTGCTGATATCTAACGGGACAATACTCCTCTTCTTCGCTTTCTTGTGTGTCATCGGGGTGCACCAAAGTTTTTCCGTATCTCTGGGAATCTCTCACCTCTTCCTGCGTGATCTGGACGTTATCTAATTTCTGGAGTTGCGGCAGTGCTTTAATTACGGCTAGTCGGTACCTAAAAACAAGACATTTCAGTTTTGACAACTTGTACTTACTAACGCCTGAATGTCTCCCTGTGATTTAATTTAAAGGTGATTACAGGAGTAATTTTACATCTTCTCTAAAACACTACTTGCTGGGAATCACCTATTTTAAGAACCAACACTCTACAATAATGAAATCATCAATATTGGCGAAATAGTGATTATTGCCAAAATTTTCATAATCCACATAATGCATGGTAATGGGTGGAAGAATGAAATGCGGATATTGTTTTGAAATCACTGAGATTATCCAGTGATTTCCAAAAAAACATCCCTTTGGTGGATAAAGCCTCTTTTACTCAATAACCCCTTGAAGATATCAAATAACTGTTATGTTATAATAAAAAAAATCACTTACCCATCAACACTGGCACACGGATTTTCTCCTAGCCAAAGGTTCTTCAGGTTGGGCAAGTTTTGCAAGTAGACCACTTCGTTCAGGTTAAGGATGTTATTTTGACGGATGTAAAGTTCCTCGAGACGCTTGCAGAATTGAAAGTCGGCCAAGTTGTTGATCTTGTTGATACTGGAAAACCGGCAGAAAAATCATCAGTGAATTGTCACGAATTATGATGTTGAATGCAATTTTTTTCCTTGAACATTAATTTTCTATAAATAGTGTAAATAATACAGAAAAATAATTGGCGGATGTATTGGAAAACAGGTATTATAAGCGCCTTCCACTGAGAAATGAGTTTTCCTTCCCTTTTTCCGTACATAAAACAGTCATTTTTTATATTCCTTTTTTCGGCTTATACTTACCTCTTTCCCCAAACATCCACCAATTATGAACTAAAATTATATTTCTTACTAACCAAATTTAATCAGCAATAATTAAAGACTATGAAAATGGGGTTTATGAGAACCTAAATATTCCCTACAGCACCTCAGTCAACAAGAGGAAGAAAAATAAAAATGTTAGGAAGTTTATAAATAGTATAAAATTATTGGCTATTGTTCCCTAAAAATTTGAGCAAAGCAAGTGTCATAAGAAAAAGTAGGGAAACGAAAATATGTAACAATAACAAAACAATCAATAAAACTTATATTGAAAAAAAAATTCAAATTTTTGTATTATAGATGCATAGAAGCAATATTTGGTCGTGGTAAAATTGATAGGAAAGCTATTTTTTACCATAGAAGTTCAAAATTAATAAGAATTTCCTAGATCCATGACTCTTCTTCAATATTTCCATTGCTATAAAGATTTAATGCTTGTACATATTTAAATATTTTAGGAGTTGAGAAGGTCGTGAAGATCAGTAACATTTGAAATTGTAGGATTGGTATTAAATAAAAAATACATATTATGATGCAACTTCATACTGTCTACATAGTTCTGAAAAATAGTACAGAACAATTCCTATTAGAGGCTCTTTCTTATTGCAACACGAATGCCCCCACGCTTAATCACGACAAATGAAACTAGAGCTTAAATAAAACTCAATAATGGTCAATTAATTATTAAGATATTCGGTCGGTAGTGACCTTCCCTAAGATATTAGTCTTGATGTCATCTATTTCTGTGAATTTGGGAGTAAATTAATGAATGCCAGAATCATTACCATTATAAATAGAACAGAGTTAGAGTTACGCCCACCTGAAATTCTTACATTATAGAAACTAGTTTTCTCTTTATGGGCAGAATATATTAGATCATTGTTTATTTACCAGTTAAAAAATAAAATAATAAAGGGGAAAAGATTAAAAGATAATAATTAGACCTTTAATTATTACTTCTTTAAAATTTTCCTTTCCTCAATTTTCAAATTTACAAACGAATAATTTAGTTAACTGAATTTGTTTATGGTACAGTTTTATAGATGACACAACACAGTAACATAATGTACCACATGTCTGGTGAGTTCGTTTTGTAAGTACATAATAAACAAAGCCAGTAACCTGTAGGAGGACTTGTTTTCAATTATTCAAGGATTGTTTCATGCAAATAAAAATTACCATGTAGCCTGTGATGGTTACGATGCCTCTTTGTCTTAACGCCTTTCCTTTTTTACCATCATTCTATCTATCTACATTTATCTATAATTCGTATTTCATTGTATATTCAAGTGGAACTACTAAATGACCTCACAAACAAACCTTTAAAGGCTTGTTTGTGGTTTGTGCATTGGTACTTATTTTATTATTTTTATTTAAATTTTTTAATAGTAGAACAAAGTTTTATCACAATCTAATTCTAATTCACTACACTTCTATCTGTATCATCCAACCTGTGGCTGATAAATAACTATGATATAAGTCAATAGCTCTTTTCCTTTAAACGTGATTCACTTACAATACTTGCAGTCTACAACTTTTTCAAATTAGTAGTACCCGAAATAAAAAGTCCATCCCTTATTTGCCTCATATCAATAATATCTTAACAAAAACACCCTGGAAGTTACGTATTTAATAAAAATAATTACATATTAACTCACCTTAGAGATAGGACTTCAACACATGGCATTTTTCTTAAAAGTGACACGTCGA
Organism: Malachius bipustulatus; assembly: GCA_910589415.1. Lineage (NCBI taxonomy): Eukaryota > Metazoa > Arthropoda > Insecta > Coleoptera > Melyridae > Malachius > Malachius bipustulatus. The sequence goes on from OU342632.1 coordinate 19,128,114, forward strand.
TTAGTTCGCTGCCCCTGAAAAACCATATTTTATTAATTAAATTGATTTTTTTTCTAATTACAAAAAATGCAAAAAGGAACTTGATAAATACAGGGTGTTTAATAACTGAACAGCCAAAATCGAAAGTCAAGCATAAAGGAGAGAATAACTCTTTTCAAGATGAGGCCTCGTTTAGGAAATACAGTAGAGTCCCGCTAATCCGACCCCTCGCTAATCCGAATATCCTCGTAGTCCGAACAACCCTCCAAATTTCTAAAGAAATTACTTATTCTCGTAGTCCGAACAGCAGTCGTCCAAAAATATCCTTATAAACCGAACAGCCTACCTCTTCAAGCAAACATCTTGATAAAAATAATAAAATTATGTGCGTGAGATATGTGATGTAAATGTTTTGGTAGGCTGAACGAAGTTTGCGACTTTCAGGAAATAAAAATAACCGAATGCTGGAAACAGGTCCATTCGATCGAGACAATAATTATTGTCTGTTCGAGCATTTTTTTTTATCAGTCAGTCATCTTCTCAACTTTTTGTATACTTTTTTCCGAATGATTTTCAGTACCTAATTCGCACGCACTCGCGGAGTAATGATTTTAGATTCACTAATCCGCAAATATTCGGAATAGCGAAATACGGGCTAATCCGAATATTCGCTACTCGGAACAACCATGTGCCTGATATGATTCGGATTAGCGGGACTCTACTGTATTTCCAAAAATGTAGAAAGGCTGCTGTGAAAATGTGGTTTTTATTAACTGGACAGCCAAAATAGAAAGTCGTGTATAAAATCATATTTTAGGCATAAGAGAGAGAATAACGTTTTTCAAGATCGGGCCTCATTGAAGAAATATCTCAAAAAATGTTAAAATAAGGCCGCAATAAAAATATGCTTTTATTCAGTAACTTAACAAAAATTTTGAAAAAATTTCCTAAACAAGGCCTGATCTTGAAAAAAGTTATTGTTTATTTTATGCTTCAAAGACGATTTTATATTTGTCGTTTCATTTTGACTGTCCAGTTACCCTGTATCCTGTATAGTGTATAGGCTCCGCTGAATGTGTTAGAGAGAAATGTTAAATGGACATTTTTTGTAAAGATTGAAAAGCTAATTCTGTTACTGCAGTTACATGTGAGGTCTCTTGAGCCTTTTTCGAGAAAATCAAGGAGAAGTTTTCAATTTGTGACCTCATTTTCATCACAAATTAAAAATTTGGGTCATTATTTAGATCAGTGCCCAGTCACACTCAGGCATTATGTATACGAGATAGTACGACTATCTAGGAGTATCAGGGTACCTGTGAAAGTCTGTGCAAATTGGTAACAAGGGAGATATGTATTAACTTCGCTATTATAACTGTGTTTATCATTGAGATGTCTCATCCCCCCCCAGCACCCCTCTGCTCCATGGTCCGCAGATTCTGAAGGTTATTTAGTAATGTTGTGCCTTCGTGACGATAATTCCCCTTCTGTAGCCCCCCTACCTTAGTCAGGTTAGGTTTTTTCCCCTAAAATTTCATGAAAATTAAAGAAGAAAAGTAAACTATAGAAAATAAAGATTGTAAATTTTAAGGAATAAAACCAAAGCCGACCAAATTTCCTTCAAAAGGCTTTTCAAAAACCCGACCTTTCAAAAAGGTATTCCCAATCCCAAGTTATTCGCTTACTGATGTGAATTAGTGACCATGAACAGCACGTTCACACAAAACCAAAACTGTCATCCACCCTTATCTGTTTGTATTGACTGCACAAAATTAAAAATAACAGGGCTGGCTGGATAGGTGCCTATTCAACTTACCAGCAGTTCAATCTTTTAATTTTGGAAAGGTCCGACACTTTGGTCCTAGCAATGACCATTTCTTCTGTCAGTTTATTTGCCATGACTCCAAGCCAATTTTAGTTGTGCGATAAACAGGTAGGTACTTCAGCTGCTCCTGTTCCTGTGTTGGTGTTGTGTAGGTAGATACTCCAGTTTGTGAGTTGGAAATATTTAATATATATTATTAAACCAAAAACTCTTCATTTCACTTTATTTATGAACTTTCACAATTCAAAAATTCACAGTCAGAAATTAAAATATTTTAATTATTTAAGCTATTTGGTTTCAAATTTCAATGAATATGGATATTCCTCCTAATCATTAAAAGAGAAAGTACAATCTAACAATAGGAATAATAATTATTTTGAACAATTATTACAAATTGAAGTTAGTGTCTGATGAAATTTCTTAAAACCCGAGTACCGCATTTTATCGCACAATAATAAAATCTTCGATATGGCTATGCTATCTGCAATATTCAATCACAAACACTTTACACTTTTTGTATTAAAGAAAAATTTTGATAAAATCAAAATCAAATACCGAGTAATTGTTTAAATGTCACCGTCCAGCCGAGAACTAACCTGCGCGATCGTGGGCACGACACTAATGACTTCCTGCGCTTGACAAATTGACAATGACAATACTGACGATTTTGAACTGACTAGTAGATGACACTAGTTCTAAGTCTTTGACTAGGTAAGCGGTCAGGATCGTAACCAGCATCTGTTCTCTCTCAAAAGCAGCAAACAGACGAGTTAAAACTTAACGCGTCATTCATAATTTATATAACTTTGAAATATATTTTAGAACATGTACCTAATACCTAATCTTTTATTAAAACTATAAGCATTAAACATCATTGCAGTCATATGACTTACGTGTAAAGAATAATTCATTCCTTACGTTTGATGTAAATATTGCAACATCTACATAATGCAATTCATCACAGTAATCAGCTCAGTATTTTTTCGTTTGGTGACAGTTTGCTTCACTGCCACTGCGCATCATATCAAAACAATATCCATCCTAACAGCTTACCTTATCTAAGAACTCAGGTAAAAGTTGAATGGAACTACTGGTGGATTGAACTACTGAGGCTGACCTGACCTGTCTGACCTAGGAAAGGTAAACTCCTAAACTCTGAAAAATACAGTGTCAGGGTCAGGGTGAATAGTATGAAATCATTGTCACAGCCACAGCTGATCTTGCAATTTCTGAGTTTTATTATTTATAAAAATGTTTAATTTCTTTATATATAATTATTGGGCATCATCAACATGAGTATAATATACACTTGCGATATTGGATGGTTTATTTCACATGAAAGCATTATAAATCGGTTTTACCACAATTTTGAAGAATTTCATGTCAATGTGAAAGCAGATTTATTCAAAATCAATGTGCCCTATAAAAATGGCAATAAGAATAAGAAACTTGGAGGAAAATCTAAAAGCATCAACTCGAATTCTTCACTTAATCAACTGCAGGTTCAAATTGGCGAAGAAGTAAGTGAATCTTTAAAAATGAGAGGAGACAAATGGCATCTCGCTATTCTAACATTTTGGTAGGAAAATATCTCGAAGATACCTTTTCTCTTAGAGAATAGATTAGCCAGTTTTAAGTGTCAAAATATTAGGGATAATTTTGATGTAATGAGTAAAAGGGCAATGATGGCCTGTAGAAAGTCCCTTGCCAAAACATGGGGCCTTAAACCATGCATGGTGCATTAGCTATACAGCTGTGATAAGACCCATAGTTACATCCCGCTGTTTAGTCTGGTGGCAGAAAGTTAGCCAGACTTGAGCTACCATTTGATTGTGTTTATAAGAAAACAGAAGCTATGAGCAGCCTTGGAGGCCATACTTGACCTGTTGTGTCTTCATATTTAAGAGCGAAGCACTAATGTGGGCTTACAGGCTGAACTAAAACAAGAACTGGGGGAAACCCGGACTTGTATGGCACACCAGAATATCATTACTGGTCCATAAACATACTGGAACTATGGACCAAGAAATAAAGCATGCCCAGTTAATAGTGAGAGAACCATCTCCAAAACTTGCCTATGAAATACTGCACCTAAATTGAACACAAATCAGGACATGGTGGGACTTCTGCCCTCTTAGACAACATCTGCATAAGATAGGCATCTACAGAAAAGAACCACCTGTAGAGTTTGCAATGAGAAAGACGAGACAGCTGCTTTCTATGTATATTTTGAGTGACACTCACCTGAAGGCAGCTATATGCAGTCATGGGCAAACCAGCCCCTGCTGGCAAGTATATCCCAGGCTAACGTACTGTTAAACCTTGTAAAAGGCACTGAACTGTTCACTAGCCAAAGGCAGGGGCAGGATACAAGATACAATAAGCCTATACGACTGTAGCATTAGGGATCACAAAACTGTCTTCCTTATTTAATTATAGGACATTTCAGAAGTATGGGGTACTACAAAATTGAGTAGGTTTCTCAAGTCGAAAATATATTCAAATATTCTTTTTTATTATTTATTATAATGATTCATGTTTACACCTGTTATTATAATAAAATAAATATAATAATCTATTCTTGAAAAATTAATATTTTACAATTTTTAGATATCTTTTGTGAAGACATCTTTCAAAAACTTGAAAGCAAAACTTGAAGAAAACGAATTAGCAATTAAAAATGCGAATGATTCAGAAGACTCCAACTCAGCAGCGCTACGAATTGCAGAGCTAGTGTACAAAACCACCGAAGAGCACGCTATAAAAAATGCCCACGGAGCAAATATGGGCAATCCAATTGTCAAAGAGTTCAAAAATCAGAAGTATTTGTTTCCTCAAAATGCGGTATTTCATTGCGAAAACATTTCGGTGTTACCCGAGCACATCAAGACCAAGTACGATTTAATAGTCCTGGATCCTCCGTGGTGGAATAAATACATACGTAGAAAACGATCTAAATCCGGATCGGCTTACGACATGATGTATAACACTGATCTCGCTAATATTCCGATACAGAATTTGTTAAACGATGACGGGCTTGTTGTCACTTGGTGCACCAATTCTCCACAAAACTATAAAGCGCTCGTTGAAGATGTCTTCAAAAAATGGGACATTAAATTCGCGTCTAAATGGTATTGGATTAAAGTCTGTACAAATTTTTTTTAATTAAAATCAAAATTGTATCGTTATTGTTTTCAGGTTACCAAAAATCTCGATCCTGTTTGTAATTTTTCCGATCCACTCAAGAAGCAACCGTTTGAACAGATTATCTTTGGCTGTAGAAATGTGAGACAGTTACCTAACCCACTTGATCAAAAGTTGGTGGTTAGTGTGCCAAGTATCCTGCATTCTCACAAACCTCCACTTATAGGTATGTATTATAGTTTTTATCTTGCAAGTTATTATATGAGGCATGTCCAGAAAAATAGTAGCGGTCAGTGGTGGTTGGTGGTTCTTGTTGCTGCCTTGAGGAACCCTGAGATTATAGTGATGTCGCTCAATGTCTCCGTGATTTACCACGAAATTTTATCTTCCAGATAGGATTTTAGCAGCTGGAAGGGACGATAAGCTAGAAGTCTCTTTAGCTCACTTGTAATGTTTAGTTCAATTATGCCCTGCTAATTACTAAACCCAAAATGACTTGCTGGGATAATTTTCCTTTCTTCTGTTATTATTTTGAGTTTTTTGATGTACTTTTTTAAAAACTTTTCAAATCATGGGTCATGGGCTTATTCGAGGGCTTATTATTATAGGTCGACATGAAGAGACATTTTAAGGTTTCTTCCCGGGTTTGAGAATCATCATCTCAAACTGAGCCATTTCACAAGCGTTGGGGAACAAATTTGCATTATGAATGTTATTGATTGCATGCACTTTTTCTGAGAATTCTTGCAAGGTTTTACCAGAGATTAGATCAAATTTTCATGGATTGAAGCCATTTGAACTTTTACATTTAGGAAGTTGGTTAGTTTGTTTTCTTGATCTGTGGATAACTGCAGAAGGAGAGGGCTTAAATTCGTTTTAGATTGGATTGAAATGATACATTTAGGAAGTCGGTTATTCTGTTTTCTTGATCTGTGGATAACTGCAGAAGGAGAGGGCTTAAATTCGTTTTAGATTGGATTGAAATGATACATTTAGGAAGTCGGTTATTCTGTTTTCTTGATCTGTGGATAACTGCAGAAGGAAAGGGCTTAAATACGTTTTAGATTCATTTGAAATGGTATATTTAGGAAGTCTGTTATTCTGTTTTCTTCATCTATGGATAATTGCAGAATTGAAGGGCTTAAATTCGTTTTAGGTCCATTTGATTTTTATAAGTAGGAATTTGGTTATCCGGTTTTATCTGAGGATAACTGCTGGAGGTAAGGGCCTAAATACCTATGTGTTTTATTATGGGAAAACTTCAGCTTTTCTGGCTGCAGTTGCCAGTTGGAGTAAAACTTTATAAGGAGTCTTGGATTCCTTGATTTTGTTTCTCCTGGATTAGATCTGCTGTCTCGTTTGTTACTTTGTCAATTTTTTATCAAAGGTGCAGTATCGTCAAGGGTCGCATACCATCCTGAATCTCGTCTTTCTGCTCTTTCTCTGTTCAGCTCACTTTTAAAAGGCAGATTTATAGAAATAAGGCTATCTAGTTTTTCTCTAAATATTACAGAAAAACGTCTATTGCAAAATGTCAAACACGCGTAAGGTTACAATAAGTATTGGTTGAATTTAAAGGTTTAGATTGTGGTTGTCTCTTTTTGTAATCTCTTGTTTTTTAAATTTCAACGATCAGCATACTTCCAGCTTTTATGTAATTTGTACGCTTACAGATCTCTTGGCTCCGTATTTACCTGAGAATCCATCATGTTTGGAGCTTTTCGCGCGTTATCTTGTTCCCGGATGGACCAGCTACGGTTTGGAAGTTTTGAAATTCCAACACGAGAGTTTGTATGACATCATTGAAATAAAAAACCAGTAAATGTGACTTTATTTATGATAATAAGTTTATTTGTGATAATAATTATTATTAAGCATACTTTTTTAATAAAAATTACGGATGACCATTCGTTTTTAGTCCATTTTTAGTTCTATATCCGTTTGGATTCGTTTTTTGCCATCTCCAAAAATCGGCACCTACATAAATAATAATAATTATAATATTATCCAGTTGTAGTTACTTCTTAATAAGCATACTTACACATATCTGCTAGTGAGTGTTGTGCTTTCCATCCTAATTCTCGTTCGGCCAGATCAGTGTTAGCGTACATAATGGAAATGTCACCGTCTCTCCTGTCTACTATTTCGTATTTAATAGTTGAACCTGTTACTTCTTCAAAGGTTTTAACTAGTTGAAGTACTGTTACTCCCTTTCCTGTTCCCAAGTTGTATACCTGAAATTTTATCGCAAGTTATTTCCTGCTTCAAAATCTCATATAGACCAAGCAAAAGTTTACAAAGAGACTCGCGTAGCCTAGTGGTTCAGTCCGCTGCCTACCGAGCCTAAGGTCGCGAGTTCGGGACTCACCGGCTCGTGTTATTTTTCGGATGCATTTTCGAATGTATGTGAAAAATACAACAAGCGACCGAACGTTTAAATTTATAAAAGGCATACTTGAGGCTGGGTGAATGAGTAAGATACTCGAAATCCCGTGTTACCGGAGTGGAGCGACTTTGTCTTACCTACATAGTTAAGACCAATGCTCCCTCCTTTTAAAAAAAAAAAAAAAAAAGTTTACAAAAATAGTAACACTCCCGGTGACTTCACATGCGGAATAGCCACCAGATCCTAACTGCACAGTTTTCTACTCCAGTTTACAATTTTCTTTTTTTTTTATTTACACTTTAGGTCAAAAAATTATGTTTTTTTGCTTTTTGCTTGTAATAGAAAATCTGATGGTTCAATTTACATGATTCCAATTATTTGTAGAACACTAAAATACGAAGAGAAATGAGAACTGAAGCAACCCGACCGGTTTATTATTAAGGGAAAAAATTAAAAAAAGCCAATAAAAGTTTTTTTTGAGATGAATTGATAGGGTTGTTTCAGCACTCATTTCCTTCATAAGAAATACCTCCATTTGCTTGCTCTATCAGAAGAATAGCCCCTGTAAAAGTGAGGTAAACCATCAAGGCTTGACCTCACCACAACCAAAAGATTTCTAAGTAACTGACTTCATATGTAGGTATCTAATAATATGTTTGAGCAGGTAAGTCAAACATACCTTTGAAGACACTTGCCTTAAGATGTTGATGTTTCTGTGATAGTAAATTTAACGCTGCCACGTGACCGCTTGCAAGATCCATAACGTGTATATAATCTCGAACGCCTGTTACGTAAATGCATTATAGTGATACTTAGAAACCGATTGTTAGAATAATTTACCAGTTCCGTCCGATGTGTTATAGTCGCCTCCAAAAATTGTTAAAAGCGGTTTACGTCCTATGGCTACCTGTGCAATGTATGGCATGATGTTTGTAAAAAGTTTCGTCGGGTCTTCACCTATTAGTCCGGAAGAATGAGCGCCTACAGGATTGAAGTACCTCAGTGCAATGATGTTCCATTTCTGTAAAAATAATTGAGCATTAATTTGCTCAATAAATATTGTAATCAATTTTGCTACCTACCTTATTAGAGTATGTGATATCTTTGAGCATTTCTTCAATGAAATATTTGGTTTTTCCATAAACGTTTGTAATATTTCCACCAATTTTGTGATTTTCGGTGATGGGTAGTTCTGTAGGCTCACCGTATACAGTACAGGAACTTGAGAATACCAATTGGAAACATTCCTTTTGTTCCATTACCTGGATATGAGGTAAAAAAAAAATATTAACTAGATCATTTTTTGCATTTCATTAATTGAAGTTTAAATCACTCCCCACGTTTAGAAACAGTTACATAATATCTCATTTTTTACTTTACCTCTAATAAGTTCAACATCCCGATAAGGTTGTTCTTGTAATACAGTAACGGTTGCTCCATGGATTCGCCAACAGCTTTCATTGCGGCAAAATGAATCACGCAGTCAATTTCGTGCTAAAACATACATTTGTTTAACTCAATCTGCGTTAGCTGCCGAGTTGAACACCAATCTTTTTTGTCAATTATTATTGTTACTCAACTGAGTCAGCGTTTTAGTTTGAGCTTTGTTTCATGCTGGGGTGGTCAATCGGGGTAAATATAAACATTTTTTTTACAAATAATAGTTACAGTGGTAGGTACCAGTTCTAAATTGACACTGTTAGTAACTTTCCGTAATTAATTTCCTAACCACCCGCTTTGTTGTAAAGGTAAGAACAAAAATAGTAAATAGGCATAAATGTTTTCATTTGATCAGGCCAAGTAATAAATGTACTTAAAGTACGAAAACTTATATGGTTTCCAGTTGCTCCTTACGATACAAGGTGTTTACTGTAAGGTTGGCCAAACTTCACAGGCTGATTCTTCAGGCTAAAATAAACAAATAAATTCCCCTTAACGTGTGTCCGGAAATGCACCGTTTTTGAGATACAGGGTGTCGAAGAAATATTATTTTTCCAGTTTTTTGACAATATCTCCGGAACCGTTATGAGATACCTACAATGTTCACCTCTTATACACACTGTGTGCTCACTGATCCCCTTATTTTCGCCGTAAAATAAAGGTTTAAAAAAAATTTCAGTGGTGTAGATTTTGGGGATTTTTGAGGGTTTCATTTCAATCAAAATGCAATTTTTCTCGGAAACGGTTCACTTTAGAGCCGTTAACCAAGAGTACCTTATTGGTATAGAAAACATGGGCGGTTCAAAGGCGCTACTTAAAATCGCATTTATTCCAGTGGCGTAGAAATTAGGGGGTCGAATGAATTTACGCCACTGAATTTTATTAAAATCTTTATTTTACGGCGAAAATAAGGTGATCAGTAAGCACATAGTGTGTATAAGAGCACATTGTATCTCATACGGTTCCCGAGATATCGTCAAAAAACTGGAAAAAGAATATTTCTTCGACGTCCTGTATCTCGAAAACGCTGCATTTCCAGGCACACGTTAATGGGAAATTTTTTGTTTATTTTAGTCTGAAAAATCAGCCTGCATGTGAAGTTTGACCAACCTTATAGTAAACACCCTGTATATCAAATTAATCGAAAAATCCGTGGGATAATTGAAAACACTAAAAAAAATTCTGCACTGATTAATAAAGATCGTTCGTGAATATAGAGCAATATTAGCGACCCGTTTTCAATTACCCAGATTGACCCTATATCCCTAGATCACTTGGTAAAATACATAAATCCAAAAAAATCACTTTTGCCTTTTGCTGCGCCAACAAAATAGCATTTTATTAAGTGTCAATTGGTTAAAAATAGTATTTATGCAATTCATGAATGAAAAGCGAAAATTTTTGCACTTATTTGCACCATTCGAGTGTGAAAAATGTTAATTTAGCCCACTAGTGCGAAAAGTAGAATAATTTTCGCACTAGTGTGAAAAATAAAATGATCGGATTACTTTGCGTTATACACAAAGCATTGTAAGTATGATATTCGTGTATTACCTTGTCGAAAATTTCCTTTAACATCGGTTTATTGAGCAGATCACATTTATAGAAGATAACTGGTTTTCCTGTAATTACTTGGACCCTTTGTAGGGCAACAGATTCGCCGGTCGGTCCATCCACGCTGTTGACGAAATTGTCTATGACCACAACTTCATAGTCTGCATTTAACAATTCTATAATGCAGTGGCTTCCTATGTACCCTGCACCTCCAGTTACAAATACTTTCTTAAGTTGCGGCATCTGTAAAAATAATGTGGGCACTTATTCGATTATTACGATTACCCTCGGTTAAAATTGCTGTAATTCAAATTATGTTATTCAACTGTTTATGGTGATCAAAAGCCACCCATGGACGTGGAGTGGACAGGGTGTTTGGTAACTGGAAAGCCAAAATCGAACCTCATTGAACACAACAATGCAAAATTAAGACCGCAATAAAAATATGCTTTTATTCAGTAACTGAACAACAATTTTGGAGATTTTTCCTAAACGAGGTTTATTTTATGCTTAAAATACGATTTTTACATGAGGTTCGATTTTGGCTGCCCAGTTACCAAACACCCTAACTCTATATACAGGGTGATGAAAAATCTGCTATTTTCTTTTTTTTTTCTTCACCATTGGTAACTTTGTTATTAGGTACACTATGCAAAAATAAAAGTGTCGCATCCCAAAATTTTGCCTGATTTTTATTGGAGATATAACTTTCTAAATTCAAATTGGGGATTTCAGTTTTGTTTTCTGCTTTGTTGGATTCTTGTAAGTTTTGATGATCAAATTTTGAAGCCTGATAAAACTTCAAGCAAGAAAATCCAGGGGCGAAAATTGAACAAACATTAAAAACAAAAAGATTGCATAAAAAATTACTCAAATTTAATTTTTTTATTCTGGAAACAGGTTTTGGGAGGAAAATTGAATGAAAATGTCTCCGAACTAGCCTTCATTTGTGAAAAATTTAAGAAATTTCTTACTTACTAACCCCGAGATAAATGATTCTAACCTGAGAATGGTTTGTACGATGTGCCGATGTAATTTGGCTGCTGTTATAAATATTTTTTCATCTCGTTATCTCTAGCAGGAGACTTATTAAATTGTTCATGGCTGACTCGGAGACAAGTTGATTTTCATTCAGTTTTCCCACCAAAAACTGCTTCCAGACGAAATTCAAATTTGAGTAATTTTTTTATGATATAATGTCGATTCGTTTTTCGTCCCTTGATTTTATTGCCTGAAGCTTTAGCTTAATTTAGCCTAAATTACCTAAATCGATTGGCGAGGAAAACAGTTATGCACTTCAAGAGCTTTTGAGATCACCTTTTAACATCTCAATAGAGGTGTTAAATCGAAAATTTTAAAACTTACATAACAAAAAAAAAACTATGGGGGTCTTCACATATCACCCTGTAGAAAATTATTGACAGTTTAGTTCCGATAAAGCAGAAAAACAAAAGATAGAGCTACTGACATGCGAAAACAAGATCGAATTCACTTGGGAGTATGGAAAGTTATCCCCAATCAAAATCAGGCAAAATTTTGAGGTGCGACTTTTTCACTATACTTTTTTCTTATAAAAAATATTATTTTCATTCTTTCGAATTAAGTCATTCTGCATCATTTTTTTGCTTATAAAAATACAATTCGCGTTAAGAAAATTTGATTTTATTGTACTTTTGTAAAACTACGTTTTCCTTTTTTTTTTTGCTCACCCTGTACAATAAAATCGAATTCTCTCAACGCGTATTATATTTTTATAACAAGCAAAAGCATGCTTTCTGCAAAGCATTCTGCAAAATTATAAAACAGAACGACTTTTTTTCGAAAGCATGAAGATTTTTTAAAAGTGTAGTGAGCTCCATCCGTAGACATACTGTAAGTATACAGGGTGTTAAAAAAAGTCTCGGTGCCTGGTGCCCTCCAATAATTCCAAAATTTTGTTTTGAAAAAAATTAAAAAACAGGTCAATTTTAAATTTAATTTATTATCTATTATTGATGTAAAGAGATTTTATACAGGGTGTTTACATTAAAAAGTTGTTTATATTAAAAACGGCCAAGATACAGGCTTACATGTCCCCATTTTAACTTTTTATCTATTATCCTATGACGTAATTTCTTTGTACACCCTGTATGAAAAATCTGATAATTTTCATCACCCTTTATAAAAATTTCAAGTGTCACTGTAAAGGTGAATACATGAAAAGTGAAGATAGGGATATGTTTGCTTTCAAAATGAAAAAAAGTCTATTTTCACTTGTTTATAACTCATAACCTACTCAATTTAAACTGTAAGTGTAATTGATATTAAAAATATGAAAATACAATAATATACATACAGGGTGTCCTTAGATAAAAAAATAGACAATGCTGCCATTACTGAGTAAAAAAAAAACCTCTGTACCGGGTGTCCCAACACTAGTGTCCACCCCCTAAATCGAGCTTAATATTAAAGATAAAAAATTGAAACTTTGAGGATTTGTGTACTTGATATAGGACCACGGAATGGCATAATTAGTTTCATTAAAAAACATTTTTAATATCTTTTTAATAATCACCTTTTTCATGAGTCCATACTACGACACTGTCCAGTGCAGGTTCAGTGTGCCGGCTAGCCCAGCAAGAGCAGTCCTTCTATTTATTTGGACCTTATTTACTTTGTCATAAAACTTATTGCATCTACCGTTTTCAGATTATATTGATATATATTGTTCAGATTATATTGTCTACCTGTCATTGCTATATAATTATATTTTATTTAATTAAAGCCTTATAATTAGTTTTTTCACATTTATTTCAAGCGATATTGATTTTATTAATCGATTTCTACGTATGTATTGAAAAAAATACAATTTTTTTTTCGACAATTCTTCACCATCTTACAGTTTTTTATCGCTGGCGCCCGAACTAATTTTTTTTTAATGAAACTGATTATGCCATTCCGTGGTCCTATATCAAGTACACAAATCCTCAAAGTTTCAATTTTTTATCTTTAAAATTAAGCTCTATTTAGGGGGTGGACACTAGTGTTGGGACACCCGGTACAGGGAGTGATTCACAGTCGATGGTACCTTAGACGTTTACGGGAAACGAGTCATTGGATTTTTCTGAAAATTTAATCACTTGAATAATTGGATACGCTCTATCGATCTAAAATATTTTCGGCATTGCGACGTTGCCGCTTATTTCGAAAAATCGCAACAACGTTGATATTTTAAATGAGACACCCTGTATATTATTGCATTTTTGGGTTCGCTATTGTTTCCCGGCTATTTTTCAATGTCAATGTCCTCTCTATTAGTTCTTCGCAAAGAAATTCGTTCTGCATTATAATACAAGGTCGTTTAAAAATTGTGCTCTTACCGCTGCAAACGATATTTAATTCCTCGAAAACTGCTAAAAATAGGTATAGGAGTGTTTATACAAAAATAACCGGAAAACAATAGCGAACCAAAAAATGCAATAATATACAGGGTGTCTCATTTAAAATATCAATGCCGAAAATATTTTAGATCGATAGAGTAGAGCCAATTATTATTCAAGTGATTGATTGAAATTTTCAGAAAAATCCAATGACTATAGTTTCCGGTAAACGTCTAAGGTACCATCGACTGTGAATCACTCTGTATAAAATTGATCTGCTTTTGTATATTTTTTTAACTCAAAATTTAAAGACTAATTGCAGGTTACCGAGACTTTTTCAACATCAATGTATTGCAGCTTTCAAATTAGCATAAATGATGAGGAGAATTTTTATGGTGGTGGAAATAGAAAAACATTTGAAAGTGGGCTTCATGAAAGATTCTCAAAAACTGTGAATTATTAATTTATTACAATTTTTAAATTTTCAAATACACTGTGTACAAGATACGAATGAACAGGCCATGGGGATCTCGGAAACGGTGGGAGATACAGGGTTGGTTAAGCGGGGAAAAAGTTGTGCTACCAGAAGGACCATGCAATAGCAGAACGAGATTTCAAAAATTATTGTTGGTTTTAAATTATTTTGAAAAAAATATTTTTTCAATTTAATTTTTTTTTCTTTATTGACGTTATTATTGAAGATTTGGAAAAACTGAAACCACATTTTCATTGCAGTTATTGTCCAGATTTATTTTTGCGTTGTCAGTTTTTTTTTTTGTAATCTGACGGTTCACATTTCCAGAGCTGCACCGAACTTCGATTTTTTTAAATATGGCCTGGATTTTTATTGCAAAAATTGAAAGATTAATTATAAATTTATGCCACACATAGTACCTACCTACTTTAAACATGTTTCGGACTATAATGATTATTGACATCATCAGTTTAATTTCATCTCAATACGGGTCTGTGCTCTTATCAAACTTCTTCACAATCCGACAAGTCCAAAAAGTTTAATAAGAGCACAGATCCGCATTGAGGTGAAATTCAAATGATGATGTCAATATCTATAGTCCGAAACACGTTTGAACCACTATGTCGTGTGGCATATTATTAAATTCAGAATCTTTCAATTTTTGTAATAAATAATCCAGGACCGTATTTAAAAAATCGCAGTTCACTCCGGGCCTGCAAATATGAACTCTCAGATAAAAAAACTGACATTGCAAAAATAAAGCTGGTCAATAACTGCAATGAAAATGTGGTTTCTATTATTATACGTCATCCCTCATGGAATCGGTAGGGTTGGGTAATTGTCATCTTTACGCGGATGACACACAGCTTCTATACTCTTTCTACCCACATGAGTTGGAGAGCACGAATAAAGTTATTAACAGAGATCTGTCGTCATTATCGGCGGCATCACATAGACATTCATTGGTTATAAATTCTGCCAAGTCTAGTGCAATAATTTTCGCTGGCAGAAATATGAGAGAAACACTAAAACAAAATATAAGAATACATATTAATAATGAAGATATAAAGATTCAAAACTGTTCTAGAAATCTTGGACTCATAATGGATCAGGACCTGCGGTTTAGAGAACATGTGGCCCAATTGTTGCAGAAGTCCTATGCTACCCTGAAAATTATATATCCTCATAGACATTATATGAGTACTGAGCTAAAAAGGTTGCTTTGTGACACGATGGTGCTTTCTAGGTTTGACTTCTGTGACAATGTATATGGGCCCTGTCTGGACAAGCATGATTTCGACAGAATTCAAAGAGTGCAGAAGTCCTGTTTGAGGTTAATTTATGGCGTGAGACGAAGACACAGAATTAGTCATAAACTGAGGGAGATTGGGTGGCTGGATATGGCTAAAAGACGGCAGCTTCATGCTGCCTGCTTTTTCTTTAAAATAGTTGTTTCTAAAACCCCGCCCTATCTCCATCAAAGACTGACATTTAGAACTGATGTTCATAATTTGAACATAAGGAGGAGAGCTTTGCTCACGGTGCCCAAACATAAAAAAGAAATATATAAGAGGTCATTTTCATATACCATTGCGCATTGTTTGAATCAGTTCATGGCCTGGGATTTTGCTTTGTCTTACAGACAGTTTAAAAAACTATACAAGACCGCTCTCTTTGACACTGGTTAGTGAACAGCCTTCACTTCGTCACTCCCTCCAATAACTAATAATTATTGTTGTCGGATGTATATAGGTACCTAGCATGTAGTAGTTGATAAGCCTATTAGAGCATTTATTTTGTAAAATTGTGTAAGTGTGTTAATTGTGTTAAAAATTGTGTAAATTGTGTGAAAATAGTGTAAAGATGTGCAAAATTTGAGCTGAAATTTTAAAAATGTAAAATTTTAAGGCTGCAGTGGAAGAGCACACTGTCCAATTGGAACAGCTGAACTGCTAGCCTCTTTACCCTAATAATGAATTATTGATGGTGTATTTACTTGTGGTAATGTAATGTTAACTGAGATGGGTAAATAAACTTATTATTATTATTATTATTATTATTATTATTCACCATTTTTAACAATAACGTCAATAAATCAGGAAAACAAAAATTGAAAATTGTGGGTTTTCTAAAACAATTCAAAAAACAAAAATAATTTCTGAAATCTCTTCCTGCCATTGCATTGTCCTTCTGGTTGTCCAGCTTTTTCCTCGTTTAACCGACCATGTATCTCTCACCGCTACCTACCCATCTATGTATAACAACTTAAGTACACCCCTATACACCAACTTGAAATTTCGAGCCCTGAAATTCAATATCATAACACAGCTAAGGGCCATCAGTTTCATATTAAAATTTCTCTTTAAAAGTCTCTTTAAAATTTAAATACTAATTATTTCACCTTGATTCTTGATTATACTGTAACTATGTCTACTTCTACTCACTAATAGTTTAAAGTGGCTTTAAACTTAATTAGGTACCTATTTTTTAAATTTGTTTGTTTTTAGTATCTCTCATTAGTGCAATAACTTTCAAGTAGGTATATTTTTTTTAGAAACTGCACAATAATCCAGAAAATGCTAAATTAGGTAGGTATTACAGGGTGTTTACTGTAAGGTTGGCCAAACTCACAGGCTGATTCTTCAGACTGAAGTAAACAAAAAATTTCTCATTAACGTGTGTCCGGAAATGCACCGTTTTTGAGATACAGGGTGTCGAAGAAATATTATTTTCCCAGTTTTTGGACGATATCTCGGGAACCGTATGAGATACAATGTTCAGCCCTTCTACATACTATGTGCTCACTGATCCCCTTATTTTCGCCATAAAATATAGGTTTAAAAAAAATTCAGTGGCGTAGATTTAGGGTATTTTGAGGGTTTCGACCCCCTAATTTCTACGCCACTGGAATAAATGCGATTTCAAGCAGCGCCTTTGAACAGACCATGTTTTCTATACCAAAAAGGTCCTCCTGGTTACCGGCTCTGAAATGAACCGTTTCCGAGAAAAATGGCATTTTATAAGAGAAAACATGCCTTTTTTTAACGGTTTTCCAACAGCATTTTGGAAAAATGAAAAGTAAGTACTTTTAAGTGAAAACTTATTCTTATAATTAATGTTTTCTCTCATAAAATGACATTTTTCATGGAAACGGTTCACTTTAGAGCCGGTAACCAACAGTACCTTTTTGGTGTAGAAAACATGGGCGGTTGAAAGGCGCTGCTTAAAATCGCATTTATTCCAGTGGCGTAGAAATTAGGGGGTCGAAACCCTCAAAATACCCTAAATCTACGCCACTGAATTTTTTAAAACCTTTATTTTACGGCGGAAATAAGGGGATCAGTGAGCACATAGCGTGTATAAGAGCTGAATATTGTATCTCGCACGGTTGCCGAAATATCGTCAAAAAACTGGAAAAATAATATTTCTTCGACAACCTGTATCTCAAAAACGTGCATTTCCGGACACACGTTAATGGGAAATTTTTTGTTTATTTTAGTCTGAAGAATCAGCCTGTGAAGTTTGGCCAACCTTACAGAAAACACCCTGTATAATAAGTGAACACTTGTACATAAAGTGAGCGCCAAAAGTAAGGAATAAATTTGGTAAAATGGAAAGTGTTGTTTAAAAAAAAAAACCAGGTCAATTTTGTTTTTAAGTTGTATACAGGGTGATGCGCGAAAAAGTGATGACGTCATCGGCATTTTTTTAAATGGCAACCCCTATTTGTTATTCCATGTTTTAATGCTACATTGGATTGCGAATATGGTAATCATTTTGTAACCTTAAATTAGAAAATTTCTGAGAAAAAAAACTTATTTTAGACAGATTTAATTTAATAGACTTTAATTTAATAGACATATCTTATTAAATTACCATGGAAACAATCATTTTATTTGATATGGTTTTTATTTTTATCGTTAATGTTCCGATTTCCACATCAGTAAAAAGTGCGCACTTTAGACTCACAAGCTGTTCTTTTCAGAAATTTCTTTATTTAAAAATGTAGCATTAAAAAATGGAATAAAAAATATAGGTTGCCATTTAACAAAAAGGCCGATGACGTCGCTACTTTTTCGCGCATCACCCTGTATAGGTACTCTAATATTATGTCGAAAAGTTGAACAACTTAAAAACAAAATCTTTAGTTTTTATTTTTTTCAAAAAAACAGCGCTTTCCGTTTTATAGAATTTATTTCTTACTTTTGGCACTCCACTCTGTATAACAAAATACTAAAAACGTAATTAAATTATTATTATTATGCACACCGACGCTCATAAACGCATACACACGAAAATAACATGTGTTTATGTATAGGTAATAAGGTAGTTAGATAAGTAGGAACCTATCATAATGTATAAAGTAGGTATACCAAGACCAAGGTAAGGTACAAATATTATACGTATAAGTTTACTGTTTTATGCGATATATTGAATGCATGAATCTGGCAACTTTTTGAACTTGAAAATATTTTATAATTAAATTACTGCGAAATAAAATTCTAACTACCTACCTAGAGTAAGTTAAGTACATTATTCAGCGGACTTACCCTTTCAAATTCCAAATTTCAAACAGTCAGAATTAGGTATTCCTATTTTTGTGTTGCACCATCAGCACTAGCACTGCAAGTTGGTGTAAGTTGATGGGTGGGTATAGGAAGATACCCAGGAGCCAGGTATGTGCGTAATGGTCGTTCACCTCGATAGGTATTATAGACGAAGACGATCTTCGCACTTGTTTTATTATCTGCTACCTTCTGATTGCTATTACAAACAGAAGCTGCTTCTTCGGTGTTAGCAATACATCTAAATATTATAAAAGCAGCGACCAAGGTAGGCACACGAAACAATCATGAAAAAACGATTGGGATATTACTATCTATACTTATAATACATCAATGAAAATATTGTCTCATCATCACCATCATCATCATTAACTTACCTACCTGGCTGTGGCAGAAGATCGAAACAGATTCATATGTGAGAATCACTCTTTTATACCTAGCAGATCAGGCAGGTGGATGCACTACTAGTGTATTATTAACGATAATTTGTAGGTTTTATTATTTTTTTTACATATTTTCTGTCTGTGAAGTTATTGAGCGAAAAAACCTTATTATTACCGAATATTTTCCTTATTTTCTAATATTATTAAAACCTACCTATGAGAACGTTTTTATTAGAAAATATATACTTATCTCATATTTTAAATCGTTAAAATGTTATCTCTTATTTATTATTTATTTAAACATGAAATTACTGTTTTCTGAAGATACCTATGCAGGGTGTTTGTGCATACATGACAGACGTATCTTAAATTTTTAAAAGTTTAGTAAAAGAATGAAAATTTTGACCAATCGCTGTCCTTTATCTTAAATTGTTCTAATTATTCCCAATTACATACCTATTAAATTTATTCTGAATAATTAACGGTGCTATTACCACTATATTCCCATCTAATCGTAAATTCAATTAATATATATTTGAAAGTTCAAGGCTAAACACCTGTCTTCACGATAAATCCACGATGACCAGCACAGATGAACGATGAGTAGGTACCCAATGGGTTAACGACGCAAGTTCATAACCATAAGCCTGAAGATGGAGAAAACTTTACGCATCAATCAATCGCATACCTATAATTAATGTATTTTAATGCGATGATTCAATTATGAGTATATCTCCATTTTGGAATTTGATGATTGAAATTTTTCATGGTCATCATAATATTGTCTATTATGAAAATTTCATTTCGCTTCGTTTGAAAACGTGCAATATAGAAATTTAGCAACTTTGCCCCCTTCTCGTATGCACGCCACTGGCTACCTAATTTTAAAAATGCAATTTTACTACCTTGAAATTCGAAAACACTTATAGGCTAACCAAATTATAGAAGGGCGGTTCACTTGGAAAAAAGTATTGGAAAATTAATTATTGTTTTGATCGGTTCATTTGACGTTATTAAGAAGAAGGTGTTGGCCAAACTTCACAGGCTGATTCTTCAGACTAAAATAAACAAACAAATTCCCATTAACGTGTGTCCGGAATTGCACAGTTTTTGAGATATAGGGTGTCGCAGAAATATTCTTTTTCCAGTTTTTTGACGATATCTCGGGAACCGTAATATGAGATTCAATGTTCACCTCTTATACACTCTATGTGCTCATTGATCCCCTTATTTTCGCCGTAAAATAAAGGTCTTAAAAAATTCAATGACGTAGGTTTAGGGTATTTTGAGGGTTTCGATCCCGTAATTTCTACGCCACTGGGATAAATGCGATTTTAAGCAGCGCCTTTGAACCGCCCATGTTTTCTACACCAAAAAGGTACTCTTGGTTAACGGCTCTAAAGTGAACCGTTTCCGAAAAAAATTTCATTTTATGAGGGGAAACATTAAGTAAAGGAATATGTTTTCACTTACTTTCATTAATTTCTCCAAAATCCTGTTGAAAAAGCGTTAAAAAAGTGATGTTTTCTCTCATAAAATGCCATTTTTCTCGGAAACGATTCACTTAGAGCCGTTAACCAAGAGTACCTTTTTTGCATAGAAAACATGGGTGGTTCAAAGGCGCTGCTTAAAATCGCATTTATTCCAGTGGCGTAGAAATTAGTGGGTCGAAATCCTCAAAATACCCTAAATCTACGCCACTGAATTTTTTTAGAACCTTTATTTTACGGTGAAAATAAGGGGATCAGTGAGCACACAGTGTATATAAGAGCTGAACATTGTATCTCATACGGTCCCCGAGATATCTTCAAAAAAAAAACTGGAAAAAGAATATTTCTTCGACACCCTGTTTCTGAAAAACGGTGCATTTCCGGACGCACGTTAAAGGGAATTTTTTTTGTTTATTTTAGTCTGAAGAATTAGTCTGTGAAGTTTGGCCAACCTTACAGTAAACAGCCTGTATAGCTTCGAAACAGTGCGTTCCAGCGAATATTTCACTGGACAAAAATCAAAGAGCCACCAGTTCTAAGTCGAGTGAGTTCCCCTCATTGAATTCGGTACAATGAGTGGTATGGCTGAAATCGTCGGTCGAAGATCATGATTTTGCCAACATTGCTGAAGAACGCGTTATAACGGCGTTCAATCGGTGGTCAAATTGTGTGTTCAAAAAACAGCAGAGCCGGCAATCCAAATAAGTAGTCGCACCAAATGTGTAGTTTTTGATGGATCAATGACTGCGACTACGTCAAAAGAGGATTTCTCATCCTACTCATCCAATAATGAAAGTACCTGACAATTAAAAAACGTCTAATTAGCATCCTTATTCATTGATAGATGAAAGTTGCATGATGAAGGGTTTTTAGTAAAAGTAGCAAAGACACTGACAGACTCATTATTACGACTGCTATTAGCTTATTTGGTATTGACTTAAGACTGAATTAGCCATCTGTGATAATTGTTGAAGAGGACACTCACCTCTTTTGGTCCTACTCACAGCGTTATCACCTTCTACCTCAAAGGTTGCACTAATGAAACCTGGGAAAGGTGCAAAGGGGAAATACTTTGCACTCTCCCAGATACTTCAAAAGAAGTTCTTTCAAAAGTACTTTAAAAGTTTGTAAAGGAATTCATTATCTTCAGAAACAACAATGTTTGTGCTGATGAGATAGACGCCGCTGGGGAAAATTCCTTATAGCCATTTAATGGTGGCTCTTGAAATACGATGACACAAGGTATATGATCTATTTGCCAAAGCAGTAGACGAGATTAACGTGAAGTTAGCGTCTTTTCCCCCTCTCAAGCTGCCGCTCTTCGGCATGCCCTCCGGATATATACCACCAGGTCCAGACGTGCTTTTGGGATACGCCAAAGATCCTCTCCAGTGGGGATGGAAAACAAAAAAATTCAGCCTACTATAATGCCCATATCCACCTCCAGAAATACTCAACAGCGTGTCCCGTAAGTGCTCTACGGCATGTCGTTATAATGCCTTTTTCGACAAAGTTTGTAAAAATCACTATTTTTCTACCCACGATTTCAGTCATTCCACTAGACCGAATTCAATAAATGGGGCATTCATTCAACGCAGAATTGAATGCTCTTTAATTTCTGTAAGAATGAAATATTCGCTGGAGTGAGCTGTTTTGAAGCTATAAGAAAAAAACTGAAAGAAGTCTGTTTTTCTTCTTCTATCAAAAAATTTAAATTTCTGTTTTTTTTTACTTCCTGACGAGCGGCAAACTTAGTAATTTTTATCATTTTTAGCATTTTTTTCGAAAATTCAAATGGCTGCCATTTTGAAACGGCTTGACCGACTTTGCTCAAATGCAACACCGGGTCACTCCTTTTATTATGTATATGTATAATCTTACTCCCATAAAACATTTCAGTCTCTCTATAGATTGAAAACTGCGGCCTGAAATGGTACCACAAAAACCGTTTTTTTTTTTCGAATTTTAAAGGGACATTTTACCCTGTATAAGTATCGCGACTTTCGGAAACTTTTTATTAAAGAAAATCCAAAGTCTTCCAAAAGTTTCACAAGTGTAAAAAAAATCGTTCACTAATCTTGAAAAATAAAGCTACAAGGTCGTTTTGAAAATCGAAAAACGCGAATAGTGTATTTTTTTGGGAGGTGGTAGAGGAATGTAAAAACTACACTAATACAGGAAATACGATGTACCTACTTAATTATTACAGTCTTGATAATATCAGCTCGTGTGCCAGGGAAATTATGTGTTCCTGTTGAATCGCTGGAATATAAATAATTTAGTAATGAAGAGGAAATTAATTTTGATCAAGTTTCCTTCATTAGTAGTTTCAGTTTCTATAGAGGCTTACAAGAATCTATAAATTTTATTGTCGCCCTAAAAGTGGGTGTCCATTTGAAGAAACAATATCCTTTAGGTATCTACCTACTTACAGTTACAACAGCAAATTGTCTCAATTACTAAAAATCATGTTTACACGGGCAATAAAAGAAAATTTTAAAGAATTTGCTCAAAATACGAGTCTACATGGAATCAAATACATCGTGAAAAGTAGCATAAATATTGTAGAAAAGTGAGTAGGTATTTTTTTAATTTTCCTATATGGCCCAATAAAAAAAAACATGCTTTTCTTATGGCCGCCATATTGTTTTTTCATGTCATTTGGTATTAAAAAAATCAAAGAAACGAGAAATCTATTTATTACAATCAAAAAAAATTTCTTCAAAGTTCTAATCATCTTTTTTTCGCAAAAAAAAAGAAATATTTTCACAGAATGACTTATTCCATATGGTTTTTTTTAATTAATTCGGCGAAATTTGTTTCGAAAAAACAAGAATAACATTATTGTACGTAATATATCATGAACTAAATATTATTGAAAATTAAAAACGACCTCCAATAAGTTGCAAGAAAACACAACGTAGGGTGTAATTTTTAGCTTAGTTGAGGCTGTTTTTACCTAGAATAATTATTATTGCGGACTTTATTTCTTTTTCAGGGTTATTTGGGCTGTAATCTTAATACTCTCCCTGATTGGTTCCGTTTATATGACGAAATTACTATGGAACAGGTACACGAGTAATCCTACAATGACTAGAATTCTTTCAGACTACGCTCCGCTTGACGAAATACCATTTCCGGCAGTCACGGTTTGCAGTGCTAGCGTAATTTCTCGAGAAAAGATCAAAGATTTTGTCCAGAAAACGTAAGTGTCATTCATCTCTTCTTGCTTGGTAATTATGCACTTTTAATAAGTGCCTATACGATAAAGATATACTTAATAAGGTATAGTTACAGACCATGTTGATTAACTTAGAGGTATGACGGCTCTAAAAAATAAAATTTTCTGGCTGTACTGTAGTAGGTATAAAGAATAAAGACTAACACCACCAGTTGCTTTAGTTACTTAAGTGTGGCTCTCTGCTCTCAGAAGTAATTTTGCACTTGCCTCTCTCCAGACTCGCAATCGGCAACTAGACCAAGCTCTGAAATCAGCAGATTCTGACAAAAATAGTAACGGAATACCAACACCGCCGGTGCCATTACACGCAGAATAGCCCCCAGATCGTATAATAGTACAGTTTTCTACTCGAGTTTACCATTTTATTTTTTTTTATTAATACTTTAGTGAAAAAATTGCATTTTTTGTTTTTTTTTTTTCTTATAAAAGAAAAACTAATAGAGCCCAATGTAAGTAAATGGTCCCAATGGAAGAATTGTAGAAAATTAAAATACGAAGAAAATGAGATCTGAAACAACCCGATCGGTTCATTATTAAGGGAGAAAACCCCAAAAAAGAAGAAATTTTGTGAGATGTCGTACAGGCTCTTTGCCAGATAGTTGACATTGATAGGTACTTCCTGTGCGCAAAACTCGGACGCTGTTGGATAATAGTTTTCGGGTAATTGCAATCAGAAGTTCTTCCATACCATATTTTGCAGCGAGGCTGGATACTCTAGAGGTTAATAAATAAAATAAGAAGGTAGGTCAAATGAGTATAAGTATAAAGCACATAAGGTGCAATTGCTAGCCTGTTAGATGGGTCAGAGAATTCCTCCATCGCCCATACAAGTTGTCACGATGGCAGTGCCCGAAACTCCAACGTATAGAGTTTCCACATCCAACAGCAGAGCCAGCCAGAGTACCAGAACAAGCACAGACACGTGTTTCGCTCTACTGGAGCTCTTCAGTGTGCTGCATCTGGAGTATCCGAAACTCTATATGTTGGAGTTTCGGGCACTGCCATCATGACAACTGCTAGGGCGATGGAGGAATTCTCCGACCCCATCTAACAGGCTAGTAATTGCACCTTATGTGCTTTATACTTATACTCATTCGACCTACCTTCTTATTTTATTTATTAATCAATCGTTGAGTATACTTGCCTTATTTCTCTTACTCTAGAGGTTGTCCGATTCGAATTTATCAAACGGATTTGGAAAGTAGAAAGAAGTGTTCAGCTATAAAACGTCAATCTTCGTTTTCCATTTAAATGCTGAAAATTTGATAAAAACTGAAAATTTCGTGCAAATATGAGCGAAAACGGCCGAGCGCGCGAGAGTGGTGGTGGAACAGCAGTGATGCGAGGAGCGCTGGGTCGTTTTTCCTTATGTTTGCGCGCAATTTTTACTCATTTTTCAGCATGTAAATGGAAAACGAAGATTGAGGTTTTATAGCTGAACACTCCTACAGATTATCAAAAGGAAAGCATGTAATTAACTAATGTTATTTGTGAAGTAATTTCGGCTGTAAGCCGAAGGTGCGTAACTTCTTATACATATAGCTCTGTGGTGTGCGATGCATAATAATTAATCTAATATCTAAGATCTAATAGTATAATAAGAGTAATAAACATTTGTAACGTTTTAGGAAACTATTAACGCCAGAAGAATCCAAATTTATGATAAAAACATTACCAACGTTAGCGAATATTTTCTATCCAAATATGGTGGAATACAACCACACGGATCTTGTTCATCTAAGCGATTTACTCTTGAGAAGTGGTTACAGTGAGGTTTCTGACACCATGGATAATATAGTGCACAGTTGTGGAGATCTGATCAGAAAATGTTCCTGGGGAGTGAATCGAACGGACTGCAAATCGATGTTTAAAAGATCTTTAACTCCTCAAGGACAATGTTGTTCCTTCAATTATCACATAGGAAGGTGAACATTTTTATACATAACTACCTACATAATGAGAATTTTTGCATACTCTTAATACCGTTTACGACAACGTGCGTACACGTATCACTTTTCTTTTTCAAAAGATTCAGTGCAAAGTCCGCACGAACGCCACCACAAACAAAAAATTACGTTGTAGCAGAAAATGTCTTACTACATTATGCACAAGTTCTCTAAAATCTTGCGAAATATTAATGCGATCATGTAGAGTTTTTTCAGTTCTCAGCAACCATTGACCACTGTCTACAATTCCATCCAATCTGGACTGACGCTTCTTTTAGATCCTGTTAAGGAATCAATGATATATTCTTCCACCAACACTGTCGGCTTTAGAGTGAAAAAATTATGATAAGCATAAAAAACAATTTGATTAATAATTTTTTTCCAGATAATTCTACACGGTTACTCCGCGTATCCCTATATTGGCGCAACTACTAAAATTGTTGCAGCAGGACGGCAGGCGAAACTTCAAATTTATGGCACGAAAATCAAGTGCAGTGACGCTGTAAAAAGTCTTTCGATAAGTCAACGTAAATGTTTATATCCGGAGGAAAAAACTCTGGCATACTTAGGCGAATATAGCAATGCCAACTGTAATGTGGAATGCTACGCTCAGAGTTTTTATAAGGAATGCGGTTGCGTGCCATATTACTATTCATTCTCAGGTAGATTTTTTGTCCAGTACCAAAGGAAAGGCCTCCATATAATAATGTTATATGACTCACCCTGTATATGCCCATATGTTTATGTATAAGAATGCAGCAGTGTATTTTGAAAAATATCTCTTTTTTCAGATAAAGAAAAGTGTAATGCATCAAAGATAACATGTATACGGGAAATGTCATCAGGTAAGTAAAATGGAGTTCACTCTCACTCCACTCACTCCACTCAGAATAAAAATGCGTAGCAGATCACTAGACATCTAATTGAAAAAATAAATGGCACTTCTAATTTTTTTTCTTGATAATAAAATTTTCAATCAGTGAATTTTATTAAGAAATAGAAAACATGACGATGAAAAAAAACTTGTCTGTTTTAGGTCATCGTGAGAAAATTGCCGACCAATGCCACTGCATGGCTCAGTGTGAGCTGTCACTCTACAAGGTTTTATCTTCTGCCACTCGGTTTCATTTCATGCCAAATATAACTTCTGGTAATTTCTTGTAAGTGTTCTCGATTATACGTAACAATCTGTCGAATTTCCTAAAAAAAAAGGTGTATTCGCGGATAACTGATCTTTAAAACACTTTCTCTATTTCGAGCACTCATATTTCAATTAACTTTGATATTTTTTTCATTTTCGTCCTTTTCTTGCAGTCCTCGGTTGGACATACAAACGACCCCCCCCCCCCAATCTTTAGGGGTGACTGTGAAACTTTTATAAGGTGAGGAGTAGTTTTTATGTCCAACCAATGGTCCGACCAAATCAAACAGCCTCTTGCAATTTTCCTCTGGATTTGTTATTGTTTAGGTAGAAGAAAGTAAATGGGTATTGAAAAATCGGTTTTTGGATTACTCGGTTATTCAAACAAAAGTTTCTTATTTTCATGAAAAATCATAATCCACGATAAAAAATGGGGGTTCCTTTAAGAAGTCGAAGTCATCCCCACCCATAGGCAGCGGGTTAAGGGTTGGGGTGGTTGTTGGCTCCAACCGATGTCCCCTAGATAACTTATTGTGTCTAAAAAATTTTTTCGGAAATGATGCCCCTTCCCAATGATTAAAAAAAAAGATTAAAATGGTTCACACTGTATATGCAAGTTGGAAAAAAATTTGAAAGGGTATAATATTTATGAGCAATATTTTGCCCGTTACTTTTTTAGGGCTGATGAAAAAAATTTATCCGACGATCACATACATCTTTCGATTTTCTTCGGGGGAGAGGCACACACGATACTTCTCAGAGATATTATCATGTCGGTGATATTTTTAATATGTAAGTGATTTTCATTGCACCATAATACCTGTAACTAGTCATATAATTTTATGATATTTCAGCATCTTTTGGAGGAGTTTATAGCCTTTTTCTGGGTTGCAGTTTCATAACAGTGATTGAATTATTATATTACATCTTTGTGAGGCCGTTGGTTAAGTGGAAACTACTACCAAAAATAGAACTAGAAAAGAAAAGGAAGAGAAAAAACGCGATAAATCCAATATTAATGGAGCACAATAACTTTTATAAGCCTTATAATAATCTTGAATATGTTAATTGAAATTTATATTGTAGATTTGTGTGCAAAATTAATAATGCCTATACAAACACAAGCATCTGAATATTTAAATAATCAAAAATGTATCAAATAGCACAACTCTAATAATATAATGTAACACATTATAAAAATAAAAAATCAGCTCATAAGAAAACTTGACACTGGCTAAATACACAGAAGTGTGAAGGCCAAAAAGTAGAATCGAACTTGAGCTTGGTCTTCATCCTTTGGTGTAATTTTTGCCAAACAACTTGTTTATCCCTACGTCCTGGTCCTATAAAGTAGTTTACAGGCCCTAGGCCCATAAAAGCTAAATTACGCCGTAATTTGAAGGCATATAAACAAGTTTGAGTGCAAAATGAATATTTAATTGATTATCCATATTAATATACCAGGTGTTGCATCCGCAGACGGTCCATAGGAAATCCAATACAAATTTTAATACCTCCTAATATCTCCCCGATTCATTTTATGACAAAAAAGGGCTTTTTGAAGGCCCTTGTATGATGGACTCACGTGCAAAATACGAATAATTAACATTCCACGAATTAAGTCCTGATTCTTTCCTCAATTAAACCACCAGCAAAATGTCAAATTTTTAGGGATGTGCCGAACCACGATTTGGCCGAACCGCCGAACCACCGAAGCTTCGGCCGAAACTATGCCGAATCGCCGAATGTTCGGCAAAAAGTTCGGCTGAAAGTTCGGCAGGTAAAATAAGTCTGAATCGCCGAAAAACTGCCGATTGATCTGAAAATTTGTACTGGTTTTCAATAAATCGTCATTACAAAACGTGAAATGTCAAAAACTCCGATCAATCCAATCAATCCTGCTTGTTATTCCTGAAAAAAGTAATTATATAATTCGGATAAAACGAAAAAAAAATTAGGTTAGGGAATATGGGTGGCTTAGGCCAGGTACTCCAGGTACTAACTATATCAAATAAATATGTACACTTTTAAGTTTTAAATCTAAAGAAAATTAATTGCGTCAATAATAATAATTATTATTATTATTAGGTATTTATCACTGAAAGAACTAAAGCACTCGTAAAATCCAGACCTAAGTAAATTGAGTTAGGTATTATAATACCTAAGTACCTACTTCCTATTCCTGTACATTGTTTTCTTTTTTGTCTAATTTGACCCTGATCTCAGTTACAAAACCGGTTTCCCTCTTGCCACACTCCACTCCTGGAATTCTAAATATTCCACTGGACTGGAAAGTGGAAATCATGCAATTAGGTACCGTCAACCGGGGTTATATCGGATCGCAGGGGTAGGGTAATATCGGACGATTTGGTTATATCTCACATTGCAAGCGTTACAGCTGTTGGGCTACAGTTTGGTTACTAAGTAAATATATCCCAAGATTGAGAAATAACCTACCAAGTGCACACGTGTTTCGCGCTCACTCGGAAATTCAAGGTAAGCTCACAAAAAATTAATTATTAAAATCACTTTTTCGATAAAATTGACTCAGCCAAATAGTGTCATCTGGCCTGTGAACCCTGTGCATGATAGTCATGTGGTGCACCGAGATTAATATTTGTTTTAAGCCTTATCAAGACACCCATAATCTCAAAGTTCTTGTTACGTCTTTCCTTTTCGTAAAAAATTGAAATTAGCGGAAACTGTGTTTTTCAGGGGTAATATCGGACATGCCACGAAAACACCGCCATCAGCTAGGAACGCCGTATCGGCGAAATTAGTCCCAAGAAAACATGGAAAGATTGAAGAAGAATGAAGGGACCAAGAAAAAAACAACTAAAAAATTTGTTGGGCGAATTGAAAAGATTTCAAAAAATTATATTATTGTGAATTGCCTCAGATTCTACATGGGTCACAAAGATTCCTTTGTTTTTCCAGACGTTGAAGACAACAGTAAAATTCAACTTGAACAAGTCCACAGTATTTTAACTGCGCCCAATTCAGAATGTTTTTGTTTTTCTAGTTTTTTATTCAATGTATGAAGTTTATTTTTCTGTTTTTCTATTTTTTGAAGTTTCTAGAATGATAATTTGTTTCATGAATAAATAAGTTTGTTTCTATTATATCCCTTTTTGTCTTACTTTGACTTTTAGTACATCACCCTGTACCCTGCATGGCATTTTTTTTTTTTTTTTTTTTATAAAATGTCCGATGTAAGTGTCTGACCAAACCTATACCGGATACCAGGCTTGAAACGTACATTCTCAATGTAAAAATTGAAGCGTCCAATATTACCCCAAACCCAGGGTTATATCGGACGAACGTTAAAAAAAATTAATAAATAACCGTGACAACTTTTAAAAGATTTATTTATGGAAATATGTTTAGTAGGTTAACTTCTTACTACAGAATGCATTAGTTAGCTTTAACTTCAAATAATAAAATAAATATAAGCAGAAAATTGAAAATATCGTCCGATATAACCCCGGTTGACGGTATACTCCTTAAAACTGGGAATAAAAAAATTCTGATTCTTTATCAAGTGTTGCCTAATTTAATATTTCATTATTTGTTTGTTCATATTTTTTATTGTAGTAATAAATTTACTACTACTTATTAAATTGAGTTCATTTACTTTCAATGTAGAATGTAGGTATAAAAAAAAAATGGCATGCCAATAAACAACACTTCAGGGAAAAGATCTCAAAGACGCTAAGTCAGGCCTTCATTATTTATTAATCATTACATATTTATAGTCTTTTATACTTCAACTCATGCTATCCCAGCTTCAGATTTCTGTATAACCTTGTCTACTCATAAATATTATGTTGCGTGGTTATGGCTTTTGAGACAATAATTACAACCAAGCAGAGAGGAATATTACGGATGTTAGGTTCAGAATTAGGTCAATGCCACAGGGTCTCAGCTGTTTCTGAACTCACAAAGCCAAGTAACATTATGAAATGAAAAATATTAAACTATTCAGAAATACCTACCTATACCTAGTTTTTTATTGAAGTTACAACAATCCTCACTAGACGAGCTGTATTTCTAACTGCTGTCGATTTTTTTTACAAACTAGACTTGTATTGGGGTTTTTGTTTGAAAAGTTTGTAGTGTTTTACGCAAAAACAATATCTGCAAAAAAAAGTTCGGCAAAAGTTCGGCAAGTTCGGCAAAATCATATCAAAGTTCGGCTTCGCCGAATATTCGGCAAAAGCGCCGAACTTGCCGAATACCGAACTTTTGCCGAACATTCGGCACATCCCTACAAATTTTTTAATCAATTTTTGTCAAATCAATTCCGTTGAAAAAAAAAACGTTCTAAGGAACACAAGAAAAAGTAAACACAATTAAATGATACTACATGGGAAGCTGTTATGTAGAACATTTTGCCTACAGAATCGATTTGATAAAAATTAATAAAAAATTTGACACTTTGCTGGTGTTTTAACTGAGGAAAGAATCGGCACAGGAATCACGTGAGTTCATCATTGCCTTTAAAAAAGTCTGATACAATTTTGTTCTAAAATGAATCGGGGAGACAATATTAGGGGGTATTTTCATGGGATTTCCTATGGATGGTCTGCTGATGCAACACCCGGTATAATTTAATACATGAAAATTGACATGTCAAGAGAACAATCCAGATTTTAATGTTGATGCAAGTCTATTTCAAGACCAAAGAAATCACTTTTATTGTAGCTCAAGGAGAAATAATGAAATAATAATATTGACTACTTAAATATTATTATTATTATTCGAAATATGAACAATGTAAAAACTTAGACTAATTCTTTCAATCCCGGTCGTTGAGGGCTAAACGGTTTGTCCGTTCTTCTATAATTATAGTTCTGACTCTTAGAAGTGTAACTATTTTGATAATTTTGCCTTCTTTTATTGGCTACATGAGGAGGTGTTTGAATTTCACTGCACAGTTGCTCCTCTAAGGTCTGCAAAAAAAAAAAAGAAAATTGTTATGAAATGAAATAGTGTTAAAAAAAAAGTAAAATAATATTATTATTACCTTATCGCTAACATGGCCTTGCTTGCCCAATAACAGAGCGACTCTTTCCACTTCTTTTTTCAAATCAGCAGAATTGGATTTATCGACAGCTTGTTTAACTTCCTCGATTACGTCTTTATTAAATGTTTGCAGAGTGTTATCCGGAGTATCCGTTTGCAGGACAGATTTCAGAAGAAGCACTGCTTCTTCAAGACGACCTACCCTTACCAAAGCCATAGCCTGAAAAAATTTATAACAATATTAATAATTACAATAGAATGTGATATTACTTCATATTTTAGCATAAGTATTTTTTAAATACAAATTTCAACACTGTGTTCTTTTAAAAAAGCAACGACAAAAAAATTGCAACTAACTTTAATATTCCTAACTGTAGTGTAACTTTTGTTTTTTGATAACGATAATATTTCAATGGCGGCAGCTGGATCGTTCTGGTTTAGCGCTAATCCTGCTAAGAACGTTACGGCCCTCCTCATCGGTAAATGACCAGTTTCATTCAACTCGTTCCAGATTTTGAGAGCGTGCTTAAAACTTTCAGAAGAATTCTGAAATAATTAAATATAACATCTTCATTATGACAACAACGCATACAAATAAGTTTTTTTGGGTATGTATGACAAAAAATCTTTCTTACCAGTTTATAACAAGCCGCCATCACTAAAACAATAATATTTCTAGGGTACTTTGTACCCTCGATCTGACGTTCCTTTATAACTTCAAAAGTGTCCAAGATTTCTTGATATTTCCCATTTTCATATAGCAAATCTAGCAGCAACTGGTACGTTATCAACTGGTCAAAGAAACCTTTCATATCAGGATCGGTGAAAAGCTAAAATTACACTCTGTAATGACGATTTCGTCTCATTTTATCGCATACAAACCTGCAAAGCGAGTTCGGGTTTATTTTTCAGATGGAAAAGCCTCATAGCAACACTCCCAAAAACAAAGTTACCGAATCGTAGTTCCTTATTTTGATTATTGAATCTAAAACGATATAAAAATAACCCTTCTTTCTAGTTTCAAAAATTATAATATACTTTTTCATCATTTGAACTACCAGTTCAAGATCTTCATCACTTTCGGCTATGTGCAACATGTTTTTCAGGTCCTCTGTGAAGATCATATTTTTAGAGTTGCCGGAAGTGTACTCGGTCATTCTTGTTTTGAATTTTTCGGCGATATTAGCGATCTGCTGGTGGGTCATTTGTCGACTTTCTTCGTATCCTGTTAATCCCAGAGTGACTCTGGAATATAAATGCCTCACGCCTAGAAATAAATAATATTTTTAACATTTACTAGCTAACTAAACATACAGGAGTGAACTTTTATAGCAGACAAACTGCTGGACTATTTATATTTGTATAAGTCGTATTCAGAAGTAGAGCTGTACCTATTACAGGATGTCTCAGTGATATTCGGCCAAATTTAAAGCGCCAGTTCCTCTCGTTTAAGAGATACAATACGCCAGGGGTGTCGAAATTTTTAAAAAATAACACTTTGTGATTATAAGCTCATGTAAATTTAAACCAATTTTGATGAAACCACAATAAACAAACAAAAAGCTTTAATTTTGATTTTACAAGTTTTGTTGATGTCTTCCAGTTGTCTAGGTATTCATGGTTGGTGATCTTTTTCCCTTCTAAATTTTTTACGCCACCAACTTTACTGCAAATACCAAAATATTATTCAATAACCCACGCAATTTAGAACAAAAAAATCCTTAGTTTTTTCACACGGTACGAGATTATTAAAGATTCCTTAGGCAATGTCACTAATCATTAAGAATAACATTATCAGATAACGTTTAATAAAATCTTGCAATGAGACTTTCGTCCAACATTACCTGAAAAAACTTCTAATATCTCAAAAATGTTGCGCCACATGAAAAAAACTAAGGAACACTTTTTTGTTCTAAAATACATGGGCTATTGAATAACGTTATTGTTTTTGCAGTAAAGTCAGTGGCGTAAAAGATAGGGAGGGGAAAGTGGAACCAACCCGAATATCTATGCCAACGCCACTGGAATAAGACAAGACATCTAGAAAACCTGAAATAGCCAAATTAGAGATCTTAGTTTGTTTATTGTTCATGTGAACTTTCATCAAAATTGGTTTAAATTTACAGAAGTTATAACCAAAAACTGGGTAATCCTGTACAATCTGTCGCTAAATTTTACCTTACCATATAAATAAAAATAAATCCCCCAAATTCCGGTTCGGTTAGTCAGGTCTTTGGTCAGGGTAGGTTTTTTTTTTCATTTCAAGGCCATTTTAAGGAAAAAAAACCTACCCTGACCAAAGACCTGACTTACGACGCATTTATTTTTATTTATAGGTATGGTAGGGTAAAATTTAGCGACAGATTGTACAGGATTACCAAAAACTGTTATATATTTTTTTGAAACTTTGACACCCTGTATCTTTTATACAAAAGATTCCGAAGTACAAAATATGCCGATTTAACCTCAATAATTAATCATGTCCAAAATGGCCCCCATTTTCAATATACAGGGCCTTTACAGAGGGTGGGTCGAATAAGGGAGTACACATTCTCCAGAAGAAGTGAAAAATGGGCATACCAAAAAATGGATTAAATCATGAGAAACTTCTAATTTTTATACATAAAGTAGATAGGTAGTAGTTAAAAATTGATCCCTTGAACTTACCTTGTGATTGTGAGTAATTAAAATTAGTAGTTAATGATCCGCGACTGAATAAAACTAGCTGAGGGATTCTCAGCATTTTCAAAGTTTGTGCCATTTCTAGCAGAGTGCCTTTAAAAGGCAGCCTTTGTAAAATGATTAGTCAACCAGGAAGTGGGGTTAGGAGGTTCGACAGGCCGGTTTTCGGGTCTTCTATCTTCTACTGCTTGCTGCTGCAGTGCTGCACTGCTGGTTTAGGTGTCGGTGGATGAATGTTATTTGATGAATGCTGATCTGAAGCTGACCCCCTTATGATAAGATGTAGGAGGAACTTCTAGCTTCGGTAAACACGTAGAAAAGAAAACTGCTCTTACTTAATTTAATACTTAGACCATGCTTGTTTTATTTTAACGAGAACAAGCAAATACAAATACCTTCAAAAATGTTAATACCGCACACTGGGCACACACTTCCTCTCAAAACCTCCGTCGTAGGGAACCTGCATTACCGACGTTAAGGCTTACTATACCTTATTTAATAACTAGGAGGAGTAAATTTAAATAAACCGCCAAAAAAAGATGCTTCTCATTGGTCAATTCATAGGCAAAATTACACCCAGCAAAACTTGTACAGGAAATTGAATCTATGCAACGCTCAACACTACATATACGCTTGTTTTTTATTGTTGTGTCATTATTGTTTACAATGTCAGCGTCGAATGTGACACATCAGTTTTATAATCAGTTATTTCCAAAACCCTATAAGTTGTTCTAAATAAGTTCTTTAAAAGTTATTTCAAAACCAAATGAGTTCTTTTTGAAGCCCATTCAGTTCTTTTTAGAGAACAGACATCCTTTTCAGAATTTTGAAATTATTTTTGGCTTTCCATTTTCATCCTGCAAACGGTTTCAAGTGCCATTATGGATAATCCTACATCAAGTACAAGTGAGAGGATGTCTCCTCCAAAGAAACGGGAAGAAAAGAGTGTCACCTACAAGATTTTGGAAAAACTACTCTATATGCGTACTTCACCAATAATTGAAGAACATATTCCAATCGAACAAGGTGCGGATTTAGACCAAACAGGGACTGCTGTATGTGATAAAGTTAGTTTCAACAACACACTTTGAATCTGGTCCTACAAAAACTGAAAAATGCTGTTTATAATACCGTTTGAAAAAATTGACTTATCCACAAATTATATATTATTAATAAATGTAAAATAAAAACTTTATCTACGATGTTATGTGTCATATAATACATACATAAAATATATTATTTATATGTTACATTAAATTTGTCACATAAGTATTGCCTAAAATAAAGTACTTTCAATCAATTTAATATGAATGTTAATAATTATTATCCTCAATATTCTTCGAAATATCTAGAAATTATTCAATTTCATTCTATTTATATTCAGAAAATCATTCAGCACTATAATACTGATATATTATGCAAATCACAATGATTTGTGATACTGCTGTACAGTCTCTCCTGAAAAGTAGACTTCCTACACCGAAAACAAGTCCTATCTTCCTTATTAATAATTATTGTTTCAATTCAAATTTGCCGCCAAAAAAAATCTGGTGATTTAATCTGGTGACTTTTAGTGGTGTAAATGATACTTTGCAGTTTACTCCTCCTAGTTATTAAATGAGATATAGGGTAGCGCATTCACGCGTTGACGTTTACTAAATACGGTTATGTTTGAACAGCTGGATGTCATATTTTTGGCACATTTGGTCACAGGCGTAGGTATCAAGTGGAAAAGAGCGAAGTTTGCAAAAATGAAACAAAATAATAACACGAATAGAAATCGAGGAATCCAGTTTCAGTGGGTTTATAGGATCTACGAAGCTGTAGACTTCAGTATCTAACACGTAGTTACTGAGAAAAATGCGTTTTAATACGCAGACTTAATAACAAATTATGTGAATTTTTAGACAGTTGTACGTTCATGGAAAATCTGACGTTTATGAAGTCAAATTGGACATTCCCAACTTTTTTCCAAACTTTTTGTGAGAATGAGAATGCGCTACCCTAGTAAAGCGGTAATACAGGTTCCCTAATCAATATCAATGCAAAAAGTGACGGAAGACGGAACTGACGGAGAGAAGATGTGCACGAATCGAATGCACGATACACATTTACACTGTATGTCAGTAGCTTTTCCTATTTTTGTTACTACTGCGCAATGATTTTATGACGTATGCTGTTCATATGTCATACGCATGCCGGTGGGCGAGGTATGGTTCAAATTTTAAAAAAAATTAAAATTTTATTGCTACCTTCCTTTCGTTGTTTTTGTGTGTTTCTTTGTGCTAAATCTATTTATGTATTATTATTATTATGTTATTATTACGAAATGTGGTGGATTGTTATGAATATAACGCTTTTATTATTGTGCTTCTATAGTGTTATACCTACTTCTTACAGTACCTACATGGGGTCCCATTTAAAATGAATCAGGATATATGGGGTTCTTGGAAACAGTAAGAGATACAGGGTCGGTTAAATTAGAGAGAAATTATACAATTCATGCTTATTAAGAATCTGAAACAAAATTTATAGGAACTTCAAGCGTTGCTGAAATACATATCCTGATAAAAACGGGAAAATCAAGTTTATTATTTTATGAAATAAATGTTATTGTATTTTCATGTCATCGAGATTTAAAAATTCAATAAGCAACCCAAAAACTATTATATTATTAAAAACAAATTCTTTAAAAATAAAAATCTGTCATTAACCGAGTGCTATAAATATTATCATATGGCAAGCAATGTCACGTCATACTGCGACGTCATTCGATGAAATTTATTTTTATAAAGAAGAAAAAAATGAGGATATTTTTTCGAATGTGATAGATTTTTAGTTTAATACTGAATGACATGAAAAAATAATATGACGGACATAAAAAGAAGCTAAAGTTGACTATGAATACTCTGGGATCTAGTCGCCTTTGAAAATTTTCGAAACGTCAAATAGATATAGCTGTTGACAACTTATGTAAACCTACAGAAAATTATTTGTTTATTTCTTGTAATAAAAAAGATATGAATCTCATGTTAATAACATGAGATAATATGTCTTTCAAACGCGTGACGTCAGAGCACCGACAAGCCCGGAACGCAGCCTGCGCAGTCACAGTAGGTGTTTTGTCTGCGCACGTTACTACTTCACTCCCTTATTTACTCTCAATGGGAAGGAAACGTTCACTTACAGTGCTGCCAACCCTACCGAAATTTCGGTAGATCTACCGAATTTTGAATTTTTCTACCGATGGCAATCTCAATCTACCAAAATTATTTACATTTTACTATTTAAAAAAATGGAAACTGTGATAATTAAATTACCCTTGGCAAAAAAATATCTAATTGCTTATTAAACACCAATAAAGGCCATTTTAAGTCAATTTTTTATGCAACATGATGATTTAAGTTTTCGGAAAGCGCGGATAGGTGCGCTAAAATCTATTGTAAATGTCTTATTTTCCGATTTTTAGTGCTCTCAAAATTAAAAATGAAACCTATCTAAATGTTTTCTTGTGAATTAATAAAAACGTGCCAAAAATGGATGTTATAATCATTCAAAGAGAAATATTATTTTTATAAAATGTGAAAAATATTGAATTAAATATTTTAATTCTCTCACTGTAATTCATAAGATTCCACTTAATAATGTTGAGGCCCTGACATATGAATTCAATTTTGATGAAAGAATTCTGTTGCTTTGAATTATTATTAATCGACACCGCCAGGCCTGCGGTGATTTAGTTACCCCTTTTAGTATAGAAAGCGGCTTAATAATTAAAGGCCCTATCAGGGTAATATAATTTAGAAAATAATTGAAAAAAATTAGAATTTATATATTTTTAAGATATATAACGCTGATTTTTATTATATTTAATAAAAATCATTTTGTTATTAACTAATCTTAATTTTAGTTACTTTTGTATTATTATGCCATTCCAGATGTTTTTAAATTACGGTAGGCTTTAGGCAAATTTTAATTATGTTATTGGTAGGTACTCTTCGAATATATTTGATATATTTTTATATATTTTAACTATATGCTGTTGTAGTTGCAGTTCTCTGAAGTCTGAAGTCTTCTGGGTCAACTGTTAACTCAAAAATTCTACAAAGACTGTTTTTCATGCACGAGTCTTTTAATCAAAATATAATAGGTATATGAATTTACAAGAGTTTACAATTATAAAAATTAGGGATGTCGTACCCGGTCGGAAACGAAACCCGGGTACCCGAAAACAAAACCCGGGTACCTGACGGGTACCCGAAAAAAAAAATTAAAACTACCGGGTGTTGAATCGACCACCGGTAATTTTTAAATTACGGTAGGTAAAAAAACGGCATTTTTGCAAATTCCAGCTTCCCTGGTTATTTTACAGCAAAAGTATAAGAGACATAAATTGAAGAGAATCGAAAATGACACAAAATGGGTTGCATCAACGCATCAACCAAGCTTAAACTAGAAAAGAATAAAAAAAATTCGAATCAAAAAATAAACTTGAGCATAGTGGGTTCGAATGGGGTACGCAGCGGTCATTATTTCTATTTATGAGACTGCTGTTTGAATAAGGAGTGAACACTTGACGCTTAATAACGCGAACAGATTACATTTCATTTTACATTTTATAATCATTCTTTTCCGTGATTTAGTTCTGTATCAATTATTTGAATGATTAGTACATGGTTTTTTTACGTACTTGGGACTATTATTACCTAGCGATTGGTAGATTAATTAAAATAATAGCAGAGATAACACAGAATGCAGACTTCTATGTATAAAAATTTAAAAGAATTCCCGTTTTCAAGTGGGTCCTTTCAATTTGTAAACAAACCACTTACTCAATGGTTAGGGGAAAGGCTAGTATATCGTAAAAGAAAAGGACAAAGTACATATCTACCCATTTCACCAAAAGAGACAAACAACAATAATGGAAATATGGGATGACTTCATGAATCAGATTCCAGTGTTGACGCTAATGGGCTATAAATAAATCAATAATAAATCACACTTCACGGTTTGAATTTTAGACATTTCTTATTCATCCTTGAAATCTAACAAATTTAATAACATTCCTCTTGTGTTTCATTATACCCGGGAAATTAATGAAATTATAGAAATTGCTTACTTTACCTACTTGCTTGAAATTTCAATGACAGGAACAGTAACAAAAAGATAAAGTACCCAAGTACCTACTTCTAAGAATAATTGATTATTTACTGCAAACTGAATAATCCTCTGATACCCTGTTATTGTTCTGCCTAAACATGAAGCTTCAATAAGAAAATGAAACAGTCAAATATTCAAGTCAATAAAAATCACCCAACAATATGTTCATTTCCGAGATTTTATTGTTTTATTAGGTACCTAAAATCCAACCTATAAAGCACATCCTTGACTGAAAGATGCATGTAAAAAACTGGTTATGGACAAGTTGGACAACCCTCAAATAAAATAAAGACAAAGAAGCCTGTTAGAGGAATTAAAAATTTCACAAAACCATATTAGGTATTCGGCCGGCCGAATTCGTATTCGGTATTCGGCAAAAAACGGTATTCTTTGCATCCTATTACATAATTTGCATTAATAATTTTCATCCACTTCATTCGTGATAAGTAGGTATTTCAGGGTTTTTTAGGCAGTCGCTCCGCCTGTTGAGGGTACTTACCGGATGCTTTATTTTAATGGTTTTACGAGGTTGCCCATCCTTAAAAAGCAGATTTTTAGTCAAGTCGAGAGTTCTGAAAACCTGTTTGTCCTGCATGTGGACATGTGTTTCTAGTGATTCCCTATATTGAATGAATGATAATAAAAGAAGTTCATCATAGTACATTTTTGAGAGGGTTAGTAGTAGTGAACAGATGTTCTAGATTTGAATTATATTATTATTATGGCTCGTTCTTGTTTTTTTTATTATGGTTTCTCTGAAGAACTATCTAAATCTACTATTTATCGGGTACCCGGTTCTTGAAAATCGGACCCGATTTGGATATCACCCGGGTCTACCCGGGTACCCGGGTACCCGCTGACATCCCTAATAAAAATTGTTCAAACTTACACATTAAAATATTTGATTTACACACATTTACATACTCATACAAATACAGATACAGATATAAAAAGTCACTGATATAAAAATACAAATGTACAAAATATCTTAACAGACATATTATAGTTGATTCACTCTAAAATTTTTTGCAAGCTTCTCAGTGCGTGCATGGAATTGACAAAAGTTTTCGGTTTGTCTTCGTACGAGCACCACTCCGGAAGTAAAGTTGGGAACGGGAGGGTTTTATACGTGAGAAATGTTGTGGTAGCTTTGACACGCGATCGTTGCATCATGTTGAACTTTCTGACACACAGAGTTTCAATCTTGCGCATCTTCGTTTGGTAATTGGGTAGACTTGTGATATGTTCTTTATACTCCGCTTTGTGAGCAAACAACCAAAGCAGAGTGCACAAATCCGGAAACAATGGGCTTTCCTTGTCACTCCAGTTGATCATCGCTGTTAGGATATCGTCGATATTCTCCGGGTGCCAGGCGTACGGCAACGCCGGAGAGTATTTGGAAAAATTAATCAATGTATTCGTTGCCAGATCGCAAGCTTTCATTTCTGGAGGGGAACGAGCGGTTATCTTCAACAGCAAATACATCTGATCCGGTAAAATTTTCCCCAGTTCCAGACACGAATCTGGACTGATTCTCGTGACTCTCTCTGCAAAAAAATAAATACGATTAGGGGTCAGAAGAGGTAGTTAAATTAAAATTTCAAGCAAAAATTGATCTTCATAAGATTCCATAAGAGGTAAACTCTTTTGGTTTACAATGTATCACCCTTGTATACTGAAAACTATCAAGTTTCGATGTCTTTTGTACTCAGAAAAATCCCCAATTTCCAACAAAAAAAAACCCTGTAAGTTGACTCGTCTAAATCAGAGAATCTAAAAAATCTAAAGGATAACACACACACCCCAAGTAAAACAGAAAAGTTTATAAATATTTAATTTGTTCCCTCATTTAAATAATAACAATGCATACCTATTTCTTCTAGTGCCGTTAGAATCTGAGCCAGAGTAACATCTTTCATCATTAAAAGGCGCACGGCCTGCTTGTTTCGGTAGCCAATGGTTTTTTCAGGAACGGCGAGCTGGTTTGCTTCTTTTAAACGATGACGAATCTCTTTAAAGGGCTTCGGTTCACTCTTCCGTGCTCTACGAGCCCTCCACATAGACTGCAACGAAATGGTATTGCCATAAATAATTTATTTTGTATTTAGTTGGTTGATCGTTATTATACAAGTTGTCTGTTAAAAATATGAGCTCAATATTATGTATAGCAGCTGAGAAACTTAACGAAACCTGTTTTTGAGAAATAAAATTAATTATTTCCCAAATACCTAAGACTTTATCTTACTTAAGGCATCAATTTTTATCAAAAATCCTTTCCTTGTAGAAACTTTTGGATCTTACAGCGAGGAAGCTACAAAATTCATTGCTGTCTTAGAACTATAAAGTGGGTCTTAAAATTTATGCAAATTTTACACCTGACATTTTAAAATTCCATCAATTGAGAAGCACAAGAATTGACAGCTATTTTCGAGCTCGTCAATAGAATTTTTGAGCTGTCTCTAGCTTCTGTTATTTTTAGGAAAACTGAGAAAAACTCAATTTTCCTGCGCTAGGATTCGACCTCAGTTTGGAAACTGAGCATGTAGTCTCGCAAAAATACGAAAAGCACTAGAAAAAAGAGAAAACTCATCATTAGAGATTGAAAATAGTTCGTGTTTTTTGTGCCAAAAACTAGAGACTATTCCATTAAAGAGCTCGAAGTTCTTGTAATTTTTTTCTCTCGAGAGAAAAATGGTTTCCAAGTTAGGGTTAATTTTAGCACTAAAAAGAAGTTTTTCTCTATTTTCCAAAAAATGGAGGTAGCTACAGACATTCGAAAATATCATTGAAGAGCTCAAAATAACTTAAATTTTTCTCTAAAGATGGGATTTAAAAATGTCGGGTGTTATGTGAACATCTAGAGACAACTCAAAAACATTATTGATTAGCTCAAAAATCTATCTATTTTAAAAAAATAGTAACTTTTTCTAAATATGTAGTGCTGGTGCTTAAATTTGAGATCCCTGCAGGCCACATTTTTTCAATTACTTTTAAAAACTTTCTAATTAAATTACACTGCCATCATGTCTGGATTTTTGGGGAGGGCAAAACAAGTCCGCTGCACTGAGGCCTCAGGTGGCCTATTGTGATATTAGAGCTTTAAAATAGAGAGTGTTATTATAAATCAATTTTTAGACAGACACCTTTTATAATTGCGTATAATTTGAATATGATACAAAAGTACATACCTGGATTGTCACTGCAGCTCTTATTTGAATCCATCTAATACGAAGTTCTTTTCGTTTTTCGTCGGTCAGGAGTGGCGCCGACTTTCGTCTCACCAGAAAACCCCTAATCAGAGGTTGCAGTTTTATAACAGTTTCTATTTGGATTCTAGTTCTCTGTGACGTAGATCTCGCCTCCAAACGCTTCCTGAAACGCCTTTGTATGCAAATTGCTGCAGACCTCTTCCTCAAATAATCTTCTCGAGCGGCTCTCATTTTGCGTAGGTCTCGGAACCGCCTCTGTACGAATATCATTGTCCGCTTTAGCTTCAAAAAGTGATTGCGATCAAACTGGAGTTGCTTGTGACTTCTGTAGAATCTTTGAATTACGACAGCTGATTTCTTCATCTCTAAATATTTTCTATGTGTTTGCTCTGTCAGCTTCTTATTTCTATATTTATTTTGCACCCAAATAATTGCATTTCTCACACGAATATACTCGCTTCTTTGCACTTTCATTAATTTAATTGCACGATATTTACTTTGTATAATTATAGCAGCTCTTCTCAGGTTTAAATAATTTTTCCTTTCTATCTTCATTGATAAACGGGCTCGATATTTTTGCTGTATTAAAACTGTCGCTTGCTTCAATTGGAGGAAATATGTTCTGTTTTCACGCATGATTTTATATTCTAGAAATCGTGTTTCGATCGTCATTACAGCAGTTTTCATCGCTACATAATATGAACGATTTTCAAGCATCATTTTCCTGGCTCTAAATCGTCTCTGGCATACTATTGTCGCTTTTCGCAAGGCTTCAAACCTGCTTCGTTCCGCTCTCATTTCCAGTTTCGCTTTATATCGAGCTTCGATCGTCTCGACTGCTCTCGTCATGGCTAAGAAATTATTTCTTTGTTGTCGTCCCACGATGTAAGCTCGAAAAAACCTTTGAAT
Organism: Malachius bipustulatus; assembly: GCA_910589415.1. Taxonomy (NCBI): domain Eukaryota; kingdom Metazoa; phylum Arthropoda; class Insecta; order Coleoptera; family Melyridae; genus Malachius; species Malachius bipustulatus. Next base: position 19,172,024 of record OU342632.1, read on the forward strand.
CGATATGACAGAGGATCGAATTTTGACGTAACCCTCTCGGTGCCGTTTCATTAATTTATTAGCCCTGAATATTCTCTGAATTGTTACAACGTTCTTCCTTAACGATATGTATTCTTCTCTCTGCTTTTTCATGTGAAGACGTGCACGAAACCTTCGCTGAATTGTAATGGTAGCTGTTTTCAATGAAAGAAAGTAGTTTCTCTTGTCCAACATTAATTTCCTGGCTCTCCATCTTTGTTGTAATGTAATCGCTGCTCGCCTGGTTTTCAAGTAATCACCTCTCTGCACTTTCATCAACTGAACAGCTCTGAAATGTTGCTGTATGATTACGGTTGCATTCCTATACTTCTGATAATTGTCATATTCGATGCGCATCATTTTGTTAGCCTGATACCTAGTCTCTATCACTTTGACCGCTTTCTTGATAGATGTAAATCTTAATCTTTCTTGTTTCCCTTTCAGGTAAGCCCTGAAACGTTTTTGAATAGTAACGGTGGCCGATACAATTTTTAAATAAACGTCTCGTTGATGTTTCATTAAAATATTCGCCCTGAAGCGCCGCTGAATTATCAATACGTTCTGTTTAAGTGTGGTATATTCGGTGACCGCTGATCTCATAAGAACGTTCGCTCTGTATTTTTGTTGCACCTTTATTGTTGCAGATTTAAGTTGTAAGAAGTACCTTCGGCAGCGTTGCATCGATTTCTTTGCTCTCCATTTCCGCTGTATGAAGATAACGGTTTCCCTTTTCTCTTGGTATGATCGGCGTTCGTTTCTCATCAGGATAGTAGCCTTCCAGCGTTGCTGGAGCTTTACAGTGATATTTCTTAATGCATCATACGATTGTTTCTGCTTAATCATTTCCTTTCTAGCTCGATAAAATCTTTGAATTAATACGGTCGCTTGTCTCAATTTTTGATACTCCTGCTTGATTTTGATCGAGAGTTTATTTGCTCTATATCTTCTCTGTATAGTAATGACAGTTCTCTTAAAAGTCTTATATTCTTCAGATTGTATTTTCATTTTTCTATAAGATCTATAATAGGTCTGGATTGTAATAGCGGCGTTTCTTGTGTTAATGTAATTTGTACGAGCCTCTAGCATTAATGTTCTCGCTTTGAAGTGTTGTTGTATTGTTATCGCAGATTTACGTAATTTTTCATACCACGACCTCTGCTCAATCATAATCTTGTACGCTCTATAGTAACGCTGAATCTTAATAGCGCACTCCTTTTTCTTTTCATAATTCGTTTTGCAAATTTTCATTAATCGATTAGCTCTGAATAAGTTTTGCGTGTAAATGGTAGCTTTTTTCAATTCTAGAAAGGCTTGTCTTTGAATTTTCATCGCCTTATTTGCTCGGTATCGATTCTGTATAGTTACAACAGATGATTTCAGTCTCATATATTGCAGTCGAATTTTCTTACTTCGGTATCTACGCTGCACTACAATAGCTGCTTGAAGTAATAATTGATAGGAGAGGTATTGTATTTTCATGTGCATAGTGGCTCTGAACTTCCTTTGTATTACTATAACAGCCCGTCTTAGACGAAGAAAACTATACCTGTCCTCGATCAATAAAACGGAACGTTTGAGACTCGAAAAATGATTGCGGTCATTTCTCATTTCTTTCGTGGCTCTGTACCACATTTGAATTCTAATCGCCGCGCATTTCATGGCGAGATAAGCGTGACGTTGTCTCTTCATCGCCTGATTGGCTCGGAATTTATTTTGCACGATCAGAGCAGCCGCTTTCAGTTCTAAATAATCTTGTTGAGCTGTTTTCATTAATTTTTTGCCTCTAAAAATTCTCTGAATTTTAACGGTGTAACGTTTCAATGCAACATAATTTGTTCTCTCTTGCTTCATCTCCTTGTAAGCGATATAATGTTTTTCGATTATCAGAACAGCGCATTTAATTCTCATAAAGTTCTTTCTAGCGAGATACATTCTCGTGTAACTCTGGATTTTAATCACGGCCGATATGCGTTGTGTGTAGCAATTATTGACGAGCCATCTTCGACCGTATGATTGTATTTTGATGATGAGACTTCGTGTTTTCAGATACTTCTTCCTCACGATGCACATTCTGAATAAACTTTGTATTTTTATGATTGCATTGAGTCTTCTTCGTTGCTCCAGATACACGAGCAACTTTCGTTTCATTTCTTCTAGTTTCTCAGAAATTCTAATTCTCCGGTACCATTTCTGAATTTTCAAAGCGGCTTGCTGTTTCTTCAGGTGCAGCTTTTGAAGACGTCTCCTTTTTATTACGACACCAAGGCTTCGCCACCATTTTTGTATCACGGTAGCGTGCTTGACCATCAGCGGCGCTTGGAATTTATAAATTATCTGCCATAAAAACGACAAAGTCTTTTCACGGTATCCATCGACGATATCTTTCGGCTCGATATCGTTCAATATCTGGAATCCCGCCGCTTCTAGCGCATCAAAGACGAGCTTGGTATTGTGGATCTTCTGCAAGCGAGATATGGCCGGTACTCGTAACTTACCGCTTAGATCGTCTCTCAGTAAAATTATTTCCATAACTCTCGTCAGACGAACGCCGTCCCGTAAATCTCTCCCCAAACACTTGACGGCGTAATCGAACTCGTTGATGTAAGTTTGTTTGTGGGATACGACGTAACCTAAAAGTCGGAGACTCTTGGTGATATCGCCGATGGCAAAAAGCGTGTCTCTGGCGAACCGTATCAAAATCTCACGGCATTCTTTGACGGGGGCGTTCTTGCAGAAGAGGCAAGGATCGTGACTTATGAGTTTCTTCGCTTTTGCCTGATCGAGAAAATAAACGAGCGCAAGAAACTTCTTCAGAATGAATTTTTTGATGGCGGTGACATATTTTGGCGTGTGTATCGATTTGAACTTCTTCAATAAGTGGGGGTTCTTGAAAAACCTATGCATCAGGAAGCTGGAAAGGCCCATTATATCAGAATTCGAATTGAGGTGTATCACTTCTTTGTAAATGGTTTCCAGACCGATCCTCAACCATATGGGATTGAAACTTAACAGCAAAGAGGTGATTTCGGACTGGAGACCCAAATCTAGATGAACGTTTCGGTCTTCTCGTATCATTAATTTCTGTGACTCTACAGCCTGTTCAATTTTCGATAAAACTGCCGCCATCTCGGGCGACAGAAATAAATTTCGTGCGGCCTTTCTCAGCGACGTTAACCTGGCATTGATGTGGTACCGATTCGAAATTGTTTCTCGTGTCGGAGCTTCAGCCACGTCGGTTTTCTTGCACTGTTGCCAGATTTTTGCAACATCCACGGGATGACTCTCTGTGTTGGTCTCGAGTTCCATGGGCGGTGTTAAGAGTGCATTTAACCACTTTTTGAAGTTCTGTTCCTGCACTTCAACCCAAGCGGGATCGTAATATAGACCGTAATACATGAACGGGTCAATTGATAGAGTTGCGGCTAATATGTAAGGATCGGCGCTGAGCTCTTTCTTATTCTCATGAGTAACCGTTACTACTGCAAAGCCTTGAGTTACTTTAGACGAGGAGTCGTTGATACAATGTCGATTTATTTGTGAAGGACGGTGATTCTTGGTCATTGCCCAGTTCTCCACGTGTTCCATATTCGGTCTTTTAGGGGGAGATGGTTCAACATAAGGACAAACGGATTTCCTTTTCATCGGAGTCCTAAGAGAACATGGTTCGTGCAGGGAGAGCGATTCTTCCTTTATGCATCCCAAAGTTTTCGTCCTGTTATCTGATGCCCATAAATTTGCTTCGACTATACTTTTACAGTTGTCACCAGAGAGACTATGAAGACGAGCACCTAATGGACTCTCGTTAAACGTAGGTGAGAAATATGAAACGGTACCAAGAGGAGATGATGCTTTTTTCTGCTGCTGGTCTCTAAGCATCCGTGTAACGCTAGAAACTGGTGAAGTATCCAAACTGGTGATATCCCCTATCGAGGACGCTTCCAAGACGTAAGTACCACCACTAGTGTTTCCTTTGGTGTACGTTTCGGAACTTATGTTCCCTTTAACGTAAGTACCGCCACTCAAATTTAGAGGCTTTGGTGATGTGCCGGGGCTTAGCTCGAACATGGAATTTTTATCAGCAAATAGCAGAGTTCCAGACATACTTCGGTTGGGGTTTCTGCTTTCTCGAAACGTCTTCTCTTCTGTTGAGCAATTGCTCGGTTGGAAAGTAATGGTAATTTTTGGCGTTTTAACCGGAGTAAAAGAAAACAAGCTAGACTGTAAGTGAGCTGCAATGTCACTCTGGAAATTGACATTGTCAGGAACCTCTTTATTTATGTTCAATGGTAATTTCGAGTCCGTTTCTAAACTGTCGCTTAAATTTAAATCAGAAGTATTATTGCGGTCTGATTTCGGATCAACGACATACGTGTTTCTTCTCTCTTCGTCGTTACTTTCTTTGAGAGTAAATAACGGGTGCAGCTGAGGATTTAAGCCTCCGGCTATTACGTATGTGTCTCGTCGTTCTTGTGTTGTATTCGGTTTTGGACTCAGTATATTGTTGCTCGGCTTAAAACTGCCGCCAAGTGACGAATCGAGAGGAATTTGGGGCCTGTTGAAATTTTCTTTATTTTCGTGGGTGTAGTGCAATGAATTTTTCGGTTTCTCTGGTATCGTATTGTCATACAATTCTGGAATATTCGTTACAACAGGTAAGGGCCTTCTTTCGGAACGTTTTTTTACCGGTGTTTTATGTTTTTTTACAGGAGATGGACTCTTCTTTGCTAGGTAACTCGGTTTCTTAGTTTTCATTGAAACGGTTTTCTTTTTCTGAAAATTATTGTAATATTTTATGCGAGACTCAGTTCTTCAATGAGATAAAAATTAAAAGTTCTTATATTCACAAAGCTGTCAAATCTAATAATAGAGGCGATAATATGAATAAAATTACTATAAACAATATTTTGGAACCATCCTCTAAATAAAGATTTTATTGTGGTGCTGGTGCCGGTTCCGGTGTCATAGTACAATTATTATATGTTATGAAAAATTGGGTTCAGTTGTAGGAAGGTAGTGATTTTAAGTTTGGATCTAATTTGAATATTACGACAATTAAATTTATGACTTGTAACAAATAAAAATTGTTAGTAATTGGTTATTGTAAACGTCAAAAGTGAATTTTTTGGATCGTTTAAAAAAGGAGTGTATAAAGAAAAATGAAGAGGAAGAATGTTGATATAGCAACAGAAAAAATGGGTTAATTAGATAAGAAACTTTGAAGAGGACTGCCAGAAAAGAAGTAAGAAAAGTCAAAAATAATAATTTGGAAGAACTAAAGAGAATAATAATAGCACGAAATTATTAATTAATGAAATTGGAATTTGGAGGGTAATTGTCAGAAAACAGAAATAAAAAGGTGAAAATTAAATTTTGTAAGAGGAAAGAGAAGCAACAAGAGTCGGAGGATCAGAAAAAGAAGAGAAGGAGAGATGAAAAGATAGAGAGAGAGAGAGAATAAGAAGACCGGGATTGTTGTTTGAGAGAGTAAAGAGAAGCAGCTAAAGACGGAGAGAGAGAGAATCAGAAGAAGAGGCAAAAGAATTTCGAGACAGAAGCAGTAAACGTTGAGAAGGAAAGTCAGAGGACCAAAGAAAGAAAAAGGATACTGTAAGAGTTTAGTTTATTATGTTTTATTAGTTTTAATTAATATAATAGCGAAAGTGATAAAGAACCTTATCAATTGCAGTCCATTATTTTTACTGCTCTCGTTTTTGCATCATTTAGGTGTTTTTATGCTGTTCTATGAAGCTGAAACTAGTACCACTGTGTGTGTAAGAGTCTCCTCTCCAATTTGCATATTTTTCCCTAAGTTTTTGATGTGTTTTGTTGGTTGTTTTTTGATGTAAAGTCATTTAACTAACCAGGATTTACACAAGTACTCTTTTTATTGCCCATTGTTATCAGGGAGGATAAGATAACGTAATTTATATTTATTGGGAATCCGAATACCAGCCAGGCTGCTACGTTGCCACTTCCTTCAGTTTATACGACACTTAGGTAAATCTGCATTAAGATCTGTGAATATAATTAATATACTGGGTGATCACCATGTCCACCTGCGTGAAATGTGATTTGAAATGCAAGTTGTACAGCTGTGATAGCTGCAAGGTGGGCCTGTGCGAGAAATGTGCAGATTTGTCAGCATCGGAGGTTCGTTGCCTCGACCTTAAGAAACGCAAGCTCATCTTCTTATGTCCTGACTGCGATAGTGGCTTCAAACAGTTACCTGTCCTTATAAGGAAAATCGATGACCTCCAGAGTCAGTTCAACTCTCTTAAAAAGGCTCAGGAGGATGTTTCTTCCGGTGGATCACCCTCCAGCCCGAGCAATGTCGACTTCGACTTCGAGTCTGTGATTGAGGAGGTCTCGGATCGAAATAGAAGAAAAACCAACTTGATCTTATTTGGTCTTGTCGAGTCATCACATAGTGGCCCAAACTCCATGAATTCAGGTGCCACTGGTGATATGGTTGCCCAGATTATCGGAAGGATCTCTGCAGATGTGGATACTTCTGATCTGAAGATTGTTCGTCTGGGGAAGTATAATGCAGGTAACAGTCGACCCAGACCGGTTAAGGTTTGCCTCAAAAGTGAGCATGACGTTAAACAGATAATTAAGAACTCTAAAGTACTCAGAGATGACCCCACTTACAAACACATATATGTCTCATTGGATAGAACTCCTCAGCAAATTGAACTATATCGCAAAGTGAAAGTAGAACTGAATACTCGTACTGAGGCAGGCGAAAGGAATTTGAAGATAAGGTATTTCAATGGTGTGCCTCGTGTGGTTAATTTAAACTGACTCAGCCCAAGAGGTCAGATGTCCGGTCCAGTGAAATACTCTTCTACTACCAAAATGTTGATGGCTTAAGGACCAAAATCAAGGCGTTCTATACATCTGTGTGCAACTTAGAATACGACGTGATTGGGATCACTGAAACTCGTTTGCAGGAACACATATCCACATCCGAACTTTTCCCTGACATGTACAATGTCTTTCGCTGCGACAGAAACTTGGCTCTGACGGGGAAGAAGTGTGGCGGTGGATCCCTACTAGCCATCAGAAACCATATAATGTATAGTGAACTGGACTTATCTAGTGTATTGGTATCCTCGTCGGCTGTTGAGATTGTTGGATGCAAGTGCTGTCTGGACTGTATTACTTTTTATGTATTTTGCGTGTATATTCCACCACAAACTACGCCTCAACAGCTGAGTGTGTTCCTCGACAGTTTTGAGCAACTTGATTACGGGTTTAATCATAATTTGTTAATCTTTGGCGACTTCAACATCCCTAAGCTTGTACACAATGATGTTTCAGATAGTAAGACACAGCTTATTACGCAGTTTTCCAACTTTCTGGGACTTACACAATTCAATTATGTAGTGAATGTTAATAATCGCTTACTTGATTTGGTTTATTCTAACGTCGAATGTGAGGTGGTTGCTGATAGTGGGCCATTGGTCCCTCTGGATGCCGGGCACCCCGCACTGTCCATCAGCCCGAGTTTCAGATATTCATCTCAGTCAGACTTTTTTCGTACTAACAGTGGGGCTCAGGTGGCATACAACTTCAGAAAAGCTGACTTCCCCTCTCTTTACAACTCTATTCAAGCCTTGGACTGGTCATCTCTGACTAAACATACTGATGTTAACGAAGCGTGTTCAGAATTCTATGAAAAACTTTATCATTGTTTTGATTGTCATGTACCGCTGTTTAAAACGAAATGCAGGGGAAGTAATTTTCCACCGTGGTTTACTAGGGATATCATTGCAAACATAACGCATAAAGCCAAGCATCGTGCAAGGTACAGGGGTAGTGGTTCGGAATATCACCAAAACGCTTTCAGAACACTGCGTGCCACAATAAAAACACAGATATCCATAGCTTATGATAACTACCTGAACAGTGTTCAGGATTCTATAGGTTCCGATGCAAAAAAGTTTTGGAGTTTCATTAACAATAGAAAAAGATGTAGTCGCATACCTTCTTCCATGACCACACCAGATGGTGAGACTTGTGACACTCCCCAACTGATTGTGAACAGTTTCAGTGAATATTTCAAGAGCGTCTACCTCCCTTTTACTGATAGAACCTCTACAGTACCTATTCGTGAATCATCTGAATACAATTATTCTCATTCAGTAAACTCCCCTCAAATTTCGGTTTCTGACATAATCAAATCCTCCAGAAAGCTTAAGGATAGAATGACTGCGGGACCTGACCAGGTACCGTCTTTCCTGGTCAGAGACTGCGTGCATCTGCTGGCTATTCCCCTGTGCACGATATTCAACATGTCACTTAAAACCGAAGTGTTTCCAGCTGTCTGGAAGGTTGCGAAGGTGTGTCCAGTCTTTAAGTCAGGCAAGGTCTCTTTAATCTCTAATTATCGCCCTATTGCATTATTATCGAACTTTGCTAAAGTGTTTGAGGGGGCCATATATAACTTAATTTATCCATCTGTAAGGACACAAATAACATCATATCAGCACGGCTTCATGGAGAAAAGATCCACGGTCACGAACTTAACTTGCTTTTCCCAGTTTGTATCCGGTGTTCTGGACAGGAAAGGTCAAGTGGACGCTCTATACACGGATTTCTCTAAGGCATTCGATCGCATAGACCACTCTGTTCTCATCGAAAAATTGCCGGGTTTTGGTTTCGCACATTCCCTTGTGAAGTTTTTTGAATCCTACCTCTCTGACAGAACTCACTATGTGTATTATAGTGGATATAGATCTCTTGAATTTGTGCCCACTTCGGGTGTTCCGCAGGGATCGAATTTGGGCCCATTACTGTTTTTGCTTTTTATCAATGACTTGAGTTCGGTAATCAATAGCAATCATCTGTTCTTTGCTGACGATCTAAAGATCTTTTCCAAAATTACAAACCCCAGTGACTGCGTAGACCTTCAGCTGGATCTGGATCGAGTTCAGCAGTGGTGTCGACGTAATAATCTCTTATTGAATGCATCTAAGTGCTGGGTGGTTACATATACTAGGAATTTATCTTCGATAGTATACCCGTATGCAATCGATACATCACTGCTGTCTCGTAGCAGTTTGATCAAAGACCTAGGAGTGTGGTTTGATTCTAAACTTACATTTGATAGTCACATTGACTCAATGATTGCCTCCTCCATCAAAATGTTAGGCTTCATAGTTAGGAACTGCAAGTCATTTAATAATATATCGGTGCTTAAGACCTTGTACTACGCATATGTTCGATCCCGGCTAGAATATGGAAGTCTGATCTTTTACCCACACTATGAGGTACACTAAACTAGAATTGAATCTGTTCAGAGAAGATTTCTTAAATATCTGAAATTTAAAGTGGACGGAATCTACCCGCCAACTGGCTTCGATCATTGTACTCTTTTGAACACCTTTGGTTTCCACAGTCTCGAACTAAGAAGAAAGCTGTTGTGTATTACATTCTTGTTTAATTTAGTGAATGGTAATATTGATTGCGCTGTTTTGTTGAATCAGATAGACATATATGTTCCTAGACTTAACGCTAGGCACCAGGTTACATTCAGCACTCAAACTGCCAGAACGAACCTATATCTAAAATCTCCTATTTATGTAATGTGTACTACATTCAACAATATCAGTCATGCTTGTGATATATTCTTTGATAGCTTGGGGAAGTTGATTGGTATAGCTGCTGATTTACTTTGAGGGTTGCGTTGTGTGTTGGATAGGATGTCTTGACCACATATTTTGTATCTCTGTACTTTTATATTTTATATTTATTACCTACTTTATATTTTTTGTTACTTTAGATTTATTACTTGAGTTGTTTTAATTGGATTGGAACTGCAATTGTAAAATTCTGTTTGGTTGTCCTGTAATTGGGTATCTACCTGTTGGGCAATAAAGACTTATTATTATTATTATTATTATAATAGCATAGTTTTAATATTTAGAGAGCTCGAAGGTAGGTTTTGTTGTAATTTTGTGAAAATAAACATTTGTCAAGTTATAAATTAGACGATCTGTTCTAAAATATTTAAAATTTGGATTCAGGTTAAAAAGAGTAAGATTTTTTTATCTGAACCCACCTGGGAAGAGAGTGCCCTCATAAATTAATTCAACAAAATTTGTTTATGGTATAAAATTTTTTAATAAAAGTAAAAATAATAAAATAAGAGGAAGGGGAAAAAGGAATACCATAACAATTGGGGAATTGTTATGAAAAATTGGGTTCACTAGTGATTTCAAGTTTGGATTTGATTTGAAGATTGTAACAAATAAAAATTATTAGTATTTAATAATTAAAAATGTCAGTTTAAAAAATCAGGAGAGGAAATGAAAAAAGTGAATGGGTAAAAATGTTTACAACAGGAATTAATTAATGAGATTGAAATTGAGAAGAGCGTCTGTCAGAAAAAGGTAAAAAAGGTGAAAATAATTATTTGGAAGTACAAAAGAGAAGAACAAAGAGATAGCAACGAGAACGTAAAGAAATCAGTAGGGGATAAATTGTAAAGAAAACCAGCTTGAAAAGAAGTGAAAGAAACATAGAAGATATCAAGAAAATTTTGAACTTAAAAATTATATTTAAAAAGGAAGGAGAAGCAGAAAAATAATTTTGGAGAACTTGTGAGAGACATGTATAAGAAAGTTTGACAATTGTAAAGAAGAAGAAGAGAAGCAGCAAGAGACGAAGAGAGTGAAAGAGAGAATCAAAAGACTAGAAAAATAAATTTCTACGGAGAAACAGCAAGAGAGAGAGAGAGATAGAAATAGAAATAGAAGACTAAACAGAGTAAAAAGGGATTTTGTAAGATTTTGATATTATAATTAGTTTTAAATTATAGAGTGTAGTTTTAACAAATTTTAGAAATCAGAGAGCTCGAGGTAGATTTTTTTTGTAATTTTGTATAAATAAATATTCTGTCAAGTCATAAATTAGACTATTTATTCAAAAAAATTTCAGATTTGAATTCAAGTTAAATTAAAACCAAAATTTTTGTAACTGAACCTAACTAGGAAAGAGAGTGCCCTCAAAGAACAATTAAAATTTATTTTTTGTTTATGGTATAAATTTTTTTTTAAATAAAAATAATAATAATAATAATGTCTTTATTGCCCAACAGGTAGATACCCAATTACAGGACAACCAAACAGAATTTTACAATTGCAGTACCAATCCAATTAAAACAACTCAAGTAATAAATTTAAAGTAACAAAAACATAAAGTAATAAATACAAAAATAAATATAAAAGTACAGAGTATAAAGTGGGAGACTGAATAAATTAAACTTCTCGCCTCTCCTAGCACTGAGAGCTTGTTACCACATTTGATGAGTACCTACCTATACCTAAGTCTGGACAACTACTATAATGCATAGGAAGGCTCCCTCGACCCTAGTAATGTGTCTATTTTGTATAAATGAAAATTAATTTTATTATTTTATGTAAATCAAAAAATCCCATGAAAAAAATAAGAAATTTTCAATAAAAATCAAAATTCAAATGCAAAAGGTACCTATTTAAAAATTTTCACTTCCATTGGAGTAAAAGTTCAAAGCACGTGAAACCTAAAAAACCCATGATCTACGCCAATGAATTAACGTCATAAGTAATTTTGGTACTGTACTTTTTGTCCCATAAAACCATAACATCATTCCAAATTTCATCAAAATCGCTTCAGCGGTTTAGGTTATACAGATGCCCCGTAATTAGCGTGCAATACTGAAACAGCAGATTCAATTTTCAAAAATACGAAAAAAAGTTCCTATAAAAATAGGTCGAGAAATGCTTACTAAGGGGGCTACAGCCCCCGAAAGAGGAGCCCAAGAAGATGTTTTTTATTTAATTTCTCGGAACCCGGTCAACATAGAAAAGTGAAATTTTGTGAATTTATCAAACTTTTTATGGCTAATAAGATGCAATTACAACAATTTTAAAATTTTCATTTAACCTCACTCCTTACCTGTGAGATTAAAACCACCCTAACTTTTTTTGTACGTACCTTGTGCCGGGATTTGATATCAGATTAAGAAATGTTGAAGTTTTATTTTACACAAAAAAGGTTGTCTTGCTGAATTTCGATAACATGCACCGTTTTCGCTTAAAATCGATTTGAAAATTTCCTTACATGGCATAAAAATTCATAATGAAACACAACTAGAGAAAAGTTTCTGGTCAGTTTTTTTTTTTACTCGAGCAACTGCTCAAAATGATTTCCATTTTGGTCAACGCATAATCGGGCCCGACGACTCAGAGCTCGAGAAGCTCTCAAAATTTGGAATCGGAATTTTAAAATTGTTGTGATTGCATCTTATTGGCCATAAAAAGTTTGATAAATTCACAAAATTTCACTTTTCCAGCTTGAACGGGATCGGAGATATTAAATAAAAACCATCTTCTATGATATTAAACCATGTAGGGTTGGTATCACTATCCTTTTTTCCTAGTTATCAAGAATTTGCCAGAGAAAAACAGTGATGATCACTGTTTTAATATAAACTATAAAATGCTAAAGCAATCAGCTAGTAATAAATGTAAGTGGAATTAATTTTTACTAGAAGATCCAAATATGGCAATTGAATTATTAATAGGTGAAATTAAATATTGCATTAATAAGGAAATAAAAATTAGAACTTACAATAAGAATTATAAAAATACACCTAGAAAGGGTTGTGTCTAATTGGGTGAAAAAAATTTGTTTTTTTTCCGAAAAAAGAATAACACAATTTTTGAAAATTTTTTTTTGTATGTTATTAATTTTTGGTTTCCTTGATTTATTTTATACCGAACGACATAAAAAACCAATATGGCGGCCATAAGAAAAACAAAAGTTGGCTATGAAAACTCTGAGATCTAGTCGGCTTTGAAAATTTTTCTAAATGTCAAATGGATAGCTTTTGACGACTTATGTAAGCTTACAAAAAATAATTCATTATTTCACAATAATAAAAAAGATATGGCTAAAATAAGAAATTTTGATTTTCCAGTTTGTTCAGGATATTTCAGCAACGACTGGAAATATTCAAAGAAAAAATTCAGATTCTCATTGAGCATTAAATTGTGCAACTTTTCTCTAATTTAACCGACCCTGTATCTCTTGCCGTTTCCAAGATTCCCATGTAATGCCACTTATCCACACACTGGACACACTGTATATAATGGTAATGTAACTACTGGTTTAATAAATAAATAAAAATTCTTGGGCTCCCCTTTCGGGGGCTGTAGCCCCCTTAGTAAGCATTTCTCAACCTATTTTTATAGAAACTTTTTTCATATTTTTGAAAATAGAATCTGCTGTTTCAGTATTACACGCTAATTACGGGACACCCTGTTTAATCGAATAACTATTTCAGAATTGACATTTTCACATCTCTTATTGACCAAACCAATAAGCAACTTTGGACTAAGATAATAAGTTGACTTTAATCGTCTTATAGTTTCACCTGAGGGACATTTGGTATTGGTAGTGAGCTGTACAGTCATTTCAGGGACACCTGTATATCAATATGCAAGTGATAGATTGCAGGGTTGACTGAACTCAAAAAACTAATTAAATTAAATTTTCATTGCCGAATACAACCACTGTTAAAACCAATAAACTGACAGACTTGGGTCTGTATCTTTGAAAGAGAAAGTGGAATGTTCTTGTTGAAATTATTAACTTTCAAAAAATACAAATAAAAAAATAATCGGCTACTAATAATAATCGATTATTCAACTCTGAAGAATCGAATTATATGAATGAATATTTATTACTGAATCAGCATCCGTAGTATCAAATAAATATTATAAACTAACAAAAACATACCTTCGATGGTGAGATGGCTTTGAAAACCACTGGCACATTGCGATGAATCCTGTTACCGTTGGTGAAAGTGATGACAAAACGCCAACTCCCTGATGAGTTGGGCTGCCAACATAGATCTAGTTCAACTTCCGATTCCGTTATCTCAGTTGATTCCCACGAAAGTTTGAAGTTTAATTCAGCTGGTATGTTATGACTGATGGATAACTGAAAAATTACGTTATGTTACAATTTTTTTTATTATTTTGACATTAGAGTGTACAATACTATTATAGGAGCTCCATCTTTATCCAATAATGGAGCTCCCGATAATGTAAAGTCTTCCTTTATAATTATAACTCGTATTCATGGTGATATTTCTGAGAACGTCTCATCTTGTTTAAATGTTGAACAAAAAATTAAAAGATAAACTAATTATTACCTTTATCGGGAGTCCGGTAGGGTTTTTAATCAGAAGTTTCCGAGCCACCATCTGACCTAGCAGTACATCTTCGAAACATATTTTAGGGTTCGAAGTAAACGGTGCGAGAGACAGCACTGACACCTCTTCCGATTCATTGGTCTTTTCAATTTTCTTGGTTTTCGGCCTTACAGGGGGCGAAATCTGTGAAAAAAAACATTTTAAATGTAACTGTTGCAGGAATCGGGGTGTTAAATAGTAAAATAATTAATTACAGGGTTCGCCCGATTTAAATCAAGTGATTTTTTTATATTAATCAACGATTAAAATCAAAAAAATCAGAAAAACTATGTTTTTATCGAGATTTTTATTTTCTATAATAGATTTTAATTGGTGCCACAAAAATCACACAATATTATACATATAGAATGGTGAAGGGTAACATAAACCTCAGATAGTAATTATTATTATTGATGAAAACATTGAAAACGTATTTTATTGCTTTTTCTTTTGAAACTTGAAACTTTCGAAGGATGATCATATAATTTATGTATTCCTGCTTTAAGTATGAATAGATGCAGTAGGTAATTATGGGAACAACAAATGATTGTATCTATTATTATATTTCATCTCCTGCATATTTCTTTTTATCTCACTTAGCTGGACCATGAACTTGGAAATAAAAAATAAACAATAAAGGAACAAGAATATTTGTCCTTTTTTATTATTATTTATTATGTGTTCTTGAATAGTGAAAGGGTTTGGGGGGCTTTTTGTGATACTTCGGCCCCCTAAAGAATTCTTCATAAAAATTTTTTCTAACTTTTCTAAATTTTAACTGATTCTGATAAATACATTTCTTTCAATTCTTTAATTTAATTTTATAAGTTTTCATTATATAATTCAACAAAACAAAAGGGAAGAAAAAAAATACAAGAGAACAACGCTAAATTCATGCTTGTTAATTAGCCTTAACGAAAATATGAAGCAAAAACTTCTCACATATCTGATGTAGATTTTTACGAACTCTGTAATTAAACGATCAAGGCAACGAGATACGAGTCTTGGTAATCCTGTTGTTTAGTCTTCCAAACACCCCTCACATGCCCATTCCGCTTTTTCCACTCACAGCAGTCACAGCGTTGCTGCATTAAATCAGGTCTTTGGTCAGGACTCAGGGTAGGTTTTTTTCCCTTTAAATGTCCCTAAAATAAAATAAAAAACCTACCCTGACCCCTGACCAAGGACCTGATTTAATGCAGCAATGCTGTGAGCGACGCGAGTGGAAAAAGTGGAATGGGCATGTGAGGGCTGTTTTGGAAGACTAAACAACAGGATTACCCGATTCTTCTTCTGGTATGACTTTATTTTTGCTACAATACTTTAACTTTGGTTTCAATAGTTACAGCGCCGGATTAGAGGTTAGCAGCGCCCTAGGCTAATTAAATAACAGCGCCCCTTTTTAGTTGAATTTTAGTAATTGTCGCCCTCTCTCCCCTCTTATGGAAAAATCTCTATCTAAGGAATGGCAAAGAGCAATGTTTTGTATGTAAAATTAGACATTAATAGAAAGAAATGTGTAGGTATTTCATTAGGTAAATTCTGCTGCGCTTTTTGTGAGTGAATTGTGTCAAAGATATGCTAGCATTATAGAGTCCAACCGGGGGGTCTGGGGGGTACGGAGTTTTCCCCGAGGAAGGAGGGGGGTTCGGGGGTTCTCCCCCGAGAAAATTTTTGAAAAAACAAGTGCGAAAATGTTAATCACACTATAAGGAATAACTGCATTTATACTGTTAGCTATACATTTTCGCATTACGTTCAAGCATTGGAAAGGTCCGCCGGATAATATATAGAGTTGAATAGAAGTTGGGTTAGAGCCACCATCTGGTTTTAATATGGCCAAAGCCTTCGTTGTTCGATATCGTCAATTCAAGAACCAAGACATGCATATGTATCACGAATTTTTCAAGAAAAGGAAAATAGTATAGAACTCTAGGTACCTAATTTTATTATAGAAGAACATGAATCAGGTTCGGCGTTCCGCGGGTAGTCTGTACAGGCCAGAGCTGTTCTAAGATATTTGGGGCCTATGGGCCACTGAAAGTAATGTGCCCTTTTCTCAGATGAAATGCGTAAAGGATAGCTAACGCTGGGAATAAGCCAATGACGACTGATGGATTACAAATAAGTTAGTGCAGTATGAATTCTAAATAATTTAACACTAGTTATGTATGTCCGGCTCCAAAGAAAATGCGCATCAGCAAGCGAAATTATTTTCAATGTTAAAAGTTACGCAATTTCCCACTACTTAGTTAAACATGTAGGTACTGAGATGTGAAAACTATAATAACTAAATGACTAATAAATAATCACAAAAAATATTATACTTCAATAAAAACATCCGCCACCAAAAGGCTTGCGCCCCTTGCCTACAGCCCTATTAATTCTGTGGTTAGAAAGGCCCTGATTATGTAATATTGTGAAAAGTTGCCCAGGATCCTGCACGCGCCCCCCGCCTCCTTGGCTATACCCAGTAATTAATTTTATCATGATATTTTGATAATTTTTGTTATTGTTATGAATTAAGATGTTTTTTTCTCTCGCCCGCCGCCCCTATGAATAAGTTGTCGCCTGCGTGCGGGCAGTAGGTAGGTATTATATTATCCTAACTCGGAAATGTATATTTCATTATTTTTAGTACCTAAGTATTTATGCATTTACACATGCATTTACAAGTTTTAAGGGCGCCTCCGGCGCCCCACCAAGCTTTGCGCCCCTAGGCTACAGCCTAGGTAGCCTTGTGGGTAATCCGGCGCTGAATAGTTACTTTTCGGTTTCAGTCACTGACCATCATCAGAGGTATGAGCAGGAAGTCCCCCAATCTTCTCCCTCATTCTCTTTTGTAATAGCATGGTCGCTTTAGTTCCAGCACGCTCTTTCAATACTATGTAGGTACCCTACCCTACTAATCTTCAGTCTTCACCTGTTCACCAATCTTCCTACAGCCTAGACTTCTTCATACCCCTAATGATGGTCAGTGGCCGAAGCCTGTGGGGTTCTTAAAGTTGTAGCTAAAATGAAGTCATACCAGAAAAGACAAGGTATCGAGTCTAAGTGGAAATTTTTTTAAATTCATCTATTGTTGACATGAAAGGAATTACAAAAATGTTAATAAAAGTCATTTGACATCGATATTAGCTTCAAAAACGAGCACAGAAATCTGCCCGTTAGCCTAATGAGCCTTTATCATATTGGCTGTAACTCTTTGCCCTAATCCTCACTAATAATGGTATAATAGACTTAAGGCCCATTTTAATTTTTCTTCTAAATCAAAAATTATAAAAATGATAAATGAACTTACATGAAGGAACATTCTTGCCGTATGCAGGTAATGTGAAAAACGATAATTTAAAACATCTTTTAAAATTTAAAGTATAAAGTACATAAATTTTGTCACATAAAATTAACAGTTCGTTCTACCTATCGAAGAACCCCTGGAAAAGAGAACTTGCAGAAAGCAAATTTCTAGATAATATACAACTTTTTGATAAATCTTTATCGTTACTTTGATAGCACAATCAGACAGATATTTTTTCTGTTATTCTTGAAAATTTAAATCAATTTATTATTTTATTATTGTGTATTGTGTCCGTTTGTCGACTACTCGACTGGTTTTAAATTTTCAACTTAACCGTTCCTTGTTTTGACATTTGACAGTTGACACTGACGCGTGCCACTTTATATGCAAATTGTACTGCAGACTGATAGCACCAGGAGTGCGTTCATAATAAACGCCGTGTAGGGAACCTGTATTACCGCTTTACTAGGGTAGCGGCAGCGCATTCTCATTCTCACAAGAAGTTGGGAAAAAAGTTGGGAATGTCAAATTTGACTTCATAAACGTCAGATTTTCCATGAACGTACAACTGTCTAAAAATTCACATAATTTGTTATTAAGTCCGCGTATTAAAACGTATTTTTCTCAGTAACTACGTGTTACATACTAAAGTCTACAGCTTCGTAGATCCTATAAACCCGTAATTTTGTTTTTAATACCCACTGAAAGAGGATTATCGATTTCTATTCGTGTTATTATTTTGTTTCATTTTTCAAACTTCGCTTTTTTCCACATGATACCTACGCCTGTGACCAAATGATGTGCCAAAAATATGACATCCAGCTGTTTAAACATAACCGTGTTTAATAAACGTCAACGAGTGAATGCGCTACCCTAGTACCCTAGTAAAGCGGTAACACAGGTTCCCTAACGCCGTGTGAATGATAAACAACCTACCGGGCGAATACCGAGCGTTCCTGGGTGTGTTGTTTTAAAGTGAACGATCTCAGAGAAGTTTTCGACAACTGTACATAACCTAATTTTTTTCATTAACAAATCAAAATAAATACTTTTTCAATCATGCGAGTCTTTGTATTAATTGCCCGTTCTTCCTTGAATGTTGATGTTCCCAAACAGCACAAAGTAGTCCCATGGACGTCCAATGGACATCCCTCTATGTACCAACGGACGTCCATAGGACGTCCGTTTTTGTCCTACGGACGTCCATGGGACGTCCACTGAGTGTCCATTTGTCACAACTTTGGACATCCGCAGGATGTCCGTTATCGGACGTCCATAGGGAGTCCGTTATCGGATGTCCATAGAGAGTCCGTTATCGGATGTCCACAAAGCATATTTGCTGATAAATATCTTAGTGAGGAACAAAAGACAGAACATATTCGATAAGTCTTGAAATTTAGAGTTTTGAAAAATCCAATAAATGTAGTGATAGGTATAGGGTATATACGGTAATTTTCTGTTTTGAAAACAACGTTGATAACGGCTAAAGATACAGGAAAACGATTAGGTACTTACCTACTTACGTGTTTCTATCATTCAGTTTTACGTAAAATATCTGGTAATTTTCATTGAAAAGTTGTTAATTATATTAGTTTCTCATAATATTGACAAACTTAATGAAAATATTCGTTTTTGGATTTTTCACAAACTCTAAAAATTAAAGATTCATCGAATTTCTTTCTCTTGTTCACTGAATAATGCAGATGTCTTCATCTTTACGCTAGCAGTCTTGAGTTTGATGGGAATGGCGGAAGGCGGAAGTCTTTCCTTGGGACGAATTAATGTATAATGTAGGAATGTGGATTGTATGATAGTGGAAGAATGGAAGATGGGGTGGTTAGCGCGTGCGTGTGCACTTGTGCTGCTATTCTCTTCTTGTCTGCGACAGCACGTCATGCGCAATAGTCAAAAATAACTCGATGGACGTCCAACGGACGTACTTTTGTGGACGTACATAGGAAGTCCGTGCGGAGATGTCCGTAGGACGTCCATTTATTGTCCATGGACCAATGGACGTATAATGGATACTCAACGGACGTCCATAGGACACTCGGTGCTATCTGGGTTATAATTTATTTTAATTTATATATATAGGTACCTACTAAACAGCTTTCTGTCAGGAAATTAAAATTGATCTGAATATTGAAAAGGTAGCAATTGTAGCTTCGATATCATAATCGGTAATATATCAGATTTTTATGATGACTTCGAAGATAGTGAAGATGAATGTGACTCTGTATTTAGGCTTATATATTTTATGTTTTCCATTTTAGGTATATTTTAACAACTATCCAAGTAACAAATATATATCTACCTACCTATCTAATTAAAACCAAAAACGGACGGTGGAACAAACAATAATTATTAAATCGACTTGAATCAGATTCTTTTTCTATACATCTCCATTTTCCAATAATTTCTAACCTAATGACACAGAATAGATTAGTCTATTCTGTGCTAATGATATTTCATAATTTCATATTTAATAAATCATAAACCACTCGTTTTTGCTACTGCGCATGACGGGCGTTTTTCATCCATATAATTTCTTGGGATGAAAAGTTGTCTACCGTGCGATCACACGGCGTTCATTCTGAACGGTGTAATTCTTTACCCAATGTTATTATGAACGGGTTAGGCATGGCCACCTTTGAAGGTGGCCATGGGTTAGGGCGTCGCCGTGTGCACACGGCGTTTATTATGAACGTACCCCGATAGTCTTTTCTTAGTCGGTGCGATCTCCACAATTACCATGGAGATAAGTCGCTCACTAATGCCACTACCACTAAATCTAGGACGCGTGGGCATTATCGGGTTTCTTGACTCAGAGTGGCGTCACAGGGCGGGGCTAAGTGGTTCTGGTTGCATACAAACAAACCCTTCACGTCTTAGACAAGGAAAGAGAGTCTGTACTAATGATACTACATGAAAAGCTAAAATAGGGACATGTGAGCCGTTTTTCTCTATCTTCAGCCGTTTTCGTTGTAGAGTGTCTTGAACTTGAAAAATGACGATTTTCACTTTGTTTATAACTCAAAAACTTCTGAATTTAAATACCAACTGTAAAAGCCAATCTTATTTTCTCTTCTCAAACAATCTAAAAATGCAATAACATAGGAGCATTCTATTTGAAAAAAACCATAACTTTGATATGCCACTGTCATATGGGACACTCTGTATACTTCAAAATAATTTTAAATTATGGCCATTGTGATTCTGTACTTGAATTTTCAAAAAGTTTTATGAAAAAGTCCATCGTTTGGCCTACAGAGAACCGCTTCGAATTAAGCTGGGACACCCTGTATATATAATGCAAAAAATATAAAAACAAATTAATGCACAATGAATATGAATATAAAGGTGTATAACAAACCTTTTGATAATTTTATTGTTTTAATTTACAGTTCATAAATTTTGGCAATTTTCTGTCCAACTTCCTTTTATTATCAAAACTTAATTTACGATTATAATATCTCTTAAATAATTGAAGTAGTTATACTAACCATTTTTTAAATCAATTTTGTCTCCTCTTTCTACAGCATGAATCAACCCGCCACTGCGTTTCATCGTATTTTCCTCTGCTGGAAATCTAAAGTATTTAATTGGACTGCCTTTAGTCACGTAATAATTGTTCTTGCAGTTCGAAATTGCACAACAAGGCATGTTTATCAGATGTAATAACACTTTTAACACATTGATAAAACAGTAATACTCATAACAATCTTTTTTTTTTTTTTTTTTTTTTTTTTAAAAGAGGGAGCATCGGTCTTAACTGTGTAGGTAAGACATAGTCGCTCCACTCTGGTAATTTGGCTTCGAGACGAACTCATTAGCCACAGACACTTGTATATAATATTTTCCTTATAAACGTTCGATCGCTTGTTTTACTTTTCACAAACATTCGAAAATGAATCTGAAAAGTAAAGCGGGCCGAGGTGAGTTTCGAACCCGCGATCTATGGCTTCGTGAGCCAGCGGCGAACCACTAGGCCACGCAAGTCACTCTCATAACAATCTAATACATAATATTTTATAGCTCCAGCACAAAGAAAAACACAAGCAACCATCAACCAAGGAAGGCAGCATTAAAATTTGACGTTTAAACCATCTCGTCGAGTTTAAACCACATGACGTCATTGCGCAGTAGTTGACCAAAATAGAAAAGAGAGTAGCCTCTGACTTCGTTACACTCCGCCGCTGAGTTCCTCCAAATACGCTAAAATAATAATACCGGACACTCCTATAATACCTATAGCATTGCAACAGGTTGCGTCCATTTTAGCAGCGCCGCCAAGCATGAACTGGGGACACTAAAAATTAAATTTGGTGAAACATAGCGGGAGTTTTAAATATCAACGCTGAATAGAAAAGCTCTTAAAATAAAATTAATTAGACGGAATAGACGGAGGAAATTGGGACGAAGAATTATAATACAACAATAAACAACAAAGTTTTCAATATGTTTATTATATTAACAATAATTAACTACTATTACACACAATATTATTAATATCTTTAGGTAGGTATATTTCAAAAAGATTGAATCGCTATATACCTAAGTGTAAGCCTTTTATTTGCCACAATTCCAATAATGTGCTTCCTTGCAGCTTTGAAGGTCTATTATTTGCTGGATTAACAAAATTTTCCTCTTTGAAATGATCAGTACAAAATAATATATGGTGAGAAATCGGCTTCGACACTCCACACTTTTTCAAAATTTCGTCACTCATCGATGTTATAATAACCTATTGCTTGTTCCTTATTTCCATCAGCACAGTTATAAAATATTAATAAGTTTATTTACGCGTCTTCTAAAGTTAACTTTATACATAATTCTTTATTCCTGCTTGGAACACCGTGGAAAGATCTGGACATGCTTAACAATCCATAGTCGGAGCAACCGCACACAGCACACAGCACATATTTTCCAGACATAATACCTATGTTCACTTTAATACAGCGGTACATTAATGCCTATTTAACTGGTACCCAACAAAATTATCCGCTGATATAATGCTTTGAGAGTAACTTTAAATTGAAATTATACTTGAAACTAAAACGTTCAATTACTAATGACAAATTATTAATAATTATGACTGATTGCAGCTGTCAAAAACCGTGAAAAGTTACCTAACTTTGAATTTAAAAACAGCTTTAGTGTCCCCAGTTCCTGCATGAGGGCGCTGTAAAAATGGACGGAGGTTTTGAGAGGAAGTGTCCGGTATTAATATTTTAAGGTATTTAGTTCCTCCATAAACATGGCGGATCTCTATGCGCCGAGTAGATGCGCGAACTCTTTTTTTTTATTGAAGTTTGGCTTCTGATTGTTTCTATTCTGTGATTCAGATGTTGTTAATAATGAGTGAGAGATTATGAGAATTATTGCGATTTTAATATTTAAAAAGTATATAATTGCATTAGTATTGCTACCCAGGTTCTATTTTCTATTAAATTTCAAGAAAATACAATGGTTGGTTGTGAATTTAGTGAAAGGGTTAGGTATTTTAATTCTACGGTAATCTTGAAAATAGCAAAATAATACATTTCAACATAACTTTATAACGTCGCTGTCGATCTGACAAAAAAAAATGTGTGTGCCACGGCGGGGAATCACACCCCGTATTCCGAGGTGTTTTTTCTTGTTGCAGCGGTTTCAAATCACTGCGGCTATGATTTCGAAAACATAATATCATTTTCGTCTTAAACTATAATGACGTCAGAATTGAAATAACTGTCTGATGTTTTTAAAACAGTTTCAAACTATAGTGGAACCTCATAGTTTTGAAACGTACAACGTCAAAATAGAAAAAGAACTGCAATTCTAATTTACTCAAATTTTCTTTAAATGTTTGACTATTATGTTTTATGTTTTGTGTTAAGAGGTATAGACGATTGTTGGTACGCCACTGAGATTTTTTATAGCAAACTGTCATTATTTTTTCATGCAGAATCACCCCCTAAAGTTTGTAGCAACCGTGTTTATACAGGGTGTGTTAGTAAAAAGTAAAAAATAATGACAGTTTGCTATGTATTATGTATGTGCGCAAATGCATCGCTTTCCGACATAAAGGTTTTCTTTAAAAAGTTATTTATTGATAATAATATATGTAATGCAATAACATTAAACCAGAACAATAACAGAAAATAACAGTAAGGTAATAAAAATTTAAATAGGCGCGAAACTACAACAAATTAATGTTGAAAATGACCTCCTTGAAAATGACGTTTTATTTTTATGTTTTATTTTTTTGCATAGAAATGGCGCCCCATACGAAAAACAGACAAGAGAGATTTTTTATCACAAATTGAACGAGAAATTAAAAAATGATTTTTAATTTAAAAAATCTCTGTGGCGTACCATTTTTTTCTTCAAAAAAGTTGAGATCATTACACCCGTAGGTATGCGCGCCACTGATGAACATAAAATTCTTAATTGCATGTCAAAAAATGAGCAATCACTTTCTTTTAAAACCCACCAAATTTGATTTGCATATCTCAACCGGTTTCATAGCAAATAAATAAATCGTCAGTTTTTAAGTAAAGTTTTTTATAACGAGACCGCTCTGGAGGAATTCTAGCAATTACTTCTTTAACATTCTAGTCCACCATTTTCTTTGTTTACATACTGGATTAGTCAATGACACGTTCGCGACAGTTCGACGCAGGTCTGGAATGACGTGTTGACGGCCGATGGGATTTCTGCAATCTACGAGAGTCGAGAATGTACCTACTAGAACGTGACTACTGATGCGTCGGGGGACTATATAAGGACCGCCTACGGCTGCGTGGAACAGTGGTATCCTGAAGTCCTGAACGTGAAGCAGTGTAGACTGCAGTATAGACAGAGCACCAGAGCAGTATAGTGAAGTGAAGTGTGAAGTAAGGAAGTCAGTATTAGTGACAGTATAGCGGTTTAAATAACAGACAAGTACAAGAGTAGTAGTGTAGTCAGCTGTGTTTGTTTATTATTAATTAGAGGTTATAATTTGGTCAATAAAGATTTGCAGACTTTGGTGGTGATTTATTTATTGTGAGACCCGTAACACTATATAACACCCTGTATTTGGAAAACGAAGCATTTGCACACATAAGTTTATATAGCAAACTGTCATTTCTTTTTCAAGCAGAATCACCCCCTGAAGTTTGTCGCACTTATTATTTACTAACATCCTGTATATCTAGAAAAACCAAATTCAAACAAAAGCAATCACCAGCCGCTTATCTTCTAGAATTATTATTGTAATACAGGATGCTTTGTTTTCACATGACATGCAGGGGTAATTTACGTTTTTTTTTTTAAGGTAGACGCTAGTATATTTTTGGTCATTATACTTACATCCTGGTATCCTAATACAGTTTTAATAAATTTTTACTGTTTGTCTTTATGTTTGTTTTTATAATTTCTGTAATGACGCTGTTGTACTACTGAGAAATGACTGTTGTAATTCAAGTACAATAAAGAAATTTGTAATTGTAATTGTAATTGTTTCACTACGGCACCTATAAGGGGTGAAGAACATATCTATAGTAACAGCAGGAAGGTGTTCATTTGCTATGCAAATGCATGGTTAGCAAAAAAAAAGGAACTAAAAATCGGTTTTGAGTAACAACTTGATGCGAACCGCTTCGAAGCGTACAGAGACGGACCCGCACTATATTCGCTTTCTCACATCGTATACTTCGTTTCAAGGTATAAGGAAGCTCGTAAATAAGTACTATAAAATATCTGTTAACTGTCTGCAGATATGGTTTATGACGATAATGGACCGTACTAAGGAGAAGTTTTTTTACACTACCTTTAAATTCATAAAAATCACAGGAAAGTTTTGAAAATTGAAAATTTTAAATTTTAGTGAAATAAACACCATGTGAGACATTTTTTTTTCAAAATTTTCAAAAAAATTCGAATATACGTCCTTTTTTCATTTCTTCTTGAAATTTTTTAAAGTTAAAGGTTTTTAGTATACTTGTCTACTATAAAAATTTCAGTTCAATTCCTTCAAAAAAGTGCTCATAAACGGTTATCGAAATTTAGCCACTTTTACCCTTTTCCTTTATCTACCCTTTTTCGGTGGACATTTATTTGATGAGTTTGGGTGATTTTCGTAAGGTGATGTCGTCCTCAATAGTGTATTTTATTTATTAAGAAATAGACTAAAAAATCTAAATGAAATCTAAATAATAATATATGTAAAATTCAGGACATTTTCTACTCCAGCCGTTTTTGTAAAAACGAAACGATGCTTAAACCTTAATGCGGCCCTGACCGGCATTATTAGTGCAGGCTGAGTGAGCTTGCCATTCCAGGTGTTTCTTTACATTCCTTTCTATTGTTAAGGGGTAATTTGTGGACAGCTTAATGAAGGCAATATAATTTACGAGTTTCCTTATACCTTGAAATAATCTATACCCAGACTACAGGGATTGATGTCACGTTTTTTGGAATGCAAATGCAAAATAAATGCAAAATTCGAAATAAAAATCATGCTACTGTTAATCTCGAAGATATTCCTTGCCCTGAAAGTAAAGAAAAAAATAGAAATTCGACCGTATAGTGTCAAAGAGGTCTTAGTTGTGACCTTAATATTAGTTTGCAATGGCTGTTTTTAGCTTCTTGCCCACCCAGCACCCCTATTTCGCTCCTCGGTCCCGAAAAAATGGATGGAACTTATAGGAGACGCGGATGTAAATATTTACCCTCTTTTTTTACAGGATTCGTCATGGTCACCTCGGTCTATACTCTGGATGAAGTTAAAAAAAATTCAATATACAGGGAGATGTCAAAAAATGTTAATGAACCTTCGAACTCAAATATTAACCGCGTTTATTAATTTAAATGCAACATCCAGTATATTTTTGTGAATAGCAGTTTCGATGAATAGCGAACCCGAATTTTGTCGAAATTTAGTTTCTCAGTTGGGGCTTTGAAAATTTTGCTCCCACTTTTCGATCGAGATATAGGAGAAAGATCATTTTCCGGGTGAAGGTTTAGGTATTTTGTCGATTTTTACTTGCCGCGTCTTGAAAATTTGCCAGAGGACGTGCCAGACGATGGCAATTCCGAAACTGAAATCCGTTTTTATCTTGCAGATTTGCGTTCCCGTTAAAAGATGAAAAAATGCGAATTTTTTGCCTTTAAAAATTTTTGTTTCCGTTTTGTGAGAAAACTGAGGACTTCACGGTCCAGTTGAATTGTGTATTTCAATTAATGAATTAATTTAAAATTAATTTTAAATTAATTTTAAAATTATTTTAACTTAATAATATTTAATTAATTAATTAAAATTAATTATAAATTAATTCATTAATTTGAAAAAATACTTAAAAAAATCCAGTATCGCGGAAAATTTAATTTTCCGTTATTCGTATGGCCTTTTTGGAGATTTTTTAAATTTTGGAAAACCAGCAGCACGCGTTTCCAATCCACTTGTATTGTAGATGTAATGCCATTGGGGAGTTGATAGTCTACAGAGCTGTGACAATTAATGGAGTTCTATGCTTTTAGTCGAAAAAAAAAGTATGGCCTTTTTTTTGAGATTTTGGCTATTTCGATGCTCGTAACTTTTTTCTGTTCATCGTATCGACAAAGGGTTTTCACCATCGTGATCAGCGACTCAAAATCTATAAGAAATGATGGATCGCAAGATGTCGCGGATGGTCTTTAATTTTGGCTCTCCCCAAAATCGCCGGTTCTGAACACATATGAACCGTTGAATATCTTGGAAATCGAAATGTCTTCATAGAAGCTTGAAAATTTCCATATTTACTAATTCGAGGTCGAGGAATTCGGGAAAAATACTTAAAAAATCCTGTATCGCGGAAAATTTAATTTTCCGTTATTCGTATGGCTTTTTTGGAGATTTTTTAAATTTTGGAAAACCAGCAGCACGCGCTTCCAATCCACTTGTATTGTAGAGTTAATGCCATTGGGGAGTTGGTAGTCTACAGAGCTGTGCCAATCAATGGAGTTCTATGCTTTTAGTCGGAAAAAAAAAGTATGGCCTATTTTGGAGATTTTGGCTATTTCGATGCTCGTAACTTTTTTACTGTTCATCGTATCGACAAACGGTTTTCACCATCGTGACCAGCGACTCAAAATCTATTAGAAATGATGGATCGCAAGATGTCGCGGATGATCTTTAATTTTGGCTCTCCCCAAAACCGCCGGTTCTGAACACATATGAACCGTTGAATATCTTGGAAATCGAAATGTCTTCATAGAAGCTTGAAAATATCCATATTTACTTATTCGAGGTCGAGGAATAAGTTAAAAATATTTTTTTTAATTATTTTTTTAACCCGACTCGTATCTTTTTTGAAACTTTAGGGGTGGTATGCTAGAAACTAAATTTCGTATTTGACAGCGCTGTTAACAACGGCACTGTTGTTAAAAATCACTTTGACATGGTCACGTGACCATGTTAAACGCTTTAACATCGTCATGTCAAATTTCATGTTGACAACGGCGTTAAAGCTGAAATCACCCGATTTGGTATGCTAGAAACGAAAATCGAGTAGGAACAGTTGAATGTCAATGTTAAATGGCCATGTTACAATAATCACAGCGTATGGATCGATTAATTATTATTAGCTGTCAAATTTTAGGGAATATTTTTAATAAATCCCGTATTATTCCAGAGTGAAGTGTTTTTTCTATGTTTATTTTACAGTGTCATCACAACTAACTATCAACAATCTTGTTCCATAAATTGAAAATTAATCAAATAGGTACCTACCTAGTATTTTTATACTATAATTTCAGTTTGAAGTATTTTATAACCCCTTCTGTTATACAAGATCTTAATTAAAAATTGAATACCTGACAATGGTGGGCATCAGATCTTGAATTTACAAAATCTTTCTTCCAGAAAGTACCTAGGTAACTGTAGAAACCCAGCAGGGACGCATTTAGATTGAAAAAAATAACGTAATGTGTGAACATACTTTACCATGGGCGGAGTAAATATAGGGAAATATTTATTATTTTTCCTGCTTGATGTGTATTTTTCATTTAGATTCAGAATAAAATTAAAAAAATAAAAAAAACATTTAACCATGGGCAGACCAAACTAGGTTGGTGGAAATGTTATTTAATTAAATTGTTTTTCTTGCTTGATGTTTACTACTTTGAAACGTTTATGTTTGTTACAACACAACACAACAGTATAGATCATGCGCATGCGTTCAGTAGGCACTAGCCAACATCTAACAACGCGAAACCAAAGTCGACCTCGACCATCTCGGATCGCCGATTAATTACGAAATTGAACTTCGGTTCGGCTTCGATTTAGCTCGTGAATTGTTCTTAGCCTGTAATCACTGTGATCAGCGAATATACAACGTTGCCGCTATTGTTCATGTTACATTTTTAACACCATGATGTTACCTAACAACAGTGTCAAATCATGAATATTTCGTTCTAGCATACCGAATTGATTTTAACAACAACGTCAGATTAACATCGGTGTTACGTTAACAACGCCACATGACATTTTCTAGCATACGACCCTAGGTATACCAGACTGTATTTAACTAGAAAAATCTACGGGTTAAAAGTAGCATATGGTGTGCCTAATACTTAGGTATATGTGTTTAATTTATTTAAGCCTTATTCGTGTAAATTTCCCATTGAATGATAAATAATATCGTAATCTTTATTACCGCTATCGTTACATATTATCCGAAGGATTAATAGAAAATTGAAATTACATATTGTCACAATTACACAAAACATTAGTCATGTACCTATAATAATAATTATTAGTTAATGTAATCGTATCAATAAAAATCAATATCGTTATGATGTAACAATGTGCATGACTTTGTTTGTTATTATTGTCTTCTTCGATTTCCTTTTTCAATTAACAAGAACTGCTGCTCTCCCGTTTTTTTTATTTTTCTACACGTACGTTCGTAGGTACATTCCTATACAAATAAGTACTTTTGTTGCTATTTTCTTTTTCTTTTACACTTATTAGGTTTATGTGTGAATCAAGTTTTTTATTATTGTTACCACTTTAATAAATTTCTTAAGCAGAGCCGGATTATGAGTTTTTACGCCCCTAGACAACTAATATTCTAGAGCCATCCCCCCCCCCCCACTTAGTGGCTTGGCTTCTGAGGTTTTCTTCTTCTTTTTCTTCATAGTTTATGGTTAGATTTTCTCAAGCTATTTAACCACTTGTAAGGTTTGCGATTCCAGCGCCCCTATAGGCAACTGCACATACTGCTTTATGGATAATCCGGCCCTGAAAATAAATAATAAGTAATAAATTACAATAGGGGTTGTAAGTATCACTTATAAGAGGTTGAAGCGATGTACATTTTAAGCCACCGAGTCTAAAGTCTAATTTTAAAATCGAAAATTGAAGAACCCTCACGCAAATTCGTTTCCTTGAGAAACTTCAGGATTTTGAGAGGATTATGGTCTCTGCCTCCAGCTGCCTCCACCATGGTGTTGACCCAGAGCGTTATTTCTTCTTTTGAGTTCTAACGCGTCGCAGTTTAGCAGCAGATGTCTCGTCCCCCTTTCTGCAAAATCTGCAGATGGCATTCTCTTCTATGTCCAACTTCCTGAGGTGTTTCTTGAGCTTATTAACGTCCCGTCGGTGTTCTGAGATACGTCCCTTTCTGAGATCGAGGCGTATCTTCGATCTCTCTCGGCTGAAATTCTTTGGCTTACTTCAACCCTGAGAGGTTCCTCCAATGGATTATTCTCAGTTTTTCTTCTTTCCTTTCTGCCTCGAGTCTTCGAACCACAAAATTATTCTGGTTTTATAAAGGATGTTGATGCTCTTTTTGCCAAAATGAAGGGGCGCGTTCATTTCCAGCAATTCCAGATGAGCTGATGTCGTTTTGGAACTGATGGTCGAAGAGCTCAGTCTGTTTATGGCTGCTTGACTATCCGTCAATAGTTTTCTCATTAGTTTCTGAAGAGGTTTATTTGAACACATATTACGTGTAAGTTCCGCTTGAAGTATGGTTGGGAATGTTCCCATATGGGTTTGGAATAGTTGGCGCGCTGCCCGTAGACTCCCATGACGGTTTTAGAGCCGTCTTGAAATTGAGTTTCTTAATAGTTCTATCTATGACAGTGTCAAAAAAAGGGTGGCCCTCAATATGGTGTTCCGTTATCCACTTCTGATTCCTGACATTCTTAAGGAAAGCTTCTGCAATTCTTCTCTTGATCATAAAATGTAGTAGTGGTGTCAGATTCAAGATAAGTACTTCCAACGCCGCAGTTGGACAAGTTCTCATTGCTCCTGGATATACAAACACTCTGGAAGCATTTAAAAAAATGAAAGACCTTATCTTATTAGATCTAAAATATGACCATTTTCAGAAATAATTTTTACACTTTCTTCAACATCTATTTGGGGCATAATAATGGAGCAGAATTTGCTGGAGCTGGATTTTCCAATTACTTATTAAGGAACATCAATATAAATATTTTTGTAATTAGAAGAAAAAAACAATAATTATTATTTCAGATATCATCCCTTAATAACAACAATAGATCCTTCTAAGAATAGGTACCTAGTAAAGTGGCAACATGAAAATATCCTAAGCTCGTAATATAAATTCTTTCCAATACGACCATTTCTGCCCGGGAAAATCCTTTCCACAACTACTGCATATTTCTGCATCATTTAGCAAGGAGGAGTCTATACCTATAATGTGTGCGTGACGTAATGTACGGGAATTGCGCGACTGAACAGATGCCCGATCCCCGATGGCACCTACACTCTCTCCTCGGTCTATATACAAATGGGATTCGACAAGATTCAGGCATTCAATCCACACACCTGTTGAGTATCACACGGTTTCCCGCTTTGAGGGTAGTTTGAGCTGAAGAGTCAGTCATCCCGCTTGAACTGGAAGAATCCGAGTTACACTGTTCATCCTGCTAGAGTTTTTTTTTTACTTTGGTCGAGTCCTGTGACATTTTTTTTGTTCTTTTGGAAAAAAAATTAAATGGTAAGTTTTAAATTTATAGTTTTCAGACTGTTAATTCTCAGAAAACCGGTTTTCTGAAAATTTTCTCTTTATTAAATAATGGCATTTATTAAATTCTACAATTTATTAATTTTTTGCTTGGATGGGATTTCGGGTCTTGGTGAAGAATTAGATTTTAAAAGATTTTTTTTAACGTTTCGGGGCCTTGTTCTCACTCTATTAATTAATAAATTAATAGATAAATTTAATTAATTTATTACATTAATAAATTTGAAAAAGGAAGAGAGGTATTTCAAAAATGAAAACCCGGATGGTTACCCGGATTTTTCTGAAGTATTTTTAAAATCCTTCCTCATTATTAGTAAATCGAGCGGTGAAATTTTGAAATGAATTCGGCCAAACTAACCAGCCGTTTTTTTTTTTTTTGGAAAAGTTATGGAGCAGGAAGATTTTATTTTACGTTTAATTCACATTTCTAAAAAATTTCCAAAAAATGGATTAAAAAAAAAAACTTTAGAACAAAAGTCAAACAAATTTTATTCTGCTGGATGCCCGTTTTTAGAGTAAGTGCAGAAGTATCTCGAATATCTTGAGAGATACGAAGTAAAAATTGCGCCAAAATTGTTGATTTATTATTGTACCTAAAATTAACTTTAGGACTTTCCTGAAATTTGCTGAAAACACTGAAAAAACGAGAGCTTATATTTTGAAGTCAAATCTTCTTTTGTATTAAAAATATATGAATATTTTTTTAGGTTTACATAAGCCCCTTTTGTTTTTATTTTGGCCACCGATCGCTTCTTTTTATGTCACTCAAAAATATGTCGCAAAAAAATTCAAAAATATATTATTTTTTTCTGCGACGGGCTAAAAGTTTGACCTTTTTTCCCCGTTGACAGGTAGAAAAATGCCTCATTATATGAGCTGCATCTTATCGGGGAAAAAAATGAATTAGCAGGGAAAAAAATGAGTACTTTTTTCCCCGAAATGGCGGCTTAGGTATAGCTACTATTATTAACACTCAGATATCATTAAATTTATATCAAATATACGTAAAGGAAAGTTACCTTATTATCCAAATGGCAATTATTAAGGGAATTTTCATAATAATCACTATCCATATTATTAAATTCACTCATCGAAAACGAACAAGAATCTTTGCAAAACTGTCTTCAATTTTAATTACATTAATATGACGTTTATGTAATAATTAAATCGTTTCGTTACCCAGGCAACGTCAATTACGATAAAAGACAGTTTGAAAATCCAAGTTTAACATAAATCATTTTTCCGACATAATTTTCAGTTATCTAACTACGTTTTTCGACATTCTAACACTGATATTTCTTCTCGCAGAAAAAAATTGTATATTACACACAAGAAAAAAGTGCGATGTTAGCTCTCGATGCGTGTTTGTCCCCTCCTAAAATCTGTCACTTTTTTCTCTTGTATAATAAATAACTATTTTTCGAAAAAAAAAGGATAATTTTTCTATTTAATATCATAAACTAACCATAAAGCAAGTAATAATTAAAAAATTACGTCATTTTGACGTCATTCTTGAAAAAACTGTGGGTTTTTTTCAAAAAAATCAATATATTTTTGAGAAATTGTTTGAATATGATAGTTTTTTGATTTCTTTGATCCTTTTTGTACCGAATGATATACAGGGTGTCCCATAATATGTGGGCAATCTCCCGGATTTGGGGTAAATTTCGTAAAAATAAATGAAAAAATAGCTATAAAATTAATTCCTCAGAGACACCCCTACAAAGATATTAGCTGTTGAAGTTGAGGGTTGAAAATCAATTTATTGCAATAACTTTTTTATTTCTTGACCGATTTTGATAATTTTTGGTTTTATTTTGTATTATTTGGAACTGTTTAGAATAGTGGTTCATAACCTTTGGTATCTCATACATAGACCTCGGGATGGCATAACCCCCTCATTCACTTGAAGGAAAATAATAAAAATAATAATTGTACAGTTTTTTAAGGTTAATTTTCTTTTTATCTGACATTTTTTACATAAAAAATGTATCCTTATTTATTTCGATAGAGCGAACCGTTATCGAGATAAACGTCCTTCTAATAGGTGATGCGTCGCAGGAACTTTCTAAATTTCAAGTAAATTTTAACAAGATGGCTGACCTTTGACAGTAAATTGAGCAGGAAACAAAACAATAACTTAATTAAATACACGTCAAATAGTGTCAAAGATTTTATTTCATGCAGATTCAATTCTAACTGATTTTAAAATGAGTTACAGAAATGCTGAATACGCAGAAAATCAGTTAGAATTGAATCTGCATGAAATGAAATCTTTTGACACTGACGTGTATTTAATTAAGTTATTGTTTTGTTTCCTGCTCAATTTACTGTCATAGGTCAGCCATCTTGTTAAAATTTACTTGAAATTTAGAAAGTTCCTGCGGCGCATCACCTATTAGAAGGACGTTTATCTCGATAACGGTTCGCTCTATCGAAATAAATAAAGATACATCTTTTATGTAAAAAATGTCAAATAAAAAGAAAATTAACCTTAAAAAACTGTAAAATTATTATTTTTATTGTTTTATTTCAAGTGAATGAGGGGGTTATGCCATCCCGAGGTCTATGTATGTTCTACCAAAGATTAAGAAACACTATTCTAAACAGTCCAAAATTATACAAAATAACACCAAAAATTATCAAAGTCGGTCAAGAAATAAAAAAGTTATTGCAAAAAATTGATTTTCAACCCTCAACTTCAACAGCTAATATCTTTGTAGGGGTGTCTCTGAGGAATTAATTTTATAGCTATTTTTTCATTTATTTTTACGAAATTTACCCAAATCCGGGAGATTGCCCACATATTATGGGACACCCTGTATAAAAAAAAACGTAATGACGACCATAAGAAAAACAGGATCTAGTTGACTTTTTAAAATTCTGGAATGTCAAATGGATAGCTCTGGGCGGCTTATGTAGGTACC
The DNA here is from genome assembly GCA_910589415.1 of Malachius bipustulatus. Lineage (NCBI taxonomy): Eukaryota > Metazoa > Arthropoda > Insecta > Coleoptera > Melyridae > Malachius > Malachius bipustulatus. The sequence continues at coordinate 19,206,515 of OU342632.1, forward strand.
TACGTAAATAAAACTATAAAAAATAATAAATTTATTTTAAATAATGAAAAAGATATGTCAAAAATATGAAATTTGTATTTTTCACTTTTTTGGCGTATTTCAGCAAATCAGCATAAAATAATGCAACTTTTCCCTAATTTAGCCAACCTTTTATTCAAAAGATGAGGAGTCCATGCATGAAATATTGATAAATCAAATTTCATAAAAATTTAACTTTTTTTTCATTTTTCCTAAGAAATAATAGTTTTTGATTGCCAAGTTTCTTTTTTTATTCCAACTTTCAGAAAGAATATAAATGCGAGTTTATTATCCAGTTTTATGGGGCTCTAAGTTTTTCAGGGGAGGCTTGAGAAATATTAAGGCTCGAAAACATCTCCTTCAATTTTCAAGGAATCTTCACAATACATACATGAATTTTTTGTACTGATTGATGAAACATTTCGAAAAAATAACAAAATGCTTAATTTTTTTTTAATCATTACAATACCCTTTTAGATCATAATATTAATTATTAATTTTATAATTTTAAAGAAATTGTTAATCAATATTTTAAGAAATATCTTTGTTTAACAACATTAGTTATATCATATCCACATATCCACAAGGGAAAATAATCCATTAGTACAGAGAGGAATACTTTATTGAAAGTACCTAGTGCTGTCTGTTTGTGACAGGTTGCTTTTATACACAACATAAATATCAATCAATCAAAAAAACAATGATACAAAAAGTTAAACAATTAACAATAGCGGCTGATAATTTGTAATTGTCTGATGAAACATGGACGGTGGAAAAACCTTAAAAAATATTTTATAATAAATTTTATAAAAATATATTTAAATTTCATTGCGAAATGAACACATGGTATAGTATAAGAACCATTTTAAAAATACGGAAAGCCATAAAAGTAGGAAAAAAAAACCAGAAAAATGCATATACGTGCAGTGTGTGTCACAGGCATGGTACACCCCCTTTTTTTCTTTATTTTTTGAGATAATTTTTTGAAATTTGGTACGTCGCATATTCTCGATAGAGCGTACTTTTTAGCAGAAAATTGAATTTTTTCGCACAGCCGGTTTTTTCGGAAATTTTACCAACTTTTTATTTTTAAATAGGACACCCTATACTATATTATTATTATATTTTTGAATTCTATACATTTGTACGAATCCAACAATACCACATAAGTACCATTTTAAATGTCAAATTTGTTTTTATTTTTTTTTTTTATTTCTCAATTATAATGTGCCATGACTATGTATTTCGTTTTACTCCAATTGGATCATCTAATGCTAGAAAAATTGAATTTTTGTTCAAAGTACTAAATTAAGTGATTTATGGATAAATTATGCGCACCGGAATGATTTTTTGAGCTGGATTCATTTTTTTCAAATGGTACCATATTGGTACCGAGGTACCATCTACTAGTACTCTTAATAAGGGACGTTTTGCATCTGTGACGAACACAACTGAAATGGTACTTTACCAAAGATTTTTATTTTTAGAAAGAAAGTAACTAAGATAGGTAGCCAAGATAGGCGGACTAGGTTGTGCATTTTAATGCTCACATTTTTAACACCCTGCATGATAAGGAGTAAAAAAAAAACAAATTTGGATACCTTGAACATTAAGCTACAGAAAAGCTACTCTTGTTCCTTGTCGATAAAATGAACCATTTTCGAGAAAAAATAAATGAAAAGTTTAATTTCTATTAGAACTACGATTGTTGAACCCACTTATGAAATTTTTTATTGATTATGAAATAAAACATTAATACTTTTATTATTTTTTTCTCTAAAACGATTCATTTTATCGACAAGGAACAAGAGTACCTTTTCTGTAAATTTGTTTTTTTTACTCCTTATCATGCAGGGTGTTGAAAATGTAAGCATTAAAATGTACAACCTAGTCCGCCCCTGGTAAACTAAACAAACTAATTTATGTTTTAGGGGCAGTATTTTGAGAGGTCCTTACTAATGTTTATTATTTTAAATTTTCATTAAATTTAATCAAGTAGTTTAAAAGTTATTCAAGAAAAATTGATTTCCAGTGGCGTCCTTTAGGAGACCGTATCTCCGTAGGGAGGGCCGCTAGGAAAAAAATATGGAAACTTGTCATCTTTTTTATAAAGTTCTATCGTTCCGAGAGATTTCCCACATTTTCCCGGACATCCTGTATAAACACAAAAAAAAAACTTTAATTTATATTATTGTCTAACAAAACAATACCACAGGTAACGTGGCAATTTATTAACACCAATACTTTTATTTATTCATATATAACAATAATATTTGTTATTATTATTTTACTCTTTTAATTACCTTTTAGATTTAAAAAGCTTCATTAGCCATTTTCATTAGCCATTTTAGATAGGTAGGTACCTATTTCCCAATAAATAACGAATAAAAAGTCCCAAAAATGCCATATTGAATACCCATCCCCATCACCCTAAAATAAAATGATAGATTTTACAAACATTACAGCATCAGTTATAGATATTTAATAATTATTATTAATTATTATTTATAAATAGAAACACCTCCCTGCTAGGCTTCAAAAACTGTGCTTTATTTCCTAACTTCTTATCTAATGATCAGTTAAAAAAATTCTAACTTATTAATATATTTAAGGAGGTACTTACTCTCAGAACTCGGTAAACCAATCAAAAAAACTGCTGCTTTCGCCCAATCCGCTCATTTATCAACATATGCCAAAGATTAGTAGTACAGTAAATGACGATAAAAAAATTGCTACCTAGAAATTCTTTCGAGAAAGATGGATTTTATTCAAAATTTGGAAATACCTAAGCTCTACCTACTATCCACTTCAAAATCTACCTTATGCCGATGTGTGCTTTTGACTCTACCCCTAATTGACAAAAATTGATAAATTCACAAATTTAGGCTTTTAACGAATGAAAAAATGTATGAGCTTTTGATTAATGATAGTTATATCGTTTTAAAACTATTTGTGATTTTTCAACCCCTATGTTATTCCCTATACACCCTTTTAAAACACCCCTTTTGACATTAAATTGAAAAAAAAACATTTTTTGAAATTTTTCTTTCTTGTTTCTTGTTGAAAATTTTGGTTGGACAAACGTGCATGGACAAATCGTGGAAAAACTAAAGGCACCCCCAACACTTATTGGGGGTGCTAACTTCACTGAGAAATGCAGGCTAGCCATATTAGAATTCTCAGCGGCAAATTTTGATACAGTTTTTATTTGCTCACCCTTTATTTTTTACCTCTTCAATTTTGTATAGAATGGACTTGTCGAAGAAATGAAAAAAGGTAAAATTTAATTTTACCTTTTTTCAGTTTTTGACTTAAATCTTAGAAAGGAAGCGTTTCTTCGACAAGTCCATTCTATACAAAATTGAAGAGGGCAAAATTTCCTACATTTCTCATAAATAACGTTTTTTGGGAAGACTAACCGATCTGCAAGTAGAGTGCGCCAAAAGAACATACTCCCATTGCGTGGGGTTTCGGAAAGTTTTGCTATAGTTTTGATTTGCTCACACTTTATGTTCTTTTTGGGCCGCTGAACTCGAATTTGAAGTTTGCTGACAAATATTTCGCTCGGAACTTTGTTTCTTTTTGCACTTTTTGTACAAATGTTAACACGTTTTTCATTTTTTGGCCTAACTCTCAGAAAGGAAGCGTTTTTTCGACAAGTCCATTCCATGCAAAAGTAAAGCATGCCAAATTTCCTACATTTCTCGAAAAAAACGTTTTTTTTTTGGACGACTAACTGTTCCGCCGCTAGAGCACGCCAAAAAAAAGTGAATTCAGTAAATATGGGAATATATGCTTTTTGGCGCAGTCTACCGGCGGAACGGTTAGTTTTCCAAAAAAAAACCGTTTTTTTGAGAAATGTAGGAAATTTTGTCTACTTCAATTTTTTACAGGAAGAACTTGTCAAGAAAACGTTTCCTTTCTGAGATTTAGACCAAAAGTGCAAAAAGTGCAAAAAAAAAGTTTCGGCCTAAATTTTGGCCCGCTAACTTCAAATTCGTATTCAGCGACCCAAAAAACATAAAGGGTGATAAAATCAAAACTACAGCAAAACTTTCTTCCGAGTCCGAACCTCGATTTTATTCCTATAATATGCCTAGTCTAATGAACGAAGCAACAAATCCAAGATTCCTGTAAAGCCCCGTACTCACTAGAGCACGAGCCCCGAACGAGCGCCCCGAACAGAGCTGAGCTGCTCAGATGTGGACGGGCATCCGAACAGAGCCGAGCACGCTCAGGTTGTTCGGCGAACGCGCTCAGACCGATCCGAGCTCTGTCGGTACATCAAAGGATGTTCGCGTTCAGTCTGGACGGGATTAACCAGCTCTACTGCAAAAGTGCAAAACTAAGTACCTACGAACAACTGGATCAGTGCCGAACCGAATGCTCGTTCGGGGCTCGGTGAAAAATATAAACGCCCCGAATGCTCGGCTCAGCTCTTTCGGGGAGCTCGTTTGAGGCAAATGCTCTAATGAGTACGCAGCTTAAAATTTTGAAAATTTATTAATATCAACAAATTTGCCGCTAGCTATAAAACGAAATGTCTCGGGCTCACTATAAGATAAGGGTTTTATCATTGGTGATGCACCGCTAATTTCCAGTAGCCTTTAAAACGTAAAAATCGAGAAATTTTCGAAAAATTTTCACGCAACTTCCAAACCTCCTGCTACCAATTGACGAAAGGTTTGCAGTTTTGGAATCATCGTTAATTATTAAAAAAAAAAACAATAATAAATAATAATTTTCTATTTATCGTTCATGCCACTATACAGTGTGTGTCACAGGCATGGTACACCCCCTTTTTTTCTTTATTTTTTGAGATAATTTTTTGAAATTTGGTACGTCGCATATTCTCGATAGAGCGCACTTTTTAGCAGAAAATTGAATTTTTTCCCACATCCGGTTTTTCCGGAAATGTTACCAACTTTTTATTTTTAAATGGGCCACCCTATATATTATTATATTTTTGGATTCTATACATTTGTACAAATCCAACAATACCACATAAGTACCATTTTAAATGTCAAATTTGTTTTTATTTAATTTTTTATTTTTCAAATATAGTGTGCCATGACTTCAGTTGTGTTCGTCACAGATGCAAAATGGGTACACCAAAATGTCCCTTATTAAGAGTACTAGTAGATGGTACCTCGGTACCAATATGGTACCATTTGAAAAAAATGAATCCAGCTCAAAAAATCATTCCGGTGTGCATAATTTATCCATAAATCACTTGATTTAGCACTTTGAACAAAAATTCGATTTTTCTAGCATTAGATGATCCAATTGGAGTAAAACGAAATAGTCATGACACACTATAATTGAGAAATAAAAAATTAAATAAAAACAAATTTGACATTTAAATTTAAAATGGTACTTATGTGGTATTGTTGGATTCGTGCAAATGTACAGAATCCAAAAATATAATAATATATAGGGTGTCCCATTTAAAAATAAAAAGTTGGTAACATTTCCGGAAAAATCGGATGTGGGAAAAAATTCAATTTTCTGCTAAAAAGTGCGCTCTATTGAGAATATGCGACGTACCAAATTTCAAAAAATTATCTCAAAAAATAAAGAAAAAAAAGGGGGTGTACCATGCCTGTGACACACACTGTTTGTATAGCTAATTATAATACGCGTCTATGTAATTCACCATGCCATACTTAGAAAAGTATTTTTTGCAACCGTTTCTCCGTATTTTGGATTCGACGTAGGTACCTACACTAAATTTCATTCACCACCATTTTGGTTTTTAATTTTCTTTATTAGTTGGTTAGTTAATTAGTTGGTATAATCGGTTAAATTAGCAAACGAATTTTTTCCGTATATTAATAGGTAGGTACAATCGTGAAAAAATAAAAATAGTTGAGTTCAATAAATAATGGCAAGAGTGAAATTTTTGTATTTAATTCTCCAGCAACAAAGCAACAATCAACTTTGCACTGAATAAAAAATTTCCTTGCGCCACTTTTATGGTTTTTATTCCGATTTTTCCTTTATTTCAACAAAGATGTAGAAAAAAAAGTTGTATGCATCTCGAGCGCGAAATTATGGTGCTTTCGATTGAATTTTTGTCTCGTCTGTCAACTTAATAGGCAAAAAATCTCTCATTCTCAGTTTCGCACACTACCGATCCCGAAATGGCAGACACGGTATACATAGGGTGTTGTAGAGGATGTTCAGAAAGACTGTAAATTTAAAACAAAAATGGGTTCCTCGGCTTCGTTACCGAGAAACAGGGTGTCCTTTTTCTAAAATTTATATCGAAATGGCGGTCAAATTTAAACAACTTTCACTGGCAAAGCACATGATTTGACATAACTATTACTACCTATAGTGTTTGATTTTTATTGTTTTTATCATCGGGAACGGAATTAGGGGCATTCAAAGTTTGCCTATTCCTTATGTTCAACAACATTTTTCAATGTGGCATCATTGTTCGAATTCGAAATTTTGAATAATCCCAGGTAGCACACTGTCGTCCTAATGACGTCAATTTTAGGTCATTATTGGTCTGCGACGTCATTTGTCCAACTTAGGACGTCCGAATGACGTCACATTTTATGACGTCAATTCGACGTCTATAATTTAACGTCAATATGACGACATTATTAGGTCATATCTATGACGTATATTTGATCTTTTTTCGCTCTATAAAAAGCCCAATTTTATTTTATTTCATAAAAATTTTTATCAATATCTTTTATTTACTTATAAAATATTGCAAACCCCTTACTTATTTGTAATATAAATTTTGTTCACCCCGTCATTTTCCTCACAATTGCACTGACATTCGCTCTCTCGCTCGCTCAGGCTTGGTGCCAATTACTTCATCTCTCTCATCAGTGCTCGGTTCGTGCTCGCATTAATGGCGGTCGGTGGTCGGTTCACGAAAACGCAACGCAAGCGGCTAGCGTTGCCAGATGTAACATATAATATGGAATATTGTGACACAATTTAAAGTTTCCCTGAATTATAAGATTTTTTAAATAAATGATATGTAACAAAATCATCAAACGTTCCTAATTCATAGGTAGGTACATTATAAATAGTTTTTTTTTTAATGTAAGTACGTAGGTAAGGTAAGTAACTACCTCTCTTTCAGCAACAAAGAAAGATAACATCCCTTCATTGACCAATGTTTTTTTTTTTGAACTTTTAGATATTTTATTCTATATCTAGATGTCTAGGTGTTAGCAAAAAAATTTAATAAATTTAATCTTCGAATAATAAAATAAATATTTCATATTTTGTTTTTCAAAATTTTTGAAATATAAAAAAAAAACAATAAGTAATTCCAGTTTTCAAAGTCACATCAAATTTTAGCTTATGCTGGATTTATTTTATTTTTATTATAACATCATTTTCTGATCATCTAATATCGACAACCCGGAGTCATAGTTTCTTTTCTTCGATATGGCAACCCTGAACAGTCACAAGACCGTTACCGTTAGGAGGCAATCACCACCATCACCATCACCTCGTTAGCACGGAGCACGGGGGTGGCGATAAGTGGCGACTAGCAGTGAGATCGCCTCTATGCTTTATTTATTGTTTTGACTTTTGATTTGAATGTTTTGTTTTTGTGTTGGTTAACTCTCAGATCGTCATCAGCACAGAAGAACTAAGAACAAGAACCCAAGAACTTATTTGTGGTGTTTGCTGTTATTATGGTACCTAATTAGACATTCGTCTTTCAAAAATCTGTTTTTTTTTTACATAGGACACAGCTTGAGTTTATAGATAATAATCGAGGTACCTAATTATATTAGTAATAATAGGAATCAAATGGGAAAATTAGTTTTGCAATTCAAAGCTACTTATTTGTTTTATACTTAAGAGTGGAGGGTAACCTTAAGACTCTGTCTAACAATGAATAATTAACATTTTTGATGTGAACTGAACTTACTAATAAAGATCAAATAGGTAGGTGCCTACTTGTTATTTAAGACTGTTTACTCCAAAGATCGGAATATTTAGGCCCGGATTCTTACGATACGAGATCACCTGCCATAGAAGATAGTAATTCTAATACTAATAATATTCTAGGCGAACATTTTTTGTTTAAAATAAACTCATAATATCCTTTATTTTTGCAGTAAACAATAGGAGCAAGGATGACCTTTGTGTTAATCGAATTTTCCCCGTCAGAAAGTGGAGGCTTATCCATATATTTCGGGATGACTGGGTAACACAAAGAAAAACGGAGATCTTTGGAATATTTTGTTACTATTATGTTTATTTTTGATACTGTAACTGCTATATACTTCAATCACCAAATAACACTCACAAAATGAATTAAAGATTTATTAATAAATGGAGTTATTGATATTTGTAAATTCTTATAAAATACTCAAAAGAAATAAGACGAAAATTAGTTCACTGTTAAGTTACACAAAGCGAATTGAAAATTAATTAAATTCTCGTGCTAGTTCACATCACGTGTGCTATTTTTCTTTTCTGTGACTATTGACACATAAATTACATGTCAGGTGACATTTCACTAGATTGGCTAAAAGCCGCTCAGAATCACTTCATTACATTTCCTCCCTTTTTAAAATTTCGGGTTGTACATTAAAATATAACTAAATCTAATACTAAAAAGTAATTTACTTTGAAACACGAAAGATTTTAATTTTATACTTAAAAGTTATCAACAAAATCTCTAAATTTCAAAGGTTCCCTTGTTTTTCTACCACTTTTAGTTTTGTATTCATTTCCCTTAACTTGATGCTTTGAAGACTGTAACGATTCATCTCCATTTGTTTTATTCACTTTGTTGGAGAGATTAGAACTTGATAATTCAGTACGCATTTTCTCTGACCCTTCATTCGCTGAAGTTGAAGGTATGTTTGACTGGAACGAATCATTATTTGTGCTTTCGCTTAAGGAATTAGGTTCTAAAGTTTTATTTTTAGATCTAGATATTTGCTCAGTTGTTCCGTTTAGTTGTGTTCCCGCATTATCTTCGATAATATTACTTGGAACTTTTATAGTTATAGAATTTTGTTCTGGCTTATTTGTGAACTTTTTATCCGTATGCATATCTACGATGTTGTTGTCTAATTTTCTAATTTGGTCAATATGTCTTTTCCAGATGTTTCCAAATTTTGTTTCACAGCTATAGTTTTTCTTACCCAGTACTTCTATAACTGTTCCTTCTATCCAGGTTTCTTTATTTTTGTCTCTATAATCCTTCATCCAAATCCTCTGTCCCTCTCGAAATTGTTCTATATATCTGTTTCTTTTTTCTGACAAAGAAGTGTCGATTTTCTTATTTGGCTTCAAAAGATCAAATATTGTTCTAACATTTCTTCCAATCATTAGAAATGACGGTGTTTCATTTGTTGTACAATGAATAGAATTTCGATAGTTAATTAGATATCTGCATAATATTAAATCTGTCGAGATATTATTTTTAGTTTCAAGGAGTGCCGCCCTTAAACTTTTCTTAAATGATTTGACAGCATTTTCAGCTGCTCCATTGGTAGCTGGATGGTATGGTGCTGTTTTAATGTGTTTAATACCATTTTTAGTGAGGAAAGTTTCGAATTCTGCCGATGTTAGTTGTGGACCATTGTCCGAAACTACAACTTCAGGTAAACCCCAGGTAGCAAAAGTTTCTCGCAATTTAATTATTGTTTGCTCTGTTGTAATTTTATTCATTAATTTGATTTCGGGATATTTACTGTAAGCGTCCAAAATAATCAAGTAAAATTGATTGTTGATTGGTCCCATGAAATCTATATGAATTCTTTGCCAAGGACGATCAGGTTTGCTCCACGGAATTATTTCAGATTTAGGTCTATTGGGTGCTATTGTTTGACAAGATCTGCAAGATTTGCATTTTTCCTCAATTTCCCTATCTAAATTAGGCCAAAAAAAGTATGATCTCGCGATAGATTTCATTTTCGTAATCCCTAAATGACTTGAATGTAAATCATCCAACAATCGTTGCCTTATTTTGGAAGGTATTATTATTCTATGCCCCCACATCAGACAACCCTGTTCGCACGTTATTTCTAATCTTCTTAGAAAATAAGGTTTATAATCATTGTTGATTACCGTTTCCGGCCAACCTTTTGTTACGAAATCCAAAATTTTACTCAAAACAATATCTCTCCTAGTTTCAACACACACCCTTTTATAGTTAATTGGTAACTCTTCTGAAATAATTAAGTTTAAATGACTTGACTCAATCTCATAATCACGTGAGATGTAATTTATTTCGACCGGATGTCTACTCAGCATATCAGCCATCAAATTATTCTTTCCTTTCATATATTCTATTTTATATGAAAAACCACTGAGAAATACTGACCATCTCTGTAGTCTACTCGCGGCCATCTGTGGTATTCCTTTAGTATCCCCAAAAATACAAATTAACGGTTTATGATCAGTTTGAATTAAAAAATTGTTCCCCATCAAGTATTGGTAAAATTTTTTAACAGACCAATATATGGCCAAAGATTCTTTATCAATAACCGAATAATTTTTTTCTGCTGGCATCAACGTTCTAGATACGAATCCGATAGGTTTTAGTTCACCATTTGGATACTTGTGAAATAAAGCGCCAGCAACGCCAAACTGAGATGCATCGGTTTGTAACACTATTTCTTTCTTAGGATCAAAATGAACGAGAATTTCATCAGAAGCTATAATGTTCTTTATTTTAGTGAATGCTACTTCACACTCGTTGGTCCATTCGAATTTTTGGTTTTTCTTTAGGAGGTTATAAATTGGATTCATGATCGTTGACAGTTTAGGTACAAAACGACTATAATATGAAACCATTCCTATGAAACTTTTCAACTGCGAAACATTCTCAGGTCTAGGTGCATTTATAATGGCTTTTTGTTTGTCATCATTTTTCATTAACCCTTCCCTAGAAATCGTATAACCTAGATATTTGATTTCTTTTTGGAAAAAAGCACATTTCTCTTTCTTTAATTTTAGACCTGCATTTTTTAATCTGGAAAATACTGTAGAAATATTTTTTACATGTTCTTCTCTTGTTTTACCAGTTATAATAATATCGTCTAAGAAATTTGCAACTCCGTTACAACCTTGTAAAAGTTTTTCAATTTCCTTTTCAAAAATTGCACTGGCTGGAGTTATGCCATAAGGTAATCTGTTGACTTTAAAAAGACCCTTATGTGTACTCCAAGTTAATAATTTTGAAGAATTATCATCTACTTGAAATTGATTATAAGCATTGCTTAGGTCTATTTTTGTAAATGACTCTCCCCCATTTAAGTTTGTAAAAATAGTCTCAACCGTCGGTAAAGGATATTTAACATTAACTAAATGTTTATTAACTGTTACCCTATAATCGCCACAAATTTTAATTGATCCATCATGTTTGGTGATAGGGACAATCGGCGTTCCCCAATCTGATGTATCAATTGGTGATATTACACAAACTACCAATTAATGCCATTCTGACCAAAAAAATAACTTTTAGGTACCTTTTTATTCACGCTCCACGTGTGATTAAAACCTTTGTGTGGAAATTTTCTTCCAAAATTTTCCTCGTCGCCAAAATGCTATATACTTCAATCACCAAATAACACTCACAAAATGAATTAAAGATTTATTAATAAATGGAGTTATTGATATTTGTAAATTCTTATAAAATACTCAAAAGAAATAAGACGAAAATTAGTTCACTGTTAAGTTACACAAAGCGAATTGAAAATTAATTAAATTCTCGTGCTAGTTCACATCACGTGTGCTATTTTTCTTTTCTGTGACTATTGACACATAAATTACATGTCAGGTGACATTTCACTAGATTGGCTAAAAGCCGCTCAGAATCACTTCATTACAGTAACCACCTAGGTATTGTAAATATACTAAATAAATTGCATTGATACCCAATTACCCATAAGTCGAATTATTATTATTATTATTATTATTCCCTATATATGTATAGTCATTATGTCAGTCACTTTGACGTCATTTCTGACGTCTTTATACGTCACTTTTGACGTCTTTCAACGTCATATTTGACGTCTTTTAACGTCATGTTTTGACGTCATTTTACGTCAGATACTGACGTCATTTGGCTGTGACATAATGACGTCAGTTTTTGATCATCTGGACGTCATATTAAATGGACTAATGACGTAAGTACTGTCGAAAAAATGACGTCAAATTAACGTCACTGTGCTGCCTGGGATATTATCGTATACGCATCCCAGCATTCCCAGCAACGATAATTGTTTTAAGCTTTGTTGGAGTTGCCATTTCATATATTTCCATGGTAACATCTATCTGGGTATTATTGTAGACCTACACATTATTTTTCTGCCTGAAGAAGGGTATCCGGTGCAGTGTTGTGACTTTTTTTCCACAACAGTGGTCATATCTTCTTAAGTGAGCCATACTAGAGAAAAAAGTAAATAAAACTTAGAATCTTTAATCCACAATGGATGCTCTGGTGCTGTCCGTGTCCGCCATTTCGGGATCACCCTGTATAGTTAAATAAATAGCTGTTTTATATTGTTTGATAAAAATCGAAATAAAATGGCTTATATCCGACGGTTTGCTAAACAAGTGAAAATCTCTTTTTTTTTTTCTATTTCAAAGCACACCGAAAACGGCTCAAGCTATCGGAAAACGGCTTACATGTCTTAACGGCTTAACTTTTTACGTGGTATCCTATTGTGTGGATGAAATGATAATACAGGATGATCAAAAATCGTCTTGTACCTTTAGATATAACATATACCTAATCCAAAATAATTTCATAATGTATTTTTGAGTCTTACTTATTATTGGCAAATAAAATATTTTTATATTAGGTTGATAAATTTAGGATTGCAAAAGTAACCGATAAAAAAGGTTCAGGATCAAGAAGCGTTCCCGCGGGAGTTATATTTTAGTAGATAGGTATATCATGGCATGATATAAGAATGATCAGCAAACTGTGAAATTACATTTTCATTTCATCAAACGTCTGGACGAAAGTAATTATAAACATAAGATGTGCCCGGAACGAGTAATCAGCGTGAACGAGGTGTTTACCATCTAAGTGATAAGTCAATTTCTATTTCTGCTTTTCGTTCATTAAAACCATTTCCCAGATTTGTGACTATAGCTAGGTATCTAACGCGGGTACATATTTGAAGCGACATCCTCACTAAGTGGATCTAATAAGAAATTTAAAGTTTCTCAAGTAAACCAAAAAAACATCTCTTAATTAGCGAATCAGCCGCTGGATGTGTATTTTCTGAAAGCACTCCTTACTTCTATAGGTATACAAATTTCCACAGATGCGTTCTGGATTCTTTGGATTAGTTGGGGACGTGTATTTATTCTGACACTGTAAACTGATCTTTTCATCTAGTCTAGTCCACTGCTATGAAAAAAAAAGTTAATCCATCCACTTTCCGATAATCAAGTCATAGTGCGGTGGTGCACCGTCTTGTTGGTGCTTCTTTAGGGGAACATCACCCTTCATGATTCACCTAATTCATGACTTGTCCTGCTTGCATTCTGAAACAGTATTTTTATGGGTTGAAAATGCTTTCGTCATGTTTACAATTGATTTTCTGACATTTTTCATGGTCACATCATAATCATATTAGTATAATAGTCGTCTACTTACGTCACCGGTAAACTATAATAAAAAAAAACGCACATTTTTTTGATACAAGTGCATAATTATGCTCTTCTTATTGCGTTTATTTAATAATTGTAAAGTTATATTTATTTTTGCATATACCTACCAGGGGCGCCCGGAAATAGCATGTACCTAGAAAAGAAGGTGATCCTACTTAAAAAATAATATTTTTTTCCTTACCTATATATATACCTACTTTATATAAACTCATATGCCCTGACCACTCATCACTTTGAAGATGGTGGTCAAAGTTAACAGCTCTAAAGTTGACCGTTTTCGAGAAAAATTGCCATTTATGAAAAAAAAAAAACTCGCTTTGGATGTTTCAAACCTATGTCGGAAAATGAAGAGAAAAGATCCTCTCTCATTCCTGAGATCTCCGCTATAATGGCACATGAACAAAAAAAAACTGAAAAAATAATTTTTTTTTTACTAAAAAACAAAAACGGTACGCCTGAGCATATAGTTTATAAAAAATCACTCTGTACTTATATACAGTATGTTTACTTATACAGTATACTTATCTTGTATGTTTAAGAAAGTAGGCGTTTTTACGAAAGTTTAATTTGCCGCCATCTTAGAACAACTTGACCGATATTGCTCATCAAATGCGATACCAGACAACTCCCTCCAGACATCTTAGTACCTACTAAAAAAAATTCAGTTCCTTTACAATGAAAACTATGACCTGTTATCAAAACTGAAAAAAGTGACAAAAACGGGCTTTTGGCCAAATTTTAAGGGACACGCCTTACAAACCACGGTTTTTTACAAAGCTTTTTTACAATCGACAGCCCCCATAGGATCTGAAAGGTTCCAAATTATGTGCCTAAAGATTGAGATGTAATAGCTACAGAGGCGTATTTAAAATAAAAAATTGAAAATTTGCGAAAAATTTGCGCCAGTTTGATCATGCGCGCTTTCAGAAATTTCTCAGAACCAACGGTTATTGTTATGAGTATAGGTACTCACTGGTCTACAAAAAAAAAACTATACTCAAGTTCAATTCCTTGTAAAATTAAGCCAATAAATCATGGGAGTAGAAATTTAGCAATAATTATCCCCTTTCTTATTCACACGACGTCACTGTTTTACAAAAAAAAATGCAATTTTTTTACACTACGGTAAATTTCTGGAAACGTTTTTCCTTTAAATACAGGATGTATCAGAGATGTTGGGCCAAACTCGAAGGGGTAGTTCCAGTTCCTCTCATAAATATAAGTTGAAAAAATAAGTTAGTTTCAGCTCAAAATGACGTTTCGTTTAAAAGATACAGGCTGTCAAACTTTAAAAAATATAAGAGTTTTTGGTTATAACTCGTGTAAATTTTAACTGATTTTGATGATACTTGGCACGAACAATAAGCAAACAAAGCTCTTTAATTTGGGTATTTCAGATTTTGTAGATGTCTTCCAGTGGCATATAGATAGTCAAGATTAGAGCCACTTTTCCCTTCCCATATTTTACGCCACTGACTTTATTGCAAATGCAAAATCGTTGTGCAATAAGCCAAGCAGTTTAGAATAAAAAACAATCCATTAGCTTTTTCCATATGCTGCACTGTTTTTGAAATATTTGAATTTTTCTCAGGTAATGTTCGGAAATTTACATTATAAAATAATTGATGATTTCATTAAAATTTATCCGACTAGAATTTTTCTGCAAAATGTAATTAGTGACATTGCCTGGGGAAACTTTAAATATCTCAAAAATAGTGCGTCGTATGGGAAAAGCTAAAGAATACTTTTTGGTTATAAAATCCATTGGCTAATAAACAAGGTTTTTGTATTTGCAATAAAGTCAGTGGCGTGAACGACAGGGAGAAAAAGTGACTCCAATCCGGAAACTTAGATTAGTGACATTTGTTGAGGAAACTTCAAGTATCTCAAAAACGGTGCGCCACATAAAAAAAATTAAGATACACTTTTTGTTATAAAATGTATGGGTAATCGAATAACGGGTTTGTAATTGGAAAAAAATTAGTGGTGTAAAAGATAAGGAGGGAAAAGAGGGGGGAAAAATGAATATCTACGCCACTGGAAGACATTTATTGTTCATACCAAGTATCATCAAAATCGGTTTAAATTTACACGAGTTATAACCAAAAACTCTTATATTTTTTTCAAGTTCGACACCCTGTATCTTTTAAACGAAACGTCATTTTCAGCTCAAATAATTTTTTTAACTCACATTTATGAGAGGAACCACCCCTTCAAATTTGGCCCAACATCTCTGATACACCCTGTATAGCGGGGGTATAAACAAATTAGCAGTTCAAAAAGGAATTGCAAGAAAAAGTTTCACACTATGATAACATGTTTTGAGAATAATTCTGATCGTTCTGTTCACTGAAACATAAAATTAATTTCATTAATAATAATAATTACTTAAGTACCTACCTTTTTGCGTTCCGTCACGCTAAATAACAAGTATGGAGCGTGTACACATATAAATTACGTTCAGCAGGCTAATAGAGATAGATATGCTAATTTTTCTTGACAATATTATTGTAGGTATATTTTGAATAGTTTTTTCAAGCTTCAAAAATACATATGGAATAATATTTAAATGAATATGTATAATGAAACGTGGGAGTAGATATTGACAAGTCCCTTGGTAGAGGTACTTATTTGAATAATATTCAGCCTATTGTTCCTTTTAGTGTATTTTTTAACAAAAAATACACTATTGAGGACGACATCACTTTTCGAAAATCACCCAAACTCATCAAATGTCCATCGATCATGACCCCCAGATCACGAAAAAGTAGTTTTCCAAAATTCACCTGCCCACGATATATATATATATATTTATATATTATATATATATTTATATATATATATATTTATATATATATATATTTCTCCAAAATCGCGAAATTTCGATTTTCAAAACGCTCCTGTAGCTTTATCTTTCAAGATTAGTGAACGAAATTTTGGATTCTTGTAAATTATTCGAATGACGTTAGATTTTCGTTGAAAAAATTTCCAAAAGTCCCATCACTTCTACAGGGTGTCCCTTCAAAATTCCATGAGCCCGGTTTTTGTCATCTCATTTCAGGTCGCAGTTTTGAATCTAGGAGGCTGAAATTTTTGTGGGAGTAAGATATCCACAAGGAGTGGTCTGGTATTGCACTTGAGCAAAATCGGCCGAGCCGTTTCAAAATGGCAGCCATTTGAATTTTTTTCCAATTAATGGAAAATTTCCAATTTTTTGAGCCCCCGTATGAGCAAGATGGCAAAAAAACTTTGAAATAAAATTAACAGGATTTGAAGAAAATTATTGGAAATTTGAGTTAATGCAATAAAATTAGCATATTTTCCATTAATAAGCCAGTGTCGTGGGTAGGAAAAAGGGTGAAAATGTGTCAATTCTATAACCGTTTATGAGTCCATTTTTGAAGAAGTTGAATCGAAATTTTCAATTTTTTTTGCTTTAACATATAATTTGATGTCTTAGCTTCAATTCGCCTCGAGTAATGTAGCACTTTAAACGAAAAACAAAAAAGTTTTTCGCTTGTGCAAAATTAGCTTGCACTTATTAAATCGATGAAATGGTTCGCAATTTCTTTTTTATTTTTTTTCACATTCAATTATGAATGGTTCTGAAAATTAGAAGAGCAAACGCAACAACAATTAAATCACCTACATGCAGGTGAAAAAAGTATTCAAATTGGTTTTTTAATAACAAAGATACGACCAGTTTAAAAAATAAAATGTGTAGGATGAAGTATTGGACGTACTACATATACCTACTCGGTCATCGCTACAAATTTGAAAGGTCCCTTGACTGAGTTTGTTAGGCAAGGGTATCCTTGCCTAAATAGTAAACTGTTGATGTGGGTTCGAAACCACGAGAGTGGGTTATTCTTTTTTTTTTTGGTAGGTAGGTGGTTTTCCGCTTTTCCCCCCAACAAATCGGATTATTTTTTTTTATTTTTAATTTTATATAAAATTTTATATTTTCACGCGCTTATGAGATCTGATTGACGTCATTGTGCCGATTTGACGAAAATAGGACCGCCTCTACTATTATATCTTGTGTAAGTCATTGCTTCACTCGGAAAACGAAAACATCACATTTATCACATTATCGGTCCTTTATTTCGCTCTTTTATTGCTATTACAATTTTGTACAGAGCACAACACATTGTTGTATATCGAATAAACTGATTATTAAAACACCACATTTTTTCTTCTTTGTTTTTTTTTCTTTGTGCTAGATCTATACATATATTATGTTATGTGATAGATTGTTATAAGTAGTATTACGGCTTTATTTATTATATTAAAAGTGTTTATTACTACATGGATGTCCCATTTAAAAAGAACTGGGTAGGTACATGGGAATCTCTGAAACGATAAGAGATACAGGGTCAGATAAATTAGAGAAAATTGCATATTTTCATTATTATTAAGAATCTGAAACAAAATATTTGTAAACCTCAGGACGCTGCTGAAATATCCTGCAAAAATGGAAAATTAAAAATTAAGATATCCTATTTTATGAAAGAAGTTATATTTTTTAATGTCATTCGATATTTAAAAAATCAGGAAAACCAAAAATTTTAATCGTCTTTTTCGAATTTTCGAACAAAATAAGCTCTGTTTAACCGAAAGTGATAAATAACCATTAAAGCAAGCAATGTGACGTCATTTTGCGACTACATACGACGTCATTCCGTGATAAAACTTTTTTATTCGAAAAAAAGAAGACGATAATTTTGAATTTTTTTTTTAATGTGATAGCTTTTTGGTAGCCCTTATATCTTGTGATCCACAAAATTTTTCATCAACTATTGCCTTGAATAAAATTAAGCATGTCTGCCAGATAAAACACAAACAATCGGTAGGTGTGTAAAGGCCGGTCCAGACGCAACGACTAATTGAACGACATGTCGAATCAGACAAAATGAATCAAGTAAAATGTGAATAAGTGAACTACTCCAATCAAAGATCTACAAATCATAGAACAATAAATAAAAACATGACTGGACTTGCACTGCATAATGAACTTTGTACTTTGTTGAGTAAAGAAACTAACCTGGAACAGTAACGACATCTGCTGAGTATGTGTGGTGCTGAGCTTACTACTAATTTCATTTGGCATTGGTTGTATTTCAAGGAGGATGAAAAACGTGAGTCGTTGTAGGGTACCTGTATTACCGACACTGACGCTTACGAGCCCTAGTGTCGGTAATACAGGTACCCTAAGTCGTTATCTCAGAAACACAAAATATTATTATGTCTCTCTGAACGAGGATAAAATAACAATTCAATTTGACGTTTCAGTTCGAGTTTAAGTTTTATAATTTACCATTTTATAATAATTTCACTTCCAATTCGAACCAACGCACAAACAATAACAGAATTTATTAAGAATAGTGGTCAAAAATGGCATATGAATCATAAAAAAGTGGCAATAAGGTAGGTGTTTAGTAATATACCAGTATATTCATCAGGTTATTAAATTGTAGTTATGAATTATTGCTTTTCGCAATAAATCTTTAATATTTTAATGATACTGACATGAATTGAAATTAAATATGACACAATGAGAATTGGAACTACTAAAGTTATTTTAAAATTATTATTTTAGTAAAATGAGCTCAGAAATGACTACAATAGCCATCTCTCTCTTCCAAGGCGCTAGTTGATGAAAAATTTTGTGGATCACACGATATAATGTGTTTAATACAATACCGAATAACACGAAAAAAACAACATTAGGTATGTCCGTAAGAAAAACAAAATTTGACTATGAAAGCTCTAGGGTTTAGTTGACCGTGAAAATTTTTATATCATCAGATGGATAGCTGTTGACGACTTATGCAAGCCTACAAAAAATTAGTACTCGCACGGTAGGTACATGGTACACTATAATATTATGCGACTATGGAAAATTACAGAAAGCCAATTTAAAATGCGGTTAAAATATTCATAATTGAATCGCATAAAAATACACTATTTCTGCGATTGATGCGCAAGAAGGTTTTTTTATTTAATATCAACTAATTTCTAAAGAATAACTAACAAGATGAGATATACTATTCATCTCTGAATCGGGGAAAATACGGGTGAAAAAAGGACAATACAATTTCCTGGAATTAGATTTTTCCCATTCAATATTCAATAGAATTTGCATCCCTGTCCAAAGGGATAATAAGTGAAAAGTCCAGCTTCGAAAAAATCGCAATAAATTAATATTTTATGTAACCTGGAAGAAAAGAATTATTTTGAGGAGGTGCTTATTGATTGTTGATCTGAATCAATTTTTGTTATTTTTTTTTAAGCCAATGTGATCAGATTTTCTTTTCTGAAAGTGGCATAAAAACTTAATTTGCATGTTTTCTGTCATTTGAAAAAGGGAATTTTATTAGGAAGTCTACAAACTTCTACCATATGTAGAGGAAGTAGGTACCTTAAGTACCTTACTAAAAGTTGCTTGAGTTCAATAATTAGACAGATCCGGAAATGGAACCATTCTCCAGGTTATAATGATCTCGAAGGTAGGTCAGGGTTTCCAACGCCACCCTGGATAAACTTGAAATTCGGTAGATAATGAAATCGGACTTCTAATCTAGAACTTCTAGCCCGGAACTTCCAAAAACCCTGTCAATATTGGTAAAAAAGAACTATTTTATTAAATAATTCGGCCGATAGAAATAGCGAACTACTTACTCGTGAAAATATTCCTCAATTTATTACGGACCCGTTTTCACTAGGGTTTCTTTTCTCGACAACTACAATATTTATTATGAATTATAAAAATATTAGTTAGAAACTAACACCGAATTTCCGTGTTCAAACAGAAAGTGCACCATCGCTGCAGGTCTGACGGACAACTCTGAACGTCCTAGTTCTGTCTCTCTTTTCCCGCGAAATGCGACTTAATTTCTGCAACATCATCTAGCCGTTGTTGTCGTTTTTATTTCATATTCACCTCTACCCGTTATTTTCATGACAGTCTGTCCCACGACTCGAATCTAATCTTTTAGGGAAAATTGCACCTTATGCCAACAGTTTCTACCTCTGACAGACAGCTGTTAAACGAGATTCATCACTATCGACTGTTTTATAAACTTTCTTATTATAAGTAAAATTCACTTATTCACTTTTCGCATTTTTGATGCCATAAAATAAATATGGAACGAAGCTAACTGAACTACATATCAAAATACTGAGAAAAAATTTGGGATCAATTTAATTCTTCGTCTGGCTTGGGTATTTTTTTGCCTCTACTCGAGTATTGATTCCCTTCCTCTTGTACAGTCAATTGTTGACGAATGTTTATAAATTGTACAGTTGAATACCTCATTCTCAAGACTTATAAAATTTCCCTACAAAATCGTAATTAATCCTTTCTTAAAAATAGTAGCAAGCAAGGCATGCTACACTGAGAAGTTCACCCTGTATGCGATTTAAAAAAATGTAATTTATTCATAAAAAAAATTACTACAATAATTAGAGAACGCAGATCGAATGATTTGAGAAAATTGAATAATTTCACCCAATTTATTGGAATTTGGATCGAGTGCATGGCTTGAGTTAGGTATATGAACAGGTGATGAACAAATAACCAAATTTGCATTTTAAATAATAATTACATATGGACCCTGACCACACGCGTGGGTGGCAATATTCATTATTCATTAATTAAATTCACAACGTTTTGCATAGGCACTATTAATTATAATATTATTCGTTTATTTATTTACAATATCCCTTTGCCTATTACTATTTAATCAAAACACATGCAGAGCCATATCAATGTGAGCCCCTTAGAAATTCGCGGCATTTCATTTATAATTCAAGAAGAGACTGAAACTTTGAAACAAATAATTGGCGTCATAGAGGTTGCAAGGAGGGGTAGTATCAGTATCTAGTTGTCTACAGGGTTATCAGTAACAAGTGGCTGTGATAAACTTCACTTTTTATTAAGAGTGGTAAATTTTCTTACTGCATTGGAAATTCCAAAAGAAATACGCAAAATTATAAGAGCACAAGGGTCCCCAATGCCAGTAGATTTATGCGAAATATGTAAGCGTCGAATGTAACTATGGACCAAGCGCCACAGTCATATCGTTTATATAACTTCACTACACATTTTGGGATCACCTCTATCAAATTTCCCGTTTCAGGAGAGTCCGAGGGAAATCAGAGAGATCAGAGCTCAGAGGGAAATCAAATGTATGATTATTAAGGTGCGCCACCAACCCTTTTCACAAGTCCCCATAAAACCACAGAAATCTTACATTCCTAAAGTGAAATCTGCGGCCTGAAACGTAATAAGAAGATTTGAAAGAAACTTTGAAAAAACATCTCAGATTTTCCTTAATTTTTTATAAACACACCTTGGGAAGAAAAATTTAGCCACCCCCAGACAGGACTTGGTTATGGTTATTCTCGTTTTTCTACGAATCTGTAATTATCACGAAAAAAGGAATGTCATTAAAAATATTCTCCATTAAATTCTACAAAAAATCTCATGGACGATTTGTCTATTTCCCACCCTTTTCTCTCTATCGGCGTTCACTGTAGGGGGTAGTTTAGTGCGCTTGCGGCGTAAAGTCGGTCCTGCGCGATTTTTCACAGCTATAGTATCTCCAAAATGGCTACTTTGACTTCAAAAATAGCCATCGTGATACTTGTAGAGCAGATTCACCTCTACAAGACTTATGTCTTACTTAATTGTACATTTGATTCCTTTTTTTTTCACCCTTGAATCATCTTCAAGTGTCAAAGTACTGACTTAGTCAGTTCAGTTCTCAAGTTGGCACCACTAAGTGTGAATTTTACTGCAAAAAGTTACGACAAATATTTTAAAAATTGGTATTTTTTGGGAGGGTGGGCAAACGAAAATTTTGATTGGATAAACTTGGACAAATCGTGAACAAACGAATGTCGTGTGCATTTTATAAAAATTCGCCCTCAGGGGTGCCAACTTCACTGACCTGACTTAGTCTACATCAGAGCTTTTTGAAGCTTTTTAGCGGGGAACTACTCCCGTTTTTCTTCATAAAAAGTCTTCATAAGCGTATACTAATTAGTCTTAAAGGAAAAACCTCATTTATATGACCCTTATATGACTATGAGAAGCTCTTATACTGCCAAAAGAAAAAACTATTAAGACATTCAATTTCGAGGACAACTTTATCACGGAACTGTCAATGAAAGAGGAATGGAACAACAACTCCAACTACACTCTCAAAGAAGGTACTATAATGGTACACAGACGGCTCTAAAACTGTCGAGAGAACCGAGGCAGAAGTCAACCAAGTACTAACTCCAAATCTATGGGAACATCCCCATTAAATCATACTTCAAGCGAAATTACACACCTGAAACTACGAATTATTGACGATAGTCAAATAGTCCACCATCAGCTCCAAAATGGCTTGGAAGTGCCTAGAAAAACTCGACGAATTAGGCAAGAAAAATAAACTACCTCAAATAATGAAATTGAGGGAAATGAACGTGCCCCCTCATTTTGGCAAGAACATCAACATTCTTTATAGGACCATGCAGAACCACTCAGTGGTTCGAGGACACCTTCTTCAAGACAGAAACTCGAAAGGAAGAAGAAAAACGGATCTCAACCCTCTCGTGAGGGTTGAGACAAGTTAAATAAATCCTCGGGAACTTCAACCCAGACAGGGTTAAGATACTCTCCAAATTAGTAAGGAACATCTCAGAACAATCACCTGACGTTGTAAACTCAAGGAACACCCGAGGAAGTTGGGAATAGAAGAGAACGGCGTCTTCAGAACTCAAAAGAAGAAACACCAGCTGGAAGCAGATATACCTACCAGATCTTAATTCTATCAAAATCCTGAAATTTCTCCATCAGGAAACGGACTTGGGGAGAGTGATTCATTAATGGGATTCCATACCAGGGGGAAACACACATTAGAGGGGACATAATAGATATCTTAGTTCGCATTAGTGTTAGTGACTAAATCACCCTACTACCATAATTATTGTCCATTTTTTTATACAAGAGCCTTTATCTATTAAAGTTTGTCGATTAGCTTGTAAATAAGCTTGAAAAAAGAAATTACTTTATCGGTTTAATAAGAGGAGTGTTATTATAGCGTCATTACTTTCATCGAATGTAATGAAGGTTGTTTTGTTCGTGCATGTGAGGGCAAGACCGACAAGTACCTAACAGCATGTTTGAGTGATAACAGAGTCACGATGGAGTATGATGTGTGGCTGCCAAAATTCCCTGGGGACGCAAGGGGCTCGTTAAATGACGACCGCGAAGATGGAACTGATAGTCCTGATAATAATCAACAAGAATTATTACAAACGTTCAATGCCGCATACAGCGAATTTAAAAAATTACTACAATTATGTAAACAAAGTACTTATATAACGGACACGGTTTTCTGGACGAGGTAGTTATGGACAGTTGATCAGATAATCCAGTGAGCGAGGCAATCTGGAAAAAACACGGTGAGTCTTCGAAAAAATCGTTTTTTTTATAACTTTTGAAGCTGCAAAAATATCGTATACACCTCGAGATTAAAGAGTTTTTCTTGAGCTGCTCCTCGATTATTATAACTCAATTGACCATGAAATTATTAACTAGGAGTAGGTACTGCTAGGACTAGGACTGTGATTTTCTGAACCCAATAAAGACATTTGATCATTTGAATAGTCAAGTCTTATAATCTTAGGTAAGGATAATACGTCCGCGGTTGTGGATAAAGATATTTATTAATCCCCCGGCTTAAGAAAACCGTCGTTCGCCCGGATTGTTGTCTTAGCCTCACGATTATAATGCAGTAGGTACTTGAGCGCCGAAATGAGTTGTTCGTGTTTAATAGGCTGTATCTAAAATAATTTTGAATACATTATAGTAAAAACTGGGCCCTAAAACGTACTAGTGGAAGTTTAGTTATTATGTCTTAACGTTAAGGCAGCAGAATATTTTTTTTTTGTCATTTTTTGGTCCCCGCGACCTCGTTACCGAAAAACGCCGTTTTTTCTTACGTTGTGTCTCCGCTATCAAAGCAAACAATTAAAATTCACTTCACTTTATTGCAGGATAATTCTGTGATTAATACCATGAAAGTCACTCTTCACGAGTATCTCCTTCTCGAGCGAGCTCCCCCATATAAATTTCAAATAAAAATTTTTTAATAAAATTTAACGACTCATCCACGTTGACTTTCTGGACCCAGGAAAACTGGGTGCCCAGCGGCTACCTTCTTGTGAAGTATGGCTCTTGAAACATTTTCACAAAATCCGCTTCGTAAGACCCTCCGTGTTAGCTGGTACCTGCTCTCATTGACGCAGAGGGTCACAAATAAATAATTTTCTGGTTACTTCGATTCACTTATAACTTTGTTAGTATTAAAAATGGAACTATTCAAGAAAAGAAAAGAAATAAATCCGTCGCGGACCGACCGCTGGCCTATTTACTCGTGACGTGACCGAGTCTATCGAACAAAACTTCCTAGAAGAAAAATTCCCGAATCTTTTTCTGCAACTAAATTATAACTCATTCTCTCTCTGTACTGACAGAGGTCACTTCCTACTATGATGTCAATTTTATTATTATTAGCCAGCTATTTCCCTATACTCATTTCCCTAGCGTATCTGGATTTATTGGCATTGTCTGTAAGAATTACGCCTCTCATACCAACTGGCAACAAGTAGTCAGACTGAATGCTCTCCTCGACTGGTCTCTGGCCGTTCAAGGGCATGAAAAAGGCCACCCATTAATACTTCTTGACTCGAAATTAAAATAAAAAAATCATATTATAATTTTCCTTTCTATTTGGAGGCTAGATTTACGAAATAAAGTTTAAAAAGAAGGATTCAAATTAATAATTAACGGGAAAACGAACGTTACAAAACTTGTTTTAACGGTTTGTTTGAAAATGTCCCTTAGACATTAGGAATTAACAGCTTGCGGTTTCAGCATAATGGAGCAGGTAATTTGGTCTGAGTCTGTATCTGAACAATAATAATAAATAGTTGTATATTTTTTGTTGTATTTCATTAAAACAATAGACTTAATAAAAGTTAATACAAAACACAATATTTTTTACAAATTTTAACATCTACCATCTACTGTAACTTGAATATATGAAGCGTTTTCGGCCATATGTTTATAAAGCAAACAAAAAAGTTGTTTTGATGTCCCCTAATTATACCACCCCTACGGCATATTTCTGAGAGTTTTCCTGTAGACATAATATTTCACTGTACATAATATCATAATATTTTCATGTATGTATTTATTTTATCCAATTTACGTTTTGTTGCACAAGTTATTATGTACCTAATTTATGTTTAAAGCAGACGTAATATTTTGTAGCCTCAATGATTAATAATAATTATAACCATATTATTATATTTAAGTAAAGATTGGAAAGACGAGTCTCGAGTTTCAGTAAAACATTACCTACAGATAATTTATTATTCTCATGAAGCGTGTAAAACGTATAAATAATAATGAGATTCTTCCTTGAACTTGAACATTAAACTTTTGTAATCGGGGATTTTAGTTAATAAAGCCCTCAGCAACTTACGTTTTAAAGACTTACGATACCTGTACATAGATGGTAGTACATATATTGTACCTATATTATGAAGCAAAGTAACAAAAACTGTTATCAACTCTACAAGAGTAATTTTAAAGATTTAGTACACAATCTTAATATTAAACTTCATACCGTAACGCATTTATGGCGTTAAAGTTTATTTAACATCTATTAAAAAATGTTCTCTCGAGCTAAAATTATTATTAGCGACCTTTTTCTTAAAAGTATCGCGTATAAATTCACGGACCTCTGTGACCGTGACAGAAAGCATCACCTGAAAGGTGCGTCGCATGCACGAAAAGAGGATGAAGTCGAGGTGGCGTGACAATGGGGCTTTCTCATTAGTCAAGTTGAAATTAGCCATTTTTTTAGTTTTTCAAAATGTTTGTTTCAGTTTTGTGAGAAAACTGAGAACTTTATGTTCCAACTGGGCTGTTTTTACCACTCGTATGATGGCAGTCGACTGTGCTTACGCAAAATTACGTCCCATTTTGAAGAATTATTTTTCAAAAAAAAAACTTTTCTCATTTTATTATTATTAATTTTATTTTAAAAATTTTATACCTGAAACAAAATTATTGTTATTTATGAGAGCACTCTCTTTCCCAGTTGGGTTCAGTTGAAAAAAATTGCTTTCAATTTAAAAACTTGAATCAAAAATTTGAAATTCTATAGAACAAATCGTTTAATTTATGACTTATAACTTGACTTTATGACTTATTTAAAAAAAAATTACAAAACCTACCTCGAGCTCTCTGATTTCTAAAATTTGTTAAAACTACACTCTAATAATTTAAAACTAATTATAATTCCAAAATATTACAATAACTTTTTTTTTAACCTCTTTAGTTTTTTTATTTATCTCTCTCTCTATCTCTTGCAGTTTCTTTCTAGAAATTTCTTTTTCTAGTCTTTTGATTTTCTCTTTCACTCTCTGTCTCTCATGCTTCGTTTCACTTTTTCCTGATTTTCTAATTCTCTCTTTCTCTCTCTTCATCTCTCGCTGCTTCTCTTCTTCTTCTTTACAATTACCAAACTTCCTTAAACCTGTCTCTCACAGGTTCTCCAAAATTATTTTCCTGCTTCTCCTTCCTTTTTAAATATAATTTTAAGTTCAAAATTTTCTTGATGTCTTCTTTCACTTCTTTTCAAATTAATTTTCTTTATTTCCATAAAGTAATTGTTCTTCTCCTCTATTTCTTTCTGGCAACTTTTTTTATTTATAGCTCATTCCCTTCTGATTTCTTCACGTTCTCCTTGCTATCTCTTTGTTATTCTCTTTTTATGCTTCCAAATAATTATTTTTCACCTTTTTGTTACTTTTTTCTGACAATTACTCTTCAAATTCCAATCTAATTAATTTTTTGCGTTGATATCAACATCCTTCCCCTTAATTTTTTCGTCTTCCTTGATTTTTTTATTACAATACAAACAATTCCTTTCTGACATATCTAAACTTGAAATCACTATTTATCTTCAACTAAACTTAATTTTTCATAACAATTGGCGCCCAACGTGGGGCACTCTCTTTTAATTATTCAAAGGTTTGAAAATTTTAAATCAAAATTTAGTTTATTAGTTAGATTAATATACAGGGTGTCTCTGAAAGGTGCGGAAAAAAAGCTACCACAAATTCCTGAGGCCTAAATAAGCCGATCTAACCCAATTTATCTCCGTCCAAAAGTGGATGATTTCGGAGATACAGGGTGTCAAAAGTTCAATTTGGTTTCCGTTTTTCTTAAATAACTTTTTTAATAATTGGTATATTTTCACAATATTCGGCTGAAGGGGCTTTTGTGGGGTGAAAAATTAAAAACTGCAATAATTTTTATTGTAAAATTTAGAGGGCGCCACCTGCGGTACCTTGAACACATTCAAAACGAACTATCTTTTTTGAGCCACTCTGTATTTAACTTTTAAATAAAAATTCTTATTCTCCAACGTCTTTTACCAAAAAAAGGCATACGTGGTAATAGTTGATTTGAGCAGCCGTTTCTGAGATATCTGGATTTAAGAAAATCACTACGTGCATGGCCAGGCCTAAGTAAGTAATTGTATTAATTGAACACAATTTGAAGCAAAGGCGTTGAATTAAAATAACTGTCACTGAAAGCTACGAAAAAACGACTAGGTACATAAATGTGGATTTAACTTTATAGGTACTTTAGTTAAAACAGTCAATAAGAGATTTATCAACAACAAAAATTTAGTTTAATTTAATAAAAAAAAAAAGCTTTTATCAAATGTTCAAAATGATTTCCATTTTCGTGTAGGTATACAAAGATTTATACGTTTTAAAAAATTAAATTGAACTCTTTGGAGCATATCGTGATCATTTTTCAAAACGTCCATTCCGGTTTCAATACGTCTCCATAATTAACCTTCTGTATATCCTATGGCCTAGAATACACAAGGGTTTTCAAAGTTGCCCATAAAAAGTAATCCATCGGTGTCATAGCAGGCGATCGAGCTGGCCAACTTGTGGGTGCATCATTGGCTCTACCTATCCATCTATTTGGATACTGTTCGCTCAAATAATTACGTACATTTATCGAAAAATGTGGAGGAG
This sequence comes from Malachius bipustulatus, assembly GCA_910589415.1. Taxonomy (NCBI): domain Eukaryota; kingdom Metazoa; phylum Arthropoda; class Insecta; order Coleoptera; family Melyridae; genus Malachius; species Malachius bipustulatus. Next base: position 19,235,288 of record OU342632.1, read on the forward strand.
CACCGTCATGCATAAACCACATTCATCTTTGAAGTTCCAAGGGCAGGGGATCAAACAAGTGTGGTAATTCGTTTTGCAGATGTTCCAAATAATTTTCGCCATTAAGTCGAGGTGGTAAAATGACAGGACCAATTATGAAAGTGTCTATGATTCCTGCCCACACATTGATCTTAAACTCATGCTGATAATGGCTTACTTTTGATAAGTAATGGCTTACTTTAATCGCATGAGGATTTTCTCCAGCATAGACATGTACATTGTGCAAATTAGTTATGCCACTCCGCGTGAAACAGGCTTCATCTGTGAATAAAATTCCTTGTGTAAAGTTCCTATCCTGATTCTTCTTGGAAATGAACCGGCAGAAAGCTAGACGTGGTTCATAATCATGGCACAATCGTCTGGTGCTGAGTTTAGGATTTTCTTCAATCCTATTTAAAATATCTTCCTCAACCTCTGGAGTTCTTATCGTACGTGCACGACCTTAATTAATAGAAACAGGCGTAAACCTACCTTGTTTCACGAAGATGTCTTTCATTAAAGGTTTTATGGTTTGGTAAACGACGATTCGGAAATCGTTCACTGATAATCTGCAAGATTCTAAACCATTTCCTTGGCAATATCCAAAAACCAATAACATATCGTTCATTTCTTCATTAGTATACTGTACGGCCATTACTAAAGTAAATTTGAAAATTGTTTGACAATTATTCCAGTGTGTGCTTGAATTGTTTTTTTAGATTCGATTTGACACCAATTACTTACTTGCTTTATAGTGACAGTGATCTCGTTGATGTAAATTCGTTAAGTGGGTCCCGTGGTGTAGTGGATAGAGCGTTCGTCCACCAGCCGGTAAACCTTGGTTCGAAACTCACCAGCAGCCGAAAAGTATTTGTTGTGCTACTCGAGCCAAAATCGGGATGCACCTTGTGGAAGGCAATGGAAAAGCACCGCATAGTACTCTGCCTCGTACCTAATACTTCTCAAATAGTGCCTTTCGGACTTTTCCGATAAAAAGGGTGGCCCCAAAAGAGTGAACTTCAACAGTACGCGCACCACAGGCATATGTGAGAGGTAACTCACACCTGAAACCTGGTATGTCCTTTAAGTAAAATAATTTTAATTCAATGCCTTCGCTTCAAATTGTGTTCAATTATTACAATTACTAATAACTACTTACTTAGGCCTGGCCATGCACGTAGTGATTTTCTTAAATCCAGATATCTCAGAAACGGCTGCTCAAATCAACTCTTACCACGTATGCCTTTTTTTGGTAAAAGACGTTGGAGAATAAGAATCTTTATTTAAAAGTTAAATACAGAGTGGCCCAAAAAAGATAGTTCGTTTTGAATGTGTTCAAGGTACCGCAGGTGACGCCCTCTAAATTTTACAATAAAAATGATTGCATTTTTTAATTTTTCACCCCACAAAAGCCCCTTCAGCCGAATATTGTGAAAATATACCAATTATTAAAAAAGTTATTTAAGAAAAACGGAAACCAAATTGAACTTTTGACACCCTGTATCTCCGAAATCATCCACTTTTGGACAGAGATAAGTTGTGGTAGATCGGCTTATTTAGGCCTCAGGAATTTGTGGTAGCTTTTTTTCCGCACGTTTCAGAGACACCCTGTATAAATCAGACACAGAGAATTGAACGGTTGTTTTCTAAAACGAAATATTCATTTGAAGTTATTTTAATTATTCATTGTTTAACTGTTTTATGTAGAGAGTAAATTATAATTAAATCAGAAACAAGATAAAATGGAGAAACAATATGATAGTAAAAAAGAATTTGATAGGTTTATTTTGATACTTTATTATGAAGAACTAAAACAAATAAAAATAATACAATAAGAAACAATAGAAATACAAGAAATAGAAGATTTGCCGGAAACAACAAGACATGGAAGATACTGCGAAAGATAAACCAGAAGCCAAAGAAAACATTACAAACATTGCTATGTTAAAGATGATGGAAGAAAGTTTTAAGAAGATTATGGATGAAAATTTTAAGAAAATGATGAAAGAAATTAAAAATGAAATACAAAGTGGAATAGAGAAAATGGAACAATTTGACGAGAAATTTTCTGAAAAGCGTATTAAGAAATGGGATTGGAAAATAACAGAAGATAAAAATAAAGAATATATTAACGAAAATATGGTATTGGGGACTGACAAACTGTTTAAAATAGGAGTTCCAAATAAATTAGTTAAAATTAATGAAGGCCGAATAAAATTTGTCACACAGAATAATAATTGTGGGAAAGAAGAAAAGAATATAAAGAACGAATTAAATAATATTGTTTGTAGGAATTGTTTGTATTCTAATAAAAAATCAAGAAAGAAAAAAAAATTAAGGGGAAGGATGTTGATAGCAATAACGGGAAGCAGCGAGAACGAAAATTAATGAGATGGGAATTTTAAGAGTAATTGTGAGAAAAAAGTAAAAAAAAAAGTGAAAATAATTATTTGGAAGCACAAAAAGAGAAGAACAAAGAGATAGCAACGAGAACGTGAAGAAATCAGAAGGGAATGAGTTATAAATTAAAAAAAAAGTTGCCAGAAAGAAATAGAGAAGAATATTATGGAAATTATGGAAATAAAGAAAATCAACTTGAAAAGAAGTGGAAGAAGAGATCAAGAAAATTTGTAACTTAAAATTATATTTAAAAAGGAAGAAGCAGGAAAATAATTTTGGAGAACCTGTGCGAGACAGGTTTAAGAAAGTTTGATAATTGTAAAGAAGAAGAAGAGAAGCAGCGAGAGACGAAGAGAGGGAAAGAGATAATTAGAAGATCAGGAAAAAGTGAAACGAAGCAGTGAGAGACAGAGAGTGAAAGAGAGAATCAAAAGACTAGAAAAAGAAATTTCTAGGAAGAAACTGCAAAAGATGGAGAGAGAGAGAGAGAGAAATAAAAAAACTAAAGAGGTTAAAAAAAGGTTATTGTAAGATTTTGGAATTATAATTAGTTTTAAATTATTAGAGTATAGTTTTAACAAATTTTAGAAGTCAGAGAGCTCGAGGTAGGTTTTGTAAAAATTTTTTAAATAAACATTTTGTCAAATTACAAGTCATAAATTATACGATTTGTTCTATAAAATTTCAAATTTTGATTCAAGATAAATTAAAAGCAAAATTTTTTTCAACTGAACCCAACTGGCAAAGAGAGTGCCCTCTAATTTATTCTTTTTTTTTTATAAAATTAGGAATAAGAAATAAGAAAAGGGGGAAAAGGGAATACCATAACAGTATAGTAACAATGTGGTATGGTAACAATAACCAACAGCAGCTGCACTCAAGATAAAAGGCCTAGGAGGTGAAATTACCCACCTACTCTCTATTTTGGTTAATAAAATAGGTATAACTACATCTACGATAAGGCAAACGTTCACGGAAGACTTAATTTCTAATGAATATGAATGAGCTTCGACAAATTATGATTTACCTAAACTTTTGTAGACAACCGAATCTCGCAATAATAATTATAAATTGTTACCCAATAATTATTAATGCTATGATATTATTATGTCTGCAATCTGCATGCAATAAATATAAGTAATTCCGAATAATTTAATGACTTATTACCAAGAAAGCAACATAATATCTAAATGGTTTGAAAAAACCTACGATGGAAATTTCAATAAGGTGAAAGCTTTTGGAAACGTACATGGCTTCACAGATTGTGAATTTTTATAACACTGTTAGAAAATCCAGAGGAAAAGCTTAATGGGTTTCAAGAGTTATATAATTCCCTTGCATCTAAGTACCTACTTATCCGATTTTTATCTTACCGCCCCATGGTCAGGTTGAATGACTATGAGCTGGCTTACTGCTACTACTGAAAGCCTGAAAACAATGCCGCTAAAATGTCTAAAAAATCTGTTACTTTCTGATTCTATTATGGAAGTAGAGCGCAACTCTCTTATTCTAAAAAACTATGAATGAACATGAATTATATCTTTTATGAAAAATGTTTATACATTTTCTTACTTTTATATGGGACCGGTTTAAGGGGGAAATAATTGGAGACCTCAGAAAAACGAAAAATGTAATTTCAAACATTCTCAAAAACTTGTTCCGTCAATTTTTTTGGGACCGAGGAGCGAAATAGGGGTGCTGGGTGGGTAAGAAGCTAAAAACAGCCATTGCAAAGTAATATAAAGGTCACAACTAAGGCCTCTCCTTAAAACTAAGGTAACACTTTTTCTGAATACGGGCCTGTGCTTGCAGAGTTCCATTAGACAGACAGAAATACAAGCGGCCGCCATCTTGGATGCGCATTTAACAATACAAGAGAGAGAGGGATATACATCTAGCGCAAGTTACCCCTCTCACTAATACTTCGAAGGTTGACGATCGTAAACATCAGTTGCGGCTCGTTTTATTAATTTTATTAGGGCAAGGGAATAACTTCGAAATTAAACGGGCCGTACCGACGTACGAAACATTTTCGCATTTACTTTGGTTACATTTTATTGTAAATTTCGAAATAGTAAATGTTAAGAGACACATACCGAGAAACATTTTAAGAATGTCTTAGACCTGGATACTGGTCCGCAACCATCGACCAAAAAGCGTGACAATCGATCCCTATGATCTGGATACGACATACGAAATAGCGCTTCCGCTAGATAAGCCTCGTAATGTGCTTTTTTCCCCGGCCCGGGGCACCCATCGTCTAATTTCAAGCCAGGCACGCTCTATATTTTGCGTATGAGAACACATCGGTACCTACTTCACACGATTACACAACCTCCTAATGATCCATTAACATTCCTGCTGTGTCCTTGATTATTGGAATGGTTATTATTCTAGTTTCCTGTGTCGGTTGCCACCGTCTCCACCACCAAGCAGTATTCTGTTTTGGATCTGATGCAGTAATAGTGATCTATACAATAATTGTAGTAGTATAGCTGAATCGGAACACCAATAATGGTTGTTGTTGTTAGATATGGCTGAGATGAGTGATCGTTTGCATGAAGCTTTGACGTGTTCTACATGCCTCTTCCAATAAGTGAGCTTAGAGTCGAAGTATTTTATGGAGTCGGTGAAATGTAGTGGTTTCTCGAGTAGAGTCAACTGAAGAGGCGTATTCTGTCTTTTTTTAGTAAATAAGATGCAATGGGTTTTTTCGGGAGAGAAAGTGTACCCTGAGGAATTGGACCAGATTTCAAGGTTGACGATTTCATTTTGAATTAGATCCCTCATGTGCTTGCAGTCTTTTCCGGCTATATCAGTAAATCATCGGCATACATAATGGTTTTAACGGGGGAGTTAATATGCTGGAAAATGTCGTCCACAGCAATCAGAAACAGCGTCACCCTTATGGTGGACGCTTGGGAGATTCCAGTTTCTAAGTGTCTTCATTTATGGGATGTGGTGCCGTTGACTTTAACTCGAAATGGTCTGTTTTTGAGGAAGTTGTGTAGGTACATAGGGCCAGATGTTCCCGCGGTCGTAAAACCCCATTTTCTCAGTTTTGTAGAATTAAGTACCGCCAGCAGGTTCTGTCATTTGCTTTCTAGATATCGAAAAAGGTTGCAAAGTAGTTAGTTCTTGTTAATAATTTTCTCCAGAAGTTTTCCCATGGTGCATGTTAATACGAGATGGGTCGGTAGGATGAACGATTGTTTTTCGGTTCGTTGGGTTTAAAAATCGGATGTATCAGGGATTCTGGCCATCTGGATGGAAACTGGTTATATCTGTACAGTTTAAGGAGATTTTTTGGCATTTTGTTGGAGGAAGGCATAATATGGTGTGTGATCAGGGCCTGTCGTGGATCTCTTACAGGTGGCCAGAGCATCTTCGACTTCCTTGTGGGTAATTTTAAGATTCATAGGATGTTGTGGGTTCTCAACGTTCCCTTGTAAGTATGATTTCTGCCTGATCTTGAATCTAATAAGGAAATTCTTTTCATATTGGTAGAAGCTATATATGCTTGTTGGAAGTGGTTTGCAAGAGTCACTGATGCTATGTCTTCATTGGTACTAGCGACATGGTTTTCGGTTTCTAGGGAAGAAATTGTTCTCTGGACATCAAATATACCCCTAATTGTTTTTATCTTGTTCCATACTTCTGTAAGGGATGTTTGGGAGTTTATGGTAGATACGAACGTAATTGGATCATGACTCCTTACTACTTTTAATTACAGCTTTGGCTTGCGCTCTTATTAGTCTGTTGAGCTCGATACGGTTTTCTTGTGTTTTGTCTTTTTGGTTTGTTAAAGGCTGATTTGCTCTGTCTCAATTCGTCCTTGCAGTTATTGTTCCACCAGGACTTTTGATCTCGTTTCTCCTAAAAGCAAGGGGGTTGTTAAAGCTATTTGAAATATTATTTGAGAAACTTATTGTCCAATCTGCAGAGTTAATTTTCCACTTTGGAGTATTGTAGTTTCCTACGTTTGTTGTTCCACAAGTGATTGTTATTGGGAAGTGGTCACTGCTGTATAGAAATTCGTACGGCTGCCAGTGTAATAAGTATGGGGAAATTGATGCACTACAGAATGACAAATCAATGTCAGAAGATTCTCCTGTGTGAGAGTTATATCCAGTGGGCGATCGAGAGTTTAGTGGGATAAGGTTTTTATTCTCCATAAATGTTTCTATTTTTCACTGTATTTTGACTATTTTCAGAGTTGAGCTGAAAAAAAACAGAGTTGCCGTCGACGTGACCTTTATTAAACCCACTCATTCACTGCGCGTTTTTTTTTTTTTTTTTGTACAGGCCACCTCTCGCTATGTGGCACAATTCAGTATATAATGCCTGGAGCAATGGAAGGGTTAAATATAAATTCGTATTATCGTTCTATACCTTACCTGTGTTATACTCCTAAAGCTTAAAAAAAACTTCAGCGATATTTAATTATCTAAAAGGATAACAAAACATTTTATGCAAGTACCTCAATGAATAAAAATACTTTAATTTTGTTTTAGAGAATTCAGAATTAAACAAAACACATTAAAGTTCATCCCTACTTTTGACAAAAATCGATTTTTTTTTCAAGGACAGCAGCAATCGGGGAGAAAGAGATCGGAGTCTATTATATTATACATCAGTATACGGAAACTGAGTGCAGTAACTACGAAGGCGTAGAAGCGCCACACCAGTTTTATTTTTAAAATTCCAAGTTTAAACTCGGAATTCCGAGATCAAACTAAGAATTCCGACTTTAAACTCGGAATTCCGAGCAGAGCCGGGCCTAGACTGTTTGTCGCCTTCATGCCGAAACAAAAATTGCCCTCCCCCCCCCCCTCGTAAGAAGAAATGTCTATCTAAGGGCGGGCAAAAATAAATTTCTTGTGGGTCAAAATTAAACATCAATCGAAATGGGCATTATTTATTACATTAGGTAAATTCTGCTGTGCTGGAAGGTTTGGGGGATACCGAATCTATCCTCCAAGAATTAGGGAGGATCGAGAGAAAATTTTATTATGGAAAAATGTCCAGGACGCTGCACGCGCCCCCCGCTTCCTTGGATATACTAATAATAACTAATTCTATCATGATATTTTGATATTTTTTCTTATTGTTATGAATTATGATTGTATTCTTACTTCCGCCCGCCGTCCCTTGTATTCCGCCCTAACTTGCCGCCTGCGTGCTGGCACGCATGGCACACCTGCTAGACACCTGCTAGGCCCGGCCGCCCGGCCCTGATTCCGAGTTTGAAATTTTAAAAATAAAACTGGTGTGGCGCTTCTACGCCTTCGTAAGTAACAACTACTGGCCACCAAAAAAAAAAAAGCAATTTCGGAGAAGCGACAAGTAGAAACTTATGCCTCAAGGAAAATTGTCTGCTTGTAGCTTTTTTGGTAATCTCAGTTACTGCACTCAATTTTCGTACTGATGTACCTACGAAGTGAACTGTAATTCTGCAAAATTATATCAGAATCGTTTCAAGCGAACTCCTATACGAGGTCTACGCTTGGGATAGGCCGCCAATGATAATTTACGGCCGCAATGTTTGACGACGCGGTATTTGAAAGAATTTCACATAGATAGTTTCGATTTTACCATGCGCAGTTGCAATTGGGTATCTAGATTAATAAAAGTATTTACTTGTTACAGATGCTGCAAAATATAAAGATCATCCTGCTGACAATGGGAAGCTTCTTGATGATCTACTCTTCGGCAGAGAATGACGAAGCAAGGACAATTATTTTCAGACGTTCAGATATTTGTTCGTTACCAGAAGGAAAATTTCACACAATAGTCGAGTTGAACGATTATATCGATTGTATTAAAGCTTCAACTAGAAATAGGCAAGTGATGAGACTTTCAAAATATTTTATATTTAATTCAATTAGCTCCCAGAGCGTCATGGGGATTCCCCTGCTGGAGTGCATATGGCTGCATGCTTCCTTTATTGTAGTGATGTATAATTTATTAATCAGTGATGTTTTTTTTTCAGATATGGAAAAAGAAATAATTATCATCGGGAACTTCCCAAAGTATATCCTTCCGATTCTAAATCGGAAATGCAAGAAGACAACACAAGAAAATTGTATCGACTTTTGAATTTAACCGACTATTAGAATTTCGTTCGCCTAAACTAAAAAAAAATGCATATAAAATTCAGTATTATACATTTATGTCATACCTACCTACTTAGGGACAGGGGTTCAAAACTAGATTGTTTTAAATATTTACCAAAATTTGTCAATAATAATCAGCTTACGTTACCTTCAATGTAATGCAACTTGTTGTAAATTTGATTTCATAATTTCTTCTTATTTATTCTATCTTGAGTGTAAATGAATAATTGCAAAAAATTAGGGGATGATCCTTGTTGAAAATTAACACATGAAAATTGAAAATAAATCATTCACCCCTCTCTCGTTCCTGTTGTGATAGGACCCCTTGAAGTGGGTGTCGGAAAAGCAGTTTTAATAATTCGTTTTCAACAAGGAATTGCCCCAAATTTTTTTACACCCTTTGTATTATTTATTGTTTAATTAAGATAACTTATTATTATGAATAAAATTGTACCATAAAAATTCAACTCTGTGTTCTGGATTTTAAGTAAGCACCTAAGTAGGTAACGAGAAACTGACTCCAGTCATGAAAATAAATATTTTGTCTTGCACATTAATTTTATTTACAACTCTGATTATCAACTAATTAATTAACCCTAACACTGTTTCTCTATAAGCACTACTGCGCAAAATTAGGGGAACATTTTTGCAGGGGTTCCCACATCGACAAACCGCACATATGAATGACAACACCGACTTTTGATATGAGGCAAGCAAGGGCATTTTAGAGTTTTCCGATATCGTCATTCGTTGTGAAGAAACAGATTTTTATATTTTATTTCATTCGTCCACAAAGTGTTCAAAGATGACACTTTGAGGCAGATCGGCAAATTGTTCTCATCAAAAAAAGAGGTCACCCAATTGTGATACAGTAAAAATAGTTGAACTACGTCTCAAACTTACATGGATCTGACAGGTGCTCTAAAAATCTCCTAAAATGACCTTTAAGTTACAAGACAATGGTGTCTTAGGTCTTAGGTTTTCAACAGTGTAGACTGTAGACCATTCCAAGCATAAGTTAAGCTGCTTTCACGCAACAACTCTTTCTTTACCATTCTTGCATGAGGGGATAAAAAGAGGTTGCGCAGGAGATCTAACAGGGAGGATTAGACCTCAACATATAGAGTCTGTAACGAATTCATTCATTCATTCAAGAATTCATTATTTTTATTCATCCAACAATTTTTCGCATCCGTAAAATCGTAAAAACATGAGAAATAACTCCAAACCATTTTTTTAGACACATCAGGCGATAGCAGTCTTAATATTATTTTTTTAAATCATTTTCTCTGAAATATGTTTTTGCAACCGGCGTGCCCTGCCGAGGACGGCCAATGAAAATGCACCATTTGGTGGTTTTGAGATCGACGTGGTCATGCAGTTGTATAAAACATAGTGGAGCTCTTATAAAGTTTCAGTTAGATATACAGTTCCGGGTCAGTTAATGGAAGAATCTCTGAGAAAACTACGACTCCGAACCGTTTCGCAAAAACAAGGTACGCACCTTGTTTTGTTTTTGCTTTATTGCAAAAATCCGAGCCCAAAACACTTTCTGCTTGCCTACACTAACCCTCTAATTTTTTTGTTCACCTCTATCTATTGTTCTGGCTCTCGGACAACGACCTTCTGTGGTCTGTGGGAGTTGAGAGGTTTTCTACCCATCGTCCTTTGATGGGATGCAGTAACTGCTGGTCCCGGACGTTCGTTGGGAAGTTATCTCTAGCCCATTGCACGCAGAACGCCCCGGTGTTCCTTATTTTTCTTAAATTAAATAAACTTGTTTATATTTTGAGTCGTAATCTATATCATTCCTCCGTTATCTCGCCAACATCTTGGTTAATAACTTAATCAGACCCCTGGCATTTTCTTTGCTCCACTGAGCTACCCAAGGGACAAGGGTACTAAGAAAGTATCATTGTGCTTAATGCACAGGGAAAACACTACGAGAATTTTCCCCAGGGAGTAAACCCTCACAAAAATCTGGCAATTTTCCGGTGACGAACGTAAATTTCTCCCAAGCCCTAGAGTGGTTTGTCACAAATACACGGGTACTATAGACACTCCAACGAACCCTAATGTGCCAGTAACAAATTTTTTAAATAATATTTAATGTCAAAAATTCAGTGGTAAGAACAATTTCCTATTACATGAAGAGGTTGCGATGACTTTGAAAACGCTTTGAACAATTAATCACGTTTGGGTGACCTCTTAGTGACAAGAAAAACTCGCTGCTCCTTCTGAAGGCCTCTAATTGAGGGATCACGTTGCTTCCTATTATCACTAGGCTGCAATTGTGTACCGACATCGTTTCTGGGTATCTGGAGAACAGCGAGCTCCTTCACGTCTTCACATCTCTGGGATCTACACAGTTTACGAGCCAATTACCGAAAGATTTCTCGCTTGGGGGTCACCATTGTATTGTTTAGTCACTGTAAAGATCTGTACACTCTAACATTGGCAGCGGTGCGCAACGCGCGCGTTTCAAAGCTTCAACCTTGAATGTGACATCTCGATTTTATATAAGGATTAACCTGCATTTTATGCAAATTTTCTATGAAAACGTATAATAACGCGCATACGGCCATAGATTAGCTCTATGCTAGAAGTAGAGATAGCTCAGATAATAGAGAGGACAGAAATACATGAGAAGGGAAAGGATATTTTTCATTCCCCTGTAGCACAAGTGGGGAGAAACATACTTCTACTTACATCACAGAGGCTTTCACAGGACAGGGTGTTTACAAGCTACCTACATAGAAAAAGGAAGAGTATCAATGGGAAATGCTGGTACATATTGTGAAAACACCCTTTTTGAGTGCTATCTGTGGTATGCTCAAAGGCAAATGGCCAACTGTAAATGGGGAGAAGTTTTGACACCTGGAAATATTGAGGAAATGATAACAAGGTGTGAATGAGATTGGAGAACCTTGGCAAGGATGGTAAGAAGCGTCATGATGGGAAAGAAAAAAGATAAGAGCACGGAACACAGAATAAGGAGTGTTTCTTGAAGTAATGGCATATCATGCAATCCCGAGAGATACTTGGAAGAAAGGGATTTTAGTGGGTAGACCAGTCCTAGAGGGAGTCCCCTTCCTCTAAGAGTCCCACAGTAGCCCGCGGGAGAGGAACCACTCACGAGGTCTTCATAAAGAATTTTACCCTCTAGAAAGAGTAGAGTCTAATTTTTCTAATACTAAGAAAGTACCCAGGTCAGTTGTAAGTAGGTACCTCAATCAATATCATGACTTTAAAAAATGGGTAAAAAGAATACAACTGAAGAATTTATCTTACAAACTTTAATGATTTTCATTCAAGTATATATTGCTGTTGTAAGTTTTTAACCTTAGTGTCACCATATAAAAAAAATAAATTAAACTAGATAGATGCACAGCTTTGATTTGTTATAGGTACTTATTAAGAATAAGAGATACTTAAGAATTAAAAGTATAAATAATGCGTAGTTATCAATCATTTTGCATTTTACCACGTTATACAAAAGTTCTTTGGAGTAGGTATAGTTAACAACGATACAATGAACCGTCCATCGAGCTTCCCATACATTTGATCCAACTAGAATTACGAATATTGAACACAGATGTTAAGAAGGTAGCGCATCGGGACCGTGCGGATCGTGTCCTCACAGAATAATACAGCACCTGCAGTATCGTTGGCGGGAACCGGCAGCCGACTGTGGAGGTGTCACGGGTGCGAAATACGCGTGCACTTTGATGTTGGGCAGATGGTTCTGCAAGCAAGCAAAAGCTACAACTACGAAATATCCCGTTACAGAATAAAAGCGACCTCTTACTCTTAATCTCTTGATGCCTGCTCTGGTTATCAGCTGACAATCGTACAATTCGACCCTTTGCAAATTATGGCACGTGGTGAGATGTTCGAGAGAAGCGTCGGTGATTAAAGGACAATTATCTAATTCTAGTACAGTCAGGTTTTCGGCGGCACAAGGTGACATTGACAGGTGTCTTATGCCGCCGTCCGTTATTAGTTCACAGTGCGATAAAGTCTGTAATAATTATATTAATCGTTACAGTGTCAATGTCGGTGTTGGTAATTTATTCACACTTACCAAATATTCAATTCTAGGACATCCCATGGCTAGGTTTATTAAAGTAGCATCAGTTATAAGCACACACTCGTCTAGATCCATTTTTTCCAAATAACGACAGCTCTGAAACCGTCAAAATAAGTATCTTCATGAAAACATTTATTATTACTGAAAGATCTTACCCTGGCTAAAGCTTGAAATGCGGTGTCGGTGAATTGCGAACAGCCAGCGACTTCCAATGTCGACAATAAAGGACACTGTTGTGCTAAGGCTATTAGTGATGAGTCGGTGAGATATGAACATTGAGATACACATAGGTAGTGCAATTTGGAGCACTTTTCAGCTAACGATTGGACCGCTTCGTCTCGAATATTCTAAAATATTACTTACTGGTTAAAAATGATGCTTGATGATACATTCTAAATACAGAACTATCACTTACACTACAGCCAAGTAAATTAACAATTTCCAATTGCTGACAAAACCTAGACAGACAAATAACAGCACGCGATGTGATTTGCTTGCAACCTCTACTAATAAAAGACTTTAGTCTGGGGCAACCCCTGGCCAGGGCTTCGACCCCGTTTTCGGTAATATTACCGCACCAGCTAATGTTGATATGAATAAGATTCGGACAGCCGTCGCTCAGCGCCTTCAGAGAACAATCCGTGATGGCGGCGCAGCTGTCCAGGTTCAGCTTTTGCAACATGGGACAGTGGCGAGAGAGTGAAGTGCACGTGATGTCTGTTAATCGCTTGCAATCGTTCAGATTGAGATCCTCGATGTTGGGGCAGAGCTGGGCAAGTGTTTTCATTGAGCTATCGGCGACAGACTGGCATCCTCTCAAAGAGAGCTGTCTCAAAAAACCGCCGCATCTCCTCGATATGTTTTCTATAATTGGAACCTGTAAGTAATAATTGCAATCAATAAGTACTAGAAAATAAATTGATTAAATTAAATTACCTCTACGTCTTTTTGGAATTCAAAAAGGTCTATTCGTTGCCAATTTGAGCCGTCAAGCGCTAATATGTTCCACAGCTTTGAAACCTGAGCACATCTACACAATGATACTACGTCTAAGTAAGAAAAAATTCTCAACAGCAGCTCCTTCGGGAGTTTTTTATTTATCAAGGCGTCTTCTTCAGCAAATACTTTCGTCAGCTGGAAACATACTTTCGATACTATCGTGTCAGCAAACATAATAATTTAGACAGGCTTTGGAAAAAAAAATCATGTCTGAGATTCAATAAAAAGGAAAAATGCAACACGAAATAATTATTCTCACTGATTTTAGCAAGATTTTGTAATTATTAATAGGGGTAGATGAAAATGGCTGAAATAGCCATTATCAAATGGCTCAAAATGGCTATTTCAGCCCTTTTTATCTTCATCTGACAAATTTACACTAAAAAACATAATTAAATAAAAAAATAAAACAGGAGAGATAAAAAACGAGTTCATGTGAATATACCCATTTTATAAGGTCTTGCAGATTAGACCAAAAGTGTTTCAACAAGTAAGTACATACAGCACTGTCACGCACCCTACAAATATGCCACTTTGTGAGCTAAAAGACATATACACGCAAGAGTAGTTATTCCAAAGAATATTTAAATTTTTTACGAGTTTTCTTATACAGTTAACCATTACAGTCCAGTCGATGACCTTTTTCCGAATTAATTTGGCCCAACAGCACCGATTTGCACAAAAATTTGGATTTATGTTCTACTTACTTTCCTCTACTTCAAAATTGACCCTGTGCCGGGTGTTTCTTTTACACTGGGGGTTGATACCGATGCCACCCCTTCTCCGGGATGAAAAATGTTCTAGAAATTTTTTTCTGAACATCGATTTTCAACTTATTCACGAGTGAAAGTGTCAATTTTTCCATGAAATAACACACATTTTCTCAGACGGATTTTCGCGAATAACTCAAAAAGGAAGTATTTTATCGAAAAAATCATTCCTAGTAAAATAGTAGCTTATAAAAAACCAAAAAGAACGGTGGGTTTATGGTGTCTGTAGGCCCAATACAAACTGAATAAAAGCTTGTTGAAGGTTGGTTTTTATTCGTCAAACGCCAAAATTGAAAGTTTAAACGTGAAGTTACCAAAAAGGCAATGCATTTTTTGGGAAAACTCATAGATTTGTAGTTCTTGAACAAAAAAAAACTGTTGTTTATGTTTTATATATAAAAGTCCCTAACATCAAAACTAAACAAGTTATGGTGAAAATAATGTTAGTCCCTATTTCTTCGACATCAAAAGAAAAGTGAAAATCACCCCTTAATTACCACCCCAATTGAAAATATTCATTACCACTATACTTACCACTTTATTTTGACCGGTTTACAGTGCCTATTTTTTAAAGGGTTTGAGCTGAAAGGGGCTTGAACAAGTTACAATTTAAATGGTTATATATTACTCAAATTTTATCCTACAGAGGGAAGAAAAGAAAATTTTCAGAAAAGCAAAACCTAGGATTTTGTACCGGGTGTCCCAACACTAGTGTCCACCCCTAAATCGAGCTTAATTTTAAATATAAAAAATTGAAACTTTGAGGATTTGTGCACTTGGTATAGGACCACGGAATGGCATAATTAGTTTCATTAAAAAACATTTTCAATATCTTTTTAATAATCACCTTTTTCATGAGTCCATACTACGACACTGTCCAGTGCAGGTTCAGTGTGCCGGCTAGCCCAGCAAGAGCCGTCCTTCTATTTATTTGGGACTTATTTACTTTGTCATAAAACTTATTGCACCTACCGTTTTCAGATTATATTGATTATATTGTTCAGATTATATTGTCTACCTGTCATTGCTATATAATTATATTTTATTTAATTAAAGTCTTATAATTAGTTTTTTCACATTTATTTCAAGCGATATTGATTTTATTACTCGATTTCTACGTAATATGTATTGAAAAAAAATCAATTTTTTTTCGACAATTTACCACCATCTTACAGTTTTTTATCGCTGGCGCCCGAACTAATTTTTTTTTAATGAAACTGATTATGCCATTCCGTGGTCCTATATCAAGTACACAAATCTTCAAAGTTTCAATTTTTTATCTTTAAAATTAAGCTCTATTTAGGGGGTGGACACTAGTGTTGGGACACCCGGTACTTTACAAATTTGCGTGTCATTAATTTTTTGAAGTTATTTTGGAAAAAAGGCATTTTTTTGCGAAATCGCTAAATACTCTTTTTACTTCAAGTTCAATTTTTTTTTCAAACTAACCAATTTAAACCGGTAAAACTTCTGGAGCATGTTACAAGAAGCATAGTGAATTGTAAAGTAGTAACGATTATATTAAATTGCAGTGGGATTTAGGGGGTGATTTTCACTTTTTTTTTATTAAATGCATTGTTTATTGGTAACTTCACATTTAAACCTTCAATTTTACCTTTGATGAATAAGAACTAATTACTCCGTTTGTATTGGGCCTACAGACACCATAAACCCACCTTTCTTTTAGTTTTTTTATAAGTCCCATTTTTACTGAGAATGATTTTATTAAGAAAAAATCACTTTTTGAGTTATTCACAAAAAACATCTGAAAAAGTGGGTTTATCGCTTAAAAAAACTCACGAATAATCAGAAAAACTTTATAGGACAAAGGTTGCTTAGAATTAATCAATTTATCCTATCCCGGAGAAGGGGTGGCATCGGCATCCACCCCCAGGGTAAAAGCAGCCTCCCCCCAAAAAAATTTGCAATTTTTGTGCAAATCGATGCTGTTTGGAAAAACTACAGAGTATCACCGTATTTGGCTTCGATTCAACTTTTATTATTGTATACAGGGTTGTTGTTTCTGCACACAACCGACAATTTTATAGGTTACAAAGCGCACGTTTCTCATTCAATAACAAAAGAACATCTTCACATGACATGAACATTGATTTAATAAACTTTAAAAAAAAGATAGCGGAAATGGACATGTTTATGTTATGATTGTTTTATGGGTTCCATTTATTTTTTTAAATCCATAATAATTATAAATTAATGAGACAAACCTGTTGTTTTACCGTGTCGACTGCCATTTTAAAAATACCTCTTCTGACGATTATTGTACACTGCTCGTTTCTGCTCATTCACCAATAGCTGGTCTAATATAATTCTACAACTAAATCATTATTTTTCTATAATTTGGTTATTTTGCGGTGCCCTGGAAAGTAAAAACAAAATCAACAACAAGGTAATTATAACAATCTTATAAGGTAACAACAAACAACAAACAAGTGTTTTTAATACTATGGATGAGTAGTACAGCATATCATTTTTATAGCAGTCACAACTTATTTTAAGCGCAAAAAAATGAACTGTTTTTTTTTTTGTAATAAGAAAATTCAAGTGAAAATGTAAAAACATTATTTGTGAAACTCAACAAAATTTTAATGTGTGCATAATTCTACTGACGATCAAAGAAATCGTCAGTTACATCAAACAGAAAGACAGAGTGTGGTGTTGGACCCCCACAGAATCACAAAACTGTTACTTGGAAAGAGATTTTTTCAAAACTGGGTGATTACTGATTAATCAATCAATTTTTTCCTATATTATCATGTTTTGATTGCAAATTTATTGATTACAAAAAATGTCTAAAAAATTTAAATGTTTTTACAGCAAATAATTAGCTACCTACTACATGGAATGGTAAGTCATTAAAAAAATACGAAAAAGACAGTTGGGTTCATAATTTGAAGAAATGAAGTATTTCGTTAAACAGCCAACAACTGAAACTGAAATCAGAATGCCCCAGTGCCTCAAAATTTCGTTATCCAAACAAAAAAAATATGTTTCATTATCCCCAATTTCAAGTTCAACAAAATAAATTAAGGAACTGAAGGGTTGTTTAGGTTTCTTACAGGATTTTAAACCGGAATCAATTTGGCTTCAGTAAAATAAAGTCTTGATTTTGACCAAATGACTAAATGAAAATGACTAAAAGTTCATTGAACAAAATAATATATTTACCCGATATACACCAAAAAAAATAAATACCTGGGTATTTTGTATTTTACATCACTAACATTGGTACAAGTATTGATTGTCCGTTAACAAATTAATTTAAAATACTTTTTTTATTAAATAAAATTTAATTTTGTTGCAAAAATTAAAAACTAAACAGTATCAAGGGAAACACGATAAAAAAATCAAGGTTTGAGCGACTACATCTATCAGTTTGTATCAAAAAACCCGAGAAAAAACCTATTTTTATCCCACCATTTTGAAGGAAATTTAATCTACTTGCTTTTTTATGAAGCAATGCCTATTTCTATCTCTGCTTAGAAAAAAGTTATACACAAAAAACTGAAAAAAATTTTTATTAAATATTTTTACACTTTTTTTTCTATTCAAACTATTTCAATCGAAACGCGTACTATCTGCACAAAATTCCCTATTAACCATATCTGAATAATGCTTCGTTTTCGAGATAGGTACAATCAAAAAATTGAAAAGGGTGTAGTTTCACCCCTTTGGGTGTCTTTGGTACTTTTTCAAAAATTTTGCCGCATCTAAATTTCACAGCCCCGGGTTATCCCCCCCCTAAATCCACCACTTAATGACCTGACCTGACCTATCTGTGCATTTTTGGAAAGGAGCAAAATTCAAATTGCATATTGTGGGTAGGTAGGTGTAGGTATGGTTTGTCCACTGATCCTGACTATAAACAACTTGATTAAATGCTATTTAATTCGTATTTATTAATTACTAATTATTACAATTGTATGAATCGAATTAATTATTGTATTATAATAATTATATTAATTAATAATAAATACTATAATTATTATATAAATCAATTCTTATAATTGTACGAATTAAATCTCATAAAATCAAATCGTTTATAGTCAGAATCAGTGTGGAATCCCACCGGACAACACTCACTGGACAAACCATATTATATCAAGATCGAGAAGAGTAATAAATGGAGTGAATTGATTTTTCCCTCATTCTTATATTAACTTGCCCCGCAATCCACAAAGTGCAATTTTAATTTCAAGTCCTCTCAAAAATGCACACCTGTAAAGTGTTGATGTTACTAATTTGGCTTTAGTAAAATAAACAGCTATACAAGGAATATATTTTTGCTGTATTCTGACAAATTCCATCATTTTTGTAGCAAATTTGACTCAGTGAAGTGGCACCTTTAAATTAAATGCAAATAAAAAAAATGCAAACAGCAGATTTGTTCATTAAGTTTGTCCACCCTTCAAAATAAAAAAGGATTAAATAATAAAATGAATATGAACATTTATTCATTACTTTAATTTTCAAACCCACTTCACTGAGCTGATTTTGACAGTTTCACAAAGACCATGTCAGGTATAAATTGTAACTGTCACGTAATATGACATTTAGTCTTGTTACATTTGACATTTTACTTCATGGACTAACTATTCTGCTATCAAAACTTTAGGGAAATATTTACAAAAAATATTTGAACTAGGAACAGATACAGAAGGAACTTGAAACTGAGAATTCATTGATTGCAGTGTGATCAATGATCATTATTGTAATTATTACAATGAAATATAAAAAAAACATTAAAAATAATGGCTGATGCTGATGACAAAATTGATTGTCATATATAGACTGTCAAATATTGATTGTCATAATCATAATAGACTGTCAAACTGATATGGTGATAACAAAGGCAGCGACTTGATTTACATTTTTGAATTTTGAATGCCAAAATATGGTAATCCAATTTATGTCATGGCATGCAAATTATTTTTAGTTTTTAAAGCTTTGCCAAAAAAAATAAAAAGGTAATTTATTTAATTTTTAGGTGAGTACCTATTTATTTATGTAACCAAAAGGTTCTGATTACTGTCTTAGAGATAAGGATTAAGTAAAAATCCCATTACAATTAGAACTATACATACTGGAAAAATGAAAACTAACAATATAAAAGCTACTCAGTGGATTTGAATACCTAATAGGAATGTCAACAATCTCAGAAAGTAATCAATGTTATTTGTAAAGTTAGCTGGCTTAGATCTAAATATAGATTTTCAATAACATAACAAAGAAAATATTTTCCCTGCTTTTTCATTAAACTGCGTAGCAGAACTAGCCGATTTCCCTTTGTCTTTTCATCTATTTGTCCCAATGACTAACCGTACATTTTACTCAATTCAATGACCTTTGGGGAACATTTCATTTAATACGTAGGTACCTATACGAAAAAAACCGTGAACCCACATGCATGCAATTCCGCGAATATCAAATACGATTTTGTAAACAGACAGAGCATTGATACGACTGTTTCAATGAAATTTCAACCCCGTCCTCGCATTATTTGAACATTATAAAAATAGCCGTGCAAATTCGAAGACGCGTAGATATATTGCAAAAAAAAAATGATAGAAAGGTCAGTAAACGGCGGACATATTTAAACCAATAGTTTTCCATACCAGTATCACAAAGACGTTTGAAATGGAAAGAAAGATGCGCCGAGTAAAGCACCACCAAAAATTGCTCCGTCAATAGGATCAGTATCACGGAAAAGCAACATCAATTATTAACAACATGCTTTAACTTTTAGAAAAAACCAGTAACTCTTTTTCATGTGCTTTCATCTTCCGATGAACTATGAACACAATCACAATACACAAAAACAAAACTTGGGGGATTCGGATTGAACTCTATTTATTTCTATTATTATGACACTTTGCACAATCAGCTGCTTTCCTTCAAAATCAAAAGTGACTTGTGGCTGCGTTCCTTTACCTTCGTTGAACAATAGACGCCATCAGTGTGACGTCACTAGGCTGGGCTAAGCGTAAACGGCCCTGAACGAGCGTCTTATAATTTTAGAATCCGGTCCATTTTTTATGGGTTGTATTTGAGGGTGCCGAGGTTGCCAAATTTCAATCCGTTCGATGCAACTTTCAGATACTAGACTTTTTCCGAAAAATCCCGAAATTACAGAAAAATAACACTTCCCGGGAACCGTTCTCGATCATTTTCATAAGGCTTCGTGGTATCTTGCGACAAAATCAGGGTCTCGGAGCTTTTTTGCTTTGACTGATTACGACGACAGAAATAAAAAAAATTATATCTCTGCTCCTTGACTTTGGTGTACACCTACAAAACATTTCTACTGGTCGAAATTACATCCAATCAATTTGTAATAACGTCAATGTTAATTAAAATTTCGAACTGATTGTAGAATGTCGCAAGTATGTGGAATATCCACACCTCTACATTCAAGCGCATCTAGTGTCAAGCCCCTCCAGAAGGTCCATTCCATTAGGGAACCTGTACTACCGACACTGACGCTTACTAGGGTAGCGCATTCTTATTCTCACAAAAAGTTAGGAAAAAGTTGGGAATGTCAAAATTTCACTTCAAAAACGTCAGATTTTCCATGTACGTACAACTGTCTCAAAATTCACATAATTTGTTATTAAGTCCGCGTATTTTTCCTGAAAGTTTGGCAAGTAGGTTTTATTACATCTTGATGAATCTTATTTTTAAGGATCAGTATGGAGGGTCTTATACGGGTACTAAGATCACACTGCCGTTCGTATGTCTACCAAGACGCTTATTCTCAGTAACTACGTTAAATAATATCGAGTTAAAAATTATACCCAATACTAACGTCTACATGCAGCTTCGTAGATCCTATCAACCTGTAATATGTTTTTAATACCCACTGAAAGAGGATGCCTGGATTTCTATTCCTGTTATTATTTTGTTTAATTTTTCAAATTTAGCTTTTTTCCACTTGATACCTACGCCTGTGACCAAATGTGTCAAAAACATGACATCCGGCTGTTCAAATATAACCGTGTTAAGTAAACGTCAACGAGTGAATGCGTTACCCTAGTAAGCGTTAGTGTCGGTAATGCAGGTTCCCTATATTCCATCTGTTTGGAAGGTATAGTCTCTCCTTTAGTTTTATATTAAAAAGTTCTACGGCTTGGGCTTGGACCAATGTTGGACGCATAGACGCTTACTTGACATTTTGATTTGACAACTTACAACTTCAACTTTTTTTTCTAGTTTGTTTGGTTCTTTTGGTTTATTTTATGTTTCATGTAATTCATGTTTCATTACTGTTTGTTAATTCTTGTTTACTTTACTGTATAAATAATTTAGCAACAACAGTAATAATAACTAAAATTTTGCGAAGTGAAGTAGATAGTTTTCAAGCGCAATAATGGTGCTCGTAAAACTATCAAGTCTTGATCGCAACGCCGACTTTCGCAAAGGAAAAGTGCCTGTAACGACGGAAAACAACAAGGAATCCAAGGATGAGGGGGCCGGTCCTCTTATCGTCATGCCGCCTGGAGATTACACTTTGGGAAGAGGGCAGTTTTTAAAAGTAAGGATTACTGAAATTTTAGTTCACTGCAGTACTTAATTATATTGTGACTTTGCAGTGCTTCGACCAGAGAGTGTCTCGGAAACATGCTAGATTAATGGTTACTGAAGACAAAGCCACTTTGCTGTCGGTAAGTTTAATAATATTTGGTTTAATAAATAAAAGTTTAATAAATCTCAGATATTTAATACTACTATATTGCTAGGGGGGGGGGGGGGGGGGGCTGGAGATGGAGGGAAATACAACAGTGCAGACAGTGCAGATAGAGATAGTAATTTGCTGTCCCACTGTGTCTGTGACACTTTCACTTTCAGGCGCTAGCAATATAGAAGTATTAGATATAAGTATCCTTTCGAGAGGTCAAGATTACAATGTCTAGATGATGAGCAGGTGCTGTCAAATTGTGCTTTTATTCATGAGTTATCAGTACTAATGGTGGTAATCTACCATGGTAACCGAACAATACCCATTCTTCTCTTTCTCTGCATCGTTCTCTATCTCTCTTGTCAGCGCCCATATTAACATAATCGTGGAATTTTTCAGACGCACGTAAACCCGTGTTTTTTTTCATCGTTTGGAAGTAGAACAGTCGTGACATTGAAAAAAGACATGGAGCAAGAATTAAAAGACGGAGACAGGTTTTCTTTGTTGCCGTCTGAATTCTGGTATAAGGTCAAGTTGTGTAACGTCAATGACGCAGTTGACGACACGGACATGAAAGAAATCAAATTGAAAGTCCCGGAAACGGCCGAGGTGGGCTCAACAACAGAAGACGGTCCCCCCACTACGTCCGCAGCAGCATTGCCAGAAGAAACCGACAGTTGTCAACCAGCTGCGTCTAGCACTGTGTCTAAAAGGAAACACCCCGAAGATCGGTCTGCTGAACCGAGTAGTAAGCATCCGCGTTTAAATGAAGAGGAAGAAATCAAAGAAGAAAATGCCGAACGCCCACATGAAACAGTCGAATTGAGTGAAGACGATAATATTGTATTGCGTGTTAGGAGTTCAGAGAGTAGCGACGAGAAGTCTGTGAAAGAAGAACAAGAAGAAGTTGTTCAACCTGCTGAAGAACAGGATCAAATGTCTGTCGAGATTATTGATGAACCTGTCGTTGATGATAGAGAATCAGATAAATTATTGTGCAATGGAGAGAGCACCACGGATAATGGTAATGAACCTGTCGTTGATGTCGTTGATGATAGAGAATCAGATAAATTATTGTGCAATGGAGAGAGCACCACGGATAATGGTAATGAAACTCAAAATGAAACAACAGTGAATATTTGCAACGATGAAAATACCGATGAAGATAGAAAGACTCCCGTTCTAAACCGTGATACAGAGATAAAAAGTCCCATTCTAAACGGTGGTGACGTAAATAATGTTTCAGCAAATCTTGCTTCAAATCCTAATGTTGTCAACGATGGTGCCGGTCCATCATCTAGCAGGCCAAGGAGGGAACGGTGTTGGTTTACTGATAGGTGCTATAGGTGAGTTAGTATTTTCATTTTTTTATAAAAATTTTTATGCCCTCACTGTACGTACGTACAGTACATGGGAATCTTGGAAATAGTTAAAAGATATGAATTCGGTTAAATTAGAGAAAAATACAGAACTTGGTACACAATATAGGTGTTTCTGTATCTGTGCAGCTTAATACCAAATGTTCCTGGGATGAAACTAAGTCAATTTAAGTCAACTTATCTCATCTCAGTACAAAGTTGCTTGGTTTACCCACTATGAGGTGCCAAAGAGTCAATTCTGAAATTTGTGGTTCTGCAGCCTACTCTACCATACAGCTGATGTACAATTTTTTGCTTTAGCCCCCATCCCATGGGGCCAGTTGCACAAACGTTAATTAAAGATTTGTCAGATAATTACTGATTTTAAATTGTCAATTTTGAAAATATGGTTAATATTTTGAATGATCTTTTATTTTTCATCAGTAATTAACTCTTCTAAAAGGGAGTACAATTTATTTCCAGGATTATCAGACAAACATTTTGATAATGCAGGGCATTTTAAAATCAGTAATTATCTGGCAGATCTGTAATTAACGTTTATGCAACCGGACCATGTTCTATCAAATGACCATTAAAGCTATTTTGAATGTATCTATTACCTTTTGTACGTAAATGTAGGACAGAACAACCAACAATTTTTGATAGACATTTGTGTAAAAGTGTTAGTGGAAAAATCATAGTTATTGTTTATTTAATTTCAGGAAAAATCCATCACACAAAACCGATTTCAGTCATCCCGGCGATGATGATTACGACAGCGATCCAAATGATTCAAGGCCGATCTGTTCTTATGGACTTTCGTGCTACAGGAGGAACTTGCAGCACCGCCGGCAGTACAGGCATCTGGCACCTCCCGCTCCCCGGCCTAATCAGGGTAATCCCATGGTCACTAATACTTACAATCATTGTTCATTTTGCTGTTGTCAAAAGTTTATGCACAAAGACCCCCATTTTGGTAAAGATCCTGATGGTAAATTGTAAAAGTTTGTAGTATTTATTCAATGTTT
This sequence comes from Malachius bipustulatus, assembly GCA_910589415.1. Classification (NCBI taxonomy): domain Eukaryota; kingdom Metazoa; phylum Arthropoda; class Insecta; order Coleoptera; family Melyridae; genus Malachius; species Malachius bipustulatus. Next base: position 19,259,760 of record OU342632.1, read on the forward strand.
TATATTTAGAGTTACAATATTAATTTTCTTCGAGACTTGAGAATAATTTGATTCATCATAGTGTTTTAATTGATTACAAGTTTTTTTTTATGCGGGAGAACTGGAATACTAATGAGGGGTTAGGGAGGGGACAGCAGGGATGGTTTGGACAAACTAGAAAACGTCGCGTGATGATACTCAAAGGAATAGTTTATAAATTATTACAATAGGTTATGTTTGTTGATGTATCAGCTACAAGGTGTGATCAAATTAAAATATAATTTAAGTCAAGTTTTGGCAAAAAAAAATCATATCGTGTGATTGGGTCTGTAAAATTACAAGAATATTACAATGAACTTAGACTATACAATGAATTATTGTCATTAAATTGATATTAATGATAAGTAACCTGACCACGCCAGCTTATTCTTCAAACCATTTCCCTTACTGCCAACACAAATTCCTTTTTTTTATAATAATTGATAAAGTTTTTAGGGTTACCATTTTTATTGATATGATAATTTTGTTGTTATTTGGAATATTATTTTTTGGTTTATACAAACTGAATAATGTATGTGTGTACAAAATATCCTAAGTTTAACTTTCTGCTGATTTCACAGATTCAGTTAAAGATATGAAAAGTGTTGTTGATCAGCAGAGTTTGTTCTTTTTGTACACCTTGTATTATTTACTTGTCAGTTATTCTTTTGCGACAGTTAAGTGACATTGTAAGTAGTAAAGGATAAATAAAAGTATGTTCTTTAAATTTTATAGCATTCAATTGTATTAATTATTTTATTTGTGTAATAAACAAAATTAAATTACAATAAATTACTCGTATTGTAATGTTTTGTTACCAGTTTTGTGATTTTATTACTAGGGTAGATTGTCGGATTTGTAAACCATGGTATTTGCTGATTTAGACTACCAGGATCTTGGAATTATAGTTTTTTTCATTAATAATGATTGTCACAAAATGGAACATTTATTTAATACCGAAATCAACAGAAATTAGTCACCTTGTAACCTCTCTATTGATTTATTAATAATTGAAATGCAATTAAATTAACTTGATCATTAAGAAGGAAGTTTTCCTCTTTACTCTTCTGTATTTCAAAAAGTGTCTTTAATTAATTAATTAAATTAATGATGTTATTATTGCTGCTTGTACCTACGTATTTCGATTTAGAAACCTTTTGTGATATAATTTACTTGTTGATAATATAATATTGCATTTTGTTATTGTAATTTAAGATTGTTGTAAATTTTTCATGTTGAAAAGTGGCAACATTTTTCCTTTCTATTACTTCAATATAGCTGTTGGACAACAAACTGTTTGTACATATTTGATCATTCTTCATTTTCACACATTTTTGCCTGCATGATTTATTATTAAGAGACATTTCTTGAAAACAGATCAACGGAAGAGGAAGCGGAAAGCTACCACAAGAGTCACTAATTACAAAGATGACACTCCCGAGGACGACTACGATTATGACGATCCTTTCTTGAACGACGGTTCGAGCGATGATTATGAGGAGGAGTCGGACTTTTTTATGAGCGATTCAGATTCTGAGGATGACTCTCAAGCTACGGAAGACAGTGAAGACGTCAGGAGACTGGTGAAGGAAGCTAAAAAGTTTCAAAAGAAATGAATCTATCGACTGCTTCAAAGTATTAAAGATACGCAGTAAACTAAAACTACACACTGCACCAGCACCACTATAATAATATATTTTTGTACAATTTTAGTTCCTAGGATTAATAATTAGCTGAGCTTGCGCTTTTATAAATATTTGAAAGTGTTGCTTACACTATAATGGAGTTTTCTAATCAAAAGGTTTTTTTTTTTAATAAAAATTAACATCACTATAAGTTAGTTGTCATAGAGCGGACGTTTATATTCTGAAGTTAGTTGCTAGTGCTGTTATTGTTGTCATTGGCTAATATTTGTTTGTGATTTTTTGTGTTGTATGTATTATGTAAGCATGAATTTTCTCTCATCTGAGTCGCCTTGATGAATAGTTCAATTTAAAACAATTATTCATTGTCGAATAATATAAATTCGGCTTCCACATTCACATGTAGAATTATTGTCATAGGTACACCACTCGTTTCTGCAAAATTGCTGGAAAAAAAGGAAATTTTTTTTTGAAAAAAGGCTCAAACCCTCTTGATAAAAACCAAATATAAACAATAATTATAGTTTTTGAACGATGTTAACCAATTAATAAAAGTTTATTATTAAAGTGCATAGAATTTGTTTAGACTTATACCTGAAAATTGAGACAATTCTGGAAAATTAATAATGACTATAATTTTCCAATGGTTTATCTCACCATTGGGATCCATGATACAACTATATAAATACAAAAGGTATGTCATGTTGGTGAACAAATCTTGAGGTGATGTGTAAAAGCCGGAAGTAATCGATAACAGTTTCCCTGGATACTTGTATTTGTTGCAGTAATGTTAATCAGATTTACTGAAGCGCCTGGAACAGAGATAGGTAAGTAACTTACCATAAATATTAGCTAAAAATGAGGCAATTGCAAAACTGTATATCTGATAGATGTAGGTACATGTGTTTATTTATTACCTTTATTATTATTCTTCAAGTCGATTCACTGATGTAATCAAATAAAAGCAAAAAAGCTCGGGAACTGCCATATAATAAAATGAACAGCGTATTTTCCAGAGCAATTTGCCATTATTACAAATGGTAGCGATTAAAGGTACAGGCTTCACTTTTGTCTTTGTCATATCAATCTGCGGAACTGCTGAGTAAAAAGTTCAGCATATCGTTATACTCATAATCTCTAATTTTCCCATACCATGGCGAGCGTCTCCATCATTAATAACTAATTTTATTTATTACTACACCAGAATATGTTACGTCCGCCATATCTAAGCTCCTTGTTACTGTATGGCAGTATAGTCATTCCTGATGTTTTATATTCAAAGGTCAAAACTAGCCTTCTCTTTGCTAAAGCGCCAGAACCGTTGATAGAGTTAACACTCCCATTAATTCTATAACAATTTATTTTGTGGAAACTTTAAGACCGGTTCTGCTCAGTTTTTTTGGTTGCCGATATGTGGGAAGAACTTTAAATTTCAAATGAAAATTCCCATTAATTAGAAATCAACACAAAATAAATTTTTAATGCGCATGCGGTCGTGGAGTTGATAGCTTCACAGTTATCGGCGCTCTAGCTCAAAGCTTCGAGCAGCCATGATGTTCTCCCCCCCCCCACTCGCCCTTGCGACTCGCCCTTTTCTGGCAAAGCAAAAGCAATCAAGCAGTTTAAAGGTTATGTGGTATTGCTGTTTGAAAAATTTGGCGAGTTCGAGTTTCTTATCCCGAATCAAGATATAAATTGCAAATTTCGGCAAATAATTAATATTCCAGTGTTACCGGTAAGTATTGCTTTAGTCCAAAGAAATTATTTCTGCGATAACATTAGTATTCTATCAATAGTGCTTAGGAACAGCAACAATAATTAAATGCTTTTCAGGTGTGAACAACAGAGAGAAGCATGTCTGGAAGAGAAGGCGGTAAAAAGAAACCTCTAAAGGCGCCCAAGAAAGACTCTAAGGATCTGGACGAATCCGATATGGCGCACAAGCAGAAACTGAAGGAGCAACAGAAAGCTTTGGCCGATGCGAAGGCGAAAGCGTCACAAAAGGGACCCCTTGCAAGCGGCGGGATAAAAAAGTCTGGCAAAAAATGATAATAATAAATAAGTTATTGTATTCAATTCAGCTAAATGTTGGGATTTAAGTGAGAGGGGTGTAATGTAATTTAATAATAAATTATTAATGTTTTTACTGTTCCCAAGAGTCGGTCTTGCCTTTCTTGTTCGACTCGTGCAACAAATACTGTTGTAACTTCCGAGCAAATATTTACCCTGATATTCAAGAGAAATAATCTCTCAAATGTAATGTTTGGTGTAGAACTGAAAAATTGAAATGTTTTGAGTCGCCAAAGTGCTTATTGGATAAGTCGTATAATGCAAGGAGTCTGGAAATTGTGCGCGAAAAATTAAGGGGCTCTATTTTTGCCAAAAATAAGGAAGTTATAGGTCTCCAAAGTCAATTTCTTTTTTTCTAGTGCATGGGTTTTTTCAAATTTCAAACCATTCTCAACAATAGCAAAGCATGCTTTGGAAACAAGTGCAGAGGTTCTCAAGAGACGAAACAATTACTACGACAGATTGTAACTTGATTCAAATGTCTTGTTAAAATGATGAGCCATGATGGGACGTGATCTTCATAATGTAGAACATAATTATTATATTCTGGGCTGGAATAATACACTTTACTGTGCCACACTTATTTTCACAAAGACTTGATGGTGCAATTTATTTAGATTTTTAGAGGAATCCCATTATTTTAAAGGGCGTATCTCTTCAAGTAAGAAATTCAATGTGGCTGCTCCATGATGATGCTCCCCCGCATTATACAGAGGGGTAAGAGAGTAAGAGATTTCCTCACCTGAATAAAACTACCTGAAAGATGGATAGGGTGCGAAGAGTTTGTACAGTGGGCTACTAGATCGCCTGATTTCTCAGTTTTTGAGAAATTTTTGAGGTTATCTCGAAAATGTTTTCGACAGAACTCCTAGACAAAAAATTATTGTACATCTTCAAAATTCAGAAAAAATCAATAAAATATTTATCTGGGCCTTTTTGAAGGATTCAAGTCTACTTTGGGCCAAGGATTCAAAGGAACATCAGTGGTAAGTGTGCCAAATTTGAAGAAAATTCGTTCACTAGAATAAAAATAATGAAATAATATTGATTTAAAAAAATTGACTATGAAAGCCATAACTTCCTTATTTTTTGTGAGTTTTCGAAAAAATTGCTATAGGAACTGTTGGTAATGTTGTTATCGTTTCTTCCAGGCTGAATCACCCCCCTAATGTTTTGTGCATAATTCCGTTATGTGATTATTGTGCTGAATTATTATTTTACTTTTTCAATTAGCATGTTGTAATAGGGTCGATTAAATTAGAGATAAGCGGCACAATTTGATGCTTATTAAGAATCTGAAACAAAATTTGAGATAGCTTCAACCGTTCCTGAAATATTTATTTATTTATTTATTTATTTATTTATTAATATGCCGAAAGTACTGAAAAATTGTCATGTATTCTTATTTTTGCCTTATCGTTTTTATTTTATTATTGATCATTTCAGAACAGTTGACTGACAGGTCCGCCATTTTCTCTGGGGGCATACACAAATATGATACTTTCTGTTTATTTACATATGTCATTGTTTTCTCTTGGGCTAGTATTGTAGTTTTCATGTAAAGTTTTTGCGGTAATTATATACATTCGCGGCTTCTAAGTTTCATCTTTTTCGGGACCGAGGAGCGAAATAGTGGTGCTGGGTGGGTAAGAAGCTAAAAACAGCCATTGTAAACTAATATTAAGGTCACAACTAAGGTCTCTTTGACACTACAGTCGAATTTATATTTTTTTCTTCACTTTCGGGGCAAAGAATATCTTCGAGATTAACAGTAGCACGGTTTTTATTTTGAATTTTGCATTTATTTCCAAAAATCATTGCACCAATCCCTGTGGACTGGACACGATATGTGAAAGCGGACATAGTGCCGGTCCCGTCTCTGTAAGCTTCGAAGCGGTTGGCATTGTCGTGAAGTGGTTACATCCTTGATTCGTGGTATAAATCCTCTTGTCAGGACCGCACTCTTAAAACCGATTTTTTAGGCCGTTTTTTTGCTTTCCCTTTCATTTGCAAACCAAATGAATACCTTCCTGGTGTTACTATAGGTATGTTCTCCACCCCTATACAAGGTGTCCCAGACTTAATTGACCAGACCATATCTCATATACAGGTTGAGATAATCGTACCGAATAAAGGGGATTTTATTATAATTTTTAAAGGTCTATATAAAGGGGATTTTATTATAATTTTTAAAGGTCTATAACATTACAGAATGAAAACAACCCCAACTTCAACACCCATTAAGTTATAGCCCCCATTTTCAAAAAAAATATTTGATTCTCTATTCAGCTGTTTTTTCAGTTTCAAAATTGGTTCAGAAATAACCAAGAAAAGATTCATCAAGGTGGTCATGACTTTTTTATCATAATCAGTTTTTAACTGGCAGCCCATCATAGTCATCATTAATGATAAAGTGCTTTGACTCTTGTTTTATTTTTTTATTTCCTCATAAATCAGAATTATTAAATAAATTGTTTGGACTTGAATTATAATAATGACTATCACCTGCCTGTTAGTGACTTGCGTGGCCTAGTGGTACTCCGCTGGCTCACGAAGCCATAGATCGCGGGTTCGAAACTCACCTCGGCCCGCTTTACTTTTCGGATTCATTTTCGAATGTCTGTGAAAAGTAAAACAAGCGATCGAACGTTTATAAGGAAAATATAATATAAAAGTGTGTGTGGCTAAAGAGTTCGCGCTCAAAGCCAATTTACCAGAGTGGAGCGACTATGTCTTACCTACACAGTTAAGACCGATGCTCCCTCTTTAAAAAAAAAAAAAAAAAAAATCACCTGCCTGTTAAAAACTATGACTAAATTATCGATAAAATTTGACAGCTAAAGTCATTCAGAGAAAGTTCGGATAAATAGTCATGACTACCTTGATGAACCTTTTCTTGGTTATTCCTCAACCAATTTTTAATCTGAAAAATCAGCTGAATAGAACATCGAATACTTGTTTTGATACTTATTTTGAAATATGAAAACATATACAGGGTGCTATTAATTTTTTTAAGGGTGGGGGCTGTAACTTAAGGGATGTTGAAGTGGGCGTTGTTTTCGTGTTGTTAAGTTATGCAGCTTTAAAAATTATAATAAAATCTCCTTTATTCCGTTCGATTATCTCAACCTGTATATGAGATATGGTCTGGTCAATTAAGTCTGGGACACCTGTATAGGTGCCATAGTGAAACTGTAGGAGCCGCGGATGTATATAATGACCGTTTTTGCTAATCGCTATTTTGTCGGTAAAATGTCACGGTATTCAATCCTTGAACAATAAGCACATTTTATGACCAACTAATAGCCTAGATTGATACTATGTTATTTGAACGTGCCAGTTATAAAATTTCTCGAACAAATACGACCATTTCTTAGGAGACTCACTTAGAGGCCCCCGTTTCAAAGCATGAATCCATGCATTTCTCTTTCTCAGATAATGCGTTAAGTTTATCTCCTCGATTGACCAAACAGCAGGAAATCGAAAGAATGACACCATATCTCTTTGAGAACGCATTGAACATTTCACAACATTACAAAAAAAAGGCATTTTTGATAGATTGGACCACGATTTAAGAACTTACGCTTTGAAAACACTCATCAGTGTTTACAAACGACAAGATTCACTCAATGTCAAACGAAATTGTCAATGACATTTATGTTTTCAACCCTTACTTCGTAGAATCTCTGCATACTTATTGATTATGAATAAAACACTAATGTTTTATAAAATTCTAGTGTATGTTGATCGATGATAGAAACGTTACACGTGTTTCGCTACTTTTCATGTAGCATCTTCAGACGTAAATAAACCTGGAATTTATCGATTAAACTGTTCTCATTGTAATTCAGTTTATATAGGGCAGACTTGTAGAAATCTAGAAATTAGATACAACGAACACCTAAACTCTTACAGACTCAAACATCCAGAAAGATCAAATTTTGCAAAACATTTAATAGAAAACAATCACACTCTAACAGCAAACAACAAAATTGAATTACTACATCATTGTGATCATTATTTTAATTTAAATTTTCTTGAATCTCTAGAGATCCACAGACATTTACATAATCAACAATACACAGTAATAAATGAACAGCTAGACACATATCGTTCTCCACTACTTGATTTTCTTCTTGATATCAACAACTAAGAAGATTCTGAAGAAATTACATTATGATCTAGTTAGTTCTCTTAAAAATTCATTTAAATCTAGTTACTTGTTTTATGATCACTTAGGTATACTGTTGCTATGTTACTGTATCAATAATTTTATTTACGTCTGAAGATGCTACATGAAAAGCAGTGAAACACGTGTAACGTTTCTATCATCGATCAATATACAGTAGAATTTTATAAAACATTAGTGTTTTATTCATAATCAATAATTGTCAATGACGTCATTCTGTAGATTTACATAAGTCATCATGAGCTATATCCTTTTGACATTTAGAAAATTTTCAGTCAACTAGATCCTACGGTTTTCTTAGTAAACGTTTGTTTTTATAAATAAGAAATGAATGGAGGTCGTATGAGTATAAAGCATATAAAGTGCAATTGCTAGCCTGTTACGTGGGGTCGGAGTATTCCTCCATCGCCCTAACATTTGTCATACTGGCAGTGCCCGAAACTCAATCGAGACAGCTTCCATCCAAACAACAACAGAGCCACCAGAGTACCAGAACAAACACAAATACGTGTTTCGCCCTATTGGGACTCATCAGTGTACGGCATCTGGAGTATCCGGACGATGTTGTCGAATCTCTGAAAGCCTCCTAGGTCTTATTCATTTCTGGGGGAAATTTAAATTATTTTCTTTTTATTTTGAAAGGACATTCCTGTCTAAAACAATAATTATTATGGGAGGCATCAATAATCATAGAAGTCGTTTTTTACATCGAAACTCATAAGAAGAGAGCTATAGGTACAATTATAGAGGGCGTGTGGAAAAAATGAATGACACTTACTCGCCAGCATTGAAAAAGAAGAATTTCCCCAAGACAACTTCAAATTCTGATTTCTCGTGCTCAAATCAAAATTATTATGAAATTTAAATGTAAAAACTACAGTTTACGTCATTTCCCAGACAAATGGTTCATAGAAGTAGAGGTTATGTATTAAAATGGCGGTTGAACACCTGTCGATCAAATTCATTTTCAAACACGCACATAAGAAAGAGGTGAGAAAAAAATTTACAACTGGCAACATTGATGGCATCAGAAAATTGGGAAAGTCGATCTTAGCAACAAAAGGCTCTCAATGATTTTGCATTTATTTTTGCACTCCCATTGTCTGTGGATTTTGGTTTTTGAATGACAGCTCTAATATTGTCAGTTGTCACCACAATTTGACTTATCAGTTTGACTATTATTAGTGCACTGATGCATCATTATAATATTATTGGGTAATATTTTAAATAAATTAATCGAATTATGGAAACTTCATGCATTTACTCACCTAAAAAGTTTATTCAGTGAGTATGTCCATTATGATTATGACAGCTATTATGATATAAGACGAATTTTGACAAAATGACAAGGAGGTATGACTGATGCAAACTGCAACCATAGAATAGCTAACATCAAAAAGAGATTGCAGACTGAATGTTGCCTTATCTACTTTAAAAAGAAACTATTACCAATCTTGGAAACAAACAAAGATACCTATAATTGCTTTGATTTTTGAAATCCCATATATAACACGTTACTAACTATATCATATTATATTGTGTTGCTGATTTTTTAACAAGTGTTACAAGTGTTTATACAAGTGTTTCAACACCCTGTATAATAATGCAGAGTCAAGTGTCAATTTTGGACGTGCATTTAAGTTAAAGCAGTTCAAGAAGTGGATGCGGATATGTAATGTATTTGGTGAATAGGAGAAAATAGGCAAGTGAAGTTTAAAGATGGTGCATGATACTCTCATTCTAGATTCTAGAGAGAACAGATAATGGAAGTGACAAGTGAAGTGAATCGAAACAGAAGAAGAAGTGATTATAAGTGAGGGAATTTTATTTCCTGTATTACCATTACCATTAATAATTAAAAAACATGGACTGTACAATATTAATAAAATCCTATCAAGCCAATTACGAGACTAAAGTGAAAGTCGTTACAGTAATAACGAAAGTAATAACTATAATAATATTTATAGTTATAAATGAAATTTTTGACCAAGAATAATTTCTACATGAAGTCAAAAAAAAATTAATATTTCAAACACAATTTTGATACCACGCTAATAATATAATAATAATTCAAATAAATAGGTAACTACCTATGAATCTAATATTATTTAAATAATTCAATACCTGGATTGGATATAATCTAGATACTTATAATATAAAAACAAAAGGCCAGGAGTATTTTTGAAAATTGAATTCGAGCACGCCTTTCTCGCCGCAACGGTCCAATGCGCGTCCTTGGCCCCCCACTCCGCGACAACTCCAGCGCAGGAACACGGACAATAATAATAAACAGCTGACTGGATCGTACCTGCGACTTGTGATTTCATTATTATTGTTGAATGAATCGAACGTTCGCAGCAGCAGAAGGCTATCGAGAGGAGACTTGCTGTTGTGAAAGTGCGTTGCGTTGCATCATAAAAACTGAAATTTCGAAAATGTCCCATCAAGGAATCGGACCTTTCCTGCACGGCTCGGTTATATAGCGTCCGTGGTTCCCTAGGAACGGAGGAGGTTCAGCTTGAAGGTAATTATCGAGCTGTTATCGTACCTTTAATAATTTAGTCTTCTCGCTGGATCGTTCGGGTGCCATTTTGTCTGCATGTGATTTATAAATAAATGTTTTTATTTTGAGGGTTTCTCGCACTCGATTGTTCAAGTACAAGGTCTAACCGTGCACTCCGAAGTCTATAAATTGCGAATCAATTATTGTCGAAATTAGTTTTGCTGTTCAACATATGTTACGAAGGCTGATAGAACGATGTTCTTTCTATTGCCTAGCCTCTGACCTCTTGTTTACTTATTGGTAGAATACTTACAAATCTACTACCTTGGACGAAAAACATAATATACCTAATGCAGCACACAACGCAGAAATTATTTGTACATTATTTACTATAAACTACACACGTCAAATAATAATTATAAAGGACCCAATTTCCTTATAAATTTTTATCTTTTAAGCTTACTCATAAATAAGTTAGTAACGTTATTTCCATGACAAACACCATAATTATTACAAGTTTAATAGGTACCAAGACCAAGGTACCTATTCTATTACATACCCACATGTAGCATGGGTACGGAAGAAATGCTTTTTTAGATCTAAGCTATTATAGTACCCACCTAAAGCTGATTGAGTATTGAAATTGTACCTTTGAAGTGTACCTACCTATTGTACCTATCTATCTAGCTTCTAGCTGACTCTTTGTTCTATTCAATCCTATATTATGCTAATCATATTCAATTATGAGAACGAGAATAAATGATAAATTAATTAGCCATTCATTAAAAACCAAAGTCGATATCTACTTATGTTATTATGCAGTTAGTTTCCTTATAATTACATAATTATTCGTGTTACCTATGTATGTATGTACCTACAACATAGATCTATCCAGGTGTGTACTGACATGTGCTTAAACTCAATAATAAAATGATTGTTCAGCAACAAACTTGCTAATATTACCTTATACACATGTATGAGTAGGCAGATTAAAACAATGAGTTGATTGATAGTAGGATACCTAACAGGTAGGTACCTGTACCTGTATGTACGTACCTAGAAACCTGCCTAAAGTAATCTGAATTATAATTTTAGTTCTTTTTGATAATGTCTTATAGCTAAAAAAAATATTCACAAATTTGATAGTTTGAAATAAATTGGATCAAATAGGCTACCTGCTGACTATGTAGGCCATCTACTTATTCATTGTACTCCAAAGGGTATAGGTATTGTTGCATAATTAGAAGGAGGAGAGATTTCAAAGTTCTGTGTCAAGACTGCCAAGCGTTGGAGGTGAGGGAGTGATCACTCGATGAAAATGTGTACTATAGGTAATTATTTGCACCTACTAAATTATTTACACTATTTCCATTTTTATTCCACATTATTTAATTAAACTACTTTCACATTAAATCCACCATTTTCACATCATTTCCACTATTATCACATCATTTCAACTATTTCCACATTATTTCCACTATTTCCATATTATTTCCACTATTTTCACATCATTTCAACTATTTCCACATTATTTTTATTATTTCTACATTTTTCCCACACAACTTCAATTATATTTCCACATCATTTTCACTATTTAAACATTATTGCCACTACTATCACATCAATTCAACTTTTTCCACATTATTTCCACTATTTCCATATTATTTCTACTATTTTCACATCATTTCAACTATTTCCACTATTTCCACAATATTCCCAAAAATAAAGTTGAAGTTAAAGTGAACAAACGTGACCCTAGGATAGAAACACGATTTGTGTGGTTTTGCTTGTTTTTGCAATTTGGAGTTGTCAAATTATTTTTTTTACAACAAATGTTGCCAGGACAAAAAACGAATGCTCGAGAAAAAATTGTAAATTTGCATCGTGGGATGCCAATTTCACATTTCACATATAACACTAATAACAAAATGACACTAATAAAATGTGGACCAATAAATGGACAAACGAACTACCTGTGTGGTTCAAAATTTTTCTTGCAACTTGTGGGTTCAAATTGTAGAAAGAATTTTTTTCTAATGACGCCTGAACAAGGAAACATTTTGGTGGACAATCATTCACCTACAATAATTTTGACAAACGAATATGATAAAAAAATTGCAAAATTCAGATTTGGGGGAGAGGAGAGGGCAACTTCACAGACCTTTCCAAATCCCAACATTCACATTTGGGGATGCAACTTCAGTTTGACACTTATTTCAATTTATTTTTTCTCTATATTCATTCAGTTATTTCCACACAATCTTGATTTATTTTTATTTATTTCTATTTATTTATTTATTTATTATTTATGTATTATATTTATTATATTTATTATATTATTATATTTATTGACACTTATTTCAATTTATTTTCTCACCATCTTCAGTTATTTCCATCTATTTCCGCACTATCTCCAGTTATTTCTACCATAATGTACAATTATTATTTCCATGAGTACTCCCTCGGTTGGAGCTGACAAGGTTCTAATTAGATTGATTACCCTGCTCCTATTTTTTTTTTTTTTTTAATTATTTATCCAAGAGATTTCTCTTAGAAATCTTCTTTTCCAGCTGCATTTGGAGGACGTACTTAAGTTAAGTCTTATATTATAAGTCATAACGTGACGCCCGTCCTCTGAGAATTTTACTCAAAAAGCCAAAATAAATTGGGAATCAGGAAGGACTCAAAAGAGTAGCTGCATTATTTTCGATTTTCATTTGTTTTTAAGTCGTTCTTAGAAAAAAATAAAGATTTAAATAGTTCAACAAATATGCTCAGCTGACAATATACCGGAAACTCTCCCTCAAATCGTTTTTCTCCCTCAAACAAGTTTTTCATACTTTGATAATTAAAACTCCCGCCATACCTTACAGTGTCACCCACATACGCTTGGCGGCGCTGCTGAAATTGTCGTAGATCAACACATTAGGTTTAGAAGTGTCCGATATTGTTATTGGAGCGTATTTTGGTTTTATCTCGCCCGTTTAAAAAAATTCCACAATTTTTATAGAAAATGGTTGAGGATATCGGTTATCTTAAGAGATAGGAAGTTGGTTAAATTGGGGTAAAGTTGGGTTGGTATTTTTTATGCTGATTAGTAACATGAAAACTGAAAAGTAATTTAGGATATAATTTTCCTCTGGAGGCCGTTGTTTAGTGACAAAAAAGTAAATGGATATCAAAAAATCGATTTTTGGATTACATTTTAAAGATGGTTGGCTTGCATGAAAAAAATTTTCAGACAAAAGTTTCAAAATCCGCAATAAAAAATGGAAAAGAAGGACCCACAAAAATTTTTGTCGGTCCTTTTAGCATATCCTTCATACCTACTACCAGCACCAACGCACATAACCATAATCCTTTTTCTACTTTTTGAAACGTTCATATACCAAAAAACTATTTTTTTTCGACAAGAGATGAATGACTTGTTGTAGCCATTCATTGATGTCATGCTGTGAGTAGAAGTTACAAATTGTACACGTGTTTCTTCCTGTTTGCAACTCATCAGTACAAATGTATATCTTACCAGCACAGAGCACAATTTTGAGCACCTAACACCTTAGTGAGTGGATCAATCTAGTGAAATCAAAGTAAAGAGCACGGTGAGTTCGGCGTGCGCCAGAGGATACACCCCAGGCAGTCAAATTGCATGCCAAAAACTGAGTGCAATGGCCCCTGGTGTTAACTAATTTCAATCCCCTCACTCCATGACTTGTGGTAACTCAGGCTTAAGTTGTAGATAAAATAAATCTATTCCCTGTTACAGCTTGAATTTTTGAATTATTATTATGAAGTAAATCATATGATAAATGCATACTACTACTTACATAGGTAGGTAGGTACGTACATCGTTTCAAATGCCAAATTTAAATAGTTAAAATTGTATAGGACTAGGCTGGTCTATTTTAATAATTGGAATCGACTTATTTGACGTTATTTGAGGTGGTTACACCAATGCCCTCTGTTTCAAGATAGTTTTTTTCGTGGATTATCTTACCCAACAATTCCACCAGAATGACTTTATTATAAGTCGGTATTGGTCTATTTGTAAGTAAGGATCTATTTTTATACTTACCCAAGAAATAAGAAATGCTAAAAGCGAGGCTAAAAGTTTCCTCGAGCTTTTAATAATTTTTTTTAAACCTTATTGTTGATAGAGGGAACAAAGATTTTTTATTAATAGTCTGCTAATTGGACACAAAACGCATACCGGGAATACCTTCGGGGAGGTATTTATAGAAAATAGGGAAATGACCGTTAATGAGTGTTTCGCTGGAAAGGTAGGTAGGTAGGTATTAGGTGTTTACCTATTATTATTACTATTGAGAGGTTAATTTTTTTCATGCGTATACCTATTAAGTAAGTAAATGGAGAAAAGGAGCGTTATAGGAAAATTTAAATTTGGTGTATTTTTAAAATATTTATTTCCGAACGTTTTTCTCTATTGATTGCCGGCAACAGCTATAAAACTATTTTTCAGTAATGACAGACAGGTGACTAAAAATAGTAATTTTCTGATATAAAACGGATTGAACGGAATCAGCCAGAATGTTGCGTAAGATTGGCCATATCTCAAAAGTATTTGATGCTTTAGAAAAGAACAAATTTGCTATGCCAATGGTATGTTTATAAATACTGCAGATTTTAAAAAATCACAATGAGTTTGTATTATTATAACCGTGAAGCACGTGTTTACTTTTTTTTTTAATTCACTGGCAAAGTGGACCATTTTGTCTTCACTCCTTACACTGTAATACACTTTAAGAGCCCAAGAGCCCGCGACTACCAGACTTGGTTATTTTATAAAAGCTGTAATAAAAACACGGTGTAAGATATATAAAGGTGGTGGAACGAGAGCTGTAAGCGCGAGCGGATATCGTCACATTACCCCAGGTTGACACAAGTCTGTTGTTGCTCTCGGTCGCAATGTTTTGTGCTCTTATGTTCTAATTTCTAAATTCACCTTCTTTAGCTGTTACCTGTCAAAGCCACGATGATCCAAACTTCATACTCGCTGCATCATTGTGTTGAGGAAATGCGCACAGAAACTTTAAGCTTTTATAAAATGATGAAGGTCTGGCAGTCGCGGGCTTTTGCTCTATAAGGAGGAAAATAAGTAAAATTCAAAATCTATAATTTCAGAACTCAGTGTATTATTGTAGGGACCTTTTTCACAATAATTGTAAAGCGTAGGGGTGCAATTTAATAATGATACCTCTAATAAAGGTTTACCTACCAAAAAGAATTGTTTGTTCATGATTATTTTTACAATAACAGAAGTTGTTTTGCATATACCAATGTACCTACAGTGGTAAATTTAAAATCAACAGCGTCAAGGAACCTTTTCGATTATTTATTTATCGTTTTGAATCGTTGTTTTGATTATTTCGATGTAAATTTGCGTATCTACTGTTTATTGATTTGAAGTTATTTGAATTATTTACGCATATTAATGATCTTTTGTCTTTTGTTGTTCATTGATGTTATGTCTAGTCCCATACACGATACCTCAACAGTTGATACGACGTTCTAGAGCTAGACAGTTTTATGTTGTATGTATAGGTATGTAAGTAGGTACTTAGGTGCTTACTTATTTTGAAAGAAGTCAATGTTCGAGAACTGTCTTTTAGAGCAGGTAAGTGTAGTTAACTTATTGATGGAGTTCTATTATAGTTTTTTACATGCCACATTTTTTATAAGTCGATTAGATCACTTAAGTGTTAGAGCAGCGAGCATGTCCACATATTTTATGGTATGTATGTAGGTACTTAGTGTACTTCTTATATACCTAAGTCACAAAATTTACGAATTTAAAAACATTTCACAAGCGTTTGTTTGAAAAGGGTTATTATTGTTCATTTTGTAGTTATTTTGAAAAATCGTGATTTGTTCAAGGTAATAAGAAATATTCCAGATGTTTTTAAATTAGAGTTGGCTATGAAAATTTTGAATTATGTTGGTACCTCTTCGAATACTGAGCTTTGTACTACCTTTGACAAGCTAAATTTTTAAAGGTTATGGATGTACCTAAGTGCCAATTTATGCGAGACGAATTGAAGCCAACACTTCAAATTATATGTTGCAGAAAAAACCTGAAAAAAATTTCACGATGTAGAAAATCCAGGAAGATACGAATAGGGAACGCGGAGATAAGTCGTAATGACGTGGATAAGTGCGATAATAAAATAAGTGCGAAAAATTTAAGGAGACGATTCCGTGGCTCATTCTAAAGAAAATAAAATTTTCCGTTAATGTGTGTCCGCAAATTTGCCTTTTTTGAGATACCAGAGGTGTCAAAAAATATTATTATTCCAGCATTTTGAAGATATCTCAAGACCGCTTGAGTTAAAATACAGATCTTATCATTGATATTAGCCACTTTTTGAATGCTAACAATTTTTTCATATGCCAGTGGCGGAAATTTGGAGTTGCGTGAGATTTTTTTGCCCTTAATATCTACACGACACTGGCCAAATCGACATTTTAAAAGCGCGTTTTAACCGTCAATATTTTCTACACAAAAAACGTACTTGTGGTCAAAACCTTGACCGTGAACCCGTTTAAAACAGCCATTTCCGATGAGAAACTCGCTTTGGATATTTCAAAGGGTGAAGGGCAAAAAAACTTACTACTTACCTCAATCCTAATACCTCCGCCAATGTCACATAAATGAAAAATTAATTGCTATCAAAACGGTACCTAATATCGATGATACGACGTGACCAAAAACGGAATAATGTATCTCAAACGATTCCCGAGATATCTTCAGAAAACTGAAAAGTAACCTCTTTTGACACCCCTCTATCTCGAAAGCGTTGCATTTGCGGACCCACGCTAATGAGTAATTTTTTTCCTTTAAGCACCCCCTAGAATTTTCGCACATATTTAGGATAACGCTGTATTTTTAAATAAAAATTCATTTGAATTCCCCCGATTTCCAGTTATATTGCCTGGGCGCCATAGACGTAGACCGAATTTTAACGTTTTAATGTGAATCTTCTTTTACACATCGGCAGCTTTTATTTTCCGCTGGGAATGTAATCAATTAATGTCCCCAATGATACGACATAAAGCACTGCGTAAAAGGTGTTCATATCTCAAAATTTACAAATCGGCCTCAATTAAAATTACTTGTTCCCCTATGTTTCTTAAGTATTATGTCACGCCACTGGCGCAGTTACTCTGGTTAGGGGTACCTGTATTATCAACACTAACGTAAGCGCCAGTGTCGGTAATGCAGGTTTCCTACATAACGGTCCAGTCAGTGTGGCAGTAAATCTATCCTGAGAGTGTACCTGATCTAAGGGCGCAAGTGTACTTCACAAACTCTTCCAAAGGAAATAAGTAAAAAATTTTCTCAAACAGTTATTCATTGTACCTATACAGGGTGTTGAAAAAGTCTCGAGGTATCCCTAAATTTTGAGTCTCGGAAAAAACGAAAAAACAGGTAAATTTTGTAATTTAATTTACTTTCTATTGTAAAAAAAAACTTTCTATGTGTAAAAAAATATACAGGGTGTTCCTTGGCTCAGTAATGACGACATTGTCTATTTTTTTTAATAGAGGACACCCGCTTAATCTACAAGCAATGTAGTTACCACTAAGTTTAAAGGATTATATCTTACAATGTACCTACTTGAAAATTTTTATACAGGGCCGGTGATGAAAATGTATCACATTTTTCATCACCCTGTATAAATATTTTACCTGTATCATAGGATAGTGCATTAAAAAACTAAAGAAGGGACATGTAAGCCGTTTTCCGATGTAAGCCGCTTAAGGAGTTGCTTGTGGCTCGTGCTCGGGCGAGAGCGAGAGTCTCGACGTGAGTCCGGTCCGGAGTCGTAACTCGTAAGGTCGTAAGTCCTTGCTGCCTGAGTGCCTGGCCTCACGCACCTTCCACAACTTATAGCTGTGTTGTCACGTTGTCCTACAAGGCCAGGCAGCAGGGTGGCCAATTAATCTCAACAACTTTAAAATTGATACGTGTATGTATGTATGTACTAGATATATAGGTACAACACGCACTTTGCCAATAATTGTTTGGAATGCTTTGTGGTCAGAAATGTAAAAGTATATTTTTAATTGCTCGAAATTCACGCATTGTCATTGTTCTGTTGCAGGTACCCCCCAGCATTGGTACAATGAATTTTGCTTGATGAATAATCTTTGAGAACAATCGCATTTGAGGGGCCGAGGTTAGGTTGAGAAAATTGGTTTTCATCTAATCTGGCTCACCGAAGGTAAGTTGCTTGATCGACCAGAACTAGAGAAATAAAATCATACAGTAACAGTCCATCAAAACTGTGGAACAGATTAAATAAAAGTAAAATGGGTAATTTTAGAAACGTTTCACAATTTTGGAAAACTCCTGAAACACGAGATGATTGTGTCTTTTAACATTTTTCTTTCGCAAAATAGCCAGTGTTGGTTTATTTTAGTACATAACTAGAGGGAGGACTGAACTCTTAACAGCATCGTGTCTGTTCTGTTGCGACTCTTCGGGAAACGGAATTCTGATTTTCCTTTTTTTTATTATTTTTAAACATCTTATTTTTGGAATAACGGGAATATTTAATGTCTGCTTGTACACACCCATATACAGGGTTTCCCAGCTCATTCGAAGCCGTCTCTGTAGGCCAAACGATGGACTTTTTAAAATAAATGGACTCGTCCGACACGCCATTTGACCCAAATATTACTATCCATTTCTTGATACATGACTTGAGGACTCACAACACCCATCTTGACGAATTTAAAATCCGGTAGCGAATGAATAGACGGGAAACCAGAAATGGGACCTGAAGCTGGAAATATTAAACTGGGACTCGACTCTACGGCTGTCATCCAATCCTGGGAATTCTATCCCTGAACTTCTACCCTATCTTTGATGGATAAAAAAAAGAAATACTTTACTAAATAATTTGAACGGTATAATTAGCGAACTACTTACTCGTGAAAATTTATTCCTCAATTTATACGAACACATTTCACTAGGGTTTTCTCTAGATACTACATTATTCAATATGAATTAGAAAAATATCTCTTTTCCCGCGAAATTTTAGCCAATCCCTTTCGTTCGCTGGAAAACAACGCGTTCTGAATCTGCAACGTCATCTAACCATTGCTGTCGTTTTTATTTCAGATTCACCTTTCCCCTCTATTTTTATGCTAGTTCTCCTGCGTCCCGAATTTACTCTTTTAGGGAAAATTGCACCTTCTGCCAACAGGCTATACCTCTGACAGAAGGCTGTTGAGCGAGATTGATGACCATCAACTGTTTTAATGCTTTCCTTATTATAGGTAAAATTCACTTATTCACTTTTCGCATTTTTCGATGCCATAAAATAAATATGGGACGAAGCTAACTGAACTACATATCAAAATACTTTTTTCGAAACCCAAAATAATAAAACTGCTATTTTTAGAAAACAAAAGAAAGCAAAAGTGACCTATCATCTGTCAAAATTTGTATTAGAGATTATAACAGAACACCCTGTATGTACCTGGGTGTATTAAGTATTGTGCATTAAATTGTAAAAAGTTACCACTTTTTCCTTGCCAACATAGGAGAAATCTTCATTCATAGTTAAAAGCACGTCAATGATCTCACTAAAATGGAGATGTTACCTGTTTCATAAATCAGGACAACGAAATACCTAAAAAAAAAAATTGTGGGTAGGTAGTGGTACGAATGAACAATGATTTTCCTATAGAAACATTAAGGTACCCACACACCACAAACCAACACTAAATTGACAAATTCTAATGAATGACAATCCTAATCTTTCAATCCTTTCATCGATTACCTCAAAAAAATATGGCAAAAACTGAACATCCTAAAAAGAAAAAGAGAAAAAGTCGCCATTAAAATCTAGAAATTCCTATTATCGTGAATGTTAAGTAAATAATGGAGATATTTATTTATTAATAATATTTATCACTTGCATTATGAAAATGTTAATACGCATCCCGGTTGGTTAACGGCCTCAAGTGTTTTGACCCCGGATTGTCTCGCCGCTGCTGAAGTGACGGGTTCTTCTGGCTTGTCGCACCGATGGGGTTCTTGGCCCTTTACTTTTGTTTGTCGCTGGTTTCACTGACTTGGGTTGGGTTGGGAGTGGGACTTATCGGGCTCGGCTAGACTGCTAGACAGGACTGTCAATAATAATAAAACCTTTAAAAATGAGCAGGTCTATTGCTCTTTTAAAATTTAATGTTTTCTCTCACATAAATAACATTTTACTGCTCTGCTATTGCTAAAAAGAGGTAGGTAAGAGGGGTCCAAAGGGTTCTCATTGTCAACTTTTGTTCTTCTTATTATTGGCGTCTTTTTATTAATTTTTTATGTTATTCGATATTAAAAAAATAAAAAAAAATCATGGAAAGAAAATCTATCGCATTTAAAGAACAATTTTCAAAATTTTTGTCATTTTTCGAAACAAAAACCTTTCACCAAATGTAAAAAAAACTAACCTCACTTATTTTTCAGTTTTCTACCTATCCTAGCAAAGGGGCCACCATATTTTGAATCGCCCTGTATTTTGTATTTTTTTCAAAATCAAAAAATTGTTTTTTTTTATTAATATCTCAAAGATCCTTTTGCCGATTTTTGTGAAATTTGGCTGTGTTGTTCATTGTGATAAGGCGCTAATTTAACAGGAATTAGATGATAATTTTGAGATCCAATTCCAGTGGCGTTCCGGGGGGGACACCTCAAAGAATATTGTTGACATAAAGTGTACCCCACTGACTTGCTTACAAATTTTTAAATTACATAGTTGCACAATTTTATGCTTATTAAGAATCTCAAAGAAAATTTATGGAAACTACAGGCGTTGCTGGAAAATCCTAAAAAAAACTGAAAATTTGAAATTTTTATCTCAGCCTTATCGTTTTTATTATTCCAAGTTAAGTTATTCCAAATTATTATTGCAGGTTGACATATAATGCGTCAAAAGATACCAATTTGACATTACAAAAATTTTCTAAGCCGACTAGATCCCATCACAGTTTTCATTTCATAGTCAACTTTTGTTTTCCTTGTGGTCTTTTGTATTTTTAAGACATTCTGTATTAAAAAATTAAGGAAACCAAAAATCTATCGCATTCAAAAAAAAATCTTCAAAATATTATTTTTCTTTTTTCGAAAATAAAATGAAAAATTATTTCAGCGAGAATGACGTCGATAGGACGTATCGCGACGTTACATTGCGTGCCTTGTTTTTTTTTTGACATTCGGTTGAGCAACGGTAATTTTTCTTCCGGAAACAGAAGAATAATTTTGAAAATTTTTTCAATGTGATAGATTTTTTGTTTTCATAATTTTTTTTTCATTCCGAAGACATAAAAAACAATTTGGTGGCAATACGAAAAACAGAATTGAATGGCTTTTGATGACCTATTTATACAGGCTGTTTCGCATAAGAACCGACACAGAGCAGGGGCGTGTAGGGGACCAAAAAATAAAGGGTTTCAAATTTCGAAGAAAATCAATATCTCAGTTATACCTACTTGAACTTAGAAAAAACAAATTTGGTACACGTCACCAAGAGAATGTTTTGGCAGTAGTAGTTGGCAGTAGAGTATTAAATTGTAGCATTTTAAAGGGTTGATTATAGGGGTGATGCACCCTTAAAATGTTACAGAATTTTTTAACCCTTTGGCATATTTGAGAAATTTTTACTTTATTTTATGGGGAATTTAATTTTAAAACTTTTAATTCTCTTATTATTTTTCAAAAAGGTTCAAAAAGGTTTCAACAAAAATAAAAAAAATAAACTAAAGAAAAGTATTGCAATGTTGTTATTTAAATCATGGAAAATTCAAAAATTTGTTTTTAAATTTGGGAGAAAGTTGAAATTACAAAGTTTTTGAAAAATAACAAAATAAAAAAGTTTGAGAATAAAAAAAAACTTCAATTTTCGATGAATACATTTGTTACGTCCTTGGTGAATAATCGATTCGTATTCTCTAAGACACCACCGTTTCCTACCCCTTCCTATCCCTTTACACATTGGGACGAAGGAAAAGGACACCTGACCGGACAGGACCACACATAGAGAGAAGAGTCGAGGTTTAACATCGAGAGAGGAGAGAGCTCGACCAAGAGTGCCGTTCGTACCAGACTCGTCGATGCTGGTGTTACGGAAACGGGATACCTAGTTCTTTAATTAAATAAGGAAGCGGTATAAAGTAGTGGAACAATCGTGGGTACCTACATAGTGAAGCAGAGTGAACAATAATAATAGTTACAACATCTCGCAAATTAAAACAAGTGCCCCTTTAGTCGGACAAGACACAAGGTCAGTAATTTCGATAATTATTAATTAATTGTGTTCCTGTCAATCATTGGCAATTATAGCCTGGTCCTTCCCTAAATTTTGATCCTGTCACCGTGGCGATTTGTCATTACCATCGCGGCATCGAGCCGCATTAATTTAGCCCCTTTCAGGATCGAATCGCGTCGTTAATATTTCGTGTTGCTCTTTGACGCGGAGTTAACATTTTTTTGGTCCTTCGAGCCGGATAGGAAAGCTCGTGGAAATATAGTTCATTAATTGGTTGCATCATTTGTTTGAAATTAGTTTCTCACTCACTGTGTTAAGGTAGCCTGTTTGTAGGTCAAAGGATTCGAAATAGTCGATCCAAAGGACGCCAGACGGCATTTTCACCCATTCCACTATTTTACTCCATTCTACCTCACTCCACTTCTTCGTTCGTTGCAGGTGTTCGTTTTTAAAAACTTCTGTAAATATAGTTGAAATATTTTCTCTCTGAATTCGCAGGGCAGAATATTGATTTTGTATTCACGGTATACTGGGTACACTCGGTATCTTAAGTATTGTTTTTGGTGAATTCGAATTCAATAATTTATTTTCAACTCGATATTAAATAAGTAACTTTCACTTGGTTAGGTACTTATTTTTGGTATTGCTCATCGTTCGTTGTTGTTGTATTTTTACAGGTTTTTAACGAATAACCCTTTTTCGTTGTTACAGGGAAAATATTGATTTTTGTATTCACGGTATACCTACTGGGTACACTCGGTATCTCAAGTATTGTTTTTTGGTGAATTTCAAAGTCAATTTATTTTCAACTCGTTTTTAAATAAGTAACCTTCACTTGGTTAGGTACTTATTTTTAGTTATTGTTCGTATTTCGTTGTCGTTGTATTTTTTACAGGTGTAAAAAATAACCCTTATTCGTTTATTGCTTTAGTGTTTTGTTGATACTCTTTAGCAAAATGTCCAACACTTTGGTCGGAGCAAACGCTTCTGTTTCGAAGTTTTTGACTCGTTTGAACTCGATTCTGACAGTAGTTACAGCACCCATTGATGAAAAGTCGCGTTTTATTGTCCTGGCTGCATGCGACAGCGCTTCGGATTTGTACAATCAGGTGCAGGAGGTTGATAGAAATATCCTGATTACGGTTGAGTCGGCAGATAAGAGTGCTTTGGTCGTAGATGTGTCATCGGAGATTTGGAAATCATACTCGGGACTACTTATCGAAGTTGATTCGGTTTATTTTCAGATTAGAGCGGTTCAATTGTCGTTGGAATCGACTCAGGATACGGTGGTGAAATCACGTCATGGTTCGAGTGAATCGTTAAATAGTCGACAGTCTGGTGCTCCCGCGCTACCCCCCTCTGCAAGTTCACATGTGAAATTGCCTCGTATCGGTATACCTACTTTTGATGGTTCGTTGAGGATGTGGTCGGTTTATTATGATTTGTTTAGGACTTTGATTCATTCGAATGATTCGTTAGCTCCAATTGAGAAGTTCCAGTATTTAGTTTCGACTTTGTCGAAGGAACCTCTTACCCTTGTCAAACATTTACCACTGACAGATGACAATTATTCGATAGCTTTCGATACTCTTGTCCAAAGGTATCAGAATGAGCGAGTACTTGCGACGTGTTATTGGCAGTCGATTTGTAATGCTCCCAAAATAACGGATTCTGATTCCTCACAATCGCTTCGTGAATTGTTGAATACCTTTTCAGAAAATATTACAGCTTTGGGTCAGGTCTCAGGCGTCTCTCTCTGGGATTTCACTTTGTTCAACTGGTTGCTACAGAAATTGGATAACGCTACTCGAAAGCGTTTCGAACTCCAATTTGCATCTGAAGAGTTTCCATCATATCAGGATTTGCACAAGTTTTTGTCGTCACAGTGTCGTGCATTAGAATCATCTTTGGGGAATGACCTATCTCCGTCTGCAGTCGTTGGTAAGCGGAGTAGCGTCAAGTCTGGTGGAAAAGTGGAATCGAGGAATTCACATGCATTTTTGTCAACGTCGAGTGCGTCTTCATCGAAGCAGTCGTGCTTCCATTGTAATGGAGAACACCCGATCTCGAATTGTCGTTCTTTTTTGAAGTTGGACCCGCGCAAGCGTTTTGAGGCTGTGAAGGCGGCGCGCTTGTGCCTAAATTGTTTTGGCCCTTCACACTTGGTGAAGCAGTGCCCCTCTTCTCATTCGTGTAAGGAGTGTGCAGGTCGGCACCACTCTTTATTACATTTCGTTAAACTTAGTAATTCGGATGGAGCAGCTTCTCATCGAGTTGAGCCGCCTCCAGTCGCATCCACGGTTGCCATGTCTTCTCTCCCATCCTTTCAGGATGTTCGTTCTCGTTCTCGTAGCAATACTACGGTTCTTTTAGCAACCGCATGTATTGAAGTTCAAGACAAGTGGGGCAACTATCAAGTGGTTCGTTCTTTAATTGACTCTGGCAGTCAGTCGTCTTTTATTACTGATCGGTGCCGCAAGCGTTTGGGCTTGCACTTGAATCGATCATCAACACCTATTTCTTGTTTGGGTCACGTGACCTTGGGATCGGCCCAGGGATCATCTGATTGCATTATTCGTCCCGTTGGGGTACCATCACCTACTTTTAAAGTAAGTACTTTGGTCTTGCCCAATATTTGTGGAAAACTTCCCAGTGTTGACATTTCGCCATCGAAGGCGCTTGATAATTTGAAGTTAGCGGATCCTAATTGGTACACGCCTGGTTCTGTCGATGTTTTGCTAGGAGCTGACATCTTTCCCAATATTGTTCATGGTGGTTATTTGTCGGGCAGTGATAACTGTCCAGCCGCAATGAACACGACGTTTGGTTGGGTTCTTTTGGGAACCATTTCGTCGAAGGTTGCGGGCGAGGTTCAAGCTTGTTTTGCGTCGGTAGATTCGACCCTTGAAGAGACTCTTAAGGCATTTTGGAGAGTTGAGGAGGTGCCTTCAGTTGAGGTTTGCTCTAATGAGGAACAAGAGGCTGAGTCGTTGTTCGTTGAGTCTCATTATCGAGAAGAATCAGGTCGTTTTGGGGTATTGTTGCCATTTAAGGATAGCAAAGAGTTGCCTATCTTTAATGATTCGTTGAATGTCGCAGATCGTCGTTTGCTCGCTTTGGAGAGACGATTGTCGAGGTTGCCTCACATTAGAGACATGTATGTAGAGTTTATGAAAGATTATTTGGAGGCTGGGCACATGTCGTTGGTGCCATTGGAGTCGGAATCTGCAAACTCTTATTACATTCCGCATCATTGCGTTTTTAAAGACCCTGGTGTTTCGATGTCTTCTGATGTGTCTTCGCTCGCCCCAGTATCGTCGAAAATTCGTGTCGTGTTCGACGCCTCGGCCAAAGCATCGAATAATCTTTCGTTAAATGATACCTTGTTGATTGGTCCGAAGTTGCAAAATGACATCACTAGTGTTTTGCTTCGTTTTCGAGAGAACAAATTCGTGTTCACTTGTGACATTAGGCAGATGTATCGGCAAATTTTAGTTGGAGATTCACATCGACAGTATCAATTAATTCGTTGGCGTTTTTCAGAAAAGGATCCTATTCGAAGTTACAAATTGAACACTGTAACTTATGGTGTTTCGTCCTCGCCATATTTGGCCATTAGGTGCTTGTTACAATTAGCTCAAGAAAATTCTGAGAAGTTTCCTCTCGCTTCGAAAGCCATTCGTCTCGGGCTTTATGTCGATGATTTTGCCATTGGGGCAAATCAAATCGAGGAAACCTTGGAGTTGAGAAATCAGCTCATTTCGCTATTGCAATTGGGACAATTTGAGTTGCGGAAATGGTCTGCTAACAATCCACAATTGCTTCAGGATCTGCCGGTTGAACATTGTCAACAGCAGTCATCCAACTTTGATTCGGAATCGGACTTTTCGGTGAAAATTCTTGGCCTTCAGTGGCAATCGGCTACTGATTCGTTTTCGTTCATGGTTAAGTCCATAGATTCACCTTGTACTAAGAGAAGCATTCTCTCAGAAGTCGCTAAGATCTATGACCCGTTGGGTTTCTTGTGCCCATTGACCTTTATGGCAAAACGAGTCATTCAACATTTGTGGTATCTCGGGCTGGATTGGGATGAAGATCCACCAGCTGATGTTGTCGAAAAGTGGAATCGATATAAGTCCACTCTTCATGTTTTATCCAAGTTGACAATCCCTAGGTGCTTGGTTCCCGAAGGATCTTTCGTGTCGTGTCAACTGCACGCATTTTGTGATGCGTCGACTGCAGGTTATGCGGGTGTGGTGTATTATCGTTTCGAGGACGCCGATGGCAATGTGCAGGTTCGTTTCGTTACTGCCAAGTCTCGTGTTGCTCCGCTCAAACCACTCTCCGTTCCACGGCTGGAATTGTGTGCCGCAGTCTTACTATCAGATCTCGTTTCGTTCGTCCTTGAACAAGGTCCTCAATCCATTGTTGTTGATAAGGTTTTCGCTTGGAGTGACTCTTCGGTCGCTCTATCCTGGATCAAGTCGTCTCCACATCGGTGGAAGACTTTTGTTTCGAATCGTGTCGTCCACATTCAGGATCGAATTCCTCCGGATTGTTGGAATCATGTACGTTCAGGTGACAACCCAGCGGACGTCGCGTCTCGGGGCTTGTTACCAGAGGAGTTAGTCGGGGCTTCCGCATGGTGGGCGGGGCCTGAATTCCTCAGATTGCCGCTGGAATCTTGGCCAGCACTCTTTCCCATTGCTCCCACTTCTGATGTTGAACTGGAGAAAAGGAATATTGTTTTGTTCGCTACGATAGAGATTTCGGATGTCGATGTTTTGTTGAAAAGATTTTCTTCTTTGAGGAAAATTCAGGGTATTATCGCTCGTTGTTTTCGTTTCACTAACAATTGTCGTGCTGTCAATAGGACCACTGGTGCATTGAGTGTCTCTGAGTTGCATGCTGCTCTCATGCACATTGTTAGAATTGTTCAATCTTCGGTCTTCTCTTCGGAATTGGAGAAAATTCGCTCTGGTAAACCATGTGCCAAGTACTTGCAGTCATTGTCGCCCTTTATTGATGATTTCGGTATTTTGCGAGTCGGGGGTCGACTGTTGCATTCGGGTTTAGCATTCGACGCTAAATATCCCGCATTGTTGCCAGGAAGGCATAGGTTGGTTGAACTTTTGATTGATCAGATACATCGAGGTAATTTGCACCCAGGAGTGAACACTACTCATTATCTCCTTCAACAAAATTTTTGGATCCTGTCTGCTCGTAGGGTCATTCGTAGTTATTTGTCGAAATGCAATCGTTGCTTTCGCACTCGTCCCCTCTCGTTGGAGCCTCCCATGGGGAATTTACCTGTCGCTCGTGTCTCCCAATTGAAGCCTTTTAGTTGTGTCGGGGTCGATTATGGGGGACCCTTTCCTATTGTCTTGTCGAGGTATAGGGGTGTCAAAACTTCTAAAGCCTATTTATGTTTGTTCGTATGTTTCGCGACTCGCGCGATTCATCTCGAAATCGCTTCTGATTTATCGTCAGAGACTTTCCTGGCAGCTCTTAAGAGGTTTGTCGCTCGCCGCGGTCGCTGTAGTGACATCTACAGTGACTGTGGAACCAATTTCGTCGGAGCTAACAAGGAGCTCAACTCAAATTTGAAAATCGCCGCAGAAGGGGAAGGTATTCGATGGCACTTCAATCCACCCTCAGCTCCACACTTCGGTGGACTGTGGGAGAGCGGTGTTAAGTCCGTCAAAACACACATGGCCCGTGTTATTGGTGGTCAAATTTTGACTTATGAGGAGCTGAACACCTTCATCGTTCAGATCGAGGCCGTCTTGAATTCGCGCCCCCTTTGCCCCATTAGTAGCGACCCCAACGATCTATCCGCGTTGACCCCTGGTCATTTTCTGACCTTGGAACCTCTGTCGTCGGTGCCGGATGTGAACTTGTCACATCTGAAGATTTCTCGTCTTTCTCGTTGGCAATTGGTGCAACGGATGCAACGTGATTTTTGGACCCGTTGGAGGGCTGAATATCTTCATAATTTCCACCAGAGGAGTAAATGGTCGAAAACCCATTTGTTTGAGTCAACGGATATCGGTTCGTTGGTGTTGATAAAGGATGAATTGTTGTCTCCTTTGAAATGGGCTCTAGGAAGAATTGTTTCTCTGCACCCTGGTGCGGATGGTGTCGCCAGGGTTGCCTCGGTTCGTACGACCAGAGGTCTTTGTAAACGACCTCTGGTCAAACTTTGCCCGTTACCTAACCAGTAACGGACTCAGGGAATTTCGTCCCTGACTTGTCGTTTCGTTTCGTTTCGTTTTTGTTATTGTCGTTAGTTTCGTTTTCGTTAGTTTCGCTTTTGGTTCAATTTTCTGATAGCGGAAAATTCCTCCGGTAATTTTGGTGGGCGGTATGTTACGTCCTTGGTGAATAATCGATTCGTATTCTCTAAGACACCACCGTTTCCTACCCCTTCCTATCCCTTTACACATTGGGACGAAGGAAAAGGACACCTGACCGGACAGGACCACACATAGAGAGAAGAGTCGAGGTTTAACATCGAGAGAGGAGAGAGCTCGACCAAGAGTGCCGTTCGTACCAGACTCGTCGATGCTGGTGTTACGGAAACGGGATACCTAGTTCTTTAATTAAATAAGGAAGCGGTATAAAGTAGTGGAACAATCGTGGGTACCTACATAGTGAAGCAGAGTGAACAATAATAATAGTTACAACATCTCGCAAATTAAAACAAGTGCCCCTTTAGTCGGACAAGACACAAGGTCAGTAATTTCGATAATTATTAATTAATTGTGTTCCTGTCAATCATTGGCAATTATAGCCTGGTCCTTCCCTAAATTTTGATCCTGTCACCGTGGCGATTTGTCATTACCATCGCGGCATCGAGCCGCATTAATTTAGCCCCTTTCAGGATCGAATCGCGTCGTTAATATTTCGTGTTGCTCTTTGACGCGGAGTTAACAACATTATTAGGTACCTACATACCTTCGTTTTTTTTTTAGTTTTTCGGATTTTTGTTGAAAACAACAAAGTTTTTTGAAAAATAATAAGAGAAATAAAAGTTTTAGAATTAAATTTTCCATAAAACAAAGTAAAAATTTCTCAAAACGGCCAACGGGTTAAAAAGTTCTGTAAAATTTTAACGGTGCATCATATCATCCCTTATCAACCCTTATAAGTGCTACAATTTCACTCTACTTGCTATCAATTAATGTTCTTTCTTGGTACACTCACAACGTGTGCCAAATTTGGTTTTCCTGAGTTCAGGTACAACTGAGATATTCATTTATTTCGAAATTTGAAACCCCACTTTCAATCCCTATACTTCTCAGGGGTGCAAGATAGACGACAAAAACAAGAAATCTCGATTTTTCAGTTTTTTCAGGATATTTCAGGAACGGTCACAGATGCCTTATAAAACACAAAATAGGGCATCTTTTCACTAACTCAACCAAGCCTGTACCTATCTCTTACCGCTTACGAGATCCCAATGATGGGCAATACAAAAAATTCCCACTCCGACCCTGTATAAAACTTACTTTATTTACTACGAAGACGTAGAAGCGCCACACGAGTTTTATTTTTAAAATTCCGAGTTTAAACTCGGAATTCCGACTTTAAACTCGGAATTCCGAATTTAAAGTCGGAATTCTTAGTTTGAACTCGGAATTCCGAGTTTAAACTCGGAATTAGGGCCGGGCCTATCAGGTGTGCTATGATTGGCCCGCACGCAGGCGGCAAGTTCATAGGGGCGGCGGGCGGAAGTAAAAATCCGATCATAAATGATAACAATAACAAAAAATATCAAAATATCATGATAGACTTAGTTATTATAATGTAGCACAAACATTACCTTTATAGTATTAAGTTCTGAATCCATACTGCACTACATTTTTAATCCATCAATAGTCACTGGCTTGTTCCCGGCATTAGCCATCCTATGTATTTTGTTATGAAAAAGGGCGGATAATTTTCAGTCGCCCTTGGACGCCGAATATCTTAGGATGGCTCTGGCCGCGGAACGCCGAACCCGATTCAGCTTGTTTTATAATAAAAGTTTATAACGAAGGCTTTGACCATATTGAGACCAGATGTTGGCTCTAACGTAACTCCATTCAACTCTACAGGGTGTTTCATCACCAGCAGACCGACATATAGCATAGGTAGGTATTATAAGTTTTTCAAGGCGATTCAGGATGTGGTATTGAAATTATTCTGAGACCCTTCGATGGGATGGAATTTAATGAAATTTGGTAGATATGCTCTGCTAATGACACTTAATACCTCGCATTTTTCTTCGATTCGCAAACTGCAGGACCGTACTTAATTTTTCAGGTCTCTGTCGGTTTTCTTAAAAAGTTCACCCTGTATTATGCATTTTCTTCAAAGTTTAGTACCATTTTCTAAAAGTACATGAAAAATGCTACCTACAATTGCAGTAAAAAATTACTTTGCACCATTAAACTGAATTGAGAAGAAAATGAAAAATTTTTAGTTTTTTCAGAATTTCAATTTATGGTTGTTACTAATTTTCGAAAACCAAAATGTGATTTTTTAAAACTTATGTATTTTGTAGCTATTTCGAATAAATTTGTTTGATCTACAGATTTAGCCAAGATTAGGAACCACTCTAGACTTTTTCGAGCTAAAAATAAGTTTTAACAAGAAAAACAACTCAAGTTTTAACAAGAAAAACAACTCAAGTTTTAATAAGAAAAACAGCTAAAAGAAGAAATGGTAATTTTGATGATAACCTATAATAACACATAAGCGTACAAAAAATATAATTTTATTAGCACATAAACAAATAGGTACATAAGCGAAACAGAAAGAAAAATATCAAAAAAGTATGGTGGCCTGTTTGAACATTATATCTGCACAGAATTGCAGTTTTTCTTCCCAAAATTTGTGTTAATATTTTTCTTTCTGTTTCGCTTATGTACTTATTTGTTTATGTGTTAAAAATAAATAAATATCTTATGGCTGTGGTAAAGCCCAAGTAATATTTATGTGTTAATGTGCTAAATTGTGTTACTTATACGCTTATGTGTTTGTTTGTCATTAAAATTACCATATATCTTCGTTCAGTTGGTGTTCTTATTAACGCTTGAGTTTTTTCTTGTTAAAACTTATTTTTAGCTCTAAAAAAATCTATAACTTTCACTAATCTTGTCTAAATCTGCAGATCAAGCAAGTTTATTTGAAATAACTACAAAATATGCAAGTTTTAAGAAATAATATTTGATTTTTCGAAAATGCATTAACAAACATGCATTGAAATCCTGAAAAATCTAAAAGTTTTTATTTTGTTCTCGATTCAGTGTAATGGTGCCAAGTAATTATTTTTATCGCAATTGTAGCATTTTTAATGTAGTTTTAGAAAATGGTTTAAACTAAACTTTGAAAAAATACATACAGGGTGAACTTTTTGACAAAACCGATAGAGACCTAAAAAATTAACTACGGCCCTGCAGTTTTCGAATCGTCGAAAAATGCGAGGTATTAAGTATCATTAGCAGAGCATATCTACCAAATTTCCACAAATTCTATCAATTCGTTCAAAAGATACTGCTCATCAAAAATTTCGGCAAAATGCATGAATCACCCTGTAACATCGAAACGAAGGGCCTCAGAAAAATTTCAAAACCAGATCCCGAATCATCTTGAAAACCTACACCACCCAAGCTATGTCGGTCTGCTGGTGAAACACCCTATACATATATTGTGCGGTAACGCTAAAATGTACCAGTATGAATGCAGCTATTGCTTAGTGTGATTAACATTTTCGTACTTGTTTTTTCAAAAAAAAAATTTCTCGAACCCCCCTGATTTTCGGGGGATATATTTCGCTCCACTAAGCCTCGCGGTGCAGCAGAACTTACCTAATCTAAAATAACGTTTCTATTGGTGTTTAATTTTTACCTACAAAAAATTGGTTTTTGCCCTCCCATTGGTAGACATTTCTTCTTAAGAGGAGGGCGAGGGGCGGCAATTTGTGTATCGCCACGCAGACGGCAAATAGGCTAGGCTCCGCCCCGAATTCCGAGTTTAAACTCGGAATTCCGAGTTTAATCTCGGAATTCCGACTTTAAACTCGGAATTCCGACTTTAAACTCGGAATTCCGAGTTCAAACTAAGAATTCCGAGTTTAAACTCGGAATTTTAAAAATAAAACTCGTGTGGCGCTTCTACGCCTTCGTAATTTACATCTGCAAAATGTAGTTGTTAATTTTTAATAAAAGATGTGCCAATTATTACTTTTGTGCAATTCTAAAAGAGACTACTTGG
The DNA here is from genome assembly GCA_910589415.1 of Malachius bipustulatus. Taxonomy (NCBI): domain Eukaryota; kingdom Metazoa; phylum Arthropoda; class Insecta; order Coleoptera; family Melyridae; genus Malachius; species Malachius bipustulatus. Next base: position 19,292,733 of record OU342632.1, read on the forward strand.
AACACAACAAATCCTTTGTCAGATGGCAGATGGCACGTGCCAGAAGATACAATAATCGATCTGTAAAATCGAGACACATAGGTACTAGGTAGATATCAGTTTAGACTTTCAAATTCTCATTAAATAATTTAAAACGCTGCACGTTATTATTATCGCAGCACATCTTTTCATTTTCCCGCACGTGACAATCCAATTGGAACGAGTTTCAAAATAAATACAACGTTGATCAAATTCAGTATCTATGCGTCTCTATTATATAGATACATAGTAACGTACAGGTCAACCTTGCCTTCCTCCTTGATCATATCGAGTTTGATAAACGCATCAGCTGGGCCAGCGATCAGCTGTGCGCACGGCAACATTTAGATCGTCAGCGGGAGGCTCGCTCCACGAATCACGAGCTGAGTTCGCTCTGACGTCACCGCGATTCCCGTTGGTGGGGATGACAATCAGCTGGCTGGGCTTCCAGTCGTTCGTTATTCGTTTCGTTGGAAGGAAAGCAGAGCAGAGAGCAGATCACGTTTGTAGCGAGCTGTGAGCTGTGTGGTGTTTTCTCTACTACGGTACAACAGACAGAGCTATAAATGGAGCTGTTCTGCTGAGCACCTTATTAGCAGTCAGAAAGAACATCCATTTGGTTATTACAGTAGTTTTGTTCTTCAGAGACGAAGTCAATTACAGTAATTGCCCTGGCAATATGTCTAAGGTAGTGGAACTCTTTGTCAAGTGTAACCTTGAAAGGTTTCGTCGAGTTTATGTTGATAGTATTGAGACTGCCATAATAGAACTTCGGTCCTTTGTTTGATTCGATTGAAGTTTTCCTCGTGGATGGATGGTGTGACTTTTGGATAGCAGCTGTTTCTTGGGGTTCAGATATTTTGCCATTACCATGACCAACGGTAAGTCAATATTACGTTGCTGAATTATTGGTATACCTAGGTATTCAGGTTCACATATTTTATGTAGGTGTACTCTCATAATTTTAATATTTAGGTAGGTACGTAGTAGTAACCGTGTGTAGGTATTATTATAGTTTAGAAATAGATAGATCATAATATGACAGTTTAACAATTAGATTTTTTCGTTATATCTCTTGGTCGACTATACCTACCTACCTACTACGTGGAGTAGGTGGGTAACTTCTACTGGGAAAATTTACCAATTTGAGGTCCTAATATGTATCTTGGGTAAGTTTGTTAGTCTGGTATTTAGGTACCTAATTTTTAGAAAAAAAAGTCTTCATTGACCCATTTTCTAAATTGAGTATTAACGAAGTTACCTACAGGATGTTCTAAAAAAGGTACAAAATGGCGTAATATTATTTTTTATGAATTATTTATTTATTTGGGTTGATTACCTGTGTGTAACTTGAACCAGGGACGTACGGCGTACGGTAGACGGGGCTCCAACACTGGTTGACGGGGATCCACACGTCGACGTGGCAAAGGGGGGTCCAACACGTGTACCCACCAATTTTCACGCCGCTGAATAAATTTTGGTTTTATTAAATTTTTCCAAAATCTAGACATTTTTGTTGGGCACAAAACGTGCATAAGCCTGTTTCTGCAAATTCTTTTTTTTTTAATTTTAAAATAACAGTAGGCGAGACAGCTGTAGATGTCTTACGTCAATGTCCTTCAACTTTTGGAAAACTTGACAGATTTGACGTGGGGCTTCTGCTTCCCTAGACCTCCTGACCACGGAAAATCCGGCCACGTTTCCTAGCGCGCTATGATCGAGCTGCACTTTGGCAGGTCTCCACGAGGTGGCTTCGCCAGCGCGTAATTTTTGCGTGTAAATATTACTGAACCTTCGCCTATTCAATCGTACAGATAAGATATCTCAAAAACTGTCAAAAATATGTGTATTAGAATTTTCGGTTTAATTTTGTACAGGTACCCTGAGTACCTATACGTACTCTTTTTACCCTGAACACACTTCAGTGGCGGGTCGTGGATTCCAAAGTAGGTATAAGTGAAGTGTGGGTTCTAACAGGACGAGCTCCAGTCAGCTCGATAAGGTCCAGTTGAACAAAGTTCGGTCAGCTCGAAAATTTGCAAGGCCCGACCAGCTCGATTTTTTTTGAAGGGTTAATCAGCTCGCTATTTTAGCAAGGCTTGATCAGCTCGTTTTTTTTTGCAAGGCTTGATCAGCTTGATTTTTTTTGCAAGTCTTGATCAGTTCGATCTTTTGCAAGGTTTGATCAGCTCGGTTTTTTGCAAGGCTTGATATCAGTTCGATTTTTTGCAAGGTTTGATCAGCTCGATTTTTCTTGTAAGGCTTGAGCAGCTCGATTTTTTGTAAGGCTTGATCAGCTCAATATTTTTTTAAGGCTTAATCAGCGTGATTTTTTTTGCATGGCTTGATCAGCTTGATTTTTTTTGCAAGGCTTGATCAGCTAAAAAAATGCATGATCCGATAAATTCGATTTTTTCAAGGTTTGAACACCTCGATTTTTTTGCAAGGTTTGATCAGCTCAGTTTGTTTTGTAAGGCTTGATCAGCTCGATTTTTTGCATGGTTTGAACAGCTTGATTTTTTTTTACAAAACTTGATCAGCTTAAAAAAAAATTCAAGCTCCGATAAACTCGATATTTTTTAAGGTTTGATCACCTCAATTTTTTGCAAGGTTTGATCAGGTCAATTTTTTTTGTAAGGCTTGATTAGCTCTATTTTTTTTTGAAAGGTTTGATCACCTCGATTTTTTTAACAAAGGTTGATCAGCTTGATTTTTTGCAAGGCTTGATCAGCTCGATTTTTTTACAAAGCTTGATCAGCTAAAAAATTGCAAGCTCCGATAAATTCGATTTTTTTCAAGGCTTGATCACATCTTTTTTGGCAAGGTTTGATCAACTCAGTTTTTTTGTAAGGCTTGATCAGCTCGATTTTTTTGGAACGCTTGATCAGCTCGTTTTTTCTTTAGATTTGATCAGATCAATTTTTTGTGAGGCTTGATCAGCTCGTTTTTTTTTGGAAGGTTGATTATGTAGCAAAGCTTAATCAACTCGATTTTTTGCAAGGCTTGATCAGCTCGATTTTATTTACAAGGCTTGATCAGATAAAAAAAATGCAAGCTCCGATGAATTCGATTTTTTTCAAGGCTTCATCACCTCGATTTTTTGCAAGGTTTGATCAACTCAGTTCTTTCAAGGCTTGATCACCTCTTTTTTGGCAAGGTTTGATCAATTCAGTTTTTTGTAAGGCTTGATCAGCTCGATTTTTTTTGCAAGGCTTAATCCGCTCGATTTTTTGCAAGGTTTGATCAGCGCGATTTCTTAAACAAAGATTGATCAGCTTGATTACTTTGCAATGTTTGATCCGCTCGATTTTTTTGCAAGGCTTGATCAACTCATTTTTTTTTTTTTTGAAAGCTTTAATCAGTTCACAGCTCGAATTTTTTTGCAAGGCTTGATCAGCTAAATTTTTTTACAAGGCTTGATCAGCTCGCTTTTTTTTAACAAGGGTTCCCGTTTGACAAAGTCATGTCAGCTCGCTGAAGGTATTTTTTTTAGCAACGTTAGGTTTGATATGGTATGGTCTGCTCAAAAAAAAAAAATGGACCTTGTCCTAAGGCAAAATAAAATTCGAGCTGACCGGACCTCGTCAAACCGAACCTAATCTTTTTTTTTTTTTTGAGCTGACCACGCACATTATTTTTAACAATATTTTACTCTTTACTATAAACTGAAGTAACGTTAACCTACTTTACCTGTGACCATTGGGTTACCTACTCTGGTAGGTACCTACCTAACCTACCTACATTTGAAAATGCGTTAAAAAAAAATAGAGAAATCACTAGACATAGATATATTATGTGATTTTTTTGAGAAGAAACACGCAGTTTATTACGCAATAATAATAATAATAACATGCAGTGGATATTTAGAATGTTCGTCTAATTTTAGACGACACGTGTTACGTGTGTATTCCATCCAATGATAGGACCAATGAGGAAACTAATTAATTAATAGGTTCATGCGATGGTGTAAGTTATTATTCTATTATCACAGTAAAATATGCAATTTGCGCCTGAAATATTATGCGATGAATTAATCACCGCAAGTGCAAAGTGCAAGTCCCTTTTCTGAGCTTTCTCCAACCTCCTTTCCCAAGAGTTTCCTTTTTTCCGTGTCAGTTACATGAACAGTTACTTTAATAAAGTTACGTAGTATTGTGTATCTAGGCAGGTTTACATCTACCTAGGTATATAAAGCAGGCACGTGTATTTAATAGTGGTTACAATTTACACAACATAATGTATACCAGGTGGCCAAGCCAAGTTAATAATGAACAGTTTTATAATAATTGTAACTGTAAAGAGGCGAAATATTAAAAAAAGCAATAAATATAATAAGTACAAACATATTAGAGCTAGAGCTAAAGAAAAACAGTATTTTTTTACACACCCTCTTCCCTAAATAAACCACCTTTGTGGGATTCCCCTACTTGATTTTCAATATTGATTAACTCTTCTCTTGGACACGATTAATAGTTAATACCAATACAAAGTGTTACAATGTATTGTGAAATTGAGCCACAGACACCGGACTAGTGGTTTTGTTATAGAAGAGAGAAGGTTACTATTACCTACTTCTCGATACTTTCGCTTCTGGATTAACATTACTGTGTATAATATGTACAAATATCTTATACATTTCAACAAGCGAGCTACATGCTAAAATTATTCAACGTTTGCGTAATTTACAGCAACTCGAATCTGCTTATTTATTATGTACCTACTTGTTCCTTTCAGTTGTTGTTTCTCCAATTCAACTAAAGAGTGCTGTACTCTGGCCTGACCCAGTTTTCGGGCGCATGGCGCATGCATTCTCGTCCGTGTTTTCTTTTCAATTAAATTTCGTCAGTTCAAAAGCTGCTGATTCTTGCTTGATTCTTCCGGGATGCTGCGGAGATTCGAGATGAAATGACTCTGATCCGATGAACTCTCTGGTTGGGAGGAATGACTCCCAACTCCGGTCAACCAGAAAGCTATAAATATTTATAATTATTATTAGTAACTACTACCCCTGCTATTTTTCAGAATTTTAGTCATTATTAATGCATTATTGATCGAGTTGTCGATTTTTAATTAACGGAATGAATTAATCTCTATACCTGGAGATGCTGTTTATTTGGCGAAAAAGTGTACAATTATTTCTACATACACTATCTTATTTGCACTATTTTCTTATTATTTCCACATTATTTCCACATTATTCCCATTATTGCCATATTATTTCCATTATTTCCAATCATTTTGAGCTATTTCCCGTTTTCTTACACTCTTTCTAGTTGTTTCCATCATATTGTACAATTATTTCTACATTCTTTATTTTTATTTTCACTATTTCCTTATTATTTCCACATTATTTCCACATTATTCCCACAATTTCCATATTATTTCCACTGTTTTCAATCATTTTAAGCTATTTCCCGTTTTCTCACACCATTTATAATTATTCCCACCATACTGTATACAATAATTATTTTTACACACACTATTTTATTTCCTCTATTTCCATTTAATTCCAAATTATTTCCATTATTACCTTATCATTTCCACGGTATCCATTTTATTTTCACATTGTTTCCACTTTATTTCTACTATTTCCTAAATTTCCATATTATTTCCACTATTTCCAACCATTTGGAGCTATTTCCAGTTTTCTTACACTATTGCTAGTTATTCCATCATATTGTACAATTATTTCTTCACAGACTATTTTATTCCCACTATTTCCTTGTTATTTCCACGTTATTTCCACTATTTCCATGCTATTTTTACATTATTTCCACAAGTTCCATATTATTTCCACTATTTCCAATCATTTTGAGTTAATTCCCGTTTTCTTACACTATTGCTAGTTATTTCCATCATATTGTACAATTATTTCTACACACACTATTTTATTTCCATTTAATTCCAATTTTTTCAATTATTACCATACTATTTCCATGAGTTGAACACCCCCCAAGGGAGAGTTCGATATAAAAATGTGCAGTTATTTCCTCATTTCAATTTTATTTCCAAATTATTTCTACCATTTACATTTTATTTCCCCATTATTTCTACAATTTTCAATAATTTTGAGTTATACATACACCGTTTTTCAACACCATTTCTAATTTCTAGTTATTTCCACCACAGTGTACATTATTTTCTACACACACTATTTTATTCCCACTATTTCCTTATTATTTTCACATTATTTCCACTGTTCCACATTATTTCCACTATTTCCATACCATATTTCCACATTATTCCCACAATTTCCATTTATTTCCACTATTTCCAATTATTTTGAGCTATTTCTCGTTTTCTTATACTATTTCTAGTTATTTCCACATTTCCATTTTTTTCCAGCATTTCCACTCTATTTCCCTATTATTTCCACTGTTTTCAATAATTTTGAGCCTATTTCCCGTTTTCCAACACTATTTCTAATTTCTAGTTTTTTCCACCATAATGTGCAATAATTATTTCTACATAAACTATTTTATTTCCATTATTTCCACATTGGTTCCACTTTATTTCCACTATTTTCACATCATATCCACTTTTACACTTATTTTTTGTTCTTTCCATGAGTGAACAACCCACCCCTCCCCCCGAATGAGAGTTCAATAAAAAAGTGGGCAATTCCATGTATTTACTTAATTATTTCCACTATTTCCATTTAATTCCAAATTATTTCCATTAACACCTTATTATTTCCACATTATATCCACTTTTGCACTTATTTTAAGTTCTTTCCATGAGTTGAACATATGTGGAAACATATTTTTCCCAAATTAGGGACTCTGGAAGCAGAGAAATACGTCTCCTTTTTTACTTTTTTCTCGCGCTCTGTGGGTTTCCCCTAGTTCCATAACCTAGCGCAACTGCTCCCCGGTAAATCCTGCGTTGAATGTACAGTAGTAGTCCAGTTAAAATTGCGTTAATTAGAAGTTTAATGAAAGGTAGGGGGCGCCACTAGAACACTCCGGTCAAGTTTTGTCCCTCGGATTCCGTAAGGGGCCGTCATCTTGAATTTAGGGGATGAAATGATTTATCTCGGTAAATATCGGTTGTACGTTAAAAAGTACTGTTACAAAAATTGTTAGGGAGGATATATCCAGCAACTTTTGTTTGAAACTTTTTTTGAAATTTCTTATTGTTCAAAAGATATAAATTCTTTGAAATTACAATTTAGGGGGGGGGGGTGGAAACGGTTTTATAGATTTTACAAGAAAACGGTCAATTAGAGGTGATAAATTGACTGGACGAAAGTTGTAGCTTTTGAGTTTAGCTACAATTATGTATGTTTAAAAAAAAAAAATGTCGCATTTTGGCACGAATACAGAGGGCGTCAAAAATCGACAGGCTCCAATATTTTTGAAAATTGATTGAAATGATCGCATTTTCACCAAATTCGTGATTAGGGGGTTTTCGGAAACACTAATTAAGGTTTCGATATGGCGTTTTCAAAAAACAAAATGATGGATCTAATATGGCGGACGATTTTCATTTAAATCCATCGCATATTCATCATTCGGGGGCTTTCAAACTATTTTTTTTTGTGATGGGTTTTTCATCAATTTTCCTGATGTCGTAGAAACTGGACAAATTTCAAGCAAATCCTAAAATCTCTGCCACTGCCATATGGAAAGAAATTTATGTTCCTAGCGCGTTGCAGTTTTTATATCAAACAGTTCCTGAGATATCGCCAAAAAACTGAAAAAAAAAATTTTTACACGGTGTCGAAGTCTACCTGCCTACCTACCATAATTTTTTTAGATGTTTGTTGTTTTTTTATTTACCTAGTTGATTAATAATAAATTTATTATTGTTGATCGCTTATAGATTTGAATGACTCATTTATATTTATAATTTTATTTTTATTTATTTCAGATGCATAGTTCGAGCGTTGAGGCGGATCTGAAGCAAAGAAGTGAGGGCGAGGTGCTGGTAGGGTTGGCAACTTTGGTGACGGAGGGTCGCATCCCCGGCAAGCTAAGCTCCAAGTCTAAGGGATTCACCGAAGGACCTCATTGCACTTTCAGCGGTAGCACGTCCAAGGATAGTCACCAGTGCGATCTGAACGATAACCTGGTAGGTAATTATTATATTCAACGTATTCCAACTTTTTCAATACAGGCTAGGGGCTTATTAGGAATAAAAATGGAGGTTCAGAGGAAAGTTTCACTATTGTTTTGATTTCCTCTATGTTTTTTTTGCTGGGCAAAATTTGGCCTGAAACTTTGTATTTTTTTGCGCTTTTTGTCAAATTTTTGCACTTTTTTCAGTTTTCGGTTTAAATCTCAGAAAGGAAGCGTTTTTTCGACAACTATGTTCTATACAAAATTAAAGAAGGCAAAATTTCCTTCATTTCTCATAAGTTGAAATTTTTTTGAAAGACTAACCGTTCCGCCGGTAGAGCACTTAAAAAAACATATTCCCATATGGAGAGAAAAATAACAAAAAGTGCAATTAAAACAAAGTTCCGGGCCAAACAAACAAACCCAAAAGACATAGAGCAGGGTAAGATAATCAAAACTATAGTAAAACTTTCCTCTGAGAATTCTAAAACGTCTAGCCTAATAAGGATATTCTATTCTCAATAATAGTAGACATTTTTTTGAAGTATTATCGCTGCGCAAATCGTTGACAGTAATCTTATTTTCGTCTGTATGAAGTTTGTTGTGTAGTAAAAGGATCTGCCAGGGAATAAACTTCTTATCGCAGAGTCACAGAGGCTGATAACCCCGTAATAATAACAGTTCAATGAAACCAACATAATATTACACTTTGGTTTGTAGTGAAGCAGATATGTAGGTAGGTACTCATTATCAGTTTATCAGAATTATTAGACTAAATAAACAACAAGTACTTACATAAATAAATAAATACATTGTGGACGTGGTTTGTTTTCATGTTGTGTTTGTTTCAAATTGTTTTTATTAGATAATTTGTGGTTTTTAAAAGAAAACAAACATAACACATGAGTCTGAAGACATAAACAGCTGTTTAGCTTTTCTTAAGGCTCATCAGTTGTGCCATATCATATCAGAGAGAGATATCATGAAAGGAACGCCAGATTGAAGGAAATAATTCAATCCCGTATAAAAAATATTGGAGTTGCCTTGCTTTTTTTAATGAAATAATGATCGATTGACAGATTACAAGTCACACGATGTAATGAGTCAACTGTTTCGCCTTTTTTTTTAACTTGTCTTTTTGGTTTCAGTGTTGTAGTTTTGAAAATCTTCGCAAGCAAATCTTGAACTTGTGGCAGAAGAACATCCCTGTTTGTGTTGAAGTTTTTCTAACATGCTCCTGTAAAGACAACATCGCGTCGTTCGATTCGGAGGCTGGAGGACTTCTTCTGGAACAGTGGTATATCACTATAAACCGGCGAAGGTAATAACAAAAAGGGCAAATTTTAGGTAGACTTAATGATTCTTGAAGAGATCTACTTCAGGTCACAGTTTTCAATATAGGGTGTGAAATTTTTGTGACAGAAAGAATCAGCCAGTGGCTTGGGTAGGAAAAGGGTAAAAATGGCTCAATTTCAACAACCCAATTTCAAAAATGGCTATATTTTCCCAGACTTCCTTTGGCGATAAGAAAATAAATTGCACACAGATCTAAAAGTAGATTTCTTCAAAAACGTTGTTACCATAATTAATATCCTTAATGTTACTCATTTATTTGTAGATCAATGGAACTTCCATCCTGTAACCTGTTGCAATTGGTGAATGCTATTCGTTCTCAGTTATATTTTTCTCAAATCACCGCATGGTTGACTAGTCAAGACGAGAAGTCACGTTTCAAAATTACAAGCGAAAACCTTCAATACAGACTGAGCCTTCCCGGCGAAACAGTCGAGGGTTCGGAATTTTCATCGACTGCCGTCAAACATGATTTTCCCGCCACGGATATCGGTCACGGATTCTCCGTAAACGTATCGTTTCTGTCAGCGTCTCGGGTGTCTTCTGCGCCCGTCGTGACGTGTCCGTCGTGCGAGAAACAGGATCAATTTACCAGTGAAGCCGTCAAGCAGACCAAAGTGGCCGGCTGTAGCGGCGGTGGTCGAATGTTGGACGATCGAATGCATATCAATTGCACACAGAAAGGTAAACATCGGTGCGAAGAACTGGAGGAATTTGGAAATTGCAATAAGAACAGTAGAGAGTACCTGAAAATGAAGAGATCGCACAACAGTTTGAAATTCAATCGAGCTTCATGTAGTAGGACGGATTATTGTTTTCCCGAACCGTCTACTTCGTCGTATGAAAGCTTTAAGTCACGTAACCAAAATTTGGAAAAAGTCAATTTTTATTCAGTCAATCCTTTTGATATTCAAAGTAAGCAACCAATGATGAAGATGACGATGAAAGATTTTAATTCAGACGAGCAATATTTCGGAGAGAAGACGACCAGTGAGGAGAGAAAATGTTGTGCACGGCAACCCGACGGAGTTGCGGTTCGGAACTGCCATAAATGTGATCTCATAAGGGCGCCGAATAAGGGCCAATTGCTGCTTGACGCGATCGAACGTACCGCCAAGAAATGTACAAACAAATTCTGCTTATCGGATAGTGATAGAAATTGTGATGGTAGTCGATGCTCAGTCGATGGAAGAGATGATGGATGGCTGGTTGATGATTCATGTGATATGACGAGTGATAGTGATATTTTTAGTATTAACAAAAGTAGTAGTAATCTAAGAAGCGCAAATTGTGATAATCCGGATATTCCAAAAAATGTTAGAGGGAACGAAATCAAAAAGAAAAGTTTCGAATCGTCCGCAAGGAAAAAGTCCAGAGCAGTGCAAAAATTAACTTTTGAAGATGAAATTGAGAAATTCGACGGATCGGATCAGTGCAATGGTAATAAAAATGGCAATAAAACCAAAATCGATATTCCATCAGCTCTAGAGCAGGCGAAATTCAAGAAAAATCTAGACAATGCAGCTTCGATGGTGTTCCATTCGCAGACCGGGTTACCTTTAACCAGCAGTCCGGCTCCCATGAGAAGGGGGAAATGCTTCGATTTCGATTCGACAATTAATTCCGTGTCGGCCATAAAAAGGTAAGTTCTCTGTCTCTGTTAGAGATGCACCTCGTCCCTGGTAATTTTTATCAAATTTTTTGATTATCGTTGTTATTGATTTCAGCGCCTTGTATTCTTCGAGTTTCTCAACCGACGAAGAGAGCGAAAGTGAAGGCAGCAATAGTGTTTCGCCTTGCAGTCCCGAGATTTACGTGGTCCCAAAACGGAACGTTCCTGCCATTAAATACAGAAGAAAGGGACATGCTGCAAATCTGTTAGGTTCGTATAATAGTCTTCTTTGGAATTCCCTTTACTTTTTTATCTGTACAAATAGTGTTCATTTTCCCCAACTTTTCAAGGTGAACTGGTCATTTTTAAATGATTTTTAAGTTAATTTACCCAGATTTGTATATTATATTTATAATAATTTACATGTACCTACATACTTTAATTTGCAGGAAGTTTTGAAGAGTCAGTATTAAATGGTCGCTTGGAGCCAGTATCTACCGTCCACGGTTTTAAAGCTGAATTAGGGGCTAGCGGTTCGTTTGTTCCTAAGCATCTAGTTTGTCCCGTCACTGTATTTTTCTACACTCTCGGTGATACCGACAAAATGTCCTCTCCATATCTAGTAAGTCGCGTTATTTTGTCCCGTAGCAGACGTTATTTGTAATGTTAACGTTGAATTTTAGGGTCATATCAATTTGGGAAGGAAAGGCTACAGCGTGCCGAAAATGGGAACACTGCAAGTGACGTTGTTCAATCCTCTGGGAACGGTTGTGAAGATGTTTGTAATAATGTACGATCTGTCGGATATGCCACCCAATTCCCAGACGTTCATCCGACAGCGCACCCTGTATATGCCGACCGATTTCAAGGACGAAGAGATAGAATCGGCCAATAAGTGGCTGCGTTTTCTCATTCATTTGAGGTTTGTAGACGAAAAGGAATAATTCTTTTAAACACGTTCTTGATTTCCAATTTTCTCGTCTCATATCAGAGTGACTGAAAAGGTCCAGAAAACAGATTATTTATAAATTAACCTGTCTGCTTTATAAGGAAGAATACGTACACACGTAAGTGCAAAAAAGAGAAAATTATCTTTGACATTGTAAGAAAATGTCGATGAGTGAATTTTACATAATTTCAAAAATATATCCAGATTTCTTAAGCAAATAAATAAATAAATAAACTTTATTCAGCATTGTCATTTTTGATTACAAAAGAGTTCATTCATATATAGGAATTAATTATACACATTAGTAGCTACAGGGAGCTGATATCACATTGAAGGAATTTCTCGATTGAATATGGTGCCAGTTTCAATAGCAGGTGTTTTAGGCGTCTCAGCAATTGCGATGTGGTAAGTGTTGAGCGGATCTCAATTATTGGGATCTGCGTATTTTGAGTATCTTGAGTATTTTGGAGGCTCAGTAGTTTGAACCAGACTTGCTCTTATCTATTCTGCAGAATGGTACCACTATATTTCATTTGGTTCTGGTGTCATGGTTGTGTAGGCCTTGATGTTTGGGGACAGTTATTTTTCTGATGTAGGTAATTGCTTGCAAGAGGTATCAGCATAGAGGGTTAATAATTCTTTTTTGCTGTAGCGTAGCAGAATTCGCTTTGCCACCGGAGCTGCACCATAAGATTGTCCCATATGATATGTGGCTATGGATAAGAGCGAAGTATGCTATCTTTGTTGTTGTTAGATTGGTTATGTTCTTCAATTTTCCAATTGCAAAGGTGCCACTGTTGATCCTTTTGCTTAGGTCTTCTACTTGATAATTCCACCTTAATTTACTGTCGAGTCTGAAGCCCAGAAATGTGATTGAGGAAGCTGCTGTGCTATTGAGTTGTAAGTGACGGGAGAAGGAGAGAAAAGCAGTTTTTTTCTCATTTAATTTAAGCATGTTTGCAGTGAACCATTGTTTAGCTCCTGTATCAATAGATCCGTCTCTCCTACTGTTGTCCCTCTCACGAAAATGGTTGTATCGTCCGCATAGAGGCATTTGTCCCCTGAAACTCCTGATGCAAAGTCGTCCATACAGACTATAAAAAGTGATGGTCCGAGTATGGAGCCCTGTGGCACGGACGAGGTTTGCGTTAGGGATTGCCTGTCGTCTATTTTTGAGGTAGCTGCAAAAAAGTTCCAGTGGTTTACCTCTAACACCTTTATTTTCCAATTTAAAGAGGAGTATATGGTGATCCACACAATCAAAGGCTTTGCTTAGATCAAGGCATGCAGCTGTAGGAATTAAGAAGGCCAACAGTCTTTTAGAGGTAGCTTTCTCGATGATTTTTGATAGTGCTGGGAGTAGAGCGATTGGGCGATAATTCGTTGGTTCTTTTTTGTCACCTTTTTTGTGGATTGGTACTATCTGGGAAATTTTCAGGATTTCCGGGAAGATGCCTTCTGTAAAAGTTGGATTGATCGCATGTGAAATTGGAGCGCTAATGTAAGAAGAAGCCAGCTTCATTACGCACTCGTTATTTATGATCTGCCACGTCTTCCTCACAATGTTGCCAGCTGAGCAAGTTTTGTCGTATTGTGGTCTTTTCTAGCTTTTTGAAGCGCTTTTCTGTAGTGTTTCCTGAAGTTATTTAATTGCTGTAAGGTGTCTTGCTGTAAATTGGTTGCAAATTCATGAGAACGGTTCTCATTTGCTTGAGTTGTTCATTGAAGGTGAAACTCTTGTTTCCTTCGTTTCTTCTTAGTTCTTATCGGGAAGTTTTTCTCTGCTAGTGTTTTTAGTGTAGTGTTGATAATTTCCCAATTTTCATGGATGTCTCTTGTCTTGTATACAGCATCCCATAAGTGTTGGTGTAAGTCATTTTGAAAGGATATTCTTCAAGCTGTCATCCTTATAGCTGACGAATTCATATTCATTTTTGTTTTCAGTATCAAGTGTTAGCTCAACTTGAATTCCCTCGTGGTATGATGTGGCGGGATGTATAACATTCGATGTTTTAGGTGAGAGATAAACATCTGAGAAAGAGCCTCCCATAAAACTATAGATGGTAATCCGAGAATGGCTTTTATTTATTTATTTTTTCATCCCTGGATTTTATTTTCATTCTTATCCGGACCCTGACAACATTATATGGCCGGTAGATTCTGTAATTGCATTTTCATGGGTTCCGGTTGTTAATTGATTTTTTAACTCTTTTAATGACTGTTTGTTTGTATGGATCATGTCACTGATAGAATTTTACAGAAGTGTGACTGAATTTAGTGTGTATGTTCTTCTCATTCCAAATACGCTAGGATTACGGTGCATGCAAACAGTTTAAACCAGTGTTTCTTACACATTTTAGTTTAGTCAATCTTTGAGGCTAATTTGGTCTCATGTTGTGTTGTTCTTTCTTATAAACGCTAATTTATGGTTCATTTTTCTTGTATCAATCAACTTTTGATCTTTTATTAAAATCCTGAATACCAAAAGAATTAAGTGAAATATTTCAAGGTTTTTTGTTATTTTTGTTAATTTTGTGGGATTTATTTTGATAAAAAGACGCAGGTGTAGTGAAATTATTAATTTGAGAACTGGAGAGAAAATTTCATGAACTTTTGGAAACGATCGCATAACTCTCTTTTATCCTTAGGCTTTGTGACAAGGAAGCACTTTCATGATTTGCAGGTTCATGAGTTCGAAGTCCGGGAAAGTGTACCTGCACAGCGACATCAGGATGATCATAATAAAGAAGAGCGACATGGACACTGCGACGGCGCACGGAATCGACGTCGGCTACGAGCTCCGCAGCTTCACCCACACGCCCTCCAATCCGCGTTTCTCTCCTCGGAAGTAACCAGAACCCGTTCGACCGGAAGATCGTAGTAAATGCGAAGGAATTCAAAAAATGAAGAATAATAACAAAAAGAAGAAGAACATCTTCAGTTTACATAATCATCACATTATTCACTATCTTTTATTTTGTTGTTTCTTGCAGAAGTAATAATATGTAGGTACCTACTTGATCACGATTATATGATATGAAACGTATTACGTATGTATGTATGTGTTAGAGTTTCTGTGGCTGCATTTTGAAATGAATAGCGAATAGCCCATAACTGCCATTTCTGTAAATAATAGAGTGTGTACATAGCAAACAGATTATTCTCTATTTTCAACAATACAATCATGAATCAATAATTAGTTGTTGTTAATTTTTGTGACAGTACTGGTACTAATAAGCTTGACGAATTCAAATTTCATTTAATCAGATTGTCGGAATGATTATCAGTTTGGTTAATTATTTATATAGCATGAGAATAGTTTTTTTTTTTAATTAATTTTTTTTATAACCATTTTCGTGCCAGTAAGAAATGGAAAATATTAGCTAATGCGTCGGTTTATAAAGTTAACCACTGTAACGTTTTAGTTTACTTACGCTGGACTGTGAGCCGAGTCTCTCGGGTGACTGTGTTGCCATGGTCTCCGGAGTCTTCCTTGGACGTGCTACGATCATAATATATTATTAATAATAATTGATAAACCATAAATTCATTAGAATATTTTCAATTTCTCACTGGAATGAAAATGGTTATTAAAAAAAATAAATTAGAAATATGTCAGTGATATAATATTTCTCATACTCGTACCACGTCCAAGGAAAACTCCAGAGATCGTCTGAAATCAAAGGTCACAGTCTCAGCGTAAGTACACTAAAACGTTACAGAATACGTTGTAACTAGTAGTTACGGGTGGGTTAACTCTATAAACCGATCCATTATGCATTAGCTATATTTTCCATAAGGAGTAGGAAAACGGCTATTAAAAAAAAATTATTACAGTTTAGTACCAGCACCAGAAAACATTTATTATTTGCGTATAAGTAGAAGATATTTAATTTATAAAATTATTGACAAATATTTATTATATATATATTCATATTATACTACTTTTTTTATTAGAGAATAAAACGTGTGAAAAATTACAAATACTTTTAACTTATACTCCCGCCCTCACCATTTGTGTTGTCCTCTTTATTTTTAATGGATCCTCTCTTGCGATTTTCAAAATATTGGACCAGCCAAGTTTTTATTCATAACTTTCGTTGTTTCTTTAGATATCGAGTTTAATAAAATAATAAATTTTGCACTTTTGCACAACAGTCTATTCCAACTCCATTCGGACCATGGATACCATGAAAAAAATCAGCAGATTTCGCCTCTTTTTAACGCTTTCGAACTATTTGATCTGCAGAATTCAAATGAACCCCTTGGAGAAAAAGCTTGGGCTTTTTTTAGCCTTTTCAAAATAATTGTGGCTTATTCCATTTCCTTTATTGTAACTTGGGACAAATATTTTATGTAAAGTAAAAAGATAAAAGACAATAGTTTTTTTTTATTATTTAAGATTAAGTGCCTGGACTTCTTGGGTGTGCACGGTTGCACGGTGGTACAGTAATTTTACAGGGTTGTTTGATATACTATGTTTAGAAGTAGGTTATTTTAAATACAATTATAGAGATTTGTGGTTTGCAGGAATGACAAAAGTTTGTTGACACTTTCTTGTTTGGTATCTAAGATTTTACTTATATTCTGATCTATGGTTATGTGTTGTTCTTGCTTGATTGTATCGTGGGCTTTGAAGGATAATGTGTTTGACATTTATTGGTACTGCACAGGTTCCACATTGGGGGTTTCTTTTTGGTCCAGTAGGTAGCTGTGTGTGAGTTGGGTGTGTCCTATACGTAGTCTCCTGATGAGTATTTCTTGTTTTCTTGTTACGTTCTTTATTTTTTTTCTTCTATTGTCGGTTCGATGTCTCTTAATTTTGTTGTTTGTTGTTGCCAGTGTTGCTGCCATTTTTGTTTGCATATCTTTTTCCATTTATTTATTCGATGCATCATACACGGTGTGTGTATTTGTATGTATTGAATGTTCATGTCCATAGCAGCCTCTCTGGCTGCTTTGTCTACTTTTTCATTTCCATCTATTCCGCAATGAGATGGTACCCACATGAATGTGATTTTTTTCCAGGTGATTCTGGGGTATGTCTTGAATATGTTGAACAATGGGATTTTTGTGGAATATTTTTTTAAGGATCGGAGTGATGGAAAGGAGTCTGTACAGATGATTGATGTGCAAGGTAGTTTGATCGCTTTTTTGACTGCTTGTAGGACTGCGTACAGTTCGCCGGTTAGTATGCTACAAAAGTCGTGTAGTTTTAACTTCTTGGTAGATTCAGATGTTACGACTGCGGCACCGACTCCTTGAGGGCTCTTTGAGGCATCGGTGTACAGTATGTGATTTCTTGATTGTTCTTGGACAATGTTTATGGAACAGGTTTCTTAGTATGTGTGAGGGTGTTTCAGATTTGTTTTGTCTGGTTGGTGTAGTCGTAGTCTCCACGGTGGGGTATTTGATTTGTTTACAGTCTTTGGAGGTTGTAGTTCTGGGATACTGGTTATGGTTTTGAGTTTTTCTCTGAGCGGTAGTGGAGTGTTTGGGTTCTTTGCGTAGGTAGTTGTGTGTTTTCTTTCAAAAATAGCTTCATAGGTGAGTTGGTTATGTCTAAGGGCAGTTTTGGATGCGTTCTTGAGGATTTGTTCTTCTCTTCTAAGCCAGAGCGGTGGGTCATTTGCTTCTCTGTATAGGCTTTCTATAGGTGATGTTCTGAAGGCTACTAGGAAGTGCATTATGTTGGTTTGTGTTTATAGTCTTCATAAGCACTATAAGATATCCTTTGAGAAACCTACCTCTAATTAGCTTGTGGGGTGATGATGAGGTTTTTGAACCTCGAAACCGGTTGCCCAATCTGATTATACACGAGTTTTATGGATTTTTGGACCTTTTATTTCACCAAATGAACCTTCATTAAACAATGAAATAAATAAAAAAAAAACAAAATAAAACATTCATCTTTACGATTTAGAGTTCATAAATTATTGTTGTTTCTTAATTGGCTTGGCGATTTAAAAAAAAAACTTGTGTGACACGTTATTGCAACAGGAGTGCTTTGCTCGAGTGTTTAAGCATTTGACGATTGTCAATTTTCGTTGTGTGCTTAATGAAACACTCCCATTTTGCAACTTTTATCACAAATGGCTATTTTTTTTGGCACTCTTGAATTCTTATAGTTAACCTCTACGTGTTTAAGAACGCGCGTGTTTTAAAGTTACCACGGGCAATATCGACGTAACCCCAAAAAAGTGAAGTCTAATGTCAACTTTCCAATAATTATATTGATCTATTATTCCGCCCTAATAATTTTTGACATGATTAATTTTTTTTTTTGTTTTTTTAATAAGTTCCCCGAATTCTTATCCCCAAATAAAATCATCTCGGTACAAATACAATAATTGATTGACTCAGGATCTGCTATAGAATTATTTTAAATAGGACCATCAAATTTTCTTACCGGCTTAGCAGGGTGTAGTTGTCAAATAGTTAATTAAATATTTTCAACCACAGTCTCGTGAAAAGTAAAACAATAAATCAGGCTGTGGTGAAACTGTGTTATTGTTTTTACCTCGGAAAAGCATTCCACAGAATTTTCATTGTATTAAAGAAGTAAATATTCAAACCAAAGATATAGGTAACAGTATTATACCTACTACATACAGGGTGATTCATTATAATGTCGCCCCCCTTTAACTTTGTTAATTCATGTGTCCCAAAAAAATTAAAAGTGGGGTTATGTAGGTGCTAAAAAAGACTTTTTTATACGTGTAACAAAAATTTGAAAGTAGATCAGTATACAGGGAAAACCAAAAATTTAATTTTTTTTTCAATGGAACACCCTATATATGAATTTATTTTTCGATTCCTCGTAAAATTCTAAGCATAATTTATATAACATACCGTATACCTAAATTCAATAGTTTCTGAAATATTCGCATTTGAAACTATTTAAAAAACCGTGTGTAGTATGACTACCAAATTGAAAACCTCGATCATCTTAAAGACTTGATACGGATTAAAATTAATAATTTAAATTAAAATAACCCAGAATTCATAACAGATTCATTGAAGAAAATGCGAACAACCATTATAGACCCTTATAAAATGTGTTGAAAAAAATGGAGGCCCAGTAGAGCATTTTATTGTTAGATTTCTTGATTTGCAACAGGTGTTTTATAAAATATTTGATGATGTTTCAAATGCGAATATTTCAGAAGCCTTTGAATTTAGGTATACGGTATGTTATATAAGTTATGCTTAGAATTTTACGAGGAATCGAAAAATAAATTCATATATAGGGTGATCCATTGAAAAAAAAATTAAATTTTTGGTTTTCCCTGTATACTGATCTACTTTCAAATTTTTGTTACACGTATAAAAAAGTCTTTTTTAGCACCTACATAACCCCACTTTCAATTTTTTTGGGACACATGAAATAACAAAGTTAAAGGGGGGCGACATTATAATGAATCACCCTGTACATATTATAAAGTCATTGATTCAAGCTCATTTTTTTGCCCTGTTGAAGCAAAAGCCTGAAGATTTTAAAGCCCCTAAAGCTATAATATTGCCTTTATGGGTAATCTAATCAGGGGTGTACTACATATAAGTTTATAATAATTACAAGAACTGAAATTCTCGAGCAAAATATGATATGAATAAGAGAAAGAAAATTCGTGGATTATAGGCTTAAGTTTGCAAAATGGCCATCCATGTCTTCAGCTGTGTTTTTCTCTTGTCTTTGGCATTAAATCAATAATTAACTGTTGAATTTCTGTCTTATTTAATTGGGAATCGAGTTATCTTTAATGAAATTTTTATATTTATTAAAAGATTTTTATAAAAAACGAAACGTTTCAGGGCCGATTGGTCCCTTGTTCACTCGTAATGTAAAAAACTTAAAAATACTTTAAAAAACTATAATTAATATAATAAAATGGTCGTAAAATTTATATTTATATTGACCAATCGGCCCTGAAACGTTTCGTTTTTTATAAATATCTTTTAATAAATTATAATTTCATTAAAGAACCCGATTCTCAATTAAATAAGACAGAAATTCAACAATTACTAAGAAGGTTCAAGAAAAGTTAACAAATCAATAATTAACTTGAGCCCAAACCCACGAATTTTCTTTCATATTCATATACCAGGTGATTTTTAAAAAACTTGTTAACCCTCCACCCTCCCCCTAATATATAGAAGTGTGATCTGAAGATGAAAATGCTGAAACAGGTCGAGTTTAGAATCGAGAGGGAAAACAAAAACATAAGCCACCCCCTAATATTGACGGTGTCGCAAGGATGGCAATCTCTTTGATTTTTTGAACAGGGAATAGGTCACCTGACACATAATTTTGAAGGTCTTTCAATTCTCTAATAAGTACCCTGCAAGAATTTTTGAGAAGAAGAAACACGTTGATCATGACTCATTTTTTCTAGAGACTGCGCGCCAACAATTTTAAATAAACGAAAATTCGCGCGCATTAAAAATAGAAAATTTGCAATTGCTTAAATATATTGAATAACTCGTAAACTATGACATATACGAGAAAATTACAAGATACCTTTCTCTTACGAAATCACTCAAGCTTTCTTTTTTCTTATAAGTATTTTTTTGATATTTTCAACGATTAAAGAGTTATTAGCAAAAAAATACTTTTTTCACCAAAGGGGTAGCTTTTTTAGTGGGGGAACCCCCAGAACAAATTTATGTTCTACAACCTCTTCGTACAAACAATTATTGAAGGTAACTCTTAGATAAGATTTTTTTATGAACTTTTGGTGCATTTTTTATTTTACCGACTGGGCTACATAATAAGTTTATAGGTGGATAATATTTGAATTTCAGGAACATTTAATAAAACAGAATTGTATGTATAAATTTATTATTAACATGCATACTTGCGGTATATTTAAAAATATAATACATAATAGAATAAATAATTTATTTCAATCTAGTTAAGCAATAGTTACGATTGATGTCAATAAAATCCTAAAGTTATATACAGGGTTGGGCACGTTGGGCATCAAGAACAGTCTGGTATAGTTTATTTAAAAAAAAAACACAGATTGAGGCGTTCATGGCGCTTCACCCTGTATATGTATATATAATAACATTCATACAATACACACAATACTCACAAACAGTCTTAATATGTACATAGTAACAAAAATACAGAATTGCATAAAATTTGATTTTATACACAAGTCATCAGTCTTTCTATACACCTCCTGAATTAAATGAATAACCATTCGTCAAAACTTTCAAATCAATTTCCTCTAATTTATAATATAAGACTCAGATTCTGGTTGATCTAATAAAGATATTGTATAATAATAGATCGGCCTAAAGAGCTGGCTGTACGGTCTATACTTGATAGGGGTTTGGTCTATGTCCACTATGCAATAACTATCATCAAGAGCAATATTTTCGTTTAAAATTTCCATATCGTTATTACCAACTGGCCTAGTGCTCATGACAAATTGATCGCTAGCATTATTATTATTATTAAAGTTATTGTTGGAAATATTCAAATCTGGCGGTGAGTTCAGTAAATGTCTGATGTGATACGCAAAACCCCTGTCCTGGTTCATTTCGTGATAACTATTTTGAAAACGCTCCCTGTCTCTGTCAACCATTTGATAATGGTTTTCTTCATCTAAATAATGAAGATAGCTGGGGTAAAATTCTGTTGCACCCTGACTCAACCATCGCTGATAAGCAACTTCGATTTTTGTACATAGCTGATGGTATCCTGAAATATAGAATTTTCCTTTTTTACTTATAAATTTTCAAATATGTAAGAAATTTAGAGCTCCTGTTCCTGTTGAGATAGGACCTCTTGATTTCGAGGTCATGAATATTTTGAAAAATTACCGAACCGAAGGCGACAATAATAATAGAGAGGGGTGAGATAATTATCTTATCAACAATAGGGAGGGGTGAATTATTTATTTTCATTTGAAAAACCTGAATTTTCAAAATAAAAGCATCCCCTAAAGTTTTTACAGCTAATTATAATAAATTATGGTTAATTATTATTAATGTTTTAAGTGTTAAAAATGTTATCACAAGACTTGCCTTTGTTTCTTTGTTGAAAGTTCCTCTTTTGATAGTGATTATTGTATCTCTTGAATTTTTTGTCCCTCCTGTGAGGATGAAAACTGGTTGCTCTTCGTTGCTTTGAAAAATGTGGTTGGAAATAATTGTATTTTTCGACTGAAATTTCGATAAAAGTTTTAAATTTCATGATTTACCTAAATTTAGAATTAGATTCTTACAGTAATTTCCAGGATGATTGTTTATATAACCGGCCACGCTGTTATTCATTTTATTTTGTAATTTTATTTTTCAAATAACTTTTTGTAAAATTGTTAGAACCACTCTAATAAGGATAAGGACTGAAAATAATGAAGGTCTATATCGTCAAACTGCAATTCACAAATCTCATATCAACAAATGGTTTTTTGCATTTTTTCAAACTTAAATGCGCAAAAGAAACAACTCGAACATCGAACTGATAAGCATTATGCTGAATTCTTTGATGGAAAAATGTCAATATTATTGACAAATAAACATTTATGATAATAACTTTAGTTCACTATAAAATCAAGTTATGACCTTAGTTAATGATTTTATTCTTAAGTAGATAAGTAAATTTGTTGATGGCATTTTTTAAAAGCGTGAAGAAGTTGGTACCTAATTCATTAATTCCTGGAGTTTCCTTCTTTTTTAATGGAAATTGTATATTTGTATAGCAGCAATGCCAGCAAGTTTTTCTTTATCTATTCCATTATCATTAAAAGAAACTGTAAATGCATACGCTTGCATTTAACGCTATTAATGTACCTATTATTTGTTAATGCTCACAACAGTCATAGAAAAAATATTGTCTGAAGTTTACGCTCAAAATTCCGTTTATGCAACTCACTTGATGAAAAGTCAAACTTTTCGCACTCATAGCTTGAAAAGTAGACTATTGTATACGCCACCCTACAGAGATTTTTTTATGTAAAAAGTATTAGAAGAAAAACAACTGCGCCATTGTTTGGGGAATAGTTTCATATACAGGGTGTCCGTTTTTCGAGCTTAAGGGATCTCGGTTATCTTAAGAGATACGAAGTCGGCCAAATTTGGGCAAAGTTGCGTATTTTTATGCCGAGTAATAATCTGAAAAAAAATCAGGATATTTTCAGTCGTTGCTGAAATATCCTGGAAAAACTGAAAAATCTAATTTTCTTATTTTTGCCATATCTTTCTTATTTTTGAAAATTAATACATAAATAATTTTTTGTAGGCTTACGTAAGCCGCTAAGAGCTATCCATCTGCGACGTTTCAAAAATTTTCAAAGCCGACTAGATCCAAGAGTTTTCACAGTCAACTTTCGTTTTTCTTATGGCCGCCATATTGGATTTTCATGTCGTTCTGTATTAAAAAAATTAAGGAAACCAAAAATCTACCACATTCAAAGAAAATTTTCAAAATTTTATTTTTCGTTTTTCAAAAAAAAATAGGTAACCTTTTTTCAACCGAATGTCATAAATAACCATATAAGTCAAGCAATGTCACGTCATATTGCGACGTCACCCGACGTCGTTCGGTGATATTTCTTTTTTTTTTAATAAGAAAAAAAAAATTTAAGAAATTTTCTTTGAATGTGATTGCTTTTTGGTTTCCTTAATTTTTTTAATACAGAATGACATGAAAATCCAATATGGCGGCCATAAGAAAAACGAAAGTTGACTGTGAAAACTCTTGGATCTAGTCGGCTTTGAAAATTTTTGAAACGTCAGATGGATAGCTCTTAGCGGCTTACGTAAGCCTACAAAAAATTATTTATTAATTTTCAAAAATAAGAAAGATATGGCAAAAATAAGAAAATTAGATTTTTCAGTTTTTAACAGGATATTTCAGCAACGACTGAAAATATCCTGAATTTTTTTTCAGATTATTACTCGGCATAAAAATACGCAACTTTGCCCCAATTTGACCGACTTCGTATCTCTTAAGATAACCGAGATCCCCATGCTTAAGCTCGAAAAACGGTCACCCTGTATGTATTGTGAGATGTTTTTCCCTCAACTTGATTATTTATACAGGGTGTTAGTTAAGTACGGGGCCTAACTTCAAGGGGTGCTTCCTTGAGTGATTTTAAGAAGAAAAGTTCAAATAAACATGGGTCCGAAAATGCATATTTTTCAAGATACAGGGTGTCAAACTTTAAAAAAAAAATCGAATGTTCGTGAATATCTCTAAACTCTTTCAATCAATTTTGTTGAAATTTGGCAGTTCTGTTTGTAATAACAAGAGGGTAATTTAGCCCCAATTAGATTAAAATTATTAATTCCAGTGGCGTCCCGGAAGACAGTCTAACTAATATTTTTGATTAAAAAATTGGGCGCCACTGACTTTTTTTTTAATTTTGTATTTTTTTCGAATTAAGCAACTAAAGATACAACTATTTTATCTCTTGAGTTTTTTTCATATCTTGCTTTGTTTTCGAGAAAAAAAAATAAAAGTTTGACACCCTGTATCTTGAAAAATATGCATTTTCGGACCCATGTTTATTTGAACTTTTCTTCTTAAAATCACTCAAGGAAGCACCCCTTGAAGTTTGGCCCCGTACTTAACTAACACCCTGTATATGTATAGCTTTTTTATTAACAATTTTATGCAAAAAATTTTCATTGTAGTTTTTTGCTTATAAAATTAAAAGTGATGGTGTCAACAGAGAAATTGTAGAGAATGAAAAAACGAAGAAAATGAGTCGAACGACTCGATCGGGCAGTTAGTTTCGGAGAAAATTTGGAAAAAAGTGCAGTTTTTTCCAAAATTCATAAGCTGCAATTTTCCAGCAGGCCTGAATGCTACAGATATGGTCCGATTTAAATATACAAAAACGATTTGGAAAATAAAATTTTCGTACCTTCAAAACGTTCATCTTGGTTTTGCATTAAAGCGCTGAGAAATATTCTGGAAATGAAGCTGAACATCACGAGAAATGGTCGAGCGCGCGTGAGTAGATCAGTTGAGGGGAAGGCATGCCGGAAAATTTCATCGTAAATTTTTTGTAAAAAATAATTTTTGAAAAATATGTATTTTGGCCTGTTTTTCACGATTTTCTCCGTAACCAATCGCCCATCGAGTCGTTCGACCTCTCATTTTCTTCGTGTTTTCATTCTCTACAATTTCTCTCTTAACACCATCACGATTACTCTGATAGTTTTAATATCATCATAAGCAAAAAAAAAAAAACAGCGATTTTTTGCATAAAATTGTTCTGATTGCTCTAATAATGGTATCCGTTATTCGTTCCTGCAAGACTTGAAGATTGTCTGGTTTATCTTTGTAAACGACACTTTTTACATATCTCCATAAAAAGAAATCAAGAGGTGTTAGTGTTACAAAAACAAAACACAAAATTGAGGTACACACACGAACTGGTCTTGCATAATGCGGTGGTGCTCCGTCCTGTTGATACCATAAATGATTTCGAACGTCGGGATTATCAGCGTTAGGGTAAATATGTTGATCAACGCAGGAATTAGCTCATTCTGTGAGAAATGAAGATACATACTTCTGACAATATGCCCTCAAAAAAGTATCACTACTGTAAATGTTTCAGCTTCAACTTGCATCTTCAGACATTAGGTATATGTAGATAAAATAAACGATTTTTGAGAAAGTTTAATAAAATAAATTTAAAAACAATAATTTCCCATTTGGAGCGAACTTTTTAGAGAACACACTATTCATCTTCTTAATGTGTTTAGTACTTTATTATTATTGAATAATTATTACATGCTCTTGTGGAATTATTATTGGCCCTTATATCACCACCTCTGTGCGATATGCATGAGAGAGAACCTCTGTGCTTTTTATGGCACCGAGTATTGAAAGTGCGACCTACTTACTTGTTGTCGTCAGTTATGCATTACATGCCTATCTGCGTAATCCGTGCAAATTGCACCAAAAATCCATTAACTTTCCTCTCTCTTAATATTTAATCGAGGCATTTCTGTCCTCATCTCTGTGACAAACCATCTGCGAGGTAGATATTCATATTATACAGGTGTCCCTTTTTTAGAGCTCGTACTATACAGGGTGGGCCATCGAAAAGGTAACAACCCTAATAGTTTGGAAAGTGAAGATGTATGCGAAAAACGCCGAAACAGGTCGATTTTGTTATCGAGGGGGACGTATTTTCGTGACAAATTTAACTACCCAAGTTCACCCCCTTGGCAGGGGTAGCTACCCCTTTGCTTATCATCATAGGGAACAAATATCGAGTGATACATCATTTGAAAGCTACTTAAATTATCTTTACAACGATATCCAACATTTTAGGTTTCGCTTACATACAGGATGGCCCAACGAAAACGTAACTCGTTTTAATCACTTGTATGTTGGCCACCCTGTATGTAAGCGAAACTCAAAATGTTGGATATCGTTGTAAAGATAATTTAAGTAGCTTTCAAATGATGTAACACTCGATATCTGTTCCCTATGATGATAAGCAAAGGGGTGTAGCTACCCCTGCCAAGGGGGTGAACTTGGGTAGTTAAATTTGTCACAAAAATATGTCCCCCACCGATAACAAAATCGACCTGTTTCGGCGTTTTTCGCATACATCTTCACTTTCCAAATTATTAGGCTTGTTACCTTTTCGATGGCCCACCCTGTATATGGGTGCCTCGAAATCGCCAGTAGTCGTAATGCTATTTTGTGGTCATCTTGAATCCTGGTCCTGGAAGACATAGGTACAGGGTGCCCGTTTTTAGAGAAAAATATCTTAAGAGATATGAAGTCGGTTAAACTTAACATTTGAATTTTGTGCCCAATGAGACAGAAAATTTGGCATGAAACTAAATTCAATAGCATCAATGAAGAGGAAAAACTTTCCTAATATTCGTTCTATGGAGAAAAGTGTATTTTTTTATAACTTTATAAAAAATGCTGCTTCCTCAGAAACTTCATCTGAAACCACACATTCACTTTCGCTTGGACGTATAATACAGGGTGTCGTATTAAATTGTAAAAATTTTTAAATGTTCATTTTAGGGAAAAATTTATTCCGATAAAATGTTCTGCTTGTCAATAAAATTCCGAAACCAGACTAAAATGTGCGAAAAGTTTGCGAAAGATTAGGAAAAGTTTTGGGAAAGCTTCGGGTAAGGTTAGGGTGAGATTTGGGCGAGAGTAGGGAGAGGTAAAGGTTTGGGAAGGTAAGGAAAAGGTTAGGATGAGGTTTATTGAAGGTTTGGTAAAGTTTTTAATATGGTTAGGGAAAGATTTGGGAAAGGTTAGGAAAAGGATAGGATGAGGTTTATTGAATGTTTGGGAAAAATTTTGGTAAGATTTGGAAAAACGTTAGGGATGAGGTAAATGTTTGGGAAAGATCAGGAAAAGGTTTATTGAAGGTTTGGGAAAGGTTTCGGTAAAGTTAGGGAAAGGTTTATTCAGGGTTTGGAAAAGGTTTTGAATACGAAAAGTTTAGAGAGAGGTTTGGGAGAAGGTTATAAGGATGAAGTAACTGTTTGGGAAAGCTTATGAAAGGATTAGAAAACGATTTTTTGAAGGTTTGGGAAAGGTTAGAGAAAGGTTTTGTTAATATTAGGGAAAGGCTTGGAAAAGATTTGGGAAATGTTAGGGATAGGTTTAGGTAAAGGTTATAGGGATGAGGCAAATGTTTGTGAATGGTTAGGAAAAAAGTTAAGAATGAGTTAATTGTTTGCGAAATATTAGGAAAAGGTTTTTTAAGGTGTGAGAAAGGCTAGGGAAATATTTTGGTTAGATTTGGGAAAGGTTAAGGATGAGGTAAATGTTTGAAAAAGGTTAGAGATAGGTTTATTTGGTTTAGGAAAGATTAGGAAAACATTAGAAAAAAGGTTTATATTGAAGGTTTGGGAAAGGTATTGGTAAGATAGGGAAAGGTTAAGAAAAGGTTTAGGAAAAGGTTAGGGAAAGGTGTGGGAAAAGGTCAGAGATGACGTAAATGTTTGGGAAAGGTTAGGAAAAGGTTTAAAAAAAAGAAAAGGTTAACTCTCACATTATTCGCATGCTCCTAAATTTTTGAAGGTGACGGGAATGCAACGTCATTTTCAACATTTGACAGATTAGTCTTACGTGACTATTGAAATTATTTTTTGCCAAAGTTCTAATTTAATTCAGCTCAGAATGTAAAGAGGAGGGACTAGAAACGTCTCACTGATTTTTGACACACACAGCCAAAATTAAAAAACAAACATTACATTTTGCAGCGAAGCCAGACTGTGCAAAAATGATTGAACATTGATGGGTAACAGTAAGCATAGTAAATGAACAAATTGACCTTTTTTCTGGCGGAAGTTTAAAACACGGAAGTGACTTTCCAATGATGTAGGTACGATTTGACCCACTTCCCTATTCAAATTTTAGGGCTTATTAACCCCAGTATCCTTGGTTGGTGTGACGAAATTGAATAATTGGAAATAGGAAAAAAATTATCTTCCAAAAAAACTATCCATCGATGGATTTCGCCCTAATTTAAGGGCAAATAAATAAATTTATGAGTGCAAAATGACATAAAGAATATTAACGACCAAATAAAAAATTATGTAGCGTGTAGGTTAGGTATATTTTTCTTGAAGAATTCTTCTAAACTTACATGCGTTTGTCTACCCATATTGTGTAATCTAAAGGTATATAAACACAGTTCACGTAAATTGGCTATTTGCTCTGTGAGATCAAATAGAAAAGCCATTAGCTTCTGTTAATGAACTTTGACGGTTTTATGTCAACATTATGTACATACAAACGAAGACGCATGACCCACTTACTGTTGTTACTTAACATTGCGGAGGGACATCTCTTCGACATAAGAAATACAATTTCCTATTTCCGAAATTCCATTGCAAGAAATTGTCTGTTTAAATTTATTCAAGTATTTATTCAAGAAAAAATATATAAACTGAGGTGAGCTAACAAAAAAATGTACCATAAAGCCACAAAAATCAGTTCTGGAGGTGGAGCGCGTCCTCCTCCCCCCCCCCCCCCCCAAAAAAAAAACCACTATTTGGTGAAAAAAGTATTTTTTTGCTAATAACTCGTAATAACTCGTTAATCTTTGAAATATCAAAAAAGTACCTACTTATTAGGAAAAAGAATGCTTGAGTGATTTCTATTGTGCTAATTAAAAGTGATTTCCATCAAGAAGTAATCAACAAAAAAAACTTTATTAGATCTTAAATCATTAACGGCTTAATGACGAGATAAATAATTAAAAAACGTTAATATTTATCGTAGCAAAATCCATCCTATAAGGAAAAAAGTTTGGGAGAAAAAGACCTGTTGGAAGAGAAGGATATCGTGGCTCAAAAACCAGAGGACATGGTTTCCAAAACCAACCACAGAACTGAGCTTCGTGAAGTGAGCCGGAAAAACTCGGGAAAACGTTCTTAACCGTATTCGATTGACCATCGTTTGACCACGTTTGACCACCCAGTAATCATAATCGGAAATAAAAAAATCTTTTTTTTTTCTGGACGTGGTCAAACGATGGTCAATTGAATGCGCTATAGCAATCTGTTTTTCCCAAGTTTTTCCGGTTCACTTCACGAAGCTAGAGAACTGTTTAGGGTGGCGGTGAATAGGGTTATCGTAGTTACCAGAACAAATGTCGCCAAATATCAATGGTCGCTGTACGCTGGATGTACACCATGTTATAGTGAGACCCATCATCACATACGTCTGGTATAAAAGGACCAGGCTAATAACAGCTGGGAAAACACTCGAGAAGATCCAGAGACTTGCATGCTTCTGCATTACAGGAGCGATGAGAACATGCCCAACAGCAGCGTTGGAAGTAATCCTGGATCTGACACCACTACAATTTGGTGATAGAGAGAAGTGCCAGTGCCGCAGAGGCTCATCTCAGAATGTCAACAATGGGAATCAACCCCTCTGAACGTCTAAGAAATTCAGCTTCAAGAAAAATTTCATCATGTAACTGTCTACGAAAGAGGAATGGAGCAACACATCCATTCACCCTCTCAAAGACGGTACGATCAAATGGTACACAGACGACTACTGACTACTCCGAGCTGATGGGAGCCGACTACACGCAATAGAAGTATGCGCCCAAATAAACCTCGACAGAAACTATAAAAATATGGAAATAGAAATATTGACGGATAGTCAAGCAGCCATAAAGACGCTGAGCTCTTCGACCATCAGCTCTAAAATGGCATGGAATTGTCTACAAAAACTCAACAACAAACAAGGCAAAGAGAACAAAATTTACCTCAAATGGATACCAGAGCACACTGGGATTGGCAAGAAAGTAGAACTTTAAAAGGAAGAAGGCAGACTGAGAAAAACCTCTCAGGCTTGAGGCAATTCAAGGAGTTCCTCGGGAACTTTAACTCTTGGCCCTCAACAACGGAAGTCTCAGAATGCTAACGGGATTCCTAACAGGTCATTGCAAGCTCAATGAACACCTGAGGAAACAGCCATGATCATCATACGCGATTCAAGCATAAACTGTTGCTGGATAGTCACCGATTATGTAAATCACACACTGGCACTAAGTATTTTGCTGTAAAATTTTATAATATGATAGATGATGAGTGTAAAGTTCTTTCTATCAACGCCTTCTGCAAACGACTTAAATTATTTCTCATTGATAAGGCGTATTATTGCATAGATGATTTTTTGAATGAAGGAACTATAGTTTTTTAATGTATACTTCTAGTTATTAGCCGGGTAATACGCTCGGTGAAATCTTTGGATGTTTTTTGTTGTTGATTTTAGACTATTTTTAAATTGCATTGACGTTGTGTAAGACTCTTATAAAGTTAAAACTTGGCATATAGGAAAAGATGTCGTTTGGAGATTCTGCAGGGAAGAAAACGAGACGCCTCGTCACTTATTGACGAACTAGAACGCGAGAGACGAAATGTCTTCATAAGTAGTGAAATCTTGAAATATCTTTGACAAAACACTAACGATCGTTTAATGTTATTGTTACCAGATCTTTCACAAAATTAGTAAATATTTCAAAAATATTTCTTCGATAATATTACACAGATACCTAACTCATCATTGCGGATTGCGGGTGCATCAAATTTTGACATAAGTGAAATGTTTCTTGAAGATTAGTATAAGAAATTAACAATAATACGACGAGGAGTAAAGTAACTCTTGGACAGCCATAATAGCGAGTAGTGACGAGAGTGGCGGCAATAATGATAATAATACAGTAAAGTATTTCTTTATTTATGTATTTGCCGCCAAACTGGAAGTGAAGGACGAATTTCACAAGAAACTAAATATCTCTACAATCTACATCTGTCTGTCTGTACCACACCACACCACCATCAGTAAACCCAAGACCAAGCCCGGCCTAGAGCGGGAGCATTTCCTTTCCAGTTTCATTTTTCTTATTCTTCAGTAATCGGTAAATCACGCGGTGGAAGGTTTTATTTTATTCAGTAATACCTACATCCGAACGGAGCACTGACCTGCGCTGCAATAATCCGCACTCTTCAGCAGTAAAAGCGCGAAATATCTGAAGAGATGCGTCTACAATTATTATTACTGTGCCACTTGCTCCTTTTCCTGATGGCTGTTCTCTGTGAGGATAATCGGGAACATGACAATGTCGACATTTTTCCTCCCCTTCCCCTGGAAATCGTCACCGATGACAGTTTATGCGAGAAACAGAGCAGGCTGTTTTTGGATGGTTTGAAAAATTACACTTTATGGGCGCATCAGAGTAAGTTTATTTTATTTTGTTATTAATAATAGTCCAGTCGGTATCATAAAAACCTTATCTAAGATTTTCCTTCAATAATTGTTAGTGAAGGGGGTGCAGCGCGTCCCCTCCCCCAAGAAAACCACCCCTTTGTTGAAAAAAGTATTTTTTGCTAATAACTCCGTTAATCGTTGGATATATCAAAAAAATACTTATTAGAAAAAAGAAAGCTTGAGTGATTTACTATAAAAAAGGTATCTTGTAATTTTTCTGTACTTGTCATAGTTTTCGAGTTATTCAATATTTAATAAGAAATTGCATATTTTGTATTTTTAATGAACCCAAATTTATTGTTATTTGTATAATAAAAATAATTCATAATCAATAAGAATGGCAAAAAAATATTGTATTTTATGTCCCCTTCATAACTCATTTTGATTTTTCTTCATAGGTTGTTTGGTTTTCGAGTAATTTCATTTTTTCTAGAAACTGCGCGCCAAAATTTCTAATAAACGAAAATTCGCGCTATAACAATAACGAGCGGGGAGCTGTCATTATATTAAATAAAAGAGTTCGGGTAACTGGGCTGTAATTTTACCTACTGGCTACGGGGTGGCTGGTCTGGAACGAATAACGAGTTATTAGCAAAAAATACTTTTTTATGAAAGGGGAGGTTTTTTTAGGAAGGGGGGGGGGGGGGAAGGATGCGCTACATCCCCAGAACTGATATTTATGAATTTATGTACTACAATCTCTTCATTAACAATTTACTATTGGTAAATTTTTTACTTTACTAGGACTATTTAGGACTAGGACTTTAAAAAGGACTATTAATAGAAAACTTATACACAAAAATGTATAATTATTGCTCCACTCTGTAGAAAGATACAATAAAAAACTGTTCCGTAAACCGGCGCTTAAGCACCTGTATATCTCGGTAAAAAAAAACAATTTTGGAAAAAAATAATTTTAATTTTCATCATATTTTAGCTTTATCTGCAAGCCCTTCAATTTATAGTACTTATTACCACCGCACCTTGTATAATAGCAGCCTTTTAGTGTATTTTTACCTATTTAGGTAATTTTATAAAGCCGGCAATATCGACCTATTAAAATCAACTTTGGGGTGTTAATTTGTGCAGGGATTTTTCGGGGAATTACCTCAAGAATATTGTGCTTGGCAAAAGTGAAAAAAAAAACTGTGCTTGACCATAATATTTTACCATACCCACTACTCTGGCGGTAATAACAATAAAGTAGGTCATTATATATATAAAACGGTAAATATTATTATGAAATATACATGTCGGTAAACTAAAATACCAAACAATGTCAATGCCAAACTATGAATTACAAATAGGGGCCAAGTAATGTCAAATTTGATGATACTATTGCAAGTATACCTACCAATTTGTGTAAATAATACTATTTTATTTGAGGTTTAAATAAGGCATTAACCACTTATTTTACGTTTCTTTTCATTATTATATGCGAGTCTTCTATGTATATGTCTGCGATGTTAAATAAACGAGTTGAGGGCTATCGAAGTCAGAATTCTGACGTCACAACTGTCGCGGTTAGTTCACAGCAACAGAAGTTGAATGTAAGTACAGGGCACGTGTCGCAGCTGATATCAGGAAGCATATATCGAACCGTTTTTACCACTGTCATCAAGAAACTTGGGAAAATTGATTAGAGAAAAGTTGTCAATGTCTTTAATAACGTTTTCGCTTAGTTTTCAATAGATTTCTCACTTACTATATGAGTATTTTTAATAAAAGAAAATGCACCCTTATAAATAATGACTCATTTGTCCATCCGTCTGTCTGTTTATTTGTCACAGTGGAATTTTTTCTCTGAACTGGATAAAGTCAAGCAAAAAATTAACAGAAGTTATAAATATTCCTAAATTCAATTTTGATTTTTTTTTGTGACACTTTGGCCTCAAAAGTTTGGTATATCGACAAAACCACATCCTCAAAGTCCTTCATCTTTATTATTTAAGAGAGGAAATAATTTAAGGCAAAAAATGCATGTACCAATATTTTTACGGAAGGATTTTTACAGTTGGTGTGTGAATGGTTCCCCTAATGGGGAACCAATCCGTTTAGAATGACCTAAATTAACGGTTCTCTGTAATGGGGAATCAATCGGATGGGGGTAGATGTTAATTAGGAATTTTTAATAGGTCGGCTTGTAAGACTGAAAAGCTTGTTCAAAATCTGGACGAAGGACCAGGGTACAGGACACACGATACACCGGGAGATAATAGACAGAATTAATAATAATTATTATGGTTTTTAATTATTGTACTACCACTGATCCGTGCGGAAGTCTTCAAATAATCGCGGTTTTGCGAATGGGAGCAGGGTACTGCGTGTACCACAACCACGAAATGCGATCGGCCTTTTAAATAGGACGCGATAATGAGGAATTTACTAATGGGGGAGCCGCGACGATTTCCACAGCAACGGACGAAGGGTGCGCTGGGTTGGCTTGTTCGTCCTTGACGCCACTCACTGCTCTCAGTGCTATCTACAGTCTCTACATTGATTGGTACTGGTGTTGGTTGTTGGTTGTGAATGTTGGAAGATCCATCCTCATCACTCACGCCACGCGTATGAATATAATAAATGTCCTCTTGCCGTGAAAACCATAATTTTATAGGAATGGGCAGCAAGGGTCGTGCAAGCAAAGGATAAATTGAGTAGATAAGATGACGGAATAGAGTTCAAATTGAGTTGGCTATGAGTTATAATAAGCAAAAATGGCTCGAAATAGTGGAAAACGGCTTACATAAATATGTACCTCAGGTAATATGGACTTGCCGGTGAGTTTTAGTGCGGAAAAAAAATTATAAATACCCATCGCATAAATAAACAGCTCCCGTTATGGTTGCTTATTTTCTAGTTCTTTTGAAACTAGAAAATCGGAATTTCTGTAAAATCTGGCAACGTAGCCATACAAGAGCATGCAAATAACTCAACAGTATTTAGAAATTCCTTGGCCCAATTGAGCTCCAGGATTATAAGGCGCCCCGTGGAGTCGAAGGGTCACTCAGGTAATTCCGTCCAACTCGGAAACGCCGAATATCTGGGTCCATGTCATAATTAGCGTACCCTCGCAATAATTATGGCGAAAGGCGGGTGGGTCGGTCAGCGTCATGTAGATACACCTATTTTTTCCAAAGAATTTGATAAAAATCGTCATCCTACTCTATTAGGTACCTACAATCAAAGACTTTGAAATTTTGTTGCACACACGAGATTGCTCGCATTATTATAAACAATCCTTCTTGCAAAATCGATACCAGTTTGTAGCTATAAATGGTGTCAAGTCCAAGGACGTGTCAGTTAAAACTGCATGGGGTGCCATAAGACTCTCACCTTGGGCCGTCATTATTCAATATTTTTATTAATGACGTCGTATTATTAGGTACCTACCAATCTAATCTGGAAACTTTCAATACAGCAAGATGATATGAACACATATAAGACAAAAAAAAACTAATAACGTGATTGATTTTAAATTGCTGCATGTATTGTTTGCGGAATATTGTCGCCCAAAAGTAGGCCTTCATAATTTTATGCTTACACTTAAGTAGGTAGGTATATTCAAATATTTTTTCTCGAACTACCTATACTACCTGTAATAATTATTTTGTACATTTTCATAAGGCCTTGCGAAAACTGATCAATATCTACTCTTCGTTAACAATATTAACATTAATTTAATTACCTACTTTTCATGGTTTACTGAATTAAATATTAACATTGTAACGCATGTATCAGCGTTAAAGTATCTACGCCAATTTAACGTCAAAATAAAAATAATCTTTTTGTGCCAAAAATTGTTAACAACCTTCTCCGAACGATAGCGTGTTTAATTTCACGGACCTTTAGGTCAGCCGCAAGTCAGCGACTTCGATATCATGATATCACACATACCTAAAACGCATAACTATAGAAAGAGAAGAAGACAGACGCGCGTGAAGTAGCCTATGGAAGAAAGTACTGATGACATAAAAGATGGCGGAGCCATCCAGAGCGACTGTCAGAGGACCAACAAGCGAGAACGTGAGAGAGATGAGGCTACCTTGCCTCAATAAATTATCTAATATCTGTTACCTTTATTTACATATCGAGAAACTAAATTGTTTCCACATAATTATCTCAACAACAGTCAAGTCCGCGAAACCAAATATACCGAGTTATTATCTTCGTTTCGCGAATTACGTCTTTAACAAGATTCTCGCAAATTGGCGGCCATATTACCATTGTTGCATCGCGATATTTACATCAATAAATACGCGAATAAACCTTTTATTGAATTAAATATTAACATGTTAAAATAGTCTTGCAAAGGTCCTACCTTCTGCAAGTACCTATACTCTTTATTTAAAGTGTCACGTTCTCTTTTATAGAACAAGATAAAACGTTTAAAGAAGAGTTACCTAAGTTCAAGAGAGTTATACCTACCTACAGGAAGAGTTATTAATAAAAAAAAATAACAGATTTTTTTTCCTGTATTTAAAGACCATGGAAAATTTTTGAAAGCAGATTTTTGGTGCATTCGAAAAACCGTAGGTAACTTTTGTTTAATTTGCAAAAAAAATCGATCTGACCGGATCTGGGACAAACCGTACCTTAAAAAAAATTGCAGACAATCAGCGCTTTTTAATTTCTTCATCGATTTCAATATCTTCAACGTTGTAGGTGTAATCGAGCTTTCCCACATCAATGACTCACCCCGCATAGTTTCTTTATTCTTCACAAGACGGTAAATTCAGTTTTGAGCAGATAGAACTCACAAAGACACAAAGTTGATTTTGTTTCACAAGACACTATAGATATAGAATGTCATAATCAGTTTAATTTTTTTCGTTGGGTCATCAGCGATAAAAAACCATAATTTGGTGTTAAAATTACCAAAATAATGGTAACAATAAAAGTTCCCAATAGCCTGAATGGGGTAGTATCTATCATAAATCCAAAGTAAGCAGTCAGAAGAATGCCTAGTTAGAGTTCAATGGCACATTGGGAACTGTTTACTTAGGTTGTTTAAGGATTTATGGTAGGTAACTACCCTCTCCAGATTATTGGTCACTTTTATTGCTATAGGTATTTCATGTATTTTATTTAATTAAAGCCTTCTGATTGGTTTTTTGTTATTCTTTTCAGCGATTTTGATTTTATTAATCAATTTCTATCGATGTATTGAAGAAAAATCAAATTCATTTTGGTCACTTTACGACCAAATTAAGGTATTTTATCGCTAGTGGTCCAACTAATTCTATGGTCCCTGCTAAGGTTTAAATTTTTTATCTTTAAAATTAACCCCTATTTCGGGGGTCGTCGTACCTAATAAGTGATGATGAACCAAACTGTATATAAGTCCATAATACCTATACCTGCATTAATTTTTGTAGTGAGAGATGCAACAGGAAAATCAGTCACCGGCATCTTGACGGGAAATATATTCCACCTTGGCCAGTTTCAGGAATGCCTAGCCTCGCAGGCACCTTTCACCACGCGGTATTGTCTTACGTCAATAAAGGCAAAAGTAACTCCACCAGACCCTCCAAGAGATCCAAAATCCTTGAACTACGAACCGGACGAATCGGTGCTTAGGAAAATCTATGTAAGTGCTTTTTAATCGACTAAAATCTAATAAGAAAATGGTGCTGGGATTATTATTTAGTCGAGAAATTCCTCCAGGAAACATTGTATTTTTTAAAATTTAGGTATATTTAGATTTGAAAGTTATTAATTGGTTAACATTATTTATCATCAATTGCGCTATACTTTCATTGACTTGATTTGAATAAGGTGCTACTGCAATAATTTAACACTCAGATATAATATGTCGGTTGCGGAAAATTAGAGAAAAAAAATGACCACTTAAGTTTAAGTGTAGCAGAATAGTAATTTTTGAAAAAAAAAACAGAATAAACGCTAATTAATTTGGGCATTTAATGCTTTTAATGAGCCTTTAATTAACGCAAAATCAAAAATTATAAATGAATTGCGTTTTTGCTCATGTACCTATCTATCAATTTTTGATTCTGCTGTCTTTGCTCTTCCCACTTAAGTGATGAAAGCAGAATAAACGCTAATTAATTGCTGCGTTTAATGCTTTTAATATGCCTTTAATTAATACAGAACAGATTGAGATAATTAATTCATTAATTGCGTTTTTCCCTCATGTACCTCTCAATGTTTGATTCTGTGACTTTGCTCTTCCCACTTAAGTGATGAAAGCAGAATAAACGTTAATTAATTCGGGCTTTTAATGCTTTTAATTAGCTTTTAATTAACACAGAACCGAAAATTATAAATTAATTGCGTTTTTTCCTCATGTACCTATCAATTTTTTATTCTGCTGTCTTTGCTCTTCCCACTTAATTGATGAAAGCAGAATAAACGCTAATTACTTCGGGCGTTAATGCTTTTAATGAGTCTTTAATTAACACAGAACCGAAAATTTGAAATTAATTGCGTTTTTCCCTCGTGTACCTATCAATTTTTGATTGCTGTTTTTCTCTTCCCACTTAAGTGATGAAAGCAGAATAAACGCTAATTAATTCGGGCGTTTAATGCTTTCAATGAGCCTTTAATTAACACAGAACCTAAAATTATAAATTAATTGCGTTTTTTCCTCATGTACGTATCGATTTTTTATTCTGTTGTCTTTGCTCTTCCCACTTAAGTGAAGAAAGCACAATAAACGCTACTTGATTCGAGTGTTTAATGCTTTTAATGAGCCTTTAATTAACACAAAAGTGAAAATTATAACTTAATTGCTTTTTTCCTCATGCACGTTTAAATTTTTTATTCTGCTGTGTTTGCTCTTACCACTTAAGTGATGAAAGCAGCATAAACGCTAATTAATTCGGGCGTTTAATGCTTTTAATGAGCCTTCAATTAACACAGAACCGAAAATTATAAATTAATTGCGTTTTGTTCCTCATCCTCTTGCTCTTCCCACTTAAGTGACGTTGAATTGAAATTATACGAGCTGAGTGTGGCCCTGTTGACTTATGGTCATTGATATCGGCTGGCTTGCAGAGGTAGCGGTAACTTCATATGAAGTGATGACATAATTAATTAATACTGTTGATTAGAAACCAACCGGCCTTGCTCTGGTCTCATAACATAATAAGTCAATCAATTATGTATAGGTATTTTCAATTTTAAAATAATAACACCATTTTAATATGTAAATTTTTATACAGCAGGATATTTATACACTATTCAGGGTGAATTAGTATTCTTAGCAGGACTTCATCAGATTATGAAAGATCTATTTTAAAAGGCGAATAAAAGTTCCCATAAACATATGCCCGAAAAAGCTTGGAAAAAAAGGTGCTGAATAATTTTTTTTTGCTTTTGGCGCCCAACTTGGTCATTCCACAATGTCTTAATTTCATCCCAAGAGTCCAAGAAGTCATCTATTATAATTTAGAGCACACGAAACGAAGAAAAACATGCACGGGTGAAAAATGATCAGTGGCGTAGATATACAGGGTATATGATTCCTTTTTCACTCAACAGCTTCTACGCTCATGAACCAAAACTTACAAATCGGAAATTCCCCATATTTTTTAAGAATCTAAGCTACCTCATCATTTATTTAGCCATACAAAATCAGATGTTTCAAATTAATATTTTATATCAAAAAATAACAATAAATATCGGAAAAAATGAGCTTATTTTTGCGGTATGATGAAGTTTAGACTCAATTTACTTAAAAACTAGGGAGAGTTTCGAATATTCATTGGTATACGTTTTTTTTTTTTGAAATAAATCTCCAGATAAGTAGGTTTTTGTAAGTCCATGGACGTAGAAATTTTTGAGCGAAAAAGGGGTCATATACCCTTATCTACGCCACTGAGAATTTTTCTCAGTGTTTTCTTCGTTTTGTGTGAATAACCTCTTCGTATGAAATAATTAAAATATTAAGAAATACCCAAGTTGGGCGCCAAAAGCAAAAAAAGTATTTTTTTTCTGACCCTTCAGGACATATGTTTATGGGAACTTCTATTCCTTAAAAAATGTCTTCTATAAACCGCGGTGAAGTCCTGTCATAAAAAAAACTAGACAAAAGATGAATGACATGTTGTCAGACAACATACCATTTATGATGTTGTGCTGTGAGTAGAGGTGGAAATTGTAGACACGTGTTTCGTCCTGTTTGGGACTCTTCAGTAAAATGTATCTACCAACACACAGCACAGTTTTGATCACGTATCCCGTGAGTGGAAGAATTCGATGAAATCAAAATAAAAATAAAAATATGACTGACTGATAAAAAAACTGACTCACTCTATACAGTCAGAATAAGATGAAAGATAGGTCCTAGTCGGGTCAGATTTGTTGTATAAAATAATTGTAAATAGCAGGAGCGGGTGAAGATACAGGTCATGACCAAGTCAGACTTGTTGTTTAAATATGTAATTTAAAAATGGAGGGTAAGATTCGCTCTCTATACTGATAAAAAAGGCCAATAAAGCTGCAGGTTCAACAAATAAAAAATTGTCATATCAGATGTACTAAAAAAAAACACGGTAGTTGTTTTTGATTTTTGTTTTTTGGCAATGGGATAAATATTATTGCATTACAGGTCACTACTTCTTGGTCATAAGGATAATGCTCCTCCAGGCAAACTGAGGAATTAAAATACGCTTTCCGTGACTCCATGACAGACACTTTGATTAGAAATTTAATTTTAATTAGGTACCCAAGAAAATAGATTTAATTTCAAATCAATAATCCCATCATGGAAGATAATGATATTATTCGGGTGACTGTAATACCTAATTATCATTAACACGGAAATTAATTATTACCATTTAGTTGATCAGGAATTTGTATAGGTAAATAATATGCTGTAAAATATAGGTACCTACCTAATGATTAGAAAGCAAATATTTAATGATCTATTGTTGTGCCCATCTTTATGTCATAGTACATATATCTCTGTAACATAAATAGTTAATGAATAACGTAACGTAACATAATACAAATAAATCATTTAATGAGAGGTGAATATAATTGATGATATAATAATTTGAAAACAAATAATTCGATGAAAGTATGACAATCATTACCGTAAGTAGGTACTTATTTTAATTTAATGGTCTCTGATTGGTATATCTGATACTTGGAGACAATAAGAAATCAACTTTAATTCAGGTCAGTTATTACATGAAGCTCAGTCAAACGGTAAGAAATATCATAAACTCTTTTATCTACCGCTAATAGGAACATAATGTATAATTATTATCATATTATGTGTAATTTTTGTCCCAAGTAGAAGAGACACGTGATTATGACGTCATATTTTGGTGATAATTGGTCGCTGACGTCAGCAACCTAAAAGTGACGTCAAAAAGACGTAAACTGACCTCAATTTTAACGTCATATACGTATAAGTGAAACTTAAGAGACGACTTTCGTAAAATATTTTGTTATACTTGAATCAAGTCAAATTAAGAAGATAAAACTAGAACTACAATAATTCTGCGTTCATTGAATGAAGAAATTTCGTATTTTTTTTTTTTTTGGTCAATATTGTTTGTTTAATTTAGTAGTTTGTTATGTCGTTTTTTTTGACGTGATTTTTACGTGAATAAGTGACGTCATTTACGACGTCATTCTCACGTCACGTCACTAAATTGGTCATTCGTCGTAGAACACCAAAAAATGACGTTATATTGACCATGCTCTGCTACCTGGGAATTGCGACCTGCGTATTTTATTGACATGTTCAATGGTATAAATAAATCGAAAATGGAGATTAACGAAGATTGATGGTAATTAATTTCAAAGAAAGTCAGACTCGGTGACGTCAGTAACCTAAAAGCGACGTCGAAAACACCTCGTTTAAGTATCGGATATCTCACTTTGGTAGTAAAAAAACAACCAATAGAAGACGTCAAAAAGACGTAAACTGGCCTCCATTTTATGATGTCGTCTCTGTAGGTAACGTGTTTTTAACGTCATATAAACGTGGAACTTGAGAGACGAAATTCGGAAAATATAATTTTCAATACTTGAAACAAGTCAAACCGAGAAGCTGAAACCAGAGTTGCAAATTCTTCGTTCATGGAATGAAAAAGTTGAGGTTTTCTTAGGACAATATTACGTGTAAATTTGGTATATTTTAGGTCGTTTTTTGATTCACGACGTGATTTTTACGTGATTTTGATTTGTGATATTTCTTGGTCATTAAAACATCATTCTCACGTCACTAAATTCGTCATTCAAGGTCACCGAACACCAAAAAAAAAATGACGTCATATTGGCGTTGCTCTGCTACCTGAAAATGTGTAGAAAAAATCAAAATCTGAACTTTTTAACGAAAATTATAATGGCAATTAATTTCAAAGAAAGTCAGATTCGGAACTTAATTTTAACCACACGTTCTTATAACGTCATATTTTGGTGATTATTGTTCGCTGAAGTCGGCAATCTATAAGTGACGTATAGAAAATACGTCGTTTAAGTAGCTGATACCTCACGTAATTAAAGACAATAATTAATAGGGGACGTTAAAAAAACGTAAAATAAACAGCCCTTTACAACGTCGCCTCTGTGAGTATACGTATAACTTGAGAGACGAAATTCGGATATTTTTAAACAAGTCAAAACGGGAAACTGAAACTATTATTCTTAGTTCATGGAATTAAAAAAGAAAACTGCGGTTTTCTTAGGTCAATATTACGTGTTAATTTGGTAGTTTTTACGTCGTTTTTTGAATCACGACGGTTTTTTACGTGAAATGATGTATTTGATCTGTGACATTTTTTCGTCATTAAAACGTCATTCTCACGTCACTAAATTCGTCATTCAACGTAGGACACCAAAAATGACGTCATATCGACTTTGCTCTGCTACCTGAATAATGATATACGGGGATAATGCAAAAAAAAAAAAAACACCGTAGAATACTCACTGGATGAATAATTCACACAGCACTGAAAATATTGGCGGTTTAAAATTGGCTTCCAAAATACAAATTTTACCAGTGTGTAGAATTAAATAAGAACAAAAAAAAAACTAACACAACTGCTAAAACCCCCGTCAATGGCATATGAGAAAGAAATGAATGGAGCTCACCCCCTAAAATTATTCTCACTTATTTAAGGATAACTTCATCTGTCAAAAGTTTGAACGTCGATATCTCCAAAACAAAAATTGATCAGAAAAAAAATCTATTTCGTATTTTTTGCTTTAAATCTAATCCCAAACATATTCACATTTTTGATAAGGAAAAAATGTTTCTAGAAAAAAAAAAACAAAATGTTTCTGGTGACCTAAAAAGTTGAATTTTCTCAGACCACTTTTCCAAAGGTCACTGAACTGTAAGTAACCTTGTTTTGGTTTCAAATATCTATAGGTACCAGAGCCCTCAAGTATAAGTTGCGTAATTTTTTATCTCGTTTTAAATAGTTAATTACTTTTTTAACTTCACGCACTTTTTCATTAAATTAATGATTACAGATTACAATAAAGACTTCTCCGTCCTTGTGATGCGAAGATATTCGTTCCTCTCCTCTAAGAGGTCGTATATTACTTGTAATAGTTGTAAAAAGCATCCGCCAGTGGCGGATTTTCGTATGAAGTGAGTGAAGTGCCACTTAATTGTTACCATAATCAAGTTGAACATGTTCGGCGGCGAGATCGTTGAACGGGAACCAAGATCGATCGAGAAAACTGACTGGATCTGGTAAAGAAAAAAAATCAAGCTGACCGGACTTTTGTAAAAATTGAATTTCGAGCTGACCTTACCTTGTCCTGTGAAAAATATACATCTCATTAACTTTGCAATCCACGAGCCGCCACTGGTATCCACGACAGTATACAAGAGAAATATTTATAATTGGTTTTATAGTTAATTAAAATTGTGCAACTTGTAAAGATTAAAAGATACACACCTGCTCATAACACCTTAACCATGAAATACTTCAGAATTTTCAGT
The DNA here is from genome assembly GCA_910589415.1 of Malachius bipustulatus. Classification (NCBI taxonomy): domain Eukaryota; kingdom Metazoa; phylum Arthropoda; class Insecta; order Coleoptera; family Melyridae; genus Malachius; species Malachius bipustulatus. The sequence continues at coordinate 19,336,395 of OU342632.1, forward strand.
TCAATGCCTTGATTTCATTTCACATATCGGCATATCGCTAAGAAAATAATGGACACCTTTACTTATACTTACATAGGTAGGTATACAGGGTGAGACAGGAAGAACGCGTCAAACACCAACACGTGAAAATAATCCAAAAAATCATTATGTTGTTATGTGATTCTCATAGTTTTTCTCATGTCTTTGAATTCGTAAAAAAAAATTGTAAAATGCGGTTTGGACCGCAGAGACCGGCTTCAATGACCCGGGACACCCTGCATATTGTGGGGATGTGAGTTTTGGGATCGATGGACATTTTTTGATGAATTTGGGTGAAATGAGACAATATTTTTACAATGGGGTGAGGTATAACTGTAGGTACTTTGATCCATATGACTATATATAATGGGTCCCGTCAACTAAAATGGCTATGACGTCATTGATAATAAAACTGAAGGGTTGCCAGTTTTCAAAATAGGATGAATTACTCAGGTAATGAAAGGTTATTCGGTCTGCCAATAAATTTTTCAAAATAAAACTAATGATTATTATTGATCTTCAGTGAAAAGTGAAAGACTACACCCAAGTAATCGATTTTCACAATAAGATGAGAGATTTCCCTTTGAACGAAATTCAGAAATTATGTTCAAAGTGATAGTTTGACAGTTATTTTGATTCAATTTGACCCGACTACATCGCTCGGACTTATTGGGGACACCCTGCATATTGTGGGGATGTGAGTTTTGGGATCGATGGACATTTTTTGATGAATTTGGGTGAAATGAGACAATATTTTTACAATGGGGTGAGGTATAACTGTAGGTACTTTGATCCATATGACTATATATAATGGGTCCCGTCAACTAAAATGGCTATGACGTCATTGATAATAAAACTGAAGGGTTGCCAGTTTTCAAAATAGGATGAATTACTCAGGTAATGAAAGGTTATTCGGTCTGCCAATAAATTTTTCAAAATAAAACTAATGATTATTATTGATCTTCAGTGAAAAGTGAAAGACTACACCCAAGTAATCGATTTTCACAATAAGATGAGAGATTTCCCTTTGAACGAAATTCAGAAATTATGTTCAAAGTGATAGTTTGACAGTTATTTTGATTCAATTTGACCCGACTACATCGCTCGGACTTACCAATTCAAATCATATGATCACATGTTTAGAGATGTACGTGTGCTTTGTGTGTATAAAATAAGATTGGTATGAAGATGATGTCGTTCATGACGTCATTGCCAGTTTAGCTGACACGACCACTGCTTCTAAAGCTGTGTATGTTGCTGCAGTTACATTTTAATTCTGTTGAGTCATTTTTGAGAAAATTGGGGAAAATTTTGCAACGTGACGTCATTTTCATTGTCAATAATGAACATATGACGTCACAAATAATTGAAATCTTTGAGAGAATACCATTTTTGCTTATATCAGCTCATCAGCGTATTAATTTATCTTGTTAGATAAATTTAGCCACTTCCAGAAATCTTGAAATAAATATTTGTAAATGCTCATGGTTCATAATTTCAGCTACATAACGTAAATATGCCCCATTAGTTTTGTATAATTTAATTAAAGCGAATCAATTAATTTAGCAATTAACTGTTTCATAAGTCATTAAATTCCTGCATTTAAATTAAATAAAGTGGATCATGGTCTTCTATAAGTCGCAGTTTTCCGCGGATATCCTCCATCAAGTTCTGGGTGGTCTTCTAAATCGATTTTTCGAATTTTGGAATATTCTGCGTCTAAGCCACTCTGTATTTTGGGCTTCCAAGCCTCCGCCGTAATTTTTTTCAGACAAAAGCGCCTCAAGGGAAATGGCACACCACAAGACCACACCAGAACTATATGCAAAATTTCGACTGCAAACATCAGCAATTCGCTTTATACTTGATGACGTCATCATCAGGTACTTTTGCAATGTTGTCAGTCCAGTCAGTCCAGTTGCAAATGCCAATCTTCTCAATCTTGAGATGTTGGTAGATCATTTTATAAACACCCTTTTGAGGCGAAAACCACCCCCAAACAGGACTTGGTTACGGTTGTTCTCGTCATTTCCACATTATAAAAAAAATGAATCGCCATTAAATTCCACATAAAAAAGTCTCATGTATGATTTTTCTGTTTGTCACCCTTTTTATCGACGTACAAATAGTTCGGCGGTGGTTTGAGATGCGCTCGACTTATTCTACTTACGTCTACTTCGACGTCAAAAATGATAATTATGAAACTTGTAGAGCGGAAAAACTACCCCCGGCTTTCAGCGCCGAGAGAAATAAAAAATTAAATATAAATGACCAAAAAATGGTGACACCAAAAAACGGCGGATGAATAAATAAATGATCAGCCTACTTTTTTCTTCCAGGATCATAAGGACCCATCGCAAATCAGCAAAGATAATATATTTTACGGTTGGTGTGTTCCAGCCTCCTGTAGCCCTCAGCAGTTGACGAAATCTTTGAATAAATATTTGTCAGAGTTCAATAAGACAAATATTTCATATGAAGGACGAGTATCCGAAGAGGGATGTCAGGATAAAAATGAACGATCACGTTTTGATCGCTTGGATATGTCTTTCATGTAAGTCTGGCAAAAGGGATTTTTAGTTTATGTAAATAGGACCTGCTATGTAGAAAATTTTTACTTTTTACATTATATCAAGTCAAGAATAGCACAAACGTAGTATAGACAGACCATCATTGAAATGGACAAGAGAACTGGAAAGCTCACACGCTTTTGTTTGGGAACGCCAGCTTAGATATTGGAAGAAAGAGTACGACTGTCAGAAAGTGGCATGCGGTTTCAGTCTAACACATGTTGCCTTTTGCCGGATCATAGTTTTTAAGTCATAAAGCTGAACGTTGTTTATTCTTTATGGGAAATGTAAAACCAAAAAATAATTATTTACTAATAATAAGTTTAGAAAGCTTCTTAGATCCAGTTCAATCTTCCCAGCGACGACCATTCCTGATAATGCTAATAGCAATCGAATAGCTTTGCTTGCAATCGTATGAGTTAGACAAACATAGACTGCCACACCCAAGCATCGCGCTCTTTCTAACCAGGCGGATCACTTTAACAGCTACCAGCGCAAGATTTTCTTCTGTTCATTTCAATGAGGCAGACTTTGCACAAAAAATCATGTCCATGTCTGAGATTGAATCTCTAAAATCGTGAACAATCAGTTTAAGTTGATTCATTCTCATCAAGTCTTTTGGCCAGATTTTTCTGGGGGAATAACAGGAGAGTATTTAAAAATAAGTTTTAATTAATTTATTTAAATTACAGCTTAATAGTAATGTTATTGGCGATTGTAATGATAATGTCAACGACTTACGATTACTACGTCACGAGTTTATCAAAAGAAAAACTGAAAGGCAAGTTTCGTCTAAATATTTTGGCAAAAATTTAATTTGGCTCTAATTTTCAGAAACGGTCACGTATAAATGTGGCAGCTCGTGGTCCGTTATAAAAAACTTTAATAGTTTATCGAAATATGACGATTCGAACCCAGCCCTGCACGTTTTATATGGAATGAGAACAATATCAATTTGTATGATCATTATTAACCATCGGTTTGGCACATATCTAGCCTTGGCCGTCCTCAATTTTGACTTCGTGGAGAGAGTGAGTTATTTACCTATTAAGTAATAGTTAAGTGAGATCGTTAAATATTTTGTTAAATGGATTTTTTTACTATTCCCGAAGACTCCTTGTAGTGCCCAAGATGCTCTTATTGGAGATGCCAGAGGAAAGAGCGTCTTTTAAGAAAAGTTTTATCATGAATATATCTCATATCTCAAAAACTATGCGACAAAAAAAATAGTAAAAATATTATGACGTAACGCCGGATACCAAATCATCCGCAGTTTCATTACTTCTCGTCCTGCTTGTTGAAATTATTTGGATGTTCGTAAATTTAAATTGCTTCACGATAATGTATAATAGTGTGACGTAGGAAGCATGCTCCGAGACAGCTGACGACTTTTGGTTGATGGTCCCATGCAATAGAAAATGTTTTTAGTAAAATGTACTCATTTTTAGTCGCCGGATTCGAATTCGCAATAAGAAAAATAAATTTTGTTTTTATAGTTTCTACAGTGCTGCCATTTTCTAGATAATGCGAAAAATGAACAAAATCAAATTTTCTAGATTTCAGCACTTTCCACACATAACCGACAAAAATGTTTTCAGTAAAATGCACCCATTTTTAGTCGCCAAAGACGAATTTGTAATAAAAAAACATAAATATTGTTTTTTTTTTATTTTTACAGTGTTGCCATTTTCGAGAAAATGCTAAAAATGAACAAAATCATTTTTTCTCGATTTCAGCACTTTCCATGCAAAACTGACAAAAATGTTTTCAGTAAAATGTACCCATTTTTGTCGTCAATAGCGAATTTTCAATAAAAAACACAAATGTTGTTTTTTATTTTTTACAGTGTTGCCATTTTCAAGAAAATGGAGAAAATGATCAAAACAAAATTTCTCGATTTCAGCACTTTCACGCATAACCGACAAAAATGTTTTAAGTAAATTGTACCCACTTTTAGCCACGCCAAAAGAGAATTTGCAATAAAAAACCAAATGTACCTACGTTTTTTATTGCAAGCAGGGTAAATTCTGTTGACATGATTGTCCATAAGCAACTCTTCCAGAGCCTTAATTCCATGTTTCGCAAGATGACGAAGGTGTCATATACGTAGCGGTACCATGGTACGAATAAGTCGGTTATTTGTGCTCAGATGGTTGCCCATACTGCAACTGCATCTAGTTTTTCTTGGAAGTCACCCTTCCACTGGAAATTGGTCCAGGTTGTGGTGGGCATTTATCATATGAGAAAATGATCATTCAATATAAAAATGTTGAGCGGTCATTGGCCACTACTCTTGCAAAAAAAATTACAATGTACTTACATAAAGAAAAGGATGAAATTTATAATTATATCTATTTTTTTATTAAATATTAAACTTATATTTTACAGAACTATCGTTCGATATCAGGTAGTATTTTCTTTCATGGAGATCTGTTTGTGGATTCTTTCTTCGTATTGAGCGGCATTTTAGTCACGTATTCGTTGCTGCTACAATATTCAAAGAAAATTATCAATCCTGCTTTGGTTATATTCCTCAGATATGTCAGGTAAGTGATTACGAATAAAATCCATACTATTTCGACTACAATTTAAAAAATCTAACGAACTGTACTGTGTAAGTCAAAGTCATATCAAAGCCAAATGGCAAAGCTTTAAACAAATTCGAAATCGAATGACGAAATTGGTCGGAAAATAGCGCGATCCCTGGTAGCAGAGTCGCACGACGTCATTGCAACGTGATTTTTTGGTCATCTCCACTAATGTTATTAGGACTTTAAAAATGACGTACGAATGACGTGATTATGTCACAGCTTCTTGACGTGATTTTTTTAGACGTCGTTTTACGTAATTTTACGTCATAAATAATCGTCATTAGCACTTGTACAAGACCAAGTCTGATGAGAAATTGACAGGATACTTTGTACAAAAGAGGGAGAAGAAAACATTAAAATTGACTTCTTTAATTTTCTTATTGACTTCTTTAATACATCACGTCTAAATCGCGTCTGAGAAATGACGACGCAATAATCACGTGTTTTTTCGGTAATGACGTTGCGGGAACCAAAAATTACTAAAAAATTACGTCGCCATAACGTGAATCCGCTGTCTGGGTTAGATTGCTTTTGGTTAGCTATACAGGGTTATTCACGGTATACGAAACGGAAGATTATGGCCGTGTCTCTGGATTTTAGGATCTTTTTATTTTTGAAGTGGTTGAGATCCGGCAGAGGTACGTTTTAAAATTATATTCATAATGTACAGGGTGTCCCAAAAGCATGAAACATATCAAAGTTATGTTTTTTTAAATGGAATGCTCCTATGTTATTGCGTTTTTTGATTGTCTGAGAAGAAAAAATAAGATGAGCTTTTACAGTTGGTGTTTAAATTCAGAAGTTTTTGAGTTATAAACAAATGAAAATCGTCATTTTTCAAGTTCAAGGCCCTGTACAACGAAAACGCTTCAAGATAGAGAAAAACGGCTTACATGTCCCTATTTTAACTTTTCATGTACTATCCTATGGTATAGAAACATTTGTACATTCTTTGATTTATTTATTTGTCGACGCGTGGAGAAATCTCAGAATTTTTCAATTTTTTTATCACCCTGTATAAACATTTCATCTACATCATTGGATAGTACATGAAAAGTTAAAACAGGGACATGTAAGCCGTTTTTCTCTATCTTAAGCCGTTTTCCTTGTACAGGGCCTTGAACTTGAAAAATGACGATTTTCACTTGTTTATAACTCACAAACTTCTGAATTTAAACACCAACTGTAAAAGCCAATCTTCTTTTTTCTTCCTAGGCAATCTAAAAATGCAATAACATAGGAGCATTCCATTAAAAAAAAACATAACTTTGATATGTTTCATGCTTTTGGGACACCCTGTACATTATGAATATAATTTTAAAACGTACCTCTGCCGGGTCTCTATCCACTCCAAAAATAAAAAGATCCTAAAATCCAGAGACACGGCCATAAACTTCCGTGGCGTATACCGTGAATAACCCTGTATAAGCTTTTCTCACGTCGTTGGAACACTAAAAGACAATTATAAGCCTGAAGAGAAATTGACAGGAGCACTTTGTAGAATCAAAAGGAAGAAGAAGACATTAAAATTGATTTCTTTATACAGGGTGTCCGGAAATTATGCGCAAAAAATTAAGGGGAGATTCTACTTGATGAAATATTGCCAAAAGTATCTATAATTTTTTTTCGAAAATTCACAAATAAGAAAGTTATAAGCCTTCAAAGTTGATTTTTTTAATCAATATTTTTTTATAACTTTTTTTCTATTGTACGGATTTTCTTAAAATTTGACACACTTGCCACAAGAGGCCTTATCTTGACCTTCTAAAAAGGCCTATAACTTTTTTCGTAATATTTTTTTCTGAGTTTTGAAGACACACAATTGAAGAACATGGAGAAATATTCGGAAAAGGTCCTCTTTGTCTATCACGATAAAATGACCTGTTTCCGAGTAAAACTGTTTTAAAAATTTACTTGCACTAAAATTGATCACCATAAATTATGATCATATTCTGCAACAATACCAATGCATGCTTTGGAAACAGCTGCAGGGTTGCCTAGGAAACAAGACGTTTGCTTTGGATTTAATTTTGACAGCAATTTTTTTTTAATTAAAATTATTTTATTATTTTATTAAAAAAAATTATTAAAAAATTTTAAAATTTTATCATTTCCAAGTCTATTTATATACGAATGTCTCTGTTTTGTACATAACTAGGCAACCCTGCAGCTGTTTCCAAAGCATGCTTTGGTATTGTTGCAAAATGATCATAATTTATGGTGATCAATAATTTTAGTGCAAGCAAAGTTTTAAAACAGTTTCACTTGGAAACAGGTCATTTTATCGTGATAGACAAAGAGGACCTTTTCCGAATATTTCTTCATGTTCTTCAATCGTGCGTCTTCAAAATTCAGAAAAAAATATTATGAAAAAAGTAATAGGCATTTTTTGAAGGTCAAGGACACATAAGGCCTCTTGATTTCGTGGGATTCAAGTCTAATTTGGACCAAGTAGGTATGTAAAGCAACATCAGTGGCAAGTGTGTCAAATTTTAAGAAAATCCCTACAATAGAAAAAAAGTTATAAAAAAATATTGATTAAAAAAATTCAACTTTGAATTTATAACTTATAACTTTCTTATTTGTAAATTTTCGAAAAAAAATTATAGATACTTTTGGCAATATTTCGTCAAGTAGAATCACCCCCTTAATTTTTTGCGCATAATTTCCGGACACCTGTATAAAAATGTATAGTAAGGCAAAAAATTATAGTTCCATAGCTCCAGATTCAAATATTCAGTTTGTTTGAAAAATGACGTTAGACCGACGTCATAAAACATCACGTCTAAATCACGTCTGAGAAATGACGCAATGATCACGTGTTTTTCCGGTAATGATGAGGGGGGGGGGGGGGGAGGGAGGACAAAAATAACGACTTTATAACGTGACTCTGCTCCCTGGGAATGACTTTAAAAAGTCTACAAAACACAAGTGCCTTTAAGTGAATTCTTCTTTGAACTATTAAGTATAATTAGGTACTTTTAATCTCACGACAATGAAATTCGGAGGCAGTTGGCGCAAGCTTATTATTAAAGCAATAATTATAGACATCCTATTAGAAAAAGTCATTGTTAATGTTATATATTAATTAGCTTACAATTAAACCTTTATTTGCTGGAAATAAAATTTAATCCCGCATGCATTTTATTCTCATTTCTTTTTTAGATTGACTCCAACATATGCGTTTGTGGTATTTTACTATGCAACAGTATTTAATTTAGTTAGTTCTGGACCTTTTTGGAAAATGACGGTCACTCAAGAATCCTTGGATTGCAGACAAAGTTGGTGGTTAAACTTACTGTATATAAACAATTATGTTAATGTTAATCACATGGTAAGTGTAATTTCTCATCAAAAACTTACATAAAATTGTTTAATATTATTGTTCTTTTTATTGTGATTTTTTTTAGTGTATGGCGCAGTCTTGGTTTTTACCCTGTGACTTTCACTATTTCATAATTGCTCTTATAGTATGCATTTTAATAAATAAAAGGAAAATAATTGGAATTTCCGCTCTAACAGTCCTTGTCATTTTATCAGTGCTGGTACCATTTTTGCTCACGTTATTGAACAAAGAACCGGCAATTCTGCATTTCTACCCAGAATTTTTAACGGCGCCAAAAGCTCATCCGTATTTTAATTCAACGTACATCAAGTCCCATATAAGAGCTGCGCCGTATTTCATAGGAATGATTACGGGGTATATTTACTATAAAATGAGAAGTACTTCGGGAAAAATATGTATCGTAAGTAAAATACACGGTTATTATTCAATCTCACCTATTTATCTGTTTTTTTTTTTATTTTATTTCAGATAAAATCGTATGCTATTTTTCTAGTTTCATTGATTGCTATTGTAATAATTTTATTAACAGGAGTCATATTTAATAACCCGTATTATAAATACAACGCTCTCGAATCTGCTGCGTATGCCGCTTTGAACAGGACCATATGGGCGATAGGAAGTGTTGGAGTTTTGTATGTAGCAAGTTATGGACATTCAACTTTTATCTACAAAATTCTTTCATGGAAGCCATGGATCCCGTTAAGCAAACTCGTGTATGGAGTGTATCTGATACATATGCAATTTCAAATTATTTCAGTGGCCAAGAAAAGTAGTTCAACAGTGATTTCCTATTATGATCTTGTAAGCTGATTTATTATTGAACTATAGTTAAATACTGAAACAATTTTTTTTTTCAGATATATCTAGGACTTTCCGATATATTTATATCGTTCGGAGCTGCTCTGATTTTATACCTGGCCATAGAAGCCCCGTTTAGGAATATTTTTAATCTGTTATTATATTCACACAAAAAAGACACAAAAAGGGAAAAAATAAATAGTGTTAACAATTAAAATCTGTTCTTTGTTTTTTTTTTATTACGCAGAATTAGTATTAGAATTCTCAGAGGAAAGTTTTGATTTTTTCACCCTCTATGTTCTTTAGGTCGTTGAACACGAATTTGAAGTTTGCTGACCAAAATTTGACCAGGAACTTTTTTTTGCACCTTTCTCCACTTTTCAGTAGATATGGGGAATGTCTTTTTTGGCGCGCACTACCGGTGGAACGGTTAGTCTTCGAAAAACACTTCCTTTCTGAGATTTGGCCAAAAACTGCAAAGTGTAAATTTTGATTCTGAACAACTTTTTCAAATAACATTTTTTCGTATTTGCCACATAGAAGGCACTTGACTCCACAGAAAAAATATTTTTTTTCCAAGGCATGCTTGATTTTTCAAAACTAAAATTTTGTTAGAAATTACTCTTTAACCAAGCAGAGCTGAACCCCAAAAAATGAAAATTCAAATCAAAATTTTTTTGTCTTTTATAAGTCGTTTCACCTATCCGGGGACACACGGTATATATATAAATTAAATAAATGTAAAAAATAAAAAAACCATTAATGCAATGGAGAAATTGTTTTACATAAATAAGAGATCAGTAAGACTTTACCTATAGAATGAAAAGTAATAATTTTAAACTTTAAATTATACAGGGTGAGTTAGCTAGGTTTTATAGCAGGACTTTCCCAGCTTATGAAAGACTTTTCTCAAGGAATAAAAGTACCCATGAACATAATGTCCTCAAAGGTTGAATTTTTTTTCACTTTCGGCGCCCAACTTGAGCATTTTTCAATATTTTAATTTTAAATCAAAAGGTTATTTATGATAATTTAGAGCAGACATGTGATTAATCAATTTTGTCACAAAAATATGCTTTTTTGTTAACTTGAAATAAAGTTTATGGAGTCATTGCAGTAAATCTAAATCATATGCGACCAGTTTTATTAAATAAATTTATTTCAGGCTTAATTCATTTAAACAAAATAATTAAATATACAAAAAATTAACAACATATACTTTACAACTAGTAATACTACAATAATAATTTATTAGAACAACTACTTTACATATCAACATTTAAAGTAAATTAATGAAATGTCTGAAACACCTATTACATGCTGTCCGAGAGAGGGAGGGGAGGTATTTCTTAATTGACAGGTGAAACTATAATTATGTACAAGTAGATTCAGGACCAAGAGTTCACAGAGTTAGAGGATCGTAAAACTAAAGGCACCTGGATGGATTCCTTTTTAGTAACAAAGCGATTACTTTGAAAAATTGTTATCACATGGCAAGAAAGATTGAGGATATCGACACTCAAGTTTACATTAAAAATAATCAACAACACCTTATTGAAGTTCCAAAATATTTTTTTACAAACCTATATACAAATTTTACAAAAACACCAAAAGTTAAATATTTCTTGTTCACACATAAAACTTTTTTTTAACTTTCATCTATCGTAATATACTGTGTTCCAAGTTTCTACTACATACTTACTTATAAGAACAGCTTTTTTATGTTTCCTTTATTCTACATTATTAAATTTTCAAATATTTTGTCAAAATTCTTATGAAAAAACTTTCCAATCGATAGATCCAGTTCATCCAAAAATATTTAATACCTGTTAACATGATTTAAATAAAGGAGTAAAAGTATCATAAATTTCATTTCATGAAAAAAAGTATTTAGCAATGGACCCATTATATTATTATTTTATATACAATGACACTTTTTTACAAAAAAACAACAAAAAAAAACAATTAGATTGTCCAAATTTAATATGAATAATATTATTATTAGTAGTTTTATTAGATAACAGGTAAAGCGCATTTCTCGAATTATTACATCTATTTTATTACCTTTCTTATTAAAGAACACAATTTCCATTTTTATTTGCCTATCATTAATATTATATTCTTTGAACTTGGTTGCATTTAATGTCTTTTCTATGCTTAAAACGTTCTGCTTTTAAAATAAATTAGAAAATGACATAAAAGTCACCATAATTCAAAGAGGGTATCTTCTTTAACATAAACCACAACAAGAAGTAAAGTTCCTTGTAATGTTTCTTTCTCAATATTTGTATATTTTATAACGACTGAAGAATTAGAACTGTTGAGAATTTTTAGAGAAAATGATTATATTTAATTCGGTTTAAAATAATTAAGGGTGCCTACTTAGTTATAGTGAAGCCAAATTACACTAACAAAAATATTGTTTCTGAACTTTGATAAGTAAAATTGATGAGTGGAAATGGGCACGTAAAAAAATACGTGAGCGGGAGTGGTGGGGGGTTAATTTTGGGAGTTCAAAAATGATATTATTGCAATTTTCTGCGAAAGTTGATGTCAGAAAAAGAAGTATCCAATACAAAAGTTTTGTGGATTATGCAAAAAATGTCTACAACTTTTGTGGAGGTCACTTTTTCAAATAATAAAAAAAACTCACCTTAAACAGAGTTCTCTCTTGAAGCTAATTTTTTCATTTTAACATATTAATGAAATGAAAAAAATATAGTCACAATTTAAAAACATGCTCAAAAATACTCAAAAATTAATTTTTCAATATTTTAATTTTCAAACTAATTGAAATAAAAGCTTCAAAACTTGAAAAATAAACAAAAATTCTCAAAATTGTTTGAAAACTATAGGTAGGTCCTAAGTACAAAAAAAAATGTATCAAGATTTTTCCAATAAGTTAATTGAGATAAATAATTTTTTGATGAAATTAACGATTAGTTAGCTAACGGAGTCTTTTTGAAAGCAGGTTACTATTTATATGTATACCTACCCTACCTGTGTGTGAAAAAAAACCGGTAACATTAATTTGTGCGTTACAATTATTATTGTTTTCAAACTCTGAAGCGGGTTGATTTTTAATTTAAAATGACACCTTTCCACATAAATACAGGATGTTTCAGAGACATAGGGCCAAATTTAAAGGGGTAGTATTCTTTAAAAGTTGAAAAAATATAAGAGTTTTTGGTTATAACTCTCTTTGTAAATTTTAATTTGGCTAGGTTTTGTAGGTGTCTTCCAGTCGTATTTTCCCTCTTTATTTTTTACACCGCTGATTTTTTTGCAAATACCAGAAGGTTATTGATAGCCCCTGCATGTTAGAACAGAAAGTATTCCTTAGTTTTTTTGATACAGCACACCGTTTTTGAAATATTTAAAGTTTCCTTTGAAAAATTTTAATCGGATAACTTCTAATGAAATCGACTGTTACAACAGAGTAAATTTGAAATATCTCAAAAACAGTGCGCATTTATGAAAACTAAAGAGAATACTTTTTTGTTCTAAAATGTAGTGGCTATTGAATAAGGTTTTTTTGAAAATAATTAATTGGTGTAGAAGGTAGAGATGGGAAAGGGGCGCATACCCTTAATATCTACACCACTGGAAGAGATCTACAAAACCTGAAATAGTCAAATTGAAGATCTTTATTTGTTTATTTACATTCGAAAGGCTTCTTTGTCTTATACCTAAAGGTTCGCAAAGGCTTAATTACCAATCTACAGGGTGTTAAAATAAAATAAAGATAGTTTTTTTTCTTTATAGCTCATTTAGCTCTAATTTGGAATACAGGTAACACTGTATGGCTTACATCATTGGGCATGATAAATGGTTGTGAGATGTTACAAGAAAATTTTATTTCCCTGATTTTCTACCATTTCGCCCTCATATCTCTTACTGAATTTTCCGTTTTATTTAGAAATTTTTGGACTCTTATAGTTTTTTTGCATCTGCAACCGTTATCAAGAAAAAAAGAAGCAATTTCCTCTAATCCATTGGACGAAATTCAAATATTTGAAAAGGTAAAACCTTTGGCTTTTTTACAGTTTTGTCAGCAAGGCCTGTTAAAAATTACCTAAATCTAGGATGACCCTGTTTGACGAAAGTTTGACAAACCTCAAGGAGCTATAAAGAAAAAAAAAAGAAAAATCTTAAAATTTCAACTTTATGACGACCAGTAAAGCAGCTTTTGCGGACCCATGTTTATATGAATTTTTAGGCATAAAATAAACCAAAGAATTACCTGCTTTCGTATGTACCTGGTATTAGGTATTAGGGACTCACCCTGTATGGTATATAAAATGTTCATAGATTTTTGTTTAAAATAATAAAATTTTGTTCCCTTTCCCACTTCCCAGTTTATGGTTCTTCTGAAATAATAATGTAATGATTCGTTCATCACATTAATAGATAGGTACATTTGAGTACCTATGTGTCATTTTAAATATAAAAATGAGTATACATACATCATACGTGAGTATAATAATACATTGAAAATAAAAATAAGAACAATAAAATTTTGGACAAATAAATAGTTTTTCTCTTAAATTAAAAGGAACTTTTACCACAATAATTTTCAATGTAGACAGCCACATAGAGCACCGATAAAATTGATGCTAAAACAATAAATAAATATGCAAAAAAAAACACTTTAGACTTAAATTAAGCAGCAGATCCTCTCTTGTTGGGCTATTTATTTTCATTTGATGGTAGAGATGATTGATGCCGACTACTTCTGAAACAAAATAAAGTGGTACAATGCGCTCTATTCGCTAAGACGGTTAAAAACCCTGCACCGCACTCACTTGGACTTTCTACTTCTATTGTGAGATCTTGAACCATCAAACGAGTAACTGGTACTAGCGCTTTGTTGCTGCGGCTTTGTTTGTAAAGGCTGCCGATATGCTGCAGGTTGACTTCGACCGGATGCCAATCTTGCATCCGCTGAAATTATAGGAAAATCGTTTATCTTTCTATTTGCAATGCAAAGTATACTCATACTATTTTAGTGTGAGTTTTAGTATATTATCATAAATATACCGATAAACTTTTAGGGGCAGTAGGGGGCGTCAAAACAAGCATAATTTTCGAGATACGGAGTGTTAAAAAAAATTTAATCGATTTTTTTATTAATACATATCTCAAAAATCTCTGCACATACTGTTGAAATTTAGCAGTCATTTGTAGTAATAAGGAGCTCATTTAGCCCCGAGTAGATTGAAATTTTCAAGTCCAGTGGCGTCCAGGAGAGAACCCTCGCGAATATTATTGCAAATAAAAATGTACGCCACTGACTTTTTCAAGTTTAGATATTTTTTCAGATTAAGCAACTAATAATAAAACTTTTATGTCTCTTAATATCTTTTTGTATCTTACATCGTTTTGGAGAAATAAAATAAAAGCCGCTTAATGCACACCGAAAAATTGATCTTAAAATCAATACTTCAACATGCATTGAAGTGGCTTTTATTTTATTTCTTGAAAACAAAGTAAAATACAAAAAGATATAAGAAGACATAAAAGTTTTATTTTTAGTTGCTTAATCTGAAAAAATTAAAGATTGCAAAAAAAAATACTGGGTGTTTTTTTTAAGCAAGGAACTCAAAAGGTTGCTCCATGAGCATGCCCCTGATGCTGTCTGAAACTGTAATGAATTCAAAAGATGGCTTATAAACTACTGCATTTTTTTACTTTCCTCACCATTGAGATCTTGAGACTTAGCAGAGAGATTTACAAGGTCGGTTAAATTAGAGAAAAGTTGCACAATTTTATGCTTATTAAGAATCTGAAACAAAAATGCGTTCAACTTCAGGAAAAAACTGAAAATCTACATTTCTTATTTTTGCATACATATCTTTTCATTGAATTGTCTAGGTATATGGTATATGAAGTCATCTTTAAATTTTTCTATGACATTCAGTGAAAAATATTACTTTTATGGGAAAAAGAAGAAAACAATTTTTATTTTTTGTTACCGAAATTTGTCAAATTTTTGAAACAAATTAATAAGCCTAAAATTGTGCTACTTTTCTCTAATTTAACCCTTTAAGTAACAGAGTCACTTAATTAACCACTTAATTATAACGTTACTTATTTTGTAAGTGGTTAATAAACTGACCTCAGAACTTGTTACATTTATTTTTACTTAAAGTCACAAAAGTCACCAAATTAACCACCCCCGGAGCCACTCAGGCACATGCAATTTTTTATTTTTTATTTTTTAGTAGTTATGTAAGATCAGTTTTACTAGAAATATCTAATTTTAATTTTTTTTTTGAAATTTATTGTCTGCCACTTAAAGGGTTAACCGACCATTTCTACTAATTCTCCAGATCCCAACGTTGAGACAGATAGAAAAAACGACCTGTATAAAAACGTGGGCAAAAAAGGAAATTAAAAAATTTCTACTCACTTTGCATGACATAAGGGACACTATGATATACTCCAGCAGGTTGTAAAGGCATCCTAGATCGCTCTACATAAGAACTATCACTAACAGGAGTCTGTGGACTACTTCTATTGGTTCCAGGTGTACAAGGTTTGACGTTACCCATCTGAAATATCAAACAGTTCACAACTAATCATAAAAAACTCCGTCAAAAGTTAACTTTACCTGTCTGAATTGCATCGACAGAGGGTTATGATTGAACATGGCAGTAGGAGTTTCCGGGGGGGTCCGCAGCGGCATGTTTTGCGGACAAAACGCCGAAATAACGGTAGCAGCGGGAGAACTTGTCCCGGTACTACTGTGACTAGACCCGAAGAAATTCTTCGGGTTTCCCGGCGCTTTATTCTTCGCATTGAACACCTTTTGGCGAAAATCAAACGGCGAAGGCATCTTGTAAGGCTGAGGCGGACCGGCACCGGCGTTCGGGCAGAGGCTCAACTGGCTCATGCTTTGAAGGAAACCCTGTTGCGCTTGATCGGCTATGGGCGTCGAGAAAGAGCCGGGACCGGAGTTGCAAGTGTTGCTATTTAGAACAGTCTGGGAGAATTGTGTCGGATAAATCGAAGTAGGATATACCGGGTTCTGGGTGTAGACTACGGGCTGTTGTCCCGGTGTCGGATACAAAGCCCCCGTGTGGGAATTGGTGTAGAGTAGCTGCACTTGTGGGTGTTGAGGCTGGTAGACTGGAATTACTTCTGCATTCGGTGGAGGCAGCGTCGGCTGCTGAATGAAACTAGTTGAAAAACCTGTTGAATTGAAATAAAAATAATGTTGAGGAAATGTTATCGCCACTACTTGATGATAATGCTGACTTACCGGGTTGTGAAGGTGACTGTAGGGGGTATCGAGATGGTTGACTAGGTGCTTGTGCTTGCTGATTTGGAAAATAAACGGGTCCAGACCATAAGGGACCGGTTGTTGTTTGGTAACCCATTGATGGAAGATTTCCGGGATTTTCCGGAAGATAATAGGTACCTGGCATCTCGGTTAACTGAGGCGGCTCCTACAATTCAAGCGAGAAAAATTGAGGAAAATGCGCAAATAAATTTAAAACTAATACTAACCGCTCTTCCTTCAAATGCCGGTGGAACAGCAGTCCCGTACATGTTGGAAGTGTAAACAATAAAAGGCTGCTGTTGGTAAACAGGTCCGGGATCTTGCACGGCCGGAGGGGATGCATAACTCGGACCATAGAGAGGATAACTTGGAATTTGTGCTGTATTAGAGCTCTCCACGTTGGTAGGCATGTATATAAATGAGCGTTGCTGACTAGGAGAAGGAGAAGACGGAAGAGAGCACTGTAAAATGGGACTAGTAGAACTATTGGTAACTGTGGACTTGGATTTGGTTAGTTTTTTGGGCGATTGGTGGTGTGCTTCCTTGCTGATTGTTGGAGTCGGGGTGCGTTGAGGTGAGGCCGGTTTGGAAGCTGCGATTAATTCCGGCGGATTCGAAGGATCGTAATGATATAAAGTGCCGTCTTGATTCTTAATCGGTTGACCAGTCTGCGGATCGATGATGATGCTACCCTTCGGAACACTTTCAATGTCAGTCACAGCCCACAGGATTTTATTGCATTTATTCTGAGCGTCCTCGTTGGTGTGTTCGTTAGCGGGATGAGGGGTGGAAGTCGGCGAAGGAGTCACGGATTCTGACATTTGAGACTGTGATTTGTAGCCGGAGCTGGATGGGCTCAAACGCCACGACATGGAACTTGTTGCCGAATCTGAAAAATCCCATTCAACATTCGAGTTAACTGGGAAAGATTCATAGGTGTGTTGAAGAGTACCTTGTTTGTATAGAAGTCTGGGGCCTGCACTGTGCGTGGATACCATACTGTCTTCTCGGCTGAGACCGGAGACTCCACCGTAACCGCCGAAACTGTAGCTTTTCGCCACGCAAGGTCTCGATGTTTCGCTGATGTCCTCTGAACGAACCTGGATTTGAGAAAATAAATATGTTCAATGCTTTTATGAGTTGCAGTAACACGATCAGTTTTGGATGCAGTACTGATGGATGGTGGATTTTGGAAATGGTAAGAGGCGAGATTAGATGAATTGCACAGTATTGTGGAGCTTTACATACAATGCCTGCCAAAAACTCGCACCATACGGGGAATTTAAAAAAATCATAAGTTTGTGGCTTTCAAAAGAATAAATTTGAGCACATAATTTGAATTTAAGTTCCAGAAAAACTGCGTTTTTAATGCAAAGTGCCATTTTTAATAAAAAGTTTGTTTTGCATTACCAAGTGAGTGCATATCTGCTACATCTTTTGAGAATGACTAGATATCCGTTACACATATGAATGTAATTTTTACTTACTTTCAATAATGTAAAAAGCACACAATAACACTCCCAATAAAAATTATCAAACCTACTTTTTCAACAATACAAAAAAATGCACATTTACCACCACAATAATTGTCAATAACAGCAACTAATGGTGACCAGAAGAAAGGGAAAATTAAGTTTAAATAAAAAAAATTAACTCTGTTGCAGAGAAACTAAAATACATCCAGTAATTCTAGTTCTTTATTTGAAAGTAGTATCCGACTGAATTTTTCACATACAAAGGTGTGATTCCCCAGTATTTATTCAGAAATACTTCTATTATAGTTCACAGCTCACCTCATATTTACATTCTTAGTTGTTTTTTGACTCTTTCTTTTCCTCACGACTTATGATGTTCAAGTCGTGAGAAAAAGAATGTCGTGATATTCAAGTCAGAGTTTGCCAGTTTGGTTAATTGAATTTATCACAGGGGTGGACTTTGATTACTTCCAATGGCTGTATTTCGTTTATTTTTTACTTGATTGTCATTCACATTTACATCAACATAGTTTTTCACGTTGACAACCTAAATAACCGCCCATTTTAAACCTTTCTCGATGTTAATTTTATGTACTTAATGAATAATATAAATTTTTTGATGTACCTATCTATTTGTTTAATTCTAAAACAATTAATGAAAGGCAAATAAAGACAAAATTAGTGCGTTAATTAAAATTTATTAAAAGAAAATATACTTGGTTTTATACAAACGACACGCAAAAAGTAAATAAATATTAGGAATAATAATTTGACTCTTCATTGTAAGTACACAACGATATTCTCGGTATCGGTATCAGATTATGCCTTTTTAACTCGCCGCTAGAGTAAGTTTTGTGGAGGGAGGAGATATAATCCTCACTTTAATGGCGCACATGTTCTCTATTGTATGTACTCTAGGTGTCAGGTGAGTAGGTGTAGTAGGCTATTGTGTGCCATTAAATTGGAGATAGGGGTGTAATTGCACCCCTTTAAGATTTTTGATTGTATCTCATTTAATTTTTTTTTATTTTATCTTTTTTATTGTATAACTCTTTTCTGAGTAGAGATAAGTATAGGCATTGCTTCACAGAAAAGCAAGTAAATTAAATTCCTTTCAAAATGGTGAACTGGAAATGATTATTGAATACACTGACTGGGATGTAGGCGCTCATTTATTTTTGTAAAAATGGCATTATCTGCCTATTAACATGAACTACATTAATTTTGCTTTATTTTAAAGAGATATATTAATTTAAAAAACTGCAGAAAGGAGAAAGGGGTGCAGTTTCACCCCTATTTCCAATTTCCACCCCCTAATTTAATAGCACTTCGCGTTTTTTCATCCTTAATGACCATTTACAATAAGGACCCGTACAATCAAAACCTACTCTTTTGATAGTTCCTTTCTATAAAACACAATCAATAGCCTGGAGTTGAGTGTTATCGACAATCGATAACGATATAGATAATTATCGTTGTATACCGGTGCTAATAATGTATAGCGGTCACGAATTATAGTAAAATATTTAGTGCAAAAGAAATAATTAATATTAAGCTGAGTTCGAATAAATAAATAAAATGCTCAGTAAATAAAAATGATTCAGAAATAAGTGAAGAAAGGGATTGTTCTATTTTTACTCTTCTACAAGATGTTGATTAAATTGGTTCTTCATACAGATGTCTGCATCTGTAATGAAGTCATTTTTGTAATGAAATCATCGTTCATTATTTTCACCTCACTTTTCAGAGGTCCTGATGATGGTTTAACTACCCGAAACCCTTCAACAGACAACTTCTGTAATATATTTTAAGCTCATTCGACCTGACTTATTGCTTTATTCAGATATCATTAACAACTTGAAAAAACTAGCCAGGCCCCCGGTTTTTTGAAGCCTGTGATTATGTGTTCCATTCATTTCCGGACAGCCTGTACCTGCGATAATTCTCCAATTTTTCTTTTGTCTTGAAATCAATTTGTCTCTTTTCAAATCAAGGAAATCGAGCTTATGTGATTTTTGATTCCCTTATCTCTGAATCACTCTGCTATTGTATTTAATAGAACCAAAGTGGGGTATATTATTACAACAAAATTTCAGTCTATAAACATCAATGATCAAATCAAGAATCATCCCTACCTTAACGAGTTTGTTGCCATATCTGTGATGCTTATCTGGCAACTGCAATCGGAATCTAGAAGAATTATCACTGTCGGTACTCGACCACGGTACTTCCGACCAACCAAAGTCATCCACGGAACCACTTTCGTTCAACTGCAAAAAAAATTTAATTACTTTCCCATCTTTCCATCTAAAAATTGACATTCTTATTAATAATAATTATTGCCAAAAAATGAAGTTAAATAATAACCTAGCTGACATCCACTGACAAAATTAACAGACTGACAAAAAAAAACTTCCAAGATGTACTAGGAGGCGAAATCGGCTGATTTTTCATGGTCAATCACAGTCCAAGCAGAGTTGAAATCAAGAGGATAAATTGGCAACAAAATGGCACCCTCCTCCAACCTGACAGGAACGAACTATAGTGAAAGTTGCCTAAAGTGACATCTCTTAGCATGACAAACCATTTTTAATACGATTTGACTTAGCCATAAGAAAGAGAGCACTATTATGTTGCCAATTTTTTACTACCTACAGCAGATTCATCCTTCTCGTATGTAAATTAATTAATTCTCCTTGGCTGTAACAGACTGTACCGCTTGAGAAAATGAAAGTCACTAGGGATGCAACGAATATTCGGCAACTATTCGGCGAACGTAATATTCGGCCATTTTGCCGAATATTCTATTCGGCCGAATATTTCTATTTGTCGCCGAATATCTCCGCCGAATATGTCTCAAGTTTTTATGAATAGAAATACCGAGAGAAATACCTACATATTTTTCAAGACATTTTAGGAAACTCCTAAATAATAATGGCTTGGATCTATTGTTATTGATCACAGTTAATCCCTTAACAATAGACTAGGTACCTATCTACCTGAATATTTTTA
Organism: Malachius bipustulatus; assembly: GCA_910589415.1. Lineage (NCBI taxonomy): Eukaryota > Metazoa > Arthropoda > Insecta > Coleoptera > Melyridae > Malachius > Malachius bipustulatus. The sequence goes on from OU342632.1 coordinate 19,357,490, forward strand.
TAGCTGAATAGGACTCTTTTTCAAGCATTGACGGAATATTTTACACTTTAATTACAGCATCTCCTAAGTACCTATAATTTAGCGGGTTTCGTATCTTGAAAAATACTAATTTATACCTACACAATAATATTCCTATATTATCATCAATTGGGTATTAATTTTAGGGACTCTTCAGAGAAATTATGAAATAAAAATCAGAGATAACACAGAACGCAGACTTCATGATTGTATAAAAATTTAAAAGAATTCCTGTTTTCAAGTGGGTCCTTTCAATTTGTAAACAAACCACTTATACAATGGTTAGGAGAAAGGCGAGTATATCGTAATAGAAAAGGACAAAGTTCATATCTACCCATTTCACCTAAAGAGACAAACAACAATAATGGAAATATGGGATGACTTCATGAATCAGATTCCAGTGTTGACGGTAATGGGCTATAAATCAACAATAAATCACACTTCACCTTTTGAATTTTAGAAATTTCTTATTCATTCTTGAAATCTAACAAATTTAATAACATTGTTCCTCTTGTGTTTTATTATAGGGGGGAAATTTATGAACTTAAAGAAATTGCTTACACTCTACCTACACAGACTACCTACTTGCTTGAAATTTCAATGACAGGAACAGTAACAAAAAAATTAAGTACCCAGGTACCAGGTACCTACTTCTAAGAATAATTGATTATTTACTGAAAATTGAATATTCCTCTGATTGTTTTGCCTAAACTGGAGCTTCAATATGAAAATGAAAAAGTCAATAAAAGTCAATAAAAATTACCGACAATAGCGCTGAAAGGGTTCCTTTCTGAGAATTTATTGTTTTATTAGGTACCTAAAAGTAAAAGCCAACCTATAAAGCACATGAATGACTGAAAGATGCATGTAAAAAACTGGTTATGGACAAGTTGGACAACCCTCAAATAAAATAAAGAAAAAGAAGCCTGTTAGAGCTGGCACTGTGGACTCACCAGGAATTAAAAATTTCACAAAACCATAATATTCGGCCGGCCGAATATTCGGATTCGGCCGAATACTAATGGCCGAATATTCGTATTCGGTATTCGGCAAAAATCGGTATTCGTTGCATCCCTAAAAGTCACCCTCACCTCTGATCTTTGGAAGATCCTGTTTTTGGCTTTCTCGTACAACAACGCGCGTTCCTCCAGGCTTTTGGCCCGTTTATCCTCCATGTCCCCGTGTCTGTCGGGCGACTTGAAGTTATGATCGTCCATGCTATTTGTGTCCCGTTTGAGGATCGATCTCCTGGGCTCCTCGGGCAGCATTATGTCGTCCCTGATGTACGCTTTGAAGGGAGTTTCGGGGATGCGAGCGTTCGGAGTCTTTGCCACGATGACCTGTTTACCGGTAGCGTCGACGTCGTGCTTCAAACCGAAAAAAGCCGCACACCGATGGACTAGCATTCTTTGGTAACTTGTCATTTGCTGAAAAGTGAATTTATCACACCTGAAAAATGTAATCGGATTAATAAAATGTTGAGAAAAATTCGACAATGTGTGCGGCAGCCTACATTTCATCGTTGATAAGGTTGACTAGATTTTCTTCGATTTCCAGCATCGTTTGTCGGTCCTTCATGTTCTTGTTGATGATCTCGGGAATGAATTTCTCCAGGTCTGTTCCAGTCGCATCGGTATAATGTTCTGTACTGCTTCCTGTAAAAAGTATTACGTAATAATCACCATAATATGTACAGGGTGTTGTATAATAAGTTCTATGTTCTATGACAAACTTTGACAGATGATAGATCACTTGATTTTAAATATATTTTCTATTAACATTTTTTATTGGTGTACCATTTTTTTATAGAGGGTGTTTCTTGGCTCAGTAATGTCTATTTTTCTATATAAGAAAATTCAGTAAAAATGGTTTTTATGGTTGCAGTTCAAATTGAGTAGTTTTTGAGTTATAAACAAGTGAAAATCGCAACTTTCAATTTTGAAAACAAAGGAATCAGCTCAAAATATCGCCAAAACGGCTTAATTATGATAAAAATTGCAAGTACGCTGTAAAATAAGGTAATACGTAAAAGAAAAGTTAAGATAGGGTAGCCGTTTTCATTGTTTTAGGTTAGGAAAAGGTTTGGGGAAGGCTTGGGAAATGTTTGGGAAAAATAATAGGTTAGAATAAGGTTTGGGAAAGTTTAGGGAGGGGTAAAAGTTTGGGAAATATTAAAGAAAGGTTACATAGGGAACGGCTTGGGAAAGGTTAGGAAAAAGTTTGGGAAGGTTAAGAAGAGGTAAGTTAGGGAAAGGTTTTATAAAGGTTTGGGAAAGGTTGGGGAGAGGGAAATGTTTCGAAAAGGTTATGAAAGATTTGGGAAAGGTCTGGGAAGGTTAGGAAGAGGTAAAAGTTTGGGAAAGGTTAGTCTTAGCGCTTTTATTAAAGATATTTTTAAAATATTAAATTAAGTAGGTAGAAATACTTTGTATAGTAACAAACTGATTGTTTAGTTGTTGATCGAAACATTATGAGAAATGAAAAAATAATAAATTTTGAATCAATCGAAATGAATATCATCCACTTTAATAATAATTGACATTTTTAGATAAACTGTTAAATCATAAAAGTTAGGAAGAGGTAAAGATTTGGGAACGATTTGTAAGTTGTTAGGGAGGTAAAGGTTTAAAAAAGGTTACGAAAGGTTTGGGAAAAGTTAAGGAAAGGTTTGAGAAATGTTTTGGAAAGGTTAGGAAACGGTTAGAGAAAGGTTTGGGAGAGGTTAGGGGGAGGGAAAGGTTTGGAAAATATTACAAAATCGTTGGGGAAAGGTTAGGGAGAGGTAAATGTTTGGAAAAGGATATAAAAGGTTTGCGAAAGGTTAGGTAGAGGTAAAGTTTGGTAAGGAAAGGTTTATGGAATGTTCTTGAAAGTTTAGAAAAAGGTTAGAGGAAGGTTTGGGAGAGGGAAAGATTTGGTAAATATTAGGAAATCGTTAGGAAAAGGTTAGGAAAGGTTTGAGAAAGGTTAAGTAAAGTTTGGGAAAGGTTAAGGGAAGGTTAGGGAAGTGTTTTGGAAAGGTTACAGCGAAACCCAAATAAAAAATAATATTTATGAAACTCTAATTGAATATTATAAAAAAACTAACTGGCATAATTCCATCAAAATTCCTTAGAAATTCTTATTTTTGAAATAACATTAGGCCGGTTTCCTAATAAAATGTTGAAGACACACTAAGTCACTTTCATAATAATTTGAAATTTGACTTTAAATTTGAAAGTGAAAATCATTTTGATTCAAGAACGAGGCAAAAATGCAAGACATTTCCAATAACTCACCCCTAGACAAACACGGTGTGGACCCGGTTCCATCGCAACTCTCCTTAGAGCTCCCCTGATGTCGAAGTTTCCTTCCTCGTCCTTGCACCGAAAGCGTGTTCCTCACGCCGCTACCTCCGCATTTGGGACACTGGCCGCTGCATTCGCAGGCACGCCGCCTTCCGCTGGTTTGTTGATGGGGGCGTTCAGGTGGCAACGGCGAAGGAACCAACGTCGGACACGGTGATCTCCCGGGCGAACTGCCGCAACTTCCCGTCGGACTTACCACTACCAAGGGGTGGGAGGGCGGCGATGAAGCGGTTGTCAGACTAGGGGACGGGGGCGGTGACGGACTCTCGCGGAATGCCTGACTGCGCAAAAGGAGCTTCTGCTTGGAGGGATGCTGAAAATAGAGAAATATTAAATATAATAATAAAAAATTACTTATTTTTAGACTTACCCTTGCTCTAGGCAAATTTTGCATCAGTTCTTCATTAGTCACCTCCATTTTGGCCCGCTTCTAGTTATCACATTGTTTACGATTATTACATTGTCGCCTTCTGGGACCGGGGCGACGAAACTAGCGTTGCAGGTGACGTTGGAGAAAGGATCAATTCCAACGTCGGCTAAATCTCCAATGTGCTTTCTAATGCCAGTTAGAAAGTACTTGGCGTTCCTTGATAAATTTCTTTCCAGGTACAGCAACTCCAACAATGGACAATGTAACTTGGATGACTTCTGAAAAGAAAAATTATGTTGACCGATGGAAAAAATTCTCTAAACAGGATGAGCCCGTTTTTTTTGTAGCAGCAGATAAAAGTAACTTTAACATATATTTTTAAGAGTTTAGAAAAAAAGATACATAACATTTTTTTTTGGTTTTGGCGCCCAACTTGGGCATTTCTCAATACTTAGATCAAAGGGGTCTGGTTGAGAAATAATCATTAGTGGCGTAGAAACAGGGCACTGTCCCTTTTTTCCCAACAACTTACACGCCCGTGGACTTACAAGACCTTACGTTACAGCTTTGGATTCCCTGGAGATTTCTTACAATAAAAGGTATACTTAAAAATATTCAAAATTGCTTGCAAGTAAATTGAGCCTGAACTTCCTCAACAATAATTGAAAATATTGAAAAAAATTATGATATCGTGGTATGAGGAAGTTTAAGTCTCTATTTACTCAAAATTGTGGGAAATTTTTGATGCTTTTTTTCCACATGGTCAACTTCTTTTTGTCTGCTCTAAATTATCTCATCTCAATTATCTCAAAAATTTCAGTTCAATTCGTTTGAAAATACGCTCATAAATGGTTATGGAAATTTAGCAATTTATCTATACCCTTTTCTTACCAACGCCACTGACTTATCAACAGAAAAATTAAAAAAAGTATACTTGTTTACGCAAATTTGGCGTAAAACGTTTATCCCGTCTTGTTAATTTAAATCGAAGTTTTTTCTTATATGGACAGGTGTTAACTAAATACAAATTTTCACGAAAATTCAAATCGCCGCCATTTTGAAACGACTTGAACGATTTTGCTCAAATGCAATACCAGACCATCCCTTATGGATATACTACCACAAATCTTTCAGTTCCCTAGGTTGAAAACTGCAACCTGAAATCGAGGAATAAGAACTTTTTTTTTCGAACTTTGAAGGGACACCTGTAGAAGTAACGCGATTTTAGGAAGTTTTCTTGAGAACAATTAAAATTCTCCCATTTCTACAAGACTGCAAAATTTCGTGTACCAATTTTGAAAGATAAAGCTACAAGGGCGTGTTGAAAAATCATAAGTTTCAAATTTTAGAAAAATTAACCTCACAATAAAATTTTGAATATCTCCAGCAATTTTAACTATCTGCTGTCTGAAATTTTTCATGGCTGAAGGCTATCGGTATAATTGTCTACTCTAAAATTTTTATATCGATACCAGAAAAAATGTGCTCATAAATGGTTATAGAAAATTATCAATTTTTTCTCTTTTTAGGTACTACCTACGCCACTGGCATATTAATAGAAAAAAAAAACAATTCCGGTAACGTAAAGTTTTAAAAATGTTCTTCCAATCCTGTTAATTGAGTTTCAAAGTTTTGTTCCCACTTGCTTATAAGGACGTTAAAAAATTAACAAAATTTTCGAAAATTCAAATGGCCGCCATTTTGAAACGACTCCACCGATATTGGTCATATGAGTCATACCTATACAATTCCAGACCACTGCATTACTCCCAAAAAATTTCACACACCTAGATTGAAAGCTGCGACTTGAAATGAAAAAAAAAAAAATAAAATAAAAACAGTTTTTTTGCGCGAACTTTGAAAGAACACCCTGTAAAACCCACGCAACTTTAGGAACTTTTTTTAACAAAAATCCAAAGTCCTGTATAAGTTCCCTAGTAGAGTAGAATTCAAAATTTCGTTCAATGGAGGGTGAACTTGAAAGGTGAAGGTAGAGGGACTAGAGGGCGTTTTAAAAATAGAAAATTTGAGTTTTGGATGTAATAAACATACAGGGTGAGTCTTTCTCTTAGTACTGGTTTTTATTACTCGTTATTTTTTCTAAATAACAGTATAATGTTGCAGTCAAAATATTTCAAATTCAAAATTACCCTGAGAAAAATGAGCAAAAAGTTAAAATTTCACCAATTATTTATGGCCACCTGTATAAAAACAATAATTTCTTCCATTACTGAATTGACATTATATTTGGTGACTATTTAAAGAATCTTGTCCAAATTTCCCGCATAACACATTTATTAGTTTCCGAAATACTTATCTTTTTTTTTTTGTAATTTTGAAATTTAGATAAACACCATTTTCTCTGGAACTAAAAGTCACACCATGAATCTATAGTGTTCGAAATTAATCTTTTGACAAGCACAAACTTATGATACAAACAAATTGAAAAAAGATGGAAAACTAAAAATTTTCCATATGGTACCTACCTACGAACTTTTTGGCGGGCACTATTCTATTATGGGGAGGTGTATTTTGGAAAATCACTTTTTCATGATCTGGGAGTCAGGATCGATGGACATTTACATTTGATGAGGTTAGTTAGCCCTGTATCTTTTTTTTTCTGAGAGCTTCCGGACATTATGTACAAATTTTTATTTCTGATATTGGGGTTACCAGGAACAAGCATATCTGCAAGGGTGGTCCCGTGGTCCCGAGCCGAGCGCGATGAAACCAGCCAGCTTTTGGCGAGATCGGGAGATGAGAAAATGGCAGGTGCGCTTGCGCTGGTGCTAGTTTTAAATCCAGTAATCGAATTTTCGAATCTGAATTTTAGAAAGGTACCTACACGACGCATCGCTGGGCTTTTCCCCATTTTTATATTATTCTAAATCTAAATAAACATTCAATCGTTAAGTTATTAAACAGGCCCTTAATTATCATCATATGCTTATGAGAACTTTTTTTATTCTTTCAAAAAAGTCTTCTATCATCTGGTGAAGTTAAGCTACAAAAAACTGACTCATCCTCAGAACAACCCCTTCCCTAAAACACTAGCCAAGCCTCTGCTGTGAATAATGATGAATAAATAAATTCCAACTTGTAAATAAAAAATCAATAGTCAGAGGACTCTGAGGGTCAATTTTAATTAATTTTAAAAGACCCGCAGTAATAATGTACCTACATACAGGGTGTTTACTGTAAGGTTGGCCAAACTTCACAGGCTGATTCTTCACACTAAAATAAACAAAAAATTTTCCATTAACGTATGTCCGGAAATGCACCGTTTTTGAGATACAGGGTGTCGAAGAAATATTTTTTCAGTTTTTTTTATGATATCTCGGGAACCGTATGAGATATTAAATAGATATCCTATACACACTATGTGCTCACTGATCCCCTTATTTTCGCCGTAAAATAAAGGTTTAAAAAAAAATCAGTGGCGTAGATTTAGGGTATTTTGAGGGTTCCGACCCCCTAATTTCTACGCCACTGGAATAAACGCGATTTCAAGCAGCGCCTTTAACCGTCCATGTTTTCTACACCAAAAAGGTACTTGGTTAACGGCTCTAAAATGAACCGTTTCCGAGAAAAATTGCATTTTATGATAGAAAACATCAATTATTGATGTTTTCTATTGGAAACGGTTCATTTTAGAGCCGTTAACCAAGAGTACCTTTTTGGTGTAGAAAACATTGACGGTTCAAAGGCGCTGCTTAAAATCGCATTTATTCCAGTGGCGTAGAAATTACGGGGTCGAAACCTTCAAAATACCCTAAATCTACGCCACTGAATTTTTTTAAAACCTTTATTTTACGGCGAAAATAAGGGGATCAGTGAGCACATAGTGTGTATAAGAGCTGAATATTGAATCTCATATGGTTTCCGAGATATCTTCAAAAAACTGAAAAAATAATATTTTTTCTTTGACACTCTGTAGTATCTCAAAAACGGTCCATTTTCGAACACACATTAATGGGAAATTTTTTGTTTATTTTAGTCTAAAGAATCAGCCTGTGAAGTTTGGCCAACCTGACAGTAAACACCTTGTATACCTATCAAATCAAAACCAGCAACAATTCTCCAACACAATAGAGACGTACATACTTCAGAAAATTTAAACAGGCGATGATGAACATTTTTCAAATATTTTCCTCCGCCATCGTTTCATATTTTCATCGAGTTAGATAATTCCCAATTTTTAGAAACGTCCTCGCATCGATTGTAAAAGCCTCTCTAATTCAGAATCGAGCTTCAATGAATATTTGATCGATTGTTGAGACAAGTCTCCGTGTTTCTCGGAAAGTTGCCCAACGTTTCCTGCAGGCAGAGGCTAACGAGATCGCGACCCCGACATTTTCCACGGACGGATTCATATTTAATTTTCTAGCTTATGCAACAGCCTGGACGCGTTCCAAGAACCGGAGTCTGCTCTGCTATAGCTTTAATACTGGCCGTAAGCCGTAATTCCCATACCGGGAACGCTGATCGGCCGATCGTTCCTGGAAGTATCCTTTCGCAGAATGGGAAATTGTGTTGGATGTTGGCCGCCGGATCGATAGTTTGCTTTTCATCCGCTCTTCTTTAACAGAGTGTGCGACACCGAGGGGACCCGTGATTTATTTGTTATTTGTTTACTACCTAGCCACCTAGTTCGATGTGAAAATAACCCAGTTTTTCACTTTAACCTGGTTAAAAATTCGCTTCTGACCTTTAAACTATACCTTATACATTTATTCAGATTTTTCGTAATTGCGTAGGTAGGTACGTTTATACAGGGTGTCCCAGCTCATTCGAAGCGGTCTCTGTAGACCAAACGATGGACTTTTTCAAAAAACTTTTTGAAAATTCAAGTACAGAATCACAATGGCCATAATTTAAAATTATTTTGGAGTATACAGAGTGTTCCATATGACAGTGACATATCAAAGTTATGTTTTTTTAAATGGAATGCTCCCATGTTATTGCAGTTTTAGATTATCTGAGAAGAGGAAATAAGATTGGCTTTTACAGTTGGTGTTTAAATTCAGTAGTTTTTGAGTTATAAACAAGTGAAAATCGTCATTTTTCAAGTTCAAGGCCCTGTACACTGAAAACGGTTCAAGATAGAGAAAAACGGCTTACATGTCCCTATTTTAACTTTTCATGTACTATCCTATGATGTAGATAAAATGTTTATACAGGGTGATAAAAAAATTTGAAAAATTCTGAGATTTATCCACGCGTCGCCAAATAAAAAAATCAAAGAAAGTACAAATGTTTCTATACCATAGAATAGTACATAAAAAAGTAAAATAGGGACATGTAAGTCGTTTTTCTCTATCTTTTATTTATTTATTTATTTATTTAGGTGTACACCATCGCACAGCCAAAGGCCAATTATGGATGGGAGATACATAAAGTAATACAAAAAATATGACATCTTGAACCGTTTTCGTTGTACAGGGCCTTGAACTTGAAAAATGACGATTTTCACTTGTTTATAACTCAAAAGCTTCTGAATTTAAACACCAACTGTAAAAGCCAATCTTATTTCCTTTTCTCTGACAATCTAAAAAAGCAATAACATAGGAACATTCCATTTAAAAAAACATAACTTTGATATGCCACTCTCATATGGAACACTCTGTATACTCCAAAATAATTTTAAATTATGGCCATTGTGATCCTGTACTTGAATTAGCAAAAATTTTTTTGAAAAAATCCATCGTTTGGCCTACAGAAACCGCTTACGAATAAGCTGGGACATCCTGTATAACAAGAAAAATATATTTTGGAAATGATAGCTAAACAGGTGTGTATAGAAAATTTTAATTTTATGAAGGGGGGGAAATTTCTGCCAGATTAGGGGTTCAAGCTTCAAGGATAACTGCCATGCAAAACCTTGGGTGGTGGTGGTGGTACGCGGAGAGCGCGGCAAACAGGGAGCCTGTTTTCCGAGATCGGGAAAGGCAGGAGGAATCGGTGTTGGTTGCTGGTGCTCGCCTGGTGTTGGGGTGCATCCAGTGGTGTAACGGTACTAGGTATATACCGACGCATCGCTGGGCTTTATTGAAATTATTTTATAAACAGTGCCGTGAGCAGCGTCAAGGCCATGCAAGCCAACCCAGCACCCTTCGTCAGTTGCTGTGGAAATCGTCGGGGCCTCCCCTTCATTCGTAAATTCCTCATTATCGTGTCCTATTTAAAAGGCCGATCGCATTTCGTGGTTGCAGTACATCGGTGTATCCTGTACCCTGGTCCTTCGTCCAGATTTCGAACAAGCTTTTCGGTCATACATTTTGATCATTCCAGCCAGATTGGTTCCCCATTAAGAGAACCATTCATAGCGGAAAGAAGGGAGAAGGAGAAAATACTGCAGTCTAGCAGGACCACAGAAGAACAAACAATTGAACATTTTGAGTAAAAAGTGTTAGAAGAAAACCAACTGCGCCATTGTGTGGGTTTTCTTTCATTTTGATCTCGATTTTGATATTGTGAGATGTTTGTAACTCGACTTTATTATTTATAACTTTTTAATTGACAATTTTATGCAAAAAACCGCTTTTATTGTGGTTTTTTGCTTATAAAAATAAAACTATCAGAGTAATCGTGATGGTGTCAACAGAGAAATTGTAGAGAATGAAAACACGAAGAAAATTAGAGGTCGAATTTTAATTAAAAAAATTAAAAGAGAGTTTTAATTACACAAACAAAAACACTGAAATAACGGCGATTTTTGCATAAAATTGTTATTAAAAAGTTATAAATAATAAAATCGAGTGAACTACAATTTCATATGAAACTATTCTCCACTGGTCTACAACGACAAACGACGAGAGAGTCTAGACTCGGCTTTCCGTGTCGCTTACCGCGGATTTTCACACTCGCATTCCGCAATCATATCGCAGTGAGCCCGCAAAGATATTAAATAGTTAAGTCGAGCTATCCAAGAAATCAGTTATCATAATTGATAAACGTAAATACACGCATTCCCTAAGTATTCATCATCCGCATTTTCTAATTTTATCTAAACGCCATTATATTTAAGAGAGGAACAAACTACCCCCTTAAATTTGGCCCTGTATCTCTGAAACTCTGAAACACCCTGTATATGTTATTATTCTATCTATAACACCAACCAACTTTATTGGGTAAAAAGAAACTAATCTATCTAGTGGAAACATCAATTTTAAAATGAAATCATAATCGATTCCGGGCTGTTTCGTCGTGGTCGGCGTTTTAAATTTTTACTGTTTGTCTTTATGTTTGTTTTTATTATTTCTGTAATGACGCTATTGTACTGAGCAATGACTGTTGTAATTCAAGTACAATAAAGAAATTTGTAATTGTAATTGTAATTGTAAAAGTCCATCGAGAGGAAATCTCACAGAAGTGGTACCCGAGTTTAGGACAATAATGCGTCCTCTGTGCCAAGCCTTGGTTGGTAAGTAGGTGGTACTATACAGCGTGTTTACTGTAAGGTTGACCAAACTTCACAGGGCTGATTTTTCAGATTAAAATAAACAAAAAATTTCCCATTAACGTGTATCGGAAACGCAACGTTTTTGAGATACAGGGTGTCGAAGAAATATTATTTTTTCGTTTTTTTTTTTTAAGATATCTCGGGAACCGTATGAGATACAATGTTCAGCTCTTATACACACTATGTGCTCATTGATCCCCTTATTTCCGCCGTAAAATAAAGGTTTTAAAAAAATTCAGTGGATAGATTTAGGATATTTTGAGGGTTTTGACCCCCTAATATCTACGCCACTGGAATAAATGCGATTTTAAGCGGCGCCTTTGAACCGCCCATGTTTTCTATACCAAAACGGTACTCTTGGTTAACGGCTCTAAAATGAACACTTTCCGAGAAAAATGTCATTTTATGAGAGAAAACATCACTTTTTTAACGATTTTTCAACAGTATTTTGGAAAAATGAAAATAAGTGAAAACTTATTCCTATAATTAATGTTTTCTCTCATAAAATGACATTTTTCTCGGAAACGGTTCACTTTAGAGCCTTCAACCAAGAGAACGTTTTTGGTGTAGAAAACATGGACGGCTCAAAGGCGCTGCTTAAAATCGCATTTATTCCAGTGGCGTAGAAATCAGGAGGTCGAAACCCTCAAAATACCCTAAATCTACGTCATTGAATTTTTTTAAGATCTTTATTTTACGGCGAAAATAAGGGGATCAGTGAGCACATAGTGTGTACAAAGAGCTGAACATTGTATTTCATACGGTTCCCGAGATATCGTCAAAAAGCTGGAAAAAGAATATTTTCTCGACACCCTGTATCTTAAAAACGGTGCATTTTCCGGACACACGCGTTAATGGGATTTTTTTTGTTTATTTTAGTCTGAAGAATCAGCCTGTGAAGTTTGGCCAACCTTACAGTTAACACCTACAGTATATAATTTTTTATCAATGTCATTTTTAAGAGTTACTATACAGTATACAGGATGGTTAACAATTCGATGCTCACCATTGGGATCTCGGAAACGGTAAAAGATACAGGCTGGGTTAAATTAGAGAAAAGTTGGACAATTTTATGCTTATTAAAAATCTGAAAGAAAATGTATGTAAACTTCAGGCGTTGCTGAAATATCCTGAAAAAACTTAAAAATTTAGTTTTTTTTATTTCAATCATTATCTTTTTTATTATCGGAAAGAAATTAAAATATTTTTGTAGGTTTACATAAGTCATCAAAAGGTAATTCTATCATCTGTCATTCCCAAAATTTTCAAGGACTACTAGATCGCAGAGTTTTCATAGTCAACTTTTGTTTTTCTTATGGCCGCCATATTGTTTTTTTATGTTGTTTTCTTTTTTCTTTACAAAAAATACAACTTTTTAGACCGAATTTCATGGATAAATTAAAAAACCATAAGGCAAGCACTATTTCGGCGTATTTTACAAATGTTGACGTTTTTCGACGATTTTTTATTAGGTTTTTCTTTGAAATCTTAAGAATAAAATTTTTTTTTTTTTGAAGTTTATTAATTTTTGGTTTCCATTATTTTTTTCATACCGAACGACATAAAAAAACGATATGGCGGCCATAAGAAAAACGAAAGTTGGCTATGTCTAGTCTAGTATCTAGTCGGCTTTGAAAATTTTTGTAATGTCAAATGGATAGCTTTTGACGACTTATGTAAGCCTACAAAAAATAATTAATTAATTTCCAAGATTAAAAAAGATATGGGTAAAATAAGAAATTTAGATTTTTTAGTTTTTTCAGTATATTTCAGCAACGACTGAAAATATAAAAAAAAAACAAATTCTTATTAAGCATCAAATTGTGCAACTTTTCTCTAATTTAACCGACCCTGTATCTCTTGCCGTTCCTGAGATTCCAATGGTGAGCATCGAATTTTTAACCACCCTGTATACCTCTTAATCGCAAAATTGACGGACTTTCGTCACAAAACATTTTTAGAAAGGCATAATAGCGGAGGTAGAATTTTTTAATAATTAATGTTTTTATTTCCGAGGTAACAAAATTTAACAGTTTGCAGATACAGAAAACTGTTTAACCTACAATAGCTCGGAAACGATACCCGAAATCAAAATTTTGCAAGAGTTTTCAAGTTAGAACGTTTAATCTAAAAATATGGTCATCTTTGGAAAATATTCAGAGACGTAGATATGATGCGGGAAAATGGGGACGTGGACAACCACCGAATATCTACACCACTGCAGTTTTGTAAAAAGTTATTACCGGTAAACAATAGGTGTGACTACATACTGCAACTTTGAAGACTTCTACCTCCGTTATTAAGTCTTTCAGATAAATATTTTGAGCCGACTCACTTATTTTGCGAATATCATCTTCAAAAATGACACTGGTAAAAAATGAAAAACCCTGTATAATAGTAGAAGTAGAAGTACCGCGCTAGTAAACAGGTGGTGTGACAGGAAATGGTAAAAGATCGAAACTTTATTGGGACTTGACTATGGGATCTGGGATTGAGAAGAATACCAGACAAAATAAAATAATAAAAAATTTAAATTATGTAGTTTCATGATTTTTAAGCACGTTTGGCAATATTGCTTTATTCTGAGAATGACAGTAACAAACACTCATAACCTAAAACATTAAATTAAATTAACACTACTACACTACTTGTCAGTGCGCTGTCAAATGTTATTAATCACTTTCATTATCCATAGCCAACTTGATCCGAGTAGAGTTGGAATAGACTGTAGACTAACCTACCGATTTCAAATAATTTTAGGAAACAAGAACTTAACCTAGGAAATTACCCACCTACCTAGTACCTACCTACCTAAATAATACCGACGAAGAGTAGTTAATAAAATATGAACTTTCAAGAAAGAAAACTATTAATTGTCCCCGACCAGGACCAGGAGCAAAACTCAATTTAAACCAGGAGCATCTCCCGCCAACGAAAATCATAAAATTAGTTTTATAGTTAGTTAACATTATTCCAGATTCCAAGTTAAAATTAAAACTTATTCAAGCAGAAGCAATAATGTAACTAAACCTAATAAAAGTAAATCTTCAAAAATCTGACTATAAGAAAAAATGTCACATAAATCCCAGACAAAAAAAATGTTTTTCAAACTCACCAAGTTCATTCACGACGATTTCCGCAGATCTTCAATCGATGAGCACTCGTTATTAACAATACTACAACGGCAATGTGCAATAATATCACATCAGGAAATGTAGAGGAAGATTTATAATTATTAACAGAGCTGGCTGGGGCTAGCTGAAGGATGAACGCCGCGACTGTCCTGTGTTTTGGTCCTTGATTTTGCTATTACGAACGAACACCAAACCAGGAGTACCAAGTACCAGGATTCACTCGGAGCCAGGGCCAGGACACAACACAACACGAAAACCCGGCGTGCGGCGTGGAATGCTCGCGTTGCGCTCGGTTCGGCCGCTCGGCAGTCAGCAGTCAAGCACTCCGCCGTTCGGCTTCGGGCTCGTTGAGCCGAGAGTCGGCTGTTCACTCATCGCTAGCACGCGACCGACCTGCTCTGCTGTTGCCAGACTTCCAATTAATTCCCCGTATCTAAAGAGCCATTAAAATATTTAATAGAAACAAACAGTAGGCGCGATTTCCATTACTATTGTACGATGGCGTAGAGGGCCAGTTTTTCCGGTGAGAACTTGAACATAAAATCGAGGATTTGAAGAAAAAGAAGAGCGAATTCGAAGGAAAAAATTGAAAATTCGAATAAAAAAGTTCGAATTCGATGAAAAAAATACGAAGAAAAAAGTGCGAATTCGAAGATAAATAGTGAAAATTCGAAGAAAAAGTACGAATTCGAATTGAAAATCGAAGAAAAAAGTGCGAATTCGAAGATAAAAATTGAAAATTCGATTAAAAACTACGAATTCGAAGATAAAAATTGAAAATTCGAAAAAACTACGAATTTGAAGATAAAATGGAAAATTCTAAAAAAAAACTACAAAATCGAAGACCAAAAGTGAAAATTCGAAAAAAAATTGTTCGAATTCAAAGAAAAAAATTGACAATTCGAAGAAAAAGTGCGAATTCGAAAATTAAAATTCTAAAAAGTGCAAACTTGAAGATAACAATTGAAAAATCGAAAAAAAGTTCGAATTCAAAGAAAAAAATTGACAATTCGAAGAAAAAAGTGCAAATTCGAAGATAAAAATTGAAAATTCTAATAAAAAAGTTCGAATTTAAGGAAAATATTGAAAATTAAAAGACAAAAGTGCGAATTCGAAGATGAACATTGAAAATTCGATGAAAAAGTACGAATTCGAAGATAAAAATTGAAAATTCGAAGAAAAACTACGAATTCGAAGATAAAAATTGAAAATTAGAAAAAAAAATTGTTCGAATTCAAAGAAAAAAATTGACAATTCGAAGAAAAAAAAGCGAATTCGAAGATTAAAATTGAAAATTCGGAGAAAAAGGGCGAATTCGAATATAAAAATTGAAAATTCGAAGAAAAAGTACGAATTCGAATTGAAAATCGAAGAAAAAAGTACAAATTCGAAGATAAAAATTGAAGATTCGAAAAAAATATGAAGAAAAAATCGAAGAGAAAAATGCGCATTCGAAGAAAAAAACTGAAAATTCTAAGAAAAAGTTTGGGTCATTATTTACATCCGCGGCTCCTACAGTTTCACTATGGAACTTATATAGGGGTGGAGAACATACTTATAGTAACACCAGGAAGGTATTCATTTGCTGGGCAAATGAAAGGGAAAGCCACAAAACGGTGTAAAAAAATGGTTTTGAGAGTGCGGAGGGAGTGCGGTCCTGACAAGAGGCACCGATTAGATGCCGCGATCCCGGATAAAACCACTTCACCATAATTGCCAAGTATTCTATTCTGTGTTAGAGGCTCACAGAGGCGGACTGAGCGAAATATCCGCTTTCATTACGTGTCTAGTCCGCACAGGGATTGATGCAATGATTTTCGGATTATAAATTCAAAATAAATGCAAAATTCAAAATTAAAATCGTGGTACTGTTATTTTCGAAGATTTTCCTTGCCCTGAAAGTGAAAAAAAAAATAGAAATTCGACCGTAGTGCCAAAGAGGCCTTAGTTGTGACCTTAATATTAGTTTGCCATGGCTGTTTTTACTTTCTTACCCACCCAGCACCCCTATTTCGCTCCTCGGTCCCGAAAAAATTGATGAAACTTAGGAGCCGCGGATGTATACAATTACCAAAGTTTGAATTTTTACCCGGATTCCTTACACCTTCAAGAACATTCGCCACCCCCTGTATTACCTTATAAATGAGAACATTAGAGTAAATTCCTCTCCCTCCCAAAGTACCCCAAATATAGGAACAGTGTTGAAAAAGTTATGAAAATTCAAAACTTCACCTCGAAAATCGTTTCTCGGAGGCGGGGGGGGGGGGGGGGGGATCAGGGTCGCTGATTATGAATCCGAGGTCCAAAAACAAGTAAGGGTGGTTCCAACCCCTCAAAACCACCGCAGGAAGTGTCAGTGATACAAGAAATTGATCTTTCGCTACGGAAATCGTCTCGCGGGAGCTTTTGGTCTCGCTGATCACGAGATCGAGGTCCTAATAAAAAAAAATTAAACACTAATAAATGCGATATGCGATATAATTCCAATACAAAAATTAACTTTTTTTCGTTTTCGACAGCTGATCAAGTTGTAAGCTGAAGAATTTTATTCAAGCTCTATTTCCGAGACCAAATGTTAATTTTTTGTAACACCACACCACTTCTTCGGGAGGTTTGAATGATTAATTGGAACCACCCTCATTTGTCTTAGGATTCGTGATCAGTCCCCGAAAACCCCCGAGAAACGATTTCCGATGTGAAATTTCGAATTTTAATAACTTTTTTATCACTGTTTTTATTTTGGATGATTTGGAGGGGGGAAATTACTCTAATTTTCTCATTTTTCCAGGAATGCACGGTTAGTGTTGATGAATGTTCCTGAAGATCAATAAGGAATCAGGAAAAAAATAATTTTAACAATCTGAGCTTTTCCAAAACTTTTCCAGATTGTACAGCAATTTCCGGCTTATTTAATGGACTGATCATTATGGAGGAGCTATTTAGGAAGGACCAAAAATGCCCAAGATATATAGACGGTGATCAACCTTATTAACGGAACACCCGGTATATCTTATTTTATATCATTTTTTGTTATTGTTTTATTAGCGAAATCGTTCCATCAGTTCCTCCCTTGTTATTGCAACTTTTGGTAGTTTTCGCAGGCCAGGCAAGGTTTTTGCCTTTTTTTTAATTAGTCCCAGCCCTATGCACACCAAAAAGTCCGAGGGTGTTGGGTCGGGGTCGGGTAGGTAGGTAAATGCACTTTTATCTTTTATGAAAAAAAATCCAATGTTGCAGGTGCATTGCATTATTATTAAACTTCGGTAGGTGAGTTTTAAATTCCAAGAGCATGACCTCATCAGCGTTTCTTATCGATTAACGATAATCCTACATTTTCCTAGACGGCCCAGGTTCTCGGCGGGATTCTCGGAACGGCAGCCGTTTCGGCGAATCACGGATTCCTGGAAGTGTACCCAATATTCTTGTAACTTAACATTATTATCTAGGCGCGATGATTAGGTATAGCGGTATAGCTGACGGATACTCGTTATTTTACAATCGATACCTCTGGGTGGCGGTGGGGACGCTGTGTAGGTATTATTATATTGATTAAGTTGATTTCGGCGCCGCGCGTCTACCAAGTTCATTACCTGGGCGATATGACGCCACCGTGTCAGTATTGCCAGCAGTATGTCGGTCTAGAGTTCTAGTGACCCGCATATTTGGCGAATGCGCTCCCTAATCACCGACGTTGCCGTTTCGCGCTGAGGAAAATGGGGTAGCTTTGTAGTCGCATCTTGGGGAAATCGATTGACTCTGTTTTTCTTTGGATAACCAGGAATTACCGTTCCAGAAATTTAGATACAATGAGTCACCATAATTGGATTAGGCTCACGCACTTAAATACAAAAAAATGCACTTAACTAGGTAAAACCTGCATTATCTCGACGATAAGGCTGCTGAAAATTTAGTTTTTTCATTTGTTTCCTGGGCGGCAAAAATCGAAA
Organism: Malachius bipustulatus; assembly: GCA_910589415.1. Lineage (NCBI taxonomy): Eukaryota > Metazoa > Arthropoda > Insecta > Coleoptera > Melyridae > Malachius > Malachius bipustulatus. The sequence continues at coordinate 19,375,768 of OU342632.1, forward strand.
GCCATGTATAAAATCGCATTTTAAGCATAATAGAGAGAATAACTTTTTTCAAAATAAGGCCTCGTTTAGGCAATATTTCAAAAAATATAAAACTAAGGCTGCTGAAAAGTTTTTTTTCATTTTTTTTCACTAGCTGTATGAAGCCATGTATTTTAAGCATAAAAGAGAGAATAGTTTTTTTCAAGATCAGGCCTCGTTTAGCAAATATCTTCAAAAATGTAAAACTAAGGCTGCTCAAACTTTAGTTTTTCATTTTTTTTCCAGTAACTGGGCGGCAAAAATCGAAAGCCATGTATAAAATCGCATTTTAAGCATAAAAGAGCGAGCGAATAACTTTTTTCAAAATAAGGCCTCGTTTAAGCAATATTTCAAAAAATATAAAACTAAGGCTGCTGAAAAGTTTTTTTTCATTTTTTTTCAGTAACTGTATGAAGCCATGTATTTTAAGCATAAAAGAGAGAATTTTTTTTTCAAAACAAAGCCTCGTTTAGGAAATATTTCAAAAAATATAAAACTAAGGCTGCTGAAAAGTCAATTTTTAATTTTTTTTTCAGTAACTGTATAAAGCCATGTATTTTAAGCATAAAAGAGAGAATATAGCGTTTTTCAAGATCAGGCCTTGTTTAGGAAATATATTCAAAAACGTAAAACTAAGGCTGCTGAAAATTTAATTTTTTAAATTTTTTTTCAGTAACTGGGCAGCAAAAATCAAAAGCCATGTATAAAATCGCATTTTAAGCTTTAAAAGAGAGAATAACTTTTTTCAAAATAAGGCCTCGTTTAGGCAATATTTCAAAAAATATAAAACTAAGGCTGCTGAAAAGTTTTTTTTTTTCATTTTTTTTCAGTAACTGTATATGCAGCCATGTATTTTAAGCATAAAAGAGAGAATAGTTTTTTTCAAGATCAGGCCTCGTTTAGGAAATATCTTCAAAATGTAAAACTAAGGCTGCTGAAAATTTAGTTTTTTTAATTTTTTTCTCAGTAACTAGACAGCTTCAGTATGGTTGTTGAAATATGCTGGAAAAATGACCATGATATGCTGTCATGGAAAAATGACCATGAAAAATTGAAATATTCATTTGACATTTCATAAATTTTCAAAGCCGACTAGATTCGTTAATCAAGGAACCATAAAAAAGCCTATACCACAACAAAAAAAATAATTTCAAAATTTTATTCTTCTGTTTTGGAAAAAATACATTTTTTATCGAATTTATTTCATACCTACAGGGTGCACCATACATATATTGCTGTCTCGTAAACGCTAAGATATGTAGAGAAGGATATAATGGGTGCACCCTGTATAACTTGAAATTGTTTCATGAGAGTGAGTAATAAAAAAAAGAACCAATTTCAATATATCATCCTTACTCAAGTGAATTAACTGTTAATTGTAATAGATTAATGTTTCAAAAGTCCTTTGGTAGTTTTGAGATTTTATTATTCCATCTAAAAGACCTTCGCCTACAATCCCCTCCCTCCCCCAACGAAAGTCTGGGAAGGGAAGCTTGTCCTCCAAATTATCGTTTCCTAGAAATTCTTTGTCTACATTCGATTGACCTACAACCTACAACCTGAAAGCAGATTCCTCAGGAATCTAAGACCTAAATGCATTGTACCGAATCGATATAAGGTCACAGCAACCAGCAACAATAGCCGCGTTAGCGTGTCCGCCGACAAGCAATCGCTAGTCGCCCTTTTCTGCAGAGGGCGGCTGGCTGGAACGGGGGAGGAGGACAAAATCGCAAGTCAAGTCAAGTAGTAAAGTAGTGCTGCCTGCTGCAAGCACTGACGAAAGCACAGCCGAATCCAAGGTCATTGTCATGCTGACGTCACGATCGCGTGCTCTTTATCATAAGCCACGCTAAATTGCACGATAAATCAGTCACGGAAACGTTTCAGAGGTGGTTCCTCACGACGACGGGGCGATTTCTGGGAAAATCATCAATAAAACCCCCACGAACTAATCCAATTTCGCAGATAAGGAGAAAATTTGTCAGACTTGCAGAGCAGAAGGTCGTGAAAGGTTGACCTAAATATCATCCATCATATACAGGGGGTAGGTATTTTTAAATGTAAAACATTCAGTGAGAATTTTTTATTTGGTAGGTAGACCATCAGGTACTTCCCTACGCAGTCCCTATAAAGAGACAAAAGTATTTTTGTTAAAAAATATTTTCATAAAGTTGCCATTTTCATTGTCATTTTTTGTTCCGAAACTACATACTTTTACGCACTTGTGCTTAAAAGTGACATTCTATTTCGCACTTTGTGCTTAAGTGAACATTCTTTTACGCACTTATTGTGCTTAAAAGGGACATTCTTTTACTCTCTTATTTTGCTTAAAAATTACAACATTTTACGCCCTTGTCCTTAAAAGTGACATTCTATTTCGCACTTGTGCTTAAAAGTGACAATATTTTACTTACTTCTGCTTAAAAGTGACATTCTATTTCGCACTCTTGCCAAAAAGTGACATTATCTTACGCATTTGTGCTTAAAAGTAACATTCTTTTACGCCCTTGTGCTTAAAAGAGACAACATTTTACGCCCTTGTGCTTAAAAGTTACATCATTTTACGCACTTGTGCTTAAAAGTTACATTCTATTACGCACTTAGAGTGCTTAAGTGGCATTCTTATACGCAATTGTGCTTAAAAGTGACATCATTTTACGCTATTGTGCTTAATGACATTCTATTATGCACTCGCCCCTAAAAGTGACATTATTTAGTGCACTTAAGTGCTTAAAAGTCACATTATTCTACGTACTTGTGCTTCAATTACATTATTTTACGCATTTGCGATTAAAAGTGACATTCTTTTACGCACTTGTGCTTAAAAGTGACATTCTATTACGCACTTAGTGCTTAAAAGTGGAATTCATTTACGCACGTGTGCTTAAAAGTGACATCATTTTACGCAATTGTGCTTTAAAATTATATTATGCACTCGTGCCTAAAAGTGACATTATATCGCGCATTTGTGCTTGAAAATTACATTATTTTACGCACTTGTGCTTAAAAGTTACATTATTTTACGCAATTGTGCTTAAAAGTGACATTCTTTTACTTACTTCTGCTTAAAAGTGACATTCTTTTTCGCACTCTTGCCAAAAAGTGACATTATCTTACGCATTTGTGCTTAAAAGTAACATTCTTTTACGTCCTTGTGCTTAAAAGAGACAACATTTTACGCCCTTGTGCTTAAAAGTTACATCATTTTACGCACTTGTGCTTAAAAGCTACATTCTATTACGCACTTAAGTGCTTAAGTGGCATTCTTATACGCAATTGTGCTTAAAAGTGACATAATTTTACGCTATTGTGCTTTAAAATGACATTCTATTATGCACTCGCCCCAAAAAGTGACATTATTTCGTGCACTTTTGTGCTTAAAAGTCACATTATTCTACGCTGTGTTTCAATTACATTATTTTACGCATTTGTGATTAAACGTGACATTCTTTTACGCACTTGTGCTTAAAAGTGACATTCTATTACGCACTTACTGCTTAAAAGTGGAATTCATTTACGCAGGCGTGTGCCAAAAAGTGACATCATTTTACGCAATTGTGCGTAAAATAAAAAATTCTATTATGCACTCGTGCCTAAAAGTGACATTATTTCGCGCATTTGTGCTTAAAAATTACATTATTTTACGCAATTGTGCTTAAAAGTGGCATTCTATTATGCATTTGTGCTTTAAGGGACATAAATGTCAATTAAAGCAAATTTTCATGAAGTTTCATGATATTGTCACTTTGACAATATAAAATACCAATCTCTAGAGCTCCAAAATTAATATTTTTTGACGATTTAGAATTCAACAGTAAATTTGTTTCTTAACGATGTAACAAAAAAATTTGTGTATCACACGTTGCAAAAGGAGTAGTGTGTTTAAGCAACGCACGAAAATCGTCAAACGAGGCCGAAGGCCGAGTCTTAGACCGTGCTCCCAATGTAGAAAACATTGGCGGCTTACGGGCTTAATAAAGAGAAGTTTCAAAATGTCAATTTTCCCAGTATCGTAGAAATTAAGGGTAAAACCCACACGCAACCCTAAAATGTTCAGCACTAAAAAAAATTTAGTTAGCTTAAAAAAGTAGCCCATATCAATGACAAGGTTATGTACAACATCTGAGCCCTCTGTAACTCAAACGGGTCCCGAGATATTTTCAAAAAAATGAATGTATCAGAAAAGCTTCCCAGCTTATTTAACCGATAGCTCAGGAAGAACTTTTTGCTCCCGTTAGTTTAGGAAGGACTCTATTTTTCGTTGTCAGAAAAGCTCGCGGCTTCCCAAACTGTTACGCCGACAGCCCAGAAAGGAGCGACTTTCTCTCTCCTAATTTTTCGGTTCCCCAACTTTTGCATTTCGCAAGTACAAGGCTCGCTTCGTCCTCCCATTTGTGAGTTCCCGACTTACTCTACCCCGATTTCTTAATTTTCCAATTAGATTTCTCGTTAGGTACTGACCGTTTTCCACCTTTTGGTTTTAACTGTTTATGTTCCCCTCATGCACAGAATTCGTCTGACGTTGGTTGAATCAGCAACTGTAATCCTGTCTTTGATTACGTTCAACCCTAATTACATTGTTATAGTTTTGTCTGGCAAGTTTTAAACTTCACAACGGTCTCTCTAGCTGTTCTTTACCGTCCTGTGTCGAATTTACTAATTATGACGCGCCACTATACAGGCTGTCCCAGCTTATTCGAAGCGGTCTCTGTAGGCCAAACGATGGACTTTTTCGAAAAACTTTTTGAAAATTTAAGTACAGAATCACAATGGCCATAATTTAAAATTATTTTGGAGTATAAAGAGTGCCCCATATGACAGTGACATATCAAAGTTATGTTTTTTTAAATGGAAAGCTCCTATATTATTGCATTTTTAGATTGTCTGAGAAGAGAAAATAAGATTGACTTTTACAGTTGATGTTTAAATTCAGAAGTTTTTGAGTTATAAACAAGTGAAAATCGTCATTTTTGAAGTTCAATGCCCGGTACAACGAAAACGGCTAAAGATAGAGAAAAACGGCTTACATGTCCCTATTTTAACTTTTCATGTACTATCCTATGATGTAGATGAAATGTTTATACAGGGTGATAAAAAATTTGAAAAATTCTGAGATTTCTCCACGTGTCGCCAAATAAAAAAATGAAAGAAAGTACAAATGTTTCTATACCATAGGATAGTACATAAAAAGTTAAAATAGGGACATGTAAGCCGTTTTTCTCTATCTTGAACCGTTTTCGTTGTACAGGCGGACTACAGGGCCTTGAACTTGAAAAATGACGATTTTCATTTGTTTATAACTCAAAAACTTCTAAATTTAAACACCAACTGTAAAAGCGAATCTTATTTCCTCTTCTCAGACAATCTAAAAATGCAATAACATATAGGAGCATTTCATTTAAAAAAACATAACTTTGATATGCCACTGTCATATGGGACACTCTTTATACTCAAAAATAATTTTAAATTATGACCATTGTGATTCTGTACTTGAATTTTCAAAAAGTTTTTCGAAAAAGTCCATCGTTTGGCCTACAGAGACCGCTTCGAATAAGCTGGGACACCCTGTATAGAAGGTTGTACGTGCGTTCTAAGCGCTTTTAGAGCTAGCTGAAAGATGAATGTTCCCGAGCATGTTCCATATTTTCATCACGATTATTATCGACATACAAGACAACAAAAATCTAAACAATATAATTGTCTAAAGATTCATAAAAAAATGTCTCTATCTCCAGCAGTATGGTAGTATGTCTTTAATCAAGCGGAACGGACATGTAAATAGGACATCAATCAGATATGGAACTAATAAAGTCGAAACATGAATTTTGGAAATGATTTCGCCTTAGCATGGAGACCTGCGTTTCTAAACATTTAATAAACTCTGTGATTTACCTACCTACCTACCTAGGTGGTAAATAAAAAAATAAGTAGCTAGACCGGAACAATCAATACTTTTTTTCAATTTGACTACGCAGCGTAGCTGCCAGGATAATGAACCTTTCCATATCTAGGTGACTGTGGCACTGGGTACAAATACAAGAAGATATCGAGATGAATGGAAACTTGAACTCTTATTATTATTAAAACCTAGCAAACTCTTCATGTACTTATGCTCAAAATTGCTGAACACAAATCAATACCTCTACTCATGCAGCTTCCATATAAACTTCAATAATAAATCAAAAGATGACTTCAACAAAAATGTTTTATGAATTAAAATCCGGGATAAACGAAAACTTCAGGCTAAGAAAAGGCTCTGCTCACCTTTCTATCTCTTCACGGGCTCCGCACTCCGGGCTCAATAGAAAAATTGACGGCACATAATCGTGACACTCTGCAAAACACAATCGCGTCCGGTGAAGAGACGACTTGGAGATCCGCTCCAGAATGCGGGCAGGGTTGCGAATCGGGACCGTATTTAGGTTACTCGTCCCAGAGGTTACTGACCTAGCGAGCGCGATCCAATTCTCGCTCCGGATGAAAGAGGATGGAGAGAAGGGGTGTAGGAGTGAGGGGAGGTTTCAGATCCCAAAACCAATGGTGACTGTATTCTGTATTTAAATTAGGTACCTACATTTTCCTGCCTACATAATGAAGGGATTCCCCAAGATTCAAGGGGTTTTTCATTATCGTTCTATAAAATAATCAAAATGTGCCCTGATAATTAATTATTATTATTGGAACTTGTTGAAATATCGCGCATTCTCATTGCAGAGATGATATATGGGTACTGGTACCTACTAAAGTGGCACCTATAAAAGTTGAAAAAAAAGTTTATAAAGTTCATTTACGCGTTATTCGTTTGACTTTAAAAAAAATTCAAAGCCCACTAGATCCCAATCCCAGAGTTTTCATGGTCAACTTTTGTTTTTCTCATGGCCGCCATCTTATTTTTTATATCGTTCGGTATAATAAAAACATGGAAATCAAAAATTGGAAAAAACCCGTTCTTGCCCCACCCATTTCAGGTCGCAGTTTTCAATCTACAGGTGCCCGTTTTTAGAGAAAAGGCATGGTGTGATCTCAGTTATCAGATGAGATACGAAGTCGGTTAAATGGGGGCAAAGTTGAGTATTTTTGTGCTGATTAGTAATCTGGGAAAAAATCTGAGCTGTCATTATTAGCAGTCAAAATATTGGAAAAAATACGATATTTGCAATTTTTGTTTTAATTTTTTTATTTAATGACCAATCAATCTAGCCGTTTTTAACCGAAACTAGTAATTCCGTAAAACCGTAATTACTCTAGCTCTCTAGGTGGGGAAGCATCGATAGCCAACTTTCCATTTTCTAACGGGTGCCATATTGGATTTTTTTCCTTTTTGAAAGCAATTTATTTTTCGGATTACCAAGATGTACCTGTAACGCCCTGTGTTACGATATTTTCGAAAAATCCAACATGGCGTCCATAAGAAAAAGGATAACTATCGATTTTTCGCCATTTTAAAGTGCTAGAGCGGTTTAAAAATTATTTTTAAATTCCGCAATGAAAAGTTTTCTTTATAATTAAGGTGGCGAAAAATCGATAGTTATCATTTTTCTTATGGGCGCCATATTGGATTTTTCCTTTTTGAAGGCAATTTATTTTTCTGATTACCAAGATGTACCTATAACACCTTGTGTTACGATATTTTCGAAAAATCCAACATGACCTCCGTAAGAAAAAAAATAACTATCGATTTTTCTCCAACTTAAAGTGCTAGAGGGGTTTAAAAATTGTTTTTAAATTCCGCGATGAAAAGTTTTCTTTATAATTAAGGTGGCGAAAAATCGATAGTTATCATTTTTCTTATGGACGCCATATTGGATTTTTCCCTTTTTGAAGGCAATTTATTTTTCTGATTACCAAGATGTACCTATAACACCTTGTGTTACGATATTTTCGAAAAATCCAACATGGCGTCCGTAAGAAAAAAATGATAAATATCGATTTTTCGCCATCTTAAAGTGCTAGAGCGTTTTGAAAATCATTTTTGGATTCTGTGTTGAAAAGTGTCCTAATAATTCAGATGGCGAAAAATCGATAGCTATCTTTTTTCTTATGGGCACCATTTTGGATTTTTTTTTCTTTTTGAAGGCAATTTATTTTATGATTACCAAGATGTACCTATAACACCTTGTGTTATGATATTTTCTAAAAATCCAATACCTATGGCGTCCATAAGAGAAAAAAATAACTACATCGATTTTTGGCCATCTGAAAGTGCTAGAGCGGTTGAAATATTATTTTTGGATTCCGTGTTGAAAAGTGTCCTAATAATTATTATGGTGGTGAAAAATGAAAAATTGATAGTTATTTTTTTCTTATGGACGCCATATTAGATTTTTTCTTTTTGAAGGCAATTAATTTTTCTGATTACCAAGATACTTATAACACCTTGTGTTGATATTTTCTAAAAATCCAATATGGCGTCCAATAAGAGAAATAAATAACTTCGATTTTTCGCTACCTTAAAGTGCTAGAGTGGTTTAATAAGTGTTTTTGGATTCCTTGTTGAAGGATGTCCTAATAGTATAGATGCCGAAAAATCGATATATATTTTTTTATTATGGTCGCCATATTGAATTTTTCCAAAAATTATAAAGCAAACAGCCAGTATTATAAAGGTCCATGAAGCTAACGGGCAGATTTCAAGTACCATTTTTAAAGCTAATATCCATGACAAATAACTTTTATTTATATTTTTGTAATCCCTTATTTGCTTTAATGTCAAGAATCACTAAATTGCTATATTTTCCACCTACGGTCAATACCTTTTCTCAAAACGGCCCCAGAAAACTGCCCGTTAACTAGACGAGCCTTTATAATACTGGCTGAAAGTGTTACACATCTTGATGATTAGAAAATAAGTTGAATTCAAAAAAAATCCAAACTTTACTATATTAATGCTTCCCCATATCTAGAGAGCTAGCAGAGTGATTGCAGAATTATTTTTGGATTCCTGGTTGAAAAGTGTCCTAATATTGTTTCAATTAAGAACTGCTAGCTTGATCGGTCATTGAATGAAAAAAATAGAGCAAAATTTGCAATTTCGTTTTTTCCCAATATTTTGACAGCTAACAATGACAGCTGATTTTTTAGATTACTAATTAGCACAAAAATACGCAGCTTTTCCCCCATTTAAGCGACTTTTCGCATCTCTTATGATAACTGAGATCCCATTACATTTCCTCTAAAAACGGACACCCTGTATAGGGTGTTGAAATTTTTGTGGCAGATACCCATAAGCAGTGGTCTGATGTTGCACTTGGGCAAAAACGGCCGAGGCGATTCAAAATGGCGCCCATTTAATTTGGAAAAAAACTTGTTATTTTATAAACCTTTTTTCCATATAAAAGAATTTCAATACTTTCATTCAGGATACAGGACAGTTCTGACAATCGTCTTTTACATCCCTGTCCTGGAGGAATGAAAAATAGCTTGATGTTACAGAACTTGATATAATTCCTGCTTGTACTTCCCCATGCTAGGGACACAGAATAGCTAGGGAGTTATACTTTACCGACCTTCATAACATAAGAAACATGCCCCCATGTCCTTGGTTTCCTCATATTCGAGGGTGTCCTGCCACCAAAACATAATTTTTCAGGAGTTGCACATAAATACAACCTTATTGTGGTAATTCAGTGTTGTAATAATTGTTCAAAAGTCCAAGTAAAACATTAGTTGAGTTTCAGGCAGGATACCCTCCATATTTATCTAGCCATTCCGGTAATGATATTCGTTCTTATTTTATTTGCAGCCCAAAATAATTAAAAAAAACACACAAAATAAGAAATTCTAAAAATAATTTATTTGGTACAAAAATACAGCCATATTCTGGAAAAGTAACAAAAACTTGTTCCTTCAAAGACTCAATCAGACGTCTTGCTACCTAGTCAACAAAAGATTTTCTTACTAGAAGGCAGTTTTAAATATCTACCACTTTTTGGTAAGCATAAAACTTAATGGCATTTTTGGTAACAAAAAAAAACTAAAATCCAGCATTTCCAGTTTACCAGCTAGCTAGATAAGTAAATTTAATACAATAAAATAGTCCAATCTTATCAAGGACTATTTCTGAAATTTGCACCATGTTTTGAAACCGTACAAGATTAGATCAAGCAACCGAGCTCTAAAATTACCCAGATTCTGACAAAAATAGTAGACAAAACAGCTCAAAAAAATTGCGACATTAAGAATTTTTGAAAAATCTCGTTTTTTGCTCATCAGTTTAATTTTTATAAACAAAAAAAAGCGATTTTTGCACCAAAGTGTCAATAAAAAGGGAAAATGGTAAACTCAGGTAGAAAACCGTGCACTTAGAAACTGGGGGCTATTCCCTGGTATGGCACTGGCGGTTTTCCATTGCTGTTTTTGTCAAGAAAAAAGTATTTGCTTGTTTGTTTGGTCTAGATCAAAAATTCAAGGTATTATTAGTGAGGTCTGGGAGACATTCTATTGTTGCCTTTTTGGTTCATACTAAAAACAAAAACCATAAAAATAAGAATAATTAAATTACGATTTTTTTTTAATTCACGTGGGACGTGAATAATTAAAATAATTAAAATAATTCACAGCAACCTGGGAGGTTGCTGTGAAATTTTGTTTTTATGTCGATTAACACTAAAAATCCCCAATCATCACTGTCACTTATCACCCATTTTTTATAATTATTATTATTACTTGACTTTTGCCCGTATTCACAAACGATAATTACCAAATAATTACGTAATCAGTTATCTCCATCTCATTCTATTGCCAAAAAACTGCATCTCTCCATCTCACTCATTTAATTAATTACGTAATTATTTCGGAAATTATCGTTTGTGAATACGGACAATAATCAGCTATTTCTTATATTCTGTATTATCACAAAAAACGACAGTGACAGTTTATAAAAATGTATCAATTTTTGTTTTGCTATAAAAATGTCAGAAGGAAGAGAAAATGATCGTAAAAGGCATTACAGGAAAGATTTAAATAAATAAAAAAACTCATGAATAAAAGCACAATTTGACAACACCGCTCATCCTGACATTATTGCAATCCTAATCTCAAAAAATATAGCCATAACCTAAATGTTGACAGTTGGAAAACGTCCCCTAACCCTAACAGAGCCACCTGGGATGCAAATTTAAAAATCTTATTTCAAGAATTTGTTTTCTTATTGAGACAACTGACAGTTTGCTAATTTTTCTCTTCCAAACCATTGATTCTTATATTATTATGGCGTTCAGTCCAAGTAAAATTTACATCGTGTACATTTTTTACACGTTAATATAAATCTTTTTGAGTGTTATAATTTTTTTGTAAATCATTAGATACCAAATTTAATTATTACAAATAAAACAAAAATTCTGGAATTTAGTTTTTCTCTGTCCCTACCTAATTATTATAATATGAAAGTTTTCATATTCAAGAAATTAAAACGGCCTCTTAGAAGGCGGCAAACTAGGTCAAGTTTAAACTAGATCCCCAAGTAGCAAAGTACACTCATGCATAACAGGATATCAAATTAACTGCTGTATACAGTGTGGCCAGTTAAAGTTGCATAAAGTACACGGGGATCATAAATAATAAGAGATACAAATTTAGTGAAATTCGACAAAAACAAAAATTGTTTGACTTTGTGAACACTTAAAAAAAAAACGGAACTTTTGTCTCATTCAACTTAATTCGTTCTCTTACCATGTACATCAATTAAACAGATGATAGTATAATAAGCAAAAAAAATGAAACATTCCAACTTGATTTAAACTTAAAATATACTTGAAACTTTATCAAAAACGTTCCAAAACAACCAAGAGTATTCTATCACCAAACACATTGCAAAACAAGAGCAATTCATCATAATTCTTAAAACACTAGAGTTGAAACGAAAAACAAGTCAAAGTCAACACATAAGTACCTATAATAAGCGCAATAAAAATCAGTCGTAGGTAACTGAAATACTGAAAAACTCTTAAACTAATAAACTAAGAACAACGAATAATTTGCTAGAGCTGCAAGATTAATTCTTCCAATTCTAGACACCTCAGATAAACTACACAATTCATCAACAGTGTAACTTGCGATGCAAATTAAAATTCCACAATGTATTCAATAAAATATTCAGCGCTGTACGTTGGGGTGATTTCGCTTAGATTAGGATCTTCGCTTAAAACTCTAACCACTAAGATCACACTGTTTCCCTCCAGCTCTCCGAGATACTTCTTAAGAGTTGGTTTTTTGTCGGAATTGCCACATCGTCTAGGGTCCATGTTGTATTTCACGGCCGGGTTTCTGAATTGCTGGCTAATAGATATAAATCTTCTCACCTAAAAAATAATGTGTTTCTATTAATTACAATATTATTATCAGTAAAGGATGACAATTTTCAAATTTCATTTCATACTGATCAATCTAAAACTGTTTTATCGATTCGCCCTGTAATATTTTTTTAGGTGATCCCACCCCTCAAAAAAAGGTTGTGAAAATAATTCAAGTAGCTTTCAAATGATGTATCTGTTCCCTATGATGATAAGCAAAGTGGTAGACTACCCCCGTCAAGGGGATTAGCTTGGATAGTTAATTTGTCACTTCCCTCAATAACAAAATTTACCTGTTTCGGCGTTTTTCCAAATTATGAGCATGTTTAATTTTTGTTGGGCTAGCCTGTATATTTTTAACTTAACAGCAGATAATTTCAAGTTTGAACCGTTTTCTTTTTGATTATTTAATTAAATTCTGTATACACGGTGTTTCAGTTTGTGTATCCGTAACTCTAGTAAACGCCTAACGTCATTTTTTCTGAAAGCGTTAGAAAAACTGGTTGAAAAGCACCTCAGGCAAACCTGCCTTATAGACAGGCCATTAAACCAGAGGCAGCACGCATTTCAACCAGGGAAATCATGTGAATCGGCCTTACATCAATTGGTGATGAGGATCGAAAAATCACTGGATGACAAGGAAATTGCTCTTGGGGCGTTTCTTGATATTGAAGGGGCATTTGATAATACCTCATTCGAATGCGTGATCTCGGCTGTCAGGAGGCATGGAGCGAACGACATCATTACTAGGTGGCTGAAAGCTATGCTGGAAGACAGGAGAGTTAACGCATGCATGTTTAGCGAAAAGTTGAGGATTCCTGTTGCCAAAGGATGCCCACAGGGGGGAGTCTTATTTCCACTGCTGTGGGACATGGTAGCTGATGATCTACTCAATAAACTAAACAACCAAGGTTATTACACTCAGGGTTATGCGGACGACATAGTCATACTAATCCTGGGGAAACATGACAAAACCGTATCAGAACTCATGCAGAGAGCTCTGAATTTTGTGGAGGAATGGTGCGGTAAGGTGGGGCTACGAGTAAACCCAACGAAAACGGCACTGGTATCTAGGAATTAACCTGGATACAAAACTGACATGGAACTCACACCTGCAGAAGACCGTAGATGAAAGCAAAAAGGCCTTGATTTCATGCACAAGGTCCTTTGCAAAAACATGGGGTCTAAAACCACATGGGTTCACTGGCTATACACAGCCGTGATCAGCCATCCAGAGACAGGCTAATATGAAACTCCAAGGCATTCAAAGACTGGCATGCCTGTGCATAACGGGAGCAATGAACACCACATTGATGCACTCTGATGGGATGAGCCCTAAAATCACATTTGAGAAAAGCTTCAAAGTCCTAATCGACTGGGAAGAATGGAAACAAATGGAAGAGCTATGTCTGAGAAGAGGATCTGGTACACAGACGGTTCCAAAACAGACTTAGGAGCAAGAGCCGGTTAGTATTTAGTGTCCCCCAGATACAGCATGTCTGTATCACTGGGGAAGCACACCACAATCATGCAAACCGAAATACATGCAATACAGCAATGTGTCGGAAAATGTATGAGAAGGAACTATAAGAAAAGGGAAATCTACATATTCTCCCGACAGCCAGGTCAGCCTGAAAGCTCTTGCATGCTACAAAACCAAATCAAAACTGGTATTGGAATGTATCAACGACCCCAACGATCTGGTAAAACAAAACAAGGTAACACTTGTTTGGGTACCGGGTCACCAAGGAGTAGCTGGTAACGAAACGGCGGATGAACTGGCCAAAGAGGGCGCGGCGACCGCCTTCACAGGACCAGAACCAATGTTTGGAACTACCAGGAACATGGTACGTGGCGCCATAGCTAGTTGGACAAGTAACCAACACAAAGGATATTGGAACCACATACCAGACAACAAACATAGCAAGTTAATGGTAAAAGAACCATCTCCAAAACTTGCCAATGAACTACTGCATTTTAAACAGAATGCAAGTTAAAACAGTAGTGGGACTTCTTACAGGACACTGCCACTTGAGACAACACCTGAAGAAGCTGGGCATTTTCAATGGAGAACCAGCATGCAGACTATGCAATGAGGAAGACGAAACAACTTTCCATGTAATCTTTGAGTGCCCAGCACTCAATCGAACCCGACACACAATCATGGGGAACAATACTAATGACATGATGTCGGGGAAAGCCTTGGCAAGCAAACTTCTGAACCTTGTAAAGGGTACAGAGTTATTTGAATAGCCAAGAACCAATAGCTACGGAAAGATACAATAAGCCTAAATGGCTGCAGCATCAGAGACCTAAAAACCGATTTCCATATCTAGCGACAAACAAACAACAACAACAAACAAACAACTATAGTAAACGATAGAAGATAGAACACATAAAAATTATATAATGTTACTCTAAAACGCTTTATTTTCGAGATACGGGGCTTTATTAGACATCTTTTAAACTATTGAAGATATTTTTGTCAATTTTATTGTTAATATTAATAGCAGGGGGGAAAAATTTTGAACTATGCCACTAAAGAAAATCAATTTTTTAAACATCATAAAACCTCAAACTCTTATTGTATTCAACATAGGGGACATTTACATATTTCATAGAAATCTACTGGGCACTGGGGATCCGTGAGCTCTTAATTATGCGTATCTCTTGTGAGGAGCTGTTTACTCTCGGGTTTATGAGTAGGGAGTCCTTTGACTTCCGAGTCTAAGGGGGGCTGTAATTCCTGTCGGAAACTTCCGAGACCTTCAACAGAAGGTACTCTCCATATAGGGGAGTGAAATTTTCATGGGAGGAGTGGTATTTCTTCGAAAAAATTGCTATTTTTTGAACTCCTGTATAAGCAAGAGGGAAGAAACCAAACTAAGAAAAAGAAAAAAATTCACCTTAGAATACAAAAAAATTAAAATGCCTTTATTGCCATGGAATCTTTGGAAAAAAAAGAACTTGCTGCACTGCGGTAAGAAAATTTACTACTCTTATAAACTAAAGTTTATAATTAAAATAATGGAAGAATAATTAGTGATGAGGATAAATACTTACTTCATAAAACGATCTCTTTGGGTAATGGGCAACCAATAGCTGACCCCGGAGTAGGAACTGGCCATAGTCGTGAAGATTTTGATTACGGTAAATATTGCAAATGTCCCTGGTGGTGCCTAATGGTAATGCGTTACGCACTTCCGAATCCACAATCTTGTATTCGTTACTGTTTTTTGGTAAACACACTTCCGCATTATTTATGGTTTTGTCCCACGTGTTAGGGGAGTAGTTATTAATAATGGAAAACATTCTAAAAAAAAAAAAAACAGTTATTTAATTTCATGCCAATAAATTTTCAATAAAGTATGAGATCACATCCTAATTATACAGGATGATTTTTTATTTCAATGTTTAGTGTAGGGATCTTGTAAACTACTGCAGTTACAGAGGAAGGGTTAAATGGGGAAAGTTTTTTTTTAATCTTAATGGGTCCTGGATATTGACATAAACTAAATTTTGCGACTTTCTTTATATCGAGATTAAACCGTACTGGTACTAGTTTCATATCATTGTGTGGCAGCCACAACGACTGCAAGTTTTGAGGTTTGCGGTCTCTCAAATAAATGATATACCAGCTGAAAGTGGCTTTTTAGGCCCTTATACAAGGAAAATCTTTCCATGCTGGCTCTACTAGCCACTTAGGCCAGTACCTATAGCATTTATTTGAGAGAACGCAAACCTCAAAACTAAAACAATACTTGTGGCTCCATCTATAAACAGCGTAGAAAAATGGGCTTGGACTCAAATATTCAGATATGGACATTATTGTTGACCGTAAAACGAAATAGTAATTTTTGTGGGTTAGGCCAGTTTATTATAATTCTCAACGCCTCATTTTTTCGATTGGTAATAATGTTACAATGTCATTGAAACCATTCAATAATAAAAAAAATTAAGATTTGCGATCCAGACCGGAGGATCATTAATGTAAATGCTCGCCTTCCTGGGAGAACACACGAAGCCCATATCTGGCGAGAATCTGCCGTAATTTCAAATATAACACTGATGTTGGCAAATAACGTTACATTTATTCGTTACTTAGGTTACATTCATGTATATACATGTTACATATTGTCTTGTTACATTATTTGTTTGTGTTTTCAGGTTACCCACTTCGATCTTGGTTGATGATGGGATATGAAACCAAATACCCCAGGGCAATTATTCGACGTTGCACGATGGGATGTTAAAACATAAATTTATTAGGTGTCTTTAGCACCTACTAAGACTGCAACAATAACATTGTTCAAGGTAATGTAATGCTGCATGTGCCTGTGAAAATGTAAACTTAGCATTTGCATTAGTTAAAAAAAAAACGTTAATATACATTATAGAATTTATTGTATCTTTACCCAAAAAATACAATCAAATTTTTTCTAAACTACAGTCTATTTTTTATTTAGATGGACTTGTCAAACAGCTGTCAAGTTGGTACCCTGTGAAATCTGTAAACAGTAATTCTCATATTGTAGGATGGTAGCCTGTTTTCTTGACCTTGACAAAAAATTTACGTTGTGACTAAAGTAACGGCAACATTCCCCGATTCGGGTATAGGCTATGACGTCACCTGAAAAACCTGTTTCCTTGTTGTAAGTTGCACTGTTACCTATAAAAAGCAAATTAAAAACTTCAAATTACTTTATTTTCTTTGAAAATAGTCATTTTTAATAGTTATTTAATTTTTGAGGATAAATTTAACTGTTGCTTGGATTGACTATAATATCTAATGACGTTTTGCGAAAACTAGGTCTGGGTCCTCAGTCGGTACTCTAGTCACGGCGAAACGCTAAGAAACTTGAAAAGTTGAAGTTGTCAAATATGCAAACTAAATTATCAAATTCAAAATTATTAAAATGCTGAGACAGGTAAATTTATTTCAAAAGAAAGAAAAGAATGAATAATCAAATGCTATAAATAAACAATAGCGATTGAAAGATGTTTCTCCAGATTAAGCAAAAATACAGTTTAATCAGATTCCTTAAGAAATTCTTAAAAAATGATTAAATAATGCAAGTACCTACCTCTATTTGTCAATAATAGATCATCTATTTCAACATTTATACAGAAAACTAAGAAGGAGTCTGTCCAATATCCTACATTCATAAGATTTATAAGAGTAAATAGCTAGGTACTTACATTTACAAGTTTCTAAAATTTTCCAATTTACCTCTAAAAATTGCGTTTATGTTTTTCGAATTTTAAATTTTGAAATAAAATGACATTTCAACTAATCGACATAACCTAAATTAATTTAGTAACTAATCCATTGACCATTTTAGTAACAACTATCACCATAACCAACCTAATCATCAGTCTTGTTGCCAATCGTTCCCCTAGAATTTTGACTTGGTGGAATCCATCTAAATAAAAAATAAGGTATATTTCTAAGAAATCTACACTTAGCCTACATAAAAAAATATAAAAAAAAATATGTACTAGAATTTCTTATAATAAACTATTATTCGCAATTTTTGCAACAGTTTCATGCAGTCTCTGTAGTATCTTATTATTTTCCCTTAACAACGCGAGTTTCTCTTGTTCATATTTGTTCCTCTTCAAACTCTCCTGCTTGAAGTGATGCAGCTTGGCATTCCGGTACTCCATCACGTTATTGTAGAGGCTGTTGACACCTTGTGCCAGCTCGTTTGGCGAAGCCCTTCGTCCCGATGGTGCTCGACGAGCAAACAATGGAGCCTTTCTTTCCTATATAAAGAGAAACACTTCAAATGTTTCGAATAAATACTTAGTAGTGGCAAAATTTACCATGATTGGTTTGGCAACTTTTCTTGGTGTTACCGGCGCCGCTACTGGAACAGAACCATTAACCTAAAAAAATTGTTATATTTTGAAACTACAAAACTGTCAATATTTAGTAATAAGCAGCTTACTTGGCTTGGTGCAGCGAACAACAATGGAGTAACAGGAGCATTGTATTTGGCCTAAAAGAGTTTTATGACGATTTTTTTAAATATGTAATGAAATTGCATCAAACTTACAGGTTCCATGGGGGAGGCAAAATTTGTCTGCGGCGGTAGCTGGTGTGCCCGCTGCTCAATATTTGTGTTCGTTACCTAATACGTTAAATCATGTGGGCCACTTTTAGATATTACGATTTATATATTTATGTCATTCATTGTTCACTTACCGTGGCTACTGACCGATCCTCTTGTCGACTGCTCATGGTGATTCTGAACTTGGTTTTTTTAATTTCATCTAGACAAACCTGAAAGAAGATGATCTATTTAGTACTATGTCTGAATTACTGTTAATCAGTAGGCGTCAACTTACCCTTCGCCACTGTTCCCAACTTTTAATGGCCCCGTTCGGAACATTGTTCAACATTTCTGCTAACAGCGCCCAGTATTGCTGAGCAATTTTTTTCGTGAAGCTCTCGGTATAATTTCCGGATTGCAGCTGAGGATTGTTATCCATAAAGGCCATCAACATTTTCTTCTGGGGCTCATTAAGA
The DNA here is from genome assembly GCA_910589415.1 of Malachius bipustulatus. Lineage (NCBI taxonomy): Eukaryota > Metazoa > Arthropoda > Insecta > Coleoptera > Melyridae > Malachius > Malachius bipustulatus. Next base: position 19,394,608 of record OU342632.1, read on the forward strand.
CGGCTACGTCTAAGATGCTGGCAGTCTCCCATTTTGCTCAAGAAATTAAACAAATAAGGTATTTTCAATTTGTGATTAAACTGTGCTTTGTGTACTTAGCTGAACGTTATAAATATTATCAGTCATACAATGATATAGGATGAAAGCAAAATTTATCCTTTTTAAATTGATGAGTAAGAAACAAAACTAATTTTTTTGTCTTGGAATGTAAAATGTGTAAAACAATTGAAGAGTGTCTGTACCAAAGGGGCTTAAGTTCCCAAACCAAAATATTTTGCATATTGCATTAGACAGGTTCTACAGGGTGTATCTAAAATGAACCGAGAAAATTCAGGGGGTGGTTGATGAGATCATTTTAGGAAAATAAGTAAGTATAAATGTATGTCCTAAGAGGCTTAACTTTTTAACTACGATGTTGAAGTTTCAAGAAAAAATAGTTTTTTAATAATAACTTTGATAACAATCAAGTTTGTGTACACCTTCCATACATCAAGAGGCATTTCCCAACGCATAACTTTCAGTTATTGTAGCAGTGACGTTCGTGCAAGTCGTGTTACACTCAATATTTTTGAAAAAAAAAATAGTACGCCACTGGTTTTTTAGAAAAATAAAATTATTTTTTAAATCCCCTTTCATTTCTGAGTAAATATGATCTCTTGACTTTTTTCAACCGATGCAAGGTTTTCTGATAAAAAAATAAATAAATATCTTATGTTTATTTATTTATTTATTTATTTATTTCGAATAATATGTTCACACAGACAAAAGTCCAATTACAGAACATTAGTTAATAAAAAACACAGTAGTGCAGAATTAAAAACAATTACAATGTGAGTAAGCAAAAATACACAGTAGGTAAACAATATAGATTGTATAGCACGCAGAGGAGCTGCAGGTCATGTGCCGAGGAATTGCAGTCCTATGTCGCTGACTGAACCAGCAGAAGATGTCCAGATCGTGGGAGATCTGATTATAATGTCGCAGATTCGACTCAGTGGGGAGAAAAATGATGCCTGTGTGTAGAATGTGTTGCGTATTAGGAAGCCCAAAGACCCAACTGCCGATGAGACAGCAGAGGTAAAATGTTTATTAAATGAAAGTTTAGAGTCGTAGAGTACACCAAGATCCCTGAACTCATCAATTCGATCAAGCGTTTTGTCGTATAAAGAATAAGGAAATTGAAGGGGAATTTTTCAGAGAGAGTGACATAACATGACATTTGGACAGATTGAGTGGAAGAAGATTATCGTCACACCAAGAGCGGAGAAGATTCAGAGTGGTCTGAAGTAGGCAGCAATCATCTATTGAGCTGATCTCAGTGAATATTTTGAGATCATCATCATCTATTGAGCTGATCTCAGTGAATATTTTGAGATCATCATCAGCGTAGAGAAGACAGTTGACATTACTATTAAAATTGCAGACAATGTCGTTAATAAACATGTTGAAGAAAACGGGGCCTAGTTTAGAACCTTGGAATACACCAGATGAAACTGTATAGGAATCTGATTTAAAACCTTGCGAGAAAACATAAGATGTACGGTCAGAAAAGTAGTCCGTGAAGAAGCTAATCAAGGCTTCAGAGAAGCCGTAGCAATGGAGTTTTGAGAGCAAAAGACTGTGGTCAACCCTGTCAAACGCTTTAGAGAAGTCAGTGAAGACAACATCGACCTGGGATCGTCTGTCAAGGCATCGAGAGGAATACTGAACAAAGCTTAAGAGTTTTATTACTGGGATTGGTCAGAGTATACTCAATTGTCAATAAGTCGACACGCTACTTAAATTTTAATAAAAAGTTATATACATACTCATATGACCTGAAATATTGTTTTAAAGCTAAAGAGATCTGTGACTATCGAACGTCCCTCAACAAAGCCATGTTGCCAGGGGGAGATATAATTCTGAACGTGCGGGTATATAATACGATATAAACCCTCCTCAAAAACCTTAGCAAAATTGTTCACTATATGCAAATCTCTCGGTAGTTACTGATCTCATTCTTAGTCCCCTTCTTCAAAACAGGACACACCTTTGAGATCTTCCAGGTGGAGGGGAATGCGTTAGAGGAAAGAGATAAATTAAAGATTGTAGTCAGTGGATAGGAGAGAACAGATGCACAATCTCTTAAGAGAAATGAAGGAATGCTATCAGGACCAGCAGTGTTGGAACTTTTACACGATTTAAAAGCAGACAACACCACGCTAACATCAATACCGGGAATACAAAGCGGCAAGGTGAGAGGGTTTTAATCGGATGGTGGCGTGCCGTGAGGGCCAGAACGAGGGGAGAATGAGAGGCTAAAGAAGTCACGAAAGGCATCAAGAATGTCAGCCGCGCCTCTCAGGGTAGCATTGTTGTAGGTCATAGTTCGAGGAAGACCAGTGGAGTTACGTTTAAAATTAACGTAGGACCAAAGTTTGGCAGGTGAGCTGGCTAGCTCAGATTCAGTGTTTAAGATAAAGTTGTTATGAGAAATTCTGATCTCACTTTTGAGAGACGATCGAAGATTCTTAAATTCCCGAAGAGATTCAAATCTCCAAAGCGTCTATACCTGCTCAAACAGACAGCCTTGCGCCTCAGACCGGCTCTAATGCTAGAAGTGAACCATGGGGGGTAGGAGTTATTATGACGAGTAGGAATCAACACGTTTTAGGAACGTGTTGATCAAAGGCTGTATAAAGAATATCATACAGGATTGAACATGCATCGTTAACATCGGAGCATGTATTAACACTGTCCCAATCGGCGCGCAAGAGATGATCATATAGACTCGGGAAATCAGATTTTTCAAAGTTGAAAGTAGATGAGTCGGAATATGAATGAGCAATTCGAGTGTTATGACGTAAGACAAAATCAAGCGATAATGGTGGAATCGTGTTTGTCCACGAGAACGAGACTATCGCACGACAAAAGCACTTTAACCGGTATATTACTTAGAATAAAATCCAAAGTTCTACCGTTCTCATTCTCAATATCATTTAGCTGAACCAAATTGAGAATATCTAAGGAATTGCGGATTTGCACAAGATTGGATTCATTAAAATTAGGATGGGTAGCTTGAAATAGGTTGGATACATCAAAGTCGCCAAGACGAATTACAGGATGAGAGTAAGTGAATTCAAGATAGTGTAGGAACTCGCAGAAGGAAGACAAGTTTTTAGAAGGAGAATTGGGTGGGACATAGACAACAAATAAGTAAATAGGTTTAAAGGAGAAATTGATTCGAACACACAGAACATCAATTGAGGCGATATCATTTGGTTTAGACACATCATGTGTTTGTATACAGATTGAATACAGATTGAATCGAACTTCTGCAGTTCTGTAGCAGTTTCAGAAAGAGGCAACCTAAAATGTATTCTATTTTTTTTTTTTTATCAGAAAACCTTGCTACGATTGAAAAAAGTCAAAAGATCATCATACTCAGAAATGAAAGACGATTTGAAAAATCATTTTATTTTCATAAAAAAACAGTGGCGTACTATTTTTTTTCCAAAAATATTAATTGTAACGCGACTTGCACGAACGCCACTGCTGCAATAACTTAAAGTTATACGTTGGGAAATGCCTCTTGATGCTTGGAAGGTGTACACAAATTTTCACGAAAATATCTTGATTGTTATCAAAGTTATTATTAAAAAACGATTTTTTTCTTGAAACTTCAACACCCTGTAGTTAAAAAGTTGAGCCTCTTCGGATATACGTTTATACTTACTTTTTTTTTTTCTTAAAATGATCTCATCAATCTCCCAATGGATTTTCTCGGTTCATTTTAGATACAGCCTGTATATGCCATACTTCATGTCCTCACAAAGGTGCTAAGTGCCACTGATTTTGATTGTAATTTCAATGTAATTTCGATTGTGCTTGTGAAACTAGTTGCTTTTAACCCTTATAAAATAAGTAATTTAAATATGCAGAAAACAAGTGGAAGATTCAGAGACAAGGAAGCAAACAAAAGTTGCTTTATCAAAGTTGAGTTATTTATTTATTTATTAACTTTAGAGTTAGTTTATCAAACCTAAGAAACGCTGAAATAAAAACAAAACCAAATGAAACTAAAATTTCAGAAAATAAAAATAAAAATCTTTAATATCGATGCCCTTTTCAAAATTTTTTGAATTTTTTATTTCTTTTTTTTTTTTTGCCAAAAATAAGGTAATTTTTATAGGTTAATGTCTCATGTTGTTATTAAGAAGTGTAAATTTACATTAAACTGAAATATAGTGTTTTGTAGATTTTTTTAATTACCCGCACACTGTATTTTTGGCACTTAGCCCCTTTTATATACACTCTTCAATTACTGTACATACAACATTTTAAAAATTCAATAAATTATAAGTTTAATACTTACCACTACGAATTGAAATATAATGAACACAATTAAACACACTAGTTGTTATCAATAGACACACCCAACAAGCCTCAACGTTATTACGCGGTCAAATAAACTGAAACTATAAGGATAAGAAATAAACAATATTGCCTTTGTTCCTGAAAATCCTCGTTCATATTATTGCCATTATATTGTAGGTACCTAATATTGAAACTATCGAATCATATATTGATTAAACAATCGTAAATAGTGTCGTAAATCACTTTATCTAATCAGTTCATAATACATTTTTACTGAATGGAAATAATACCGATAATTCACAATAATAATTACTCTGGAAAATGTTGAATATGATTTATAATAATGAGATATTTTGTTATTGTTGGCAACATTGCAGTTGGTGGTTGCTGTCCTTATGATTGTATCAACAAGAAGAAAATAAACAGAGTTGTATCTTTGAATAAAAAAAGATAAATAATTTAATTTAAAATAATTATTATAAACCGCGAACACCGGCTGTAAGTAGGTGTAGTAAATAGGTAGGTAGTACTAGGATCGAAGCTCGGTAGTGAAATAAACTGGCCCTTGGTCCAGACAAATTTTTCAATTTTCATATATCATATCAGTGAATAATAATTATTATTATTCCTCTCAAACAAACATCCGATTTCATCATACAGGAATCGCACGCTCGACAACAACTGATTATTAGGTACATTCTGTCACATCTGACCGGAGCAATTCTTTTTTTTTTGTAAGCTCCAACCGCGGGTACAAGTGATTTAGATTCCAAGCCTCTTAAACAGGGAACTTAAAGAATCTTCGTTGTTGTGAATTAGGTAACCAATTTTATTCACTCCATGGAAATAAGAAATAAGTATTCAAATCAAAAATCCGCGCCCTATTAAAATCAAAAGGATTAAGAAAAAGGTAAAAGTCACGAGATGAATAAATAAAGCAGAATACAATGAGTGAAGAATTCCTAGAGAAATGATACTCTATATAGCGGTGTCAATGGAATTTTTTAACCCGGCATTTTACGCGGGAAGCCAGCTGTAGGAAAAAAAAAGCCGGTGCGGCGCCACAGAATTACGGCGCACGGAGGCGGGCCAGAGTCAGCATCAGCATACAGCAATTACAGCACTGCAATAGAGATGTCAGAAAAGTAACTATTCTTTAATTTGATTTTTTAGTCATTATACAGGAGGGTGATTCAAAATTCAGTGCAAAGATTTTAAGGGCGTATTTACCAGCCAAAAATAATAAAAATTTTCATATTATCGTATGTCCTAACTTGCTTCGTTTTCTAGATACAGGGTGTAAAATTTTGAAAAAAAAAAAATCGATTTTTTATTAATTACTCAAAAACCTTTCAGCCGATTTAAATAAAATTTGGTAGGCTATTTGTCGTTATAAGGAACTTCCTTTGATGGGAATAACATAAATTTATTAATTCCAGTGGCGTCTCAGGGGGCTACCTACTTGATACTTACAGGTAAAATTATGGTACGCCACTGCTCTTCTGACAATTTATATATTTTTTTAGATTAAGCGGTCAATAATGTAACTTTCTTATTGCCTCCTGAGCTTTACTCGTATCTAGCTTTGTTTCCAAGAAAAAAATCAAAATCTGTGCCAGGCCCTATTAAAACAAGTAATAAATTCACATCGATTATTGAGATTCATTTAATTTGATTCAGGTTGCCCCCTGAGACGCCACTGGAATTAATAAATTCATGTTATTCCCATCAAAGGAAGGCCCTTATGACAACAAATAGGCCTATATAATTTTATTTAAATCGGCTGAGACATTTTTGAGAAATTGATAAAAATCGATTTTCTTTTTAATTTTACCCCCTGTATCTAGAAAACAAAGCAAGTTAGGACATACGATCATATGAAAAAAACTTCTTATTTTTGGCTGGTAAATACGCCCTTAAAATCTTTGCACTGAATTTTGAATCACCCTGTATACAATTATACATCCGCGTCTCCTACAGTTTCACTATGGCACCTATATAGGGGTGGAGAACATACCTATTATAGTAACACCAGGAAGGTATTGTAAATGAAAGGGAAAGCAAAAAAACGGCCCAAAAAATCGGTTTTAAGAGTGCGGTCCTAACAAGAGGCACGATTAGATACCGCGAATCACGGATGTAACCGTTTCACGACAATGCCAAGCGCTTCGAAGCTTACAGAGGCGGACCTGCGCTATATCCGCTTTCACATATCGTGTTCAGTCCACAGGGATGCAATGATTTTTGGAATATAAATGCAAAATAAATGCACATTTGACAATAAAAATCGTGCTACTCTTAATCTCGAAGATTTTCCTTGCCCTGAAAGTGAAGAAAAAATAGTAATTCGACCGTAGTGTCAAAGAGGCCTTAGTCGTGACCTTGATATTAGTTTGCAATGGCTGTTTTTAGCTTCTTACCCACCCAGCACCCCTATTTCGCTCCTCGATCCCGAAAAAATTGATGGAACTTAGAAGATGCGGATGTATACAGGGTGGTCCAACTTAAAACGTCAGGACTTTACCAAACGATAGATAACGTTAAAATAATGCCAGTTTCTCTAATACACTTATAGCCGGGAAAGCTTCCTTTTCAAGATACATTGATAGACAGTTGAAGATTTGGGAAAAAAATAATGTTTTGTGAATATTGTCAAAACGGCTGCTTTAAAAAAATTGAAATTTGGCACGCAGCATGAGCTAAAGTATCTTTCATGATTTACGGCTTATGGTGATAAATTGCGAAAACCAGCGGCAAAGATATGGGTGTGCCATCGCCCCTTTTCAAAATAAAAATTGACGCCACTGACTCTATGGCAAATTTAATTATACTATTCAATGCCCCACGCTTTTTAGAACAAAAAAAGTACTCTCTAATTTTTTTCACAAGGCACACCGTTTGCGAGATAATTCAGGTTTTCTTAGGTAATATCCGTAGCCATTTTAAGAATAACAAATTCTAATCAAATAACTTTTACTTAAATAATTAAATAACAGAAATCAACAACACCTAACTAATGTAACAATTGTCAGTAAGCATAGAATCAGTGGCGTCAATTTTTTTTTGAAAAGGATGGCACACCCATATCTCATATCTCCGCCGCTGGTTTTCGCAATTTATCACCATAAGCCGTAAATCATGAAAGATACTTAGCTCATGCTGCGGCCAAATTTCAATTTTTTTAAAGCAGCCGTTTTGACAATATTCACAAAACGTTATTTTTTTTCCCAAATCTTGAAAAGGAAGCTTTCCCGGCTATAAGTGTATTAGAGAAACTGGCATTATTTTAACGTTATCTATCGTTTGGTAAAGTCCTGACGTTTTAAGTAGCCCACCCTGTATATAATTACCTTTATTTTAATAAAAATCAAAATAAAAACAATAAATTCTGTAAACAAGAGATCTTACCCAAGCCCCAATAACAATAACCAATACCGTACCCTCTCCTATCCTAATAATTGCTTTACTACTGCGCTTTCATATTAAATAGTCATATTCCTGCTTAACTGTATATGTTATTTTGAAACCTACCGTATGCAACTCTACATACAGCAAAAGCGTTATTTTTAACCTGATATTGAGAACTGTTATTTTTGAATAACAGTAACAGGTGACAACTGTTATGAGAAAATAACGCTTTTGCCCATCTCTAGCGCACTATAATTGGAATCCAAAAATATTTCTAATTGTCCCTTTCCAAAACGATCCGCCTAAATCGAATATTGCTATTATTCAAAGCTCTGTCTTGTCTATCACAGACATGGCCAGGTATGCTCGCAAGCGGTGATTACTCGGCCAACCAGAAAATATCGTTATTTATAATTCAATCACATCTCGAAAGAAATCTAGACAGGAAAAACTTCCCGCCAACTTGTTAACACTCGCAAATCGGCTGCTCGTCCTAGGACAGTAGTTATAAAAAGGTCTAATAATATTCCTACAACAAATACTCGAAATATCGCCCGACGCCCGAGGCAAACAGCATCCGAACGACCGTTCATAATAGTGTAACATACAGGACCCCGGTACCTCTTTCTTTTTTTTATCCGCAAAAAGCCAGGAAAAGCGACGTAAAAGCAAGCTCAAGCTACGGCAATAAAGTTGCATCATTCGAAGGTAACAGCAGATAAGGAAAATAACGACCCACACAACCGCAATATTAACCCTTATTAGAACAGATAAAATAAAATAACATCTTGAGGCATACATGAGGGGAACTACGATAATCGGAGGCGAGAAACGTATATAAACAGCCGCAATATCCGGAGGAAAGATTGATTCCCGACCTCTTGCTGGTTATGCTAAGAAAATCCGAAAGGGTTATGTCATGTCTTAGAAATCAGCTCCTCTCTGCTTCTGCTGGTTATGTTAAGAAAGTCCGAATGGGCTTCTTTATATTTTCAGTTTGGTAAATTGCTAAATTTAATTTATGTCATGAAGTTTGAAGTTAAAATGAACTTTATTTCTGATTCTTATGTTGCGATGACTGAGTTTCGTTCGAACCTTGGGTTTTAGAACTTGTAAACACTGAAATGAGATCGTCGCATCTCCAAATCAATTTCAATTTGTTCCTCATTGGGAACATGACAACGAATACTTTACAACTGAATGACTTCTTCAAAAATAGTTGCATCTATAGTTTTTACGGTTGGGAAAGAGAAAAATATTCTGATGGGATGTTATCACTCACCGAGTGCAAGTCATGCTGATTTCTTGGAAAAGTTGGAAGATATTGTAAATGAATGGGCCAGCAAGAAAGGAAAGTTGATTATAACTGGGGATTTTAATATTGATATGAGTGAAAATACATATTATGCAAAGAGATTAATGAGAATAATAGACACTGCAGGTTTGATACAAAAAGTTGAAGGGTACACGAGAATTACAAAAGAAAGTGCTACAAAAATTGATTTAGTGATTACAAATGAAAAACAGTTAGTCGTACAAATACATAGTAAACCAAAAATGTCAGATCATGAAATCATAGAAATAAAATTAATGCAAAATAATACAACAGAGCCAGCAAAAACTGTATTAATGAGATCGTATAAAACTTTTGATAAGACTAAATTTATGTCAGACTTGGTTAATGAAAAATGGGAAGAAGAGAAAGAAGATGAACTCTACCTGGATAGTATAGCAGAGAAAGTGATTGGTAAAATTAAAATGCAACTAGACAAACATACTACACTGAAAAAAGTAAAAATAAACGGAAAGGGAAATAGCAAGAAATGGTGGTCTGAAGATATAAAAAATGGAATCAAAGAAAGAGATAGGAGATACCAAAGAGCAATACAAACGGGAAACGAATGTGACTGGGAAGTGTTCAAAACAAAAAGAAACGAAGTAGTTAAACTAATTAGAGACAGAAAAAGAGAATATTATAAAGTGAATATTGATGACAATAAAAATGAACCAAAAAAAATGTGGAGAACAGTGAAACAATTAATGGGACAAAAAAAGAGCAGAAAACAAGCACAAATAGAACATGAGGGTACAGTTTACGATGATGAAAAGAGTATAGCAGAAGCATTTAATGACTATTTCATTGATAGTATACAAGACATAGTGCAAGGTATACATAAAATAAATGAAGACGAATACATATTACATAATGTAAAGATATGTGAAAATAAAATAGAAGAATTTAAAGAAATAAATCTAACTGATCTACAGAAGATGGTAAAGAAAATAAAAAGTGGAAAAACATATGATGATGGGATAAGTTCTGAAATAATGAAGATGGTATGTAATAGTATTGGAGAAAAAGTTGTGAAAATCATCAACTCAAGTATAAAAGAGTGTAAAATACCTGATAGTTGGAAAATATCGACAGTAGTACCTGTGGAGAAGGTGCAGAAAACAAACTACTTAAATGAATTTAGACCACTTAATACATTACCAATGTACGAGAAACTACTAGAAATAGTAATAGCAGAACAGTTGAAGAGTTATATAGAGGACAATAATATTCTGAGCATATATCAAGCAGCGTACAGAAAGGGCCATTCATGTGAGACAGCAATACAGTCAGTTATGATAAGGTGGAAAAATGCTATAAATGAGAAAAAGATAGTGGCAGTGGTGTTCCTGGACTTTCAAAGAGCATTCGAAACATTAGACAGGGACCTATTGGTAAAGAAAATGGAGAAAATAGGTATAACAAAAAATGCATTGGCATGGGTGAGAAATTACCTAAGTAATAGATACCAGAGAACAAGATATGAAAGTGAATTATCAAAGCTAAGAAAAAATAATTATGGAGTGCCACAAGGATCAGTCTTGGGACCATTATTGTTTGTGATTTATATAAACGATATAGTACATACAGTCAAAAATAGTAGAGTACAGATGTTTGCTGATGATACAATGTTATATATAGTGGGAGAGAGTGAAGATGAAATAGCAGTGAAATTAAACAGTGATCTTGAATTGGTTAAAATATGGCTGCAGAACAATAAAATGAAAGTAAATATAAAGAAGACAAAGTTAATGATACTGAAAAGTAGGTATAACAGAAGACATCTAAATCAAATAAAAGTTGAGATAAATAAAGTGAGAATTGAAGAGGTAAATGAAATGAAGTATTTGGGTGTAATAATAGATGAAAACTTGGTTTTTACAAAGCATGCAGAGTTTATTGCAAAGAAAGTGTCGAGAAAAGTAAATATGATAGGAAGAATGGGAGATATAATTACTAAAGAAAGCAAGAGGACCATGTACAATACAATTGTAGGACCCCATTTCAGTTATTGCTCGACAGTGATGAACATGATGAATGAGACTGACCTTGGAATGTTACAGAGAACGCAAAACAAGGCTATGAGAGTGGTGTTGGCCTGCAATAGATACACAAGCATAAAAAACATGGTGGAGCAGACGGGATGGTTAACTATAAGACAACAATTGGTATACAAGACAGTAGTGTTTGTGTATAAGATGCTAAATGGCCTTGTGCCTGGGCATTTAATGGACGAATGTAGGGTGGTGAGTGATGTACATGATCATGAAACAAGAAGTAGTGAAGACTTTTATATACCTAAATCAAGAACTGTATTATTTGGTCGGAAAAGTTTGTATAATAATGGACTAAGGTTATATAATTCATTACCACAATGGGTTAAAAGTAGTGTAGGGATAAATGAGTTCAAAACAAAGAGTAGAAGACATATAAGAAGGACAGTGTTTATTTAGGATAATGATATATAGTTTAATGTCTAGGAAATGTATTGTAAAAATGGGAAAAAGGGTGAAATTGTTACTGTGTATTGTAGGGGATAGGTGAAGCTGTAAAATTGTATTGTATTATTGTAGATAGCATTGCTAATAAAGGTTATTATTATTATTATCTACACTCTAATAAAAGGAGCTGTTAGGGGAAAATAATTCGTACGTAGAGTCGGTGGAGCACTTCTTCGAGCGGGTGTCTCTGTAAACACGCTGCATACATACGTACAAGTCTCGAATAGTAGGGAGAGTGTGGTCTGTGTAATGGTTTGGCGTTTGATGTTGTTTTTTGGAAAGCATTCACGTCCTGTTAATTTTCTCTTTCGAAAGCAAAACACGGTGGATCTGTTTCAAAGAGTTGTTTTGGTTAACACAACAAAATTAAGGTAAAATAAGGTAAACAGGTAAGACAAGCCTGAAGGTATAAACAAATTAAGGTAAACAGGTGTGAGAGGCCTGAAGGTATAAACAAATAACATGTAAACAGGTATGACAAACCTGAGGTATGAATAAACAATTATAAGTAACTAACCAAACGACCACTTTGAACAACCATTTCACGTGTGTATGGGTTATGGAACGCAACTCGATCAAAACTCTGCAATCTGGAAACGAGGGAAACGTAACTCAAACCAGCAAGTTAACCCACTCGCAATAAGGGAAACACGATCAGAAGAACTACGCAAAGGGTTAAAAACAGAGAACATTGTTGTCTGGGTGCGTGAGGTCCGCCACCTAATTAAAATTTAGTTTTTGTAGCTACAAAAATTAAATATTTAGAATTAGGTAAAATGAAATATTCAAGTTAAAATAAGATGAAATTATTAAGGTAATCTAGTTCATTGTAAGGGATGAACTAGCATTCAGTTTGAAAATGGATGAAATGTTAATACCAATTAATTTCGTGAAATTTCTGGTAATACATGTATTCAATTTTTTTTGTATTTTATTTCTAGACTCCTTTCTCATGATGCATACCCTATCCAGTGAATTTAGGGTTTAACTACAATCATGGCACAACAACTAAAAAGGGTTACTAATCACGACTTTGACGATCACAGCTAATGGGGGGAGGGGGGGTGTTACAGAGCATGTAATGAGTATAGGGATATTAACACATTACCGGCGATAGAAAAGATACTGGAAGTCATTTACATACAATTAGAAAAAATATGTTAGGGAGAATAATATGTATATTGTCAGAATATCAGTCAGGATTCAGGGGAAGGTACAGCTGTGAGACTGCATTGCAGTGTGTCATTACATAGTGGAAAGAATATAGAGATAAAGGAAAATCAATAATAATAGTATTTCTTGACCTAAAGAGAGCATATGAGACAATAGATAGGCAAAGATTAATTGAGAAATTAGAAAAAAAAATTGACTACTTGAGCAAGAGGGCAAAAAGTTAAATTCAAAGATGTAGAGTCAAGGGTAAGGAAGATAAATGTGGGAGTTCCTCGGGGTAGTATACTGGGCCCGTTGTTGTTCGCTATATACGTTATATGATATTGGAAGCCAATTGCAATAGTGTGGATTTCACTGCTTTGCGGATGATACTATTGTATCATCCGTGGGCAATAAAATAAAAGAAGTGCTGGATTTGATAAATAATGAATTAAAAGACCCGAGTGATTGGTTTGCAGTTAATAGGCTGAAGCTGAATATTGATAAAACGAAAGCAATGTGCATCTCAAGTATGAGCGAATAAGGACAGATCATAAGAACTCAGATGACTGTTGTAATTGATGGAGATAAGATTAAATTTGTAGTCTATGAAATATTTGGGAGTATAAGTAGATAATAAACTTAGGTTAGGATACCATGTCGAGTACATCTGTAAAAAGATAGGTAAAAGATTGGGAATGTTGAACAGAAGTAGGAACATTGTTTGCAAGATACACATTGTATAATGCGCTGGTACTGCCTATGTATTATGGCTGTGCAACAGTGCTTTATTTATGTAATACTTACCGGTGAACTAAACAGATTGCAGAAACTACAAAATAGGGGATTGAGATATATTTTAAATTGTAGTAGGTATACAGGAGTAAAAGATATGTTGGGGTGTCCAAGTTGGATGAGTGAAGTCAGTTACAGTTACTGGAGTATTAAACTTTTATTTTGATATACATATAAGATAATAAATGGGAATATTATGCCATCATACTTTGAGAAATATGTAGTAGGTATACTGCAGGGACATGCATGAGAATGATACTCGTGGTAGGGATGGTCTATATGTTAAGAAAATGATAAAAAATGTGGGGTATAATTCGGTATTTCTTAAAGGTTTTATTGAGTTTAATGAATTGGAAGACAGTATAAAAGGGATTAGGAATGCGGACATGTTGAAAGTCTTCTTAAGGGATAGATACAGAAATGCTAATGTTGTCTATAATTGTAATTGATAGAGTAGGTTGTGATTGTTTTTGTTTTTAGAGAATATTTGATTTAGTTGTAATATGTAGCTGATGCTAAATAAAGTACTTATTATTATTATTATTATACATCATTTGTTTGTTTTTTCAGATCTTGGTAAAACATAAATTTAGGTGTCTTTCAACAGACGCAATTAGCACCTACTAGGGCTGCGAAAATAAGGTTGTTCAAGGTAATGTAATGCCGCATGTGCCTGTGAAAATGTAGACTTAGCATTTGAATTAGTTAAAAACAAACCGTTAATATACATTATAGAATTTATTGTATCTTTACGTCTTTACTCAAAAAATACAATCAACTTTTTTCTAAACTATTTCCAAAAAATCTACACTTACCCTACACATAAAAAAATATTTAAAAAAAGTATCTACAAGAATTTCTTATAATAAACTATTATTCACAATATTTGCAACAGTTTCATGCAGTCTCTGTAGTATCTCATTATTTTCCCTTAACAACGCGAGTTTCTCTTGTTCATATTTGTTCCTCTTCAAACTCTCCTGCTTGAAGTGATGCAGCTTGGATTTCCGGTACTCCGTCACATTATTGTTGCGGGTGTTGACACCTTGCGCCCTTCGTCCCGATGGTGCCCGACCAGCAAATGGAGCTGTCTTTCTTTCCTATATAAAGAGAAACACTTCAAATGTTTCGAATAAATACGTAGTAGTGGCAAAATTTACCATGATTGGTTTAGCAACGTTTCTTGGCGTTACCGGCACCGCTACTGGAACAGAACCATTAACCTAAAAGAATTGTTATATTTTGAAACTACAAAACTGTTAATATTTAGAAATAAGCAACTACTTACTTGGCTTGGTCCAGCAGTAACAGGAATATCATTGGAGTTGACCTAAAAGAGTTTTGTGACATTTTTTTTTTAATGAAATAATTGCATCAAACTTACAGGTGCCACGGGGGAGGCAAAATTTGTCTGCGGCGGTAGCTGGTGTGTCCGCTGCTCAATATTTGTGTTCGTTACCTAATACGTTAAATCATGTGGGCCACTTTTAGATATTATTTATATATTTATGTCATTCATTGTTCACTTACCGTGGCTACTGACCGATCCTCTTGTCGACTGCTCTTGGTGATTATGAACTTTTTAATTTCATCTAGACAAACCTGAAAGAAGATGATCTATTTAGGACTATGTCTGAATTACTGTTAATCAGTAGGCGTCAACTTACCCTTCGCCACTGTGCCACATTTTTTTTTGCCCCCCCGGGGACATTGTTCAACTTTTCTGCTAACAGCGCCCAGTGTTGCTCAGCAATTTTTTTCGTGAAGCTCTGGGTATGATTTCCGGATTTCAGCTCCGGATTTTTATTAATATAGTCCAGCAACATTTTCTTCTGGGGCCAATTAAGACGGATACGTCTAAAATGCTGGCAGTCTCCCATATTGCTCAAGAAATTAAACAAATAAGGTATTTTCAATTTGTGATTAAACTGTGCTTTTTGTACTTAGCTGAACGTTATAAATATTATCAGTCATACAATGATATAGGATGAAAGCAAATTTTATCCTTTTTAAATTGATGAGTAATAAAGAAAACTAATTTTTGGTCTTGGAATGTAAAATGTGTAAAACAATTATTACTGTACAGCATTTAAAAAATTCAATAAATTATCAAGTTTAATACTTACCACTACAATTGAAATATAATGAACACAATGAAACACACTAGTTACTTATAGACACACCCAACAAGCCTTAACTTACGCAAGTGAAATTAATTATAAGAGATAAGCAATCTTGCTTTTGTTCCTGAAAATCCTTGTTCATATTGCCATAATATTGTACTATTGGAATCATATATTGATTAAACAATCATAAATAGTGTTGTAAATCACTTTATCTAATCTAATCTTTATCTAAGATCATAATACATTTTTACTGAATGGAAATAATACCGATATAATTCACAATACTTACTCTGATAGAAAATGTTGAATATGATTTATAATAATAATGAGATATTTTGTTATTGTTGGCAACATTGCAGCTGGTGGTTGCTGTCCTTATGATTGTATCAACAAGAAAATAAAGCAGAGTTGTACGAGAGCCTTTGTATTATTGACATCGAAGGGTTCGCTCATTCACTTTAGAAGACTAATTTAACACTAAATAAACGTTACAAACCAAAGAAAACAACAAGATAACTTCTATTAAAAAAAAAAACATAAATAATAGTAGAAAATGTAACGTAAGAAATGATTATAAACCGCGAACACCGGCTGTACGTATAGTAAATAGGTAGGTGGTACTAGGATCAAAGCTCGGTAGCGTTCTTTTTCACCCTTGCAGGTGTTATCCCATCTTGTTCTATAATGCGCTCCACCATCGGTGGAAATCTGAACAGAAGCTCGGCAACATTGCACTAGCAGTTCTCGCTGGATCGGTCAATGGTTCAAGTTCGCGAGTGTTCAAAAATACGATCAACATAGTGGGCAATGTTCTAATGAGAAGTCGGCATGAGAACGATCGTTCCATTCTCACAAACTCTCCTTGCTGGAATCTCTCAAATAAAACGATTCATTTTCAAGACTTTGTAGATGGCGTCGGTATCAAAAACGCAAACTTTACAAAAGTCGACACTGATCAAATGGAAACTGGAAATGTTTCCAAGTGAAGATAAGACCTCATAATACAAATTGAGGAATACTCCCATTGGATAAATCGTCTCAGAGATCATAGCTGAATGAAATAGTACCTACTAGAACTTTGAAGAACAACAAAATTGATAAAAATTACTGTTTTGCTTTAATGGTAACGCAGTTGCTATAGATTTAACTGGACGCTTTTAACGACCCACAAGTAACGAGAGGGATGAAAAAGGTACCAAATGAAAGATGAATATCTATTAAAATTGACCGACAGATGCCAAGGGAGGGGTTACAAAAAACTGACAAATTTTTTTACATGTAAATGATAGGACGTGTCTTCTCTAGTCTCTAATGACCTGTGTACTCTTTTTGAGTGTGATTAACTTGAGATTACAGCATGCATGTTTTCCCGTACACACCTGGGTATAATACTAGAAACCTTTCTGGATCGAAGATAGAGCAAAACCATTTATAATCCTTTGAAGTTCTAGGTATTTCATGGAAATTAAAAATTATTAACAGGGCCAGAGAGTGGTCAAAAATTCAAACTTTATGGTCTATACAGGGTGTTAAGAAAATGACGGATAAACTCTTCAGTACATTGTAGGGGACACTCAGTAAAGTACAGGAAAAATAATTTAAGAAAATCCAGAGCTACATTTTAAAAGATATAAGCAAAATATTGAACAATAAATTTGGCAACGTTTAACACGATAACTTGGTATTTGGTAATTTCGCCTAATTTCTAACAATGTAGGTAGTCAAGGTATCAAAACCGTTGTTGCCAAATGCTTTTTTTTCAGCATCTTAGAAAAGAAAAAAATTCTTATTAAATTTTCCAAGCCAGTAATACATCTTAAGCAATTTTTTTAATTGATACCAATTAAAGTACTTTTTTTATATCTGTAAAATCATCTAGTTTTTGCAAATACCGAAAAACAAAGATAGTAAAATGGTAACTTTGGCATTTTTTATCTCACCAAATTTAAGACCAGAATTTTTTAAATTATTTTTCCCGTACTCTGTTGAGTGTCCCCTACAATGTACTGAAGAGTTTATCCGTCATTTTCTTAACACCCTGTAGAGCTCGTTAGGGACAGGTAAACGATTTCACTGCATCTTACATCGTTCAGCATTTTCTCTTAAGAGGAGCCCTTTGTCAAATGTTACAGGGTACTCAAAATTTATAGTTACGCCACTGGGACTACCCCTACTGTACCGGGTGTCCCAACACTAGTGTCCACCCCCTAAATCGAGCTTAATTTTAAAGATAAAAAATTGAAACTTTGAGGATTTGTGTACTTGATATAGGACCACGAAATAGCATAATCAGTTTCATTAAAAAAAAATTAGCTCGCACTTCAGCGATAAAAAACTGTAAGATGGTGGTAAAATGTCGAAAAAAAAATTGATTTTTTTTTCAATACATACGTAGAAATCGATTAATAAAATCAATATCGCTTGAAAGAAATGTAAAAAAAACTAATTATAAGACTTTAATTAAATAAAATATAATTACATAGCAATGACAGGTAGACAATATAATCTGAACAATATAATCAATATAATCTGAAAACGGTAGGTGCAATAAGTTTTATGACAAAGTAAATAAGGCCCAAATAAATAGAAGGACGGCTCTTGCTGGGCTAGCCGGCACACTGAACTTGCACTGGACAGTGTCGTAGTATGGACTCATGAAAAAGGTGATTATTAAAAAGTTATTAAAAATGTTTTTTAATGAAACTAATTATGCCATTCCGTGGTCCTATATCAAGTACACAAATCCTCAAAGTTTCAATTTTTTATCTTTAAAATTAAGCTCGATTTAAGGGGTGGACACTAGTGTTGGGACACCTGGTACAGATGGGATTTTAAATTTCTGAATCAAAAGATATAGTCCAATAAAGTCTAAAAAGTCATTCGTATCGATTAAGAATACACATCCTTTTGATAGTTCGATTTATTTTGTTTCATATACGTAATTTTTATAGTTAACCGTCCAGTTTGTCTAAACACTCCATCCCGCATAAATAAGTATACGTCAACATTGGTTTTGAATGAGAATTAAATGCACAACACAGAGGATAGAATGTCATTACGTGAATAAATTTTATGTAGTTGTCAGTGGCTCTCAAACTGACGTAAGCGGTTCAATTCGTTGTTTGAATGATTGCTTCAATAATTTACGCTCGTTCACAACTTGACAATTAACTGTTTGACATTTTCTGGTTAAATTAAAAATATTAATTCGGACGGTTACTGTGACGTCACATCTGACTTTTTAAAGTTAATCCTACTATAAAAACTTTCTACGCTCATAAGGACTTTTAACAAGAAACGGCCGTATTGAAGAGAATTTTTCTCATGAACTATTAGACTTCTCAAAAAAGTCATAAGGATCAAAGCGAGGATCAAAGTTATAGATTAATTTTTAATTTATACCGAGCCTATTTTATATGCAACGTTTTTGTGTAACGATGAGTATTTCTGAGTTTTCATAAAAATAAAAGAAGAAGTATTGAACAGCTGCTATTTTGAATTTATTGTAAGGAGAGTTTGCCCCCCCCCCCTCAATATTAAATCAGCCAAAAGAATAGTTGGTCATTATGGAGATGAGCGGCATTGGTATAGGGCGATTTGGCTTATACTATCGGATAGCTTGTGTCTCTAGGAGTATCAAGGTACCATTGAATTTTTGCGCCGGCAAGTAATAGTCGAGAAATAAGGTCTTAAAGTTTCATCCTTGCCCTAATACGCGTATATTCGTACATATACGCTCGAACAAGAAGCTCGCACTCCGTCGGATACACGACTATGAGTGCGTGCTTCCCGTTCGAGCGTATATGTACAAACACACGTAATGACACTTTAAGGCCTTATTTCTCGACTATTACTTGCCGGCGCAAAAATTCAATGGTACCTTGATACTCCTAGAGACACAAGCTATCCGATAGTATAAGCCATTTCGCCCTATATCCATGCCGCTCATCTCCATAATTACCGAATAGTTAGTGACCATCATGGGGCGGGGCCCAACTTTTGGTTAATTTCAAGTATAGGGACCTGAGTTCCTCTCCACTAGCTCCCCTCCACAAAGTCAGGTTAGATTTTTTTTCCCTAAAATTTACTTAAAATTTAAGGCCCTTACGGCTTTTTCTATGTCACCTATATTTTATATTTTACTTTTCTTCTTTCATTTTCTTGAAATTTCAGGGAAAAAATACCTCACCTGACCAAATACCTGACTTAGTGGTGGGGAGCTAATGGAGGGGAACTCAGGTCCCTATACTTAAAATTTAAAATTAACCCAACTTTATCATGACTTGTAGCTCACACTGAAGGATTCATATCTACTAGCAGATCCGTGGTCAGTCGCACCCGGGCATACTATATACACTACCCGATGGTATATAATATGACTAACGAGTAGGCAGTACTACTGAAAGTCTGTAAAAATCGATAACAAGAGGAGATATTGGCAAAAATAGATGCCCCATAAAATACATACATAATTATAAATAATGTTTCCAATTTCTAAAAAATAATATAAAAAATGTGTGTACTTACTTGTATTTTGAATAAAAAATGTGTTGAAAATCTCCAAGTATAGGTAGGTATTCCGTATTCAGAGAAAGTGGTAAAACAATACAAGAAAAAATCCTGGACGGCGACGACTACGAATAACAAAAATAATAACAAAATCCATATTTATATCCTTTCCACACTAGTGTGATTCCCCCGTTTTATGAATTTTCTAAGGACATCCTCCATTGTTATTATTATCTGCCATTGGACAAGTGACCTCATCTAATGACTCACCAACACCAAATCTTCTTTTTCCTCGCAACTATATAACTGAAATAATACACCTCCTCATTTAGATATCAATATTACGGACAGAAAACAATTCTCCGAACACTTACCGGTTATCACTCCTCACGATCAACACTATTGATATAACAAATCAATTAATTGTCAAACAACAACAATTTAAGGCTTTGACTTTCCTTACTTTGGAAAGAAGCTTACTATACACTACGACAAACAAGTGGTGATTACTTTACTTTAGTTTCACGTGTTCGACAATCGAGTAATCGTAATCGACACTGCGACAATAAAACAAAAACAGAATATTAGCGTGACTGCGTTCGTCCGTCGTGCAATTAAACAAAAGCAAATCAATAAACAACAAAAGCAAAAGCTCAAGCCTCAAGCTCCACGTGAGCACTGTTGTCGTTGTCTGTTGTTCACGTATCACGTGTGGTGAATGTGGATAGGTAATTATGATTATGAAAATGCGCCTGCGTGAATATTATCGCAAGCAATCAAGCAATTTGCGGCCATGTTGCCAGATTTATCTCAGGTGCAACTATACCAAGGAATATTATGAATTCTATGCTGAATCATTTATAATAATTCTCTTGTTAACTAACCACTTTCATAATTTGGAGAGATTCATATTTGTGATTTTTATTTTAAAAATAGGTTATTAATAAAAAATACACTATTGAGGACACCTCTGCTATTATAAACCTTATGAAAATGAGAAAATCATTACAGACCATTATAAATCTCCATCGATCCTGATTTGCAGATCACGAAAAAGTAGTTTTCTAAAATTCACCTGACCCCCGCTATAACGAAAATAAAATAAAATAAAAAGTAGGGGCTAACCTTAAACATGTTTGTTCAATACTTCATTATGCGTCTTCGAAATACTATTGACAGTTCGTAGTTTTATACAATATTGAACGAATATGATTTATTATCTGAAGAACGAAGAAAGTGATGATTTCGTGAAACTACACGAAATTTTACGAGCCTCGTGAATTCCCCTATTATAATAACTGCATGGTGTTAATGTTCGTAGAAATATTGTGAATAATTAGTTATTTAATAGTTCAAGATAATGGGGTGACTTTTTCAAGTAAAAAACAAAATAT
Source organism: Malachius bipustulatus (assembly GCA_910589415.1). NCBI lineage: Eukaryota > Metazoa > Arthropoda > Insecta > Coleoptera > Melyridae > Malachius > Malachius bipustulatus. The sequence continues at coordinate 19,416,182 of OU342632.1, forward strand.
ATCTACTTATACCTTAAGGTAGGTACCTGTATTACCGACATTGACGTGTGTACTCTATACAGGTAGGTACTCTACGTTAAGCTATTTCAAGAGGCGGATATGCAAAGGAACGAGTTTGACGTCATGACACGTCCATCCGCAATAAAGGAAGCTAAAAAAAAGATGACAGGAACGAGAGAGGTAAAGAAGAATCTCCAAAATTCTATTCAGTCCAGTCAAATAGTCGAAAAAAGACTGAAATTGCAATAATTAGAAGTTTAACATAATTGTATTCGACGGTAGGTGGCGCCACTGGGACACTCCAGCCAAGTTTCCCCCCTCGGATTCCGAAAAGGGTGGCCGCCATCTTGAATAAATCATGGTTTGATGAATTGAGGTTTTAGATGAAATTTTTTATAAGAGATCTCACTTGTTGTCGCAATTTGGTTGCCTGCGCACAGCTACGTCACTATGTGACAGCACGCAGCTACGTCATTATGTGACAAAGCAAACCAAACAGATGAGGCTAAAGTTTATCAAGTTTATTACTAGCGAAATGATTGAAGCAATAGCTTTATGAGAAGAAAATGAACTTAAAAAGGCAGACAATAATTAATTATGGTGCCTTAGTTTCCCTCGCAAGCTGACTTCAGCAGAGAGCTTTGCTGAATAAAAAACTCTGAGAGGCCGGTGAAGCAAACATTTCTTTCAATTGTCAATTAGGTAGGCTGGAATTATTACTCCAGAGAGCAAACTCACTGGAGTACCCATAGCTATCGTCGGAAGTGCCTGATACACAATTTTCTCAGCACTGTTGAACTTCTCAAAGAAGCAGAGTCATCATTTTACCTTTGCCCTTTATAAATATCCTTAAATGGAGAGAGACAAGCTAGTGCGAACTTACATTTCCATTTCCGAGCCAAGAACCAAACTAATATAAATCTAGTGGTGATGCTGGTCTTACTTATATCTAAAAGAAATAAGCTATAATGCCTTTTTGAATATTATAATAAAACAAACTTTTAGCATTATTTTTATTAGAGCCATCCAAATCTGAAATTATTTCTAAAGCACTACTTCAAACCACTGCATTGGAATAAAATTCAAGATGAGAATATTTCAGTAGCTCTTTTTACACGTTGCATGAATGACCTTTTCTTTATTTTCTCCTGTATCCACAACAGCACTTATGCCAACACCAGATCCGAAGTGATTATATTCCGTGCAATACATAGCGGGAGGGCATTTATTCTGCAGAGGTCCTCCTATACCCAAAGTCTCGTCGAAAAACTCTGAACTATCAGATATGTAGGGGTAGAAGGGTGAAAAAGTCTGAGGTAGATATTTTCCATTATATTCCGTTTGCAGGCCTCTGTAAAAAATACAACTTTCTCAAAAAAGAACGGCCCCAAATATTTTGCAGTAACTTAGTGTTAATAAAATACAGCTCTGGAAAGTTATTTCTAGTTTTGTTTGATGCGAACATACCGTATTAGAAAATGTTTTATTTTCCACTGATATATATGATATATACAAGGTGTTGAAAAAAATTAACTAAAGATTATGATAAGATGCTATGTGATTTCAAAAATATAAACAAACAAATTCTATCTTCATTTCTTTCCTAGATATCACATTTATTTTTAAAGTGTGGCAACATGGCAATGAGTTTTCAGGTAAGAAGTCACAGAATAGACTAATTGTATTGTAATTACAAAGTAATTATGTCTTGGTCTTGTCACTCTTGTCTCAGTCTCAGTCAGGGTCAGGCAGGAAGTAATCGTCGTAATCTGTCATTGTCTGCAATTTCAATAGTCTATGGTTGCAGTTTGTAAAAATTCAGCTGTCGAATCACTATATGTAATTAGTAAATAATTACCATAAAATTAAACGAGATACCTAATTCGATTTTGATTAGTTTCACTAATTGATAAGTATTTCACTTTTTAGGTTAAATTAAAATGTAAAATGATGTTCTTCTTCTTCGTTTCTTCAATGGCCTTTGCAGCCTTTTGCATTTAGCCAGCTACATTTTTCTCGCTTTGGTTGGATTTGCGCATTTGCGTGTATGTCAAATTGTGGTGACAAGACAATATTAGAATTGTCATTCAAAAACCAAAAACTCAAAAATCAACTTTCCTAACTTTCTAGTGCCCTCAATGTTGCCAGTTGTAATTTTTTCTCACCTCTATTTTTCACGTTTTGAAAATATATTTTTAATTGCCTCTGACCACCATTTTAACGCATATCTTCTGTAACATTTGTCTTTAAATTTCGTTTTATATTTGAATTTAATAAAATTTTGATTAGAATTGGAATCTCAGGGAAATTAATTATAACTAGGAAACTATAGAACAGCAAGAACAAAACTGAAAACAAATATATTCTTCTTTTTCAATGATGAGTAGGGTCGTGTCATTCTTATTTTTTCCACGAATTTTTCAACATCCTGTATTATAACAATTCTGATAAATTTATATAAAATACTTACAAATGCGGTACGTGTTTCATACTCTTTGGAAGGATTCTGTTTGGTAGAACATCATGGAAAATGCTTTTATCAAAGACTGTTTTATTGCCAGTACTACCACTTAATAATATACCAGAACCAGAACTACCCTACGGAAATATTTTTCTAATAAAACACGAAATCTTTTTTTTTTTAATTGAAAAGGCACATGCACTGCAAGGGAATCTCTATGACACCCTGGGAGCGGTGCACGAGCTAAGAAACTCTGGAACCATTCCTCTTGGAATGCTATTCCAAGGGGTTTACATGTTTCCCACAAAATGAGCATGCATTATCCTTATAAGATAAACTGTGCATGAGAGAAATCTGAAAGACGAGATGGGGCACCCTTGTACTTGTACATAAATTATCAGATTTCTGTCATGCATGGGGAACCCCCTGTATAAACGGATATATCTACCCCATGGTTTCCTGAAAGGCTATAGAAAGTTGGTAAGTCCTCTCGTGCCTCTTTCAATTGTCTTTCGTTATACGGAATATACGAACTTTTGCTGGATGTCAAGTAAGGGTCCTGTAGTTTCCAAGAGCCGGTTTCTTCAGGTCGACAGGGAGGCTGCTCATCTCGGACAATTCCTTTGATCTGAAATAAGTGGGTTGGGTAGGTGTGCGGTATGGAAACCGTATTTTGAAAACTGACCTCACATATATTTGTCACGGCGGGCGAGTACACTTCTCTGTAGGACGGAACGTAAAACCGCATTACGTTGGACTGTTTGGTTTCAGAAAGTCTCGGTGCATACGGAGGTGGAGGATTGCTGAAGATCTTAATAATTAATGGGAAGATTATGAATATTTTCAACAATTTCAACAGGGAAAAATATTACCTTTTCTTGGATATTTCTCGCGTAATCAACTCGTTGTAGTCTGGGAGGATTCACACATTTGTCCATGGGAGTATCGAGGCTCCTTTTAATGTTATAATTTTCACTGTATGAAGTTTTATGTTGATCGTTTCTTATTGAGCTGTCTTTAACTAAGAGACCTGGTTTAAAATTGGCCTTTACGCGCTGAAATATTTAACTGTCGTATTTTTACATTTATCAGAGAGAAAATAAACTTACACAATCAAAATCTTGTGGAATATTCGGTATAACATCGTTGTAAGTTTTATAACAAGTACGATAATCACTTTTTCCTGCATAAAGGGGCACCCCGTAATCAATATGAAATGTGGTATTGGAATTATGTGTACACATTGATGGGACAAAGGAACGCATCTTTTCTTATTTTAGAAACTTGCAATGTTAAATCTTTTCAAGAAGGGATGAAAATATAAAAATTATGTAATTTTTGATGAATGAAATATAAGAATAAGAAATTGATTTAACAATGAGTGTTACCATGGATATGACGAGTCAAAATAATAATAATTCATTTTTATTTGCGCATGATAAGACTTTGAATAATACAAATGGATAGTGAAGAGGAAAGGGTTGTAGAAAATACACCAAATCGTGAAAAAGAAAACATTAATAATAAATCAAATCATGTCGAAGTTGAAAATAACGAAGACGAATACAGTGAAGAAGAAAGCCAAGACGAGGTAAATTCCAACGAGGGAAGTCAGCTTGGTTTACAAGAAGACGGTACACCGACAAAAGATCTATCAAAGTCTTCTCAGGAAAGCAGTGAAAACGCTTCGGGAACGTTATCCAAAATGCACAATTACTTAGAAAGTAACGACGATTTCGTAAATTTTATTTCATCATCACAGAAACTATAATAAGTCACGTTTTAGGTTTAAGTGATACAGAACTGCAAGAGACAGTGAAGGGAATGCAAACTGACCTTCATCACTTCAAATTGGAAAACTTGGTTTTTCAACATTTCCTAGAGAAAAACGATGCAACCGCTTTGGAAGGTACTTACTTGATCCTAATTCCGAAACTACTAGTTTTGGACAGGTAAGTACATAAATATGAAAGCACTGTTTTTATTAAAGATATGGACAAAATACTCGAGACAATATGGAAGGCTAAAGCGCAAATGAGCGATCGAATGAAAAAAACCGAGTCGTTGTATAGCAAGAGCATTTCGGGAACTAGAAGCTCAACAATTACTGGGAAGATGTCAACGAGGAGTTCACTTTTAGCATTTATACAAGATAAAGGACCCAGGTGAGATAATAAAATAAATAACACATTATTAAATTAAAGTGTAATACTACGATAAATTTATTACAACAACATCAAATTTGTTGACAATCATTACTGTCGACATAATTAATAACCAAATCTTCTCCATCCTGAAGCGTATCATTACAAATCAATTCACCAAGAATACTGGACAGATCTCCAGGAACTATTCCGCAGGTATCTTTCTTGAAGATTCTTAATTTCTTTTCATTCGCTTTGTTATTATTATTCTGAAGACCGCATTCGTTGGCTATTGCGTCGATCGCTCTTCCTAATGTCCATGTTTTCGATACAAATACAGCTTTAGCCAAATTGTTTCCATTTTTGAGATAGTGGACATTGAAATACAAACGATCCAAAACTGGAATTGATCTTGGACCGACAGCCTTATTCTTGATTTTCATCAGTTGAACTTTAGCAGCTACCGTTTTGCTTTTTGGCTTCTGTTTCGCTTGTGAAATGGTCTTCTCGATCTGCAAAATAAGAAAAATTGATAAAATCATAACAAGGGATGATCGTGTTGGTATTACCAAAAGAAATTTTCCAAGTTATTTACGTAATACACTGTTACCATTTCCTTTGATTCGATACATTATATAAACTGTAAAACTGTATATCTCCATTCTATTTCTTTAACTATTTTCGCACTATTACAGGGCCGTAAAGATTTGACAATATGGGCATAAGGCTTTTTGATAACTATAAAGGTTACCGTACCGGACCTCATTTAGGAAATAGTTCCAGAAATATAAAACTAGGGCTGCAGCTGTGGAAATGTATTTTTTAGTAACTGGACAGCCATAATCGAACGTCATGTCTAAAATCGCATTTTAAACATAAAAGAGAGAATAGTTTTTCTTTCAAAATCAGCCCTCATTTAGGACGCAACCACGGTGTAAGATAACTAAGGTGTTGGAACAAGACTCCCCAGTGCGAGCCGATATCGTCACGTTACATCTGTTTTACCCATTTGTTTTGTTGCTCTCGCTCGCAATGGTTAGTTCTGCCGATCTCTTCACTCGGACAAGCGCACAAGCGCTAGCATAAATGATTCACGCATATTCGCTGATAAACGCGTGCTCTTATGTTCTAATTTTATTAATATTTAAATGTTGGGATGTCACTCGATGAAATACCCGTGGTAGTTTCATCGCATCAACTTCTACAATTAGGCACAGCACAGTTTCTACCCATTTTTGCTTATCGCTTCTTCAGAAAAAAATAAAATGGAGCAGCATGACACCCTGATAATGGCAATTTGCATGTGTAAGAGCAAGAGGTCAGAGCCCAGCTGGTAAGACTCTCTCATACACTGAGGTTCAGGTTTTCGTCGCGCGCTTTACTGTTGAAATACGTGCTTCGTTCACTCACCTATATATCTTACACCGTGGACGCAACCGAATGTTCTATGCCGTAGTTCCTTTCCTTATTTTTTGGATTGATGACACTGGGCGTATGTTTTGCACATGAGCCCTAAAAGACCCGTACCGTGAATTAAAATGTATCGGCAGGTGCCTGTTTCTTTCGAATGAAAACACCATAAACTGTGTGTTGCTGACTATTTCAATTAATTCTTCAGCACCCTGCTATTAATCAGAATATCCACAAATATAATTTTCTCACCTGTTGGTCAACAGCCTCTTTTGCTTCATTGAATTGCTGAACAGGCAAGGCGTACTTTTCCTTGAGCTTTGCTACAACAGACGGATCCTCCGGTTCACAACTAACAATATGTCGATGCTTTATGCAGAAATGTTTTTGACACTTTTCACAGATCAAAGGTACAACACTGGTTTCATCGCATCCAAACTGCGAACACTTGTTCAAATCTCCAATGACTTTAAGTTCATGTTCTCTTCTGATTTTGCTTTCACAGCTCAGAACATGCGAGTTGAAATGCTCGCCACAGAATACTTGTCCACATTCACAGTTAAAAGGGAGAAAATCCAGTTGTTTGCAGTGCAGTTCGGAGCACTGCTTCCCGATCTTGGGCAGTTCCATTACTACTACTGCTATTGGTGATCGCTCAATAAATTGAGAGCGATATCGTTCCACTTCTGCTCCTGTTCCTTCAGAGATAAATGAACGTCGCCTGAATCGGCCTCAGGATCGGATAGCTCGTAAGGTGGAACGTCGATTTCGTCTTCGGGTAGTTTGTCAGCTCTCCAAGAGTCCGTTATCAAGTCCACCAAATAGCCATCGGTGCTGACCACACTGTCCATCTGAAAATGATTTGTTATTCAAAATAGTCTGCAGGGAATCTCTACTACTGCTTACTTTACTTTTATTTTCGCCCCTCAGAATGAATAAGGAGAGAGGAATACAAAAGGGGGCCTCGGCTTATTTATTATGACTCAACGAAAAACGGGAAACAAAACAAAATAAAAATACAAAAAAACAACCGAATCATTGGAGTGGTGACTGACAGTTGACACTTGACATTATTGAAATTTATGAATGAAAGAGTTAAGATCTTAGTTTTCTTCGTTAGTTAATGGCTTGGACACTCTTTTGCATACACCCAGTTACAAGTGTTTCTATGATTTGGCCTTGCAGAAGTTGCAGATTTATTTTATTTGGACAAGAGACAAAACATAACACAGGGTACTGTGCTGTGCTGTGCTGTGATATTATTTACTATTATTCAATGCTGTGATGTATAAAGTTACAAATTAATAAAGCTTTTCAGCTACTAGGCCAGTACCGTTCGATGAAGTATTAAGGATCGGTTTTTTGACTTTTTTATTATACAACTGAAATGAAAAATATTATGTTGGTATGCATGGCATGTAATATGACTGGATTATGAATGAAATCTTTTTTTTTTACACCGAGCGTCAACTGACGAAAAGCAATTTTTCTGTTACTGAAATGAATTTATACTTGAAACCTACCTACATTATCTATTAATCCGTTTATTAACTATTTTTTTCCTTTATTAATTCTATTTATAATTTCAAGAGTCTTTCTACTTTATACAATAAATATTTATTATTATACAGGGTGTACAATTGTAAGGAGGCATAGGTAGGGTATCTATATTACCGACATTAACGACGCTTACTAGGGTGGCGCATTCTCCATAGCACAAAAAAGTTTCATGAATCCATTTCGATCTTTTGTACTTCCAGGATCAATTTAACTCAAAAAACTGACTTGGTGCTTAGAGAAATGGAGGAAACTCAAAACGCTTTTCAAGCGTTCGTTAAAAAGTCTCATAGACAAAAGAGCAATTTGAAGGCCGAGCTGGAAGAAATTAGCATTCGCAAAAGTGAAATACAGGAAGCCCGGGAAATTTTTGAAGAGAGTATTGTTATTGAAGGAGTGGATCCCTTAACCCAGAGAATACCTGCTGAAAAATTCGTAAGGTAAAATAGTTTATAAGTACTTGCTATATTATTTTCAAACAGGCTTGCAGTTCAGGAGTTTCTAGTTCCGCGGAAAATTAAGTTGTCTCCTTGATTTTTAGTTCTTTTGCTTTTCCCATTTAAATGGGATCGACAAAATAATATCTCAATATTTTTTAATATTGTGTGTATAATTTTTTGGAAAACTTATGGCATTAAAATTAAAAGTTAATTTTTTCAAGGTATATGGAGGAATGGCTGAAAAGTGCGCAAGCCGTGCTAGAAAAAATAAGGTTACGTGTCAGCACTTACAAGATTCAATTTAACAAAGTGTCTAATCAACTTCTTCAAAAGCAAGAACTTGGAGAGACACTTCACGCGGTCGATTTTGAGCAACTAGAAATAGAAAATAAGAGATTCTATGAGAAAATAGAAGACAAAAATATTCAACTTCTTGAACTTAAAAGAATGAACGGTAAGTATAATATATGAAACAGTTTATCTCATGTTAATGCTTCAAAACAATTTATACACTATTAATCTCCCTAATTTAGGCTTATATAATACATAATCAAAATTTTATAGGTTTGGCCAATCTTGTGCTAAGCAACCACAAGCAATATTTGCAAAAACAAACCGAAGAAATGAAAAATTTGAAACAAACAATACTGGACAAGGAAAAAAAAGTTGACGAACTAGATAATGACAGTCAAACTGCCGAGCGAGAAATGACAGAAGCAAGAGAAAAATATGAAACTATGAGAACACTTATGGAATCATATAGTGTAAGTTTTTTGTTACCTACCTACTCGCCTACTCCCTACTTCAAAGAAATTTATAATGTGAGAACTGAGAACTAAAAAAACTAAAAAGGCGAGAGCATTCTTAATTAAAGTTTTATATTCCAAGGTGAGTTAGCGCGGTTGCCAAACTCTAATTTTTTTCTGGCATGTCATTATTTTTTATTTTTTCAATTTTTCAACAGTAATTGAGATTTTGTGAAAAAAGTGAAATATTTTGGTTTTCAGTCATTATTTTATATAGTACCTAGTTGGGTAATTAAGGAAATGAATTACCTAGGTATTTTACATTTTAGGTCCCAGAAACAATGGGCTATATTAACAAAAAGGCAGAATTGTACGAGTTGAAGAAAAATTTGAAGATCTGGTCTCGCAGAAAGCACATACAAGATGTATGCTTCAAGTTAAATGATTCATTTGTATTAAATTATTTTACTTTCAGATTGCACTGCGCTCTTGTATAAGAGAAATGAAAAATCTAACCGGGGCGGCGCCTACGTCTTCTTGGTTTCGGTAAAATTGTTTATAAATAATTTTTGAAAATTGATGACAGTTTTATCATTTTTAGCGTTCCAGTTAACTCCGATGATGAACTCTTACGATAAAATCTAATGTACTAGTTAAATATTTCATATTTCTATAATTATATTTTTTTGTCGTATTTATTAAAATAAAAATTCAAAAGTATCACCAAAAGTTTATTTCGCGGAAGTTTTTTTTCCGGAAATTTAGGGATTATTCGATTATACCGTAGGAAAACCTCTGCCTAAGCGTTTGAAAGTTGCACCGATCGGGTTGAAATTTTCTGGACTTTCATTGGTGAGGGTGCGACGCGGCGAGATTCTGTTGGCACAGTTACTTAGGAAAAGCGTAGACGTATAAACTTGATAGGAATAGTTAAAAAAAAAAAAAATTAGTTAAGCGACTAACCTCTAAAAATATAGTGAACAATGTATTTACCAGACGAAATAGCCATCATAACAAATGGCCACCACTACTGTACAGGTACCGGCATCACTTTTGTCATGAGTGCAAACTGCAGGCAAAGTAGAGAAATAAAAGTAAAAATAAAATAAAAGGCACGGTGGGTTCGGCTTGCGCCATAGGATACACCCCAGAGTCCCCAGACAGCCATAATGCATGCCAAAAATGAGTGCAGTGACCCCCGGTGTGCATGAAGTAGGTAAAGTAGAGAAAGGTCGTCACATGTCATTTGATCTCTGGATTCCTCTAGAGGAGGCCGTGGTCCAGTCCAGTCACACAGTCAGCCTGTCTGATCTGAATCACGCCGTGTCCTAGCTGCATCCGGGTAATGCGTTGCGTGCGATGCGGGGAACGCACGCAACGCAAACTCGCACGAGAAATTTTGAGTGTGTCCTAACTGAATGCGTGCGGTGCGGGCGAGAAAATGGTTTCCAATCCAACTATTTCTGGTGCAGCTTCATATTAAATACGTTTTAATTTGGAAACCAGTAGGTTGTTGGAGCTTGAAAGACTTGAAAATCACAGAAAGAAACATGTTACTTAAGAGAAAGAAACAATAAGACGCAAGTAATCTATAGAAATAGGTATAGATTTGATAGATAGATAAATAGCAGGTAGGTTAAATATAAAAAGGTCTACAATAGAAGTTAATAGACCTCATACTTACTTTAAAAACCTAAATTCGAGACATTTTCACATTCCCAGTGTACCTTGACTCTTGTTCTTGTAAAATAGATTTGTCTTATTGCACAAAATGTTTCGCTTTGGCACGAAGGCAATCGAAATTAAAAAAATTTCCTGCCCGCCGCAAAAATCGCAAGATTTTGACAGATGAAAAAACTAAATATTTCAATTTAAAACCATGCGTGCGTTGCGGTGTCGTTTTATCGTACGACTTTGCGGGCAAACGCGTCTACTGAGGACACTCCCATTGCTTTGCATGTGTTTTATTTTAATCGTTCCCCGCAACGCACGCACGCAACGCACGCAACGCAGTCCCCGGATGCAGCTAGGACGCGGCGTTACGCCGTGTCCTAGCTGCATCCGGGTAATGCGTTGCGTGCGATGCGGGGAACGCACGCAACGCAAACTCGCACGAGAAATTTTGAGTGTGTCCTAACTGAATGCGTGCGGTGCGGGCGAGAAAATGGTTTCCAATCCAACTATTTCTGGTGCAGCTTCAGATTAAATACGTTTTAATTTGGAAACCAGTAGGTTGTTGGAGCTTGAAAGACTTGAAAATCACAGAAAGAAACATGTTACTTAAGAGAAAGAAACAATAAGACGCAAGTAATCTATAGAAATAGGTATAGATTTGATAGATAGATAAATAGAAGGTAGGTTAAATAAAAATAGGTCTACAATAGAAGTTAATAGACCTCATACTTACTTTAAAAACCTAAATTCGAGACATTTTCACATTCCCAGTGTACCTTGACTCTTGTTCTTGTAAAATAGATTTCTCTTATTGCACAAAATGTTTCGCTTTGGCACGAAGGCAATCGAAATTTAAAAAATTTCCGGCCCGCCGCAAAAATCGCAAGATTTTGACAGATGAAAAAACTAAATATTTCAATTAAAACAATGCGTGCGTTGCGGTGTCGTTTTATCGTACGACTTTGCGGGCAAACGCGTCTACTGAGGACACTCCCATTGCTTTGCATGTGTTTTATTTTAATCGTTCCCCGCAACGCACGCACGCAACGCACGCAACGCAGTCCCCGGATGCAGCTAGGACGCGGCGTTAGACTGATATGATATAGGATATAGGTAATAGAATACCTGGATATACTCCAGAGTGAATTTCTGAGCGTACCCTACAATGCCATAGTGACAGCTGACATCTCAAAAGTCAGTCAGTCACTTCACTCACGTCACCACACATAACTCAACTCGGAGGAAGCTAGGTTATGGTCTTACGATTTATTTACTATTACTATCATTAATATTTTATTATTTTATTTACAAACTAGCTGATTAACTGGAAATTTATTAGAATAACAAATATTTACAATTATTTTATTATTACTTTCCTTTTTTATTTAAAATATTGCAAGGGAAGACAGGTATTATTGGTACTGTAAAATATAAAAAGTTGTTTTTCAAGTGCTCAATAATAGTAATAGTTGAATGCGAGTTCTCTGAAAATGGCTCTGACAGTCCAGCAATGTGACTATATTTTGAAGTGAGTAAATTTGCAATTTTTTCCCAAATAAACCCTCACGATTCACGAATGTTTCATTTAAGGACTTCTTTTGATTTATACATTTTTACTCTTTCCTTTCTCTCATCTTTGTGAATTTATTCTTATTTTTTGTTTACTTCCAGTATTCTGGATACCAACAGTATCAAAAATCACACGCTGGAAGGTCTTTCGATAGAACTGCAAAAGAAATTCGACCAGTCGGAGTATTTTAAAGGTCAGTAGTAATCCTAGGTCTTGAAGGGCACTTGCCGATATTCTTTAATTCACCATATAAGTCTTGTAGAGTTCGTTTGCGAAGTATGGGTGGTTGGTGCATCATTGCCAAATGTAGCTATAAGAGAAACAACATTTTTCACTCACACTAAAGTCTCATACTTCAGCAAAAAATAACACTGTTTTGATAATAGCAAACGAGAAGGAAGTCAGGTGAAAGTTGTCAATCTGTGACATCATTTTTGTTTCGTTGTGACATTAACATCAAATAATGTTGAAGTCAAAAATTACAAAAACTACGTCACAACTCACAAATTAAGAAAATGTTTCTCTAAAACATTAAGGGGAGCCAATTTTGACCAAATTTCTTTTTTGGATGTGATTTTCTAATGTCTCTTACATCGTGTATGTAAAGCCGTGTATCTAACTTCTGTCAGATTTGAAAAGTATCACTATCTACAGGGTGATCTCGATGTTAGCTTAAATTACCTACATAATTTCAATTTCTATATTCTAGTTGGTTGCTGTTTGGTGATGCTGCTCCAGCAGGACCTTCTGCCGGAACCCGAACAACGTCTGACTGCCATTACATTACTGCACGAATTGTACCGTGGTGAGCCACTGGTTAACACGCCGTTTGCTCAACTCTTCATGCACCTATTGGTGATTATACAAATTTATACGTTTTGTATTTTGTATATAAGCGCCAAGTTTTATGTTTCAGCATCCACCCAACCATTTACGTGCCGTCGGAAATGTAGGAGCTCCGAAAAAGGAGTATCCGGGACAGATCCCAAAACTCACCGTACCTGAAAAACATTTCTTAGCTCAATTATTATCAGACGTTCCCAAAGATGCGGTAAGTGTCTCTTTTTCGATCAAGTAAGGGATAATTTAATTTAATTTAATTTTATTTGATAACAATGATGGGTAGTTTTGAAATGAGTTTGAATTTTTAGATATTAAAAAAGACTGCAACACAGATAATCAACTCCGATTCGGTTCCGGTGAATCACGATTTTACCTCCGTTCAATTGGCGTTGGCGGAAAAATTATCCGAGCTGCCGGCGACTGTCACAACTGCCGTACCCGTCATTTTATCGATTCCTGAACGACTGGCCATTAAGTAAGACTCGAAATATTTATCTTAGAATAAAATCTTATTATTGGTTATTAATTCATTACAGTTACAATTCTGAAGGAGGTAAAGATATTCCTTGGATCGTGAAAAAATTGGTTACCGGAGAAAATCCTCCTATCAATAAAGTGTTCAAACCGGAATTGGTTACTTTGTCGCCGCCTGTCTTGGATTGTCAAGATGAAGTAAGTTTTTTGTATTTAATAAATAAATATTGTCAGGAATACTCACTTTATTTATAACAAATTACTTGCTCTTTTTAAGCCAGTACTGTCACAAAGTCACAAATCCTTCAATCTGCTGTCTATTCTACCTGTACAAATTCTTCACTCACCGTCACCAGTACCACAGTACTGTAACTAAACACAGCCCTTCTCTGTGTCACAGGTCACACTTGCACAAGTCACTTCTTCAAGTAAATTGTCTCTCATTTCATTCACAATCGCTTACTAGTCTTCTTGTTTATCCTCCAACTGAACCTCTTCTAATAGCTGCTGAGTTATTACTCGCCTCTCTTGTGACGATGCGTCTTTCATTATAGCCCCACAAGTAATGAGTCATTCACAATGACATGAAAACAATGAAAATGACGTCACATATTATTGCAAACTTATACTCAATTTTCTTGAAAATGGCTCCACAGAATTGAAATCTAACTATAGACCTTTCTGGAAACGAAACCAATAATTCAATCTTTTTCAGCAAGTGTGGTTGAATCCGATTTGTCCAAAAGAACATACCGTAGCTTACGATACGACAATGTGCGTGCCAGACATTGCCGGACTAGAAGCTCGGTTATTATTGAACAAAGCTTATAAATCGGCCTTGTCTTTGCAACAACAGCAACAATTCCTCACGGAGCTGGAAAAAGACTCAAAGTTAGTTTATCACATCGGTTTGACACCGTCCAGGGTGAGACAGACAAAATATCACGATATTATTACCATTATTGTTTATTTATTGTTTCAGTTACCAGAGTTAGTTGAAAATAATCCTCTAATCGCTATTGAAGTTTTATTGAAACTAATGCAATCCAAGCAGATAACCGAATATTTCAGCGTCCTGGTCAATATGGAAATGTCTCTACATTCAATGGAGGTGGTAAACCGACTAACGACCACTGTAGATCTACCGACTGAATTCGTGCACCTGTACATCTCGAATTGTATATCGACGTGCGAAACGATCAAAGACAGGTACATGCAGAATCGGTTGGTGCGGCTCGTTTGTGTATTTTTGCAGTCGCTGATTAGAAATAAAATTATAAATGTGCAGGTGAGGAAGACTGGTAATAGTCACTGATTGACGTTATTTAAAATATTATCGAATGTTGCAGGAACTGTTTATAGAGGTGCAAGCGTTCTGCATCGAATTTAGCAGAATACGTGAAGCGGCCGCATTGTTTCGGTTGTTGAAACAATTGGAATCAGAAGATGGCGGAGCGGGCATTAGCTCCCCGACAACAAGCACAAAAAATTAATTCGATGGATAAAACGATCTCTTTTTTATGAACAATAAAGATGACTTGGAAGAAACTTTCTCTTTCTAACTTGAAATAATAAAACGGTTGTAGTAGAGCAGGGCTGTGACGGTTTTTTTTTTTACTGTACCGGCTGACCGTTTTAGTCTGCTAAATCAACTTCGAACAATTTTCAATAAACTCGACAAACTGGAATGGGTCTGTCTCATACATAGATAAAACTTTTATCTTTATCCAAGTGTGACACACGTTGCTAAGAAAACACAGCATAACATAACAATTAATACAATAAGTGTAAAAAAATAATAATTAACCAGAAAAATTAAATAAAGTAACGAAATAAATAAAATGACAATAGAGTTTAGAGAAATATTTTGATAAATTAAGAACAATTTGGTAAATCCCCCCCTTGTGTCCTCTTGTAAGACAGACGACAGGTAATTTGAAATTTCCAACAATTAACTTGAATGAAAATAACAATAAGTGAAAAAGGCCGATCTACAATCTAACAATGACCTGTTACTCAAGTTCCAATCAGTTTCTGGTTTTCTCAGTATGAAATAATCAACTTTTAAATTTCAAAGTCCTTGTCAACCTACACTCGAATTTATAAAGTCAACGAAAAGTATTACACTGCTGAGTTATCGTTGCTTTAGCGACAACATGGTAACTGTCTACCCTGGGGCTAATCTGCACACCTAAATCCACGTGCGCATTATTATTTGTTTTCATGAATTGGTTTTGTTGACTGTTGATTTTTTGCACATGGAGATGACCTAAAATTAATTACAAAACCTGATAGCTCAGGTCATTATCACAGAATAGGTACAATCAGAATATAAACTTCAATAAAAATACCGAGTTCGCGCATCTACTCGGCGCATAGAGATCCGCCATGATTTGAGATGAGCTTTCATTAGTTTTGAATGCGGGCCCACAGAATAGAATTGTACAAATTCTGTGGCGGGTCTGCGTTTCTACTCTGAAGCAATGGCCGCTAGAGGTGTGGCTTGTCTCTAAAAGATCAAAGGTGCCGCCAGCGAGTTTAGCTTCTGATTGTATCTATTCTGTGTCATTACTACATTCTCTCTGAATTTTCAAGATGTTGTGCAACAGTGCAACCAAAAACTAGTTGCGATGATGATACTGTCAATTGTCAGTTACAGGATCATAACACAACCAAACACTATAAGAAATTAATAAAATCAAAAAGTTGAGTAATTAAAATAAAAATAAATTTTTAATCTGATTTTATTGAGAAGGTGTAGGGTGTAGCAACTCTCATAAAAAAACAGACAGCGACAGCAATGGCGCTGCTTTGAACAAGCGGTAAGTTTCAGTAACTGAATGACCTTGGCAGTAGCTCGCTTTTCAAAACAATCTGACGTTTAGCGATATGTTTATTTCCAGTAATGTTCGACCTACTATACTAATATTATTACCCCTTATATAGAATGTTTACTTTAAGGTTGGCCAAACTTCACAGACTGATTCTTCATACCGGGTGTCAAAGAAATATTATTTTTCCATTTTATTGACGATATCTGGGGAACCGTATGAGATACAATGTTCGGCTCTTATACAAACTATGTGCTCACTGATCCCCTTATTTTCACCGTAAAATAAAGGTTTTTAAAATTCAGTGGCGTAGACTTAAGGTATTTTGAGGGTTTCGATCCCCTAATTTCGACGCCACTGGAATAAATGCGATTTTAAGCAGCGCCTTTGAACCGTTCATGTTTCCAACACCAAAAAGGGACTCTTAGTTAACGGCTCTAAAGTGAACCGTTTCCGAGAAAAATGGCATTTTATGAGAGAAAACGTCACTTTTTTAACGATTTTTCAACAGCATTTTGGAAAAATGAAAGTAAGTGAAAACTTATTCCTATAATTAATGTTTTCTCTCATAAAATCACATTTTTCTCGGAAACGGTTCACTTCAGAGCCGTTAACCAAGAGTACCTTTTTGGTGTAGAAAACATGGACGGTTCAACGGCGCTGCTTAAAATCGCATTTATTCCAGTGGCATAGAAATTAGGGGGTCGAAACCTTCAAAATACCCTAAATCTACGCCACTGAATTTTTTTTTAAACCTTTATTTTACGGCGGAAATAAGGGGATCAGTGAGCACATAGTGTGCATAAGAGCTGAACATTGTATCTCATACGGTTCCCGAGATATCGTCAAAAAACTGGAAAAATAATATTTTTTCGACACCCTGTATCTCAAAAACCGTGCATTTCCGGACACACATTAATGGGAAATTTTTGTTTATTTTAGTCTGAAGAATCAGCCTGTGAAGTTTGGCCAATCTTACAGTGAACACCTGTATAGAATATAAGAATAAAGAATATCTACTACCGCCATGGAGCTAATTCGCCCACTAAATCCTTGGCCATTCAATTTTCAGGAGAAAGAAAACCAAATGATCTGCTCTATTATAAGTAAGCTCTAATCAATTTTTGGTCTTTTTGAAAAAGAAAAAAAATGCATTTTTGGCTTTTTTAAATATTTTTGACACAGGAACTTTTTTTTTAAATAAAGTATTTCCATATAAAATCGTATTATCTAAAAAAAATTCTCTAGTAACCAAACCCTGAATTTTGATTGGTTTTTTGAGATATAATTAAAAATACTGAAAGGGGTGCAGTTTCACCCCTTTCTCTAATTATTATTCCCACCTAGTGATGGGTAAATTTCCGGGAACGAAATCTTTGGGAAATTCCCGGGAATGTCTCTGGGAATTTCCCCAAGAATTCCCGATCCCGACGGGATCCATTTTTTTTTTTTTTTTGCGAATTTCAGCTTATTACTTCATTTTATTTATTCATGATAGCAAGATGAAATCAATAAAAAAATAAATAAAAATATCAATATCTTTATTCGAAAAAAGTAATAGAATTAAAAATAACTGCCGCTCAGGCACATGACTAATAAAAGTGTAACAATGGTGGTTAGTGGGTAAGGGGAAGGAGTAAGGTAAGGGTAACAGCTAGCAATGTTGTTAGATTTACAAAACTGAACCTAATATTAGGTAATTTATTAATTTTGTTATTTTTAGCAAAATTACCGTTATTTCCTGGGAATTGAGGTTTGGGGAAATTCCCGGGAATTTTCCCGTTCCCGGTGGAAATTTCCAGGGGAATATTCCCGGCTACCCATCACTATTCCCACCCTCTAATAGTACTCTGTTTTTTCATCCTTAATAATCACTTGATGCAATAAAAACCTGCTTTTTTGATAGTTCCTTATTGCTCTACTCATTACGACATAGGTAATCAATAATAGTCTATTATTGCCCGTATTCACAAACAATAATTTCCTAAATAATTACGTAATCAATTATCCCCATCTCATTCTATTGCAAAAAAACTGCATATCTCCATCTCACTCATTTAAATAATTACGTAATTATTTAGGAAATTATCGTTTGTGAATACGGGCATAATATGTCTATGAGGTCACACTCTTCATATGGCTTCCGAGTTCTCCAATATTAA
Source organism: Malachius bipustulatus (assembly GCA_910589415.1). NCBI lineage: Eukaryota > Metazoa > Arthropoda > Insecta > Coleoptera > Melyridae > Malachius > Malachius bipustulatus. The sequence continues at coordinate 19,434,494 of OU342632.1, forward strand.
AACAAACTTAAATATTTGCTGATCCATGGCGGGGAAGAAGTTTATCAAAAATAATAATGATTATAAAGGATCATTGCTTTCAAGCCTGTTCAAATAGTAAATGCATTGAACACAATGTTGCTACTTCCCACGGTGCTCTTGGACAAAAATGGTACAAAATAGCAAAGAAAGTCGCACATCATGGGGTCAACCCTCCCTCCTCTCTTCTCAGAATCCTTACTAAATTAAAACTTAATAAAAACTACAATAATCACAATAGAAAACATTAGCAATTTTTTTTATAAAATTGTCAGACACTGACTGTATTTTCCTTAAATTTTTTTGCAATATTAAAGAATCACCCTGTATTACTAAATAAAAATTCGGTAAAAGAATTAGACAGAAAGAATACTAACATACAATGACTATTTTATTTAAATAAAACATTACAATTTGGCAACGATTTTTTCAAATGTTCGGATATTTTCTCTTTTCCTTGGAGATACGGTAAGTCAAACACTATCAAAGACTTCAGTTTATTATAGTCCTCCAAATATTTGAGACCTTTCTCTGTGATATTCGAGCAGCTCGATATCTGTAAATCTTCCAGAGTATCCTTCACGTAGACCAGTTCTTTCATCGCTTCATTTTCGAGGTAGTTGCATTTGTGGAATAGTATTTTCTTGATGAACCTGCAGCCGTTGAAATGGGGAAAACCGTAATGCATGATGCTTGATCCGGTCGCGTCCACTTCCGCAATGTGGACCTTGACTTCTTCGTCGGGTAACTTGTTGTAGTCTGCGAAGAACTCTTTGCCGTTGACAAACTTGACGGCTCCCCCGTTACGGAGAATCCATTCGGCGCAAGTACGATCTGGACCCAGCGTGCGTCTGCGGTCCTCATCGACGCTGTTGAACATTTTATTCACCCAGTGGAATAACTGCCGCTTGTTCTGGGTTTGTTTTATGACTTTTAGCGTTTGTGTGAGTTGCATTTTGATTTTTGTTCGTTTAATTAAAAATTATAATATAAAATTACGAAACGCTGTTTTAATATGCGAAATTTCAATCCAAGTTTTCTCCTTTCGTCACCTGCAAAAGTAGGTAAATATTAATAAATTATTGATAAAATAAATTGTTTATATAACAATTATTACTGTACAAGTTTTTTAGGGATTATGGTAATTGACGTGAAAAATGGAGATCAATCCTGGCAAGCATCTCCTACTTTTAGCCAAAAAATTTACAAAAAGTTGACCTTGAATAAATTGTTCTGCTATAAGTAATTCTATTAGGTATTCAGTTTTGTATAAAACTTAGATGAGACAACACCACCTTGGATGAGGCCACCCAACAAAATATTCTTCAACACAGCCTACTAATAATTCTTTAGCAGTAACTGCTGCTAGCACAATTTCATTTTTACTCGAGGTACTCTAATCTTCTGAAGAATAGCCTTCTGACATTAGCATTTTGCTAATAGCTACTCCTTTTGCCAGGATACACTTTTGATTGTAGACACAAACAAAAGTATAACTTTCAGACTCGTGAAATAGAAATATTTGGGCGGTCTAATAAGCAAGCAATAATGCACTCACCGAAGCTTCCAGGTAATCAATTTTTCTCTCTAAGGTGGTTAGTTTCTCATTTAAAGCCGCCAATTTCGATCGGCAGGATAAATCTACAAGAAAAACACAAAATGTGATTAATTACAATGTTACAGCACAGTCACAGTACATCACTGACATGACAAATAAAATTGTAACAAAAATAATGGACTGGCCCGGCAATTTCACTGACAGACACAAAATTTTACATTTTTAAACATCTCTATTTATAAAAAAAATGAGCTCATAGATTTCGAGAGACGATATTATAAAAATGAAAAAAGATAACTACTAAAACCTTACCAAATGAATTGAGAAAATCTGTAATCTTCTTGATACTAACGGTGATCACTTCTATGTATTCCCGATTAGCCCAATCCTGTTGTATTTGTTTTTGAATTATTTCTCTGTGAGGAGCAGCCATTTCCTATGAAAAACTGTCTTTAAATTTTGAACAGACTTTATTTACACAATCTTCAACTTTTTCAAAATCATGTAAGCTGTGTGGCTGTGCTAGACTAGAAAACAACTTTTTTAATAAAATATAAAACTGCTTGTTCTTGTCTTGTTATCTTGTTCCTTGTTCTCATAGGGAACATGAACATTGAAAATAGACAGAAAAGACAACAGACTGACATTGTGACATGAAAACATGAAATAGATATAACATGACAAACTCATAACTATCACATTTATGTCACGATACACATTATACACGGTATGCCGATAGACGATGACGCGCAGGCTGCGTTCCGGTCTTGTGACGTCACGTGGTTCTACGACTACACCATGAGATTCCTCATATCTTTTTTATTGTCAGGAATAAATAAATAATTCTTTGTAGGCTTGCATAAGTCGGCAACAGCTATCCATTTAAAGTTTTAAAATATTTCAAGGCCAACTAAATCCCAGAGTTTTCTATAACATAAAAAAAAATTGTAAAAATTTCATTTTATTTTTTTGGAAAAAAATTAAAGATTTTTCCATAATAGATCTAGCACAAAGAAAAATACAAGCAAAAAAGGATGGAAGCAATATAATTTGATATTTATTTTATAAACAACCTCGCCGCGATTAATACTTTAAGTCAAAATAAAACCACATGACGTCATTGCGCAGTAATAACAAAAAAAGTAACAGCAATCGGCATACCGTGTATATGTGTATCGTGATTTATGTTAGAAGTTTTGTATATCTATTCTGTCTGTCTGTGCTTGAAACTGGATTTGTGACAGAACAAAACTGTCACTTCGCCAATCACCTCAGACGCTTTTTTACTTGCTCTGCTCGCTGCTGTTCTGTTGCCCCAGAGAGAGAAGAGTCATTTCCTTTGTTGTGTTTTGTCCAAATACTAAACTCTCTTAAAGTTAATTACAAGCACTGGAAATCGCCAGAATATCAAAATCTGGCCAAATCATAGAAACACTTGAAGCTGGCCGTATGCACAAGGATGCCCAAGCCTTAGAAATAAAAGAAGAAGAACGCTTTTTAACTTTTTTTTTGTTGCAGCAGTTTGAATGCATTTCAAAATTATTTCAAGAAGTAGTAATTGATTGAATGATCACAAAAATTAACTACCTATACCTATTTCAAAATTTTGAAACTGACATTGCTGCCGTTTATAAATTGGATTAATATATAAAATATAACTGACGTTTATTAGAATTATTGCAGCCAAACTTTTCTATTTTGACGTTTTTCGTTTCAAAAGTAGAGGTTCCACTGGTTTTAAACTGTTTTAAAACCATTGAACCAGTTTCAATTCGGACGTAATTTATTTTAACACGAAAATGAGATGTTTCGAAATCATAGCAGTGATTTGAAACTCCGCCAAAAAGTAAAACCGCCTCTTCTTTTTATTATTAATCTTAGATTGAGTAAGCTGTTAGGATAAGTAACGCGTATCTTCACACTTCCCGCCGTTTCTCTGAATGATATTCTATCTCTATGGTTCAACTCATAACGGTAACAATACATAGGTACTTGATGTTTAGTGTGTTGCCTAACGTTCATTATTTCAAATAGATTATCCCACATATTGCAATCGACAATAAGAATAATAATTATTATTCGTCTAAAGGTTTTTCCAAGGATTGTGTGACATATAAATTTCGATAAAATGAGAGTTTCATAAAAAAAAATTTTTTTTATTTTCAAGAGGAAAGAGTAGTTCAAAAATGTTAAATGGTTAACGACAACATCGCAGATTGCAGATTGCAGTCACGGATTTACGATGCGATCGGCGCAGGATCGCAGGACGCAAGTCGGCACTCGGCAGTCGGCACTTAACGAAAACGAAGAACGAAGAAGAACGTCAGTTTGGTTTGTTGTTAGTAACCGGCGGGACGGTAGTAGTTCGGCGAGTAATATGGTGTTGTTTTAAACTTGTTTTGTTTCCTTACACTCTTAGTTTTAATCGTGAATTGATCAATGAAAAGTTGAGTGTTTTTGTGTTGCAAGTATATACGTGACGATGGTCCAGTTAGAATTTTCGCCTACTGGTGAGTCTGCCGCTGATTGTTGTTTTGTTTTCGTGACTTGCCACCCTTTCCCAGAAGGGCGGTCACTTACATTCTACATGCTACATGCTGCCTCCTTCATCGGTTGCAAATTATTTCGCTTATGTGTTATTAATTATTATTAGCTACATAATGTACTTACGTGCACATTATTTCCATTAGTATTGCTGATGTAGATGAAATTTAATAAAATGCGGAAACCTTTTAACAATAATTAATATTGCACACTTGAAAAATTAATATTGCATGCAGCTGTTTGATATTTTTTCTACGTTCCCAGGTTCAGGAATATTGTTTAACTGTTCTGTTTAAATTTATGATTTATTTAATCAGGATTTACCTACCAATAAAATAACAGTGTCCTACTAGGTACCATTCCTACCAAGAGACATTAATTTTTGGTGTTTAATTGAAAATTTGAACTTGATGAGTGAGGTATTTCTGATGATTTTTGTCTTACTTTTAGGTACCTACTTACTATCAGGTACCTACTTATAGTGGTTAAAAAAATTGACAGTCCCCAATGTTGTTCTTGGTCCTGGTAAATTAAAAATTAAATTTTTTAATTAATATTTTCAAAATGGCTACTTTCATGGGTAATATTAATATACAGGGTGACTGATGACACAAAGTTACAATATGGGTTATAGTTTTTTATTTTTTTATTTAAATACAAAATCAATAGGCCCAGGTACCTACAGGATGTTTCAGAGATACAGGGCCAAATTTAAAAGAATATAGTTCGTAGTTTCTCTCATAAAATGTAAATATAAGATGAAAAAATACCTAAAATGTCAGCTTAAATAATGACGTTTCGTTTAAAAGATACAGGGTGTCAAAATTATAAAAAAAAATAACTTGAAATTTGAACCGATTTTGATGAAACTTAGCACGAACAATTTCAGGTTTTTAGATGTCTTCCAGTGGCGTAGAGATGTTCGGGGTTTGCGCCCCTTTTCCCTTCCTATCTTTCACGCCACTGACTTTATTGCAAATACAAAAACGTTATCCAATAGCTCAAGCATTTTAGAACAGAAAAAGTATTCCCTAATTTTTTTCGTAAGTACGTCACACCGTTTTTGAGATATTCGAAGTTTCCTCGGTCAACATCATCACTGATCATTGAGATTTGAGATTTGAGAATAACATTTTGCATAAAAATTCCAGCCAGATAACTTTTTATTTTTAATGAAATCGATAATAATTTAAATTGGCCCAACAATCAACATTGTCTGAGAAAACTTAAAATATCTCTGAAATGATCCAGCATATTATGAAAAAAGCCAAGGAATAATTTTTGTTTAAAATGAACGGGCTATTGAATAAAGTTATTGTGAAGTTGGTGGCGTACGCCACTAGAAGACATCTACAAAACTTGAAATATCAAAATTAAATTTAATATCTTTGTTGATTATTCATACCAAGTTTCATCAAAATCAGTTTAAATTTACTCGAGTTATAATAATAATACATAATTACAGGGTGTCCCAATATTCCATGGACATGGAGCAACCACAGATTACTGAGGTAAAAAATAGTCGCTCGGACCAAACTTATCTCTATACCAAAGTGCTTCGTTTGTCCGTTAGAGGGCTTCAAAGTCTTTTGAAAATTTTAGTTTTTTTGAAATAGCTCAAAGTACGCTGATTCCAATTCGATGAAATTTAGTAGGTAAATTTCTTATTAAAAGTACTAATTTCTGATGTACATGATAATTTGACGGAAACCCGGGAAGGGGTGAAACTACCCCTACCCTACATTAAAATCGATCGTAATTGTTGATAGGGTAGCAGGAACGCTGTTCATGTTTTTTTGTTTGAAAGATACATCGTTTTAGCCCATTTTTGGTCTCCTACAAAAATCTGTATCTTTCCGAGGTGCTATGTGATAAAATAATTTAGTCGATGATAACTAAATTTTTATTTCATTCTTTTAATTTGAAATCAAATTTTCAATTGTCAGGTGATTATTTTATCTAATCTCATAAAAGATGCTCGATGTGGGCGCCGGTTTGGACCCTAGAAAGTTCCATCCTGCGCAAAAAAATTATTTTAACTTTTCTTGGAACCTCGTCGTTTTGCAAACTGTTTACTGCGTTTGAAAAAACCCGTTTGCAAACACCTGAAAAAAAACCGAACCATACTAAACATCTTTTATGAGATTAGATCAAATAATCACCTGAAAATTGAAAATTTGATTTCAAATTAAAAGAATGAAATAAAATTTTGATTAGGTACCATCGACTAATTTATTTTATCACATAGCACCACGGAAAGATACAGATTTTTGTAAGAGACCAAAAATGGGCTAAAACGATGTATCTTTCAAACAAAAAAACATGAACAGCGTCCCTGCTACCCTATCAACAATTACGATCGATTTTAATGGAGGGTAGGGGTAGTTTCACCCCTTCCCAGGTTTCCGTCAAATTATCATGTACATCAGAAATTAGTACTTTTAATAAGAAATTTACCTACCAAATTTCATCGAATTGGAATCAGCCGACTTTGAGCTATTTCAAAAAAACTAAAATTTTCAAAAGACTTTGAAGCCCTCTAACGGACAAACGAAGCACTTTGGTATAGAGATAAGTTTGGTCCAAGCGACTTTTTTTTACCTCAGTAATCTGTGGTTGCTCCATGTCCATGGAATATTGGGACACCCTGTATATCCAGCAACTGTTTTACTTTTTTAAATTTTGACACCCCTGTGTCTTTTGAACAATCCAGTCATTTTGGCTGAAATTTATTTTTTCAACTTATACTTTTTATAAAAGGAACTACCCCTTAAATTTGGGCCTATATCTCTGAAACACCCTGTATACCTTAGGTAATAAGCTGGTTATATTTACATTTTTCAATTTTTAAATGCAACCCTTTTTATCCTAAATTTTGTTTCAGATTCTTAATAAGTATAAATAATTCAATAATTACATTTATTTCAAAATTCTTATTATTAACAATAAAGTAAGTAGTGGTAATATCTCGGGTAATAGTGCAACTTTTTTCTAATCTAATTGATTCTATTCTTTTATGGTTCAAGACACCCAAATGGTGAGAAAGTTACCTAAACCTAAAAGTAACCGCCTATACAGTGTGACACATAAACATCATATAAGATTTTTTTTCTGTTTAGGAAAATTTTGACTTTGCTAATTTGTGCCTTTAACAATGATGACAAATGACATGCATACCACTCATACCAGTCACACCACTTGTCACTTGTCTTTTGCAACTGTCAAATTTGACATATTTTGGGAAAAATTACAAATATGGCATTAGTTTTCAAAATTTTGGATAATTTCGCAGGAGATTTGAAGTATGAACATGAAGTATGGAGCCAAACTTCAAGGGGGGATTCTTTGAGTGAAGATATAAGACGAAAACTCGGACGAAAAGTTCGTATAAACCTAGGTCCAGAAATGCAAATTCTTCAAGATACAGGGTGTTACACTTTTATTAAAAAAAATCGTCTTTTTAGAAAGTATCTTAAATATCCTTTACCCAATTTTGTTGAAATTTGAGATGTTATTTTATTTCTTTCTTTAGAAAAGCAATTTTCTTTGAAAGTTTTTTTTTCATAATATTCGTTAAGGTGCTCTCCGGGACACCACTGGACTTTATAATTTTAATCTATTTAAGGCAAAATTCGCCCCTTACTACAGCAAATGAAACTGTCACATTTCAACAATATTGGGTAAAGGATATTGAAGATATTTTCGAAAAAGGCGTTTTGTTAATAAACTTTGAATTATATTTCAAAAATACATATGCATTTCCGGACCTATGTTTATTTAAATTTTTCCGTCTTATTATAATCACTCAAAGAATCACCCCCTGAAGTTTGATCCCATACTTAATAATTAACACCCTGTATAGATGGTGTATCTTTAGTATTGCGAAAAAAAATTAATGGCAGATTCTCATAAGGTGTAAAAAAAAATTTTTATAGTTTTTTTAAAGATATTTCCGGAACCGGTAATTTGAGATATCAACAGAATTCAGCTTTTCTACAGATCTTATCAGTGATTTTAGCTACTCTTTTATTGCTAACGGACGGTGGTGGACGGACGGACAGATTAGGTGGTGGGGTGATTTTCTGTCTCGTTCTGACCTCTCACTCCTTAAACAACCGCCAAGATATTCTTGTGGATCTGTACCTACTACCTACTCGACTTCAATTATTAATAATAAATTGATTAGGTATATACCGATCCGATCTACTAAAAGCACCACTACATAAATCTGGCAACACTGCTATATACAGACTGTCCCTTTTTTCGCGTGCAACTATGGGGATCTCGCTTATCTTAAGAGATACGAAGTTAGTTGAATTAGGGCAAAGTAGCGTATTTTTGTGCTGATTGATAATCTGAAAAGAAATTGAGCTGTCACTATTAGTTGTCAAAATATTTCAAAAAAACTGAAATTTTCAATTTTTGTTTTTATTTTTTTATCCAAAAACCAATCAAGCAAGCCATTTTTAACTGAAACATTGTCAAAACACTTTTCAACAAGGAACCCAAAAATAATTTTACAATAGCTCTAGCACTTGAGATAGAAGAAAATCGATGGTCAGCTTTTTTTTTCTTATGGGCGCCATATTGGATTTTTCCATTTTTAGATTACGTTAATTTTTCTCTTTACAACGATGTATCACACATGCTATTTCATTATTGAATGTTTGGCGAAAATAAAATTTCTCATCTTGTCTGCAGAGTGCTTAAGCACATTTTACTCTTATAATCCCTTCATTTCTCGTTTGTCGCCCAACTGAGCCCTGGGATTATGGAAGAACAAAATCATTCGCCCAACTCGGTATCGCCCCTTTAATATTAAAAACTCGATTAAAGATTAATAAAGATACAGCCTGCATCTACCCCTGCTAAAGCTATACATTTTTCGAGACATTTTTGCTCGCAATTTTGTTTACATATTGCATTAAAACATAACCTCTAATAACTAGAATAATCCTTTGAAGTTTATGAGAAAAAGTGAAATAGTAATTTGAAAATATTTTTAAATTATGTAATTAATCACCATGTATTTTGAAAAAGCAGCATTTTTGGACAAAAAATTGCCTAATTTAAAAAATACCCGAGGAAATACCTCGACCATTTTTCGGTGTTTATAAAAGAAAAAGTTTCAAGTAAAATCGACGTTTTGATAAAATTTTTACAACTCCATTAAAGCACGTGAGTAAAATGTTTACAGCATGTAGGTAAACTGTATATTGGAGCTGATGTACTTTACTTACTTGAGTGGGTAATAATAATGTGTGGTGTATCAAATAACTGGTCATCAGATTATTTACTCGGTAAATCTGAATCATGAGTAGGTAAACTTTTTATAAATTATATATGTACTTACACGCTGTAGGTAATAGGCTGTTTAAGTATCTACTCTACACATGTCTCTGTTATTATTATTGTGCATTCTAATGTAAATTTCATCATATAGGTATTTTATACCTAGGTAGGTAGGTTCAGGTTGGTGCTGGTACCCATTACCATTTCATCTGTCTAATTATGTGTAACAGGTGCTTAATAAAATGGCTCATTAAATCTAACATCGTGAGAAGCTCTTTAGTAGAATTTTGTTTCAAAATCGTTACAATATTTTGTAATAATATAGCACATATCTAATATGAATCCAATTCTTTTGAATTTTTGATAATAGGCTGAGTTATAATAGGCTATTGAATACATTTTTCAAAAATTGGTAAATCTGAATAGCATTTTTATAATTAATAATCTACATCATAATTTTATGACAAAAGTCTTAATCAACCCATTCTCTAAATTGAGTATTAACGAAGTTACAGGGTGCTCAATGTTAAAAAACAGTAAATTTGTTTTTCCTGGCCTTTCTCGAAAACTCGAAAACTCGCTCGAAAACTAACCATCTGATTATTATTACTTTTTTTGTAGATTCTCCTTAATTTTAATGGTCTCTGTACTGTCCTACACTCGGAATGCGCGAGTGATCGATCACCCTGTATACTAGACTTTCATCTACAAATTTTTGTATCAGAAACGTCTAGATTTTGGAAAAATATAACAAAAATAAAATTTTTCCGGTGGCGTACAAATTGGTGGTGCACGTGTAATCTGTCTGCCATATGTCTCTGGTTCAAGTTACACACAGGTGATTCTTGATGTAATATTAGAGTAATTAATAAAATCACGCCCCAAAAATTTCATAAACTTTAAAAACAAAGCCGTGCTGAAGTTATACTAAAATGAAGCGAGAAAATGCAGGGGGTAATTGATGAGATCATTTTAAGAAAAAAAGTAAGTATAAACGTATGTTCTAAGAAGCTTAAATTTTTAAATACAGGGTGTTGAAGTTTCAAGAAAAAAAAAGATTTTTAATAATAACTTTGATAACAATCAAGATATTTTCGTGAAAATTTGTGTGTACACCTTCCATGCATCGAGAGGCATTTCCCAACGTAGAATTTTTAGTTATTGTAGCAGTGGCGTTCGTGCAAGTCGCGTTACACTAATATTTTTGAAAAAAAAAGATAGTACGCCACTGCTTTTTTATGAAAATAAAATTATTTTTAAAATCCTCTTTCATTTCTGAGTAAATATGATCTTTTGACTTTTTTTCAAGCGATGCAAGGTTTTTTGATTTAAAAAAAATAGAATAAATACTTTTTTAGGTTGCCTCTTTCTGAAACTGCTACAGAACTGCAGAAATTCGATTCAATCTGTATTCCGATAGAAAAAAAACGTGTTCTCATAATACCTGACTCTTAAAAAATGGCCTGTAGATAGTAAACTCGATAGTAAACGTCGTTTAACGTAAATAAAAGCGAAACTGTCGAATTTGTGAATTTATTTTTATTTGTAAAATCCAAAACTCTCTACTCAAACAAACGTGTCTAAACATGTATTTATTTTTTTTTATCAGAAAACCTTGCATCGGTTGAAAAAAAGTCAAGAGATCATATTTACTCAGAAATGAAAGGGGATTTAAATAATAATTTTATTTTCCTAAAAAAGCAGTGACGTACTATTTTTTTTTCAAAAATATTAAGTGTAACGCAACTTGCACGAACGCCACTGCCACAATAACTAAAAGTTATACGTTGGGAAATGCTTCTTGATGCATGGAAGGTGTACGCAAATTTTCACGAAAATATCTTGATTGTTATCTAAGTTATTATTAAAAACCGATTTTTTCTTGAAACTTCAACACCCAGTAGTTAAAATAAAGTTGAGCCTCTTAGGACATACGTTTATGCTTACTTTTTTTTCTAAAATGATCTCATCAATCACCCCCTGAATTTTCTCGGTTCATTTTAGATACACCCTGTATACAAGAAATGTAATTTTTTTGGTACCTACATTTTTCACCCCGTAACTTCGTTAATACTTAATTTAGAGGGTAGGTTCATTAAAAGATATAATTATAAATTTTTGTCGATTCAATGGAATCTAAACACCGGTCCTCGCACCGGTCTCTAAGCACAGCATCTAAACACCTATAACCCATAATAAAGTATAATAAAATACAGCACCTGGTGTTTTTGTCACGAACAATAAATCTTGCCCTTGAGGTTCCAGTTTCAGCACGTGTTAGTTTATCCTGTCTGTCTGTCTGCCGTCCACCTACCTACCAGCTGTCGCGGTTCGGGGTTCGGTGCATGTGCCATGGATTGGTATTGGCACCTTGCGCAGGCAGCATGTTGACCATTTTTGGTTTCAAACTAGAGACGCTTAATAAAAATAAAATGCTGCAAGCTGCAATACGTTTATAGAATGATATTCTGAAGTAGGTACCTATTTTCAAGACTCAAAATATACTCTTAGAATGAAATGACGTCACTCTAAGAATTTTTTTTTTGTTATTTATTTATTTTATATAGATTTAGGATTGTCGGTGGTCCTAAAGATGATAAAAAATTTTCCGCTTCTTGGTAAAAAGGTATTTGTTGTACTTTGTGTCTTTGAGAAAATTTTCTCCTATTCCACAAAAAGGTTCTGACCTATGAGCAGTGTTCTTGTCCCTCGCTTTACTAGGTTGTCGGCTTCTTCATTGCCTTTTACAGGTCGTTCCAGAGGTTTTCTCTCCAGGTTTCCTGTTCTTTCTTCATTTTGTCTTTGTTTGAGAACATTTTCTTCTATTCCGCAAAGAGGTTCTGGCCCTGCGTTATTACCTTTTACAGGTCTTTCCAGAGGTTTCTTATTTTTCTTCATTTTGTCTTTCAGGGCAGTTTATGCTATTTCGCAAAAAGGTTCTGGCCCTGCGCTGCCTTTTAAAGGTCTTTCCAGAGGTTTTCTCTTCAGGTTTCCTCTTCTTTCTTCATTTTGTTTTTAGGAATAGTTTCTTCTATCCCTCAAAAAGATTCCAGCCCTGCGCTATTACCTTTTAAAGCCTTTTAGAGGTTCTTCCAGAGTTTATCTATTTTTTCTTCATTTTGTCTTTGAGAACATTTTCTCCTATTCCGCAAAAAGGTTCCGATCCTATGAGCTGCGTTGTTGCTTATTGCTTTGCTAGGTTGTCAGCTTCCTCGTTGCCTTCTACAGCTATGTGTCCTGGCAGTCCTGGCACTAAATGGAGAGTTACTGCGTTTCCTTTACCTAATTTATTTATAGCTTTATTAGGCATTCCTATACCATTTTTGAACTGGGTGGATATGGAAAAAACTTTAATTTTTCGAGGACAATAAAAATAAGTGAGATTCAACGTAGTGCCATTGTTGATAGAACGGTTTCTCCTTATTGAACGAAATACAGGATTAGAGGCATTCACGGTATGTCTTCTCTCAAAAAATCGTCTCTTTAATTTTTTTAGTTATGATTCCTACAAACCAAATTATCCGGGGCGAGCTGTTTTATTATTTGGGACATGGCTGTAGGTAATAATAATTAAATTATTAAAATTAAAACGAGCAGATGAGCGGCAGATTTTTGCAACAAATTTTAATAGGCATGAAATACAAATAAACAGTTTTTATTGCGGTGTTATGAGAAAGAGAGAGAGAGAGAGTACGTATTTCGGATTCTCAAAGACAACCGACATCTGGATATTCCTAATCGTTCCAGATCCAGATTTACTTCAGTGTCAATTCGTATGGTAGCAAATTGGCGAAGGATATCTACAACCGGGAGCTCTAAAATAACACAGTTCTCGGTCAATGTTCTGTGGGAAAATATTGTACATGCAACAGTTCTTATAGGTACAGAAGAAAAATAAACAACCATTCACAAAGAGAGGAGAGCTGTCCAAACCAATCCATTGGCGGCAATACGTTTATTATAATGTATGCAAGAAGAAGACAGTAGTTGCCGCTTATTATAGTTTCAGCTGGATAGAAACAATAGACATTGTGTTTATTGGATGTTTCACATGTCTCGGTCGTGAAGTCCACTGCTGATAATTTTCTTTGTCTTCTGTTGTTTTGTTATTGGCATTCTTTACATGCCTTGTCAGTCATACGCACATTCAATTATACTGTTATATTATACGTATTTTCATTCTGTGGATTCGTCGATAATTTGGAAAGCCAATTAACTGAATTAATTACTTTATTTAATCCCTTATTTTAATTAATAATTTCACCACTATTATTAATAGTTGCAGTAAATAGCGCACTGTCTATGACACTAGATACTATCACCTTATATGTATAGAATTATTATTATCGCTTCCTTATTCGCTTACTACTTCGCAGTCTACATTGAACTGAACTGCACCCCTACTAGCTCCGTTTATGTATACCCTAAGTGTTCTTCTGTAATGCGTTTAGAGAATTAACTAACTCCCGAATATCTTTCCAGAGTTTCGAATGTTGTATTCATGAAATATTCGTGACAGGAATATTGGAACTTTTATACACTTTCGGTGTCTTGCTTTTCTTCTTTTGAACAAATATAATATAGTTTTTTTTATCAAATTTTTATAAAAATATAATTCATACCATACCTAATAAAATTTTCTTTGTTTCAGGAACGGTTCCCGATGGCGGCGTTCCTGATATGACAAGATTGACGGTCCTAAATGAGGAAGTAATTAATAAGAATCTGAAAGCTCGCTATCAACGGGACCTCATATACGTATCCTTTTTAATGGTTATCAAGCAATTAATCGTTTAATTAATTAATTTAGAAAACTTATGATATCAATCTGGTAATTGAAAATAAATGATGCCATAGACTCGGCTATGATTATCGTAGGCGTAGTTAAGGTTTAGTTTTTTTTTCTAGGAGGGGTGGGAAGGGCAGCTTAAAAATATGTACTGCGACGCTTTTTTGAGACATTCTTGAATATATGATGGGTTAGTCTTCATCTTCAAAGAGGTTGAATGAGTACAACTTTTTTAGGTTTTTGACTTTTTTTTTGTAAAATATAAAATAATTATATTATAACGAACACCGCTCTGGAAAAATTCTAGTAATTGCTTCTTCAACCTTTAACATTCTAGTCCACGAATTTGCTTGTTTGTTTACATTCTTTTTTTTTATACTGAGTTAGTCAATGACATGTTCGCGACAGTTCCAGTCACATGTCATGTGACACATCGACAGACAGACGTTAGTTCTATGGATTTCTGGAGTGGGATCGCCGAACAATCTGACATTTCCAGAATCCATGAATCGACGGCTGGTGCGCCGGTGCGACGTTCGAGAATGTACCTTCTAGAACGGAGTAGAACGTACCTACTGTTGCGTCGGGGGACTATAAAAGGACCACCGCGCGGCTGCGTGTTTTAGATTAGTTCGGAACGTGAAGTAGTGAAGACTGAAGTATAGACAGAGCAGAAGTGAAGTGTGAAGTAAGGGAGCCAGTAGTGACAGATAGAAAGAATAGACAAGTGCAAGGTGCAAGTAGTAGTGTTGTAGTCAGCTGTTTGTGTTTTGATTATTTAGAAGAATTAATTATTAGAGGTTATAATTTGGATTAGTGAATAAAGTAATTTGTAAGACTTTTTGGTGGTGATTTATTTATTGCGAGACCCGTAACAACTGGTGTCAGAAGCGGGATACGGATTCCAGCGAGAAGATTAATTAGTTAATGGGTAGATTAAGAAGTGGAAAGGAAATAGGAAGCGACAAAATGTCTGAGAAAATGTTGGAGGATATGATGTTACTGCTCAAAAACGGCCAGGAGGAGCAGAAAAATATTGTGAAGAAGCTCGAAGACTCTGAAGAAAAGCTTCTGCAGCAACAAAAAGACTCTGAAGAAAAGCTTCTGCAACAACAAAAAGATAGCGAAGAAAAGCTGATGCAACAGCAGAAGGATAGTGAAGAGCAGCTGCTAAAAGTTATCCTGCAGCAAAGAGACGATTATGTTTGTGAACTAAACAAAGTGAAACAAGACATTGACAGTGTTCGCGATGAAGTCGGTGGTGTTCGCGATGAAGTGAAATTGGTAGAAAATCGAGTAGAACGGAAAACGAAACTGCTGGTAGAGGAGATCGAGAATAAACTCAGAACTCTCGAAAGTTCTGAGGTGAAGCATCCTCCGTGTGCCGTACCGACTAGCAGTTTTGGCGCGAAAGTGAAACCACCAGCGTACGACGGAACAACTCCTTGGACTGCGTACAAGATGCAGTTTCAGGCTGCATGCATGGCCAACGGGTGGAACGACACAGAGAAGGCAACGGCACTGGTTCTTGCGCTTCGAGGGCAAGCTGTGGACATGCTGCAAACACTGCCGGTAGAACTGCACTCGAATTACAACCAATTGAGTGCAGCATTAGAACTTCGGTTTGGTAATCGCCATATGGAGCAGGTGTTCCAAAATCAGTTAATGAGCAGAGTGCAGAAGCCGAACGAGTCGCTACAGGAGTTCGAAGCTGATGTCAACAGGATTGTCCATCAAGCCTACCCAGACTCGCCGCAGAACTTCAAGGAACAACTAGCCTCGCAAACATTTGTCAACGGGATACGAGACACTGAAATACAGAAGATCCTGCGCATGTCACATTTGACAAAGTCCAGCGAAGCGTTAGTTAGAGCGCTTGAGATAGACGCAGCAATAAAGGCGTCCAATGGTAGGAACTTCTCCAAGGTACGAGCAGTGACAATTAATGAAGATAAAGAAGAGAATGTGACTACCATATTGGAAAAGTTGAATAAGATGATGGATAAGATCTCTGAGCAGTTGAATGATGGGAAAAGAGGTTGGACTCCAAGGAGGGACGAAAACAGGAAGCAGTGCTACCGTTGTGGATCCAGTTCACATTTTATACGTGACTGTAAAGTTAGTGAGACTCCGAGACGTGGTGGATCCCTGGAACGCAGACCAGGCAGGGACAGGAGCAGAAGCAGAGAGAGAAGTGTCTCTCGAGAACGGGAAGCTCCTCGTCGACGGCAGGAAAACTAACTTCAGCCAGTGTGGAGGGGCGAATGCTGGCTGACAACAACAAGGCCCCCAAGATCGTTTCCATTCGAACACTCCAACGCCACGTAGACAGCCTAGCCGTTGAAGGGCAGTTAAATGGGAAATCTGTTGCCATGGTACTCGACACCGGATCATCGATCTCATTAGTAAGAAAGGACGTCGTCAGTCCTGCTCTAATTCGTCATCCATCGAGACGGGTCCAGTTGAAGACAGCGACAGGTGAAATCGCAGATATCATCGGCGAAGTAGATGGCCGAATCCAGCTTGGAGCCCTGGAACTGCGCCATACGGTCGTGGTAGCCGAGATTGAAGACGAGTTTATTCTGGGACTAGACATCATTCAACAGCATGGACTGCGAATTGATCCGAAACAAGGTATCCTGAGATTGGGTGAAGAAGACTTGGTACTGAGCTCTAGAAAATCACAGAAGGTAATGACGAGACTCATTGCGAATTCAACGACCACCATCCGAGGGTTCAGCGAGCAGATAGTCCCGGCCAGACTGGAAGCAGATCTTGGAAGCTGCGTTGGGTTAGTCGAGCCATCCCCAGATAGTAACAAGAATCTGATAATAGCCAAGACGTTAGTCAACACTAGCCGAGAGATTCCTGTACGTATTGCAAATGTGTTTTCTGGTAGCTCAAGGATCAAGGAAGGTGACGTACTTGGAATTTGCGTACCAGTCAAGAAGATCAGCTGTTGCGAGAAGATGGAGGGCAAGGAGAAGGCAGATACAAGGAAGATGAAGATTGTCCTGCCGGAAGTTGACTTTGAAGAACTGTCAAAAGACGAGACAAAGTTGGCGAAAGAATTTTTGAAGAGGAACCAAGACGTTTTCGCAACAGGGAACATGAAATTAGGCAGAACGGACATTGTGCAACACCGAATAAATACAGGCGACACCCAACCAATAAGACAAGCCCCAAGAAGACTGCCGATTGCGAAACAAGAAGAGGTATCAACCATGCTGGACCAGATGCTGAAAGACGGAGTGATTGAGGAATCCAACAGCCCGTGGTCATCGCCAGTCGTGTTAGTAACCAAGAAGGATGGAACAACAAGGTTTTGCGTCGACTATAGGAAGTTGAACGATGTTACGAAGAAGGACAGCTACCCGCTACCAAGAATCGACGACATTTTATGTACCTTGTCTGGCTCAGCCTGGTTCTCAACCTTGGACCTGAAGAGCGGTTACTGGCAAGTTGGCATGCACCCAAATGACAAAGAGAAAACTGCGTTTTCTACTGGCACGGGTCTGTACAATTTTAAGGTTATGCCATTTGGTCTCTGCAACGCGCCAGCCACCTTTGAAAGACTGATGGAGATGGTACTCCGAGGGCTGACCTGGAAAACATGCCTAGTATACCTGGACGATGTCATGGTTATGGGTTTCACTTTTCAAGATCACATTAACAACCTTCAGGAAATTTTCGATCGATTCAGAACTGCCAACCTGAAGCTGAATCCAGAAAAATGTTCGCTATTTAAGAAGAAGGTTGAGTTTTTGGGACATACCGTAACTTCTGAAGGAATCCAGACCAGCGACAGCAAAGTAGCATCGATTCGTGATTGGCCGACTCCTAAAGACAGACACGAAGTCCGAAGTTTCCTCGGTCTTTGTACATACTACCGAAGATTTGTCAAGAAATTTGCAGATGTAGCAGCTCCGCTCCATAAGCTCACCGAATTAAAGACGCCTTTCATCTGGGATGCCAAGTGTGAAGACGCTTTCCGAAGACTGAAAAAGGCTTTGATTTCTAGTCCGATCCTGTCATATCCTCAAAGAGAAGGAAAGTACGTACTTGATACTGACGCAAGTAATATCGGGATAGGTGCTGTTCTATCGCAAGTTCAAGATGGAGAAGAGCGGGTCATCGAGTACTACAGCAAGACCTTGACAAAGCCTGAGAGGAACTACTGTACCACCAGGAAAGAATTACTGGCGATCATCAAGTCGGTGGAGCATTTTAAAAATTACCTGCATGGGAATGAATTCCTGATCAGAACAGATCACGGCGCGCTCACCTGGCTGATGAAGATGAAGAACGTGGAGGGTCAGACTGCTAGGTGGATAGAACGACTACAGCAGTTCAACTTCAAAATAAAACATCGTGCAGGCAGATTACACCAGAACGCTGATGCACTATCAAGGAGGCCATGCGTGAAATGCTCACATTGCGAGCGGATTGAGGATAGCCAGAAGGAAGAGTGCGTTCGAAGGATCGTGATCAATGCAGATACAGGATGGACGATAGAAGCATGCAGGAAAGAGCAAGAAAAAGACGAGGACATCGGAGACATTTTAAAACGTAAAGAAGAGAATGGACCGAGACCAACGTGGGCAGAGGTTTCTCCACGTAGCCCAGAATATAAAGCTCTATGGTCACAATGGGAGTCGCTGCAAATCGAAAATGGTCTGCTGAAGAGAGCCTGGGAGAGTGCCGACGGAAAGAAGATCGTCATGCAGTTGGTGGTTCCAAGGAGTAAAGTTCCGAAGATTCTCGAAGTGATCCATGGAGGTACATCAGGAGCTCACTTCGGAGTGAACAAAACACTAGCGAAAGTTCGAGAGAGGTTCTACTGGGTGAACTGCAAGGACGATGTCGAAGCCTGGTGCCGTAAGTGCGAGAAATGTGCTGCAAGCAAGGGCCCAAGCAGAAGACTAACAGGCGCTATGAAGCAGTACAACGTTGGAGCCCCATTTGAGAGGATAGCCATAGATGTAGCAGGTCCTTTTCCAATCAGCGACAGCGGCAATCGCTTTATCCTGGTTGCCATGGATTATTTCAGCAAGTGGCCTGAAGCATACGCCATACCGAACCAAGAAGCTGCTACAGTTGCGAGAGTCTTGGTGGATAATTTCATTAGCAGATTTGGCGTACCTTTAGAGTTGCATTCCGATCAAGGACGAAACTTTGAATCCCAAGTTTTCGCAGAAATGTGTAAACTGCTCGGGATAAACAAGACAAGGACTACACCTCTCCATCCACAATCTGACGGTATGGTAGAACGGTTTAATCGAACAATGGAGGAACATCTGTCGAAGGTGGTGAGCAACAATCAGAGAGACTGGGACCAGTACCTGCCTTTGTTGCTGATGTCATATAGGGCAGCCATCCATGAGACTACAGGGCAGACACCAGCCAAGGTTGTATTCGGCAAGGAGATTCGGCTACCCTGTGATTTGGTGTACGGTTCACCAAGCAGTCCACCATCGGAGATCAGAAATTATGTCGACGAATTAAGAAACTCCATGGCAGAAGTGCATTCCCTAGTCAGGAGGAAGATCAAGTTGGCCAGCGACCGAATGAAGGCGAGGTACGACTTGAAGGCAAACTCCGGTGGCTTCACAGAAGGAGACAAAGTGTGGTTTTATAATCCAACTAGGAAGAAGGGTTTGTCGCCTAAGTTTATGCCATCCTGGGAAGGGCCTTACACAATTATTAAAAGGATAAACGACGTGGTGTATAGGATACAGCGGAGCGGAGCCCCCAAGTGCAAGATGAAGGTAGTCCACCTGAATCGTCTGGCACCCTACTGTGGAGACAGCGAATAAGTCCGTTCGAGCGGGACGCTCGAAAATAGAAAGGGGGCAGTATAACGAACACCGCTCTGGAAAAATTCTAGTAATTGCTTCTTCAACCTTTAACATTCTAGTCCACGAATTTGCTTGTTTGTTTACATTCTTTTTTTTTATACTGAGTTAGTCAATGACATGTTCGCGACAGTTCCAGTCACATGTCATGTGACACATCGACAGACAGACGTTAGTTCTATGGATTTCTGGAGTGGGATCGCCGAACAATCTGACATTTCCAGAATCCATGAATCGACGGCTGGTGCGCCGGTGCGACGTTCGAGAATGTACCTGCTAGAACGGAGTAGAACGTACCTACTGTTGCGTCGGGGGACTATAAAAGGACCACCGCGCGGCTGCGTGTTTTAGATTAGTTCGGAACGTGAAGTAGTGAAGACTGAAGTATAGACAGAGCAGAAGTGAAGTGTGAAGTAAGGGAGCCAGTAGTGACAGATAGAAAGAATAGACAAGTGCAAGGTGCAAGTAGTAGTGTTGTAGTCAGCTGTTTGTGTTTTGATTATTTAGAAGAATTAATTATTAGAGGTTATAATTTGGATTAGTGAATAAAGTAATTTGTAAGACTTTTTGGTGGTGATTTATTTATTGCGAGACCCGTAACAATATTAAGGAGGGCGGAGGGAAACAAATTTTCACTGTTGCAATGACAAATTGGTGTGACTGATAAAAAAGCGGTACAATATTTTGTTCCTAATCGAGTTCCTATAGTGCAAAATGACAGGAACGTCAAAAAAGTCGTGAAATTTTGAATGCGTTCAGAATGTGCGTTCAGCGCAATAAAATATTTATAGTTCAGTGAGGGGCGTTTAATAATTAAATTTAAGGTTTTCTTATTAAAATAAAATAAAAATGCTATTATTGTTATAATAGTTTTTAATGCAGTTCTTATGGTGATTATCATACTCAAGCATTAATAGTCTTCATTATCAGCTTGTTCCATAAAATACACATTTATCTGATGAGTTTTAAAATGAAAGAAACAACTTAACATGTATTGAAATTATTATTTTTTTTGTTTTGTAATATGGCAACATAGTATGTGAACCGTACTACTGTAATAGTAGAACAGCTCAGTGGAAGATTATTTAGCTTACATCAGATTAAGATTAGTCATTGACGATTCTTGAAATTCCGGAGCTCCCTTTCGGAGTTCCGGTTTAACGATCACCTACAATCGAGTGAGGTGAGGTGTTCTCAGGCTAATCTTGCTCAAGTCGCGGTTCTCTTGCTGGGGGGCAAAAAATAAAAGGTTACCTAATATTTAAATCACCATCAATCTTGCGCTTCGTGGTGTGACATAGTCATTATTGTTGTGGATCATGTTATCATTTTTTTATCCCTTTTCTTAATTACATATATAACAATAATAATAATAATAATAATAATAATAATAATAGGGATTCTCTCTCGGATTCCATAGAGTTCAGGGACAGTCATCATCAACGATGATTCATGGGGATGGTATTTCATTTAACATCCTCGATTCTCAGGTTATTCACACTCACCGACTTGATGATATAAGTGATCTTCAAGTGTTACACTTATTTACTAACTAGAGTTTAATTTTTTAATAATTTATGCTAACTACCTGCTTGCTCAAGAACATTGTTTTGTAACATGTTAATTAACGAATCATTCACTATTTCAAATCAGTTTGGGTTTGTTAATGGATTTTAGTACAGTTGCGAGAATAGATTGATTATTGTTTGTTAATTTTTTGGCACTAAAAAAATACACATACAGTGTGGGACAACAGACGGACTTTCAATCAACGCTTAAAGTCAACCCCCTGCAAGTGAGACCTCTAAATTTTTTAATAGTATTAAGGAGCAGCTTGTGATCTCTTATTTGAAAAAGATCTTTTCATTCGCTATACAAAAATGATATTGTTTTCAATTTTATTGCAAAAAATGGAACACTCAAAGTGTTTTCGGACATTCGTGAACATCCTCGTACCCTATGAAACATTCCAGAGAATTCTGGAAATTTACAGATCATTACAGAACTTTCTAGAATGCTCACGAACATTTTAGAACATTCTAGCGCTTTCTAGAACATTACGAAACTCTCTATAACATCTCGAATAGAAAATTCAAGAACAATTGTAAGCATTCAGAACAATCCGGAACATTCTAGAACTTTTTTTACTGAAATTTTTAACATTCAACAATAACTGATACCATTTCAAAACTTTCTAGAACATTTTGGAGTATTCCAGGACAATCTGAAACTTTATATAGAACATTCTGCAACGTTCTTAAATATTCCAACTGATTCTCTAACATTCTTGAATGTTATGGAAATCATTATGGAACTTTCTAGAATATTCAAGATCATTCTAGCACTTTTAGAAACACTCTAGAATTGCCAGGAACATTATAAAATATTCTAGAACTTTGTATAATATTAAGATCCATAAATTTTCTCGAATATAGGACATTCTGTAACTTTGTAAAATATTCTGGAGCTTTCTATAACACTCGAAGACTTCCTAGAACATTCTGCAACGTTCTTGAATGAACTATTCTCTAACATTCTTGATTGTTATGGATAAGGATCTGGAACTTTCCAAAAAATAAAAAAACATTCTAGCACTTTTCGAAATACTCCAGGAACATTCCAAAATAGTCTAGAAGTTTATAGAATATTAACATCCCTGTACTTTCCAGAATATAGATCATTCTGTATTTTTTTTTTTTAATATTCTGGGCTTTCTATAACATTCTAGGACTCTCTAAATCATTCTGCACCGTTCTGAAATATTCCAACTATTCTCTAATATTCTTTAATGTAATGGATAAGGTTCTGGGACTTTCTAAAACATTCTAGCACTTTTTGAAACACTGCAGGAACATTCCAAAATACTTTAAAACTTAATAGAATATTAACATCTCTGTACTTTCCAGAAAATAGATCATTCTGTATTTTTTAAAAAACTTCTGGGGCCTTCTACAACATTCGAGGACTTTCTAGAGCATTCTGAAATGTTCTGGAATATTCCAACTATTTCTCAACATTATTGAATGTTATGGAGATTATTTTGTAACTTTCTAGAACATTCAAAAATATTCTAGCAATTTTCGAAAAACTCTAGAATTTCCAGGAACATTCTAAAATATTCTATAACGTTATGGAATATTAACACTCTGAACTTTTCAGAATATATAGAACATTCTGTAACTTTGTAAAATATTCTGGAGCTGTAAAAAAAAACTGTTCTGGAATATTCTCTGGAATAAAACTATTTTATAAAATTTTTAAATGTTAGGGATATCATTGTAGAACATTCTAGCACTTTTCAAAACACATTTTCTAGCATTAACATTCCTCAACTTTTTATGACGTTGCAGCCGAAATTCTTAGGGGTATGTTTGAAATTTCCCAAATTTTATCTGTTTCTGTTTCGAAATAACGCGGATATCCTTTGATAAAGAAAATTTGGGACACTCGTTTTCATCTTTAGAGCCTCAGAAAATTCCGCAAGACAGCTTTTTTTGTGGCCTACTAGCGAAACACTATTTTTTTGCAAAATTTCTGGAAGAATTTTGCCAAGCTACTTACGGCCATTGTTTTTGAAAGAGTAATTGAAAAATTTTGCATTTGTTAAATGGAATTTAACTATCGTATCTTCCAAGAAAAAATGTTGAGAGGTAGAGTAGTAAATAAAGGATAGACAGATAGTCTATACTATACAGTGATTATTTGAAAAGTGAAGTTTTTATGGCGAAAAGTTGAAATTTCAGTTTTTCTGATTTTTTTTTAATTCGAAAAGAGATATCAGAAATTTGTTTTCAGATCTAGGATACCTACTGCATGACATAATTCGGCCCACTTTCCCTAATTAACCGTTACACGAACTCTCATAATTTCCGAGATCCCTTTACTGAAAATAACCCTCTCTCTCACCCTGAAGAGCAAATCAAACGATGGAAAAAAAAACTTGGAATTTTTTTTTGATAACCATTGGGATATTAGAAACGGAAAAAGAGACCCAGAATCTTGATTTTTAATTAACAAGGTATTTTTCATATTTGAATTATGATAATCAAACGATTTTTTTTTACTTTTTAATGAAAAAAAATTTGAGAGCACATTCCCGCTCCTGCTCGATTTATTATGACGAGATTATCAAGCAGGGGTGTCTGTCTAAATGCCTAGCCCTAGTAGGCCTGCATTCTCGGCTTGCAACGACCAGATCGTTATTACCCAAACGAACAAAAGTTATAACCTCCATTAAAACAATAGGGGCGCTTTATGTGGTATTTTATTCGCGCTTCGGTAATACGTCAAGCGTCATATGGAAAGCCCGGGGGGATTGACGTGCCTGCCTGGAACTGGGTGGCGGCGACGGTGGCGGTGAGTCATTTAGTGAAATGGCAATGTCAAGCAGTTGCACCATTTCAGTCAGGGGCATTTAAGTATTATATGAAAGCAGGATGTGATGTGATGTATTAAAATACGCTAACGCTATAGGAAGGTTGTTGCAATAATAAGAAGTCTAATAAAAAATAAAACGAGCATACCAATTTTATACATTTTTGATTTAATATGTTCTTCAGATGAACATTTCCAGATAAAATTTTCCAATTGGAAAACTATAAACGATAGAAAATAAATGGGAAACCCTTTATATTGATTTTCTTTTATACCTACCTATCATGGAGCTCAATATCTACCTATAGAGGCATTATTTATTTGAGATTCGGTTTCGAAAAAAAACTGTTTCGAAACTATTTTGCCTTTTTACAAAATGTTCATTCAAAATATTTTTTCTATCTGCCAGTTTTCCCACATCGGTTTTTTTATGAAAATTTCGTAGAGGGCAAAATTGTTTGAAATATATTTTTGCAATTTTGCCCACATCTGCGTTTTCTTGAAAATTTCGTAAAGGGCAAAATTGTTTCGTAAAATTTATTCTTGTAATTTTGTCCGCATCTGTTTTTGCATAATAAATTCGTAGAGGGCAAGATGGTTTTGAAGTTTTTTTCCTGTCAATTTTAGCAACATCGGATTTTTGCATGAAAATTTCGTAAAGGGAGGAAAATTATTTTGAATAATTTTTTCTTGCAATTTTGCCCACATCTGTTTTTTTTTTATATAAAAAAAAATTCGTAGAGGGCAAAATTGATTTCAAGTTTTTTTGTCCTGTCAATTTTGATCGGATTTCTGCTTGAAAATTTCGTGAAGGGTGCAAAATTATTAGGATAATTTTTTCTTGCAATTTTGCCCATATTTGCATTTTGATGAAAATTTCGTGAAGAGAGCCAAATTGTTTCCTAAAAGTTATTCTTGTAATTTTTCCCTCATCTGTTTTTTCATAAAAAAATCGTATAGAGGGCAAAATTGTTATGAGGATTTTTTTCTGTTAATTTTGGCAACATCGGACTTTTGAATTAAAATTTCGTAGAGGGAAAAATTGCTTAGAATATTTGTTTTGAAATTTTGCACACATCTTTTTCATGAAAATTTCGTAAAGAGGGCAAAATTTCGTAGAGGGAAAAATTTCGTAAAATTTATGCTTGTAATTTCGCCCGCATTTGTTTTTTCATAAAAAAAATCTTTAAGAGGGCAAAATTGTTTTGAAGGTTGTTTTCTGTCAATTTTGGCACCATCGGACTTACGCATGAAAATTTAGTAAAAAAGGCATAATTGTTTCGAAAGTTTATTCTTCCAACTTTGCCCACATCTGTTTTGTCGTAAAAAATTCGTAGAGGGCAAAATTGTTTTGAAGATTGTTTTCTGTCAATTTTGGCAACATGGGATTTTTGCATGAATATGTATAGTCTAATAGGTATCAATTTTTGTGAACGGTAGACAGAAATCATGACTCATGGCAACTTATAATACGGACAGGTGGGTACTAATCTAAAATTAATCCAGTTTTATTGTTCGTGTAACGAAGTCAAAGTCAAAGTAAAAAAAAATAAATGATTTCGATCGAATTAACGGACTAATAAATACGGGGCCCGGCAGCACGCTAAATATCGTGACGTGCCGCTAAATCACAATCAATCCCCTATTTCTTCTTCGCCGCGGGCCGGAATGGCAAGTTTCCGACGTGCATTCTAAACCCCAGGAAATCCATATTGGATAAAATGATAATCCGGAGGCATCAATCTACCCGTTTCCACATGACTCTTCTGATTATAAATTACATAAATTCAATGTAAGACATACTTGGCGGGGGAGCGAATAATATTATTATATACAGGATGATCCCGAAATGGCGGACATGGACATTGTGGTTTAAAGATTCTAAGTTCTTTTAGTTTTTTCTCCGGTATGGCTCCCTTAAGAGGATGTGACCAATAGTGTGGAAAAAAGGTCACAACACTGCACTGGAGATCCTTTTATTTCAGGTTTTGGATACCGCTACGTCTTCCAGTGGCGCAGGTATTCCAGGATTGGAGCCCCTTTTTTTGGATATGGAGAGAAAAGAGACGCCAACCCTGAATTTCTACGCCACTGGAAGACATCTAGAAAACCTGGAAATAGCCAAATTGAAGATCTTTTGTTTCATCAAAATCATTTCAAATTTACACGAGCCATGATAACCAAAAACTCTTTATTTTTCAAACTTTGACACCCTTTGAGTATATGTAATTAAAGCGAAACGCCATTTTGAGCTTAAATTTATTTTTTCAACTTATATTTATGAGAGGAATTGATGGAACTACCACTTTAAATTTGGCCCTCTATCTCTGAAACACCCTGTATATGAAAAAACACAAAACAATGACTTGCCAAAAAATAAAATGAGGCCAACTTTATTTTTAAAAATATATTATTTTGATGTAAAAATCTGACCCCCTCCCATATGGCCCCCTGGGTAACTCTTCGAAATTTTTCAATTGGAAGGGGAAAGGAGAAGTCTTTTGATACTTTAATAAAGTTTTATGCTTGATTAGGTACCTTTTTAATTACATATCTACTCACCAAACAACTTTTCCGATGTAAAGAGACAGTAAAAGTAACTGTAACAGCAACAGTACTCACCTTCTATGGCCCTATCTGCAAAGTGCAAATAAAAGGCCTCTCTCCGATTTTCCCCCTTGTTTCTGCTCTTGTAAATTTATTATCTTGGCCGGAAGCGATCGATTGTTAATTCTCTGTCAACTCTCTACAGCCCTTGATTAAAGGTATCGTAAAGGGCTTGATTGCATCTTCACCCCAGAAGTGTCCGTTAATACATTAAACGTCCCGCAGAGTACATTTTCACTTCTTGTCTTGCAGCTCGCAACTTCACCCATCGTTTTTAGCGAACTCGCCCAATCAGAAGTGATTTACCGCGGAAGTTTCCAGCCGGTAAACTTTCTCGTTCTAGGATCATTTTCTTTACCTACATAGAGGTAGGTATACACCGTTCACATATTAAAAAAGAACTAGGTGGCCATGAACTTTTGTTTTTAGGTTTGCAAAAATGAAAACTCCCTAGATCTCGATTGACAATATCAGCTGATCGAGATATTAAAGGTTAAGTAAACACTGACATTTGTCAAATCACTCAAATTGTCTCAGCTGATTAACAGCCTTGTTGTCTAATTGAAGTTTTAGAAGAAGGGGTATCTAGGATAGGTAATTTTTTACTCTGATTAATTTTTTTCAAACTGACAAATAAAATTATTAAATTTTTGACATTTTAAATTTCGAAAGAGCAAAATGACGAAAATAATATCTCTAAGATGAATAAATCCGCATTAGGAAAGCATTTCAATGATTAAGATCCAGAAAGTCCAAACTTGAGCAAACATTTAAGTCATTCTCTGAAGGTAAAATATATTTGGGATGTAAGTATTAAGTAAAATATGTGTATCTGCTAAATTGCTAGTAATGTGCGGTCTCTGATAGTAGTCAGACCGTGCATTAGCAAGTATTATTAGACAGGTCAAATGTGAAATTACACATTTGGGCAGCCCGCCTAAAACAGGCACTAATTATGAAAATATTGTGTTTCCGAAAGATTTGCAATAATCTATTTCCAATACAACCCAATCGATGACATGGGGGTATTGTAAACTTCATTATACAAGCACGTAAATTAGCAGCTTCCCTCTAAGGATAAAGTAAAGAATGTATGTCTTGAAGAGCTTTCAAAATGTAAGTACACCTAACATGTGACAAAATTAATATAATCATTGTGAAAAACTTATTTCGGAGGACTGGACGAAACAAATGGGCATGGTGAAAATCTTATTAAAATCAGAGCACTGAAGATGATTCTGATTCTAAGCAGGATGCAGTAGCGGTTATTGATAATGGGGAATAATTTTGGGCCAGAAGCGAAAACTGAAAAGTATCTTGTGTAAAACATTCTCAAGTCTAGAATCTTTGGCTGGTTTCTGACACAGTACTACGATACCGAATAACCGACGAATTGACGAAAAATATTTGTCATTTACGTACTTAATATATTTTAATATTTTAATAAACGCACCGATATATTTTAATTACCTGCTAGGTATATGTATTTATTAAAAGTAAATTAATATAATTGATTCAAGTTTTTTATTTTATATTCAAAAAGTACATTCGTGTATTTTCCTAACTTGGCAAAATTACATGATTTTGCAACCTTTGACAACCTTTTTCTCAAACTCTTATGAAAAGCTTAAGATTTTAAGATCTTAGATCCAGCGACATTGCGTTCTAGTTAAAGATTGCAATAGGTATGTGACTAAATGATTCAAAATAAAAAGCCCTTAAAGATGTTAATAAAAATATAATAAAAAGAATACCAAAAATATCAAAAATCCATCTGGCAACTATGTCCTGTTCCTTGCCATAAAACTTCAACCTCATAAAAAAGAGACATAACCAAACTCCAGCCAATGATTGACAGCGGTTATACCCAGTGATTTCTATCACCCTACACCATAACCCAATTCTTTTATAATAAGTGAACGGTGTATAGTGAGTGTATTGATTTCGTTTTATGGTTACAAAAACTTGCATCATGGAGAAAATTTTCCGTTTGACTTGATTTATTATTTCTTCTTGTCAATTTAACAAGAAGAAAATTAATTATTGAAAGATATTATGCTCTTAAGTAACTAGAACTAAATGGTTCAGTTACCGCCGACGAAACATTGTGAAAGAAAAGTTAAAAAAGCTTTTAAATGATTAATGGAAAATAGGAGCGCCCCGATTTTATCAAAGTGCTCTCGTTCAACAGAAGAATGTGTCGTTCGTTAATGGATAAACCATATTGCAACAGTGATAGTGATAGTGATAACATTTACATACTTACTTAAGTCAAAGCACTTATTTTTTGTCTTTAATTGCAACAGCAGCAGCAGAATGTGTGTATTTATTATTATGCAAGACATGATGGTGTTTAAATTAATAATAATAAGAATAATAATTGAACCAGATTTGTGTTTTCAAGCGCGGGACTGGAAACTGCATGAGACTTCTATGATCTCAAAATTCAGTCTCGAGTACCTACGCAAACTAAACCATTTAAAATTGGTGAAAATAATCATGTTTCCCACCCTGTATAAACATTTCAACTGCTTTTTTTAAATTGGTTTTCTGAAATTTTTCATTCTCATTTTTCATCATATTTTGTGTTATAGTTTTGTCCAATCCCTTTGAAAACGTCCCCTACAACGGATATTGAAATTGAGCAATTTTGAGTTATTTTCTATATACGTCACTAGCAAATTAATCATAAAAACGCAAATTTTTTGGCACAAGATCATATACTTTGGGATATGTATACAGTGTGATTCTTTTAAAGCGCCCATTAGAAAAAGTACGACTTCTAGTTGATCTAGGAATCTGAAATTTGGAATTTAGGCAACATACATAATAACGAGTTGAAATGAAATATTACCAAGATGGCGGCACATTTAAAAATGGCGAAAGCAATGACCATCAATGTTTTTTTAAATGGGACACCCCATACATTATTGCATTTTCAGATTGTCTGAGGAAATGTGATAACAATGGTACTTATAGTTACAGTTTAAATTGAGTAGGCTATGAGTTATAAACAAGTGAAAATCGCAATTTTTCAAAGATTAGTCAATGTTTCAAATAACCACATTTTATTTTTCTTAAATTATTAACAACACATGAATTGAAATCCCGAATAAAAAACTAAAAAACTGAATTTTCTTCTCTATTCAGTTTAATGATGCCAGGTATTTTTTTACCACAATTGTAGCATTTTTCACGTAGTTTTAGAAAATGGCACCAAACTTTGAATAAAATGCATACAGGGTGAACTTTTCGACAAAACCGAAAGATATCAAAAAAAAAAGTACGGCCCTGCAGTTTTCGATAAATTCGATCAATTCGTTCAAAAGATATCGCTCATCAAAGATTTCGGCAAATTGCACAAATCACCCTGTATAATCGAAACGAAGGACCTCAGGAAAATTTCAAAACCAGATCCTGAATCGCCTTGAAAAACTACACCTACCCTTAAGCTATGGCAGTCATGTCGTGGGACACCCTGTACAGGTGCCATAGTAAAACTTTTGGAGCCGCGGATGTAAATAATTACCTTAACTTTTATAGAGGTATCCTATTATGGAGTTGAAATGTTTATACAGGGTGGTGAAAATTATCAGATTTTTGTTCACCCTGTATAAACATTTCAACTATGCAGTAGGATACTAGAAGAAAAGTTAAGACAGGGACATGTAAGCCGTTTTCAGATATCTTGAGCCGTTTTTGTTGGAAATGGCTTTAAACTTGGAAAATCGTGATTTTCACTTGTTTATAACTCATAGCCTACTCAATTTAAACTGCAACTATAAGTACCATTGTTATCACATTTTCTGAGATAATCTGAAAATGCAATAATGTATGGGGCGTCCAATTTAAAAAACAAAGATGGCACTTCCTTTCCCTATTTTTAATTGTGCCGCCATCTTGGTACTATTTCATTTCGACTCATTATTATGCATGTTGCCTAAATTCCAAATTTCAGATTCCTAGATCAACTAGAAGTCGAACTTTTTCTAATGGGCGTTTTAAAAGAATCACCCTGTATATACGTTCGTCTCATTCCATTAATTTAACTAAAAAGTTTTGAAAGGTAGACCTGTAGAAACCACGTCGTGACCTTCTTAATTTTTTAACGCAAATTTAAAGTCCTCTATAAATTCTACAGAAATTCAAAATTTCGTGGAAACAACTTAACACTTAAACCTAACAGGAGCATTTTGAAAGCCGAAAACTTCAGATTTGTCGGAAGTCCTAAACATAATTTGAATATTTTCGTCATTTTTGAAACTGGTTCTCTGAAATTTTCATATTAACGTAGGTAGTCGTTGACTGTGAAAATTTTTTTCTTTGAAAACGCGTCATAAAATGAATACAGGAATTCAATAATTTATTTTGTCCCTTTTCCTATAGGTACACGCCACTGGCTAACTTATTTAAAATATGCAAACATTTTAAAACGACCTTGAAACTCGAAAAAAGTTCTTCACATCATGTTAATTTAGTTTCTTTACAGTTTTTTTCCCTTTCTTTCCATCTTGCTTATATAGAGGAGTTAAAAAATACCAATTATTACAAAAATTGATATGATCACCATTTTGAAACGGCTCTAGTGCTCTACCGACCAATTTTGCTCAAATGCAACGCCAGACTACTCCTTATAATATAAGGAAATATAAATTCTCACGAGCATTTCAGTTTCCTAGATTGATGAAAACTGCGACCTGAAATGAGGGGACAAAAATGTTTTTTTTTTCGAATTTTGAGGGGTCACCTGTAGAAGTAACCGGACTTTTAGAAACTTTTCAAATGAAAATACAAAGTCCTGTATTAGTTCTACAAAAAAAAAAAATCTTTTGAAAAGATAAAGCTACTTACAGGGACGTTTTAAAAATCAAAAATATGAATTTTAGAGAAATAAACGTACAAAAATTTCAAATAACTCCGCCATTTTTATTATTTGCTGCTTGAAATTTGGGAAGGTTAAATGCATAGTTGTCTACTGGAAAAATTTCAGTTCAATTCCTTTAAAAACTTACTCATAAATGGTTATAGAAATTTATAGCTTTTTTAACCCTTTTTCTACACACGCCACTGGCTTATTCTTAAATGAATAATTTTTTTTTACACTAACGCAAAGTTCGAAAAATATTCTTCTAATCCAATTAATTCAGTTCCAAAGCATATTTTTCCATCTTGATTATAATACAGGCGTTCAAAAATTAAGTTTTTTTTTCGAAAATCCAAATGGCCGTCATTTGGCACGAAACTGATTTTGCTCTAATGCAATCCCAGACCACTCTTTATGGATATCTTCCTTCCAAAATTTCAGTCCCTAAATTTAAAACTACGACCTAACATGATGTGACAAGAACTGGTGTTTTAGATTTTTGAAGGAACACCCTGTAGAAGTGACGCGATTTTGGGTAACTTTTTTGAGGAAAATTCAAACTTTCCAAAATAAAATTCCAAACGTGTTTTGGAAGCCTAAAATTTGAAGTTCTAAAAAAAAGCGTTAGGTATATAAGAATTGCGGATAACTCCGCCATTTTTCTTATTTCCTTTTTGAAATTTTTAAGGGTTAAAAGCTATTAGTATAGTTGTCTACTGTAAAAATTTCAGTTCAATTCCTTCAAAAATGGGCTCGTTTTAACGGCTATAAAAATTAGCTATTTGTACCCTTTTCCTACCCACGCCACTGGAATTTTTTTATATAATTTTATTATTAGAAATAATCCTTTTTTTACACTAACATCAAGTTCTAAAAATCTTCAAAGTTTCTTTTTCCGTTTTAATTATGGTATACAGCGTTCAAAAATTAGCAATTTTTCCGAAAATTGAAATAGCCTTTATTTCGAAACTGCTCGACCAATTTGGCTCAAATGTGATACCAGGCCACTCCTTGTAGATATCTTACTTCCATGAAAATTTCAGTTCCATAGATAGAAAACTGCATCCTAAAAGAACCGGATTTTTTTTTATTTTTAAGGAACACGCTGTAAAAGTAACGCAACTTTAGGGATTTTTTTTTTAGCGAAAATTCATTTTTTTCAAAATTTCAAAATTCGTTCATTAATCTTGAAAGATGAGGCTACAGGAGCGTTTTGGAAATCGAAAATTCGCGACTTTCGCGATTTTTTTTAACCCCTTTTAACATTTTTACCATTTTAGTATTTTTTGACACCCTGCAAGCTTCTTCTCTATGAGAAGTTCGCAATGGTTCGCCATCTTGAATTTTAGGAATGAAATTGTGTGTCTCGGTGTAACATCGGTTGTATACCTACGTAAAAACTATCATTACAAAAATTGTTAATAAGAAGATATCCAGCAACTTTTGTTTTAAATTTTTTTTGACTTTTTTTATTGTTCAAAACTTATAAATTTAAAAAAATTAAATTACACTTTTTTGAAATGTTTTTTTTTACCTTTTCAACAAAACGGTCAATCGGGAGGTGGTAGGAGGGTAGTAGGTTAAGACAAACGTTGTAGCTTTTGAGTTTTCCTACAACAAAGTACCTATTTTCAAATTTTTTTGCATGTTTGTACGGCTATAGAGAGCGCCAAAACTCGACCAACGATCAAGGAGAATGAACAATAAACATTCTCCTTGTCAGCGACTGACTAATTAATTCAAGTCATAGCGTTTTCACTAAATACATGAATTTGGAGTTTTCGGGGTTGCTGATTAAGAATCCGATATCCGATTTTCAAAAAAGAACATGACGGGATTGACGGGTCCAATATGGCAGACGTCTTTCATAAATTCATGCATTTTCACCAAACTCATCATTAGGGATTTGGTGACAGAGTGACTTATCCTTATTGACCGTTTTGTTGTAAAATCGAAAAAACCGTTTCCACCTCCTAAAGTGGTATTACTAGATATTACTATTACTACTCTTCCTCGTATCCGTATCCGAGAATTTATATCTTGTGAACAAACAGGAATTAAAAAAAAAGTTGCAGGAATAATTTCATCTCTTAAATTCAAGATGGCGACCACTTCTTACGAAATCCGAGGGGAGAAACTGGGCTGGAGGCAGGAGAGTTCTAGTAAGTGGCGCCCCCTATCTACCATTAAAATTTCTTTAAACTTCCCATTTCAGTCCTTTTTTTATTATTTTACTGGACCAAGTATATTAGTAAATGAGAAAGAGTGGAAAGATTGAAAATTGGAAAATAATTTTCGTAAATAACTCTAAACCAAAAGCCAATTTTGGTTTTCACCATTTTACTGCAACTGTAAAAAGGATCATTATAAAATTTATGTAGAATAGAAAACGTTTAAATATGTAACTCTACAGGGTGTTGTAAAACAGTAGGTCAAGCTCTTAGCCGCAGACTGCATGGCCAAAAACAATGGGACTTACTACTTTTTCCTTTTGTTTGCCTACTTTTTTTTGCCTACTCACAACACCCTGTCTAGCCAGACAGATACCTACAACAGTAGTTCCATCATGGAAATTTAACCGAACATCTGCGGAACTCTTGGGAAATGAAAATAAATTTTAGTTTGAACCGCAGTGCCGAACTGTTAATTAAAACGATCCAATCGGCACTCAAAATGCGTGCGTTATTGTTTTCCTTAACGAGATTGTTCAGACATACACCGGCTCAATTCTGGTCGCTGTCAACCCCTACAAGGACATCGACATTTATTCGCAGGTGAGTGCTTTATTATCATTTATACTCTGACTCTGCTAGGTAGGTACATGAAGTCTTAATTATTGTTGTTAACATTCTAAACACGTCTTTATCCTCTTCCTCTACTTGTACTGCATACATCCTTTCCTCTTTTTCAAATACACATGCACAAAGTTATAAACAACCTTTAATTTAAACATGTTCCTGTGTCTTCTCCTCGTTTCTTTTTCCAGCTGTTAAAATAATTTAAATTGATTTGGATTGTTTAAATACATTAACCTTGATATTAAACTACTACCTACTAACTGTATAGTAATATTTAGTAATGATATTTATTATTATTGTTTCTCCTGTTTCCTGTTAGAAGTTTTGTTTCGTTCGCTTCGTGTCGTAAGATTTTGACCAAAAAATGAAAAAAATTGAAACGGCTAGCGCCCTCTAGTTTCCAATAACCGTACCTAGAATATCGAGCTCTACATAACGGATCTCTGTAGATTTGTAGATCCCGTTTAACAAGTAAATAGTGACCTAAAACGGATGAAATTGTTATAGAGAAGGGTCAGGCGCAATGAAAATATCTCATTAAATGAAGAAGATAGAACGAGACGCAATCTCCCTATAGGTTCAGGAATCTCGCCTAATGTAAAAGGATACGGTGATTCGTGAATTATGTCATGATATGGAGATACATGAAGAACACCGAAAACGACTGAATCGCGAAGCCGGAAACAAGCGCTGACCGCGTATATATCCCTTGAAATTTGAATTTTGGAAAACCCTTATCGATTCAATAAAAGTTTTAGTTTTATCTAAAGAAATTTGTGGACAATAGAATTTCACGTTTATTTTTATTATTCCGGAACTCTGAAAATAATTGAAGTCATATGCCCCAAAGAAATAATAAATTCTTTGTAAATGATGTTTGTAATTTTAATTCGATTATCGAGCGCCTAAGCCCTAAAAGGAATCCGAATCTGCATGCCAACCAAAATTCAGCTTCTGTATCAAACGATCTTGAGCTGGTGCTGGAGCTTGATAGGTGAGCCAGTCCCCCATAGATTATGAAACGGGATTTAAATTAACCAGGACTGCTCTTTATTTATTTTTTTTATTCATCAAGGGGAGTCCTGAACTTTTATTAGCCTAAACAATAATGCATAACACACCCCTTTGTTTAAAACACGCCAGGTCCTCCCCGCCCTTGTTTCCACGTAATGAAGATGGGGCTGAGTGATTAAGACCTCCCGGAGTATTATCGGCTTGCCTTTCCGTTTAGTTTTCTCTTTTCAGAGACCGCAAATTAAGACCGACAGCGTCACCTTTTATAGTCGACGAGGATTCTGATTCTGGGAAAAGGCAAGCAATCCCACCTAGCGTAAATTTACGTACCCTTAAAACAGTGTAATGTTACGAGAAACGGGAATGTTATTAGACTTTCATGCTGCTTCAGAGGAATCGTATAAAGGCGATAGTGGATAACGGGGCATAAAATGAAAATTGTTTCCTTCAAATTGCTTCGTTGTTTTGCAGTTCTGCGTTCTGCGTCTATTTTTGGGCGTGTAGAGTAAGTGAAATTTGAAAAGCCATTAGCGGAATAAAGATGTTCTATAATTAGGATGTTTTTACTTTTACTACTCGACAAAGACCTATTTGTAGCTAATTACAGTTACAAATTAACATGCAGTAGCTTGCTCTAGCTACCTACCTATAAATATAACCGTGGACTTCATTTTGGAGCAGCTGAGTTATTTTTGTGTTTAATTCGAAGAACGATTTCCGAGAGGAAATATCATAGAATATAGTTACCTATTATAGAAAGGGAAAGAAAACTAGTGCGGGTAGTAAAAAGTGAGCCTTAATCTGCTGTGCAATGAGAAGCATGAAAACAGTGTTGTAATTTTTTTTAAACAACACGGTCTTGTAAAAGTTAATCTCATGAGGGAATACGTATAAAATTCATAAACCCATTATTATCGAAATGAGTGGGACACGCAATATTATGTATTTGCTTAATAATTTCCATTAAATTGCCACGTAGTTTCTGATACTTATCAAAATTCCAGCAAAAATGATTATTGTGATTATCGTTTATTATTGGTAACTGAAGTCTTTGAATTTAAAACATCAGGAAGGACTATAATTCCAATTGTATTTCAATTATTGTGCTTCTTGATTTTTTATATTCGAAGATTGAAAAAGTGTAATTGAATGTAATAGCGCGCGTTAAAATGGCAATGGGAAATACTCTACCCTAGAAAAATCCTAGTCAAAACAAAGATATAAGTAAAACTTCCCATTCAATTTGAGAAGTAGGTAAGTACTAAAGTTAGATAAAAAGATAGATAAAGTAGAAATTACACACTCGCTGCAAGCAGCTCGAGTGATGTAACTTTTTCAGCTTATGGAATACTTAAGGCAAATTGGCAACTTTATTTTCTTTTTTTTTTACCATTTTTCCTAATACTTACTCAAATTTAAGTTGCTCTATGGGAGCGGGCGGTGGCTTACGTTATGGAGCGTTCACGCGACTAGTTGCCTCAGCTACCACCACCATCGATTGGGTTCGAATCCCAGGCTTGCCATGGATGGAAGTTTGTATGTTCGTCCGTTTATTTAGTAAACCTTGAAAAACAGTTGCTCTATGGTATTTTTACATAATTAAAATTATTAATATAATTAATATCTAATTTATGTTTTTTAATTGATAATAACTCTTATCATAATCATATTTTAAAACCTCGACTTACTAGATGCATCTATGACGTGTCTGTATCCGGTGTCTGGTCTGACGTAAATTGTTGGTACATATTCGCGACCTAACAATATAACAATAATTGTCTTGAAGGTTGGAGAATGTAGAGTAGGAACGATAAATGCCTGACATACTTTACTTTAAAATATTATGTCCACTATCATGACGATAAAAAATTAAATTCGTTGAAAACTAACAGAACTTATACATTTTTAATGCCTTATACCGTAAAGTTGGGTTTACACTCAGGTTTCCGGGTTCTACTTTTTATGACAGTAACCACGTCCCACGTCGGAAAATTTACCAAATAAAAAAAAATCGAGTAAAAGTTACAGGTTTGTCGATACAGTGTGTCCACGGATTGAGTTATAAAAAGAAAAAGACAATACTTTTTGTTTGTAAAAAATACTGCTTCTCGAGAAACCTCAAAAACCATACTTAGATTTTTGCTTAGACGTACAGGGTGTCGTATTTCGATAGTAAAAATGTATAAATGTTAATTTTACGGAAAAATTTATTTAAATAACATGTTCTGCTTCTCAAGAAAATTCAGAAACCACCCTAAAATATGAGAAAGGTTAGGGAAAGGTTTTGGAAGGTTTGAGAAAGGTTTTAAATGTTTAGGAAATGTTAGAATTAGAAAAAGGTTAAGGAAAGGTTTGGGAAAGGTTAGGGAAAGATTTGGGAAAGAGAAAGGTTTGAGGAAGGTGTCGGAAAAGGTTAGGAATTTTTTTTACTAAGAATTAATTTTTCTTACTACCTACTTGTCATAAAACCCTGGATCTCATATTTTAGTGTAGTTGCTGAGGTTTTTTGAAAAGCTTTTCGTCTTCATAACCCCATCCGTGGACACACTGTAGAATTTATACAAAATTGAGGTACGTATGTACCTAGGTATACTTAGGTCAATTCTTAGTAAGAATTAATAATATTTATGCAATTAAATAGAACCATAAAATTGACGATGGTAGGCTTCAACTAAAATCATAAGTGTTTAGGGGCGGGGTGCGTTAAAGTAACAATTTCCAGAGATAAGTATATATCGATATATCGTTAAGGTATTTAAAGTAAAAGAGAGACGATAATACAGGATGATCCCGAAATGGCGGACACGGACAGCACCACAGCATCTATTGTGGATTAAAGATTCTAAGATTTATTTACTGTTTTCTCAAGTATGGCCCCCTTAAGAAGATATGACCACTTTTGTAGAAAATAAAGTCACAACACTGCACTGGATACCCTTTTTCAGGCAGAAAAATAATGTGTAGGTCTACAATACCCAGATAGAATGTTACCATAGAAACATATAAAATGGAAACACAACAAAGCTTAAAACAATAATCGTTGCGCGGATACGACATAGTCGATAATATTATTCAAAATCTCTAATTTGAACAACGATGCCACATTAAAAAATTTTGTTGAACTCGGGGAATAGGTAAACTTTGGATGCCTGTAAATCCGTTCCCGATAATAAAAATAATAAAAAGCAAACACTATCGTTACAGTTTTGTGAAACCATGTGCTTTGCCAGTGGAGGTTGTTTAAATTTGACCGCCATTTCGATTTAAAGTTTGGAAAAAGGACACCCTATATCTCGGTAACGAAGCCGAGGAACCCATTTTTGTTTTAAATTTACAGTCTTTCTGAACATCCTCTACAACACCCTGTATTCCGTGTCCGCCATTTCGGGATCACCCTGTATATCTCGGCAAAATAAGGTAATTAAATCAAAAAGACACGTTTCTTATCTTTCTCATGCACACCCACACCAAAGTAGAGAGTTCAAATTAGGCGCCAAATTCTTGCACTAATGTGAGACTCTCTCCTACTTACGATGCCAGATACTTTATTTAATTTAGATGTTTCCTGAAAGGTATCCTGAGCTATAATAAAAAAGGATAAAAAATTCTTATTTCCGCAAAAGAATCCGCAAATTCTTTTTTTGTCAGGCGATTTTCTCAACCAATTAACTAGTCGCGTCCTAGTTCTGTCCTTTCCATATAATATGATCTTTTGACTACACTTACCCTTCTATACAGTTAGTTATGCTTTCAGATCTCTGTTTACTGATTAGCGGAATCTACGAATCCTTTGAAGTTGCAAGCAAAGCTCGGTACCTGTTCTAGTTCTAGATACGGTCATTAGAAACTAGGGGGCGCTAGCCGTTTCAAACGAGTTATTTTTATTTTATTAAAACAGCTTTTATTATTAATGAAAGCGAAATTTTCTCGCACTAATTACTTTAATGACGATGAGTCGTTACAAGTGATCCGGGCTAAAAAATGTTTCTGAATTTTTTAATTTTATATAGAAGACAAGTAGTAAAATTGAGGTTAAGAATTTAAAAAAGGGTTTTAACTACAAAAAATACGGTCACAATACCTATAGTTCTCGCCTATAGTAGTCGTAATTTATGGTAAGATCGCAAAAAAGTGTTTTTTCGACGATAACTTGGAAAACAATTTCTAAAAATTTAATTGAGAAAGTAGTATTTAAAAAAATCAATAATACTACTAGCCTCTGCAATAAAATCGTAAAAAATCTCATTTTTTTCTTTTTCTACGAACATTTTTTGACTGAATTTTTATGATTTTTGATTTTTCTATGACATCAGATAATTTTTTTTTCAAAAGAATGGGAATATGTATAATGTTTAATTTTTTCTAATGCTACAGTTTTTGGTTTCTTGTTTTTTTTTTTAGATCGAATAACATGATGACGACCATAAGAAAAACAAAATTAACTATGGAAACTCTCCAATCTAGTTGGCAATGAAATTTTTTGAAAAGTCAAATGGATAGCTCTCGATGACTTACGCTAACCTTCAAAAAATAATTTATTTATTTGCAATAATTAAAAAATGTCAAAAATTTCAGTTTTCAGGACATTTCAGTACTGACTGAAGTTTTCCTAAATTTTGTATTTGTTTCATATTTTTAATAAGTTCCTTTAAAATTGTGCAACTTTTCTAAATTTTAACAGACCCTGTATATATGCTACCTACTTTTCAAGATCCTATTATAATGATTGTGAGAGAGAAAAACGATCTGCATATAGGTAGGTACCTTGAGGAGAATAAAAACAAATTTAAAAATGGTAATCTGTGAACCAATTTTGAATCTGCAAAAACTTTATCTCTTTTTGCCTATGCGGTAATTTACCTATGTGGTTACTGGTTAGCAATCACAAGCATATAAAAATGCGA
The DNA here is from genome assembly GCA_910589415.1 of Malachius bipustulatus. Taxonomy (NCBI): domain Eukaryota; kingdom Metazoa; phylum Arthropoda; class Insecta; order Coleoptera; family Melyridae; genus Malachius; species Malachius bipustulatus. The sequence goes on from OU342632.1 coordinate 19,475,111, forward strand.
TTGCAATTCTATTATTTTAATCGCAATTTTCAATGACATTTGCTATAGGAAATCCGCTCAAAGCCATGCAGGCTAACCACAGGAAGTTTTTATCTTTTTTTCCTGGACGCCGTTCTCTGATAAGTTGTTTGATTTTCAAACATGATACAAATAATTAATTAAGTATGCTTTTGGGTTGGGAAACAGTCCGGGTACGGTTCTTTATTAATATCTTGAAATTTTGACTTTTCGAAAAAAATTGAAAAACAGGTCAATTTTTTAATTTAATTCATTTTCTATTGACGTGACATTTTTTTCAAGAGGGTTTTCCTTGGCTCAGTCAGTAACGATGACGTTGTCTATTTTTTAAATAGAACATGTTCCTAAAAATATCAAAATTTTCAACAATAATAGCAAAAAAAAAACAAAAAAAAAATATACATAGAGAAGATTTTCAGGTGTACGTGTACGTAAGAAATCTAAATACATGGAGCTATTCGATTAACCATTTATACATTAAAACTACCAAAAAAAAAACAAAAAAAACTAGAAAATAATTTAAAAATTCCGTTTTGAACAGCCGTTAAAGTTAAAATCCGAATAATTAAAGCAGAAATTCAGTAAACAAACATCAGATCAATGTCTCTCCCTCTGATATTTAAAATTACCAGGAGAGAAAATTCGATACCTTTGTTTGCAGTGTAATTACCAGACGTTTAGAATTTAGATTTAGAAGGCATTAATCCAATCTCCTCCCTCCTCCCTCCACCGTTCCTACTCTTTCATCTGTTTTTATCGAGTTGTCCCGCAATTTACGAAGTACAAATCTTATTAATTCGTTCAATATTCTCGGGAATGAGCTTCGACGATTAAATTTTCATTACGGCGAGCGAGAAAGCTTTTCTCCTCCCTTACCATATTTGTGTTCTAGAAGAAAATTCTGCTTACTGGTGAAAGTTACCAAGAAATTCAGCATGTTTTTCTATACATATTATAAGTATCGATTAAACTGCTTATTAAAAATTTATAGGTACAACGTACAACACTAAACACTAAACTATCAAAAAATACAATCGATACGAATTTATAATTATTATTTTTAATCGGTTTTTTAAATTATTAAATAGCTTGCTTGCTCTTTTCTTTACTGCCTTAATTCTGTGGCTTGGTCGAATAAGACCTAAGTGGAAATTTTCGATAAATGAGTTGGGCCTTCCTTAGATTTTTAAGGCCTAATTTACTAAATAAAGCGTTAGTTAAATTAAAATGGTCCCAAGTAAATAAACCTATCCGTTGCCTACAAAATAAATGCAACAATGTCCTAAGTGTACCAGAAAAAGTGCAAATATAGTCCTATATGTTCATTTTAGGACTTTGTAACTATGTAACATAAATAATGGAATTTATTAAAGTTAATTGGCTTAAGTAGCAGTTACGCCTATAAAAATGGGCCTAGATGTTGTGTGCCTTTTTTACCCTTATCTGTTTCAGTACAGGGTTAACTGCAACTTAATGTACATACATTACTTTTTAAAACGCTGGTCGTTTATGTGAACTTTTGGCCTTTTTTACTTTTTTCGGGTATAGTAAGTAAGAAAGGCCAAAGTGTAACAAATCCTGAATTTTTTTACAAAACAAGATTTTTGTAAGATTAATGCTTTCGATTATGGGATAAAACGTACCTAAAAGATGTAATTTGAAAATTTTTTGTTCAAAAAAGCCCAAGTACATTTCTCTTTACATTAGGGCTCAAGTACCTAGCTCGAGACCTAGCTGTTTTCATGTCTAAGTGCTAGAAGTTATTTTTATTTAAAAAGGGCCAAAGTACTTACTTTTTTATTTACATTAGGGCTCAAGTAACAATTTTTTGGCCCAAGTGCTAGAAGATATTTTAGTTTAAACAGGGCCAAAGTACTTACTTTTTTATTTACATTAGGATTCAAGTAGCTATTTTTATGGCCTAAGCGCTAGAAGATTACTTTTTTATTTACATTAGGTTATGGCCCAAGTAGCTAGTTTCACGGCCTAAGTGCTAGAAGATATTTTAGTTTAAAAAGGGCCTAAGTATATTTTTAATTACATAAGGGCTCAAGTAGCTATTTTTTGAGACCAAGTGCTAAAAGATATTTTAGTTTAAAAAGAGCCAAAGTACATTTTTAATTACATTAAGTCTCAAGTAGCTAGTTTCATGGCCTAAGTGTTAGAAGATATTTTTGTATAAAAAGGGCCAAAGTACTTACTTTTTTATTTACATTAGGATTCAAGTAGCTATTTTTTTATTTACATAAGGTCTCAAGTAGCTATTTTTATGGCCTAAGCGCTAGAAGATTACTTTTTTATTTACATTAGGTTATGGCCCAATAAGTAGCTAGTTTCATGGCCTAAGTGCTAGAAGATATTTTTGTTTAAAAAGGGTCCAAGTGTTTTTTTTTACATAAGGGCTGAAGTAACTATTTTTTTGGGCCAAGTGCTAGAAGATATTTTTATTAAAAGGGTCAAAGTATTTTTTTATTTACATTAGGGCTCAAGTAGATACCTAATTTTTTGGCCTAAGTACTAGAAGATATTTGTGTTCAAAAGGGGCCAAAGTACTTACTTTTTTTTCACATTAGGGTTAGGGCTCAAGTAGCTATTTTTTGGCCCAAGTGCTAGAAGATATATCATATTACTTAGGACATATAAGAATTAGTCAAAAATTGCAGGGGCGTAACTAACAAAATTTGGTTTAATTTAATTTGAATCAGAGACATTTGGGTTATAAAATTTTAGTCTTGGATTATCTCAAAACACGGTTTTTGTAGATAAGCCCGAAATCGCCCAAGCCACAGAAATTGAGTAGGATAATTTTCACACCATGTAGATTTAATTTTGATAAAATACCTACCTATGACTTGGTTATTTTTTATTTGACACTTTCATTTCCTCAACCTAACCAGAGGCGCGAGATGTATTTATAATCTCAATCTCTTTGATTCTCTCTAAATAGAAGACATCTAAAAGCGTCCGTCCGTTTATATTAATTTCTCTAAGGTTCATTTTATCACCCTAACACTAAAATTAAGACTAACGCGCTACTTTCAAACGAAAGTAAGTTTAGTGTTGTTTTTTGGGTGTCTGCGCCTGTTAATATAAATAATTGAAAAAGTTACTTCTATTTTTAACGTGCTTTTTTGTCACCCTTGTGGTCAAATGTAAATGTATCGTTATTATTATTGTTTTGTCATAGCTACACTGTCCTCTTGTGCGCAAATACAATTCAAAAACAAACTTTCATTGCTTATATTGAACCTTATTAGCACTAGCACCTTCTGGAATGAACTTGGAAAACAAGTTTGTTCTTGACTGTTCGCTTTCCATTCTCGGAATATTACCCCCAGTGCTGTGTTGGTGTTGGTGCATGCCCAGCAGTCAACCGGCTCACATTCCAGCAGCGTTCTGCCCCCATAACCACCACTCAGACATACTCGATCCATTTTTTCCATCCTTATTTTTATTTTTTGTTTTTTGAAATAATACGAAACTCGTAAATATTCGAGGAAAACTCTTCTGGAAATGTTTTTATTGCTGAAAATTTGTCATACATTTATGATGTATGACCTCCCGGACTAATTGTTACTTACCAGTACCACCCATATTTATAAGTAGGTTACTGGAAAAATTTGTAATCAAACAAGTTCATTAGTCTCTTTATTTACTGTTATATCGCTATGATGTAAGAATTCAATCCTCAGGAGCATTATTCACCCACCGCAACATTACCATAATTAATTACTACTTACGTCGACAGAAGTGCATTCTATTTGTCATCCAATGTGGATATAATTTCTGTAACGAACACAGGAAGCAGCTGAGTAAATTCTAATTAAATTCTTTGCCATGGGCCCGCTCTGAGTAGCTTATAGCCGGTCATATATTAGAATGCATGTATGTATATCGATCTTCCGGGGGCTTTTGTCCAAATGAGCTTCATCACTTCGCGCGAGTCACATATTCATGAAGACGGCGTCTGGAAAATAATGATGCCTGGCGTTAATAATAGGGAGAAGCACCGATGACAGCTCTATTATCGTAGCTGAAATATTAATTTAGGCAGGTACGTTTCAACTATTTCTCAGATGATAAAAAGAAAAAAATTGATTTTCACGATCTCGATCAAAATTAAATAATAAATACATCAGAATAAATAATTGACACAGGAAACCTATTGGAGCCCCTGCCACCTCCTTTCTAGGAATCCGCAACCCTGCCTCGACGGAGAGAAACATTGCGAAGACCAGGACAAATATAAAAAGCTATCGACGACGAAAGCGTGCCGAGTTTATTTTATTTATTGTTTTTAACGTAGCTGTACATATTGTAAATATCAATAAATGATTGTTTGGGACTTTTGGGTTACGAACCATCTATTTAACTCCGAAAACCGTCCAACAATATTGGTGCTTGAAGTGAAATTCAAGTTAGCCCATATCAAAAAACTCATTACAAATTGGCGCCCAACGTGGGGCAAACTTTGGACTACGGACCATCCGTTTCTCTCCATGCACAGTTGTAATTGTGTATAATGAATATATCGTACAATAATTGCGAAAATGGGAAATGAAAAGAAATATTTTTCGATTCAGCAGACAAATAATAGCAAATAGGTGATAAAGAGACACAATCACATGTTGCATCAGTCCAGTTATTCGACCTACAAACGAGCCTGTCCTCATTTCCCGCATCCTCCCGGGATCTCCTCATCCCACCGTCCATACATCCTGTCCGCCTCCCTCGCGTTCTACGTTTTACTCTCCCCTAAACTATAGCTAGCTCATTTCACGCCACCTGAAAACTCAAAACCAACCCCTCCAAGTTAACGACTCCAATAATAATCATTGCACACAAAACACACTCTCGCTACCGCCGCCGCCGCAGCCTAATGTAGGTTACCTACCCGCCAAACGAGTTCGCGAGTTGAGGGGCCGCTTTATCGATCAAGGCGGCGGCCGCCAGCCACCCTCGCTCAGAGGGGGCGGCTGGCTGAGCGACCCTCCAATCGGAGGAGGGATGGACAGTCTGGAAATCTCAATCAAAGACCAAAACCAAGACGACACTGGGGAGTGAGAACTGAGACTGATGGATGACGAAGTTACGAACAACGAGGATAATGCTGACTTACTTTTATTTATAAGTGACTGATTATGCGGTTCATGGACCTCGCGAGATCGTAGAATAGCTGAAGTCCCGCCGTGACCTACATTGTAGGGTAGGTACCCACCTAAAGTAATTTAAAAAGGAGCGAATTAATATTCCCGAGTATAGTAGAGAGGGTCCTTCAACTTTCGCGTCGTCGTCTCGTATTTTACCGCTTAATATTCCGGAAAGTGCTCGGATAAAATCTGAGATGGATGTTAAGTGACAAGCCTTCATATCTTGCTCGTGTAACTAGGCACTTTCGGGAGAAGCAGAAAATTACAAGAATTTTATGTTAAAATTTACGCTGTAAATTTTAGTCTTTGTTTTCTTTGTTTGTAATTAATTGTTTCGGTTGATTTTTGTTTTCTTTATTGGCGATTTTAATTTTCATGAATTTGATTCGCACCGCATCAATACCCCCCCCCCCCCTCCACATTTATTTCACGTTTAAAAAGCTGAAGTTGACTGGACAACAATTTGATATCATTATCATTCCTGGACGTTTATCTATGGAGAGCAGTGAATCTAAAAAACGTTTTTTACAATCTCAATTCTCATGGTCACATTAATTTGCAAGTTGAATTCAAAATTGCAGTAAAACGTATTCTAATTAGCGTTGAAGACTGAAAAATTACGGCGTCAGACCGCCCCAAGAAGGTTGGTATTATAAATCGTTGAAATAAACTGGTGGGAAAACGGCAAAATAAGTATCATTGTCTGCGAAAAAAAGCAGACTAAAGATACGATAATAGGTACCTTAATTAGAACGACTCCAGCGGAGCCCTGGGAACAGAGTGTACCTTGACACGCTCTATGACCACGGTAATATAAAATCCGTAACATCCTTCAGGATGTAATTAACTAAGATGCGGTCTCACAACAACAACAACAATGCAAGTAACAAAGAAGATCAGTGTACACTAACTATAGACTTCTTGAAATTGCATTTATTGCGTACACGCAGACCGTTTGTCTATTTATTCATAGGTCAAAGCGATCTCAGTCATGACTGAAATGGAGTGTACATGAAAAGGAATTATTATTGCTAAATTGCTTGTTAGTTCGTTAGTTGTCAATCGTTCATTTTCTTTCTTCTTAAGAGGTCAAGAGGTCGAAACTGAAATAAGAAAACCTTCTCTTCTTCTACCTAAATAAAAATTTAACCATTTTTGCCTATTCTCTATCTACGTCACTAGCAAACTAATAATAAAAACGCCATTTTTTGGCACAAGTGAATAGCGGGATACTTTCTTCTCATTCTATGAATTTGATTACCAAGTTTTGCCTATATTTTGCAGTTAAAGGCTTAATTAAGGGTTGAAAAGATAACATTTTTTAAGAAACTGCTAGACAGTATTGCAAAAACATTTCCGCTCCTGAAACTCAAAACTGACACCTCTGAATCGTCGGTTTTTGTGAATTTTGAAAGGAAAACCCGTACAAACCACGTGACCTTCGGATTTTTTGTAGCGTAGCTAAATTTAAAGTCCTCCCAAGTTCTTCAGAAGTTCTCCTGAAATTCAAAATTTCGTGTAAAAAATGTAACAGGTAAACCTACAGGAGCATTTTGAAAGTAGAAAACTTTAAATTTGTTTGAAGTAAACATACATTTTTTTTGGTTATTTTGGAAATTGACTTTCTGAATAAAATTCCCATATTACCGTAGTGGTTTAGGTAGGTACTGTGAAAATTTCAGTTCCTTCGTAAACGTGCCCTAAAATGGATGTAAAAATTTACCCATTTTGCCCCAGACACGTCACTGGCTTTATTAATAGAAGTATGTAATGCAAATTTTTTTAAGCTACTCGAAAAAAGTTCTCCCAATCCTGTTCAGTTAGTTCCACAGTTTTTTTTTTCTATATTGCTTAACAGGCGTTCAAAAATTAGCAGTTTTTTCGAAAATTTAAACGGCCGACATTTTGAAACAGTTCGACCGATTTTGCTCAAATGCAACATCAGACCACTCCTTATGGATATCTCACTCCCATAAAAATTCTAGTCCCCTAAATTGAAAACTGCGGCCTAAAATGGAGGGACTGCAGGTTAATTTTGACAAGAATGCAAAATTTCGTCCACTTATCTGGAAAGATGAATCTGCAGGGTTGAAAATAGAAAAATCGCGATTTTGAAGAAATTAATTTGTAAATAAAAAAATTTAAGCTTCATATTTTTTCCTTCATGAGGCACCATTAAAACAAACCTGAAAAGTAACACGAACACGACCCAAGCATTAGGTACATACATACCTATTTGTTATAAAAAGCGAAAGAGCTGTAATGGCCCGGTTTATGAATCACGTGAATAATCCACAAAGCACTTAAAAGCCAGGAAAGAGTCATACACATAGTGAAAGCTTTCCCGGCGCATAAAAGAACCACCACCACCACCACCACGTGGAGCAAGAAAATAGAGGTGGAAAACGTCGAGGCTTTCAGTCACTACGCTACTGCAGGTGCTTTTTGTGTCGTATTGTTTCCATTATTGCATTCATCATAACAACTATTATGAAAGAAAAATATCCCATTTAAAATGATAAAAGTTTTTTTGTTCTATTAAAATCTGTTCGAGTTGATTTTAATTTTTCACTTTTATTAAGATAACAAAAAATTTAGAGAGAGGTGGTTTCAAAGAGGTTTTTTTTTGTACCTACATTAATCAGCGCATCAAAAAAAAATGGCAAAATTTCTTTAAATTGATGTGTCACATGACTTTTCGTGTAATTTGAAGTGCTAAAAGAGTGGCGCGTATAAAGGTGTAGTTTGGGGATTATATTTTATCGCGTTTTTTCCCCCTCAAAATCTTTTTTTACATATTTGTTGAATTTTCCGAAATTTTTTTATTTCAACATTAGGAGAGGGGTTAGTTGGATGACCGTATGTAATAATAATTTTTATTTCTATCAGCTTCCCTAAAAAAAATGGGAGACTACAGGGACATCCTACAATTCCTAAGCTATTGCCGAGGCCATTGCAATATGAGTTCAGTCAAATTACAGAAAAGTTGCGTAATTTAGAAGGCGAGTGTTTTGACAAAAAAAAATTAATCTGAAATGTTCAATAAGTTCCTGAAATATCCTGAAAATCGAGATTTTTTATTTATTTATTTATTTTATTTTTTATTTTTGTTTGTATTTAAATATAAACAGTTCAGCGGTTTAACTCACTGAAATTGAACCTTACAATTAATTTCCCTATGTAAAACTACTAAATTATTTGTTTGTACTATTTTTTTCACCATTTCCACATTATTTTCACTACTTTTCCCTCTTATTTCCCCTATTTCCACTTATTTTAAGTTATTTCCAACATAGTGTACAATTATTATTTCCACGAGTAACACCCCTAGGGAGAGTTCACTCGATGAAAAACTATGCAGTTGTTTCCACATACTAAATTATTTGTCCTTTTTCACTATTTCCACATTATTTCCACTGTTTCTAGTTTCTTTCACTATTTACACAATATTTACTCTATTTCTACATAATTTGCACTATACCCATATTCCCATCTAATTTTCAATATTCCCATATTATTTCCCCATATTTCCACTTATTTTAAGTTATTTCCAGCTATTTCCATCATAGTGTACAATTATTTCCACGAGTAACACCCCCTAGGGAAAGTTCACGCGATGAACGAGTGTGCAGTTATTTCCACATGATATCAACTATTTCCTCATTATTTCCAAGATTCCCACATTATTTCCACTGTTTCCAGTTTCTTTTCAGTTTCACCATATTTCCACATGATTTCCACTTATTTTATTCCAACACTCTTTCCCCTATTTCCACTTATTTTATTCTCACATTACTTCCTCCATTTCGATTCATTTTAAGTTACTTCCAGCTATTTCTATCATAGTGCACAATTATTTCCACGAGTAACACTCTCCTAGGGTGGAGAGTTCACCCGATGAACAAGTGCGTAGTTATTTCCACATACAAAATTGTTTCTACTCTTTTTCACTATTTCCACATTATTTCCTCATATTTACATTATTTCCTCCATTTCCTTTTATTTCAAGTTACTTCCAGCTATTTCTAGCGTAGTGTACAATTATTTCGACTAGTAACATCCCCTAGAGAGAGTTCACCCGATGAACAAGTGCGCAGTTATTTCCACATACCAAATTGTTTCTACTCTTTTTCACTATTTCCACATTATTTCCACATAATATCCACTATTTCCTCATTATTTCCAAGATTCACACATTACATATTTACACTGTTTCTATTTTCTTTCACTATTTTCACCATATTTCCACTATTTTCACTTATTTTATTCCAACACTGTTTCCCCTGGGAAAAATTCGCCTATTTCCTTTTTATTTCAAATGTAATTTTCAAGATTCACAGTTCACACATTATTTACACTGTTTCTATTTTCTTTTATTATTTACACCATATTTCCACTATTTCCACGTGATTTCCACTATTTTCACTTTTTTTATTCCAACACTATTTCCCCTATTTCCACTTATTTTATACCTACGTAGTTTCCTCAATTTCCATTCATTTTAAGTTATTTCCAGCTATTTCCATCATAGTGTACAATTATTTCCTTTCCACGAGTAACACCCCCCTAGGGTGGAGAGTTCACTCGATGAACAAGTGTGTTGTTGTTTCCTCATACTAAATTGTTTCCACTCTTTTGTACTATTTCCACTCATGATATCCATTATTTCCTCATAATTTCCAAGATTCCCACATTATTTCTACCATTTACACTTATGTTCAGACTATTTCCAATATATTTCCACTATTTCTTCATTATTTCCACCATTTACACTACTTATTTCCACACTATTTCCAAAATTCGTACATTATTTTCATATAATTTCCACTATTTTTCCATTATTGCCAGTATTTCCACATTATTTTCACAACTTCCACTTATTTTAAGTTATTTTCAATTATTTCCACTAATGGACGAACACTCCCTCGCTCTCTCCTGTAACCCTATAACTGAACATGTTTAATTGGGTTTGTTCACTTTGGTTAATTCAATAAATAAATAAATAAAATTTAAAAAAATAATGAAATACAATGTATTTTAGAACTATGTATCGAAGTATCGAGGCAAGAAGCTGGGTTCCGTGGAGCCGCACGTCTTCGCGGTGGCGGAGTCCTCGTACGTCTCCTTGCAGACCGACACGCCGGGAAAGGGGTTCGGGAACCAGAGCCTGGTGATCAGCGGCGAGAGCGGTGCCGGAAAAACGGAAAACACTCGTTTCATCCTGCAATATCTCTGTTCGGTCACTAGCGGCGTTTCGACTTGGATCGAGCAGCAGATTTTGGAAGCGAACACCATCTTAGAGGCCTTCGGTGAGTATAAATTAATATTTTCGAGATACTTTAATTTTTAATAAACTAATAAACGATTAATTGTTTTCAGGAAATGCAAAGACAGTGAGAAACGACAACTCGAGTAGATTCGGGAAATTCATGCAGGTTTGTTTCGATTCGAGATGGATGATCGCCGGGTGCATAGTGCAGGATTACTTATTGGAACAATCTAGGATAACTTTTCAGGGACCGGGAGAGAGGAATTATCACGTTTTTTATCAAATGATCGAAGGAGCAAAAGTAAGTTTTATCTTTTAATTTCCTTGGCGCTCGACGATTGCTTCCTTATGGGCTTTCGCGACTACATTGCGGCGACCGACGAGAACAGTGGAGCGCACACGCTACCCGCTGGTCGCGCGGCAGTACCTCACATACATAAAATATTCAGTGAGCGATCGCCAGCTAAAAAAAAAACTTCATCATTTCTTAAAAAAAAAAACGACTAGAATGTGATAGGAGGTAGGAAGCAGTCGGAATAAAAATTAAAATTATGAAAATTTTAGTCACATTTTTCAAAAATATTTTTTCTCTGAATTATGAATTTTTTCCATGATTGAACTTGAAAAAAAAAGTAATTCTGCTTATTTATTACAGCACAATAACGAGTTTTGCTCGCAGTTGTACCTTCGAGACGCCAGTTTTTATAATTATTTAAATAATTCGGATTGTTTGAAAATCGAAGAAGATGGAAGAAGTCTGGATAATTTACGGTTGGCGTTCAACGTTCTCCAAGTTCCCGCGAACATGTGCAATGGAATCTTTCAGACCTTATCTGCAATTCTGTGGTTGGGAAATTTGAGCTTTGAGGTCAGTTTTATTTTATCACCGGCTGATATGTTTTTTTATGCATTTCATTCTTTATCAAATGACCTCTATGTGAAGTAGCTAGTGCTAGTACATACTTACCTATCAGTAATCTTATATGCAGAATATATTTATTTTTTATTTAACACAGTGTAGATGTTATTACCCTATAAAACTGCTACGCCCCGAGGTAGTTTTTTTTTCTTTACAGTTTGCAATGGTGGCCGCAATAATATTCTTACTAGGAGCAGCAAAACTGTTGTATTTTATTTTTTAGAGACATTTTAGCCAATTTTTTGCCGCTCCCTTGATGAAAGTGAGTGGGGGTAAATTTGAAATTTCAAACAACAACCCCTATTTTTCTTATTTATTATTAAATCTTACACATTTTTTGTCACCATTAACTGAATAGGAATTCGCAATAAAAAATAGGGGTTGCTATTTAAATTTTTAAAGTTACCCCCACTCCCTTGCAAGGGGTGAAGGGTGCAGGGTGGTTTTTGTGTTCAAACGATTGAAGAAAAAATTTTTTTTTTTTAGATGTTCCTAATATCTTTTCGAGATATTTTAATATTTCAGGCTATAAGACTTACCCTGTAGGTATTGTAAACACACTAGAATTTCAGTCTGACATCTAAAATAAAAAAAACAAGGATAATATACAGGGTGAGTCAGTTTTTTGTAACAGGACTTTACCAGCTTTTTACTGGATCAGTTTTTAGTAGTAGGTAACATTTCAGACATAACATATTAGGGATTTTTTTTTATAAAATCTGGATACGGTTCTGGAGTCACCATCTCTCAAAACGGCACTATACTAAATTTAATCGAAACCACCCATGTATTAACAATTTTATAGCCAAATAAAAATCTCAAAAATTCATCTTTTTTTTCACATTTTAGGAACATTTGAAATTTTTGCTTGGCTATAAAAGCGTTAATACGTGACAGGTTTTGGTGAAATTTAGTATAATGACGTTTTGAGAAATGTTGAATCCAGTGGCGTGCGCAGATAAAAAATTGCTAATATGAATTCTTGATGTTTTACTACTAAACACTGATCTAGTAGGCCTGGAATTTTGTAGGAACGAGGCGCTTTTTGCTACAAAAAGACAGTTTGTATTTTTTTTCAAGCTATCATTTACAAAAAATCTGGTCAAAATCGCCAAAATAGATCCAGATTTTACAGGGTGGCTCAAGAACAAATGTGTCATCTGCATGCCAGACTCTCTTAGAAAAAATATAGGTACTTTTTTCCCCCCTATAATTTGGACATTTCTCAATATTTTAATTTAATACCAAGAAGTTATTTATTATAATTTAGAATAGACAAAAACAAGTTAAACGTGTGGAGAAAAAATTATTAGTGGTGTAGATACACAGGGTACATGTCCCCTGTTTTATGACCGTGGACCTAGGAACAAGACCTTACTTATCAGTTATCAGCGATGAATTAGAACTTTCTAACAAAAATGTTTGAAATTCCCCTTATAGATCGAGTCTAAACTTCCTCATCTCACTATAAACGAAAAAAATATTCACCACCCTTAAAAAAAAGGTATTTTATTAACTGATAAAGTCCTGATATAAAAATAAAATAAAACACCCTGTAAATGTTTAGATAGTTGGATGGAGAAGGAAATTGTTATCTACTAAGAAATCACCTTTTGAGTTGTTTCTCCATACATCTGATTCAATTATTGATTGAGAAAGCAATTTATGAAGAATTTGTAAAAAGAAAACAGTTCAGCAGAGGAATGAATTGATGAATAATCAAAGTTCTACAGCAGCTACTTTTTTCTTCACTCTTCTCTAGTTGTTAAATCCTATAAGGGCCAACTAAAAATGAATTTATAAAACAATTTGTTAATAGTTGACACCATTTTTTTTCACTTTTACTATTACAAGACAAGGCAAAGAAAATCACAAATAATGATATAAACCTACTTATTTTAGGATGTGGACGGAGAAAGATGCAAATTAACGAAAGAGGACGAGAATATTTTGGAAATCTTATCAAAACTGCTGGGGCTGGAAATTCAAAGCTTGAAGCAAGTCGTTTTAATGAGGCAAATCAACGTAAGAGGCAACATCACTGAAATTCCCTTAAAATTACAAGAGGTAAACCAATTTATTCCCCTACTGTCTACCTAATTGAACATTTTCCAATAACATCATTACTCTCATCAGTCAGTCTCACAGGAGCAGACACAAGCAATTAAATCACTTTAATGATGTTTGATAAATTTCAGGCCGGAGAAAATCGCAATGCCATGGCGAAGGCTTTGTATTCCAGGACGTTTGCCTGGCTGATCAATCACATAAACAATTGCACGAACCCGGGGCAGGACTCCACCAGGTTCATAGGCGTCCTGGATATATTCGGGTTTGAAAATTTCACCGTCAATTCGTTCGAGCAACTATGCATCAATTACACCAACGAAAAGCTGCACAAGTTCTTCAACCATTACGTGTTCGCTCTGGAACAAGAAATCGTGAGTTACGAGTTTGTTTTTATTATTTTAAATGCAACAGTTCTCGTTTTTAGTATCAACAAGAAGAAATTAATTTCAACCATATAGAATTCACGGACAATTCTCTATGCTTGGAATTGTTGGAAAAACCTCCGCGATGCGTTTTGAGGTTGTTATCTGAGCAGTGTCATTTGCCTAAAGGCTGCGATGCCTCGTACATTTCAAATTTACATTCTGAATTCGAGAATCATGTAAGATACGTTAAAGGTGAGTTTTTTCTTCTATTATATTATGCCATTAGTAGCAAATAATTGTTTTTAAGCTTTTGATCACCTGTAAAGATGAAAACAAAAGGTTTCAATTAAATTATCTTTTACCCGTATCATTTATAGGTGAAGACAGACGTAGATGGGAAACGGAATTCGGCATCAAGCATTACGCCGGCTGTGTAACATATAACGTTAAGGGATTTGTAGATAAAAACAGAGATGTACAGCAAGATGTATTTTTTGATATTATTTCCCGAAGTACCAATGAACTGGTCCAAGCGCTAGCTGGTTTCCAGGACTTATCGAACGTCCTGGCCACTCGAAACATCAGCAACGGCATATCAACAGTTTCCCGAGGCACCAGTAAAGGGAAACCGACCGTTTCCGACACATTCAGACACCAGCTGCAGGCTCTGATCGACGTGCTACAATCGACCACCCCCTGGTACGTCCGTTGCATCAAGCCCAACTCGCACAAAAACGCCGACGATTACGACGACAGTCTGGTCTTGGATCAGTTGAAGTATTTAGGGATGCTCGATATAATCAGGATCCGTAAGGACGGCTTCCCCATTCACATGAGCTTCGAGGACTTCGTGAACAGGTATCATTGTTTATCGAGGAACCGGCTCCCGAAAGACGTCCGGGAAGCCAGCAGGATATTGATCGAGTATTTCAAATTACCGAAAACGGAATGGCAACTGGGCAAGTGTAAGGTTTTCATGAGATCGCACGTCCACGAGCCTTTGGAAGACGCCAGGAATAAAATGATCACGAGTCGGGCGATCTTAATCCAGAAGACTTACCGGAAGTACGTTACCAGGAGAGAATATTTGAGAATCAGAGAGGCCGTACTGAAGATTCAGCACAGGTACAGGGGATGGAAGCAGAGGATCGTGTTCTTGAGGAAGAGACGGGCCGCGATCGTGATCCAGAGTCACCTGCGAGGCGTGTTCGCCAGGGAAGTGGCGGCCGCGTTGAGAGAAATGCGAAGGGTGGAGGAGGAGATGCGGAAAAGGGAACGGATGGAAGAGGAGAGACGAGCCAGGGAAGCGAAAGAAGCGGAAGAAGCGCTCTTGAGAGCCGAACAAGAGGAAGCTCAAAGGAAGGAAGATATCGAAAGGAACGAGCAGTAAGTTTAAATTTTCTAATCAAAATGTCAAAATGTTGAAAATCATCATCAATTTCAGGGCTGCCGAACAAGAGATAGCCGCTCTGTCGCACATGGCCGAGCAACTGAAACCCCGCCTAACGGAAACGACCTCCGAGTCCGTCGACTTGGACAACCTGTTCGCTTTCCTGTCCGACGTCCAACCGAGCAGCTCCAGGAATCAAATCATCGACGAGATCGGCGAGAAACTCAACGAACTGGTCGAAGACCTGGACGTGGAACTGGAAACCGTCATCCAGCAAGAACTGGCCGGCCTGGCGGAGGAACAACAGCAACCGACGCCGCCCAAGATGGGCCTGCCTTCGCTCCCCGAGCCCACTTGTCCCCCTCCGCCTCCGCCGGCCGAGTTCCAGACGCCGATCGAGATCCCGACTCCGGTGCAGGAGGGTATCAAGGGCGACAAGGATAACGAGCCGATCTATGAGGCGGTGTTGCCGCGCGAGGATTCCATCCCTGTTTGCGTGTCGCCGCCACCTCTGCCTGCACCTCCCAGATTGCCCTCCGAGTCGCCCAAAGTCAGTCCGGCCGTCTCCAGATCTAATAGTTCACTTGTGAGTGTTTTTTAGTTTAAATTTCTGTTTCTCTCTCTCTCTCTCTTTCTCTCTCTGCAAAAGATTAGTTCCCCTTTCCCCTACAATTAAAATTCTTCTTTTTTTTGTCGTTAATTGATATTTGTATTGTTTTCGAATCCTGACGGTTCGTTCAACAGGAACTATCAAAAGAGCGGGTTTTTTGCATGAATCTTTTAAATGGTCGTTAAGGATTAAAAAATCGCGTATTGCTATCAATTTAGACGATAGAAATTGAAGATAGGGGTGAAACTGTATCCCTTTCAATTTTTTAATTATATCTCGAAAACAAAGCAAAATTCAGGTATAGTCAATTGGAAATTTTTTGTAGATAATACGATTTTATATCGAAAAAGTTTATTTAAAAAAATTAGAAAAAATTTCTTGTATCAGAAATATTTAAAACAGTAATTTGAAAAAAAGCAAAAAATCCAGTTTTTTTTCTTTTTTTGTTTCATTTGCTTATAAGTTTTTTCTGAGCAGTGATAGATATATTACTTCATAGAAAAACAAGTAGATTAAATTTCCTTCAAAATAGTGGGCTAAACACTATTTTTGGACAAAAACTGGACTGAGATGTAGCCCCTCAAACTTCGACTTTTTTTTTCGATTTTTATTGCGACACTTGTGTGATATTTTTTTCTCTGAAAATTTCAGGCTCAAAATTGGAGGTTGCCCCACGAGTCGGAAGTTGTGAACGTGGAAAGAGAACAAAGGCGCAAGTGTCGGGTCGAGAAGAAACTGCAGGAGCTTTCGGAATCGAACGAGAAAGAAACTTCCAACGAAGAGATTCATCACGACATGCTCGAGTTCGCCGAAAGTTACTTCAACTCGCACGAGAAGAGCCCCGAAGGGACCATCATGGCCACTCTGACCAGAAGACGTCAAAGCAGCGAGATGATACCGAAATGCGAAATGGTCACTTTTTACAAAGGAAACACGATCCCAAACTCTCACATTCACCTATACGATCCCGATAATATCAATATCGCTTGTTCCATTTTCAGGGTGAGTATTTTCATCTTGTCTAAATAATAATTTTCTGACTCCCGCTACTCTCTTCCTCTTCCAGGATCTCTCAAAATATCTGAGAGGCGAATTCAATATCGAAAGAGAACTCCAAGTGATCCAGACCATAATCGGATACACCTTAGAGAGGGAAGAGCTGCGCGACGAAGTCCTGGTTCAGTGTATGCGTCAAGCTACGAACAATCCGAGCACAGAGGCGACGGAAAGAATCTGGCTGTTGCTTTGTTTGTGCGTCGTTTCGTTTCAACCGTCAAAATTACTGCACAAGTACTTCGTTTCGTTTCTGAAGAAAAACTTGGCTCAGGGCGGTCGAATATCTCAGTACGTTCAGTGGTGCATCGATAACTGCAACAATACGAAAGTCACTGTGAGAGAACATCCCCCGTCTTCTGTCGAAGTTGCTGTAAGTGACTTTTGGTTCAATTTTATGAGGTAAAATCTTGACAGCAGTGTACATTTTTCATTGCAGGCGATGAAAAGATTAGGAACCATTGTTTGTCGATTCTTTTTCTTGGATGGTCGAACCAAAGCGATCGACGTCCATCCCACCGACACTGCGGGAGATGCCGCCAAGAAACTGGCGGAGCGTCTGTCGTTGAAAAATCTCGACGGCTGGGCCATCTATCAAAGCAGAAGTGACGGAGAGGAGCACGTCCGCGCACATTACTACTTATACGACGTCATTGCTCAATGGGAACAGTACGTCGACTACTTTGTTTTGAAAATTTGTCTTATGCTGATTTTGCGGTTTTTTTTTAACAGAAATCAAAATAAATTAGCTCCGACGGGCGGTTTATCGACCCTGGGAAGAAGAAGCGGCACTGCTTTAAGCGGAGGCGATAACAGGTTCATATTCAAGAGAAGACTGTTCAGATCGAGCAGGGAACTCAGTCAGGATCCCGTCGAGGTCAATCTATTATACGCTCAAGCTGTACATAGTGTCGTTAAGGTGAGGGAGTGTTATTTTATTCATAATGTGACTAACAACTCAAGAGTGATTGTTTTCAGAGAGACGACTTTCCTGTAACGGAAAAAGTAGCTTTACAGTTGGCCGGTCTTCAAGCACAAGTAGCTTTAGGAAACCCGAAAGATAACAATAAGCCTGAATATTACACCGACATCGATACATATTTACCTTATAGGATTAGTAAGACTCGAGGAGATGATGTCTGGGTGAGTAGGTAGTAGATACCTTTACTAGTAGATTTCAATTTTATTGAAGACACATATCAGTTTTATGACTAACAATACTATTTTCAGGTTCCGATAATTGCTCAAGCTCACAAACAGTACGGCGCCAACAGGTCCGAGCTAACCGCCAAAGCTCTCTACCTGTCTTGCGTGATGCAATATCCGCTTTACGGTAGCACCTTGTTCCCGGTCACCTACCGCGGTTACTGGTCGTACGGCAATTCCCTAATTCTCGGCGTCAACAGCGAAGGGATCATGCTCATCAAGCCGGACGACAAGTTCGTTCTGAACGAGTACCGGTACCAGGAAATCGAAAGCATCCTGCTGGATCCGAGCGACAGCTTCATCACCATCACGCTGCAACGACACATGAACGAGAACAACCACAAGTGCTTCGTCTTTGAGACTTTTCAGAAGAACGAGATCGGTTCGCTTATAGCCAGCTACTGCCCCAATTTATCGTGCTGGATCACCGATAACGAAGCTCCCCAAAAACGGGTTAAGGGTGAGTTTTATTTAACTCTCTTTTCCAGTATTCTCGTTAGCAAGGTTTTTCTGCAGGTACATAGTTTTCTCAGAATTATGGTAGTTATCAATGTCCTGTGCTCTAAGAAGCCCCACCACTCATTGTTCTAATTTGCTCTCACAAAGATACTTTCATGTAAAGAGAAAAAAAATAATTGGTGCATTTCTTACAGGTATTACAAACGAAGACAGAATTCGTCTATACCATTCTCTTGTTAATTGCCGTCGAACTCTGGTGGATAACGACATATTAAGAAAACCGGTTGACACATCGGGAAGTTTCCTAAGAAACACGTTGAGAAGACTGAGCAAGCACAAACTGGACAAGTTGAGACAAGAGCACGGCGGTGACACCGGGGAAACTTACAAGGGCTTCCATTATGCTTTCTGGGCTTTCAGCCGCCAGCCTATGATCCAGAGTATCAGTAAAATACCCGAGCCGGACGAACAAATAATGCTGCAGGTTTTTCAGATCATTCTAACTTACGCTGGACTCGGTCAGAATGGTAAGTAATTCGTAAAACGGTCTTCAATTCAATAAAATAAATAATTGTTTCAATCTCTCAGGCGAGACTATAAGACGAGTCGAAGATGAACATGTCACTCTACTCCAAACGATCCTGGAACGATGCATGAGAAAGGAATCGCTTCTCTGCGAGCTGTACCTCCAGTTGATCAAACAAACCACGGATCATCCGGACCCGAATTCCAGAGTCAATCTTCGTCATTGGGCTCTCCTATCGTTGGCCTGCAGCGTCGTTCTGCCTCCGAACAAAGCGATCAGAAGATACCTCATCGCTCATTTGAAGAGATGCAGTTCGGATTACGTGACGGAAGAAGGGAAGTACGCTCGTTTTGCCGAGAAGTGTCTCTCCAAGACTCAGGGAACCAGACGACGCCAGTGGCCCCCATCGAGGGAAGAGATTCTTTGCACCATCAACAGGAGGCCGGTTTATGCGAGGTTTCATTTCATGGACGGTCAGTATCATTCTGTGGAGTTTCATCCATCGGCGACGGCCAAAGACGTTCTGGACAGCGTTAGAGAGAAGATCGGACTGTCTTCGGAAGCTAAAGGTGATATTTCTACGATTTGTTTTATTACGGAAAACTAAAAAGGAATGTTAATTAATAGGTTACGCTATTTATGAAGTATTGGGGAACTCTGAAAGGAGTCTAGCCGCTGAAGAGAAAGTCGCGGACGTGATGGCAAAGTGGGAGAGATACAGAGCAGCAACCGCTGCCGGTTCGATAAATAATAGCACCGTCAAACGGACGAGACCGCAGCATCACTTCTTTTTGTTCAAGAAGCACCTCTTCATGGATAACTTCATTCAGTTGAGCGATCCGGTCGAAAAGGAATTGCTGTATCATCAAGTACTTCATGATTTGAGGACCGATAGATTCCCAATCACCGATAAAGAAGCTGTAAGTATTATAATATCATAACAATCGCTTGTAATTTTTTACCTGAATGAAATTTCACAGATGATGCTGACCGCTTTACAAGCTCAGCTGGAATTGGGCGATTTAGAGGAAATCATCCACGATTATCGTCCGATCGCTTGTCACTGCTTGCCTGCTCGTCTTGTGCCGTCGCTACCTCAGGACGGTGTCGCTATGCATCATCAATCTTTGAGAGGAATGACCGCATCGGAAGCTAAGCAAGCGTTCCTGAATCTCATACAAAGTTGGCCTTTGCATAAAGCTACCATATTCGACGTTATGGTAAGTTCTTTTTTCAGTAGCTTTCTGCATATTACAAACTAACCGAATCCTCTTTTCCAGCAATCATTTACATCGAACTGGCCCCGTGTTCTCTGGTTAGCGGTGGATCAGACCGGCCTCCACTTACTCGAGCACAGATCTCGCAACGCTCTCTGCACTTACGATTATCCCTCGATCCTCTCTTACGCTCCCGCGCTGAACTGTCTCATGATCATCACCGGTAGTGATCGCAAGCAGAGCAAGGTATGTCTCGGTTTATTATTTATTAATAACAATACTAATTAACGTTTTATTTTTCAATAAATAGGTTATCTTAACGACTTCTCAAGCTTTCCAAATCGCCACCCTGATCCGAGAGTACATGGAAGTCTTACACGGTGACGCAGTAGAACTGAAGCGGGCCCAACAGATTAAGAGTCGGCCTGTCAGCGCTTTGCACGCCAATGCACCTCTTGTGCCTCCTCAGCCCAGCTAGAAAAGGGTTACCTTCGCGGATCAGGTTATTAGAGCAAACTACTGAGAAGTAGTTTCGGTTATTTTATTGTTAGCGATCCGCGAAATCTCGTCTGTTGTTTATTTAATCAGGTGTCTATTGCTGCGTTGAAGGATATTAAAATATACAGCTTATCAAGAGTGTGGGAAAAAGAGCACCATCTTTTTGATTGCAAAATATCGCGTATTCTGTAATTATGACTAAGAGCTGTAAGAATTAAGGACCTAAAATGGGCTATAATAAGTTAAGTTCGGGGGGAAAATGATTAAAATCTATTGAAATAAAAAGGATCCATGTGCCTGTAAATATTATAAAACGATGCAGGATGTTAATTATCATGAATTATTATTGATACCATGATATGATACCAAGTTGTTGTAAAGATAGTACATCTGTCAAGCTATGATGTTCATTATTAATTAATACAAGTGGGACATGATGATAATAATTAATTATGGTTCTAAAAAAAATGATCCCCGATAATGATAAGTATCAGTATTCTTCCATTTGGATAATATGCTTCAAGGTATTATGTCGTATTCAAAAGATGCATAATACTTTCTTTCAGTAATCAGTAATATAATACAAAGTACAAGTACCTAAGTAAGTAAGTAAGTAAGCATTACTACTGTCTATGGTATTTTGTGATTTGAAAGTTCATTGTAAAAAGAGATAATTTTAAAGAAGACTGAATAGTAAAAGTAGCCAACAACAAAATATACATATACACGATACAGTTATTTAGCTTACAAGTAAAAAGTAATTATTATTGTTCCAGTAAAAAGGGAATAATTGATCAAAAACAAATTGCTAGTCAAATTGTACATAACTAGATAGATAGGTACCTAACGTGAATAATATTTATTGATGTACAAAATGTTGATATTGTATACATTGTGTATTTCATATTTACTTTTTTTCGTTTTATTAATTGTACGGTTTTTAATCTCATTGTCGATTTTTTAGTGCTAAGTTTTATATTGTGATATTAGTTATTAATATGATTTCTATGTTTATTTTAATTCTTTCTTATTGTAATATTTGTTTTAACTAATTTATTCTAATTTCTAATGCAAATATTCCGTTATCTTCTTGGCGAAGGTGATTTGTAATATTCTCAAGTAAATATTTATTAAAGTTTATCTGTGTTTTTCATTTCTGCCACAGTGGAATCAAATGTCTGTGAGATAATAGGGATAATTCCCATGGCTAAGGAGAGTACGGAGGACGAATTTTTTTGAAAGACTGCCTAAAATTCTTGATTTAATCGCATTTTCGGTGATAGAAAAATCAAGAAGTCTGAACTATCTGAAGTCTTATGGGTCAACTGATGTTAACTCAAAAATTGTATACAGACTGTTTTTCGTTCCTGAGACTCTTAATCAAAATATAAAATATGAATATACAAGAGTTTACAATCATAAAAATAATTCAAACACACACATTAAAATAGTTGATTTACAAACACCTACAGATACTGATATAAAAAGTCACTGCCATGCACTGAGAAGCCTGAAAAAATTTGGGTTTGTCTTCGTATGAGCACCACTTGGAACCGGGAGGCTGTTATACATTAAAAATGTTGCTGTTGCTTTGACACATGTTGAATTTTCTAACTCACAGAGTTTTTCTATTTTACTATTGAATATTGTATCCGTTTCTCGACTGGTTTCTCTATAAGTAAACGTTATCGACTACCCTAGTAAGCGTTAGTCGTTAGTGTCGGTAATACCGGTACTCTAAGAAGTATTAGATATATGCGGGCGCTAGTAATATTTAGATATATGATCTCAAATGTAGTGTTGTGATGTGTAGGGAACCTGCACTACCGACACTTGCGTCAATGTCGGTAATACAGTTTCTCTAGTGATGTAATATGGAAGTGACTGTCAACACTGTCAAGTGTCAACTCAATCAGTAATCACTATGTCAGTGTTCACTGTTACTAGTGTCACTGTCACTCAATATTCAGTGGGTGTAGTGTGGGCGGGTTGCCGGGCCGGTTAAATGAAAATTGATGTTATTTATTGTTATTATCATTTTACATTATGGAATGGATAATAATGGCTGTGAATAATACTTTGAAATAATAATTGGAATAAGTGAACGTGAGCTGAGGGAAGTGAGAGAACTGAAAAGTACCTACTTGATTGTAGTTGAAACTAATAAAGTACTCAACTCCATAATAATTCATGAAGAGAAGAGACTAATCCTAGTTGCTCCAAGTCCTAGAAGCCTAGAAGGAACTTATTGGTTGAAGGCTTATATTGGTGTTTAGGCTCCGCGTTTATACTATTCAGAATGGAAAATAAAGAGTTGACTTTATCACAGGGAAATGAAATTTAGTACTTTCTTTTATCTTTAATTATTACGTGTTTTAGTAATGTAGGTACCTTACATATTCTGAATTCTGATTGACCCACTGATTTGTATGGATTTAACATGTAGAAAGTAAAAACATACGGCTTTTACTTTCTTCAGGAAGATGAAGAAAGTTTTGAAGCGTTCTCCACCTTTGAATCTTTTCTAAAGGACCCCGCAGAATCCTTACGGATATTGGTTCAAGGTCAAATTTTTTTTAATGGGGTTTGGTCGATTATTCGATTAATATATCAGAAGTCTCCACGGGCAACCCCCTCCCCTCAAAGTCCTGTTCTCGAGATATTCATTCGCCTCTGAAGATGGATTTTTTCTCATGACAGTCACGACAGTCATATATTGGTCGTCCTAATTGTTTTTTAGAGTAATGTTAAATGGTTCATTTGTTAAGATTGAATAGCTGCTTCTGTTGCTGTAGTTACAATTTAGGTCTGCTGAGCCATTTTTCAGAAAATAGGACAAAAGTGTAGAATTTCTTTAGTTATTTTTGTAATATAGCCTTGGCTTCATCAGCTGACTGTTATGCAGTGTTGCCAGATTGTACCGATTTTAATACACAACAGACCATCCAGGCAGTGTTGTCAACTATTTAGAAGCAGGATTAACAATCCTAATCCTACTAATTTCTTGATTTAAAAAAAATATTCACTGAATGAAAGAAGTTCAACAAAAATGTTTTTACGTGCTAATTTCCTATGTATCAGGGGGTAAATCAACATGTACATGTACATTTTTAATTCCATGGTTTTGAACTGTTAATTATAATTATTCGTTTATTCTAGCACAACTATGTCTGAATCTTCGATTATTCAAGAAGGATTTCTCTGTCCGATATGCCACAAAGATATGAGATCTCCCAACAATTTAATCGCCCATTTCCAAGACTTACATTCCGAAGAACAAGATATACTGAAATCTATAAAAGGTTTTGACTTTTAATACTCGATCTAAGTGTATGTTTTTAGTTGTTCCTCTCTAGTACCTAATTATTTGCTTTGATAACTAACTGACTCGTTTGGGAACATTTCAATTGAGATGCTACAAATTTTACGGGATTTTTGTATAATTATCTCGCCAATAGATGGCAGCACAAAGATTATAAATGTAACTAAACCAAATTTCAGATCTATATGGAAGAGCCAAGAAAAAAATACTGAAATTAGACGATCCTGACTTGGAAACAGTGAAAAATCAAATTGCGTTTGACAGATACGATGTCGAATACTGCATTCCCCAAGATCCCGGTCACTTCCAATCACATACTGATCTTTTTAAGTCAGTCCGACGAGAAAGGTTAGATCATCGAACTACAGAAACCAACAAACTCATTATAAGGCTGGATCGCTTGCTGAGGTTCGATGGAAACGATCGCAAGCAACAAGAACAAGAAGTCGTCGCCTGGCTGGACGGAAGCACGGTCACGAGATGTCCTTCTTGCGCGGCTTCGTTCAACATCACTCGAAGGCAGCATCATTGCAGACTTTGCGGAAGTGTTATGTGCAATTCTTGCTCTATTTTCCTCTCACATGATATAGCCCGTAAGTATTTTGATTTACTGTATAGACTTGGACTTTTATTATATTCTTGTCAATCATTTTCAATTTTACAGTAATTATATTTGGTAATCGTAATACCTTCCCAAATTATAATCAATTCTTTCTAGATCGCTATCCTTCCATTGACGATTCCATACAAGATTTCACTTCAAGCTTTAAACTTCACTTGTCTACTTTTCTCTTCAATGTGTCACTATTGATCACTTCACTATATCAGACTCTTCCACAATCGGTTTTCTTCTACACACTCCTTCCTCACTTATTCATAGAATACACTTTATTTTGTATAGAACACAGGTGAAGCTATCCTTTGCTACATGTCCAAACCTATACTAACCTGCACCCACCAGCATAAAATGCCTGTTTATTTGTTCACAAATAGTACAAATAATTGATAATGAGGGGAAATAAAGTAAATAATGTGGAAATAGTGGACATAAAATGTAAATGGTGGAAATGAAATGGAAATTGTGAAATAGTTTAGTATGTGAAAATAATTGTCTCGATATTTGTACACTTTTTCATCAAGTGAACACCCTCTAGATTAGTTGTAATCATTTTTTTTTTTAAAACTTGGTCGCCTTTTATCTACGAAATAATGCGGGTTTCCAAAAATCATTAAAGGACAAAATGTGGTTCAACAAACACCCTGTATATAACAAAATTTAATGAAATACTTTTAATGTTTGTATTTTTTCAGAAACTATTGTCGCTCCTGTTTACAATATGGATAGAAACAAATCCGAGAAGAAGATCAGCAGTGGTAAAGAAAATGACAATTTGAGGATATGCAGTCATTGTTTGAGTATGTTGGAAAATCGTCGACGTTTGCAGCTTTCCCAGATGATTCAACCGATGATATGTCAGCTGTATTCGCATTTGCGGTCCTTGAAAATTGAAACACAAACATCCGTGGATCTTTATCAAAAGGTTATCATTTAGAATTCATAAAAAATAAAAAGAAATTTTTTTTTCTAAATCTTCAGTCATTCTATTTTGAAACACCAATAATATAATTTTATAATATATTATTATATAATAATAATACTATTATTATATATAAATTATTATATAATATATAATAATTTTCAGATATACGATTCTTTAACAGCCGGCGAAACATCTTACCAGTTACAGGACGCTCAAGCTTTACGAAGTTCGCTGGCGAAAAAAGCAGAAATGATGGACGTTCTAAGTAAAAAAATCGCTGCTCTCCCGGTGGATCCCGAGACCCCGAGAATGGCCACTTTGCAACATAACATTCAATCGAGTACGTCGCATTACATAAAAGAGAATTTACTGACGTTACCAGCCCCTCCTTCTCCTCAAGAACTGGAGAACATCAAGCGTGAATGCTCTTTGAAATTCGCAGAACACGAAAGACCGGCTTCAAATAACCCCGGCATAAGAAAAGTAACCGTCACCACTGGATGGTCTCCTGCAAGTGTGTCTAACGATTTCATCGATCAACCTGATAATGATCCCTTTGTAGAGCAAATAAGGATTGTACAAAACTATATTGATCAGGCTAGGAAAGCTGAGAGATTTGAAGAAGTGGCTTCTCTAAGGGCGAATTTAAAGATGTTGGAAGATGAGAGACGAAAGATGAGAGATGAGAGGTTGTTGCAAAGAAGAAGCAACCATGAATAAGTAAAAGTATTTATGATGAGAGATCAAAATGTTATAATAATATATAATGTAGATATTAGATATAAAAAATATATAAATATGTATTTATAAAACTTTCATGGTTTTCTGTAACTGATTTGATCTTATTGAGTTAGTTTATTTCTTTATTTAACCTTCTGAGAGGACGTAATAACACAATAATGTGAAGATCTTAATAGAATCCTCGAAAAAATGCAGCATCATAGTTTTAGGTTAAATGTTAAATGTATGGGCAGCTCTCTTGAGAAAATTGTTTTTTTTTTACTTAAGGGGTCTTAGATGCTCTAGATGACTTAAAGATACCATCATCACATAATTTAAGTGATATTTATGAAGAAATTATAATAGAGATGTATGTGGTTTTAGCAGGATGGTGCTCCACCACACAATGGTTTTCACGTTTGTAACCGGTTGTCCAGAGAGACTGACGGGAAGAAGAGTCAAAGCCGACTAGATCATAAGGTTTTCATAGTCAACTTTTGTTTTTCATATCATTCAGTATAAAAAATCAATAAAACCAAAAATTGTCACATTACGACTTGAAAATAGACTTCAGATTGACGTCATTCTATGAAAAAAAGTTGCTTTTTTTCGAAAGAAGACAAATTTTATTTTAATGTGATTTTAATGTTTTTTATTTCCTAATTGTGCTACTTTTCTTTAATTGAACTTTTCTGTGGTTATAGCTGTATCAGACAGAAATTTATCATCTGTCAAATTTTGACATTTACAGTTCAGTGTAAATTACTCATATTTTTATGTGAGAATAAAGGGCATGTTCATTTATTCACCAGTTAATCCATCGCATGCAAATGGTGCCACACAAGATATTTTATTTTTCCTTCTTTTATAATTTGTGTAATGAGACATCCCATAGTTCCATCGATAATGACCCATAATCCCATGATATCATCACTGACTGCTTCCATCAGGTGTACTGATGAATTTCTGAACACGCCCATTGTTCTAAAATTAAAAATTGATTAATGACAATTTGATAGAATTGATTGGATAGGTACATTTTGACATTTCACTTTGACAGTTTTTGTAGGAAAATTATTCAATCTGTCAATTTTAATTATTATTGGTCCCATTTCTTTTAGTTTAGTTTAAAATTTCATTTCATAACTTCAAAGATTTGTTCAATCCAACTTTAAGAAAACAAGAAGTAATAAATATTTTGTAAAATAAGGTTATTAACTGTTTTTAAAAGTTTAGTTTTAGTTATGTTAAAAAAACTATTAATGGTGTAATAAAATTGTGAGGTTGTGAAAATGAAGTTAATAAATAGGTTAGATCAATCAGTCATCAACACCTTGAAAAGTGCTAGGAATATTACAAGTTTAACTCAATGCACAATGGAACTGGTGAGTGTTTGATTCTTTACAGAGAAGAGATCCAGAGATGCAAATTTGATAACAGAAACAGAAAAGAACCAACCTGCCTGCCTAGTTCCCCTCCCCCTACACTCCCCATCACTTTCTCTGGTCCCTCTGCTGAAATCCCTTCAGCAGCGTTGCCATATGTAACCCGAAATTTCAAGGGGGAAAAACCTAACCTGACCAATTCTGAGGTAATAATATTCAGAGGAACTCGGCAGGTTTCTTCTTGTCTGTTATCAAGGACAAGGACGAGTATTCATAAGTACCCCTGCCATAAAATTTTTATTTCTTGTATTATTATTATTAGTTTCAACACCCGCTAGCTTAGTTTGACAGTTTTCTAGTGTCATAACCTAAATATAATTTTATTTTTAAGTTTTCGTGACATTTCTTCCATTGTTAGTGAGTCACCAACACCATTGCTACCTTCGTTGTTATTCAATGCATCCACGTACAGTAACACAGGTTGACAGGACTGATAGTAAGTTGACAGTTGATTGTCTAAAATTGTTGTCTAACCTTCAATTTTCTTGAATGATGCAGTGAGTCGAAATGCTTCGCTGTGAAGATAGCTCTGGCTGTTGATGATCCCAGTGTGACTGGCACTGGCAATATCCCGTTGATTGTATATAATTTATGGCACTCCATCTCTGAGACATCTTCATTGAATTATAAATGTTTAACATCAATAACAGGTTTATCTATTACAGGTAATGAATAGTCTGGATGCCAAGTCAACAGCGATAGCTGTAAGAGTGAATTTTCTAAATTTCCAAATCCAGGTAATCGACAATGGATGTGGCATTTGTGAGGAAAGCTTGAAATTATTGGGTAAACCACACATGACCAGCAAATTAAGTAATTTAAACGATCTTTGCAAAATATCGAAACATTATGGCTTTCGTGGTGATACGATTTCGAGCATTGTGAACATTTCAAAATCTGTGATTATCGTTTCCAGAGTAAAAAACGCCAATGTTACCTACCAAAAGACATTGAAAGATGGCATCTGTAGCATCAAAGAAGTTAAACAGCGCCCCAGTAGTGGTACAACTGTTACAGTGGAAGGAATATTTCAGAAACTTCCGGTTCGAATTCACAGACTGAACGAAGATTCGGAGTTTGAAGACCTAAAGAAAAATTTACAAAACTTTATTATAATCTGGCCGAAAGTGTCGTTTTCTTTGAGGAATGACGTTACAGGTTCAATATTAATACAAAGTCGACAGCAAGTAGACATAAAAAATGCAATTAACAGCTTATATCCTAAACTTGATAAGTGTAAATTCAAGGTTCTGAAACTGTCAAAAAATAAGTTATCGATAGAGGGCTTATTTTATGAAGACTTGCAACAAAACAATAAAATTCAGTATTTATTCGTGAACAAAAGACCTTTAGTAAACGGGAAGATACAAAGATTGATTTGTTCTTTATTTTATAAGTTCAAATACTCGAAAACAATGGAAAGGAACACCTTACCTGTAACTTTTGACAAGAAAAAACATCCTGCATATATAATCAATATAAGATGTCCATTTTCATATTTGAAATTTGTGTCCAACTCAGCAAAAACTGAAGTTTATTTCGAGAATATCGAAGAGGTTTTATCCTTGATGACGAAAATAATCTGCTCCCACCTTGGAAAAGAAACTGTTCCACAAAGAAAAATATCCCGTAAAAAAGAAGTCACCAATGACTACAAAAGCCAAGCAGGGGTATCAGAGATTGTGGGAGCTGTGAAAGGATGTGGATTTAAAAGAAAATTTGATGATTTCAATAATCAGGAATATACTTCGAATAATCAAAATAATGAGACTTGTTCTGAGAATAATAATTCACATTTGATCGAAGATGACAGCATTGTTCAATATTATACCTCTTGGCCGACAAAAAAGCGAAAATTTGACGCCGGTGAAAATTTTAACAATAAAAGAACAAAATTCCAGAAACTTCCAATCGATTTAAATAATAACTTCAAGTCTGGAAACCTGCTTCCACTCGAACATTCAAACACGTTGTTCACGAAAGGAAAAGATAAAAAACGTTCTACAAGACTCGCAGAAGAAAATAATGAAGTTTTGGTAGATAATTATTTATCCCAGAATTGTAATAAATCTACAGCAATGACTGATATTACAAAAATGGGTAAAGACATGATTTTGGAGAAATTTATTGAGTCGACTCAAAAACATGGCCACGAGAGTCCAGAAGCTGCGATCTCAGATTCGGACAAAAAATTTAACACTACTTTGTTTACGAATTTTCCTGAAAACGAACATACCGGTAGAGATGTTATTATGGACTTGTTTCTAAAATCAACTCAGATATATTCACAAGAAGATCCGACCAAAAAGACAGAAAATCCAGATGCATTTTTGGATGCATCCAATGAGCGAAATTTTGGGACATCAGCTCATAATGACACTCACACGAAGAAACCGATTGCCAGATCGAAATCTTATGACATAACTGTAAAATCCGGGAAATATGAATACAATCGAAATTATAATATTGGAAACAATTATCAAGAGAAAAGTAGTTATTTTTCGGGGATGGTATCCGGTGGTAATGACAGCAAATATTTTCAACTGCCTTCCACACCCCTAAAAACTTATTTTAATAAAACGAGCGATTATTTTTGTTCGCAAGATCATCGCGCTATTTCCAAAAAAAGTCATACTGAACCTTTCAAACAATCAAAAATGTTTAATAACTTCCCAATCACAACAAATGCTCATTTGGAAGATTGTAGTTGGAATAATGGTTTAAGATTCGGGACTAATTTTGAAAACGTTTATGGAAACACACATACTCATACTATAGGCATTCCGTTTCCCCATCTGCAACAAAGAAAATATGAGGGTGCATATTTTGGCGAAAACGATCCACAAAATGAACTGTACGAGACTTATGTTAGTCATCAGAGAGAACAACATAGAAATATTACGCCAACATCAATAGCTGGAAAAGTAGACGAATGCATCAACTGGAGAGATGAAAGAAATTTAATACAACCAAATAATCATTTTAAGACACATGATGCAACATCTTTAGGCCTAAATAATTATGTGCCAAATAATGATTCATATCTTTTCCCGACTAATAATAAATACGATTTTCCCAACCACGATATTGAAAGTTTATTTATTTACAATGATAGAAATAATGAACACAATAATTATGATTATGGAGAAACAAATTTAATTAATACACCAAATAAAATGTGGTCGAAACGATCTCTAAACGACACACTCACCTTAATGAAAATGACAGCACCTAAGTCAAAACAAAAAATCAAATCTAGTGTAGTTTTAAACACGTCCGTATTTGATATATCTACGAAAATGGGCAAAAAAGATGAAAACGTTCCATTGGCTGAAGTGTTTTTGTTTAATACACCAAGTGATAAATATAACAGCAAATCTAGGAATGACAAGCGTTCTAATTTAGAAATAGTAGACACAAGCTTATTTTCTCCCGGTCCTTTTGAAATTAATAGACAAGAACTCCACTCCCGGCACTCACAAAAATCACTCTCAATTGAAGATTTCTTCAAAAAGTCCGCAAAAAGAAATGAAGCCGATTCGTGTAAAAATGCAAAACCGGTTGAAAGGTTTGAAAGCGACGCAAATATGGCTCTGAAGAATGGAAATTATTGGATGAAAATTGTAGATAAGTTCGGATCTACCTTCTATTTCAATCTGAAGACAGGCAAGTTTCGTTTTTATGGTATATTCAATTATTGTTTGGGGAATTGTGATTATTACAAACAAATAAAATTCACCATTCCCCTATAAATTGAGGATAAAATGTAAGGTTAACAAATAATTTAGTAGGTGCTAATTTATTGATAAAAATGCACTTAATAAATAACTTAATAATAAACTAATAAATTTACAAATTGTATATGTGTATACTTGATATTTTTGTGTGCTATTCATAATGTTTGTGCTCTTGCTAGTATGACGTCAGGCTAGCAGACGATCGCCTAAATATGCAAAAATTAAAAAAACGAAATAACGGAATTATGTACCTACTATTATGTGCTAATTATGTGTGCAATTTATAATTTTTGTGCTCTTGCTAGTATGGCGTCAGGCTAGCAGACGATCGCCTAAATATGCAAAAATCGAAAAATCGGAATTATGTGCTATTGATGTGCTAATTATTATGTGTGCTATTCATAATTGTTGTGCTCTTGCTAGCTTCATTTCAGGCTAGCAGACCATTGTCTAAATATGCAAAAATTCGAGAATCGAAATAACGGAATTATGTGCTATTGACACAGAATAGACTTAATTATTGACGTGCTAATTATGTGTACTATTCATAATTTTTGTGCTCTTGCTAGCTTCATTTCAGGCTAGCAGACCATCGTCTAAATATGCAAAAATTCAAAAATCGAAATAACGGAATTATGTGCTATTGATGTGCTAATTATGTGTGCTATTCATAATTTTTGTGCTCTTGCTAGCTTGATGTCAGGCTAGCAAACCATTGCCTAAATATGCAAAAATTCGAGAATCGAAATAACGGAATTATATGTGCTATTGACGTGCTAATTATGTGTGCTATTCATAATTTTTGTGCTCTTACTAGCTTGATGTCAGGCTAGCAAACCATCGCCTAAATATGCAAAAATTCCAAAATCGAAATAACGGAATTATGTGCTATTGACGTGCTAATTATGTGTGCTATTCATAATTTTTGTGCTCTTGCTAGCTTGATGTCAGGCTAGCAAACCATTGCCTAAATATGCAAAAATTCGAGAATCGAAATAACGGAATTATATGTGCTATTGACGTGCTAATTATGTGTGCTATTCATAATTTTTGTGCTCTTACTAGCTTGATGTCAGGCTAGCAAACCATCGCCTAAATATGCAAAAATTCCAAAATCGAAATAACGGAATTATGTGCTATTGACGTGCTAATTATGTGTGCTATTCATAATTTTTGTGCTCTTGCTAGCTTGATGTCAGGCTAGCAAACCATTGCCTAAATATGCAAAAATTCGAGAATCGAAATAACGGAATTATATGTGCTATTGACGTGCTAATTATGTGTGCTATTCATAATTTTTGTGCTCTTGCTAGCTTGATGTCAGGCTAGCAAACCATCGCCTAAATATGCAAAAATTCCAAAATCGAAATAAACGGAATTATGTGCTATTGATGTGCTAATTATGTGTGCTATTCATAATTTTTGTGCTCTTGCTAGCTTGATGTCAGGCTAGCAAACCATCGCCTAAATATGCAAAAATTCGAGAATCGAAATAACGGAATTACGTGCTATTGACGTGCTAATTATGTGTGCTATTCATAATTTTTGTGCTCTTGCTAGCTGGATGTCAGGCTAGCAAACCATCGCCTAAATTTGCAAAAATTCCAAAATCGAAATAACGGAATTATGTGCTATTGACGTGCTAATTATGTGTACTATTCATAATTTTTGCGCTGTCGTCTTAGTTTAGTAAAAATCAATCTCTCAAAATGCTCTGCCATGACGTCATGCTAGCATTAATTTTTGACTTAACTAAGACAACACAAAAATATGAATTGCACACATAATTAGCACAAAAAAAGATATTGAGTGGATCATGATGTCATGTAACTCTTGTCCCATTTTTTAAATTATTAAATTAAAAAAAAATCTTTTCTGTATACATAATGAGTTAATTGCTTACTTAATTTTTTAGGAATGACATCTTTCAATAGCCCACCAAAAGGTAAAGAATGTTTCCAAATGGCGAAGCGGTTCGAGTTTATTCCAAAAGGATTGTCTCCGATACTCATCCAGAATAGTCAAGTTCAGACGGCATTGAGTCCAGAGAGTAAAATCAAATTACACGAGGCCATTTTACAAACTTATGAAAACGAATTGTTGCTTACCAAGTGGAAAAACTATATAATCGATGGAGGTAATGTATGTTTTACAAATTTAATCAGAAATAATCAAATATCTTCTTTTTTTAGATCCAAATAAATTTTTCCAAAAAATTTACACAGAAAAATGCGGTGAATTTGTAAAATGCGTCCCGAAAATTGGACACGGATTCGTAAACAAGGAAATAATTAAATTACAAAAAAATGTTTTTCAAAACATTGATATAATCGGACAGCTTGATAAAAAATTTATTCTCGCATTGGATACAAGTAACAATTTATTATTAGTGTTTGACCAACATGCTGCACATGAGCGAATTTGCTTGGAAAATCTTTACAAGGGTATGTTAAATTTTAAGCGATTCTGTAAAGAAAAATATTTATATTATTACATTTAAGACTATGGGTATTCTAATGAACTGAGTGAGGGTGTCGTGTTATTTTTACAAGAATCGGAAATCAAGCTTTTAAGAAAATTTTACACTCAAATTAGGAAGTTTGGATTGGCATTTAGTTACATAAAAAATGGAATTATAATTACAGCGATACCAAAATGCTTGTATAACAAAGTTATGAAAGAGGTAAGTTATGATAGCAATAATTAATAATAAGATAAATATTTTCTACATTTGTTGAAAAAATTAAATTAAATAACTTCAAAAATAAAGTCTTTTTATCGGTTTTATACATTTATACACGAACAGTTAGCATGTAATATGCTCCAAATTTTATTTGTATATTTCCAGAAACAAAGATGTAGCTTATATATCAACGAACTATTACAACTGTTGATTAATGAAATTTTAGAAACCATTAACACAACAAAAGTTGCCCCTCCTCGGATGCCAGAGCTCATAGAAAATATCCTTAAAACAGAAGCATGCAGAGGTAATTATTGCTTGATTACTGTTTGAGCAAACTTTTATAATAATTATTATTGTTTCAGGTGCAATAAAATTCGGTGATTATCTATCGCATCCAGAATGCTCTTCTTTGTTAGCTCATCTGAAGGATTGTGACTTCCCTTTTCAATGCGCTCACGGAAGACCAACTGTTACACCTCTGATTTCGTTACAATTATTGGAAAATTATAAATGTAAAAGGAAAATCAACAGGGTCTGCTTGAAGAATTTATGGAAATAAATTTTGTAAAATTTACAAAAAATTGTCTTATTGAATTTCAGTTTTTGTAAAGTTTGTAATCGAATTCAAATCACCACGGGCAGGTGTACCTGCAAGTAGGGAATGCTTTGACTTGACTATAAATGCTCAAGAATAATAAATGAGGACACCTTTATTTTTAGAGATCTTTTTTTGAGAGGAAGGGCTAGTTAGATTTTTGTCTTCATTTATTAGGGGTTTAATTTTAATAATTTCATTAAATGGCCTTTTACGGAAAATAAATAATGGCAGTTAAGTTTTTTCAGATCTCTAAGAAAAACCCTATAGCTTCTTGAATATTTATTTACAATTGTAAATAATGTAAAATGTAAATATTTTACAAAAAACATTACATTTGATAAAATAGAAGAGGAATAAAGCTAATAATTATGCTTATAATCATACATAAATAATTAAATAATTAAACATAACATGAATAGAATATCAAAAACATTGTTAATAATAATTTATTATTTTCATATCTATTATTATTTACTTACATATTCATTATTGTTACATGAATATGTAGTTGTATTTTATAGTTTATTACATATTTATTTGTAAAGTACATAGCAAATTAATTACATAACAGATAAAAAAATGCTTCTAGACTCAGGTGCAAAAAAACTGACCGGCTTTATATTTTTATATTTATTTTTTCAATCTTTTTTATGAATATTTTTGTTATTTACTTGCAATATTTAGGCTTTTCGTACACACTTTTGATTTGCATTAATGAAGGAGCAATATTGTTTGTCATTTTTTGGTTGCTAGATACCTGGTTGTTACTGTGACAGACTCTGGGTAAGTGACAATAATTATTATGATTCTAACAGTGGATATTATAAGGCTCATTAAGTTAACGTGTAGATAGATTTCTGAAGCAGTTTCTAGACAAGGTATCGACCGTAGGTGGAAAATATAGCAATTTAGGGATTCTTGGCATGAAAAGGACTACAAAAATTTTAATAAAAGTGATTTGTCATCGATATTAGGTTTAAAAATGGTATCAGAAATTTGCCCGTTAACTTAATTGGCCTTTATAATACTGGCTGTAAGGGATGTTATTTGTTTATTAAAACGATAAAAAGTATCATATTTCTTGAATCTTTCAGGAGGAAAAAGATCTTTACCTTAATCAATGAAAAATCAAAAGAGTAACCGTTTTTTTTGCACCTGAGTGTACATTTAATATTATTTTTCTCCAGTACCTACTGAATTTTATACTCTGAGAATTGATTGCTTCTGAATTTTAAAATCACTTCTTAATTGGATAAAATTTTGTAAAACCGAGCGATCCAAATTGACCTAGAAGAAAAATTATTCTAAATCATATAACTCAAAATAATGATAACTAAATTAAGAGCGATGAAATAAATATAACTCGCTTAAAACAAAATTATTTATAAGTATTCATTTTTGGTACGCTCACACATTTTTGAGAAAAACTTCTTATACCTGGATGAACACATTTTTGAGAAAACTTTTTCTGTCTGGATGCAGCAAGAATGAAATTTGCAAGGTCATATGAATTATGTCCTCATCCATATATAAAGTAGAAATGTCTTCTTTTCTATGTAGCCATCTTCTATATATTTTTTAATGATCAATTATCATCAATCATAGAATTTTTTTAATGACAGCGCCGTTTACCTTCCTATCAACTTGTTACCAAAAGAACAAAAAAATATAACATT
The DNA here is from genome assembly GCA_910589415.1 of Malachius bipustulatus. NCBI lineage: Eukaryota > Metazoa > Arthropoda > Insecta > Coleoptera > Melyridae > Malachius > Malachius bipustulatus. Next base: position 19,511,586 of record OU342632.1, read on the forward strand.
TAAACATGTTTCAAAACTACTTGTCCGAGAATATGCACGAGCCGGCAACGTCCGGTGGCGCTCACCTAACGGGACTGAAGGGCGAGTCCGGGTGAAGCGAAGAAGAGAAGAGAGATTCGATATTCAACTTTCGTCCGGTAGAGCAGGGTACCCAATTCGTGGGTTATTCTGCCTACATAATATAATACATAATTACGTTATTTTCATTGTTCGTTTGTCTTCGTTCTGTTTTACATTTGTATTTACAAATTACTTTCATTTACGTGAAGTTTGTTAATCCTTTTATCTAATAAAACTACTGCTGGTTGAACTTTATGAACAACGTGGTCCTTCATTACGCATCCCCAACATGGTCATTTCGAGCCGGATATAAGAAGTTTTATCAGCAGTGCGGCGATAAACAAAGGATCATCATTCAATCCATCTACGAAGGCGAAGGCATCTACGCAACGGTGAGTCTCCACATACCTACCCTTTGTTTATTTTCCATCTTTTCGTATACTTTTCCCTTTTTTTTTCGTTGAGTCTAGAATTTAAAGTGCAATTTCATTATTATTATTTTTCGCGTTTGTGATAATACGTAATTCACAAACAAAATATGCCACCTAGACCTAATTCTCCCGATAATGCGGGTCAAACACAGCAGCCCCCACAGGTGCCAAGTGGTGCAGGTACACCCCCCAAATCTTCAGCAGATGATTTGAATTTCCAAATTAGCGCTCTGATACTAAAAAGAGGTCATATTCAAAGTCAAATTACGCGATTTGCGACCTTTTTAGCTGACGTGATAAATGGAACAAAAAGCGCAATCGAGTTAAAGTCGCGATTAGACAGAGTAATTCAAATTTACGAAAAATTTGAAGAATGCCAGAACGACTTGGAGGTTCTTTATTTGGCCAGTGGCGCCAGTGAAGTCGCTACTGATAACGAGCGTCAAGAGTTTGAAGACTCATATTTTGGAGTAGTAGGAAAAGCGCGTCAAAATGCCTCAAATTTAACTCCTCCGTCAATTAGTAGTATTGCGCCCTCCAATAAATGGCCTGAAGTAAAATTACCGCCGATTAACTTACCTGAGTTCAACGGTTCTTATAATGAGTGGACTCAGTTCGATGAAACCTTCAAGGGCCTCGTTGACGCTAACGAATCTCTTACAAAAATTCAAAAATTATTGTATTTAAAGACATGCCTTAAGGGCGACGCGGCGCAAACAATACAAGCCTTGCAAATTTCCGAAGCTAATTACGACGTTGCGTATCAATTATTACGGTCTAGGTATGAAAACAAGCGCGTTATAATTAATTCTCATATCAGATCAATGTTAGAATTCGTACCCCTAAACAAGGAAAATTATTACAATTTGAGGAAATTGCTTGATTGCATTGAGAAAAACGTACGCTCGCTCGAAACAATGGGACAGCCGGTAGGTCAATGGGACACTCTTCTTTTATTTTCCATTTCTTCAAAATTGGATCCGATAACTAAGAAAGAATGGGAAATGTCAATAAAGGAAAATGAGCTACCCACATACGAGCAATTTATTAAATTTCTTTCGAATAAGTGCCATGTCCTTGAAACATTAAATTACGGAGAAAACTCTAACAATAACAGCCAACAACGTCCAAGGTTTCTAAAACCATTTTCAGGTAATAAAAGCTTAGCGTGTTTATCCATAAATTCAGGTAAGGGTTGTCCCATTTGTAAGAATGGAAATCACTTAGTTTACCAATGTCCTGCCTTTAATGAATTCTCAGTAGAGTTCCGCATCAAAGAGGTAAAACGGCTCGGTCTCTGTTTAAATTGCTTACGCCCCCATAAAATTGAACATTGTCGTTTCACTTCTTGCAAGATGTGCTCTCAGCGCCACCATACAATGCTTCACAGGCCCGACTCAAGGTCAACAGCTACATCAACAATAACCGTGACAAATTCTGGAAATTCCACAGACGCTACCCCTGTCCATCACCCTTCGCCAACCGGTGAAGGTACGTCATCGGCTGTTTGTTTACATAGTGGCAACAATAAGGCCGAACCTCCGTCGGCCCGTCACATTTTGCTTTCAACCGCTGTTGTCAAATTGGTCGATTCTGAAGGGAATTCGATTCACGCTCGCGCGCTTTTAGATTCAGGAAGTCAATCAAATTTCATTGTTCGTGATCTTTGTCAACGATTAGGATTGCGAAGCAGTTTTACGCGATCTCCGGTCACCGGTATAAATGGAGCACCAATTAATCTTTCGGAAAGAGTTAATACGTCCGTCTACTCTCATGATAATTCTTTCGAGACTCAGCTGTCATTCTTAGTTCTTGACAAAATCACTGAGAACATACCTACTATGAGCATAGATCCCCGTAGCATTAAAATACCTGACAACATTCAATTAGCCGATCGCGAGTTCTTCAAATCGCGAAAAATTGATTTACTTCTAGGCGCAGAAATCTTTCTTGATCTCATGAGCACCGGTCAAATTAGACTAGGTCGCGAACAACCAGTATTCCAAAAATCTCAATTAGGTTGGATAGTGTCAGGACCGTTGAATCGCACGGTTTTCGATAGCACCTTGTGTCATTTATCGGTTGACAATTCGCATACTGATCTGCATCATCAGTTAGAGAAATTTTGGTTACTCGAAGAAAACAAAGCTAAATTACCGTTAACTAACGAGGAACGCGAATGTGAAAATTATTACGTGGATACAACCAAACGCGACGCGCAGGGTAGATTGATCGTAAAATTGCCTCTTAAGCTTGATCCAAATTCTTTAGGAGATTCTAAGACACGTGCGATCAAACGATTTTATAACTTAGAGCGTAAATTTAGCAAGGACGCTTCTCTAAAGACACAATACGATAACTTTATGACTGAGTACGAAAATTTAGGTCATATGACTCGAATTCCAAGCGGTAGTCTTAGCAAGGGTCCAAGTTACTACCTGCCACATCATCCGGTAATAAAAGAATCTAGTCTTACTACGAAGATTAGAGTTGTTTTCGATGCGAGCGCTAAAACTTCGAACGGCACATCTCTAAATAATATATTGAAGGTCGGCCCGGTTATACAGGACGATCTATTTTCGATTTTAATTCGTTTTCGTAAATATAAATTCGTTATCACTTCCGATATAGAGAAGATGTATCGTCAAGTATTAATTGATCCATCCCAGCGCGATTTACAGCGAATCGTTTATAAGTGGCATCCGGACAGCGAGTTAATTCATTTTCGTCTTAATACTGTTACCTACGGGACCGCACCAGCTTCCTTCTTGGCTATCAGAAGCCTGCAACAGGCGGCGATTGAAAACTGCGATCGATATCCGAACGCGTCTAAGGTCATTTTAAACGATTTTTACGTGGACGATCTTTTAACTGGCGTAGACAATACGGAGGACGGTGTCACTTTAGTACGACAATTAAATGATATTTTGAAAAATTACGGTTTCATACTAAGAAAATGGTTTTCGAATAACACCGATATTTTGACAGGACAAGAGTCCTCAGATATACCATTTTTTCATATACGCGATGACAATAGCATAAAAACTTTAGGGTTATTATGGAATGCGGATCTCGACGTTCTTTCATACGCCTCCTGTGAATCCGTTCCTGAGAAGTTAGTCACAAAGCGCCTAATATTATCAAAAATTTCCCAGATTTTCGATCCGTTGGGTTTGCTCGGTCCAGTCATTTGCGTCGCTAAATTATTCATGCAAAGGCTTTGGAAATTACAATCTGGCTGGGACGAACGGGTTCCAGAAGATTTACGTCGCGAATGGCTGGATTTCATCACCCAGATATCTGATATTCAGAAAATACAAATTCCGAGGCGCGTCATTCCTGATAATCACTTCAAAATTGAATTACACGGATTTTCCGACGCATCCGAGCTGGCATATGGAGCCTGCATCTACATCAGATCTACCGATCTAAATGGAAACGTTCATGTTCAATTGCTATGCGCTAAGTCCAGGGTGGCTCCTTTGAAATCGGTTAGCGTCCCTCGTCTTGAATTATGCGCAGCTCTGCTTCTAGCTCAGCTGATGTCAAAGGTCAAGGCCAGTCTGAAAACCGACGTTTCGCAAATATTTTGTTGGTGTGATTCTACCATAGTATTAGCATGGTTGTCAGCTGAACCTAAAGTTTGGAAGACATTCGTGTCTAATCGCGTATCCGAAATTAATCAGCTAACTGAAGGTTGCCAATGGGCTCACGTACGATCGCCTGACAATCCTGCTGATATCATTTCAAGGGGTAAAAGTTTGAACGAGTTATCAAATTGCAAACTCTGGTGGTCGGGGCCCGAATGGTTGTCGAAACACATGCATACTTGGCCTAATTCGCACACCTACCCTAATATAAATAATGAAGAAATTGATATCGAACGTAAAGTCGTACTTACTTGCTTGAATACCCAACATAATAGTTTCTTATTCAGTCGTTATTCTACGTTATTTCGTTTGCAGAGAATAAGCGCATTATGTTTGAGATTTATTCATAACTTACGAAATTCGAACAATAGGCTAGTCGGGCCACTGACCGTTTCCGAGATCGAAAATGCGACGTTGACACTTTGTAAGATGTCTCAAAGCAGTGAATACCAAAGCGAGATCAAATGTTTGAAATCTTCGAAGAACTTGCCATCAAATAGCAAGATTCTATCTTTAAATCCCTTTTTAGATCAACAGGGAATTTTACGTGTTGGTGGTCGCATACAAGCTTCCAAACTTAGTTACGATGCGAAGCACCCAATCTTATTACCTCGATCGCACGAGCTGACCCTTCTAATAATAACTAGCGCCCATCGCAAGTTGATGCATGCTGGAAATCAGGCAACACTGTTGTCAATTCGTCATAAATATTGGCCAGTCGGAGGTAGGCAATCCGTAAAAAAAATCATTCGTAATTGCGTAACCTGCTTCCGAGCCAAGCCACGCTCATCCGCGCCTATTATGGGAAATCTACCTGAATCGCGCGTAAATTTCGTACGGCCCTTTTACAATTCCGGCGTAGATTTCGCTGGACCGTTCCTCATTAAGGACGGTAAGTTGCGAAATCGTCGTTTAATTAAGGCTTATATAGCTGTTTTTATTTGCATGGCTACTCGCGCGGTTCATCTAGAGGTCGTTGGTGACCTTTCCTCTGAATCCTTTTTGAACGCACTCAAGAGATTCGTGTCGCGGCGAGGGCTTCCCAGAAATTTGCACAGCGATAATGCGACTAATTTTCAGGGCGCGAATAATGAACTTAAGCGCTTCTACGAATATGTTAGCAAAAATGTCGCAAATTGCAGTATTAAAAATTATATGTTAGAAAATCAGATAGTTTTGGCATTTCATTCCTGCTAGATCGCCCCATTTTGGTGGTCTCTGGGAGGCTGCTGTCAAGTCAATGAAACATCACATTCGTAGAGTCGCATCAAATGTTCATTTTACTTTTGAAGAGTTTGCGACTCTTATTGCTCAGATCGAAGCTATTTTAAATTCTAGACCATTGCTTCCCCTATCCGACGATCCTAGTGATTTATCCATTCTCACTCCTGGACACTTCCTCATCGGAGATTCATTGGTTGCCCTGCCAGAAGAGGACGTTACGAAAATCAAGTCTAACCGATTAGTGAATTACCAGAAACTGCAGCAGATCGCTCAACATTTTTGGAAAAGGTGGCATGCAGAAGTATTATCATCCTTGCAACAAAGAAACAAGTGGCAACAACAACGTTTCAACAATTCCCAGTATCAAGTGGGATCTTTGGTAATCCTGAAGGAAGCCAATCTACCTCCGATGCAGTGGCCACTCGCCCGAATACTTTCTACAATTCCCGGCAACGATGGGATAGTCCGAGTGTTAAATGTTCGCTCCAAGAATGGAACTCTCCGACGTGCCGTGCATCAAGTCTGCTTGCTGCCAACTTCAAATGCTTTGGAAGACGGTGCTTCCAAGGGGGGCGGCATGTCCGAGAATATGCACGAGCCGGCAACGTCCGGTGGCGCTCACCTAACGGGACTGAAGGGCGAGTCCGGGTGAAGCGAAGAAGAGAAGAGAGATTCGATATTCAACTTTCGTCCGGTAGAGCAGGGTACCCAATTCGTGGGTTATTCTGCCTACATAATATAATACATAATTACGTTATTTTCATTGTTCGTTTGTCTTCGTTCTGTTTTACATTTGTATTTACAAATTACTTTCATTTACGTGAAGTTTGTTAATCCTTTTATCTAATAAAACTACTGCTGGTTGAACTTTATGAACAACGTGGTCCTTCATTACGCATCCCCAACACTACTCACCAAAGTATCTTCAGAGCACACTTGCTGTATATTTTCCGACTTAACAAGAAGGAGGTTGCATAGCGCATGGAGTGTTTCAAAGAGTTCTGCCACAAATAATCCCATCGGCTTAGTACATAATCTGTATTCATTGAGATCGCAAATCACCACCATAGCACCTTAAAAGTTTAGACACATGTCTTTAAATAAATGCAAATAAATGCAAATAAAAATATAAAATACCTGCAGTGTTGTACTGAAACTGCAATAAGTGTTCATAGACTACTCGATGTAGACGAACCCCCAATTCTTGTAGAACTGATGCAACATTCTTTCCATCTAGATTTTGCTTGATTTCTTTAATCGTGTTTGAAATGTACTGGGACACGGTTTTACAAGCCTGAAATAACAACTTTATTTTGCTTTCCGTTTTACAAATTCAATCTTAGACATGAATTTTGCCCAAATTACATTTTTTCATGACCGCGATTGGTTAAAAAAATACAAATTACAGTTTTTTGCTTAAACAAGAAAAGAGAGGGAGGACGCGTAATTGTTTGGGCAAAAGTGTTACCAGAATATTTGTACATTAATTTAATGTTTCCTCCTGGTTACAATAACTGCATTAACCCTTTCGGTACGGGAACCGTCCCGGGTCGATCAGATGAAACACTGAATTCTGTTCAAATTTTAAATATTAGACACGCCCATGCTTATTTGCATTGGTTTCTTTTGTCCTTTCTCTAATAATTTAAACGGACACAGCTGCAGGTTACTATTATTTGATGTGTTATGAGTCAGTCAGAAACTGGGAAAGTGGGAACGCCTGAAATTTGGTATAAAATATGTGCGTATTTCAAGCGTCCTTGAGCTCGAGATTTATTACCCTTTATTATCCAGATTTCGGGTGTATCGAAGAATAACCAGCCCAACCAGTCTAATAAACATCACATCAAATGTTTTTGCTGCAAAAACTTCATAACAAAGTACTTCAAAGCAGAAATAGGTAATAGAAATAGCGCACTTACGCTTATAACGGCCGCCGTCCTGAAAGGGTTAATATTATCAAAAAAATCAAACAGTCTCTATTAACTTTTTTAACAGAATACAAATTGTATAAAAAATATTTTTAAGTGAAGTTAATATCAAAAATTTTGGACCAAAAAATTATTTTGGCTCATACTTTGTGCTACAGTTCATAAATGAACATTACACGACCTTTCTCTTTCCTTGTCTAAGGTTTTTTGCAATATTTTGAGAACTAATAATTTTTCCCCACATTTAACCGGCACCGGCTCTCTATCTTTTACAGTTTCCAAGATCCCCATGCTGTTCCTTCCTCTCTTGGACATGGTGTATACATTTTGGCAAGGATGAAGGTTTCTATTTTTCTAAAGCAGTATGTCAAAGAGAGTTAAAAGGTATAGACACCTACTTTTTTATAAACCTACACTTACCATAGATGCCACGGTATCAAAAGCGTCAGTTTCTGGCTTGAAATCAGTTTTCTTTTGTTCACTTTGAAGGTAAAATTTTACCCATGTTATTATTCCACTCAGCGATCTAAAATAATAAAAAAAATGAACAATCTGTGAGGATAAAAATAATTATTAACACAGTGATACCTATCAAGTCCTGTATTAATTTTCCTTTCGATATCTTCTAAAATAAATTTCTTTTTCTGTAAAGAATCGTTATATTTTGGTGTATTTCTGAAACAAAAATGATCATAAAAAAATTAACCCTACGGGCCTTGGGCACTTACATGATCATAGGCATCGCCAAGTCGAGGCATTGTTTTTCCAACAGGTGAATGATGTTATTGCATTGATAAACGATGTTAAAAAAGTAGATCACTGGAGGATTCTTCGTCCCTTCAACCACCGGAACTGCTTGTAAACCCAAATCTAAAGCGTAATCGACGTGTTCGATCAATAACGAATTCAGTAATCTATCTAATATCTGAACAGCATTGCTTGCTTTTTCTTCAGATTTGGACAACTGAAATTAACAAGCAGATACATTTCGAAATTGAGAAAATCACCCTTATAAAAGTATGGCAACATTGAAAATTACTTACCAGCTGACAGCGTTGAAAGGCATGCTTTGTATCTTGCAGGATCGTTATTGCTAATTCTTCTGAAAGAAATGTTTCCCCACCATAATTTTCAATTTGGGCTATATTAATATTAGCTCTTGTACCAATCACAGCTTGCAGGTCTCTGCGCAAATCTTGGAAACTATAATCAAAAATTTTTTATTTCCTAGTAAGTATTTCCTCAAGTTCTATTTATTTGACCATTAGTAGGTACAGAAAATAATTTATATGAATATGCTCACCCTCCAGACTGTATTTGTCTTTTTTGGTGATTTTTGGACTCGTAATACTTGATTAAATTGAATGCACTTCTTTCTTTTAAACATTTCAACTCTAAACTGAAAATAAAATTAAAATTAATTATTTTTGAAGGTAGGGGAGGAAATAAAATTGCAATGCTGCCTTGCTCTTGGAGCAACAATTTAGCTCACATGGTTAAAAGTTATTTTATATGTTTTATTTTATTTTATCAGAAATTCTAAATTTTTCAATTAGAAGCTGCGAGAGGAAGACAAATTTTGGATCTAAATAAAAACTGATCATTCTTTTCATCATTGGAAAGTATAAGAAAATCAAAGAGTCATCAAAGAAAATTCTCAAATTACAATTTTGCTTTTCAGTTTGTATCTATGTGTTTTTAGCAACCTGTGTTACACATGCAGCATAACTTTAATTAAAGTTTTTATATAATATCCAATTAAAATGATCAGGGACCATAATCAATAAGCAAAACTGGCTTTATTACATCTGAAATAGGTAAATTAATAAAAATGGGAGCCCCTATGGTAATGTCTCCATTTCAGGCATACATTAATGTGGTGTATTAACAAAGATACACAAAACCGTTTACTATGGAACCAGGCAAAAATTCCTCTTGCTACTAAGAACAACATTGGTCTCTAGCCACACAATCTGCATTGTTGACCACTCTCGCATTATTATCTCCATATTGTAATATTTTCAAGCAGAAATGTACCAAATCATAAAAAATTACCATCTTACTTGATATAGTTTGCCACAGATTTATTAAATATATTTGCCGTTAATTTATGGACGTAATTCGCGTCGTTCACGATTTTTTGCTCCGTCAGATCGTTCGACAGTTGATTTGTTCTGAAAGAAAAACATTTTATTAGATGTTTAAAAAAAAAAAACTGAGCGTAATCTCACTTCGAATAGAGCTCATAGAGAATGATTAGATATTCGTAGCTGTCAAGTTTACTCTGCAGTCTTGACTCAATGTATTCTTGGAGTTTCAACTGGTACAAATTGAGAACAAACTTCGCTATCACTTGTTCGGGATTGTTAAATATCTTCTTTATTATCTCGTAATTACTTCGGCATAATGGTAACAGGCTACTGAATACGTCGTTGTTCAAAAGGCAGCCCTAAAATAACAATTAAGTAAGCAAGTATCAAATCAAACTGAAGTGTTCAATGGAATTCGACAGCTGAGACTATGACAGGATGTTGAAAAAAATTTAAATCGGGTTTTTATTAATATCTCAAACAGTCCTTTGCCAATATTGTTATAATTGGGGGGCACCAATATTATTGCAAAGAAAAAATGTACACCACTGACTTTACCCTGCAAATTTCTCTGTTTTATTAGCTGCATTTCCATTGGACTCTCCCTTTAATGTAACAGGTGATTAAAACTCATCTAGAGGCAATAAAATCCAGAAAACTAATAAAAAGCTAAACAAAGGGTTTACAATATTGCTTTGTACGCTATTCAAATTAAGTCGGGAAAAACAAGTTTTAGAAAATAATGGTTCCAGAGTTCTTAATCACCCTTCAGCAAGTAAAACGTACAGCTTGACTGTGGTCGATAAAAGCATCAATGCATTGGGAATATCCTTTGAAATGTGACAACAATGTGGAAATTTCTTTCATTCTCAGCAGATCCCCGTTACGATGTGCTGTCACGAATTCCTCAATTAATGCACGTTCTGTTTCGTCGTATTTTTGCTCGATTTTCAACTTCACTTCATCAAACCTGAAAAAATAACAACAATGTGGTACATAAAAGTATGCATCATGTGACAACTGTTAGAGATTGAATAATAATAATTGTAGGTTGAATAAATTTGAATAAGTTGGGGCCCAGGATTGATCTTTTGATAAATGAACTTTGAACTACTGAGGGTCTACGTCCCTAACCCAAAAGGAAAATAGAAGCAATGAGTCTTTCCTACCCTCTGAGGACTGACGTAACGAGTCGTCGCAGTCTTTATGAATGCAAATTATTCCTTTGTAGCTTTTTAAATCATAAATTTTATTATTTATGACTTAGAGCTGATGGTAAAAATAAAATTCGCTGTTCACAAAGTGTACTCCAAAACAAAATTTTCTAAAATTGACGATTTCTAATAATGGAAAGCATTGTGAACATCTAATATGATATTTAAAAACACCTTTTCCAATTTTAAAGAAAAAAAACTATTGAAACGTACTTTGGAGACGGTAAATCCTGAGATATCAAAAACAATTTTTGTATAACCAAGGCTGCTTCATCAATCTGAAACATAAATTATTAACATTAACGTACAAATAAAATGAAACCATAAATCGTTTTAATAATTCAATGGTAGGTACTTACCCTTTTTGAATCACTGAACAATGACGACAGTAACGGTCCGTTTGCCAAAAATTCATTCAAGTAAGTGATGAGTCTCTGAGCATCCACCACCCTCGCTCTGGGACCGTTTACGTTATCAAGCTGATCTCCTAAATGGAGCACTTTTGTAGCTACGTGATTTATTTTGCCGTCTAGATCTTGAAAAGTATCCATTGCAAGCTACAAAAATATCAGACTACTTAAATTGATTTCACGTTATAATTACTATCAAAATGTAAATTTGGCGGGAAAAAACTAGGACACCCTGTATAATTACAATAAAAATTGTTACCTTATTTTGTCCAGAGAGAGTGTGTATTTCTTTAAAAAACAAACTTTCATCTTCTCGAACGCTCACTTCCAACCTGTCACATTTTCTTTGTTGCCGGTCTTGTAGGAGCATTAGATCTCTGAAAAAATTAAATAACTCCTGCATAAAAATATTCAGGGTACAGAGATTCAGGTAAGCAGACAGGCATGTACCTATGCTTTGTCACCATCATGTGGGACACTGTATAGTCCAAAATAATTTTAAATTACAGGAATTGTGACATTAGATGTGAATTAGACAGTTAGATGTTGCCATTAGATCGAAAATATCTTGCTTCTGGAGACAGTTGATCAAAAAGTTCAAAAGTTTTAATTGTAATTGGTGAAATCTACACGGTAAGGTGATGCCTGGTCTCATGGTCAAGGTAGCAACAATGCCTGATAATTCAGATTACGAGCCGGCAGCAGGTATGCAGCCTTCTTTATAATATTATAATATTAATCGGTAAACTATAACGTCAAGAGTTATCTTGATTAACCTTAAAATTATTGTAATTTTTATTCCAATAATAATAATAATATTCAATCTGACATCATGGCATAAGTTAATAGGTATGACCTTGCTGGTCTGAATTTATTTGCAATAAATCTTAGTAGAACTTACTTTATGGCTTGTACAAACGATGCGTGTAATAATGTAGGATTAAAATCCTCCAAAAATTCATTTTTCATCTCAGCAATCGTTCGCCAGGCAAGTCTTTCGACAAATTCCTCCACATCGAAGGGTTCCTGCAAGAAATGTTCAAATATTTATAAAAACATTAAAATCGTAACCAGTCAGATTTTGATAGTTTCCTAAATCAAGGGGGTAATTGGGGTAGCCAAAAATTTGCAAACAGGACACATTGTCATGTCACTTTATAAGGTTACATAAGTATCGAAGTATCGATAACATGTTTGCTCTAAAATGAATTAGACGTTCAGGGTTCACCTGCAAAAATCCAGTGAACTATTTCATTGGTACAATAGTTTTTTCCTCAAGCTCAAGAGGCATGAACATGAATAATACAACCCTACCTGTTCCAACTCTTTCATATATTGTTGCATCATTTTGATAAGCTTTTGGGAGGCGTCTTCGTCTACTTGATGCAATATAATAAAAACTCAAATAATTTCGTAATTATCGAAATGTTGATGGGTAAAAATAAGTAAGATTTATTTAAGGTAAGGGTAAGTTGGGGGTATCAGAACAGAGCAGCCCCCAAGATTAGTCGCCCAGCAATCCAGTTAGATTTGGGTAGGTACCCTTATCAGTTTAACATTTATTTTACTGTTCAGAACTACTTATCCATCGTTCTTTCAACTGCACATTATTCATCAATTATTGTTTAATTTGTTGATAACGTTAAACGTTTTGATCAAATGTTTGTTTGTTTGTAGTTTGTACTTTGTACCACCAAAAATCAAAATCAAAACATTTCAAAAAGCAAAAATTTAATTCTTCGTAAATTTATTAGGTTAGAATTACGTCAGATCTGAGTTGTTGTCACTTGTCATTACTGACATTACACTAGCCTCAGTAGACTAAAGTCCCTAAACATTCATTTATATTTTTAATAATAGGTAATTTACACAAAACGCTATTAATTTCAATTAGATTAAATTATTATGTAGTATTCTACGTATATACCCGAGTCAAATAATTATTAATTATTAGTAGAGGCTGAAATCTTTTTTCACCCGGATATTGAACATTATTTTAACACAGAATAAAACATGGCTGCCTTAAGAAGATTTACCGATTTTTTGAAAAAAAAAGTGGGAACTTTATTCAATATATTTTTTTTGGGGAGAAAAATGTGTGGGTAAATCATAGAGAAAAATAATAGGTAATGTCGACCAAGAGATATAACGAAAAAATCTAATTGTTAAACTGTCATATTTTACGACTTCAACAATATTGCAATAATCCAAAAATTGATACATTGACAGAAGTCGTTTCGTTATATCTCTGGTCCAACTATATATTATGTTGTCTCTAATCTCTAATAAGTTAAATGTTTATACCTACCATAGAGATAGAATAGAGAGGAGCCGCTATGATCACCTAATAGTACATTAAAAAACGGCATCAGTGGGTGGAGCTTATAGGAGTAACAATATGGCGACTCGACAGGGTCAGACTTAATTTTTATTTGCAAAATTTTCATAAATAAAAATGTTTCTCACATTTCATACATATTTTTAACACGTCTTCAGATGGATATTGCAGACCTTTTGTGTTTTTCAAGTCAATAAAAGAATATAAAATATCCGGCAAATAATCATGGTCATTTTCAATTTTAGATTTTTAGTGTACTATGTAAGTAGGTACGGTCCTGTATATTATTGTTGATACTTACCTTATGGAATGTTATTCCGGACGTTTTTTTTTTATCAGTGCAGTCTTTACTACAGCAGGTACGAACTGCACAAGAAACCATCTTTGGCTTTTCAATTTAACACCAAAGATCTTAAAGACAGTCCTTAAATCAAATGAAATTCAATAAAAAGCGTTCACTTATGTCATAACATAAGTTTGACATAAAAGTGGTATCAATATGGCGGACCTGATCCCATTTGTGTCACGTCATGTCGTCTCCTCTCTATTCTATCTCTATGATACCTACAGACACAGAGATCAAGATAAACAAATATTATACCAATACCACATTAACATTAACAATCTTTATTGGAGTCGAGGCGAAATACACGTATTTATGTAGAATTTTTTCTTCTTATTCTTTTTATTTTTTGCTTTTAGCTTGTTTTTAAGTTATTTAACCAGCTTATTATTTTTAATATGTAGAATTTGATTGTCTATAATTCCGTTGTCGATAACAAAAAATTTATAAAAAACAGACCAGTCTTATGATGTGTCTTAAATTTATTCTGTAGTAACGATATTTTGGAAGTTGAATATTAATTCAAAATTATAAAATTTTGTATTTTAGCCAACTAGATAAGTAGATTAAATAAAATGAGATCTGTCATTTTGTGCAAGTGTTGGATTTGTGATTTTTTGCGTTTTATAAAATGAAAATTCAATATGGCGTCCATAAGAAAAACAAAAATTGACAGTCGCATCTCAAAAACGAAACAAAGAAAATAAAAATTATTTACGCTTTTTTGGAAAACTAGTCCATTATACTCAAAAAACAAAATTTCAGAAAAATTTATCCATATACAAAATGACTAAAAACAAAAAATCTTTTTTTTTGAGGTTATTTCATGAACTAGCAGCGATCTAAAAAATGTTCTCACCAACATATTAAGACCAATAAACTAACAACTTTTCTCTAATTTCTCCGGGTCTGTTTTCGGTATCCCTGTTAGAGCGCAAGCAACGAAAATTATTATAACATAACCCTGTACAGCGGGTGGGAATTTTTTTTATTATTTAGGGCTCTCGTAAGCAGTTAAAAAAGAGTCGGTTAAATTTAGAGAAAAATTCTAAAGAATCTCAAAAAATTAAATTTTTGGTCATTGCTGAAATATGCTGAAAAACTTAAAAATCGTGTTTAGTTTTAACGTGACGATTTTTGTTGAAAATTTATTAATTATTATTTTTTGTAGGTTTACAATTAATTTACATATAAGTCATCAATAAAATTACCCTTTTGACATTACAAAAATGTTCAAAGCCGACTAGATCCTAAAGTTTTCATCTCATATAGTTAGTCAACTTTTGTTTTTCTTTGTATAAAAAAATCACAAAAACAAAAAAAATCAAAATTTTTTCATTTTTATTTTTTTTCCAAATACAAAATACTTATCATAGAAAAATTGTAAAACCATAAGGCAAGATGATTATGATTATTATGATTATGACTTCATATTTAAGTATAATGATTGGATGAAAAAATGTTTTTTTTTTCGAAAAATGATGAAAAGTTTTGAATTTTATTTTTAAAGTTATTAATTTTCGGTTTCCTCTTATCTTACACAAAAGATAATTATTTTAATAATACCAAATAATAAAGGTTTAAAATTACTATTATCTCCTGCAGAGTATGACCTATTCCTATTATTATTCTTGTAATGATTGTATGCCGCGTAGAATTGGCGACATTGGCAACGTTGCCGTTTGCCGTATATAAGAAGCAACAAAAAGAAAAACGAACATGGCGAATGGAGTACCATTTGTAGCAGCATTCTGTTCAAGTTCCCTATGAACGAGTTTTCAAAATAAGTATTGTGAACGTAATTATCGAAAGATACGACGATAGACATTATGAGTGAACCGTTTTTAATCGCAGAAGACCCTCAAACGGGGGATAATCCGAGTGAAACTCAAAAATGGGACGTAGATAATGGTAAACATCCATGCGCGGACGTAGAAATAGGACCCGAGCATGCGCAGGATTTGAACGATGCCGAAGGTGAAGTTCCGCCAAAAAAACGAAAAACGAGACGTGGAAAGTCCAAATCCAAAAGACGTTCAGGTCCGCCCTTTCAGAACAAAAACGACAGGTATCGGAAAACACCGAAGGTAATCAAACCGGAAGCGCCGCACAATAGCAATCAATTTTTAATTGAAGACCACGGCAGCCTGGAGGAGCTCGCCGCCAATTTGAAAAATTCAGATCAGGTATCGACCTCAACATTAACGCGAACAAGAGATTCAAGCTTTAGTGTCGACTCGGACGGGGAGTTCTGTTCCCCGTCCGACGAAGAGGAGCAGTATTTCATCAAAGACTTCGATGACCAGTATCGGATTATGCATGCGGAGCGCTTACAGCAAATGTCACGAGAGGCTTTAATCAAGGAGCTTTTGGGACTCGAAAATAAAGTGGACACACTTGCGAAGAGGTTGCGGAAGACGCGCAATAACGAACTGGACCAGGTTCAGGAAGTCGAATCCAGTGTCGTTGTACCGATCTTCAGGGACAAGGGGGAACAGCAGCAGGAAATCGAAAGACTGATTATTGAAAATGAAAACTTGCGGCGAGAGAACGACCTATTGAGGAGTAAATACGCCAGGAACGATCGGTCCAGTTCGCAGGACTCCGAGACAGATTCCAGTGAGTCCTGCAGTAGCAGCAGTAATTCTACGTCTTCAAGTTCATCGTGCAATGACAGAAAACGCAGTGTAAGCAAGTCTCCGGTTACCGGGCTGTTGAAAGTCAACAGTGTTGAAGTTAATGGACATTCGCCGTCTAATCTTAACGCTGCGTGAGTTGATAATAATTATTTTCATCATTTTTTTCATGAATAATTATTAAAGAGACAAGAATTTTACAATCATCAAAAGCTACATTATTGCATGCTGTGTAAAAAAGCTATTTACTTATTGTAGATTCTTTCGTATTATTTTTTGTACTGGTATTGGTTTTGGTACTGGTATTTGGTACTCATTTCGATTTAAGTGAAGAATACAAGAATCAGCTTAAATTTTTCAAACTATTGCCCTTATTTTGGAACAATCACTTTTTGACTAGTTGAATTTTGTTTTTTTTTATTAGAAATCTGATTGCAACAAAAATTTAACTTCAGCTCCTCCCTTTTTTTGGAACTTACAGCCAATCGGATACCTATCTAGTATCTACGAATACAAAATTTAAAAGTCAAATGTGTCATTGATGTAATTCCTTTATTGTGATCGAGTAAGGACATAATTATTTATGTAGCGGGGTTTTCAACAAAATTGTGGTCCAGATTATCCGATTTCTACTTTACAACATTCTCATATTATATTTTTGTCTCTTATTAAGATCACCCGACCAGATTTGAGACCTCGGCCTTCTTAAAAAATTACCCTTACACTTCTCGTTGCATTTAGTCAGTCTTCACAATAATCACAATAGGTATATCATTTTTCAAAAATGGACGTATGTTTGAAGAAAAATAAAAAGAAAAAAATTTGATATTCCAGTTATGGTTCTGGTACTCTTCACATGTTGCGCTGTTTCTTTACTCGCTAAGATCAACCTTAATAATAATTTATTATGATGTTGGATAGTTTTAAATTTGTATATCTCGGTGTTAATTTTAAATAATAAAAGTCTGCCAACATTTTGTGGAAGTTGATAGTTTTTTAATTATTAATATTATTGTGTATATTAGTAGTGTATAGGTAATTGTTATGTTAGTTTTTCATTTTGTATTAAAATAAATAATTTTTATATATACATAAATACCTACACGTACATATTATAATATATTGTAATTTTAATTGAAATTTCTGTATTAGGTACCTACAAATACAATATTAGAAGAGCTAAATTTTGTTAAGATATATTGCAAATTATAACAAAGTTTTATTAATTGTCCATCCTCAGACTTTCCATAACAAGGTTCTAGATTCTATAATCTATACAGGTGTCCGCTTTTAGAGAAAATATGTATGGGGATCTCTATCTGCTTAAGAGATACGAAGTCGCTTAAATGGGGGCAAAGCTGTGTATTTTTGTGCTTGATTAGTAATCTGGAAAAAAATCTGAGCTGTCAAAATATTGGAAAAATACGAAATTTGCAATTTTTGTTTTAATTTTTTAATTCAGTGACCAATCAAGGTAGCCGGTTTTTAAGCGAAATGTTATTAGGACACTTTTCAGTTTTCAACAAAGAATTCAAAAATAATTTTCAAATCGCTCTAACTCTCTATACAGGGTGACAACAATCTACCCTCATTGTATGGCTAACTTTGTTATTTCAACGGTGGAGTGCTAAAACGTTAATTACAGATCTGCCAGATAATTACTGATTTTAAAATGCCCTGTATTGTCAAAATGTTGGTCTGATATTGCTGGAAATAAACTCTACCCCCTTTTAGAAGAGTTAATTACTGATAAAAAATGAAAGACCATTCAAAATATTCACCCTATTTTCAAAATTTGCAATTTAAAATCAATAATAATTATCTGACAAATCTTTAGCGTTCTAGCACTCCACCCCAAGAGTTACAGATTAGTTTAAATTAGCAAAGTTGGGCAGAATTTCTTGTTTATTAAAAATAGGAAATAAAATTTTTGAAAAATTCAGTCATTACTCCTTAATATGCTCTTAATATTCTGAAAAAACTGAAAAATCTATTTTTTTTATTTTAGCCATACCTTTTTGATTTTTGAAAATAAGTAAATAATTTTTGTGAGCTATCATAAGGGGCCATCAATTTGACACTTCAGAAATTTTCAAAGCCAACTACTTTTGTTTTTCTTATGGCCGCCATATTGGATTTTCATGTCATTCTGTATTGAAAAAATTAAGAAAACCAAAAATTTATTACAATCAAAAAAAATTTCTTCGAAATTTCCTTCTTCATTTTTCGAAAACAAAAAGAAAATTTTATCACCGAACTACCGAACGACGTCGCAATATGATGTGATAGATTTTTGGTTTCCTTAATTCTCTTAATACAGAATGACATAAAAATCCAATATGGCGGCCATAAGAAAAACAAAAGTTGACTGAAAACTTTATGATTTAGTTGGCCGTGAAATTTTCTGAAGTGTCGAATTGATGGCTCTTGATAACTTATGCCAACCTACAAGGAATAATTTATTTATTTCAAAAAATAAAAAAGATATGGCTGAAAAAAAAAATGATTTTTCAGTTTTTTCAGCTTATTTCAGTAATGGCTGAATTTTTCAAAAATTTAATTTCCGATTCTTAATAAGCAACAAATTCTGCCCAACTTTGCTAATTTAATCTAACCTGTAACTCTTGAAATAAGAAAGTTAGCCATACAACGAGGGTAGATTGTTGTCACCCTGTATATATCGGGAAACATATCGATAGTAAACTTTCGATTTTCTTATGGGCGCCAAATTGGATTTTTCCTTTTTTGAACGCAATTTATTTATCTGATTACTAAGATGAATAAGACTTAATATTTTGGAAAAATCCAATTTGGCGTCTATAAGAAAAAAATAACTATCGATTTTTCGCCATCTGAAAGTAGTAGAGCGATTTGAAAATTATTTGTTGATTCCTTGTTGAAAGGTGTCCTAATAATTAAGGTGGCAAAATATTGATAGTCTTTTTTCTTATGGACGCCATGTTGGATTTTTCAAAAATATTATAACAAGGGCTTTTTAATGTTTTTTGTGAGGTTCATGGACTTGCAATAAAGTGGTTCTTGCTTTTTATACCAAAAACAAACCAATAAGGTACAAAAAAGTTTAATAGACAAAAAAATTGTACTGCTTAGAACAATTTTGCCTAGGAAAACGATTTGGAAAAAATTAATAAATAATTTGGCATTTTTGCTGGCGGTTTAATTGAGGAAAGTTTATCAGAACAGCATTTTTATTTTACAAAATTAAGAAAACGTTTTCCAAATATCTCTGAATTCTCTGAATGAAAATTATCCATATTTTGCACGTGAGTCCTTCAAAATAGGCTGATACAATTTTGCTCTTAAATGAATCCGGGAGATAAGGGGGTATTAAAATTTTCATGGGATTTCTTATGGACGAAATGTCGATTCAACATCGGTATGTTGTTCCTGACATCCTCACAAATTCATAAAAAATGTAACTTTTCCGACCAAGAACATTCAAAATACTTTTTTATTAAATTTAAAGTACTAAATATTGTAATTTGTTACATACATGTATGGATTGTATTTATGGTGCTACAGCTAGTTCAACAGTTTGGTAGCCAAGGATTTCCCTGCCGACAATTCTCTGGTGTTAAGTTTACCCCACGACTGCTAGATGGATTCATATGGGTGCTGGGCGCTCAAAATATACATGGAAGGCTGTCTCATCTTCCTCATTGAAGAGTCTGCATTATGGTTCTTTTTTCATACTCATATACTCATATTACTACTACCAAAAACAGAAAAAACTGGCTGTTTCGTAAGTAATGGTCATAATTAATTCAACAAAAATCAAAAAAAAGGGGAAATTCTTCAAAATCTTCAAATCTTCTGGAGGATTGACCATCTTTTAATTATGAGGAATCAGCATTAGTCAAGAGGTTGGTTAATTTTTTTTACAGATAGAATAACTTTGACAGTCCTTCTTGTTGAACTTTTTTTTTTATTGGGGGGGAAAGAAACTAATGGGTGGTCATCCCATTGTTATTTTCCAAAATTGTTATTTTGGGGGGCTACTATTTTGTTTGGACCGATAAAAAAATTTATTTTGTAAGAGTGGACAAACAAAAATTTTGGTAATATAATTGATCAAGGTATACTCAAAAATACTGAATAATTTCTACGCATATGGACTTACAAGACCTAACTTATCAGCGATTAATTACCTGGAGTTTTCTTTCAAAAAATTTTACTTATAAATATTTGAAATTCTCCATAGTTTTCGAGTAAATTGAGTATTTTTTTTAAAGGCTCATGCACGTTCTGAGAGAGGTTCTGATCCTGAGGATGGGCTGAAGGTCTGAAACCGGTAGATGGAAAAGGCGATCATTATTTATAAATTGTTCCATTTTGCCTCTTAAAAATTAAAAAAAGGCTGAATGTGATAAAAAAAAATTTGAGAGTTCTAGTGGCGTGCACTACCATTAAAATTTCATCAAATTTTTAATTAACACAATTTAAAAGTACTACATTAATTATTGGACTAAATTATTGTATGTAATTATATTTTTTAAATAATAAATTAAATTAAAGACAGAACAACTTTATAAAATTTATTTTAAAGTCTAGTAAAGAAAAAAGTCTAGTAGAGTACCCTGTGATTATTTTTTTTTTGTTACAAGTAACTTATTGTAATTTCAAACATCACTTTTATTTATGTTTATGGCTTAATGAAAACCCACAAAATGATTCACAATCATCACAATGAATATAACATTAGCAAATAAAAAATAATCATAGGTACCTGAATAAACATTTGTCTAATACATAAGATAAAAGAATAAATAAAATACATTCATAAAATTGCAAAATAAGGTACAAACAAAATAATAATCAACAATCTGATTGTTATAAATAAAAATATATACTCTTTCAAAATAATTATTGTATTGGGTCACTGAAATTGATTGAGTCAGCAGTGTCTAATTCTTTTCTTTATGTTTTTAAACAGTAAATGCAGGAAATTATACGATAAAATTGCCTTTCCAACTGAATATTTCATCAAGGACTGCAATAATTCTTATTTTAACTTTCTCCATATGCATCTATGGAGAAAGTTAAAATAAGAATTAGGTACTGCAATCATTGGATGAAATTCTCAAAGTTTAATTGAAAATCAAACAATCTTTTAAATAAAAACTTATTCCAAACTTCCAAAACTTTCTTACCAATAAGGACTAAGCATATTAAATAAGTAGGTACATATATCAATTCTGCAGTAATTGTTTCAGAAATCCCTCTTCTACTGCGTATCTCACATTATTCTGAACTTCGAAACTATAAAAAATGCTTCCAAAAGTTCTAGTCTCATGTTTTATCTTTCAGTTTAACTTTATCAATAGGTGCATTTGGATTTGAGCCTTTGTAAAACTCTTTTAGAAGTGCCATAGCTTCTTCTTCTTTATAACCACCCTTCAATTTAGTTCTCGAGTTCAAAACATTTTTCACATTTAATACAGTTAAACCACCAAACCGATCGTTCATACAACCAAAACAAATTTCTCTGACGTCAAGTTCATTCAACGCGGCAGCACACATAATGCAAGGCTCGACGGTCACAAATACTGAAATCTGCTTGAAGACAGAAACTACGTCCAAATCATTTTTAATGCAATACTTATTCACTTCATCGATACAGATCATTTCAGCGTGTCGAGTTGCATTATGGGTTTCGTTTACTTCGTTTCTTCCTACAGCTATGATTTCGTTTTCGTAAACGAAAATGCATCCCACAGGAACCTCCCCTTTAGAGAGGGCTTCTTTAGCGTAATAAAATGCCTTTTCCAGATATTCTATTTCGCATTCATTCCAAGAATTAGTAGATTGCTGATCACACATTCCAGCTCCAGCCATGCTTTTTTATATAAAAATAATAAAATATAAATCCTCTTAATTTACAATAAAAACTTAGGTAACTGTATTTATAAAATAGTCTTATTAAAGTACTTAATTAAATCATTATCAATTAAAAACTGTTTCGCTTTCTCGGGCCAGTTTTGATTATTAACAGCTCTGGGACTGGGATGCGGCATACACAGAATTTTGATATTGAGAGGGCTCTTCTTCAGTACAACAAGGGTTTTTTTCTCGGCGTAACGTCCAATACCGACAATTATTTCGGGCTGTAGTAATTCTATAATTCTGATGTAGTATCTGTCGCAGATTTCTTCTAAAACTTTCTTATTCTGAAAATAGAAAAAAAGAGCTTTAAATTTTTTTATAACATGATATGAACAGTGTTGCTAGATTGCACTAAATTTACGATATATACCAATTTTTATTGAATAATAATGGAAATGACTAGATCTACCTACGACCATGACCTCAATAGTGACATGCGCATTACTACCCTGAAAACTGGGGTACCACTTTTGTATATTAACCCCGATTTAAAGTTATGGGAGTAGGTACCTTTAATTCCGCTGGTGTGATATTTGTACCGTTCTCCTTCATAAAGGCTAATGGACAATAATTATACACAAACCCATTGGCAAACATTAAATCTGGAGTCTCGCAAATTTGTTTGAATAAATTCCAGAAGCGATCTCCACTAACTTCGGTCTTCTCGCAAGCAAAACCTTTGATAGGTCTGTGAGGACATTCAATGTCCGGCTTCCCGACTTGCTCTTCAATGAATAACCAGTCGCGGACGCTCTTGATCTCTCCGAAAGGGACGCCTGTTTGGCACATTCCAAACGGGCCCGGATTCATTCCGACGAAAATGATTTTCTTCCTGCTTCTGCAGTATTTTCTTATGTATGTTTCATTGCAACGGTGTGCGTATTCTAAAGGATTGTAAATGTATTTAACTGTGGCATCGCATTTAAAGCTTCTCAATTCTCTGTTTAAAGAATCTTGGATATTTAGCATTTCATCTTCAAATAATATACCGGCAGAGTTTCTTATATTTTCATTTAATTCGTGGTTTTCCTTTCTTGGAAATTTTGGTTCTTTATTTTCCAAGGTGGCAATATTGTCCTCTAACTTTCTTTTCAGCATGGCAATTTAATGTTTATGGCAGGAAATTACAAACTATTTTTTCTTCTTTTGTATCAGCAGATTGAGTACTTATAACTTTCAAGAAATTTAATTGCTGGCTGTACCCAGCAGGACTACACTTCTTACAAAATTAGAAAATGGCAGGACTGTCTCGCTACTAGTTTTTTTGTACTAATAATAATTACACCAATACCCATAGTAAGACAAGTGCTAAGTGATAACTACCATTTTATCTATAAGTACTTTTCTACTATATAATACAAAAATAATGATAGTAGATTAACCTGATGAGTGATAAAATACCTTTACTTTATGGGTGAGCAGCATTTACATTGGAAGACTGCGAGGCGAGAACTTGAGAACGAAAAGTGCCAAACCAAGTACGAGATGATAATATTAATAATATGCCATGGGGTTTATCCTCATTATGCATGAGGTACATGCATTGCATGCTAATGGTAATGACCAATCTAACAAAACAACAACAGGTAACAAAGTATCCAAAGAAGTAACAGACTCAAAGTCAAAATAATGAAAAAAATTGGGTTATAAGTTTCCTACTCCTACAATAAAATCCCTGCTATTGCTACGATAACGGTAGCAATAACTCGATCATTAAATCCATGTCCAGTTTATTTACTGAAAATTTTATGGGAGATAGGAAGAGACGGAAGAAATATCCAAACATACCTGACATCCTGACAATAATTAGCTCGTCTATTAGGTTCCAGTACTTAGTACTTCTAATCTAATATAATCTCCCAAATTTGCCATAGTCATTGCATGATACAAATTCGAGATGCGCACGCAGCCTGTGACGTCAAGCGTTAGACAGCTACATAAATGAGCTACGTTCGGGTATTAACTCTATACTCTATTTTCTCGGTTTACAACCGTTCGGGTATGAATAATACGTAAGAGAATGAATAAAATTAAACTTCACAAAGCCCTACCTCATACAACTGGGGCTCGTTTATTTTTTTAGTGGTTTATCAAAACCCATAAAAATTTAAATTCTGTTACTCTTGTTCTTTTTTTGTTTCGAGGTTTATTGTTACTCAGAGTTATATTGTTTTTGATTCGAAATTCGGTTTAGATTCGGTAAATTAAAACTTGCTCAAAAAATGGAAGTAGTTTTAGAATACTTATAATTATTTTCCGTATCCTCGAAAATAAACATCTGATTAGTGATTAGACACGACACGGTAGATACGGCAGTAATAACATAAATTAGTATAATTGAAGGGTCCAATGCAATAACCAGTCAAGTCCATCTTTAAGGCAAAATTAGTTAGCAGTCGATTCTTACATAGTATAAAATTCTTTTTCGTCCTGTGTAATAACCAGCTCTTGATCATAGAAAATAATAAGAAATTAAGAATAGCAATATCATCAACTCTAATTTTAATTTTTAATTTCTTTATTTTCTATGATCAAGAGCTGGTTATTACACAAGACGAAAGAGAATTTTATACTATGTAAGAATCGACTGCTAACTAATTTTGCCTTGAAAATGGACTTGACTGGTTATTGCATTGGACCCTTCAATTATTATTTCGATGTTTATTGCATCTATAATCTATTACAGTAATTTTAATTAGTTTGACCAAAGCGTTTGTCTGATTTGTCTAAAAAATGAGACAATTGTTACTAATAGTAGCCTCCAAGAGGGTAAATTAGGTAAAATGACTGCAATAAATACAAACATCGAAAAATAAACTACCAATAATTCACGTTATTATTACTGCCACGCCATATATGTACCTATATGTATAGTTGTTTAACGCCTGACGTCACAGGTATCATCGGATTTACCTGTCATTAAAATAAAAACGGACAACAGCACATGCACGAGGATTTAGAAGCTGCTTCATTGTCGGCCAGATCCCAGTAATCTGTCGCTGGTGTAAATTGGGCCTGATATGAAGACAAAAAGTTCATATAAACATTGATTTTAACAACGAAGCGGAGCTTGTGCGCATGTAGATGCGCGTCACTATAAATTCGCTTTTGCCTGACGTTTATGTGGTCGAATGTCAACTGTCAAGTCAAGTCGATCATATGATTGTCCAATTCTATCTAACCTAAAAAAAAAACACACAAACACACCATCAAGGAAATGCAAGCAAATGAACAAAAACAAATAAATTAAATAAAAATTTAATAAACCTTTGGATAAGTAGTATGTACCGCACTTCAAACAATTTTTAAGGTTTTCCATAATTAATATCTATTTCTGTTTGTGGTAATGGCAACCGCAGCTACTGCAAATTATAAGAGGATACTCAATTTATTGGAAAAGTGGCCTTTGGACAAATCCAAACAAGGAAGGTAAGAATAAAAATCTTACAAGACACGTTTTGTGGGCCTTCTTTTAGTAACCGTTGTGATTGATTAGGGAGTTCTGGTGTCTCTTGTATCGAATTACAAAACTGAGTAGTTGCTTTTTTATGGCTACAGGAGAAGCACATGGATGTCCACTTCTGTGCCAAGTCAGGAGATGAATGGTACAAAACGGAGTACTGAATGTTTTAATTTATAGTCACCTATTGAAACGAACTATTAGACCCTTAGAGGGGAAAAATAGCCGTTGAGAGCATGAGACAGTAAAAGACAACAAGGGTCGTAGGTTGAGTGGCTAGTCTAAGAGGGTCCACAATAACAAGCAGGTCAGCAGAACAACAGGTACTCTTTATTGAAAAATATAAAATATATCACAGTTATTAATTTAAAAAAAAAATCGCAGATGTTAATATCACAGACTCTTGAGCACGGTTAACAAATAATAAAAAGCAAGAGCGTAGTATATCCGAATGAACTGATTGATTAAACTTGGTAGGCAAAGGCACTTAGCTTCGCAGGGTCTCCGGTGTGAGGGTGGAAGTTTAGTTGGTGGTAAACTTCTCAGGTGTCTCAGGTAACACCAATGGGTTGCCTTCTTGTTTGAGAGAAACTTGCTTCCAGGGAAAGAATCGATTCCAGGTGAAGTTGATTACGGGGGAGAAGTTGCCTCCAGAAAAAAATCAATCCGTAGGGGAAAATCCGTAGGAGGAAATCCGTAGGAGAAAGAATTGCCTCCAAGAAAAAGCTGCAATTTCATAGGTATCAGAGACACTCTTGTATTAATAAACGGTCCGATCGAGTCTGCTTGCCAAGGGTACATAGAATTATGTCCCGTCCTCAAGATAGGTTGAGATCAAAAATGTGATTGACAAAATTTTACATGCGAAGCGAAACTCGATCAGATTTAAAAGCTGCAATTAAAAATAGCATATTGTATCAACAAAATATGATCTGTATAATTCCAACACAATTAATAAAATCATTTTACGACACTCACCAAGCCAAAAACGTGGGTGATGTTTATAATAATTTACGTGAAAGTTCACGACGCCATTTCGGGAAAACTTCAGATGTTTGCGGAAACGGTCTTCCTCTAGCGAATCCCAGGAGCGAAAAGAAAAAGTCAGATCACAGGTATTTTGTGTACCTGATTTAAACACGACAGTCCATGTCGACGAAACTCGAGGCCGCCAGCCGGCCGTGTTTGCGTCGCACTAAAAACCACCATCACTCACTAACCGCGCGCGCCCTCCGTTGTCTCCGTGTCGCTGGCATTTAGCTGGTACGTACAAAATGTACGTTACACTATATAACATTACTTGGTAATTGTATACATCCGCGGCTCCTAAGTTTCATCAATTTTTTCGGGACCGAGGAGCGAATAAGGGGTGCTGGGTGGGTAAGACGCTAAAAACAGCCATTGCAAACTAATGTTAAGGTCACAACTAAGGCCTCTTTGACCCTACGGTGGAATTTCTATTTTTTTCTTCACTTTCAGGGCAAGGAAAATCTTCGAGAATAACAGTAGCACGATTTTTATTTTCAAATTTGCATTTATATTCCAAAAATCGTAACATCAAATTCTGTGTTCTGGTCACCATATGAGAAAGCGGTTATATTGGGAGTCCGCGTCTGCTATACGTTTGGAAGCGTATCCCATTGTTATGAGTGGTTTCATGCGTAGTTAGATCCGAGACTAGTGGTATTTCTTGGCGCTTGTATCAGGACCGTACTTTCGTTGCACTCCTAAAATCAATTTTTAAAGTCGTTTTGTGGCCTTCCCTTTTATTTGCAAAGCAAATGAATACCTTCCTGGTGTTACTATAGGTATGTTCTCCACCCCTATATAAGTGTCTTAGTGAAACTGTAGGACCCGCGGATGTATATAATGACCCATTACTTTGTTGAGTTTTTGAGTAGCTTCTTCTTCTCCCTCATGGGGGTAACATAACATCTCTATGCTATTTTACATCCCCCAATGTTTCCAGAATTCACGAGAGGTCTCACTGCTGAACACAGGGCATACCTTCGTATTCTTTGACGCATTGTTGCCACTTTGATGTTGCCACAAATTTGATGGCAGTACTAAAAAGCCATTTCGGAGTAGTGGCAAGCAGAAGAACTTATTATATGTTTCGAGGAAAATTGTCTGCTTGCAGCTTCTCTGAAATGGCTTTTTTAGTCAGTTACTCCCGTCAATTTGGATGTAGAGATATAGGATTACTCATGAGACTTTGCAGCTTTTTATCCATTTAATCCATAAGTTTTTTAATTAAAGAAATACTATTCTAATATTTTATTTACAGAGATTTTGGAAAATTTTTGCGAGAAACTGTTGATAAAGCCTACAAGCAACATCAGTTTGAAGAAAACTATCAGTACTGGGACACTCAGTATCTTTCACTTCAAAAACTAGTCAATAACGAGCATCAAAAAAGATACCGACGCTCGTTGCCTTCATCAGCGAGCGGCTTAACGGCCGAGCAGTGTAATATCGCTTTATCAAACGACTTCTTAGAAGAATTGAAAAAAGAAGAAGAGCCCATTATCAGGAAATTTTTCAAAACAAAAAAGTCGGAGTAGTCATGTTTCCCATGGTGGGATTTCGAAGTAGTTTAAGATGTTCACATACCAATACCATAAGTACTTTGATGAGAAGTTATAGTTACAATTTACCTCACACACCTGTTATGGTTAATGAAGTTGTTGAAAGTTTAAGACCGGAAGCGAGTCAGGTTATTTTAGATATGACGTTTGGTGCTGGTGGTCACAGTAGAAGAATCCTGGAATCCGCTCCCAATATAAACCTTATAACTTTAGACAGAGATCCCGTGGCATATAACAACGCGAAAACTCTTAGTGAAGAATTCCCCGATCAACTTACTCCTCTACTCGGTCGTTTTTCAGATCTTCCTCATCTTTTGAAATTAAATAAAATTCGGCAAAATTCACTCGACGGGATTTTATTTGATTTTGGCTGTTCGTCCATGCAGTTTGATCAAGCGAATCGAGGATTCTCTCTGTCGAAAAATGGACCTCTGGACATGAGAATGGACGGTAGCTTATATCCCGAAAATCCTACAGCTGCAGACGTGCTAGCCAAAGCTACAGAAGAAGATTTGTACAAAATATTGAAAATATACGGTCAGGAAAATTACGCTCGAAAAATCGCTAGAGCTATTGTCGAGGCTAGATATTTATTTAAAAGCTTAACGACGACTCAAGAGCTGGCTGACTTGGTGGAATCTCTTTTTGATGAGGATTACACAAGGGTCGACAAACTACAAAGAAAAGCGCATGTTGCTACAAAAACTTTCCAAGCGTTACGGATATTCGTGAACAATGAACTAAACGAAATAAATTACGGATTATTGTTATCTCGGCGGTTGTTGAAAATTGGTGGGAGAATTGTGACGATAACGTTTCACTCATTAGAAGATACGATTGTTAAAAGACACCTTTTCGGTAATTTAATCGAAAATACTGCTAATCCTCTACCTTTAAAGTATTCGAGCTATTCTTTCAACACCGATGATAACATGATGAAAGACATTATGAAAACTAATTGGAAATGCTTGTACAAAAACGTTTTAATACCTAGCGAAGAAGAAGTCGAAAGCAATCCTCGTAGTAGATCTGCTAAACTTCGAGCTGCAATACGAGTTGCTTAGTGTTGTAACATAAAATTAATTAATAAAATTATTGTATAGTGGATTTTCGCTTTATTTACTTTTGTATACTACACTACGCATCGTTTCACCCATTTTGTGGCTCCTCAGGTATTGTGATAAGTACAGATTCTAAGAGCTATTAACTACATCTCAGAAAAGAAATAATATTGAATAGTTGTCCATAGCCAACTAGGGATTCCATTGAAACAGGCTGGAGTTGGGTCTATGTCTCGAAAATCTAGAATTTTCAATCCTATGTAAACGCTTCGTAGAATTTTTTTCATATGACAAAAATACTCAAAATCCTACAAAGAAACGTTACATGCACACGCCGTACTGATTGCATTAATTAGAGATTCCAAGAATTAGAACCGAAAGTTCTCTGGAAAATACGATAAAATTAAGAATTTTTCCAATTAAAAAAATTCCAACCCCCCTTCTATCACATTTTTTGTAACCACATCTCCGAATTAAAATCTACCAAGCCTGGAACCATTCTCCTTTTTCATAATCTCCGTGTTAAACTTCTGCTAGAATTGCAACCCTGTTTGACGAATTTATGAACATACAAACCGACAACTGTACAGGGTGAGGCGCGAGAACCTTAGGGCATTTTTATATGGAGAAGTGTTGGGAGCAGAAGTCTAAAAATTTGTATGAATTTCGATTTTGACGAACTGAACTAAAATATTTACAACCTCTCACCATTTCCGGTTATACCGGAAGTTGCCATCAACTTACTTATTTTAAATGGGACATATTATTATATTTTCAGATTGCCTGAAAAAAATGCAATGAAAATGGCGTTTACAGTTCAAAATTGTACCAAGTGGTTTATGAGTTATAAACAAATGAAAATCGCAATTTTCCATTTTCAAAGCAGATTAGATTGAAAACGGGTCAAGATATCGGAAAACGGCTTACATGTCCCTATCTTAAGTTTTCACGTAGCATCCTATGGTGCTGATGAAATTTGTATACAAACAAAGTGATGAAAAATCAGTGATTTTCAAAAAAAAATTACTAAATTCTTTTTCTGTAGGTACTCCAGCGTAGTATATGAAAAGTTAAGATAGGGACATGTAAGCCGTTTTCCGATATCTTGACCCGTTTTCAATGTACGGTGCTTTGAAAATGGAAAATTGCGATTTTCATTTGTTTATAACTCATAAACCACT
This sequence comes from Malachius bipustulatus, assembly GCA_910589415.1. NCBI lineage: Eukaryota > Metazoa > Arthropoda > Insecta > Coleoptera > Melyridae > Malachius > Malachius bipustulatus. The sequence goes on from OU342632.1 coordinate 19,542,107, forward strand.
CTGTACAATTTTGAACTGTAAACGCCATTTTCATTGCATTTTTCAGGCAATCTGAAAATTTAATAATGTACAGGTGTACCATTAAAAAAAAGAAACAGATGGCAACTTCCGGTCTAACTGGAAGTGGTGTGGGGTTGTAAATATTTTAGTTAATTTCGCCAAAATTGAAATCATAAATGTACAATTTTTATGTACTTAGACCACTTCTCAATCTGAAAATCTAAGCTTCTCGCCCCTCACCCTGTATATTATGACCTCTTGGAATATCAATGGAAATTCTTTTTATGCAGGGTATCCCCCAGCTCCAGCTCATTCGGGTCGGTCTCTGTGGGACACATGACACATGTGAGCCTTTTCCTATATCTTGAGGAGTTTTTGCTGTACATTGCCTTGAACTTTGAAAAATTGAAGTCTTATTTTTTTCTTCTCAGACAACCTAAAAATGCAGAGGTCACAGAATTCTGGAACAACTGAAGACATTATAATATGATTTATGTGGTACTCTTCAAAAAAATGACGAAAGTATTTGCCAAAGATTTTTATTATCCTTAAAGAACACGATTACGATATTAAAAAAAAAAAACATTAACTGGTTTTCTTATTCTAAATAAATAAAACCTTACCATTTTGATCAAAAATCGCACCATCAAAGAAACGCGGACCAATAAGCAGGAACTTTCATGTTGCACAATGTTTTACAGTGGCAGATTTACTGCTGCAAGAAAAGCCGTATTCTCTGATAAAACGGATATTCCTGATCATATTTAGTTTTTTCTTTAAAATCTTTTGAAATGCGATTAATCACCACTACCTTTGTGATCATGATCCTTAATCCCCTTACTCCATCGAATCTGATGTGTTCTTTTGCTTTTGTTCGTTCTCTTTGTTAGTGTTGTTTTGATTTGAAGAATATGACATATGAAAATAACATCATTTAATTCACCCATACATTTTCACAGATATCGTCTAGCATTGTCAATTAAATTAACTTAGAGACAGTCTAACTAGCTGTATAATTTAGGGGTGTATAAGTAGATGAGCAACATAAATGTAACAGAGTGCAACATGGTGGAACTTGAAATTTTTAGTTTTTAGTTCCATTTTTAGTTTTAAAAATGCTGCTGTCAACACTACCTACTTATTGATCCAAGTTTATTGGTAGAGACTTTGCGCTGAAAAACTGAAAACATACAGAGATAATAATAACTTGCAAAATTTTTAGTAATTTTCGATGACACAATTCAATTTTCAATCAACATGATCACTGTTAATACGCTTTGTTTAAGTGTACATCTTAAAAAAATCGTTATAATGTTTTTCTTGATTTAAAAGCAACCTGTACGATTGAAATCAAATTAAAAATGTCACATGTAATGTATAAAGTATACTTATAAAGACACATTTCAATTAAGAAACAGTGTAAAAGAGTATTGTGATTTGATTACACACGAATTTTCTCTATGAAAACTAACAGAGTAGTCTAAACATCCCACATAATGTTTTATATTTCATAAAAGCCAGAAATGGGAGCTCACGCTTCTCTATTATGAGAGATTTGTTTATAAATTGAAAACCGAATGAATTATGATTTTAATTGGCAGAAGTATGGGGAAAGGGGTTTCGGAAAAGAGCCCGGAATCAACTCTGATTTCATTTGAAGCCAGCCGTGATGAAAGCCTCTTTTTTACTAAATTTCTGTCATTTTTTTACTGTCATTTATTTTACCCATTTCATGTTTTTTTGACTTATACCCCTTTCCCAATATATCCGCCAATTTTAGACATAAAAACAAAAAGAATTGAACTCTGTAAAACACGTGAAGTACACACTTATAGATTATGCACATACTTGAGAAATGTTTACTGAACTTTTATGATGCATGAGAGAACATACATTAACAATTAGTCCGGCCTTTAGAAAAGTAACAAAACTTGACTTTGATTTAACATAAATATAATATGATCTAAATAGTAAAGTGGCCCTTTTTTGTACATCTAGAAAACTTAAGATTGTACATGTAGAAAAATGGTGTTTTACTGAAAAAAAAAATTGACAATACAAACACCTTCAAAGAAGGAATACTCTACATGCAGGAAATTGGAAAATTGTTCTTAAATCAGAAGGGGACAATTAGATTTTTAAGTTAGAAGTAGGTAACATTGTTTAGGTTGCTTTATTGCCCACGTTTCGACTTATTGAAGATAATATTGAATTGAAACAATGTTGTCAAATTCTTAAAACATACAAGTACATACCTACAAGAAGTAAGTTATAAGTTTCATTAGATTTCAAATTTATGGGAACAATGTAAGTTGCTTCATTAGAAACTACATAAATTTCAAATCTAATTCACTCCAAATAGTTCAATAATTACATAATATAAAAAAATAAATGTAATACCTACCTAAGTCATACAACATAAAATATTACAGGTCAGGTATATTATAGGCGTTTACGTACAGGGGATGTAAATAAGTAACCTTTTACGTTACTTGAAAAGTTATTAAATTTAGAAAAGTGGATTAATTTCCAATCGAAATAAAAAATAACTCAACATTTTTCAAATATTATACTTCCATCAAAAAGAAAATTACAAAAAATCCACAAAAAATATACCTAATTAACTAAATAATAATATAATGGCAAAATGACCTTCTTCCTTTTAAATCTCACTACATATTTCTTATCTGGCAAAGGTCAGATTACTGTCATGCTGAGAGGTGTGACTTTGCTGCTATGAGAAAATAGAGATTCAACTGAATCTATTTAATTTTCATGGATAATGCAGTAGAATCCGGTTTTAACTAAGCCGTCTGTCATAATACAAGCAAATCAGGGTATATGAATGCAAAAGGGGTATAAAAATATTACTTTATGAGATCAGTTTGTTGTAACAAACAATTCTCTTCTAAAAAGATCAAAAAATATGTTATTTTCCAGCCACCAAGACTGGTTTGCTTTCCAATGCCAGCTGTTTTCTGAGCATTTCTATTCCAGCTCGAGTCTACATACTCAAAAAGCTTCACTACTACCACATATTATACATAAACTGTCACGAGAGGGGATTAATTCAACAATCAAGTAGAATGGGAGAAGTGACGACCTCAAACTATAACTCTTTTTGGTAAATCACTGTTAACCAAGTCCTCTCATAGCAAGCCAATATCTCATAGCCACTTAAAATGGATTCTAATGCATATATTATACAGGTATCGAAAAATCAAATCCAGGGAGAGTAAACAAGCAAATGTGGCAGAAATAACACGCATAAGAATAGTCATAAGTGAACAAATGCAAGATTTGATTTACCCTTACCTGTATAATAGTACATAGTTACCTATCTTATCTAATAAAAAACTACAAGCCGGAAATTGAAAAATTGTACAAAAAGTTCAAAATTTAACCCAAAACAAAAATTCCGCCCTCATAAAATAATATGTCCAACATTTAGCGTGCAATGTTATTAATGCAATAAAAACAGTCACTTCAGCAATAAAGCGACCTAACCTGCAGATGAAAATTTTAATGTTACAAGCGATTAAAAAAAATTAAAGTAGAAAGGCCCATTTTTGAACTAACTACATACTGAAAGTAAAATAAAAAAAAATCACAGCATGATAATTTTTAACTGTAGGGACCGGAGTTGATATGCTTTATGCTTGGTTCCTGTCAGAACTTCAACATTGTAAATTTGTCAGATCTATCTTATGTGGTCATTAAGGAAAAGCTGATAAAGTTTGAGCAATTTAACGGGTTGCTATTACCTTGTCCTAGTCCGTTATGGAGGTAATTTGGCCACTAAATTAAATCCACCTTTTAATTTCATAAATTTCAAGGGAAAGAGAGTCTCCCACATCCGAATTTACCAAAATTAATGAAAAGGAGTTAGTAATTCACGTTGGACAGGGAAATGGCAACTTAAATTGTGTTTCACTGAGGTTTTTTCTTTAAGGAAAATGACACATCAGGATCTGGCAATCATCTGACCCGAAGCTAAAGAACTTGGTTAGTTCTTTTTTTAATTTAACATTCCCAAAAGTTTATTCGAGAGATTTTAGTGTTCGATAGAGTAGGGACTGTTTGTGAGGTTACAGCATCACAGATTTCACAGCCGGTAAACATCTAACTTTGTCAAAATTGACGGTTTTATTTATTATAAATTATGCAGCTTTTTGTAACCACTGCCTTCCAAGCCCTTTTTTTTTAACTAGTGCAAAATAAACCGAAAATGAAGTGATGAAAGTTCAAACGTCTCTAACATCTAAACCTAACAAATAATAACTACAAAAAACTGGGATCGTTACTTTTGTCTCAATCAAATTAATTAATAATTTTACACCGTTTAGAAGCACTTATTTTTGACTACTGCCATTCAGGTGTATCGTTCTGTTTGATAAAACAATTACGAAGGTTAAGGGCGTGTTCCTGAAATTTATTCATAAACGTATTCCATAAATAGATTACAAAATTGCCTAAAAAGATCACGTGGGACCGGAAACCTTAAAAAACCTAATCTAACATTCATATTATTTGAAAAGCCATTTTAATGCACATTCTGTATTAAAACTGGCAACATTGCCAGCAACTATTCAGTAATAGGGGCTAGCTGTCTTACTTTTAAAAGACCTTGTTGGAGAGAGAATTAATACTTTCGTTAGTCGTTACCCTGGCGCCATTTTTCACTGTTATTACCTTAATGCTACGAGTTACATTAATATATTTTATAAAATAATAACCTTAAAATTACTGCATTTAGCAACAGTGCACCAATTGGCATCTGTATCGGTCGAACTTCAACAGAGAGGTCCCTAATGTTAAAAATTACCTCACAACAAAAATTCGTCAATTTTTAACGCATTCGATAATGATTCATCTCATGAACTTCCCCGAGTTCTCCCTTGAAGTTAATTTCAATCACAAAGTCCAGATCCCTGTTATTGCGGGGGTTCGGTTTCATTGTAAACATTCCGTTGATTTCTTCATTTTTCTTCACAGTCATGTAGTCTTCGAAATAAAATACTGTTTGCTTCCAATGGGTGTACGGGGCGTCCGGAGCAGTAGTGAAGCCTATCCTTTTGTGACACTTGGTAAATTCAACGTTGAAAAATGTCACCAGCGCTTGGACGTAATCGTTTCGACGGCAAATCAAATTAAATGGTGCAGTGAAATCGAGAGCTTCCTTTTTAACGGTGTAAAGGTCGACTTCTTTAATGAGACACGCGTTCGAGACGACTTGCTTTGGATCCACCACGTCGACAAGGGGCTCGCTTATAGCGACTTTCCTTATCGAACTCATGTCAAATCCGTAAACATCGTCCCACCAATTAATCTTCTCGTCCTTGTACTGCCTGTCTTCAATGGCTGTGATGAACAAAGAACATCTGTCCGGGAATAATAAACCGCCCGGCTTGAGCCACTTGTCTCTGGCATACAGTACAGTATCCAACATGCTCTCGTAAAATAAACAGTAACCCATCCACTCTGAAATGATGATGTCTACAGATTCTATTCCATCCGGTAAAGTAATTTCTTCAACTTTGCCCTTGATGATCGTAATTATTTTATCTAAATTATTAGCTTCTACAATTTTCTTGGCGTAGTCGACAATATTAGAGCACTCGATCGCTAGAACTTGTTTAGCACCAGCTTTGGCCGCAAACATGCTGAGTATGCCCGTCCCACAGCCGATATCCATAACTACTTTCCCAGCAAAGAGATGCTTGTTGTGATACATGGAATTACGGTACGTTAAAGTTCTCACTTCGTCCTTCAACATTTCTTCGTGAATACCGAAGTGCGCGTACGAATCGAAATAGTAATCTCTGGACGTCATTTCTTCTGCCGGTATGTCTTCTAATTTCATTTCAGACTTTTCATCGTGGCTCTGCTCCCCATTCACAGATATAATAGAGGTTGTATTAACCGACGAGTTTACTTCCATTGCCTCCATTTTTTCACTAACAAAAATAAATACAACTTTAGTAAACGAAAACCGAAATCAATTTAACCGCCAAAAAGAACCGGGGAACCGGTTAATTTTAGTTTGTGAAAAAAAAATTGAAGATTGTAAAAAGTCGCCTTACCTTCAGTCGCAATTGCTCCAAAGTAATAGTTTAGATCTGCTTAACGATGTTACGAACACTTATAAACTTCTGGGGTAGTTAAAACTGTAAAGTTATCAGCAATAAAACGCGGACAACTATCAGCGTCCTTCACCTTACGAACGACAAGAAAAAGGTTTATTTATAGGTTAAGCTAAGCGAGAAATGTGGACAAGACAAAAATGTGAAATGTGGTATTGTTGCTATTGTTGAGGTTGAGATGGTAATGTGACATGACATGCGTAGTCAGTCATTATTCTTATTCTTTTACACCATTGCTATTGCTCCGAACACGGTGGTACTGCTAAATTTCAATGCGCATGCGCGTTATAAATTGAAATTCAAGTTTTGGTTGTGATAACTTTAATTAAATTTAAAAATTAACTGACATGGTGATCTCGGAAATGGTAAGAGATACAGATCGATTAAATTACAGAAAACTTGCACAATTCATGTAACTTTTTCGTATAATTACGCGTAAAGAATTCATTCTCTACGTTTGACGTAAATAAAGCGTAATAATGTAAACAATTCGTAAATAATGTAAATAATAGAAAATAAGGTTATGTAATACTTAATGTTGTTTTGTTTTTGTTTTGATGTTTTGTATTGGAATCTCACCACTCCACACGATAGATTATGGTTGGCAGAAGTCAAAACTTTGCATTCTTTACATTCTTTACAATCTTAACCTTAAAAAAATCTATATAAAGAAAATCAATTAATTTTTTACCTTAAAGAAGATTCCTGTAAAAAATGAATGCTTTACCGGTAAAGAATTAGGGAACCTGTATTACCGCTTACTAGGGTAGCGCATTCTCATTCTCACAAAAAGTTGGGAATGTCAAATTTGACTTAAAAAACGTCAGATTTTTTACGAGCGTACAACTGTCTAAAAATTCACATATTTATTTGTTATTAAGTCTGCGTATTTTATAAAAATGGTAAACTTTTGATGCGTTAGAGGATGTTTTAACAATAAATGAGGGCTTTATTCTACTTGTTCGCGTATCTTAAAGGTAACTTTCTTAATATTTTAAGCTCATTATTAGTCCTCTATCAATACTTACCTGTTACTGGGATTTTCCGGACAAAAAATGCACCCAGCCCTATGAGCAGACAGTAGTTATGATTGCACAAAATATACGGAGCTCAGAATTTCCGTATTCCTGGAAGTTTGTCAGGTAGGTTTTATTACATCTTGATGAATCTTATTTTTAGGAATCAGTATTGGTACTAAGATCACACCGTCATTTGTGTGTGTCTACCAAGATGCTTTTTCTCAATTACTACGTTAGATATCGAGTTAAAAATTATACCCATGCAATACTCAAGTTCACAGCTTCGTATAGATCTTATAAACCGGTAATATGTTTGTAATAACCAATGTTATTGGTAATAACCAATAACCCACTGAAAAAGGATTGCTCGATTTCTATTCGTGTTATTATTTTGCTTCATTTTTCAAACTCCGCTTTTTTCCACTTAATACCTGTGACCAAATGTGCCAAAAATATGACATCCAGCTGTTCAAACATAACCGTGTTAAGTAAACGTCAACGAGTGAATGCGCTACCCTAGTACGCGTTAGTGTCGGTAGTGCAGGTTCCCTAGTAAAGAATAGCGTAAAGAATAGAAGCGATATACGGCGGCACATCGACATCACTGGTTTTAAAAAAGTTTCACTTTATACAGTTGTCAACTTGAATGTCATTATCGTCCAAACTTCAATCAACTTTCAAAAAGTTTCCTCTCCGATCCCAAGTTTCAAGTTTCTTGAGTTGCTTTGCTTTGCTTTCCTTGTAGAACATGAATGAAGGGAAAAAGGTGGTGAATAATTAAGGGGGTTTTGACTGTGGTTGGTGGTAGGTTGAAAAATCAAGAAAATTATTGGATATCAAAGATATCGCCCTGTCAATATTGTTCTACCGTGAATTTTTAAAATGATCATAATTTTGAGTTCCGGAACTCGTAACCTACCCCGAACATTTTGGAGAACATCCAAATATTTGGAAAGGACTTTTTATAATGTAAGTTACACAATCACGCATCTCCTTGCCAAGCGAAATAAACCTTTCAAAAACCGAGGCGGGCACTTCCTGCTGGGAACTGCAGCCTTGAAAAATTAATTGTTATGTAATATCAGTAGAATGATCCGAACTTTATATAACCTAATTTGTAGGGCAATCGACCAGGAAGGAATCTTTGCGGGCTAACAGCGAACTCTGGAAGAATATGTTTAGAACAGGCCAAGTCAGCAACAAAAAGGTGGTTTTCTCTCGAATGAAGCGAGTACAACAAAAATAATTTCAGGTCAAATTTTAGGTGCAGCAAGAACACTTTCAATTTCCATAACGAAGTGAGATATTTCCGGCAGTCTGCAGCTTTGTTCGATGACATAAAAACTGTAGCAGGACCACCTTTTCCAGACTCAGTTTCAGAAGGAGATATAAAGTAGGTATTCTCGGTAAACCTGCTGTTTAGTACGCCGAGTTCCCCTCTGCCAGTATCAGTATCCCCCTGCCACTTTCTCTGCTGGCGCCACGCTCGAATATTATTTACCTTAGAATCAGGTCATTGATCAGATTAGGTTTTTTTCACCTGAAATTTCAAGATAATTTAAAAGAAACGTTAACAACGACCAATATATCCTGACTATTGCATGCAGAACGGTGTATAAAGGGTTGTATAAAATATGGCACCGCTGAAGGGATATCAGCTGATAAAGTGGTGTGCGGATACTGGAGGGGATGTCAGCGGACTAAACAGCAGCATAAGCGTATTCTCTAGACTTGAGCTTACAGAGTATGAGGCAGCAAGTTAGATCCTAGTCGTTTTTCGTTAGAACAATTTACAGGTCAAAACGAACGTCAGTTTAAAAGATCAATGAAGAAAGATGGGGTGTTGTCTCAATACTTTGATGGGTGACCAGATGGGAACCTCCATGATCTGTGCAGTACTTTTAGATGTAAATTTGATATATTTTACAAAAGTCTATAGTTGCAGAGCTCAGTATGTGCTGGCTAAATGGCTAGTAAAAGCTAAAATTCATAAACCGTAAGATGAAGAAAAAGCTCATTACTACAAGGCCAAACTACTAAAATGTTTGAATAGAGTTAGAGTATGAAATTTCGGATTTGAGTGTTACACACCTAGTTTTCTCGTTTCTAAGAGAGCATGCTCCTCAGTTCTTTATAAAAAATTCTTTATTTCTAATCGTTTATTCACCAATAAAACTGATTTTTCTTAAAAATGTTATTCTTGGTTAGAGCGAGTATCACAACGTCTCGACGGTTTGACACTGATATTAGTGACCTAGCAGTTTGTGTTCTAGTAAAAGTTTTAGCCTTGTTCGCTCGATCTGATCGCACAATTTCTTCACCTGATCGGCCTGCCCTTAAGAGCGATCACTCGATTGTCTGTTTGAAATCTGGGACACCCTGTATACCCCCAAACATTACAAATTTACTTATTAGGGCTAGGGCCATCAAAGGAAAGGTTGACATCATTTTTTAATGTATTACGAAGTAATTTCTTAAATTTATTTTCCAGTTTTGGTTCTTTCTCTTATCAACAAAAACTTGCTTTGCACAAATCTTCCAAGCTAAGCCAGCCTAGGATCTAGTAGCATTGTCAGTTTGTTCTAACAGAACATAACATGTTATTATGTTATTATATTATTTACAAATGCTTAAAAAATGTTCTCAACTATGTAATTTTTATTGATTCAGTGTAATAATTATTACATAAATGTATGGAGTAATTTCATTGTTATTGCATTGTTATTATATTGCTAAATAAAAATTGCATAAGGTTTTAACTATTATGAGGTATAAAATGGAAAAATACAGGGTGTTGCATGAGATATCTACTGTTATACTCACTTGTGTTTATTCTGAATGGGTCATTTAGGTTGAAAATATTCAAAAAATGGGAAAAATTTTATATGGTCCAGAAGCAAATCTACAGTATTTAAAGCAGACCTTCCAGAGTCCAGGTTATGTTATCATTTTCATTTTCATCATCGTTTTTTCCAAAAACTTCCAGATTTTCATTTTCAATCACTGATTTTAAAATGCACCGTGTTATCAAAATATTGGTCTGATATTGCTGGAAATAAATTATTCTCCATTATTGAAGAGGTAATTATCAATAAAAAATAAAAAGATCAAAAACTGTTCTCCATATTTTCAAAATTTGCAATTTCAAATCAGCAAACACTTCTTTTCTGGTGTAGAGGGTGTTGAAATTTGAAGATTTTTTCTTTATAGCTCCTTGAGGTTAGTCAAACTTTGGTCACACAGGGTCAACCCATAGCTTACATTTTCAACAGACAGTAAAAATTAATGAAAATGAGAAATGATCCAAAATAAGCCAGATCCTGTTTTACCATTTCAAAAATTTGAATTTTATCTGGAAATACTTTTTTTTCAACCGTTTTCAGATTCAAAGAACTTATTGGAGACCAAAAAGTTTTTTAATAAAACAGAAAATTCACATCGTATTTAAGAATCTACTAACGGCGCATTGCAAAAAACTTCAGGGAGAGAAATGGGAGAAATTCAGGGAAAAAATCTTCTCTTATAGTTTCTCACAACCATTTGTCATGCCCAATGATGTAAGCCCTACAGCGCAACCTATCTCAAAAACTGAAGGAGACAAAAAAGTCGAATCCTCAAATTCGACATTTTAGGTAGATCAGTAAAGAAGAGTGTTTGCTGACCTATATATTTATATAAACTTTAAGTCATGAAATCAAATAAGCCAAAGAACAACATAAGCCAAAGAACAACTCCCTTGTACATGATATTTGTACATGAACACCCTGTATAGATGGTTAATTAAATTATCTCAATTAGTTTTTGTGAAGGGATAATATTTTCTTTACATGGTAAAAGAGCTCTCTTTGTACAATTTTGTATCAAATAACTTGCATAGTAAATTAAATTAATGAATAAAATTAATAATAAATGTTGAAAGGATGTTCTAGTCCATATTCTGCAACACCCTGTATAAAACGTGTTGAATTGAATTAATTGAATTGCCAAATTGATCTTGGAGAATTTTATAATTAGCACATTAGTTAAGGTTTCAAAATATTTACATTGACCTTTGTTGCCTTTAAGATTTCATTACCACTGTGTTGCTAAAAACTGTTCTTATCATCATTTATGCAAAAGTTACTATAAATATATATTTAAGGATTATTTTTTTTATTTGTAACTAAAAAAACTCTGCTGCTAGGGGCATTATGGAAAAATTATGGCTGTGATTGTTATGGATGTGAAATAAATTATGGAATTTTTAATAGCAGCTATATTTTATGTATAATCAATTTATTAACAATGCGTGTATTCTCAAAACTTTACTGCCCGGGTAAATCCAGTGGCACCCAGAATTTTCTTCGCTTATAGAGTTATTCATTTGCATAATTTTATTATTTTTAGTACGGGACTGCATTTGACCATAATTAAAAAAAAAAGTATTAAAATCTTGTTACTTTTTCTGCTGTACTAGATTTAATGAATATGCAAAATGATCCAAACGTCTTTTGTTAAATAGTCTGACAGTAAACGTTGTACAAAATACTAACAACACCCCCTTACCTGTCCCTGCCAGATTCAGCAAAAAGGTAGGTGATCATGTGGCAGAAGACGAGGTCGTGGCGGAGATCGAGACTGACAAAACCGCCATGCCGGTGCCTTCACCCGCTCACGGTGTCATCGAGGAGCTGCTCGTGGAGGACGGAGCCACCGTGAAGAACCAGCAGCCGTTGTTTAAGCTGCGCGTGACCGGTGCCGCACCCGCCAAGAAGGAAGAGGCGCCTGCCGCTAAGAAAGAGGAGCCCGCCGCCGCTCCACCCCCACCCAAGCCCGCCGCCCCCGCCGAAGGTACTAAACCCGAGACACCGACACCGACACCGTCACCACCACCATCTAAACCAACACCACCACCAAAACCGGCAGGTAGGTTGGGGTATTGCTGGCATGAAGGGATTGTGATCAATGTTTGGTAGTTTTTTTTGCAATTCTGTTGTGAGCGTTTGTATTTCTTTTCTGTTTTTTGATTGGAATTTAAATTAGGAAAAAAATAAAAATAGGCAACATCATAACAGTGGGAAATGGGTCAATTTTTTGTTTTATTTGCTTAAAGGTTGGCTATGAATGTTACACATTTTCTTTGTTGCAAATTCTTGTTTTAATCCATAATATCGATTTCTTATATCAACTGAATCGGAGTGATTTATTACTTCTTGTAGTTTTAAGTAATTAATTTAACCATCATCATTAATAGCGTCCTTATTACCTACAGAAAAGAAAGCTGCACCGATGAGTGCTATTCCTGTAGCCGCGATACGTCACGCCCAATCTTTGGAAGCGGCGACTGTCAAAGTACCTCCTTCTGATCCCACCAAGGAGATTACCGGAACGAGAACAGAACAAAGAGTGAAAATGAACAGAATGCGTCTGAAGATCGCCCAGAGACTTAAGGAAGCCCAGAACGTCACTGCAATGCTGACAACTTTCAACGAAATTGACATGTCGTGAGTGGTTTTGTTTTGCTCCCTTAGATGAATCTGATCCATTTTTGTTCTATTCGATTTATTTTTGATCAGCTGATACGAATATCAAGATGAAAAATGGCAATAAGTAATTTAATCGCAAGAAAGAATTGTTCTATAAAAAAAATTGAGCTGTTTGATGATCTTTTAAGTAGTTATAGAAAAAATAGTGTCTTCTACTCATGGAGAATATGGAATCATAATCAAAAAATGTCTTCTTCAATAAAAAACTGCTCTGTATAAAATGCTATTGAAGATTCCTACATGACTGAAATAATTTGTTTGTTTAGGTATATGATGAACTTCAGAAAAGAACACCAAGAAGCGTTTACGAAGAAATACGGATTCAAATTGGGCTTCATGTCTGCGTTCCTGAAAGCTTCAGCTTACGCTTTACAAGATCAACCGACCGTCAATGCGGTGATTGATGAACATGAGATCATCTACAGAGATTACATCGACATATCTGTCGCGGTGGCAACACCTAAAGGCTTGGTCGTGCCGGTTCTGAGAAATGTACAAGCGATGAATTATGCCGAAATTGAGTCGGGCCTCAATGCTTTGGCACTTAAAGCTAGAAAAGGTAAGTTCGTCTATGTCGCCCTATACATTACAAAATGACAGTACACACATGAAACTTCAGAATTCTTTTATTGCCATTAGAGAATGTAAATATGGCTGGTTGTTTTAAATTACAAAGGAATTTAATGTAAATAACAGTAAAGTTTTGATAAGAGTGTATGTTATGCATTTATTTACTAAAAAGATTTACAGCCAATATTATAAACGCTCATTAGGCTAACGGGCAGATTTCTGTGCTCGTTTTTGAAGCTAATATCGACGTCAAATGACTTTTATTAACATTTTTGTAATTACTTTCGTGTCAAGAATAGATATATTTAAAATATTTCCACTTATACTTGATACCTTCTTCAGAAATGGCTACAGAAATCTGCCCGTTAACTTAATGAGCCTTTATAATACCAGCTGTTAATGATATAAATTTAAATATGCATACCCAAACTTGCAACCTAAACAAAATGCCTGTTAGAGACTAAAAGAAAAATACTTTAATTAATACTTTTAAAAATAAAATTTGTAAAACTGTGTTACTTACATCTATCAATCACAAAAAAATCAAATTATACATAAAAATTTCATCGCAACATATGAAAATTGTATCAATTCACAGCTTAACTCTTTCTTAGAAGTGATTTGATAAAACATGCGAACGGCTTTACTGTAAAATGTTTTTTTTTCTGTGTGCAGGCGAATTAGCTGTAGAAGACATGGACGGCGGTACTTTCACGATAAGCAATGGAGGAGTGTTTGGGTCTCTAATGGGTACTCCGATCATAAACCCACCACAATCCTCAATTTTGGGGATGCACGGAGTGTTTGAGAGGCCTGTGGCAATCAAGGGTCAGGTAATGAGTTAATTTTTTAGTTTTATTTACATTATTGGTGTCTAGACAACTCTTTTACATAAAACATGAACTAAGAATAAGTTCATTGTATAGATGAAGGAAACTGCGTTGTGACTTATTTTGTTGTTAATTAAATTATTCAACTTCAGAGACATTATTAATAGATTTTGCGATAATTTTTTCGAATTCAAGTCTGCAAATTGGTCTCTGAAATCTACTGCAGATACTTGGGCGAATTTGTTTTGTGAATTATTTGCCATATAAATTGTTGAATTTGGAAGAAGAAAATTGCGGTCCATTGTCGCTGTGAATTATGTCAGGAATACAAAATCTTCAAAAAAACCAATTGGATTTTTTATGATACCTTCAACTTTTGTCTTATTATTAGTTATGTTGTAGTAATGAAGGCGTAAAAATTATTAGGTGTCTCTGTTTTGAAGTTTTATTAAGACGCATTTTTTTTAGGTTGTGATAAGACCAATGATGTACGTAGCACTCACCTATGATCACAGATTGATTGATGGACGTGAAGCTGTTCTTTTCCTCAGAAAAATCAAAGGAGCCGTGGAGAATCCAAGCATTATTTTAGCTGGCCTTTAAATGCTGCCATTTACGGTTATAAGAAGTAATGTACAGTTGATTTTATGCATAATGTTACCCAAGATTAAAACACCTACAGTAAAACAAACACCTGCACTTTATTCGTACTTTTTTTTTTAATGTTTATAAATCACTTTAGTTCAAGACCCCTAAAATATAATATACTGTTGATTCATCAACAGAACCGGTTCTTTTATAATCTGAAGGTTTGGTAGAGGTGACCACAGAGAAAATGACCTTTGAGAGCATGGTTTTGACTGCAAGGGTATATTTGAAATGATATTAACGTTTGGAGTTTTGTCCCATTTTGTTAAAGGAAGCAATATTTTAATTTATCAATGTTGCTTGATAAATAATATCTGACCCCCTTAAAATTAATGTAGTAAACGTGCTTTGTGTTTAGCACAAAGCAAAAATGTGTACTGATTGTGTTATTAATTATTACTATTATAATAATTCTGAAAAAATTTTCATCATTTTTTCTATCTTGAAAATTTTTAGATTTATTAAAATTACTTTGTCAATAATTCGAAGCCCTTATTGTCATGAAAATATTACTCATATTTTTTTTAGAATTTCAACATTATCCAGTTGAACGGTCTTTAGGTAATGCGATTTCAGTATTCAGTTAAAACTCAGTACCTCACCTTCGTTACTTTCTGTAAATTTAACTTATTAATTTAATGGTTATAATTTGTAATAATATAAAAATGTTGTTTCATGTAAATTTCCTGTAGATTATTTAATTTATTGTGTAAAAATTATTTATTCGATAATATATAAATTGGCAGAAAATGAATCTTTTCCTGGAGTTTCTGTCGCAGAAATATATTGTACCTCTCAAATCTGAAAGACATCAGGAATAATTTGTTTGCTAACGTCAAACCATGAATGTTTATTAAGAAAATACAATTAAATTTCTTTGTTTTAATGATAAATTAGTAATAAGAATTTGTAGTGTTCTGAATGTTGTAAAATCGAGATTGGGCATAACTCCAAGAAACCAGGCCACAAGGGATTTGTTTTTGCGATTCACGAACAGCTGTAGCAGCATGCAGAAACGTAACAACCCCCTTTCCATGTAAATAGAAGAGAGGCTTAAAATTGAATTATGCTTGATGAAAAGCAATGTTTTGTTTTTACTATTCGTTTTACACTCCAGTCTTTAGTTTTTTTTTTCAAGAATTCAATAATTTAAAGGGCATCATGCAGTTTAAAATTCAAACCATGGAGTTTCAGTACGTTTGGCCCCATTTGTGTAATGGATAGCAGCAGCAGCACATAAACATGAACTTGGCATTTTTACACATACCTTCCTTTACACACATTCCTTACTTACGCTCAAATAATAATAATTAACTAAATAATGATGTCATCCGCAATGCATTTAACGCCATATGACATCACTCAAGGTGACTACGTAGCAATGATCATGTAGCGTATAAACATCTCTGTAGAATAATCGAATTTGCAAAATTTCAAGAAAAGGCCTTTGAATGGCAGCAACTAAAACCAGTCTAATTTCTTCTCATGCAGGCAATTGGCAATCTAAAAATTCATAGAGCATAAAGTCGAAGTTCCTGCCAAGCCAAGACTCCTAAAATCTGACATCTGATTTTATTTTTGCAACTTGTTAGATGGACTCGTTGGCCTGGTGGTTGTAGGGAACCAGAGACAGCTAAATATAATATAATATAATAGGTACCTAATAAGGAGCTCCTTTAGCTACAAATAGAATAAAATTATGAAATGGTGTTCAGGCGGGCACCCTACCAATAATATTTCATAGAAAAGATTTTGAATGAAATGAAATTCGCGCTTGAAACTAACTTATTAGTAGCGTTATATGCAACCCACGAAACAGCTCTTGTATAGTTGATTGTATACTTTTGCAGTAGAAACCTCTCTATCGAGTATCGACATACCTCTTCACAGTCATATGCTCCTGGTTCTCACTTTCGTTTCGAATCTTGTTGTGCAGCGAACTATCAGCGACCGATCATTT
The DNA here is from genome assembly GCA_910589415.1 of Malachius bipustulatus. Taxonomy (NCBI): domain Eukaryota; kingdom Metazoa; phylum Arthropoda; class Insecta; order Coleoptera; family Melyridae; genus Malachius; species Malachius bipustulatus. The sequence continues at coordinate 19,558,802 of OU342632.1, forward strand.
TTGCGGTACAAATTTATTTAATTTATGAAATTTGGCGAACATTTTATCTTTCTTCAAAATTAAATATGTGTCCCAGAAGAAAGACGACAGACTTCTAAGGGTGAGCCTATGTATGCATAAAATTTCATGGTTTTGTAAATCAACTAAGTTTCACTTTTATTGGAGCACCTACATAATATACCTACAGAGTGTTACTTAAGGGTATGTTTTTTTAAACGTGTTTTAATCGCTTTTTGTTTTTTTATTAACATTTCAAACATTCTTTTGCCGAAACTGCTGAAATTTGACAGCGTTATTTGTAGTAATAAGCTCCTTTAGCTGCAAATAGAATAAAATTATGGAATGGGTCCAGGGGGCACACCCTTTACCAATTTCAAAGAAAAGATTCTGAATGAAATGAAATTCGCGCTTGAAACTAACTTATTAGCAGCGTTATATGCAACCCATGAAACAGCTCGTGTATAGTTGGTTGTATACTTTTGCAGTAGAAACCTCTCTACCGACATACCTCTTCGCAGTCATATGCTCCTGGTTCTCAGTTTCGTTTCGAATCGTATTGTTCAGCGAACGATCGGCGACCGACGACCATTTTTTTGCGGTACAAATTGTCTTTATTGTTTGAAAAGCTCCTGAAATTTTTCTGGAAATGTAAAGGCAAAGCGAAATTAATTCAAGTTCAAATAATCGAAAATTGATTCTTTTTTTTTTTTTGTAGGTATAAGTACCTACCATGCATTGAATTTCTCCCTTTATTATTTGAAGGGAGAAGTATTATTTAAAAAAATAAAATAAACCCTTTGTCGGTACCTACCTACATTCATTAAAAAATTAAAATTAAAAGTAATACAGGTACCCTACCCTAATCAGCACTTTCATCTAGCGCTCAGCCTGATTGGAGCTGGCGTGTCGGATTGATGATGCATAGGTAGCTATAAGCGATTCGAATTTTTTATGGATTGCTGTTTCCATCTGCAATCTTTTTATATTGTGACATTGTAAGTTAAATGCGTTTTTTAATGGCATTAATTTCAGGTAGGTATTTCGAAAAACAGTCTACGCGTGTTTTCAAAAATCCCCCTTTATATACTTTCAAGATTTCTAAGCAGCAATTTAAATATGAATATAAAGTAGGTAGGTTTTCAAAATTAATAGAAAGCGCGTGACTAAAATATCTGGTTGTCCCTTTATCTATCGCTTCCTTCAACTTTTGCGGTCTGAAATTAGGTACTTTGCCTTCACAGTTAAGTAATGAAGTTAGTGGCGAAGATGTCCTGAAGGAATGTTCCGCCCCTTTGCCTTTTGCCTCCACAAACTTAGTTAACGGACGTCAAAAGACTGGAAGCTCTACAAACTGTTCCCATACCCCATACTTGAATTATTGTATGGTATGGCAAATGAAACGTCAAGGGCATAACGGAACTAAAATTAAATGCAGTCTCTCACTTATAGGTATATGGTATATCTACAGTGGAATCTCGTTAATCCGATCGAAACTGGACTTGATGATGCTTGAATTGCTATGGGAACTCGAATCTTACGTTACGACGTTGCAGATCAAAATAGAATCTTATTATAACGAGCGTCGTTGAACTTTCCCTCTTGCAAAATAATGCCATAACTATTATTAAAACATATAAAAAAATTATATGGCTCCCTACCTATAATGGGTTGAATCTGGGTTCGGAACAGGAAATACATATATACTATATACATTGTTGTACACGACATGAACATCTACACCTTTTCCTGTTGTAATTGAAGGGCTCGGTGTAAAAACCAGTCAACTCCATTTTTTACTAATTTTTTAATCCAAGACTTTCAAATTTTTTTTTTGATGTGTCTGAGAAAAATTTATCTTTCAGTTTATTATTAAATCACTGCCAAGTCCCAATATTTAATGGTCAATTTTGTTCGAATCAAAACTTTGTCAAATAACATTTTTAGAAAGTTTTTTTTTTATTTCCCACAAATTATGAAAAATGGAGTTGACTGGTTTTTGCACCGAGCCCTTCAATTGAGAAACGATTAAATGAATTTCAGAATGCGTCAAATGTAATTGAGAATAGTCAAATGTAATTGAGAAACCATCAAATGGAATTGAGAAAGCGTTAATTATAAGTAATTGAGAATAGTCAAATGAAATTGAGAATGCGTCAAATGCAATTCAGAATGCGTAAATTGTAATTGAGAATAGGTAAAAAAATGCAAATGAATTACATAAGATCTTAACTTAAAAAAAATACATATTCAACTATAAAAAACTATGCATGCATAAAAATCCTAATTACTACATAGAAAGCTAACAATTGTCCAACTATTGTCCAACTAGCATAGCTAAAGCAGCCTCGTGGAACGTGGTTGAAAATGCTGGGACTTATATGTGAAATTATTTACGAATTTTACATTATCTCAATTTTAATTGATCCATTCTGAAATCCATTTGATACTTTCCTAATTACATTTAACGCTTTCTCAATTCCATTTGATGGTTTCTCAATTACAATTAACGCATTCTCAATTACAATTGATGCATTCTCAATTAAATTTGACTATTCTCAATTACAAATGACGCATTCTGAATTACATTAGACTATTCTCAATTACATTTAACCGTTTCTCAATTACACCTGGAAATGGTGTAGATCTAGAAGCAGAAAAATGGCAATTGACTAATTTTTTTTTTGATTTGTCGCTTTCAAAAGTGTCGTTATTATACCAGGATGCGACAAAAAATTATCGGGCAACAGTCATACTACGTTGAATATACCGGTTCTCGTCCGATCACCGAAGTCAAGCAACGTCGGGCGTGGTCAGTACTTGGATGGGTGACCGCCTGGGAACACCACGTGCTGTTGCCTCTACTTTTTTTCGTTTTTTTTTTCATAATAATGTAGTTACGTTACTTATTTTAGTTTTGTTAAGTTTTTACTAAACAGATGGCATGCCTGATATACGCGACATGAAAATCTAGAAGCAGAAATGGCAATTGACTAATTTTTTTGTTTGATTTGTCGCTTTCAAAAGTGTCGTTATTATACCAGGATGCGACAAAAAATAATCGGGCAACGGTCATACTACGTTGAATATACCGGTTCTCGTCCATATACACCAGTAGCGGTGCGTAGAAAGTGAAAGTGAGTATAGTTACCTACCTAAGGTGTCGGTGCATATAGCGAAGGGAATACGAAGCACGTGCGGTTTTGAAATAAATCACACGCAAAGACATTAGTATATAAAACATCTTATCTGTGAGGCATGCCTCCAGAAAAAACTGTTTTACAAAACAGTTTTGAACTAAATGGAAAACCACAATCCAGCAAGGATATAAAAAATCTACTAAGCAGCGTATCAGAAGAAAACGCGAATCAATTCAACAGCAACAAGTCTCTCAAAGACCTAATTCTCGAAGAAATTCCACAAGTCAAAGAGGACGAACCAAATTTGAAGAAGAGAAAAATCAGCTCTCCATCCAAAATGACAAACAAAATCAGAAAGAAAGGAAACCAAGCCACTCAACCCCGATCATTCCTGGAAACGAAAAACAAATTCCAGCCACTAGCAGATCTTGATGACACAGATGATGATGGCATGTCATTCACTGAAGAAACGGAAGAATTGATCAAAAAACCCAAGCGCCCGCCCCCCATAGTTTTGCATGGAAACATCAGCAACCATAAGGATCTGGTAAATAAAATAAAACAATACACAAATGGACGCTTCGAAATTAAATATTGTAAAAACACTACCAATGTGTTTTTCGCCCAAAAAAGTGATTGGTCAGCCTTTGCAGAAGCAGCCAGACAAGAAAAAGCTTCGTTTCATAGTTTCACTTTACCGGAGGATAAGACACATGCATTCGTCCTACGAGGCCTAGGAAGTAATGTAACAGTGGAAGACATTAAGGATAGTCTCAAAGATGATCACTCTCTCACGGTTAAAAATATTTTTCCGATGAAAACGAAAAGCCGATGGCCTATTTTTCTGGTAATCACTGGGAAAGATATGGTACTACGAGATCTGACAGCGAAAATCAGATTTATATGTCACACAAGAGTCACATGGGAACGACATATAAACAAAAAAGGCATCACTCAGTGTCATAAATGTCAGGCCTGGGGCCATGCCACTTCAAATTGTTATGCAGAAGCGAAATGTTTAAAATGTGCTGGCAGCCATGAAACAAAAAGCTGCGAAAAAGCCGAAGAAGACGAACACAAATGTGCAAACTGTAAGGGTGACCATATGGCTAATAGCACATCTTGCAAAGTTTACCAGGACAGAATTGAATGGATCAAAAATAAGAACACCAATAAAAATAAAAAACAACCCGTATTCAAGCCGGCAGCCTCACCAACAGTCAATATCTGGCAACAGCGCAAAGAAGAACAACAAGCACTTCAGCACCAGTCACAGTTACCTGCCCAGACGGCACCAGCAACCAGTGGTAGTAGTAGTAACAATAACAAACCACCACCCGCAGTGCCAGCATTCCCACCTTCCACGAATCAGTATGTGGATACGCAAAACAAAGAAGTCCCAGATGTGAACATATTCCGAGAAATGCAGAGCGAGATGAAACGATTAAGTGGTATGATAAACCTCGGTAAGTTTTTGACAGCTTTAAAAAATTTAAACAGACAGTTGGAATCATGTAGTGACACTGCTAGCAAATACACAACTTTTTTAACATTTCTATCATTTAACAATGACTTATAAACTCAAACTAGCAACTTGGAACGCCGGCGGACTTAACAGTAAACTGAGCAATTTAATAAATTTCATTAGAAAAAACAAAATAGATATCATGTTCCTCAACGAGACTAAACTCACTCCGGAAACAAATGTCAAAATCCGTGGATACACAATAGTCCGAAAGGATAGAGTGGTCCGCAATCACGCCTCGGGAGGAGTATGTGCCATAATAAAAAATAACATAGAGTATGTCCAACTCACCCCACCCCCATCATCCTTAGAAACTATCGGAATAAGATTGTCAAATCAAATTTGTCTAATAGGAGCATATAATACTCCTAAAAACCGCTTCACACCAAATGATATTTTAGGCCTAATGGGAGTAGCTTCTAAAGTTCTTTTAATAGGTGATCTCAATGCAAGACACAAAAACTGGAACAATCACGGAAACAACACTAACGGACTCACTCTTAACAACACGATAATTAACACCAACATACACCTGTTATACACAGACACCCCCACACATTACCCATTCAACGGTACAACCCCAACATACATAGACATAATACTAAATAAAAACGTCAAAGACATCACAATACCCCAATCAATCCCCGAACTAGACTCTGATCATAATGTAGTAACATTTAACCTAAAATCTAAAAACCTCATTTCACAAGATAGCGATAAAATAGAAGTCACGTCATACGCAAAAACAAACTGGACTCATTTTAGAAAATTCATCAACAATAATTTAATCATAACATCAAACATAAACAGCAAACAACAATTAACTCTCGCAGTAGACAAACTCACTGAGACTCTACAAGCAGCCAAAACGAACTTCTCCGACACAGTGAAAATCGAACCCTATAAAGATAATCTTCCACCGGCCATAATCTCCTCAATCAGAGAGAAAAATAACTTACGAAAAACATGGCAAAGAACAGGTTTGGCCGCTGATCTTAGGGACTATAAAAATAAAATCAGGGAAACTAATGTCAATATTAAAAAACATAGGGATGATTGCTGGAACAAAACCCTACAAAAACTTTCCCACAAAGATAACTCTCTGTGGAAACTAGCAAGGAGGCTAAGGAGAGCTAATTTTGCAATACCCGCTCTTAAGGTTAACAACCATACGGCAATAACCTCAAAGGAAAAAGCTGAAATTCTAGCCAACAATTTCAGCGGAATAGGTCAAAACATTCTAGATAATATGACGACAGATGACACTCACAGACAAATTGAGGAGACAGTACAACAATATCTCAGTGACAAAAACAGACGGGCCAACGATCTCACAGACCTACTAACCAGCCCCTTAGAAATACAAGCTCAAATAAGAAAACTTCCCAATAACAAAGCACCAGGCCCCGACGGAATCGACAATAAAATCCTTAAAAACCTTCCTAAGAAAGCACTAGTCCAGCTTACATACATAATCAACGCCATACTCAAACTAGAACACTTCCCAAAAAAATGGAAAAGTGCTATAGCGGTCCCGTTCCCAAAACCTGGAAAAGACAAAACAAACCCTAACAATTACAGAATAATCTCACTTCTAAACTCACTGGCGAAACTCACAGAGAAAATCATATTGACCAGACTCAATAAACATGATAGAAAACAAAAAATAACAATAGACGAACAGTTTGGCTTTAGGGAAGGCCATAGCACAACAATGCAAGTCACCAGAATCGCCAACGACATTATTCTGAACTTCAATAAAGGAAATAATACACAAATGGCCCTACTTGACATACAGAAAGCATTCGATACCGTGTGGCACGCAGGCATTTTATACAAAATGATAAAATACAAATTTAAAAAACCCCTAATTCATTTAATCAACTCTTACTTAAAAAACAGGACTCTAACCATAAAGATTAATAACACACTATCCTCAGATAAAATAATAAATGTCGGAGTTCCCCAAGGCTCTGTTCTTGGGCCGAAACTATTCTCGATGTTTATTAACGACATCCCTAAACCGCATGTGACACAACTCGCTCTCTATGCAGACGACACGGCCGTATACACATCCTCATATTACGCAAATGTGGCCAATACTCGCAATAACATGGCAATTAGCGATTTAGAAAAATATTTCAAACAATGGAAAATCCAACTAAACGCGGAAAAAACAGAAAACATTACGTTTTCTAGGAAATTCACCAACAATAAACTATTTAACTCGCTACTTGTAGGAGGAAACAAAATCAACAATTCCGACACAGTCAAATATTTAGGAGTCACACTCGACAAAAGACTCACATTCATTCCTCACATCAATAATTTGATCAAAAAAGGCTTCGGTGCAATGCGAACAGTCTACCCCCTGCTAACTGGAGGCGCTCTCAGCAAACGCAACAAACGTCTACTCTACACTGGCGTTATCAGACCAGTAATCACATACGCAGCCCCCGTGTGGGCAAGCGTATCCAAAACGCAGCTCCTAAAAGTGCAAAGGTTCCAAAACAAATGTTTAAGATTGATCACGAATCAAGACCGATACACGAAAATAACGAAATTACACGCAGACTCTGGACTGCCTATGATCAAAGATCATATCAAAAAAATCGCCGCTAAATTTTACACTGAACATGTCAGCAACAGCAAACTTACCAAAGACATTCTCAAGACAAAGCAAAACAACCCTGAAGTCACTTTCAAACACAAACTCACCTACTCAGTAATAGACATACATTAGAAGAATGGTCAGCCAGCAGTGTCATTCATGAATTATACCAACTTCCCAAAAGCCTATAGGCACACAAGATATTTTTAAAAGTGACACTACCTAACGTCACATTAAAAACATTAATTTATCCTAAGGGAGGTTTTTCAATCCTTTCCTCTCGTTCAAAAGCAAAAATTAACATCACTAGTCAAGTAAAACACCAAAAATGTAAAACATTTTCTTAAATACATATCTGTGTATATATTGTAGATTTAAAACTCAAGATAAGTCTTTTAATTGGATAGGAGCTTGTAAATAAGGACAACAAATTGTAAGACCATCACTGTATATTTGTGTAAATACTGTATATAGATAAGGCCCACTATTGTAACATAAATTTGAATAAAGCATTTTAAAAGTAAAAGTAAGGTTCTCGTCCGATCACCGAAGTCAAGCAACGTCGGGCGTGGTCAGTACTTGGATGGGTGACCGCCTGGGAACACCACGTGCTGTTGCCTCTACTTTTTTTCGTTTTTTTTTTTTTCATAATAATGTAGTTACGTTACTTATTTTAGTTTTGTCAAGTTTTTACTAAACAGATGGCATGCCTGATATACGCGACATGAAAATCTTAGAAGCAGAAATGGCAATTGACTAATTTTTTTGTTTGATTTGTCGCTTTCAAAAGTGTCGTTATTATACCAGGATGCGACAAAAAATTATCGGGCAACGGTCATACTACGTTGAATATACCGGTTCTCGTCCGATCACCGAAGTCAAGCAACGTCGGGCGTGGTCAGTACTTGGATGGGTGACCGCCTGGGAACACCACGTGCTGTTGCCTCTACTTTTTTTCGTTTTTTTTTTTTTCATAATAATGTAGTTACGTTACTTATTTTAGTTTTGTCAAGTTTTTACTAAACAGATGGCATGCCTGATATACGCGACATGAAAATCTTAGAAGCAGAAATGGCAATTGACTAATTTTTTCAAAAAATTATCGGGCAACGGTCATACTACGTTGAATATACCGGTTCTCGTCCGATCACCGAAGTCAAGCAACGTCGGGCGTGGTTAGTACTTGGATGGGTGACCGCCTGGGAACACCACGTGCTGTTGCCTCTACTTTTTTTCGTTTTTTTTTTCATAATAATGTAGTTACGTTACTTATTTTAGTTTTGTTAAGTTTTTACTAAACAGATGGCATGCCTGATATACGCGACATGAAAATCTAGAAGCAGAAATGGCAATTGACTAATTTTTTTGTTTGATTTGTCGCTTTCAAAAGTGTCGTTATTATACCAGGATGCGACAGAAAATAATCGGGCAACGGTCATACTACGTTGAATATACCGGTTCTCGTCCGATCACCGAAGTCAAGCAACGTCGGGCGTGGTCAGTACTTGGATGGGTGACCGCCTGGGAACACCACGTGCTGTTGCCTCTACTTTTTTTCGTTTTTTTTTTTCATAATAATGTAGTTACGTTACTTATTTTAGTTTTGTTAAGTTTTTACTAATCAGATGGCATGCCTGATATACGCGACATGAAAATCTAGAAGCAGAAATGGCAATTGACTAATTTTTTTGTTTGATTTGTCGCTTTCAAAAGTGTCGTTATTATACCAGGATGCGACAAAAAATTATCGGGCAACGGTCATACTACGTTGAATATACCGGTTCTCGTCCGATCACCGAAGTCAAGCAACGTCGGGCGTGGTCAGTACTTGGATGGGTGACCGCCTGGGAACACCACGTGCTGTTGCCTCTACTTTTTTTCGTTTTTTTTTTTTTCATAATAATGTAGTTACGTTACTTATTTTAGTTTTGTCAAGTTTTTACTAAACAGATGGCATGCCTGATATACGCGACATGAAAATCTAGAAGCAGAAATGGCAATTGACTAATTTTTTTGTTTGATTTGTCGCTTTCAAAAGTGTCGTTATTATACCAGGATGCGACAAAAAATAATCGGGCAACGGTCATACTACGTTGAATATACCGGTTCTCGTCCGATCACCGAAGTCAAGCAACGTCGGGCGTGGTCAGTACTTGGATGGGTGACCGCCTGGGAACACCACGTGCTGTTGCCTCTACTTTTTTTCGTTTTTTTTTTTTCATAATAATGTAGTTACGTTACTTATTTTAGTTTTGTTAAGTTTTTACTAATCAGATGGCATGCCTGATATACGCGACATGAAAATCTAGAAGCAGAAATGGCAATTGACTAATTTTTTTGTTTGATTTGTCGCTTTCAAAAGTGTCGTTATTATACCAGGATGCGACAAAAAATTATCGGGCAATGGTCATACTACGTTGAATATATCGGTTCTCGTCCGATCACCGAAGTCAAGCAACGTCGGGCGTGGTCAGTACTTGGATGGGTGACCGCCTGGGAACACCACGTGCTGTTGCCTCTACTTTTTTTCGTTTTTTTTTTCATAATAATGTAGTTACGTTACTTATTTTAGTTTTGTTAAGTTTTTACTAAACAGATGGCATGCCTGATATACGCGACATGAAAATCTAGAAGCAGAAATGGCAATTGACTAATTTTTTTGTTTGATTTGTCGCTTTCAAAAGTGTCGTTATTATACCAGGATGCGACAAAAAATTATCGGGCAACGGTCATACTACGTTGAATATACCGGTTCTCGTCCGATCACCGAAGTCAAGCAACGTCGGGCGTGGTCAGTACTTGGATGGGTGACCGCCTGGGAACACCACGTGCTGTTGCCTCTACTTTTTTTCGTTTTTTGTTTTTCATAATAATGTAGTTACGTTACTTATTTTAGTTTTGTTAAGTTTTTACTAAACAGATGGCATGCCTGATATACGCGACATGAAAATCTAGAAGCAGAAATGGCAATTGACTAATTTTTTTGTTTGATTTGTCGCTTTCAAAAGTGTCGTTATTATACCAGGATGCGACAAAAAATAATCGGGCAACGGTCATACTACGTTGAATATACCGGTTCTCGTCCGATCACCGAAGTCAAGCAACGTCGGGCGTGGTCAGTACTTGGATGGGTGACCGCCTGGGAACACCACGTGCTGTTGCCTCTACTTTTTTTCGTTTTTTTTTTTCATAATAATGTAGTTACGTTACTTATTTTAGTTTTGTTAAGTTTTTACTAATCAGATGGCATGCCTGATATACGCGACATGAAAATCTAGAAGCAGAAATGGCAATTGACTAATTTTTTTGTTTGATTTGTCGCTTTCAAAAGTGTCGTTATTATACCAGGATGCGACAAAAAATTATCGGGCAACGGTCATACTACGTTGAATATACCGGTTCTCGTCCGATCACCGAAGTCAAGCAACGTCGGGCGTGGTCAGTACTTGGATGGGTGACCGCCTGGGAACACCACGTGCTGTTGCCTCTACTTTTTTTCGTTTTTTTTTTTCATAATAATGTAGTTACGTTACTTATTTTAGTTTTGTTAAGTTTTTACTGAACAGATGGCATGCCTGATATACGCGACATGAAAATCTAGAAGCAGAAATGGCAATTGACTAATTTTTTTGTTTGATTTGTCGCTTTCAAAAGTGTCGTTATTATACCAGGATGCGACAAAAAATAATCGGGCAACGGTCATACTACGTTGAATATACCGGTTCTCGTCCGATCACCGAAGTCAAGCAACGTCGGGCGTGGTCAGTACTTGGATGGGTGACCGCCTGGGAACACCACGTGCTGTTGCCTCTACTTTTTTTCGTTTTTTTTTTTCATAATAATGTAGTTACGTTACTTATTTTAGTTTTGTTAAGTTTTTACTAATCAGATGGCATGCCTGATATACGCGACATGAAAATCTAGAAGCAGAAATGGCAATTGACTAATTTTTTTGTTTGATTTGTCGCTTTCAAAAGTGTCGTTATTATACCAGGATGCGACAAAAAATTATCGGGCAACGGTCATACTACGTTGAATATACCGGTTCTCGTCCGATCACCGAAGTCAAGCAACGTCGGGCGTGGTCAGTACTTGGATGGGTGACCGCCTGGGAACACCACGTGCTGTTGCCTCTACTTTTTTTCGTTTTTTTTTTTCATAATAATGTAGTTACGTTACTTATTTTAGTTTTGTCAAGTTTTTACTAAACAGATGGCATGCCTGATATACGCGACATGAAAATCTAGAAGCAGAAATGGCAATTGACTAATTTTTTTGTTTGATTTGTCGCTTTCAAAAGTGTCGTTATTATACCAGGATGCGACAAAAAATAATCGGGCAACGGTCATACTACGTTGAATATACCGGTTCTCGTCTGATCACCGAAGTCAAGCAACGTCGGGCGTGGTCAGTACTTGGATGGGTGACCGCCTGGGAACACCACGTGCTGTTGCCTCTACTTTTTTTCGTTTTTTTTTTTTCATAATAATGTAGTTACGTTACTTATTTTAGTTTTGTTAAGTTTTTACTAAACAGATGGCATGCCTGATATACGCGACATGAAAATCTAGAAGCAGAAATGGCAATTGACTAATTTTTTTGTTTGATTTGTCGCTTTCAAAAGTGTCGTTATTATACCAGGATGCGACAAAAAATAATCGGGCAACGGTCATACTACGTTGAATATACCGGTTCTCGTCCGATCACCGAAGTCAAGCAACGTCGGGCGTGGTCAGTACTTGGATGGGTGACCGCCTGGGAACACCACGTGCTGTTGCCTCTACTTTTTTTCGTTTTTTTTTTTTCATAATAATGTAGTTACGTTACTTATTTTAGTTTTGTTAAGTTTTTACTAAACAGATGGCATGCCTGATATACGCGACATGAAAATCTAGAAGCAGAAATGGCAATTGACTAATTTTTTTGTTTGATTTGTCGCTTTCAAAAGTGTCGTTATTATACCAGGATGCGACAAAAAATAATCGGGCAACGGTCATACTACGTTGAATATACCGGTTCTCGTCCGATCACCGAAGTCAAGCAACGTCGGGCGTGGTCAGTACTTGGATGGGTGACCGCCTGGGAACACCACGTGCTGTTGCCTCTACTTTTTTTCGTTTTTTTTTTTTCATAATAATGTAGTTACGTTACTTATTTTAGTTTTGTTAAGTTTTTACTAAACAGATGGCATGCCTGATATACGCGACATGAAAATCTAGAAGCAGAAATGGCAATTGACTAATTTTTTTGTTTGATTTGTCGCTTTCAAAAGTGTCGTTATTATACCAGGATGCGACAAAAAATTATCGGGCAACGGTCATACTACGTTGAATATATCGGTTCTCGTCCGATCACCGAGGTCAAGCAACGTCGGGCGTGGTCAGTACTTGGATGGGTGACCGCCTGGGAACACCACGTGCTGTTGCCTCTACTTTTTTTCGTTTTTTTTTTTCATAATAATGTAGTTACGTTACTTATTTTAGTTTTGTTAAGTTTTTACTAAACAGATGGCATGCCTGATATACGCGACATGAAAATCTAGAAGCAGAAATGGCAATTTACTAATTTTTTTGTTTGATTTGTCGCTTTCAAAAGTGTCGTTATTATACCAGGATGCGACAAAAAATTATCGGGCAACGGTCATACTACGTTGAATATACCGGTTCTCGTCCGATCACCGAAGTCAAGCAACGTCGGGCGTGGTCAGTACTTGGATGGGTGACCGCCTGGGAACACCACGTGCTGTTGCCTCTACTTTTTTTCGTTTTTTTTTTCATAATAATGTAGTTACGTTACTTATTTTAGTTTTGTTAAGTTTTTACTAATCAGATGGCATGCCTGATATACGCGACATGAAAATCTAGAAGCAGAAATGGCAATTGACTAATTTTTTTGTTTGATTTGTCGCTTTCAAAAGTGTCGTTATTATACCAGGATGCGACAAAAAATAATCGGGCAACGGTCATACTACGTTGAATATACCGGTTCTCGTCCGATCACCGAAGTCAAGCAACGTCGGGCGTGGTCAGTACTTGGATGGGTGACCGCCTGGGAACACCACGTGCTGTTGCCTCTACTTTTTTTCGTTTTTTTTTTTTTCATAATAATGTAGTTACGTTACTAATTTTAGTTTTGTTAAGTTTTTACTAAACAGATGGCATGCCTGATATACGCGACATGAAAATCTAGAAGCAGAAATGGCAATTGACTAATTTTTTTGTTGGATTTGTCGCTTTCAAAAGTGTCGTTATTATACCAGGATGCGACAAAAAATAATCGGGCAACGGTCATACTACGTTGAATATACCGGTTCTCGTCCGATCACCGAAGTCAAGCAACGTCGGGCGTGGTCAGTACTTGGATGGGTGACCGCCTGGGAACACCACGTGCTGTTGCCTCTACTTTTTTTCGTTTTTTTTTTTCATAATAATGTAGTTACGTTACTTATTTTAGTTTTGTCAAGTTTTTACTAAACAGATGGCATGCCTGATATACGCGACATGAAAGTCTAGAAGCAGAAATGGCAATTGACTAATTTTTTTGTTTGATTTGTCGCTTTCAAAAGTGTCGTTATTATACCAGGATGCGACAAAAAATAATCGGGCAACGGTCATACTACGTTGAATATACCGGTTCTCGTCCGATCACCGAAGTCAAGCAACGTCGGGCGTGGTCAGTACTTGGATGGGTGACCGCCTGGGAACACCACGTGCTGTTGCCTCTACTTTTTTTCGTTTTTTTTTTTTTCATAATAATGTAGTTACGTTACTAATTTTAGTTTTGTTAAGTTTTTACTAAACAGATGGCATGCCTGATATACGCGACATGAAAATCTAGAAGCAGAAATGGCAATTGACTAATTTTTTTGTTGGATTTGTCGCTTTCAAAAGTGTCGTTATTATACCAGGATGCGACAAAAAATAATCGGGCAACGGTCATACTACGTTGAATATACCGGTTCTCGTCCGATCACCGAAGTCAAGCAACGTCGGGCGTGGTCAGTACTTGGATGGGTGACCGCCTGGGAACACCACGTGCTGTTGCCTCTACTTTTTTTCGTTTTTTTTTTTCATAATAATGTAGTTACGTTACTTATTTTAGTTTTGTTAAGTTTTTACTAATCAGATGGCATGCCTGATATACGCGACATGAAAATCTAGAAGCATAAATGGCAATTGACTAATTTTTTTGTTTGATTTGTCGCTTTCAAAAGTGTCGTTATTATACCAGGATGCGACAAAAAATTATCGGGCAACGGTCATACTACGTTGAATATATCGGTTCTCGTCCGAACACCGAAGTCAAGCAACGTCGGGCGTGGTCAGTACTTGGATGGGTGACCGCCTGGGAACACCACGTGCTGTTGCCTCTACTTTTTTTCGTTTTTTTTTTTCATAATAATGTAGTTACGTTACTTATTTTAGTTTTGTCAAGTTTTTACTAAACAGATGGCATGCCTGATATACGCGACATGAAAATCTAGAAGCAGAAATGGCAATTGACTAATTTTTTTGTTTGATTTGTCGCTTTCAAAAGTGTCGTTATTATACCAGGATGCGACAAAAAATAATCGGGCAACGGTCATACTACGTTGAATATACCGGTTCTCGTCCGATCACCGAAGTCAAGCAACGTCGGGCGTGGTCAGTACTTGGATGGGTGACCGCCTGGGAACACCACGTGCTGTTGCCTCTACTTTTTTTCGTTTTTTTTTTTCATAATAATGTAGTTACGTTACTTATTTTAGTTTTGTTAAGTTTTTACTAAACAGATGGCATGCCTGATATACGCGACATGAAAATCTAGAAGCAGAAATGGCAATTGACTAATTTTTTTGTTGGATTTGTCGCTTTCAAAAGTGTCGTTATTATACCAGGATGCGACAAAAAATAATCGGGCAACGGTCATACTACGTTGAATATACCGGTTCTCGTCCGATCACCGAAGTCAAGCAACGTCGGGCGTGGTCAGTACTTGGATGGGTGACCGCCTGGGAACACCACGTGCTGTTGCCTCTACTTTTTTTCGTTTTTTTTTTTCATAATAATGTAGTTACGTTACTTATTTTAGTTTTGTTAAGTTTTTACTAATCAGATGGCATGCCTGATATACGCGACATGAAAATCTAGAAGCAGAAATGGCAATTGACTAATTTTTTTGTTTGATTTGTCGCTTTCAAAAGTGTCGTTATTATACCAGGATGCGACA
This sequence comes from Malachius bipustulatus, assembly GCA_910589415.1. Classification (NCBI taxonomy): domain Eukaryota; kingdom Metazoa; phylum Arthropoda; class Insecta; order Coleoptera; family Melyridae; genus Malachius; species Malachius bipustulatus. The sequence continues at coordinate 19,574,283 of OU342632.1, forward strand.
AAAAATTATCGGGCAATGGTCATACTACGTTGAATATATCGGTTCTCGTCCGATCACCGAAGTCAAGCAACGTCGGGCGTGGTCAGTACTTGGATGGGTGACCGCCTGGGAACACCACGTGCTGTTGCCTCTACTTTTTTTCGTTTTTTTTTTCATAATAATGTAGTTACGTTACTTATTTTAGTTTTGTTAAGTTTTTACTAAACAGATGGCATGCCTGATATACGCGACATGAAAATCTAGAAGCAGAAATGGCAATTGACTAATTTTTTTGTTTGATTTGTCGCTTTCAAAAGTGTCGTTATTATACCAGGATGCGACAAAAAATTATCGGGCAACGGTCATACTACGTTGAATATACCGGTTCTCGTCCGATCACCGAAGTCAAGCAACGTCGGGCGTGGTCAGTACTTGGATGGGTGACCGCCTGGGAACACCACGTGCTGTTGCCTCTACTTTTTTTCGTTTTTTGTTTTTCATAATAATGTAGTTACGTTACTTATTTTAGTTTTGTTAAGTTTTTACTAAACAGATGGCATGCCTGATATACGCGACATGAAAATCTAGAAGCAGAAATGGCAATTGACTAATTTTTTTGTTTGATTTGTCGCTTTCAAAAGTGTCGTTATTATACCAGGATGCGACAAAAAATTATCGGGCAACGGTCATACTACGTTGAATATACCGGTTCTCGTCCGATCACCGAAGTCAAGCAACGTCGGGCGTGGTCAGTACTTGGATGGGTGACCGCCTGGGAACACCACGTGCTGTTGCCTCTACTTTTTTTCGTTTTTTTTTTTTCATAATAATGTAGTTACGTTACTTATTTTAGTTTTGTTAAGTTTTTACTAATCAGATGGCATGCCTGATATACGCGACATGAAAATCTAGAAGCAGAAATGGCAATTGACTAATTTTTTTGTTTGATTTGTCGCTTTCAAAAGTGTCGTTATTATACCAGGATGCGACAAAAAATTATCGGGCAACGGTCATACTACGTTGAATATATCGGTTCTCGTCCGATCACCGAAGTCAAGCAACGTCGGGCGTGGTCAGTACTTGGATGGGTGACCGCCTGGGAACACCACGTGCTGTTGCCTCTACTTTTTTTCGTTTTTTTTTTTTCATAATAATGTAGTTACGTTACTTATTTTAGTTTTGTTAAGTTTTTACTAAACAGATGGCATGCCTGATATACGCGACATGAAAATCTAGAAGCAGAAATGGCAATTGACTAATTTTTTTGTTTGATTTGTCGCTTTCAAAAGTGTCGTTATTATACCAGGATGCGACAAAAAATTATCGGGCAACGGTCATACTACGTTGAATATACCGGTTCTCGTCCGATCACCGAAGTCAAGCAACGTCGGGCGTGGTCAGTACTTGGATGGGTGACCGCCTGGGAACACCACGTGCTGTTGCCTCTACTTTTTTTCGTTTTTTTTTTTTCATAATAATGTAGTTACGTTACTTATTTTAGTTTTGTTAAGTTTTTACTAATCAGATGGCATGCCTGATATACGCGACATGAAAATCTAGAAGCAGAAATGGCAATTGACTAATTTTTTTGTTTGATTTGTCGCTTTCAAAAGTGTCGTTATTATACCAGGATGCGACAAAAAATAATCGGGCAACGGTCATACTACGTTGAATATACCGGTTCTCGTCCGATCACCGAAGTCAAGCAACGTCGGGCGTGGTCAGTACTTGGATGGGTGACCGCCTGGGAACACCACGTGCTGTTGCCTCTACTTTTTTTCGTTTTTTTTTTTTCATAATAATGTAGTTACGTTACTTATTTTAGTTTTGTTAAGTTTTTACTAATCAGATGGCATGCCTGATATACGCGACATGAAAATCTAGAAGCAGAAATGGCAATTGACTAATTTTTTTGTTTGATTTGTCGCTTTCAAAAGTGTCGTTATTATACCAGGATGCGACAAAAAATTATCGGGCAACGGTCATACTACGTTGAATATACCGGTTCTCGTCCGATCACCGAAGTCAAGCAACGTCGGGCGTGGTCAGTACTTGGATGGGTGACCGCCTGGGAACACCACGTGCTGTTGCCTCTACTTTTTTTCGTTTTTTTTTTTCATAATAATGTAGTTACGTTACTTATTTTAGTTTTGTCAAGTTTTTACTAAACAGATGGCATGCCTGATATACGCGACATGAAAATCTAGAAGCAGAAATGGCAATTGACTAATTTTTTTGTTTGATTTGTCGCTTTCAAAAGTGTCGTTATTATACCAGGATGCGACAAAAAATAATCGGGCAACGGTCATACTACGTTGAATATACCGGTTCTCGTCCGATCACCGAAGTCAAGCAACGTCGGGCGTGGTCAGTACTTGGATGGGTGACCGCCTGGGAACACCACGTGCTGTTGCCTCTACTTTTTTTCGTTTTTTTTTTTTCATAATAATGTAGTTACGTTACTTATTTTAGTTTTGTTAAGTTTTTACTAAACAGATGGCATGCCTGATATACGCGACATGAAAATCTAGAAGCAGAAATGGCAATTGACTAATTTTTTTGTTTGATTTGTCGCTTTCAAAAGTGTCGTTATTATACCAGGATGCGACAAAAAATAATCGGGCAACGGTCATACTACGTTGAATATACCGGTTCTCGTCCGATCACCGAAGTCAAGCAACGTCGGGCGTGGTCAGTACTTGGATGGGTGACCGCCTGGGAACACCACGTGCTGTTGCCTCTACTTTTTTTTGTTTTTTTTTTTTCATAATAATGTAGTTACGTTACTTATTTTAGTTTTGTTAAGTTTTTACTAAACAGATGGCATGCCTGATATACGCGACATGAAAATCTAGAAGCAGAAATGGCAATTGACTAATTTTTTTGTTTGATTTGTCGCTTTCAAAAGTGTCGTTATTATACCAGGATGCGACAAAAAATAATCGGGCAACGGTCATACTACGTTGAATATACCGGTTCTCGTCCGATCACCGAAGTCAAGCAACGTCGGGCGTGGTCAGTACTTGGATGGGTGACCGCCTGGGAACACCACGTGCTGTTGCCTCTACTTTTTTTCGTTTTTTTTTTTTTCATAATAATGTAGTTACGTTACTTATTTTAGTTTTGTTAAGTTTTTACTAAACAGATGGCATGCCTGATATACGCGACATGAAAATCTAGAAGCAGAAATGGCAATTGACTAATTTTTTTGTTTGATTTGTCGCTTTCAAAAGTGTCGTTATTATACCAGGATGCGACAAAAAATTATCGGGCAACGGTCATACTACGTTGAATATATCGGTTCTCGTCCGATCACCGAAGTCAAGCAACGTCGGGCGTGGTCAGTACTTGGATGGGTGACCGCCTGGGAACACCACGTGCTGTTGCCTCTACTTTTTTTCGTTTTTTTTTTTCATAATAATGTAGTTACGTTACTTATTTTAGTTTTGTTAAGTTTTTACTAAACAGATGGCATGCCTGATATACGCGACATGAAAATCTAGAAGCAGAAATGGCAATTTACTAATTTTTTTGTTTGATTTGTCGCTTTCAAAAGTGTCGTTATTATACCAGGATGCGACAAAAAATTATCGGGCAACGGTCATACTACGTTGAATATACCGGTTCTCGTCCGATCACCGAAGTCAAGCAACGTCGGGCGTGGTCAGTACTTGGATGGGTGACCGCCTGGGAACACCACGTGCTGTTGCCTCTACTTTTTTTCGTTTTTTTTTTTCATAATAATGTAGTTACGTTACTTATTTTAGTTTTGTTAAGTTTTTACTAATCAGATGGCATGCCTGATATACGCGACATGAAAATCTAGAAGCAGAAATGGCAATTGACTAATTTTTTTGTTTGATTTGTCGCTTTCAAAAGTGTCGTTATTATACCAGGATGCGACAAAAAATAATCGGGCAACGGTCATACTACGTTGAATATACCGGTTCTCGTCCGATCACCGAAGTCAAGCAACGTCGGGCGTGGTCAGTACTTGGATGGGTGACCGCCTGGGAACACCACGTGCTGTTGCCTCTACTTTTTTTCGTTTTTTTTTTCATAATAATGTAGTTACGTTACTTATTTTAGTTTTGTCAAGTTTTTACTAAACAGATGGCATGCCTGATATACGCGACATGAAAGTCTAGAAGCAGAAATGGCAATTGACTAATTTTTTTGTTTGATTTGTCGCTTTCAAAAGTGTCGTTATTATACCAGGATGCGACAAAAAATAATCGGGCAACGGTCATACTACGTTGAATATACCGGTTCTCGTCCGATCACCGAAGTCAAGCAACGTCGGGCGTGGTCAGTACTTGGATGGGTGACCGCCTGGGAACACCACGTGCTGTTGCCTCTACTTTTTTTCGTTTTTTTTTTTTTCATAATAATGTAGTTACGTTACTAATTTTAGTTTTGTTAAGTTTTTACTAAACAGATGGCATGCCTGATATACGCGACATGAAAATCTAGAAGCAGAAATGGCAATTGACTAATTTTTTTGTTGGATTTGTCGCTTTCAAAAGTGTCGTTATTATACCAGGATGCGACAAAAAATAATCGGGCAACGGTCATACTACGTTGAATATACCGGTTCTCGTCCGATCACCGAAGTCAAGCAACGTCGGGCGTGGTCAGTACTTGGATGGGTGACCGCCTGGGAACACCACGTGCTGTTGCCTCTACTTTTTTTCGTTTTTTTTTTTCATAATAATGTAGTTACGTTACTTATTTTAGTTTTGTTAAGTTTTTACTAATCAGATGGCATGCCTGATATACGCGACATGAAAATCTAGAAGCAGAAATGGCAATTGACTAATTTTTTTGTTTGATTTGTCGCTTTCAAAAGTGTCGTTATTATACCAGGATGCGACAAAAAAATTATCGGGCAACGGTCATACTACGTTGAATATACCGGTTCTCGTCCGATCACCGAAGTCAAGCAACGTCGGGCGTGGTCAGTACTTGGATGGGTGACCGCCTGGGAACACCACGTGCTGTTGCCTCTACTTTTTTTCGTTTTTTTTTTTCATAATAATGTAGTTACGTTACTTATTTTAGTTTTGTTAAGTTTTTACTAAACAGATGGCATGCCTGATATACGCGACATGAAAATCTAGAAGCAGAAATGGCAATTGACTAATTTTTTTGTTTGATTTGTCGCTTTCAAAAGTGTCGTTATTATACCAGGATGCGACAAAAAATAATCGGGCAACGGTCATACTACGTTGAATATACCGGTTCTCGTCCGATCACCGAAGTCAAGCAACGTCGGGCGTGGTCAGTACTTGGATGGGTGACCGCCTGGGAACACCACGTGCTGTTGCCTCTACTTTTTTTCGTTTTTTTTTTTCATAATAATGTAGTTACGTTACTTATTTTAGTTTTGTTAAGTTTTTACTAAACAGATGGCATGCCTGATATACGCGACATGAAAATCTAGAAGCAGAAATGGCAATTGACTAATTTTTTTGTTTGATTTGTCGCTTTCAAAAGTGTTGTTATTATACCAGGATGCGACAAAAAATAATCGGGCAACGGTCATACTACGTTGAATATACCGGTTCTCGTCCGATCACCGAAGTCAAGCAACGTCGGGCGTGGTCAGTACTTGGATGGGTGACCGCCTGGGAACACCACGTGCTGTTGCCTCTACTTTTTTTCGTTTTTTTTTTCATAATAATGTAGTTACGTTACTTATTTTAGTTTTGTCAAGTTTTTACTAAACAGATGGCATGCCTGATATACGCGACATGAAAATCTAGAAGCAGAAATGGCAATTGACTAATTTTTTTGTTTGATTTGTCGCTTTCAAAAGTGTCGTTATTATACCAGGATGCGACAAAAAATAATCGGGCAACGGTCATACTACGTTGAATATACCGGTTCTCGTCCGATCACCGAAGTCAAGCAACGTCGGGCGTGGTCAGTACTTGGATGGGTGACCGCCTGGGAACACCACGTGCTGTTGCCTCTACTTTTTTTCGTTTTTTTTTTTTCATAATAATGTAGTTACGTTACTTATTTTAGTTTTGTTAAGTTTTTACTAAACAGATGGCATGCCTGATATACGCGACATGAAAATCTAGAAGCAGAAATGGCAATTGACTAATTTTTTTGTTTGATTTGTCGCTTTCAAAAGTGTCGTTATTATACCAGGATGCGACAAAAAATAATCGGGCAACGGTCATACTACGTTGAATATACCGGTTCTCGTCCGATCACCGAAGTCAAGCAACGTCGGGCGTGGTCAGTACTTGGATGGGTGACCGCCTGGGAACACCACGTGCTGTTGCCTCTACTTTTTTTCGTTTTTTTTTTTTCATAATAATGTAGTTACGTTACTTATTTTAGTTTTGTTAAGTTTTTACTAATCAGATGGCATGCCTGATATACGCGACATGAAAATCTAGAAGCAGAAATGGCAATTGACTAATTTTTTTGTTTGATTTGTCGCTTTCAAAAGTGTCGTTATTATACCAGGATGCGACAAAAAATTATCGGGCAACGGTCATACTACGTTGAATATACCGGTTCTCGTCCGATCACCGAAGTCAAGCAACGTCGGGCGTGGTCAGTACTTGGATGGGTGACCGCCTGGGAACACCACGTGCTGTTGCCTCTACTTTTTTTCGTTTTTTTTCTTCATAATAATGTAGTTACGTTACTTATTTTAGTTTTGTCAAGTTTTTACTAAACAGATGGCATGCCTGATATACGCGACATGAAAATCTAGAAGCAGAAATGGCAATTGACTAATTTTTTTGTTTGATTTGTCGCTTTCAAAAGTGTCGTTATTATACCAGGATGCGACAAAAAATAATCGGGCAACGGTCATACTACGTTGAATATACCGGTTCTCGTCCGATCACCGAAGTCAAGCAACGTCGGGCGTGGTCAGTACTTGGATGGGTGACCGCCTGGGAACACCACGTGCTGTTGCCTCTACTTTTTTTCGTTTTTTTTTTTTCATAATAATGTAGTTACGTTACTTATTTTAGTTTTGTTAAGTTTTTACTAAACAGATGGCATGCCTGATATACGCGACATGAAAATCTAGAAGCAGAAATGGCAATTGACTAATTTTTTTGTTTGATTTGTCGCTTTCAAAAGTGTCGTTATTATACCAGGATGCGACAAAAAATTATCGGGCAACGGTCATACTACGTTGAATATACCGGTTCTCGTCCGATCACCGAAGTCAAGCAACGTCGGGCGTGGTCAGTACTTGGATGGGTGACCGCCTGGGAACACCACGTGCTGTTGCCTCTACTTTTTTTCGTTTTTTTTTTCATAATAATGTAGTTACGTTACTTATTTTAGTTTTGTTAAGTTTTTACTAAACAGATGGCATGCCTGATATACGCGACATGAAAATCTAGAAGCAGAAATGGCAATTGTCTAATTTTTTGTTTGATTTGTCGCTTTGAAAGAGTGTCGTTATTATACCAAGATGCGACAAAAAATTATCGGGCAACGGTCATACTACGTTGAATATACCGGTTCTCGTCCGATCACCGAAGTCAAGCAACGTCGGGCGTGGTCAGTACTTGGATGGGTGACCGCTTGGGAACACCATGTGCTGTTGCCTTTACTTTTTTTGCATAATATTGTAGTTACGCTACTTTTTTTTGTTTTGTCATGATTTTCACTAAACAGATGTCATGTCTGACGTACATGACGTGCAAATATAGAAGCAGAAAAAAACATTGGAATTAACAAATTTTTTGTTTGATCTATCATCACTTTCAGAAAGTGTTATTCGGTTACAATAACACCAGGATTAAATATAAAAAAATCAGAAATATCAGGCAACGGTCATACTACGTTGAATAGGATATAGTGGGTGTTTCAAAACATGTTCCCTTTCGAAAGAAAATTATAGGTAATAAGAATTATAGGTAAATGCTGAGTAATTTATTTAATTGTTTACAAATTTTTACATTCATAATCCTTACAGTTAATTAGATCTATTAAAAATGCCACTGATCTCCTGAAGTTTGAAGTCTTTAATCTGTTGTTATTTGTTGAAAAACTATATCCTCTCTATTTCATTGCCTGAACTAATAGTGACTGAGGATTGTAAGAATAATATTATTTTTTATCATTTTTTCGTTTTTTTTTTTTGGATAGGTATTTCGTGTCCGTGGAAGGAGGTAGGTATATGATTATAATCTTGAATCTGAAACAATAATAAAAATGTAACAAGTATCTAATATAACTTAGGGTATTATTGCTCAGCCAACTGGTCGAAGGAAAGGTCCAATAATAAAACAAGAGGTCCTAAATGGCTTAGCTTTGAAAATACAGGGTATTGAATTTAAGAAATAAGTATTTTACGATACCCCCCGTATTTTAAACCCATTTTAAGCCTTGTACGACCTTTTGTTTATTAGACCTTTTTTATAAAAAAATATCTGAGGAGAATAATATCCTAAAGCGTAAAAAAGTAAAAATTTTATCTGTCCTATTTCAACGAAATAGGACTAGGTAGGCTTATCTTGAGACACAACAATAATTCTAAGTAAAATGAGCCTCTAAAATGTCTCTAGAGATAGCATCTAAAAAATAAAACAAAATGCATTTTCTCAGTCGTTAAAGAAAAAAATTCATAAATGTGATTTTTTCCGCATTTCCGACTGTAACTTTCTAAAGGGGAGACTTGAAATTTAAATGTTTTAGCAATTTTATTTAGCTCTATTTAGGTTTATTTAGTTTCATTTAGTAAAAAAAGTAAATTAAGGTCAAGACAACAACTAAAGAACGTGCTTATACTATATTATGTTGGAACGCTCATCTCTTCAACATTAATAATAATAATAATAATAACAAAAGGTTTTTTATTCTTTAGGATATTACAAAACTATACAGAATGATACAAATTTGAATGCAAAGATTTTAAGAGTGCATTTATCACCCAAAAATAAGCATTTTTTTTCATATACCTAATTGTAAAGTTGCTTCGTTTTCTAGATAATCTGAAAACTTTTTTAATTGCCAAAAAAGCAGTGGCGCATGCAGCTACCATCATTTTACCTATAAAGTATCAAGTAGGTAGCCCTCTGAGACGCCACTGGAATTAATAAATTTATGTTATTCCCGTCAAAGGCCCTTATGCGACAAATAAGCCTACCAAATTTTATTTAAATCGGCTGAAAAATTTTTGAGTAATTGATGAAAAACCGTTTTTTTTTTTTAACTTTTACACCCTTTATCTAGAAAACGAAGCAAGTTAGAACCTACGATTATATGGGAAAAATTTCTTATTTTTGGCTGATAAATGCGCCCTTATCTTTTCTGTGTTCTGATCATATGTCTGTGTAAACTAATAGCTCGCGCACCACAGACATATGCGAGAGGTAGCCTACGCCCGATATGCGGGTATGGCACTTGAAGAAGAAATGCGCCCTTAAAATCTTTGCATTCAATTTTGAATCACATAGTATGAACAGCACTAAATTAATACAAAAATACACAATTAAATAAAAAAAACAGACTAAACATATTAGTTAAAGAATGTAGAAAAATAAATATTTAAGTAAGCCATTGCAAACCGTTGCGGGAATATATGTTCGTATTAATTTAATTAAATCCGAAATATTATCATGTCATTAAGGAACAGGCTGCATATTTATTTATTTTTAAAAAATCGCGATTTTTCGATTTTCAAAACGCCCTGCATATTTTTTTTCAAAACGTAGCTGCATATTTCAAGATCGATGTGCGAAATTAAGAATTCTTTTAGAATTGATGGTAGACTTTAAATTTTTGTTGAAAAAATTTTCTAGTTTCACGCGATTTCTAAAGGGCGTCCCTTGTTCAAAATTCAAAAAACCCAGTTCTGGTCACACCATTTCTAGTCGTAGTTTTCAATCTAGGGAAATAAAATTTTTGTACGAGTAAGGGATGCATAAAGAGAGTGCTCTGGTATTGAACTTGAGAAAAATCGGTTGAGTCGTTTCAAAATGGCGGCCATTTGAATTTTCGTTCAAATTGTTATTTTTTGAACCCATATTTATACAAAAAAAACGAAAAGTTTGGAATTAAATTAACAAGAAGGGAAGAATATTTTCCGGACTTCAGGTATACGTCAGAGAATAAAATGTTTCATTTTTTGAATTAATAAGCCAGTGCGTGCGGGTATAGGATAAGGGTAAAAATTGCTAAATTCCTATTACCTATAACCGCATTTATGAGCGCGTTTTTAAAGGAATTGAACTGAAATTTCGAGTATAGACAACTATACTATAATAACCGTTTACCTTGAAAAATTTCAGGAAGATAATAAATAAAATAGCGGAGTTGTTAAATTTTTTTTATATTAGGTATACATACTTTCATTTTTCCAAAACTTCACATTTTCGATGTTATAGAGACACTCCTAAGGTAGCTTTATATATCTTTCAAGCTTTAACAATAAAATTTCAAACCCTTGTAGAACCATAAAACTTTCAAACAAAACGCTGTTTGTACAGAGGGTGCATGGCTTCGATTTTTCTTTCACATTTGATCTTCTGTAAAAACTATTTCGGGAGCTATGGAGAAACGTGGATTTTTGACAAAAAAAACTTTCAAATAACGCTGTTTTGTATAGAGGGTGGCTTCGATTTTTTTTTAACGGTGTTTAAACTTTTGTAAAAACTGTTTTTGGAGCTATGGAGGAATGTGGATTTTTGACAAGAAAAACTTTCAAACAACGCTGTTTGACTAGAGGGTGGATTCGATTTTTTTTCACATTTGAACTTCTGTAAAAACTATTTCTGGATGCCTTTATGTAGAACGAAACATGAATTTAACGACTCAATTTCTATAAAATGGCGACAATATTCATTCATAATTGCATGGTCAAGACAAGAAATATACATAATTTTTGTGGAAGTAAGACATCCATGAGGAGTAGTCTGGTATTACATATGAGCAAAATCGGATGAATCGTTTCAAAATGGCGGTCATTTGAATTTTCGAAAAAATTGCTATTTTTTGAAACCTTGTACAAGCAACTATGAAATTAAATCAACAGGATCGGAAGAACCTTTTTCGCACTTTACGCTAATGTAAAAAAAGTTATTTTTTTTATTAAGTATAGAGCCAGTGGCGCGCGTGTTTAAGAATATACCCGTATAAGAGTATACCCTATACCCGTTTATGAGCACATTTTTAAGGGAATTGAACTAAAATTTTTATAGTAGGCAACTACACGAATATCCTTTACCCCTAAAAAATTTAAAGAAGCAAATAATAAAAATGGAGGAGATACTCGAATTTTTTATAGGAATTTTATTTCTCTAATAAGATTTCCAATTTTCGATTTTCAAAACTTCCCTGTCTTTTTTTCGAATTTCAAGGTACTGTAAAATACTTGCATTTTTAAAATTAGATCCCCTAGTGGCGTGCATAGGAGAAGGGGCAAAATTGCTAGATTTCCATATCCATTTTTTATATAGCATACGTTTTGAAAGAAATTGAATTGAAATTTCCACACTAAATAACTCCGCTAATACACGTAGGTAGGTACGTGAAAAATTTCAGGTATCCATTCTCCAAAATGGTGAAAATATTCAAAATTGAATCAACGAATAAACTATTTATGCCCATATGAAGTTTTTTTTGCATTATGTACAGTTGAATTATATGATGAGGACATTATTTATTCTTCTATAGTGGAAACATTTACTCCCAATTGATGTTCTATATGGTATAAGGTACCTACACCTAGTTAGATTGGGATAGAAAGTGAATTATTCGACCATTAAGCAAACTAGGTGGTAATTAAGGAAAGATATTCGGGGAGCGGAGCAGAAGCAATTCGGTATCCGAATCCTCGCTACCACTGATTGTCGATACCAATCCTGTCGTGCTCGATTGGTTAAAAATGAAGTTCTAAATGGCCGAAGGGTAGATTTCACCGGCAGTCTTAGGGTGGCAAGGAGAGACCGGAGAAGACCCTCCGTGCCCTCGGAGTTCTGCCGGAGTCAGCTAACAACTCCCAACTTGGCAACTATCTTTAATTATAAGAGCTCCCTTCAGAATGTTATGAATATTGAGACGGCCACAAGCTATAATTAACATAAGATCTGAATTCCATGCCGATGTTCAAACTTCTCCATCTAAATTACAAACTATTACATACTTCCTAAGTTATATTGATTAATATCTGACCCTTTGTGTTTCTAAATGAAAGTTCCTAGAACTTATCATCGCCTCTATAGAATAACACCATCATGCAATAACAAACTAAGTGCCAATGATTATAATAAACAGTTATATTATAATAATTAAAACGTCGCTGCAACATGATTTTTTTTGTCATCCCCATAACGTTATTATTACGACTTTAGAAATGACGAACGATGACGGTATAGGATGACGTGATGACGTGAAGTCCAAACCTTTACAAGACTAAGTTCGATGAGAAATTGCATCCGATGAGAAAAAGCGTTAATGCGAGTGAGCGAATTTCTTCTGATCTTTTTTTTTTTATTTTATGTTTATGTGGGAAGAGTTGTAGTGGGAAATCGTCTCTCTGATGTGATTGAAGATTTTAACCGGAAAGTGAATCATTGCAAGACATTTTTAATAAATGATAAAAAAAAAGATTTTATTACATTGTAACATGTAGTCGATTTCTATCAGCTTTCCAGGTACAGAAACGAGACCACCATCACAGGTATACAATTTCCAGCTTAATTCACCGTCCGGCAATCATCTTGCAGAATGCCCGTCCGAGATTCAAGTTTGTAAACAAGGATTTGAAGTTGGGAGTAAGAACTGTAACCAGAAGACGGAGCTTTGCTTGCTTTATGTAGAAATTAGTAACTAAATGCTGAGCTTAGTCAGCTTATAAAGTTGGTAGTTGCAAGTCAGTGAGACTATAATGTATAGAGAGTTTGAGCTCTGAGTTAGTATGAGTATCTCCCACTAAGGAGAGAGGAACGAAGAGGTTTATCATGCCTTTGCTTCAACTTTATGCAGGTGTCGCAGAGGCAATATAGCAGGTCAGGCGGGAATTTACCTATTATTAGATAAATTATAATGACCATGTTCTGTCTGACTGAATGTTACACTAGGCTGAAAAATAGTAAGTCGCGTCCAAAAATTTTGCCTGAGTTTGATGGGGCATAACTTTCAATATCCCAAGAGATTTCAATATCTCCCATTTTTCTGATTTTTTGCATCTAAACTCAAAAAAACTGACCAAAATTTTCTACAGGGTGATATGTGAAGGGGTGCAAAATCACTTCGGTTTTTTGTGCCACTTCTGTTGTCCAAATAAATTTTTCTTATAAGTTTTGGTGAGCAAATTTTGAAGCTTGATTGACGGTTTTAGAATTTTCGATTTAACGCCGTATTTATACAGGTGATCTTAAAAAATCAATATTTTTCTCTTGAAGTGCACCACTTTTTCCCTCGTCAAACGATTTTGGAAATTTAAGTCTCCTATTGAAGCTAAAACTTCAGGAAAGAAATTAAGGCGACGAAAATTGACTCAGGATTTTTGGATTTTCTTGCCTGAAGCTTTGGCTTCAATATGAGGCTTAAATTTCCAAAATCGGTTGACGAGGAAAAAAGTTATGCACTTCAAGAGCAAACGGTTTATTTTTTTGAGATCACCCTTGTAGTGTAACCTACCTTTAAATAAAGATCCCGAGTCTTGCGCTTCTGTCTGTAATGTAGCTCCTGGACTAAAATGCCCCAAATCGAAGGTCTGCCTAACTAAAAGTTAAAAAGAAAAATCTTTTTGACGTTTGACAGTCGTGAACCTTGTTGAATTCCCGCTTTGAAATCTAACTTTAAATTTAAGGTTATTCCGCTTCTAATCTTTTAAATATTTCAAACAAAATGGCCGAGCTACCCGTGTCATGCCCGACCTGGAACTCCCGAGAAAAGAGCACGACGCAGAAAAACTCGTTCTCAGTTCCAAAGATGATAAGAATCAACTAAAAAGCGTAGATCAATCATCTCGGAAACTGTCACCAAATCTAATGAAATCTTTCCCACAGAGACAATCCCCACCCTCTTCCTAAAAGTTCGCGCGAATCATTTTAAACTGAAGATAACTGTCAAAATGGATCTTGTTAGTTTAGCCTTTTTGCACGGAAGGTAACGAGGTCCGATTAAAAAGCTATCCGCCTATGAGTTGGGGTGGCTCCTGTCCGAGGTCCGATTAGGATGTTACCCATTGGATATTTAACTGGCCTCCCTGGCAAGGACGAAAAGGTTTCTTAGATTCACATACGGCACTTTTATTCATTACTTCAATAGATCGGCAAATAGTTATCAATAAAAATAGGTTTAAAAAAAAGTGTATAGGACCTGAATTTGATCGTGGCTCAAATTGAATATAAAACAAGTGCCATCAAAAAAGAGACATCCATTTAGATTTTCGAAGAATTAAATGCCCTGATGGCCTCATTAACAGATGATTTGTTATAAATAGGTAAGCACTTAATTATTCTGTAGAACTTTTCACGACTCGCAATAACGAGGAGACCTAACAGGGCTCCTAGCCCTAGTAGTAGAAGGCGTTCCTGAAATGTACAGCTCAGCAATCCATGTGATTATGACTGGAGTTAATTCCAAGTTGAAATCTCTTGCAAACCGATTCAAACAGTCATGTCGAGAACTGCCATGAATAAATTACCGGCGCAACGGGAGAAACGAGCAAGCGGCCCCCGGAGTCTTGTGGATTAGCGCGGCCCTTCTACTTCCCTGAGGAACACTTCGGGACTCTGTCTTATCCAATTCCGGCGTTCATTCCCCCACTTGGAATGCCAAGAAATGCTACGAGGATTTGGGTTATTTAGCCGATCTCATAAAAAATTATTACAAAATAAAAAACATTAATGAAAGAGGTAAGTAGGATACCGGGTGATTAATTTTAATTTTTTTTATCATTGAGAAGGGCATTATTTCCGGAAAAAGTTCTTTTTCTTTAATGTTTGTGGTCTTTAGCTTTTACCAGCTATTTGGCCAGCACCTTATTCTTTTTTTTTGTTATGAAGCTATCAGGGTACTCATAGAAGAGTCTCTGAGATGACCCATCCCCCGATTAGACGGTAACACAAATGTACAAATTGCATACACAAAGGATAAGACTTTTCACGCTTGAGGCCAACCGAACGGAAAAAAAGAGACACAAGTTATTCAGTTTCAAGGGGGACATCGTTTGAAGCCAAAAACTACCTCTCACCCTTAACCCCCTGTCTATAGGGATGGGGGTGGCTATCATTTCTTAAACAGGAACCCCCATTTTTTATTGAGGATTATGATTTTTCATGAAACAATAAGAAACTTTTGTCTGAAGCAATACGTTTATTTACTTTTTATTTATTTTTATTTATTTTTTTATTTTATTTATTTATATTTATTTATTTATTTTTTATTATTTATTTTATTGTACTCTTCCCAGTAAAATGTAATCCAAAAACCGATTTTTCACATCCATTTATTATCTTGTGACCTACACAACGCCCCCCCAGGGGAAAATTGCAAGAGGCAAAAGTTGTTTGGTTTGAAAAGGGCCATCAATTGAACATACAACTACCCCCACCCCCAATATTTGAGGGTGACTTTGAAATTTGCATCGGTGGGGGGAGGGTGGCAAAACAACTTTTGTTTTTTGCAATTTTCCCCTGAAGGCCGTTGTTCAGTCCTAAGAAAGTAAAGGGGCATATAAAAAAATCGGTTTTTGCATGACATTTTAGAGGATGAGGGTTGCATGAAAAATGATAATCCGCAATATAAAATGGGGGTTCATATTTAAGAAGTCGAATTCACCCCAACCTATTATAGGGTTAGGTTTGAATCCCAGTCTCGTCACGGATTTTTTGAATAATCATCTCCTCATGTAATTGAAAATTTTAATAGTAATGTCATTTTGACATCTGAGCCAGCTTTAAGTCAAAAAGTATAGTAGCGGACTATACTAGCAAGTAAAGTGATAAAGAGCGACACTATGTGGCACTGCTTAGAGATTCCCAATTATTACTCTCCAGATAATGAAGTAAGGAACTGGCGTTCTCTTAGTAGCCTCTTCAGGAAGTACCCGCGCTACCCAACTTAGTTATATTTATCATCATCGCCGGCTATTAGTGTTATCGTCAAGTCCGTGGAAGCTTGAAGTTGCCGTGATAATTTCAATATACAATAAAAGCGACTTAAGATACCATCTGGGCGTATCTTTGTCCTTACAAGTGTTCAACAGTGTTCATAGAGATACTAGGTAGTTAGTTTTACGAGGATGTTTTAGAACTTTGGTCCTAACTGATAGGAACGGACTTACCAGTAATTCCCCCATACGGCTATTTTCAAACTCTCGATATAAACTTATACGTACACTATAAATATAATAAGAAATAAAAAAAAAAACCCTAATCATTTAGAACCGCTATAATAAGACACTTAAGCAAAAAAAAAATTAAATTGCATTATTATTAATTAACTTATTGTCAATTTGATCAAAACATAGATACACGAGATCATATTAATATAGAGAGTGTCCGGAAATTACTCGTACAAAAATCGAGGAGGATTCTAGAAAATAAATTGATGTCACAAGTTCTTATAATTTTTTTTCTAAAACTCAAAAATTACTCTTGATTTTTTTTTCAATAAAAATAACAAATTTTGCCAAGTGAGTATAAAACATTTATTAATTGAGTAGCTCGTCTAACGATTTCGGGTTTTAGCACATGACGGTTGTCAGTTTCATTTTAGACCACATTTAGACCACATTTTTCACCACCCTGTATAAGAATTTCAACTATATAATAGAATATCTCATAAAAAGTAAAAAAAAACTTTCTTGCGCATCAATCCCAAAAATATAAATTTTTATGCGTATTTTATGCAATTATGAATATTTGCACCGTTTTGGAAATTGGATTGATCAACATTTTCAAGGTCATATTTTTCCCCTTTTCCTATACCCACACCACTGGCTCATTAAAGGTAAAATTTAAAACAATTTTATTACACCAGCAAAAAGTTCGCGTAAAATGTTCCTACCATCCTGGTATCTAATTTAATTTCTAACTATTTTTCTATCACATCAGGGATTAAAAAAATAAAAATTTTTACGAAAATTAAAATGGTCGCCATTTTGAGAAACGGCTCGACCGATTTGGTTCAAATGCAACATCGGACCACTTCTTATTTACCTACCCTACCACATTATTTTAGTCCCCTAGATTGAAAACTGGGACCTTAAATGGTGTTAAAAAAACGATTTTTTTCGAACTTTGAAAGAACACCCTTATGTAAAATTCAAGCGATTTTTGGAAACTTTTTCCACGAAAATTTTTTGAGAAATAAAATCATACATTTTTTTTAATATCACCGCCATTTTAATTTTTTCTTTCTGATTTTTTTAAGGTTAAAGGTAATTAGTATAGTTATTGTCTACTCGCTAAAAATTTCAATTAAATTTCTTCAAAAATGGTTAGAGAAAAATAAATTTTTTTACCCTTTTACTATATCCACGCCACTGTCTCATCAACGATAAAATTTAAAGCAATATTACAATAGCGAAAAGTTGGCGTGAAACGTTCCTACCGTTCTGTAATTTAATTTCTAACTTTTTTTCTATCACAGAGGTAAAAAAATACAAAAATTTTTTAGGAAAATTAAAATGGTCGACATTTTTTTGAACCGCTTGACCGATTTTTCGCAAATGCAATACCATCCCACTGCTTATGGGTATCTTACCCTTACTCACACAAAAATTTCAGTCCTCGTCTTGATTCAAAACTCTGACCTGATAGTGCCACAAAAACGAATTTTTTCGAACTTTGAAAGAGCACCCTGCGTAAAATTCAAGCGATTTTTGGAAACTTTTTCAACGAAAATTAAAAGTCTAGACTTAAAAAAGACTTAAAAAATTAAAAGTCTAATGCCCGTATTCACAAACGATAATTTCCTAAATAATTACGTAATTATTTAAATGAGTGAAATGGAGATATGCAGTTTTTTTGCAATAAAATGAGATGGGGATAATTGATTACGTAATTATTTTGGAAATTATGGTTTGTGAATACGGGCGTAAGTTCTTTAAAATTAAAAAAACTTCGAGTTCTAATTTTGAAGATAAAGCTACAGAAGCGTATTGAAAAGTAAAAAAATGGAAATTTTTTGAGGAATAAAATCATATTTTTTTGAATATCGCCCTTATTTTAATTATTTGCTCCCTGATTTTTTTTAAGGTTAAAGGTTATCAGTATGCTTAGGTAGCTATTGTCTACTCTATAAAAGTTTCAATTTAATTTCTTCAAAAATGGTTATAGAAAATTAACAATTTTTCCCCTTCTACTACCCACGCCACTGGCTTATTAATTTAGATTAAAAAAAGATTTTTTTCCACTACCTAACGTACTAAAGCTCTAAAAATGTTCTATTAATCCTGTTAATTTTTTTTGTTCTATATTGTATGGGTATACCTACACAGGCATCAAAAATTTGCAATTTTTAAAAAAATTCAATTGCAATTTTTAAACGGCTCCTCCAATTTTGCTCAATGGCTCTTAGATTTGCTTAAAAACTAGACCATTTCTTACGGATATTTCACTCCCACAAAAATTTCAGTCCCCTAAGATCGAAAACTGGAACCTAAAATGATACTACAAGAACGGATTTTTTCGAATTTTGAATGCACAGCCTGTAGAAGTAGCCCGACTTTTGGGAACTTTTTTAACGCAAATATAAAATCCTAAGACAGTTCCACAAAAGTGCAAAATTTCGTTCACTAATCTAGAACGATGTTATACGATGCAGCTACAGGAGCGTTTTGAAAATCGAAAAAACAAGATTTTCCATCATTCAGCTTGGCTAGACTTTTTCGACAAAAATAAAAAATATTAAAAAATTTTCTATCAAACTATTTTTGATTTATTCTCACTCTCTTGTGGTATTACTATAGATAATTTATTTATTCAGGTATGAAAAATTAGGTATGTTACAATTACCATTAATGATCGTTTCTAATACTCATTATGTTAATTTTTATAGAATCATTATTATACAGGGTGTTGAAAAATAGGTGTTACAAACTTAAAGGACCTGTAGAATATGTAAAATAGGCTAAAAATTTCCTGTAAAGACATGGGGTCGTGGAGCTTTAGTTTTAGAGGTATACAGGGCCGGTAGGGTGTTAAGGTTCTTGGAAAAATTTGTGAAAAAACAGTGGCAGAGATTTGGGCGTGTTATTATCTTTTTTATTAAACGTGCATAAAAAGGTAGGAATACTATGCCACTGACTTTAATGCAAATTTTATATTTTTGGTAAAGATACTAAAATTTTGTATAGAGGAGAAAAGTCACTCCACGTTTTTGTTGTAGGACGTGCTGTTTCCAAGATACTACTAAATACAAGCACCCATACAAGTTTTTTGTAATAAAATACGCTTTAATAACATGATCACAAAAGTGATCAATTTCTGTAGTCAGTAACTTCTAAATCTAAATAATCAGCTGTCCTCTTATTTGCGCACAGATATTATTACGAAACTAATGTCTTTCACCACTTATACTCCACTCTGTTTTCTACTTCACGCACTTCACAATTCACTTATTGTCACTTTACTCTATATGTCTTCTCCTTACTTCGGTGATACTTCAGCTTTCACATTCAAGACACGACTAACTCCACTAGAATGCCGACAGCTTTTCTTATAATCGTTGGCCACGGAGTTTAGAAATGTCAGATAGTCTACGCCATCTCGAGCATTCCTAGAATGCGGAATCTTTCTGGTATTTAGTAGAACTGTCACACTGGCCGGCAATGTGTCATTCCTGTCATGTGATAAATAGAATTGTCAAAATATCAAAAACAAAAAATATAAAACTATATAGAATTATGTGTCCTACGACAAAAACGTACGAAACTTTTTCTCCTCTAAACAAAAGGAGGTATATCTACTAAAAATAACAAATATGCATTAAAGTCAGTGGCGTATATAGGAATTATTTAATAAAAAAGTAAGAATACACACATATCTCCGCCACTGGATTAAATAATTTTTTGTTGGTGGTATCAAATCAGCCAGGTTATAGATATTAAAAAAATATTAAATATTTCCAAGAACTTTAACACCCTGTATCTACCTGGACTTTTACTCCAGGTAGCTTAAACGGCCCATGTCTACAGGAATATTTTCTTTTTTGCATTTTTTTTACATGTTCTTTAAGTTTGTAAGACCATTCATTAACACCCTGCCATGTATACGCTATATAGGTATACTTACTTAACATAATTGAAACTTCAATTAATCCAGGAGTTCCATTCTTCTATATAGTTCATTTAATAGAATCATGGATAGAAGGCTCTGGAATCTGTAAATAAATAAATAAATAAATAAATAAATACATAAATACATAAATAGATAAGATTATAAAACAATCATACATTTGGCAACACATAAAAACTTTATAAAGCCGCGCTCCGCTCCAAGATATAAATTTGATCATTCGACTTCCAATTTAGGGACTTGAGTATATAAAAAGAGGATCTAATTTCCATTTATCTCACATATATTTCAATGTAAATGACTCTGTCTCCATCTCGAAGTTAAGTTCTAGACAAACAAGTGATTTATCAAAGTATACGACACGAGAATATAGGGAGAAACTGCTGTAAAAACTAGAGAGCGGAAATCCTGCGGTTGTTTTGTGCCAAGCTTCCCTCGATTCTTAGATGAAAATCGCGTTCTCGGCCCGAAATCCGCAGTATTAATCTTTAGAATGGCCTTATTTTATAGTAACACAGAGGCCAATATTTGTCTTCATTATAATGTAGAATAAACATGCTACAAGAAATTGTTTTACGCTAAGGTTAAGTGGGTTTCGATTTGATGAAGGTGCCAGTAATAGTATCAGAAAATAAAAAATCGACTCCGTATAAAGCTTAAGCTTTTCTATACGATTATGTATAAACATTTCCTTGTCTCAAATTTGAACACCAACACCATGAACACATTTTTCTTTAGACTATTCCAAAGAGCTTTCCTAATAGATTATCGAGGTTATTTTTCATTCCAGGACTTTATATCACAATCCATAAAAAAAATAATTTCGTGAATTTTCCAACTGATGGGTAATTATAAGTATAAAATAGGTAGGGGACTTCCTAAGAAGGAGACGGACGCACAAGGAAACCAAAGACCCGTTTCCCGTAATATGATTATGTCCGTATCTGTGTTGAATGTAATGAAATTTCCACCCCTTGGCGACGTCAGCAATCTTCCCTTCATTGCACACGTCGACCACAGATCCATTTTGACGGCCAGGCTACTTGCTGTGATATGTCTTCTCTTCAACAACAGCAGGGCTCGGGGCCAGTCTGAGATATGTCTGTTTTAGAAAGAAAAGGCGTAGTTTCCTATATTATCGAAATTATTACATACTGTGTAATGTTTTTTGACATTTTAGGAGAAATATAACGCTCATAAAACAGCTGACTGATTTCATCTTTTTCCTGTTATCATCTGAAATTTTCTTATTCTTCAATTAATTGGTGGGATCCTATTACATAAATTTACTAAATAATGTATATACAGGGTGGTTTAATAATGATGTCCCTGATCCTTATATGGGAAACGTATAAAAGGCGGTGGTATACCTAAATCCTGCATTTTATTGCATTGGTTGTGAGCAGTTCCATGGAATTTAGATTGAGTGGTTTATGAGTTATAAACAAGTGAAAATCGCAATTTTTTTTAATTTCAAAGCTATTTACCTCGAAAACGGCTCAAGATAGAGGAACACAACTTACAGTAAATTGTTTTATTATTTAATTTTAGCTTATGAATTACTTCATTCACAAACTGAGTGATGGACGTGGACAATCAGTAAGTACGAGATACATTTTTAAATCTAAGATTTCATAACCTTATTTTTAGGATAGGGATGTAATCTTTTTGTATACTTTGTACTTTGTAATGAATGATGCTTTAACTGCAACCTCTGTGACATTGTTACATCCAAATACAAAAGTCTGTGACTAATGGGGTTTCATTAACCCTGAGGTCATATCATCGTCACCACCACCACCACCATAACCTTATTTCATTATAAAATTAATTGTTTACATTGTTTACTTTCTTTACGTTCTTTATACACGAAAATGAACTGTGTGAACAAATGAATTGTTTACATGTAAAGAATTGAATTGTTTACACGCCCATCCCTGCTAACAGCTCGATGTCTTCTCCAAACAAGTGCCAACCGAGCGCGAAAAAGGTAAATTTCATTAGATATTATTGGAATATCTTTTTTTTGGCGCTCATTCGGCGGAACGGTTATAAGTCTTCCAAAAAAACGTTTCATATGGGAAATGTGGAAAAATTAATTTTCCATAGTTTGTTGAGAAAACGCTTCCTTTCGGAGATATTGGCCAAAAACATAAAAATTTGGGCTAGGAGTTCAAAAAAAAAAAAAAAAAATCGCTCGCCAAATTTTTGCCTGAAAACTTGAAATTTATGTTCAGTGGCCCAGAAAACATAGGGGGAGAGAAAATCAAAAGTATAGCAAAACTTTCCAAAGCCCCACGCAATGGGGCTTTAGACCAAAAACAGAAAAATTTGGACTAAGAGTTCCCAAAACAAAACTAAGTGCCTGACCAAATTTTGACTTGAAATTCATATTCAGTATGGTCCAAAAATACGGGAGCGAGAAAGTCAAAAGTATAGCAAAATTTTCCAAAGCCCCACGCAATGGGAATGTTTTTTTTTGGCGCGCTCTACCGGAGGAACAGATAGTCTTCCAAAAAAACGTTATTTGTGAGAAATGTAGAAAGTATTGCTCACCTTTAATTTTGAATCGAATCGGTTTGTCGAGGAAACGTTTCCTTTCGGAGATATAGGCCAAAAACAGAAAAATTTGTGCTAAGAGTTTAAAAAAAGCAAAGTTCCTGGCCAAATTTTTGCCTGAAGACTTGAAATTACTTTTCAGTGGCCCAAAAAATATAGGGGACGAGAAAATCAAAATTATAGCAAACTTTCCTCTGACCCTCCCATTTTTTCCAATAGGTATACCCAATTAGAGCTATAAAAAATAAAATAATAAATAAATAATAAAAACATAAAATAAATGCAAAAAAATATAACACTGCCATGGAGTCTGTGGATGACTAAAACTAGAAGGGCTAAAAATGTGTCAGAATTGAAAAAAAGTCATTATTATAACCAACCATTATAGTAAACAAAACATAACATAAAAAATCATACAAAAACAAAAACTAAAACAAAAATCATACAAAATTGCAGAAAAAAAAGTAATTTCGCCGCTTCAATAATTTTATCACTGATCGAAGGCTGCATTCGGTTGCATAGGCTTACTTCTAACATGTCCATACCAAAGAAGCTTCTTCCCCAAAGAGTTCTGAAGAGAAGAACATTCCGTGTATTATACAAAACAGTTTATCTATTCCATACTTAATCAGCTCTGGTGGTATTCCTCCAGGTCCGCTAGCTTTTCGATTTTTCATTGTTCTAATTGCTTGCTTGACCTCCCGCCTCCCGCAGTGTAAGTGTAATCTCTCCTCCTTCCTCTGATATTGTTTCTTCCTCCTTTATCATGAACTGTGGTCTTGTCTCTGTAAGTAATTCTCTGTAGTATATTCTTCCCACCTTTGCTCTTTACATACCTAATATGATATGTTGGTTTTTTCGGTTTTGTCTCTTCTAAGTGTTTTGAGTACTTTCCAATAAGATTCTGAGTTTCTAGTCACCCCTATATGCTGGTCTATCCCTTCCCATGTCCTTTACCATCTTCTGTTCTTCCTGTTGTACCTTTCTCTTCACTTATCTGTTCTTCTCCCTATACTTTTCTCCAGCCCTCCTCGTGCCTTGTACTCAGATATTTACTATAATAAGTATGCTTTCTTCTCCTGTATACTTTGTCTCGTGTCCATTGATATATCTCCCTTGTATCTATTACCCGTTTCTTCTTCTCCTTCCTTGATACACTTTTTTATTCTTTCATAAGTATCCATAATTCCTTCGTAAGTAAATTCTTATAATTTTTTGTCCAAGCGTGGTTGGTAAAGCGTCGTTTTGACACCCTGTATCGTTTGGGTATGGATACGAATTCTTATCTTAGAACGAGACAAGAAATCACATCATTCATTCCCCGACAATTCCGGTAATTCAAGAAAACAGGGAGGGAACATTATTTTACAATACAATCTCAAAGGAGCCGTAAATATGAAATATTAATAAATCTCGATGCAAGTTTAGGTATGCATTTATGGTAGGTAGTTATGAAAGTCTGGTCGACCCTCCTTGATCGATATACACGCACCCCCCACAACCGCTGCCATCTGAGATGGTGCTGGTGCTAGTGCTTTAGCATTCATCTCCGGATCGCCCTGCTTCTTATCTGAGCTCCCCCAGTAATTACTTCGCTGCAGGACCAGCGCATTTCCTTTCATCTCGCACAGCTTCCGTTGCCTCTTGCATCTCCCACCTTACATGCTTCCTTAAACATTGAATATATTTCTTAATCGTTTTAATCCAGTAAAGGAGGCACACAAAGCTTCCAATCTACAACTAGACGGTGGAGCAAAGATGTGGCCATTAAGAGGGGTGAAATCGTGATAATCTTCAGGAGGTTCGTGTCGAGGGAGATGCATGAATTTGACATTGCATGCGTTCAGGATTTACTTTGAATGTATTTCTACTTCTCAAAATGTTTCCATCATTACCACTTTTTTTGGTTGGCGGAAAGGTAATGCCAAAAATTGGAACCACTGATGAATCAATCAGAAAAAAAAGAATATTTTCATGACGTCATCATATTACCATCAAGTAGGTAATGAACGAGCCGCATTTTTTTGCAACAATGATGCCATATCGGATGGTTGCCTGATCAATTTTCAGAACAAACTTCAATCGTTATACAGGATGATCCCGAAATGGCAGACACGGTATAGAGTGTTGTAGAGAATGTTCAGAAAGTATGTAAATTTAAAACAAAAATTATTTTCTCGACTTCATTGTCGAGATATAAGATTGTCTTTTTCAAGAATTTAAATCAAGATGGCAGTTATATTTAAACAGTTTCCACTGGCAAAACACACGATTTCACAAATTTGTCAATGTGACATCGTTCTGCAAAATTTAGAGTTAACAATAAATAAATCTGAAATGGATTTTGAATAATGTTATGGGACATGCATCCCTGCAAAAATAGATAATAATTGTTCGAAACTTTGCTGGAATTGTCATTTCATAAATGTTTCCATGGTAACAACTTTCTGGGTATTATAATAGGCCTTATACACACTATTTTTTTCCAAAGAAGTGTATCGAGCCTAGTGTTGTGACTTTTTTTCTAGAAAATTGGTCATATCTTCTTAAGGAACCTATGGTGTAAAAAAAGGAAATAATGATCTTGAATGATCTTAGAATCCCTAATCCACAATACATGCCGTGGTATTCGTATACTATCCGTGTCCGCCATTTCTGAGTCACCCTACCTAGGTACGCATATATTCTGGTATATTAGACTTCTTTTTTTGTCAAATTGAATCACTGGAAAACCCAAACCATGTGAGAGGCCCTTAATCCACCCCATATTATAATACTTAGGTATACCTTACTTACAAATGCGAAGAAGGAAACACAAACAAGTAATATGAAGAAAGAAAACGGGGTGGTTCAAAATGACTGATGATTTTTTCAATACGATAATTTTTTTTTATCTTTTTATCAATCACAATATAATTGGAGTTTTATCCACATTTATACAGTGTCACACATAAAGTATGTCAAAAATTGGCTCTGCGCTGTCATGTTTGACAAGTTTGACTGACAGCTATCAAAGATCGGAATTTATGCATCAAAATGGAAAAAAATTTTCCTTCTCGGTTTAGGAAATTTTTACCTCACTAAGAAAACGGTATTTATAACAATAATGGGTTACAAAAACCATTGAAAAGATGAGTATGATATAAGAGGATAATTTTGTATTGGTTTCTAAATTTTTAAAAACTCAAAAATGCTCAATTTAACAAATTAAAAAAAAATTGCTAGAGGGTTCAAAATTAGTACGTAGGTTAAAAATTGAATTTCAAACACCTTTTTCCTGTGACATGTTCCAAAAATTTGCAAACTAAGGCCAAATTTTTGTAATTTTTTGCCAAAAATGTTAATTTTTACAGTTGAAAAGAACATGTGACAAGTCATTTGTGATCATTTTTAAATCACAAACTAGAAAAATAGAAAACGGCAGCGAAAACTTTGTCAAAATTGGTACACACTTGAAGCAAAGTTGATTTAATTTTACAAAAAATTTAACATTTGACTTTATTTTGGTTTTTAACTTAGTAAATACATACATACATCAAATCATATAACAATCGTAACGAAAAAGATTTATTTTTACCTTTTCCAGCCCTTTTTAAATATAACAAAATATTGTTTAAATATGTATAATAATAAGGAATATTAGCAATGCAACGGAACCATATATGAGTGCTGTTAAAGCATAAACAACGGTATTTTTCCCTGGGATTATTATTTAATTCGATGTAGGTAATATGTATGTATTTACTTAGTAAAGAACCAAAAACATCATGCCTTATTTAGTCCTTGTAAGAATTACTTAAATCAATAAGTTTGTACAAATTTTAACATTCTTTTCGCTGCATGTCGTCTTTGTTTTTCTAAGAAAACGGTATTTAGAACGACCGGTCACAAAAAATATTGTAAACATGAATATGATGTAAAGGAATAATTTTGTGTAAGTTTCGAAATTTTTGAAAACTCAGAAATACTCAATTAAAAAATTAAAAAAAAATGCTAGAGGGTTAAAAATTGGTACAGGGGTGGAAAATGAAATATCAAACAACTTTTTCCTGTGACACTTTACAAAATTTAACAAACGAATAAATGACATGTGACAGGTAGTGTGCGTGTCATTTTGTCATCATTTTTAAATCACAAACATTGGCGAAGTAAACATTATCTTTCTAAATCAAAAAGGGAAATTTTATTCCCATATCCCCTAAATATAGGTACCTACTTTACCTACAGTGTGTTTCACTTTAAATGAAATCACGTCAATAAATTTTTTATTTTTTGATGAATTAAAAAAAAACTTTTTGCTTCATGTGAAGCTCCCGAAGCTTTTTTAAATGGGTAAACAACATTTTAGCCGTAGCAAATACATTTTTTTCCGGGCATTTTTTTCTGGAAAATTTTATTTAAAAAAGTTGTTTGAAATAACCTCAAACCCTCAAATATCGAGTTTGGTTGAAAACAAAAAATCCCCAAAAAATCTTCAAGACTATACGTACTAGAGTAATAATTGAGATTTGGGGCTCTGACGTTATTTCAAACAACTTTTTAAATAATATTTTCCGGAAAAAAATGCCTAAAATGAGTTTTCAGCTCTTTTCTTATCACAGTAGGAAAGTTATTTGCTATGACAAAAATGTTGTTTACCCATTTAGGAAAGCTTCGGGAGCTGACTCTAGAATTTGACTCCTTGAAAAGTGGGACTGTTCATTTGGAAAAAAAAATAGATGAAAAAAAAAGGGAAAAATATGTTTTTTAGGCAATTTTTGATTATTTGACTGTTGGTTTTTTTAGTACTTGTGGATGTTATATATTGGTTATTATTTTTTGATTTGTTTGGAAAAGGAAAAAGGAAAAAAAGACGACAAAATTTTTTTTTCCATGAATTGAATTTTCACATCTGAATTAATACCTAGTTGTACGTACCTGCTGTTTTTGTTGCCAACAGAGTTTCCTTTCTATAGGTCTATTTTAGAAACAATTTAAATTATGAATAGGTGTTGATAAGGAGGTTAATATAAAAAATGTAGTAGGGAGATAAGATACAAGAAATGCATTCCTTTGCTTGCCTTCGAATTGAATCATGAACAATCCGTTTGATATTGTCTTTATTGTAATAACTTATACCACCTACTTACTTATTCATAGATTCATGATGTTGTCGATTTATTTTATAAAAGTTTTTAAACGATGTGTATGTGATGGTACTGTTTCGTTAGTGATAAGTGTTGTTTGTTGTTTGTGATGTGGGAGTGGCAATAATTAACAACCAGTGACTCTCGTAGTTTTGAAGATTTTGACTTTTTGCTGCGATGATTGATGACCGAATGGCATATATCACTTGCGTAAGTTTTTTTTGTTTTTTTTTTTTGTAGTTTTCCTGATGAAGTCGAGATAATCGACGAAAGCTTGAAATTTTGCATGATAATACTTTATTAGGCCGTTTTTTAATTTGAAACCGCTAAGCCGAATCCGGTTGTAACCTACTGGAATATATAAATTGGAAATATTGTTGGAAATAATATATAAATAATGGAAAAAAAAATTTCTCCATACTTATTGGGGAGTGTGTTGGGGAGTGTATTGGGGTCCTCAGTTAAATGTTCACTATCACACCTTTAAAGTGTTAAAAACATCGTTAATTCATAAAAATTCAAAAAGATTGAAAACTCTCTAATTCATTTTTTTCATTTTAGGGATCTACAGTGTGTTTCACTTATAAATGGAAACACCTCAATAACTTTTTTAGTTTTTGGTGAACTTCAAAAAGATTTTTTTCTGTATGTGCTTAAAGCTTCCGAAGTTTTCTTTAAATGGGATAAATTATACATTTCAGCCGTTGCAAAGAACTTTGACTACTGATGTGATGTGATCTAAAATAAACGCTAAAAATTGAGAAAGCATATACTAGCCATGTTTTTTAAAAAAAATTATTTGAAAAAGCTGCTTAAATCGCCTCAAACCTTCAAATCTTGAGTTTGGTTAAAACACAGTAAAAAAATCAGCAAAAAAATTAATTGGATTGAAAATTGTTTGGATGATTTTCTTTATTGCCTTTAACCAAACTCAAGATTTGAAGGTTTGAGGTGATTCAAGCAACTTTTTCAAATAAAATTTTTGAAAAAAATGCCTTTAGTATACTTTCACCATTTTTAGCGTTTATTTTTAATCACAGTATATAGCTACTATGTTTTTTGCGATGTCGAGAACGTAGTTTATCCATTTAAGAAAGCTTCGGAAGCTTTACATACCTATAGGTACAGAAAAAACGTTTTTTGAAGTTCACCAAAAAATAAAAAAATTCCATTTACACTGCATGTAGATTGATGATTTTGTTAATGCTTCCATTATTTTTGGATGAAATTATTATTTGTTTGCATTTTTCCATACGTTATTCTTTCTTCCATTATACTGGTTCAATTACATACAGTGAAGAAGAATACAGATTTCTTGACGAAATTTCTTTACCTAATACGAAATATTTTAGCACAATTTTGTTCCAAAATTTCACTACTCTATTTTTCTATTTTATATTGCACGTTTATTTAAATTAATTAATTAATTAATTTTAAAAAAAGGAACGCTTACAGGAGAAACCAAAATTAGCGAAGTTATATTTTTTTTAATTAAGGCATTTTTATCATTGCTAAGAAGATAGAGCAGGACATCACTATAATAATAAGTGAGTGAGATTAAAAACAAATATTAAACATAAAAAAGACATGGCGTACCGATGGCTATTATAGCTAGTAGATATCTTATATACAGTAGGATAAGTAATATTGATAAATCAAACTCCCTTAACAATTTTCCTTCGAGCACACCCCATCTAAAATCCCCTCTTACATGATGAAGGTCAAAGAAAGGGGTTTATGTATTGGAAATATTACCCTCGTCTAAGAACACACATAGGAGATTTTGATTCTTCTGTGCAGTGTGTTAAGGGCCATGTTCCCTTGTGCCGTGAAAGAAATGCAATTCAAAATGGTCTTATTATACCAGATCTCGCTTGCTTCGCGAGCTTTTATTAGCAGACGTTATAGTTTTGTATGCGTCAAATTTTATTTATCTCATCCTTTAATACAATTTATTGTCTCTAAATTCATTGTTTGTTTTCCCATAGTCGATATATAGGTACAAAATATAAAGCTGTCCCAGATTTATTTGAACAGAACAGCACATAATTTAATTATGTCATTATGCCAGCGATCCTGTCATTATTATTCTAATAACTATAGGTATAGGTACCGATTAATGATATTTTCTATCTAAAATTTTTCAAACAGCAATGATAAATTTTATTCAAGTCTATGACGAGTCGACACTACTAAGACACTAATATTAATTTTTCACTTAATTTCAAGAGCAAAAAATTCTAAGAAATTCTGTACGAAATAGGGAAATCAACGCCCGGTTTTTGGCAGCTTATTTTGCTAACAGAATTTTTTGAGAAAGTTACGACGAAAAAAAAACGGAAGTTGCTACCCTAAACAGTAGAAAAAATACCAAAAGCTATAAAGCTACGAAAAACAAAAGGCCATCAGGTTTTCTCGGTACGGGAATTGACTTCTTGCGGATATCTTATAGGAAACTTTCATGAGAACAGGGCGGTAATGTCGATGCAGAAGTATAAAAATTCTGCTTTGCAGGATTGGATTAAAAAGTTTGACGCGTTTTGTACAGATATTTTCCATAGGTAGGTACAGGTAGGTAAGTATATGTATAGATTTTACCTCATTTTTTGCATATGCAGTCAGTGTGTCCCTGAAATGACTTTACAAGCCACTAACAAATATTTCTCGGGTGAAACTAATTCGATTTAGGTAAGTCAACTTATCTTAGTCCTAAGCTGCTTGGTTAGGTCGCTAGGAGATGTCAAAATGTTAATTCTGAAACTGTTTTTTGATTATAAGTAAAAGCTAAACCGCTGAAGCGATTTTGATGAAATTTGGTATGACGCTATGGTTTTATGTAACAAAAAGAGCAAAATAGGAAAATTCCTCATGACGTTAATTCATTGGCATAGATCATTGGATTTTTAGATTTCACACCCTTTGAAGTCTTTGAACTTCTAAGTCTAAATTTAAGTAGTAGAATAATAAACTCATTTTCTACCAAAAAGGTATACTCTTGATGAACGTCGCCTAATCTTGTCGTTTAGAAGATAATCACATTTAAATGTTGAGATTTATTGGGAATTTCGTATTTTTTTCAGGAGATTTCCTTAATTTACACATTAGAAAATAATATTAATTTACATCCAAACATTAAAATGCGGTTTTGAATACCTAAATGCTATTTTCAATCTTCAAATGTTGAATTGTAGAAATCAAGAAAATCCCCATGGGGAAAAATACGAAATTTCCTATAAAAATCAACATTCAAATGCGATTATCTTCTGAACGATAATGTTAGGCGACTTTTATCAAGAGTCCTACCATTTTTTTTAGAAAATGAGTTGACTCATCTACGCTCAGTATTTAAAAATTTTATATTCCATTGGCGTAGAAGTTCAAAGGATGTGAAACCTAAAAAATTAGGAAATTAAAATTGTCCCAGATTTATTTGAACAGAACAGCACATAATTTAATTATGTCATTATGCCAGCGATCCTGTCATTATTATTCTAATAACTATAGGTATAGGTACCGATTAAGATCCTAGGTACCGTAGATCCCCTGTAACAATAACAATTATAATTATAATTTTACCATACCCTGTTAAGTGTATGATTATTATTGGCTTAGAAAGATAAAAATTAACAACACTATTATTTATAAAATATATGCAGAATTCAATAGTTTTTTACTAGGTAAGTATTATTACCTACCAGTCTTGCATTCATTTTCTATTTCAAAAGATCAATTTAAGTTATGAGTGTGTAAAATAAACAGATTTCTACTATACAGAATTTTATTAAGTCCTACGAAGGAACAGTTTTCCTGCAAAAGGATTCGCTTCGGAGCTGCCTGCGTGAAAATCTAGCCACCTTTGCTTAGTTTCGACTCTTGAAACCAGATGGACGTAGTGTCACTAATTTTCCGTTTAAGTTTTCAATCGAAAAGTTTTTTAAAAACAGTCAGAAATAACTTGAATTACAGAAAATCTTTTTTTTACCTTTTACTAATATGTAGCTATGTATTATAGGTATACCTAATAATATGTAGTTGCGGGAAATTTATTACTAAAGTAGGTGGGTAACAAAACAAATGAAAATTAAACCTTTCCACTATAGGAAAAGGGTATAAAATTTCATAAAAAAATTTGGGAAATTTGAAATGCAATTTTAGAACTTGAACGAAAAAACAAAACTTTCTAAGCTTTCAAAGCTTAAAATTACTTTATATCGACAGGCATTAAATAAAATAAGGCATGTGGTAAAGTGCGGATGCATTACGAATATTCAAAGGTTTCGAATTTTTGATTCATATTTTTGACTTTGATAATTTGACAATAATTATTTGTTTTTCTCATGCCCCAATTTCTATCCCCGAAATTTTTTACAATGCTGGTAGATTCTGAAACACAATGTGAATTTTCTGTTTTATTTATACCTACTTATAGTAGAAACTTTTTGGTCTCTGTAGTTTTTTTTTGTATCTCTGCGACCATTATAGACAAAAAAACTATTTTCTGTAATTCGCTGTACTTAGATAAATTTAAAATTTTATGTATTTTTGTGCCTTTCAAGAGAAAATCAAAATAATAACCAAACTATGCAAGGAAATCTCCCTGTAAATTTTCACAAAGCAATTGGTATGACCAATAATGTAACTCCTATACATCAGCGTTATTCCAAATTTGAGCTGAATATCTCAAAAACTGCAGAAGCTATAAAGAAAGAAAAATCTTCAAAGTTCATAATTTCTGATATACCTATAGCAGGGTTTCATAAATAAAATGCAAAAAAATTTAGGAGGTGATTCCTTGGCTCGCTCAAAGAAAGTTCCTTTTAACGTATAGGTCCAGCAAATGCACTACCGCTTTTGAGATACAGAGTAGGGTCTCAAAGAAAGACTTCTTTCCAGTTTTTTGATATCTCAGATACTTTTTTAATGCTTAAATTTTTTTTTTCAAATGATATGGTGACGGAAATTTTTGGGTTGCGTGAGGATTTTTTGCTCCTAATATCTTCGGCTTGGGCTTTTTGACGTTTTAAAATAGCACTTTCAATGATTTCTTCAATAGTAGGTACTCTTGGTCATAATTGCTAACGTGAGCCGTTTTCGAGAAAAACTCCCACTTACGATGAAAAAATTACTTTTGGATGTTGCAAAACATTTTTATCGGAAAGTGAAAGGAAAAACACTTCGCTCAATCCTAAAACCTCCGCTAAATGAACAAAACCCCCGCACATAAAAGAAAATTAATCGCAATAATATCAATGATATGACATGTACAAAATATAACTTCTGTATGTATATGAAGCGGTTCCCGAGATATCTACAAAAAACTGGATAAATTATAGTTTTTTGACAGTTTTGAGTATCTCAAAAATTTTTTTTCCTTAGAAAGAGACAAGAAATCAACCCCTAAAAGCATTCACCCTAATTAAGGATAACCTGTAGGTTATACCAGTCCTGCATGTATACCAATTCTAATAAAATCCTGATAATGAAATTAACTAAACGCCAAAACGCGACTAAAAAATTCCTAAGCAATAACAAATAAGAAAACCAAAAACCAAAAATATCAATATACATTAAAAAATTTATTTATTGATTATACCATACCTAACCTGCTGGATTTAAAGAGCAAATTCTTCAACAGGATGTCAACAACTCATTTATATATTCTACAAACCTTTCTACGTTCTACTCCCTATAAATGAAATTATAGATTTATGTAAAATACAAAATATGCATCCATACCCTTATCATGTAAGAGTGTATTGTAAAGTCATAATATGAAATATATAGGATATCCCAGCATAAAGGGGACAAACTTCTAAGGTAGAATATTTACTAGATTTCAAGCCAAAAAGTCCAAAAGAACCTACCCTCTAAATTGAGTATTAACGAAGTTACAGGGTGTTTTTTTAAATAACTCCGAAACAGCTGAAAATTTTTTTTACGATTTTTTTGTAATAGCGGTATTCTGTTAATTAATCTAATTTAACAGCAATAATTACCTGTGTGTAACTTGAACCAGGGAGGCAGGGGTCCAGTTTTTTACCCGTCAATTTTTAGGCTACTCGATGAATTTTGGTTTTCACATTATTTTCCAAAAGCTATATAGAAATTTCTGGTACAACAAAGGAGTAAGGTTTGGTAGGTAAATTCTCAACAGTTTTTGAAATTTGAACGATGTATAGACATTCGAGAAAATGACAAAAAAGTATAAATTTTTTTCAACTTTTTGGAAACAACTTTTTGAAAAAAAATTACAGATTTGACGTGGGGATTCTTCATCTCCAGATCCCCTGACCTTGAAATGATCCTAGCCACGTTTCTTAGCGCTATGATCTAAACTTTTTTTTGTTTTAATTGTTTTTTTTTAAATTTATATGTTATGTAAATATTTCTGAACTTTCACCTATTCAATCGTACATATCTCAAAACCAATTGAGAATTTACCTACCAAACCTTTTGCCTTTTCTGTAGGTACCAGAAATATTTAGCTTTTTACAAAATATATCAAAACAAAAATTTATCCAGTGGCGGAAAAATTGTAGGTAGGGTAAAGAAGTTGGAGCCCTATCCACCGTACGTCCCTGGTTTAAATTACACAGAGGTACCTAATTATTGATTAAATTAGATTAATTAATAAAAAAAACAACACAAACAAATTCATTTTGGAGTCATTTTGAAGTTACAAAAAAAAAGTATTTTTTTTGGAACATTCAACACCCTGCAACTTTGTTACTACTAAATTTAGAGGGTAGGTTAATTTTTTTTCTCGAAATCCAGTAAATATTCTACCTTTATATAGAAGTTTGTCCCCTTTATTCTGGGAAACCTTATACGTGGATTAATTATTGCTTATTAAAAAAAAAACACTTTTTCTAATACCGCTCCAGATAGATACCTATAATAAATAAAATTACTTACATTAAAAGTAATAATACTGTTGATATTTTTCTTATTTAACTAAATGATGATGACAATCGATCAGAAGAACACTCTGCACACGACTGAATGAATTCAAATCGTTTCCAACGGATTTCCAACGGTCACCTGATAAGAACTCGTTTCCCAAACAATCGCGCTATAGCTAAAAGTATACAGGGAGTCATCTGGACAGTGGTCAGTTGATAAACTGGTCCAGCCAGCATCATCCCTAGCATAATCATTAAACAAAAGTCTTTCTCAAGCACACATCTGCCGGATTCGATCCGCTAACGACACCTGAAAAACTGGTTGCGGGACGCCGCTCGCGAGGGGGCTCGCGCATAAAGGTACCGAATTCTCCACTTTTTAAGCGCGACATCAACACCGTACGAGGTTCTGCGTCTTCAGGCCGGGATACGAGATATAAAATTATTATCCTCTAGATTTTGAGGACGCGTGTGTCTCAATGGAAAACTACTAAAAAAAATTACATGCAGAAATTTGTAAACTTGTGCATGTCTATAGGTTACATGAGAATGAATCGAAAGAAAATATTTTTGTCCTGCTACTTCTTTGAACATTAAAAAATTTTTTTTTTAACAATTGAACATGCTGTAGGTATATAATATTATGTATTATCAAATTTTCATGCTGTCTGAGAAAATTTAATGCAGAATGGTTTTAAAAGCTGAAGTTTGTAACGAGTTATAAACAAGTGAAAATCGTCATTTTCATAATTTTCAACGCTGTTAATTAATAACGTTGAAAACGACTCAAAATCTCTGAAAACAGTAACTCATTTTTTCACCTTGGCGTTTATATGAAAATGAAAAATGAAAATTTAGTGAAAAATGAGCAATAGCACCGCCTCAATTATTGTATTTCCTGTAGTTCTTTAAACCTTTGTGTTATATTGTCGAACCTTCAAATCCTTGGGGTATCGTACGCACAGAACAGTGATATATCGAGCGCACATATTTCTCTGATGGTTGCCTGTTAATCATTGAAATTAAAAAGTGCAAGAAATGCAAAAAAGTGCAAAAAATGCATCACGAGACACTATAAATAAATATTAATTTCCAACTTTCATATATGATATTTGTACCTATATAGTGTGTGTCTGCCTGATGTGATACGCTGATGAGTTCATAACAAGGACGAAATGGTACCGTCCATGTCTTGAGAGTAAATATAAACAAACTACTTATAAATCCCAATAATTCTCAAATCTAGTATAGGTATACCTATAGGTACAGGCTGATTTTTTAGAGTTCACTGTGTGTATCTCGTAAACTCTAAGAGATACAGGGGGTCGGCTGAATTGGAGAAAATATGTCCTATTTTGTGGCCGCATCTCGAATTCGTCAAGAAAATGCAAAATATTTGTGACTGGTCCTGAAATATCCTGAAAAAACTGAAAAATCGAGATTTCATATTTTGGCCGCGCGTTTATTAATAAGTCGTCTAATATAAAGCAGACTAGATCCCAGAGTATTCATAGTCAACTTTTGTTTTTCTTGTGACTACCATATTGTTTTTTTTCGTGTCGTTCGGTATAAATTTTTTTTTAAAGTTAATTGGTCTATTTCTGCTTTGTTCATTGTACCTACCATAATACAGGGTGTTAAGAAAATGACGGATAAACTCTGCGGTACATTGTAGGGGACACTCAGTAGAGTACGGGAAAAATAATTAAAAAAATTCTGATCTTCAATTTGGTGAGATAAAAAATGTCAAAGTTAACATTTTATACTATCTTTGTTTTTCAGTATTTGCAAAAACTAGATGATTTTACAGATATAAAAAAGGGTACTTAAATCGTTATCAATTAAAAAAATTGCTTGATGTATTACTGGCTTGGAAAATTTAATAAGAATTTTTTTTCTTTTCTAAGATGCTGGAAAAAAGCATTTGGCAACAACGGTTTTGATACCTTAACTACATACATTGTTAGAAATTAGACGAAATTACCAAATTACCAACTGTTATCGTGTTAAACGTTGCCAAATTTATTGTTCAATATTTTTCTTATATCTTTTAAAATGTAGCTCTGGATTTTTTTAAATTATTTTTCCCGTGCTTTACTGAGTGTCCCCTACAATGTACTGAAGAGTTTATCCGTCATTTTCTTAACACCCTGTATAGGTATATAGCATGCTGCCTCAGTTTTTCTCTCTTCTTTCATTTAATTCCGCTTCTTACCTTCCATTATCTTCTATCTTCACCCCCAAATATTTATAGCATCATCTTCTATCATCATCTATCATCTTCTCAACTTTAACTCGTACAATTTTTATTTTCATCCATACTTACTCCTCATTTTTGTCCCTTTCTTTGCTTTTATAAAACAAAATCTGCCAGCGTTCTTTAATTCAACTTCTTCAAACGATTTCTTTTTCAATGCACAAGGAATCCGCTGCTCAAGTTTGTCGTCGAGATTTGAATCATCCTGTAAAAAAGACACTTATAAAAAAAAAATTTTCAACAAAAAATGATACTCGTACAAGACAAAAAGACTTTGTAAAGGATGCATGATACCCAGTTAAATCCTATTTCTGTTATTCCCTTAATTCTACTTAATTATGATTAAAGTTCTTCCCCGCATCACGAATGATAATCCTCCTTAAACCTTTCCGACCGAGTCACTAAAATTTTGATAAAACGTCAATGGCGGAAACTAAAATTTGCAATCGTCCTTTTGTTTTCGTGTTATTTTGCGAAAAGTCCCTTTTTCGTTTTTTTATCTTTCCAGTCTTTCTCTCTCCAGATACCTTTACTGCTGATATTAGAAGGAAATAATTTACACATTCTTCAGACAGTTTTTCAAATTGAATGCAGTGGCGTAGCAATGAAAAAATCAAATTTCGAATAGCTCTGACATAAAGTTATATTTTTTTTTATAGAGAAGCCATAATATAATAGATAGGTAGTTGGCTTTGATATTATTTTAGAAGAATTTTTTCCCACATCATGTGGGATCGATTTATTTATTTTCATTGCTTTTTTTTCAAAAAATGTAATTATTTTTATTAAATCTTATTTTATTTCAACGGAGTGTAAAAAATACTGATGAAATAGTAAAAATTTTTAAAGAGATATAAGAAAATAATAAATAACTTAATTTAAAAGAAAACAACAAAATTTCACAATATATTGAAGCATTATAAAAAGTGTAGGTATTCTTCTTCTTTCGAAAAAAAAAATAGTTTTTTTCTTCTTAGAATATAACGTCATATTGCTTCTCTGATTGCTTTTCCCGTTGATGGCTTCTGATTATGACATCATTCTGTGAAATATTATATTTTTTTTCATAAAAGAAATGAGTATAGGTACCTAGACTAGTATAATCGATTTTTTATTTTTATAGTATTTTGATTAAATTGTCTTTTTTGATACCGAATGACATGAAAAAATAATGTGGTGGTCAAACGAAAAGAAAATAAAATCAAAAACTTTGAAAATACCATACGCAGAGTGAGTCAAATTCGGGCTACACATCATTGGGATCTCGGAAACTATATAGAAAAAATACCTACAACCTACGGATCTCGGTTAAATTGGGACAAAGTTGCTAAATTTAAAGCTCAATCTGAGAAATTTTTTTAGTTATCTCCGATATTTAAGGTTATTGAAGTTTCGTTTAATGAATTTTTTTGAAAAAACATAGTTTTCTATTTGACAGTAAAAGAATTAATTTTTAGTTGGCTTAGGTATTTGAAAAGATATCGAAAAACTGAAAGCGTATTCTCACGGCCACTTTTTATCAAAATATGATTGAAGGTTACACGTTTCGAATTTACGCTCCCATCCTCAAGTTTATTATTATTTTTTTAATATGGACCTGGATTTTTTTTTCATTTAGGAAAAAAAAACTTAGTCAGTTTTTTTTCTTTTCTGATGAGATTTGGGATTAATGAGATTAAATAATAAAAAAGAATTAGTATTCAATACGGTTCTGGATTAAAAATTAACAAATAAAATCATATACCAGAACTGTAGGTAGTATTGAATATTTATTAGGTATTTACCTATTTAGAAAATTGTAAATATTGAACCAATTATGCCGTATAGATGAATTATATTATTATTCTTGTATTGGTTTTTAGGTTCTCTATAATTTTAAATAATTTTTATTGTATCTATTTTATTAATTAAATATGTGATCAAGGGATTAATCAATCCCGAAACGTCAACTATTTATTAATAACTACAAAAGTAAGCCTGAGAGAACCTAAAAACCAATACAAGAATAATAATATAATTTA
This sequence comes from Malachius bipustulatus, assembly GCA_910589415.1. Lineage (NCBI taxonomy): Eukaryota > Metazoa > Arthropoda > Insecta > Coleoptera > Melyridae > Malachius > Malachius bipustulatus. The sequence continues at coordinate 19,613,367 of OU342632.1, forward strand.
CCTATTTATTTTTTTTAAATAAAATTTCCAAATCTCAGTAAAGAAACAAAAACTGAATGGAATAAATTAAGGACACCATTTTCTTACAAAATTATTACGAAATGTCAAAAATACCTAAGAAGTGGCCGTGAGAATGTAGGTACTTTCAGCTTTTTGATTTTCTTTTCAAATAAGCCAACTAGATGGGAAAGTAAAATTTAAAAAATTTCAGTCTTTTTCAAAAACTAGGTACCTATCGGAGATAACAATTTTTTCTCAGATTATTATTATGGGCTTTAAATTTAGCAACTTGACCCCAATTTAATAACCGAGTTCGATAGCTGACCATCAAATTATGACAAGTGAAAGGTGTGGTTTAAAAAAGAAAGCTGCATTAGAATCATATATGTACCTATGACCGATTTCAATTATTTTCGGAGTTACAGGACCTCAAATTTTCCTGCAAAAGGAGCCCATTTGAGAATAGGTATATTTATTTTACTTTTGTTTTATCTGTTCATATTAAAAGAAATCCCTGGTAGAGGGCGCATTATTGTTTTTTATAAAGCAGGTTAAGTTTAATTTACATATTCTTAAATTGTCCTTTTGTAGGAAAATTTGAGGTCCTGTAGGAACTAGTTGGCGTTGAATGTTTTTGAAATGTCAGATGAATAAAAAAAAAACAATTTATTTATTTTGAATAACAAAGAATTATTAAGATAGGTATGCCTAAAATAAGTTTTTTCGGTAGGTAGGTGGATAGGTTGAGTAAGGTGAAGACCATTCCCGAACCAATACCATTTTCTAAAGGGCAAACATGTCATAACCGGCTGTCGATCGATATATAGGTATTCTCCCAGCGGATAGAAGGGATTATCTTAAGTGGAAAAGTACTTATACCTGCTTAAACTTATATCTAAGTATATGAAGAAATAGCATCACTGTCACCTTTGATGAGGAACGATAAGCTATAGGTAAAGGTACAAGAGGTTGCATTGCACTAGTTTTTTGTCTCTGATTAGAAATCGGAAACCGTTGTGATCGCGGTGATAAATTCTTGACATTTGCAGTCAAAAAAGGTGACAGTAAGTCACAAACTAACAAAGTGAAAAACATTTTTCAAGTGACAACAATCATCAACTGAAGAGTGTCCGTGTTCTGTACCAAATGGGTTAGACCTATACCTACCTAATAAGTGCCAAAACCATGCGAAATAATTATTTTGCATTTCGCATTAGAGCAGGCTCTTCTTATATGCCCTAGGTGCATAAAAATGCAAAGTGCCACTGATTTTAATAAGAAGGGTGCAAACGTTTCTGCTTGATGGCAAAATAAGTACCTATACCTATACCTATATATGTATAGATGCGTTAAGACAATTGTCAACAAAAAGGACCACCGCCTGGTGCTACTTGTAACCTCTATCACAGCTAAAAAACGACGAACTGAAGACAAAACTAGCAGAAAATAAAATTTCAGGAAAATTTTTTCAATGGGTGCTACCTATAAGAAGGAAGATCACAATTACAAGAAGTTCAACAGCAAAATTTTGGGATTTGACATCATATTACCCATAATTAAAAAATATATTTTTCCATTGTTAATTAAATAGGCTAATAGTGTTATTAACAGTGTGAAGTTACATGTTACATTAAACTGAAGTAACCTATTTTTTCCTGCAAGCTTTTGGCACTCCAGCACCTTTGGTAGATATATACACTCTTCAACTGTTTCCGATTTCTATATAGGTAATCGGAACGATTCGTAATCAGCACATTCGGGGACAAAAAATTGGTGAAATTCAACCTCTTGTAGTTTCTCAATAGTGACAGTGAGGACATTTCTTCATGGGTCGACTTTAAATAATCTCTTTCATCCGCTGGTAGAATATGGAACACCCATTAGGTATGACTCACCCTGATGTAGGCTATACTGTTCAATTTTTAAAAGAAGGCGAGAGGCGTGAACTGCGCATTTTGGAAGCTTCGTTCACCACCACAGAGCTGTTACATATTCGATGAACGGCGAGATACTCTGTTGTTTTTTAACGTGGTCACCGACTATCATTGTGGATATATGACGTTTAATGATTATATATGCACTCGGAAGGCGGTAACCATTAGTAACCGCAACCTTTCTGCGCAGTAAGAACTTATTCGTCTTCTTTATAATAATTTGACTTACCTACTTAGGTAGCTATACTTAAATGGTTCCAGGGGTGATAAAGAAACTTCATTGCAAGATATTTTTATCATAATCTAAAGGGTATCAAGATTATCATGAAACTTACCTATATGTATAGTTATTCAAATATGTACCTACCTAATAATAATGTAGGTAGGTATATTATTGTAGTTTGTTTAGTTCTGAATAGAATTTCTAATAGTACCTATCTCTCTATGTAGAGCTAGCTAGTAATGAAGCCAATTTTAATCTATTACAAGGAAGTTAATATTGTGTTCTAACAGCAATGAATAAGGAAGGCAGAACAGGAGTGTAGCGGAGGAGTGAAGCTGTAGTTTCGATCGAACTCCGGAGTGGAATGGGAGTCACAGCCCGCTCCACAGCACCACCAGGTGCTTCTTGCTAAAATCCCCTGTGAATGCTATCAGAGGAGGCCATGTTAGAGGCGGAGCTTATTCTTAATAGCGCCCTGCCCAGCTGGAGGGGAGAATTTTTTTCGTTGACATTGCAGCTAGCGCTGCGGCTAAAAAACGAATTTAAAGGAGTGCAGTCTTTTCAGGATTTTATCGAGCTTTCGTTCTGCCACCGGTGAACAGATGGCAGTGGATGAAAAATATTTTTAAAGAACTCACTTTTAGGGGATGAACGCGTTTAGGGGACGAATTGAATTTTACGACGATTCTCTTGCGTTCGTTCTTGCATGGCTTCTATTTAGACTTGGATGCTGTTAGTTTTTATCAACTCACCATCAAATTGTGACAAATGAAAGGTGAGGTACCTACCTATGCCTCTACCTACCTATAGTTTAAAAAGAAAAAAGTTCAAATTATCTCATATTTAAATTATTTATGGAGTTACAGTACCTCTCAGAGTTTTCTGTAGCTATAATAAGGAGCGATATTATGAATATTTATTGAATTTTACCTTGATGGCTTCACGTGGGTACCTATACCTACCCCTACCAGTTAAAAAAATTTAGGTAGATAAGCAATTTTTTACAATGCCGTAGCAATTAAACAAAAAAAAAAGAGATTGAGTTATGACATGAAGTAATTTTTTTATGGAATCTTTTTCCCATTACAATGATAAGCGATTTATTCATTTTCGTTGTTTTAAAAAAAAAAAAAATTATTTTTGTAGATCCGGCTTTAAAAAAATTGACAACTAAGCACTTTTTTTGTTGTCAAAGCATTTTTTTTCCAAAAAAGAATAAATCGACCCCGCATGCACATGAGGGCGATTCTTATAATCTCATAAATATTCAAATATCCATTCTGCATGCAGGAAAAAATTTTCAACAAAAGTTGTTTTGTTCGGTATGAGGGACATTGTTTTAACACATAAACCGATTTGCACCCCTTACCCTTGCGAGGGAGTGGGGGTAATTTTGAAATTTTAACTAACCACCCCTATTTTTTACTGCAAAATTCTTACTCATAGAAAAAAATGCGCGCAAAAAATGTTCCATGCACGCAGTTTTAGTCACTGAGTATAAATTTACAACCTATATAAAGAAAATCAAGTAGGTATTTATTATTAAAAATTCCAAAGTAAACCCACTCCCTGGGCTCCTGGGCAAGGGGTGAGCGGTACAGGGTGGTTTTTTTGATCAAACCATGTCCCTCACCGAACAAAACTTTTGTTGATGGAAACATTTTACCATGGCTCAGAGTGCTTTGTTTACTTTTCGAGATATTGGGAGAGATCAACAAAATCAAATTTCCTCCATTATAGCGCCATCTATGATTAATCGCAAAAAATATTTCAGATAAATATTGCTCATTTTTTGCCGCTCAATTTACGAATATAAGAAAAAAAAATAGGGATTGGTATTTATTTAAAATTGGAAGTTATACCATTTGGCCACTCGAGCAGTTGAACTATGACTATAGTTCTCCGGATAAAAATGAACTGGAAGCTTCAAAAGCAGCGCACCCACTGGGGTTAAAAAAAAATAAAAAGGCAATTGGACTAATCAAACTTGGTAGTTGATGCTAGAACTGAAGGTGGACGTGAAAGTTGATAGGCTCCCATGGTCACGATGACCAAAACTTTTGTTACTCAGCTCCCAGAAAATTAAATTGAGAAATGGTCCAATTTAGGCGTCCCTCCCCAACATAAAGCTTTAAGCCTATTTCTTGACATATTCATCATCTAGGCAACTCGATTTTTATTTCGTATTTCGCCAAAGTCCAGTCTGTCCGAAAATGCGGCCTTTTTTGAGCCTGTTTCACCGGACCTTGCTATAAAAATTGAGCTGACCGCCGAAGTTGAGAAAAAATCGAATTTTCGAACTCATGAACTTTGCAAAAATCGATTTTTTAGGTGGCCTGCATGACTTTGTCTAGTGCATGACTAAACCTTTTAAAAAAATCGTGTTATAACCCGACTTTGCCTTTTGAGCAAAAATAGAATTGATCAAAAAACTTTGGACTTTGCAAAAATCGATTTCTTGAGCTGGCCGCATTTTTCCAAAAATCGTTTTTTTAGCTGGCCTGACTTTGTCCAGCCCTTTTAAAAAAATCGTGCTGACCGGACTTTGCATTTCAAGTAAAAATCGAATTTCTTGAGCTGATGGCCGAATTTTGCAAAAATCGATTTCTTGAGCTGGACCTTTAAATATACCTAACCGGACCTTTAAAAAAAATCGTGTTATAACTGGACTTGGCCTTTTGAGCAAAGATCGAACTTTCGAGCTGGCCGGACTTTGCCAAAATCGAATTTTCCAGCTAACCGGACTTTGTCTAACAGGACGTTGGAAAAATTCGAGCTGAACGAATTTTGCAAAAATCGAATTTTAGAGCTGACCGGAATTTGCAAAAATCGATTTCTTGAGATGGCCGAATTTTGCAAAAATCGATTTTTCGAGCTGGCTCGTCTTTGTCTTAATAAAAAGAAATCTTGCTGGCTGCCTTTTAAGGAATGACCGAACTAATGTCTAGCCGGACTTTGAAAAAATCGAATTTTCGAATTTTCATACATGCACCAACCTTGCAAAAGCCATCACGAACCGCCACTGGTAACTCCCTCGCAAGGAGTGCAGGACGAATTTGGTCAGCGATATGATGTCTTTTACTGGCACCAAATTTTTTCGCAGAGTGATTAATTGATTGTGTTAATTGATTGATAAAGTGATACCTAAGGGATTAAAAAATTAATACTCGAATTTTGAATAAAAAATATTATTTTTAGATACGCCACTGGCATTCTATTAGAAAAAGTGGTAATAGCGTGTAAATTAGTTCCTTCTAATTCCATTAGTAAACCAGGAAAGTAATAATGGAAAGAAGAAAAATCGCAAAATCGAGTTTTCGCAAATAACTCGGAATCGCGCAAACGACGTTTTCTCAAAAAAAGAGATCGCGAATTCGCGTCCCCTTTTCCTATATCTCTTATTATTATTATGGAGATTTCCTAAAAAAACTCCACAACTCCAGCCAGAAAAGTAGGCAGAGAGTACAATAATACGTACCTACACAAAACCGTTTAGAATATTTTGAAATCAGCGGGAATTTTTTTCAAATTGCATTCCAACTTTCAGAGCAAATGTCAAATAATTACCGTGGTCAATCTTCTTTTTAAAATAGCTTTCCAATGATGTAACATAAAGATAAGTGGTATCATATCTCATTAAAAAAAATATAAAGTGAGGTTAGTTTTCAGGTCATACAGAAAGTAAAAATAAAATTCTTGGTGCCAAAATGTAGCTCACAGAAAATCTCAGTCATGTTTCTGGCATTTTTTCAAAATACTTTTTTCTCTTATTTTCTAAAGAAATACTTCCAGTTGAAGTCCCCACCCTGATATACCTACATAGTGTTTGGTATTAGAAATGACACAAAGCAGGGGACCCCAAAATATGGCGATTTAATCCAACTTAATTGCACCCCTGAGAAGTTATAGGCCTAAAATAGGAATTTCAAATTTCTAATAAAATCAATATCTCATCAGTTATAAAGGTAGCGAATAAACAACCTGTATAGGCGGGTTTCTAAAGAACTGTTTTAAGGAGAGTGCTTTTGAGATGGTGTATTTCAAGACTTCGAACTTGCTTCTTATTGTATTTATTTTTTTTTTCATGTATTTCGGCTCATTTTAAATAAAATTCACTTATTTCTTTCTAATAATGTTGAAAGATCCTTATTTGGAACTTACAGTACATTCCGAATTTCAGGTCTTATGCCTGTTTAGGTATAAGCTTTAGGTAGGTAGGTATAGGTACTAGTAAAATTAATAATAGTAATAATAGTACGTGGAGTTTTCAACCCAAAACAACGGGATGGTCGGAGCATGGATTGGGGATATGTGAACTGAGGTGTATAAGAATGGTCATCGTCAGTTCCAAGCTAACGCGCAGCTAATGACCCGCGTGCGACACAAAGGCGACTACGGCACTACACTCTCCCGTAATTTGCTTTGTATTGTCTCTGTAAAGACTACAAGAAACACTTTAATCGCCAACTCGTTCATGAGATATAATTAGACTTAGTTATCGTAAACATGCAAAATCGATATCTTCATTGCTCTGCCCCCTGCGGTTACCTTGCCGGATTGCACTCTTTACCCAATATGTGGCTTAATTATTTATAATACCCATATCCATCAGTCTTTTAAAAGTCAATTAAAACGGTTAAAAAACTGAAAATTCTTTGATGAAACATGGGCGGCGAAAAAACATTCAAAAATATTTGCATTAGGGTGAACCGCGTCTATAGTCGGTGAATCGATTCGCAAAAACAACCCCCTTTTCTCAAAATGCTCAAGAGTGAGGGTGCATAGAAAGTAATAGCTTCTCTAAGGGTCCCCTATAACGAAATGGTTCATAAAATTGCTGCCTGGATTTTTTTCTGGATATGTCGGCCTTTTTTGCCTTATCTTCCTGCACTCCTTCCTATGCAACAATTATTTTAATTAATTACATCTGCACTTGCACTTGATGCAAAGTGGTGGATAGTCCAGATCGCCGTTCCCACATTTGCAGTTGTTGCAGTCTTCTTATTTGCACGAACATTTAATTAATTCCCTGCATATGATCGGGAAACCTCTGGAATTGTCATCTCAACTGCGATACCTACCCATCACTCTGAATGATTATTCCAAGCGAAATCTTGCGGAAAAGAAATCACGTGATGCCTGGTGTCTTCAAATATGGTGTCGAATAAGAGCATCCTCATCGGATGGAAGTTTTTTCATGGCTCGATTCTTCTGACAGCAAAGCTCCTTTCTTGTCTCGTTGATGCTGCTAAAAGTAGCGGTTTTATCGATCATGTAGAACAAGAATAATAGTTAGTCGTTCCAGCATTTTGAAGCTATCAGCAGTTGGCCAATTTAAATGGATGAGTGCAAAAATGTATCATATAATATTCCTGAACTCTTACCTTTGACTGAAACACAGAGAATTTGTGATTTTGGGTTCCCCAGGCTTCTAATGGCAGGGTTGATGTATGGCAAAACCAATACTGTTTGCCCATGCTCTCCAGATATCGACAAAGGGTGAGTCATAATATGTGTCATCAAGGATGACAATCTCAGCTGAGTACGTGAACCACAAGTTTTCCATGGGTGTGTTCGAATGATTTGTGCAACTGCCCTCTTTGGTACCTACATGTTTGTCTGGTGGTCAGTTCAACTCCGTAACCTAAGAAGTCATGAAGTTGAGCAATTCAGTCAAGGACAAAGTCCATCATCAATTTCGTGGTGTTGCCAGATATACTTACCCCGAAACCTTCACCTATATTTTATCGGGTACACTCCTTCAAACTGTCTGGAATGTAGGTATAGCAGAGGTGTCCCAATAAGTAACATATAATATTTGAATATTCTCTAGGGGATGGTTACTTGAAGGTTGAAACACGTAAAGTTGTATTGAGGGTACAGCCGCAAAGTCTTAGGGGTACCTAAATTTGAAATTTCCCAAATAAAGCGTAATTTATTTTTGAAAAGACCTCGAGGTGTGTTCTTTTATGGATGTCCTTTCGCAACGCTGATGGCTTGGCAAGCTAAGTAGGCTTGTATTAAAAAAAAATCTAAGGGAGTAATATGAAAAGCAATTAGGGGATCGAGGGATTGAAAAGCATAGAGGAGTTGAAAGGCGCGCGTAAGTTGTATTGAGGGTGCAGCCGCAAAGTCTTAGGGGTACCTAAATTTGAAATTTCCCAAATAGACCGTAATTCCATTTTGAAAAGACCTCAAGGTGTGTTCTTTTACCTATAGTAGTTCTTGGCAACGTTGGCTTGGCAACGCTGGCTTAGATTTTCAAAAAAATCTAAGGGAGTAATATGAAAAAGCAATTAGGGGATCGAGGGATTGAAAAGCATCGAGGAGTTTGAAAGGCGTAAAATTTTATGGAGGGTACAACCGAGAAGAATTTCCCAAATTTAATATGTATAATAACGCGAATATTCCTTGATTTAGAAAATTTGACACACCCTGTGTATTTTAATCCTTTTTCTATTTATAAATGACCTTAAGACTCTTGCCCCGCACTCTGTACCTATAGCTATACGTCATGTGGTTATTTTGAGATATAAAAAAATATAAATTTCAATGACACAGTCTTTTATAGAAAAATACATCCCATATGTACTCGTACTTATATGAGAAGAATATTAGACGGTCGTCTGTAGAAACTGTTCATGTGGCGACCGGTCCGAGTGCATCCATAGAATTTCCTTAGGAATCCAATTAAATAAATGCTTTCCCAGAAACGTGCCAGAAGCTATGTCGATGCCAGCTATAAACACCGGACGAAGCAAGCAGTTGAAGTAGCATGATGACCCATAAATGGAACGGGCGGACGTGTTCATTATCAGATACGGTAAGGACGGGAATCGCCTGCTGCGTCTAAGAGAGTAATGAGGCGAAGGGGTCGGCAGTAAGCAGCCCGACGGGGTCCGAGGGGACGACCGGGGGCCCGATCAATACTCTCTCTAAGGACCTCCGGCTTTCTAAGGATCCTCTCGCTCTCCTAGATGCGCACAAAGAGAGCTTGCCTGCCTGCAGACATGTTCCTATGCGGTATTGACGGATCAATAGCAAATATGCTTATCACTTACAACTGCTACATTATCATTCTCTATCATATCTGCTTGGTTTCCAATCAGACAAAAGCACCGTGCTCTAATAGTTCACTTTTCTCGAACTAATATATAGTTGACTATGTAACGTAGGTAGCCAACTGTCTAACGTTCCGAAGCCTTTGAAGTTATAAATGTTTGCTATCTGAACTATGATTGCAAGCCAACTTTTGTCCACGAAAACGTTTCATTCGGGTAGATATTCTTGGATTGATTTAATTCGGGCTTGTAACAAAGAATTCCAGAAAATTTCATTACATTTCGCTATTATTTCGCAATTTTTTATTAAATTTACTCCGTTTTAAGATATTCGGGAAATAAAAGAACTTTGGAGTCAACTTTTTCTTCATTATCATATATCTGAATTATATTTTATAGCTAGGTAAATACATAAACCGTCTTACATGTTTTTATATCTTATTTTTTGATGAAACGGTGACGTTTTTTGTGCAAGAAGTTGCATATACGTTCCAAGGGGAGAAAAATGAGAAATGATAGGGAAATGAAAATTCCTGTGTGCGCCAAAACGTTGAGAGATTTATTATCTGGTTGACGAAAACACTTTTTTGTAGTTTTTTGGGTGCTCTTTCAGATCCCGTAAACTCTCCCTTGAGCTACATCATAGACTGTTGTAATGTTCAGTCTTTATTGTAAAATTCCTTGTACTTATATGGTATTGCCGCCACTAATTTTTCTATTAATTTGTTTATGGAATAAACCTTCTTATAAGCGATCATAAATGCTTGTATTTATGTATTTAAATTCTTAGATCAAGATCTACCCCTTAGATTTCATCTACCCCTTGACAATATACTAATTTATTTATCTATTCTCTTATATTATTATGAAAGTTGACAACTACAAAACAACTTGCATTATAGCCTGAAAGTGATGGGCCTTTGCACATACCTCTTGTGTAATGAATGCATGAGAATCAAAACAGTGTTGTAATTTTTTTATTACAAGACGATCTTATAAAACCACCAGACTCAAAAGCAGAGACAATAATTATTAAATTGATATACGTATACTCGGTATGTTAGAATCTTATGAGAGAAAAGGTATAAAATTCACAAACCTGTTATTATCTAAATGAGTGGCACGCGCAATATTATGTATTTGTTTAAATATTTATCTCATTACCTCTTTAATTATTTCAATAATTTGTTTGACATTTCTTATTCATTCAAATATTTGATTAGGTATACAAAACATCGGGAAGTACTATTATACAGGGTGTACCAGCTCGATTTAGACAACGGTAAGGGCCGTGTAGGTCTCGTCAAGACGAAACGTTTTTTTATTTGAAGTTTTTGGATTTGGACCTTCGTTGCGGAAATATGGCCGACTTCCGGTTTTTAGTTTTTTGGCTCCAGTTTCGGCATTTTTAGGTTCTCGCCCAAACTGAAACTAGTTTTGGAAACTCCTTAGCTTCAGTTACAACTTTCATATTGAAGTCAAGGTTCTATCTCTGTTGGATTCAAAATCTTAATTTTTCAATTTGATTCAATTTGAATTCATTCAAAGACTTAAAATTTAAAGTCTTGGGCATGTCGCCATTTTGAATCCAACAGAGATAGAACCTTGACTTCAATATGAAAGTTGTAACTGAAGCTAAGGAGTTTCCAAAACTAGTTTCAGTTTGGGCGAGAACCTAAAAATGCCGAAACTGGAGCCAAAAAACTAAAAACCGGAAGTCGGCCATATTTCCGCAACGAAGGTCCAAATCCAAAAACTTCAAATAAAAAAACGTTTCGTCTTGACGAGACCTACACGGCCCTTACCTAAGTCTAAATCGAGCTGGTACACCCTGTATAATGCCAATAATTTACAGTTTTCTTGAACGCGATGTAAAATGCCATTTTGAAACATCTAATATACAGGTACTCCTTGTTGTTCAGACAGTTTTACTCTTTATTAGTTCAGTGCCTCATATTATTGGTTTGAATAACGGATGTGTTGTGTCCGCCATATCCAAACACCTTCTTGTAGTCTCATCTGGTGATCATAAATGTTCTTATCCAGATAATACTTAGTAAATCTGAAATGAAAAGTTAGGTAGTAAGGTGTAGGTACGTCTGGCATCATAAAATCATTTGTTCCTATATTATATGCTATCGCGGGAGTAGATAAAGTATAGTACAATATCTCTAGATGAATGACCATTTCGCACTTGCGGAAAATGTCACTGCGGAAATAGTCACTTTATGAAGAAAAGTTAATATGAGCATAAGTCCGTAAGGGCTTAAATTGTTTGTTAAATTGTGTCAAATTTTTTAAAGAGTATTTTTTACTATCACCAGAAGCAGGTTAGATATTTTTTCAATTTTCGGATATGTCAATAGGATATAAATCCACGTAGAGGTATTTTACTAAGAAATGTTTTTTCCGCAAGCGTTCTAAAATACCGCAATAATTATGATACTGCATGCGTATTACTCCTTGTAGAAGGATCCTATATACAGGGTGTCGCTAACAGGTACCACCAACGCTCTACCACAGATTCCCGAGTATAAAATATGCCGATTTAATCGAAATTAATTATGTCCAAAAAGGCCCTTAAAAGGGGGTCAAACAAAAACATGTTTTCTAGGATAAGTCAAACACGAATTGACTGAAAAACTTCAAAATTGCACCACCTACTACTTACCTATTGTTAAAAGCAGTAAACTGATCTATAGTTTTACAAACATTGACATACAGGGTGTTCCTGTTTTTGAGGTCACGACTCACTTTTTACTCCAGAACTTTTCTGCACGCCACTGATTGATTCTGTATTTTTATCCAAAGCCTAAAGTATTAGGTACCTATACTAAACTTTTGGCTTTTTTATAAAAGTTTAATATATCTTGCTTCGTTTTCCCGTAATTAATTTTTTATGATGATGGACCTATACTGCTGAAAACGTATTTTGGTGAAAATTTTTTTTTTTTTGTTTAAAAATTAATTTCAACAACAACGTTCCCACAGATTCCTGGCTTACGAATATATGCCGATTTAACCGTCTTTATATATGTCTTAAATGGATCCCTTTTCAAGATACAGCCTTGCTACGATTTTTATCCCAAGGCCAATAAATGTGAATAAAATCATTTCTGTGGAATAAAAATTATAATTTTTAATAAAAATGAGCTTTTCAAAAATATGGTTTTGCGGTGTAAACAAAAAGTTCAGTAATACTTAGGCCTTTGTATAAAAAATACAGAATCAATCAGTGGCATGCGGATAAAAAAGTTCCGGAGCAGAAAGTGAGGAATCAATAATAGGAACATCCTGTATGTCAATGTTTGTAAAATTATGTCAATCTTTTGTTCTTGACAATAGTGACATACCACTATTGTTAACCACCGCCTTTTGGCGGTGCAATTTTGAAGTTTCTCAGTTAATCCATTTTTGACTTTTTCTGGAAAACGTGTTTTGGTTGACCCCCTTTTAAGTGTTGTATCTTGAAAAGGGTGCTTTTTTGGTCATAGATAATTTCGGTTAAATCGCGGCATATTTTGTACCCGTATAGGAATCTGCATGAGGTAGAGCGTTGGTGGTAACCTTTTACACGACACCCTGTATATTATTATGTGACTATAGTAAGGGCCATAGTTATTATGCAGCATTGCTTTTATGGCGCCCATAGTTGCCGCTTTTGTTGTACTTCTGGGAAGCACGCGTCCACGAGCGTACGCTCTTCATTTTGAAAATTATTTAATTCATTGCACTTCTGTAACGTTTTGTACCTCAGCAGACTGCTCTTTTAACATTGATCTCGTTCATAAGTGAGGATTGCACAACATGGAACAGCACAGTTAGTAGAGTTTATAACTTAATACATTATTACAATAGGTATTCAGATAATTATTATAATTATAATTATTCTTTTGAATCTGTCAAAGTTTATTATATTCTTCTTTTTCAAATATGCATCCATTTTATGAACAAAATAGTTTCGATTATTTAGCTAGTCCGAACATATTTGTAGGTGTAGGTATTGATAATATTGATATAATTAATCTTGATTTTTATTTATACTAAATGAATTTAAATGCTATGACGCGGTATTTGTCATTCCTTCTACAATTCCTTGCGAGAACACATTTCCTAAAAATCTACATTTACTTACTCCACAGAGTAATTGGTAGATGCGGAATTTGAATTTTCAACTGACAGATACTTTGTTGTAATGGCAATAATTGGCGTTGCGTTGGTAACCAAACATTGATAATTAAATAATAAAACTGTCATGTTAACTACAGAGGTCATAAAACAATTCACAAAGTTATATTTATTTTTGTATTATTTCTTGAATATGAGCAATAATGGACAGAGATTTTGAGTCTCAATATTATTTTTCTGCACTTAAACTAAAAACCAATACACAGTTCCTTCTTTCTCGGAGACAGTGCGTATGTTGTTTTTTTTTTTTATTCAAAACGAAATATTCTTGGACCGCAACAACCTCAGTTCAACAGCCAATACCTAGGTTCCAAGCTAATACGAGTGTTGATGTATATTTAATACTCATTGGTAACATCCCCCTGAGAAGAAGAATAAAGTAAGTATTTGACCTAAGTCCTCTGAAGATGGACTATTATGAGTATATTATTATGATTACATTGCCGTATATAGCCAAAGCGGAGAATCCTCGGGAGAATCTTATACATAACTGGCAAAAATACTGAGACATCTACTCGAAATTGTTTTTTTTTTTTCTAAAAGTGTTAAATGAATATATAAAATGCGAAGGCAGTATACCTGCCTATCTATCAAATGATAGCCACATTCCCTAATAGATAAATAAAGCATTGATAAATAAAGTCATCAATAAAGTAGCAATAAATAAAATTTTATTAACAAGCACTACGACTTTCATTTTACCTACCTGTTTAAATAAAGGATGTGTTCAAATAATATTTTTATAATGTAAAAGCAATACCTACCCTACAAGCATTGCAATATTCAGTCTATACGTTATAGAAACATCAAAAAATTATTACTTGTTGACATTTCAACAGAACCTCAATTATTTTTGTCTAGAAATCCTGAGAATAGAAATGTCAATTTCCTTTCGATTTTAATATTTTTATATGAACCTGTGCCACTGCTTGCATTGAGCTGACAACTCTGTCAATTTTTTACCCATTTAAAATGCATTGCCCTATGCTACCCACACTGCATATTATCTATGGCCATTACTATAGAAACAAATTTTTCATTATTATCCTAGTACAATATAATAGTTTTTGACATCGTCAAAATTCATTACACTCTAACCTATAAGGAACTTGAAAGGACTCGTGGATTATCTATTATCTAAAAACAGTGTAAGGGGCAGGATCTCAAAATGTGCAGTATCTCCGCCGCAGTCTGACTTTTTTTGTAAGATAGAAAAAAGTGGGAATACTGCACTGGTGCGGGTTGCCTAAAATATCTCATCATGCTGTCCATTTCCATCAGCGTCTCCTTTCTACATATAATTGATAGTCGCTTGCATGTAGATTTGCGGAGAAACGTCAAAAACCATTTTATTCAGATTTCAGCGAGGTTTGCCTATGCTTTTGTTCGCTTCTAAATTCATTACCATAAACTTTTTTTGGAAATATTCCAAGAAGAAGACAGGTAACTCCGCTTGAGTTAGCAAAAAACGCAAATTCTACCATCTACCTACCTGGACTCGTATATAGGTAGATAGACCAAAATCCAGTAAAATTTATGACTTTGTATATCAATACGGTCCTTATATTAAAATGGAGACAATGTTCCTGATGCCATGATGCATGGTACTTGTCCCCAGATTGTTTTCTTACCTTATTTTTTTCATACAGGGTGTTGCAGAGAGGGCAAAATTTGAAGCGGTAGTTCCTCTCATAAAATATAAATTGAAAAATTATACATTTAAGCTCAAAATGACCTTTCGTTCAAAAGATACGGGGTGTCAAAGCTTAAAAAATACAAAAGTTTTTGGTTATCACTGATAACTCGTGTAAATTTAAACCGATTTTGGCCATTTTAGGTTTTTAGGCCTCTTCCAGACCTTGGAGTCCCTTTTTCCTCCCTCGTTTTATTGACTTTATTGCATACCTATACAGGGTGTTTATTGTAAGGTCGGCCAAACTTCACAGGCTGATTCTTCAACTAAAATGAACAAAAGTTTCTCATAAAGTGTGTCCGGAAATCAACGATTTTTGAGATACAGGGAGTCGAAGAAATATTCTATTTCCAGTTTTTTGACGATATCTCGGGAACCGTGTGCATGAGATACAATGTTCAGCTCTTATAGGTACACACTATGTGTTCACTGATCCCCTTATTTTCGCTGTAAAATAAAGGTTTTAAAAAAACTCAGTGGCGCAGATTTAGGGTATTTTGAGGGTTTCGACCCCCTAATTTCTGCGCCACTGGAACAAATGCGATTTTAAGTAGCGCTTTTGAACCGTCCATATTTTCTATGCCAAAAAGGTACTCTTGCTTAACGGCTCCAAAACGTACCGTTTCCGAGAAAAATGGCATTTTATGTGAGAAAACATCACTTTTTAACGATTTTTCAATAGCATTTTGGAAAAATGAAAGTAAGTGAAAACTTATTGCTACAATTAATGTTTTCTCTCATAAAATGACATTTTTCTCGGAAACGGTTGACTTTAGAGCCGTAAACCAGTACCTTTTTGGTGTAGGAAACATGGACGGTTCAAAGCCGCTGCTTAAAATCGCTTCCAGTAGCGTAGAAATTAGGGGTCGAAACCCTCAAAATACCTTAAGTCTACTCCACTGAAATTTTTTTAAAACCTTTATTTTATGGCGAAAAGAAGGGGATCAGTGAGCATATAGTGTGTATAAGAGCTGAACATTGTATCTCATACGGTTCCCGAGATATCTTAAAAAAAAACTGGAAAAATAATATTTCTTCGACACCCTGTATCTCAAAAACAGTGATTTCCGGACACGCGTTAATGGGAAATGTTTTGTTTATTTTAGTCTGAAGAATCAGCCTGCATGTGAAGTTTGGCCAACCTTACAGTAAACACCCTGTATATACCAAAACGTTGTTTTAATTTTTACAAATAACTAAAAATTTATTCTACTAAATATAGTTAATTCTCTTTGCTATTTCCAAAATTTTGAAAACTAATGCCTTATTTGGTATTTTTTTGCCAAAAATATCAAATTTGTCACTTGTAAAAGACACTTGACATGTGGTGTGCGTGTCATTTGTTATTTGTCATCATTTGTCATCAAGCATAAACTATGAGCGAAGTCAAAATTTTCCTAAATCGAAAATGGAAAATTATCCCCCAAATATGAAGCGTAGGTACTTTATCTGCTAATATACTAAATTGTGAAACTTCAAGCAAAAAAATCAGTTCAATTTAGAAACGTTAGGTGTAATTAGTTTGGCCTATTGACGTTCGTTGTAATAGGTAAGTGCATCAACCGCGGAAACATTGTCCTTTTCTTTTATGAATGAAAGCAAAGCACACATAAATAGGAATGCGCGGCGCAGCCAGTAGGTGCACCTAATCCCTTATTTGTAAAAGAGAAACGGGAACACATGTGCTCGCTGTCGAATAAACACCGTTTCAGAGATGAAAAACCTGACGATTACAAATGAGATATGAATGAAATATTAAACCGTACAGGACGACTTACCTCGTCCTTAAAAGGTCCTTAAAGGGGTAAGTTATGGAGGGGAACGGCTCCGCCTTCTTACCAATGAAACCACTCTCCGGTCGATCGATGCAAGAAAATTATCTGAGACTGTAAAAAGACGTCTCATTTAAACTTATTCGATCTGCAGTGGGGATAGGAAAGATTTGAGGGGAATCGAGGCTTGAGGACCTGACTCCCTCTCTCTGTGTGAATGTGGGGAATTTAAACGTATTAGTTTCCATCGCCTTCGTTAAATGAATAAATTAAGTTAATGAAAGCAACTATTTTCGTTGGAAACTAAAAGACCTGAGTACTTAATATTTCTAATAAAATAATAATTTTTATTGCCATTTTATGCATACCGTACAGGACATGCACCCTGTATGTTATTGTATTTTCATATTTACCGAGAAAATCCAGTAAGAATGGTTTTTACAGTTGCAGTTTAATTTGAGTACCAGTTTATGATGAGTTATAAACAAATGAAAATAGCCATATTTTCCATTTTGAAAGCAGGGTACTGCGGAAAGGACTCAAAATATCAGAAAACGACTTACATGACCCTTTCTTAACTTTTCATGTGTTACTTGAAATTTTTATAGTAGAAATTTTTATAGTAGTATTTTTTTTTATAGTAGAAATTAAAAATTTGATAATTTATATCACCCTGTATAAAAATTTAAACCGTGTCGTAGGACCATGTGAAAAGTTAAAATAGGGACATAAACCGTTTTCTGATATCTTGAGCCGATTACGCTGTGCACTGATTTCAACTGATTTGTTTATACCTACCTCATAACGTACTCAATTTTAACTGCAACTGTAAAAAACGTTACGTTCTTACTGGATTTTCTCAGGAAATATGATGGGAATGCAACAATCTACAGGATGTCCTATTTAAAAAAGATATGACCACAATGGTGGGGGTGACAGCGATGGGGGTAATTCAAATTGGTGCTTAAAAAATGCCAAATTTGAAGTTGAGGTGATGTGCGAGCTTTTTTTAAAAACGTTTTTTCTCTGAATAGTGAATTTTATTAGTGCGTTCCACACTGTATATCTGCGTATAGGGTTGCAGGCACTTTCAAGACTGATGGCCACGGGAATCAAAAAAAAAGGAAATTGCTGTTATTCATGCTGGCCTAGAGGGGTAAAATGATACCTTGTAAAGAATAATAATAAATAAAATTTATTTTGAAGAATATCAACAACGTTTTTTGCGCTCACCTTATTATAGTCATACCTAAAGAAAACGGTTTACATGTCATTGTACTAATTTTTTGAGCTATGGAAGGGAAATGTTTCTAATACAGGGGACCGAAAAATTCAGTTTTGTGGCCACTTTGTTCAGTAATTATTCATTTCCATGAGTGCAAAATTAGTACACAGGGACATGTAAACGGTTTAGCTACTCCGCATAAACTGTTGTCCTACTTAGATGAGTGCCAGAAAACTTGGTATGATCATAAGTCATTCAAACTGTTTACAGTAGTTTTTACCTAACTATTCGAACTGCAACCTGAAACAATTTATGCGAATTCTTTTATCATTCATTTGGTATAAGTACCGCATTTTCACCCCTCTAAGTCAGAATGACAAGCAACAATCTGAAAACTTTATTTTTTCCAATAAATTATTCTATGGCCAGTCTTGAAAGTGCATGCGTGATCCTGCTATGTAGCTTCGCGTACTTAGGTACATTTACACAGAAAAAACGCTATGATATAGATAAATATAAGGAAATTAGGAATTATTTGGGATTGCAGTCAATTAAATTAAAGAACACTCTTTTTTCTACGTCAAGCTTTCGAATTAATTTTAATTCTTCTTATAAGTATAAATATAAGTATACAGGGTGCACCATGTATCCTTCTCTATATTGCTATCTCCTAACGCTAACATAGGTACAGGGTCGGTTAAACAAGTCCAAAGGAGCGCAATTTTGTGGCCATCTCGATTCCGTCGAGACATATAAAATATCTGTGACCGTTCCTGAAATATCCTGAAAAACTGAAAAATCGAGATTTCTTATTTTTTCCATATCTTTTTTATTATTGGAGATTAATGAATAATTTTTTGTAGGCTTACATAAGTCGTCAAGAGCTACCCATCTGACATTTCAAAAATTTTCAAAGCCGACTAATAGATCCTAGAATTTTCATAGTCAACTTTCGTTTTTCTTATGTCCACCATAGTGTTTTTTTATGTTGTTCGGTATAAAAAAAATCATAAAAACTAAAAATTGTTAAACTTCAAAAAATAAATTAAAAATTTTTTTATTCTTCTTTTTTCTTTACAAAAAAGACACATTTTTAGACCGAATTTCATAGATAAATTAAAAAACCATAAGGCAAGCACTATTTCGGCGTATTTTACAAATGTTGACGTTTTTCGACGATTTTTTATTAGGTTTATCTTTGAAAAATTAAGAATAAAAATTAAAAAAAATTTTTTTTGAAGTTTATTAATTTTTGGTTTCCATTATTTTTTTCATATCGAACGACATAAAAAAATAATATTGCGGCCATAAGAAAAACGAAAGTTGACTGTGAAAACTCTTGAATCTATAGTAGGCCTTGAAAATTTTTGAAATGTCAGATGGATAGCTCTTAACGGCTTATGTAAGCCTACAAAAAATTATTTATTAATTTCCAATAATAAAAAAGATAATGAGGAAAATAAGAAATCTCGATTTTTCAGTTTTTTCAGGATATTTCAGGAAACGGTCACAGATATCTTGCATGTTTTGACGGATTAGAGATGGTCACAAAACTGCGCATCTTTTCTCTAATTCAACCGACCCTGTATCTCTTAGCGTTCAGGAGATAGCAATATAGAGAAGGATACATGGTGCACCCTCTGTATAGCTTAAATGTGCAAAAAATATATACAGGATGTTTCCGAAAGGTACCACCAATAACGTTATAGGTATGTACCACAAATTCCTGAAATTATTAGGTATAAGTATATATCTAAAATGGTATACCCTTTTCAGGACAGCGACAGCCCTTAAAAATTTATTTATTCATTTATTTATTTCCATCCCACCTTACCAAAGTAATATAACCCAATTACAGGGACCATCAGAGGGCAAAATAAACACAATATAGTAACTAGAAACTAACTAACTACCCCCCCCCCCCCCCCCCCCGTTAACCAAAAACACTAAATGTGGAAAACCATATAGCCGCCATTTCTTTCTTATTAGGGTGCTGTCTAGTGTCCACAAAAAAGTAATTGTAGGGAAGGGACAAAGAGATGAGCTCGGAGTCTGCTATACGAAGTGGTATACCTAGACAAGGACCTGTGGGCAGGGGCTACAAGATTGTCATGGGAAGACTTGGAATGCGCTTATAAAGGTATTATATTAGAGGCTACATGCGAGGAATAGCTATACAAGACGGAAAAATGGCCCGACATACACATCTAGGATATACAGCGGGTGTTCTTCTGAAGAAAAATAAGAACCTCAGGATCCAGAATAAAACCAGGTATAAATCGGCGGAACCACGCATGCACAAGAAATCCAGCCGAAGATGATCAAGGCAATCATGCACAAACTCAAGCCCGAAGTTGCTGCTGGACTTTCAATCAACTAATTAGAAACGGGATTTTTCCAGTTGATTATTGGAAGATAGCTATAGATTCGTCCTTATCGAAAAGCCTGATGGAAAACCGTCATAATGAGAAAAAATTCATCATTTTAAGGCAGAAATTGTGCCTAATTCAGATGCTGCATGAAGCTAAACTGTTCGGACAAGACATAAAACAGCATAGATTGGTATTGCATGGAAATTGAGAATAAGGAAAGCGGATTTTCACCAAACCCGATACGGTTTCTGAAAAATACTGTCCACTATGGAAGCTATATAGAAACACAAACGATGCAAGACAAAGGTAACCAAATAAAAAATAATTCCAACTATTTTGCCGTCCATGGCGTTACGCTACTAATAGACTTAACTTGGCACTAGGAAAAATCTAGCACGCCGAGTCTTTATAAGCGCGAGCGATCAATCCCATCAGGATCCAGAATTTTGCCACTCCACAATCTAAATCAGGAATTGGTTGGTCTTAGGTAATATTTGAAATACCGTCATTAGATTGGTTTATGGAGGGATGAATTGAATTATTGTCACTAAAAACAGCAGAATAGAAACTATAATGTGAATTACTCATGACAGAAATATGAAAATCTGTATAAGAAAGACACCACCGTGAATCTGAATCGATGGAAAATATTTTCAAAATACCGACACTTCTGGTTATACCGGAAATTGATGGGACACCCTGCAGTATTACATTTCATTGGATGAGAAAATTTAATAACAATATTTTTAGTCGCTTAAGGTTATATACGAGTAATTTATGAGTTACAAACAAATGAAAATCACAATTCTTGCAACTTCAAAGCAGTTCATGCACATGCATACTGAAAACCGCTTATTATATCTGAAAACTATATCTCAGCTGTCTCTATCTTTAAGTTTTCACATGGTATCGTACGTTGTGGATTAAATTTTAATATAGGGTGATGACAAATTATCAGATTACATCACCCTGTATAAAAATTTAAAGATTTCCGATATCTTGAGCTGCTTTGAAAATGGAAAATTGCGATTTTCATTCATTTATAGCTCATAAATTTATCATCATTACTAACTTATTAAACCGGAAAAACCATTTAAATTTTTAGACAATCTGAATATGTATTAATGTCTTATTTATTATAAGAATTTATTACTTATAAGAAACATGAAGTCAACTTCCCGTATAACCGGAAGGAATATTTTCCTTTTATACAAATCACTTTTATACAAATTTTCAGATTTCTGTCATGGTAGGTAAACTAGGTAGGTAACTTTTTTTAGGGGAACATTATTAGTGGGGAAGACTGCATGGGTTTTCGAAGTTCTCCAACTCCCAGATTTGAGTATATCTGCATTAAGGGGTGAATTTTAAGGAGTGAATTAAGGAGTGAAAATTTTTGGAATTCATCATCACCCATGTAGGTATATGCAAAATCGACTTCTCACGATTATTAGATAATTGAAATTTTCAGCCTGCCAGCCAACCACCAGCACCAGAAGTTCAACGACCCTTCAACATCCTTGAATGATTGATTCAAACTCTCTGAATCAGACTCTCTGGACCAAATGATTGCCGATATCGCCATTCATTGTCAAGAGACAGTTCTTGGTTCAAAACCCTGCAAAAACGTTCATAAAAGAAGTCACCTAATTATTGTGAATTGTTCAAAGTTTTCCAAAAATATTTGCAACCTCTTTATCTGGTAGGGGATTTTCCTTTTTTGACCATTTGATGTTATTTAAAAAAATATTTTAACTGGCACGTTCAGGTTCACTCTGATGGAGTTTCTATGGTACCTATAACCCGTTGAGTTCATTATTTGAGCTCAAGTCCCGTTTTAAATCTTCTGCATGCAACCTCCTCCTATACAAGAATGGTAGATAGTTTTTCCATGAAAATAGGTTAACTTACACTTCATGGGTGCTGATCAAAAAAAATTCATTATAACACTGTTGAAGGACTATAGGAGACCATTGTCTTTCTAACTTTAACCTAAAGTTCAATTTTTGCAGATTTTTAGAGCACATTTCAGACCGATGTACTTTCAGAATTTTTACAATTTTTTTGTTAGGTATGCAAGGCAAGTTTGAAGGTAGATCAACTTTTTTGCTTCCCAATAAAATGACTAAAATTCACACAGAACATCCTCAACTCACCATCCAAACCTTTATTTAAAATGCTAAGAGGCAGTTTCTCAGGTTTCCCAATTAAAATAACGAAATAAGGTATCGATTTCTTGGAATTTCCTGGGGAAAAATTTAATGTAACAAGAGGTTAAGCAATACTGGAAATATTTTAGGAACTAGCAGATTATTGAGAATTTCTTCAACTCCCAATTAATTACACTCCACCAGCCCGCTCTTCATGCACCCTAATACCGTAAGGGCGTAAATAGCATGCGGTGAAGTGGAAGTCCCGAGATTCTTTGCAGGATTTCTTAAATAGCCTGCTTGGCTTCCCCAGAGCACTCCGGCTCGGCAGAGACGATGAAAGCGTCGGCCAGGAGCGGGGAGGGAAGAAACGGCGGTGGGGAGTATAAGACAAGGAGAGGGAGAAGGACCAAGATGGCTGCTGGCCGGCCGGCCGGGTGCGGTCCCTAGCAAGCTATCGGCTTACCGTTGGCAATAAGATTTGCCCGTAGAGTTCTGGTCATTAATAAACATGAGCCTGAGCTGCCTGCCGGTTCAACTATGCGCCTCTTCTGAGCTGTCTCTCGAGACTTCCCTGGATACAACAACTAACTTATAACTGTTATGACGTAATTAGGTACTGGATTTAGTTCTAGATATTGTTAGTACCTAAGGGTCTTCCTCTATGTAAACTATTAATAAAAATTACCGAACTAGGTATACCTATCTGCGTTGATAACTGTGAAAATAAGTAGCTGTTGTAGACATCAGGGTTATCCCTAAATAAGCAGGAAATATTTTAGGGGATGATTTCTTATTCGCTCATTCTATAGGTAGGTATATAAATAAGGAAGAAAGTTCCTATAACGTGTGGGTCCGCAAATGCATCGTTTTTCAGACACAGAGTGTCAAAAAAGATTTTTTTTTCAGTTTTTTGTTTTTAATGCTATTTTTTTCTTTTGCCAGTGGCGGAGATTTTATAGGGTTTTTTGCCACTTACATTTTAAAAGCGCATTTTAAACCGCCAATACTTTCTATACACAAAAATGTATTCGTGGTCATTACTGCTAATAAAGTGAACCGTTTTCAAGAAACCGGCCATGCACTTAGGTACGAGAGAAACTTGCTTTGGGGATGTTTTAAAACATGTGTCGAAAAATGGAGGGCAATTAGCATTAAAAAAGGAGCTAATGTACCTAAATGGTAAAAAATGTAAAAAGTTGAGCTTTGACCTACCCCAAAGGGTTTTTGGCACCCTGTACTATCTTAAAAACGTGGTATTTCCGGGCCCACGTTAATAGAAACTCTTTTCCTTTGCATGAATCAAGGAATCATCCCCTAAAATTTCTCGCATTTATATTCAGGATAACTCTATATTTAGGTTACACCTGCCTATAAGGCATCAAAAAACTACAATAAGAGATAGACAGTAATAAAAGTATTGGTAATTTTTGGACGGAAAAAAATACAATCGTCAGAATAATAAGGAATCTTTTACCTATAGATATGGCGGGACGGCGGGTATGTAAACTGAACTCCAGTAATGAGTTATTATAGCTGCTGTGGGGATATACAACCCGATGATCCGGTTATATAAACTCATTAAGCAACATTTAACTAATTTCACATTTTTCCTAACATTTTCGCTAGATCATATTATGCTAGGGACTTATACAGGGTGGGCCACGGTATACGAAACGGAAGATTATGGCCGTGTCTCTGGATTTTAGGATCTTTTTATTTTTGGAGTGGATAGAGACCCGACAGAGGTACGTTTTAAAATTATATTCATAATGTACAGCGTGTCCCAAAAGCATAAAACATATCAAAGTTATGTTTTTTTAAATGGAATGCTCCCATGTTATTGCATTTTTAGATTGTCTGAAAAAAGAAAATAAGATTGGCTTTTACAGTTGGTGTTTAAATTCAGAAGTTTTTGAGTTACAAACAAGTGAAAATCGTCATTTTTCAAGTTCAAGGCCCTGTACAAGTAAAACGACTTAAGATAGAGAAAAACGGCTTACATGTCCCTATTTTAACTTTTCATGTACTATCCTATGGTATAGAAACATTTGTGCTTTCTTTGATTTTTTTATTTGGCGACGCGTGGAGAAATCTCAGAATTTTTCAAATTTTTTATCACCCTGTATAAACATTTCATCTACATCGTAGGAGTACATGAAAAGTTAAAATAGGGACATGTAAGCCGTTTTTCTCTATCTTCAGCCGTTTTCGTTGTACATGAACTTGAAAAATGACGATTTTCACTTGTTTATAACTCAAAAACTTCTGAATTTAGGCACCAACTGTAAAAGCCAATCTTATTTTCTCTTTTTAGACAATCTAAAAATGCAATAACATAGGAGCATTCTATTTAAAAAAACATAACTTTGATATGTTTTATGCTTTTGGGACACCCTGTACATTATGAATTTAATTTTAAAACGTACCTCTGCCGGGTCTCTATCCACTCCAAAAATAAAAAGATCCTAAAATCCAGAGACACGGCCATAATCTTCCGTTTCGTATACCGTGGCCCACCCTGTATATTGTGTGAGTCTCTAATACGCACTTAGGCGAATACAAAAATATTTAACTGAAGTTATCGCCCATTTAGCCTCCAGTCCACGCTATCAAATTATTCGAGCTGAAATAGAGAAGTAGGTATTACCTCCCATGTAATTTGGGCTTAGAGAATCTCAGAGATGATAGGGAATCTCCGAGACAAAGAATCTCGGAGATGATAGAGCGGGGATTTGAAATTACAGAATTTTTACTCAAAATTGAAGCTCAAGCTTTTGACAGAGTATGGTTGGATGGCTTAAAGTAGAAACTCTTGAAACTCAAACACTCCCCCTCCTCTATAGTATTTGTATAAGAGCAAACACTATATTCTCATTTCTCCATGCAAGATCGAACATTTGAACTAAGAATAAATTCAAGAGTTAAACCACGATATCGGTATAGCAGGCGTTCCGCAAGGCAGCATTCTTGGACCTATATTATTCAACATATTTTTCCCATATTAAACCAGAATGCGGAGGCTGCAATGTTTGCAGAAGCCACACCGCATTCACAAAAATTGTAATTTAAACTCTCCAATTTCACTCTTCATTTAAACATTAGCACACCGCTGATGGTTATATTATCAAAAGCGGTGTAAGTAAGTATAGCTTTATAACAATCAGCATCCATCAATGTGAGGTTAAAATATTTAATATTAAGAAAAATAACGATTACGGCTGTTATCTAAGTAGGTATCAAACTTAGAAATTCAAAAATGCAATGGAACGGTTTTCCTGATTTCCTTTTTAGGGAATATGACGATCGAATGTGAAAATAGGTCAAAAGGTCTG
The DNA here is from genome assembly GCA_910589415.1 of Malachius bipustulatus. Lineage (NCBI taxonomy): Eukaryota > Metazoa > Arthropoda > Insecta > Coleoptera > Melyridae > Malachius > Malachius bipustulatus. Next base: position 19,639,320 of record OU342632.1, read on the forward strand.
GTTTTTGCCTGAATAAAGATTTAAGGGGTGAGAATTATTTTGGATTATATTTTTGAGCGAAACGGTCCTTGAAGTGATTCATCATATGCCGGAAAAATGGGCCCCCGACAACGTCTTTCTACAAAACAATGAAAACTCCAAAAAATCGCATTTTTTCACAAAAAAGTCGCGCACTGGTGGGACTGATTTTTTCGATTTCCTTTATTTGTTCAGCGAAGATGCTCATTGACATGGCGATTATTATGTGGGAAAATTGAAGCGACATGACGTCAATTTTTTAAGAAAAAAATTAAAAACCGCAAAAGTTGCATTTTTTGCTTGAACGGTTCAAAAGGTAGATTTTCGATTTTCAAAAGTATCGATTTTAAGTTTTATTTTGTATGCGAGACGATCCTTGAAGCAAAACACATCATATCCCGGAAAAATCGGCCGCATTAAGACGGAAAACCATTGTATTTTCGAAAAAAAAAACCCTTGAAAAAATCGCATTTCTTTACAAAAAAATCGCGTTGCTGATGGTTTTCCCGTCTTCCTTCATTTTTACGACAATATGCGCATTCACATGACGATTGAATGTGAAAATAAAAGCAACATGAGTCATAATTTTGAGAGAAAAAAAAAATAAAAATATATAGCAGAAAATTCAGTATAGGTGTACTTACCTATTTTGCCTTAACGGATCAAGGTCCTTGAAGCGATATATCACGGGAAAATCACCGAAACATCAGCCCCTAACATGGTCTGGATTTTCAAAAAAAAAATCAGAACTCAAAAAATTTCAATTCTTCACAAAAAAGTCGTTGCTGGTGCATATATCCTTCAGGACCACGATCTTCCAGTTTTTTATTTTTTTTTAGAGGGAAGACGCGTGATCGACGACTCTCGAACATGACGATCGACATCGTGTGAAAATGAAAGTGACATGAAGTCATCATTTTGAGAAAAAATTAAAACCCCCAAAAATTATGTTTTTTGCCTGCTGAACGATTTAAGTAAGGGATGAAAATAATTTTAGATTTTTTAAGCCAGACTATCTTTGAAGTGCATGAATATCCCGTAAAAACATGTACACAACAACGTCAGCATTTTCTACAAACAAATGGAAACTCCAAAAAATCGCATTTTTTCACAAAGTAGTCGCGTTGCTGGTGGAATCCGTGTTCCCGATTTCCCTAATTTTTTGATGGAAGATGCATTGACATGATGATTACGTGTGAAAAGAAAGCGACGTCATCATTATTACGAGAAAAAATTCAAATAGCAAAAATTTCAGTTTTTTGCCTGAACGGTTCAAAAGGTAGGACTTTAGATGTAAGTCCTATCGATTTTCAAATTTTTTTTATGCGAGTCTTTATTGAGGCGGAACAAAACATCATATCCCGGTAAAATCGGCCTCTTATAATAAGACGGAAAACGGTTGTACTTTCGAAAACAAAAAACTCAAAAATTGCATTTCTTAATTCACATGCAAAAACAATCTTATGCGTTATGCCGTTATGCCGTTTTCCCGATTTCCTTCGTTTTTTCATGGAAGATGCTTATTGGCAGTGAAATTGACTGTTATTAGTGAAAATAAAAACGACATGAGTTATCATTTTGAGAAAGAAATTAAAAATATCAAAATTTATGTTTTTTGGGTGAACAGTTTTCAAGGGGCGTGAGAAAAGATTTTCGATTTTTTTTAAATGCGAGATGGTACTTGAAGTGATTCATCATATTTCGCGAAAATATCGGCCCTCAACAATGTCTGTATTTTCTACAATTTTCTATAAAAATTGAAAACTCCAAAAATCGAATTTATTCACAAAAAAGTCACCATTTTGAGAATTTTTTTATTAAAAAAAAAATCAGTTCTTTGTTTGAACGGTTTAAAAGCAGGGGCAAGAATAGTAATTCGATTTTTTAGGCGAGACGGTCCTTGAAGCGATACATCATGTCAGTATTTTTGAAAAAAAAATCAAACCTCAAAAAACCCGCATTTTTTCTCAAAAATGTAGCGTTGCTTGTGGGATCGGTTTCCCCGATTTCCTTAATTTTTTCAGAGAAGATGCGAATTGACATGACGCGATCGACACGTGAAAATAAAAGCGACATGACTTGATTATTTTGAGAAAAAAATTTAAAACCAATTATTTGCCTGAAATCGAAAAGCGATTGTTTCCTTAAACCTAGAAAAATCGATTTTCGATTTTTGGACTTAATAATTTTATTACTCACCTCATATTAGAGTAGGCCAAATAGGAAAACTTATTTACTCAAACAAATACCTAATGAACCAAAAAAATGAAAAAAAAAACAAAAGAACGGTTTCAATTTAATCGGTTTTAAAATTATTCTTGAAACGAATAACGTCGTTTTATTTCCAGACGAGCCGTATTAATAATAATCCGTCTCTGATCGGCACCATCAGTTAATGCATGAGATGGACCTGTATTATCAGTTCTCATACTGGACCACATCTCGGATTCCCAGAGAGAAAACTCGCAGGTCACAGGTTGTAGGTCAGATCTCCCCGTTCTCATTCATTCTACACTCATTCATTATTCACTCTTGAATTTCTTCACCGGCCAAGGTTTCAGCTTACCGTCCTCAAGTAAAGGGTGCATATTAATCAGATCGTGGCCGGCAAGTCCCGTTTTAGTAACAAGTACTTACCTACTACTGGAATAATGCCCGGAGAAACGTATATCTTTGGCTCAATTCCTTTATATATTCACATTCAAATATCTTTTTTTTTCTTCCATGCCCGTTAATGTAATAATAATAATTCTGGAGTGAAGCTGGAGTTTGTATGAAAATAATGCAACGGTCAAGATTTTTTTCTCTCTATCAAACGTTGAAGGAAATGCGGTGTATTTATTATTATTAGAAAGGAAAAATTTCCAATTTCCATCAGTATAGGTATATAAAGTTGAACGCATTTATTGTGGGTCAAAAAAAGGTTGCTTTCTCTTTATGTTCATGAAGTTAGCACCGCATTTTTTTATTTTCTTGGAAACGCAAGTTATGTGCCGTATTGTGCTTCTGTTGTGCTGTAATGTGCCTTAAAAAATTTTAAAAAAATCAAAATTTGCAATTTTTATGAACGAAAATGCGTTTTTTTTTTTTTAAGAATTGAATTAACACCGCAGTTTTTTATATTCTTGAAAACGCAAGTTTTGCCGGAATGTGCTTCTATCGTGCTGCCATGTGCCTTAAAAAAATTGAAAAAAAATCCAAATTTGCGATTTTTATTGACGAAAATGCGTTTTTTTTAGAATTTGCACCGCAGTTTTTTATTTTCTTGAAAACGCAAGTTATGTGCCGTATTGTGCTTCTGTTGTGCTGTAATGTGCCTTAAAAAAATTTTTAAAAATCAAAATTTGCGATTTTTATGGACGAAAATGCGTTTTTTTTTAAAGAATTAGCACCGCAGTTTTTTATATTCTTGAAAACGCAAGTTTTGCCGGAATGTGCTTCTGTCGTGCTGCCATGTGCCTTAAAAAAATTGAAAAAAAATCCAAATTTGCGATTTTTATGGACGAAAATGCGTTTTTTTAGAATTAGCACCGCAGTTTTTTATATTTTTGAAAACGCAAGTTTTGCTGGAATGTGCTTCTGTCGTGCTGCCATGTGCCTTAAAAAAATTGAAAAAAAATCCTAATTTTGCGATTTTTATGGACGAAATTGTGTTTTTCTTGAGAAGTTAGCACCGCAGTTTTTTATTTTCTCGAAAACGCAAGTTGTGCCGGAATATGCTTCTCTGTTCTGCTGCCATGTGCATTAAAAAAATAAAAAATAAATCCAAATTTGCAATTTTTATGGACGAAAATGAGTTTTTTTTTGAGAAGTTAGCACCGCATTTTTTAATTTTCTTGAAAACGCAAGTTATTGTGATGGAATGTGCTTTTGTTGTGCTGTACTAATATGCATTAAAAATGTTTTTAAATCCAAATTTGCGATTTTTATGGACGAAAAGACGATTTTTTTTTGAAAAGTTAGCACCGCAGTTTTATATTTTCTTGAAAACGCAAGCTATGCCATAGTGAGAGCTCGCGCTAACGTTGTTAAAGATCTTATTACTCTCCGTCAAAATCTAAAAAAAATTCTATGCTACATGGCAATTTATTTGTAAGTAGGTATGAAAGGGTGCATGACCTTTTTTTAATAGAGTATGTACTTGAAAAAAAAAACAAGTTGACACAGATACTACGTCTTAGGAAATAATCCAATTAAATATCTGAGTAAAAAACATAAGAATGGTATATGTTCTTCAACAAGTTATGGCTTTAGTCAGGAGAGAAAAACTTTTAAGATGAGCCCTATAGGCGAATATTGGAACGCTCGACTGAATAATAGCTAGCCTTTTCTCCGCGAGAAGAAGATGCTATTTTCTCTACGATTTTATGAGAAACTCATCATGCAGCTTTAAAAATATGAATTTTTTTTTTAAATCACATAACACTTTATTAGGACACGCCCGACTAATATTTATTTGCCTTATTATTGGTTATGGCGATGTCCACGATGCACCGTTAAATTTTATACTGGCACGCTCAGTCGGCTCACGCTCTTGGACTGCATGATCGACATGCCGTAAATAATTTGAACTTATGGAGTTGTAATTGGCTCTTACTCGTGATTTTTTAGGGCAAATTATTCCATTTAATAGGTACATCAGTTCTTTATTCAATAATTTTAGTGGAAGAATGACCATAATAAAATGAGAAAATTGGGTGTTCTGTCGATTGAAAGGTGAAAACAGTATACAGGGTTATTCACGGTATACGCCACGGAAGATTATGGCCGTGTCTCTGGATTTTAGGATCTTTTTATTTTTGGAGTGGATAGAGACCCGGCAGAGGTACGTTTTAAAATTATATTCATAATGTACAGGGTGTCCCAAAAGCATGAAACATATCAAAGTTATGTTTTTTTAAATGGAATGCTCCTATGTTATTGCATTTTTAGATTGCCTGGGAAGATAAAAGAAGATTGACTTTTACAGTTGCATGGTGTTTAAATTCAGAAGTTTGTGAGTTATAAACAAGTGAAAATCATCATTTTTCAAGTTCAAGGCCCTCTGTACAAGGAAAACGGCTTAAGATAGAGAAAAACGGCTTACATGTCCCTATTTTAACTTTTCATGTGCTATTCAATGATGTAGATGAAATGTTTATACAGGGTGATAAAAAATTTGAAAAATTCTGAGATTTCTCCACGCGTTGACAAATAAAAAATTCAAAGAAAGTACCAATGTTTCTATACCATAGGATAGTACTTGAAAAGTTAAAATAGGGACATGTAAGCCGTTTTTCTCTATCTTAAGCCGTTTTTCTTGTACAGGGCCTTGAACTTGAAAAATGACGATTTTCACTTGTTTATAACTCACAAACTTCTGAATTTAAACACCAACTGTAAAAGTCAATCTTCTTTTATCTTCCCAGGCAATCTAAAAATGCAATAACATAGGAACATTCAATTTAAAAAAACATAACTTTGATATGTTTCATGCTTTTGGGACACCCTGCACATTATGAATATAATTTTAAAACGTACCTCTGCCGGGTCTCTATCCACTCCAAAAATAAAAAGATCCTAAAATCCAGAGACACGGCCATAATCTTCCGTGGCGTATACCGTGAATAACCCTGCAGAAAAATAAGAGGTTTAACATCTCCAAGGAAAGCTTTTAGATCACTAGAGCTTCTGTAAGTCATATACAGAATTTATGTCATTCCAGTGTTTTTTGATATATGTGGCAAATTCGAAAGATTAACATACTATAATAATTAGCTGGGACATCAACTGACGAAATTATTGGTCTAATTGCTACAGGATTTTTATGAATTTTCGGTAAACCATAAAATCCAGTCAAGAGAGTAAAAACCCTCCTAGGCTCGAAAAGCTAAATCGAGAGAGCACCCAATTTTCTCATTTTACGTAATTATGTCCCCCTTATCCCTTTCATGTTGACTTCACAAGAAAATTCAAAAATTTCGGATCTATACCTATGCAATTTCAATTAAGTAATTAAAAACTGAAAATAAATCCGCCATTGTTAGTTAATTGATTTACCGAAAGATTCTCCGTAAAATGATTTACACCTTCCTTCCTCTAAAAGTGTCGCAAGTGTTTGTCTTCCCGAGAAAGTCTCATAGAAATTCAGCGTGGACTTACATTCGCATTGTTCTCGAGTTAATAAACAGCAGCGAAAGGAAGGACAGGTTCGGAAAGTGAAGGAAGGACCGAACGGAAAGCTGGTGATAAATAACTGTGTGAAAGGAGAGGAAGTATCACTACAGAGGCGCCCGCGTTTGTCCAAGAGAATTCATTTCCTGATTTCATTTATACACAAGAACCCGTAATTCCACACGAAGCCAAAGCACTTTGTCTTTGTTATTACAAACGACTACCTCGCAACACCGTACTACATGTGAATTTACAAATCCTCACCGCATTCTAAATGAACATATGTGATATATAATAACACTCAGTTACGTCGTATACTTACTTATATTATCTTAGTGAGTGCATGGGCATGCAGCTATGATGTTAATTATATATACATCTAAGAACCAATGAAATGTTACTTATTAATAACAATAATTTGAAAAGCTTATTCATGTCTGAGATTGAATCCTACAATAAAATCAATGAAATAAAAAAAGTCTTATTTGTCTTATTTTCCGATTTTGAGTGGTCTCAATTAAAAATGAAATTCATCTAAATGTTTTCTTTTGTTACTGATTGCATCACTTTTTTCATAATGCATGTGTTATACCTAGTGGGAGTTTGATTGAGCGTATAAAGACCACATCTGTGAATTAAGAAAAGAAAAAAAATCCCTGGTTTCGGCACCAACTGAAGTAGTCTCTACCTAGGTCTCTACAAATTAAGGCAAAGTCTCTTTTTTCCCTTAAATTCTTATCTATTTGCTACCTGGTATATTGTTGTGGGGAAGCAAAAGGATTAAAACAAACAAAAAAAAAACAACTCCACAGGTGTTGTTATGTGGACGTGGACCTTTCTACCAGATTTCAAACGCATGGTGGTGTGTTGACTAGAGCGTGAGTATTCTTAACCTGACTTCTTTGTTTGTAAGTATCTGTCTGAGGATTTCTCTCCCATTACCTATAATGAGGATTTCTCTCCCCCAATGAGGATTTATCTCCCATAATGAGAATTTTTCTCGCTTTAACTAAAGAGTATTTCTCCCCCCCCCCCCCCCCCCAACTAATGGCATCAATTGTTTCGATCCTCCCATCTGTCTTCCCTATCTCTAAGACTCCCTCATCTAAACCGTCTTCATCCCTGGTTTCGGCACCAACTGAAGTAGTCTGTCTACCTAGGTCTCTACAGATTAAGATAATAAGGTCTCTTTTATCTAAAATTCTTATCTATTTGCTACCTGGTAAGGTATTTTTTTTACCGTTTTCACTGAGCTGGCTACAAAAATTTTCACCTTTGAACGTTTTTATACATACAGGGTGTCCCAAGATTTCTTTATCAAGGGATATATCCTCGTTATTTCAAAAAAATAAACAAATGAAATTCGGGAAATTTCAACCATACCCCTTTAGGGCTTTGTAGCTGCACCCTCAATGCCCCTTTACGCCTTTCCACCCCTAAGTAATCATCCCCTACTTTTTGTTTTTTTAAATGACACCCCCAGAACTCACGAGAATTATGACAATTCCTTGTCAACCCTCCTTATAATTTGTTATGATATTTTATTGTTTTGGGGGTGCTAGATATGTATCGATTTAAAAAATCGTATGACATTGTATTCAGAAAGAAGTCAACAATTCTGACGAGCAAAAAAAAAAAATATGGGAGTGTCATTTGAAAAAAAAGTAGGGGATGATTACTTAGGGGTGGAAAGGCGTAAAGGGGAATTGAGGGTGCAGCTGCAAAGCCTTGTATGGTTGAAATTTCCCGAATTTCATTTGTTTATTTTTTGAAATAACGCGAATATCCCTTGATAAAGAAATCTTGGGACATCCTGTATAGGTAGGTACAGGGTGTCAATTTGAAAACTTGCAACCCCCGAATTCTCCCTTGAAATACGTTTCTCAAAGAAATCCCGAAACAGGTAAATTTTTTAATTTAATTTATGTTCTATGACGTAAAAAAATATAGAGGGTGTTCTTTGACTCAATAATGACTGAAAACGGCTCAAGATATCGGAAAACCGTTTTCCTTACTTTTCAAGCGTTATCCTATTGTGTGCAAGGATGAAATTTCTATACAGGGTGGCGAAAAATCTATTAATATCCATCACCCTGTATAAAAATTTCATCTACACAATAGGATAACGCTTTAACAGTTAAGACAGGGACATGTAAGCCGTTTTCCGATATCTTGAGCCGTTTTCAAAACAAGCGGCTTTGAAAATTAAAAACTGCGATTTTCACTTGTTTATAACACATAAGCTATACTCGGTGAAAATGTATTAATATACAGGGTGTACCATTTAAAAAAATTGACAATGTCATTACTGAGCCAATAAGAAACACCCTGTATAAAAAAATTATACGTCAATAATAATAGGTACATAAATTAAAAAATTGACCTGTTTCGCAGTTAATTTTGAGAAATAATTTTTAAGGGAGAATTCGGGGTTGGTAATTTTTTCAAATTAAGGACTTTAAGGACGTATTCCTGAGCCAATTTTGAGTAGAAAAGTTCATATAAACATGTACCCTAAAATGTCTGGGTTTCAAGATACAAGGTGATGAATTTTTTTAAACCGATTTTTTTTTTAATAGATGTTGATATGACGTGATATTATTGCTTTAATCTTTTAAATGACATAATATGAAAGTTGTTTTTTGCGAAAAAGAAGAATAAAATATTGATTTTATATTAGAAATAAGATAATTGTTTTTTTATTTTGATACAGAACGACATAAAAGACAAAATGGCGGCCAAAAAAACAACAACAAGTAACTATGAAATCTTGTGAATCTATGAAATCTATGAAATATATCGGATTACAGGAGATGCGGGGAGGGGGAGGAAACCCCATACCACCTAATATGTGAATGCCCAGCACTAGACTTCTATATGTATTTGGGACCGAAATGGCAGAACCAAAAGAAATAGAACAAGGACCCATTGGACTCATACTGTAATACTGCTTTCAGGAGATGGGACCGATGAGATAATTATCCAAAGGGGTACAATAAGCGCAAGCTTCAGTACAAGGGCTTTGAACCTACCCTAGAAGTAATAATAATAATAATAATAATAATAATAACTATGAAATCTTTGGATAGCTCCATGACGACTTAGCTGAACTTACAAAAAATTATTTATCTATTTCCAATAGTAAAATAGATACGGCTAAAATAACCTTTCAATTTTTTTCAGGATATTTCAGCAAGCTATATCATGAATTTTGTTTTTTATAAAAAAGATTCTTGAGCATAAAATTGGTCAAATTTTCTGTAATTTTTATGGCGAGCATCGAATTATTGTTAACCTCTCTGTATATTAGGTATACTTTTGGATCACGCTGTATTCATCATGCATACATCCCCTTCTGTGCGTCAAAGAGATATAAGTTAGGTGATCCGCTGCAGCCCTAATTAAATATATGCAAATGCATTTAGGAACCATTTTCATCTCTCCCCTTCCTTTTGCAGTGCCTTAAACATGCGCCCTTCAGGGAAGGTAAGGCGCGATATTATAAGTGAGTTATTAATACCAAAGCTTAAGTGTAACTAAAGCATGCTATATGTTAAGGTTAATACATATTAATTTATCTTTCTCCCTTAATAAATAAAACTCCTTTTGATTGAATCTTAATTTTACAGCAAACGGTTTTTAATTTTTTTTTAACTTATAGGTGTATATGTTCACTTGCGTATTCGCTAATGGAAGATGATAACTTTTTTTTTATTGCTATAAAAGCTCTCGTTCACAGTCTTTTGGTAAACTTTTATAAATCCTGGCAGGATCGCCATGTGATAAACTCGTATAACAACGTGATAAACTTGTAAGGAGAGGTAATAAGGGTTCTTTTAGTTGGGTCATGATCGCCGTTATTAGAGTGATATAGTTAAACCTTTGCAGGAGATTCAAGTCAACTCTCAAGAGGGACCTTTCCTTTTTTCTCTGCTATCGCTTAAACAATCGCTTCTTGATCTCGTCATTATTGTCGATTGGATTTTTATTAAAATATAACTTTGTATGTATATGATCCGGTATGCTATTATTATTTACCTTATGCTGCCTTGTTAATGTTTTTTGCTATTAATTCTCATTTTATACTATAGTAATTCCAATAATAATTAATATAGTATTCTATATATTAAACAAAATTCATCCTATAGGTATATATATGATGCTTTATAAACCTACGACAGTTCAGCATCCCTTGACACGTAGATCCAGACGTAGGTTCAATTATCCGATGGACGCTAATCACATTCTAGGACAAATAACGCATAGCTAGGCAATTTCCAGGCAGGACTTGGAAGCTGCCTGCAATTACGACCGGCTATTCCCAAGTCACTATTCCCGGCAGTATAGAGCGGCAGAATTGCCTGGCGGAGCGAGGGGCGATGTAAGGGTTGCTTCTTACATCCTAGGGCTGGGATCAATACAGATCAGGAGCCGCCCTTACCCATGTCAGAGGCCATGCCACCCCCCGCTTCCGCTGGCGCACTGCATCCGACTTCCATCTTACTTGAGTCGGGATTGTAGCCCTTCTTGCTCTATGTAGGTATTAGGGCATAATAGTGAATGCTCCAGCTCCATTATTATTTTATCTACATCAGGGTGAGGCGCGAGAACCTTAGGCCATTTTTATATGGAGAAGTCCTGGGAGTAGAAGTCTAAAAATTTGCACATGTATAATTTCGATTTTGACGAGCTGAACTAAAATATTCACAACCCCTCACCATTTCCGGTTATACCGGAAGTTGCCATCAACTTTCTTATTTTAAATGGGACAGCCTGTATATTATTATATTTTCAGATTGTCTGAAAAAATGCAATAAAAATGGGGTTTACAGTTCAAAATTGTACCGAGTGGTTTATGAGTTATAAACAAATGAAAATCGCAATTTTCCATTTTCAAAGCAGCTTATAGGTCGAAAACGGGTCAAGATATCGGAAAATGGCTTACATGTCCCTATCTTAACTTTTCACGTAGTATCTTATGGTGCTGATGAAATTTGTATACAAAGTATTGAAAAATCAGCGATTTTCAAAAAAAAATTGATAAAAAATATTTTTTTTGTAGGCACTCCAGCGTAGTATACAAAAAGTTAGGATAGGGACATGTAAGCCGTTTTCCGATATCTTGACCCGTTTTCAAGCTAAGCTGCTTTGAAAATGGAAAATTGCAATTTTCATTTGTTTATAACTCATTAATTGGTCGTTACAAATTTGAACTGTAAACATCATTTTTATTACTTTTTTTCAGGCAATCTGAAAATGTAAAAATATACAGGGTGTACCATTCAAAAAAAGAAAAATATGGCAACTTCCAGTATAACAGGAAGTGGTGTGCATGGGGTTGTGAATATTTTAGTTCAGCTCGTCAAAACCGAAATTATACACGCACAAATTTTTAGACTTCTACTCCCAGGACTTCTCCATATAAAAATGCCCTAAGGTTCTCGCGCCTCACCCTGTATATGTCGATTTGGGCATATAACTAAGGTGGTCAGAACGGTGCAGACTATACTTATTACTTAATTGCTTTATTGTTTTTTTCTAAAAGAATCTGGGAAATTGATAATATCCTGATTATTTTGTGTAATAAAGTGTCTATTTACCTGGTCCTATTATAGTCATTAAGAGCCCCACGAGACCCTGTAGTCTCTAATATGCACTTTAGCACAAAAAGTAAAGAATTTAGTAAAGAAATTGCTAAAAACTTAATGTCTACAATCCAAGTCCACCAAAATATTATGGTCCGTCTAAGATACATAAAGTGGTAATTTGAGTCCAATCATTTCTTCAATTAAATTTTCCAGAGTTGACATTTCCAACATTTTCAAAGCCGACTATAGATATTAGAATTTTCATAGTCAAATTATTTTTTCATGTCACTTGGTATTAAAAAAATCAATTTAACCAAAAATCAATAATATTTAAAAACATAATGAGCTATAGAACCCGCACGAACTTGTTTACAAATAATAAAAAAGGATAGACAAATAAATGTGATAATTATCATAATTTATCAGTTGAAATGTTGAATGATCAAGAAACGTATAGAAAACTTCCACGAGACCATAATAATATAGTCCCTATGTAAGATGCAGTTTAGCACAAAAAGTAAATAGTAAAAACTCTAAAATAGACAAATAAATGAAGACATTACTAAAAAGTAAATGATCAACAATCCAATTTCACCAAAATATTATGGTCTACCTAAAATAATAAAACGTAAAAAAATAATAATAATAATCAGCTTTATTGATAGAAATCAATATATGTACATCTATACAGGGCTAAGTTTAGCCAAATGGCTACTCTTACATTTACCCCAACATAAATGTAATACCTAAACACAAAAATAAAGTTAGCGAGACAAAAAAACTACCAATGTTACATCATAAGGGGGAGGGAAAGCCTGTGGAGAAAACTTAACAAGATAAATTGATTTAGAGCGCAATTTAATCTAGAACTATACATAAAGAGAATAATTACATACCAATTAATTAGAGATGCATGCCTCACTACATGAATCCAGCGGTCACTGATTGCTCAGCAAGATTTGTTTAAATTTTATCTTAAAATTGTGAGGAGATGAGGCCTTTGTGAATAGTTTAACTGACGAGTTGAACAACTTGACAGCTGAGTAGTACCAACTTTTTCTATATAGAGATAAGGAATGAGAAGGAAAAAATAAACAATTTTTGGACCTGACATTAACCGAATGAGAACTTTCTCTAAAGATAAATTTGTTGAGTAGAGGGTGATTAGGAGTATTTATGATTTTAAACACAAAGGATCCCAGATGATGTCTCCTTCTTCCCTCCATCCTCAACCATTGCAATTCAATGATCTTCTGGCTAATATGCTCAAACTTTTTCAGACCAAATATAGGTAAGTCGTACACATGAATTTTGGATCAGTTGTATTATTCTATTTTTTTCGTGGAGATCTAAACATGGTCCGTAAAATGCGACAAAACCAAAGTTTCAGCCAATTGTTTTTTCAGTCGAAATGTGAGAAAGTTCCTGGAAGAGTACATAATCTTCAAGCTCATATAGGCCTTCTGTAGTAAACTGGAAGTGTGTATATTAAATTTAATACTATTATCAATTATCAGGCCCAAGTTTCTGGCAGACGTACAGATAATCAGTGGAGTACTATTAACCTCAAGACGAAGGTTATCCACAATAGTTTGATAATGTGTGGAACTAGAAAAGACAATAACTTTCGTTTTTGAGCTGTTAAGATGAAGATTATGTTGAATAGACAAACTGTATAGGGAGTCGAGATCTGAATTAATGCATGACTGAACTGAATAAATTTCACGAGGTTTAAAAGAATAGTATAACTGAGTGTCATCAGCATAGGCCTGCACAGTGCAAAATCGTAGAGAACTCAGTAAATCTGCGGTGTAGATAATGAAAAACAAGGGGCCCAAGATGCTTCCCTGTGGCACACCAGCCTGTAGAGGCTGCTCAGAAGAATATACTCGATTGAGTCTTACTCTCTGAGAGCGATTTTCAAGGTAAGACGTTAAAAGAGCCACAGAGTTAGAGGAAAATCCGTAATATGTAAACTTGGCAAGTAAAAGGTTATCGTTAATGGTGTCAAAAGCCTTTGAATAATCCAAGAACATTGTTTACGTTCTTTACATTCTTTATCTTAAAAAAGTCCAAGTAAAGAATGAATTCGTTACCCGTAAAGAATCGCGTAAAAAATAGACGTAAATCACTGAAGATACATAAAGTGAAATTAAAATTGAGACCAATCATTTCTTGAATAGATTGTCAGGTAATTAAAAAGGCTCACTGTATTAAATTATCTGAACGTATAAATCGATGTTTTCAGATTCAAAACTGGCGTTTCTCATCTAAAGCGCGAGTTAATCAACAGCCTCCGCATCAGTGGGTCAAGTGATTATAACAACAGTTTAAAAAGTCAGATAACAGCCGCAAACCCTTATCGCTTGTCCATTCCATAAGAGCGAAATACCAACATTACAGAAACCATCAGAGTAAACGACACCAAATAACTCAGCCCATAACAAACTGAGACGCCGTTTTTCACGGAAGTAACCTCTGCAAACGGCCCTTTACGTTCAACCGTATACGTTAATACAGCGGACATTGTACACTGTTGTCAACTCTGATCGATAAACCTATTCAAAAAATCCAGTTTATATTTTCTAATATACACATCTTCAGGAGTCATGTATAAGTCGTGATGAGCTCCATTTAACATTTAAGTGTTATTTTTCTTATGACCGTATTACTTCCAGTGTAAAAAAATCGAAGAAACACAAATCTAATCGTTAAAAAAAAATCAGCTATCATTGTACAGGGCACTATAATACTGCCCGTATAAAACTAAGCAGCGTCAAAAAAATGGAGCACTTCTACAAAATAGGCAACTCTACAGGAAAAAGTGCTTACTTGAGGACCGACCATGTAACATTGAAACGACTCCCACATTTCCTCAAGACTCTGTCCACTCGAAAGTCCACACTACCACATATTGGAAGAGAAAGCCGTCCCTATCAGAAGAGGTACTGCAATCAACGAAGAATGGTTGCCTGAAAGAACGATGCATGATTCATCCGGAGGTAATCTTAGTATGAAGAAAATGCGCAGCCTTTTAAGAAGGGGTAGTGTAACATCGACAATTTTTGAACAGCAATACCTCAAATTATATCGCAGTTCATTAAAAAGGTGGTTTTTGGCATATTATTTTGTTATTCTTCTCACGACTATATCGTCTGTCTGAGAATATTTCTTAGCGTGATGTTTAATTCGGCAACAGTGGAAGAATTCGAAGGGCTGCGTTATGATACAGTCGATGATAATCACACTACTCATAGATGCTGTTAGAGAGCACAGGATTAGCGACCTTGCCGTTATCTCGAGCTCCATTCCTGCCACTATAAAGTTTATTGAGTTAGATTAGCCATAGTTTACACACGTAGTCCTTATCAGAGGTCGTTTGCTTAAATTATACATCGTACTGTTGTGGCCTGTCTTTGTTTTACAAGCAGTGTTTTGTCTCCTGAAGTAAGGGTTTCCCGAATGTAAGGCGTCGGTAATGACTGCGTATGCTGTGCTGACTGCCTTTATCAACAAGGAGACGCCCAACAGGCTCTACCTCTTTTTTTATTAAAATTTTAGCCAGAGTAACTTCTGAGCTTGTTGGAAATTTATTATTTTAAGCTTTGGAATAGAATATTTATGTATAAATTTATACATAAATGAATAACATTTCCGTGGCAGCTTATACTCAGATGAAGTGAATGAAGTGCCACTTCAACTATTTTCAAATAAATAATTTCTTTTAAGTCGGCTTGATTTTTTTTGCAACGTCACATCAGCTCCAAAAATTTTAATTCACAAGGTCCTTACAGCTTGAAACATTTTTTTTGCAAGATCCGGTCAGCTGGAAAATTGTTTAAAATGGGAAATTTTCGAACCTTTGTCAGATTTGATTTTAAAAATAAAATGAAATGACAAGACTTTGCAAAAATCGTATTTTAGAGCTGACCGGGCTTTGTCTAGTCGGATGAAAAAAAGAACCCAGCTAACTAGCTGAATGGACTTTTCTCAAACCGGGCATTGTCCAAAAAAATCGAGGTAAGAGGGCCTTGACGTGCATGTGTAAAATCTGCACTTGGCTAATTTTGAAACTCACGAGCCGCCACTGGAACATTTGAAAACGAGCTCTAAAATTGATAGAGAAAATTATCAATTTTATCTCTATGCCATTGGTAAACTATTTCCTTCAGACATCCAACTATTACAAAAAATTCAGTTCACTAGATTGAAAACCTGTAATCGAGGGACTGGAACGAGTTTTTGAGAAATTTGAAGGGACACCCTGCACAAACAACAATTTTTTAGAAAGCTTTTCTAACAAAAATTCACAGCCTCCATTATTTTTACAAGATTTTATAATGTTGTGCCCAAAGATTGAAAGATTGAGGTATAGGGGCGTTTTTAAAATGGAAAATTGGATATTTTGGAGAAATTAACATGATATGAAAACTTCGAATAACTCCGCCATTTTTAAAATTTGCTTTTTGAGATTTTTCAACGTTATTTTAAAGGTTATTACTATTATTGTCTACTCTATAAATTTCAGTTCAATTTCTTTTAAAATGGTTAAGTAGCAAATTTGTCCCTTTTACTATTCACGCCACTGGCTTTATTATCTACTAATAGAAAAACTTATTTTTTTAAACTTATTTAAACGTAAAGATTGAAAAATTATCTTTTAATTCTGGTAATTTACTTTCAAAGACTTTTTCCATCTTGCTTGTACTGGGTGATCGATTTTAATCTATTTTCGGAATAATTGGGGAGGGGCAATATTCTCCGAACAAAAGTGTATATAGGTAGGACAAAAGTTGTTTGGTTTTGACTTTTTAAGACGATTTAAATAGGAACCCCCATTTTTTATTGCGGGTTACGATTCAGCGTGGAGAAAAACAAACTTTTGTATGGAATTTTTCTTTCAATTTCTCCCTCATCCTCTAAACATGATGGAAGACTAAAACGGCTTTGTCGGGAATTTGATTAATTTTTCATGACTCGCCAATTGCTTGGAGGAAAAATTGCACGGGGCAGAATTTGTTTAGTTTTGAGTTTTGAGGAGGATATCATTTGCAGACCAGAACCACGCAACCCCTGCATCGTAATACACGAAAAAATCAGCGTTTCCATTAAAAATGTCAAAGTCACTCCCACCCCCTGCCTATGGGTTGGGGGTGATTCTGGTCTGCAAATGATATCTTACTCAAAACCAAACAACTTCTGCCCTTGCAATTTTTCCTCCAAGCAATTGTCGAGTCATGAAAAATTATTAATCAAAATCTCGAAAAAGCCGTTTTTGTCTTCCATATTTAGTGGATGAGGGCGAAATTGAAAAAAAAAATTTCATACAAAAGTTTGTTATTCTCCTCGCTAAGTCATAACCCGCAATAAAAAATGGGGGTTACTATATAGAAATCGTCAAAGTCTTCCGCACCTCTATGCAGGGGGTGGAGGTGGAGGGAGGTTCTTGTGTGAAAACGATGTCCCACTCAAAACCAAACAACGTTTGTCCCAAACTTTTATTCGGAGAATGTTGCCCCTCTCCAATAATTACGAAAATAGCTTAAAATGGATTACCCAGAATACACGTTATATACCTACTATTTCAAAGCTACCTCGAACCTAATAAACAAGACATATTGATAAAAATTAAGACACCACCATAGATAGAAGCACGGCGAGATGTTATCCTATTTAGATGTAAATAATAAACTATCCTTTACTAAGAGCTCGACATCTGATATATCAAGAGTGTTAGAAAAGATCAGAAAATTAATATGAATTAATTAATTAATTACTTTAATTAATTAATTAATACACCGTGTTGCATAGAAAAAGTAACATGGTACGTGTGAAGCATATTTCAACAATAGTTTTAAAATAAATGACATCATTTCAAATATACAGTTCCCTTGGAAACTACCAAGTTTCCTAGGATACTATGCAGTTTCCTAGGAAACTATCAGCTTTATTTAAACCAGAGTGGCTTGGATCCTTAATAATATTCACTGCAGTACGTGTTTTCCCTATGTTACCTTTCCTATGAAACACAGTGTATATTACCAGAATGTTATTATTGTTGTGATTGTTTAAATAAACTATGAAAATCCACCATCTCTTTGAATTGAGCGAAGTTGAATGACCAAAGTTTACCACATGACAATCCTCTCATTCCAAATCAGTTTAACTAGTACACTGCCGTCTTTTCTCCCAGTAAGCAGTATAAAAAAAATAAAAAGTATAAAAAATTATACAATATAAAAAAGTATTAAAAAAGTATAAAAAAAGTATACAAAAAGTATAAAAAGATTAAAAAAATGTTAAAAATAAGATTTGGTGCCTAGCCTACCAACGACCGATCTTAATTGTTGGATGCTAATGAATTTCGCGAAAAAGATACGAATTGTATAAGTTCTATACATTCGATGTAGAGAACAGCGTAACTCCTTTCAGCAAGAAACAAGATTTTCTGAACGAAATTTTCATTGATTGACAAACATTGCATCTATTGCCATTATTTGCTTACCATTTAGTAGAAGAGATAGGATAGGAGGTAGAAGCAATCACATTATTAAGTTAGATATGTCTACCTATTTGCTTCAGTATACGAACGAAAGTCATCTGGAACTAACACAGAGTTAACATCCGAATTTCAACATTTCGTAGATTTTGTTCTAGACGTGGTAAACCTTCACATGTTTATGTCGATAACGGTACAAATTTCGTAGGAGCTCAATCTGAATTGAACAAGTTTAATGATATATTTAGATAATCTATAACGTGAAATAAATATATCGTAAAAATAAATATAAAAATATAATAATAATTTTCAACTACCTAACCTACTGTTCAGTGAATAAAATTCATTAGAAACAAAATAAATGTTTCCCCGTACTGAGATATCGTGTTTAAATAAATGAGTATTACAACCCTCAAATGGAAAGTCTGAGAGAATTCGGAGCACCGTATTAGAACAAAGGGTTTAAGGTGTCGCAAAGGAATTTGTGGCCAGGAGGGCGCGAACCGCTCACCGTTCAGTGCTCGCATCATTCATCCGGTTGAGCCGCTGCCAGACTCCCAACCGCTGCAAATCTGGCTACTGTCATCCCAAATCTACTTCCCTATACTGTTATATGTACCTTATATACACAGTAAACTCTCTATAGGTACAATAATGTCTGAAAATATCTGTTAATCAAGGAAAACATCGTTCAATTCTTAATTTTCTGTTTTTCTTTTCTTAGTAACAGGGATTTTATAGGTACTCAACGCGTAGGTAACCTAGATGACTACACTCTGTATTTACTATATAATTAAAGATTTTCTATACTAATAAAGTGTAAAGTTCCCATATGAAACATGTCTCAGAAAAACAGGGTTTCTGTACCAGTGCCGCCACTGTATTATTAACATAAATATTAATTACCTTGACAAGTTTATTGCATTCAAGGTCATGATTAGCGACCCTAATTTGCATAAAAAATCCATTATGAAGTGAACTTACTTCTACTAGTGGTTATTATGGTCTTTAAGACACTCAAGATTTTTCGAGCGAATAGAGAATAGAGCAGGTGTTTTAAAGACCAGTTATCCACGAATACTTCACTCTATTTTTTTTGCACACTTTGAATCATTAATTGTTTGATATTGGAGTTAATTTTTGATCTTTATCAGTTTTAGACATTTTAGACAGTTTTAGATCTTTATCAGACATTTATATCATCAATATGCGAATGAAAATGGCTCATTGTTTATATCTTCTCGGCAGCGTGCGCGAAATATTTCGCAATCAAGAGCGGCAAATATTTCCTGCTCTGTATAGAAACTTTGTTTCGCTTTTTTCGCTTTTTTTTAACAAAGCTGTAGAAAAAAATATTGTATGCATCTCGAGTGCGACATTATGGGTGCTTTCGAATGATTTCTTGTGAATGAAAAGCTCTCATTCTAGATAGGTACATAAAAAAACTTTCATGTTACTACGGCTATAATAATAAGAGGCTATTTTATTAGTTTCTTTGACTCTTTGACTGTAGAAGTTATAATGGGAAAGTTCCTGTGGATGCAGTTATGTACGCAGTACGTATTTATGTATGTAGAGAGAAGGTATAAAGAATAACAAACATTTTGTAACTGGGTTTCTTGTTCATGAGTGTGACAGCAATTTATCACGGTATGTTATATATAGAGCAGAGGAAATGATTGTGGTAGAGGAGTTATGTGGGTATAACTTGAGACAGCTTGGGAACTGGAAGCAGGCAGAACCAGCCACTAGTCGCCATACAGTATTGATTAATATGCGCAGGATAATAGTGCGAAATTAATTAAAGGAGTTTGCAACCTTCATTAATAATAGGCTGAAGTAGCTCTTGTATAACATCACTCACACACATATTTAAGTACCTCTGCCCACACCTTTGTGATTGCTTTAGGTAAATGGGCAAATTTATATCATGTTTTGCTTATACTGCCTACCTACTGGGCTTTCTAGGATTATAATTTTACCTAACAGTATAGTCGTACCCTGTGTAGTTGGAATTGGGGACTTGAATATTTGTTATAATGACGCTTTATTTCGAGGTGCCGAATAAGACAATCAAAAGATTTCGTTATTGCCGTACGCAGAACTTTGTTCCCAATGTAATAATAATTAGTGGTGATATTATATCTATAGTTATATTGCATAAGTCGAAACATTGGTTTGGTTGGAGTACACTCCTAGAGAAATGGGGTTCGGGGGTCCTCCCCCAAATGTTTATTTTTTAATAGTCCAAAATAGTAGGTAGGAAAGTACGTTATTTCTATTTTTTCCCTAATTTTAATGTTCTTTCTCGATCTTGTTCTTGATTCGTCTTTTTGCATGTTTGCCCTTCTATATTCGTCTTTCTGCAATTCCTTTTACTGCAATTCAATTAATCAAATGCCATCAGGCAAACGAAAAAGCGTGGATAGAAAATACTGCGCATTTTACGGTGAAAGCATTTATTTTTTGGATGGACATTGTCTGGACAGATTCTTTAGTAAAAAACAAACAAAAATTACCCATTACCGTATATCCGGAAATGCATCATTTTTGAGTAGACCTTTTTTAAATTAACACTTCTACAGGGTGTCATCCAGGACATTATTGCCGATTGAAATTTATGCTTTTAACCAGCTTTACTTATTGTGCCAATTTTTTTTATCTGACGATTCATATTTGCAGGGCCGGACTAAAAACTTGAAAGATATTTTAATTTTGAATTTAATGATATGTCAGACATGGTCGCTCAAACGTGTTTCGGACTATAGCTATGGCATCATCAGTTTAATTTCACCTTAATATGGACCTGTGCTCTTATTAAATTTTTTGGACTTGGATTACTCATCGTCATCAGATTTCGACGAGTCCAAAAAGTTTAATAGAAGCACAGATCAAAAATATCTTTCAATTTTTGCAATTAAAACCCAGTGCAGCCCTGCAAATAATGAATCGTCAGATAAAAAATTGACCTCGCGAAAATGAAGCTGGTTAAAATCTGCAATGAAAATGTGGTTTCAATTTTTCTCCATCTTCAATAATGACGTCAATAAATGAGAAAAACTATAAAATTGATTGATGATAAATAAAACACTAATGGTTTAAAAAATTCTACTGCATTACAGTACAAAATTCTACAGTAGAATTTTTTTAAACATTAGTGTTTTATTTATCATCAATCAGTATGCAGAGATTCTACAAAGTAGGGGTTGAAAACATAAATTTTATAAAATTGAAAATTTTGTACAAAAATCAAAAATAATTTATGAAATAATCTCTTTTTGCCATTGCATTGTCCTTCTGGTTGCCCTTTTTTCCCCATTTAACCGGCTCTACTGTATCTCCCACTGTTTCTGAGATCCCCCTTTCCCTTCGACACCCAGTATATACAGGTGTCCCAAAACTCAACGTCATCCCTTGAAAGGCTGATAAGCCAACTCCTGACTGACCAGAATATCATAAGATTATCTCAGTAAAAAATAGTTTCTTATCGAGATAATGGGACTTTTATGAATTTTGTAAAAAATCAATACATTAGATCTGTTTTTCGAGTGTCACAGTTACAAAATTTGATATTCTTACATTCTTAATTTTGTTACGCAATGCTGAATAGCCCCATTAATGATTAAGTGCCGAAAAAATATTCTAGTGCCGTACCTTTTAGGAAAATTAATAATTTTTTTGCCCGATTGAAAATTTTTGTTTTTTCAAAAAAAAATCATAAAAGTCCCATTATCTCGAAAATAAACAATTTTTTACTAAGATCATGTTTTGTTGAAATTCTGGTCAGTGAGTTGGCCTATCAGCCCTTCAAGGGATGACGTTGAGTTTTGGGACACTCTGTATAAATATTAGGGACAAAAAAATCTAACGCAACCATAAAAAAATGGTAGCATTAAGAAAGTAGCTATAATAACAATGAGAGGATCTGTACTTCTGTACAAAAGCTCAGTTCTGTATCTCAAACGGTTAACGAGATACATATCTTCAAAAAAGCTGGAAGAAATTTTTTTTTCGACACCATGAAGGTATATATTTCAAAAAAGGTACATTTCCAGACATACTTTGATGGCTTATTTTTGACCAAAGAATCTGCGTCTTTAAATTTTTTCGTAATATTAAAGAAACACCCTGTAAGTATTACCTATTTCTGGCAATAAGTAGGTACCTAATATATCTAATACAAGAATCTTCATCGAAAGACCGAATGATGCTTAGAGGAATATTATGGTTTAGCTATGGATAGAGTGCAATCTATTCCCCCGGAGAACAATGCTTTATTACACAATAACCCTCTCCTATGAAATTAACCCTGTATGTTTCAATAATATTCATTAATCATTTGCACTGTTGGCTAGCTAAGTTAGGACGTTCGCGGACAACCTGCATTTTGTCTCTATAAAACAATAATCTCTGCACTATTCAATCTCTTTACTATTTAATCTCTGCACACAATATATTAGTTAAGGTATTTACTATTTAAACGTGTTTTAAACTAACTTTTAAAGCAACATATATTTGAAATGCCTCATAAAAGACAAATGCCTTCTAATGTTAAGACAATTTCTCAAGAACGTTTATTGGTAACAGCCCTCCGCCTTCGGCGTCGGCTTGTTTATAATCTCGTTCATTATCAAGATCCTAGGGATATTATAGCTGATAAGTCGCAAAATATTAAAATTTCATTCACGCCTACATTCAGAGATAGAAAATATAGCCATAATAGAGCTAGGAAATTGGCACCCCTATAAAATTAAAACCGTGTTAATTGTCGACAACCAAGTTTACCCTTCAAAAAAAAAGTTACGACAAAATTAAACTTTTTTCTTCAGCGCCCCGGCATTTTTTTGTCCACGATTTGTCTCTCATCAGGTTTGTCCACCCGAAAAATTCGTTTATCAAAGAAAAGTTATTACCAAATTAAAAAAAAAAAATTGGCTGCAGCATACAAATTCGAATTTTTATAAATTTAAACCGCATATTCGATTGTCCACCATTTGGTAAGCCGATGACATCGTCCTCATGGCGAGAGGAAAATATGAAGGAACACTCTGGGACATAGTGCAGAGGGGGTTAAAGATAACTCTGAAATGGTTCCAGGAAATAGGACTAAACATCAACCCTACAGAAACTACACGGATACCATTTACTAGGAAAAACAAGCTTCCAAATATCAAAAAAATCGATTTAAATGAAGTCGAGTTGGAATGGAAGGAACTTTGCCTAGTGAGACCCATCATCACATAAGTCTGGTCATCTTGTATAAAAGGTATAACTGGTATAAAAGGTATAAATGGTATAAAAGGTATAAATGGTATAAAAGGTATAAGGTCGTCTGGTATAAAAGGGCCAAGCTAATAACAGCGAGGAAAACACTCGAGAAGAT
The DNA here is from genome assembly GCA_910589415.1 of Malachius bipustulatus. Lineage (NCBI taxonomy): Eukaryota > Metazoa > Arthropoda > Insecta > Coleoptera > Melyridae > Malachius > Malachius bipustulatus. Next base: position 19,662,961 of record OU342632.1, read on the forward strand.
CCAGAGACTTGCATGCCTCTGCATCACAGGAGCAATGAGAACATGCCCAACAGCAGCGTTGGAAGTAATCCTAGATCTCACACCACTACATTTGGTGATAGAGAGAAGTGCCAGTGCCGCAGAGGCTCAACTCAGAATTTCAAGAATGGGAATCAACCTTTGAACGTCTTTAAGAACCTCCTGATACTGCCAAAAGACAAAACAAAGAGGAATGGAACAACACCTCCAACTGTACTCTCAAAGAAGGTACAACAAAATGGTACACATCAGACGGCTCAAAGGCCACCGAGGGAACTGGGGCAGGCATCAACTACTCCCAGGCGATGGGAACATCCCCAAGCATTCAAGCCGAACTACACGCAATAGAAGTATGCACCCGAATAAACCTCGACAGAAACTGTAAAAATAGGGAAATAAGAATACTGACAGACAGTCAAGCAGTCATAAAAACGCTGAGCTCTCCTATCATCAGCTCTAAAATGGCATGGAATTGCTTACAAAAACTCAACAACAATCCAGGAAAAGAGAACAAATTTACCTCAAATAGATACCAGGTCACACTTGAATTGGCAAGAAAAGGAGCAGCAGCTGCCTTCATAGGACCAGAGCCATTCAGTGGCCTTGAAGTCATGTTCTTCAAAGCAGGAAGTTCTAAAAGGAAGAAGGTAAGTTGAGAGAAGTCCATTGGAAAAACCTCTCAGACTTGGACAATCCAAGGACCTCCTCGGGAACTTTAACCCAGAAAGGTCAAGAAAATTCTTGTCCCTTTACAAAGGAAGTCTCAGAATGCTAACGGGATTCCTAACAGGCCATTGTAAGCTCAATAAACACCTGAGGAAACTTGCCATAAAAAGAGATGGCGTTTGCAGATTCTGCAGGGAAAAAAAACGAGAAACCTCGTCACCTATTGACGAACTACGGAACTCTAGAACGCGAGAGAAGAAATGTTCTGGCACAAAACCAGCTCAACGGTGTGGCTCTACCCAGCCTCGACCCTTTTCAAACCCTCAAATTCCTAAGCGAAATCGAATTGGAGAGGCTGCTACAATGAAGGGAATACACACCAGAGAAGCAGAGTAGAGGAGATACGATAGATCTGACACCCTTACTATCAATATCAATAAATGTCCACCATTTGTCCATGCATACGTTTGGGCCAACCAAAATTTTCGTTTCTCCATCCCACACTAGGGACTTATAAAGGCTTTGGATAAAGCTATAAAAATGAAAAGGGATTTTTGTCGCCAGCTCCTAGACGAAGATTTGACTTCTTCTTCTTTTGTAATAAAGTAATGTATACCGGAATTATAGACAATGATTTACATGCGGGATACATTTTTTACCGTGCACCTTGACGAATAATAATAATTGTTGTAGGTAGGTATAGGTAGATAGGTATATGCCTTGGATTGTCTATAAATGATTCGAATAGCCAACAAAATCAATTAACCGTAGACATTTCCCCGTATATCAGTAAATAGTTACAAGTGCGATTCATGTTTAATTGTTAAAGTGTGGTCTGGGAATGAAATATAGATACGAGAGAACTAATAGAACTGAACTATAAGGTTGAACTATAGATCAAAACTGTGTTTCAAATACATATGCAAATTCCCAAATGAACGAACGCCGTTCTGTCTGAATATATTTACGTTGGTGGAACGTTATCTCCGTGGAGCTCAGCGATGGCCTAGCCCTTGGCTTCGAGCTGGATTCCTAGATGAACCGCCTTTGATATTGTAATTCCCTAATACTAACTTCATAATTTATACCCTGTTTTGTGCAAGGATATTCATTTTCTTATGCCGCATACCATTTAAATGCCATAAATTGCAATTAGTTTAATTGTTGCCAACTAAATCTCGTTGCTTTGGGTAGATAGGTGCACGTAAAGACTAATAATTGATTAAGTTGTAATGAATATTTTGCGTTGATCAAATTTTTGATTTTACCAAATATGAATTTCCCAAATAAATATCAGGTGTTCAATAATTAGAACGTCCTGATGCCGTGGAGATCAAAACGTTTATCATAACTCGATTTTCTAATGATATTTTGTTTTTTTCGAGTTGTTTCAAAATAACTGTAGTTTTACTGCAATCAGTTGCTAGTCTCAAAATTATTCAGAAGATATACGTTAAATAGCCGTAAACAGGGTTTCTCGCCGTTGTATCTCAAAGTAACAGCCTATTTTAGATTGGACGCTACTCCCTAATTCAGTTCTCTCATCTCTAGTCCAAGCTCAATGAAATGGATGTGATACCTATGACATTTGTGACATTTTAGAATTATTGTTTTACCGAAGGCCTTTCTTTTTCAAAGGAAACGTTAATAAAATAAATAATCAAGAAGATTAATTTTCATTAGAGGAAGAAAATAATTACTGATGTTTGGTTACTTATTTATATTGTTCAAATTAATTAAAAGCTCTCACGTAAGAGCAAAAAACTGCAATAGGTGCAAGTTATTTTCGCAATGGAAGTAAACTTCATATGTAATTTGGATATTGTTCTCTTTAGATCTGTGTGGATTAATATAAGAATTAACATAAGAATTACTTCTAGTTCTTCATCAAAAATTGGATGGAATGTTTCTGTTCTGTAGTCACTTTTGTCTTTATCTAGTGATATTATTGCCATGAAAGTATACCTACTCCTAGACATTCCTGGCAGATAAAATTTTTGTCAATAGTTTTCCAGAAACTTGCAGTATATTCACCCAGACTTAATTGCAGGTTTAGCATGGCTTAGAATATCGTGTAGGTCAGTTCCCAGAGTTACCGAACAAGGATTTGATGGTTTGAAAATTTCCGAAGCAACCGATTTAGTGAAAGAGATCTGTGATGATCGACTTATCTATCGTAATACACGGATACCGTAACCAGCTTGATTCTGAAAGCTTAAATGTGATTTATTTGTATTCATTTATATCGAGGACTCGATATTTTGTGTGAGACTGTTAACGAAGTCAAGTCAAGAAATCGAGAGTAAACAATAATACACCCGGAAAATTGTTACAGAGTGCTTTTAGTAGAGTGAGAAACCTTGTATTAAACCGTATCTAAGAGGGTAAGGGCATTTCACTTATCTTTTAAATCAAATTGTTGAAATTGTTTATGTAATTTATAAAAACGGCGATAAAGTGAGTGAGTGCCTATTTTATTATCGTTCTTGAATGTTTTGACAACTGACCTAATCTAAAAAAAATCAAGAGCTGTCAGTTTTAAAGGGTAGATTAAGCTAAGAAGAACCTCTTTGTGTCATGGCCTACTCCATAACGGATTTACACATTCATATATATTACGATAAAAACGCTCGCCTATTGCATGAAATATGGAGGGCTCAATTATTATTAGTATAGCACTGCCTCAGTTGGCCGTGAAAATTGTGTACGAACTTAATTTTGATTCGTGTATACGACAAGTTCAATAGTAGGTAGGCTTAGTATAGGTACTAGTCTACTATTCGAGTTTTTTGAATATAGTGTGATACGTACTCACGGTTACTTTCTGTAACTGTTATTCTTTTATAGGTTATTCCAAATCGTTACTGCGAGCTGTTAATTATAGTCTCCAAACATCTGTATTTTATCCATAACTCTAAATCCTTCACTAGATATATGGAGCAAATGGACGACAACAGTGTTCGCACAATGGTTGTTGTTTCTACGTTACTCAGTCTTAATCTAAAATATCAAAAACACTATTTTGAACATCCATTTTATTGTAGGCATTATTATTTTTTTTTTGGTTTCAAGTGTTATGAAGTTATTTACTATTAGTTCTATATACAAATTCAAAATATTAAATAAGAAAAAAGTTGTTAGGTAATTTTTTAAGTGAGATACGTTGATTTGAAAGGTTTTTATTATTGATTGTTTCAAATTGGAAGTGATTGCCTATGATATTGTTTCTATGATTTGGTTTAATAAAATCGCTGTTGTAAACTTACACTCATATAACTCCAAATAACTATTAGCGTAGACAAGAGACGAAATATACCAGAAAATTAATGTGTAAAGTTTTAGCATTTAATAAAATTAGGAAATGCTTGTTAGCTTAGTGCTGATTTGTATATTCAGACTCTACTGAACTTGTAATTTAGTTTGTAGCTACTTGTATGTATAGCTGTACCGCCACTATTATATCTATCTATACCAGCTATTAATATTATTATTGAAATTTCTATGACCTCAATGCGCTGTCTCTATTATTAGGTATTGTAAATTAATAACATTTTAGTTTAATAGCCTTCCTTTGCAAAACGGGAGGTTTTGAAGATAATAAAGGGTGCAAGAGAGAAAAGTAATATTCGTTTGGAGAAGGCCCTGGCAGAAATAGATTTATCTTAACTTAATCCACTCCTTAAAGCTGACAGCTCTTGATTTTTTTAAGTTAGGTCTATAGTTCTATTATAATTTAATTTAATTACAAAAATTGACAGTCATTTTTATAAAATAGACAATTAATAGTTATTTATTATACAAGAGAAAAAAGTGATAGATTTTAGCTCGAGATGTGATTTCGTCCCCGACGCGTTTAGCGGAGGGGACAAACACATCGAGAGCTAAAATCGCACTTTTTTCTCGTGTGTAATATACAATTTTTTTCTGCGAGAAGAAATATCAGTGTTAGAATGTCGAAAAACGTAGTTAGATAACTGAAAATTATGTCGGAAAAATGATTTATGTTAAACTTGGATTTTCAAACTGTCTTTTATCGTAATTGACGTTGCCTGGGTAACGAAACGATTTAATTATTACATAAACGTCATATTAATGTAATTAAAATTGAAGACAGTTTTGCAAAGATTCTTGTTAGTTTTCGATGAGTGAATTTAATAATATGGATAGTGATTATTATGAAAATTCCCTTAATAATTGCCATTTGGATAATAAGGTAACTTTATTCCTTTACGTATATTTGATATAAATTTAATGATATCTGAGTGTTAATAGTAGCTATACCTAAGCCGCCATTTCGGGGAAATAAGTACTCATTTATTTCCCTGCTAATTCATTTTTTTCCCCGATAAGATGCAGCTCATATAATGAGGCATTTTTTTACCTGTCAACGGGGAAAAAAGGTCAAACTTATAGCCCGTCGCAGAAAAAAATCAATTATTGAATTTTTTATGTATGGCCAATAAAAGAAGTTCTTCGAAAATAAAAATGCTCCCTCAGTAGATCAAGTGTTTCGATAGTGCAATGGTGTCATCATGCTCCGTCTTGATGAAAATATCCTTCAGCCAGTTCGTTAATAATAATAATTATTGTCAAGCAGGAAAAAGATTGGTTCAATTAATCACCTACCACAACACAAATGTTCTCAGAATAACGTGTCGTTTTATAATCTGTAATTTTGGGTATTGACATATCCCGATCTTTGAAACCAGCCATGCTTCGATCATCATCAGTGTCAGTGAAACAAGTCTTGGTGAAAGCTTCTTCGATATTTTGTTAATTCGGAAAAATCGTTGAAACAAATTTAACCTCCCAGGGATATCTCAAGGTAAACACTTTTTGATGGATATATTTATACAGTGAGCGGCAAAAGTAAGGAATAAATTCGATGAAACGGAAAGCGCTTGGTTTTTGAAAAAATTAAAAAACAGGTCGATTTTGTTTTTAAGTTGTTCAACTTTTGGCATAATATTCGGGGAATTTTCTGAGAAAACAGCTTGTGAGTCGAAAGTGCGTACTTTTTACTGATGTGAAAATCGGATCATTAAAGATGAAAATAAATAAAAATGACTGTTTCCATGGTAATTTTATAAGATCTGTTTATTAAATTCTATTAAATTAAATCTGTCTAAATTAAGTTTTTTTTTCTCAGAAATTTTCTTATTTAAGGTTACAAAATGATTACATTACCATATTGGCATTTGGACGGAGCATCAAAAAATTGAATAAAAAGGGTTGCCATTTAACAAAAATGCCGATGACGTCATCACTTTTTCACGTATCACACCCTGTATACCCCAATATTATGTCAAAAGTTGAACAATAACTTAAAAACAAAATCGAACTGTTTTTTTTTATTACAAAAAAAACCCTTTCCGTTTTATCGAATTTATTCCTTACTTTTGCCGCTCACTGTATAAGTGACCATCTTTCCGGGAGTAGTCTCTATAGCAGATTTCAACATGAACATCAATTTGCTGAGCTAGATGCAGTGGCGGTTCGTGGATTACAAAATTATTAAAGTGTAGATTCTACACAGGACAAGGTGCGGTCAGTTTCATTTTTTCCGGTTGGACAAAGTTCGGTCAGCTCCAAAATTCGGTTTTGAAAACTTCCATCAGCTCGATTATTTTTCAAAATCCGCGGTTTGAAAGGCTCAAAAAACTCGAATTTTCGGACTGATCGGACTTTTTCAAAAGCGAATTTCGAGCCGACCGGACATTTTATAAAAAATCGAGCTGACCAAGCCTTGTCAAAAAAATATAATTACTTAGTAAATCTTAAATCTTGGTGCTTATATTTGTAGAATTATTGGTGTGATATACAGGGTGTTCCAGTTTGTATGTTCATAACTCCGGCAAACTGTATAAGTAGAACACGTACAAAAAATCATGTATTTTTTGCACTCAAAAATGCTTTATTTTTGAGATGGTGTTCATCACCTACATGGTGTTCAATTTTCTTAAAAAAATATTTTTTTTGTGGAACTCTCGCGGTTCATTTGCTGTAGTAAGGGGCTAATTTACGTTACTGCTCTTGGATTCCAATCAAAAATGGGAGAATTGTGCTGCAACTTTGGAAATGGAAAATTACGTTTAGACTGGGATACATTAGCGATGGATCTGTTGATGTATGATGAACTACCACGACCACCCACCGTGAAATAAGAAGGGTACAAAATTATGGGGATTAAGGGAACAAAAGTACACTCCTTTTGCAAAGTTTGTCACACAAGATTTTGCATTACCTCGCCAAGAAACAACAATTATTTATGAATTCTAAGTCGTCAAGAAATATAAATTTATGAAAAGAAGAAAATCTTTATTCTGATTGGCTGTCTACATTTTGTAGATTGCTATATAAAAACAAAGTATTTCTATCAATCTAAGTATTAATATTTTATATTGTCGAAGTAAGAGACTCCGGGAAGCTTCATGAAAACTTTCTTTTAATTGTCATTTATGTCACTTTTAAGCACAAGTGCGTAAAAGTATGCCACCTTTAGGCACTTGTGCTTAAATAACGTCATCTCGAAACTAATATGATACCTAATCAAAATGGAAACTTTTATAAAACGATTTAACAAAAATAATTATTTATTTCCAATAATAAGAAAAGATATCGTTAAATAAGAAATCTCAATTTTTCAGTTTTTTCAAGATATTTTAACAATCAGTCAAAATTAAACGTCATATTATATTAAATTGAATTTTAAGCATAAAAGAGAGAATAACTTTTTTCAAGATAATGCCTATATAAGGAAATATTTCCAAAAATGAAGAAACTAAGGCTGATGCTAAAAATATATTTTTTTAGTAACTGGACAGTCAAAATAAAACGCCATGTATAAAATGGTATTTCAAGCATAAAAGAAGGAAGTAATTTTTTCAAGATCAAGCCTCATTTAGAAAATTGCCGAAATTGTTTGTTCTGTGAATGAATAAAACATATTTTATTGCAGCCTTAGTTTTACATTTTTGGAGATATTTCCTAAGCGAGGCCTGATCTTGAAAAAAGTTATTCTTTCTTTTATGCTTAAAATACGATTCTATATAATATGACGTTTCAATTTGATTGCACAGTTACCAAACACCCTGTATAAAATTGCGCTTTTTTTCTCCATTTAACCAACTAGTTCTCGAGATCCTATAATCGTGAGAGAGATAAAAACGATCTATATTTCTAAATAATGGTTAATTTTCACGGTTCGCCCTATTTATTAAATTTAACATTTATAATAAATAATTATTTTATAAATAAATAAATAAAAAAAATAATAAAAAAATACTAAATTAAACACTTTCTAAATAGGAGTTACGCCAAATATTTAAATTTATATTTTTTACTATATTATCTAAATTTGTCTCAAAAATAACTTACCTACTTACAGCACGCAAATCCTAAATCCACTAAATCCTAATAAAGTGTCTGCGAAAATTACTTATCACCACTCTAATATGTAGGTACTAAACGGCTATTTTCAAATAAAGGTCTTATCCGAGCATCAAACATTTCGTGACTAAATTTCTATATGTGCTTACTTTCTTACAGAAATTGTAATGTTAATTTGAGCAAGAGCCCTGCATCTAGCTGGGCGAACAGACAGGTTTTATTTACAAAATTTAGTATGCAAATTAGACCGTTCTCATTCAAATATTTGAAAGGGTGCTCCGGCTTCTTTCAGCTGAGATGACATTATCTTCTCGATGTGTGCTCTCACGGGGCAGCAAGCAGCCAGCAGGTTTGGTCAGTTGGTCCAGCGGAGAACGTCTCTGGACCTGGACGGACGGCATCGTACCGTGAGAAAGTCAAACCATGCCGGAGATAAATTTGATATTTGTCATTTGTCCCATTTGGATGTCTCTCAAATTATGTTTTCGTTTATTGGGTTAGGAGCATCAGCGGCTAAATAAATTATTTATTGACTATATATAAGATATATACCCACAATTCATTTTTAAATTTTTTTTCTAGTCATAAGGTTGTGCTTTTCAAAAGTTAAAAATTTGAGCACACTAGATTCATACTGTGAATTTTGTAGTGAGAGAGAAAATGGAATTTATAAAAAAAGTATAATTTTGAAAATTAAAAATGTTTTGAGGGAAATTTGAGCAACATTTTATGTTAGATATTCATCAACTAAAACGTCAGTTATGAAGGAAATTAATTTTTATAGCAGGTCAGGTCAAAAAGTAAAAGTTTTTGAAATTTCAATTTTTTTTTAATTTTTCTTGGTGTATGTAATTTTAAATTTTAAATGTTTTGAGTGCAGTAGTCCAGACAAAGAATGTCCTATAAAAGGTGTGCCTGCATACCACCAATGCTCCTGACGTCTTGGTGGTAAGCCAGGAGGGAAGGGGAGATGGGAGGAGGAAGAAAGATCCCCATTTTTTGTTTACCGTTTAGTTCTGCATCCCAGGAGAAAAATTCTCATAATAAATAAAATCTCATTAAATTATCTAAAACTTTTATTCTGTAGGTTTCTTTCGAATTTTCAACCGTTTTGGAGCTACACACTCGTGAAAAATTTAAATTTTCTAAAAAACAATAATTCTACCTCAAATTATTCCCACTTTTGGGTTTTTGAGTTATATCTCAAAAACGGTGCATCGTTGGGAAAAATTTCCTGATAACAAATAAAAGCTCGTTAAATTATCTAAAACTTTTATTATATAGGTTTCTTTCGAATTTTAAACCGTTTTCGAGCTACACACTCGTGAAAAATTTAAATTTTCTAAAAAACAATAATTTTACCTCAAATTATTCCCACTTTTGGGTTTTCCGGTTATATCTCAAAAACGGTGCGTCGTTGGGAAAAATTTCCTGATAACAAATAAAAGCTCGTTAAATTATCTAAAACTTTTATTTTATAGGTCTTTTTGAATTCTCAACCGTTTTCGAACTACACGCTCTGAAAAGTTCAAATTTTCTAAAAAAAAAACATTTTGCCTCCAATTTATCCCACTTTTGAGTTTTCCGGTTATATCTCAAAAACGGTGCGTCGTGGGGGAAAATTTCCTGATAGCAAATAAAAGCTCGTAAAATTATCTAAAACTTTTATTTTGTAGGTTTCTTTCGAATTCTCAACAGTTTTTGAGCTACACACTCGGAAAAGTTGAGGTTTTCGAAAAAAAAAATTACCTCATATTTTTCAACCGAAAACATTTCCTCATATTTTCTAACTCATCCATTGGCTAAAGAAATTAATTCAAAAGAAGTTGTAGAGACTTGAATTTGTTTCTAGAATATACAATTCCTGAAACGGTAAAACGATTTGATCTGTCAACCCTGAAAAAATTGGTTCGTCATGGTTGGAAAGGCGCTGTTGTCAGTTTCAATTTTTATTCGCACGTTAGAGCTCAGGATTCTGATGTCGAGAAAACGAAGCAAGGAGAAGGGATCTGCCGCGCTGAAATAATTTTAGGGAAGGAGATATAATAAGAAAAGTGTCTTGAAGGGTACTTTCTGTCCAGGAGCAAAAGGCTGCACAATAGAGGTGAAAAAAGATTCTTGGTCAGACAATCCAAATAATGGCATTCCCCAAAGCAGCACATGTTCTCTTCGTTTCTTCTACGCTCTCGTTGTTTTCGCCGATAGAAGACCCTAAAAAACGATCAGGGATTGAGACATTGTAGTTGGATTCTTCAGGAAGACGTCGCTAGGAGGTTATGTGTTTGTGCTGTACACTTGAGTCTGAATGTCTTGCTCCAAAAATATCCACAACTATAACACATACCTACCACATACCACGGTCACACTAAACCTGTTGACGCCTAAATTGATCAGGATTCGATCTCCATATTTCCTGCTCTCCAACTCAGCAGTCACTTGGATTCAGTCTCTGATATGACACTCCCTATGCGTCTTTGGGAAACTGATAATCCTGCTTCCCTCCAAGTAAGCAAAAATCCCTCCATAGTCTCCATAACATGGCTGTCTCTGGGGTCTCAGCTTTGGGAGTGTGTAAACTGATGCATGGGCTTCCCAAAATTATTATTATAGCAGTCCTGTGGTTTGCTTCCTTCTCAACAACAAGGTCGTTAATAGAGTAAAGACTACCAAGAACTTTGTCACCACAGGAAAACCTCCGTGATACGATTTTAACACTATTAAGGTCTCACCCGAATGTGCAATAATTGTATTTTTCGACAAAGGTTTTTTGCGTTTCTTCTTTTGCACAAATATGGACAGAATAACCAGTTATTGTTTTTGAAATTGAATTTGGGAGCTGAAGACATGAACTGAGACGGCTCTGCTTTATTTTCTTTAGAGGATACCTCCTTTGTATTTTTAAATTGTATCATTAGTTCGGGTGTAATTTTTATGACAACTGGTGAGAATAAAAAGGGATGTCGAGTCATGGAAACGTTCGTGCTTGTCGTTTTTCCATTACTTCCTTACTTGCTTTAATAAAGCCCAGTATTCCATTTTTTGACTTCACAGACGTCGTTTTTTCCTTTATCGATGGCCTCAAGACACTTATTAGTAGTGCCTACTTATTATGAAGATATCTGTAACAAACAAAAGTTGTGTATCAGAAAAAAATTGATTCTGGACTGTTGTGCCGTGGTCCATGGAGATTTGCTCCGAACGTTTCATCTACAGCTGCGGTAGACATCATTTTACCTATAATTTGGATTATAGGTAAAAGAAAGATGGATTTATGTTTTTTTCAGATAATCTAAATAAATAAATAGGATGGCGGCATCAGGACGTATATTAGGACTTACAGGGTAAACTGTCGTATTACCGCGGCACTGACGCTTTTATCAATATCATCGGTGTAATTTTATTGGTAAATGATTATTAGAGTTATAATTATAATACCTCTATACCACTTATTAAGTATTAATGCCCGTTTCTCTCCCTATTATTATTCACCTCTATAAAATTCCCTAAATTCAATCGATAGATACCTACCTATAATAACATTACCTATAGGGTAGCCCTGATGTTTCTAAATGAATATAACCATCTGTAAGTAAGTATGCGTAGGTAGGTATATACACTTCCAATCACTGATCCTGTCGTTGAAGTGATGTACCTTCTGGTTGTTTTGGACATACTGGTGTGTTTTGGAAACTCGGGAAAGTTCTATGTGATTTTGTTTACCTATTAAATGTATACATAGCAGCTAATTTAGAGGTGGATGTGACGTAAGTACGTCCTTTCGGGCAGGCCGAAGCTTAACGTATAAAGTTTCAAACACAATGTTCTGAGCGCCATAGTCACTTGCCCGAAGTCCCGTACCTAGATTACTTAGATAAAGAACTTAACGGTCCGCTGGTCCTCCCAACAATTTCGGGCTTTATTCTTGTTAAGTAACATAGTTGTTGAGGTTTCCACTAGTTAATGACGAAACTATAAAAGCTAATGTTAACATTACCGATGTCGTAGGTTGCGTATGCAATGCTTTGCATAACATGAATAACACTCAAAATTCTCCGAGCACACACAAATACCAAACGAAATCCTTTCCGGAAAACTACACGTATACAGGGTGATTTACAGCCTTGTGGTCGTAAATTCGCATATTTGATCGGGTAAATAATGCACTGAAAAGAAAAAAGAATGCAACATTAGAGGAAAATATTTTATATTTTTAGAAACTTACCATATCAGTGATGGCTCTGAAAATATTTATGGTTCACATTTTGATCATATACTCGTATTATAATAGCATTGCACACCTCACATACTCAACGATCATGGGGAAAGCAACTTGTCGATTAAATTATAGCAAATAGCTACCTGACCTGGAATATTACGGCATTTTTTTTATTCAATATATACAGGCTGTTCCTAAGTAACAGGTACATATACGAAAGGAGGTAATTATTCTTTGGTTTATTATTTTATTCCTAAAAGTTTAAGATAGTTCTTTTTTCTTTCTTTATAGTTTCTGCAGTTGTCAAACTTTAGTCAAACATTTAGTTAAATATGGTCATATATGCTTTAATTTTTAACAGGTAACGCCAACCAAACTGTCAAAATTACCTAATTGAAACGAGAGATTATTATCCAAATAAAGCCCAATCATACTTTGAATTTAAAATTTTTGAAATTTCATCTAACCAATGGCACAAAATATTTTTTTTCTCGATAACGGTCGCACATACAAATAAGAATATATAAAAGAACCAAAAGATTTTAAACAAAACAGAAAACACACTTCGTATTTTACGGTCCACCAGCGACGCACCACAAAAAAGTTAGGGGTATAAAATAGAACATGACCCCTGAAAAAATATGAAAGAATATCTGCCTGTATATTCTCAAAACAATTTGCCAAGCTCAATGATGTAAGCCCTACAACTTAACCTGTATTCCATATTGGAGCTGAATATCTCAAAAACTATGGGAGCTATAAAGAAAAAAAAATTTATTTCAACACCCTGTAGATCGGTAACAAGCGATTGCGCACCTATGTCTAAATAAATGAACTTTTAGGCATAAAATAAGCCAAGGAATAATCTTCTTTCGTATGTACCTGGTATTTAGGAACACCCTGTGTAGGTTTATGTATAAAATGAGAACATTATGCTTTTATATACCTACAGTATGGAACGCATGCACTTATAGAAAAAAATTTACTATGTATTAAGAGAAAAAACGTTTTTGAAAAAAAAGCTCACAAGCCTCAACTTCAAATTTTCATTTGGCATTTTTTAAGCCTCAATTTGAATTTTTACCCCTACCGCGTTCACCCCCACCATTGTGGTAATTTCTATTTTAAATAATAGGACACCCTGTACATTTTTGTATATTTATGTTTCCTGAGAAAATCCATAGAGATGGCTTTTACAGTTGCAGGTATGAGTTATAAACAAATGAAGATCATAATTTTTCATTTTGATGAAAACGGCTTATATGTCCTCATCTTAATTTTTCGCGCGTTACATTATAGAGTGTATTTGGATTTTTTATACAGGGTGATGATAAATCTGATAATTTTCATCACTGTATAAAAATTCAAACCACATATAGTAGAGGATGGGTACCTAATGTTAAAAGTTAAAATAGGGACATCAGTTAAGTATTTTTCCGGATATTTTGAGTTTAAGCTGCTTTCAAAATGGAAAATTAAGATTTTCATTTGTTTATAACTCCATATATTTCTAGTTGGAAACTTCAACTGTAAAATTGATTTTCTGAAAATAAAACAAACAATCTGAAAATGTAGACAATAATATACAGGCTGTCCTATTAAAATAAAAAAGTTATTGGCTGCTTACGGAATAACCGAAAGTGGTTTGGGGTTGTACCTGTTTTAGTCCTGTCGGTCCAAATTGAAATCATAAAATGTATAAGTGGAAATTTTCAGACTTCTATTATTATAGTCCAATCATTTTTCCATTTATGAATGCTCTATAAGGTTCACGCGCTCCCTCGGTATAATTAATAATATGTAATTATTATTAATAATAAGAAATAAAATTAATAACTTTTATTAATTTTTCGTTTCTTATATTTCAAATGATATGTTATGACGATAACTATGAAATATCTAACGTTACTTTATGCAGTTAGGTCCAGAATTTTCTAGAAAATTATTTTTATTAGATACCACATTTTTATTAACTCGGTTTCTTGTCTGTCTGCGGTCCAAATCTTGCAACGATTTTAAACCAATTTCCCGAAGAGTTAGAGACTTGAAACTTTAAACATTGCTCAAAACTGGATAACAATGCAATATAATTCGTTGTCATGTCTCTCTGTTTGTTTTTTTTTTTGGTAAAATTTTTGGAAAATTTCAAGCGGAAATGAAAGAACGCGAGCATGAATGGATGGAGCCAGCTGTACGGATAGTAATAACGTCAGCGCCAATGAGAGAGCGCATGAACCCATCCAGGCAGCTATACAATCTCAACTGTAAAATCCATTTTCTGAAAAAAAAAAACAATCTGGAAATGTAGGTTAGGTACAGGGTATCCTATACAGGGTGGCTGCTTACAGAATAACCGAAAGTGGTTTGGGGTTGTAGGTACCTGTTTTAGTTCTGCCTGTCTAATTTGAAATCGTAAAATGTATAAGTAGAAATTTTCAGACTTAATACTTAGTCCAATCAATTTTGCCATGCCCTCGGTATACCTAAGCAGTACGACTATGTCATCATTATTAGCTTTGTTTCAATTATATTTCCTACTTTCTAATATAATTAATAATTTTCATTAATTTTCCCTTTTCTTTCCAACGTTACTTTATGCAGTCAGGTCCAGCAGAATTTTCTAGAAAACTTTTATTAGATACCACATTTTTATTAACTCGCTTTTTGTCTGTCTGCAGTTCAAATCTTGTAACGACTTTAAGCCAACTTCCCGAAGAGTTAGAGACTTGAAACTTTAAACGTAGCTCAAAAGTGTATGACAATGCAATATTAATTCGTTTTCATGTCTCTCTGTGGGTGTTTTTTTTTTTGTAAAATTTTTTGAAAATTTCAAGTGGATATTAAAGACTGCCTGCATGAACGGAACCAGCTGCACGGGTGGTAATACCGTCAGCGTCAACGAGAAAATCGATCGCGAAATTTTACACAGACGAAAAAAATAAAAAGCAAAAAATATTTTTTTTTTATATATAAAATAGCTTCTGCTGGGATAAACTGGATGGTATTATTATAGTAAAGTGAACATTTTCTGACATATTTCTTATAGTGTACCTACTTGAGATTGAAATGTTTATACAGGGTGATGAAAAATCTTATAATTTGCTTTCAAAATGAAAAAAGGCGGTTTTCATTTGTTTATTACTTACTCAAATGAAACTGCCAAGTGTACAAATCATTCTTACTGGATTTTCTCAGGAAATATGAAAATATAATAATATACAGGGTATCCTATTTAAAAAAAATAGACATTATTATTATTACTGAGCCAAGAAATACCCTTATAAAAAAAATGTTACGTCAATAGAAAATTACCTAATTAAATTACAAAATTAGACTGTTTTTGCCTTTTTTAAAAACTCAAAATTAAAAGATTTATTAGATCGTTTTAAAAGACCGTTTTCAGAATTTTCTCCCACAGTGTAAGAGGTTTTTTTAAGAAATCCTGTACATACCTACCTACCCCTTAATAAAAGTACATATTCGATTTTATTACTTATAAGTGTTTTTATGAAAAAATTATGAGTTTCCCCTTGCCCATTAATATACCTAAATGGTGAATAAATTTTTTGTGTTTTTTATGATTTAATCTAAGACTAACGCGCTAATAAAAGTATACATGAATTATAAATAAAAGGTGTATGAGTAATATGAATATGACAAAAAAAAACATTTCTTCGATTAGGATAATATTTGGTGATATAGAGCGCCATCTAATGTTTGGTAGATAAGCTAACAACTTTCCACCCCTCGTTCCGGTTGTGATACTAAACACCGAACAGAACCCTTCACTGAATTCACCGCAAACATAGAGACCCTTGCACGCTCTATTTAAACCTGCATCAATGAACAACCCTTCCACCAGCGAGAAGCACGTGTGATTCCAGCCTCCTATCAGAGGGGAAATTTTTTACTTCCCCTCCGACTGTTGGACATTATTTATAGAATTGCTCAATAGTAATTTTTCTTTTTTGGAGATTCATGATAAACTGTTAAAAGTAGTCTTCTTAAAGGCATATCCCTTCTCGGATTAGTAATGTACTGATTTCAAATAATTTGCTATTATAAGCTTTTTTGAAAGAATTACAAATAAGTATATTCCCTTGCCAACCAATATCACCACACTTTTGACCACCCAGAAAAAAATAGTTCTCGATGCCTTGGTCAGCTGTCTGCGGACAGCTGGTATTTCCCTATAATCAGGTCCTCATCTTCAAAAATCTGTGGCAAATGGTAATTCCGATGCCAACCCAACCCCCACTTCAATTCAATTCAACAAATAAGTATTTGACAAATTATTGTTTCAAATTATGGAAATAACTTGATCTTTTTTTTTGCGAACCTGTTTCAAGTGTGCCGTTCGATTTAAGAAGTTCATTTCATAGCATTTTTCTTGTATTTTCCGAATCCTATGTCGTTTTTTGCCCAAAAGTCCATCTGAAAATGGGCTTTTCTTTTCTGTAAAAAAATGCGATAAATTTTTCTTCAAGTACAGGTGACTGGATTGGGAATTCTGGCAATAGGCTATCCCATAAATTCGTAGTACCTAGGACAGCTTTTGAAATGATTTTCAATGAATTTTGAGGAACATTAGAAAAAATTTGTGAGAAAAAAATTGAAAATTGAAGTCTAGGCAAATGCAAAATTTCTCACTTTGATCTTATTTTGTGAAAATGGTCGAAGTGTACCGTTCGATTTAAGAAGCTTTCTTCCATGGGATTTTTCCTGTACTTTTCGAGTGCGATGCCTTTTTTTCAGAAAGTCGATCGGAAAATCCACTCTTCTGTTAAAAAAGAGCAACCTATTTTTTTTTGAGTACGGTACTGAAGTTTCAATTTAGGTATCGATGAGTCATCTTGAGTGCCTCAGTAGAATAGTATTTCAGCTAAATTTTCTAGGATTTCAGCAACCGTTGCAAAGATATCGCCGTTTAAAATTTAAGCCCAAACATAGAAAACATCCTGTAACTTCGTATACCTGTTGGCAGAAAAATTGTCATAGATTTAGCCGCACCTTTTGTATTAATTAGCCCCTAGAGTTATCTGTCTATATAGATAAATCTAGATAAGTCGAGCGTTATCTGTTATCATTATTAGCGTATTGCTGGGAAATTCCTAGAGACACACTATGGGTATAGTGTATATATGGCACCGTGGTGTATGGTCACCGATCTTGAAGCTTAAAGCACGGCCCTGGGCTTATCGCCTCCAAGATTCAATGAAAGTGCTTCTTGGGCAACTGTTTCTAATGAAAAAGGCGATATAGAGCGAGGTAATAGTGAAATATTGCCGAAAAGTACTTAACTCGAATCGTTCTGATAATGAGTAACTCACAATATTTGATGCAGTCAACATTTCTTATAGAAGAATTTTTATACATAGGAAAATCGTTAGGTTCTATATTAATAATTGTTGCTATAAACAGCAATTCACCCATGTATAAAGACCCATCAGTACAAGGGAGGAAATAAAAACGTAATTTAGGCAGGCTTTGGAAAAAATTTCATGTCTGCTGTTGAATCTGCAAAATTGTTAAGAATCAGAATCTTTCAATTTACAGTCCTCGAACGGTAATAATATTCATAGCCCTTTTCCTGAGTACCATAATCTCTTGGGCATGTACTAGATCCGTACCTAAAAATATCTTGGGGCCAGATTGGACCGAAAATTGATATTTGGGACACACGTTCAAAATGCGGCCATGCAGGGAAGGAAAACGTAATGGAACGCCATGCAGGGTCTTATCCCCAAAATAAAGGGCCCCAGGACCATGACAAGGAAGATACTGGACAACGTAATCTATATTTGAGTCGTTATACGTTAAATAAAAAAATGTGGGAATATGTTAGAGGGAAGCAGACCCTCCTATAGAAATGACCATTACAAATGCCATGGTGGCGGGTATAATTCCGATCAAAAAAATTAACAGGTCAAAATGAGTAGGGATATGGCTACCAATGCTCTCGGACCGGACTAAAGAAATTCAACCAAGAAATTAGAAGGGAGGCCGGGGATAGGTGGCAAAAAAAAGGGAGAGGACCGATAAGTGAGAATAGACGAGGAATCTCATCCCTTATACAGAACACAGCGTCTTCGGCTCGCACTTATACCGAATTAAAAAGGCGCAGAACGGAACCTGCTGGTACTACGAGGAAAACGACAGTCCGAAGCACACTGTTACATGTTATTCAAATGTGAAAGATGGGAGAGAGATAGAGAGCTTTGGTCCCGTCATTGATTAAAGCCATCATGACACAGAAGGAAGAAGATGAAAGAAATAAGAAAGGAGATGCGCGAGACCGAGAATAGCTAAATGAAGATCTAGAGAGTTAAAATGATAACAGTTCCAACGCGCTCGCACCGATGGAAGTCACCCCATGGTGCCGACGCTGGATCATATGATGGAGTAGTTTCATCTGGTAAAAATCCGGAGCTACCTCGGGTTGGTGGAACAAAATGGACCGGGGTGTCGAGAGAAGTCAATAATGAAATGTCAATTAAGCCTTTGCCTCTGTCTATATGATATCCTCGATTTCTCTGATATTATAAACCGTAAAAAAAGACTCACCTCAATTATTCTTATCATTACTTGGTCACCCTGCCATTTATATAGGTTGGATCTGCGAAACTCATGAAATAACAGATTAAGCTTATTATAGAATTTCCCGCTCATTTTGCAAAATAATTTACCAAAGTTGGTTTCCGGAAAACTACTCGAATGGCGCCTCTGGTTCTGAAGTCCCCGGCGTCGTCCACTCTCTCAATGATCAAATCGTCACCAAATAACTGGAAAATGTTTATATTTTTTTACCAGCAGTTGATTCTATAATTTGGCAAAAAAAGTTGACGTATGGGTATCCACACTTAAGAACAAATCTCCAGAAATTGCTGCTGCTTGTTGCTTGAGTCTTGATTTTAGTTACAAGTTTCCTATGCAAAGTCCACTCTCGTGGAAAGCTCAAATTTTCCTTGGCAGAGTCAATGAAAAGCTAATTTCTTCATCTGGTGTAGTTTTCGAGTCAATCTGAACCCTTCTGAGGCATTTTGAACACAACTTTAACTTTATTGGGACTAGGTCTTAAATATGTGAGGAAACAACTTTGAAAAATCTACATAAAGCTTCATGTTCTTCGAAAAATACCTCATAAGTATAAGTCATAGGTGAAATGCCCGCTATTACTCGAATTACTACTCGTCACCGCAATCCGAAAACTCTATTTAAACCAGAATGTAGGATCTCATTATATTATGTAAATATGTAAGTCACACAGAGAAAAATATGTTGTCCTTAGTACCGAGGTTGATCAAAAGATCAGCAGCATCAAAATCTTTTATGTTTTTTGGTCTATTGAGCGTCAATAGCATCTTCTCTGTGTTATCTGCATTGCAAGCTAGCTTATTGACTGCAAGTCCTTTTTTTGCCCTCGACTATGAGCGTTGCAACCAATTTCAAATACCATGCCTAGATCACTAGGCCTGACAGTAACAATCGAGTCATCAGCTTAAGACTAGTTTCTGTATTCTGCTAGGAAACAGGAAAGCCGGTTATAAAAATGAGAAAGCGCAGCGGTCCAAGTATCGAGCCCTGCGGCACCCCAATTCCCATTACCTCCTCCCCAGACGATTTGTCGTTTATAAAAATGACATTTTTGGGACCTCTTTTTAGCGATGTAGGAAGCACCGAGAATCAAACTTGTACCCCACGATTTTTCTCCATGCGTCAAAGAAGTGACATATACCCAAACATCCTAGAACCGTCGCGCATCCACGATAGGATCCTCCAATATCTGGGTTCTTTCAAAATGGAATCTTATCGCTCCCATCTCAGACCCACAACTTCAGGAACCATGAAGAAACATGTCCAGCTCAAGGAGGTTTTTGGGTGACTTATACTCAAATCACCTATTGCCGATGGACTTTCAGTAGGTATTCGAACTGAACATAACCATTTATTTGGTGATCAGACTGGTATATCGAAGTGCGCAGAGTGATCCGTGTGTTTGGACCTAGGAGAGTTTTTTTTTCGGACCTGACAATACATCCCCAGTGCTGTCATCTCCTATAAAGTCAGGGAAATAGTCGAATCCTGTATGTGGCAACATGCCCTATACATATAAGTGGTTGAGATTGATATTGAGCCCAAGCAAATCACGATAAGAATAATTGGAACAATTTTTTTTCTTCCATGCATTTTAATCGGTTCAATTTCTGCGAAAACAGGTGTGATTTTTTTCTTCTGGGGGTACTTACATCAAAGCAGGAGCATTATTTTGCATGAAAGTTTAGTATCAAGCAATAAAAATTTGTTATTTTATTTTGTCAGAAGAATGTGAAATAATCCCATCCGTTTTAGGCACTATTTCATTATGTCCCTAGAAAGATTTATCCTGGGCTAATTAGGTTGTCAGTGACGGGATTCAGCTTCACCCAGCTAATCCGAGCAGCGTTTTCTCCTGCATGCAATAAATCAGAGAAAAGTACAAAACTATGGTTTCGCATTTTTTATGAATATCATTATAATTATGCTATGTATGTGTGCAAACACTAAACACTAAACACTACAAAGTATGTATGATTTATTTCTGGCACAATGCTACAGAAAAACAGAATATGCATTCACAATAATCGTGGTAGGTGCCTACAGGTTCAGGTTAGTGTATCCATGCCTCCAACAACAATTTAGCGCAAATTTAGGCATCAATTCGACGAATCAAAACGCTCCAATCCGCTGTGGCAGATTCAAGTCTAGACTCAAAAAGGACCTTTCTTTCTATCTCTGAACGCTTTAAACCGAACCGTATTTATTGCTGGTCTCGTCATTATTGTCGATTTTATTTTTATTAAAATATAACTTCTTGTATGATCCGGTAAGTTACCGTTATTTAAGTTGAGCTGCATGCATGTTGTAATTGCTGTAAGGTAACGTTTTTGCTGTATTCGAATTTTTATAAGCAATTATCAGGTGCGTAGAATTCGGCGATTCTCCACATATTGTATTAGACGCTTATACATATGAAATTTTGAGCTTTTTTGCGTTTTTTGAGCTTATTTTGTCTTCTCTCCGTCGTTATTTTTATGACCAGGTAACAACCGTTTATCTATCCCTATATCCGACCTAACGTCTTCGTGAATTCATACTATCAATGCAGCTGTAAGTTTATTTATTTCTTCGAGATTAAAAGAAAATCATCAGAGGTTATATAGGTCACATCTCGTCGCATTTATCACGTAATGCCTTCACTAAAAAAATAATTTTATTTATTTATTTTTTTTTTAAAAGAGGGAGCATCGGTCTTAACTGTGTAGGTAAGACATAGTCGCTCCACTCTGGTAATTTGGCTTTGAGACGAACTCTTTAGCCACACACACTTTAAATGATATATTTTTGCCTTTTAAACGTTCGATCGCTTGTTTTACTTTTCACAGACATTCGAAAATGAATCTGAAAAGTAAAGCGGGCCGAGGTGAGTTTCGAACCCGCGATCTATGGCTTCGTGAGTCAGCGGAGAACCACTAGGCCACGCAAGTCACTAAAAAAATAATTAAATTTAGATATTCTGTGGAATGACTATACTTTTTTGTATAGGTAACTGTTAACGATCAAGCAAGAAGTGGTATATGCATATCTGGTGTATGCTTGCAATTGGAGCTGCACTAGTTGCGTGGTCTAAACTATAAACTTGTGACATCTAGATAGTCTTGAACATCGAAAAAAAAGTAGCTGACTTGAGCCTGTTTTACAGATATTTTCATGGGAATTCAAGTGTTCACAAGACTTGGCCCGTTTGATCACACCTAGAACGAGGCCGGGCAGAAATACACGTCGAGCCGCAGTAGTAGCTCATTCCTATCAGGGCCAGCTCGTTACACCTCGACCACTTTATTTCAGACTTCTTTGAAGGAGTACAACTTCTCTGAGGAATACAACCTGCATCGATTCAAAGTGAATGTGAATCGATATCTCCGCTCGTGCATCGCGAGTGCCATAGGAATTTCCCTGCAGTGCATGTGCCCTTTCAAAAAAAAACAAAAACTTGTGGTCTATCTGATGCAATAACTCATCAAATATTCACACGCGAACTTGTACGTTCGTTTCCCCGTTAATTATTAATTATTTAATCCATATTTTTAAATTTTATTTCCTAAATCTACCTTCGAAATAGAAAGGAAAATAATTATAGAATGATTTGTTTACTCTAAATTCAAGTCGAGAGTAATAAAATAATTGCGTTGCTGGAATTCTCGAAGATAAACTTTTTCCGGGTGGTCCTTTTCATGCCAAGAGTCGAGGAGAGCATCCAGACTGTACTACATGTTGCCAGTTAGTAGGAGAGCCCGTGATTCGTGCAGATAATGCCAATAAATCCAAATACGTTAGGGAAATAGTTCTCTAATAATCAAATTGACATCATAGTAGGGAGTGACCTCTGTCAGTACAGAGAGAACAGTTATAATTTAGTCGCAGAAGGAATTTGAGAATCTCTCACATTCGTGTTAGATCAGTGCATGAGAGAAAAGGTTTTGTTCTGGAGATTCGGTCACGAGTAAATACGCCAACGGTTGGTCCGCTACTTTTCTTTTTTCGAGTAGTTCACATCTTTAATACTAACAAATGCAGTTTATCAGTGTATTGAAATGCACAAATTTAAGTTAATTGTGACCCTCTGCGTCTATGAGAGCAGGTACCAGCTTGCACAGAGGTTTTTAGGAAATGGTTCTAGAAACAGGTCCACGGAACGGGGTTCTAGTTTTATTCTTGTTTTGCAATACTTTACAAAAAAGTAGCCACTAGGCACTCAGTTTTCCTGAAGTCAATGTGAGTCGTTAAATTTTAATCAAAAATGTTTTATTTAAAATTTATTGCAGAGCTCACTCGAGAAGAAGATACTAGTGAAGAGTGACTTTCATTATTGTATTAATTACAGAATTATCATGCTGTAAAGTGAATTCTAATTGTAGCTTAATGCCCTTATGAAGTTATGTTGAAAAGAATTACTTAAAATCAAACTATTAATGTTATTTTTGATAGCAAAAACACAACGTAGGAATTTTTCTATTTTTTCATTTACGTTTGTGCTTGAGAAAATTTGATTCTTATTTGCTAGATGATCCAAGTTTAGGAGTTTTCTATTAATATTTTGAGGTTTGAATGAATTTGTAAGATAATGAGTAAATTTGTGTAATTTTTAAGGATTCATAGAAGCTTAATAATTCAGCAATAATTTCTCATAAAATGAAATTTTAAATTATTTTTATAATTAAGTCCGTTCATGTACCTACTATAACTGTACAGTATTACTTTTTTTTTTGAAATGTCCATTAAATATTTTATCTGTTAGTCTGTGTCGTGTAGTTTTTTAAATTCCATTTCCCATCTCGTTCTCTCTCTAAATTGTAATTATTTTTCCAAATTGGTAAAGTAAATCCAGTGATGCCGGATAAATCTGCAGTGAACTGCTGGAAGTTCATACAAGAAAAGGATAAGTATTATTATTTTTCTCACCCCCATTTTCGCTTAAAAAGGGTGAATTTCGGGCAAACTTTTTTTTTAAGCTAAATAGGGATCCATTAATTTAACCTGTTAATGATGCTGCAGCATTATTTTAAAAGCAGCATTTAAAGAAAAGCGAGCATCAGAACAGCAATCGTGGACACTCCTGGATTTTGACGCATTCCTCACATCTCACCCTGTGTAGGTATAATAGGTAATTCCAGAACTGTATAGAATTTTATGAAAATTCATGATGGAGGTTCTTATAATTTAACGATCGCTAAAGGGGTCCTTCTAGAGCTATAAAGGTTAAAAAAATTCGTTTCTCTTATTGGGATTTTAATAATTTAACACATTTGAATAAATAACAATGATATTAATGCATTTTTATTTTATTTTATTTTCATTTCATTGCATTTTTAAATTATTTTGATGAAAGCGTCGTTCCACAAGGTGGTTGTTGAATCGTTCAGACAGAGACGTATTATTGGTAAAGGTAGGTTTTATACAGGGCTCTTAAACTGCCGGCACGACCAAGATTTCCATGATAATTTATTTTATTCTCAAATATTTACGCCCCTGATCATTTTAACCAAAATTTTATTACACTGTTTGAAAAATACGCCATAAATAAAGCCTTATGGCGCTTTTTTGTTTTTGTTTATGACATAATAAGTTAAAAAAAATAACGAAAATACATACAGTGCATTTCTTTTTCAATGCACCATAGGGATTTACATGTAAAAAATGGACCTCGTGTTAATGGTTTTTCTGGAGTAAATTTCTGATTTTTTTTTGTGGAATCTTAAAACACAGTATTCTGCACCTTATATTTTGAAGATCTGCTACCAAAGGGAGTAATACTTTTTAGATAAAAATTAAAAAGTGGAACCATTTCTACTGAATTTTAAAAATAGGTTGCCATGCTCGTTCACTGACATCTATCATTACTATGACATTTTAATCATCACATAATTATTATTATTTAAATCAATTTAAACAACAAAATCAAACTAAGTAGCTACTAGCTACCTAAGAATACCTAACTTATGCTTAGCAAAAGACAGAAGGGAACACAGCGTGTATTAAACAATTTATTTGTAAAACAATAAATTAAAAATCTAAATAAAATATTCAAACTGTCGTCCAGAAGCTGCTAAACAATGTCCTAATCTTTCCCGAAAATGCCGCTTTACATTTTGTAATTGTCTAACAACTATTGTGTTAGAAGCTTCATTAATTATTTTCTTTAGTTCTTCCAAACTGAGCATTTAAAAACTGTGTAATTTCACGTGTATAGGTACTATGAGGGGGTCTCCGTCTTGCTGTAAAATTACTTGCCCATTTAAAGGAAGTCTGCGTACAGACGGGAGGACTTTTTCTCTAAGTAACTGCAAATATTTTGCGCTATTTAAAGACCCGTCAATAAAAAAGGGACCAATGATGTGATTTCCTAGAATTCCTGCCCATACGTCGAGTTTCTGTGGCCACTGCATGAGTATGTGAGTTTCATAAAAAATGTATGGGTTTTTTCGCGACCATATCCTGGTGTTTTGTTTATTGACGCTACCGTTCAGCATAAACGTTTTTTACAAAATCAAATTTTGTACATTTGGGTTTTTATTAATTCTTTCCATCCAAAACTCACAAAATTCCATTCTCGGATAAAAGTCACACTCTAAAAGTTCCTGTGAGTTGTGAACTTTGTATAGCTCTTGAACTTTTCATTTTTTGAAGCCCTGAAGCAGCTGCTTCTAGATACTCCCAGTTAGTTGGGCATTTTTGATAAACTAAATAGTTGAAGGCTGCCTTCTATCACT
Source organism: Malachius bipustulatus (assembly GCA_910589415.1). NCBI lineage: Eukaryota > Metazoa > Arthropoda > Insecta > Coleoptera > Melyridae > Malachius > Malachius bipustulatus. Next base: position 19,688,557 of record OU342632.1, read on the forward strand.
AAGCAAACATATCTTATCTGAGAGCTTCGGTATAACAACTGTTTTTCTTGGTTTCTTATGCTGGCGTTCCAAATTTTCACAGCCATGTTTTAAGCAATTGAAGAGTCCAGGGGAAAAACAAGGAATGTCATATTTCATACTTATTGAGATAAACAAGATTAAGGTTTGTTTTTTGTTATTATGAATACTACTTCGCTGGATTGTGTAATTTTTGTAGATAATATTATTTTACATTACATTCGACACTTATTTATCACAAAAGTTTTTGGTAACTAGAACAAAAAACTAATATTTTAACATGAATATCAACTGAGGCAAAGAAAAAAGGCCAAAAAGAAGGAATGTCATTTTTTGTCATGAAAATAACGTATAAAAAAAATATGAAATGATTCCAACTATACTCATGTGGCAAGCTATCAAAGTACTCTCGTCCTTCTGGACCACAAAATTGTTTAAAAAAAAAAACAAAAAAAAAATACAAAATTGATTCACTCCTGACAGCTAGGTATAAATACGTGTGATATTCCTGACATTCCTTGTTTTTGTTCGGTAGCGCTTGGACATTCCTTGTTCTTTGCCTGTACTTAAAAATTTAGATACTTTATATAGACTGACCTTCCGTTTTATTACCCTGAATGGATATTACAGTCGATAGTCCTCAGTTTTCACTAACAGATGGCGCAATAAAACAAAATTCAGAAAAAAGTGACATTCCTTGTTTTTCCCCTGTACTCTTCAATTATTGTAATTCCTTAAAAAGCTAGCGTGATCAGGTCTGTTTGGGAATTGCACAGCAAAATTATCGCACACTTCTCTACAAGAAAGACCTCTTATGTAAGAAATCATCATACCCACTGTACACACTTCCGGCATTCTGCTTGTTCTATTTTTTCACACTGATTTCAAACTGATTTTGAAAATTAGAAAATTATTATTAAAATGCCACAGGCTTGATAGATGTCAGTGAACGAGCATGACAACCTATTTTAAAAAATCAGTAGAAATGGTTCCACTTTTCAATTTTTATCTAAAAAGTTTTTGCTCCCATTGGTAGCAGATCTTCAAAATAAGGTGCAGAATACTGTGTTTTAAGAAAAAAAAAAAAAAAAAAATTCAGAAACTTACTCCAGGAAAACCATTAGCACGAGGTCCATTTTTTACATGTAAATCCCAATGATGATTCCCAACTGGGTGATTCACGATGAGAAATCTAGAACTTCCAGAAGCCTAAAAGATTTTTGTGTCCAATTTTTTTTTCCAACTTTAGATTCTGTGTCCAACTTTACATTTTTTACTTCCATTCAATCCTGCCCTTCCGCAATCTTTCTTCCTGTTGTGTGTAAACCACTGTCAAGGCACTTCGGATGTCCGTTGGGTTGTATAACCACAACACCTGTACCTTGACCGAGAGTGAGAAAAGGTCCCACAGGAGAGAGGGAAATATATCCTGCAGACCAGCAGGGAGGAGTTCTTTTCCAGCCGTAGCGGGAGAAGAAGTTCATCTCCAGCATTCGCATGATTCGCTTCTCCTCATGGACGAAAGTGTCTACATACGCACTTTCCGCGTCTTTTTTATCTTACTCAATAATCATCCTTATTGATTTACACCGAGAATAATATACTTCGAAAATCGTAACTTTTGCACGCATTTATGCATAAACTCAAATGTCTATATACATACATTACAAATTGCGTATTCGGAAAAAGGTATACCGGGTGTGTCTCTTTAAGGTTGGCCACCGGCCATATCTCGCGGAAACTGATAGGCATAGAGCCTCAAAATAAAAATTTTCCAAACATAAGTGACGACGAGTAATTTAATGAAAATATTTTAAAAGAGGCCGCACTTCTGGGAAAACCAGAAATTGACACCTATAGTAGGATTAACTTTAAAAAGTCAGATGTGACGTCTCACTAACCGTCCGAATTAATATTTTTAAGTTCACCAGAAAATGTCAAACAGTTCATTGTCAAGTTGTGAACGACCGTAATTATTGAAGGAATCATTGAAAAAATGAATTGAACCGCTTACGTCAGTTTGAGAGCCACTGACAACTACATAAAATTTATTCACGTAATGACATTCTATCCTCTGTCTTGTGCATTTAATTCTCATTCAAAACCAATGTTGACGTATACTTATTTATGCGGGATGGAGTATTTAGACAAACTGGATGGTTACTATAAAAACACGTACATGAAACAAAATAAATCGAACTATCAAAAGGATGTGTATTCTTAATCGATACGTATGACTTTTTAGACTTTATTGGACTATACTTCGTTATTTTAATGGGAACGCCTTGTGAATTATTATTTTTGAATTGTCTGAGAAAATCGAATACAGGTGGTTTTCAAAATTTAGATTGAGTGGTCTCTGAGTTATATATAAACAAGTGAAAATCGAAATTTTCCAACTTAACAAAGAAATAGAGGAAGGCCAAGAAGTAGCTGGCCTTCTTGACCTTCCTCTTTTTCTTCTTGCTATCGGTTTACAGGTGAGCATTTGTTTAGGGAGTCGCTGGTGGATGCTGGTCATCCACTTTTTGGAAATAACCGCACCACCTCAGTTATTGTCTCGTTCTTATGTCGTCTGTTATTGAGTGGCCAACTTTAATTTTTGTTTCTGCCGATCTTCTCCAGAAGTCCATTTCCGTTACCTCCAGAATTTTTATGTTCTTTAGAGACACATTTAGAGATAAAAGCATTTAGAATTTTTTTAGCATTTAGAGATAGCTAATAAATAATAATGCTTAATTTTTTCTTATAATGAAACTTCATCGTGATTCACCGCTGTAATATATTTGCTCTCTTTTTTAAACTAAGCTGTTAAAAGCGAAACAAAACAGTGTTAGAGACTTTTAATGAGATGCTTATTTCAAAAGTCCAATATAATTTTGCTCTAAAATGACCAGGGAATCAACTTTTGACGATATAAAAAGTTTCATGGAAATCATGGAAACCCTTTCATAAGTAGCAGTGCGTTTTTTGAACTCCAATTTTTTAAGGACTTCTGTATATTATTCGGCTATGTTTCCATAGAAATTCCAGTAAGTGGGAGCGGCGATATGGCACTGGTTACATCGTTGGAACTCCCTGCAAATAAAAATAACCAGTAAATAAATGAAATAGAATTTTTTAATAAAGATTTTTCAAAGTATCATTATTTAACGCTACCTACTTATTATAATAATTATTCTCAACTGTACACCGTTCACTTATTATAAAAGAATTGGGTTATGGTGTAGGGTGATAGAAATCACTGGGTATAACCGCTGTCAATCATTGACTGGAGTTTGGTTATGTCTCTTTTTTTTTGAGGTTGAAGTTTTATGACAACGAACAGGACATAGTTGCCAGATGGATTTTTGATATTTTTGGTATTCTTATTATATTTATATTTGCATCTTTGGGGGCTTTTTATTTTGAATCATCATGCCCGTATTCACAAACGATAATTTCCTAAATAATTACGTAATCAATTATACCCATCTCATTCTATTGCAAAAAAACTGCATATCTCCATCTCACTCATTTAAATAATTACGTAATTATTTAGGAAATTATCGTTTGTGAATACGGGCATTAGTCACATATTGCAATCTTTAACTAGAACGCAATGCCGCTGGATCTAAGATCTTAAAATCTTAAGCTTTTCATAAGAGTTTGAGAAAAAGGTTATCATGTAATTTTGCCAAGTTAGGAAAATACACAAATGTACTTTTTGAATAGAAAATAAAAAACTTGAATCAATGATATTAATTTACTTTTAATAAATACTTAGCAGCTAGGTAATTAAAATATATCGGTACGTTTAATAAAATATTAAAATATAGGTATACGTAAATGAAAAATATTTTTCGTCAATTCGTCGGTTATTCGGTATCGTAGTAGTGTGTCGGAAACCAGCCAAAGATTCTGGACTTCTGGCTTCTGGCCCAAAATTATTCCCCATTATCAATAACCGCTACTGCTCCTGCTTAGAATCAGAATCATCTTCAGCGCTCTGATTTTAATAAGATTTTCACCATGTCCATTTGTTTCGTCCAGTCCTCCGAAATAAGTTTTTCACAATGATTATATTAATTTTGTCACATGTCAGGTGTACTTACATTTTGAAAGCTCTTCAAGACATACATTCTTTACTTTATCCTTAGAGGGAAGCTGCTAATTTACGTGCTTGTATAGTGAAGTTTACAATACCCCCATGTCATTTCGATTGGGTTGTATTGGAAATAGATTATTGCAAATCTTCCGGAAACACAAAAATTTCATAATCAGTGCCTGTTTTATGTGGGCTGCCCAAGGGTGTTCAAATTTGTCTTGTCTAATAATACTTGCTAATGCCACGGTCTGACTACTATAAGAGACAGTAATTACCAGCAATTTAGCAGATACATGCAGATACACATACTCAATACTAACATTCCAAATATATTTCACCTTCTGATGAATGACTTAAATGTTTGCTCAAGTTTGGACTTTCTGGATCTTAATCATTGAAATGCTTTCTTAATGCGGATTTATTCATCTTAGAGATATTATTTTCGTCATTTTGCTCTTTTGAAATTTAAAATGTCAAAAATTTAATAATTTTATTTGTCAGTTTGAGAAAAATTGATCAGAGTAAAAAATCATCCTAGATATCTATCCTAGTACTAAAACTTCAATTTGACAACATGGCTGTTAATCAGCTGAGACACTTTGAGTGATTTGACAAATGTCAGTCTATACTTAACCTTTAATATCTCGATCAGCTGATATTGTCAATCGAGATCTAGGGAGTTTTCATTTTTGCAAACCTAAAAACAAAAGTTCATGGCCACCCAGTTCTTTTTTAATATGTGAACGGTGTATATCTGAAGCTGCTCGTTATATTATATTTTTGTAAATATGGTAAATAAGTAGGAGTATCTATAGGCTTTTTATTATTTCATAACATAGAACACCATGATAAAAAATAGGACAAAATAAACGATACATATTTCATATAACTTAAAAAAATTCACAGCTTAGAAATTCAATTCCTAATAACAATAACAGTTGACATAACGAGGAAAGGGGATTCTTCTTAACATAGGGTGAAAAATTTTAGGGGGCGATTGTTTCGTTCATTCTACAAGGAAAAAATTCCCATTAACGTGTGGCTGGAAATGCATAGTTTTTGAGATACAGAGTCAAAAAAATATTAATTTCCAGTTTTTTTTAGAGATATCCGATGATGGGCAACCATTTGAGGTACAGCTGTTTGAAATATAGGTCAAAAGTTTGGACAGGTGTCATTTTATAGAGCTGAAATTTTATTTCTTTAATACACTGGTCATTCGTCTTTAAAAAGGTACTCTGAATTTATTTCGATAAAACTGGCGGTTCCTTCAATAGTAATTAATCCATTACCTATAGGTAGCTTTCACCAACTTTTGAGTGTTTCATATACCTAAAAACCGATTTATCTCGAAAACCGCTAATTTTATCGAAATAAAATAGAAATACATTTTTTAAAGATAAGTGACCGTCTTTTATGATTCGAAGGACCAAAAGTTTACCACATGACAATCCTGCCATTCCGTCCGGAGAGGCCAAATATCTCGGGAACTTGAATATAACTTGAAAACAAATGAAAATCGGATAAGAACATTCAATTCTTTTAAAATTATTTTTACGTCTACAGTAATACACTTCTGGAATTTGAGGCGTTCCTCCCGATTCACCCTGTATATTATTTATATGTTTAAATTGTCTGAGAAAATTAATACCAGTGGTTTTCCCAGTTTCAGTTTTCAAATCTTTCCCAGTGATATGTGTGACTCTTTTCGTGTGACGTAACTCTTTCGCCACGTCCACACCCTCCACAACATATTTCCAGTGGAATAATGACTTCTAGGTATATGAAAAACTGGGTGTAGCTGCTATGGACAGCTTCCTGAGTCCTGTTCTGTTAGTTGTTTGATAAAATCTACATATGGAATTCTTTGAATCCACGGCCTTCAACTCCGCCATTAACAAATCGTCTTATTGGGTACCGCTACGCAGATGCATGACATCCTTCTTCTTTTGGATTGAACAGGACCCCCTACATGCTCCTGACAATTCGCCAATTCAAAGTATCTACTTGGTACCGCTAGCTTCATCTGATTCTGAGCCAATAGTACTTCTTAGTGAACGATAAGGGCATCCCATACATTTCGGAAGGTAGGTTTTCCTTGTGACTCCTCCTTAGTAACTAGGTGGTAAATATTCCTTCTAAATTCACCTTTCTGATGTTTCACATTCTCCTTACACTCAATTATTTGTATCGCATTGCCTAACCGCGGATGCTGTCTTCGCAATTCGTCAAGTTGGCCAAATTTATACCAGAAGATAATTGCAATTCATCAGGGCATCTGCAGGTCTTTAGCAACGCAGTCAGCCAATCTTTAATCAGAGGGTGTTTCAAAGAGATCGCGCTGTTCTTCTCGCACCACACCACACCACGACTTGTACGCGTCTTCATGCAAGCAGGCTTTAAGTCTTCAAAAAAATGATATTCATCTTCTGTTTCTGATTTTCTGCACTTGATACGGCCCCTCTCAAGACGATTAAATTTTTAAAGATATACCTGGGTTGGTATATAGCCACCTGCCTGAGCCTTAAGTATCTTTCATTGTGTCGCTAGTAAGTATTTTGTATATGCGCTCGTACTTTTGTATTTCCACCATCTTCTGGCGAGGCTCACTCACGTAGTCCTCATCAGCAACTTTCTTCTCCCGGAGGGCAACCAAATTCCAATAGGGTAACCTCAACTCTGGACCCATCACTATCCTTGTCGGCGTTGGGCTTATAGTATCATGTACGGAAGATCTGTAGGCCAATGGCAGGTGCAGATAACGATCTCTGTCTTTTCACCCATTAACTTTCCTGATCATGCTCTCCACCATTCCATTGGTTTGCAGGTGCAAAGCAGTTGTCCTGGTCTTACGTATCTCCAGGAATCTGCAGATGTTCTGAAATAGGTTGGACCCAAAATGCCTACCCCGATCCTCTTAAATGGGCTCTCCACATTGTACACTGTCTTATTGGAGCCCGTTTCTTTATCTGAGTTTCATTAGTGACTGCACCAGAAGTAGCGCACTTCCTGTACCATTCCTTCACGTCCACTTTATAGTTTACCTAGTAAAAATATTCTCGTATAGTTTACTGAACGTACTAACGCCAAAATATTCGCCAAATGATCCGTTGTGCATCTCCCTGAGCACTTCTTGGGGATTACGATCTGATCACATTCTTTCCCGGCCGTCTTAGCCTACAAGAAGCATTTTAAGATTCCATCGTGGAGAGTGATGGTATCCCGTTGTGACTAATAAGACTTCACAGCCGAAGAACTAACTTTTGTCAAGTTTGTCGCTGGCCTTCCTTCTTCCAAGTTATCACAAGCCATAGAACCGGATTACTTTCCCGATCGACTTATTGAATCTCTGCCGGCTGCTAATGGTCCATTACAGTCATTGTCATCTTGCAGGGAACTGATTTTTTTTCCTCTGACACTCGATGGTAGTGTTTGTTGTCCTCAGAACATGCAGGTCTTCTAGATAGGGCATCATCAGCATTTCCGACACGGTGTTCTGTTTCAATCTCAAACTCTTGATGTAATCTTTCGATCCATCTTGCTATCTGTCCTCCGGATTCTTGAACTGTAATGGCGATTTGAGGGCTACATGGTCTGTTCGCAGGAGAACGTTCCTTCAATGGAGATACTTGTATATAGAAGTGCTCTAAAGATCTTACAACCGCCAACAGTTTTCCGCGAGTGAACACCATAATTGCACTCTTGCTGAAATTCCCGATAACCTTTTCTTGGACCTCCAATTCTTGCAACAGTACTATACCAACTCCAACATTACTGGCATCGGTATCCAGAATGAACATTCTCTTGGGCAAGGGATAGTTGAAAATCTATGCTATGATAAGAGTCATCTTTAAATGTTCAAATTCTTTTTGTCTCTCTCTTCTTTTGTCAGTCTATAGTTGGGGGTTTTTGCGATATTATCGCAAACCCTGGAACAAACCGTCGGTAATAGGTAGGTACACAGAGCAAGGAAGTTACATGTCTACTTTTCGGGATGGGTCATTTTTTCACCGATTGAATTTTCTGGTTACCCACTGCCACACCTTTTATATTTATTTTCGCTGTAATATGAACTACTGCGTTGATGATAAATAGAGCTTGCGTATGTAGGTATACTTTCAACTTCATATAACATTTCTAACATATTAGATCAGTAGATATATGTGCAGAGTAAATTTTCAAAGTAGGTAAGTGCACTGGCCTGAACGTGAAGTAATGTGTTATATGGAAGCTTTTCTATAGTTACCCTTCCAGCTCAGAGCGATTAAAGTCCCGAAAGGGAGACAGGGATATTAAATTAAAACTTATATAATCATCAGTTATGCATAATCTAGAGGCATGAAGACACTTTAGTTATGCGGAGCCCGCCGAATCGGTACATATGTAAATTCGGTATAAGACCCAGAATAGCATGAAAATGTGTTAATTATACAGGAGAATAGCATCTCGTCCTGAAGATAAAGGATAGAAAGGGAGCGAGTGCGACCACGTTCGGCCATGTAAGGGTAGTAGGGTGCATGGCTTTCAAGCGCTGGAAGCAGCGTTCTCCCCTTCATAGGGGCAAAGTTTTTAGAGTAGCCGCACAACTTTTGCGGCTTGGACCATCTACAAACTCCACCCACTGTTTTCAACAGCAACGACGGCCATTTTCACTTTAAGTTATTCTGTCGACCACACCCTGCCCGGTTTCTGCCTAAAAAGTTTGCACGGAATTAGGCGATTTTCTAGAGCTTGAATGTAATTCAAACGAATTTAATTAATTATGCAATACCCCGACTAACTTTTCTTTTCAGACCTAATGTAATAAATTTCCAGTGTAGAGATACGTAGAGCGTGTATATAGTGTGTTTTCCTGCTGTATATTGCAGAGTTTGCTGATTAAAGTTGTTACGAGATGCTCTTAGAAGAGAGAGAAGAACATTTTTATAACTTTTTAAAACTCCGTAGGTATACATACATAATGGGATGATTCTGAACACAAAATAGCACTCACTCAGGTTAATTTAAGAGGAAATTGTCAAGCTGATAAGATTTTTTTTTGGGGAAATAAAAATTCTATCAATATTAGGTATTAAGTAGGTACTGATACTATAATAACGTGAACTAATAAAACTATAACAGTCAATTTAATGCAATATGTAGGATTGAACGTGTTGAATAATTGAGATACGTCGCCAAATTTAATTGATTTCTTTATTCCGTGAATTCGACGAAGTGCATGGCGTATATCTTTATAGTTATACCCAAATTCATGAAATTGTGACTTAGTCCAAAAGTGAGATACGTCGGCGGTCGTATGTTCTGTTAAGTGAAAAGTATAGGGAATTGAGATACGTCATTTCGTGGTATTGACGACGTAGGTACTATAAATGAATCGGGGATCTACTTAAAATTGAAAGCAAATAGGTATTATGGAGCTATGAAAATATTTTTTCCGTAATTTGTGGTAAAAGTATGTAGGTACGATATACCTACGTATTTGTTTGCTTTATCAGTATGCTTTTTGAGTTACGCTGATCCCGGAGATCCAGGTGTGAGTAACCTGTACGTGGCAAATGCGACTGTGAAATGATAAAATTAATATATTCTTTGATAATATTATTTTGTTATTATAGCATAAAACCCTTACGTACTTGTTTCAAACAATTTTATATCTGTTATATTTATAAAATATAGATAACAAATATTCTTCCGCAATATTGGAAATAAATATTGGTTTTATATTGTGTGAATATTTCAGATATTGGTTAATATTATCAATAGTATCCAATATTTCAATGTAAATAACAATTTACATCCAATATATTTAATATTATAATCATTATACCTATACGTACCTACGGTTTATTATTGTCTAAGTATTGCTATCCGATATTACCCATATATTGTGTATATTAATATTGCATAAATAAATCATATTTGTATTGGCCCAATATTTATTTCCTATAATATAATACCAATATATATTTATAAAAAGAAGACGTTTGTTTGGGTTCTAGGGCTCATATATAATACTGATACTAAGCCCTTTTTATTAGAACCCAAACAAACGTCTTCTTTTTACTAATATGTACCTGGCTCGAATAACTCTCCACTTTGTTGTTGTTATATATATTTATATATATTGTATACCTCAAGTAGCATCAAATATTGGTTATTCCTTGGGCCAATTTTGGTCCAATATACAATTCATTGGTTCAATATTGCTAAAATGAAGCCTATATTTGTAAAAGATAGATAACAAATATTTAAATATTGGAAATAAATATTGGAGTAATATTGTATAAATATTGCCAATATTGGTTAAATATTGACATGAAATATATTTGCAATATCTTTTATATTATGTGAATATTTCAGATATTGATTAAATATTATCAATAGTATCCAATATTTTCATGTAAATATCCATTTATATCCAATAGTATATATATTTATTATTATAATAGGTATATTATAATATAATTTATTATTATAACCAATATACCTAGAGCTTATTGTCTAAATATTGCTATCCAACATTACCTACCTTTATATTGTTTATATAATAATATTGCATACATAAATAATATTTATATCTGGGGTCAATATTGCAAAATGTTCACATTATAAAATGAAACAATTATGGATTCAAATATATACCTACTCCCAATATTAGCCCGTTGAATAACCAATATTTTATACCAATATTTAATGCTACCAGATGATAAGGAATACTAACAGATGAAATGGTATTCCATGAATTTTTAAAAAAGTAGGTATACCTACAACAACTGATACGATTTCCAGATTGAATATTTAATGCATCCCGATATGCATTTATTATATAAGTGCGTAATAATACGGGAGCACTTTTACAATATCATCTTCGATGAAGGATATAGTGCATGATTAATAAAGGGATCAGTTGGTATTTGAACGGGATGAAATAAATTGGGGTCACTGCTAAACCTGTTATCTAAACAGGATGCACTAGAACTAGAACATTTGCAAAGAATTGCAAGTTTGGTAAGGGCAGTAAAAAATCAATTCTCCCAACGCGGTCACACTGGGCATGCTCGGAAACATTGCGACACCTCTTTTTATCCTACAATTCTCGCGTTTAGTCAATAAATAGGAAGAGCTTAATAGGGTTTGTTTGTTGTCTTTATGGGTTGCTTGTATACGTGATGACTCCGAAGTAACGTCCACTAGACTATCATATTTAATTCATTTTATGTGGCTTATAATTATTATTTATAGCTTAGATTGATTGTTCTTAAACATTTTATTTTATACGTACTTTATACCTAATGCCAGACAAGATAAACTCTTTCCTATTGTAATAGTAACTATGTATAAGAATTTTTGTCTTCTAATTTATTTGGGTTTAGGTTCTTGGATAAAAGAATAATTTTTTTAAAAGATTTTTATAAAAAATGGAATGTTTAAGGCCGATTGGTCCCTTGTTCACTCATAAAATGTAAAAACATGTAAAAAACTTAAAAGTACTTTAAAAAACTATCATCAATACAATAAAATTGGTCGTAAAGTGACCTTTTGAATTTTATTTTTTATTTTATAAACGCCATTTTACGACCAATTTTATTGTATCGATTATAGTGTTTCATCACAATCGGCCCCGAAATGTTTCAATTTTTTATAAGAATCTTTAAAAAAATAAGTACCTAATACTTTTATCCAAGAACCTAAACGCTAATAAATTAGAAGACAAAAATTCAGCAATTAAGAAGATTCAATAAAACTTATCAAATGTAACTCTCAGAATGTAGCTATACCTCTTTATTAATGGTAATATTATTGACAATGATAATAAAGACTGAGGATGCTCTTTTCGAACCATAATACAATTTGAGACATTTAAATATTGTAATAGAGTTTATAAATTAAAAAAATAATTTTTTAACAAGCAGAATTCTTATCAATTAAAATAACTTCAAGTTGAAAAAAAAATCGAGTGGAAAACACATTGAAATGTGAGTTCTGCTTGAACGTGAATCGAATCATCTATCAGTATTTTTTTTTAATTAATGTAGCAATTTAGTAAAAATGGCTCGTTAAACGGAAAAAGAAACATTTGAAGTTTTGATGATGCGTTGGATTCGGAGATCGATTATAAGATCTCACGCTAAAGCTTCTGATTTATTGAATTAAGAACATCCAGATAGGCCACCTATTAGTAGGTACGTCTACAGTAAGTAGAATAGAAAATTGTAAATATTGAACCAATAATAATTGCCGTATAGATGAATTATTATTATAGTATTATTCTTGTATTGGTTTTTATTAATTTCGTTTTATTAATTTATTAATAACTGCAAAAGTAAGCCTGAGAACCTAAAAACCAATACAAAAATAATAATGTATAAGTAGAATAGTTTTAAAATTCACTGAAACTGGAAGCGTGAAAGACTTACCTCGGCAAGATCGGCCTGAAATATACCTGATGATAAAAAATTGAATGTACTACATGAATTTGAAGACAATCCACACACTTCTACAAGGCAGGTAGATCTAAATCACGATATTAATCACTAAACTGTTGTTATTAAACTACTTTCAAGAGAAAAGAAAAATTTCATCCCTACAAGCCTCAATTAATTGATCCATGAATGTGATGAAGATGATCTCGATAGTCGACTGCAATGTTAAGAGTTCCATGTAATTGAGATGTGACGAAAATCGCAATTTTTTGAATTTTCTCGGACGAGGCCACTTTTTGTTTGAATGAAACAGTGAACCGTCATTACTCCAGATATGGTCACCAGGAAAATTCTCACTCGACCGCAGAATCTCACACGCAGTGACAAGAAAAAATAAACGTGTGGGATCCAATTACCATTGATAATCATGCACCAACCTTAGTAGAGACGAAACTGTTAAGTACTTAATAAATAATCATTCGTTTGGGATCTCATCGTCTTTCTACTTTCAGCTGAGATTGTACCAATTATCTAACTTTATGGAATTTTATCGCCTCCCTTTTTTGATTTTCACGACTCTACTCATATTGTACCATCTCCCGTTGGAGTTTGAAAGAATTGATCTGTAAAGAAGCTGTTAACCACCTTATGCTTATATTTTTATTCGGAACCCAAACTAAGTACCTACTACATATTATAATAATAGTCGAGAAAAATAAAACTTCTGCCAATTTCAAAAGACAAAATGTCACTCATCAGTATTATTACATTTTTTTAACAAGTACCTAGGTATTTCATTCTAATCTTGGTTTATTTCAAATTTAAATTTTGTGAATCTAATAAGATAGCTAACTCCCAGATACTTTTTTTTTATTAGGTTACTCATTTTTAAGTTGTAAATTGTAAATGTGTTTTTAGGAAAACACAAAATGTTTTATGTTCTGTTTCATTTATTGTCTCTGTTGCGTTGTATACTCGACCAAGAAATATTCTTATTAGAAATTATCTAATTATTGTTTTATTATTATTATTATTTTTTTAGAAACCTACTTCAAATAGTAAAAAAAAATGATTAAATGATAAAAGTAGTTTTTTTATATTTCTTCTTCAACTATTGTAACATTTATAACTCATATACTGCGCGATTGTCGAGTTATTATATGCGGTTCTCTCTATAAGTATTCAGGGTATATGTTTCATAAACAGGGCGGTAATTCTGTCGTTAATTTCATATCTAAGAGTTCATGGAAACATAAGGTCCGCAAACGCTTCATTACCGATCTGCAGAGTGTAGAAATAAAAAAAATGTTTCTTTGTTTTTTCTTTATAGCTCCCATAGTTTTGAGATATTTAGCTCAAATTTCGAATATGGCTTCAGCTATAGGGCTTACACCATTGGATACCTATGACATTGTGAGGATCTACAAAATGGTTTTTTCCCCTGAGTGTCTCCCATTTCTCCCCGTAAATTTTATTGCGGTGAGCCGCTGGTGTAGATTCTAAAATAAAATACGAACTTTATGTTTCATTTAGAAAGTTAGTCTCTTATAGTTTTTTTTTCAATCTGCAATCGTTATCAAGAAAAAAAAGAACGACAGAATTTTCTCTCTAACTCGCTGGACGAAATTCAATTTTTTTTAATAAGTAGTAAAACACGCTCGGGCTTTTTTCCGATAATTTTTTATTCTCGTTTCCATAAATTTTGACAGTTTATAGGAGATATAAGGGTAAAAAAGATAAAATCTTCATATTTGAACATTTTTGAAGATTAAAGGCTATTTATTAACGGTCTGCTGTGAAAATTTCAGTTCAATTCCTTCAAAAATAGGCTCATAAACGGTTATAGAAATTCAGCCATTTTTACCCTTTTCCTACCCACGCCACTGGCTTATTAATAAAAATAATGTAAATTTGGTGCATTAACTCAAATTTAAAATAATTTTCTTCCAATCTTGTTAATTTGGGTAGAAAGGTTTAAGTCTTATTGCTTATACCAGAGGTTCAAAAAATAGTAATTTTTTTTTAAATGCAAAAAGCCGCCATTTTGGTACGATTCGACCGCTTTTACTCAAATATGTATAGCAGGTAGTTGTGGATGTCTCACACTCACAAAAATTTCAGCCCCCTAAATTCAAAAATTTCGACCTGAAATGATGAGGTGACAAAAACTGTTTTTTTCGTATTTTCAAGGGACACCTGTAGAAAGTAACGCAACTTTTGGTAATTTTTTTTAACGAAAATCCAAATTGCTTCAAAAGTGTTACAATAATTCAAAATTACGTTAACTAATCTTGAAATATGACGCTACAGGATCGTTTTTTAAAATCCAGGAGAATTAAAAATTTTAAGAAGGTTAGTAAGAAAAACGGCGGAGACATTCGAATTTTTTTTACATGATGTTTATTTCCTTAAAATTTTAAAAACGCTCTTGTAGCTTCATCTTTCAAGATTAGTGAACAAAATTTTTTACTCTTCTGAAACTTTGGGATGACGTTTGATTTACGTTAAAAAAATTTCATAATGTTGCGTTACTCCTTCAGGGTGTCCCTTCAAATTTTGAAAATAACCGTCCATGAGCCACGGATTCTGGTCGCAGTTTTCAAACTAGGGGGCTGAAATTTTAATGGGAGTAAGATATCCACAACTTCCATAAGAGCAAAATCGATAGAGCCGTTTCAAAATGGCGGCTTTTTTAATTTTAGGAAAATAGCTATTTTTTGAACTCCTGAAATCCTGAATTAAGATTCATTTCCATTGTTTCCTCTCACGTAATCAAAGAAGGAGACAAAGTTTATGAGGAATTTTTTATCGCATTTTGATAACGGCATTTCCTTATTCCAGAGCTCACTATGTGCATCTCGAGATAAAAGATACAGAGTTGAATGAATTCCAGAGACAATGACAGTTTATGAGACCATCATGCATCAACTGAGAAATTTAAATTTTTTATTTTTTCAATAATACCTTTATTATTTGAAGTTTTCGATTTGAAACTTGGCGTTTAACCATAGTCAACTTTTGTTTTCCTTATATGGACATCAAATTGGATTTTTCTTTGGAAAAGCATAAAAAATTATTCTGCGTACAACCGTTCTTACACTTACGCACTAAAATATATTAAGTAGGTGTTTTATCAGCCAAAGCAACTGCTTAAAAACTTTAATTTTATAAAAAAAATGATTATAGTTGTGAACAGAATAATTTTATCTACTTTAGAAAAACATTTTTTTCAAAACAGAACTTTCTTCCTTGAAATAACTTTTTTTTACCGAATAAAGTTTCTCCGCTATAAACCTGGACACATTGTATATTTACGTATACAGAGTGTATATCTTAATATTGGGAAAAAATTTGAGGACAGATTCTTTGGTTAAAAATAAACAAAAATTTTCTAATACCGTTTCTGAGATACTTATATGTACTTGATATAGGTAGGTACAATATGATACAATTGGGAGACTGAAAATAGGTACAGTACAATTTAATAAAAATATTTCTGTCGGTTATGCGTGGGAAGTGTTCAAAATCGAGAAAATTTGATTTTGTTCATTTCTCGCAATATCTCGAAAATGGCAACACTGCATGTAATTTATGTTTTTTTTTATAAAATTTGCTTTTGGCGACCATAAAAACGAGTCCAATTAACTAAAAACATTTTTCTCGGTTTGTGCATGAAAAGTGCTGAAATCGAGAAAATTTGATTTTGCTATCAATTAAGAAAAAAGATAAACATTTCAGTTTATTAAGATATCTCAGGAACCGTTTGAAATGCAGCTCTCAGCTTTTGTACATGTTTTATGTAGGTATCATTGATATTAGCAAATTTTTTCATAATCAATTTAGATTTGTTCATGTACCTACCGTTTGCGGAGATCTCAGAAATGAGAGTTTTTTGCCATTCATTTTCATCGCAAATGTCCGTGTTTCTCTAAAACGACCTATGCACGTTAGCAATAGCAAGTATGACAAAGAGTACCTTTTTTGTGTCGAAAATATTGACGTAGGTATAAAAATGCGCTTTTAGAATGTAGATTTTTCTAGTGCATGTGGTATATACAGTGGCACATTTGTTCTTGAAACACCCAGTATAATCTTAATTTATGGCGTGATTTTAAAAGGATTTCTTTTAAATCATAGAGCTTGATGAACTATATTTTGGGATCAATAAGCGTCTCATTCCTACAAAATCCAAGGTCTACTAGATCAGTGCTTTACGGTACTTTAAGGCTCAAAACGGTAACTAAATTTTTTTGAAAATGTCAGAGTAATAAGGATTTTGCAGTTATTTTAGAAATTCATAATAATATACTCCGAATTTTCATAAAGTTATTCGAAAAGGTCAAATCGAGTATTGTGTATTATTAATTTGGTTAAAAAATCGTTAAAACTTAACAGTATTATTACTTTATGCATTGTATTACCTATAGGATTTATCATACAAATTTATTTGTCATTTTTGACAGTTAGATAGTTTTTTTTTACATTTCCAATAAAATTCAGTACAGTACCGTTCTGAGGGCTGGTGAATCCTATGGCGTGCCGAGTTTTTTTTCTAAAAAATCGCTAATATGAATTTTTGAGATTTTACAAGTAAACACTGATCTTTGTAGGCCTCATATGTAGGAATGAGACGCTTTTTGCTCCTAAAATATAGTTTATCAAGCTCTATGATTTAAAAGAAACACTTTTAAAATCGCACCATAAATTAAGATTATACAGGGTGTTTCAAGAACAAATGGGTCACACTGTAGATGTTAAGAGCAGAAATAGCCTTGCGCAACCTCAAAATCTCCACCATCAATGACTTATGAAAAAAATTTAGGTAAAAGGTATCTTAATATCAATGATAAGATATGTACAAAAGCTCAGTTTTGTATCTCAAACAGTTCTTGAGATATCTTCATAAAATTGGAAAAATAACTTTTTTTCGACACTTCAATTATCTCAAAAAACGGTGCATTTGAGGACGCACGTTAATGCGGGAACTTTTTTGTTTATTTTTGATCAAATAAGAACCTGCCTTCATTTTTTTTCGCAATATTAAAGATATATACACCCTGTATAATTTGTACTTTTGATTGATACTTATTAAATTAATTTTTATAACTTAAAATACCTATTAATTAATAAAAATGTATAGGTACGTGGTATTTGAATATAAATATTAATCTCCTGAAGCTTATACCTATACCTACTTAAAGAATAGAAAGAGCTTTTATAGATATATATATATGTGCATATTTTCTACGTTACACAAACTTCTACAGCTCTTACAATAAATGGGGTATTATTAAGCGTTGCATTATTTTAATGAAAAGCCATACTATCCTAATTATTTATTAAATAACTATTACCTAAAATAATTAAAATTGAACATGGAATTCTGCATGAGGTGGATTTATCTAAGTTTTCCAGAAATTTCTTGCCTTGATAATTTTGATAATTTCCGTATATAAGTATCAAAGACAGAATTTAGAATTTATATAGATAAATTCTTACACCCACTACTAAAGGAAACATTTTAAAATATTTATTCAAATTTCTAGAGAAAAAATAATTTTACAGCAAGTCCCTATTATGTATTTTATTCCTTATTAGATTACTCAACTCAACGGTGCAGGGTTGCCTAGCCTTATAAGAGACCTTCTACGCATATGCAAAACAACGATTACGAAAGACATACGCAACGAATAGGCGAGTATCAACTTTTTAAAAATCAATAAACGCACCCGGCTTTGTTCAAAATAAGCCGTGTACCTAATTAATACGACAAACAAATAAACAACAATTGCTAAGCAACTAGATAAACACATACCGATTGAAAGCTTTTCCGCTTATTCGGCGGGAGGTGTAAGAAATCAGAACAGATCGATTTTCACAGGATCGTGCGGGGGCGTCGTCTAGGAAATCAACACATAGGTAGTTGGAAAACTGCATGGAACTTGTCACCTGGCGATGATGCACTCCCGCAGGACGCAGCCGGGACGATGAACATATCGCTGGAGCTCAAACAACATTGAAAGAATCAATCGCAACATTTGTAAACAGGGTTGTCACGTACATCCCCCTACCCCGCCTCGACTCGCGAATGTAACGTCCACGATCCATTTGGTTATTGGCTCATTGATTGAGTATTATTGTTTTGGAATGCGCGTTTTTAAAACTCTGGACAAACACATGCACGCCAACGACGTCATATCCGTGCGTGTGTGTTAGTGGGATGACGAATAGCTGTTGTTTTGTTTCTGTTTTCGTTTCAAATTTTCTTTGTTTTTTCTGCCAGAATTCCGAAGGAATGTGAGAATGTATCGTTTTCCGCGTGTTCATTAATGGGCGGCTGTTGTGGGTGGGTACTATTTATTTTGCGGGGAATCCTTTTGTTGTTCCAATTAATAACCTGCATGATAAAAAAATATTGGTTCAGTCGATATTAATAATTTTTTGTAATGGGTATGGGACGATAATAGATTTTTGATAACATACCCTTACTAGGCCGAAAACTACAAAAAACTAGGTAAGTCTTAAATTCAAAAATGTATATAGGTGGCCTAATTTCGACGTTTTATTAGGGAATCTCCATCATAACTACTATGGTTAAACAATCCAGTTTGAAATAATTGTCATTTTTCAACTTTAAGTGCCGTATTTCGAGAACGCAGAGTTGCAGGAAAAAGCAACTGAGATATTGAATTTATTCAATGAGGTAGAAAGTCTTCAAGTTTGTAACAGTTCACGGTTACAAGGATTTATTAATTTATCAGAGTTTAGGTTTAATTTACATTTATTATAATCTCAGGGGCATTATTTTGTTCCATTTTAATAACAGTTATAGGGAACTTTCCATGCGCCTCTCAGGTTTTTCCTGAGTTCATCTACTCTCTTAAAAAAACTGAGTTGTGTTTACGATCGACGTAATAACCATCATTTATACCTGTCTGCCGATTGTTATCTCCATCATGTTCCGTCAATGCCTCTGACGTTCGCATATTTTCGGGAATTGAAAAAATTAAATTAATTTTCCTATTTGATCAGTACAGCTTTGCAATTGCTGAAACTATTTTTAATAATTTTCCTACATTATATCATTATATCTTCCGTTTTCATTTTTAATCTATTGGTAAGGAGGTATGATATTATGCCTTTTTTAAATGTTGAACATAAGAATTACTTCATTTTTCTATTAAATTAAATAATTGCCGCATAAATTATTTTATTCCGATCTTCACGTATAGCTTCACATATTCATATCAATTATTATCATGTCAAGTTGGACTTTAAATCATCCGTGCAGAAACCGATTTGCTGCTGTTGCTTTACTATGAACATTCAGTGATTGAGCCGTGATTCAATAGCCTTTCCCTGGGAGATGATTTACCTTTTTTCCTTCTCGACTTCTAACGGCCTTGACGCGTATATGAGAAAAAATTAAACGTGAACAAACAAAAGAATAAATGAACGAAGTCGATTTAATGGGTGGCAAAATAAGTAAAAATCATACCATAAGAGATGTAGTCACAAATAAATGACGATCAAGATTCCATTCGACCAGCTATTTTTTGTAGGTGGGTTTAAATCAAAAAGAAGAAAACGAAAATTTTGCCAGATCAATCCTCTGGACTGACGAGTCAAAGTTTAGAATCGGTGGCATTTTTAACAGGCACAACGAGGTATTGTGGCGACAAGAATATCCTCATTTGATGCAAGATATACGACCACAAGTTAAATTTGGTTTTAGGTTTTGTTTTATGTGGCGTTTTTGACAATCAAAAGTGCTTGTTCCAACAGCATACAGTAAAAATTTAACTGATCGAAGCTACTACTTATTGGCATATCTTGCAAAATGAAATGTAATAATAAGATTCAAGCTGCAACTTTTGCAGCTACGAAAAATCAGGGAGTATCAGCAAAGATGGCGCTCCAACCCAAAACTGCGGTATTGCTAGATTCTACCTGGATAAAGATTATTCGTAGAGATGGATTGGAACCCATATGGTTCAGTTCAATGGCTAGGGAGATCGTCAGATCTCACCCCTCTTGATTTTTTCTTTTGTAGGTGTTCAAAAATGGGGACCACAACAGAATAATGTCGAGGAACTAGAATTAGCTGTTCGTCAAGAAATTGCTACATTACCAGGGAGGCATATTAGGTAATAGGAACGTCGCTGATAGCGTCATTTACTGCTGCAAAAGGTGCGGGAAAATAATTGTATAGATTTCAATACCTAAATTAATTGCTGTGGCCCTCCGTTGTTTACTAATTTATTTTTTGCCTTTGTTATATTACTTAAATGTTTATTTATTAAAATTTTTTTATCAAAAAACCTTGGATCGGTTGAATAAAGTCAAGAGGTCATATTTACTCAAAAATGAAATTGGATTTTAAAAATAATTTTATTTTCATATAAAAGCAGTGGCGTACTATTTTTTTTTTCTTCAAAAATATCAAGTGTAACGCGACTTGCACGAACGCCACTGCCACGATAACTAGAAGTTATACATTGGGAAAAATGCCTCTCGATGCATGGAAGGTGTACACAAATTTTCACGAAAATATCTTGATTGTGATCAAAGTTATTTTTAAAAAACGATTTTTTTTCTTGAAACCTCAACATCCTGTAGTTAAAAAGTTGAGCCTCTTAGGGCATACTTTTATACTTACTTTTTTTCCTAAAATGATGTCATCAATCACCCCCTGAATTTTCTCGGTTTATTCTAGATACACCCTGTATAAATAAGAAAGTAATAGAATTTTTTAAGTTTTACAATTATCAGTATTTTCCAAATATTTTGAGAACCGCCGATTTTTTTGCAATGTCATCTTAAAAGAGGAACTTTTGAACCTTTGATGCCCTAATCCATTACCGTTTCCGAGGTAGCAATATACAAGGTGTCCCAAATTATCTTTTTTATCAATAGGGATATCCACGTTGTTCCCAAATAGGAACAAATAAAATTTTGGATTTTCCAAATATACCCCAAATGACAATACCCAAGTCGAAATGTCACAATTCGGTTTGAGAAGAACATAGTGACAGTATAATTTGACATTAGGTTGTCACAATTAAGCCAACTTAGTGCTTATACATATGGTCATATTTTCAAAAATTGGATGTCATTTATTCAGAATAAAGTCAATAATCCTGCTGAGTAAAAAAAAAACAAGGAGCGTAATTTAAAAAAAAAAACAAGCAGAGGATGGTTACTGGGAGAAAGGGGGGGGGGGGGGTAAAAAGTATAAATAAAAGGCTTTAGAGGTATATTTGGAAAAATACCAAATTTCATTTGTTTCTGTTTTGCAATAATGCAGATCTCCCTGCTTAGATAAAGAAAATTTGGGACATCTTTGTATATATAGAGAATATGTTACATTCTGCATTATCCTGCTATCCTGATGTAAAAAGTTTTATATCTTAAAGTATGAGGACATATTAGTTTTCCTGAAAGGACTAAATTTGGACTATCCTGGTATTCCCGTATTTGTATAGAAAATCTCAGTTCGGTTCCATCGAGCAAAAATGTTTACACTAGAGTGATCCCGTCTTTGTTTCTCTACAACAGGATCTGCGGCATGTGTGCGTTATAATCCAGGTGGATCGCAGCCATCGAAATGTGATTTGTTTCGCTGCGCGACTGCAAATGAAACGATATTATCTGAAAGATATTTAGTGATGCATTGTGTCCAGACATTTAAAAATAAATTTATTGGTAAATCTCTGTGACATAGGTCAGGTCCCGGAACGTTGTTATGTTCGGATTTGATTAGGATTATAGTGACAGATTTTTGACAAAACAATCTGCAGCCAGACCTATATTTATGTGCGTGCTATTCATAAATTATTAGTGCATGGAAGTATTATTGCCACGTGTATTTTTTTACAAACTTATATCTTTAACCAGGTTTTTAATCAGTTTTCTACAAGATATTAATTTATTTTTAACGAATACAGTTAATGCAACTAAAAGAATTCTTCAATGTTTTCCGTATTGATATTAAAAAGTTAATGAAAACTACAATTTCTGAAAATTAAATCCAAAAAGAGCCTTATCTCATTTATCAAGTTTTTGCATTTAAATTTTACCTACAACTTTGAACCGAGCTTTGAACTTTCTATATACTTATTGAAAATTGAAATTTTCACTTATTTACTGTAACTCTAATTAAACTACCAAATTTCAACTCCAACTACTTATAAAAACCAGTCTGATTGTTTCTTCTTTGACATTCCAAAAATGCAAAAACATAAGAGCTTTTCACTAAAAAAAAAAACATAGCTTTGCTATGTCACTCTCATATTATAGATCTACTTTGAAAACGGCCATTTAAAATGGTGTAAAATTTATTAAACACAAATTATTATTTTAAACATGAATCGCATCAGATCAGATTAAATCAAAGCCGTCAAAAAATCTCTTATGAAGAAGACCATCACGTGGACGAGTGAATTTCCGGAATATTTAATTGGAAAAAGAGCAAGTATCAACTAACAAATCGCGTATAATACTAGTCATATCTGTGTTCAATTAAAGAGTAAATCTATACGTTGGGAAAACCTGTAGATTGGAAGAGATATTGATGGTACGCTTTAAGCAGGAATTACAGACCGCTTATCGTTTGATCGTAGTGGGACCAGCCGGGCTTTGCTTTTAGCCGGAGTTTTTCACGAAACTGAGCATCAACCATCGGCGGAGTTTCAAACGTTTCCTCTGTAGCTAACCTGGATTATTGGATCTGCGCTTATTAATGGCTAATGTCTTTGAAAAGCTTGCTAAACAGATTACCTCTGCCTTATATTAGCAAGAACCGAAATCCTCATTTTAAAAAATTAACTAGCTTCTGGCGCCTAATCTACTCTTCACTTTTTATTTTCGTAACTCTACCCGAAACGTCAATACTTTTTGTGGGAAAACTCACAAAAAAAATGCTCTCAACCCCGGATAATAATCTTCTTTGTGGCATGTTATATTCTTCGATGTAGGTATATGTATTTGGATTGGATATAATTAGGTATACGTGTAGGTCGTTCTCAATTACCGGGATAAGATACATTAGACGATAAATAATACAGGCTGTTTCATTTTTCAACAATGTCATTTTAGGAGGTGACGAGAATCGTAAAATAGTTGAACTTTTCTCACAAAATATTTTTCTATTAAAAGACAAAATAACGAAGGTAGAAGATTTCAATAATTAATTTTTGTTTGTTTTCGACATAATATATCTATACTGAAGTTTGAACAATAGATGAATAGAGAGAATACTCAATATTATTAGGCTTGTGCAATTGTCCAGACAAGTCGTACAGAACACAATATAAAAAATATAAAACCACAGAGTGCAAGTGCAAGATATCAACACCTACTTACAGTCTTCAATACAATACAAAACAATACGACAGTACAATATACAACATAAGGCAACCTTTATGGCTGCTTTAACTCCCTATTCTGTAGCACTTGTTTTATTGAATTCCAACACTAGTGTCCAAATTTTTCGTTTTTCGCGATAAAGAAATCATAAATTACAAAAATGAACTGTTTGCATATATGGGACACCAATGAAGTCCAAGGTTGAACTAAGGGTTAAACTTTATTACCCTACAAGTTTATTATTATTGTCTATTGTTGACTGCATGCGTTTACCTGCGTCATTAAATCATTTTGTGTCTAGAAACTACTCAATTTTATATCTTCATTTGCGGTACTAATAATTACAATTTTTGATAGATTTTTTGAAGATTCGCATTTAAAAAATTCTGTAAGTTAGCTAAATCAATAAGTTAATGCGTCCCGACGTCAAACCATCCGACGCAATTTTTTTTATTAATATGTAACCCTGCACCAGATTCACAATTTCTGAGAATTTCAAGTTGATATTTTTGCAGTGTCATTTTTAGGGTGGCCACTATTAGTGTTGAGACATCCTGTAGGTACATTATAACATACAACACACAAACCTCTCAAGAAAACGAACTGCCCTTTTCTGCATCAGCAATACTTCCCGAATTTTCGTCGAACTGTCCCAAATCAAAATCCCATAAGTAGAGTGTGTATAATATGCTGTTAAAGCAGCCTGGAACGAGGAAACAGTTATCTATCTGATCAACTAATTAACCTTGGTCAATCTCCCACAAACTTCCCCTGCAATGGCCTTTTCCCACTTATAAAATCGCTTTGGGAGTAGACTCCCAAAAATTTAACCGGGTCTTTTTTCTGACGCGTAAATACTGGAGGTAAAGTAACTTCCTCTTAGCATTTATTGTTAGCAAACCATAAATTGACCTGACAAAGAGAAATCTATGTGTTCTTCTGTACTTCATGGTAACTGGAAGGTCCTGTTTAGAAACGTCCTATCATCTGCGTACAAGTAGCAACCAGCACAAGCACATTCGGCATTTACGGGTATTCAAGTATTCAAGTCTTTCCACAAGGATCCTATGAGATGAGATATCGTATCGAAGGCCTTGCCGGGATCACAGAAGGCCATCTATGTCACGTCTTTGTCATCAACGCTCTCACATACTCGGCTCACCAGTTCAATCATTGTCGTTATGGTGGACCTCCCTAAATTCTTTATATTCATGAGCTATCTTCCATCCAGGACCGCTCTCTTCGTCAAATAGTCTACCAAACACCGCCCAATTGGAAGACTCGTTTACTTTTGAAATCACTTTCGACAAGGCTGACAGGACTGACATAGTCGATAGAACTCGAAGGTTCAGTCTTATTTACGCGGTCTTACAATTGCCACTTGTAGTTTATTGCGAAAGTATCTCATCTCGGATTTAGACATTTGTTAACAACCGAGACGAAGGGCACAACAACACAATTTATGGTGGCTTTCAAAAGTTTCACTGTGACATAGTTCCAGTCGTCAGAGGCAGTATTTTTCAGTATTAGTATTAGTGTTACGAGTAAGATGTTTTCTTACACTGATGGCCACTCTGAGGTAAAAGAAGTTCATGTTATCAGTCTTTGCGTTTCGGAGATAGGTTGTTGTTTGTTGCTATGTAATTGCTAAATCATGCTTAAATCTAGTGGCATATGGATGGGCTGCATTATCATGGAAACAGTGAGAATTTTTTCGTACATAACATAAACACTGATAAATAAACATTGAAGGCAGGGTTAATATCTTCAGTTCTGTGAAAGAAGGCCTGCAGTCATCCCTGTATCCCAACCCAGCAACAATCCTGACCGCTCTCCGCTGCAATCTAAAGATGTGATGCCGAATATTGAGGTGGCCCCAAACTATGAGTGCATAGTTCAGATGGGACTGAAACAGAGCATGAAAAGCCATCAGAAGTGTGGGTGTAGACAATGTGGCTTTCAAATTGCGAAGGACGAATATGGCCGAGCACAACCTCTTGCACACCATCTCTCCATGAGTCCTAAATCTCAGCTTATTATCGATGTGTAAACCCAGATATTTAACTTGATTACAGTAGTCCTCCAGATATTCAAGCTTACCTGCAGAACAGTCAGAACCATATGATTTTTGTTTATTTACTTTCCCAGGTGATACTGGCTTATCATTTCTCGATAAAACGAA
Organism: Malachius bipustulatus; assembly: GCA_910589415.1. NCBI lineage: Eukaryota > Metazoa > Arthropoda > Insecta > Coleoptera > Melyridae > Malachius > Malachius bipustulatus. The sequence continues at coordinate 19,714,634 of OU342632.1, forward strand.
ATCATCGTTACTGTCCGATCGACCTTGAGACCGATTTGAGCTGGCATTTCTTCGTTTAACTTGTGTTTTTATCTTCTGATTTTGTACATTTGTAGTTGAAGATCCTAGTATCAATCCTACCACCCGACTGAGTAGCTAGTTCCTCAACAGCCTCATAGAAGGGTGCACTGTGTTCAGACTCCTCCAGATCTTCGCAGTATATAATCACCAAATCGGACACAAATCTCACACTATTGATGTGATTGATGATGTGATTGATGTGGTGATGATTTGCTTTGATTTCACTAAAGCATTTGACAGTGTATGCTGGAGTATACTCAGCAGGAAGCTCTCTGCAGTTGGTAGGTATACGAGGATGCGTTCTCGATTGGCTACAGTCTTACCTGTCAGACAGGTACCTTAGAGTTAAGATTGATGGCTTAATGTCTGCGGCACGTGGTGTTTGTTTGGGTGTGCCACAGGGCTCCGTCCTGGGCCCTTTGCTGTTTTTGGTTTTTATAAACGACCTACCGCAGTTCGTTGATGCGGGATACGTCACTCTGTATGCGGACGATGCAACAGTCACTGTTGCTGGAGACACTATTGAAGAATTGGAATCAAAGATCAGCCAAGTAATGAATGAGATGTTCATTTGGTGTCAACGCAATAGAATCATTTTAAATGAGCAGAAAACACTTGCTGTTAATTTTAGCATAAGAAGAGCTTTTCCTGATAACTTTTCCCTTCCAAAAGGATTGTGTTTCTCTCAGTCGGTCAGACTTTTAGGTACCCTGATTGATGACCATTTGTCCTGGTAGGCCCATGTGGATCATCTGGCAAAGCAACTGCGCAAGTCATATTTGGCAATTCTACAACTTAAATCAAGCTTGCGAACTGAATGTTTGCTGAATGTTTATTATGCTCTGGTCTACTCTCATCTATCTTTTAATATTGTTGCTTGGGGTAGTAGTGCGCATGCCCAAAGAATTTTTATCCTACAGAAAAAAATTATACGTCTTTTATTTGGTCTGAAACCATTAGAGACATGTAGATATGCTTTTGCAAGCAATAAGATATTGACCTGCTGCTGTATATATATTCTTAAATGCGTTTGTTTTGTACATAAGCATAGGGACCTGTTCACTGAGGTGTCGTGCGGTCACGCATATTCAACAAGGTTTGGAAACAAAATCTGCTTGCCCATCCACCGCACGACACTTTTTGAGAGATCTCCTTTGTATATGTGTGCGAAGTTATATAACCGCCTTCCTACGGATATTCTGGCTATAGAGGGAAACTATAATTTATTCAAGGCTATTGTAAAGAAGTACCTCAATTCCAGAGTGTTTTATAGTACTGCGGAATATTTTAATCGGTATAGATTATATTTGTTCTGACTATGTTATTAGACCACATATTTGACAAATGTTGTAATGCAATATGAATGTGTGCATAGGCATCTTATTTGTTTAGTTACTGCTGTTTTGTTTTGTTTTGTGATCTTTTTTTTTTGTTTTATTTTAAGTACATGTAATACTGTAATAGTGAAGTTGACTTTCCATATGTTCACTTTTGTACCTGATAATGGAAAATAAAGATTGATTGATTGATTGATTGATATTAGAGTACTTTGCACAACTTGGATGGAAAACATTATCGCACTTATCACATTTAAAACCATTTACAACGTGGTTTTTGCATTTACCACAAGCAGCGTCCGGCAACACAACCTCACTCGCCGCCATACTGATAAATACTGAGTCTAAGTGGAAATTTTTTAAATTTATCTACTCTTGACGTGAAAGTAATTACAAAAATGTCAATAGAAGTCATTTGACGTCGATATTAGCTTCAAAAACGAGCACAGAAATCTGCTCGTTAGCCTAATGAGCTTTCATAATATTGGCTGTTAGTCTATTAATAAAAAATCGATTTGAGTATTTGATAAAAATTAAAAAATCTATTTTCAAAGGTTTTCGCAAGTAAAATGGTACCTTAATTGTGTTATATTTGAATTTGCCGCTTATAACGTTGAAAAGTATGTTGGTAAATTGGCAGTAATGAAAAATTATATTTATCGTTAATAAATCACTTCCATTTCGTTTATCAATTATTAATGAACATCGTATTCTCCAAAACTCGCTACTATTAGGTAGCAAACGTAAAACAGATATATCGTTGAATTCAATATGGCGACCATAGGAAAGAAAAACAGAAGATGGTGGTGAAATTTCAAAATCTAGTCGGCCGAAAAATCGCAAATTAGACAAAAATGTAATTGCGTATGTTTTCATTCACACCTTTCAGATTTTCAAAATTTCGATAAATAAGAAAGCTATAGCGATTTTTGTTTTTACGATTTTAATTTTTTTCTAAATATTTTGAGAACTACTGATTTTTTTGCAACTTTCAAACGTCATACTAAAAGAAAAGTAATTAGGGGATACAGGGTGTCAAACTTAAAAAAAATATAAGAGTTTTTGGTTATAACTCGTGTAAATTTGAATCGATTTTGATGATACTTGGTATGAATAATAAACAAACCAAGGCCTTTAATTTGGTTATTTCAGATTGTATAGATGTCTTCCAGTGGCGTAGATATTCGGGTTTTTTCTTTTTTTCCCTCTTTTCCTTCCTTACCATTTACACCACTAACTTTTTTCCAATTAATCAAAAACCGTTATTCGATTACCCATATATTTTGGGACACAAAGCATGTCTTATTTTTTTTCATGCGGCGCACCGTTTTTGAGATACTTGAAGTTTCCTCAAGAAATGTCACTAATCTAATATTTAGAGTTGGAGCCACTTTTATCTTTCTGTCTTTCACGCCACTGACTTTATTGCAAATACAAAAACGTTATTTATTAGCCCATGGATTTTAGAGCCAAAAAGTATTCTTTAGCTTTTCCCATACGACGCACCATTTTTGAGATATTTAAAGTTTCCTCAGGCAATGTCACTAATAACATTTTGCATGGAAATTCTAGTCGGATAAATTTTAATCAAATCAACAATTTTGTAATGTAAATTGCCCAACAATACCTGAGAAAAGTTAAAATATTTCAAAAACGGTGCGGCATATGAAGAAACCTAAAGGATAGTTTTTTATTCTAAGCTGCTTTATAGGCTGTTGCACAACGGTATTGTATTTGTAAAAAAGTCAGTGGCGTAAAATATGGGGAGGGAAAAGTGGCTCCAATCCTGACTATCTTCGCCACTGGAAGACATCTACAAAATCTGAAATACCCAAAGAGCTTTGTTTGCTTATTGTTCGTGCAGAGTTGCATCAAAATTGGTGTAAATTTACACGAGTTAGAACCAAAAAGTCTTATATCTCATTTGGAGCTGAAACTTATGTTTTTAACTTACATTTATGAGAGAAACCACCCCTTCAAGGTTAGCCCAACATCTCTGATACACCCTGTATTATCTAGATGAAAGTACAAAGTCCAGAAGAAGAAAAAGAAGTAATAATTGATATTGCTTGAGTAGCTCTTGCAAATTAATTAAGTAGCTGGGAATATATTGGATTATCAATCATTTATTTATTTAATTTCGCTTTTCCCGACATTTATTATGGTATATACAGTATATACAGTAAAATTTATAAATCGGAAAACTGCAAGAAGCTGACGAAAGATTTCAAATTAATATGGCTGTAATTGATCATAAACTTACTTAGAGAGGTTCATTAAATAGTATTTAATTATCACCTACTTAAGATTCAAATAGATCTGATCGTAACTATTCAAACATCCTGTAAAATTAAGCCCAACTCCCACTTACCGATGCGAACAATGATATCTCCAGAGCATATTTCTGCTATTTGCACACAGGCTTGTAGGGATTTTCTTTGACGAGCATGATACATGAATAATTTTGACGTGGAACATGGAAAGAAAGATCGTATAGAAAGTAACATATCATACATAATCAACCATGGCAGCGTTGGGTTGAAAGTATTGACCTCGTTCTGGAATACGTTTCCTATATATAAATTCAGGGGACCTCCATGCTCCTTTCTCCTGGTAACGTGTGGAACTTCGTTAATGTATTCAAACTCCTGCTCGTACACGCCAGCCGTGCTCCCTCTCTTGATCATTTGCATCGCCCTGTATCTGTGTATGTGCGCCCTAATGCCAGGGCCGGCTTTGCGTTTCAAGAAGAACACTTACTTCAAGATCAAAGCCAAAAATACAAAAAAAAAAACTATCTTCCGCAAATGGATCTAGGTACTAGAAAATGGAACTTTTCGTCATACATTTTCAAATCAGCATGCCAAGAGTCAGACTTTCTTATCTCTTCTAGTTCTTCGAATTCATTGTTTGTTCATTTTCAGCATTTATTGCATTAATTGAGCTTTTCTGCTTTTTAAAACACAGTTTTTCAATCTTTCTGCGTCATGACTTCCCCGCATCTTTTGCACTTTCCTCATAAGAACTTATTTATGGTCACCTCATCTGATGTTTCTTTGCTGCTGTACCTCTCACCAGCTCTCTCATTTTTTGTCGCCGGGTAGATTCGGCAGCTCTCAGAAACTCGGCAGCTTTTTCAAGTGTTAATTTTGGTACCTTGAGTCACCTTTCTTGCAGTCATTTGTCATTTATTCATAATCTTCATCATGCATGTGTTCTCGTAAAGTTTAACGCTAGTTTTTGGTTCTACCAAAAAGTAATCTAACGTTTTTCCTGTTTTTGAAAAATGGAAGTTACTGAGAGAAAGAAAACTTGTGAAAGTGAATAGATACAACGTTATTACCGAAGGAAATGTTCACCATTAATTACAAACATTCTTGAAATTGGAATAAAAACAGCGATTCAACGTAAAAGTCCGGTCCTGCATTCTCGGATCGTAGCAGAAGGATGAGGTGCGGGTGGCTGCCCCGCCGTGGCCGAGCGCGCCCTTTGCGTCGGGTCTTAGTGTGAGGCTCTATCTCTGCCGCCTCCCGGGGCCGCGCGGAAGGATGAGGAGTGGGCCGCCGCCGCCACCCGGTCTTCAGTGGGGGGCTTGATGGATGACCTCGGGCCTCCCCAGGGCGGCACAACCAACTAAGCGCAAGCTTCTATCGCCGGAGATTCCATTACACTACATAAGCCCCGACCAAGCACTGCCACTTGAGGTATTGTGTCTCTGAGTAATTATACGTCCCTGTTAGAGAGTTATTTAGGATATTACGTACTTGCGTCTGTTCGTATCAGTTGGCCGGAATGTTGCTCGGAACGAAAAGAGAAAAGCGATTTTTAATATATGCGAGCAGACAGAGGCTCACTTATTTTTATGAAGCGTTGTGAATTTTTTCTATAGCCAAAAATTCTGAGATCATTCTTGTTTTATGAAAAATTATTTGATCCTATAGGTACACTGGCCGCCAAAAAATTGTCATCTTATGGGAAAAAATTTCATTTTTGACTTATCAAAAAAGCTTTGAGAACAAAAAATCTCTGCTGGTTGGAAACTTATTTTGCCGTAATAAAAAAGCGATTTTTCGAAAACTAAGAAAGATTTCGATTTAATTTTTGTACAATATGTAAATTCCAGCCTACTTATTGATAAAATAGTCTCGTAATCCAAAAACATATCATTTTTCGAACATTAAAAAAAAATTCAATTTTTCTCAAATATTTTCAAAATTTGACCTTAGACTGAATTTAAAATTGCAATATTTTATCGATACAAGCTTTCAAGATCTGTTCTTATAAGTGTAATGGACCATGAAAATTGAAAAAAATTGACTTTTTTGAGGCCATTCACTTTTAATTTCTGTAATTATTTTAATAAATTGAATAATAATTTAAGTGTAAAGTAGCATTTAGTGTTTTTTTTTCAATTAATTCAAATAAATTTAATTAACAATGGTGTTTGCAGCTTCAAGTAGCTGTCTATTAAAGAAGTGAATTGCAACAAAAAAGTCCTAATGTACTTAAATAAACAGAATTTTTAACCCCTGGAAGAAAAGTCTGAAGAACCTCTTATTGAAGAAAAGGTACAAATTCAGTTTTCACTTGTTTATTTATCATTAATGAGAAGTAAATTCCTATGTTTCTTTGTCATAAAAAATTTATGTCTTCAGTTTTACTCACAAGGCTCATGCCCAAATATTTTTCAAGCAGGAAGATTGTAGAAAAATTATCCAAATTATCAAAAGGAACATTATTATGAAGATTATGTAAAACTAGAATGTTCGTTTTTAGACTAATCGCCCTTTTGATGTTTTCAATAAATATAATAATTAAAGCCCCCTACAGCAAAAAAAAATCTCAAAAATTTTGCCAAATGAGTCAAATATGATCATTTGTATACATATAAATAATTAAGAACCCCATATTATTAGACTTAAAAGCAAAAAAAAACTAAAATGAAGGAAAGAGCTTAAAAACTGAAACGTCGTCCTTCAAACCGGGGTTGCTTGTATGGCTTTGAGGGGGGGTTGATAACGGTATAATAGTAATCTTGATAAATACTATGATATGTTGCTTCTGGGGTGAAACCCCAGAATGAATCTTTCTGTTAGCTTTACTATTATGCACGTAATGAGAAACAATTTTTCGGGATCGTTTGAAACGTACTTTTTAAAGTCCTGTAAACGTGGTTTTCAGTTTGTTTAAACAGCGGGCACGTATTAAATTACTCCCATATTTTTTACACTGTCCTAAGCAGAGCGTTTAAAAAATACGACAGAAGAGAGACAACTAAAAAGTGACGCAGGGAATCGGGGCGTGGCTCCGGGAAACTTTTCATTGGCTGAAAACTCTGAAAAAATGCTAGCAACTCCCTCTGTAGGGGAATACGGGAGCGAGCAAACATTATTTTTGGATGCCATAAATTTGCGGGCTAGAATAAATATTTTCGGAAGAGTAAAATGTTAAGGACTTTTCATTATACAGCAGAATATAAAGTTTTAAGGCTATTATGCTCAGACCTATTAGCATAAAGGAATATTTCACTTAATTGGTCTGGACTTTCAGCACAGCCCGACTGAAAATTTCAGGAAATGCCCCGAATTATAGCGGTTTTATGCAAAACACCGCCATTTATTTTTTGCTTAAAATTACTTGTCTGGAGTCTTTTGTGCTTTTTACGGGATAAATTATCCTACAAAGAAGAACTCTATGCTAATTTGTTACGGACTGTTGAGGAAAACGCTACCAAATTAAATATTCATGCAAAATATATTTTTATGGCATTTATGGTAATGAAGTCCCCGAAAGAGGAAATCAAAAATTTAATTTTTTAAACAATTGAAAATATTTAGACGCTTTAGGTTATTAAGTTAATAAGTCAATTACTTCTTCCTGATAATGCTCTTTCATACGTGCATCTATTATAAATACATATAAGTATTACCAATAAATAAGGATTAGAAATTTAAATTTTTTTAATTTTATACAATAAGGTACTTTATTGTTGCCCTTGAAAACGATTTACCGATTTGAAATGAATACCTATAATTACGTTTAACATGAAGAGAAGTAAGTTTAGAATCGCGTTAATCTTTTGCATGATCTTTTATTCGAGTCCCTTTGTCTAGCTTCAGAGTTTTTTTCATATACTTACGGATGAATTTTTGAAAATATTGTACATGCAATAAAAATCCTTCAGATATTTAGCTTATAACATCTCATTTTTAATTGAGTTTATGCCAATAAAAAAAGCCGTGCAATTTCACATCTAATGACAGGAAAATTTACAGACCATTATAGTCTTTGAAAACTTCAATACTTACACAGGGAAGTTTTTTCAAAAGTTTGAAAGTTAAAATTGATGTATTTATGCAGATATACTGTGTGTCACAGGCATTGTACACCCCCTTTTTTTTCTTTATTTTTGGAGATAATTTTTTTAAATTTAGAACGTCGCATATTCTCGATAGAGCGCACTTTTTAGCAGAAAATTTAATTTTTTTCCACATCCGGTTTTTCCGAAAATGTTACCAACTTTTTATTTTTAAATGGGACACCCTATATATTATTACATTTTTGGATTCTATACATTTGTACGAATCCAACAATAGCACATAAGTACCATTTTGAATGTGAAATTTGTTTTTATTTAATTTTTTATTTCTCAATAATTATAGTGTGCCATGACTTCAGTTGTGTTCGTCACAGATGCAAAATAGGTACACCAAAATGTCCCTTAAAAGTACTAGTAGATGGTACCTCGGTACCAATATGGTATCATTTGAAAAAAAATGAATCCAGCTCAAAAAATCATTCTGGTGCGCATAATTTATCCATAAATCACTTAATTTAGTACTTTGAACAAAAATTCGATTTTTCTAGCATTAGATGATCCAATTGGAGTAAAACGAAATAGTCATGGCACACTATAATTGAGAAATAAAAAATTCAATAAAAACAAATTTGACATTTAAAATAGTACTTATGTGGTATTGTTGTATTTGTACAAATGTATAGAATCTAAAAATATAATAATATATAGGGTGTCCCATTTAAAAATAAAAAGTTGGTAACATTTTCGGAAAAACCGGATGTGGGAAAAAATTAAATTTTCTGCTAAAAAGTGCGCTCTGTCGAGAATATACGACTACCAAATTTAAAAAAATTATCTCCAAAAATAAAGAAAAAAAGGGGGTGTACCATGCCTGTGACACACACTGTATTCTGATTGCTTTGAGAGAAAAAAAACGAATATTGTTTTTGCATTTTTCATTAAACATCGATATAGGTCCCTATATACAAAGAAAATAATATTGTCATTTGTCAGGGAGTCTATTTTTTGAGATTCATATAAGCCTTGCATTTTTAAATAGAAAATTGTCTTAAGTGCATGTATAAAGGGTGTATCTAAAATGAGCCGAGAAAATTCAGGGGGTGATTGATGAGATCATTTTAGGAAAAAAAAGTAAATGTAAACGTATGTACTTATAAGAGGCTCAACTTTTTAACTACAGGCTGTTGAAGTTTCAAGAAAAAAATCATTTTTCAATACTAATAACTTTGATAAGAATCAAGATATTTTCGTGAAAATTTGTGTACACCATCCATGCATCAAGAGACATTTCCCGAAGTATAACTTCTATAGTTATTGTAACAGTGGCGTTCGTGCAAGTCGCGTTACACTTAATATTTTTGAAAAAAAAATAGTACGCTTGTTTATGAAAAAAAATTATTTTTCAAATCCTTTTTAATTTCTGAGTAAATATGATCTCTTGACAATAATTCAACTGATGCAAGCTTTTCTGATAAAAAAATAGAATACATTTTTTGGTTGCCTCCTTCTGAAACTGATAGAAAACTGCAGAAGTTGGATTCAGTCTGTACTCGGATAGAAAAAAAAACGTGTTCTCATAATATCTGTCCCTTAAAAAAAAAGGCATATGGATAGTAAACGTCGTTTAACGTAAACAAAAGCGAAACTGTCAAATTTGTGAATTTATTTTTATTTGAAAAATCCAACTCTCTACTCAAACCTTGTATCGGTTAAAAAAAGTCAAGAAATCATATTTACTCATAAATTAAAGGGAATTTGAAAAATAATTTTAATTTTTGTAAAAAAAACAGTGGCGTACCTATACTATTTTTTCTTCAAAAATATTAATTGTAACACGACTTGCAAGAACGTCACTGCTATAATAACTAAAAGTTATACGTTGGGAAATGCCTCTTGATGTGTGGAAGGTGTACACATCAAAATATATTGATTCTTATCAAAGTTATTATTAAAAAAAAAATTTTTGTCTTGAAACTTCAACACCCTGTAGTTAAAAAGTTAAGCCTCTTAGGACATACCCCCTGAATTTTCTCGGTTTATTTTAGATACACCCTGTATAAAATGAAGCATTTTCTAATACCTACTGCTAGTAAAAAGCATTTCATTCAAGTATATTAAAGTGGACCATTTATCCTTCTTTATATGTACAGGGTGTCCGGTAAGTACCTCCTAATCTCTCGGGAGCATACAGGGGAGGTCAAAAAAACCTAGTCTGTCATAAAAAAAATTTGCCTAAAGTGTCCCCAAACGGAGATATATATGGAGCCCTAAAAATTCGCATAAAAGTCGATTTATCTTGAGAACCGCTAGTTTTATCGAAATAAATAGAGAGTATTACCTTTTGTGAAGATGAACGACCAGCGTATTTAAAAAATAAGTTTTCAGCTCTGTAAAATGACACCTGTCAAAACTTTGACACAATGAGTGTGGTGGTAAGTCCGTTCCTGACTTCCTTTAGGACGTCAAACATCAACTCTGATATGGTTTAATGAGCCTTTATGGCCTCTATAAAAAAAATAAAATTTCATCAAATTATACAGGTCGGTTCAAAAGTTTGAGCCAAAAAAGTAAATCTTAGGGTACCATTTTGGGGCTCTGATCTCCGTTTAGGGACACTTTAGGAATGTTATGCTCCCGAGAGATTAGGAGGTACTTACCGGACACCCTGTATTGCTATCTCGCGGAATCGCAGTAAAATGGATTGAATATAGGGTATCAAAGATTCAAATGTTCCGTAGCTATACCTACTTTTTTTTTAATACAACGTAGGTATAAAAATTTAAAAAAATCAGCGGTTCTCAAAATATTTAGGAAAAACTAAAAAAAAAAAAACTCTCAGAAAACAGTGTAATGACAACACTTCGCGTATTGTACAAAAATGAGAACAAACCATAAAGAGATATGCGGTCACAATTAAATGGCGATCTAGGTCCCATTCGATTCGACTTACTATAATTTTTGTAGGTGGTTTGCATATCAAGAAGAAAAGGTAATTTTCCCAGAACAATCCTTATTTGGATTGACGAGTCAAAATGCACAAATTGAAGAATTTTAAACATCAGGGACAATTAACGAGGTATTGCGGTGACAAGAAAATCCCCATTTGATGCAAGATATACGCGCGACCACAAGCAAAATTTGGTTTTAATGTATGACGTTTTTGACAAGTCAATCAAGTGCTTGTTCCAATTATTGACAATGAATAATTATCTGGTCATTATACTTATACCTGCAGATCTTGCAGAATGAAATGCAAGCTACAATGGAACAGTTGCCATTTTCATTGAAAGGAAAAATCAGGTGGTTTCAGCAAGATGGAGCTCCTGTCCATAACTGCCACGTTGTTATATTCTTTAAGGATGATGAAGAATATTCGGAAAGGTGGATTATGGAACCCATGGTTGAGTTCAATCGCGAGCGATCATCATATTTCACCCCTATATGGAGTAGGTAGGTATTCAAAATTCACATATTTAAAAGAAGAAACAACAGGATCTACGAAAAAAAAGTCGAGAAACTGAAATTGGCTGTTCTTCTAGAAATTTATATACATTAGCAGGGATAGGGATATTAGGAGCGACACTTATAGTTTTTTTACCGCTGCCAAATGGGCGTGTTTGGCTTTTTCAGCAGGATTGCATGAGGTGCATGATGCCTTGACCTAAAAGATAATACATATATACCTAACATTATATTGACATCAGTTACCTATTTTTATTATGCCTGCAAATATACCTACTAAAAAAAAGCAGAAACCAACAAACAATAATTATTATTCTAGGTAATTATATTGTAAATATCATCCAAAAAGGCAAACCTACTTCAAAAGTGACAATAATTATGACATCTAAATTTTTCAATTAGCACCCAATAAGAACTTTATGATACATCATTTGAAAGGGCTCTTCATTCTCTATACAAAAATGACACTGTTTTCAAATTTATTGAAAAAAATTATTGCAAATAAAAAAGCTCGTTAAAATAAAAATAACGGTAGGTATGACTTACTAATAAATGTGCTCAGGACTTTTTTAAACCCTATGCACAATAATTACTGAAATAATGAATTTATTATTTTCTAACGTTTTCTATTCGCATTTCTATTCATGTTAAAATGATTGTAGAACAATCGCTATAACACATCAATGTTTTAATTTTTGAAAAAAATTCTAATGAATGCGACAGAATTTCAAGCCACAAAAACCTACCATCATTAGTCATTAACCGTGTAAAAATCAAACAAACTATAATAATAATAATCATTTATTCGTGTTGCCCACCATGTATATTTATCTCAACTTCATTCTTGTCATCATCACAACTCATAAATTATGAAATATCTCATTTGGAAAACCGTTTCGGCCTCGTCAAGTAGACAGAAACTTGCCTAGTTTGTATACCGGTTCAGTTATATGCTTATACAAAAATAAAGTAAGTAACAATAAATTAAAAAACTACAAAAAATTCTATGAAGAATTTCTTTTGGTAGGTGACACTTTCAGTTTTCAGTTGTTTATTGAAATATTTAATTAGGTAGGTACCTACTTAATATGAAATACGTTTTTTTTGTAAGTTACAAGAGTTTTAATGAAAACCGACACGGCTTTTAGATAAATTATAACTATACAGGATGTCCGGTGGGTACCTCCTAATTTGTCGGAACATATAGGGGAGGTCAAAATAAAACCTATATACAGGGTGTACCATGTATCCTTCTCTATATTGCTATCTCCTAACGCTAACAGATACAGGGTCGGTTAAACAAGTCCAAAGGAGCGCAATTTTGTGGCCATCTCGATTCCGTCGAGACATACAAGATATCTGTGACCGTTCCTGAAATATCCTGAAAAAACTGAAAAATCGAGATTTCTTATTTTTTCCATATCTTTTTTATTATTGGAGATTAATGAATAATTTTTTGTGGGCTTACATAAGTCGGCAAGAGCTACCCATCTGAAATTTCAAAAATTTTCAAAGCCGACTAGATCCCAGAATTTTCATAGTCAACTTTTGTTTTTCTTATAGCCACCATATTGTATTTTTATGTTACTCGATATAAAAAAAATCATAAAAACCAAAAATCGTTAAACTTAAAAAAATAAATTAAAAAATTTTTTATTCTTCTTTTTTCTTTACAAAAAAGACACATTTTTAGACCGAATTTCATAGATAAATTAAAAAACCATAAGGCAAGCACTATTTCGGCGTATTTTACAAATGTTGACGTTTTTCGACGATTTTTTTTAGGTTTTTCTTTGAAAAAAGAAGAATAAAAAAAATTTAAATTTATTTTTTGAAGTTTATTAATTTTTGGTTTCCATTATTTTTTTCATATCGAACGACATAAAAAAATAATATGGCTGTCATAAGAAAAACGAAAGTTGACTGTGAAATCTCTTGGATCTAGTGTATAGGCCTTGAAATTTTTTGAAATGTCAGATGGATAGCTCTTAACGGCTTATGTAAGCTTACAAAAAATTATTTATTAATTTTCAAAAATAAGAAAGATATGACGAAAATAAGAAATCTCGATTTTTCAGTTTTTTCAGGATATTTCAGGAACGGTCACAGATAGCATATTTTGACGCATTCGAGACGGCCACATAACTGCGCATCTTTTCTCTAATTTAACCGATCCTGTATCTCTTAGCGTTCAGGAGATAGCAATATAGAGAAGGATACATGGTGCACCCTGTATAGCCTGTCATATAAAAACAATTCCCAAAGTATCTCTAAACGGAGATACAGAACCCCAAAAGGGTACCCAACGATATACTTTTTTGGCTTTAACTTTTGAACCGACCTGTATAATTCGATGAAATTTTAATATTTTATATAGAGGCCATAAACTCTCATTAAGAAGTCAGAAATGGACTTACCAACACACTCGTTGGGTTAAAAGTTTTGACAGGTGTCATTTTACAGAGCCGAAAACTTTTTTTTCGAAATAGTTTTTCTAAATAAATCCACTTTTATGCGAATTTTGCCCAAGTTCCGTCAATAATAATCCATTATGGTAAGGAAGGTTTAACACCAACAGTCTGATATTTTACCTGTTCGTGTTTAAAATTATCAACTTTCAAGTGTTTCACATACCTAAAAGTCAATTTATCTCAAAAACCGCCATTTTTAATGAAATAAATTTAGAGCACCTTTTTTAAAGACGATTGACTAGTGTATTCAAAAAATAAATTTTCAGCCCTGGATAGCATGATATCTGTCAAAACTTTGACCCAACGAGTGTGGTGATAAGTCTGTTCCTGACATCCCTGACTCCGACTTCAATAAACATCTACTCTGACATGGTTTAATGACAGTTTATGCATGGCTTCTATAAAATATTAAAATTTTATCGAAGTATACAGGTCGATTTAAAAGTTAGAGCCAAAAAATTTAATCGTTGGGTACCCTTTTGGGGCGTTGTATCTCCGTTTAAGGACACTTTAGAAATTGTCTTGTTTATGACAGAATAGGTTTAACTTGAGCTCCAGAAAGATTCGGAGGTACTTACCTGCCAACTCAGTATACCTAACTAAAAAATTAAACAATGGGGTGCTCATTTTATCTGAAGACACTGGAATATCTAAAAAAAAAAACGCAACAAATCAAAAAAATGGTTGACACGAAAGTTGTTCGTCTGGGAGGAGGATATCCTTATAGGGGGTGGAGATGGGCAACTTTGAAATCTTAAAAAAGAAGACACTCTTTTATTGCAGATTCGGATTTTACGACTAAAAATGCGTATAGTATACATTGCTCTCCCCTTTCCCCTCTAACCAGGTGGGGCGGGGGGAGCCTTTTTTGCTGGAATTTTTGCTTTCGAATATGAGTTATTACAAGTTTTTGCCAGCAACTTTTGCTCCTTCTCGCTAATGTTTTTATAAGCATTTCTGCAGTTATGTCATCGTGCCTCGCAGCATTTCTTTAGTTTTGGTATGTTGATTGTCTTGATATCTTCCACCGTTATAACTCCCGGACTGGGTGTCTCTTCATTCTCTTCAGCCAATGGTTGGTTCATTTGTTGACTTTGATCATAAAGACTCTGGAAGTATTCTTTCCATCTCTTAATGGCGTATTTTTTAGTCATTACTCATTATAGTAGCGTTCAGCTCTCACTCCTAAGCTGAGTTTTATTGTCTGGTTTTTGTTATCTGATCTCAGGTTTCTATAAGGGTCCTGTCTCTGCTGTTTAGTGGATTTTGAAGAATTTTAACAGTTTATAATAATTCTCACTGTGTTTAGATAGGTCTATACAATATTACTGATACTAAAAGCATACTCTTCTTGCTATTATTTTAGTAAATTGTCTTGTATATGTCTGTTATTATTGGTAATGCATGCAATGTTTCAAATATCTTATTAGGTGATCTCTAAATGTTTAAAAAAATCCCCGAATATACGTATATACCTATACCTATTCCCTCATCACAAACTTTAATCGTTAATAATCCTATGATACGTCTTAAAAATGTTTTTCTACAGGTTTTATTTACCATCAACGAAATGTAAAATTTGAGTATGCAGTTAATATGGGAACGGATTTCTCAAACCCAAATTAACGCCCAGTATTAATTAAAGACTACAATGGAGCAATTTATCTGGGAGAACGATGGCGGAGTAGTTAGGAGTTTCCAATTTCGTGAGGGATAATGAATTTTTATCCAGAATGAGGCAATTGGTCACTGTCAATGCCCGAAAGATACATTTACATTAACAATGTCTATAGAGCAAGTTAATAGCTACCCTGGATTAGGCAGGGTTCTGACCACTGGCGTTCCCCCACTTCCTCAGCCTAGCCCTGTCTGTGGAGAGCTATTGCTATTATCTCTCCACGTTTCGCACTACTTTGTTATATCCAGGGAAATCATCATAAAATATATACAGGATGTTACCTCTGCGTATAGATAATTACCATATTTGTACCTATTGAATATGGATTATAATAAATAACCCCTCGTCCACAATTATTATTGTTGTTGTTATTATGTATATTGCTGTCTCCGAAACTTTGCTAATGTTGGCAAATATATTATAGAAGTTTAGGTGAACAATTTTACACCTATAGGCGCGAGAAAAGTATATCTTCTGAATATATACATTATAATCTATATTATGTGGTAAAAATTTAAATATTCGCGGTACTCTCACTGGCCTGCTCGGGAAAGACCAGCGAAGAAGTACCTCAACGGAGGGAGAGTTGAAAAGAGCGCCTGAACTAAGCAGAATCGCAGTGACTTATTCATCCATTTATATCCTTTCAAACCTTGTAAAACACCTAATTGTGGATTTATTAAGCTTTTATTTAGAACGTGTTCTTTTTTAAATAATTAAATAACCAAATCCCACAATCTTGGGGGCTTATCAGCGGGATACAGAAAGACAGAAGACAATATTAAGAAGAAAAAGATTCAGAAAATTAACTTCGGTTAGTTGCATGATGATTATAATAAAGAAGAAAAAGATGAAGATATTAAGGATTAAGGAAGATTTAACAGAAAATAGTAGAAAAGCAGGGTTAAAAGATTTAGGAGAAAAAAGAAGAAAAGAAATCTAAAATGCTGACAACTCCGAAGACGGACTAGAAGAGAGAGATTTTCAAGAGAGCAAACATTTGCAAAGAGGAACGTCTCCAAAAAAGTCAAGCAAGATCAAGGAAGAAATAAGAGAAGAACGATTAATAGAAATAAAAAAAAATAACAGAAAAAGATTCTCCATCGACTAGGAAATTTTCGACTCAATTTCCAATCGGGTTTAAAGATATACAGGAGACGTCGTTGATGGTCTGGAGAGGGGCGCCTGCGTTTTGCATGCACTCCTTACTGCTGGATATGTTAGGATTGTATGGCATCAGGGGTAGAGCTCTGGAGATAATACGGTCGTATCTTGAAAGTCGGAATCAGTCGGTATACAGCATCAGTAATGTACTTTCGAATAAACTGCTTGTCGCTGCACATGGGGTACCCCAGGGCTCTCTCTTGGGGCCACTCCTATTCTAAGTTTATGTAAATGATTTTCTTGCCGACCTGGAACACAGGGGTGGCATAGCATTCGCCGACGACTATATGTATACCATAATCGATTCAGGCAAAAATATTGAGCAATTGAAATGTTTTTTCGTTCAATCCGAGAAGTCTGTCCAGAAATGATTAACATCGCATAACTTGGCCATGAGCGAAGCAAAAACACAAAGATTGATCTTCTCTATTTATGAATATAAATATGAAAATAAGTAAATGTAGGAAACCCAAATAGGAAAATTTTGTGTCATAATTGTAGACTCCAAGGTCATTGTATCCAAGATTGTAGAAATCCTGCAAAGTGTTTAAAATGCCAAAAAACGGGTCACAAATCTTTCGATTGTCAATCAGAGAATTACCAAAGAAGTTGAAATAGAAGGCATTAAACTGAATGCTTCAATCGATACCGGCAGCCAGGTCAATTTAATTGAGGAAGATGTTTTTAACCAAATTTCAATAAGAGATGTGAACGTGAAAGACACCCCATGAATTTTAACTGCTCTAGGCAGAAAGGGATGTTTCGAAACTGATATTATTGTGGTTGATAATCGTTTTCCTTTATAAGTACGAAAATTCACATCATTTTTCCAATCAATACTATTTGCTATCAAATGCTTATAGGAACTGAGCTTTTACATAGGTAATGCCGAAATTACCATCCACAAAGGCAACATTACTATTGCAAAGCCTTTAGATGTTGAGAAATGCTCAAAAATTATGAATATTAGTGTTAGTACTAATGTTGTAGATCTTTGTTTTTATTTCATGTACATATTACCTATAGTAAAGACTGAAAGACAAAAATTAAATCATCAACAGGAGTAGAAATGGCCATCATTTTATACACCACAACAGCTTCTCCTCTTATAAGTACAAGGCTCAAATCCGACCATTCTTGGAGTACTGCTCACATGTTTGGAGCTCAGCTCCTAAACATACGCTGAGACTACTCGACTCTATCCAGAAAAGAGCCATACACTTGATTGGGGACCAAGATTTGACAAAAAATTTAGACACTCTCGAACATCGGAGAAGAGTAGCTGACCTGAGTCTGTATTTCAGATATTTTTATGGAAAGTGTTCAAAAGACGTGGCCCACTTGATCCCACCTAGAACAATACCGGGGAGAAATACACGTCGAGCCGCAGACGCTCGTCCGTATCAGGTTCAGCTCGTTACACCTCGTACCACCCTATTTCATTATGTATAGAACCGCATCACTTTGGAATATCATTCCATCAAAGGACGTGTTTCCCGAAGTATACAACCTACAGCGTTGGCGATTCATGCCAACGTGAATTAACATCTCCGCTCATGCACCGCTCCCAGATCGTCATAGGGATTTCCCTGCAGTACATGTGCATTTTCAAGAAAAAAAAAACAATTTTAAAAATAGAATTCCAATAGCTTATAAACCAAGACTATTACCTTTTGCAGAGCGATAAATAAACAAATACATAGGTAGATGAGTGGACTGATGAAAGTAAAATTGTAGAACCATCAAGCCACTTATCTAAGAAGAACGAGAATTTTGGTTTTGACCAGCTCATTTTAGCACAAAGAAGACGAAGAAAGCATTGTTGGAAACAGAAAGACTGGAAAACAAAAAGGCTGTCTAAGCCCGATTCCGAAGAACGCACAAGTTCGCACTGTAACGTCAGCATTGAGAAAACTTAGCAGCGATGAACCTCGTGAAAGGGGAATCAATTCAACATTCAATGGAAATTTCAACATTCAATAACGCAGACTAATGTTTGAAGTGAAGATGAAGCAAAAAGAAGAACAAGATATAGTCAAGATGGTAGAAGAAGTTAGACGTACATTTAAAGGAGTAAGATTTTTTCCTATAAACGTATACCCCCAGATTTACTGTTTCTTAGATACAAGGTGTCAAAAAAAGATTTTTTTCCAGTTTCTTTGAAGATACGGAACTCAGCTTTTGTCCATTTTTCTCGAAAATCTTAACTATAACGCTGCTAACCAAAAGTACGTTTCTAGTGTAGGAAACATGAGTGGTTTTGGAGAGCTTTTTAAAATCGCATTTACTCCAGTGGCGCAGGAGTAAGGGGGTTGAAACTATCAAGGTACTCAAAATCTAAGCCACAAATTTCTTAAATCATTTATTTTATAGGTATAGTGAAAGCTAGGGGATTAATGAGCACAAAGTGTGTTTGTATAAGAGATGAGAATTGTATCTCATATACGGTTCGCGAGATATTACCAAAAAACGCGCATATACCTATAAGTTTATAGGAAAAAAGTCCTTTTTTTAATGCAGAATCCAAGAATAATACCTACTTATGTCGCATGGCTTGCATGTGAAATTATCATAATGGTGACCATACATGCAGCCACGTTTAATTGGACCCTTGATATGCTGAGAAACCGGTTTCGCCTCTCACCCCTATCGCGGGCATGCATCATCAGACCAAGCAAGCATCATGTAGAAACGAAAACGCCTCAATCGATAGCATTTATTCAAACAACAAAGTCCTGTTTGAGAAAGGTTACAAATTTTCCGAGCATCAGAGATTTCGATCCGATTAACAAAGCAATTCCTCTGTTTCCAAGAACATCGTAACCGATACAGCGACGTCCGGAATAGGTGTATCTGAGAGCGTGATGTTCCCATATTAATGATATTCAGGACCTGCAATTCTGAACTCAACGTGCAAAACCACGGCCCCCTCCCCGGACACTGCTTGATTTATAGAGGGGAAGTTCGAGGACTGTGAAATTTCAAAGTCTAGGTAATGAGATGCCCGTGTGGCGAACTTTTTCCAGCCAATGGGAGGACGGGAGCGCAGAGAGGCGGGGCCAGCGGCGTCGCTTTTTTCTGGAAGGGAGCTTAAAAAGCTCTCTTGATCCTAGCTTTAAAAATACATCAGTGTTCCAATGGCCGCCTGAAATGTAGTTTTGGGTTCTATACGGCGGAGAGATGCGATCTTCCAGGGGAAAGCAATTTCGAGCGAGGTTAGAGAGTTTTTGCGGCTTGTGTTTGTTTAAATGCAAGCTTTGTGGACGTTTTCTAGGGGATTTCAGCTCTTTGTTCGGTCTTATTTACAACTTTATGATGAAATGGCGCGACACAGGAAGCCCCAATTTCGCTTTCCTTTTTCACGTTTCCTCTCTGAATTTTTATTCTTAACACAACTTAAATTTTGCTATGTTTCACTCACACACACATGCTGCAAGATTTATGCATCCGCAATTGTATATACGGACCTACCTATCTGCATGCATTCCAGAAAATATTGTTACTACCACACTATAACTTACCGTTATCCTTTTATTTTGAAAGCGCACTAAGTGTCCTATTATTCATCTCCACTGCAACCTGGAAATAAAAATAATATAAAGTACTTATTATAGTATAAGACAAAGGGAATAATACCTATTATCTACCTATCTGCCTTCATAAATAAATACTTGCATTTTATCTTTTTTGCTTCTTTTGTGCATCCTCACCTAATAACATAATAAGGCATCGAGAGATGGAGACATTTTTATTGTTTCCTTCGTCCTGACCGTCCTTTGATATTTTGAATTTTGTTGATTCATTGATTGAGATTTTCATTTTTTATTCGCCCCCAAACTATGGATGTATTATTAATTACAGATCCTAGAGTCCTCATAAAGACTCCGAGGTGATGATCTTTGGGTATAATAATTATTATGATTATTAAAAGATAATCGAACATCAAAGATGACTCCCGCAGATCCCCCAATTCGTTATTGTCGCATTGACAAAAGTACATTATTGATATGATATAGGTACCTATACGTCAAGTATATAAGTAAAACGCTGCTCATTATACAGGGTGTCCCAGCTTATTCGAAGCGGTCTCTGTAGGCCAAACGATGGACTTTTTCAAAAAACTTTTTGAAAATTCAAGTACAGAATCACAATGGCCATAATTTAAAATTATTTTGGAGTATACAGAGTGTCCCATATGACAGTGGCATATCAAAGTTATGTTTTTTTAAATGGAATGCTCCTATGTTATTGCATTTTTAGATTATATGAGAAGAGAAAATAAGATTGGCTGTTACAGTTGGTATTTAAATTCAGAAGTTTTTGAGTTATAAACAAGTGAAAATCGTCATTTTTCAAGTTCAAGGCCCTGTATAACGAAAACGGCTGAAGATAGAGAAAAACGGCTTACATGTCCCTATTTTAACTTTTTATGTACTATCCTATGGTGTAGAAACATTTGTACTTTCTTTGATTTTTTTATTTGGCGACGCGTGGAGAAATCTCAGAATTTTTCAAATTTTTTATCACCCTGTATAAACATTTCATCTACGTCATAGGATAGTACATGAAAAAGTAAAATAGGGACATGTAAGCCGTTTTTCTCTATCTTCAGCTGTTTTCGTTATACAGGGTCTTGAACTTGAAAAATGACGATTTTCACTTGTTTATAACTCAAAAACTTCTGA
Organism: Malachius bipustulatus; assembly: GCA_910589415.1. Classification (NCBI taxonomy): domain Eukaryota; kingdom Metazoa; phylum Arthropoda; class Insecta; order Coleoptera; family Melyridae; genus Malachius; species Malachius bipustulatus. The sequence goes on from OU342632.1 coordinate 19,735,810, forward strand.
GTTTAAACACCAACTGTAAAAACCAATCTTATTTTCTCTTCTCAGACAATCTAAAAATGCAATAACATAGGAGCATTCCATTTAAAAAAACATAACTTTGATATGCCACTGTCATATGGGACACTCTGTATACTCCAAAATAATTTTAAATTATGGCCATTTAGATCCTGTACTTGAATTTGCAATTTTTTTTTTGAAAAAATCCATCGTTTGGCCTACAGAGACCGCTTCGAATAAGCTGGGACACCCTGTATATGTTTAAAGGTAGGTATACCTATAGCCTATTTTTAATGCATCATGACGCAAGTTTATGTATACGCACATATTTTCCTGCAGTGCTGGTGCTGAAGTTGAATAGTCATCTGGATTCAAAAGACAAAAATTCAGATCATATACCTAATAAGAGTATAATTTCATATACCTACGTGTTGCTAGCTTATTGACTATATACCGGTTTCAGCTCTTACCCCATCATCATGACAGTTGTTGTCATATTCTACAGCATGTGAAGTGACTAAAGTGCCAGTAATTTACAAAGTCCGGTTAGCCCTATATTTTTTTTCGCAAAGTGAGGTTTGACAAAGTCCTGCATGTAAGCTCGATTTTTTTCATTCGTAAGACAAGTTCCATTGTGACAAGGTCACGTCAGGACAAAACATTATTTTTTTGCAATCCAGGTTTGACAAGGTTTGGTGAGCTGGACATTTTTTTTTTTGTTTTTTTGTCTGGTTTGAAAGGTCCTGCCAGTTGAAATTTTTTTTATAACATCAAGTCATCAGCTCGAAAATTCGAATTTATTCTCGAACCATCAACCCGGGCATTACAAGAATAAAAATCAACCGGACTTTGCAAAAATGTAATTTTAGAGCTGATCTGATTTTGTCTAATAATCGTAACTTTTAAAAATATCGAGCTAACGGGACTTTGGCGAAAATTCAATTTTAGATCTGGCGGACTCCTCAAAAATAGAATTTTATAGACCTAACCAGACTATGCAAAAATTGAATCTTAGAGCTTACCGGACTTTGCAGAAATTCAATTTTCGAGATGACCGGACTCCTCAAAAATCGAATTTTAGAACTGACCAGACTATGCAAAAATTTAACTTTCGAGCTCACTTTCACACATCAGACTTGGAATTCGTGAATATAGTTGCGTCTGCGATGGTAATTCCGTAGTCACGGTTGCTGACTATTCACTGTTATCGATTTCTTATGGTTTTTAAAAAAATACCTTAAATTTTTTACAGCAGTTAAATTGTGAGTCTGGATCAACCCTGAGAATTTTTAGTTTTAAATTATAACGTATAATCTAAAAATATGATCATCTGATGTGAAAAATATCCAGAGGCGTAGAATATGGAAATGGAAAATGGAGGCTACCACCCAATATCTACGCCGCTGGATAGTTTTGGAAAAAACTTTCGAGCTGACCCGACTTTGCAAAAATTCAATTTTCGAGCTGACCGGACTCCTCAAAAATCGAATTTTAGAACTGACCAGACTATGCAAAAATTTAACTTTCGAGCTCACACAACTTTGAAGAAATTCAATTTCCGAGCTGACCGGACTCCTCAAAAATCGAATTTTAGAGCTAACCAGTCTATGCAAAAATTGAACTTTCGAGCTCACCTGACTTTGCAGAAATTCAATTTCCCAGCTGACCGGACTCCTCAAAAATCGAATTTTAGAGCTAACCAGACTATGCAAAAATTGAACTTTTGAGCTGACCCGACTTTGCAGAAATTCAATTTCCGAGCTGACCGGACTCCTCAAAAATCGAAATTTAGAGCTAACCAGACTATGCAAAAATTGAACTTTCGAGCTGACCCGACTTTGCAGAAATTCAATTTCCGAGCTGACCGGACTCCTCAAAGATCGAATTTTAGAACTGAGCAGACTATACAAAAATTGAACTTTCGAGCTCACCCAACTTTGCAGAAATTCAATTTCCGAGCTGACCGGACTCCTCAAAAATCGAATTTTAGAGCTAACCAGACTATGCAAAAATTGAACTTTCGAGCTCACCCTACTTTGCAGAAATTCAATTTCCGAGCTGACCGGACTCCTCAAAAATCGAATTTTAGAGCTAACCAGACTATACAAAAATTGAACTTTCGAGCTGACCCGACTTTGCAGAAATTCAATTTCCGAGCTGACCGGACTCCTCAAAAATCGAAATTTAGAGCTAACCAGACTATGCAAAAATTGAACTTTCGAGCTGACCCGACTTTGCAGAAATTCAATTTCCGAGCTGACCGGACTCCTCAAAGATCGAATTTTAGAACTGAGCAGACTATACAAAAATTGAACTTTCGAGCTCACCCAACTTTGCAGAAATTCAATTTCCGAGCTGACCGGACTCCTCAAAAATCGAATTTTAGAGCTAACCAGACTATGCAAAAATTGAACTTTCGAGCTGACCCGACTTTGCAGAAATTCAATTTCCGAGCTGACCGGACTCCTCAAAAATCGAAATTTAGAGCTAACCAGACTATGCAAAAATTGAACTTTCGAGCTGACCTGACTTTGCGGAAATTCAATTTTAGAGCTGACCGGACTATGAAAAAATTGAATTTTAGAGCTGACTGTACTTTAAAAAAATTTAATCTTATAGAGCTGAACGGACTTTGAAAAAATCGAATTTTAGAGCTGACCGGACTTTGCATGTCTAAACGGACTTGCAAAGAAAACGTGCTGACTCGACTTTGCAAGAATCGAATTTTTGAGCTGAAACTTTGTCTAACCAGACATTGTAAAAAAATAAAAAAAAATAAAGCTGCATGGTCTGACCTAGTCCTGTGTAGAATCTACACTTTACTAACTTTGCAATCCATGCACGAACGGCCACTATGTGAATTTCATGAGGTTCGATAAAAAGTTAAAAGGCCTTCAGCACATTGCATGCAGTCAAGTTTAACGAAAATATTTAAATTTTATCCCAATTCATTTTCAAAATGAAAAGGGGAAGTTGAAAGAATTGAACATTCGTTATGCATTGAGTATGTTATAAGTATCTAACTAATTCAAGAAAAAAATTTGAATGGTCCATGCATGTGTCTGTCGTAGAAGCGGCAGCACCCGGAAAGTGGTATGCGTTCCCTGGTGCTTTCTTTATCAAACTTCATAATTATGAAACTTCCACGTCTCCATTTGAAGTTGATCTTGTACTATAATAATTATTACTGTACTTATTTACGGTTGCTGAATAATATGACAACTTTCCTGATGATGGGGTAAGACACGAAACCGGTAGACAAGCTAGAAATTTATATCGGTATAACAGGGGTGATTCTTGAAAACCTGAAATATCCACATATCTCGAAAAGTGCACACTCTGCGGGAAAATGTTTTCTACAAAAGTGGTTCTGTTCGGTGGGGGACATCGTTTGAACACAAAAACCTCCTACATCCCTCATCCCTTGCGAACGGGTAAGTTTGAAATGTTTTGGGAAACAACCCCTATTTTTATCAGGAACAAAAAAATGCGTAGGTAATACTTGCCTGAAACATTTTTTCCGCATGTTTTTTCACTATATGTATATGAATTCGCAATAAAAATAGGGGTTGGTTTTTTCAAAAAATTTCTAAGTTCACTCCCTCGCAAAAGGTGAAGGGTGCAAGGTGATTTTTGTTTTCAAACGATGTTCCCCATCGAACAAAACCACTTTTGTAGGAACTTACTTAAGTAAGTCCAGTTAGTTGCTTGATAAAGGAATTGTAATCATTATAGTATTGTTGTTTATGTTAATCCTTGATGATGACTTTTGTCAGATTTTGGAAAAATTAACAGACTTGATATGTGCATGAGCTCAAGTATATTGAAGTGACTCAGATTGCCTATACAAATGTCAACACGCATGCCCGTCGTCAGTGAGCCTATAAAGACTAGTTGTCACTTTGTCATCAGTGATTCATATCAATATATCAACTTACTCTAGAGATTTAGGTACCTACACTTTTAGATCAGCCACAGAAGAAGACATGCAGCTGCAGTTCCGTTTTAAAAACAAAATAAAGGCTGCTGGGTGTTATTTTGTTCATAATATTTTACATTTTGCGTATAATTAATTATTGCTGAATTTTTTTGTCTGTCCAAAATAAGCAAATATGTAACTACATATTTCCAAATTCATCGTTTTAAATTAAATAAAAAAATATTTTTATACGGCATGCACTTTCATAAATAAGGGCTGGAATTTTTGTCACATTTTTGCATTCCAATTTTCTTTCGTGCCTTCAGTTTATTCCACTTGTTTATTTTAATTCCTTTATATCATAATTTCTTAATTAGTTGCCCCAGTGTTTGATTAAGGAATTAATTAATTGAAAAACTCGAGATTATGGCTTAACGATTTGGGACATTTTAGTCTGGGGTCCATATTACAGAATTTGGTCCCGTGACCATAGAGAATAGGTCGTTACACTACAATATGGAAATAAGGTTTACGAACGCCTCCCACGAGATGGCTTCCACAGCGATTAATTTTTTTGTATTGTTGAACATTCACCTATTTTCAAAAACTTATGAGAGTTTACACAACGAACCTTATGCTCTTTTTGTACCAGAAATGTCTAGCTTTTGGAACAATATGTCATAACTATTGAAACTCAACTTAGAGAGTATGGTTCAATAAGACTTTTTATCTTAAAATCAAGAAAATATTCTTAAGTCACAGTTTTTCCCCTTTATCCTGGGAAAACCTGTATATACAGGATGATCCCGAAATAGCGAACACGGAAATGATCACCACATCCTTATTCGGTTTGGATTGAGGATTCTAAATTTATTCATTTATTTCTCCGGCATGGAAGACTTGACTAATTTTGCTTGTCAAAAAAGTAACAACCCTGATGCACTCGCTATAGAGAATTGAAAAAGGCAACCTTATATCTCCGAAGGCGAGAGGAAATAATCATGTTTTAAATTTACGGTCTCCTGAACATCCTCTATAAAGTTACCTTGTCCGCCATTTCATTATCACTCTGTATATAAAGGTGATAATGATGAATAGATGTCCTGGTGTACACTATAAAATCAAATAGATATCGTAAAATCAAATGCCACCTTGCGATTTTCGTTACCTAGCCTGTGACAATAAATAATGTGACAATAAATTGACTTGTTTTCAACGCAACTTGTCACAAAATAACTAATGAAAATAAAAGATAGGTCCTCGCTCCCATGCATATTGCATAATATAATCGAATCCACTCCTCGCAATCCGCCGCAATCCCTTTGGGATTGACTTTTTGTAAGTGCCGACTATTTTTTTCTATTTATTCGATGAATTATTGTCAGTAGCGTTCTTGATGTTTATTTATTTAGTACCTAACATGCACGTTTCAGAGCAGATCTTGGAAAGTTAAAGTCGTTATAATTTGTCTCCGAGAACGATCCATGATATTATAACAAAGGATGGTTTGTTTACATCCATCAGTTTAATTGTTGAATGCTGATTTGCGACAGTGCAGTGCTGACATGATAGAAATGACAATGTCACATTAATGTCGTGACGGGTGACGTGACAGATCATTCTGCCTACCTCTGGAGTTATCCGTGAAACTAGACATTTTTAGACTTCACGGCCAACAGGTATATGGATAAGAACTGTCGGCACTCTAAGAGTCAGTTGTAATTTGGAAGTGAATGAAAGTTGAAGCACCATATAAGAGTAAACAATAAGGAGAACAGAGTGAAGTGATTGTGATACCTAAGTGAAATGAAAGAGTATCTGTTGTAAATAAGAGAACAGCTGATTATTCAAATTTGGAAATATTGTTATAGGTTATAGCTGAAGGAATAAACAATGTTGTGTGAGACTTGCAATTCGTGAATATAGTTGCGTCTCCGATGGTAATTCCGTAGTCACGGTTACTGACTATTCACTGTTATCGATTTTTTATGGTTTTTAAAAAAATACTTTAAATTTTTTACCGCAGTTAAATTGTGAGTCTAGATCAACCCTGAGAATTTTTAGTTTTAAATTATAACGTATAATCTAAAAATATGATCATCTGATGTGAAAAATATCCAGAGGCGTAGAATATGGAAATGGAAAATGGAGGCTACCACCCAATATCTACGCCGCTGGATAGTTTTGGAAAAAGGTAATATTCTCCATCACCTTCTAAAATGACACTGGTAAAAAAATGAAACAGTTTTCTTCAATGGAAAGACTACATCTGTCAATTAAAGTAACACTGACTCCTCCATGTAGCTTGAAAGTAAAAGCAACGGTTTTATCTTTAGTTAGTTTCAAGAAGTTTTCTTGTACAACAAAGTGCCTTGCCTTCATAGGCCACAATGGATGCATCGTCTCCTTGCACGAAGACTTTGCATTCATGGCCTCTTAATTTTTATTTTTTGCTAATGAGAACAAGTTTATGTTGGCAACATAACATCTTATCTGAATGTAAAGTTTTTCTGCAAGTAAAGTTATGAGTTCGTTTGCATAATATTAGATATAGTAGGGGGCCTAATACTGAGCCCTGGGAAACACCTCTATTTACTCTCAGCTTATTGCTTCTGGGTAGTTCAGTCAATAACGAAAAACTGGCAGCGATTCCCAAAGAAAGAAGATAGAGGGCGCAGTGACAGGTCACCAATTTCGTATCTGCATGGGAACTTTGACTTTCAACAGTTTGTGATCAGTATTTCTGTACCTTATCAAAGCGTGTTCCTTCAAGGAAAGTATATTATGTCTATTTAGAAAACTATGCTTACGTAAAGCAGGCTCAAAGACCTTGTGAGATGCTGGGAACTAAGCTATAATGCGTATGGTGAGATAGTTACAAGACTTTGTTCCTGGTGCCCATTCTTGTTATACGGGTAACACTTTGACAAGCTTGTAATACTGTGGTAACTTCCCCTCTCCGAAACTGTGGTTAATTAAACGTGTCAGATTATTCATGTTTATTGTTGGTAACGAAAAACAACCTGCTATAGTTTGCATGCATTTTCATGCAGTTATTATTGATTATTGGTGCACAGAAAAAATTACTTTACTTTAAAATCGATTAACTTCATCTCCTGGAATAAGTAGGTTCTTGCTCCATGGTACGCTATATCTTTCAAAATACTGAATTTCCTGGCAGGGCGACGTGTTACCAGGGTTTGCTTATACGGAGATTTTATAAAATAAGGGAACGCTTTTTTGAAGTTTCCTCACCAACAAACCAGTCACTAGAATTTCTCAAAATTCTACAGAAAACAATTTTATTATTGAACCCCCAAAATGGACTTTGCACGATTTTCAATTATTGATACTTTGAGCCTGCCCTACAACCACCCTTTACAGGTTTCAATTGTTGATTCAAATTTCATGCAGCCTCTCTGTACCTGCAAAATGTTTGTCGAAATTGTGAAGAGACCGTTCCTTCTTCCAAATCCTGCAAAATGTCCACAAGATGTTCAAAGATGAAGCCGCAAGTTTGACGCAAATCGATTGTGAATTGTTCCAAGCACTTCAAAAGTCTTTGGAACCTCTTAACGTTTAACTTACCATTCTGGCATTAAGAGGTAGAAAAACCTTGCAGGAAATCTAATCGGGGGGTTATAGTAGAGTTAATTGGTACCCACAGACTCCAAAAAACCCTAAGGTGTCATCAGTAAAATTGTTTTAGGACACTCGTTACATATTCATATTAAATTTCCACTTTTATATTATTTATCATTTGCAACATTAGACTCGTTGCCGTGTACAAGTTGCATATAAGAGTTCTGTAATCATATAGCAATCACTTTTTCTTTAGACGAATCTCGCAAGCCCGCTATAAAGGAGATTCAAGTCAATTCTCGAGAAAGGCCTTTCCTACTTTCTTTGCTAACGCTTTAATGAAACAGGATCTATTGTTGGTTTCGTCATTATTGTAGATTTTATTTTAATTAAAATATAACTTCCTATATGATCCGGTAAGTTATTTTGTTATTTTTATTTTTTTATTTTTTAACGTTTTTACTATTGATTCTCATTTGTATTGTATTTGTATTTTCTTCTGCATTTTCTTCTTTGTCTAACTTCTTCAGGTGTTCCTTGAGCTTGCAATGTCCCGTTAGGAATCCCGTCAGTGTTCTGAGACGCTCCTTGCAGGTCGAAGATACTCTTCAACCTCTCTCGGTTAAAATTCCCGAGAAGTTTTTTGGCTTGTCTCAACCCCGAGAGGTTCCTCCAATGGATTTCTCTCAGTTTTCTTCTTCCTTTTGGAGTTCTGCCTTGAAGAAAGTATCTTCGAAGCCACAGAATGGTTCTGGTCCTATGAAGGGTGTCGATGCTCCTTTTCTTGCCAATGCGTGGGCATTCTTCTTGCGTTCGAGGTGGTCTCGAGCACAAGGATTGTTTAGATTGCCGACTGTCTTGACGGGTGACAAGCCCCGCTCGGTCAGCAGTCTGTTTTGCGGTGAAGTCCCGCGATTTCTTGGTTTTTTGTTTCTTACCATGGTTGATCCCACGAGTAGCTAGGGAAGGGTGTTCCACCTATGCAGAACCCCGCATGCAAAGGTTAGGGGATTGATACAGTGGGGTGCCCCCTGGTGCCCCAAGGTTGAATCCAGTAGGACTGGTCTTCTATCCAGTCACGCATCCCATCAGCCTGGACCCCCGCCTTAGGATTTAGGTTTTTTAGTGAGGTTGTCTCCTCTTGCTTCCGGCGATTAAGCCCAGACCCCCGCATCTCTCTGTGCGCGGAACGTGACCACGACAACAGATAATACGGTATATGAGATAGTCCACAGTTGGACATCTCTGGCGCCGTTTCCCCTAGTGCAGACCTTTAGTCACGACACGACAACTAGGTTAGGGGAGGTGGTCCGCGGCAGGGCTTTGAGCTACCAGTCTAGAATTTTACCTCCGACGAGCTCTATCACCGCTGCTAAACTTACTCACTTACGCTCATTGTAAGGCCTTCCCCCTATCCGCCACCTGGGGACGCGCCCGATGGGTACTCAACCGCACGGGTTGATTCTCATTTATCCTAAGTAGGTTGTTATTATTATTGTAATTTTTGGCACGTTTTTGGCGTTTTTTGTGAGCTTGATTTTTTCTTCTCTTATAGTTATTTTTATAACTTGGTAACCATCGTTAGTCGATCCTACCTACGTCTCCGTAAATGCACTTCGATTATAGATCCAGCTGCAAGTCTAGGAACCATCATCCCTGAAGACGTTATGCAGCAGTCGTGGAATTTTAAATTGAATTTGCGTTTTCAAGATGGCGTCCTAGCGTCGCTTAATGCAGTTTTTATGGAAGCCAGATATGTGAACATTATCTACGTCACCTTATTGCTCTTAATGTTCGTCAATCGTCATAAATACAAATCAATTCATCCATTTATTACCTCGCCAATAATTTCACACACAGTCATTGTATACGTAATCATAATTTTCCGAGTTTTATTAATTTTGGAATTTCCCTTATTTTTAATTGATATATGAATAAATTTGTTATTAAACTTGATCACAATATCATCTATTGTAAAATTTTTATTTGCCTACACTTTCATTTTCATAGTTTACCTACTGCATTTTTCCAACTTACGTTCATAATTTATCAGATCATTTTTGTTCATTAAAATTGTATTTTTTGTACTTCTATATAGGTTTTATTGCGTTCTTGTTCTTCTGTAAACGCAGCCCAGGGCCCATTAGTAATGTTTTTCTTATGAATAAATCATTTTTGTATTTCTTGCTTGCCGGGGAACCTTTGGAGGCCACGCCATCGGTCCTTCATCCCCAACAAAAATTCTAGTTGAAACGATTTCATTTCTTACATTTATCGCGTAATAGCTTGGAACTCCATCATTTTGGAGAAACAACCGCTGTCTTGTTTGTAAATTTACGTTTCCCAGAAGAATGGTCATCAGCTCATTTTGCAGAAGGTACAGATATATTTGACCGCGTAACGGCGCAGGTAACTCAATTGGTCCAATCAGTTGTCTGCTCAAAATTCCGGTCCAAGAATTAACACTAAATTTGTGTTGAAAGTTGTGACGGGGAATCAAATGAGGGGGTCATTTCTACTAAGCTTGGACTCACCCGCGTCAAAAGAAAATGTCCAAAAAAATTAGGATCATATCCATCCCTCGTTAGCACTCTCTCTTCTCTTTGATAAAATCATCTAAACTTTCTAAAAAATCATCTAAAAATTTTCCTTACAAAAGTGGATTGGGGGCATAGGAGCGATAACATGGCCTCCAAGATACCCGGACTTGAATCCGCTCGAATTTTTTCTCTAGGGTTATTACAAGGAGTTGGTGTATTATAAAGAATATTCCTGGTTTACAAAAAGTGTGTGCCCCTGTTATCTTTCTAAATGGGAGTTAAATCGCTTCTAAAAATTTATCTTCACAAAACTTTAGTCCAGGACTAAAGACCAACCATTTTTTCGTTCTCTCGAGAATCTACGTTTTAAGTTAACTACATTTAACTGTGCGGCTATCGTGTTTCTTTCCAACGACAAGAATATTCTTAAACCTCGAGCTAAAATTGAAACGTATCGCCGATTAAACAAGAGTTTTTCCTGTAAATTCTATCTTTAATTATTTTAGACTTTCCGGATATTGAAGCGACCAGCTTCAATATCAAATACCGCGTGACGGGTTAAATTTCATAGAACGCTATTAATAATTAACGTTAATTAATATTCATTGAAATCGCCATTTTCAACAGTAGCATTTCCCAGCATCACTTCACCTCCTAGCACGTAAAATAGAAACAACTGTTTGCTATAGAGCTTTTATAATAGAAAGAGCGAGATCAACATCTTATGAGACGTTTCAAGAAAATTAGTGTCCACCTTCAGTACCCTTTTTGAAAATTTCGATTTGCCTGCAATTAAATCAAAATAATGGAAGTGTTTCGTACTTCCATGTCTTGTAAATAAAATATTTTAAATTATTTTTATTAAAGCTCTGGAAAGCAGAGGTTTTGTGACTTAAACTAAAAATCATTAAATTATTCCAAATTAAAAAGTCAACTGGCATCCCAAAACTTTCCTTTACCTTTCCTTTAAAAGTTTGGAGAGAGTATCACGTTAGCGAAAAAATCTGGCTCCAAATTTGCGATCTCTATACACCGTGTTTTATATTAAGTCGGCACTATTGCTAACTTCGTTATTATTTAACCTAGAAAGTCGGTTAAATTAGCAAACTAGTAGTATTTTTTCTTCTGAATAAAATGGCGAAAACAAAAAAACAATTGAACATCGCGATTTCTAGATATTTAAAAAAATGTAACTTTTTTAATGGAACACCCTATATATTTTTGAATGGATCGGTTGCAAATTTTTTTTAAAGGAAAAAGTCTCTATGCACTATGATCCTAAAATAATAAATTCATTAATTATTCATTATTTTATTACTCCCAAAGTTGGCTGCGACAATTAATGTAATTTAGTGTACCTACTTACGTAATGTAAGGTAAAAAAATATATCGTCCTCAATAGTGTATTTTTCAATAAAAAAATACACAAAAAAAGGAGTTGTTATATTGAAAAGGATTTAATTTTAAATAAACAAATAACAGAACTTGTATGTGTTTTAAATTAAGTCGGCACTATTGCTAACTTCGTTATTATTTGAGCTAGAAAGTCGGTTAAATTAGCAAACTAGTAGTTATTTTTTCTCCTGAATAAAACGATGAAAACAGGAAAACAATTGAACATCGCGTTTTTGATATATTTAAAAAAATTGATATTTTTTATGGAACACCTTGTATATTTTTAGATGGATCGGTTGCAAAATTTTTTTTAAAGGAAAAAGTCTCTATGCACTATGATCCTAAAATAATAAAATTTTACACACAAACAAGTTCTGTTATTTGTTTATGTAAAATTAAATCATTTTCAAGGTAACAACTTTTATTTTTAGTGTATTTTTTTATTGAAAAATACACTATTGAGGACGACATAATTTTTTTACCTCACATTACGTAGGTACACTAAATTACAATAATTCTTGTCGCAGCCTACTTTGGGAGTAATAAAATAATGAATAATTAATGAATTTATTATTTTAGGATCATAGTGTATAAAGACTTTTCCCTTTAAAAAAAAATTTGCAATCGATCCATCTAAAAATATACAGGGTGTTCCATTAAAAAAATTACATTTTTTTAAATATCTCGAAAACGCGATGTTCAATTGTTTTTCTGCTTTCGCCATTTTATTCAGAAGAAAAAATACTACTATAGTTTGCTAATTTAACCGACTTTCTAGGTTAAATAATAACGAAGTTAGCAATAGTGCCGACTTAATATAAAACACGGTGTATATTTAGAAGTGTGAGAGAGAAATTAATTATCTTTTCAAAATTTGCTACCTCTATCTCTTTTTTCTTTTGACCACATTTGGATCTGATAGACAATTTTTTTCTTCTCGCGGTTTCGCCCACATAAGTATCAGTTTTTTAAGTGAAATGACTTTATTATAGCCATACTCGAATCTTTTCCCTTATATGGTAATAAACAAGTTCCCTTCTCAAACTTATATTTTAAAAGGCATCTCGCGATCTTGAATAAATTATTTTCAAGACTTAAACCTTCCTAATTAATTTATAACCTATTTATAAATAGGTACAAAATAAGCTTGTTTCTAATAATAATAATAATAATATGTAATAATAATAATCGGTGAGTTTTACGTAACATCTAGTAATCTCTAATAATCTGTTTTCACACGGATGACCATAACGTAGTTGCGTGCGGCATTTGTATTGCCAAATTAAGTATACCTAACTTCGAAACCGTACGGGGATGTAATCATATATGTGTGTTTAATTGACTAAATATTGGTTTTATTTATTTGATTGATGTATGAATTGATTCACCTTTAATTTTCCGTAATTGACATGCTCTAAAATTTTACTTTTATAATTACATTTGGGAATTGTTTGTTGAGTAAATTTTCAGGTGAACTTTTTACCTTTATGATTTTAACAGATCTCATCACTTTCTCAAACAAAGCTTTTCAGTTTAGACTCACAATTTGATGGCATTATGATGTTAATCTGTAAATTCTTTTCAATGTTTCCACGTGTGTATATACCTATTATACGTGTACCTCTCTACCTACCACGCGTGTTTAGCTTTTAAAATTATTGACATTTAATAAAATGAAAGGTAGGTATCAGTCACTAAAACATTCCGAAAATAACGGCGAAGTAAAGCATGAATTTTGATTAATGTTGCGGGGAAATTCAAACATGGCTTCAATAAAATGAAATAAATATTCTCTTATACAGGGTGGGCCACGGTATACGAAACGGAAGATTATGGCCGTGTCTCTGGATTTTAGGATCTTTTTATTTTTGGAGTGGATAGAGACCCGGCAGAGGTACGTTTTAAAATTATATTCATAATGTACAGGGTGTCCCAAAAGCATAAAACATATCAAAGTTATGTTTTTTTAAATGGAATGCTCCTATGTTACTGTGGTATGTGGTTTACTGTGGAATTTTCATTTCATTTTATTTGAAAACGTGCCATAAAATGGATTTTTAAATTTAAAACTACATAGAAAATTGGCAAAATTTGACAATTTTGTCCCTTTCCCTATGCCACTGGCTAAATTTACTTAAATAATCCACTAATTTATACTATACCTTTTGAATTCGAAAAAAAGATACCGGGGAGTTTATAGAAAACCGAACATTTGAAATTTTAGAGAGATGAATATCACACACTTTTCTTACTTACATCTTGAAATTTTTTGAAGTGGCAGCTTATTAGTATAATAGTTGTCTACTGGAAAAACTTCAGTTCAATTTCTTCAAAAACAGGCTCATAAACGGTTATAGAAATTTAGTCATTTTTACCCTTTTCCTTCCACGCCACTAGTTTATTATTAATAGAAAAAATTCAAAATTTTAAAATAAAATTTAAGGGCTGATTCTTTGGTAAAAAATAAACAAAAAAATTCTATTAACGTGTGTCCGGAAAGGCACCGACTTGACATACCTACAGGGTGTCAAAAAAAGTTTATTTTTACAGTTTTTTGAAGATATCTTGAGAACCTTTTGAGATAAGGAACTCAGCTTTTGTATATGTTTTTTCATTGATATTACAGCTTTACCTTTATATTATCAATTCAGTTTTTTATGTGCCATTTGCGGAGATCTTAGGAATGAGCGAACTTTTTTGCCCTTCATTTTTCGAAACATGTTTTGAAACATCCAAAGCGAGTTTTTCATCATAATTGACCATTTTTCTAGAAAACGGCTCACGTTAACCATGCAGTTATGACAAGAGTACCTCTTTTGTGTAGAAAAAACTTGCGGTTAAAAGTGCGCTTTTAAAATATCAATTGACCCTGTGTTGTATAGATATTAGGGGCAAAAAATCCCCCCCCAACCCAAAAAATCTCCGCCACTATTAGTTATTAATAATTAGTTAGCATTAAAACAGTTGTTAATATCAATAATGATAAGATTTGTACAAAATCTGAAGTCTGTATATTATACGGTTCCCTTCTTCAAAAATCTTCAAAAAAATGGAAAAATAATCTTTTTTTGACCCCTGTATCTCAAAAAGGATTAATTTCCAGACACACGGCAATAGGAAATTTTTTGTTTCCTATTTTTGTTTATTTTTTACCAATGTCCTTAAATTTTTTCGGTGTTATTTAGATACACTCTGTATAACATAGGGTGTGTTACTTAAATAAGGCATGTACTAAATTTAAGGGCGTATTCCTGGATCCTTAAGCATCCTTAAGTAGAAAAGTTAATAAGTACAAGCATGTGACCTAAAATGTCTGGCTTTCAAGATACAGGGTGTTGAAGTTTTTTTTTTAGGCTTTCTATTACTTAATATCTCAAAAGTCATTTTGCCGAAATTGTTTAAATTTGGTAATAAGGAGCTCCTTTAACTCCCAAGTATATTCAAAGTATTAAGTTTAAGGGGTCAAAGGGGACACCACACATATTAGTCATGATTTTCGGACATCCTGTACCAATATTACGGTAAGCCAAATTACCTTACGGGGCAATTTTGGAAATTAAAAATGTATAGACTTCCGTTGCGATGATGTAACATTGTATGTCATTATATCATGACATGACCGTCATTTATGTAGAAAAAAGCTGACTTACCCTGTACTATTGGTCCAGTAAATAAATGTGTGAAAAAGTGTGTGGAAAAGTGGTGAGAGCGGAGCACGCAATGTTAATTTTTTTTTCCTGGATTCTTTAGACCTTCAGGGGCATTCATCAGCTCTAACTCCTGCATTTCCTCGAAAAATGAGAATATAAGGGTAATTTTCCGCTCCTAAAGCACCCTTAATGGTTACAATGATTTTTTTTTGAAAATTCAAAATTTCATCTCAGAAATAATTATTGTCTCTCGAGGATTTTCTGGGTTGCTGATCACGAGTCCTAGTCCAATTAAAACATCTTTAGCACACGATATACGATATGCGTTATACATCAGGGCATGTTTCATTATTCAGGGTAGAAAATTCAACTGATGGAGACTGCTTGCTGAATTTTAAGGGGGGTTTGTCATAAAAAAAAATTGTTAAAGCCTCGCCCTAAGAAGTTACATCCCCTTAAAGTAGGGTAAAAAATTCACATTTATCGATTTTTTTTTTCTGAAATGACTTGAAATAAAAAAAGACGGCTAGGTATTCGAACACTACTAGGTACCAGGAAACCTCCATAATTACATAATTTTATCCACCCTTGTTCTCTGCAAGAGTGTGAATGATACTATACCTCTAGTTTTTTTCCAGAAATTTTTTTCTATAATTTAATTAAAAATTATCAGGAAAAAAGTTCTGGAAAAAAAAAACTTTTAGGGGTAGTACGATTTACACCCTTGCAGAGAACAAGGGTGGCTAAAATTATGTAATTATGGAGGCTTCCTGGTAGTAGTATGTATTCGAATACCTAGCCATCTTTTTTTATTTCAAGTAATTTCAGAAACAAATCGATAAATGTGAATTTTTTACCCTACTTTAAGGGGATATGTAACTTCTTAGAGGAGGCTTTAAGAGTTTTTTTTTTATGACAAACCCTCCTTAAAATTCGGCAAGTAATCTCCAGTTAAATTTTTTTCACTGCATGGTTAATGAAACACGCTGTAAAATTCCGATAAAAATATCCAATTTTTCCGTTTTCGATAGCTGATGGTTGATTTGTGAGCAGAAGAATTTCATTTAATACGAGGCGACATATTAATTTTTTTACATTAATACCATTTCTTGAGGTGGTGTTGAAGGGTTGGAACCACCCTCACTTGCTTTTGGACCTTGGATTATAGTGATCAATTACGAAAGACGCCAAGAGAATATTTCTGAGGTGAAATTTTCATATATTTTTTATCACTGTTATACTATTTGGGATGCTTTGGGAGGGGGAAATTACCATAATTTTCTCATGTTTCGAGGTACCTAATGCATTTTCTCAAATTTCGAGGTAGTGCTGATGAATGTTCCTGAAGGTCTAAGGAATCCAGAAAAAAATAATTTTAAAAATCGGTATGCTGTTCCACCACTATTCCACATTTTCCGGGCTCATTTACTGGACTATTTGTTATTGTAAGTATGTAATAGTTTATTTGTTGTATTGAATTTGTTGTTAAAGTATTTGATACTATATTATAATGAGCTTGATTAATAAAAATAACATAAAATTGAGTAGCAAAATCGTATTCGGTACCTATACTCTTCCTCTTATAAATTCTACTCCTCTTATCGAAATATGAATTTCTATCCTTAAAAAATGCCTAGAAGAGACCTATCGGAGAAATATTGATCCTGGACGTCTGTGTCCATAGAATAGACTCATAGGTATGAGAAGCTGAATCAGTTTATTATAATATAATATATCTATATTCTATATCTGGAAAAGTTTCCATACGTTTGTTGGATGAGTCCCTGCGTGAGTGCTGGGGAGTATGGCCTGCTAATTTACTGTTATTCCTTCATGTCTCAGTTTTTACTTCTCAAAAAGTTCTGGCTAATTGGTCTCCGCCAAAGCCATATACGTTAATAAAAAAAAAAAAAAATATCTGGAAAAGGGGGTAGGTACGTTGAACTGGACTTCACAATCACAATTCCTCAATTTCTATTCCTTGAACGGAAACTACCCCTTCCGTGACGTATAGCGCCACCTGGCGCCTGCAGAACGTGCTCACATGTTGCCCTTACTCTCCGTGAGATGTCACTGTGGTAGCAGAATTACACTGTCAGGGGAAACGTAATCGTCTAAGGGGGAAACTGATATCCCTTCCTTCTGCTTATATTTTAGGTTTAGATAGGTAGAAATTATTAAAACCTAAACGTTTATTAAAGTTATTATATTTTATACAGAGTGATAGTTTTAAAATGGTCAACACTGCATAATATCGTCTAATTTATAGAATATTTTTTTGATTCGTTATTAAATTAAATAAAAGTGGCCTAATTATTCAATCAACCAACATACTGAGTGAACCATTTTAATCTATTCGGTTGATTATTATCTCGGAGTAGAAAAGTTTTCAAAAAAAAGGTTTCCAATGCAAATTGAGTGCGTTCATTATTTTGAAAGCAGAATCTTGTTGTACCTTTATAGATTCCGGATGAGTCTAAGAAAATATCCAGCTCTTACGTCCGATTTTTTTTCCAAAAGGGAATATTCGGCAGTTCGTGGGGGAAAACAGTGTTCCCTTCTTATATGTGGGAAGATGCGTTTCCCATTCTCGAGCAAATGAATCAATTGTTCATATTTAGGGAGGTAGGCATATGTATACCTACCTATAGCTACTTATTTAGTATTAATTGGTATTTGACCCCTTTTTGGAGTTATTTATTTATTTTTTATTTCCTTTTTTATATTTATTTTCTATATTTATTTATTTTTATTGTATAATAAAAAAAAACAAATTTATTTTCATCTAGAAAATAAAACTTATCTCCTCCCGCCCAAGGGGGAAAGGGGGAAGCGGGGTGACTTTCGAAATCCTGCGTTAGTAAACCTAATGCAACTTGTGTTTTAGGAACTTTCTTTCGAAAATGTTGCCTCACCCATATAATCAACCGCGGATTGATTAAAATGAATCACCGTGTACCTATATTTCAAGGTTAAATGTGTATACCTATCTACAGGGTGTCTCATATATAACTTGTCTCTGTACCTTATTGAAGAAACTGTATAAGGTGATACGAACTTTTTTTCGGATAAATGTCATTTGGGATAATATATGATATCTTTTTTTATAAACTAATTTCAAAATAGCGGACGTTTTCTATACAGGGTTATGACGCTATGTTACTTATTTTTAAGTACCAAGGCCTATACCTTTTTCAATTTTCTGAAACTACTGAAAAATACAAATAGGTACTTTGATGTATAATGTCATATACATATATGCATGGCTCTCAGACACCTTTTGTTTCAAATTCATTAGGTCTCTTCAGGAAAAAATACCTCAACTTTGAAGCACCATGTTTAAAAGGCTTATGATGTCTGACATTTTTGGAAGACGTTTTCTAAAAAGAATTTCAAATTTTGTTCTTCA
The DNA here is from genome assembly GCA_910589415.1 of Malachius bipustulatus. Taxonomy (NCBI): domain Eukaryota; kingdom Metazoa; phylum Arthropoda; class Insecta; order Coleoptera; family Melyridae; genus Malachius; species Malachius bipustulatus. Next base: position 19,754,302 of record OU342632.1, read on the forward strand.
ATTTTTTAAAAACAAATTAATTAAATCCTGTTAAAGTACTTTCGGATGAGCCCAATTAATATCGGGTCTGTCATTTGAAAAAATGAAGAAAATCGGCACTTTGCAAAACGTGGCAACACTGCTTCGTGATTACTCTTTTACATTTTTAGTTCCAAAAAATTGAAGAAAACAACTTTTAAGATCTTCTGGTCAAAACGGCGTTTAAAAATCTCAAATAAGTATAGCCATCTATTCCATGATGCTTCAAAGTTCAGATAGTTTTTGCTGAAGAGGTCTGATAAATAGGAAACAAGAGGTCGATGACCCATAATGACATCATCATATTTGTATTTTTCAGTAAGGTTTCAGAAAATTGAAAAATATAATTTTACCATAAGTATAATATAAGGTAGCTATCCAAGTAGATGGAAAGGATCAATTCTGTGGGTGCTTCAAGTATCAGACCTCACTCGTGTGAATTCTTTTTTTTAGGACCACGCATGGCAATAAGTCGATATTGTAGTTTTTATAGCTTTGCAGGTGAGAATAATTGCGCAGAAATTTCTTATAAGTATGCGACGAATTTGCTTATATTACTAATCATATTTTATATTGACACCTATAGTATAGGTTTTTGGATTAAGACGTATTTTTCTCTTTGAATTTCTTGACAAACTAACTACGATTAATTTTTTATCATCTTCTAGTTCTGTTAGTTTGTATGCAAAATATTCTCGTGTATGGTAAAAATAATTTTCTTAAAACTACAAAATTTTCTCCAAAAAACCTCCTTCATGGTAACGATGGCAGGTTCTTAAACCAAATATGGACATCTCTTGAATGCAATAATTCAACTTAACCATGAGTTATCTAACCATAATAATTATACCGTCGACTGAAAAGTATATACCTATACAACTTTGAATATGTCAATCAGAGATTATCTCAGAGAAATCTGCAATTTTTTCACTAAACTTTTCAGTCATCAAATGGCATTTGCCTTATTTGCAAGTCACTACGTTTCCGACAAATCATTTGCTTATAGCTTTGATTTTCTTTCTGATCGACACACTCCTCTGCGTGGTGGTGATGTGTCAGACTGATGAGATGGAATTAACCATTAAAACATCGATGTCTCTGTCTTCACCATACCATTAAGGCAAATGCGTCGTTCAGGAAGCGTTATTGTTTTTCAACAATCGGATTTCTGTATATATTTTTATTAAAGCTCTGGAAAGCAGGAGGTTTAGTCGACTTAAACTAAAGCGCATTAAAATATCTATATGTCAATTGAATACTATTATTTAGGTCTACGTACCAATCAAATTATCTTAAGAGATATTATTGTTGATTTATTTGTTTGTAACTGATGTAAATAAAGAAATTTGTTAAGTTTGAATCAATGTTTCTAAATAACAGGGACAACTCTTATTTGAAATTTTCATAGCTCGGAAAATTAATAAGTAAAAAAGGGCTAAGGCAATAATTTTTGTTGCTGCTTAGATCTTAGGCTATTACTTTCGTAGATTAAAAAAAATATATTCAAAATTAAAAAGTCAACTGGCATTCCAAAAATTTCCCTTTCCTTTGTGTTTAAAGTGGGGAGAGAGTTTCACATTGATGTAGAATAATCTGGCTCTCAATTTGATATCTCCATTTCGAAGTGTCACGGAAAAATTATCTTTTCAAAATTTAATCTCCTTTTTCTCCTTGGCCCACTTTTTTGGACCCGCCTGACAATAAATTTTTCTCTCCTGGCACCCTCTACAACTTTTCTTGGAGGTACCTTTACTTTTCAACCCAAAACTTAATTCCCCAGTTGATTTCCCTTGCCATTTAAAATTTTTAGGACACAGGAGCTGCTGAAGGTGGGGGGTTGTTGTGGCAAGTTCGCCATCAAAAGATGTCCCCCGCAAAACAAAAATTTATCTGTCTCACACTAAAAACCATAAAACAAAACACCTAGGACTTATTCAAGGGTGACAGTTTTCAGGTATAGGTGTATAGTAGAACTATTTTAAAAATACGGAAAGCCATAAAATATATCCATTAACTTTCTTACTCATTGGGTAATGCCATACCTATGGCTGGAGAGGAGAGATTTTGAAAATCTAATTCCGAGTCCAGTTGTTCAAATGATTAATTGGGGGTAAAAAGAGGTACTTAAACCTAAACAGGTAGCCGCAATAATGCGTATAGACTGGAAATGCAGACGAGGTTATAAAACTGTTTCCTTTTTTGAAATCCGTTAATGTATTATTAAAGTAGGTACCTATACTTACTATCTGAAAATGTTTGAAAGCCACTGGTCAGCTTGAAGCATGCTATAAAAGCATTTTTCTGTTTCTTTCTACTTTTATGGCTTTCCGTATTCTTAAAATCGTTCTACTATACCTCAGTCGGCCAAAAGATATAGTAATTAAAGAGCGCGGTAAGTTTACAATCCAGGTAGGCAGACCTTATACACAAGAATTATACAGGGCGTCCCAGCTTATTCGAAGCGGTCTCTGTAGACCAAACGATGGATTTTTTCCAAAAAATTTTCGCAAATTCAAGTACAGAATCACAATGGCCATAATTTAAAATTATTTTGGAGTATACAGAGTGTCCCATATGACAGTGGCATATCAAAGTTATGTTTTTTTAAAATAAGCTCCTATGTTATTGCATTTTTAGATTGTCTGAGAAAAGAAAATAAGATTGGCTTTTATAGTTGGTGTTTAAATTCAGAAGTTTTTGAGTTATAAACAAGTGAAAATCGTAATTTTTCAAGTTCAAAGCCCTGTACAACGAAAACGACTGAAGATAGAGAAAAACGGTTTACATGTCCCTATTTTACTTTTTCATGTACTATCCTATGATGTAAATGAAATGTTTATACAGGGTGATAAAAAATTTGAAAAATTCTGAGATTTCTCCACGCGTCGACAAATAAAAAAATCAAAGAAAGTACAAATGTTTCTATACCATAAGATAGTACATAAAAAGTTAAAATAGGGACATGTAAGCCGTTTTTCTCTATCTTGAACCGTTTTCGTTGTACTTTCTTGAACTTTAAAAATGACGATTTTCATTTGTTTATAACTCAAAAACTTCTGAATTTAAACACCAACTGTAAAAGCCAATCTTATTGTTTCTTCTCAGACAATCTAAAAATGCAATAACATAGGAGCATTCCATTTAAAAAAACATAACTTTGATATGCCACTCTCATATGGGACACTCTGTATAGTCCAAAATAATTTTAAATTATGGCCATTGTGATTCTGTACTTGAATTTTCAAAAAGTTTTTTGAAAAAGTCCATCGTTTGACCTACAGAGACCGCTTCGAATAAGCTGGGACACCCTGTATACACAAATCTTAGAATGCCCTTCTCATTGGTTTACCGGAACCAGATAACCAATAAATAAGGCACTATCTGCCTACAGATGTGACTACTTGGACCTTAAAAGTTTGTGCGCAGTTTTATTACTATATCTGTTGGTCGACTGAGGTATAGTTATAGATAGGTGTATGGATCAGAAGATCCGCGTTAAAAAATAGTTAAAAGCACAATAACGAAATAAATTGAAAAATAGCTTGATGGGAACATATTATACATATAGGTATTGCAGGACATTTATTAAGCATTTTCAATAATGTATTAAGGCATAAAAGCAGGAAGGAAATTGCGGGATAAATAAAGCAACTTGATATAAGCAAATATTTATTTTATTGCAAAAAAAGCAAGCATCTAAAAGCGGGAATGGCATTAAGGCAGTCCTAAAACAAAAAAAAAGATTTACTGATATAATATTTAAATCGTGTTCATGTTAACATTTTTTGGTAGGTATACAAGAACTACAAATAAGAATCAAATGTACCATGAAGTCATGCTATAATAAAAATTAGATTAACTACTGTTTTGCTACATTTTTTTCTACTTTTTTTTTGTAAAGTTTACTTTTTAATCAAATCTACGAATGCAAAATAAAATTCCCAAAATAAAATTATACAAAATAATATAACACATAATATGTTATAAAATGGATCATGCATGCCGTGACAGATCTTAATTTTGATTTATTGGTAGGTTGACTTGATTATTTGACAGCTCAAATAAAACTGGAACAACCCTTATAAAACAATAACTCTTAATGCCAATAAAGAATCTATTTTTTGAAGTTTTCATTTTTTGACAAATAAAATACACTGTCATCTTTGTTGACAGCATGGAAACCATGGAAACATTGCTCAATTTTCAAGCCACATTTACACTTTTTAATTAAACATCATTTACATAAATAAAACTGTCCCAGATTTATTTGAACAGAACTGTAGGTACCTACGTCGTAGATACATAACATAGGTATAAATCGCTTCTGGGTAGCTTCAACTAACTATATAATAATAATAATAATAATAATAATATACAGGGTGTCCTATTTAAAGTAAGTGAGGTGTTGCATGAGACCTTATGGACGAATAATCCCGAATGAATTAATGAAGATATTTATGAATGATGCAGAACAAACAACTTTTGCTCTAAAATCGTTATAGGAAAGACAATATTTGAAGTAGATTAATTTTGCATGGGAAATCCCTGCATGCGTCTAAAAAACGGCTTTGTGCAGTACATGAACACTCTTCTGGCTGATGGTAGGCACCTATATAGAATATCGATCTTTACAAAACATTTGTTTTAGATTAACTTTCTGTGTGTGACTTCGGGAAAAAAAGTTTGCCATCAAACCGATTAGACTGATTTTTCATACCGTTGCATGATGGAATTATGCATTTCATTTCATGCGTTTGGAATTTTCGTCTATTTTCTTTTAATTTATTTCTTAAAACTGATTTTTTAAAATACCATTTTTTTATATTTTTGCTTCTAGAAAAAAAAAAACATGTCTAAGATGTGTTCTCGCCTTAGATCCCATGCACATCTATGCCTAATCATGTTAGGTAGGTACGCGTTAAAATAGTCAAAACTATCCCGTTCCCTTGTATCGGAAAATAGTGTGCGCGTGCGTTAGTAGACTTCTCTAACGATCCGCGCAGTCTAAAGGCGCCATCGCGCATAAATTTGAGAAAAATGCATTCCGTCGCACTAGTATAGCCGTCCAATAGGAACGCTCCTTGGAATAGAAGGATTCGGGACCTTTGACTGAACAGGGCGACTCGGGCATGAAAATGCTTAATTCGCATTCTGTCTGCGTGAGTATCCACAGTATACTTGATCACGTATACCTAAATGTAGGCGTAGATTACTACATTTTAGTATTAGTAGGTATGTTCTTACCTATACGTTAGTATACTTCAAAGCGGATTGATTATTATATGTCGATATAAATAAAATATTCTTATTGATTATTCTGTCCTGGTGTCAGACATATATGGACTTCGCAGCTTGAAGCTTGGGACTTCATGCACGAGTATAATATGGTGACGTGGTCTCGGAATCATTTATTATATACCTAATCAGCTTAAACCAAAAATAGCTCTTCATAAAATCTTATATTGCAGACATGAAAATTTAAATGTAATATCAGTTTTATAGATCTATTACAGCGATGAGTGCATACGTGCAATAATATTATGCATGTTATACCTAATACGTGAATGGCATGTTATATTCAAGATACATGCTTTAAGTAGATCTCTCAAGATAAATTGAGAATAAGATTAACTAAAATGTGAAACAAACAATCATATAGGTATAGTACCTATATTGATTTTGAAGTATTTTGAGATGGCATACGAGGCTCCAAAAAATCTCTAAGTGCTTGAAACGGTTATTTTGCGCTCGTGCGAGTCATGCTTAGAAGTTGATTTATGGTTTGCAAGACAAACTATAGCAGTAAAATTTGTATAGGTACAGTACCTATAACGCACAAAAAGTATAGTTTATACCTACAGTATAGAATAAATAAATGGAATTCTGTTATATAACATTTTTGATTGCCGTTATTTACAAGTTTTTTCTGAAAGGCTCATATTCGGACATTTGCTATTCAAAAGGATAAAAGGTTAACGAAGAGGCTAAAGACATAAATAACTTGGACATAATGAAAAATGTATGAAGAGACAGAGTAATTCTTTCTGTATGTAATAAAAAACCAGAATTGCATATAAAAGAAGGGAATAAAAATTCATTTGCTGGAGCTATAAAGTCTCACGAGCGTTCTAAGTATTATTCTGGACTCTGATGAAAGCAAGGGCTTTATTAAATTTTTTACTTCGCACTAATGAGATCATGTATAAAACGTTTCATACAATCCTCTAAGAATACTGATGAATAATTAAGTTATATAACAACTTTATTAATTGAAATATATTTTTCTATACCATAAGTATACCACATTATTCAAAAGTTGAATAATTTTGAGCTCATTAAAATTTCGTAAATTTGAAGTCAAAAACAAAAATACTTTCCCCGCACCTCTTGTAATTTTGATCACGGTTCATTATCGATAAGGTTAGGTACCTACTTGATGCCAAACGGTGCTGGTGCACCAAGAATTAATTAATTAAAAATTAGGTACCTATTATGCAATTATTAAAATAGAGAAAATTTATTTTTATTGGTAATTGAGCTCAAAATGGCAAAATTATGGCACAAATTCAGCTTTGGTAATTGAATTTGTTATCTGAACATAGAAAGGATATAATTCTAAATAAGGTAGTAGGTATATATAAGAAAGTTTACGAAACTAAGGTAACCTAAATGAAAGATGGAAGATAAAACTGCCCTTAATAAAACATTTTATTGGTGATTATTCAAATAAAAAAATTGCGTTTGAAAAAAAAAGTTACAAAAACTTACTGGTTTGTTTCTCTTTTTCAATGTCAATTACTTAATTAAAATTAGGAAATACATTTTATACTTACTTATCTAAAAAGAATCTTATAAAAAAACTTAAATAAAAACAAACACATGGGCTATCGTTATTGGAAAAAGGCTTCAATATTCCTATGCGCAAACGCGGAAAACAATAGTGACAATCTCGAACGCTCCTTATGACACACTCACAAATTAAGGCTTGCTGGTTTATTTCAAGCATCATTTTAATAATAAAAATAACTGAAGAACAAAATAAAATCCATTTAGCCATCTTCAGAATGTTTTCTTCACGTCCTTTTCCTGTGCCTGTACTCTTTTTGAGTTGGCTGATTCTGTCAATAAATGTCATCAGTCAATCAAATCGTCAATTAAGCAATTTCGTCAAGGCGACCAGATTTAAAGCAGTTTGTTCCCCATATATTATCTATACAGGTTGTCCCAGGTCATTCGAAGTAGTCTCTGTATAGGCCAAACGATGAATTTAAAAAAAAAAGTTTGCAAATTTGAAAAGTTAAAATAGGGACATGTGAGCCGTTTTTCACTTTCACTATCTTGAGCCGTTTTCGTTGTACATTTGTACTTCGAAAACTGCGATTTTCACTTGTTTATAGGTAACTCACAAACTTCTCAATTTAAACACCAATAGGTAAGCCAATCTTTTTTTTCTCAGAGAATTTAAAAATGCAGTAACATTTAAAAGCATTCCATTATTAAAAAAAAAAAATAACTTTGATATGCCACTCTCGCATATGGGACACTCTGTTTACTCCAAAATAATTTTAAATTATGACTATTGTGATCCTGTAGGTATCTACTTGAATTTGCAAAAACTTTTTTGAAAAAATTCATCGTTTGGTCTTCACCGCTTTGAATGAGCTGGGACACCTGTATATAATAACTAGGTATATTATCTCCTGAAGCAGATAAATTATATTTGGCGAAGAATTTACGCCATTAGGTAGAAACATACCTACCTATGCAGTGTGGAACTCACTTCTGTAATAAAATTCACTATACAGAACAGAGAAAAAACGTTTTTGAAAAGAAAGCTCAAACCTCAACTTCAAGTTTTTACCCCCACCGCTCTCACACCAACCAATGTGGTCATATTTTTTTTTAAATAAGAGCAGGCCTGTGTATGTTTGTATTTTCATATTTCCTGAGAAAATCCATTAAGAATGGTTTTTACAGGTGCAGTTCCGAAAACGGTGCCCTATCTTAACTTTTCAAAAGATGTCCTACGATGCGGTTTAAATTTTAATACAGGGTGATTTAAATTATCAAAGTTTTTATCACCCTGTATAAAAAATTTCAAATACACTGTATAAGATAACATTTGAAAAGTAAATAGGGAAATTGCTTGAAAAATTTGAAAATTTTGAAACTTGAAAAATTGCAATTTGCATTTGTTTATAACTCATACACTACTCAAATTAAACTGCAACTGCATGTAAAAACCCTGGATTTTCTCAGGAAATATGAAAATACAATAATATATACAGGGTGTCCTATTTAAAAAAAAATATGACCACAATGGTGGGGGTAAAAGCTCAAATTGAGGCTTAAAAAAATGCCTAATAAAAATTTGAAGTTGAGTTGTGTGAGCTTTTTTTTCTAAAACGTTTTTCTCTTAACAGTGAATTTTATTCTATAAATCTATAAATGCGTTCCACACTGTATAGCTGTTCAAATAATTTGTTTTTCTTATTTTTCTTAAAGTAGGTATTTTTAGTAATTGCATTTTCGACTTACGACATGGATTATAATCTACTTATTTGAAAAAAAATAAATGTTAAAGGGAAATAGCCTACCTAAATGACATCCATTGAAAAAATCAATCATTGACATTGTTAACTGACAAAAACTTGAAGATTATAGGTAGGTATATATCAGGAGAAAGCATCTAATTTTTCTTTGCCAACCGCGCTTCGAGAGTAGAGTTGATGGATGGAATATGCTGTAGAATTAGAATCTAAAAGAAAATTCTCGATAACTTCAGTCATTACAGAAAAAATGCTGAAAAAAACTGAAAAAGCGAGCTTTCGTACTTATTTCAATACGAAACTTCTAAATTTCTAATTTCACTTTGCCAACCGCGCTCCGAGAGTAAAATTGATGGATGGAATATACTGTAGAATTAGAATCTAAAAGAAAATTCTCGATAACTTCAGTAATTACAGAAAAAATGCTGAAAAAACTGAAAAAGCGAGCTTTTATACTTAATTCAGTACGAAAATTCTAATTTTCTAATTTCTCTTTGCCAACCGCGCTCCGGAGTATATAGAGTTGATGGATGGAATTTATATACTGTAGAATTAGAATCTAAAAGAAAATTCTCGATAACTTCAGTAATTACAGAAAAAATGCTGAAAAACTGAAAAAGCGAGCTTTTATACTTATTTCAGTATGAAAATTCTAATTTTCTAATTTCTCTTTGCCAACCGCGCTCCGGAGTATAATACTGTAGAATTAGAATCTAAAAGAAAATTCACGATAACTTCAGTCATTGATAGAAAATATGCTGAAAAAACTGAAAATGCGAGTTTTCGTATTTCAGTAATATATATTTTATTAGGTAGGTAGTGGAGCTTTCCAGTTGCCATTTCTACTAAACACTTTTCCCCGAACGATGTCAAATGACGTCATGTCGCTTGCCTTTTGATTTTTATAGGCAATCTCGGAAAAAAAACTTTTTTCATGTAACAGATTTTTAACTTCCTTGATTTTTTTAAACCGCGTGAATGCATAAATTGGCGATCACATATTTATATAAAAAAACTCCATCATACATATATTATAAAATTGGTTAAACGACTTTTGTAAATCTACAAAAAACGGTTCAATAATTTCCAACAATAAACAAGGTAGGGACTAAAATAAGGAATTTTGATTTTTCATTTTTTTCAGTTTTATTTCAGCATATTTCCAGCAAAGCCTGAAGTTATCCTAATTTTCTTTTCATAGTAATATTTACTTACGAATTCTGAATTTTTTAACTCCAGATTTATTTCCTTTTATTTCGAAATATTTTCATGGGCCATATACCTACCATTTCTGGATTGTATGAGGAAAATCAATGAAAACGGTTTTTAGAGTTGAAATTTGTGAGTTATGAGTTGAGCTATGAAATTTATAAGTTGTAAACAAATAAAAATCGCAAATAAGAAATGGCTCACGATATCTGAAGATGGTTTACATGTCCCTATTTAAACTTTTCATCTACTTCTCTATGGTATCTATAAAAATATTTAAAAAACAATTTAGTAATTTTTTTGAAAGGAAAAACAGATTTTTTATCACAGTCAAAATATTTCATCCACATAATAGGCAAACAACTTGAAAAGATAGAGAAATTTATATTAACCGTTCTTTTGTTCTTATAAATTACTCGTTACAAATTTTTACTCCCAAAACCCTTTTTTTTACTCATTATAATTTTCTCATACAATCAAAAAAATCAAGCGATATAGCAAATATTACTGGCGATATCCGATGTAACCAGAAGTGATATTACCTTGAAAATATTTTGAAATGAAACAGAATCTTGAATCACCCGGGACTCCAAAAAGTCAAACTTTTATGCTTTTTCTGATCACGAACACCTCTAACCAACGCGGCTACCGTATACCTATTGGTGAACATTCAAAAATGTAGATATTTTTTAGACTAGCCGGTCATAAATATCATTATCAACAACAGTGAGAATTTTGGATTTTTAGATACTAAAGTAGATAGGTATATTGTAAAATTCAAGGACACATTGAATTTATTTTTTCTGGAGAAGCATGCCAGATTTACATTAGGGTGTATTTAGGTATATGTATTTCGTGTTTATGGACTTTTGCCAGGGAATGTACTGTAAGACAATCTGACGTGACGTTGAGGACGAGGAGAGCGGAACGGTCATGGTGGAGTTGTCATTGAGAGTGTACACCTCTATGTATATGAACCGGCAGCAATAATGCGGGGGCGAAAGGAGGAGAAGAAGAACTTGTAAATGCAAACTAAGCCAAAGGAAGGGGCAATTGCTACTAATGATTCGAGCGGCCAGCGATTCTGATCCTTACTGCCTCCGATAAGATAGATGGTGGATTTCAGTGACAAATTTACAATTTGGGAATTCAGCCACACCGAGGGGCTATGCCACCATTAAACATCTCCTCTCTAATAAGATTACGTTAAAAATTCAAAGATTAATGCCGTGGCTGCTCATTTATTTATATACAGATGATGTTAACTCAAGTGATGCGTGTAGGATATCCAATTAAAGTTAATACTTGAATAGAAAATTAGAAGCACATTTTATATACCTAATTTTATTTAAATTTTTTACGACAAATGACACAGTGACATACTTTTGGCACTTACCGACTTGGTCAAAATAGTATTAATAAATAGTGCGCGAAAAATTTTGGCGCTTATTGAAAATGATAGCTTCCTGAGACAAAAACTCATTGGAAAGCACCATAATTTCGCGCTCGAGATGCATACAACATTTTTTTTTAGACAGCTTCAATGAAATAATTATGAAAGAATCGAAATAAAAAATCAGAAAAAATGACGCCAGGAAATTTTTAATTTAGTTCCAAGTTGATTGTTGCTTTCTTGCTCCATGAAACTTAAATTACAAGATTTTTATACCTACAGTGAACGAAATAGTTGTCGCTCTATAGTTCCCGCAGTATATGAAAATTTCAATTTTATAAGTTTGGGAGTTTACAAGATAATAATTATTGGTTATCAGTTTTCATAAATAATTACCTATATTTGAAATAAAATACACTTGCATCATAGCATAATAATGAAAAAGGGGAAAATAATATAAAAAAGCTGAATATCAAGGAATAATTTGCAGGGAATTTCCTCCCGTTTTTTTGTTTACTTTTCCTGGTCGAATAAAGTCACCTGTTGTGTCTATGAAAGAGAAAACGTGAAAAGAAATGTCCAATTTTTTACCCAAACAACGCGAAGGTACAAGATTTGTTGAATGAGGTACTGCGTAATTCTCTCACAAGCAATACACGGTGGCTATCCAGACTCCAGAGAAATTACTAACGCTACTACGCAGGAAATCAGTATTCCCGAGTTCTCCTTTTCCTTCTTCACACAGCCAGAACTCTAAAATGGCCAAAAGTTTCTACCGCTTGCACAATAATTGTACGAATAGATATGAAGTTGTCCATTTGTATTATAAACGTGCTCCAAACAGAACAAAGTATCGAGGCATAAAAACGAAAGTAATTAATTATTCAAAGATGCACTCTGTTCCTTCTGTTGGTATAGTACAAAGACAATTGAGATTCACCGTCGTCGTTTCAAAGCAATAACAATGTGATCATGTTTATATTTTTACGTGGTTGTAATTATTATCTTGCAAAGTTCATTATTTTCTTTTGTTCGCCGGACAGCGTTTGTAAATTAGGTTTGACTTGATTTTAATTAGTCATTCGGTTCGCTTCAAAAAAGATTTTCCCCTGAAAAAGAGATTTTTATTATCTAATTGATGAAATTTCGTTTTTGTGTTAATAATATAGGCGTCCTTGATTAACTAGATTAAATAAATTTTTGACGGTTTCTTCATATTGTATATGGGCAATCAGGCAAAATTCTTAATTTAATGGTATTTTATATTAAATACATCAATTTTTGAAAAAAAAAATTATGGATCATAAATATGGATAAACTATTTTAAGATGTTTTATTTATCTAAACACATTTTAGATCTATTTTTTACATTAATAGTCTTACTTATGGTAACGAAATAATCAATTTGTGTTCTTATTGATCATAATGATCCTGTTGTAAGAAGAGGTGTCCACTTTATCAATGGGCATGTATGAGTAACTTCTAAACGGTGTGTTGATATAGAGTTGGTTGAATTATTATAGAAAAAATCGCATTATTTGATGCTTAATAATGCGAAACTAAATTTATGGAAACTTCAGGCGTTGTTGAAATATCCTGAAAAAACTGAAAAATCGAGAATTCTTATTTTTGCCATATCTTTTTTATTATTTAAAATGATTAAATTTTTTGTATTCAATCGTTTAATAAAATTGCCATTTTAATTGTCACCATTTTAGTTTCCAAACTACATTCTTTTAGGCACTAGTGTTATAAAAGTCATATACTTTTACGCACTTGTGATTAAAAGTGACATAAATGAGAACTAAAAGTTAAGTTTTCATAAATAAATCTTCAAGAAACCTGCCACTTTGACAATATGAAAAACCAAATCTCTAAAATTCTTAACTTTATATTTCTTGACGACTTAGAATTTATATAAATTATTGTTGTTTCTTGGTGGTTCAACTAAAAATCTTGTGTGCATGATACACACATTCCAAAATTGGAGTGTTTAAAGCGCCTTTTCATAGTGTTAAAAGATTTTTTCGTGTGCTAAAACACTTCCATTTTGGAGCTTTTGTATCACAAATAGCTATTTTGTAGGTTTATGTAGGAGTTATCCATCTGAGACATTGACATTTCAGAAACTTCCTATAAGCCGACAAGATCCTAATACGGTTTTCTTATAGTCTGCATGTGTTTTTCTTATGACCGCAGGCCACCATTATGGGTTTTCATGTCATTCGGTATTAAAGAAATCAATTTTAACCAAAAATCTATTGCTTATACAAGATGGACCATCCTAGTATTATCCCGTAGCGGCATTACCGTTCAAGATAAAAAAAATGAGAAAAAGTTGTATGTATAGGTATATGGTTTGAGGAGATCTTAAATTATATTCAACTATACAGGCTGAATGGCCCATAGTATCGCTATACGTCATACACGACACGTTTGTTATCTTAAATAAAGGACACCCTGTATATTATTATTATATTTTCAGATTGTCTAAGAAAATTCATTATAAGAATGAATGTCCCCGTCTTATCTTTTCACGTTTATCCTATTGTGTGGATGAAATTGTTATACATATAGGGTGATGAAAATTTTCAAATATTTTCATTAATTTTTTCAGATTTTTCATAATGCACCCTGTAAGTATAAACATTTCAACTACATATTGAAAGCTGTAAAATTGCTAGTTTCACTTGTTTATAACTCATAACTTACTAAATTTGAACTCCAACTACGAAAATCTTTCTCACTAAATTTTCTCAGAAAATCGGAAAATGTAATAATATACAGAGTGTCCCATTTAAAATAACAAAGTTGCGGCGTACAACGATACTGAGCCACCTGATGTATAATAGCTGAAAATAATTTTAGGTCTCCTCAAACCATTGAGGAGACCTAAACGCAAAACCATTGCGCAAACCAACTTTTTGCGCAATTTCGTTTTTCCATCTTTAACGGTAATGCCGCTATGGGGTAATTACGCTAAGATGACCTACCCTGTACAGGCGGGTGTTAAAAAAATATATTTTATTTTGATATTATTCAAATATTTTATTTTGTCAATCAGACTCAAAATTCGGAATTTTTCCAAACGGGATCTTGCAAAAAAAAGGTGAGCAGACGTTGCCCCCCCCCTGAAAAAATCGATCTCACGTGAGATCGATACGTCCGGTACCGGACCTTGTCAAACCGGCTCTCGCAAAAAATAAATTTGAGCTCACCGCGGAACTTAACAAACTAACTTTAAAAAAAAATCTGATCGGAGCTGGACGACATTTCTTGAGTGCGTGGGAGTCGATTCTCGTATATGTGAGAGTTCACATGGAAACAGATCATGCGGGAACTCTCACGTGGGAATCGACTCCCGTATGAACTCGAGAATTGCGCCGTCCTGGTCAAATCGTACCTCGCGAATTTTTTTTTATTAAATTTAAATAAATAATTTTAAAAATATCGTGTGGGTGTAGAATTTTATTTAAATTTATTTTAGTCCATGCAATACCCTGTTCAAATATTCGATCTTTTTTCAACACCCTATGTATTCACAAACAATATATTTTTTCAAGTTTTTAATTCATTTTTCGAAAAAAGAACATCTTTCCAACGATATACCTAATGAAAAATCATACGGCGATCCATACGTCATATGAACGCCATGCAATGAATTTTTTTTCAGGAAAAAAGATGTAGCAGGTAGGTAAGTACTCAATTATAAATATACGAGATGATATAGGTATATCGACCCAATATATTTTAATTTTTTTTAATTGGATAGATGTTTTATTTCCTTGATTTTTTAATAGCGAATGACATGAAGAAACAATAGGGCGGCTGCGCGGCCATAAGAAAAAAAAAGTTGACTCTAAGAAATTCCAGCCGGCGGCTTTGAAAAGATGAAGTTTCAGCAATGACTGAAGACTTAAAATTTATATCATCAGATCTCTATAATAAAAAATAGTGCAACTTTTCTCTAATAACGGACGCGATATCTATATGAACCGTTTGGAAGTTACCCACGCATACCTACCTATACATATGCTCATTGAAAAAGTGGACACCCTGTATACCTACATACTAGAATAAATGGGAATGAGGAGAGCCTTGAAAATCCATCAAGCAGGATGAAGAACATACAAAATATAAGATTTGAAACCATTTGTTCTACAAACAAGGAGTGACGTAAAACAATTAAAACACTCCCTTTGAAAGGAAGGGAAGAATCCCCCTGCCATCTATTTATAATTGCCTCCTCATAGACATAAATTTCCCCAGCTCTCTCTCTAATAAACCCACCCTATAAGAAAAAGAAGCATATATATGTATACCCAATAAATAGACGTCTATATTTTACTAGTTACCTAATCAAATCTACTGTTGTATTGACTTGTAAATAAATTAATAAAGAACAAACCAAAATTTAGGGATAAAAAGGTCAATAATAATTTAAAATAATAATAATTTTTGTAGAATTTTAACTTAATAAAGGCGCTAACTTCAAATAATTCTATAAAAAAATACCTGGATCTCCTCCTTTAATTTTTATAACAAAGAACATTTTCTTACTTCGAGTGTCAAAGACAAATATGACATAATTACGTCATTCAGTGACAAATTATTTTCTTTTTGTTGAAAGAAAAAACAATTGAAGGGCTCGGTGCAAAAACCAGTCAACTCCATTTTTTACAAATTTTTTAATCCAAGACTTTAAAATTTTTTTTTTGATGTGTCTGAGAAAAATTTATCTTTCAGTTTATTATTAAATCACTGCCAAGTCCCAATATTTAATGGTCAATTTTGTTCGAATCAAAACTTATTTGTCAAATAACATTTTTAGAAAGTTTTTTTTTTTTTGATTTCCCAAAAATTATGAAAAATGGAGTTGACTGGTTTTTGCACCGAGCCCTTGAATTTCTTTTTGCCATTCAATTATTGCTCCTCCACACCTTATCCATATTTCAGAAAATGTGGCATCATATAGATATTAAACGGATGTCTGCAGCAGTGAGGAGGGACCCATCTTGATGGAACCAAATATCCTGATTTCCAAATATTCAAACAAACCGATGAAAAAATTACAGGACTGGCAGTACCTAAATCCAATCGCAAGATATTTAGGCAGGTACCTAAACGTGCTGCTGTATATTTCCCTGAATAAAATAATGCCAAATAGTTGGTGGGGGACAATTTGAATGAACATTTGCATTAAATGTTGTTTGCATGCGTTGCAATTTTCAGCATAATTCGTAATCTCCTTATTAACCCTTCTGATTGAATAAAATTGAAGGAATTTTGAAAAATCGAATAGCTATGCTTTGACGAAGATTTTCAAAAAAACATTTTTTTCTGTGGAATACAGTGCCTTTTAACCTTTCATGTAGTAAATACGACAAAAAGTTATTTAAAAAAGTTGTTTAGAATCAACATTTACGTCTCTAACGTTCCTGAAACTTTTCTCAACTTTTATTAGAGTGAAGTTTTCTGAACTTTTGCTAGTGCTTTACATTAAAAAAGTACATTGAGTGCAACTTTGCTGCAATAGGTATATCTCTGCTCGATGAGTAATAAATTTTTTTTGAGTTCGGAATTCAAATTTAAGTTTAGAAAAATATTAAATAATTACCTACCAATGCCTTGATTTTTAAATTCGACATATTAAATGGTAATTTAATTGGATAGGTAGGTATTTATTGTGAAATTGGTATGAAAATGGCTCGATTTTATTGAGTCAAACATCGTAAATTCGTTTAATTAATTACAAAAGAAGAATTATTGCTCGCAAATACTGAAAGAGTTGTCACAGTAAAAACCTCTTATAGAGTAAATTTACGTAAAGTATAGGTACGAGTATTTATTTTTGGCTTTGAGACATGGACACAGGGTATATTCAATTCATATACATGAAGGGGTATAATACCTACCTATATCTATATAGGAATTCTTTTTCATAAATTACTAATTAAATATTATCCATTATGACGCATCTTTTATTTACGTGTCTTAAGATAATATCTACGTTATAGATAGGTAGGTACCAAGACTAATATTAATTATTATTATTAGTGTTTCCTAGTCCTAGTTACGGGTCAAGTCAGTGGGAACGTGATAGTCTCCAGCTATCCCTTCTGCAATCGGTTGCGCGGAGAGGGAGCAAGCAGGGAGCCGGGCATGTGGTCTTAGCCCACCCTTGTCTTTCCTCAACCGCCCTTAGAGAGCCGCCGCCACCCCCGTTTGCCACCCACCGGCCTTACCAGATCAATACAGCTAGCCAGCTCGGCTCCTGCAAGATTTTTAGCTTAGCTTGGCCGGGCGAAACCACTCCTTATTGCTGCCTGAAAAGGAAACAGGCGAATCTAGCTCGTATGAAAGTCGGCGATACGGATAATTCCTTTGTTCTCCCGAGAACGTAACAGATTCTTTTTAGACGATGGAAAAGTTCGGATGCGGCCGAAAAAGATAGAAAGAGCGGCTAACTACAAGGGTTTTATTTGTTTCCCAACTTCGCGCGCTCGACTCCCAGAAAAAGTTTTAAAAGGGTTATTTCTAAATTTTCATCGTTATTTTAACGCGCTGCTTTCTCACCTCGCGTTTTAATGCTTTCGTATTATGTAACGTGAAAAACTCTACCAACAATGTAAATAGATTCGATATACATTAAATACGTAACGCTTTCTTTTTATGAAACATACTTATAAAATGTTTAATTATCGCTTATTATTAATATCAATTATTATTACTTATTATACCTAGGGTGTATCTACTTTCCAACAATAATAATAATTGTAAGATTTGTAAATGTCTTTTTTTATACCGCATGCATGGCACTCTGTACAATGTGCAGAACACATACAGGGGCAATAATTAATACTTTTAATAACCACTTTTTGTTTACCTAATTATTTTGTCTCACACCTATACTTACTTAAGTATTAGAATCACATTATAATAATTAATACTAGAAGTCTTTTTTGTCAATTTTACGAAGATAAGGCTTTTTAAATATAAAAACAAACTTGACTTTTTGTTTAATTATTTTTAAGCTGTATTATTCCCATTTGAAATTTTTGCGATGTAAAAATTTAAAATTGTTCCCTTTTGTGTCCGCGATTATGTTCACCTAAGTATCAACTTATTTAATTTTATTTATACGACTCAAATGTCGAATTTTTATTTTCTATTTGCAAAAAAAGGAATAAATGAATAATGAATAAATTTATATCATTACTGAAATGGATCGCACCTAGGTAGGATGATAAGAGAAATATTCCCTCGCCTCATTAAATCAAGTAAACGATCCCGTCAGCTCATTAAATATTCATAAAACAGAATCGCTCCAGCTAGCCACAATTCAGTCCTTCGAGAAAGCGACCACTGCAAGGGTAAAGAAACCATTGCCAGATGTTAGGGCAGGCGTTGTATTGCGACACTCTCGGTCCGCGTGATGAAGGAGAATAATAGGTGACCTACATACAAGAACGAGTGGAAAGAAACAGACCGGGTGAAATCAGAATTTAAACAATAAGCCTTCGCAAAGACAAAAGTAACTCAGTAGTTATTACACCTACGACAATGAAAAGTTCACCAATCGATAGGGCGAATTAATAAACCCCAATAGCCGGAAAAGCACCCCGGTACCTAAACGGCCAGTAAAGGAAAACGCGAAGTGAAAGTTAAGTCGGTGTAATTATAATAACTAGACACAATGAGAAGTACCTAAACGCGTCGACCGATTTGAAGGAAAATTTAGATAGTTCAGGTTCCGGACAAATCAGTAAAGTAGCCGCGAGGTCAACTCGCCAAATCTCAAGACAAATGAGATATGATTACGGACTAAATCACGGCAGGAGAGAAGAGTCAATAAGGTTCATTATTGCGCGGTGTTTAGAAATCGGACCACCGCTACTATAAAAGCAGACGTCTTCCAGCAACTCGCTCTCAGATCAATTTTGACTTCCTAACCCTTTATACGGTACCCAGAGATGGCATATTGTGGACTCCGGGATACCTAATCCTATCTAAACCTGAAAATTCGAATCCAGAGATGGCATAGCGGACTCCGGTCGAATTTCCCTCATCTACCTTGGAAAAACTCCAGTTGAAAACCCGCAAGGGGCAAAATATCGTTTCACGCCAATTTCAAATCACAATTCTACATTTCCTCAATAAAATTCGAATCCAGAGATGGCTTTAGTGGACTCCGGTCGAATTTCCCTTATCTACCTTGGAAAAACTCCAGTTGAAAACCCGAAACGAGCAAATATCGTTTCCCACCAATTTCTAATCACAATTCTAATAAAATTCGGATCCAGAGATGGCATAGCGGACTCCGGCCGAGTTTCCTTTACCTATCCCGGGAAATCCCAGTGAAACATACTTCATTCGCATCTCGAACTCAATATTCGCAGTTGGCAAATTCTCTTCGAACCAATTCACTAGTAGATGGCAAAGCGCATATTCCGAAGGAATTTCCTTCACAAATTAGGGAAAATCCATTGAGAAAATAGTTAGGGAAGATCTCTCTTCGAAACAAAATCCACGTCAATATATAATTAAACAGATTCGCCAAATTCACGAGTGCAGATCCCATTTTAAATCAGACACAATAATTAACTAGGTATCAGGCGGTACCCCCGTAGGTACCTACGCAATCACGTTTATAAACAAAACGAACCCGGCAGAGAAGAAATATTTCGACAAATCAAATAAATACATATTCACGCATAGGAAATTGAGATAGAGCTAGGAGCGAAAATAGACCCGGATCAGAAATTAATAATTTGTAAACAAAACGGCCCATGATTCAATCATCCTATTCTTCGAAGAGTCCGAGTTTTTAAACAGCGCAGATGGTTAGGTAGGAAGCAGTCCCTTTAAAAACGATTTAGAAAGTGAAAGGAGTTTCTCGCCATTATATGACACCATAAATAAAGATCACATAGCAGAGCACCCCCGGTTAGTACAGGTCTGGATAGAACGAGGCAGCGTTGTCAGATGTAGCATCCGCTACTTCGCAAACATTATCAGGAAATACTAATTCCATTACAACACCCAATTAGGAGTTAGTATACGTACTCTATTTCCAAACGTTGGGGGAGGGATCCACCTCGATGTCCAGGTGAAGACCTCCGTTGTACCAATACAAGAGTATACCTCTTTAAAGTGGAAATCGTACAACAGGGCAAAAGTACCCTCAGAGTAGGATAGCGAAACAGAAATCAAAGCAAGGTTGTCAGGTGTAATAAACGCCCTCACATGTCAGGAAATCCAATAATCAAAATAAAGTTAGGATCATGAATCGCAATTCACAAATAAAAATCCAAAGCAAATCAAAATTAATCCCGAGTATGGGAAAGCCAATTTAGATCCAGAAAACCAAAGTGTCATTATAAGGTCGTTTTTCCGAATCTCTTCTAACCAGATTCTATACACACCTGAATCTTATGTGACAAACGTTATTATTATGTTCTCATCATACTATCTACGCTCTTTGGGTTGATAGGTCGACGTACTCGTGTTACTGGCGGACCGGTGGCTGGTGCCGTACAATCAAATAAGTAAATTGTCCGTAAACATGCCTAAACACGAATGAGGGATAAAAGTCCAGCATTTCCAATCATTAACTAGATTAATGGTTAAAGAGTCGTGGTCTGTAGTATGGTCAGCTGATAATCACGTTGAGGAACAAAGATTTTCGAACGGAGCCAACATGCTCCGGGAAATAAATCAAGGTGTGTAGAAAAATCTACAATAATACAGTTGATTAAGGTTTCAATCCGATAAGTACTCGAATGACGAGTAAGGTAAATCATCAGGTATAACAGTGACAAATGCCTAAGGGCAAGGTAACATATAGGAAATAAAGGTCGCCTGACGAGGCAGCATCGACGGGTGCAATAAAAGGTAGAACAAGACAAATAAACACAAGGTATACAAAGTGATAACTAAATACAGTATCACCCAGGTTATGAATTAAATAAACGGAGGTGAAATAATTCACACTCCTAGGTAAATCAACTGTATAAATAAAATCATTAAATAAAAGAGAATCGGAAGGAACGATGTTATAAAAGATACAAGTCAACATTCAAGAGAAATGGCAACCCCGTACTTACTCGCTAGGTAAAACCAACTAAAACGGCCCGAGTCTCCACCCCCGAGAACAAGAACAGCTATTATAGGTAGGCAACCGAAATGCCGACAGCCGTCCAAGTTCGATGCTTAACTCACGCCAGACACACAGCGACGCAGCTAGACATACAGGGTGATTCTCCCGGTTGGAAATTGAATAGGTAATAGACAGACATTCCCGCATATACCGGGTCGTCTGTAAACAACATGGTTGTATTCTTTAATTAATTCAAGCCGTTGCTTGAAGTGAGATCAAAGAAACTAGAAAAAGGAAATTAGGCAAGGAAAATCGTTGAATAGTTAAACACACAGACATTTCCGCATATACCGGATAGTCTGTAACCGAAACAAAAGCGAAAACGAAATAATAAGACATTCCCGCATATACCGGGTAGTCTGTAAACGAAACAAAAACCAAAAAGCAAGCACAGGTGTGCAAAAGAGTGGAATCCGAAATGGATTATAGTTTGAAAGATGGATGAAAGGGATCCCTCTTCGCTTTCCATTTTCTTTTGTACTCTCTATGCAAAAACACAGCCCATCTCGCCATTCACCATTTTACACCCTTGCAAACGAATTCTTTCGCTCATCACTCGCTTTTAAACTCTCTGATAGGAAGCCAACAGTTAACAACAAGTACCAGTAAAATTCCCCACTTTTCCGACAAAAGAAAAATCCCAGTAGGTTCTTTGCGCATCCGTTTCGGCCATACTAATCCTGGCATACCTCAATCAAAGAGCAGGGGCGACTACGGTAATTGCGGTAAACACAACGTAGGAAAACACAACGGTCCTATTAGGAGAAATTAGGGAAACTAGACGATCACACGGTGGCTTTTCGCTAAAGATCCTGCGACCCGGGGTCACATCGTTACATTGGTGCCAGCGACCAGGATTGAGGGCTAATACGCGGGAATAAATTGGCCAAGAAGGAAAACCCAAAACCAAAAACACGAAAACCAAGTAGGAAAGTTAGGGGGCGTCTTCCGTCTATCAGGGTACCCTCTGATAGCCTGAAGACGAGGGGGCGGTGAAATGGATCGCACCTAGGTAGGATGATAAGAGAAATATTCCCTCGCCTCATTAAATCAAGTAAACGATCCCGTCAGCTCATTAAATATTCATAAAACAGAATCGCTCCAGCTAGCCACAATTCAGTCCTTCGAGAAAGCGACCACTGCAAGGGTAAAGAAACCATTGCCAGATGTTAGGGCAGGCGTTGTATTGCGACACTCTCGGTCCGCGTGATGAAGGAGAATAATAGGTGACCTACATACAAGAACGAGTGGAAAGAAACAGACCGGGTGAAATCAGAATTTAAACAATAAGCCTTCGCAAAGACAAAAGTAACTCAGTAGTTATTACACCTACGACAATGAAAAGTTCACCAATCGATAGGGCGAATTAATAAACCCCAATAGCCGGAAAAGCACCCCGGTACCTAAACGGCCAGTAAAGGAAAACGCGAAGTGAAAGTTAAGTCGGTGTAATTATAATAACTAGACACAATGAGAAGTACCTAAACGCGTCGACCGATTTGAAGGAAAATTTAGATAGTTCAGGTTCCGGACAAATCAGTAAAGTAGCCGCGAGGTCAACTCGCCAAATCTCAAGACAAATGAGATATGATTACGGACTAAATCACGGCAGGAGAGAAGAGTCAATAAGGTTCATTATTGCGCGGTGTTTAGAAATCGGACCACCGCTACTATAAAAGCAGACGTCTTCCAGCAACTCGCTCTCAGATCAATTTTGACTTCCTAACCCTTTATACGGTACCCAGAGATGGCATATTGTGGACTCCGGGATACCTAATCCTATCTAAACCTGAAAATTCGAATCCAGAGATGGCATAGCGGACTCCGGTCGAATTTCCCTCATCTACCTTGGAAAAACTCCAGTTGAAAACCCGCAAGGGGCAAAATATCGTTTCACGCCAATTTCAAATCACAATTCTACATTTCCTCAATAAAATTCGAATCCAGAGATGGCTTTAGTGGACTCCGGTCGAATTTCCCTTATCTACCTTGGAAAAACTCCAGTTGAAAACCCGAAACGAGCAAATATCGTTTCCCACCAATTTCTAATCACAATTCTAATAAAATTCGGATCCAGAGATGGCATAGCGGACTCCGGCCGAGTTTCCTTTACCTATCCCGGGAAATCCCAGTGAAACATACTTCATTCGCATCTCGAACTCAATATTCGCAGTTGGCAAATTCTCTTCGAACCAATTCACTAGTAGATGGCAAAGCGCATATTCCGAAGGAATTTCCTTCACAAATTAGGGAAAATCCATTGAGAAAATAGTTAGGGAAGATCTCTCTTCGAAACAAAATCCACGTCAATATATAATTAAACAGATTCGCCAAATTCACGAGTGCAGATCCCATTTTAAATCAGACACAATAATTAACTAGGTATCAGGCGGTACCCCCGTAGGTACCTACGCAATCACGTTTATAAACAAAACGAACCCGGCAGAGAAGAAATATTTCGACAAATCAAATAAATACATATTCACGCATAGGAAATTGAGATAGAGCTAGGAGCGAAAATAGACCCGGATCAGAAATTAATAATTTGTAAACAAAACGGCCCATGATTCAATCATCCTATTCTTCGAAGAGTCCGAGTTTTTAAACAGCGCAGATGGTTAGGTAGGAAGCAGTCCCTTTAAAAACGATTTAGAAAGTGAAAGGAGTTTCTCGCCATTATATGACACCATAAATAAAGATCACATAGCAGAGCACCCCCGGTTAGTACAGGTCTGGATAGAACGAGGCAGCGTTGTCAGATGTAGCATCCGCTACTTCGCAAACATTATCAGGAAATACTAATTCCATTACAACACCCAATTAGGAGTTAGTATACGTACTCTATTTCCAAACGTTGGGGGAGGGATCCACCTCGATGTCCAGGTGAAGACCTCCGTTGTACCAATACAAGAGTATACCTCTTTAAAGTGGAAATCGTACAACAGGGCAAAAGTACCCTCAGAGTAGGATAGCGAAACAGAAATCAAAGCAAGGTTGTCAGGTGTAATAAACGCCCTCACATGTCAGGAAATCCAATAATCAAAATAAAGTTAGGATCATGAATCGCAATTCACAAATAAAAATCCAAAGCAAATCAAAATTAATCCCGAGTATGGGAAAGCCAATTTAGATCCAGAAAACCAAAGTGTCATTATAAGGTCGTTTTTCCGAATCTCTTCTAACCAGATTCTATACACACCTGAATCTTATGTGACAAACGTTATTATTATGTTCTCATCATACTATCTACGCTCTTTGGGTTGATAGGTCGACGTACTCGTGTTACTGGCGGACCGGTGGCTGGTGCCGTACAATCAAATAAGTAAATTGTCCGTAAACATGCCTAAACACGAATGAGGGATAAAAGTCCAGCATTTCCAATCATTAACTAGATTAATGGTTAAAGAGTCGTGGTCTGTAGTATGGTCAGCTGATAATCACGTTGAGGAACAAAGATTTTCGAACGGAGCCAACATGCTCCGGGAAATAAATCAAGGTGTGTAGAAAAATCTACAATAATACAGTTGATTAAGGTTTCAATCCGATAAGTACTCGAATGACGAGTAAGGTAAATCATCAGGTATAACAGTGACAAATGCCTAAGGGCAAGGTAACATATAGGAAATAAAGGTCGCCTGACGAGGCAGCATCGACGGGTGCAATAAAAGGTAGAACAAGACAAATAAACACAAGGTATACAAAGTGATAACTAAATACAGTATCACCCAGGTTATGAATTAAATAAACGGAGGTGAAATAATTCACACTCCTAGGTAAATCAACTGTATAAATAAAATCATTAAATAAAAGAGAATCGGAAGGAACGATGTTATAAAAGATACAAGTCAACATTCAAGAGAAATGGCAACCCCGTACTTACTCGCTAGGTAAAACCAACTAAAACGGCCCGAGTCTCCACCCCCGAGAACAAGAACAGCTATTATAGGTAGGCAACCGAAATGCCGACAGCCGTCCAAGTTCGATGCTTAACTCACGCCAGACACACAGCGACGCAGCTAGACATACAGGGTGATTCTCCCGGTTGGAAATTGAATAGGTAATAGACAGACATTCCCGCATATACCGGGTCGTCTGTAAACAACATGGTTGTATTCTTTAATTAATTCAAGCCGTTGCTTGAAGTGAGATCAAAGAAACTAGAAAAAGGAAATTAGGCAAGGAAAATCGTTGAATAGTTAAACACACAGACATTTCCGCATATACCGGATAGTCTGTAACCGAAACAAAAGCGAAAACGAAATAATAAGACATTCCCGCATATACCGGGTAGTCTGTAAACGAAACAAAAACCAAAAAGCAAGCACAGGTGTGCAAAAGAGTGGAATCCGAAATGGATTATAGTTTGAAAGATGGATGAAAGGGATCCCTCTTCGCTTTCCATTTTCTTTTGTACTCTCTATGCAAAAACACAGCCCATCTCGCCATTCACCATTTTACACCCTTGCAAACGAATTCTTTCGCTCATCACTCGCTTTTAAACTCTCTGATAGGAAGCCAACAGTTAACAACAAGTACCAGTAAAATTCCCCACTTTTCCGACAAAAGAAAAATCCCAGTAGGTTCTTTGCGCATCCGTTTCGGCCATACTAATCCTGGCATACCTCAATCAAAGAGCAGGGGCGACTACGGTAATTGCGGTAAACACAACGTAGGAAAACACAACGGTCCTATTAGGAGAAATTAGGGAAACTAGACGATCACACGGTGGCTTTTCGCGAAAGACGAGGGGGCCCGGGGTATCGACGTTACATTACAGATTATTTTTAACACGATTAAAAGAAGACAAATAGAGAGAACATCTCGGACAATCATGAGAAATGGCAGCAGACTTTTAAGATCCATCAACCAAGACCAAGTAAAAGTTTTGGGGAGGAGAGGGCCTGGAAGAAGGAGGTATGTATCTATATGTTTCTGTATAATTTTGAAAACATTTTTATTTTCCTCATAAAAATCTATTTTGCTCTCTAAAAGTTTGTGGATATTCGTTCAATTTAATTTCAATATAAGCGAAGCTCGAAGGCAATGGAAATAGATGAGCTGATCAAATGATTTTTATCGAAACTACGTTTCATTACAATTTTACAGTCATGGGCTGTGTGAATAAAAATTAGTTTTTTTCCTTGCGTTCGAATATTTGTGTCCGTCTATTCAATAGGTGTATAAATTCTAAGAATGTGTCTTCGTAGATTGAGCTAGTTCTCGAAGTCCAAAATTATACAGGAGTGGAGCGACTTTGTCTCTTATCTACATAGTTAAGACACGTGTTCTCTCCTTTTTCATAAAAAATACAATTCACTTGACAACAGTTCAGATAATAATCTGAAATTTAAATTAAGGTTGTTGTGTTCCTGCGCGCTACCTTAGTTTCAGCTAAAAACTTATATGCAACTGCACTTTTGGACTCTAATAGGACCTACGATGAATAGGTATAGTAATATAAATTTAGACACAATTTTTCAAAGAAGATATATAAAGGAGATCTTTCTTTAAAAAAAAACAAAACAAAATGTTCCGAGGCAGTTGTTGAGTTCAGTTTGTAATGTGAGTAGTTCAAATAAACAGGGTGATTCATAATATGTGCGCAAGACTTCATAATGCGATAACTCGTTCAAAAATATTAAAAAATTATTTACATGATATTTTTTTCAGTTATTTGACGATTTCTCACGAACTCTTTCAGATAGGTATAAAACTGAATTTTTGTACACATCGTATCTTTAATATTATTTACTTTTTAGGCTCTAATTAAATTTATTTCAACGTCAGTGGCGGATATTTGGGGCTGCTTGAAATTTTTTGTCCCTATAGTTTCTACGACACTGCAAAAATTGGCATTGTGGAAGCACTGTCAATGTTTTCTGCATGAAAAAGGTACTCTTGATGGTCAAATACTCTAATGTGAACTGTTTTCAAGAAAAACAGAATTTTGTGATGAAAAACATAAAAATGGCAGCATGTTTTGTTGTGAACGAATCACTTGTTTTTGATATTTTTTTTTACGATTTGTTCAACTGCCACATGCATTTTTTTTTAATTCCCTCTTAGCGTAGGTATGTAAAATTAATACAAGATGTGTACAAAAGCTGGGTTCTGTATCTCAAACAGTTCCTGAGAGATTGTGAAAAAACGAAAATAATTAATTTTTTGACACCCTGTATCTCGAAAACGGTTCTTTTGCAGACCCATATTAATGGGAACTTTTTTTCATATTTTGAACGAGCTATCACATCCTGAAGTCCTGTGCACATGCATATTATGAATCACCTTGTATAATAAGAACTGCATATCCACATACGTTACAATAGTCATGGTCTACCGTCAGCCTTTTTTTTTGTTAAAATGAATAAAATATAAAAAATGCATTTTTTTTTGTTGGTCACTCTTTATATCCTGTTCTGGTTTTTGATAATTGAGTGTAGGTATACAGGATGTCTCAATATAACTATTCATAATTTCCAGGAATGATATAGCAGATCAAAACATTTTTTTTTCTGTAGACTTATTGTGTTCTATAAAATGTCTTTTCATTCTCCCCTTTACGAAAGTGTAACTTTCTGTCTTGATAAGGCAACCGAAAGCGAAAGTAAAACATCCTAGGTGATAGGTTGCTAGGTGGTTGCTAGCTATGAAAAACTTTCGTGGCCTGGACAAAAAAGTAGAAATGTCAGTTTGATTAACGTTTATTTAGATGGAAAATTAAATGTAAAACTGCAATAAAAAATTCCAGTAAATCTTTCTGGAACATACAAATAATTATTATTGTATGTTCCAGAAAGATTTACTGGAATTTGCAGCTTCTTGAATGAAATTCATTTTGAACTAAACTACGATCAAAGATTCTAAAATTATAGCGGTACAGAGTTTTAAACTTGACAGTGTCATAAATTAATAATTTAAAACTATCGTTACTATGGTAATGTTAAAAACATGGCACCTTATAATAATTCCATTGTTATCACTGAATCGTATTATTTTACTCATTTCTTCTTAATTCGTGGTTCAATATGGCAAGGGGAGAATGAAAAGTTTAATACATTACACGCTACGAAAGCCCTTTCAGGTGCTCGGAGTTTTTAAATACCCTCGGCTACGCTAACGCTTCGCCTCGGCTATTCAAAAGACCTCGCACCTAAAAGTGAACTTTCGTAGCTTGTAATGTAAATAACTATTTTTCAAGATATAGAGGGCGTTAAAGTTTAAAAAATATGTTTTTTTATAATATCTCAAAGATCCTTTGCAGATAGGTATTGATGACATTTGGCAGTGTTGTTCGTTGTAATAAGACAGTAATTTACCAGCAATTAGATGATGATTATGAGTTCCATCAGTGGCGGCCAGTGAATGCCTCAAGGGGCAGTCTCACAAGTATTATTGACAAAAAATGCACGCCACTGACTTATTTAGGTACATTTTTTTTTATCATTTTTTCTATTATAGACAGCCGACAAATAATATTGACATTATTGTTAAATATACCTACGAATGAAAAATTGGTAGCGTTCACGAAAGTATTTCGCGATCTAGAGCAACAAATATTTCGTGCACTGTTTATGTAGATATCAAGAAATCTTCTATTGGTTTCCCTATAGCAACAAAGCGACAATCGACTATATTAAAAACTTTCTTGCGTCATTTTTATGATTTTTATGTCTATTTTTTCGCTTATTTCATTTCAATAAAGCTGTAGAAAAAAAAAAGTTGTATGCATCTCGAGCGTGAAATTATGGTGCTTTCGAATGAGTTTTTGTATCGGCTCTCGCCTCGGCAAAAAAGCTCTCGCATTCTCAAGCGCCAAGAAATTTCGCACACTATTAGATACCTACATAAATAACTATTTATGGTTAAGTAGCTATAATAATATAATTTTTTGATATTCTTTCGTATCTTACTACGTTTTCGAGAATCAAAAAACATAAGCCGCGTCAATGTATATCGAACAATTGTTCAAAAAATGCATTAAAATAATTTTAAAATCAATTTTTCGACATGGCATTGAGGCGGCTTATGTATTTTGTTTCTCGAAAACGAAGAAGATACTAAAGTATCAGGAGACAAAAAAGTTGTACCTATTATTATCTAGTTGCTTGACCTGAAAAACATATCAAATTAAAAAAAATCAGTAGTGTACTTTTTTGGTCAATATTATTAGTGTGACTGCCCACGGGACGCCCCTAGAAGTCATAATTATCATCTCAGTGCTAACTTTGTGTCTTATTACAGCGAATAACACTGCCAAATATCACCAAAATCGGCCAAAGAATTTTTGAAATATTAATAAAAAAACACTTTTTTAAAAACTTTCGCATCCTGTATCTCGAAAAACGAGTTTTTCGGACATTCATTTATGGAAATTTTTTGTTTGTTCCAAAGTTACCCATTACGCCTGAAAATTATAAATATTACGGGACACCTCTAGGCATATAAGTGAAAATTTTTTTGCATGGAAAAGAATCCAATTATAAGTAGAAATAAAGAATATTTAACACTACTTACTTTAATAAAAAAAAAACTGAAAAATCGAGATTTATTATTTTTGCCATATCTTTCTTATTATGATTTTTAATATTATCATATCTTACTAAAAATATGATCTTTGTTTAACCGAATGTCATAAAAAACTATAAGGCAAGCAATATGATGCCATGTCGCGACGTCATATCGACATCATTCGGTGAAATAATTATTTTTTTCGAAAAAAGATGAATAAAATTCAGGAGATTTTTTTTTTGAACGTGGTAGATTTTTGGTAGATTTCCTTGATTTTTTAATACAGAATAACACGAAAAACCCCTTTGGCGGCCATAATAAGAAAAACAAAAATTGACTATGAAAATACAGGAATCTATAGTTTTATTTAATGTTTTTGAAAATTTTTGAAATTTAACTAATGAAAAAGATATGGCGGTAAAATCTCGATTTATCAGTTTTTCAGGATATTTAAGCAACGCCTTAATTGTCTATAAATAAATTTTTCACTTTCTTAATAAGCTTTTCTTTAATTTAAGCGATCCTGCGTATCTTCTTACCGTTTACGAGATCCCAATAATGGGGTCTCGTTATAAAACTATTTGCTAGTTATATACAGAGGGTGTTGGTAAATGAGTGCGACAAACTCCAGAGGGTGATTCTGCATGAAAAAAAAAATTAATTTAAAAAATCTCAATGGCATACCGATTTTTTTCTTTAAAAAAATTGAGATTATAACCCATATGCGCGCCCACTGATGAACATAAAAATCTTAATTGCATGTCATAAAATGCGCAATAACTTCCTCTTAAAACCAACCAAATTTCTTTTGCATATATCTCGATTTCATAGGTTTCATAGGAAATAAACAAATCTTCAGTTTTTAAGAAAACCCCATAATATCTGGAAAAACCTCGTATCAAGAATAACACCCTGTATCTGGAAAAAGAAGCATCTGCGCACATAGGTACGTTTATGGTAATGATTATGTCAAATTATCTAAGGATATAGTTAATTCTTGTAACAAAAAAAAAAACAATATCTCTCTAATGCAGTACCTATACCTATACCTATTAGCGTCAAGTTTTTGTTTTTCTGGTATATAGAAAAATACATACCTTAAATAATTAGATGTACATAGGTACGTACCTACCTACTTAATATAATAGAAAGTATACAAAAAAACAATAGAAAAATGATTTACGATTTACAAACGAAAGATTTTAACTCAATTAATGTATCCGATATACCTAGAGTACTCGTAGTTTTGGAGTGCATAACAAAATTTTCACTATCAAAGAGGAAAACGATGTTGGCTCGGAGGTAGAATACCTAATATCGATACGAACATGCTTCAGTGGGTCGTGTTAAACGCTAAACCGTTTAAAGATGATATAGCTTTTGAAAACAGATTACAAGAGAGAAAAGTTGTGTTTTCATGCGCGCATGTGAATAATGGTAGGTGTAAAAGTGGTCTGGTTTTTAAAGCTGCGGGCTCTATATCCAGGATCCAGGTTATTTGGCGGTCGCAACTTTGCACCTCTCCATGCTCCACATCCTTCGGCCTGGCCTGCCGCGCTCTTTATGAACACCAAATATTGCTTTTTTATCTCCACTCTTTGGCCTCTACTTTCTGTTTTTTGCCTTTGTTTCACGTCAACCGGTCAAAGTGTTCCGCCCCGCTGCCTTTCTAATATCTAGAGAAGCGTGCAAATAATTACAGACCTGCCCCATTAATTTCCTCACATTGCAAATCCATTATAATATAGACACACGGACTCATCGCGTGGGTGATAAAAATTACAAGAATTTCCCTTTTTTTTTACTGTGCTTGAATGTGATTTTGCAAAAAATACTAATATTTATAGATACCTACTTTATTATTGTTTCTGCATCACCTATAATAATTATGTAGATAATATGAGTAGGTATTATTACTACTAAGTTTACCATCAAATTAGATATCTTTCGGGATTTTATAATATAAATTATAACATTTATACGTACCTATATTATAGGTAGATGTAATACCTATTGCAAGACAAAAGACGTAATATATTGGATTGTAATAAAGTTCTAAATTTTTTTGTCCCAGTAGTTTTGTTGAAATAAAGTGGGTCATGCATCTTCTGCCTGCAAGTCGCGGTTTTCTACGTATATAAATCAAAATCGTCATAATATTATATGGTATTGGAAGGAATGACTTGGTTTCTAGAATTTTTCGAAATATTCTGCGTCCTAATAGATAGATAGATACTAGCATCGTTTTTATCAGTCTATTTTACATACCTTTAACTTTTCCTGCATGAAATTTGGATAGTTTTCCAACTGAAATAATAATAACAACAGGAGTAACAGTTTCCATCAGTTGGAGTGTGGGATGTATAAAATTAGTTCTATTTGAAGGGTAATACCTGAGTTAGGCAGGTACTGAAAAGTTATAACCATCAACTGAACCAAGCGTCGGACATGAAGTTTCCTTCTGCTCTACCACAATTCTAGTGAAATAGTTCGCTTTTGCCATATAGTTACAGTTCCAGGGAATGCTGTGGTCTTATTCCATTTTAATATAATTTCCTATACATTATAGAAAAGTATATGTAACTTTTCTCTACAGTTATTTTCTCTATAGTAAAACGTTCATTATCCTGGTGCTTTCAGTTTAATAAAATAATAATAATAATGACGCATATTCACTTTATAATGAGTCGAAGTACGCACTTCATTGCGGTCTTGTTTCAATTCTACCATTAAATTATAATATAATATAATTTAAGAAGTACCTAAATTTGATGATTTTTCATGAAATCGTAGAGAAAATAGTGTCTTTTTCTCCCTAGAACTCGTGCTCAACTCATAAATATATACCTAAGTCATGATTTTCTCTGCTCGTTGAAGAGTTTACGATACATATACCTATAGGTACTTGTTATAGACATTTTAGGTTTAGGAATATGTACGTCTTATGTAGATTGATCTAGGTAAATATACGAGGGTCGGCTGAACATATCGGTGTTCTTATTTAATTTTTTTCAAGCAAGCCCCTCAAAATATCGGTTTATGTTATCAATTAGGTATTACTTTCTCATTGCTCTCTTTTTTCTCGCCAAGGTATATTTTTGAGGTCAGGGAGTAGAGTAGTCACCGCGGCGGGTGCTAAATCTCGCAAATAAGATGTTAAATTCGGGAATTTTCGACTTTTTTCGGCCGAAGAGGTCGGCGGTGTTTCCTATATTTCATGGCACAAAGGCTGCACTAAACTTACGGGTATACACTAGTGATGCTTTTACCTTTTTCCACATAATCAATAAAAATGATTCCTTTTGAATCCCAGAAAATACCCGCCATAACCTTGTAAGGTGAAAAAATTCCCTTTTTTTGGAGCGAGTTCATTGTTTCGACTAATTTGCTTTCAGGAGAGTTGTGGTGGAACCAAAAGTCTCATAAACGGTTATAAAACGTTTCAAAAATTCATTGGGATTTTCATGGTAGAGCGTCAAGTTCTCACTTGAATCAATTTTTCTCTTGGTGCCATGCAGCAACGTCATAACCCATACCTGCTGGTTTTGACATAATAGGCATCTATAATTTAGGAATTTCCTAAATTTATATATTGAAAAATATTATACCTTAGCTCATAAATTATATAGCTATGTAGTGTAGTTACCTACTTGTCAACCCTGTCAGGAAATCTGTAATTAAAGCTTCCAGCTTTCAGACAGCTGAAGGAGCACAGTAGATTAGAGTTGTGCTGTGCTGTGCATTGTACGTTAACTTTAAATTGAGTTTGTTCATAATTTATAATACATCAGAAGTTTGGAAACTGCTCTAAACTTTAGCAGAAATTGGATTCATATCGTAAGCTGATTTATCAGAGAATAAATCACAAATATATATTTAAGCTTTGAGAGGGAAATTATTACAGTGTAGCGACCATATTGTTACTTTAAAATAAATTACGTGAGTACGAATTAGTATACATATACTGTCCATGTCTAAGTCAGGAATTAGATTTGTCGCACCTCGTATAGGTATTATTCAATTAAATACTATTTAATTTAATTTAATCTAAGATAAAGTATCTCTATATTTTCTATAGCGGCTCTCAGACGATCAACCAAAAATAAAATATTATTGTCAATATTATAGTTAATAAATATGGTCAAACCAGAATAAATTCCTCATACAATCATCAAATGTATGTAGATACCTATTTAAGCAAAAAAACTGTTCAAGGTAAAAAAAAAAAACAGAGGAAGTAGTTCATTTTTTGTATTATTGATACCCGAAAACTAGATACCTAACCCGCTTTTGTTGAGATGATTTCTTGTAATTTAAATGCTGTTCCTGGTATTAGTTTACTATTTGCAAAATCAATTGAAACTGGGAAAAAAAAACTAAAAAGCGGCTGATAATCCATAATTCTTTAAAAAGCAAAAAAAGCAGATAACATTTTTTTTTCAGTGTAATTTTGAATTTGGCTGCAATATTACTTAAGATTGTTTATACTGATTAGAAGAATTTTTAAGGTTTATAACAACTAATACCACGCAGGAGCGAAATTTTCGAATTTTTTGATATTTCTGTCATATTTTTCTTAATAGTTTTAATTATTGGTGCAACGCGTATTTATGATGTAACTCAAGAATTTATGATACCTACCCCTTTTAGATTATATTGATCACTTTATTACACACCAACACCATAAATCAATCATTCTACCTGTTATTTCTATTATAATATAATTATATTTTATTTAATTAAGAGCTTGTAAGTACCTACCTAAATATTTTTTTGATGTTTCTTTTCAGCGATTTTGCAAAATTACAGTTTTTTATCA
Source organism: Malachius bipustulatus (assembly GCA_910589415.1). NCBI lineage: Eukaryota > Metazoa > Arthropoda > Insecta > Coleoptera > Melyridae > Malachius > Malachius bipustulatus. The sequence goes on from OU342632.1 coordinate 19,788,957, forward strand.
CTGGTGGCCGAACAAAAAAACTAATTAAACTGATTATGATATTTTATGGTTCTTAATTAATTACACGAATCTCCATCAAAGTTTCAATTTTTTATCTTTAAAATTAACGTTTATTTCGGGGGTGGATTTCTAACATAAGTGATGGACCAACCTGTACATTTGATGAACCTCTCTATAACAAGTGTTCTAATCAAATTTAACCAAATATCCCGCAAAACTTTTTTTTCGAAATATCACGTTTTTGTAGCTTTTAATAAGTTAGGTATAGATAAACGACATTTTCTCCTGGAAATAAAATTCACACCATGGATCTAGTGCAGCATATGCTCAGATTTAATCTTTTGACAAGCATAAACTGATGATAAAAAAATGCACAAGTGAATGAACTCGTGCATGAGAAGACATTCTGCAGGAGTTTTCCAAAACCGATCCTAATAATTAGAATTTTAGTGCCGAAATTATATTTGCCTATAATACTTTTCAATTTCCAGACTAGAGATCCCTAAATATAGATATGGAATCAAAAGATGAGTAAACAGAGAAAACAATAACGACCCGGTATAGTATAAAAACCAATCGTCGAATGCGAGGAATTAATTTTTTCGTGCAACTTATTATAGATATGCCCAAGGGCGAGAGAACTGTGTTACCGTGACGATACGCCACTGGCTTTGCGGGGTATTTCGTACTATCTGCGGCAGCGTTGGTTCTCCAAGTTAAGAGCTTCTCTATCTCTAAAATGTGGGAGCAGAAGAGAGAACGTTAAGACAAAAAGAGATAAAATAGCATGCGCGGAATTCAGACCCTCCCTATATCCTGGATCGATCCTAGCCGAGCAAAATGGCTCCAGAACCTGAAACCGAACAGTAAAATCACTAAGGCTGCCGGAGCACGGGATTCTCCCACGAATCTCGCCTCTACGGGTGAGTTTTTAGAGTCGACAGCGCCCTGAAAAATTACGAGGTTTGCTGTATATTCCCAAGGACGAGATTCGTCTGAATCGGCGCTTGAACAGCGTGCATTTTTCTGTTCAAATAACCCTTACGGTCTCTCTCTCTAGGGTGAGGGTCGCCCGCATAAAAACTATCTCTCAAAGCCAGCGCCACTGAAAAATATGTGTACTTTGACGTAAATTAATGTGCGTAACTGAAATTCAACTATTCTACAATAATTTTACATGAACGGGAGATTAGAGATCTAATTAGAGGACCAAACTCTGGGCAAGCTTTTCGCTAATGAGTTGACTTGTTCGATTTTGATTAACCTCTTTCATGAAATGTCAAAGACTTCGTTACTCAACCTCCTCATATACATATACATGCTTAATCCTTCTCTTCTACCAGGATAAACACGATTTATTGATTATGGCCTGCTTTCTTTATGCAATTAGGCATCATAAACATCTCGTTAACATTTATGCTACAAGGCAGACATGAAGCTTCAAGCTGCAAAATTTTAAGAAAGTCTCTTTTTTAACCTTTTCAAGCTTGTCGAGCTTTCGAGAATATTTATTTTTGAAGACCTATATACAATAATGTACAATATTTACAGCAAAAATTACAATAATAAAAGTACTTATGGCTATGCGAGGTTCAAAAAGGAAACCATCATTGAAGCAACAAGGACATGCATAATAATTTAGAAGAGCAATTTTTTAAATTTTGTGTCGTAGTGACATCAAAGATGAATATTAATCGTCAAGGTGGTCTAGTTTTTCATGAATTTTTCAACAATTTGGTGATAATAATTATAGAAAGAGTGTTTCGATATTTCCACCATTTCATGAAAAATTCGTTTGTTGCAGGTTATTCTGTATATAATTAAGACTGATACTTCTTGTAAATTTTGGTAAATTTGGACAAATTTGATAATTTTTTGGCAGTCTTAGCTCTGTGTTAAGATCAGCTATACATTTTTTATGTTTAAATTCAATGACTTTTATGAAATGTCAACCTTACACCTAATTGCCTATAGGTACTTATTAAAATGAACCCACTTGCTTGAAGAAAATCCATATCTTCGATTTCAAAATACCCAATATACTGAAAAAAATTGATTTTAACAATAAATTTTATATAGGTATCTATGTAGGTTTCTTATTAATTTACGATTTTTTTTTTCAAATTTATATCTTAAGTCAAAGAAATAGGCCAGCAGGTACAGAAATGCTTACCTATACTGCGAAATTGGCTTCTTGGCCATTTTTACAATAATTTTTGGTAATTTTTCTAAAATGTTCCTACCATGCATGATCTTTTTAAATGCCTCCTGAACGCACAAGAGTTCCTTGAGACAATAAAAGACAATTTTTATATTATATTATCGTAATCTTTTAATGTTATTTTTTCATATTATTTTTATTCTATTTCTTGATTTCTTGAATTACATGATTTAAGGATATTTCTAAGAAAAGAAATCTCTTAGAACAAAATTAATCCTAGAATCTCAAAATAAATTATTAATGTTTTAATATTTTAATTATTAATTTTTTCATATCATGGATATAGGTACAAAAAATAACAAATGGCAAGGTATATGTATAGATACTCTCAGGCGTATGGAAAAATTAAAAGAACTTCTATGAGAACGGGAAAAGAAAGACAAGAAACCAACGGAAAACGAGCTATAAAGGCCATTTTAATGAAAGTTAATAAATAGGTATACGAATTCCTGAGATTGATAATTTCGGGAAAAATACAGCGCAAAAGGTCAATATAGGTATAAAGTCAAAATTCGTTGTTGGAAGATCTCAGAAGAAGGTTTGGACGCTCACCAATAGAAATCTTTAAAGCTGCTTTATCCAGGCCTTTGTTATAGCCCTTTGAATGGCCAAACTTCGCAGGAGAAGGCGGCTTAAAAAGAAGAAGAATAGCACGAGAAATTCAAAAATATTCTTCTTTCTTCTTTTTATTTTTATACTTTTTTTATCAGTTATCTTTTTTTATAAATTTTTTTTTATTTTTTTTATTATAATTTTTATATTTTTTATCTTTTATTATATTTTTTCAATTGCATGCAATTTATTTATTTTTTTATATATTTTTAAATTGTCTAAGAAAATCCAATACAATTGAATCCCTTAGGTATTTCAAAAACAATCTAAGTCACATTTTGGCCATTTTGACTTTATTACACCAACATGTAGGTATGATATTTTTTTTATTTCGAAGATATTTATAATGCGTTTGTTTGCGATAAATTCTTACTTAAGGGGTTAACTTTTGTACTTAAGCTTCAGTTTTACTCAAAATGTTCAAATAAACTTACATATGTACCTACTTTTTTTTTCACCTTCTGAAAATTAATTGCTAAAATGTGACTTAGGTTATTTCTGAAATAAGCGATTAAATTGGTTTTTCAAAGTTGTAACTTTATATTGCGTATAAGTAGTTTAGGAGTTATAAACAAGTGAAAATCGAAATTTTTCATCTTGAAAGCAGTGTAGAACGAGAACGGCTCAAAATATCAAAAAATCGGCGTACACAATGTCCCTTCTTTAGCTTTTTATGATAATTATGAAATTTTTATAGAGGCTGACGAAAATCTACCTAATTGATTTCATCACCCGTTTTTAAATATCTTAAGCCACTGTCGTTGTAAATTATGCTTTCAAAATGAAAAATGGCGATTTTCACCTGCTTATTATAACTTTCATTAAATTTTCGCAGACAATTTAAAAATACAATAATAAATATAGAAGGTGCTCCCCGTTAAAATAACGAAGTATGTGATAACTTCATGCAAAAAAAGAATTTCTTTTGTTCACCAATATACGTCCAAAAATTTCTTGTTTTGAGGCTTTACTCCTCCCCTCAACTAATCACCCTGTATAAATATTGATGGTTGCAATAATTAATAGTTCTTCAAACTGATAAGTATTTAAAATTTATTGCGTCTATTTCTATTATAAGTAGCAATTAAAATTCAGTTTCAATTAATTAACGTTAATTCGATAGATACCGGAACATTCGTGGTTGTAATATGCACGCGATCGTTACTGGGGGAGTCTTAAACCAAAATAAACATAGAAAGTGAAAAAAAATGGCTCTCGTTCGCCTATTATTACTCGAACTGACCTTGACATTTTTTCGCGCTGAATAAGTCAAACCTTTTTTCCAGCGTCAATGTACGCGCAGGTATTTAACCCTTTATTGACAAAAATGTAACCGGCAGTTACGTTCCGTAAACTTTATAGTCGAATATCAGTTTTGCACGATCCGGTATACACAAAAACGTATAAAAAATTGCTCCCAGGTAAGTGTTGAACATACCAATAATATTTTCCTGTGTCATCGCTCATATTTATGATGTATGTGCTTGGAAGTGGTTTTCGCGTATGCCGACAAAAAACGAACTGATAGGATATTAGACAGGGCACGTCACGCACACATATTGTTCTACGGGGCGCTTTATCGCCACCACTATTGAAGGTGGTGACTGATTAGACTGGAAATTTTTATTCTGAATGGAAGTTTGCCGGGCATCCATTTACCCCAAAATTGAATATAATGCACTAGTGAAATTGTTGAATCACTTCCGGAATAATACTGCTGATGGAATTTATAAACGGGAGATTTGTCGTTTATCTGATGATGCTCTTTTCTTCATCTCTCATTCTTTATACTTATATCTTTGTTTCTATATTTATGTATTATTTTATATGTGGATACCTACAAGCATACTTACATTAATTTATTATCATATCTCGTTAAAACTTCCTATAACAACAATGAAATGTTGAAAAGTAATTAAGGAAGCTAGAGATGTATCTGAGATATTATTGGTGTTCTTTATTTTAAGGCTATTTTGGGAGGATAAAAAATGTTTGATTATTGCTCTTACAAGTTTTAAGGATATTACTGACCTGGTGCATATTATTTATTGTGTCCCAGATTTTTTGCGTACCTTATTATAATAATACCTACTCTGTGTCACATTATTTCCCGAACATAGGGAATTCCCCATATAGGTACAAATATCACTTGCTGTAAACCTCCACTAATCATTTTAACAGTAAAGTGTCACATTATATAGCACTTGTTGAGGAAATAAGGTGCTTCTGATGCATCAATTGATGGGTTTTCAGTTTGTTCAGCAGTTTTTAGAGAAAAATCCTGAACAAGTTTTCCATTTGTGAGGACTAATTAATTTTTTTTTACTGAGTTGTGACGTCATTTTCGTTATTTGGTATCATTTTTACTTGCTAACGTCAAGTCAATAATCAAAATGACGTCATACACTGAAAAATTTTTCACGATTTTCTCGAAAACGGCTGAGCCAACTGCAATCCCAAATGATGTATCAGAAAGCCCTTTTTCCCGCAACAAGTGTTACATTTAACATTTTTCTGTAACATTATAAGCGGCGCCAATGCCAATATTTTACATCAGCAATTGATATTAGCATGCGGAAATGACCTATGCTCGGAAAATAAAATGACGTGTATATTATTGAAATCTCGGTTGCTATAGGAGATGCGAGAAGGATTAAATGGGGAAAACTTTTTCCAATTTTTTCCCATTTTTTCCCACGGTAAGGAAAGAATATTTTCAAATTTTTTTTAAACCGCGGTCGCGCATTTGTAATTCCGTTAATTTGACACATACTTTGACAGAACAAAGTAGAAGAAATAACAATACGATTTAATCACATTATTATGCAAAATGTTAATATTTTTTATAATTTGAAATATGTATACTTAGATGAATAAAATTTTGTCATAAATCTCGTTAATTCATTTAAAAAATTTAATTATCATTGTTTCAATAAAAATGAACGAGTAAGTAGATCTTTCTTCAAATTTATAGTACAAAATTAATTTTGCGCTTTTAGGAAAAACCGAAGCTGCAGACTAAAACAGATAGATGATACTTACATGAAAAGTTGCCTAAAAAGGTTGTTTCTTAAAAAAAGGATCTAAAAAAGTCTTAAGCTTTTTTTAGAAAAAGCAGTATCCTAGTTTCTTCTAAATCAGAGGCATGCGTGTGAGTTGGAACCCGAAAAAGGAAGGTGTGATTCTTTAGGGCGTTCTGAGAAATAAATCAAAAAATAAAATATTGCATGGTTCTTCGAGCCGGATTGGAATCAATATTACAAAAATACTTTGCATTCTAAAACACATTTTTATAACCCGAATACATTTCCTGAGAATCAGAAAAGATAAAAAACTCAATTTTTGACAACAGGAACAGTCAGTTTTTTCTTTTCTGCTTCTCAGGAAATGTATTCGGGTTATAAAAATGCGTTTTGGAATTCAAAGACGTATTTCTGTAATACTGATCCAAATCCGGCTCGAAGGACCAATTTATGTTCGTAATAAGACGACCAATTTTTGAACTATCGCTATTTACTGAATTTTGTATGAGCAATAAGAGACAATTATTCTTGATTATTTTTCTTTAATATAATGTAATTTTTTGACTTATAACAAGATTGCCTAGATACATCATTAAAAGACCCAAATATTACCTATAGGTACTTAATACTTTTTGAGCGCTACTTAAGTTTCTTTCAATGACAGCGGCGGAGATTTAACGGTTGCTTGAAATTTCTTATTCGTCCCTATTTTTTACGACATTGGGAAAATTGGCATTAGGTATGAAAGCAAACAAGTTTTTTTCTTAAACTTTCTTACATAATAAAATTTGATCTTGGTCAAAAGCTTCAATGAGTATTGTTTTCGAGAAAAACAGCAGTTTATGATTAAAGAAAAAAATAAAAGAAGCAGCGCCATATAAAAAAAATTCAGTTAGACCTCAAAAAGTAGATAATATAAAGCTGTGTACAATATAGTCTTTTATCTCAAACGGCTCCTGAGGTATCGTCAAAAAAATTTTTTTTTTGATATCTTTTTAGCCTGCTATACGTATATCTCTAAAACGGTACGCGGACTCATTATAATGGGAACTTTTTTCTTAGAACGAGGCAAGGAATCGAATTTTGAAACACCCTATTTAGATTTCAACTTTTCCACAGATTAATATGAAAATGTAGTAATATACAGGATGTGGTATTTATAAATAAAAGTTGGTATCACTTCCGGAAGAACCGAATGTAGCAAACATGTCACTTTATGTGTCAATAACGACAGAACACGTAAGAATAATAATTGTACTTTTTTCTATAAAGCTTTGCCTCGCTTCATTTCCGAGATATCTACAGGGTGTTAAAGTTGAGAGAAAAAATCAATTTTATTAAATATCTTTTAAACTATTGAAGATATTTTTCTAAAATTTGGCGTGTGATAATTTAAAGGGGCTACATTTTTTAGTAAAAACAACTTCTCATGCGAAATCAGTGATTTAGTTATGGGGGTTCTTTTTTATTTTGAGCCCCAAAGCTTCCACGCCACTGGAGAAAATTAATTTTTTATAACTTATTTTGGAATTTTGTAATATTATTTATCTGATAAAAATATTCTCTTAATAAAGGTCTCTGGAAGGTTAGTTTTTGAGATATTTTGATTTTTTATAAACGAGATTACATCATAAAACTGTAAACTTTAAGGGAGAAAAGTGTTCTTATTAGATGTCACTATTTTGTATCTGTAAGCGTGAACATCAGTTGTGATCGAACAGTATTAAAGTACAAAAATCACTACATGTAAATATTGTGAAATTTTATATTTTTTCATTGCTTTTAGAAAATTTTGTTGCCCTTGTCTTAAAAAATTGAAATTATTTTGAACATTTATTATAATTGTTTTTTTTTTAATAAAATAAATCAAAATATCTCAAAAACTAAGCCTCCAAGAGACCTTTATTAAGAGTATCTTTTTTCAGACAATAATATAAAATTTCAAAATGAGTTTTAAAAAATTAATAATTTCCAGTGGCGTAGAATAGTTTGGGCTTAAAAGGGAAACGAAAAAAATGTAAGTCGAAAGAGAGAAAAAATAACTACTCCTCTGGTTTCTTCTGAGAAGTTTTCTTGTACTCCAAAATTGTTCTCATTTAATAATTGAGGCAAATATTTTCGTTACTTTATAGGTATGACATCTAATAAAAGTGATTTTTTTCCTCCAAGTTTATAGAAAAAATACAATATTTTTTTTACGTGATCTATCTTTTGCTGAAGTTGTGAACATACAAACTGGAACACCCTGTATATCAATGCAGACCACCCGAAATAAAGGTCTTGTACTTATGTCGAATCGACTTTTAACTTTTGTAAAGATACTTATTATTTGATGTCGAAGCTTCAAGAAAAAAAATCTTTTACCCATAATAACTTTAAGATACTCATAGGAAGGAATTATCCGTGTTTTTTTTTTTGGTAAGTAAAAATTATTTTTTGAAATACTCAGTCATTTCTAAGCAAATATGGTAACGCATATGAATTTGATTGGGTACGATTTTTGCATATAATAGTCATCTATCTCTAGTGCGCGAACTTGAACTTTGGAGCTTGAGAATGAGAGCTTTTTCGAAAATTTATTCGAAAGTATTGCACCATAAACTCGCGCTCAAGATGCATGCAACATTTTTTAGATAGTTTTATTGAAATAAGCGAAAAAATCGAAATAAAAAACATAAAAACGAAGCAAATAAATTTTAAATTTAGCTGCAAGTTAATAAATTGTTGATTATCGCTTTGTTTCTAGGGAAACAAATACAAGATTTCTATACAGTGTGTTACAGGTGGTACACCCCCTTTTTTTTCTTTATTTCTTGAGATAATTTTTTGAAATTTGGTACGTCGCATATTCTCAATAGAGCGCACATTTTAGCAGAAAATTGAATTTTTTCCCACATCCGGTTTTGCCGGAAATGTTACCAACTTTTTATTTTTAAATGGGACACCCTATATATTATTATATTTTTGGATTCTATACATTTGTACGAATCCAACAATACTACAAAGTACCATTTCAAGTGTCGAATTTGTTTTTATTTAATTTTTTATTTCTCAGTTATAGTGTGCCATGACTTCAGTTGTGTTCATCTCAGACGCAAAATGGATACACCAAAATGTCCCTTATTTAGAGTACTAGTAGATGGTACCTCGGTACCAATATGGTACCATTTGAAAAAAATGAATCCAGCTCAAAAAATCATTCCGGTGCGCATAATTTATCCATAAATCACCTGATTTAGTACTTTGAACAAAAATTCGATTTTTCTAGCATTAGATGATCCAATTGGAGTAAAACGAAATAGTCATGGCACACTATAATTGCGAAATAAAAAATTAAATAAAAACAAATTGACATTCAAAATGGTAAGTACTTATGTGGTATTGTTGGATTTGTACAAATGTATAGAATCCAAAAATATAATAATATATAGGGTGTCCCATTTAAAAATAAAAAGTTGGTAACATTTCCGGAAAAACCGGATGTGGAAAAAAATTCAATTTTCTGCTAAAAAGTGCGCTATATCCAGAATATGCGACGTACCAAATTTCAAAAAATTATCTCAAAAAATAAAGAAAAAAAAGGGGGTGTACCATGCCTGTGACACACACTGATGTATACAATGCAGGAAATAGTTGTCTCTCTAGTGCGCGAAATAGTTCGCACACGCTGCCGAGTAGACATAAATAAAGTGCCATTTTTAACGCGCATATTGATCAAAAAATGTCAATATAACGGCTGTCTAAAAAAATTAAAACTATAATAATTATTGTGTTCATATCGCTGATATTTGATATACCTATTATTCATTGTTAATAGTGATTGACAAGAACGCCACTGATAGAAACAACATTATCTTCATAAATATGTAAATCTGAAAAACCTCTTTATACGTAGATTAATGTCAATAAATCAAACTTCAAATCGATATCAGAGTGGTAACAAAATTAATTTCAAATAAAAAATAATTTTTCCAAAAAGATAAATAAAAGTACCTACATAGATCGACACAAAACAAAAAGTAGATTTTTTTCTTTCACTCTCTAGATAGTTCTTAAATAACTTTTGTCATGCATTTTCTCCCATGCAATTAATAAAAAAACTATACCTACTTAAGTATATTTACTTAGCCTACTTACTTACCATTATTAGTTTTATTCTTCCTTCCAAAGAGTATACCGCAAGCACAGATATATCCCAGTTATTTTTCCAAATAATAAGAAATTACAATGTTTTTAAAATGTCAAAAAAATTGAAAGGTTTATCCTCGACCATAATAATACTTAAAATAAAATTTATTTTATTAATAAACTTGAGTCTAATCAAGTAATCTTAACGTTTTCTCTTATTAATTCCGATCCGACATCACGACAAAACCCCGAGGTCTTACCAGATACATGATGATGATTACCGTTTGATATCTAAGAAGTTACTAACTTGATATCAGCAAATATGAAAGGTAAAGTGATTTAGCCTAACCGGTTATAACCACTTAAGTAATCACCCTTTCGTATATATCACGGCACAGGTATTATTATACAGGGCGAAGCGGTCCAGCTTTTACCGGACATCGGTCATTCGGTATCTCAGTGCAACGCGAAAGGGGAAAAACTGCTCGGCGTAATCATTTGAGGGAGATCGGCGTGTGAATCTGGAACAGGTTGACTGGATAATGCTTTAATATGTAGATTTCTTGTTTGTTATTCTTGGTAAAAAAGGGCACATGCTAAATTACAATTCGCGTTGCTGTATAAATAATATGGGAAGATTTTTACGTCTTTTATTCGAAACGGGTTGAATAATTTATTCCTTAGGTATTCTTAATACAACGGGTAGTTTCTCTCTGTAATGTGGGGTTCTCGGTCTGAGATGAAATTAAATTTTAAATTAATTCAACTGGGCATTATTACATTATTATCACTCTTGAAAATTCTTCACTGATGCTGTCTCGTCATCACCCTAACAACTCGCAGTAAAACAGTTATTTTGAAATAACCTATAAAAGAATAACCGTTAGAGTAAGTAACAGTGATTACGTATCACTGTTAATATAGAAAGTCGAATAGACTAATCTATAGTCAACTGATAAAAGTGTCTCCTGATTTTATGTTTCAGCCATTGTGGCTAATTACAACTTAAAATTCTGATATTGGATGTAAATCAAAGCTTGTCATCAACTTCACTACCTCCGATAACATTTTTCGCAGTAGGTAATGTTTAGGAATGTAATGCACTCGCATCTATAGAATATACATTAATAAATAATTATTATTGTTGTATGTATTTATATCTTATCTAAAGAGAAATTTGAATTTTGAGTTTAAAGAAGGCTTAGTGCACCAATCTACCAGCAGAAGAATTTTTTCCAAAATTATATATTTGTTCTGTGATTTTATGTTATTTTTAGGTAGGTAGATATTTAGGATAATACGTAATACAAAGTAGCAAAAGATTTAAGTTGTGGGAACTTGTTTCTGTTTTATTCAAAATTAAGTTGAAAGCAATTATTCAAGCAAGCAAAAAAAAAGTTTATTACTGGTAGTGAAACGTAATTAAGCCCTCTTACCCGAGGATATATTGTTGGTCGAAATGGAGTATAATTGAAAGTGTGTGTTCTATGAAATAATCCAATTAACGATTCTTTTAGATTTTATTATCGAATTTGGCACGAATCGTATTTCAGTTTGAAAGATTACTTTTTTATCCGGAAATTAATTCCAATTCAGAACGTGAAGGATGCTTTTACTTCCCTTATATGGACTCCGATAACAGAGAGTGATTCATGTTGATTGTCGGGTGTTAAGCATGGAAAAATTGACAGCTTGCGTTTTTATTCCGTTTTCTGACGTAAACGCACATTTGTTTTCGGTGAAACATTATAAAGACCCCCTTCCCTCAGGGGAGGCAATACATAGGTATGAATACATACCCCGATTATATAGTTAAAAACTTTTCCAAAAATCTATTTTTATACAACTGCTTACTTATCATAATACTTAAATTATTTGTTTATATAGCAGTGGTTTTGAACCATTTTCAAGCAGCCCCCCCCCTCAATAACTGGCCTTAAGTATCTTACCCCCTTCTGTCTGGGGAGTTTTCTATTTTCTATCATATACTGATGGGGTGTTCATGTTTTTTTCCCGTAAAATTTATAATTAGTACCTATCCGGATAGTAAATTTTCTTCTGAGTAAAAAGTTTTTTTTACAAAATTAAAGTTTTTTAATTTTAACTCCTTAATATGTTATAGTCATTTAATCTGAAAAAAGATCAAAATTTAATAAAGTCAGTGACGTACATTTTTCTTTACAATAATATTGGTGCGAAGGTGCTTCCCTGAACGTCACCGGACTTGATAATTTTAATTACTAAATTTCATCAAAATCGGCCCATGAATGTTTGAGATGTTATTAAATCATTTAAAATTAAAATTCATGTTTCAACAAGCCTTGAAGCTGGTTTTATGTTTTTTTTTTTTATAGAAAACGGCAGGGTAAACGAGGAAAATTCGCAAGAGACATAAAAGCTCGTATTTTTGGTTGATAAATCTGAAACAAATATCAAAGTTTAAAGAAAGTCATCAGTGGCGTCCATTTTTTTCTGCAATAATATTGGTGAGGGTGCCCCCCTCCCCCTGAACGCCGCACTTGACTTAATAATTTTCTTGACAACCATTATTTTATTACATATTACATAATTATGTTTATATGAACTTTTTTACGTAATAAAATTTGTTTATTACATCTTGCCTTTAATAAGCAACACCCTGTATATCGACTATCGTAAAAAATAAATAATCAAATATAAATTATAAAATACTTAAATTAAAGACATTTTATGAATTTACAAACAAAATAATAATAAATAAAAAGTATGACACTCTGCAGATAAACCGAGGGTCTGGGGGGTATGGAATATGCCCTAAGATCCAAAGGGGGTTGAGCGTCCTCTCTCCTCTCCCTGAAAGTTTTTTAAGATTGTAACCCAAAGAGGTTGCAATATGGAAAAGATCAAGAATGACAAGGTTCATTTCTTAAAATTAGGTACGTAGGTTAATTAAAAAATGTTTATTTTGAGAGCTGTATTTAGAGCCGTTGATTTCTGAGCCCCGAGGGGCCAAAATCCACCATTTCAATTCGATGCATGTTGTTGTTTTGATGCCGTTAGTTTTGTTATTTATATTAAATTTTGTAGGTCCTCGGATACACATTTTAAATATTTCAGATTTTGCCGACCTCTTCACAGTTTTCTTTAGCTTTTTCGCAAAAACTTTCTAAGCATCACTTGGAGTCCGCGTTTAATTAAAACTGGTGGTCAATAAAGTCTCTTGAAACTTTAATAAATCCCATTATGCTTATAGTCTTAATGAAAAAGTGGCAACATTGTCAGAATCTACAAAACAGTGAAGTAATAAATTTTACTTCCCTAGGGAGGAAAATAATCATTACGGTCATATTTATTAGCTTACAATGGAATGGAGTCGTCTTCAGTTATGGTAGGGGTAAAGTTATTTTTCTTCTCGATCTTACACGTGTGTACCGGGTGGGCATTTAAGAATGAACAGCGGCCATATCTTGGGAAATATTAATCCTACAGTTTCAAAATGAAAATTTTCCTGACATAAGTGACTATGCGAAATGCAATGAAAATATTTTCAAGATGGTCGCACTTCCGGAAATACCGGAAGTTGACACCTACTTCGTTATTTTAACGGGGACACCCTGTAAAATATTATATTTTTTAAATGTCTGAAGAAATCGAATACAGGTGGTTTTCACCATTGGAATTTAGATTGAGCGGTTTATGAGTTATAAACAAGTGAAAATCGCAATTTTCCAACTTCAAAGCAGTGTAGAACTAGAACGGCTCAATATATCTAAAAACGGCTTACATGTCCCTATCTTAACTTTTTACAAAGTATCATACCATGTGGTTTGAATTTTTATACAGGAATTACCAGTTACCATACATGAAAATTACCAGATTTTTCATCACCCTGTATAAAAATCTAAACTACATAATATACCCCAGTGGAAAAAATATATTGGTGCTATATTGGCTGAATATTGGTCGATATTGGTTAAATATTGATTACCTATATTGGGCCAATATCGAAGTGTTAACATTTTACAATAATTAGCCAATATTGTTTTGCAATATTGGGCCAATTTTTCAAACCAATATTGGATACATATTGTACTGCCAATATTGGATAATTATAGGATTTTTAATATTGGATACATATTGTACTGTCAATATTGGATAACTATAGGACTTTAATATTGGACACATATTGTATTGCCAGTATTGGATAATTATAGGACTTTAATATTGGATCCATATTTTATTGCCAATTTTGGATAAGATCCCCCCCCCCCCCAGAGAATCAACATTATAGACTAATAAAAACATAATAATTCTGCGTATAAAATGATGCTTTAATCGTTAATAAATTTAGCATACCTAAGTTATAAGTACATTGTAATTATTGAAAAAAAATTATTCCAAAATGTAGACACTATTTACAAAAACTAGACATTTTCTTCAGGGTGGGCCCTCTTTTACACTCTTTCTCTCCGTCCACCTTCTCGATCGCCACCAGTAGCCATAGCCAAGCCAAGCAAACTTCCACTGACTTTGAAATGTTCGCCTCGGTTGCATCTTGAAACTAAATTCTTCTGAAAGAATATCACATGCATTAATTCAGGACATAATATTCATATAAAAAAAATGCCTACTTATGATACGTTTTCCCGTATGGTTCGAGCTTTTTGGCGGGCACTGTATAATTTTTTATAAAATTATTTGATAAATTTAATATTTATTATAAACATCTACAATTTATTATAAAATGATAGATTAAAATATAAAACTTGAAGTTAAATAAGATGTTAAAAAGTGTCCTCAACGCTTCAGAAAATATAATAAGGGATAGGACCAACAGCTTGAAAAAAGAAAACATTCATTTATCAATAATTTTGAGCGTAAGTATAAAGTTAGCACCGACATGTTTGGTTATCAGTTAACAAGGAACTTGCAGCAATGTGGCAAGGTGACAACATGCTGCACGCCTGCACTGGCTGATGCGTTTAAAAAAATAGTCCAGGGGCATGGTTTTTATGTAGCAACTTTTTCTAATATAAACTGTAATAAACATTTTTGCAATCTCTTAAGTTACCTACGACTTTATATAAAAAAATGTAGAAATGCATAGAACTCATCATGAACCCACAACCAAACCCATGAACTCACGTAACTCGACCATTATTAATAATAGAATAATTAAAATAAATACTTAGAATAGAATAGAATAGAATAGTTTATTTAGTGTCTTGAATGTACAATATTCTTACACGCGTCCATATACATAACCACCTAACTACGTTAATGTTTCCATGACAAAAAATTTATAACCGTTCAGAAATCGACATGCCGCTGTTCCAGGTATTCATCTATACTGTAACAAGCTTTAGAAATTAAATATAATTTTAGTCTGTTGGCAAATATCGAAATCTGAAGATCCTTACAGTCTTCAGATAGTTTGTTGAAGAACTTTATGCCATAAAATCTTGCACCAGTGACAGATGATGCAAGTCGATGACTTTCTATTCCTAAATCATGCTTAAATCTAGTGGCATATGGATGGGCTGCGTTATCATGGAAACAGTGAGGATTTTTGCGTACATAACACAAACACTGATATATAAACATTGAAGGCAGGGTCAATATCTTCAGTTCTGTGAAAGAAGGCCTGCAGTCATCCCTGTATCCCAACCCAGCAACAATCCTGACCGCCCTCCGCTGCAATCCAAAGATGTGATGCCGAATATTGAGGTGGCCCCAAACTATGAGTGCATAGTTCAGATGGGACTGAAACAGAGCATGAAAAGCCATCAGTAGTGTGGGTGTAGACACTGTGGCTTTCAAATTGCGAAGGACGAATATGGCCGAGCATAACCTCTTGCACACCATCTCTCCATGAGTCCTAAATCTCAGCTTATTATCGATGTGTAAACCTAGATATTTAACTTGATTACAGTAGTCCTCCAGATTCGCAGAGTTTGTAGGACGCGTTGTAAAGAGCATAGATGCTGACTTATCAACATTGAGCTGGAGTCCATTAGAAATGAACCAACAATTTACAGACTCGACAGCTCTAACTCCATCTCTAATAGTGGCATCCAAATCATGGTCAGAGTTCAAAATCGTTGTATCGTCAGCAAAGAGAACAGAGGCAGAGGACGAAGAAGAAGACGCATTCATGTATTCAGGAAGGTCGTTTATAAAAATCAGGAATAATAGTGGTCCCAAGACTGAACCTTGAGGCACACCCCTGTTGACAGGTAGAAATGGAGAATTCTGATTATTCAACCTTACTGTCTGCTCCCTCTGGGTCAGGAACGATGTAAGAAGTCTTATGCTAACTGGGTGCAGATTATACAGATACAGCTTACGTATCAGAGTAACGTGATCAACGCAATCGAACGCTTTGCTCAAATCAAGAAAATTAACGTGTGTAAATTTTCCGTTCTCGAAATTATTCAGAATGTGATCTATCATCTCAATCACAGCATTAACTGTGCCGCGACCCCTGCGAAAACCGAACTGACTACTCGTGAAATAATTTGATAGTTCGAAATATTTTGTCAATTGATGTTTCAAAATTCGTTCTAATATCTTGGAAAAAACG
Organism: Malachius bipustulatus; assembly: GCA_910589415.1. Lineage (NCBI taxonomy): Eukaryota > Metazoa > Arthropoda > Insecta > Coleoptera > Melyridae > Malachius > Malachius bipustulatus. Next base: position 19,805,503 of record OU342632.1, read on the forward strand.
GAAAGAATTGCGATAGGTCTAAAATTTCCGGGGTCGTCGGTTGACCCTTTTTTATGAATTGGGATGACCACAGCCCTCTTCAAGACATTAGGAAAAACGCCCTCTCTGATGCTTTGATTAATTAATTTCGTAAGAGGCAAGATAATTATATCTTTAATATATTTTATGATGTTAACACTGAGACCATCCACATCCATCACATTACCTGACTTAAGGCTATCAATAGTATCTCTAACTACAATACAAGACACCTCATCAAATTTAAAGTATTCCGCATTTGAAGGAATACATTTACTGGATTCACACATCATTGTTATAGGATCAACATTCGAATTGGGTAATTCATTCGCAATTTTATCCGCAATGCTGGCAAAATATGAATTGAAATTACTAGGAGATAAGACATAGCTTTTGTCACAGTTACTGTTTCTACGTGTTCGACCCTCATTTATAATCTGCCAGGATGATTTTACTGGATTCCGAGCTGATCTGAGAAAGTTATCATTAGCAGCTAATTTTGCATTTTTTATAGCCTGTCTGTAATGTCCCCTTAGCTTATTTTTGGTAGCCAGATGACATCCCAAACCGGTTTGCTTAAACAGATCATCGAATAACAAGATCAAATTTCTCAACCTTCTCAGATCGCTATTGAACCATCTGAGTCTATTGTTACGTTTATGAATCAGTACGGTCTTACTAGGAAAATACTCTGCACAGCCAGCAGATATGGCTCGAATAAACTCGCTGAACTTATAATTCACGCCTTCATCCGCTGAACATATATAATTCCAATCAATGCACTCTAAAAATCTATACAGTTGACATTTCCCAACGGGAGTAATCGGTCGAATAATTTTTCTATCGACAGTAGCAGTATGGTGTTCATTAGTTGAAAACTGAATTTGAAAGCCCCTGTGGTCTGAGAATCCCGTTTTAACAGGATCTGCAAAAACTGACCCTTCGTTGAAATTACTGAAGGCGTTGTCTAGACAATTATCTCCACGTGTGGGGAAGTCAACGTGCTTTTTTAGGCCATAGCCAGTCATAAAATCGCAAAGGTATGTAGCCTTTGCATCGTCATTACCAAATCTTACATTAAAATCGCCACAGACAATCACATAATGTTTCATAAAATCTAACGAACCAAATATTCCAGACATAATATCAAAAAACACATTAAAATCACCTGTAGGTGGACGATAGACTGATATAACATACACATTTATGTGAGATATAAAAATTGAACAAACTTCACAGTCTCCTTCCAGTGATCTCGATGAACAGTTCAAAGGATCCGCAACCATAGCCCTTACATCATTATGCACACAGATCATAGAGCCACCACACTTTTGAACACAGCGTGAAAAATGCGATGCAACAGCATAGTTGTTTAAGGACAAACTGACCATTTCGCTGTCAGTTAGCCAGTGTTCCACAATACAGAGAACTAAAAATCTATTCCTATGTTGATCAAGTAGTATATCGACTTCGTCCACTATATTTCGAATCGACTGTACATTTGCACATAACAACGAAAGAGACCTGTCTCCACTTATTTTAGTGTCGTTGGACGAGGCTTCATTTGAAAAAACCTCCTTATACACGTACCTGTAGGCCAGCGCTCGGAAGATATTATTTTTCCAAAGTTTTCATCATAGACTGATACCTTGAAGGATGCATAATCGTCTGGATGCTTAGATGTTAGAGATGTGCATCTAATCTCGGGAAAATCGACCTTCAAGAACATAATCATGTCTTCCACAGTAGTTTCCTTGTGTATTCTATAAACATGTGCATCTTTGAATCGAGGCGCGGATTTTATAGAGCCACATATCTCAGAGCCCGCGTCACCAACAATAACTTTGCGCTTTTTACGTCGATTAACCGTAGACCAGTCACTTGATTGGGGAGCTTTGTCAACTAAATTAGGAAGGGAACCAGCGCTCACAGCTGTAGAGCCGTCAAAGACCGAGGAAGAAGAACCACCAGCACCCGCATACTCAAGCTTACCTGCAGAACAGTCAGAACCATATGATCTTTGTTTATTTACTTTCCCAGGTGATACTGGCTTATCATTTCTCGATAAAACGAAATCATCGTTACCGACCGATCGACCTTGAGACCGATTTGAGCTGGCATTTCTTCGTTTAACTTGTGTTTTTATCTTCTGATTTTGTACATTAGCGAATTTATTTGAATCCTTAAGTACTTTAATTTCACTAGTTAACATAACAATCTTCTCTCGTAATTCACTTATTATGTTGTCCTTGGATCTTAAAATGTAGTTGAAGATCCTAGTATCAATCCTACCACCCGACTGGGTAGCTAGTTCTTCAACAGCCTCATAGAAGGGTGCACTGTGTTCAGACTCCTCCAGATCTTCGCAGCATATAATCACCAAATCGGACACAAATCTCACACTATTAGAGTACTTTGCACAACTTGGATGGAAAACATTATCGCACTTATCACATTTAAAACCATTTACAACGTGCTTTTTGCATTTACCACAAGCAGCGTCCGGCAACACAACCTTACTCGCCGCCATACTGATAAATACTTACTTAGGTATTTCCAATTGGCACTGGATTCTTATTAGAATAATAGAATATCTGCTGTTTAGTAGTTAACAATAATATTATAACACAGTATCAGTATCACAGTAACACAAGAAGTCTGTCGTAACACACTCGTAACTGATTGACTCATGACTGAACTAGTGAACTGAGACTGAAATATGTAAGGGAAAGAGAAGAGAGACGGATGCAACATGCAACGGCAAAGAACAAAGAAGAAATAAATAAGATGATGGAACGTGGTATGGTATAACAAAGGAAGATGAAGGAAGATGCCTGATCGACAGGTAAAATAGAGCAAGTGACGGGAAAGTGGATAGTTTATCCCTCCTTTTACAAATAGACAAATTTTATATCTCTGTTTGTTCACGTGAAGGGTGCATGTGGTTATACCACAGGTACTGCTTGTAGGTATGGAATTTGACATTTTTGAACTCTGAAATTATATGAACTAAAAATGTTGAAGACGACAAAAATAGTAGGACACGCATTTTAAAGTTTCCAAGTTTCAACTTTTGACTATATGATACCTACCTATATTAATAAAAATAAACTTCGTCTATTTTTTAATGTCATTATTTAATAGCAAAAATGCCTTCAAGTAAAATTTTTGTTGAAAAAAATTTAAAGATTATATCTGGCCCACATATATAGGTATACATACCTATAAGCAAAAGTAATAATCGTTAAGAAATTACGATTATTAAATAGAATTCAAAAATAGGTAATATTGGTCCAATATTACACCAATAATAGCGAGTTTAGATGTTGCAAAATCAATATTGGGGCAAGATTGATTTGCCAATATACGTTACATATCTAGAGAACTCATATAGCACCAATATTGAATTGCCAATATTGGCATCCAATTTCACTTTCTATATTGCGCCAATATAGTATAGGGATTGGTAATATTGGCCCAACCGATCAATATAGTACCAATATTTAGCCAATTTCTAGCCAATATTTCTTTCTACTAGGGTAATACCTTGTAAAAAGTTAAGATAGAGACATGTAAGCCGTTTTTAGATATATTGAGCCGTTCTAGTTCTACACTGCTTTGAAGCTGGAAAATTGCGATTTTCACTTGTTTATAACTCATAAACCGCTCAATCTAAATTCCAATGGTGAAAACCACCTGTATTCGATTTCTTCAGACATTTAAAAAATATAATATTTTACTGGGTGTCCCCGTTAAAATAACGAAGTAGGTGTCAACTTCCGGTATTTCCGGAAGTGCGACCATCTTGAAAATATTTTCATTGCATTTCGCATAGTCACTTATGTCAGGAAAATTTTCATTTTGAAACTGTAGGATCAATATTTCCCAAGATATGGCCGCTGTTCATTCTTAAATGCCCACCCGGTACAACGCCGTTTGAAAAATTTCTTGAACAAGTAAGGTCATTTTACTTGCAAAGTTATCTAATCTACAGAAGTAACTTCTGTATGGACAACAACAAGCAGCTATAGAATTTAATTTATTTGATCCAAAAAACAAAAAAATGTCTTCAACCCATGATAAATTTGCCTTTTATTATCATAAACAATTTTTTTGAATAAAATATAAAACATATTTCTGTCAAAAAAATATAAATTTGAGGCAAACGATTTGATAAAAAATATCTCGGAAATAAAATTCATATTGGTTCAAATAAACAATTTTCTCAGTGCAGTTTCCACAAGCTATTAGGAACGCCAGTATATAAATACCTGATGTGAGTGAAGTTATCCACACAAACCCAGCCACACGTCGTATGCTCTCCGCCTAGCGGTTGACGCCGTAAAGAAACTTTCAAACTGATGGCTAGGTTTGTTAATTTATCATGCATGGTAGGTGTGAAATTTCATTTTTTATTTATTTTTACCATGACAGACGGCCTGACAAACATTACGATCCCCACTCTATATCTTCGAAATACCATCATCTAACATCCGCTTCTAGAAGAAAATTCCGGCACAACGACTCTTATAGGGTACTTTCAACCCCGTTAAGTTCATCCTCTTGACTCCAAATTTCAGTTTTTATATTTCCGCACATGAAAAAAGTTCGACTCTCCAGAATATCTTCGAAATACAATCATCCAACATTACCTAGATGGAAATTCTGGCACAATGCCTCTAAGGGTAGTTGCAAAAAATCATTCAAAAAATACAAAAAAAAAAAAAAAACAATACAAAAACTTAAGTTTAGTGCCGTGTGCATGAACTTCACGCGGTATTGAAACCATCTTAGAGTCGTTGTGACAGAATTTAATTCTAGGAGATGCTGTATAGATGACTGTATTTCGAAGATACAAATATAGGGTAGCAATGTTTGCTGTCACGCGTCTGTCATGTCAAAAAAAAAACTGCAATTTAGTACCATGTAAATTGTAAACGAACAACCATAGCCTCCTTTACAAGCTCCTCTGCGTTGAAGCTAAGCGGAGAGCATTTGGTGTGGATAACGTCACTCCAACCAAATATCTTTTGGTTCTCCCCAATGCATCAAAACGCGTTTGATCACTTTGATAAGTTACCAGTTACCACACAATTTAAGTACATATATGTAAATACTTATCTAGGTGGTACCTACTCGTTTTTCAAACATTTGCTTATTATCATGAATTTTTAAGTTTTAGTACCTACTTATGATTTTTTAGCATTATTTATAGTCACTTATTATGGCGTCTGTATGATGCTGCTGATATAGCGTCTTTAAAATGAAAAGAAATATTTTAGATTTCGGTTAATAAATTCTGATGAAATTGATTTGCGTGAAATTTCCAATGGGGAATATACCTACCTATACCTCAAGCCCGAAATAACGTGCAATAACTGACATTACTAAAAAAGTAATTTCGGAGGAACGGCAAGCGGAAACTTACGTTTGGAGGGACTTTTCCACTGACGGAGAAGCCGCAAAGAGAAATGTTTGTCCGAATGTAAGGTTCTCCTCGCGGTTTCTCCGAAATTGCTTTTTTACGTCATTTCGACCGTTAAGTAAGAATATTATTCGTAAAATGGCGGGTTTCATCATTTTTATGTTACATATAAAGTCTCCAATATCAATCGACTAAGTAAACTCTTAATTCTCATTAAAAAAAAAACATAGTTTTCAGTGAAATCAGTATTAGGACTATCGAAAATTCCTGGCATATCTCACAACGAGTAGGTAGGTATAGATCCATATTAATATGATCGAGCATTCCTAACATTAATAAAGCGCCGCCTTTGCGCTCGAACGCGTTCTAATGACTTTTCTCTCATACCGCCGTCCAGCTCATTCTAATCTGGCGCCCTGCGCCCATCCGGACTATAGCATTAGTCAGAGTCAACCATAGCCAGGATTGCATAGTTTTAATTGAACTCATCTCCAGAGTTCACCCGTTTCACACAAACGCCGGGCCACCCCGACCGGCCGGCATGCAGGTAATACGGACGCCTCGAAGGGTAGTCGGCTGGCGAGGGGATGAAGATCAGCTTTATCGAGCAGAATTCTGCATTTAATCTAACTTGCGATCTATTTGTTGGAGCCATATTCCCTTTTCCCTGTGTGTTCGTCGGTTTCAAAGCACTAAATGGACCTCTCTAATGTGATGGCCGTCATCCTAACTCGCTACTCTGTTGCCCTTAACTGTTTTACTTTAATCGACCCTTATTCTTTCACGCACTTATCGCAACTTTGCTTTGTGCCAAAATTCACGCTGTGCATACCACAAGTTTTCACATCTAAAGCGTTCCCGCCGGATGCGCTCTTGTTTTGTTTCGTTTTTTTTAGCGTGTTGCATAACGTAAAGTATGCCATAAGGTGCCAAAAGAGAACAGCATCACTATATTTCACCAATTTTGCCAACTTTCTCCAGATAAAAAGTATATTTAATGTCAATCCTCTCTTTTGACGATAAAACCAGTGGCGCTACTGTTTACCTAGGTACTATTATGTATTTTTATCACAATTCTTTACTTATCAAATAGGTAACAATAATTTTTGTGGGCTTACAAATCAATAAGACGCTTTTATCTCTGATACAACAGACATAAGATAACGCGAATATCTTCGAACAGCAAACGAGGTAGCACGATCGCAGTAGATCTTGTTATTACTTAAGTTTAGGTAGGTACACAGCCCAGCCGGTCAATTTTATCAATTGCGCACCCACCAGCCCATTAGCTGTACGCGTGTCCTAATCAAAAGGTATCTATGTTATTTAAATAATATTTTTAAAGCCGTGTGATTATTTTAGCATAAAATCGTAGAGGAAAAAACGTCTTCATTGGGACGTTGTTTTATAGAAAATTATAAAAAATTCCACCGCTCGGCCCTACCTAATTTTTAGCCTCTTCATAGATATAGAGATTTCCAATAGTTTTCTAGAGCTCAATGCAATAAGATGACTTCTTCAAAGATAATATTTCTAAAAATCTTTAGTGTCAGCTCTGACAGATCAGACAATGAAGAAATGACCTCTACCCTTCGTAATAGCAGCACGTGTAGGTACCGCTGACCTCTACTGATGTCAAAAGGGCCCATTCAGGGATAATAATGGGGATACTATTATGAAGAGGCAGGTGCCACTGTTGGCTCACAACAGTCACAACTTTTCAAACGATCCGGTTCTGGTCCCGTTTAGGGATGGTGATGCCTCTAAATTTGTATGCCAGAAATACTAATTATATGAACGTTTTTACTTGATTTACAAGTTGTAATAATTTATGTAATAAATTTAATTGTAACATCCATGTTTTTTGCTAGTTTAAGTGTTAACTTGTAAAAATAATAAATGATACAATACGGATCATTCAAGGTGTCTTAGGAACGTCATAAGTCCGTGGAAGTTGTTTTCATGAGAAAAAGATTATGTACCTCCCTTCTGACCTAAAAAGTATCCTCACCTCAACAGGATAATGGAATAGTTAAAAATGTTCCAACAAGATTCTGCAAATTTCCATCACATAACAGAATGATGCTGAGAAGAAACATTATTAAACATTCCAGACCATTCCAGATCTTTCTAGAACATTTTTGAACATTTTAGAACAAACTGAAACTTTACAGAATATTTCAAGTATTCTCGAACATTCTTGAACATTTTAAAAACGCTCCAGAATATTCTTGAATATTCCAAACCATTATAGAACTTTCTATAAGATTCTGGAACTTTCTGGATCATTATCAAACATTCTAACGCAAGTCTAGTACTTTCTAACACATTTTTGAACAATATAGGACAGCCCGAAAGTTTATAGAACATCCCTGGAACGTTCTAAAGTATTCTCGAAAATTCTTGAACACTTCAAAAACTTCACAGAATTTTTTTGACATTCCAGATCATTCTAGAACTCCCTAGAGTATTCTGAAACATGCCAGAACAATATTAATAAATTCCAGAACATTCACACGCGAGTATAGAACTTTCTAACATATTTTTGACCATTCTAGGACAATCTAAAATTTTATAGAACACACCTGGTACGTTTTTAAGTATTAAATAACATTTTTTAACATTTCAGAAACTTTGCGGAGCATTTTTTGGCATTCCGGACCATTTTATAACTCCCTAGAATATTCTGGAACGTCTTAGAACATCTGGAATCGAAAATTCAAAAATATTAGTGATAATGATGAACATTCTGCGACATTCTTGAACATTATTAAACATTTTATAACATTTAAGAACTTTATAGTACATTTTTTAACATTCTAGGACAATCTAAAAATTTATAAAACATTCCTGGATTTCTCATAGAATTACGTTTCAAGTTTTCTTGATTCTGGAACATTTTAATAGGTGACAATCTGAAATTTTCTAGAACTTTCTCTTCCATTAGAAATTTTACCAGAACATTGATTTTTCTGATCTTATAGAATAATCCTGAACATTTTTGAATACATTGTTATGTGAAAATGCCGATCACCAGAAATCAGAAACGAGCAGTAGAGGCAGTCAGGTCGGGAGAAGGGCCGAGCGTAATGAAGGAGCAGTAGACACAGAGTGCTAGTCGATGCATGATAGACGTCAGTTGAAAAAGGGGAAGTTGATAATAATTAATTAAGAAGAGTATTAAGACGTTAATAAGTTTGTTTTCATATCAATCCGTACATTTAATTATTTTTGTTTCATCATTAAATTATTTCTAAAGAAGTGTGATTTACTTGTACCCAGTCGACTAACAATTAGCAGCGGTGGGATATAATATAAAAATATCAACCTAAAATCAGTATGTGAAAAGTCAAATGGCCGGTCCGTGAATTTTGTGAACTGCGTACATACCTGCTTATTTGGTTGCCTTATTTCTGGAGTAAGATTATCGAGACAATAATTCGCCGGATGCCAGGTGGTGTGGTGTACCTTTAAGATGAAGACCAAACGCATTTTGTAGATCTGATATTTTATTACGACTGAAAAACTAGGTCACTAATACAGTTTGTCAAGATTACTACACTACAGAAGTTCGAGACCTTAATGACGTCGTCCGCATTATCATTGAGTGAATTCCAGAATATTAATGGAAATTTGAAGTCTCAGTCAAAGAAGGTAATTAAATCACTACATAAATTTATATTTGAAGACGACGGAGATAGAAGTAACAGAAGCAGATTAAGAGGTTTTGGAAGGTTTAATTTTGAAGAAAATTCAAGTGAACATTTAAAGAAGGTTCAGTATGTACCGGGTGTCCCAACACTAGTGTCCACCCCCTAAATCGAGCTTAATTTTAAAGATAAAAAATTGAAACTTTGAGGATTTGTGTACTTGATATAGGACCACGGAATGGCATAATTAGTTTCATAAAAAAAATTTAGTTCGGGCGCCAGCGATAAAAAACTGTAAGATGGTGGTAGATTGTCGAAAAAAAAAATTGATTTTTTTTTTCAATACATACGTAGAAATCGATTAATAAAATCAATATCGCTTGAAAGAAATGTGAAAAAACTAATTATAAGGCTTTAATTAAATAAAATATAATTATATAGCAATGACAGGTAGACAATATAATCTGAACAATATAATCAATATAATCTGAAAACGGTAGGTGCAATAAGTTTTATGAAAAAGTAAATAAGGCCCAAATAAATAGAAGGACGGCTCTTGCTGGGCTAGCCGGCACACTGAACCTGCACTGGACAGTGTCGTAGTATGGACTCATGCAAAAGGTGATTATTAAAAATATATTAAAAATGTTTTTTAATGAAACTAATCATGCCATTCCGTGGTCCTATATCAAGTACACAAATCCTCAAAGTTTCAATTTTTTATCTTTAAAATTAAGCTCGATTTAGGGGGTGGACACTAGTGTTGGGACACCCGGTACAAGACAAGTTAAATTTCACAGAACTAGTTCATTGTTGTTTGATTTTGGCATTAAGCTTTGAGCAAAAGAGTAAGGAGGATTTAATTTCTATAATTTTTCGAAATTTAAATGATTTGCACGAACTCGAAAAGAACGAAGAAAAAGATGAAGAAGACGACGAAAAAGAATCAGACGATGACGAAGATGACGATAAAGATGCCGATAAAGAAGATGATACAGAAGACGATGATAAAGGTGATAATGAAGACGATAATGAAGACGAAAGTGAAGAGGAAAGTGACGATGAGAAAGATGATTACAAAGTAGTTAGAAGAAAAACAAGTGGCAGCAACGCCAATAGAAGTACACAAAAAGAAGACAGACGCAAGAAGAAAGAATATGAAGCAAAGCAGATAGAACCCAGATTTGCATTAACATTCAGAGATGTAGAAGAAACAATTAGACCATACTATGGTAGAGAAGATTTTCCGATTAGAGAATGGATTGATGAATTCGAAGAAACAGCACAATTATTAAATTGGAACGATGTTCAGATGGTGATATTTGCGAAGAAGAGGTTACTTGGTGTTGCCAAATTATTTATCCAATCAGAAAAGAACATTAATTCATGGAAGAAACTGAGACAGAAACTACTTTCAGAATTTGATAAGAAGATTAGCTGCTGAACTGCACGAGATTATGCAACGAAGAAAAATGAAACCAGATGAAAATCCGATCGAATATTATTTAACCATGAAAGAATTAGCAAATAGAGGAAGAATTGACAAAGATGCATTACGTCACTATGTTATAGATGGAATTGAAGATGACATCAACAATAAAGCCATCTTATATGGTGCAAGGAGTCAAAAAGAATTTAAAGAAAAGTTAGAAACTTATGAGTTAATTAAAAATAAGAAGAAAGAGTCAGGTAGACATTCGAAGGAACAAAGACATGACAAATTTCAGAGAGTAGAAGGAAGAAAAATGGAAAAAGAAGTACCACGTTCTAGTTACTCAAGTGAAATACGCTGCTATAATTGTGGAGAGAAAAACCACAGAGCTTCAGAGTGTAAATCGAAGAATTTGGGAACCAAATGCTTCAAATGCAACGAATTTGGGCACAAAGCACCAGGTTGTCCAAAGAAGACTGAGTCTTCCTCCTCAACAACTGCTGTCGAGTCAAGAACAGTTAGAACAATCAAACATAACGAATTAGATGACGAATTTCACAAAATTGTTTCCATTGATGGCAGGCAAGTAGTAGCGTTCGTTGACTTGGGAAGCGATGTTGTTACTTTGAAACAAGAAACTTCAGATAAGTATGGAATTGAATATTTACCAACGACTATAGTGCTGAAGGGGTTCGGAGAAGGAAAATGCCAAGTTATTGGGAAAAGAACCTTGGTTATAGAAGTAGATGGAATTGACATCGAAGTAGAAGAGCTCATCGTACCAAATGAAGCCCAAGACAAAGAAATGATTATCGGACGTTCTGCATTAGACAGACCAGACTTGAGAGTGGTCAAAGAAGAGAAGAAGTTGACAATAGAGAAAGTAATGAAGATTGAACGAAGTAACGAATTAGATTCAAGTGAAATCACAACGTCACATGAACTGAAAAATGAAATCAGAGAAGAGTTAGTTGAAGTAATAAATCAACACAATACTGTATTTTCGAAGAATCTGAAAGAGATTGGAACTACCACGTACAATGAGAAAAGCGGAAAAGATTGGGAAAGAAACTTGAAGAATATTCAATTTGCTTTAAATGACTTGCCGAATGCAACTACGAAAAAGACGCCTAATGAACTATTATTCGGATATCATCCGCGTAACGCCGTTCAAAATCAGTTAATGCTGGCCCTGAATGAAGGGAACAGAAGAGAAGAAGACATCGACGAATTAAGAATAGACGCACTGCAGAATATAGAGAAGCAACAGGAAAAGAGCAAGAAGTGGTTCGATTCGAAGCATAAGAAGCCGAAGAAGTATGAAGAAGGAGATCTAGTATTGGTTAGAAGAGAAGCGAGTGCTACAGGAGAATCAAGGAAATTGATGCCGAAGTACAAGGGTCCATATGAAGTTGCAGCAGTCTTAGAAAATGACCGCTACTTGATTAAAGATATTCCTGGGGCTCAACGAACCCAAAGACCATACAAGTCAGTCTTTGCATCTGACCTAATGAAGCCGTGGTGTCGCCTAGATCCGGAACAGGACAGTGACAGCGAGGGTGATGGTGCCGAGGACGACCCCGATGGTAGTGAGGCCGAATGTTATGTGAAAATGTCGATCACCAGAAATCAGAAACGAGCAGTAGAGGCAGTCAGGTCGGGAGAAGGGCCGAGCGTAATGAAGGAGCAGTAGACACAGAGTGCGAGTCGATGCATGATAGACGTCAGTTGAAAAAGGGGAAGTTGATAATAATTAATTAAGAAGAGTATTAAGACGTTAAGAAGTTTGTTTTCATATCAATCCGTACATTTAATTATTTTTGTTTCATCATTAAATTATTTCTAAAGAAGTGTGATTTACTTGTACCCGGTCGACTAACAACATTACAAAAAAAATGAAACTCCTTAGAACATTCTGGATCTTTCTAGAAGATCCTGTAACATTCCAGAAGATCCTAGAAGATTCTGGAAAATTCTCTCAACATAACATAAGCATTTCAGACATTCCAGAACATTCTCGTTAATTTTAAACAATCTGTAATTTTATAAAACATTCTGGAAGCTTGGAGAACATACTGGAACATTCTGTAACTTTCGCGAATACTATATTGAACATTCCAAATCAATATAAAATTTTCTGGGACATTGACGGATATTATAGAACATTGCGGAACTTTATAGAACATTCTAGAACATTCTGGAAGTTTGGCGAACACTCACTTGAACATTCTAAATCCCGCAAGAGCTTACTAAAACATTCGAGAAAATTTTCTACTAACATTCCAAAATTTTTCAAACATTTTGTAAACAACTTTCAGTTTGCTTGTTTTATTTCTATTAGAGGTTATAAGTGGATTGTATGTTTAACTTTTTTTATTTTATAAAAGATCTTCAACAACTGGTCTCAAATTCATTGCAAAAAATTATGACAGGGATTTACCTACACAAAATGGAGTAGATACGGTTATTATTGATGAAAAATGTTAGGGAGGCATTCTGTTTATATCTCAAAGCCTTGAACGCGGGGTGGTTATTTAAATTTAATATATAAATATGCCTGCTTAGATCTGCCGGAGCATTGTCTCCATTTCACACATTTTTCAACACATTTCACACCATTCTGAAACATACTAAGAAATTCCAGAACATTCTAGAACATTATTAAACAATTGGAAACTTTATAGAAAATTATCCAACATTCTGGAAAATTCATTACGATTGTAGAACATTCGAGAACATTCTTGAACTTTCTCGAACATTGCAAATAATTCTCAAATATTCTAGAACAATCTGAACATTCCAGATAATTCTGGAGCTTTTGCTAGCATGCTCGTCTGAACAGTACGTCTGACAGGAATCAGAAAACTTGTTTAAGTATAAGTAGAAGCATCAACTTAAAATACTTTTTTGATAGGCTTGATTCCTACTCTGCACTGGTGTCTAAAAGACAAAAACAATTTGTAAATAATACCAATACAGGGTATTTACAACAGGTTTACTGTAACAGGTGCGAGACTGATGATGATTGGTCCATGCAGAGTGGAAAATTATCACCAAAGATTAGATCAACAAAAGTATGTAGGTATGTATCTTTAAAAATATGCAACTTCCCAATCTGTTATCATAACAGGTGGATGCGACTGGAAACTGAAACTGAAACAGAAAAAAAAATTTAATTATGCTTTTCTGCGAAATCTTTTAGATCAATAATTGCCACTCTCAAGTTTCCGGATGACTTCTGCGGGCAGATAATAATGTAACAGTGCCATTCAATGCCAGCTCTACCGCCAGGAAAACTTGAACGGTAAAGATGAGGTGACCTTTCTTTTGTAATATCAGCACGTGCGATACCGTTGTCGCAAGTCCCATTCAGGGATGATGCGTTTCTCGATGCAGGTGCTACTGTTTGCTCGCATGTGTTCAAACGAATCCGGTTCTGGTCCCGTTTGAGGATCGGTGGCGCCTCTTCTTTTTATGTACATCTAAAAGAGGAAAGAATAATTAGGAAGCTTATATTTTCGGTCATCTCCTATTTTCATCCATATTAAGTTTCAATATATTTTTATGTGAAATTGTCTGATCTTTCTCGCTATAAATTCGCATTTATAGTGTCATTCAGGTGCTACTGTTTGCTCGCATGCGTTCAAACGAATCCGATTTTTGAGTAATGTGGTTTTTACGATAAAAGTTGTAGGTATTGGCGTTAGGACTAGAAGAGATGAAACAACTTACTCAAGGTTAAAGAGGAAAATAGATAGAAAGTCATGTATCTAACCAAATAAATTTATTTTCATTTGATTAAAAAATTCAGAGAAAAAATTTTTTTACCATGCACTTGTTGCCAATCTGCTCTTATTCTTACAATATTGGTACGGTATGGACACAGCAAGAAAGTCCCAATAATTATGAAGAGATAATAAATCATGGCTGGGTTGCTTTTTTTATATTAACTATTTTTTCTTTAGGTACCTACAACATTAACTGAATGTTGCTAACGTTGAAAATTACCCATGATTGGCATAATTTCTCGTCCAAATAGGCAGAAGTAAATTTCATTCAATAAGGGCACCTTACCACGATCTAACCCTTTATTTTAAATTATTCTCTTGTAACTGTCTGCTCTGCTCAGTTATTCAGCATCCCTTTGCATGAAAGATCCAGTAACGATAATCTTTTAAACAGGTTTCCAGTCAGGTGTGTGCTTTCATTATAATACACCGCTTGATTGTAGTATTATACGTAATAAAAAACGCTTTAATGTAAAAAATGACCGTGGGAGCGTGGGATCTAACACTTTCATCTTAAGGTTACGCTTCTAGCTTTAACAATAATGTAAATAGCTAGATAATATTATTAATATGAATAAAAATTCACGTCATCGGTTTATTCGCTTGTAATCGAACGTGAAATGAATACAACATAATACGACGTCACAGATTCGCAGAAACGATAATCGGTTTGAGGCAAACCTGAAGCAGTCAAAGGGCGAACAGGTTAAAGTTAATTATTTCATAACATATGTAGACATCAGTATCGTTATTTAATTTATTAAAGATTTATAATATATTTATTTATTATAGAGCTATAATAATAAAGTTCATGATGTACATGTTGTTTTCATTTCGCATTCGGTCTACCTTCATTGTTATCTTATAAAGCAAATAGTTTTTTTTGTAAGTAATGTTGAACTTAAGGATGCGGGAAATTCTTACTCCCGAGTTTCTCAAATTTCCGGGACAGCGAACTTATAAGATTGCCCCTATTACTTATAACTTGATTAGCTGTCTGAATTCAGCAGATATATTAGACAGGATGAATAAAATCAAGCTAGAAATTTAAAAATTGGCCTCGTACAACTTTAATAAATTCGATTTTCCCGTGCATAAAACATAATTATTTTTAAATTTGAAAATACGACAACATTTTAGGGTAAATGTTGTAAAAACTGTGCGTTTTTATTCAATATTCAATCAGAAGTGGTTTTGCATCAATTCAACTTTGACTATTATCGCCATTTTGGTAACTGGGTTGTTGAAATTCTTCAAGGTTTTATCATATTACTGTAGTGGTAGTTGTCTACTATGAAAGTTTCAGTTAAAAAAAATGGATATAGAAATTTAGCTATTTTGCCTCTTTTTATTTGCACGCCATTGGTTAACTTATTTAAAAATGCACTTTTTTACACTATTACTTTGAAATTCGAAAAAATTCACAGAAGTGTTTTAAAATCGAAAAGTCCGAATTTTAAAGAAAGAAACATAATTAAAAAAAATTGTAATATCTCCGTATGATACATTCTTAAGCACTCCAGTACATTCCCGAACTTGTAGATCATTTTTGAACATTTTAGAACAAACGGAAACTTTTATTCTAAGCGGTCTCGGACATTCTTGAACATTTTAAAAACACTCCAGAATATTCTCGAATATTCAAACAATTCTAGAACTTTCTATCTAGAATATTCTGGAACTTTCTAGAACATTATTAAAAATTGGAACACGTCTAGAACTTTTTAACACATTTTTAGGAGCCTGAAATTTTATATATAGAACATCCCTGGAACGTTCTTAGTATTCTAGAACATTCTTGAACATTTCAGAAACTTTCCAGAAATTTTTTGGACATTCCAGATTATCCTAGAACTCCCTAGAATATTCTGTAGCTTTCTAGAAGATCTGCAATCGAAGATTAGTGTAATTCTGAACATTCTGGATCATTCTAGAACATTTATTAAACATTTCATAGCATTTAAGAATTTTATAGTACATTTGTTAACATTCTAGGACAGTCTGAAATTTTATAGAACTTGATTCCTTATAGAGTAACGTTTCAAGAATTCTTGAATCACGGACATTCTGGAAAATCGTAAATTTCAAATTTTAAAGAAATAAATTTGCAATATCTCCGCCATTATTATTATTTGCTTCTTTATGTTTATGAGAGTTAAAGGTAGACATCAGTATAGATGTCTACTGTAAAAATTTCAGTTCAATTGCTTGAAAAATGAGCTAATAAACGGTTATAGAAATTTAGCCATTTTTAGTCTTTTCTTTTCCACCCCATTGGCTTAATAATATCGGGAAAAAAATTTCATAAGCGTAAAATTCGCATAATACGTTCCTCCCGTTCTGGTAATTTATTTCCCAAGTTTTTTTTTTATCTCGTATACTTAATACATTATCATAAATGTCTACATGGATTTAAAAAATACCATAATTTATAAGAAAACTCAAATGGTCGCCATTTTGAAACTGCCCAACCGATTGTGCTCAAATGCAACATCAGACCATTCCTTATGAAAATTTTCCCCCTACAGAAATTGCAGTTCCTTAGATTGAAGACTGCGACCTGAAATGATGCCACAAGAACGGATTTGTGAAATTTTGAAGGGACACCCTGTAGATATAACGCGACTGTATTGGGAAACTTTTTAACGTAAATCGAAAGTACTCCATACGTTCTACATGATTTCAAAATTTCGTTTACTAACCTTGAAAGATGAAGCTTCAAGAGCGTTTGTAAAAAAAACTTAAAAAATAATTTTTTTTTTAAATTGATAAATAAATAAATACAAGTCAGTTTCAAAGACAATCTTACAAGATTTAATAAAAAAGCTTCTTGTAATATACGTATCTTTAATATTGCGAAAAAAATTGAAGACCAGATTCTCTGCTCAAAAATGAACAAAAAAATCCCATTAACGTGTGTTCGTAAATGCACCGTTTTCGAGATAGAGGGTGCCAAAAAATATTATTTTTCCAGTTCTTTTGAAGGTATCTTGGGAACCGTATAAGATACAGAATTGAGCTTTTGTACAAATCTTATTGTTGATATAAGCTAACAAATTTTTTGTCATTATGCCAGTGGCGAAGAGTTTAGGGTTGCGTGGGTATTTACTGGGCAAATTGACATTTTGAAAGCGCTCTTTTAACCGCCAATATTTTCAAAAAAAGCAATCAATTCTTTTTTTTTTAATTTTTTCGCAATATCAAAGGTTTCGCAATAGGTTAGGTACCTATTAATAGAAAAATGATACATGTGAATTTTTTATTTCAAAGAATATCAAAAAATATAAAGGTGCATGCAAATCGTTCGTATAGGGGCGATTTAAACAATTTTTTTAATGACAATTACTTCACTAATAAATGAATTTTCATTAAAACATTTAAAACATAGGTATTGATTTGTCAAAAACTGAACATAAATTTTTTACATAATAAGTTATTATGACAAATAATGAAAACCTTTTATATACTTTCTATATTTATACATCACATCCCCCTAACTATCCAACTACATAATAATATACTCAATATTGAATGTCCAGTTCATATTCTATAAATGTATGGACAATATCGAATTTCCTGAGAACCACGATTTCTCCGAAGCTTTCAAGAAATCTAATTAATAAAAATAAATATGTTTGTATGTTTATAAATTAAACAATTTAATTTGAAACCTACTTTCTAGCCCTCCGAGCCGAGCGGTCAGTACATATTAAAATATTTACTAAATATTGTATGTCACTTAATATGAGATCCGTTATAGAACGATGAACTTCATCTGACCCTTTTATGACGTGATAATTGTATAGGACAAGAATATACTAAGTACACAGACTAATTTTTTATCTCTCTTCCAGATTTCCGGGGCACATTTCTCTCTACAATGTTGTGATATAGACACACCGAGTCTCCCGTAGGTAAGTACCGTAATATTAGAATATCATTAGGTAACTTTCGCTTTTTTGGAAAATTGTTTAGAAAAATTGAAAAATAATTTTTTATAAATTTTGTTCTTGCAACTTAAATAATAATAGTATCAATATGGCAACAAGTGTTGTCAACAAACATGAATCATCAACATCATCGCACAATTAATCATTAAAAATCACTAAAAATCACCAAAAAATCATCATCCACAAAAAAATCATCAAAGATAAAGATGCGATTGCATAAAGTACATGAGAAAAAAAACGCAAACCCAAAGTAACTACAGAATGACACGACCACAATCTGAGATATCAAAACATCGCACACAATTCAGGTCTTCATGCCAACAGTGCCAACACAGTCTCCGCAGGGCTCTAAAGCACAATGATAAGGTCACCCAGGAGCTTTCTGACCATAAATACGACAATGCTTAGACCTTTCTTCCTAAGGTGGCCTGTTGCACTTCAGCGTTGCTCTCCTCTGAACCCCTGAAATTAGTGGGACGTAGGTCCTGTAAAAACGACCAAAGTTATCTAAGCTACAACCTGGGAAAGCCTGATCTATCAAAAACACCAAACGGTTAGCATTCTTCACAATATGCTTCACCAATAAAATTATTACACCCAGATCGTTGTAAGTGTCTATTGTTTGACAAAGATGTACCGCTAACAATGCAATAGGAGACACAATTGAGGATTAAGTTTTCCTACATGCAAACATGCCTCTTTTATGCAATAAAAGGTGATAACCAGGTTTCACACCAATTATTGCAAATGGTATCTAGATCCCACTCGAGAGTACGTAAATTTTCGTATCATCTGCAAAGAACGCGCACTTAGATCCAATAAGGTCAGGCAAATCGGCATTGCGTATGAGAAATATGAGTGGACCGAGCACAGAGCCCTGGGGAACACAACTGGTCACCGAAGAAGCAGAAGAGAAGTCACGTCTAATAAATACTGTTTGCTACAGCGAACCCGTATATTTTGGCATAGTTTTTCTCTCTGCCACCTAGCAAACCAATGACTTCAGAGTAACAGGCCTGTAGTTTCAAGCTTCCAAGTGCCTTTTTTGAAAATAGGTGTAGAATGTTCCTGCAGTGAACGTGACATTATCATGGACAAAAGTTTCAGCAAGAGCCTTTTTCCCCTTCGTGGGCCGTCTGATTCAGAATCACCGGAGCCCTATCACTGATGAATGAGTGTCATATTCTTCCGGCCTCATTTTTAGCTGCCCATATACCTCCTGTCTTTAGCAAGACACTTACAACAGGTTTTGAGCACCATGGAGTCAACATGATCAAGCCAAAGCTCCACACCAGCAGCCACATCGCCCAGCTAGTCCTTTTTCGTATCCCTCGTTAACTTTATACAGTATTCAAAGTGTTTAGAATGTTTTGTCGAGCATCAGGCAGCATGAGGTTCTCCTGTGTAGTTTTAGAGAAACTGCTTGAAAATTCACTGGCTTCTTCATAATTTTACGAACAGAGTGCACCTGATGATTTCCTAAGCATCGAAATGGAGACCCTTGACTGCTTTTTCTCTCACCGTCTTGAAGGAGAGCTTCTTGTTGTGCCGAAGCAACGCGATTTTCGAAATTTGTCTTCGTCGCTGCTGATGAGCCCTAAAATCAGGATACATATACCTCTGCCTAAGGGACTTCTTCATGCGAATCATGCCCAATATACCGTCTGTCAAGCATGGCTTCCTGAAATCGATGCGTGCTCTAACAGTAAAGAGTACATCTCATTAAAAAATTTGGTCCACATCTAGTTTACATCACCAAGCTGCTAGCAGTTATCCAATAGATGGCCAGAAGGATCCAAGATCCAGTCTGTCTTAGCTGGAGCCCAATGGTCAGCATCGGTAGCAACAATCAAACAAAACAACCAACAAAACCATACAAACAGATGTATGGAATAATTTAATGGTTCTAAAGAGATCGTAAATAATTCGTTATCTTAACCAGTTGTTTTGTAGTGTACCTTTGTACCTATAAATAGCAGAATGCGCTGTACTGCAATATGAGAAAAGTAGGTATATGAAGGAAAATTTCATATTATCCCTTTGATGCATCTCTTCTCTATCCGTTTTATAAATATGTAGATACCTGTAATACCTACTTAATGTATTTATCTTCAGTCCTCATATTACTTATGTGTTATAGAAGTTCTGTCCATGTACCATGGCTGTTTATAATACTGAAATCAAATTCTCAGTATAGATATAAGCACATTATGGTTGTTAATCACCGTCATCAGTTATAATATCCAGAGCCAACTTCAGGGATGAGCTTTCCCTATTTCGGCCACCATCTTAGTGTTGGCCAGTGTAAAAGGGCTACGTGGCTGGGTCGACGCTGGCTATAGGTAATTGTTCTGCTCATTAATCATTGCGATACGCGTACTCTTGAATGTCAAACGCAGCTCGGTTGAAGAGTCGCTGCTGCTTTGAGGGTTTCATCTAGCTAATCGCTGCCAAACGACGTTTTTAATTAATGGCGGAGTGTTGCGATATTCTCCCATTCCTCCAGCTGTCCCAGAAGTTATCAGCCGGGTGCGAAAGTGCAGATGTGTATTTAGAAAAAAAAAATTAAAAGGAAGTTTTTTCATGATGGAATATTTAGGACGAATACGTTTGTGGTACCTACTGAAATTAGTGATTTTAGTGATTGCTGCATCAGTAGATGTAGTTTCCTGTCGATTAATTATCAAAGTGGTCCAGATTAGGAGATTCTTTTATAAACCAAATCAGAAGTAGCAGCCACTGGAATTATTGGAAGTAATCGAAACCTTCAGTACGTCGTCATTACGTATCTAAGACTTAATTTATAACACGAAAGTTATTATTACCTCAATTTTGATTTTTTAAGTGGTAACTGTGTAGTTATTTATATGATGTATCGATACTATATAGTTATACTTCTTATAGTCTACGAAACGTTATTGCCACTGATAAAAATACCTCAAAGTTGTTGAAATTGGAACCTTGAAGTAATAGTATGATAGTTGCAATAACTTTTACAGGTGACCTAATATTTACTTCAAAGTTTTTTAAACTTAGAAGTAGTTGTTGAAGTTGCGGTTACGTTGTTGGGACTTGAAATTTAACTTTCAAGTCGCGGAACCTTGCAGTAACGTTTAAAATAACAGTAACGTTCTGGCTATCAATAAAAAATATTTCATTAAGTAATTTTCAGTACTTGTTTCATATCACCGGTACGTGAAAGTTCCAGTTACTCTTAAAAAATACAATAAAGTAACGATAACTTTGATAGAGGCATTTCAATACTAAAAGGTATAGAACATGCTTATTACAGTACTAATAGTCACAACTGCTTCACAGTCAGATCACCTGATATCGGACATGACTGCCGCTATGACCTGGGATATGATTGGGGCTGTTTATAGCGCACTGAAATGTCAATTGAAATTAGCGGATTATGTACGCTTCTCAAATTAGTTATGTTCTTTTGTTAATTGATGTAATATTGGCTTCACTCATTTGGTAATTTAGTCTGGTTCATTATAATTCCAAATGACACCTCAAGCATCACTATAGGAACTACAAAGTAGCTAAGGGGACTTAGAAGTTGATCAACCGTAGTTGTTATGGCAGTGTAATAATATTATTGCCTGCATTTTCTACCTTGGAGTGAAAATCGCTTTACACAGAGAACATTTTGAGTTGTTTTCACTGACATTGTAGTAGCGGCTACTTTAAATACCCAATCAGAGGTCAATTTTACTTTTAGGTAATTTTCTGCTAATGACGTCATTTTGGGTCATGTAACATGAAACGCCGTTATTGAATTTTACAATTTTAACGTACAACAAGTAACAATTATTACAATTTTTTGTTGATTTATTTTTAATTTTTTTGGAAAAATTGTTCACCAAAAAAATCTGTTTTGAGCTAGCGCGTTGTTATTTTTCGACCTTTGACTATCGCAATTCAAGATTAAGTTATCATGGTTTCAACTTTTGTAACTCTATAGTAATAGTAACGTAACTTCGAAGTAACTTTTAAGGTAGTTTGAAGACCTAATGGTTACTATTAGAATAACCACAATGTGATTGGAACTCAAAGGTGGCAAATAAAAAAGAGATAACAGCAACTAACTAATGTTACTATAAAATGCGTCTCCAATAAAGTTCCACTTACTTCAAAGTAGTTTTGATAGTCGCCAAGTCGCCGCGGCATTTTGGGAACCTCTAACTGAGTATTCACAGTTATGGAACCAATTACTTAGTAATATTTAGTGGTGGAAGTTATGTTTCTGCTACCTGTAAAAATGAATGTATCCCTGAATTGTTACTATGTAGTAGCAGGAACCATTCAAATTAACCATTGAGTAATTTCCGCCATAGAGTTTCGGTGACAACTATCCATGTAACATAATTTTTGTATATCGGCGACGGGCAAAGACATTACCTGAGATTGAAAATGGAGTATGTCAACATGTTATCAAAGCCAAAAAAAGTAGAAGTTACAGGCATTCGGCAGATGAACAGAGACAGAGAAACAGTATCAAGCAACATAACCTAATTATTAACATTCATCATTTATTTGAACTTTTTTTTTCTTGCTATGAAGTGACAAAGTGACCATTCCTATCGCGGAAGGTGAACTGGTATTGCTAAGTACCGTCGGCGACTTCCAGGTATCGAACTTAGTTCCATTTGGCAGTTTGTATTTAAAATAACTTTGAAGTTCCATATTTTCGTGAAAACTACTGAAAGAGTTGTAAAGAAAGAAGAAAGAGTAGGAAAAAGCTAGCACTATATGAGAGCGTAGTGAAGTTCCTGGAAAGTCGCTGAGGCTGAGACAATTCTGCGCGACGTCGCTTCGCCCTAATGGCGACGGATGTGGAACATAACCATACGAGATGCTGGTACGACGAAATCACTCCCCATTTTGGTGGTTGGCACGTATTGGAAACGTTCCTAGAACGTTTCTTGACTTAAAAGTGCCTTGGGTAGTCGCCGCTACGTTCCAACGACCAATTGTGCTGCTTGGGGGATCAGAGGTCCCATGTTAGGAAAATGTTTATGCGGTTTCAGATTATTATCCCGTTTTTAGAAGAATTATTATTGATTTTATATTTGTTCTCATATTTTCAGAAACTCATATTTTTATCAATTTGCATTCCTTCAGTTCCGATAACCACAGAATAAAGGCCTTTATAATTATTATGTAAGTGTTTTAAAGTAAATGTTAAATTATCATATGCTTGTTGATTTGAAACAGTTAGGTAAATTCTGTAACTTTTGATGATGTTCTATCACTGAAACAACTCTTTAGTTTTTGCTACAGGAGCTATATTATGACTCTATGCATAAAAACGACCAGACAGGCTTATGGTAATTTTCAGAATACAGGAGAGATATAACAGTGGGCGATCTGAGGAAACGGGGGTGGGTGCATGATGTATGGCATGTTTAGCTTCGTTAGCTGGCGACTGACTTTAATTATCTCTCCAAGGATTCTCCTGTTAGCTCAGCCTTTATATGAGAAACTATATTATAGCCCTTCGCTTCTACCTTCATTAAAGTTTAATTTTAATGCAAAACTTGTTTACGGTTCATTAAACGCGTTTTTCTTAAAAAATAACACACTTACATGACGGTTTATGAACATGCATGTTCACTTGAAGAGAGAATATAATACAACGGAAAATTCTAAAATTCTGAAGTTTTTAGTCCTACCAAAAATTATTGTATATTTCAAGATAGAGGCTATCAAGACATTATTATTCAGAAAAACTTCTAATCGCATATCATTCATATAAACAATAAATAACAGTGGTCCCGGTAGATTTCCCTGAGGAACGCCAACTCTCCGATCGAGCTTAATAAGGTGGCTTTTTAACCTCCCTAAGAATATATTTCGCTAATTCCACAGCCTTTTAATTCCAAAGCCAGTTAATTGAGTAAAATTTTGCATCGATACAATAAAATGGCCTGGAGATATCATACTATGATATCTCCATTCTATTAGAAAAGGCGGCTGCATGGCAATTATTGTTTCTTTTCTAGAGGCCCCAAAACCCCTGTACGATTACCGAATTCTAAATATAAAGAACTGGTATTTTTATTCTTGATGAATACATGCTGAAAGAACGCACGAGCAGAAAAACCGTCAATCTTTTACGTCAATTTTATTGCCCTTTTCATATATTTCGATGTTAGCTCTCTTTAGTTGGTTTGGATGCCAAAATCAAAGAGTTTATTGACAACAATCCATTGACCACAGTCAATCTTGGATTCTTTTGTCAATCTTGGTCAATCTTGGAAGGGAGGGAGCCAGGAGGAGGATGAAGGTTGATTATGCATGAAGGGTATGAAAACCCAAAAAGGGGGAGGAAGAATTCTCGCTCCTTATTTTTCTCTCTCTCTCACTTTCGGTTTTTGTATCCTTCCTCCTCCTTCCTCTCCTCCCTTCTTCTTCTTTCTTATAACATACACTTTAAATTGTGTCATGGCATCCTATACCTTGAAAGCTGGCAAACTTTCATGACATGATGATTTTTTTTGCATTAAGTGGTATAAGAAAAAAATGGGATTGGGGAGGAGGAAGAATTATTATCTTCTCTGTCTTTCTCTTTTCATTCGTAAATTTTGTAAAAAACAGGCCATATGGGATCCGCTGAAGGAAGTGTTGGATGGGTGGAAGGGAAGGGAGCCAGGAGGAGGATGAGGGGTGATTCTGATTGGAGGGGATGGAAACCCAAAGGGAGGGAGGAGGAAAAAATCTACATTTTTTCTCTTTCTCTTTCTCTTTTTGTTTCATTCTTCCTCCTTGCCCTCCTCCCATCTTCTTCTTCTACTTCTTCTTTTTCTTTCTAATAACCTAAACCTAAACTTTTCTCTCATTTTGTCTTTTTGTTGTTATTTTTTTTGTAAAAAAAGACGACTATATTGGATCAGCTTAAGGGAGGTGATGGATGAGAGGAAGGGGAGGGAGCCAGGAGGAGGATAAGGGCTGATTCTGATTGGAGGGGATTGGAAACCCAAAGGGATGGAGGAGGAAGAAATTTCTGTTTTTCTCTCTCTCTCTTTCTCTTTTTATTTCATTCCTCCTCCCTGCCCTCCTCCCTTCTTCTTCTTCTTCTTCTTCTTCCTGAAAACAGTGACAACCTAAACTTTAAATTGTGTCATGTTATCCTACCTTGAAAGCTGGCAAACTTTCCTGACATACCTAACTAGGGTTGTTTCAGAATTAAGGGGGGGGGGGGGGGGGCGAAAGAAAAAAAATAGTGGGTGGGGGGAAGGAAGAATTATCTTCTCTCTCTTTCTCTTTTCCGCCAAAAAATATCCGCCATTTTGGAATTATTATTTTTTTAACATTGCATTCTTATTCAGCGACCTCCAAAACCCCTAATTTGTCAATTTGAGTACGATTATGTTGAAATTTAATGATTTATTTCAAATAATTCGAAAAAAAACTTTTTTTTATTGTTAAAATCGGCAAAGTATGAGTTTGTACCTTTTTTCTATATAAGTCATTTCAAAATGATTTCAAAAGTTTTTTTCAAAAATTCCCCCTTCCGCTAGCCCACTATAATAATAGTATCTACCATGCAGTAAAATAAAAAAATAAAACTTCAGTCAAGCTTTTAGTAAAGCTTTTCAGTAAAGCGCAATGAGAACTCCTTTCAGGACGTCTTTAGTTCACAAATTATTCATAATTACTCCTCGGCGCTACTAGTCGATGGAAGCTTTACAGGTCGTCTACGAGGGGATAGTGAACTGGTTGCCCTTCCATTTCCTAGAGGGCGACTGCAAACGGTAGTTTAGTCGTCTGCAGAGTTAGTAGTTGGGGGTTGTAGTTTGAATTCGTCCCCATGGAAATGGATCAGTGCCAGACTAGACCAGTAGCTGCTGCTATAGCGATGTCCCGTTCTACGTACAGCCACCCCATTGTATTCTATTCACTCTGTGGGGTTGTAGCACAAAGCTGCGCTTGATTTATTGCTGCCAATTTTAGTTTTCGTTCCGTTGTGTTTAAAGCTCCGGAGTTTCATGAAATTTCGGCTTGCAGCAATACATTCTATTTTACAGCTGCTGAAACTACCTAGTACATTATGAAAAATTAGTTTATTATTTTGCTTATTGCATAATGTAATTTGTGTACCTACCTACCTACCTGTTTGGAATTCTCTCGAAAAATTAGTCCAGAATTAAAATTCAATTATTAAACTATTTTTAAACACATAAAAAATTATACTTTCCATTAATAATGTTTAGAAAATTTCATTGAAGATTGTAATTTTCATGCTATATCCTCATTGAACAAAACTGCTCTCTTGCTCTTAATTTCTTTAGCAGAAGAAGGAAAATAAATTAAACATAAATTATTGAAGTAGTAGATAAAGAAAAAATATTACAAAAAATTTCTGAAGTGTTTCTCAACAGAGAAAGTGATGTGGATTAACGAAACAGGTTTTTATTGTATCTTTCTACAGAGTGGACCAATTACACTGAATTTTTCTGTGCAGTTTTTTGATTTAATAGCCCGTATTTAAAAAAATTCTGGGTACAACCAAAGCACCCAGTGACGTACAATCCGGGGTCATTTACACCTTTATCCTCATAAAACAAATCTAAAGTTTTATTCTTGTTTTTTCGGAATGCCAATTTTCACGAATTTTTGTATTTTTAATTTTTTATCATTATTATTGTTTATTTCTATCAGTCGTTTTTACATATTCGTCCTATTTTCTAATAAGTAACTTCTGATAAGTAGGTAAGTCAAAGAAATTTTCAGTGACTGCAATCCAAATTTCATAAAAAGTGAGCTTTCATAGGACTTTTCCTGACAGTTTTGATGATCAGCCTTTTCAGCGCTTTGGGCTCTTCTAGTCGGAATTAGGGAATCAAAATGTAAATCAATAGCCTAATTTTATAGCTTGGAATATTTATTATTGGACTGTTGCCTGAACAATCGTTTCGTTTTCAGTAATTGATTAATTTTTTTGTGAATAAATCAGCAGACAACACGTCTTAGTAAATAGAAAATACAAAAGACGAGGTCTTCAAAAAATCGGGTTCAAAAAAATTAATGACGATTTAATTATTGCTATTTTATTGCTTATATAACACAAAAACGTCAGTTATTTTAGCAACTAGGGCCACACTTTCACTTCTACAGTGAAAGTTCATTCGAGCGTTCATCTGAAATTAATTCAACAGGTAACTAGAAGTTGAATCTTAAGGACTTTTCTAAGAATCAGGGGCATTTTCTTATGTTTTTTTGTGCGTTTTCCTTAAGAACTGCTCTGGAAATTTTACGCTATACAGGTTGCCCGGTGGTAAATACCTGCAAATTTCTCTGCATCATAGAGGAGAGGTCAAAATAAACAAAAAAATAAAACATATTTCCTGTAAGTGTCCCTAAACGGAGATACGCAGCCCCATAAACGTATCCAACGATTTACTTTTTTGTCTCTAACTTTTGAACCGACCTATATAATTTAATAAAGTTTTAATACTTTATTAAAGAAAATCAAGGGCTATTAAACCATACGACATGAAATGATTTGACATTACACTTGTTAGGTGATTTTTACCTGTTTATGTGCTTATTATAGCACTAAGAACTTTTGAGGGTTTCATATAAAAGCCAATTTAAGATCTATTTACATCTAACAGCACGGATACGCGCCGGGTTTGCGGGTTTTCAACGTTCACGTGCATTTTTTAGTGTATTTTTTAACAAAAAATACACTATTGAGGACGACATCACTTTCCAAAAATCACCCAAACTCATCAAATGTCCACCGATCATGACCCCCAGATTACGAAAAAGTGGTTTTCCAAAATTCACCTGCCCACGATATATATATATATATATTTATAGACATATTAAGAGCCCATACGAAGCCTAAAATGCTATGTTCAGTTGAGTATTCGAAGCCTGGACCTCCCATGTGAAGCCCGACTTCGGGCTTCGAAAATTTTAACGTGTATAAACGTCGTACAGCATGGCCATCTATCGGTGGAACCATTGGACAAATTTTGCCCAGGGCATCACTTTGACACCTGGGTACCCTAAAACATACGCGACATAGTTCAACGAAACGTTCTACAGAGGGAGCGGCGCACGTTAGTATATAATTGTGTATATGTCGAGCATTTTTCGAAGCCTGTAGACGCACAGCCGATTATTCGAGTCCCGGTAAAATTGGCAACGGTGCATTGAGTGATGATATGTTTACATCAATTCATAAGCATCACGAGCTCTTCAATCTCCTCTCCAGTAAAATAATTTAACCCGAGAGCAACTGTGTTTACAGTCGCCAGCGCAAGCATTACGAGCTGCGTTTCGTATAATAACCGCATAATAGCCAATCAACCATTCTTGGATCACCTCATAAATTCTTGGTATTTTAACAATTTTAGCACAGAACTTTTAAACTAAAATTCCTACGTATGCATAAGCCAACATTATTTTCAGCTATAGGTATAGGTACAGGTGTCCCATTTTTACCCGGTTAATTTTTTGAAATAGAACAACGTATTTTTTTACATTATCGTGTTCAGATTTTCTGACTGTATTTTTGCATTATAGCAATTTATTTAAAAGAAATATACCTTGCGACCTTGCTTTTTAAAACTAAAAGATGAAACTTGCGATGGTGGTAGTCAATCAAAGATCATCTTAATGTTTGAAAGTTGCGATTTTATGTTCACAAAAAAAACTTGGTAACTTTTAAAGTAGAGTTTATACAAAGTCAATTGAAACGACAAAAAACTAAGAAGCGCGGCTGATAATTCATAGTTCATTGATGAAACATATGCGGCGGTAAAACAAATTTAATAGCTATTTATGATATTAATGTTAGAAGTGAAGTTTTATTTTGTTAGTGAAAAGGTTTGTGAAATGAGCGAAGCGTAGCGGAGCGAATTTTACAAATTCACGAACAAAATAAAATCACTTTTAAGACGAATATCATACAATGGTTTTTGTAAAACTGCTCTATTTTGATAATAAAATTGATGAATTTACAATGACACTCAACTTCAAATTGCATTTTAAAATATTACAGACAAGTAAGTACAAGTAGTGTACTATGCAATAGCAACCGTTGCTGACGCTATGGTTACTAACAAATGCGTGCATACAAATAAAAGAGATGTCATAA
Organism: Malachius bipustulatus; assembly: GCA_910589415.1. Taxonomy (NCBI): domain Eukaryota; kingdom Metazoa; phylum Arthropoda; class Insecta; order Coleoptera; family Melyridae; genus Malachius; species Malachius bipustulatus. The sequence continues at coordinate 19,834,885 of OU342632.1, forward strand.
TAATTATTATTATTTGCAATTTCTGAACAATTATTATCGTCTTGAATTCTTGACTAGCTACTTATTTTTTATTAATATGTTTGCCAGTAATAAAAAGAATATGAAAAAATCTTATTACTTACCTATAATTTTGTCTGATTTCGTCATGAGAAAATGTAGTTTAAAAAGAGAATGTAAGTAAGTACAGATAAAGTAGATAGAATTACTTTTAACACGAGTGTTGTAATGTATTTTTAACACTGTTACAAATTTTTTTAACCCGCTTCCATGGGCTTCAATGGCACAAAAAAATGTTTTTGTGCAACTGCCATTAAAAGACACATACATCACTTTTAACGACAGCTGACAGTGTTAAAAGTGATTGTTTAAATGGAAGCGTGTTAAAAGTACTTTTAACACTAGTGTTAAAAGTACATTTACAACACTCGTGTTAAAAGTAATTCTATCTACTTTTTCTGTACTTACATTCTCTTTTTAAACTACATTTTCTCATGATGAAATCAGACAAAATTATAGGTAGTAAGATTTTTTCATATTCTTTTTATTACTGGCAAACATATTAATAAAAAAATAAGTACCTAGTCAAGAATTCAAGACAATAATAATTGTTCAGAAATTGCAATCAATAATAATTATTATTATGGCATCTCTTTTATTTGTATGCACGCATTTATTTGTTAGTAACCATAGCGTCGGCAACGGTTTCTATGCATAGTACACTACTTGTACTGATCTGTAATATTTTAAAATGCAATTTGAAGTTGTGTCATTCTAAATTCATCAATTTTATTATCAAAATAGAGCAGTTTTACAAAAACCATTGTATGATATTCGTTTTAAAAGTGATTTTATTATATGTTCGTGAATTTGTAAAATTCGCTCCGCTACGCTTCGCTCATTTCACAAACCTTTTCACTCACAAAATAAAACTTCACTTTTAACACCAATATCATAAATAGCTATTTTAATAAATTTCCTAGCTGATATTAAAGTTTATTGGGAAATAACGCGCCAAACGAAAAATTTCAATTCGTGGTCACTTTTTTATTATCCATTTTTGGAAAAAAAGTTATTCTCCATAAAAAGTTGTGCTTGGTCTGAAACCTAAAATGGAATAGTCTGACATAAAATTTTTGCAATCGTATACGAGCTTTGTCCTAAAACACGAATAGTACCAAAGAGTAAAATAGTTATTTTATTATTTATTTATATTTATTGTTATAAGTAAAATTATTTATTTTCGACAATATCAAAAATTGTTACTTAAAAATGTTGATCAGCACTGCAAATGACATTCAAATAAACAAAAACATGCAGTTGCGTGACTAACAAAAAACAACATAGGTACAAACTATACAGTGCATTTTTTTAAGTGTTGCCATAGGGAATAGCATGTAAAAATATGCACCCTATGTTAACTTAATGTCTTGTACCTACTTTGGAAGTCGTTTTTAATTTTCAATAATAGTACATGTCATCTACTTTACAATACGACCTTTCAGAAAAGCCGGTCGTCGTTTAATTTAATTATACTTGTCCCATTGAGGAAAAAAAAAACTGCATGAAACTGTAAGAGATACGAAGTCGGTTACATTACAAAAAAGTTGCGCAGTATTTGGCAATTTTTTTTTTCTCAATATTCCCAGAATTTCCTGAAATATCCTGAAAAAAACTTGAAACATGCAGATTTATTATTTTAGTCATATCTTCTTTATTATTGAAAAAAAAAATTTTATGTAGGTTTACATAAGCCTTAATGAGCCACACATTTGACGTTTCAAAAATTTACAAAGCCGACTAGATCTTGGGATTTTCAAAGTCAACTTTTGTTTTTCTTATGGCCGCCATATTGTTTTTCATGCCATTCGCTATAGAAAAAATCCCGGAACCCAAAAATTGATCACATTGCAAATAAATTCGAAAAAATGTAATCTTCTTTATTAAAAATAACGTAATAAAATTTTACCGAATGTCAAAAAGTGCATTTTTTAAGTATTTCCATAGGTAATAATATGTAAAACATTACACCCTATATTAACTTATGTTGTACCTACCCATTGTAACTTAGAAGTCGTTTTAAATTTTCAATACCTACATGCATGTCATGTACTTTACGATACAACATGTCAAAAAAACGGTCGTCTTTAAATTTTAATATTTCGTTCTCATTTGAATTAATAAACTTTAATAAAGGAGTCAGAATAAACAAAGTGTGTTAAAATTTTTAAATTTTTTTGTTTATTAATTTGTGGTTTCTTACTTTGTGCATGGTACCTTATTAAAAAGATTTAGCTGAAATAAGATCTCGATTTTTGTTTTTTTATCACGATATTTCAGCAGCATCCTATTATTATCCTATTTTTTTTTCAGATTCTCAATACTTCTCAATATTTAAAATTGTCCACATTTTTTGAAATTTAACAGACCCTGTTTTTTTTACTATTTCCGATGTCCACGTAGCGAGTCACGAATACCCAGTTAATGAACCTATCCGGTTTTTCCAACTAGTGGAGCGAAATGGGAAAGAAAATGTGTTGTTTTATTTTTGCGTAAAACCAGCTACCACTTATATGTATCATGTTTAGACTACTCCTAACATGAAATGTACATTTACGACTTTTTTTGCAGGACAGGACTTTTAGAATTACAAAAAATTCAAAAATTGATGATTCAGAAAAATTGCATTTTAAAAGTTTTGTGTGTGTGTATGTCGAATGTTTTGGCTACGGAAACTACGTCCATCCGCCTATTTCCCAATAATTTATGATACTTTTAATTTGAGACAGTATTCTACACCACTTTAATTGTATACCAATTTCTTTCTATGGTTTACTTTCTACTTATATGCTTAAATGTCCAGATTGCTGTTTTTTATATGTCTGACCAGTCTTTTTAATTCATCTGCGTTGGGGGTTCTTAGAATTTGTGTGAGGTTGAAAGGTAGGGTAATAGTGTTATTGTCATTGTAATATATGTCTTTCGTGTATCCATCTGTTTCGTTAGAGTTCAGACTGCAGTTAAGAATCATATGTTCCGCGTCCCCAATTTCTCCACAACGGCAATTTGGGGAGTCTGACAATCCTATTTTGTTTAAGTGTTGGGGTACCCGTCCATGGTTACATCTCAGTCTAGTTACCGTAGTTATTTCTGTTCTGTTCAAATTCATATTTTTGAACCAGAGATTTCTGAGAGGAGTTTCTTGTATATTTTTAATATAGAATAATCCTTTTGTGCTGTTGGTGTATTCTGTCGTACTTACCCTATCTTTCATGCGAACCATTATGTCTTGCCAAGGGTATTTATACTCTGCTAGCGTTCCTTTTCGTATGGATTCTTTTGCCATTTTGTCTACTATTTCGTTGTTTTTTACTCCACAGTGCGCTTTGACCCACACCAAGGATTTAAAAGTCTTAAATATTTCAAACTACTCAACTAGTTCGACGAAATCGACAAAATTTTTCATTTAAATTAAAGCGCTTCTGTTGGCGGTAAACTTGTTTAGGATTTTTATATTTGATTGTGAAATCGAAAGGTAATTGAAAATTTCCACAAAATTGTATCGATATTTTTTGAGTAAGTTAAAAAAAATAAAAGTTCAGCCCTGTGAAAAATCAATCCAACTAAACTGATTTCAATCAACAATCAGAGAAAAACAGTTCCAATACAAAAGGTTACCTAGGAAACAAAATCAAAATAACAGGAAATAAACGAAAATAACTCAAGTAATGTTTAGGTAGGTACTCGTAAGTTAAATCAAAAAACAAAGTTACAAAATACAGTTACTATTAAATAGGTGCATGCAGTATAGTTGGACCAGAGATATAACGAAACGACTTCTGTCATTTTATCAATTTTTGGATTATTGAAATATTGTTGAAGTCATAAAATATGACAGTTTAACAATTAGATCATTTCGTTATATCTCTTGGTCGACTATACCATACCTACCTTACTGACTGCAGTCTTTAAACGATCACAAATTAATAATAATTATAATTTGGTGATAACCAGTTAGGCGATGTACCTATATTTTCATTGATCGTGATTTTAAAACTTATAATATTGTAGTTAGGTACTACTGTGATTTATAAGTTTGGTGGGTGGGTAGGTGAATATAAAAAAAACCTATGAAACTTTCAAAATTTTTAAAAATACATGATAAAATTCTATAATATTATGCACAAACCCTTTCTAAACTATTTATGTACCTATTGTTTTTATAAGTTACTTTTCTAAGCGCGCTATAAACCTAGACGAACAAATTTAGCTCCAAAATGAAATTAGATTTTTTTGGTCTGATATTTCAGATAATTTATACTTTTGATTACATACTCGTATTAAGTATTATTACTTCTGATTACAGATATTCATTGATTTTAATTGATTTTAGATGAAGAAAAAACATTTGTAAAAAATTTAATAAACTTTTCTTTTATAAGAAAATGTATAAATGATTTAATGATGGCATTTCAATAGCACTAAATAATAATCGTGCTACTGTTAATTTCGAAGATATTCCTTGCCCTGAAAGTGAAGAAAAAAATAGCAATGCGACCGTCGTGCCACAATGCCTTAGTTAGTGACCTTAATATTAGATTGCAATAACTGTTTTTAGCTTCTTACCCACCCAGCACCCCTATTTAATAATAATAATAATAATAATAATAAATGTGCTTTATTGACCATACGTAAGTATAATTTTACAACAAAATCATTATAATCCTGCATGATCAATCTCAAGGTGAGGTTCAGCTTGGGATATATATCCTTTACTGCTCTGCCACCTAAACCTTGTGATCCTAACAACTCAATAGATATAAAGTTTTCACCTAATACTAACCTAACCTACCTAGCCTAATCTGCAATCAGTAAAATCAGTAAGATAACAATAAGATAAAGACAAAATATAAAGTGAGTACAATTTCATTTCCGCTCTGACTCCTCTCCCCCCGCCACAAGCATCCGTCCTCCTATCCCCGACCCTGATTCCCATGACCCTACGAGTTTCCTATTGCTTACAGTATAGGTATTCACGGACTGTTTCTTTAAACTTGCGAAGATTAAGTTGTTTTTTCGCTCCTTGATCCAGAAAAAATTGATGGAACTTAGGATACGTGAATGTAAATATTGACAAAAGTTTTTTTTCGAAAAAAGAATATAATTAAAAATAAGGTCATTATATACATCCGCGGCTCATACAGTTTCACTATGGAACTTATATAGGGGTGGAGAACATACCTATAGTAACACCAGGAAGGTATTCATTTGCTTTGCAAATGAAAGGGAAAGCCACAAAACGGTGTAAAAAAACGGTTTTGAGAGTGCGGAGGGAGTGCGGACCTGACAAGAGGCACCGATTAGATGCCGCGATCCCGGATAAAACCACTTCATCATAATTGCCAAGTATTCTATTCTGTGTTAGAGGCTCACAGAGGCGGACTGGGCGATATATCCGCTTTCATTACGTGTCCAGTCCGCACAGGGATTGATGCAATGATTTTCGGATTATAAATTCAAAATAAATGCAAAATTCAAAATAAAAATCGTGGTACTGTTATTTTAGAAGATTTTCCTTGCCCTGAAAGTGAAAAAAAAATAGAAATTCGACCGTAGTGCCAAAGAGGCCTTAGTTGTGACCTTAATATTAGTTTGCAATGACTGTTTTTACTTTCTTACCCACCCAGCACCCCTATTTAGCTCCTCGGTCCCGAAAAAATTGATGAAATTTAGGAGCCGCGGATGTATACAATTACCAAAAATAATAATAATTATAAATATAAAAAATTTTTTGAATGTTATTAATTTTTGTTTCCTTGATTTTTATCTTATACCGAACGACATGAAAAAATCAATATGGCGGCCATAAGAAAAACAAAAGTAGGCTATGAAAACTCTGGAATTTAGTCGGCTTTGAAAATTTTTATAATGTGAAAGGGATAGCTTTTGACGACTAATGTAAGTCTACAAAAAATAATTAATTAATTTCCAATAATAAAAAAGATATGGCTAAAAAAAGAAATTTTGATTGTTCAGGTTTTTCAGGATATTTCAGCAACGACTGGAAATATTCAAAGAAAAAATTCAGATTCTCATTAAGCATTAAATTGTGCAGCTTTTCTCTAATTTAACCGACCCTGTATCTCTTGCCGTTTCCAAGATCCCCATGTAGTACTGCCACTTACAACTGGACACATTATTGTATAGGTTTAGGTAGGTCCTATAATAGGTAACATGCTAACATGCAATGATCAAAATATAGGTAAGTACTTTTAATGGCTTGAATTTTATTTTGATTAGAGCATAATAACGTACGTTGATTGTTTAAATTTTTTGTTTTTACAATAATTTCATAACACGGAATAAGTACCTACCGCGGGCTGCTTGCTATATTGACATTTTTTGCCCTCTTAGACCAGCATGCCAGCTGGTTAGTTCTCCAGCAGACCAACAGTTTTGTGATACTAGTAAAAGAATACACATACTTTACCTACCACCTAGAAATTGAAGAGTGAACTGGAAGACTGGAACTGACTGATTCTTTTGTTTGCTACTTACTCGTTTGTTCCTAAATTATGATTTCTGAACATAAATCCCTATCTGGTCGGCAGTAAAATAAACGCAAGTAAAACCGTTGCTGAATAAAATCTTATGTCTTCACACCCGTCTCATTTTATGGTACTTAACCACTGAATCATCTTGTTTTATAATATATTAAAATCTTTTCGTGAAATACACAATATGTAGTCCAGTCAGTAAAGTAAAAAATGAACCAAAATTTCATGAAAAATTAAAAAATCTTATTATATGAGATTTTTCTCCAATAAAATAAATATATAAATAAATATCGTATGGCTGTGGTAAAGCCCAAGTGTTGTTAGTGAATTAAATTGGGTAAATATTTACATCTACGTATCCTAAGTTCCATCAATTTTTTCGGGACCGAGGAGCGAAATAGGGGTGCTGGGTGGGTAAGAGCTAAAAACAGCCATTGCAAACTAATATTAAGGTCACAACTATGGCCTCTTTGACACTACGGTCGCATTGCTATTTTTTTCTTCATTTCATTGTTCTTCAATAGTAGTACGGTTATTATTTTGAATTTAATTTATTTTGCATTTTCATTCCAAAAAGCGTAACATCAGTCCCTATAATCTGGATACGATATGAGAAAGCTTATATCCGGCTTGACGTATTCATCACCTCTCTGGTCTGGTGCATGTTTATATGTGTTTATACGCCGGCTAACCAGGACCGGACTCCCTACTGCGATTTTTAGTGCCATTTTTTTGCTAATCATGAATCTGCAAAGCAAATGAATACCTTCCTAGTGTTACTATAGGTATAGATACGTCCTCTACCCCTATATAGGGTGCACCATAAATTCTTCTCTACAGGGTGCACCATGTATCCTTCTCTATATTGCTATCTCCTAACGCTAACAGATACAGGGTCGGTTAAACAAGTCCAAAGGAGCGCAATTTTGTGGCCATCTCGATTCCGTCGAGACATACAAGATATCTGTAACCGTTCCTGAAATATCATGAAAAAACTGAAAAATCGAGGTTTCTTATTTTTTCCATATCTTTTTTATTATTGGAGATTAATGAATAATTTTTTGTGGGCTTACATAAGTCGGCAAGAGCTACCCATCTGACATTTCAAAAATTTTCAAAGTCGACTAGATCTCAGAATTTTCATAGTCTTCATAGAATTTTTTTTTTATGTTTATTAATTTGTTGTTTCCATTATTTTTTTATATCGAATGACATAAAAAAATAATATGGCGGCCATAAGAAAAACGAAAGTTGACTGTGAAAACTCTTGGATCTAGTCGGCCTTGCACATTTTTATACTGACAGATGGGTATTATAGCTCTTGACGACTTCTGTAAGCCTACAAAAAATTATTTAGTAATTTCCAATTATCAGAAAGATATGGCAAATAATATAAGAAATCCCGATTTTTCAGTTTTTTTCAGGATATTTCAGGAGCAGTCACAGATATTTTGTATGTCTTGACGGATTCGAGATGGCCACAAAATTGCGCATCTTTTCTCTAATTTAACCGACGCTATATGCTATATCTCTTAGCGTTCAGGAGATAGCAATATAGAGAATAGGATATATGGTGCACCCTGTATTATAGGTGCCATAGTGAAACTGTAAGATACCCAGATGTAAATATTGACCGATTTTTTCATAATTAATTTATTAAAGGTCATTATTTATTTTATTATTTTGTTATTTTTTTAATATTATTTTACTATTATGTATTTATAAAATGATAAATGATATAGGTAGGTACTTAGGTACGCGGTGTCTCTAGGCAAGTGCCAATCAGTTGTTATTTTTTTTTAATAATAAAAAAAATCATTAATTTAAGTAATTTTAAAATGAGGGATGACTTCACTTTAGTAATTAGCACATTATTTGTGTCTTACATTTATACACAAATTGTAGATTTTCATTATCAAAATATGTATGAAATATCCACTGTTAATGTCGCCATTCTGTAGAAATTCTCGATTAAGCAGTAAGTAGCTGGTAGTCTATTTTTGCCGTACACCGAAGCGACATAATAATTGCTGTTTAAAGTTCCGATGATGGTATTAGCAATGCTTTTCGGAAACAGTTTTGATGTTTTTCTAACTTAACTATCACAGATACCATTTTGAAAAATTGGAACAACAAAGTTTCATTTATAAACTATCACATTTTGCAAAAAAATTGACAATTTTGAATAGTGCCTTTTTGCACAGGACGATTTTTTGACGAGAATTAGGTATTTAGCCCATTCCTGAAAATTTCAGCCATGTACCTACTCTAAAGGCCCACAGGGCGACAACTTATTGCTAGATTGGCACTCTAACTATAGAATACCCTGTAGGTATATGTAATTAATATAGAATAGATATCTTACTACCGGTTAACCGTTTTAGGTATAGTCCTCTCCTCTATCTATTTTCTAACTTAAAAAAAAATCGGCAGACTGCTGGTATAATAATCTTAAACGCGTATAAAATCCAATGAAAAGTTCCCGCAGTCGGATAGTCTGAACACTGGATGCAATCTTTAGACCCCTGAACTGAAATTTTGAGAAGTGGAAGTAGAAAAGGGTAGAAGATGGATGATTCTACTTTCAGAAAAAGAGGAAAAAAGAGAGAAATACAAGAGACACTAATCGCTGGCCCGGGATGTTGTGAGGAACCTTCACAGAGTAATGGATCATAAATCAGATAATGCAGCTTTTTATTGACTGCAAAAAATAATAATTGGGATTGTAAGGGATAATAAGGGATTGCTTAAAATTCAAATATGTGTACAGTATATACCTAAGTAGGTATCTTAATATTACAAGACTCACTGTCTGGTATATTTATTTACACTTCAGAGAGGAATTTGAAACATTTTCTCAATAATTTCTTCACTTTTTGACGGTGGCCATCAGATCAGATGCGGTCGTCGGATTATTTTTTCCGGTTTGTTTGAGTTTGAATGAAGTACCTACTTCCTTAGTTTTTGTTTTTATTATTTAGAAAACAGGTTTCTGGAAGCTGTTTATGACTTTTTGTAGCGTAATGTGAGTAATGTGACATCATCCTGCTCCTGATGCATGTTGCATATCAATAAATCTTGATTTATAAGGCAGATTATGATAGGGCACTTATTCTGGTTCCTTTCATTTTAATGAATTGCTTTAGTTTTATTTTTATAATACAAAGTATTTGTTATTTAGTTAAAATTAGCAAACAGTTGAACTTGAACATAATTACTTCAAATATGTTTATTAATTTGGCATTAGAAGTAGGTACATAATTTTGTGCTAATTTTAATTGAATAAAATAATTTTATCTATTAAATTTTTATTACCGATAGCTTTTTATTTTTTACTGATGAAGAGGATAACCAGTTAATCGTCGGTTAACCGGTTAGTAATATTTCATAAAACTAAAACACACATGCAGCCCGAAAATAAGTAACGAGAAATAAAAAATCTTTATCTTTATATAGTTTAAGGGCTAGTTGCACGAAAGTTAATTAAAGATTTGTCAGATAATTACTGATTTTAAATTGCCAATTTTGAAAGTATGGGTGAATATTTTGAATGATCTTTTATTGTTATTTACCCGTGATTTAACTCTTCTAAAGGGGAGTAGAATTTATTTCCTGACCTGACCAACATTTTGATAATACAGGTTTTTTTTATTTAAAATATGCATTTTAAAATCAGTAATTATCTGGCAGATCTTTAACGTTTGTGCAGCCGGACCTAAGATTATTAGACTTATGAAAGTAAATAGAACTTACACTTACGTTTAACAGTAGTAATAACCCAAGGACATTGATAATTTAGGCGTCGGTCTGTTGCCAAGCAACAAGCTTGAGAAAGTTGTTATAAAATTTTTGAGCATTTATCAAAGTTCGAGGGTTATCGGATACAAATTTTTTTGCTAATTATAATATGAAAAAATCAGAGCAAAAACAATTATTTATTTAAAGGTGCAATTAACTTTTGTGGCCATAAGAAAAACAAAAGTTGACTTCGAAAATCCCAAGATCTAGTCGGCTTTGGAAATTTTTGAAACGTCAAATGAGTAGCTCATTATTTGAGTAGCTCATCATACAAAAAATAATAAATCTTTTTTCAATAATAAAGAAGATATGGCTAAAATAATAAATCTGCATGCTTCAAGTTTGATCAGGATATTTCAGGAAATTCTGGGATTATTGGGAAACAAAAATTGCCAAATACTCGTCTCAAAACTTTTTTATAATTATTTAACCGACTGCATGAAAAAAACTGAAAAAACCGAAAAAAAACTGCATCAAAAGGTAAGAGATATGACTCTTACCGTTTCATTCAGTTTTTTACCTCAGCCTGTATCATAAAATAAAACAACGACCGACTTTTCTGAAAGGTCGTATTGTATTTATGGCTTATACAATTTATGGTAGTTATCTTATTAGCCTATTAAATAAAAATTTAATATTTAACTATTAAAAAAGTTAAAAACGCTACATTTGAATTTTTATCGAAAAATCCTATCGAAATTGTATAAGTAGGTACCTATATATGTCTTTTTTGCAGTACAATTTACAATGGCATACCGAAAATGTAATAAAAATAGTTTACCTTGTTGTACGAGACAAAAGATGTCATGTGACCCGGACTCTGGGTGCAACTTTTTTTAAGTAAAAGCTTAATGAACGGAAATAAAATGAAATTAATGAATGTAATATACCTTTAATACTATTCAAACATTAATAGTTTCTACAATGGTTTTTTTTTAGTAGTAAGTAAGTATCCATTAGCGTAAGGATGATAATAATTGCGCTAGGACGAACCAGCCTGTACAAAGAGACAATTCGTCTATCCGGATCCGGGAACACTTAGATGTTCTGTACTGTATATCCACAGAATAGACATATTCTGTGCTAATACTGCTTATCCGAGGCCCTGAGAAGTGGCAACAAAGCAGGGTTTCCGGTAATCGGATGGGTATATACTTTTAGTGCAGTGGGCTATGTATTGACATAAGAACGTTCAGGGATTCTAAAATTCTTAAGGATATAACCAGATTTGTATGTTGTGAAATGTTTACCCCTCGCAGGTTGCTTCGATTAATATGATGTTTCTCTTCACTTTCAGTTATAATACACACCATCAAGTCTATTATTAAGGGCGGGACTCCGGTTACCTGTGCAACGTACCGGGCTTCGTGAAATAAGCTTAATGTGTATATATATATATATATATTTATATATATATTTATTTATTTCTCCAAAATCACGATTTTTCGATTTTCAAAACGCTCCTGTAGCTTTATCTTTCAAGATTAGTGAACGAAATTTTGGATTCTTGTAAAGCTTTGGAATGACTTTAGATTTTCGTTGAAAAAATTTCCAAAAGTCACGTTACTTCTACAGGGTGTCCTTTCAAAATTCCATACATCCGGACTTTGAGGCACGGTTTCTGGCCACAGTTTTCAATTTAGGGGGCTGAAATTTTTGTGAGAGTAAGATGTCCACAAGGAGTGGTCTGGTATTGCACTTGAGCAAAATCCGCCGAGCCGTTTCAAAATGGCGGCTATTTTAATTTTTTGGAAAATTGACTATTTTTGAATCCCTGTATGAGCAAGATGGCAAAAAAACTTTGAAATAAAATTAACAGGATTTGAAGAAAATTATTGGAAATTTGAGTTAATTCAATAAAATTAGCATATTTTCCATTAATAAGCCAGTGTCGTGGGTAGGAAAAAGGGTGAAAATGTGTCAATTCTATAACCGTTTATGAGTCCATTTTTGAAGAAGTTGAACCGAAATTTTCCTTTTTTTTTTGCTTTAACATATAATTTGATGTCTTAGCTTCAATTCGCCTCGATTAATGTAGCACTTTAAACGAAAAACAAAAAAGTTTTTCGCTTGTGCAAAATTAGCTTACACTTATATAAAATTGAATGGCTAAGTGCAGAAAGGGAAGTACTGACATTTTAACGAAAAATGAGTTACACATGCTTTCATATAGTTTCGACCTAGCCCGATCGTTTGGCGCAGAAAAGAAAGTCATCCGATGCGATTTAGTTGTTCTTATAGGCTACGCAGAAAATCCCGTTTGATGCAGAAAGGGAAGTACTACAACAATACTTTCCTTTCTGCTCTTAATAGTTTTACATTTGCGAGATTTTAAAAATAATAATGGCACAGATAAGGTAACACACAAAGTGAAACTCGCTCTTCTTCATAATAATTATTTATTTACATGGCACAATTAATTAATAAAAAAAATGCGTCGATGCAGATTAAGAGCAGTGCCTACCCAGTTTATATTGATTTTCTCAGAACTAATATTTTGAAGTACTTCCCTTTCTGCACTTAGACGTTCAATTATTAAATCAATGAAAGGGTTCGCAATTTCTTTTTTATTTTTTTCCACATTCAATTATGAATGGTTCTGAAAATTAGAAGAGCAAACGCAACAACAATTAAATCACCTACATGCAGGTGAAAAAAGTATTCAAATTGGTTTTTTAATAACAAAGATACGACCAGTTTAAAAAATAAAATTTGTAGGTGTGTAATAGGTACCTGACGTACTACATATACCTATCTACGCGATCAACACTACAAACTCGAAACCCACTGTTGTTCAGTTCATTACACCGATGTTTAGTAAACTGTTGGTGTGGGTTCGAAACCACGAGATGGTATAATTCTTTTTTTTTTGGTAGGTAGGTGGAGTTTTCCCAAAAAAAATCAGATTATTTTTTCATTATATTCATTATAAAAAAAAAAATAGGAAGAAAATATTTATTATTGAATCGCATAAAAATACACTATTTCTGCGATTGATGCGCAAGAAGGTTTTTTTATTAATGAATAGATTTTGAATGGCTGCATTTACATTTGACTGGGAAGGACAGGACGCAGGCTGACAATAAAACGTCGCTGTCATAATTATGTAAATGCAGCCAATCAAAATCCATTTATTAATATAAAAATGCACGTTGAACACCCGGCCCGTGTCCGTGCCGTTAGATGTAAATAGACCTTTATCTGGGAAATCGCCAGTTTTATCGAAATACATTTTTTTCACCTAAGAGCAACTTTTTTCACCATTTTAGTGCATAAAATCAATTTTTTTTTTGTATTTTTGCTTATAAAAGAAAAACTAATAGAACAATGTAAATGGTCCGAATGGGATGAATTGTAGAGAATCAAAACACGAAGGAAATGAGCACTGAAACAACCCTATCGGTTCATTATGAGGAGAGGAAAGCCAAAAAAAAAAAAGAAAGAACGAAAAAAATAGCCGTTTTTTCAAAATATTCGTAACGTCGCCATTTTTTTGCTCTTTGCAATGTTATAATCTACATGGATAGGTACTTCCTGTCTGAAAAGCACGGACGCTCCCGGATAATTAGTTATCGAATAATTGCAATCAGAAGTTTTCCGTATTATATATGTTGCAGTGAGGCTGGATGCTCTTCTGGAGGTCATCCGATTTGAATTTATCGAACGGATTTGGTAGGTCAAAGTGTTCATATATAAAACGTCAATCTTAGTTTTTAATTCAAATGCTGAAAAATAGGTAAAAATTGCGCGCAAACGTGAGCGAAAACGGCCGAGAGCGTGAGAGTGGAGGTAGAGTAGCAGATAAAGGAATAATACAAACGCTGTTGTACCCCAAATATCTCAAAAACGGTGCGCCATATGAAAATATTTAAGAAATACTTTTTTGTTCTAAAGTCCATGGGCTATTGAATAACGTTTTGGTGTTTGCATGCAATAAAGTCAGTGGCTTAAAATCGGTATTGGGAAAGTAAAAGGGCGCCAATCCTGACTGATGAATATTAGATTAGTGACATTTCCTAAGGAAACTACAAATACATTCAAAAACGGTGGCGTGTAAGAAAAAAAACTGAGGAACACTTTTTTGTTCTAAAATGCATGGGCTATTGAATAACGGTATTTAGTTTCATGGCAGTGGCGTAAAATATAGGGAGGAAAAAGGAGCTCCAACCCTTAATATCTACGCCACTGGAAAACAACTACAAAACTTGAAATAAGCCAAATTAGAGATCTTTGTTTGTTGATTGTTCATGCCATTTTCATCAAAACTGATGGTTTAAATTTACACGAGTTATAACCAAAAACTGTTATTTTTTTAAACTTTGACATCTTTTAACAGAAACGTAATTTTCAACAGAAATTTTTTTTTCAACTTCCATATAAAGAGGAATTACCCCTTTAAATTTGATTCTATATAATCTGAAACACCCTGTATATGTATGTAGTCATTCGTCCATATTTAAGTATAAGTGGAACGAGTCCTGAGAAAATTTTAATCGATATTATAAATCCAACCAAAGGGAAAACTGCCTACCTTATTTCTGCCCTGAACTTAATCGTTTATGCTTAGTCATTAGGTCATATATCGAAGGGAGAAAAGATGTTATTGCGGAATATAAGATAACGGTGTGAGTCTAACATATGGCTGCAAAAATACTCACTCCTGCCCTAGTCCAACTTACCCTATCCGACATAGTTCTTCGATCGCAGACATGCATATCATGCTCATAACATTGTATACCTACTCATATCTTCTATAAGCCATTACCTGTAATAGGCAGACGATCATGGTAACGGGTTTGGTTTGAAATTAACTATTTATGGACCAAGAAAAAGAATGCACGTATTATTTCTGATGTCTATACGCATGTTTTATTATAATCCTATATAATTAAATATATTCTGCTAAAATGTGTATACAAAGAATGTAATACAATTTTATTAAAATTTAATTAAATACTAATTAGCTTAACGACCTTAAAATCTCCGCTACTAATAGCATATGAATAAAAGTTAGTTAAGCATTAAAAAAGTAGCCAAAATCATTGATAAGATCTGTACAAAAGCTGATGAGCTCTGTATCTTATACGATTCCCGAGATATGTGAAAAAAAAAGGAAAAATAATCTTTTTTGACGCCCTGTATCTCAAAAACGTTGCATTTACACACGTACCATTATCAGTAGGTAAGTCCTCATATAAGACGTAGGTATAGTGATTTCTGAAGGCGTAAGTAGTTGAAGAAGTTTACACTTGAAAAATTGTCAGTGGAAGTGAAGCTGAGTTGAATCCAGTCTTCTTCAATTAAGGCTTAATTTATCTGAGCAAGATTGTGTTGACATTTGAGGGGACGATATGAAAGTTCAAGACTGACCCCAGTCCATCGTCCCATATAATTAGCACCCTTAACAAGACAATTAATCTTAATACTGACGATCCCTCAGTCTTGCCAGAAGTTATATATTACGAGGAACTATATAACAGAGCTGCCTGCAAGATCTGTCTTGTGAGGGTAAGACATTCAATTCGCAAACGCCCTCAGAAACCACATCACTGCCGTGCGTGTCGATAAAATAAGAAAACAGCAAGGGGTGCATCGTGACAAGAAAATGCAATCAGAAGAAAATATTCTCTGACATACTTTCGTCGTAAGAGACTTTATGTCACTGACCGTGTATTTAATAGTGATGAAAATCAATTCGGGCGAAGCATTTGGTTATCTTGAGCTTATAGAGGGATGAAAATTTTAAAACAAACTTCAATCCGATGTCGTTTTTTCCGAAACCATCTGAAAATATGCTTTTTTGTAACAAAAATGAGAACAATTTTTCTTCAAGTACGGCCCTGGTTACTAAACTTATAATTCTGGCAATAGGCTATCCTATAAATTCGTAGTAAGTCAGCTTTTGAACTGATTTTCAATGAATTTTGAGGAACATTTGAAACAATTTTGGCGGAAAAAATGTAAAATGAATTTAGGCAAGTGCACGTTGGTACGTTGATCTTGTTTTGTGAAAATGGTCGAAGTGTGCCTTTCGATTTAAGAAGCTTATTTCATAGTATTTTTTCCGAAGAGCCATTTTTTCCGAAAGTCGATCGGAAAATCCGCTTTTCTGTCAAAAAAGGGCAAGCAATTTTTTCCGGGTACGGTCTTGGATTTTCAATTTATCGATAGGTCATCTTGAAGTGACTCGGTGGAAGGGTGTTTCTACTAAAGTTGGATTTCATTAAACCGTTGCGAAGATATCGCATCAGTTTAAAATTTAAGCCCAAACATAGAAAACACCCTCTCTCTTCGTACCTGTTGGCAGAAAAAGAAAATTTGTCGTAGATTTAGACTTGCCTCGATGTCTCCTACCTACGTGGCATTAGTCATGAATCACCCTGTATAATTAGATAATACGTTGAATTTCTGAGATCTTGTTTGCACATTGAATGATCGCTATGCTTAATCACGTAAATCTCACTTGCAATAATTAAGTTCAAGAAAACGTGCCGTAGGTCTTAATTCTGTTTCAGTTTGAACAAACACTTCATTTTGGAGTATGGCCAAACGTATGCGGTTAAACAAAGTAACACATTTACTTCAATAGGTTCCATTTTCAACAGTGTATATAGAGATGGGGGATAATATTTTTGCTCATTTTGTACATTCAATCAAGTAGCTACTGTGGATAAATTGTTATTCCAAACCATTAGAAAGTGTTCAAATTGATAATCTGGAAGTGAATCTGTGATAAAAACTAAGACAAAATAAACCCATCAGCAGCTACTGAAAAAAGACCACACGCTTTCCTGAGATTCGTGTGATACATCTCTGACAGGGAATCTAATAAATTGTATTAGGTACATCGATCTATATACAACGTGATTCCTTGTAACGGTTTCTTTGACGCCTCCAGCTACGGTTACAGGTTATAACCTTTTTATTTACTCAATTATTATTGTAACTATCATTTTAGAGTCCACTGTATAAGCATTTCACAGAATACTCTGTGCGATATTACAGTAGAATCAGATAAGCTACGTCACCGTCGGTCGTTCGGCTTAGCCCCTTTCGGTTTTGTTCTCTTCCCGATGATCGCCCATGACCGAGACAGCATTTTTTACGAACGGTAGTGAGATTAATAGTTCTAGTTTGTCACGCAGACCTTCTTAGAACTCAATAACAATTAAACCCGTTCTTTCTTTTAATTAATTATTAATCAGTATGTGTAGCTATAATCACACCGTCGCACACTCAATGAGGTACGCACAATTATCTTTTTTAATGACTACTGCTTTTTTTGTTAAGCATCAACTGGATGTCGAGAATGAATGGGACTAAGATGACTCACTCGTAATTGTGGAACTCTCGAAAGCGCTCGAAGTCGTATAGTCATGGATGCCACATTTTATCCCGGTTTTATGCCGGTCCTGAGTCTCCTGAATTTCTGTTAAAGAAGCTCGCCCCTTGATTGGATCTTTCCCATGTCTCTTGTCTACGACTTTCTTTGTCAACCAAATATGACCAGGCTTAAGAATTGGAGCGATCGACATGCTCCAGAACATCGGGATTCGGCAGCTAAAACCATAGTCGATTCGAGACATCATCAGCATTGTCACCGTCACAAGTCCCAACGCCATTGCGGCTCCTAATCATGCACCAGCACCAGCACCAGCACCAGCACCAGCACTATTCGCATGCAATGATCTAGGCCGATTCACATGGAACTTGCTCTCCAAGGCATGGAACCCTCACTATCTACATTAAGCTTAGTGACTCAGTCAAAAAGTGGCGTTCTGACTTGTTGCCTTATTGCTGATTACTTATTTAGTGGAGAGGGTCTGTCAAAAAAAAAAGGCTTCATCCGCCTTGGACTCGAGAATTTCTTTTTATATATTTTTTTTTCATAAAGTTGGACCTCCTCTTCAATTTGGTGGCATTTTCAAAAATTTAATCGACGCCCTGGCGGAGAAATGTGCATGCGAAGACATCGGCAATGGGTTTTTTGCACATAACTCGCTTATTTCAACTCTGAGCATAGTAAATATCCTGTCGAAATGAAGAGCTCTCGAAGACGCGTAATTTTAATTTTGACTGGTCCAAATCGGTCAAACGGTTCTCGAGATATCGCATTTTCAATTTTAAGGCCCTTTCTTCGGGGTTCCGCCGCGGTGCGAATACACTGCCGTTCGTGTTCGCGTGTTTTGCATGGAAAAAATCGACTTAGGGACTTAATTTTTTTTTTCATCGACAGACAGCAGTGTCCTCAATTATGCCTGAAATTTTGAAGTCGCTATCTCGATTATAGGGGGAGGGGAAGGGGAAATCATAATTAAAATTCAAATTGCTATAACTTTGGCTAATATTGGGGCCTCGGGCCCAACCAATGGGAGATGACACTTTGGAATGCCTTCTTTAAAATGTTTTTTTTTTCGATTCCGCCATTATTGGCAAGATGCTCGCAGAAAAACCGATTTCCCTCCCCCCTTTTTTTTCTTAAAACTGTTTTTTTGCCATGAAAGAAGGAGGTGGGGGTAAAATTTTTTTCGTCATCAGACGGGAATTTTTTTTATCTTTGATTTGAGCCCCAGTAGACCTCGATCGGACCATTATAGAGGTCACAGGGTCACCAAACGCGTTTGGTCCTGTAGAATGGCAAGGATTAGGCTTAGCGGCTTCCGCTACCCGGCATTTTTTAGGGCTAAGTGTCCCCTTTCAATGTTTTCTTACCCCATGTCGCTATCTCAATTAGGGCCTGCACGCGAACGTGATATGTAAACCAATTAATCTAGCGTGTGTGTCTGTGAGAGAAGAGAGAAAGGAGAGGGAGCGCTAGGCTCCGCCCCCGGCTCTCGCTGCTCCGCGGCTAGATTAATTGCCGATGTCTTCGCATGCACATTTCTCCGCCAGGGCGTCGATTAAATTTTTGAAAATGCCACCAAAATGAAGAGGGGGTCCAACTTTATGAAAAAAAAATCAAAAAAAATTCTCGAGTCCAAGGCGGTTCGAAAGTTAGACCCTCTCTACTAATTTCATTAATCTCTGCAATAATAGTTCATGTAATTTTTTTTTAATAAAGCATAAGAATTCTCGTTTACATTTTGTAGGGATTGTAAATTAGCCACCGTGTGCGTTTCAAATATGTTTTTTGATTCGTAATTATTATATTGTTGAGTAATTTCGGCTTTTTCATCTTAGATTATCTATATGTGATACTATTTTTTACATTTACCGTATATAATTGCTTCGATTTTTGTCAATAAATGGTTAAGAAGTGACAGTATGATCGTGTATTTCAACTTAAATGCAAATTACGTTGCCTGAAAACATACATAGATTAATGGGTTATTAAAACAACACTACCCCAATCTGCAGTGTGAAATACCAAGTGCCACAATTCTGTATAACCTACATCAGATAAGAAAAGCTCAACCCCTTTTAGTAAGGCTGCATCACGTACCTAGCACGATTATTCTTCACCTTTAACATGGAACAATTACAATATTATGTGGAGTATACCTATACATTCATAAGTCACATTGATAAAGTCAACCATGTTAATGAAGCTACTATACCAAAACAATATTTAAAAAATATCTTTTTTTATACTCCAATACAGAGTGATTCATAATATGTGCGCAGGACTTCAGGATGTGATAGCTCGTTCAAAAAATATGAAAAAAAAGTATGGGATCGTATTAAAAAGGCATCCCAAAACTTTCCCTTTCCTTTTTTTTTTTAAGTAGAGAGAGAGTTTCATATTGGTATGTAGAATAATCTGGCTCCTAATTTGATCTCTCTATTTCGAAGTGTGAGAGAGAAAGTATCTTTTCAATCTCATTTTTCTCTTGACACATACATTTGGGCTACTCAGTAAATTTTTCTCTCACTTTTCTGTCTACAATTCAGTGCAAGAATTCTTCCTAAGACTTGTAAGAGGTAGTCGAGTTTATATTTCAACCCTCTCGAACTCCGAAACAGAAACTCGTCTTTGTATAATCAGATTGTAGTAAGTATTTAAAGAAAGTCATTACGAAGACATTAATCTTTCAAAGTGGGACCAAGTTTGACAGTGGTCATTTTCATAAGTAGTGTGTTGAAAGGGTCGCGTGCAATTTAAAAGGCAGGACACTCCAAACCGCTAAAGAACGCTTTAATCGAGCATTTGGAAAACGGTTTTAGGTGCTTTTTATTCGCCTGCCCTATCTTTCAGTCCTTTGTTATAGCTTTTCCCGGAACAACTTTCGGAAGTTGTTCAAATGACACTTATAAAATATATTAAAACGACTCCTGTTATAATATAGGAATAACGTTCAAAGGGACAGCTATTCCGAGCTCTTATATCCCGGTTGCGCAAATAAATCTTTAAATGAAGCAGTCAATTTAATGGCGCTATGATTATTACATTATAACGTTTTCAGTTCATCAGGCTTTCTTATAGCAATACTCTTAGATTACCAGCAAATTAGATTTATGGTGGTAAATGCCATAAAATAGAGTGCCTTTTTTCCTATTGGACATAAACGATTCCTGAGAAATTACTCTGAGAAAAAATAAAAATAATGTACCTAAGAGATTTTTTCTTGTGGTAAAATATCACGTTTGATTTCAATTTTTTTACTTAAAAAAATTATTTTTCTTATTAAAAGATACAAAGTGGAATTTTAGATTGTATCCAGAGAAAATTTTATATCTAATGACTGCCAAAATGTTTGAGGAATCTAATTTGAAAAATCAATGTCAGCTGTCAAATATGTCAATGCGGTCTTTGGAATAGAAAAAATTCCTATTTAGATTTTTTTCAGGTACGTACGTGGATTTACAATAAAAAGCGAACTATTTTCGCAGTAATTTCGCAAACATAAATTATAACGAAGCCACCTACCGGATCGTATACGAAATTATATTTCAAAATAATGGAAAATTAGAAGAATAACTTGTTGCTCCTTCCAAGGACAGAATCGAAAAGAAGGCCGTCATTGTTACGATAGTTAGAATTCGAAACTTCTACAACGAACTGGAGTATAACGTTTTGCATAAGGTTGAAGACCAGTTGAAAATTTAAAAGATATATATAAATAGTAAATAAATAGTAATAAATAGTAATAAATAAAAAAAATACAAAAAAGGTGGAACGAGAATAATAAAATATTTGAAGAGGATAAAATAAAATAAGAAAGCATTCGGTCCATCCGTTGTCATTGATTGCACTATCACAATAAATTTTATAGTGACAAACTTGATAAAGCTCGAATAGCGCTCTCGGCGATTATTAGGTGCTCCCAGCTCAATTATTACAAAGGTCCTAAGTTATAACGTAAACTGAAATTGTTCGATCTTTAATCAAGGGTGTTCATGGCAGAGCGGCCACGACTTGGACAGCCGAAGGGCATGGTCACTGCAGCCCCTTCTTAGCTTATCTCTCATCGATTAAGATATACGTGTAATGGTCTAATCTGTACCAGAAGTTTGCAAGTTAGCCGGCTATTTTGCTGACATTGCTCTGTCACCGCAGGCGTCTGCTGCAACTTCGCCGTTAAGGATTATCCAAGGAAACCAACACGAATTAAGGGAGAGACGTCCATTATGTCCCCCACTGTAGGTATATGCACCTTACACTTTCAAGCACTATTTTAGAAAGCTTTATCAGGAAGATCGTTAAATATCTATAAGATTATAAAATCCAAAATTTGTTTTTTTTTTGCATTAGGGTCTTAGGTCAAATCTAAAAATAAGTAAAAAGTATTAAAACTTTACATCTCCTTCCAACGCAACAAGACACAAAAGTATTAAATACTTTTTAATTAAAGTACCGAACAGGGCAGTCGAGAGAGCATACAACTTACATTCAACCCTTCCGGTCGCCTCAGCTGCTTCAGTTTAATCCTTTCGGGCTCCTTAGAGAGCAACGAAAATAAAGATGCTTAAAGAGGAATTAAAGACGACGGTAATGAATAGGAAAGAGCGGTTATTAGTTCTTTTTCCGTTAATTATGCACGATATTAACTCTTTCGGAAAGCCGCTAAGCTTGCTGGCAAACAAAGTGTGAATTGAGTCTGTATTAAACTCCAGGATTCGTAAACAATTCTAGACAAAATATCCTTGAAGCTTTCACGGATGCAGCATATTCTGAGACCATAGGAAAGTTCGATGTGATATGCGCGTACACGAGCTCTATCCAGGTTTATGGCTGTACGTATACTCATATTGTAATCACGTCTACGTCGTTATACGACCTGGAAATTCTGCTGGTAAATGGAATTTTTGGATTAGGGCCCAACAGTTCTGTTATGATTTCTTCGATCAGTTTTAATAAAATAGGGATTCGAATTGTACATCTTTGTAAATAAATAATTTGTGCAAACGATTATACCCTTAGGTAATTAAGATTTGTTGTCTTCTACGTAGATATATAAATTTATATGTAATTTATGTCAATAACCAAAATATCAACCTTATTGAAAGCTGGGAAAATATAATGATGAAGAAATTGTTCAAAATTAAGCGGGTTGCAGCCATTTATATTCTTGTAGCCTATCTCAAAACCTGTTACCAGAACATGGCCAATAGATAAATTATTTCAAGGCAAATTTTTACATTTACGAGTATAATCCATAATACATAGTAACCTCCTTTCTTTTTGTTTGCCTATCTTCTAAGTTCTGCTCATTTTCTTCCTTTTGTCGTTTTCTCCTTTATTTATGTGCTTGCATTTTCTCTTCTTTTACTTGACCATATAAGTGCAGAGGGTGTTTAATTTTTTTTTGTAGCAGGACTTCACCAGTTTATAGAAGACCCTTTTTAAGGAATAAAAGTTCCCATAAAGATATATCTCCTGATGAGCTTGGGAAGAAACATCCCTACAGAGTGTTGAAAAAAATTTCATAACTTGGTCATTTGTCAATATTTTCCTTTTTTACCAAAAGGTTATTTTCTATTATAATGTCGAGCACACAAATCGAAGAAAAACACGGGAAAAAATTCATCGGTGGCGTGGACAACAATAATAATTGAAAATATTGAAAAATCCTGATATTGCAGTATGATTAAACTTAGACTCAATTTAGTTAAAAACTTGGGGGGGGGGGGATTTCCAATATTCATAGCTATATACAGGGTATCCGGGAAAATGTGGGAAATATCTCGGAATCAGATAGAACATCAAAATAAAGATGAAAGTTCTCATTTTTTTCCTAGCGGCTCCCCCACGGAGATACGGCCTCCTAAAGGACGCCATTGGAAATCAATTTTTCTCGAATAACTTTTAAACTACTTAATAAACTTTAATGAAAATTTAATATGATAAACAGTAGTAAGGACCTCTTAAAATACTGCCCCTAAAACAAACAAAAATTATGAAATAAAATAGTTAAATAATAATTAAAAAAAAATTGGAGGGATGCTATAGGAAAAAAAATGGGAACTTGTCATCTTTTTTTTACGAGAAATGTCCCACATTTTCCCGGACATCCTGTATATTCTGAATAAACAATATTCAGACAACTCCGGGGAATTCATTTTTTATAAGACAAGTCTTCTATAATAAGTCCACAAGCACGTTTATGGAAATATGATCTTTATGGGAGCTTTTATTCTTAAAAAAGGTCTTTTTAAAAACTGGTAAAGTCCTAGTACAAAAAGTTGAATCCTGTACCTATATGACCAGTATTATTGTGATAGTGCAAAAATTTACATGCTGGGTTTTCAACAGATTTACACATTTCGAGGTTTCCTGAATCCAAAATAGTGAAAAAAAGGTTTATCTGTGAGCGCGGACTTGCAAACCAGATCAGATCGATCTAATGCACGTTGGGCACGAATAGAGCCGGAATAATAAGAAGATTTCCGGTAAATTGATGCCCCAAAAACAGCTCTTTTTACAAAATTTATTTTTCTGGAAAACGATTTTCATGAAATGGTGTAGAATTACAGTGCTTAAACTCCTGTACTTTCTAAACTTGATTTTTGGGAAAATATGGATGAAATTTAATGGTTTCAAGCTCATGTTTCTTCAAAACTATTCACGCGGTTGAAAAAAATTTTCTCAGGACATTAGTTAGTGAAATATGGATAACTTGTTTTTCATGAGGTAGAATATAAAGGTGTCCGATAAATTGAAAGCTTGCATGGTCGATGTCCCAAAAACAGCACCTTTCACATAATATGGCATTTTTTTTAAACTCGATTTTTGGGAAAATATGGAATGAACTTCTGCGGTTTCAATCTCATACCTATACCTCCAGAACTATTCAAGCTATCGAAACAATTTTTTTCAAGGGGATAGTTAGGAACCCCTAGAATCAAGACTCATCTTGTTTTCTTTTATGAAAAAGCCTTTCTGATATGAAAAATATGAGTCTATCCGGAGAAATCAGGATAACATGTTCTTCATGAGCCAGAATAATAAAAATTCCGGTAAATTGAAAGCTTGGTCGATGACCTCAAAAAAGCTCCTTTCACATAATATGGCTTTTTTTTTGGAACTCGATCTTTGCGAACATATGAAATGAACTTCTGGGGTTTCAAGCTCATATACCTCCAAAACTATCCAAGCTATTGAAACTATTTTTTCCAAGGGGATAGTTAGGAAACCCTAGAATCGAGACTCATCAAGGGTTAGTTTTCCTTTATGATGGTCTTTCTGCTGTGAGAAATATGAGTCTATCCGGGCAAATCAGATTAACATGCTCTCCATGAGGTAGAATAAAAAGATTTCCGGTAAATTGAAAGATTGACCGATGCCCCAAAAAACAGCACCTTTCACAATATATAACTTTTTTTTTTGAAACTCGATATTTGCGAAAATATGGAACGAACTTCCATGGTTTCAAACTCATATAGGTACCTCCAAAACCATTCAAGCGATTGAAGCAATTTGGCTATTATAGTAGTTATGGGAGCTTTCGAATCGAAACTCGTTAACCTTTTATGGTGACCTTTCTATTTTGAGAAATATAAGTCTATTCCCGGAAATCAGGATAACTTTGTTATCCTTAAGCCAGAATAACAAAGATTTCTGGTAAGTTGAAAGCTTAGTCGATGTCCCAAAATAAGGAACTTTATGTATAATACATCCAACATATATTATTTGCAAAAAAAAGATAAGTATTAGTTGTACCTACCGTTGTAAATAATTTTCTCTACTTTCTCAATGAAAAATCCAATATATGACGTCATATTATGACGTCCATAATAAAGAAAACAAAAAATGACTCTCGAATGTCTTCGAAACTAGTAGGTGTAATAAATAAATGCAGATAATGTCAACTTCAAATGTCAAAATGCCAACTTTAAAACTGAAACCGGAGGTAATAAAGGAGTTATTGAGAAAATAAAAAATTGAAGTTTTTCAGTTTTTCAGGATATTCCAGGAACGGTCATAGATATCTTGTATGTCCTTACGGATTCCTTGATTTTTAATCCTCCCAGCCATATGACACGTTCACTGCGGGACCGCTTTTTGTAGACCTTTGTATTTGGCGGAACGAGTCATATGTATCTCGTTGATCACTTTCCTATAGCGCGAGACGAGTCATATATGACTCGTTGTCATGTTCATGATTTACGACCTCCCGTGACATGATGAACTTTATGATTATGATACAATTAGTGTGAACTCTTTCTTTAGTGGTCACTGAATATTAGCCTTTGACAGTTGGCTAATCGACTTAATATTTTTGAAAATATATGCCCTCAAAAAAAAAAACATAATAAAAACAGCTATCGGTAAACTACATATATTGTATTTACTTATAAAATACATTGTCCATGTAGAAAAATAAAATAGTATTCAAGAAAACAATTAGACATCGAAGACAAATAAACTCAATAAAATGATTTGCAAAAAACTAAAAAAAAAGAATGAGTCTATTTACATATCACTTCGTTTTTCATGTGCAATATTAAAGCATTTCAAGCAGTAGGTCGGTTTTCCCTCACACTCCTCGCCTCGCAGTAAGTAGTCACTTGTTTTGTTTTTTTTTTGTCAGCCTCCTTACTATTCATTGATCAAAAAATAAAGTCACGAAATAGCTCTAGAATTATCACTTCACTTCCAAAGCAAATCTATTCTGCTATAATATAAGTTAATATTTCAGGCACTCTGTTGATGAAAAGCTGTACTAGTTCACAGAAATTCACTAAATTACTAAACTTGGCGGTGTCGATACAGTTATCTGTTTGTACAAGTTTTCTTGCTGGTTTCAAACGCGATTAAGACACGAGAATCACGAGTCATATTTGGCTCGTAACGCAAGTAGTGTCAAAAACTGTAACTACAGGCGGAACGAGGCAAATATATCTCGTGCAGTTTTATAGCATATCTTACTAGAGTACGTTTAGCAAAATTGATTGCTGCTTGTCCTGATCAAAACAGACAAAAATTTACGAAATTATCGCATCCGCCCATAACAACGTTTGCATGATATTATACTCGGCACCGAGGTACAGCGCGACATGAGACATATATGACTCGTACCGCAGTGAACGTGATAACCATATACAACCAAAAGCTAGTGGTGATATTAGAAATTAGGCAAATTAGATGAAAATGTAGATAATTTCATATGTTTACATTCACAAATCACACCTTTCAGATTTTCAAAACTCCAAAAAATAAGAAAGTTACAGCGAAAGTTAGTTTAGTTTTTAGGGTCATTATATACATCCGCGGCTCCTACAGTTTCACTATGGCACCTATATAGGGGTGGAGGGCATATCTATAGTAACACCAGGAAGGTATTAATTTGCTTTGCAAATGAAAGATAAGCGAACAAAAGGGCATCAAAAGAAGATCTTCCTGAGTGCGGGCCTGTTTAGAACAGCGAAAATCACAATAAACATGCAAGGTCAGAGTGTCGAGTGGACGGCGGAAACTCGTAATATCAACACCAGAGCCGGTCTGGTAACATACGCAACATACATGGCATGCAAACGTAGTCGGAATATAATAGCGAGCGATGTCGCGTATTTTGGAATATAAATGCAAAATAAATGCAAAATTCAAAATAAAAACTGTGCTATTGTTAATCTCGAAGATATTCCTTGCTCTGAAAGTGAAAAAAAAAATAGAAATTCGACCGTAGTGCCAAAGAGGTCTTAGTGGTGACCTTGATATTAGTTTGCAATGGCTGATTTTAGCTTCTTACCCACCCAGCACCCCTATTTCGCTCCTCGGTCCCGAAAAAATTGATGAAACGTAGGAGCCGCGAATGTATACAATTACCGTTTTTAGTTTAACTTTTGAAACTTTCATGCCCTATTCCACCTATTATCGTTTTCGAGATAACAGTCTCATGTATTAGAGAAGGAGACAGTAAATTTTACTGTCATTAATTTTCATGTGGGAATGGTTTCTCGGTACATTTTACCTTTCAGAAGAAATATTTTCAAGTAATTTTGTTTCTTTACTACCAAACATCTTGGATTTTTGAAATAAGGACCTATTGATTTTTCTTGTACTTGTGTAAAAATGTTAAACCCCTTTTCACATATTAGCTCTAATTTGAATAATAGTAGTCTTGAGAATCAATCTACTCGTATCTCGTATGTAATTCTGTCCCTCATTGTCACCTGACACAAATTGTGTTTTTGGCGAATACCTATATAATTCACCGCGAGGGAACAACGAAACCTAAATTGACTTGGACGGTTCGACGTGCATTCAATCCCTTCATTCAATAAACAGGAACCAAAATCACTTCACGGTCTTATTTATTAGATGGAACCAATGTTGTGGTAAATCAGAAATGCGAATAAACAAAAAAATACCGTGACGTTTATTGGCCATCTAATTCAGTTCGAATTCAAGTTGAGGCCACACGTACACAAATGTTTATCCCGCTTTCCTCACTCTCCCTCTGGACGGCAGGAGCAAGCGGGATGAACGTATTGTTATGCTACGTCCGATCTTTATTGGCAGTACATTTGTCAAAGTATATACCGGGATCCGTTGACAGCACATTTCTATACAAGGCTGGAATCACCGCTTCAAGTTAAATCAGTTTGGCCGATCCTGAATCGGTGATTTTTTGCGTTTATGTCAGTAATGTGTTTATACGCCAGACTCATTTGTAAACATTGACATACTCACATACTCATTTCACTTGTTGCTGTGCGGGAGAGTCTATTTGCAGATAGAGTTAATCGATAATGCAAAAATAAACAAAACTCTTTTAATAAGGATTTTTAATGGCGTAAAAATAAAGAAACGCGATCGCGCTGAAATCGAAAGTTTCGATAAAAGGCTTTGCAATTTCGCATTCAGATCGTTTTGTTTTGTACGCGCTGCGCTGCGCTGCGATGACAAAATAAAAACTCAACTCGTATGTTTTAGAAAACTCAGTTATTATTGAAATATGTACCTACCTACTTTCAAATAACGTTTGATCCAAATCGCTGGGTCTATTTAAGTTTGCTTGAGAAAAATCCCTCTTTTTCAGTTCTTGCATGTAAATAAATTTAGGTATATATTGAATTGGGGACTAGGTATAATAATAAGTGCCTAAAATTGTTTTAATTCCTTCATTATAGAAAACCCTACCTCAAACTGTTAATAACGTCTTTTCCAAATTTATTAACGTCTTTTATTTCATCATTAATTTTGCCTTCATCAACTCAACGGTCTTCGTGCCGCTCCTAGGTAAAAAATAACAGCACTTCCTTAAGAAATTTACTAATGGGTTTGGATATTATAATTATTGTCTTACGAATAGTAAAAATTAATGATCTCCCTTAAGAGTTGAGAGTTTCTCGTTTTGATGATGACATTTCGAACAGATGCTTGACGGAGAAACGGTCTAATTGTTAAATTGATGTACCCAATTTGGGGTTCTGTTTCAACGCGGCAAATGTGCGAACTCCGTCAATCAACTGATATGTTTCACTATTATAACAGTTTTATTGTGCCAAATTATGAACATGTAACTCTATATGACTTTTAGATATACAAAGCCCGGTGGGGTGGGCTAAACGTCCGTGAAATTATTACAACAGGTGGAATTTATATCCTTACACTTTGGGAGTTATCTCAAGACGATTCAAGACGAACGAGTATAAAGTAGCTTCTTTATTGCCTTTAGCCTTTTATTGTCTTTACCTTAGATAAGCGCTACAAGAGATACAGAGTTGAATTAGATTTCAGAAACATTAGCAAATATCCTGAAGAACTCCAATTTTCTATTTTCAAACAGCTCTTTTATTGAGAGAGTCGACGTATTGGCATTGTTTTATTATTTTTTTACATCTAAGACAATAAGACATAACAAAGCAACAAATTCGTGGATGCGTTTTTAATAATTTCGCATGCCACCTCTGGCGCACCTTTCTTATTATAGCACAAGGTGAATTTATCATGTAGGTCCGAGTTTACTTTGCATCACGCTAAGGGACCCGCGCCCGTCTCCAGAGCGTACCTGGGGACCATCTCGTGGGAGCCGCTCCTACTTCTAATACACTTACGTCCTGATTATCGGAGTCCGCATCTAGCCCCGTTGTGAATGTTATTTACGGCAAGAGATCGTGGCCGTGCCACTGTCTCAATTCTTGGTCTCTTGGTGCAAATAGACACACCCTGCTTGGGCATGGGTATGTCGCGTTGACAATAACAAACACCCGGTGCCCGCTCGCGGCAAACGCTAGCTAGCAGGAAGCAGGATATTAGGTATTAAGGAGCGTTTTCTTATAGGATCGATTTATTTCTTTATTCTAATTGATTTTTATTGTCATTTTCAATTTCAATTAATTTCGTTGTTATACAGGGTGATCCATTTTAATCATTTTTTTAAATCATTGGAGGGGCGTCATTTCCGAATGAAAGTTTGGATTGGAGGGGGACATCGTTTGGAGCCTAAACTACACCTACCCTTAACCCCCTGCTTATGATGGGTGACTTTGACTTCTTACATAATAAGAACCTCCATTTTTTTGTTGCGGATTAAGACGCATGTATAATGTATATACAAATTTACATAAATAAAAAAAGTTTAGTTTTTCAGTTAAAATATCAATACACGTTTTGCAACATTCAGCGTTTGTATTATTTTTACAAATCAGCTACAAATACTTGAGGGCTGCAAGATACACGATTAGAAGAGCTCATTTGTGTGCTTTAATTTGATAATAGAATCATTTTAATATCTCAATTACCTTTCAAGATATAGTCATGCAAATGTTCAAAAGTACAATTTAAAAAAATCGTTTTCTATGTTTTTTCAAATACCTATGAAAGTCCTGACCTACAAAAAAAGATCGTAACAGCCTTTCGTAATAACGTAAACTTATGCAAAATACCTATTATAGGTCTGACCTGGTTATATGTGAAAAAAAAATCGATAACGGAGCTACTTTTATAATGAATTACGCTCCACTACTAGTAAAAGCCCCCAAAATGCAAGCCGAAAACCGATTTTTCGATATCCATTTTTTTTTGTGACTAAAAAACGGCCACCAGGGGAAAATTGCAAAAGCAACAGTTGTTTGGTTTGGAAAGGGTCATCTGTTGGACATAAAACAATTCCCCCGCACCTCCCATCTTTCGGGAGGGGTGACTTTGAAATTTGTATTGGATGGGGGGGGGGGTAATTTTTATGTGCAATCGATGACCCTTTCCAAACCAAACAACTTTTGGCGGTCAATTCTTGGGAACTGAACCTCTAAAAAAATTTACGAGAAAATCAATGAAAATATTGTCAGGATTGCCGCACTTCCGCAAAAACTTTCTTATTTTAACGGGAACACTCTGTATATTATTATATTTTCAAATTGTCTGAAGAAATTGAAAACAGGTGTGGTTTTACCATTGAAATTTAGATTGGGTGGTTTATGAGTTATAAACAAGTGAAAATCGATTTTTTTTTCAAAACATCAAAACATCGGAAACCGCTAATTTATAGTGTACCTACCCCTATTAGGAATTAGATAAAATTATACTTACCCTGACTATTGCACTCATCATATGATTTTCTATTCGGATTGGTCTGTCAGCGTGGTGATTTTCAACGTCGTAAAGCATGGAACGATCGCTGAACAATGTAAAGTTTGCCAGTTCGATAGTTGCACGTCAAAATGTGTCACTTCTGTCGAATGTAATTTTTTTGACGTGTCACTTTGTTCGTGGAATAGTCTAAAAATACCACTCGTGATTGACTTGATCTTATACAAGTCTCTCGATTTATTTCTAATAGGAGGAATGTATAATAGGTACATGACATAAATCTGTTCGTGTCAGGTAAGCTTTACGATGGTTATTTTCTTACAGTACAAACTTGCGATCGTATCAAAACATTGAATGTATTATACATTAAGACAAGGTTTTGTCTGCTAGAAATTGAATATTTGATATAGAACGTGCAGTATTAAAAATGGCTTACTAAATAATAAATATATTCGTGGAAGCCTTTGCGTGAGATTTTTTCACTTAGATTTTATTTGCAGATAACTAACGATTGTCTTATGCCTTTGTCCACTTTGTATATTGCTTGACATTCCTAAATGTGTATTACCTACCTACCTTTGGATAATCGATGAAAATTTCTATACAGGGAACTTCAACCATATTAGACTAGTTTTATCCTGAAAGATGAGAACAAAAAATCTCTGCTGTCAATTTCAGCTTACTTGATAGTCTCGTATTCCCAAAAATACCACTTAGTACTTTTTCAATAAAGTTTTTTAAGTTTTTTTGAAATATTTTCAAAATTTAATTCATTTAGACATAATTTCAAATTAAAACATTTTTTTAATGTAAGCTTTCAAGATCTGTTATTGTAATGGAATGGACCACGAAAATTGTTAATTATTACTTCACATTTCTTTACAGTGGCCGAAAAATGATATTTTCTAACAAAATTTACTTTTTTGATCCAATTTCGAATAAAATTAATTAACAGTGGTGTTTGGAGCTTCAAGTAGTTATTCAGAAAAATAGCTCCCATTAAAAAAATGTTTTACCTTATTAACCCTCAACTACCATGGCAGGGTCAAATTGGACCCCACGAAAATAATTCCTGCAATTTCACTGAAAGTTTATAGATGTTGCAACTGCGCTTCAGTGTATTCTTTCAATAGGTAACTATCTGCCGATTCACCACCAGCAGCTCATTTTGCGTCTATCTGCTTAGCGAGAAAGTACATCTGGGGTCCAAATTGACCCTGCCATGGTGTAAGCGTTGCAAAATCATAACGTACTGTGTCTTAGAAATGGCCGGTGTTTGTGAAAAAAACAGACCATTGTTAGAAAATGAACTCGTACAAATTGCTCAAGATATCATGGATAATGGTCTAGGTAGTGATAATGAGTTTTCTGACGAACCTAGTGAGCATAGCGAACACGACACGGACTCAGCACAGGAAAACGAAAGCGAAGAAGAAAGTGATGATGAGTCCGATGGTGAGTATAATAGAGGATTCTATTTCTACCCCCCTCCCCTGGGTGGGCAGAGATCAGAAAGGGGAAGATGTTATATTTGTCCATATAGGTACTCAGAAAAAGGAATCCAGGGTATGTGATATTTGCAAAAAAACATATTTGCAAAATTCATGGAAAAACTACCACAAAATGTCAAACATGCGACGAAAAGTAAGGTCCACAGACATGTCGGTCAGTTTTTTTATATGAATCTAATTATTGCTTCTATTGTTACAGTGATCAAGCTTGAAGTATTCTTATGACTAAAACCTAGGCCAAAGTGGACCAAAAGGACTCGAGTTTCAGTTTTTTGTAACTAAAGAATATATTGTTATTTTTTATTCTATTTTCTTTAATGTTTTATATAAACTAAACTATACCAATTTTTGTCAATTTTTTTGCTGAATTCGTCTTCATTAAGAGTGTGCAATAGAAAAACCTTAACAAACTGAAAAATAGTACATAAAATTAACAAAAAAATACGAAGGGTCCATATTGACCCTGCCATGGTGTAAGTGTGAAAATTTCAGGCCATGGTGGTTAAGGGTTAAAAATGAATTGTATCAAAAAAATCGAAGTGTGTGAAGTAATAATTATCAATTTTCATGGTCTGTTACATTAACAGATCTTGAAAGTACATTAAAAATATTGAAATTTGAAATTGAGTCTAAGGGCCGGTTGTTGTTCGTACGTCAGTTAAAAATTTTGAGATAACTACTGATTTTAAAATGCCATCAAACCATTGGTCTGATATTTCTGAAAATGAATTCTGCTCGCTTTGAGAAGAGTTAATTACTGATTAAAAATACAAGATCATTAATTATATTCGCCGTATTTTCAAAATTAGCAATTTAAAATCAGTAGTTATCTCAAAATTTTTAACTGACGTACGAACAACCGGCCCTAAGTAAGTCAAATTTTGGAAATATTTAAAAAAATATTTAAAAAACTTTCTTAAAAAATTATTAGAAAGTTTTTGGACCATGAGACTATCTAGGAGGCTGAAATTGAGATATTGTACCACAATAAAATCGAAATCTTGCTTAGTTTTCGAAAAAAAGCTATTTTTTCGATAAGTAAAAATCACACTCTGTTATATCTGATTACGCAAAATAAGTTTTCAAGCTGACAGAGATTTTTTGTTCTCAAAGATTTTTTGACAAGTCAAAAATAAAAATTTTTCCCAAACATAAGTGCTTTCTCTTTTTTAGATAAAGTCTCGGGAGAATTGATAGGAACACGAAATACAAGGTGTTTCACATAAGAACCGAGACAGAGCAGGGGAGTGTAAGGAAATTCAAAATATGGTGACTTTATTTTCCCTTTTCTCTTTTCTCTACATACCAAGTTGCATCCCTGAGAAGTTACCTTGAGTTACCTTGAGAAGTTACCCTGAGAAGGCCTTGAAATAGAGTTTTAATATTTCGAAAAATAAAAATTTGGTACACGTCTTGAGTAAGAGCATTCATCGACAGGTAGAGCTTAATTAGTTGCATTTTAAAGGGTTAATAAGGGATGACCCTTATTAAGGGAGAACCCTTAAAATGTTACATACTTTTTAACCCGTTACCCGATTTAAGAAATCATTACTTTATTGGAAGCGGAATGCTTCCAATGCTCTTTCTCTTATTATTTTTCGAAATTCTTTATAATGTTCAGCTTTTGTCCTGATCGTCAATTTTTATATTTAATTTAAAAACCGCAACTTTTGAATTTTCGATGATTTTAAATAACATAATTGCAATACTTTTTTTTAGTTTTTCAGGTTTCTGTTGAAAATGAACATTTTTTTGAAAAATAATGAGAAAAATAAAAGTTTAAGAATTAAATTCCTCATAAAATGAAGTAAGAATTTCTTTTTTTATGGTAAACAGGCTAAAAAATTATGTCTTATTTTATGGGTGCATCATCCCTTATCAACCATTTAAAATGCTACAATTTAACTCTACTTACTCAATGTCAATCAATGCTCTTGGTACTCATAACGTGTACCAAATTTGTTTTTTTCTAAGCTCAAGTATATAACTGAGCTTATTTTATTCGAAATTTGAAAACCCACCTTAAGGCCCATAACTTCTCAAGGATGCAACTTAGTATACAGGGTGCACCATAATTATATCCTTCTCTCTATTGCTATTTCCTGAATGCTAACAGATACAGGGTCGGTTAAATTAAAGAAAAGATGCGCAATATAATGGCGACTTCGAATCCGTAAAGACATACAAGATATCTGTGACCGTTCCTGAAATATCCTGAAAAAACTGAAAAATCGAGATTTCTTATTTTTGCCATATCTTTCTTATTTTCAAAAATTAATAAATAATTTTTTGTAGGCTTACATAAATCGTCAAGAGCTACCCATCTGTCATTACAAAAATTTTCAAGGCCGACTAGATCCAAGAGTTTTCACAGTCAACTTTCGTTTTTCTTATGGCCGCCATATTATTTTTAATATCGTTCGCTATGAAAAAAATAATGAAAACCAAAAATTATTAAACTTAAAAAAAAAATCTGAAATTTTTATTCTTCCTTTTTCGAAGAAAAACCTAAAAAAATCGTTGAAAAACATCAACATTGGTAAAATACGCCGAAATAGTGCTTGCCTTATGGTTTTTTAATTTATCTATGAAATTCGGTCTAAAAAGTTGTCTTTTTTGGAAAGAAAAAAGAAGAAAAATTTTATTTTTTATTTTTTGAAGTTTAACAATCATAAGTTTTTATGATTTTTTTTATACCGACCAACATAAAAAAACAATATGGTGGCCATAAGAAAAAGGAAATTTGACTATGAAAATTCTGGGGTCTAGTCGGCTTTGAAAATTTTTGAAATATCAGATGGGTAGCTCTTGCCGACTTATGTAAGCCCACAAAAAATTATTTATTAATCTCCAATAATAAAAAAACATAATTATGGAAAAATAAGAAATCTCGATTTTTCAGTTTTTCAGGATATTTCAGGAACGGTCACAGATATTTTGTATGTCTTGACCACGGTGTAAGATAACTAAGGTGTTGGAACAAGACTCCCCAGTGCGACCCGATATCGTCACCACTCGTCACGTTACATCTGTTTTACCCATTTGTTTTGTTGCTCTCGCTCGCAATGGTTAGTTCTGCCGTACTCTTCACTCGGACAAGCGCACAAGCGCTAGCATAAATGATTCACGCATATTCGCTGATAAACGCGTGCTCTTATGTTCTAATTTTATTAATATTTAAATGTTAAAATGTCACTCGATGAAATACCCGTTATAGTTTCATCGCATCAACTTCTACAATTAGGCAAATCACAGTTTCTACCCATTTTTGCTTATCGCTTCTTCAGAAAAAAATAAAATTGAGTAGCATGACACCCTGATAATGGCAATTTGCATGTGTAAGAGCAAGAGGTCAGAGCCCAGCTGGCAAGACTCTCTCATACACTGAGGTTCAGGTTTTCGTCGCGCGCTTTACTGTTGAAATACGTGCTTCGTTCACTCACCTATATATCTTACACCGTGGTCTTGACTGATTCGAGATGGCCACAAAATTGCGCTTCTTTTGACTTGTTTAACCGATCCTGTATCTGTTAGCGTTCGGAGATAGCAATGTAGAGAAGGATTATATGGTGCACTCTGTATAGAGATAAGTTACGTTAAATCACCATATTTTGGGGTCCCTACACTCCCAAATTGTTAATCTTCCTGTAGAATACCTTCTTATGTGAATCACCCTGTATATTGATAAAAAATATGAATCTTGAAATGAGTCCTTATCTAACATTTTAACATATTACTTTTCTGAAACCAGACAACAGACATTTAGGGTAAATGGTACCTTTCTAATCTACAACTAAATGAAAATTATTGTAAAATAGATGCGAGTGAAGAAAGCTTATATATTTTAGGACTCTTCCTTTATTTTTAAGCCGAAAAGACCAAAAGTCCCACTATAATAGATCATAGTCACGGTCTATTTGTTACAACCGATTGTGGAAGGAAGCTTTAGTAGCTAAATCGTAACTCTAATGGACAATGATAAAATCATAGGACTCATTGTAAGGTAGTTTGGGTAAGAATCCATTTCACGTATGTCAATACAATAGTATCATGCTAGGCGCCCCTAAATACGGGGTGCTTATCTGATTACTGCATAGCTAATGTTATGAACTATCCATTGTTTGCTCACGGACACTTCCAAGTCTGAATTTAGTACTTAGTTTAATACATTATGGATCGTCTTATACGGCAAGCGGTAACAGTTTCATGGAATAGTTTTTGTATATACATTCGAAGATGATGGCTGGAGTAAATGTAAAAATCGTTGAAAAAAAATAGAAAAAGGTAAAAACCAGCCTCAAAAATAAATAAAATGCGAATTTAGGCACTGGGAGCACATTTAATAAAATAAAATAACGGTAGGTGACAGAAAGCGTCACCTGAAAGTTGCGTCGCACGCACGAAAAGCGTCTACGTGGAATTCAAAGAGGCTGACGTCAAGGTTTAAAAAAAAAGAAGTACAACAGCTTCTAGCAATTTATCTTAACAAAATTTGTTCTGAAACCAAAAACCAAAGAGTCTTAGGTTCGTTTCGAGAAACTACGTTTCAAACTGACTACATTTAACTGTGCGGCAATTGTGATCATTTTCACGGACAATGAAGAATTGTCCTCAACGTCAAGTTTAAATCCAAGCATGTTGTCCTATTAAACGAGAGTGGTTCCTGCAAATAATTATCTTTAATTAACTTAGACTTTCCGGCAGTGATCGACCTAAACATCGAAGGTTGCAGATGTTTTAAATTTCAAAAGACTCGCACAACTCCGTTCCAGCAACGCTATCTCCAAGCCATTCACCTCATCTTCAAATAAGTAGAGAGAAACAATCGATTGCTATTCTACTACAGGTCCATTCATTTGGTCGATTTAATTTAGGAAGGTACCTAAAAGAACGAACTTCAGCAACATCAACTGTAAGTAAAGTTTCCTTTTGATTCCCAAAGAGCTCTCGATAAAAAGAGTGAACTGAACTCTCTTTTTGAGACACAGTCAGAAAATTAATATCGATCTCCAGAATCCAGACTAAAGTAACAAATTTTAATGTTTCAGTTTTTTCAGCATATTTCAGTAATGGCTGAGTTTAAAAAAAAATTAGTTCCCGATTTTTAATAAGCATCAAATTGTGTGCCCAGCTTTGTCCGTTTAACCGACTCTATCTGGCAAAATATGAAAGTTGCCCGTATTGGGAGATAGATTTTGGGAACTCTGTAGATATAGAGAAGGCTGTCGTATACAAAAAAAAATTAAAATCCCAACTCGCACAGTTTTCGGTTAAAAAAAAAGAAAATTTAGGGGGGGGGGATAAAGTGAGATTTCTCTCTGGCGGCAGTTTTTGGTCCTAATATCCTTAAACAGAATGAACAAAAAGTTACAATAATTAATTGTGTATCAATTTAATATCTGAGAAAAGAATAGTTGACCGATAGAGACCATCTTGTTAAGATAAGTAAATAGTAATTAATCATCGTCATTCATTTCTGTTCCGTTTCCCATTAGACTACAAAGAGTAAATTTAAGTAGGTACAGTAAAAGTAAGAGTCACTCAGGTGTGGTTTTATTAGTTAAATGCACAGAAACGTTTTAAGTACTGCGAGTATATATAAATGACGAGTAAATTATAGAAAAGAGGTAATGCTAAGTAATGGCAATGAATTATGAATCTCTCTATGTGTCTTGTCACACAGCCAAGAAAATAGGGTGTGATACCGCACGCAAGGGTTCTTGGCATGCAAATGGTTTTTGTTACGAGGTTTCTGAAATATCATCATCTGCAGACCGGGTGAAAGTGTCGCCTAAATCGTACTACTAAGCGGTGTTTTTGCCCTAAAAAAATTTTTCTTAAAAAAAAAAAAATTTAAATTTAATCAAAACTACGGATATCGTTAAAAATGATTTGCAGTCATTCAAACGATAGAACTTCACGGTACGTTAAAGAATGATTTCGCGGCCCAAAGTATACAAAATAAATAACTATTTTCGTTTGTACCTATTCGTTTTTTCGTTTGCGTTTATGAGATACCCATATAGTAGGCTTTAAAATAGGGGACACCCCGTATAGTGACAAGAATAACAAACTAATTTTGTCGGCTAAGGACAACTTCAGCAGCGCCGCCAAGAAGAGTGTGTAGGTGACACTGTAAGGTATATTTGGTGAAATATAATTATGGCGGGAATTTTAAATATCAAAAATAAAAATTAGTTAGCTTAATAATTAGACATTTGCGTGACGAAGGTTTCTTCCGAGATCTTCTCGGCCCTCCATACACCGGGCCTTTGGTCCAGAGTTTCAGTAGATTCCCCGTCAAAGTTGAAATTTTTCATATTTTTTTCATGTTTCTATTTTTCTATGTCGCTATACGACCATGTGGTCAGTAGATTCCCCGTTAAAGTTAAAGCCTGTCACCTGTTTTTGTGGTTATGTGGATTTAAAAAATGATGATTATGCTAAAAAGTTATCAGCATTTTTTATTCACAAAAAAAAACAATTCTACACCTTAAAAAAGAGAGATTCTCGTGGATTTGAACTTCGTAGGTAGTCTCGACTATTATCTGTTACATGTGATTGCTCGGTAGGTACCTACACAGCAAACACCGCATTTTTAATAATTAATTTTTTTTTTATTAATTTTTTTTTATTAATTTTTTTTTCATTTAATAATTTTTTTGACATATCTTTGTTATTAAAAGACCAATAAAAGACCAAAATTTTTCACACGCATTTGGGTGAATTAATTGTCGTTGCGATTGCTCTAATGTTCTCAATCAAACATAAATGAGGGTGAAAAAAATTAAAAAAGAGGGAATTACGAACGATTTCACCATTTATTAATTTTTAAATAAGTGTAAGCTAATTAATTTTCGACCAGCGAGTTTTTTTTTTCGATAAAAGTGCCAACATATGCGAGACAAATTGAGGACAATACTTCAAATTATACACTGGCCGATGAACCATATTAGGCATTTCAAAGGTAAAAACTTAGGATTGAATTATTGGCTTCCCTATTCGTTTTAGAGAGAAATGTTAAATTAATAATTTGTTATGATTGAAGAGCTGCTTCTATTGCTATGGCTGCATTTTAAATCTGTTGAGCCGTTTCTAAGAATATAATATCGAGAAAAAAAAATCAAGAAAATATTTCAATTTGTGAAGACATGTCCGTAATTGCCTTGACTTGAACAATTAAAAATTACGTAGCTGACGAAAATTACGTCACAGCGAAATGATAACAATGTAAATGACGTCACATTATGCAAGTTTTTACCCAATGGAAGTTTTATCGAAAATTACGTAATGGATTAATAATGAAACTATACAGCAACAGAAGCAGCTTTACAACAATTATAACAAATTATTTGGTAACCATTTCTCTCTAAAACATATAGGGCCAATAATTTCAGTTTTAATATATCACGTTAAAATTTCTATATGCTGCGTTTGTCAACGAACCACCCGGTATGTTGAAGAAAAAAAAATTAAAAAAAATTCACGATGTAGAAAATACAGGAAGCAGGAAGATACAAATAGGGGAGGCGGAAAAAATCCGAATGACTTGCCGAAGTTTTTCCTGACTAAGTCAGTTTTGCCAGCTTTAGAGGTAAAAAACTATATCTATCTTTTTTGTAGGTAGGTATCTAATAAACGTCTCTATCTTGTTATCTTATCTATTTATTTTTTCGATCTGTCAAAAAAAATTCGAATTAAAGCGAAAAATCATAGATGCGAGCGTCAAAATTTTTTTTTTCAGCTCACCTAATTTTTTTTCGAAAAGATTTCTACAAAGTTTGTACGTCTATGCTTTCTCTAAGTAACTGTTCAAACAAAAATTTCACGATTTAGAAAATACAGGAAGCAGGAAGATACAAATAGGGGACGCGGAAAAAAGTCGGAATGATTTCCCGAAATTTTTCCCGATTAAGTCAGTTTTGCCAGCTTCAGAGGTAAAAAACTATATCTAACTTTTTTGTAGGTACCTAATGAACGTCTCTATCTTGTTTTCTTGTATATTTGTTATTTTTTCGATCCATCGAAAAAGTTCTAAAAAAATTCGAATTGAAACCAAAAATCATGGGTGAGCGTCAAAAATTTTTTTCCTCTCATCTCGATGGAAAAATACTATAGGTGCATAGGACGTTGCAAAAAAAGTACAGACATGAACAGGGGGTTCTAAATTTCTCGGATCCGGCCCAATTTCAATACGTCGTATTTGGGGGCCAAGGTTCGTCTCTGCCAAATTTCAACTCGATCGGTACAACTTTCAGACATTCAGAATGTTTCCTAGGATCTTCCAGAAAAAAAAAAAAACGAAATTTCCGAAAAAAGACGCTTCCCGTTAACGAATCCCGCTTATTTTCAATAGGCATCGTGAGACTCTTCAATCGAGCTAAACTTCAACTTTCTTCGACGAAAAATTGCGGCTCTAGACTCTAGAGTGTTTCCTAGGAATGTTACAGGCATACAGACTTACTGACGGACAAAATCAAGTCAGTAGTTCGTAAAACTACCGGGAGATCAAGCCCGCTATCGGAAGTTAACGAGGGAGATGGAGTAAAATCTACCAAAAAGTATCATTTTATATCTATGTCAAAATTGATAAAAAAAATTTTGGGATGATGCTTCGCGACAAAACATAGTCCTGTACATAAACTTATAGCATTAGAGAGGTTTAGCATAGATGACGTGTTTTTAGAAACGTCAACAACTCGGTATATAACGTCTGATAGC
Organism: Malachius bipustulatus; assembly: GCA_910589415.1. Lineage (NCBI taxonomy): Eukaryota > Metazoa > Arthropoda > Insecta > Coleoptera > Melyridae > Malachius > Malachius bipustulatus. The sequence continues at coordinate 19,876,383 of OU342632.1, forward strand.
GCCGGAAACTCCAAGTACGACAAAGCTAAAAGTTGCCATCGCAACGCAAACATTAGGGAATAACGACTTTTGAAAAACAGTATGTATTCACAGTCTAATAGAGAGTTTTAGCATACCACGTTTTTCAAAAACCCTATACCTTAATGTTTAGGTAGCGATGGCAACTACATCAGCTTTGTCGTACTTAGAGTTTCCTCTAGTAGACGTTTATGAAAAAAATAAATTAATTACGCTAATTTATTGGTCTAAAATCAGATATTTTTGTATTTATGTGTATTAACGACATAAATTCACCTACTTTTTCAAAAAATAAATAAAAAGTGGTAATTTTATATCATGATACAAGCAACGAGATACCTGTAAGCATGCATTGCAATGCAAACTACATATTCTATTACATACGCACAGGGATCAGAGGTCGTGCTAGTGCTAGTGCTAGTGCTATCTCACCTCTTAGGGCGCGCACTGAACCATTGAGGCACACGTCAAGCCCGTGCCGTAATCACTGAAGGATAACATCTCCAACGGACTTTTGTCTCCGGGGCTCCGGTTAACGTAAACTTGGTCTTATCTTCCCCATAATGTCCAACAGCCATATGCCTCCCATATAGCCGTTATGCATAGAAGCCGGGACGGGGTGGGGCAATTTCACCGGTGTCTTGAAGATCGTTTCCTTTGCATTGAAATTGAAAGACACCCTCGGTCTTTTCTTTCAGTGTCTTATGAGACCTAATGAGAATAACGACCAACGAGGCACGCGTTAGGCAACGGAAAGACTGATTGTGTGCAAACGGTAGTTTTAATAAATTGTTTATAAAGTGATTGAATTCCTATTTAAAATGCAATATTATTTTGAGATGTGATATTTGGAACTTTTATTATTTTCTAGTCATAAGTTTTTGATAAGTTGTAACTAATTAATAAGGAAATAAGAGATTGACTGTGATTGGTGCTTAGAGTGGTAAGTTTCTTTAGAGCTATTATTTACTTATATATAATAGTTTGAAAATCATTATTTTTCCTTTATTTTTTGAGATTTATCGTTTTGAAAATCGATGTGCCGCATATAGGTACTCGGTAGTATGCACTTTTTGACAAATAATTGATTTTTTCCTACTTCCGGTAGTACCGGAAATGACACCAACGTTTTATTTTTAAATAGGACACCCTGTATATTATTATATTCTTGGATTCGGTATATTACAATGTTCGGAATGTTACGCATTCAATGATACCACACAAGTGACATTTCAAATGTCAGACTTATTGAGTTTAATTCATTTTTTATTTCTCGCAATTACAGTGTGCCATTAATGTAATACAATCTGGAAAAGTGGTGGAACAGCACCGATTTTCAAAATATATTTTTCCTGGATGCCTAATTAGACACTCAGGAATATTCTCATCAACACTAATCAATGCATTACCTAGAAAAATTAGAAAATTAGGGTAACTACCCCTTATCCAAATGCCCCTAATTATAGGATAAAAAAAATTGAAAACTCAAACCTCGATAATAGTCTCGCAGGGGGTTTTCGGCATCGCTGATCACGATTCCTAGGTCCGATTAAAAAAATTTAAAAACCTAATCCGATGTGCGATAATTCCTATAAAAATTTTCACTTTTTCCGTATTAGAGAGCGATAGCTTCTTGTAAGCTGAAGAATTTAATTTTCAAGTGTAGGATTCTTGTCGCAGAAGAATCCAAATTTATGTTTTGAAATTGCCTCTTCATCTGTTTCCCTTCCTTTAAAGTTCTCTTTTTCATCGATTCGAACACAGACCTAATGGCTAGAAAGAATTTTTTAAATTAATTAAAATATATATTTTTTTAATGACATTAAGTTTTTTTAATTGGAGTTGGTATTCGTGATCAGCGACTCCTAACACCATCGAGGACGATTTCTGGGGTGAGATTTTGAATTAAAAAGTTTTTATCGATGGGGGGATTAGGGGGAAAATTACCCAAGTTTTCTAATTTTACAATGTAATGCAGGGGTTAGTGCTGATGAATATTACTGAAGGCTTAAGGAATCCAGAAAAAAAAAAGAATTTTTAAAATCGGTGCTGCTTTACCATTACTTTCCTTGATTTTCCGACTGAGTGGACATTTTTTTAACAGGCATACCTGCTATCTTTCTTTACTTAGATCTACTGACTATTCAACTTGGATAATACTAACTTCTTTTTTCTAGAGGCAATACCCCACAATTAAATATTAGGTACCTAAAATTTGTATAATTTTCATTTTTCATGTAATACAAAAGAATGATCAAATTTGATCTAATGATTCAATAATCTATTATTCACGAGAACAATCCAAGTGACTAATATTAATTCTTCGTTAGCATAAAATGTGCGTTATTTTGAGCACGAACCCTACTTGAATGAGCACAGGTCACAGAACGAGCATTCTGCCATGGACCCTGACGTGACTTGTTTTCTTTGGCATCAATCCTGAGCTTCGTTGGTGGAACTACCGTCTCGTCGGTAGTCTCGCCACACATCGGTAGATGTCGCGACGTTCTCCAGGTCACTTGGAAGCGGATTAGTATTTTTAACAAACTTTCTTTTCGATATATCACACTGATGAGCTTATAATAGGAGCGAAATAGTCAGTCTGTGATTTCGAGGGTTTATTTTATTTGGAAGGCTCTAGAGCTCGATGGAGCCAAGCCCGTTATTTTATTGGCCTGTCCTACTAATAAATTCACATTAATCACTGCTCAAAAGTGAAACAAATTGAAATTTTTTATGTCGTCTTGATTCTTTCAAAATATTTCAAAAATACACTAAATACAGCAAAATTTTATAAATTTTGTGATGATTAAGATGATAGCACTACCCGCAGTAATAATTTTATTCTCCAAAGAACGCTTAAGAGCTAATCGATGTAGTAGATTGTAGATGTAATAACCGAACGCAGTAAATGAGGTAAAGAATTTGAAATATAGCAAAATTCCAAAAAAAAAATCAAAAAAATTTAAAATATCAGGGATGTTCAACAAAAATATTATTTATCCAGATCAATATTATATATAGTTGTTATACACGGTGATTCATAATATGTGCAGGACATCATTATGTCATCAACATGTTGACATAAATTTTGTGCTTAAAAAAATCATGTTTTCAATCCTGTTCTCAATCATGTTTTCTCGTAAACAATTGACTGTAGCGCCTCAAGACAAGTACCTTATTTGTGTAGAATATCCCGGCGTTTCCAAAACGCGTTTCAAAATTTTTTTTCAATGGCGTGGAAGTTAGGGGGAAAAGTACCCTTCAAGCCTTCAACATCTCCACAAAAAAAAATCGTAAAAAGAAACAAAGCAATTTTAAGGTAGAAAATAATGTGCGACACCTTATAACTTTGTACCTCAAACCGTTCCTAAGATGTAATCAAATAACAAAAATTTTTTCTTCAATAGGTATTAACACCCTTTATCTCGAAAATGGTGCTTTTGGGGGCCCATGTTGATAGGAACTTTTTTTCATATTTTTGAACGAGCTATCACATCCCTGATAGATAAAGTCCTGCACACATATTATGAATCACCTGTATGTTTTATATATCTTTTAGTTCAATATATCACTTGGATGCAGCGACAGTGGGCATATAAATGTTACATATTTACTAAATTACAAGCATGTTGAAATTCGTCAAAATTTTTTATAGTTTTTAATTTTTTCCTAAAATGTAAAACATTGATTTTTCGATAAAATTTTTCATCGGTCACAATAGCCAAACTGTTAGAGTTTCGGTCAAACAATCTCTAAAGTTCAGCATGGCTTTGTTTGGTCAGTACCTACTTGGATGGGTGACCAAATTTTTTATAGTGGTAAAAAAAAAAATTCCGTGACCGATCGTGCTCCGGGAGGTACCGGTTGCTTCACAGCAGTCGTTAGGTTACGTCAGAGGCCCTTGAGGCTACCTAAAAACTTCTGACACTTGGGCTTCACCACAGCCATACGATATTTATTTATTTATTTAACTATAAGATTAGAAAAAAATGGAATTATGATATATTTTATTCAAAAATATCATTTTGGCTAAATTTTCAATATTTTTGAGTAGGTATATCAATCTCTAAAGTTTTATAGGAAAAGTTAAAAAAGGCCAAAAAAATTTTATAAGAAAGTTTCCCACTTTCCCATAAAGTCTTACCTTTGAACTAAATAATACATTTATAACTTTCTTAAATATTAATCGGTTATTGTTTTATGGACCTGTAAATAGCGAGATTTCGAAAGTTTGAATTAAACAACAAAAATAATTGTCAATTAATATGATTCTTAAGAACAATATATACGTTGTCGATCATTGAGTCTCACTTAATGCATCTCACATCTCACCTATCAATATTACTGAATCCTTCTGTAGTCTTTTTTTTTCTCTCAGAAATGGATTTTCTGGCATATTTTGAGCTTACGTTTTTAAGAAAAATCGGTTTTTTGTGAATAATCCTGATGCATATCTATGGATAAATTATATATTCCAGTACAACCGGATTAAGGCTTAGTGGTTTCAAAAATAAAAAAACGGCGTAGTAAAGTACTATCATTTATGCAAAATTTCAAGCTTTCGTTGATTATCTCGACTTCATCAGGAAAACTACAAAAAACAATTTTTTTTGAGTACTTGTGGGTGTCATATTGGTTATTTTTATTGATTTGTTGGAAGAGAAAGAAAAAAAAGGAGAACAAAAAGGAAAAAATTTTTTTTTTTTTTTTTTTTTAATGAATATGCTGTTTTTATTGCCAACAGAGTTTCCTTTCTGATGTAGTTGTTCTATTTTAGAGAAATTTTTAATTGTGAATAGATGGTGGTAAGGACGTTAATATAAAAAATGTAGCAGGGAGAGAAGATACAAGAAATGCATTCGTTTGCTGCCCTCGATTTGAATCATGAACAATTAACAACCAGTGACTCTCGTATTATAGTTTTGAAGATTCCGACTTTTTACTGAAAGATGATTGATGACCGAATGGCATACATATATCACTTGCGTAAGTTTTCTTATGATCTCACAAAAATAGGTTTTTACACATTTTTGTATTTTTTTTTTAATTTTTCCTGATGAAGTCGAGATAATCGATAAAAGCTTGAAATTTTGCATAAATGATAATATTTTACTAACCCGGTTTTTTTATTTTTGAAACCGCTAAGCCTTAATCCGGTTGTACTGGAATACATAATTAATATTAGTCGGTGGTTATTTCATAAATACATATCTATTTATACGTTATAGAGAAGACAATAATTGATTTTGAGGACTTCTTAAAGGAAGGAGAATATTTATACGCTATCCCCCTTCGTGACATCGAGAAATAACACCCTTAATTAGGAACAAGTGCAGAACACTGTCGCTTGTAGCAGTTCTAGCGTTGTTTTGTTATAACTTTGCATGCAAGCTATTTGAAGGCCACCCGTTTAAGAATTTAAATTAAATATGTAAATAGAACCACAATTATTATTGCAGTGGGACTACTTATACTTGTTGATTAACCTGGTCTGGTGCCTGCCGTTCCACATTTTACTATTTTTTTTACGAAGGGATGCGTTGAAAAATTTCAGATTCTTTATCACCCTGTATAAAAATTTCATTTGCATTATAGGAGAGAATATACCTACATACAGGGTGGGCCACGGTATACGAAACGGAAGATTATGACCGTGTCTCTGGATTTTAGGATCTTTTTAATTTTGGAGTGGATAGAGACCCGGCAGAAGTACGTTTTAAAATTATATTCATAATGTACAGGGTGTCCCAAAAGCATAAAACATATCAAAGTTATGTTTTTTTAAATGGAATGCTCCTATGTTATTGCATTTTTAGATTGTCTGAAAAGAGAAAATAAGATTGGCTTTTACAGTTGGTGCTTAAATTCAGAAGTTTTTGAGTTATAAACAAGTGAAAATCGTCATTTTTCAAGTTCATGGCCCTGTACAACGAAAACGGCTGAAGATAGAGAAAAACGGCTTACATGTCCCTATTTTAACTTTTCATGTACTATCCTACGATGTAGATGAAATGTTTATACAGGGTGATAAAAAAATTGAAAAATTCTGAGATTTCTCCACGCGTCGCCAAATAAAAAATCAAAGAAAGCACAAATGTTTCTATACCATACGATAGTACATAAAAAGTTAAAATAGGGACATGTAAGCCGTTTTTCTCGATCTTCAGCCGTTTTCGTTGTACAGGGCCTTGAACTTGAAAAATGACGATTTTCACTTGTTTATAACTCAAAAACTTCTGAATTGAACACCAACTGTAAAAGCCAATCTTATTTTCTTTTTTCAGACAATTTAAAAATGCAATAACATAGGAGCATTCCATTTAAAAAAACATAACTTTGATATGTTTTATGCTTTTGGGACATTATGAATATAATTTTAAAACGTACCTCTGCCGGGTCTCTATCCACTCCAAAAATTAAAAGATCCTAAAATCCAGAGACACGGCCATAATCTTCCGTTTCGTATACCGTGGCCCACCCTGTATATATTTTTTATTTTATTATACAATTTTAACAAAACAATCAACAATTTAATCTCCAACTAATAGAACCAGTCTATTTTTTTCCTCTCAGACAATCCAAAAATGCATAATATGTAGGTATGTACTTATAAGAATAAAACCATTGAAAAAAAAACTTCGATATGCCGTTTTCATAGGGGATATTCTGTGTATTTTGACCCTGTATTTGAATTTGTAATTTTTTTTTCAAATCCATCGTATAAGCTCGAATTATAGCTGGGAAAGCCTGTATGTGAATCACCTATAAGATTATTTCGTCACACCCAGTATATTTTGAAGGTTTAAAGTTGTCGTGAGCTGTTTTTTTGAATTCAAAAATTTTTAAAAAGCCTGCTAATCGATCCCATAGAGTTTTCATAGTCAACTTTTGTTTTATTTATGACCACCATATTGTTTTTTCGTGTTATTTGATATAAAAAAAATTAGGGAAACCAAAAATTAATCACATTCAAAAAAATGTTCCAAAATTTTGTTGTTTTTGGTAAAAATCGAATTTTTTCATTGAATGAAGTCATAGTGGTTGCATAAATTAGGTACCTCACAATATTCGGTGGAGTGCTAGAACGTTAATTACAGATCTGCCAGATAATTACTGATTTTAAAATGCCCTGTATTATCAAAATGTTGGTCTGATATTGATGGAAATAAACTCTACTCCCTTTTAGAAAAGTTAATTACTGATAAATATTAAAAGACCATTCAAAATATTCACCCTATTTTCAAAATTTGCAATTTAAAATCAATAATTATCTGACAAATCTTTAATCAGCGTTCTAGCACTCCACCCATAAATGTGTAGTAAAGAAGAACAAAATAAAAAAAAATTTTTGAACATGATAGATTTTTGATTCCTTGATTATTTTACCGAACGATAGGTATGAAAGACAATATGGCAACCTTACAAATAAAACTTTGTACATATCTTAGAAATATGTATGTCTTTAGCTGGTAAATTACATTTTTAACAATAATTAACTATATACCTACTTAACAATTAAAAAAAAATTGTTAAAAATAAAAAAAATACAAGTTGCTTAGTTTCACATGAAAAAGCTAAGAAACTTGTTAAGTACAAAATCTTTTAACAATCTAAAAAAATATAAAGAAAGTGGCAAAAAAAACCACTCGAGGATTTCTGGATTGAATTTTCTCCAATAGGCGATGCGATCGTAGAAAGCGACAGGAAGCTCGTAATCGGGTGAAAAGCACTAAGGGTCGGGTCGTTGGCGGGCGAGCGTTGCACGCGACGGCCGTCGCCACTTCGGGGGCGCCACCAGCCGGCATCCTTGGCGTCCCGACGCTGCTCATGCGTCTCCCCCACTCCTTGACGGTGCACGATAGTGTGCCACAAGACGGACATTCATCGCTATGTATCCCAAGTGTTCCCATGATTCCTAAAATAAGTGTAGTCGCCTTGCACCAACTACTCAATAACTATTAAAGGTAAGTACCCTGTGCTTTCTTCCATTGACTTTCTCGTTTTCGCCTTTTTTTCTTAAAAAAAAAACCTGAAAAAGTTTAAAAAATAAATTAAAAAAAATGTTTAACTTAAAAAAACTAAAAAATAACTTTTTTTTGAACGTAATAATATAAAGAAAGTGGTAATAAGTTTTTTTTATGTTATTATTAAAAATAAATAACCCTTTACCTTTTCAGTTTTTTTTTTGGATATAGGTACCTACCTACGTTATAATAAATCTTAAGTGAAAATAAAGTGAATAGTGTTGAAGAACAGTAGTGTGCAAAACTTAAAAGAAAGTGCAAATAAATAGATCATTATAAAATCCAGGAACTACAACAGTTATGAAAGCTCAACAACTGGTGAAAGTAGGTTGTATGTACATAATTGGATTACTCTCTAAACGCCGGTTGCGGAGATTGGGCAAATAATAATTCCTAGTTTCTAAATTAATTAAAAAATAAATTTAAAATCCTAATTTTTGTAAATGTTAAACTTTTTTATTTTATTTTAAATTTAAATAGAAACTAAAATTGAATTTTTCTCAATTATCGTAGAATATTGAAAGAATTTTCAATAACATTTTGATATATACCTAATTGCATGCGATATATTTATATTGACATCTTTCAAATGCTAAATTTTCTCTTAGTCAAATTCAAAGGTATGCGTTTGCAGAAATATAATTTATAAGCAATTTATTTACAAATTATCAAAAATTTATCAATATGCTTAGCTATTAGAGATCAATATTAGTATTTTTTGTACCCAAGTAATTCCCTACTTTAGTATGTAACATCTTTTGGAGGCATTTGTTGTATTTAGGTATAAAAAGATGTGCGAGAAGTGGCTTGAATACTTTAATACCTCTATATACGAAAATAATTCATATCAATGCGCATGATGAACAGTTAGTGCCTAGATTTTTCATTATTTCCCGTCTGTTAACCTCCATCATCAGGTAGAAGTACGAGGCATAAAAAGCAGCAATACCTTTCATCGTATTGTGATTGTGTACAATTCGCAATCAAGGTTCGATAACTGTTTCCCTTTTTCATTTACTCCAGAAATTTGCAGATATAAATTGGAAGAGATGCCAAGCCAACCCAACGCCAAACAAAAGATTTTCTGGGCTATTTTGTATGAAACGTTTATTCATGACTTCGGGTCAAAATTCTAATAAGTGCCCACCTTTATTATACCTACTCGATTAACAACTCTCTGCGCTGAAATAAATTTATTCTGAATGTTCATTTAATTTTTTAATCATCAGCCCTTATTATTGCATTATTGTCTTAGATTCATTCTCAAAAAAATCATTATTAGATTATTTTTTTTTAGCTAATGAACAAAATAGTTCTTATCAATATTGTCAAGATTCTCCTCTGTTTTTGAGTTTAATTATTGTGGTTCGAAATTCTGATTCTTTAGAGCTTTACTCCTAATGTCACTTGCGTGTACTTTGTCGTAGCGTCTTAGTCGAAACTATCAAATATTTCAGGTAGTCTTCTTGATGATGAGATGATTATGCTGATTATATGTAATTATAAAGAAATTATGAGATGAAAGATGAAATTAATTCCTCTTATTAGGTATTAAAAAAAAATAGTTTCTAATTTTTTTTTTCAAAACGTTTTTCAAAACTGAGCCAATATTTTTTTAAGGTATAAATGCTAAAGTGACTAAGTACCTACTAAGATATCAAAAATAAGATTTTTTCCAGAAAACTCTATTAGGCTTCAAATTTTATGAAAAAAATCCCGATTTCCCTCCACACTTTGTAAAATCAGTTAGTGATAGCAGATAGCGGGGTGTCTTTGCAATTCTTAGTCGGCTACTTAACTGTAGCACTTAATTAGCGAGCCTCCCTCCCGTAGGCGGGGCGAGATGGAGGGGATACCGGCGCGCGTCGCTCCCCCGCGACGTCTTCCTTCAGTCGTCGGCGGGTCCGCTGCTACGGCGCCGTCTTTCTCCAAGGAGCGCCTTGGCTCACGTCTTAGTCCCGCGTCTCACTCCTTCGGCACCCTCCGTACCGTAAGGACACGTCGGGAACGGGACGAGGCACAGTCACTCCGACCACTTCAGTCGCTATAGTAGTCCTTTTGATCCTTACTCGCCTGCTCCGGCGACTAATTACTTAGGTATATAAGCATATAAGTTCCTGCTCGCATCTGAAAATTAAATTATTAGTGTTTCTTATAACGAATTTTTTGTTTCTGTTTTTTTTTTTATTTAATAAAATTTAGTGAGCCGGGTTTGATTCTTATTGTATCTACCCTAATAAATAAACTTTAACTTTATGTGATGTTAGATACTTATTATGGGTGTAAAGATGGATTGAGTTTTTAAAGACAAAGGTAATAATGATGTTTGTTTGGCATGGTTGTTTTGATGTCTTGAATTATGTTGATAGTATACCTATTTAAAATTTTTTGGCTTTATTCGTAACTTGATAATGTGTCAGGATATCTCAATAATAGACTCATCTTTCAAATTTGTGTAATTATACAATGAATTGGAGTTCTTTTTTGTGATTAAATTAATTTAACGAACCGCGGTTATAATTAAACAAAATTACTATTGAGGCATGAGCAATAGAATAGAATAGAAAATTTTAAAATTTAGCTGCCATGAAAAAATAGATTAAACTTTTGAGAGTTCGTAAAATTGGCTAGGTACCTATCTACACGATTATCCCTCAAATGTTTATTTTGCTTAAATAATTTGGTTTTTAAAAGCTATACTTAATTTAATTGCTCGGAACTCGGTACATTTTGATCTAACCGTCGATTCTTAGAACATTTTTTTATTATCATCTTCTATACTTAATAATTATTATCTTGTTATGTCAACAAAGGCACTTCTTTCTTCTACACAATTTTTTTACTGAGATAAATATAACTATGTTAGATATTATAAATACATTTATCGCTAGAAGGGATTATTTGTGCTTTATAATTATGAGATATTCCATCATTTTGCAAAATGTTTCTCAACCTTTTTAAAATAAAGATATTACATTCAATTTACACGATGATGTTTTATATTCGCATAAAAATGAGTTGATTTAACAATGCAAAAGCCATTGATCGCATTCAAATTCAATCATTTGATGCTTAAATGTTCACAAATCTATTGAAAAGGGGTGTAAAAATTTCAAAACTTAATTATACTTATTAGAGTGATATGAGTAATGAATGATATGATGATGATATCGCTTGTAATAGAGAAAGATTATTTCAAAAAACAGATTTGTCCCGTTTTATAAATTACAAAAATTTCTTTAAGTTCACGCATCCAGGTAACATTTAGACTTATCATAGAAAACTTTATTTAAAATTAGGAAGCGACTTATCTTTGCTTTAATTTAAGAGAAATGAGGCATTTGAATGAGTAATTTAATTACCGAAAATGAAGCGCAAAAATTCATGATACGAAGTATCATGAAGGGCAATAAAAACTACTTTTACTCTTGTATTGTTTTAATTCTTAGCTGATTTTGCTTAAAATCTGGTCACAAAAGTATCTTAAGTATTTCTTTGAGTGAGTCTATAAGTATATGAGATATTCTGCTGCAAATCTGTGGAATTGTTTTTTTAATAAATAATTTTTTAATAATGGCCTCAGGAATTAGGTACATTTTACCAGGTTTCATATTCCCTGGTTAATTGTTTTATTTTTAGATAAACGGTATTCTTTTGAAGAAAAAAATGTAAACACGCGCAAAATTTTATTTTCATTTACCTACCTATGATATTTCATATAAATTTCTTTAATATGCTATTAATCTAAATAGAAATTAAGGATTTTTTCAATTTTTAAATGTTGCCAATTCAACATGATTTTTTTATTATTTTCCAATGCGATTATATTATATTATATAAGAATATACCTTGTAATCATATATACAGGGTGTTTCAGGGATATAAGACCAAATTTAAAGGGGTGGTTCTATAGTTTCTTTCATAAATGTAAGCTGAAATAATAAATTTCACCTCAAAGTTTGAAAAAAAAATAACAATTTTTGGTTATTAGGTAGGTAACTCGTGTAAATTTTAACCGATTTTGATGAATCTTGATATTTTTTTTTTTTTTAATTTAATATGATTGATATCTCAACCTTTCGGTCATTGATATCATAAAATACAGACAAGATTTACAAAGTGTATAAAGTCAGCTTCAATCAATTGCATTATATTACAGTTCGTTCATAATGTTTGTAACTTGAAGAAATGCTTCCAGTTTTTCCAGAGTTGAATCTTGAAATGAACATTAAGCAAACAAAGCTCTTTAATTTGGCTATTTATTTAGTGACTTGCGTGGCCTAGTGGTACTCCGCTGGCTCACGAAGCCATAGATCGCGGGTTCGAACCTCACCTCGGCCCGCTTTACTTTTCGGATTCATTTTCGAATGTTTGTGAAAAGTAAAACAAGCGATCGAATGTTTAAATGGCAAATATATTTAAAAGTGTGTGTGGCTAAAGAATTCGCGCTCAAAGCCAATTTACCAGAGTGGAGCGACTATGTCTTACCTACACAGTTAAGACCGATGCTCCCTCTTTTTAAAAAAAAAAAAAAAAAAAATTTGGCTATTTAAGATTTTATGAATCCAGTGGCGTAGATATTTAGGGTTGGCGCCTCTTTTCCCTCCCTATTTTTTACGCCACTGACTTAATTGCAAATACCAAAATGTTATCCACTACCGCATGCCTTTATGAGACAAAAAAGTATTGTTTAGTTTTTTTTTTCATACGACGCACCGTTTTTGAGATATTTTAAGTTTCCTTAGTTATTTTTGGGGCATTTACATTACAAAATTCTTATTAGAATTTTATTAGAATTTTTATGAAAATGTTATTTTTAATGATCAAGTGACACTGCCTAGGGAAAGTTCAAATATCTCAAAAACCGTGCATCGTATGAAAAAGTTAACAATGTTTTTTGTTCCATGGACTATTGAATAACATTTGGGTATTTGCAATAAAGTTATTAGTGGAATAAAATTAGGGAGATCAAATATATTCAAATACCCTGAATATCAGATCATTGACATTTCCTTATGAAAAAAATTCAAAAATACGTTTTGTTCTAAAATGTATGGGCAATTGAATAACAGTTTTGTGATGGCAAAAAATTGGTGACGTATATGATAAGGAGAGAAAAGGGACTCCAACCCTGAATATCTCATGCGCCACTGGAATAAGAAGTCTTCAATACCTGAAATAGGCAAACTAGAGATCTTTGTTTGTTTATTGTCCATGCCAAGTCTCATCAGAATCAATTTAAATTTAAACGAGTTATAGTAATCAAAAAGCTTTACTCCCTTGTAGAAGAGTTAATTACCGATAAAAAATAAAAGATCATGTTTAAAAAAAATTTAATTGAGTTCGTGCTACCGCGGCCCTGTATTTTGTAAGAGAAAAGATATTTTGGGTTCAAATTTCTTTATTCAACTTATATCCATGGAACTATTAACCGCTTTAAATTAGGCCCTATATTTTTTTAAACACACTGTATATACCTACACAGTCTATTTAAAAAAAATATATAAATAAATTATATAGTAAAATGTAAATAACGTATGTCCACACTTAAAATGAAATTCACTTAATATACAGGGTGAGTTTTATCAATAGGTATTTAGTGCATATACCTATAGCTATATCTAGAAGTAAACTACTGCAATTAGAGGAACGGTTAAATGGGGAAAGTAGAGCAGTTTTAATGAGTTAAATGAAGTTCCTAATATAATATTTGACATAAACAAAAATTTTGGGATTTCTTTATACTGAGCATATCACTCTTATAATAATAATAATAATAATAATAACCTTTATTCACCATTTTGGATACATTAAAATGTATGTTAGGATATTATTGGGATATGTCGTGTCACTTTCGAGATATGACATTAAAACTTGTTTTTTTAAGTGTAGATACCTAAGTCATAGGTATGGCTATGATATCAATAAATTGACTTTTTTCTAAATACAATGATATAAAGCTGGCTATGGTTTTTATTGAAAATAAAGAAGAAGAAATAAAGAAGAAGAAGTTTCTATACACTTGAAAAACCCAATTCATGTCATAGGTAACTCGGAAATGACACGACAAATGGAAAAAAAAATGATAACACCGTTTTATTGATTATAAAATCGAATATCACCTTTTACTTTACGATTTTTCTCTAATACCAATAATAAAATTGCTATCTCGCAGTAGGAAGAAATTTGCGAAATTTAGTTTGATGTTAAATATTCGCAGGAACCCATGAAGTTTAAAGAAAAATGCTTCGAATTCAGATTGAAAAAAAATCATCCTGTATAATGTCTCCAGTAAATATAATAACTCAAATACGGTTCAGAAATGTTCTGAATTTTTTTAATTCGCAACAAAATCAAGATATGGTAGATCATAACTCAACCAGCCCTGCAAAGATACATTATACATATACCTGCAGGTGGAAATACAAGAGAAATCGGTGGAAATAGGCTATAAAACAAAATTTTTAACTCATGAGACCTACCAAGTTTTCTTCTACAAGAGGAAGTCCTATTTTTTTTTTCATATAGGTTTTTTTTTCATATACCTAATATGAATGCAAATACTTAAACCGTATGAGCGGTCAGATATATTGTTTGTATTTTTGATAATCCATTTACAGTCTATTTATATTAATTTGTCAATGACATATTATTATTTATGATCAATACTACATCCGTTCATAAAGTATAAAGTAAATTATTGCGTGGGGATAATTATTTTATGGGATTACTTTGTCTCTAATTTCTAAGCGTCAAATTAATTTAAGTGTTATATTTTATATGATTTATATGATTTAATATTCTCGCTTTTTGTTTTTGTTTATTACATCTATAGTTTTAAACTTGTTGTTTGTTTATATTTTCTATAATAATCTTTTATTTTATAATTTTTGTACCTTTATGATTAAAGTTTTTTTTATGTATTGTTTTTTTTTTTGTTTTCTTTATCCTCTTTGGTTTGATTATATTCTTAGATTTTGCCTCTTAATTATTGCGATCATTGAAAGAACGATTCGTCTAAAAGTTTCAAGCCTTTTTTAAGATGCACAAATGCGACAACCCAGGAGTGTGGAACAGCACACTCCATAACTTTTCATAATTTTTTTTTATACTTTTATATAAAAACTTTACGAAGCAAAATTTTAAAATAGCAATAACTTAGAATTGTATAGAAATTTAAAGTAAAATAATTATTGATTTATTATTATTATTATTATTGAGTTATTATTAATAAAGTTTGATTAAAGTCATTATTAATAGTGTTTATCAGATAAACTTTAGAATTTTATTGCTCTGCCTCTGTATCATTGAACTTATTAGATAAACACCTTGAAAATATTATTTAAAATTCCATACAAGAGGTCAAAATAACAGAAAGTTGAAAAATGCAATCCATAGCTGTATTGTGGGCTGCCTAACCTAAGGAGTATCTTATCAACTAATCGATTAAAAGTTACTTAATACACAACATTATCACTCTATAGTGCGATATTTATAATTTTCTGAATAAATAAATTAGTGTTCTATTTAGTTTCACATTTTCGCTGGTGATCGTCGTAAAAATCAATAAAAAAGAGAAGAAGAATTCAATTATTTGATAAATTTGGCTACATAATTTTATTATTATAGAACATGATCTGTATACGTAATGTGCGTTCCTAAAAAGACGCGGAGAATTTTACAAAACCGAATGAACTACATAATATTACCTACCTAAGAAAACAACTGAATGAACTATTATACGAATGAAAAATTTGAAAGAAACAATTTACTCAATTCAAGTAAAAAAAATCGTTCAATTACAAATACCTAATATCAAACCAATAGCAAAACAAGCTTTTAATAGTTATTTATACGATATAAGTGACATTCAGACATTGTCACTCACATAACTGCGGTAACAATTTGAATCCCACGTATATAGTACAAAATGTTATCTACAATCATGAGAAATTAATTATTATGATCTTAATATAATTATTAACCACAAAAAACTTACAATATAAGAATTCCAACTTTAGTTGTATGAATACAGTAGTTACCGCGTAATTTAGGACGTGATGGTATATTTATTGTAGTTACATTTTGAGTCTGTGTACCATTTCCGAGACAATTACAATTGGGAAAAAGTTTACAATTTTTATTATTGCCCTTGACTTTAATAATGAAAAATCATGTTAAATTACTAAAATGACATCACAATAACGAATTTAAAGCAACGATAATGAAAGTTGAAGACTGGTTCCGAATTTTTTTGAAAATGGCTTAACAGACTCAAAAACTATACCTACCAACAAAAGCAGATTTTCAAAATTAACAAATGTTCCTTTTAATGTAAGTATCTCTCTGATAAAACATTTATGTGAGCTAATAATATGTACAAAAATCGAAATTAAAATTGGAAATTTCCTATATTAGGAAAATCAAAAAACATGGTCGGGGAACAAAAGTTGGCTAAAATAGAAGAAAGAACAAAAAATTTACCTCCAAAGAATCAACATAATGGGACAGCCCACCTGTATTATTGTGTAAAACAAATACATAAACCAAAAGGTAAAAGATCATGCACCTGGACATCCATCAAGATGATGAATAGAAGGGTGTAGATTTTCTCTTTCTCCAACGGAATAAAGAATAAAAAATATAAAATTCCCACCAAAAGTGAACCAAAAGGGAACACCTACCTAGAAGTTTTTTATTAATAATAAAATCTTCATCACGAATTTTTTGAACTGTTATAAATTACAATTACTTTAAAGAGCAAATCATGAGGTCACAATAATGCTGCAACATAAGGGCAGGAACATATTTTATAGGTGACTGCGCATGACTATTGGCACAATATTTTAAAAGTAAGTAAGACAAAAAATTATCTTTTAATGGACAAAAATGGTTAAACTTCCTAAAATTTTCTTCACTGTGTCCAAGATATAAGATATCTGATTGCTATAGAGGAAATGTGCTGGGTTAGGAGTAAGCTCAATTTTTTTTCTGCAAGGTCGAGCGAATTTTTTCGAGTTCTAGTTTGACAAGGTCCGGTGGCTCCGATTGTGTTTTTTGCAAGGTAAGGCCAGTTCGAATTTTTTGGAAAAGTCACCTCGAATTTATTTTTTTTCTTTGCAAGTTTATCCGGTTTTACAAAGCTCGAATTTTTGAGCGGACCATTACAAAAATCGCATTTTTGAGCTAAAAACCTCGTCAAACCACACGTTGCATCAAAAGACATCTAAATAAGAGCTAAAAAAAATCAAGCTGACATCTTTTAACCTCAGGAATGATTTTCAATTCAATGCCTTCTGGAAATTAGTTCTTTCCTTGCAATTTTTAGAAATAAAAAATGAATAGGTACCTACTTAATTCCTCCTGTTCACAAAATTTAACTACACATAACTCCTAGAAAAAGTACTTTGAGAAACGTTTCGATTAAAATGAAGATTTCATAACAAAAAAGTAAATAAAATTTTTGTTTCTAACTTTAATGAACCCGAATCCTTTACCAAACGTTCAATAATCATTCTTTCAGAAATCTTAACAGTTATTAGATTAGCTTAGTTTTTTGACAATGATTTTTACAATCTAAATAAATTCCACAACGTGAAGGTTATTGATGACAAAAAAAAAAACAAATTAATTAAGACACATTTTTCTTACCTACCCGATTTTTCCGATAACCCTGAACACATGTGTTTACTTGATTTAAAAAATGCACTCGACGAAAACGAATATTCATCTCATCACAGTCATAGCAAGGAAGAATTAAGACTGGAGAGTAGAGAGACGGGAGCAGGCAGGGTTTGAGCGCACGGGTCGTCCTTCGTCCTGCCGTGTATTCTCTCATCCATTATGAAAGTTGAACAATACTTTGAAGAGTGGCTGTTAAACTTGAATGTGTGCTCATACGAGGCCCGCCGCTTCAGAGCTTGTTTACTCACCGGTTTAGATTCATTATGAGTAAACCAGTTTGGGTTGCTCGTGAGCTAAATAAGAAGGGGTGATTTGCTTTCAAATAAACCATGCTCCTATAGCGCTTTTTTCTATATAATATGGCTTTTATGTTATGCTGTAATGAGAAAAATATTTTGTTTCTAGGCATTTCTTCATTTAGATATTATGGAGGGAATATGTCGCGTTAAATTTTTTTTTAATGTTCAAGTAAAAAATGTAGATAGTATAAAGATTGTGAGTTTTGGAAGTTTTCTTGAGATTTGTAGGTACACAAAGCGAATTCCAAAATCGTATAAAAACGTCGCGTATTTTCGAGTCATGTTCTGTGAATCTCCCACAAGTTTCAGATTTCTTGGTCCCTGCACTGAATGGACCAAGCAATGCCAAATAAAATTTAGTTATTCTCTCACGAATGGAATCTGCCCTTCCTCTTTATTAAACCCGCCTCGCGAATTCGCAGTGGAGTTTGCAAACCCTTTTAATATGAGCCCATGCATACTTTGGGAGAACGATTCATTCTGAATGTAGAATTAGGTACCTAGGTATGCTAGGTGACAGTTTCTGAATTTATCAAATCTTCATAATGACGACTAGTAGCTTCCGTAAGCCGTAAGTGCAAAAACGCAAATTCATATAAGTGAGAAAACGCTGTCCAAATTGGAGGGGGGGGGGTTTCACGAGAAATACAGTTATACAGGGTGTTTGGTAACTGGGCAGCCAAAATCGAACGCCATGTATAAAATCGCATTTTGAGCATAAAAAAGAGAATGTCTTTTTTCAAGATGAGGCATTGTTTAGGAAATATTCCCAAAATTGTTAGCTCAGTTTTTAAAGACATTTTTATGTCGACCTTACTTTTACACGTTTGGAGATATTTCCTAAGCGAGGTGGGTAGGTTTTAGGTGGGCACCAAACACCCTGTATTTCATATAGAATTCCCCTTTGATTATGAGTTTCTCGATTTTTTTGGATTTTTGAATTGTGACAAGTCTTAATCATGATAATAAAATTAAAAAAAGTACCATTGGAACAAAAAAACTGGCAATTATTTCTGAAGTACCTACTTACCTACCTTGGAAAGACAGAAAATCAAGGTAAAATGATTTAACCAATAATAGAAAAACGACATGGTGGTTCATGGTGAGTGGCCTCTATCTAAATAGTGTAGTAGTTCATTCATGAGATCTATCAAATAGGTACATTAGTAGAGCGCTTTGGAGGTGTACGCACCCTCGTCACCTCCCCGTTTACTGTTCCTATTATTATAGCCTATATTATGCCCTGTGCCCTGTTGCATGGTCAATGTCAGTTGCGTGTGATGCTTAACAGAATACACGTTTAGAGGTATCCACATTATTAATAAGATTGCTAACATTGATTAATATAACAATCATTATCGGAGCTGATCACTGGGACTGGGACGCTTAAGCTGCTTGAATATTATATTCCACGCTGACCTATAATAGGCAGATTATAACATTTTAAAACGAACAATTCAATATTTATCAATATTTTAGGTATTCCAATTTTGATCGAGTCTATTTTCTCTATAGGGTGAACCTTGAAAAGACCGACAAACTTTTAGGAAAGTAGGGGGCGTCAAAACAAAGATCTTTTCCTCACCTTTCTTGAAAAATACTTTCTCTCCTTTTTTATACTCTCTTATACTTTTTTTTTGCAAAGTACGCCACTGACTTTATTAATAAAAAATAAAAGCCGCTCCAAAGCATGTCGAAAAATCGATGCAGCCATTAAAATTAAAATCAATTTTTCGACATGCCTTGAAGCGGGCTTTCAAGACAACGACAGAAGATACGAAGTAACGTCAAGACACATAAAAGTTGTACTTTTAGCTGCTTAATCTGAAAAAATATCAAAAATTAAAAAAAAGTCAGTGTGGTACATTTTTCTTCGCAAAAAAATTGGTGAGGGTGCCCTCTGGACGCCATTGAACTTATTTTAACCTACTTAGGGCTAAAAGATAAAATTACAACAAAACACACTGCCAAATTTCAACAATATCGGCATAAGAACGTTAGATATTATTAAAAAATTCAAATTATTGATAGATTTTAACACCCACCCTGTATATTGAAAACGAAGCGTTTTTAGACAAATGTTAATGAGAAGAAAATATTTCTTCTCCACTATACTTTTGGCTTTTTTTGTTTGTTTTCCACGCCCCCTACCACACCTAAAAATTTGTCGATATATTTATGACACACCCTGTATTTGCCATTCGAGAAACCATCTGTACTATCAAGTAATTATATAAGTACAGGGTGCCAGAAATAATTATGCCAAGGCCTTGGCCTCAAATTATTTGACTATCCATATTTCATTTTTCATATGGCGTCCCTCTTTCAAGGTACGTACAGGGTGTCAAAGTCAAATTTTAGGAATTTTTTTCCTTTTTTTTTACGACACCCCTTTGCTAGAGTTTGTTACAAGAGAATGGAAACGCGAGCGGAGGGAACGGGGGTTGCAGAACACGTCGATCCCCCAACTATTTCATGCGCTAAAATGATTATTTTAGTCGATTATTAGTTATTTAGAAAAAAAGTTTTTCGTTTTAAAACAGCGAGATGATCAATTACTCATAGTCAAATAAGTTGCAATATCTCTAATTAAACCAAGCCCTCAAAAAAATTTTACAAGAGGTAAAAAAGAAAGGAAATAACTGCTTGATCTAAAAAAACAATACCTTATTCGAACCAGAGGTCCACGCAGGAAAAAGTTGGGGGATCAATAATAAAAAATTAATCCCAGATTTTTATAGAAAATTAAATAATTACCCTCACTAGATATTAAATTTTTTAAGAATATTAAATTCAAGACTTTCCAAGAAAGAAAAAAATCTTCCATCAAAGGTGAATATCGTGCGAAGAGGGCTTTTTTAGAGCTTTTTTAAATGGGCAAATAACTCAATACTTTTATTGTTAGATTGACATATTAGGCCAAACGGCGGCTTTTGAGGAAATGGATGAGTTCCAAATAAAATGAAACAGTGGCTGCTCACCACTTATAAGAAAGTACGGAATATTTACAATGTCCAAAATAATTATTGTGAACATTTCCAGTGACCATAAAGAATAATATACAAATTCACATGCTCTTGTTTGTTAAAAAAATATAACTGGGCAATTAAAAGCCGGTGCCAAAATATTTATGCATGATGATATGTTTCGAGGCGACATCTAACGCGGACCGCTTCACATAGAGTTTTGATTAGCATCACTTGTGAAGGGTCAAAGTATGAGTTAAAACACATATGGAGAGGTGGCGCTGGTGCTGGTGCTGGTGCTAGCGCTTGAATGCTGCTAATGTTGTACAGAATCTATATAATATTGTGCCTATATGTGGACGTAATTACAATAGGGAGAATGGGCATGAAAGTTGTGCTCCGTGAATTATGCAAGCCACTTAACACGTATGCTTCATGTGAATAGCATAAATGTGGACATGGATTTTTTAATTATTTGGAGTAGGTATCAGAAAATTATCTGCGCTCGATTTTCACTGGTTGCCTAATATTATTATTTATTTGCAGAGAAGTATCTGATTTATTACTGATGGGTGTCTTATTCTTAAATTGAGCTGAAGGGTAATAAAGTAACTTGTAAAATTATTAAATAAACAATTTTTAAATCCAAAGAATGATGTCTTCTAGGGGTAGGTATACAAAAATTTTAAATTTTTAAAGTTTGTTTGACGCCTGTTTCTTTCCTACTTATACCTAAACCCAAACATTTTTTTTTTGTTTTCGTTTTCGTTTTTGTTATCTTTTCAGTATTATAAATATACATTACTGTTTTTCTTTAAATTACATACAATATTTTTTAGTTTTGGGAAAAATGCAAAAAACAGGTCAATATTGGCGTTATGTATTTTTTGACACAGGGAGTTTCTTGGCTCAGTAATGACGACATTGTCCTTTTTTTAATATATAGGACACCTGTATATTTTTACATTTTCATATTTTCCGAGGAAATCCATTAAGAATGGTTTTTACCTACAGTTGCAGTTTAAGTTGAGAAAATAAGTTATAGGCCAGTCATATCGTCGTCAATAATTGACGTAAGTCAGTTTTGTAAATTTTACAGGAGAGCTTTTATTAAAATTTTTCATTGATTTAAATTTTAATTAATAAAAGTGAAATAGGTAGGTACATCGGCGGCTGGATAACCTGTAGGTACAACTATGAAAAAACTATAGGGAATTAAAACAAGGCAGACTTCTTTGGATTGTAAAGACGATCATTTTATGCATATAAGTTAGAAGAGATATTTACTTTAGATTTTTTTTGAGTTACGTCACTTCGTGATATTGACGACGATATTAAGAATAAAATAAGGGTTCAGAGGAAAGTAGCTATAATTTTGAATTTCTCACTCTGTAGAGGTATATTTTCTAGATCGCTTAACACGAATTTAGCCCGTAGCTTTGCTCTTTTTTGCAGTTTTTGACCAACTTTTGGCCCTTTTTCAATTTTTGGTATAGATCCAAAAAGGAAGCGTTTTTTCGGCAAGTCAACAAGTATGCAAAATTAAAGCACCTAGACAAAAATTTTTACATTTCTCATACATACTTTTTGCCATTCTTGCGCGCCAAAGAAATCATATTCCAATATCTAGCTACCTAGTGGAAAGCGGAAAAAAGTGCAAAAAAAGTTAAGGGCCAAATATTACCAGAAAACTTTTAATTCGTGTTCAGCAACCCTAAAAACAGATAGAGGGTGAGAAAAACAAAACTATGGTAAAACTTTCCAAGCTCCACGCAATGGGGGGAATATGTTTTTGCGCGTTCTACCGGCGCAACGATTAGCCTTATAAAATACCGTTATTTATAAAAAATCAATGTAATTTTGTGTTATTTAATAATTTTGTATAGAATGAACTTGTCAAAAAACGCTTTCTTCCTGACATTTATGCCAAAAATTGAAAAGTGCCAAAAGTTGTGCAAAAAGTGCAAAAAAGAGCCAAGTTCGGGCCAAACTTGGCAGAAAACTTCAAATTTGTGTTCAGCGACTAAAAAAATCTACATGGTGAGAAAATCAAAACTATAGCAAAACTTTTCTCTGATAATAATAATGATTCTATAATAATATGCCTATAGCGGCTAGCCTATTATTATACAGGGTGTTAACTACCAACTACATAGTACAAAATAAAGGAGGTGTTTTTTGCAAACGAACCGTTTTCGAGATACAGGGAGGGTGTTCAAAAAAATGTTTTGTTCTTACTTTTTTTTGCGATATCTCAACAACCGTTAGAGCTACAACAGGCTCCAGTTTTTTTTACAGATTTTTACATTAATAATAGCTTTAAGGCTCCAAACATATGTTCAAAGATATGCCAGTGGTGGAGATTTTAGGATTGCGTAAGGTTTTTTTGCGTAAGAAAAAAAGGCATTTTACGATCCAAAACGTACAAAATTCAACATGAACAAAAAAATTATTTATACGTACAAATTCAAATTTGCACTTATTTTTCTTGTGCTCGTAGCCAGATTGTTTCCAACTTTGCAAAAAAGTAAGAAAAAAACTTTTTTTGAACTGTATCTCGAAAACGGCGGTGCGTTTGCGGACCCATTTTAATAGGAATCTTTTTTCTTAGAATAAGTCGTATAGAATCACCTCCTTTATTTTGCACTAGTTGGTAGTTAACACTCTGTATAGTCCAAAACTTCCGAATAAGTTAAAACTAATAGAAACAACTTCATGCCACTCAATAAAGTATGTAGTCATTATAATTTAAGTATTCCGGCCGTTTTCTGGAGTTCAGAATTGCTGCATTTTTATAATTTTCTCATCAATTTAAGTTAAAAAATTACGTAAAGTTCAAAAGTTTTCCGTATAAATATTGTATTGTGACAAAATGATGCCAACTGACGCCACAGGAATTTTTTTGTAGGCAATTTAATTCTTTGTATGTCGTACATAATATAATGCTTATGGTTTTCTCAGCAAAAAATCCCATAAACAATGGTCCCTGATTATTTACGGTTTTTAAATAATTCCACATTTTAATTTTTTGAAAAAAGTTACTTAAAAAAAGGTACATTCAATGAGAAAAAAAAATCATTTTTAGCCTTGATTTTTTAACTTACCAGGTAATATTGCTGATGTTATTATCGCAGGGTGTAAATAATACTGAAACATTGATGAATTCATATGAATAAATCATAAATTTTTCATGCATAACCTCTCCAGGTTTTTTATAGCCAATTTATTTGCGTACAAAAAAGGCGCTATGATGATTTACTGCATCAAGTCGTGGCTTCATTTTACCACAATAATTAAGACATTTAGGCTTGAAAAATTGTTTTTTTTTTTCGAAATTTTGCCACCTAAATTGTTGGTGAAATTAATAATGCCGCAGAAAACCTGAACTCCATAAAATTAAGTAGGTACCTATATCATATACCTAAGGGAGCTTAATTTATCAAGTGGCTTGAGTCGCTTCCTTTTTTAAAATTAAATATTTGACAACAAATAGCTCAGATTTCTTTCTGTTATCTCCTTATCATTTGTCTTTATACACCTACTCAATTGTACCTATTCGTGGTTGTTACATTGACATTATTAGTCACGTTTCATATTTTTAAATGAAGTATTTTTTTTTAAATCAAGTCATTTTTGTTCGTTTGAAATTAACACTACCTATGTGTCCTGTTTTGTCAATTTTGACTTTTTTTACTTCCTATGAAATCATCGTTTATTGATGTTTTAAGTAGGTAGGTATACAAAGGTTAATAGGAAAAAGTTTATTTTTATAAAAAATTGTGGTATAGGTAGGTATGTGGATTGGAGGTGGATGTATAAGATGAGCATCCACCTGTCAACATGTTCGGCACGCGCTTTTAAGTGTGACAATTGATGAACAATTGAGTGGTTGACCGCAATTAACCATAATGTGTAAACTACTGACCAAATTATGTCGGAGGGGGGTGTAATTCATGGATGCCACCGTAATACCGATCCATATCGCAATCGCGACATCTGTTCAGCCAAATGTGTTACCAATAATTATTATAGTCCATAACGTTGTTTCGCGGTTACGTACTCGCGTATCTAGCAGTGTTGCAATAAAGGATTAAAAAAAATGACTAGGGACTTTTTATTGTTCCTGAATATTTTTATTGTTCCTAAATTCTTTTATATGCATGAAGTAGAGGTTTTTTGGTATCTGCTTTCTTAAATAAAATATATCTGAAAATTGAGCATATAATTATTAGAACTAGAGAAGAAAAAGCATTATTTTTAGAATGAGGATTTGGTAAAATTAGATTTAAAAGTGAAAAGTTATCTTATGATGAGATTATTAGATATTTTAAATAACTTTATTCATTCATTAAAGAATAATAATACTACACTGTAGCTATAGATAATCGGAAAAAATACATTAACCATATTTCTACTCACATCGTTTCAATAATAATTATTATTGTGAGCCACTCTAAGAAATTACCCGACAGTAACCGCCTGCAACCACTTTATATATTACCTACTGTTACTTATTGATAATAAAAAAAAAATGGGTTATAACCGATCATAATAAATTAGATAACTTTTTCTTATATAGGTATGAGACTTTTTTCCCAGCGAATATCTTGCAAATGAACACTTTATTATGTAGCACTAATTTCAAGATTTATTTAACCCTTCTCGAGTTCTTTTCTACGTATTACCTACGTAGGTATTCATAAATTTGTAATTTGCATGGAAATACGGATAGGGATGAAATTATGGGGTTATAGCTGCACGGTACACGAGTGTGGGGCGGCGAGAGTCATTTCCGGTCCGGATATATCAACCGGTAATTGGAACTAATACTATGTGAGAAAATGTGCACTTTTTCCACAAATACTCGTTAGCATTTTGGTGCGATACGTTCAAAGGGATGAGACCTTATAGGTAACATTACCCACTTCGGATGATGTCATTAATATTAATTAATTATTATGATTAATAGAAAGAAGACTTTCCCTGCCTTATGACGTCATCTCGTCATCCCAAACCGGTTGTTAATATTTTATGACAAACTTAGTTTGGAAAATTTCATTTTTTCCTGAAAATTTTTTTTTGTTTTTTGTTCTTTACCTCACTGTTTGTTAATATGGTTAATAAGATGATGCCTAGTAATTAGTAATCAAAATAAAATCACAGAGCTTTATTTTAAAAATTTCAAGAGCTTCAAATTACGTCTCTCTAATATTGAAAGAAATAGATACTTTGATAAGCTTCCAAACTGTCATATTTACGAATAACAAATAACGCTCCTAAAAAAATAAGCAATTTAACTTAGATAAGCAGGACTGATAAATGCGAAATGTTATACGTGGGCGTATCTTGGATTAGTTCTATACAGTCGTTCTAATTATATCAATTACGCCCCCTTCTTAGATACTCTAAAATTGTCTCAGTTACACACGTTACATTATACGGTGTGATCAATATTGAATATCTGAAATCAGAGTAGAACCAGAAAACTAAACTTTTTTTTGTTTGTACAAATCTTTATTTATCTTTATTAAATCTTAAGTAAGTGTTGTTATTTTTGGAATATTCTAAAAACCTAAAAAATAAAACTTTTTAGTTATACAGGGTGCTGCTAGAAGGTTCCATGCACCAACGCTCTATAATTCAGAAGTAAAAAACATGACGATTTAACCGAAATTATCAATGTCCAAAAAAGGTACCCTTTTCAAAATACAACCCTTAGAAGGGGGTCAAACATATACACCGTTCTACAGAATAAGTCAAAAATGGACGATGAATTTCAAAATTTCAACTAGTACTATTGTTAGAACCAACAAACTGACACAGTTTTAGAAACATGACATACCTACAGGCTGTTCCTGTTTTTTTATGTCACGTCTCACTTTTTACTCCAGAACTTTTTTATCCGCACGCCGCTGATTGATTCGATATTTTTTATCAAAAGGCCACTAAACTTTTTATCCTTTTCCCAAAGTACATCCGAATGTGAAAAAAAAAATCGAAAGTAAGAAATAATTCAACAAATAAAACAAGAAATAAAAAAAGAATGACGTCATATCATTATTAACGTCATTATGTGGAAAATAAGAACAAAATTTTGATTTTTTTTTTTTAAATTCCGCCATCATGCAGCTCTATTCGCGTGAGTGCTACCAAATATTAGAAAAAAACTATTCAAAACAGTTCAAAATAATAAAAATTAACCAAAATTTATCAAAATCTGCACACTAATAAAAAAGTTATTGCAAAAAATTGAGTTTCAACTTTCATCAGAGGTTGAGGATCGAAATAAACGGAAGAGGTTGTACTTGTACCTACTGATGGGGCCCAGGGGGAAAATTTGCACGGCTTTTTAAAATTATTTGAGACATCCTGTATGTACAATAATAATGATAATAGACACCCCGAATATTACAGAGACTCTATCTGGGTGAGTTCATAGATTAAGCGATGAACGATGACAGAGTGTAGGTGTATATGTAAATATTGCATAGTAAAAAGAATTTCGTGCTCTATTAGCCGCGCAAATAGCCTTTTCTATCTACGCGAAGTCAAGCTGGATCATCACTGAATGTGTTTGAAAGCTGATATCCAAATGTGAGATTAGTTTAGTGTAGGTACTCTATTCTGGTAGAGCTGATTGATATGAGATGATGAGCATTGAGAACAAAACACATTCATCAACACATTCATTAGCACCAGCACCAGAACCAGAGCAGGTCATGTGTATAGATTGTAGAGGAATATTTTATTGCAAATTACACCACTTTGATCTTTGATGCATCTTTTGCATAAAATTCTTTATAAAATGTAAACATTATTGCCATGATGACGAACTTTAAAATTATTGATCCAGTGTCCTTTAAAATAAGTTATGTAGGTAGGTACTTTGTCCTCATATTGTTAAAAATTACTTACCATTCCCAAAAAAATGTATAAAGATAACATCGATGTATTATATTACCTACTTATATAATAATTCTAATCAACCCAGAAATAGGTTTTCGACTGTTATCTTGAAAAACTGTAAAGTGTGAAATAAAATGTGAAATATTATGAATAGGAAATATCAAAATAATACCATTTTTGAATTTCTGTACAGAAACGACGAAACATTGATTGCCGTTATTGAGCTGTAACGGCACATTAATCAAATTTAACCATTTGAGTATGTTGCATATCTTGTATGACGCATAAACTCTTCAGCACGTTGTTCAGGGGTCATAAAAGAAGTACAGAAAAACAGTAAAAAAATTCTTGTAAATTGACCGGGATATGGAAGAGACTATGGCCTCTTCTTTCAAATTTTATTAAAATAATTCCGAAAAGCACGGTTTAAATTTATATGCAACGAAATTAACTTGGGTGGCTATAACAAACAATTCGATGTTTGCCATTGGGATCTTGAAAACGGTAAAAACAGGGTGCCATAAATTGAAAAAAAGTTGCACTGTTAGGAATCTGAAAAATAATTTATGGAAACTTCAGGCGTTGCTGAAATGTCCCGGAAAAACTGAAAAAACGGAAGAACTGTGCAACTGTTCTTTAATTTATAACCCGCCCTGTATCTTTTACCGTTTCCGAGATCTCAATGGTGAGCATCGAATTGTTAACCAACCACCCTGTAACAAACTTCAGTTTCCTGGTATTCCACCAATGAGAA
Source organism: Malachius bipustulatus (assembly GCA_910589415.1). Lineage (NCBI taxonomy): Eukaryota > Metazoa > Arthropoda > Insecta > Coleoptera > Melyridae > Malachius > Malachius bipustulatus. Next base: position 19,905,037 of record OU342632.1, read on the forward strand.
AAAAAAAAGTTAATTTCCTTGCATATAATTTAAACCGCGTTTTTGAAGAAAAAAAAAAGATTACTATAATATTTCAAAGAAGAGTATAGCCTCTATTTTAAGCAAACAAATTCTTTAAAACTGCCAATATTAAAAAAGTTTAGTTCTCAACTTTACCTATTTATACGATTTACAAGAAATTTTTTTAAAACTATTTTTCTGTTCTTCTCTGATGATCTCCGAACAACATGCTGAATAGTTTATGAACGCACTATTGCGAGTCAAATGTATTATAATTTTTATTGGGGATTCATTAGAATTTCATATCCAATGGAAAATCGAAGAATCTATCGATGTATTACACTTTGCAACAAAAAATCAATGACAATTTTTTTCGTTTTTAATTACCTTTTTTTTAATAATAATTAAATTGTCTATACTTATTGTAAATTTCTTTTCAGACTATGTCACAAGAATCTGATCTGCCACACAAGACATTCCTCCCTTCAAAATAAGGTGAGTGTTTTTTTAACAAATATTTTAGGTATATGAAATTATGCCATCTTCGCAGTTGTTCCTTTTTTTTGTAATTTTTATAATACGGTTTTCACATAAATTATCAATTATTATTCTATGCACTTTCTAAACCACATAGGTAACATAGGCATAGTTTTTCCTTCTACGCCGGACACATCAAAATATATGGACAAATTACAGCTCAGTGAAGTTGGCACACCTAAGTGCGAATTTTTATTAATTTCAAACAGCATTCGTTTGTTCACAATTTGTCCAACCAAAATTTTCGTTCATAACACCTCCCCCCTCCCCCTTAAAAAAAGAAGTTATGACCAAATTAAAAAAAAATTTACAGCAGTTCCAAATAGAAATTTTTATCAAATGAAAACGGCACTCGTTTGTCTACGATTTGTTCACGTCTGTCCACCCTCCAAACAAAAAAAAAGTCTCGCTACATCTCCTATATCAAAAGACCAATTTAAAAATTAAAAATTGACAGCAGTAGCACCTAACAAGAAGGCCGTTTGAATTTTATAAAAATTCATATTTAGTGATGATGCTGTATTTTTTTTAATTTGGTCATAACTTTTTTCTCAGATGGGGAGGGACAAATGAAAAATTCGGGTGGGCAAACGTGGACAAATCGTGAACAAAAGTATCCTGTTTGAAATTCAATGAAATGTGTTCATGACCGATATCAGTTTTTTTTCCAATTTTTGCCGCAACTTTGTATTGATATGTGCAAACGAAACTTTTGGTTGGACGAATGGGGACAATCGACAAAAACTTATAAAACGCAAATTTTGGCTAAAGAGGGTAGCTTGGGATAGGTACTTTCGTCGTTTTACTTCAAGTCTATTGAAAAGTGTTTACTTTTGAATATACAAGGGGTTCAAGAAATGCCTTGTTTAACGAGAATTTAAGTGACCTCCAATTCGAAACGACTTGGCCGATATTGCTCAAATTCAACACCAGACCACTCCTCCAGACATAATAACATTAGCAAAATTTTCAGTTTCCTAGAAGTTTTTCTGATTAATATCCGCGTTTCTGCATTAGTGATTTTTTTTATAATTTAAACATAACGTTAGAATGAAAAACGATACCTTTCCCAAAATCATTAAAATCGAATTATTATGCCATAGGTATAACTTTTTAAATATGGAAAACAAAACATTCTAAAATAACAACAATAAGAGTAATACCATGTGACAATCTTCTGAAACATTGTGACGTTATACCAGAAAGGTGCAACGTCGCGACGCCATGGCGTCGAAAAAAAAAATATTTTCAATTTTTATTGAAATAAAAGTCAAATTATCAGAATTTTTAGTTATTTTCGAACCAACCAAGTTAACAAGAAAATAACGGCTGTAAATACGCCGCGAGAAATTCAATAAATTCCCAGACGGTCTCCACTGCCATGGAACCTTTACCAATGAGCTGAACCATATAGATACACCTTCCCACTAGCTACGGAGTTGACCTAGTTGTCCTTAGACGTTACTTTTTGTCTCCTTGTGAACTGAGCAAAGAAAAAAAAAATTAAAACGGCTGTCGCCATTGACGAATAGTTAAAATCTCCAAGCTCCTTTCCTAAAGGATCGAGGAGATGACTCGATCCAACCTATCCACCTAGACTAAGGAGTTGACTTAGATCAATTAAATGAATTTGAATCTATGATTGGTTGTAAAAATTAAAAACGGGACTGTAGATATTATTACCTACCTCTTAATCTAAGGAGTTGAGTTGACTTGGGTTGATTGAATAATAATTCTTAGTGAATGAGTTATTGCGTTAGTTAAATGTTAGTTCGCAAATATTATACTCTATCTAAGGAGTTGACTTAGGTTAGATGAATAAAATTTTAATAATCGAATGATTGATAATTGCGTTAATTTGTAACACAGACTGTCGATTGTTTAAACAGATAAAACGATGGATCGAAATAAAGGGTGATCGAACGTAACATTAATTTAAAAAAATCATATAATATCGAATTTTTAGGAAATCGTAAATAAACTTATGTACATATTATGTGTAAATAAAAATGAATATATAAATAAATGTGGGACTTATAATAAAACCTTTTCCTGCTGATGCATGCGACTACGTCTGAATTAATTATTATTAACATACGCGTCTGCGGGTAAACTATCGTTTGATAAAGTAATCTCGAAGAAATTTCCCGAGACTGAAAATCAAGTGAATACTAAATTGTCATCTGATCTAAGAGGAAACGGAAACTCATATCATGTTATTAATTACTAAGACTTATAATATCGTGAAGGTTTTTTTCTGATAATGGCGCACAAATTGATGACAGTTATTTTTTAAATGCTTGTTTGATTTTATAAAATATGAAGAACTCGAACATTAATAACTTATAAAAGGTTTCATTATTTAAGATATTGGTTTTAGAAGAGTTGCAAAGTTAGTTTAGTTACGCAGCTACCGGTGAGTTTTAATGCGACGTAAACAGTATCTGTGCATCAAAAGGATCCTCATCCTCACACGGTTGAAATTATAAAAGTGCTTTGTTGAAGGCCATTTTCATTGTCGTAGGTATAATACACCTGTTGTATTGGTGCCAAGTACCGAATCAAAGGCGGAGCTAAGTGTCCTATAGTTACAATAAAGTTGTTATGTAATTTCTTCAATTTCATATGCCACAGAGACAGGCTATAGAAAACAATTATTATTTTTTATATACTTCGTTATAGGGATTATTGTTTAGTTGATTTACCTGAAACCTATGATTAGGAATTTATAAAAAACAATTGTATGATGGTTTCTAAAAAAAATATTTAGAAGAATTGCATATCACACCCAAAAAAACGCAAGGTCGAAATTTTGCGTTCTTTAGAATTTTTAGTAGACTTTGAACTTGGTTAAAAAGTTTTTTCTAAATTCTAAGTAAGTCTCGTTACTTCTACGGGTGTATGTCTTCAAAATACGCAAAAACACCTTTTTTGTGACACCATATCAATCTGGGGACTAAAATTTTTGTAGAGTGAGATATCCATGAGGATTCATCTGATGATGGATTTGAGTAAAATCGGTCGAGGCATTTCAAATTGGCGGCCATATGAATTTTCAATAAAAATTGCTAATGTTTTAACGCCTGTATTAGGAATATAAAAAAAAAATTTAAACTCAATTAACGGGATTGGAAGAATATTTATCGAACTTTACGGTAGTGCAAAAAATAATTTCTTTTATTAATAAGTCAGTGGTGTGGGTAGTTAAAAGATGAAAAATTGCTAATTTTCCATAACCATTTATGAGCACATTTTTAAATGAATCGATCTGAAATTTGTATAGCGGACAAATATACTTATAACCTTCATCCGTGGAAAATTTCAAGAAGCAGATAATTACAATGGAGGAGATATTCTCTATACAGGGTGCACCATGTATCCTTCTCTATATTGCTATCTCCTGAATGCTAAGAGATACAGGGTCGGTTAAATTAGAGAAAAGATGCAGTTTTGTGGCCATCTCGAATTCGTCAAAACATGCAAGATATCTGATGTGACCGTTCCTGAAATATCCTGAAAAAACTGAAAAATCGAGATTTCTTATTTTCGTCATATCTTTTTTATTATTGGAAATTAATAAATAATTTTTTGTAGGCTCACATAAGTCGTTAAGAGCTATCCATCTGACATTTCAAAAATTTTCAAGGCCTACTAGATCCAAGAGTTTTCACAGTAAACTTTCGTTTCATTAGAAAGTTCATTAGAAAGTTCATTAGAAAGTTTCATTAGAAAGAAATTTCGAAGTCATTAGAAAATTTAAAAACCGAAACTAAAAATGAATTGGGAGGAGAATATGAGATTGAAACGGGGAAAATATTAAATCCTAAAATTAAAATTATAAATATAGCAGAAGATGAATTGCAGGATGATAATGAATTCATCAGAAAGATTGCTAATCAGAATTTTACTGATAATATGAGAAATGGAATAAAATTGATACGTAAATATAAAACTGTAAATATTAATAATAAGAAGGCTAATTATTATAATGTGATTCTGGAAATGAATTCTGAGAATTTCAAGACTTTGATAAATAAAGGAAATCGCCTATATATAGGGTGGAGCAGCTATCGATACTTTGAATTTATCAGTGTCCTTAGGTGTTATAAATGTTGGAGATTTGGACACCGTGCAGAAAAATGTAATAGTAAGGAGAATATATGCCCTACATGCAGTAATAATCACAAAAAAGAGGAATGCAGAAGCAATAAGCTTGAGTGTACAAATTGTAAATATGCAATGGAGGTTTTAAAAATTCCGGGTATAGAATGTGATCATCATGTATTTGACCGAAACTGTCCTAGTTACCAGAGACAAATAAATAATGTTAAAAGCAGAATTAAGTATGGCATATAGCCATTAAAGACAGTAAAAAGTAATATAAACAAATCAATAGTCTATATGAATTGCCAAGGGTATTTAAATAACAAAGATCAAATTGTTGATTTGACTGAGGGATGGAGGCCAATTATTTTGTGTCTATCAGAAACGCATGTAGATGGTGATATAAGCAGAAAAGAGTTGGAGATTATTGGTTACAATTGTGAAAGCAACATTACAGAAAATCGAAGAACTGGAGGTGTAATGGTGTTTATTAAAAAAAGCATCAAATATGAAGTAAAGTATAGTGAAAATGTCAATGGAGATATTTGGTTCATTACAGTTACAGTGATTATCGAAAGAGTCACTTACATTGTCACGGTGATATATCGATCACCAAGTTCAAGAGATGCAATATTTCCAGACGAGTTTGAAAGTTACTTGGGAAAAATTTTAGATTTAAATGGAGAACAAATTATCGTTGGGGATTTTAATTATGACTACCTAAAAGAGTGCCACTATACAAATAGAATAAAAACTTTAATTTACCAATATGGTCTTTATCAGATAGTCAAGGAGCCGACAAGAATTACAAACACTAGTAAAACTTTAATAGATTACATAATAGTGGGTAATAAATATATGGAACACTCTAACCACCTTACTCCGAAAATAAGTGACCATAATATCTTGTCCATGGGGATGAGATATAATAAGCATGCAGATGACAATAAAAAGAAGGTGATGAAATACAGATGTTACAGAAATTACAATGCTGAAATTCTTCAGGAAAACCTTATGAACAAAGAATGGAATAATTCAAGTGTGGACATAGATGAAACCGCAAATAGATTTGTATCTGATCTAATAGATATAGTCGATACGTTATGTCCAATGCGTGAAGTGCAAGTCTCATTAAGGAATTTAAATAAAAAATGGATGAACAGAACCATCATAGAAAACATAAAACAGAGGGATATCAAATTTAAGGTAGCAGTTTATACACAAAGTGAAGAAGACTGGAAACAATATAAAGCTTCAAGAAATGCAGTCTCAGCATTAATTAGAAAAGAAAAAGAAGCATACTATTACCGATTACTAGAGAAAGATAAAAATAAATCTGTTGAATTATGGAAACATTTGAAAGAGTTGTTACCAGAAAACAATGCACGCAGAAATGATGTACAAGAAATAGAATTTGAAAATGGCATGAAACAGAATGATCTAGATATAGCTGAGAGTTTTAATTTTTATTTTCTTGAAAGTATTGGAAATATTGTAGATAATATAAATGATGTAAATGGTTCGGAATATATCGTTAGTAATATTAAGACTCACGAAATTTGGTCAGAATTTCGGCAGGTAGATATGCTAACACTTAAGCAATGTATTAAATCATTAAAGAAGGTGAAGGGTGGCGAAGATGGCATATCTTCGGCAATATTCAAAGATGCAATGGTAGTCTCAGCTAATCGAATGTTAGATGTGGTCAATACATCACTGAGAAGAGGTAAATTTCCCGATGAATGGAAGATGTCTACAATTATACCAGTGCCCAAAGTGAATAATACCAACAAGTGTAGTGAATTTAGACCAGTCAATACTGTACCTGTATATGAAAAGGTCATGGAACTGGTTGTAAAAAAACAGGTTATGGACTATTGTGATAGGAATGACATTGTGATAAAGAGCCAGTCAGGATTTAGGGAGAATCATTCATGTGAGTCGGTAATTGTAAATCTGTGTAATAGATGGCTACATGAAATTGATAATGGAAAAATTATTGTAGTGGTTTTTTTGGATCTGCGCAGAGCATTCGAGACCTTGAATAGGCAGACTTTAGTTAGAAAATTACACAAAATTGGTTTTAGAGAGAATGTATTAAATTGGTTTCTGAGTTACCTTAGTAATAGAACTCAGAGGGTCAGATATGGATGCTCTGTGTCAGATGTTATCGGTACTGTTCATGGTGTGCCACAGGGTACGGTGCTGGGACCTTTATTGTTTTTGCTATATATAAATGACATTATTAGTTATGTCAGAGAATGTGAATTATGTTTATTTGCTGATGATATGATGCTGTATATATGTGGAGATAATGTAGATGATATGGCTGAGAAGCTGAATAACGATCTAGACTCTTTATATGGGTGGTTAAGTGATAATAGTTTGAGTGTAAACATAAATAAATGTAAATATATAGTTTTAGGTAATAGACAAAAAATTCAGAATGTTGGTGATATTGGGATTGAGATCAATAATGTTTCTTTGGCAGCGGTAAGGGAATTTATGTATTTGGGAGTCATTATTGACGAGAACTTAACGTTTAAGAGTTATTGTAATTATGTTGTCCGCAGAGTGTCTCGAAAAGTGAATTTCTTAAGGAGGATGAATATATTTAGTCCATATGTGAAGAGATTATTGTACGATAGCCTGATTGTACCTCATATCAATTTCTGCTCTTCAGTTTTGTTTAATGTAAACCAGATGGAAATTGAGGAGCTACAAAAAGTGCAAAATCGTGCTATGCGGGTGATATTGAGGTGCAGTAGGTGTACGCCTGTAGGACTAATGCTTGAGACTTTAAATGTCATGAGCATTGGTCAGACAATTGCTTATAGGACTCTCTTGTTTGTTTACAAGATGAAATTCAATATGGTTCCCGCTTATTTAACTGAAGGTTTGAGATTTGTGTCTGAAGTTCACGATCACCGGACGAGAACTAGGCAAAAAAATGATTTTTATATTGAGAAATGCAACACAGCAAAGTACATGAAGTGTATAAACAAGAAAGGGTTGATATTGTACAATAGTTTGCCTACTGAGTTGAAGTCGTGTGATTGTTATGTTAGATTTAGGAAAAACTTGTATAAATATATTTTGGAGAATTTTGAATGATACCTTGTATTTGAAAAATGTGTATATAAGTAGCAGATTGCTAAATAAAGCTTATTATTATTATTATTTTTCTTATGGCCGCCATATTATTTTTTTATATCGTTAGATTTGAAAAAAATAACGGAAACCAAAAATTATTAAACTTAAAAAAAAAATTTTTAATTTTTATTTTTCTTTTTTCAAAGAAAACCCTAAAAAAAATCGTCGAAAAACGTCAACATTTGTAAAATACGCCGAAATAGTGCTTGCCTTATGGTTTTTTAATTTATCTATGAAATTCGGTCTAATGTGTCTTTTTTGTAAAGAAAAAAGAAGAATGGAAATTTTTTAAATCCATTTTTTGAAGTTTAACAATTTTTAGTTTTCATGATTTTTTTTTATGCCGAACAACATAAAAAACAATATGGTGGCCATAAGAAAAACGAAAGTTGACTATGAAAATTCTGGGATCTAGTCGGCTTTGAAAATTTTTGAAATGTCAGATGGGTAGCTCTTGACGACTTATGTAAGCCCACAAAAAATTATTCATTAATCTCCAATAATAAAAAAGATATGCAAAAAAAAAGAAATATCGATTTTTCAGTTTTTTCAGGATATTTCAGGAACGGTCACAGATATCTTGTATGTCTCGACGGAATCGAGATGGCCACAAAATTGCGCTCCTTTGGACTTGTTTAACCGACCCTGTATCTGTTAACGTTAGGAGATAGCAATATAGAGAAGGATATATGGTGCACCCTGTATATTCTCTATACTTAATTGCAAATTTTCGATTTTCAAAATTCCACTGTAGCTTTATCTTTCAAAATTAGAAAGCGAAATTTTGCGATCTTGTAGAACTTATTGGGGACTTTCAATTTTCGTTGAAAAAGTGTCCGATAAGGTCGCGCGTGACTTCTACAGGGTGTTCAAAGTTCGAAAAACCCGCGGCATCAATATTCAGGCCGCAATTTTCAATGTGGGTGCATAAATTTTTGTGGGAGTAAGATATCCATGAGGAAAAATGACGGTCTATGAAATTTGGTAAACATTTGTGTTTTTTAACCCTTGCATATTATGCAAGATAAAAAAAATAAAAAAATAAATAATTATCAGGATGGAAGAAATTTTACGCTAGTGTCAATTTTTTTCCTTAATAAGCCAGTGACGTAGGCAGGAACAGGGGGATAGTTCGATGTTAAATTGATTAATCGTTTAACCTATATGTAATTAAATTTTTGTCCCCTCATAAGCTATCAACCTTTCACAGATTCTACAGCTCTACAAAACTTTGTCATATAAAATCGACGAAAGTATATCGCCACTATGTATACGTGAGTTACGTGACGCTACTGCTTTCAGTGCTTAAAAAATAGAATAAAGACATATAATAATAGACAGGATATATAGTTGGTAACTAACAACAGGTCTACAACCTACAACCTGTGCAGTCTTGCTTAATAAATGGCAACAATTATTGCGATATAAGCTTGAAATTAGCATAGATTGATCGTGCCGCTAATAAGATTCTATCTGCCTGTGTCCTCGTTGCCCTTCAAACAATGAAGCTGTTTCAGAGTAGAACATGTTCGAGTTTCATATGTGTGATTTTGTCGGCAGGAAATTGTGTCCTTTATTTTCTACCTATATTATACTCATTTGAAAACCAGAGATTCATTCGTAGAATTAATTCTTGCGTGAGCCAATAGAATAACAACAGGATGTTCAGTACAAGGTGTGTTTAATTTCTTCCTGCCGCCTGTTTGGTTCATGGTGTAGGTATAGGTACTCCCACTTTTATCTGATCTTTTGTTGAGCACCTCTCTGAAACTATGTTACAATAGGAAAGTGCGAATAACCTGAGATATGCGTCACGTAAAACATCAACAAGTCTTACCATAATATAATAATATACAGGGTGACCGGAAAGGGAAATTTAGAAAATGATGTGATAAAGAAAAATAAGAATCTTTCTTTTCCTATAAATTTCATGTCCAGACCTACCGTTTTTAAGATACTGGTGGTCAAAGTTGAAATTCCACCTCTACTATACATATTTTGTGCTCAATAACCCCTTTGTTTTCACTGTAAAAGAAAGGTTTTAAGAAAATTGGGTTGCCTTTAGATTTTGGGTAGGTAATTTCAAGTTCTCAACGCTCTAACTTCTACACCACTGGAATGAATGCGATTTTAGGAATCTCTTTAAAACCGGCGATGTTTTCTACACCAAAAAGTTACCCCTGATTAACAGCTCTAAAGTTACCAGTTTCCAAGAAAAACGGCCACTTACAATAAAAAACTCGCTTTGAATGTATAAAAACATATACACTAAAATGAAGGGCATAAAACACCTCGTATTCAAAAAACTGGATTTTTTTTTGATACCCGGTATCTCAAAAACGGGCATTTTCGGACTCACGTTAATGTGAAATTTTTTGCCTATTTTCGACCAAGAATGTGCTCGTAAAACTGTGTGAATGACATTGTTACACAGGGTGATGAAAAATCTGATAATGGTATAAAAATTTCACCTACATGCGATGGTAGGGAGACATACTAACACGTTTTCCGTTACCTTGAGCAATTTTCTTACTAAATAACTTTGAAAAAATATTATAGAAAGTCTCCCATTAAAAAAAAGGTTTTATTTTAGGCCCAGGCGAAGGTGGGCCCATCGTATTCGCAACATTTTAATCTCTTCGAGCCAATTTTCAATAAAATCGATCACCCTGTATGTAAGATAAAAGCATTATTCTACAAAAATATTGGGCAATGACATTGTACCTCTCCTCTAGTTCTGTTCATAATGGGAAGAGACCTTATCAGTTTTGCCGGGTAGAGAGCTGCGGGGAATAAACGTAAGGGGAAAGCAGATGTCAGTGGCGCACGACTAGCCAGTTTTAAAAGGGTTCTTAATTCTCCCTTTAAAGGGGCATTTCATTTAAAAATTTTCGGCGCCACAAAACATGCGATTTAATTTTTTTTTAGATCAATATGCTTTTCGGTTTCTTTCTGGTGGTTGGTAGAGGATGTTAATTTCGCGTAAAGTACGGATTAGTACTTGACGAGGTATCTTCGGCAGACTTTCATAAAGCGGAAACTTTATTCCCAAAAAATGTTGCATGAAATTTTCGACGTTTTCACGTCATCAACGAGTATGATTCTCTTCCGAATAGAACATGTTACAGTTTTATTTGGTTTCCCGATAGCGAGATTCTTGATAACTATGAAGACTGCGTCAAGACTGTTATTCACATTATTCACCATTTTTCTTGGTGTTAGAACGTGACGTTTTTTCGCTGATCGTGACGTAGTAGAATTTCCTGGGAATTTCATTTAAAAGATTAAATTAAAAGAGAGAAAATAACACTTAGATATTTTACGGGATAATTAAGCTGTTGATTGAAACAATAATTATCTTATAATGGTTAAATTAAAATTTAATGAATAATTATAATTAAACGTTGGATTTCGCGGAAAAAATCATAAAGATAAGCGCGAAGCAGATAAGAAGACAGATTTTCGTCTAATTTACTACAAAAAAGGCCACAAAAAAGGTTTCTTGACAATTTCCAAGGCATGCTTGATTTTCCAAAACTAGATATGCTAGAAATTAGTCTTCAACCAAGCAGGGCTGAACACAAAAAAAAAAAATGAAAATTCAAATCTAATTTTTTTTATCATTACCCTATCCGGGGACACACACTGTAGGTATACATAATAGTTGAAATATTTAAATATTTACGACGTGGCATTAAAAATGAAAGACAGCTAATTATTAAAACCAATCAGTGATAAAGTAAATTTTCAATTGTTTTCTCCATGGTTTATCATCCTATTATTATAAAGCATCATTCACCTCCAGAGAGCGATAAGGACTCCGGTCGTGTTCTTTCCAGGGCTCGAGCTCGATAAGGGTAATGCACAAGGGGTTAAGTAAAGTACATCTGCTGTTAGTCGGCAAGCCGTGCGGTATAGGTAAGCTCCACTATCCCCTTGAAAGAAATTACCACCTGGCGATTGCTACGGTCTACAAACAAGGGTGTTCCAGATGTCTCTAACTTTACCTCCAATTTAACTAGTTGCTGTAACCATAGTGGGTCTTGTCTATGATGTGTGTGTGTTGAAGAATTAGCCACATCAGGATAAGCGGCAGTAACATATGTCATTCATAACGTAAATTTTGCTGATTGCCTTCATTAATAATGTTGAACATTTTCAGCTTAAAAAAAATTATTTACTTTTTATAGGTATACTTACAGGGTGGCCATCAGAAATAGCAATCAAAACTATTAAAAAAGTTATTTAAAAAAATTGATTGAAAATGATCTTATTGTAACTCCAGCAATTTATCTTCACGAAAACACGTCAATACTTTTTTTACAAATTACGAAAATTCCTTATGAAGAAAAACGATAAGTATTTGGATCTCTTACTAGAGGTATAGATTTTTGCGATCTTCACTATATCACTACTACTTACAAACGTGCCTAAATTTTATATTATAACACGCCCAATAATAGATAATATTATGTTTCTTATATCTACACATTTTTGCTCAAACAATATTATTTCTTGGAGATTGTTGAAACACCAACACAGCTTGTTGTCCGCTGATCGATCAAATTGTCACACAAATTAAATTGCGAGAACCCACTGGCCAGGTTCAGAGCTATTGTGCGGCTATTGTGGTCGCTGAAAATAAACTTCTTTGAAAAAGTTGGCGTGATCTCAATCTAGTCGATTATTCCTTTATTATGACTCTATTACGTAAATTAAAGTTATCGATGCCGATATGTGATCGATTGCTGACTGCTCCTTTGATATTCGATATTTGCTTCACGTTCCTTTTATTATACTTATTGACACTAGTCGATTCAGAAGACATTCTATCCCGCATCTGCTGTCCTAAAAACCAACAAAACAAACGCATTTCGGATTGTGCAGCACACAGACTGTGACTATGATCAAATTACATGTGGTTTGATAAACACACTAAACACTAAACACTACTAAACACTGTAATTGCATATGGTCAGAGAAACCTTTTATGCAAGACTTCTGGTCCGAGATACGAGAATACGAGATGCTATGCCACCGGTGTTCTTTATATACAAGCAAACTGGACATGGGATAGGGAAAAGTCAGATACAAAAGACTCATTTTCTGTTAAAAAAAGTCGTGGAATAATGCTTTGGATTTAAAACTGAAAAAATGAGAGAACAATGCACCAGAACACTCCCCTATACGTCAGTGGCGGCTTTTCATATGAAGTGCCCTCTCACGTATTTTTAAGTAAATAATGAATTTTGTAATTATTGGAAAAATATTCGTTGGATTTTCTTTACAAGATCGGTCAGCTCGAAAAATCGCTTTGGCAAGGTCCGCGCGGTCAGTCCGAAAAGTCAAGCTTTTGAAGCTTCACAAAACCGGACCTCGCATGCAAAAAAAAAACTAACTATAGATCTTTTCGAAACGGCCATTGGAAGAAAATGAAGCTGACCGGACTTTTGCAAATCTCGTATCTTTGAGTGACCGGACCTCGTCAAACCGAAATTCAGGCAAACAAAAACAGCTAAAAAATAGACCTTAAAAAATGGATCTGACCGGACTTTGCAAAAAAGGAAAGAACTGATTTGATCTTGTAGTTAGAAAGATGGCGACAAAATGCCTTGTATATCTCCCAAATGGAGGAAAAGAAGATTTTCGAGTTAGATTTTTCCGAGCGTTTTCAAAAAATTTCTACAATTTGGAAGAAAGTTACTGCATGGAGAGGCAACCCGCCCCCCCAATTGATGAAAAAAAAATCTTTTTACCGTAACCTCTAGTACAATAATTACAACAGACACAAGCCCATTTAAACTTTGAAAAATTGTTATTTGATGATACATGGAGCAAAAATTTTTCATACAGGGTTATTGGTATAACTGGTTACATTCTTTGGTGATTTGATCAGATTATCAAAGGAATGTATCCAGTTATCAATAACCGTCTGTATATTCTCACGAACTTAACTTCCCTGTTAATTTTCAAGTCCGGGTTTGCAATTTTTTTCCATTTTCGTTTTTCATTATTTGGAGCTCCCGGTAGAGATCTTTGCAAGGAACAAATTGAAAGAAAATATATTTTTCTCTCAATTAGGAGAGTAGAAATTTTTTGAAATCGCTAGACCCCATACTTGACAAGAGCAGAAAAGATACAAAGGTATTTTTGTCACCACCTCCCCAATTATTGCATCTTGTAAAAAAAAAAGAATTCGAGCTAATCAAACTTTTGCAAAAATCGAGCTTTCGAGCTGACCCCATCACCTTGTCCCATTCAGAATTTACACTTCATATACTAATTTTGCAATCCGCGAGCCGCCACCGCACTACCATTATTATTTCTAGGTTATTTTTCCGATCAGTAAAACACTTAAGTGCGTTATATTATAACACAGGTTAATCCCCCCATTTTAATCCCCCCAGTTGATTATTTCCCACCACTGGTTTAGAGGGGGACATCGTTTGAGCACAAAAATCACCCCCCATTTCACCCCATCCCATCCAAATCGAGATTTGTGTTTCCAAAAGATGCCCCCTCCAAACCAAACAATGTTTGACTGATTTTTTTGTAAACACTTGCGGTGGTCGGAAATAATCAACTACATGGATGGATTAATTCGGATGGACCCAATTTTGACCTACATTTTGGGGGGAGGAGGCTAGGGAGGCATTCGTTGAAAAAATGTTTCTGCAAATAGTTTGATATTGTTTATTGATATTGAGCGGATATGGGTGTAAAAGAAAATAATTTCAAAATAACTATAGTACCTACTTCAAATTCTCATGTGTCATAGGTATGTCATATAATTTAAATTAAAATATTAAAGATAAAAAAGCTATTAGTTATTTGCTTTCACCAATCAGAGAAACTGTAAGTGTAGACCGTACAAGCATTCCATGAACTACCTACGTGCTAATAAGGATACTATAATACTTACACTAGTACCACACATGCTCAGCAGATGTCTTTACTGTTACAGTCTAGTTTCGTTACTCTATCACAGTTCATTATGTACTCAAGTCATGTTTTCATTTATTGTTCTATGATTTGTAGATCACTGATTGGAGTAGTTCAATTACACATCTGCCAATTCTTTGTATTTTATCGAAGGCAATAGTAGTTGATGAAAAATTTTGTTGATCACCTGATTCAATAAAAATGTGTCTGAGTTTGAATTAGCTAGTTCTTGAAGCCAAAATATTAAAATGAAGCGATCACCAATGTCTCGTCTAATTTGAAAAAATAAATGTCTTTTTACAGGATATAAGTAATGCATAGGTATACAGGGTGTCCCAAGATTTCTTTATCAAGGGATATCCGCGTTATTTAAAAAAATAAACAAATGAAATTCAGGAAATTTCAACCATACCCCTAAGGCTTTGCAGCTGCACCCTCAATGCCCCTTTACGCCTTTCCACCCCTAAGTAATCATCCCCTACTTTTTTTTTTCAAATGACACCCCCATATTTTTTTTGCTCGGCAGGATTGTTGACTTCTTTCTGAATACGAATTTCATACGATTTTTTCAAATCGAGACATATCTAGCACGCCGAAAATAACATAATATAACAAACGAGGGTTGTCAAGGAGTTGCAATTGCTTGTTTTTTGTGTTAATGTTTCCTTCAACCACCTTAACTAGTAATACCGGTGTTACTGCATTAGGCGTTATAATAATAATAACTGCTTCTGTGATTTTAATGTCATATTAAATGTTAATTGTTATTCCTTGACAACCCTCGTTTGTTATGTTATGTTATTTTCGGCGTGCTAGATATGTCTCGATTTAAAAAATCGTATGAAATTCGTATTTAGAAAGAAGTCAACAATCCTGCCGAGCAAAAAAAATATGGGGGTGTCATTTGAAAAAAAAAAGTAGGGGATGATTACTTAGGGGTGGAAAGGCGTAAAGGGGCATTGAGGGTGCAGCTGCAAAGCCTTAGGGGTATGGTTGAAATTTCCTGAATTTCATTTGTTTATTTTTTGAAATAACGCGGATATCCCTTGATAAAGAAATCTTGGGACACCCTGTATAGGTACTATAAATAATACTATTCCTGAAAATCAAAATAATGATAGTGATCTGTCTAAGTTTATCTACATGCATACATCAGTGTCGCTCTATCAATAATAACGCGTAGTTGATTTTCCTATGACAGCTACAGTTTTCTCTACACAGAACGTGACTTAAATAATTGCAGAAAATATCCATCATGCAATACGGGACACAAACCCAGAACATAAAAAAATGCTTTGTTTATGGCTAGAACAACTGCTTTAATATCATTATAATTGCATTAATAATTCTGAAACTTGTCCGTGAACCTCATAGGTGTAATTTTCTTACGCTGTCACGACTTCGCGTGAATAAAAATACGTGTAGGTATTAAGCTGTTTGTTTACTTAGTTATTTCGATAAAAAAACTCAATCATGACAGATCGAAGTGTGGAGGAGTTATCTATCTATTATTCATTATTTTAAAAGAGAAATGTGTATTTTTTTATAAATATAGCATTTTATCACTGATGAATATTTAAAATTAAGTGGTGGAGAGTTTATCCTTTTATTTTAAAATTTTATCATAGGAATAATAGTTGAAATAATATCGGGTGTTCATTAATTAATGTTCTATTAATATGGAATAGTATAGACTTATTGTTGACTAATCTATTTCGACGTTCTATGATTGTTATCTGCTGTCACCGTTAATAGTGTTAATAAAAGGGTTAATAATATGGTTAATAATGCCAATAGTGTTTGCAAATAGTCGTAAACAGTGTTTCTCACCATGGGTACATCTCAAAGTAACAGTTATTTTACATCTATCGCTACTCCCTATAATTCGGTCTTAAGAGCGGAAAACTGCTATAGTTGAAAGTTATTTTCACAATGAGAGTAATGGAAGTTGGATGTTTGTTCTCTTTAAATCTGTCTGGAATAATTATCATGTGGTTGAACCCATAAGAATTACTTCTAGTTCCTCATCAAACTCGATGCATGGATGGAATGTTTCTGTAGAAACCTGATTACAAGCTTCTTAGAAAAGGTGATCACTTTTGTCCTTATCGAGTGATATAGTAGTGAAAGTATCCCTACTCAGAGACATTCCTGGCAGGTAAAATTTTTGTCAACAGTTTTCCCGTTGGTTTCAAATTTTCCGAAGCACCCGATTTAATGAAGGAGATCTGTGATGATCGATTTATCAGTCGTAATACTCGTAATACACCCATACCGTAGCCAGCCAGATCCTGCAAGCTTGAATGTGATTTCTTTTAGATATTTTGTGAGACTGTTAACGAAGTCCAGTCATGTAATCGAGAGAATTTCGTGGAGACAAACGATATACCGGGCGAACTGTTACAGAGTGCCTTTAGTGGAGTGAGATACCGCGTATTAAAATGTGTCCAGAAGCAGATAGAGTACTAGTCCCATATCCCTATAGAGTAGGTACCTAATCTAGGAGCGGTTTTTCCGTAAAAATGAGAAAAAATAAAATTAGATCTTTTCCTGAATTTCCCTGAATGTCGAAGAATGAATGTCCCTGTAGGTACATTCGACGAGTTCACATAAAAAAATTTTTTTTATTTTTTTATAAAAGTAAGTAAGTAAATTTATTTTGTAATAATGTTAATGTTTGCTTAAACAAGTAGGTAACTACGTACGTAATTCAATGATGAAATAAATTAGAGCAGGTAGAATTCAAAGATAAAATTTGTTTAACCTTGTTTAACCTTAAAAAATTATAATTACATTAGGTAGTATTTATTTTGCAGCTCATTTTATAATTTTAATAAGCAGCTCTATACCTATTTATTTTTATAATCACTGTATTATATGGTAAACTGTTTTCTGATTTATTATGACATTATTGACGTAATTTCCTCGATTTTTTTACCATATCTTATCTACTACGTACCTAAGTTACTTAGGTTTCTAATTTATTAAAAATCATCATTCTATTCAATGAAAGGGCTAAAATGCAACCAGTTTTTAGAATTCTTCGTCAAAGTTCAAAGTGAAAGAAAGACAATCAGAATTTTGTTCAATTCAATGAAAAGTCTTCCATTTACCTATACAAGCGATCGGTGACAGGATTTTGTGCGGTGACGAGCTTAGTAATAGTCGTCTATGGATGTGGACACAGTGAATGGAGATCCAAGGATATCCGCTGGCGATGCGGTCCAAGTAGCACAAGGTATCCGGGATTCACGCTGGAGGAGTCATCGTGAGATATGATTTAGAAGCTCTCTATTGCGAGGATAAAAAAATCGTAAATCATTTAAATCACTAAAATTGTTCGGCTGCTTTTAAGTCAAAAAAAAAGAAATGATAACGTAACTAACAGTGCGGTGATAGTGAGAAAATGCATTCATCATTTTAACAAAACTGAAACCTTGAAAGGGTTGACACTATAAACCTTTATGTTATTTATTTTTCATCACCAGCGTCTTTATATTATTTAATGACGTTATTGAATTCTGTAAGATTTTATTATCTATAATAATAATTGAGCTGTGAATGAAACATTCCAAAGACACTAGCCATAATATGAGATCCTAATCGATGATATATGTGGTTCTTAGGGACTAATCTATGCAAAAGGACTCCATTGAGAAGCAAGGAGCAGGGCTTGTGTGAGCTTTTACAAGGAGTCCCCGACTAGTATGGCATAGCACGCCAAGGCACCGGATCCGCTTATTATTGTGTGCGCTACTTTGCCATTTCCGGAAACCAGCATGCTTCCGCAGACTTGTTTCCGGCCTTACCGGTGCTCACGACAGGTGTGACTACATTCATTACACCATTAAGCAAATCAACCCTTCATCAACATAAACACTGTAAATCTCAAATCAGGTTGTTATTATTGTGGCGTACCGCAGAGTTTCATTCGGGTTTTTGAACTTGTGGCTCGTGTTTTAAGTATAGCTCAGTCGGATCAGTAAAAAAACTGGATCTAAGATTTTTCTTCAGGAATAGTGTCTATAAAAAATTACAAGAGTACTTTTTTTAGGAAATCTTATTTTTATTTCTTCAATGGTTAATGAGTTATCAGCGAAATAAGTATTTTTCTACGAAAAGCGGGTGGTTTGCAGAGAGGGAGCAGCAGTAAGTTTTCTGATTTTAGGATGTATGATCCAGCACTTCCGCAAGGAAAATTGTAGACCCAAGTTTTTTGGAAGAAGATTTCTATAATTACTGGCTGGAGCATTGATGTACTAAATACTTACATTAAAATATGATCTGAAGACGGTTTTCCTCAACAGTGCCAAAAAGCATAAAATTGAGCCCAAAAAAGCTCATTTATTAGCGTTTGTAAGGTGTTCCGAAGCTCATTTTCTAATAAAACTTCTTATTGATTAACTTTTTTAAAGCTTCTTGATAAATGATAATTCTGCTGAGAAGAACATTTTCATGAAAGCACAATTCTGATTCTGAATGGGGCCAGTTAATGCTTTTGAGAATTATAGCCCCCCCCAAAGGAAAAAGGGTTGATCTGAAAACGGTTTTTCCTCAATAATGTCTAAAAGCACAAAACTGAGCCCAAAAAGCTCATTTCATAGCGTTTGTTGGTGTTCCGAAGCTCATTTTCTAATAAAACTTCTTATTGATTAAATTTTTCAAAGCTCCTTGATAAATGATAATTCTGCTGAGAAGAACATTTTTATGAAAGCACAATTCTGATTCTGAATGGGGCCAGTTAATTCTTTTGAGAATTATAGCCCCCCAAAGGAAAAGGGGTTGATCTGAAGACGGTTTTTCCCCAAGAGTGCCTAAAAGCACCAAACTGAGCCCCAAAAGCTCATTTCATAGCGTTTGTTGGTGTTCCGAAGCTCATTTTCCAATAAAACTTCTTATTGATTAAATTTTTCAAAGCTCCTTGATAAATGATAATTCTGCTGAGAAGAACATTTTTATGAAAGCACAATTCTGATTCTGAATGGGGCCAGTTAATTCTTTTGAGAATTATAGCCCCCCAAAGGAAAAGGCGTTGATCTAAAAACGGTTTTTTCCTCAAGAGTGTCTAAAAGCACAAAATTGAGCCTAAAAAAGCTCATTTCATAGCGTTTGTAGGTGTTCCGAGGGTCATTTTCTAATAAAACTTCATATTGATTTAATTTTTTAAAGCTTCTTGATAAATGATAATTCTGCTAAGAAGAACATTTTTATGAAAGCACAATTCTGATTCTGAATGGGGCCAGTTAATTCTTTTGAGAATTATAGCCCCCCAAAGGAAAAGGGGTTGATCTGAAGACGGTTTTTCCTCAAGATGGTCTAAAAACACAAAACTGAGCCCAAAAAGCTCATTTCATAGCATTTGTTGGTGTTCAGAAGCTTATTTTCTAATAAAACTTCTTATTGATTAAATTTTCAAAGCTCCTTGATAAATGATAATTCTGCTGAGAAGAAATTTTTTATGAAAGCACAATTCTGATTCTGAATGGGGCTAGTCGTTCCTTTGAGAATTACAGCCCCCCAAAGGAAAAGGCGTTGATCTAAAAACGGTTTTTTCTTCAAGAGTGTCTAAAAGCAGAAAATTGAGCCTAAAAAAGCTCATTTCATAGCGTTTGTAGGTGTTTGGAAGCTCATTTTCTAATAAAACTTCTTATTGATTTAATTTTTTAAAGCTTCTTGATAAATGATAATTCTGCTGAGAAGAACATTTTTATGAAAGCACAATTCTGATTCTGAATGGGGCTAGTCAATGCCTTTGAGAATTACAGCCCCCAAAGGAAAAGGCGTTGATCTAAAAACGGTTTTTCCTCAAGAGTGTCTAAAAGCACAAAATTGAGCCTAAAAAAGCTCATTTCATAGCGTTTGTAGGTGTTCCGAAGCTCATTTTCTAATAAAATTTCTTATTGATTAAATTTTTTAAAGCTTCTTGATAAATGATAATTCTGCTGAGAAGAACATTTTTATGAAAGCACAATTCTGATTCTGAATGGGGGCCAGTTAATGCTTTTGAGAATTATAGCCCCCCAAAGGAAAAGGGGTTATTGATCTGAAGACGGTTTTTCCCCAAGAGTGCCTAAAGGCACCAAACTGAGCCCCAAAAGCTCATTTCATAGCGTTTGTTGGTGTTCCGAAGCTCATTTTCCAATAAAACTTCTTATTGATTAAATTTTTCAAAGCTCCTTGATAAATGATAATTCTGCTGAGAAGAAATTTTTTATGAAAGCACAATTCTGATTCTGAATGGGGCTAGTCGTTCCTTTGAGAATTACAGCCCCCCCAAAGGAAAAGGCGTTGATCTAAAAACGGTTTTTCCTCAAGAGTGTCTAACACAAAACTGAGCCCAAAAAGCTCATTGCATAGCGTTTGTTGGTGTTCAGTAGCTTATTTTCTGATAAAACTTCTTATTGATTGAATTGTTCAAAGCTCCTTGATTAATAACAATTCTGCTAAAAAGAGAGAAATTTAATTTTAAGAAAGCACTCGTTCTAATTCCGGTTAGTATGCCTAGTCAGTAAAAAACAGCTGTAAATAGCACCACAGTAATTAATCTATTAATTTTTATTTTTTAGGTAACTGATACCTGAAAAAGCATTCAACATGACCAATAAAAAAATAAATAAATAAAATACCCACGTCTTTTATAATAATTTTCATAAGCTTTTTCGTTTTGTGATCCTGGAATAAAACGAAATATAATGAGCTTGTTTTATTCAAGTCTAAAAGCTTTATTTATTCGTGAATCGTAGCATGAATGAGGTTTCCTTAATGACGTGGTTAAGAAAACTCAAGCAGACACCTGTTGATCGTTTCTTAAAGGGGACTTGGATATAAGATTATAGAGGGTTCAGCAACAGTTGGTTAAATATTATCCCGGAAAGCAGCCTTAGATTTATTGACATTTGTCTTCAAATGGATTTCCTTTCACTTCTATTGTTATGCTTAGATTTATCTGACAAAATAATCGTTATAAATTTTATTACTTTAATAATAATTCCACACGGAGCAGAAAATAAAATATACTTATCGAAGAAAAACAAATAATGAAATATCATTAAATCATATTTTCATTTCGACAGGAATCGATTTCTAATTATGTTGGCAACATCCTGATTAATTAATGTCAATAATGCAGTTAGCGCGACTATAATAGTAATTTTTTGTTTTTATTTTACGTCACAAGTGACAAAATGTTCAATTTATTCTGTGATGAGTAACTTTTTTTTAACGTGAAGCATGAATTTTCCCTCACTTGATAATAATCGAAAAGTTTATTATTATTTCATAAGCCGGAATCGAATGAGAAGATTGTTACTATTGTTGATACCCGTGAGGTGATTAATAATTCACTCGCCTGAAAGGGTTCGCAATTTTTGGCGACATCCGTCAGACTAAGCATTTCAACTGTCAATGACCGGTCCCTACTAACTTCAATTATTCAGCGTGAAAAATAAAACCTTTTAAGCAACTCACTTTCGAGTAATCGAGTTTTTAAATTAGATTTTTCAGTAGGTTTTAGAAAACTGTGCATGCATGAAGCTTTTTCTAAACTTGCACTCACGGCCATAAATACTAGAGAAATCTTTAATTGATCAACGAATTGCGTTGTTGTGAAGGGATTTATTAATAATTAACGAACGTTCATCAAGCAATAAGCTTTAAATCGTCAATTATTTGAAAGATCGCATTAATTATTCTTTGCTTATTTGTTCACATCTTCTATCTTAGGTAAACAATTCAATAAATGTTCATTGCCTATATGTATAAATTTATTACATGATCCCAGATTTTTAATAATAATTATTCTTACTGCGTTCTGGTAAAATATGCCCGCGAAGCAATTAAATTTATATATGTACTACTTATATGAAGTCAAAAAGACTGCAACATTGTCTAATATAGTGTGTATAACTACCACTTATGGATGATTCATAATTAAGGGCAAAAATATTTTTTAGAAAAAAGCTCAAAAAATCTTTTGAGGATCAATTTGTATTTTTACCCTCACCGGTAAATATTCCCGCCCTACCGTTCCATCAATCAATTTCCAGTCCCAAAACGGTATGTTAGTTGCCATTAAAAAAAATCTTCCCAAATTGGTGAGGGGAAAAGCTGTAGGGTGACAAAAATTCAAATTGAGGCTGAAAAGATGCTGAATATAAAATAAAATTTGACGTGTATGAGCTTTTTCCTCAATTTTTTTTCCGAATTATTAATTTTATTTCATAAAAGAGTACCTCACTTTCAATTTACAATTTCAATTTAGGTACAATACCGAGGTGTCCTCATAGGTACTCAGAAATAAAATCCCGACTATCAATTCCTAGTCCAGAAATGATCAATTGTCATTTAAAAAAAAAAATCCAAAATGGTGAGAGAGTATATTATTGTAAGGGTAAAAAATTCAAATTTATGCTGAAAAAAATACCAAATAAAAAATTAAAGTTGGCGTTTATGAGCTTTTTTCTCAAAAAAAGAATTATTTTACGAATTATTTAGCTAACTTTCCATTTATAATTATTAATGATCCTGTGTATCGAAAATGATCAAACTATCTGTTTGAAGTGTAGATACTTTTGAAGTGTCCTGATACTCAGAAAAATCCGGAGTTACCAATAATTTCTATCAAAAAACGTCACGTTGCCATAAAAAAATTACCATGGTAAGGGTGAGAGCGGTGAGGGTAAAAATTCAAATGGAGGATGAAGATGACAAATAAAAAATTAATTTGACGTGTCCGAGCTTTTTTTTTTAAACTTTTTCTCTGAATTATGAATCTTATTTAGAGCGGCGGGCGTTATAGCTCACCCGATTAGAGTGCAGACTATTAAGCCATTGGAACTGCCATCGATTGACTGGGTTCGAATCCCAGTATCGTCATGGTTGTTTGTATTCGTCTGTTTAATTATTTATTTCTCTAGAATGGAGCGACTATGTATTGTCCTATCTACATAATTAAGACAGTTTCCTCCTAAAAAAAATTATTTTATTCCATAAGTAGTGGTACTATTACACACACATATACTGTAGGTACACAAAAAACCCATCAGAAATTTATACGGTTGAACCTTTTTAGGGTCATCTATACAAAGAAACCCTCAATTCTGGTTGTCTTGTCTCTCTGTATCTATCTGCCTGTGACAGCAGGCGAGTTCGATCGATTTGAAATTTGACACAGTCAAAGAGAAGTTTATAAAAAAAAACGGCCAGCCCTGGAGCATCTTAATATTTTGTTCGATTTGAGAAACTAAAAATCTTATCATTTAATGGCTCAAGCCAGCAGAACAATTAAACTGACTGCAGATGTAATTTTTTTGCTCAAATTACTTCCGAGGAAAGTCAATTATTGTTTTTTTTTAAATAGCAACTATGTTTTTATTTGTTTTTCTGATTCTACAATTTCTTCTGAACGTAAATATGGAAAAATTGTCTCAAATTGCTTAAATGTGGCCAAAAGTCGTTATATACATAATAGTAATGGATGTATGATGTTTCTTCTTAGTCTGACAACAGAGCTTTTTTAGAGATATAGTTTTTATAAAGATAAATATAAAGTAATTTTTTTCATATTGGTGATCAGGAGAAATGGAGAAATAACATCAGAAAATAAATTAAAAAAACATAGTTGCTATTTAGAAAGAAAGAATCCTGATCAAAAAATTACATTTGCAAAAACTTTGTAGAGAAATCGAATAAAAGTCAATCAACTTAATCGACAAAAGCACACCGAGGAACACTGAACTGCGGTGTATCCTATGGCGCAAGTCGAATCCACCGTGCACTGATGAGTTCCAAGTAGGACGAAGCACATATCTACAATATCCATCTCTACTCACAACACAACATCAAGCTGTTTTACAACATGTCATTAAGTTATTGTCTAGTTATAGTTTGTAACCGTCTTTGAGCCATTAAATAAGATATTTTGGTGTATTTTTAAAAATTAATGAAATATTTTTTTTGTGTTTCTTTTGCACAACTTTTTTATTTTTTTTCTCGCAGTCAAGCAAAGTGGCCTCAAAGACATTGATGTAAGAATTCAGAACTATTCTACTTTTTTTTTATGCATGTCAAAATACTTTGATTTAAATGTGAAGAGCAAAGATTACGGGAAAACTATAACAATGTCTTCAAAGTTTCTAGTTTTGGAGAAAAGTAAAAAACAAGGCCGTTGAAAAGGTGTTTTTTTCTTTCTCGACGATCCTACACGTCAGTGGGTGTCACCTAAAAGATCTTCTTATAATGATAACCAAAAATATGTTCTCGAACCTTTCTCCTTGTTTCCCTGTTGTTTTTTCTCAAGAGTCGTTTATTCAAAATTAACCATTTAGACTCATCAGAAGTTTTTTTACGTAGGTAATTAGTGATTAAATCCAGATTTTATTTCGAAGGATATAAATTACCTACCTACCTACTTTAGAAGTATTTCCCTGATTTCATGCAAGTTTGCAGTCGATGATCACTTGAACCGAATTTTTTTACATGAAACGTCTTGTCGAAACTGCAGAGTTCGGCAGCAATTCCCGTAATTAAAGAAGTCCCGGGAACGATAAATTGTTTGCAAACTTGTAATTGTTGGTTAAAGTGGCTATTCATCGAAATTAATCAACTCGATACAATTAGAAAGTTAATGAACTCGATTTCAGTTCTTAGACGAAAGCTGTGCCTCCACTTCATCTTATCGAATTTGACAATAGAATGCTCTAGATTTGTACCTAGAATTAAAGGAAAAAGTAAATGTTCTTTTTTATCTTTCAATGATTTGTGTAGGGATCTATTATTATACCTACCTACTTTCTTATAATTGATTTTATCAATAAAATAATTTTGTGGAAAAAGTAGGATTTAAAATGCAAACAGAACGATTATTGTAACAGTAGTCGCAATAATAATAATAATAATCTCAAAGCATACAGCCGCTGAGATCACGTGAGGGGAGTCCCGTCCGTATCAAGAGACAAGTAGTAAAGCTAGAGAGCTTTGTATGAATCAAGACAGCCGAGACAAGTCTAGCGTAAAGTGTGTGTAAGTCGATGACGTCACCGGATGCCAGACAACCTTGAGACCATTTCCTTAGTCCTGACGTCACACATTATTATGATCTACCTTGAGACGTAATAAGGACGCTCGCTATGACGTAACGATACGTTTACTATACTAAGCAGATGTCCAATCAGACATTTGCATGATAATGGGCATTAAGATTACGGCCTGGTGCAGTATTATTGTTGAGATCGCAGTGCACTTCGACAAGGGGAGCGACTTTCTTTTGTTGATCGAGGGTCAAAAAACGGGGCCCGTGCCTGACACGCGCTTGCTAGATTGTATTTAGTTCGTAGAGAATCCGAGATAAAAATGTAAACGAAAATCAGTGTCGTGCAGGTATCCAAACTGAAATTTAGTTAGGTACTCGCGTCATGTATGTGGAGTTGTTTTTTTTACACTTTTAATAATTATTAAAAAAAAAGAAGTTCCTTGGAGATGGATCAAAATCACAACCATCACAAATCAAAATCAAAGGCAAGGGCCCTTTTTATCATGAGATCATAATTCACTATCATTGATTTTCATCCTTTATTGATTTTTAATAGACTTTCTACAACTCCAGTAGATAATAAAAATTGGATGGATAAATTCGAAATTCGGAGACCGGGGAGGCCATACAAAAAGGAGCCTAGAAGGCTAATCTACGTGGATAAGTTTGATTTAAATAATTTCTTACTGCTCGTGCGTTGATGAGCTGGACAACCGTCATTTTGGAACCATATTGCTCCGCGTGTGAGCAAAGGAACACATCTTCCAGAAAATTTGACAGTTCATGTTTTCAAATGTTTGACAAAAAACTTGAGGAGTTTCTCCTTTTAGATTTTCAGATAGTGTAAAATATCAAATGAATCATTTTTAGGAATATCTTTAGGCTCACGAGTTAATTATTTTTGTTAATTTGTTTTTGTATGAAATATCAAAGTTAGATCATGAAAAAATCATTCAATAAGGCAACAAAATATTTTTTCTCTCTATGGCCCGTATTCATCAATAAATATAACCCCTGGGGTTATATTTTGGATCATGTTATTGGTTGAACATTCGTAGCGTTCGTAGGGTTTGAGCTTTAGACCAATCAGCTGTCAGAAAATTCAAAATATACCTAACCCCAGAGTTATATTTTGAAGTTTGATGAATACGGACATATGGCATCAGAAAATTATTTGTCACTTGATCAATTACATGGTAAAGTCATAAAAATAGTGAATTGTAGGTCAATGAGTATAAGCACACAGAGTGCAATTGCTAGCCTGTTAGGTGGGTTCGGAGAATTCCTCCATCGCCCATAACAGTTGTCATGCTGGCAGTGCCCGAAACTCCAACCAGAGAGTTTGCTTCCGCATCCAACAGCAGAGCCTTCCAGAGTACCAAATCAAGCACAGACACGTGTTTCGTTCTACTGGAACTCATCAGTGTGCTGCATTCGGAGTATCTGGAGGATGCTGTCGGATGAACGGAAGCCGGGGCCTCTTAAGGCTAGAATTCTAAGCAAACTCTCTGGTTGGAGTTTCGGGCACTGCCAGCATGACAACTGTTATGGGCGATGGAGGAATTCTCCGAACCCACCTAACAGGCTAGCAATTGCACTCTGTGTGCTTATACTCATTGACCTACAATTCACTATTTTTATGAATTAATCGTTGAGTATACTTGCCTTCTGTCTCTACATGGTAAAGTGTTGCGGACAAAATTAGAATGTAACAAATGAAATTTTGTAATTGTGGAACTCGAAAAACTGACTTAAGGTACCTATCGATTTTCATAAAATTCATAAAAGTCCCATTATCTTGAAAAATAATCTTTTTCTAAGATCATTATAATATTCTGGTCAGTCATGAGTGACCTGACCTGGCCTATCAGCTCTTTAAGGGACGAAGTTGAGTTTCTGGACACGCCAGAGTTCTAAAAGTATTAAATAACATAACCCATTGATAAAAAAATGCCAAGCCTGTACCTACCTAGTTAATACCTGCAATTTCGCATTATAAATTAATGAAGGTGAGCATCTACGCCAATGGTTTCTCATATTAGTGTAATATACGTGAGCAGCTGCATCACCTCAACTGGAGAGTCGTTCCTCTCGCTCGGAGAGCCAGCTGACTTATTCTCCAGTCGACATAACAAAGACACACACCCCCTTTCTAATAAATACCGACTACCAACTAAACTACCCTTCTGTCTTATGTGCTGTTCGATCAGCTTTTACTATTACTTCTATTTCGCACCCCTATATTTCCAAAAGCTCCTACCCATGCTCCTACCTAACTGTCTTTTAGTTCATGCGTGGAGCCGTATTGATGCAGCAGGAAACTTTCGCCACATGCGTTGATAAGGGGTCTCAAACAGTTGTTGCAACAAACAGAACCGATAGAAAATTCATACGATTAGGTAACCGAGATAGGTATGTAAAAAGTAAAAAATATTTATATATAGATCTTTACCATTCAAATAAAGGGTATCTAATCAACCTAATTATTATTATTCAGATAATTTTTTTTTAATGTTAAATTATTCAACAATAAGCGTCTAGCCCTCTAGTCCACGGCTCTAATATGCTCGAGGATCCCACTCTGGTTTCTGGGGTCTGAGGCTCTGGGGTCTATACCGTATTCGTATTGTTATAGTTGTATAAAAATTCGTCCTGTCTTGCATTTTTTTCTTAACTTATGTCACTGATCGTTGCCTGTTAGATTTTGTAAGGAAAATTAATGGAAGGTATAAAAGATTTACAGCGCACTGACGCGAGACGCTTGATTGCAGATTGGTGGAGAAAATGTTCTGATTGCCTCCTTTTGAAAATTAGGCTTGCGGAAAAATTCGTTTCTCGCTCAATTGCACAAAATACCGCATTCTGCTCCTAGTAACATAATATACCTATCCTACTATTTCCGTGTTAGGTGTATTTTGTAAATTTTGCTTGCCATTTCACGAAAGTATCTATACTATTACAGATTCTTAACTTGCTTTCAATTTTTTCTAGCTACTTTAGTGTCCAAGATATTAAATTTCCCTAAGACAACTTCAAATTCTTATTATCTGTGCATAAACCGAAATTATTATGAAATTTAAATATAAAACGACATTTTAAGACAAATAATGGCACAGAAGTTATGTGTTAAAAAACACAATGACACAAAGAAGACAAAAAAAAAACAACAAAAAAACAAAATTAAATTAAAAACAATTAAATTAAATACAAATTGAGGTGAGAAAAAAATTACAACTGGCAACATTGGCACCAGCAAGTTGGGAAAGTTTATTATAGCAATAGTTTTTCAATGATTTTGCACTCCCCTTGTCTGTGGCTCTTGGTTTTGGTTTTTGAATGACAGTTTCAATATTGTCACTACTATTTGACTTGGAAACAATTTTCCCAACCAAAGCAAGAAGAATATAGGTGGCTAAATGCACAAGTATGCAAAGGCCATTGATTAAACAACGAATAAGAAGAAGAAGACTGCAAACTGCAACCATAGAATAATGATCTTGGACAAGGAAAGATTAGCGAAATAAAAAAAATGCAGACTGTATTCTCTTACCAAAATTCAATGCTATGTTGCCATATACTTAAAAAAAAACTGCGATATCTCGGAAGCAAATGAAGATAGAACTTTTTTGTTTAAATTTTTCAAATCCCACAGAACCATATCAGAGTGTTATTAATTTTGTCTATGAGTTTTATCCAATTAATTATAGCTCGAATTACCATTTAATGTTATGTTAAAACAAAGAAAATTGAAATAATTACAATGCAAGGCAGAGGATTGTGTTATTGAAAAGGCTTTGGTTGGCAATTATTTCAAATTTAAACGCCAAGCACTGATGTAGAACCGCTGGTATTATTCTTCAATAGGGGTTAGGGATCTTCTGTAGAAGCTTAGGGTGCGCTGTTTGATCAAACTGCAGTAGGTCACTAGCACTAATATGTCGTATTTTCGGTCGTCTAGGTTTAAAATTACAATATAAAAAGGCCAAAGTAAATATTTACATTTTTTCTACTTTTTGATAAAACTACTAAATATAATTATTATTAATTGCAGTAGTGTGATCTACTTGCGGATATTTCCTGTCTTTCATGGAGGAATGAAAGTCTTTATCCTTCCACTTTGCGAAACTTTGTTAATTGAAGTTAGACGTATGACGGACAGGAAGTGATTATCTTCTGCTTTATTATTAGAAACAATCCGAGCCGCATTTACCTTTAGCATGCGATTTTGAGCCAGCTTTTGTAGTCATTGACAATAATTCTTGTCTATTAATAATTTGCAGAACGTTTGTTGGGCATCATCAGCCTTCATTTCTTATCTTCATTTGTTAATCTTGTTGTTATCCAAGACGGTAACATAAATAAAATTATTTCTACTTTACCATCAAGCTTTTTCTTCTAATAAATAATTTAAAAATAATCATTTCTCATATTTACAGGACACCTGTAAATACTTATAAATTTTTCAAGTACATTTTTGTATAAAACCCGGGGCAGTTAAGGGGGTTTTGTCTAAAATAATAACGATATGGGTCGTTTCAGCTAAACTGACCATGACGTCATGAATGACATCATCTTTATATCAACCCTTAATACACAAAGCCCATACAACTTTTAAGCGTATAGTAACGTAAATTAAGTGGTAAGCCCGAGCGATGTAATCAAATTAACTCAAATAAAAATAATTATTGTCCAATTATCACTTTCAACATAATTAATGAAAATCATACACGGGGTAATTTGTCGTCTTATTCAGAAAAAAAATTAATTTAGCGATATTGGTTTTTTGTATGCCCGACCCGAATATTCAAGCTGAGTAATTCTTTCTTTCTTGAAAGCTGGCAACCTCGCAGTTGTTATTATCAATGACGTCATGGTCAGTTTACCTGAACGCACCTAAAATAATTATTATGAATATCAATTTGCCCCACTTACATACAGAGTGGAAGGTTAGTAACACAAAAATTCAATAATTCCGTTCATATTTATTATTTTTTCAGCCTATTTTCTTTCAGCCTTATGTCATTTGTTTTTCATGTTATGACGTCATCAATTTTTTTTTTAATGACATGCACCCTATCTATTTTTTATTATTAATTTTGGCTGTAGGTACTTTTTATTCTGGTTCCCAACCGTTTTCAATGTGTTATATTTGAAACAAATCGAAAAAACCAGTTTTAACAAAGTTCTAATACTAAAAAGCCATTAAATAGGGAACACTGATCTTTCCAAAAAATTAATTTTAACGAAATTTTTGAATTTTTATGCTTTACCAACCTTCCACACTGAAAAAAAATGATAACTGAATTTTTTTTGTACGTTTCTTTATTTAATAATATAAAATTAGCAACGAAAAATTCCACGATAGGGTAACCTAGTCCGTGTTTACTTTGTATCCCATCACCTGAAAGAAACGTTTCTTGAAGTTCTAGGTCTATTTCTAGCAAACCGGCGTCCATTCTTCTCAAGTAAGCATCTGTCTAGAAATATGAGAAATCGTCGTTTTCGTAAATTTGGATATATCGAAACCCTTTGAATAGAGCCACTCGAAGAATGGATTTTACTCACAATACTTTCGTAGGTAAACAGGACTGAAGGACCTTTGTCCTGTGATTGTTGGCTTGGTTTTAAGACGAACAGGTATAGAATAAGAAAAGGTCATATGTCTTATTTAGATAATGAAAAGCGGAAAGGGTGATTTTGGATTATGTATGTGTTTACAAGATGAAATACCTACATCTGCCGTGCACGTACACCTTTAATGCCATCTGCAAAATTTTGTTTACTTATATCTACATATACATCATATTAAGGTAGAAGGTTATACATAAATTATAAATAGAAATCAGAATTATTATTTGATTTACTATTTACTTTGACTATTTACTTATTCCTGTACACTAAAAAAATGAAATGTCTTATTGGTAAATCACATGAATACAAAAGCACTACTCACTTTTTTTTTAACATTACTATAAGTATAGTTCCTCTGTTTGATACTAATAAGGCTACTACTAATACACTTTTGGAAGTTTTAATAGCTAGAAGATTAATGCTTTATCTTCATCATATTTTCCAGGACAAACCATAAACTCAGTAATATTAGTGTTTATTTATTTTTGAATGAACAATCGCAAATTGTTTACTAACTCCTATTTTGAAAAGTTATAAAAATGTTTTCCCAGCACATCTTTTCCCAGAAGCGCCATGACTTCATCGAATTTTTATTTATCATTTTTTATTGGCAATTTTTAGAAAAAAAGTTGTACCAGATTTATATGAACAAACGGAATTCACAGTTGCCTTGCAATACAAGCGAGTTGTCCCAGATTTATTTGAATAAAACTGTTAAAAAGCTTTTGCTTATAGTCTTCCCTATCTCCTTCCCTCCTTTCTATCAATCAGTTTAGACCACTTCCTCTAAATAAACTACAGGTCTACATAATGAAGAGATACTCCATTCTGCTGGGCAAAATGTTCTTTCATCCAGAGTTAAGAACGACTTAAGCAGAAAATAAGGATGAAGAATGTTTGCCTCTACAAAGGAAAATTTATTAACTCTCGCTCACCAAAACATGAGAAGTCAATTTATGATCTGACATGAAATTTCGATTAAATAGTGATTGTTGCATTTTTTTTTTCAAATTGATGGGACAGTACAGAAGAAACAGAAACACTGCCAATTATTCTAAGGACATTTTTTTTTATGTGAATACAGGTATTTCTGAACCTGAACACTAATGAGAAGAATAATAATTGGTTCCAATATATTCCAGTAGGTGGCGCAGCTGTCGCTGAAAATCTAGAGTGCCTATATTACCGACTCTGGCGCTTACTAGTGTAGAAAAGTAGGAATAAGTTGAGATTATCAAATTAACTTCAAAACCGTAATTTTTTTCTCAAGGTAGATCGTACAACCCAAGTAGCATCAAAGTTGCAACCACTAATGGGCTTGAAAGTAATCGGAACTTTCGCTTGGTCGCTACAACGTGTCTAAGACTAAATTTATCACACGAAAGTTATTATTACCTCAATTTGGATTTTTATTATGTGTGGTTATTTATACGATGTATCGATACAATATATTTATACTTCTTATGCCCGTATTCACAAACGATAATTTCCTAAATAATTACGTAATTAATTAAATGAGTGAGATGGAGATATGCAGTTTTTTTGCAATAGAACGAGATGGGGATAATTGATTACGTAATTATTTAGGAAATTATCGTTTGTGAATACGGGCATTAGAGTCTAATAAAGGTTATCGTGACTAATAAAATTACCTCAAAGTTGTTGGAACCTTGTCGTAATAATTATACGATGGTAGGAATAACTTTACAGGTTGCTTGAAATTAATAACTTCAAGGTTTTTTAAACTTAAAAGTTGATGAAGTTGCGGCTACGTTGTTGAGACTTGAAATTAAACTTTCAAGTCGCGGAACCTTGTAGTAACGTTCTGGCTACCAATTAAAAGTACTTTAAAGTCTCCTTTTTCACCACTTGTCTTATATCAATGTTACTTGAAGGTTCTAGTTACTCCTAAAAAAATACAATAAAGTAATGATAACTTTGATAGAGGCATTTATTACTATAAATGGTATAAAACGTGATTGCAGTGCTCATACTCGCATTTGCTTCACAGTCAGATCAGCTGATATCAGACAGGACTGCCCTGGGATATGAGGCAGGCTGTTTAGCACTTAAATGTCAGTTGAATTAGTAGATTATGTGCCCTTCTCAAATTATGTATGTTCTTTTTGTACCACTTGGAACTACAAAGTAACGGGGTGACTTAGAAGTTGATACACCGTAAATGTTACGGTAAAGTTACAGTAATAAAATTCTTACGTGCATTTTCTACTTTGCAGTGAGGATCACTTTACAGGGATACGTTCGGTTTCCGTCACTGATGTAACGAACATTGTAGTAACGAATACTTTAAATACTCAATTAGAGGGCACACTTCCAGGTAATTTTCGGCTATTATTTCCGCCATTTTAAGCCACGTAACGTGAAACGCCATTATAGCATTTCACAATTTTAACGTAAGTACAAGTATAACAATTATTATTACAAATTTTGGTTTATCTATTTTTTTTTTTTGATAAGTTTTTTACGTTAAAACAACTCATCACGAGTCAAATATTATTTTAATGTATTTTTGTAATATTTTTTGAAAAAAGTGTTCACCAAAAAATCTCTTTCGAGCACGAGAGTTGTTATTTTTCGACTTTTAACCATCGTAATTCACGATAAAGCAATTCATGGTTTCAATTTTTGAACTCACTGCTGCTAATCACTAAATAAAATGCTACCAAAGTCAAAAATTCTGCTGCTGGCTGTGTAATATTAACTTACGTGAATTAACCTGCATCATTTTGTATGAATCAGTAAAAGTAGGCAGTAAAAGTAGTAAAATTGTTTTCATAGTTGCAAGATAAGTACAACAGAGATAAAGAGGAGATTACATTCAAGTAGCGGATACCACGTTACGTACCCGCCACTTTATCGGTACGTTATTAGGTATATTAGTTCCAGGTTCGTCGCTATAACGTATCTCTCATCTGAAAATTGTTCCCCATTTTCATGCCAGCCACGTTATAGAACCGTTCTAGTTCCTGTAACTATAGTGGCAAAAACTTTAAAGTTCCGATGATAGTCGCGGTTGCGTAGTTAAGACTAATAATGCTGCTGGGAACCTTCGAAAAATTTATATAATTTGTTGTTAAATTCAGCGTATACTTTTGCCTCGTTGATGCACTTTCAACAAAAAAAGAGGACTTTCTACTTGAGCGAGTTGCCTGAAAGTAAAAAATCCCCCCATCTTCGAGTACAAAATCCTTTCCGAAGGTAAAAAGCTCATTGACATAGTAAAATTGGCAGGGCTTAAGGGTTTTCTGTGACGCAGAGGACGCGTAGGTATATAAAGTTACTCGTGTCACTGGATGTTAATTTAAGATTTGAGCTTTTTTAGAGTTTCCTACTCCGAAGGCGGTATTATTATCTTCAAAAATAAGACTTCCATTTTTTTTTTGCTATTTTCTGGTTGCTCTGCAGCAAAAAATGTGTACCAAAAAAGTTCTAGTAAGAGAAATTGGCATTCAAGGGAGACACGACTTCTACTATAATAAATTAATGTTTCAACAATGACGGCTAAAAAGCTTTTCAGTAGAAAGAAGAGTTAGGTACCTACCTATAAACTTACACAACATATTTCGTTTGCATTAAATGAGCCACGCTCAGCCCGCGGACATTAAAAGCGGAACAGCAAGCGCTTTTAATGCCCAAGGTGCTGCAGGTCAGGGTAATTTTTGCGTTTGCAATCTGATATCCGAGCAAAAATAGGCGCATGTGCTGGTCCAGAACTGAATCAAAGAGCGTATCTACTTTCGAAACGATGACCGCTCGATCAATGTTTTATACGGACTGTACAGACGAGAGCACTGGCCACACCCGGTGCTAATTGAATGATGCCTACACGAGACTTGCATGTAATTTCAGGTGCAGTTTTTGCGGGATGCGAGCTGTATATGCACCGCTCCAGAGACTGGTCAATACTGGACCGACCACGGAGCTGAACGTGTCACATTAATCATCGAAATGCCGTCAAAAAGAGAACGACTGGATGCGTCGATATACGTGGCATTCAATTTTGTGTGCGTGAAATTGCATTTTGACAATGCAGTTCCGTCGATCTCATGAATCTTTAATAAAACTGCCCGGACATAAGCTGGAATCCCGCTGTTATAAGGGTTTAGTTTATTTTTTACGATTTACGTGGAAATTCTAATCACCAATCCTCCACCGAAAAATGTGGATAAGATCATGAGCCTACACTACATATACAGAATGATCCATTTTAATCACTCCAGGGAAAATTTCGGAACGGTGGTGTTGTTGGGAAAAAAGTTTTAGACAAAAGTTGTATGGTTGTTAGGGGGATATCTATTGGAGGCTCAATCATCCCCCCTCCCAAATTTATCTAATGGTTTGTTTGCTAACCCATTTGTTGCTGTCAAATCTGTAATTTTTAAAATTCAGAAATTTTAAGCCTGGAATTTAAGCCTCAAAAGTTGCGAGATTTGACAGAGTTGTCCACTTTTGTTGACAAAATTGTTGACAGTGAGAACAGTAACCTCATCGCCCCCATGAATTTTAGAAATTTCAGATTTGGTTTAATTTTTTGTCAACTTGATCGATTTAAGTCATAAAAAATGGGGGTTGCCATTTAAGAAGTTTGACTTGCCCGCACCCCCCGCCAGGGGTGAGGGGGAGGGGAGAAAAAGGTCGCTAAGTATTTTAGCTCAAGAAAACAATTCTATAATTGATGTTAGGTATGCGTAAATAAACTTCCGCCGTAAATGCGTTATTACAAAGTCTTCACAGGCTACTAACTTGACTTGTTCATCTAAATAGAAATAATTATACTTACATTTTGAACGATGAGTCATTTTTGTCTACTCAATCTGTTTGGGAGCAACCAACCCAAAAAAACCAAATCATGTACTGTGTACTTGAAAAATTAATTTTCTTCGATCTAAGTATACCTTTATTTAAAAAGAAAAAAAATTGAGCGTTCTCGATGAAATAATATTTCTTTCTATGCTTATTACGTATGTATACCTAAGTAGGTACTTATATCTATATTTTATGTATTTTTAGCGTGGAAATGTTGATATTAATTATCTATGTTCGAGTGTAATTGAAAGAACGAAGAAAAAATCTTTCCCGGAATTCTGCGAGCCTCACTGAAACGGTGATCTTTATATTTGCAGAATCAATAGCAATGTAGAGGAGTAGTAACACATCAAACGTGAAAAACAGCGAAACTTTTTTCCCTGTTCAGTGAATGGTACTGACCCTTGGCTTGTTTTTATTTAGAATACGAATGCTCTTTTAGCCGCTGGCTATACAACCTATTTCTAATTAGCATATACGTATATATGTACTGTGAAATTAGTTTTGATCCTCTTATTTTGAGCGAGCTATACGATTTCGCTGAGACGTCCTCTTAAATTATTATCTGAACTACCTCTGTCACTCTAGTAGTATGTAATGCTCATTCCCTGTAGGTAAATAGGTAATTATGCATTTATAGAAATATAATACTTAATTTATATTAGGTATAAATAATATAACCTACTTTTTTCAGTTAAATAGCAGCAGTTCTTACTAAATGGAATATAATTTAGGCAGTCTTTGAAAAAAAAAAATTGACGTCAGAATTTGTTTCTGTATCCTAATCAAAAATGTCTAATTTTACAGTTTTACAGATTCAATTTTAGACATGATTTGTTTTTCCAAAGCCTTTTCAAACTTAATTTTAGACCCGATGCGCAACACGCTGATGAAACTTAGAATAAATTTTTTTTATAACTAAACTATCTAAAAATTCATTTTTAAAGTTAAATAACGAAGTGTTAAGTGTTTACCACTCTTACAGTTGTCAAGGGTAACATTGCTCCTCCAAACCCTGTATAAAATTTTCTAAGTCTGAATTTTTGCAGTTGCAGTTTAAATTGAATGATGAGTTATAAACAAATTAAAATTGCATTTTTTCATTTTGAAAGCAGTGTAGGTACTACGGAAACGGCTCCAATATCGCAAAAAGGCTCACATGTCCCCATCTTAGCTTTTCAATGGTCATCGTGCAATGTAAGTATAGGTATATACTTGAAATTTTTATACGAGGAGATGAAAATTATCAGATTTTTCATCACCCTGTATAAAAATTTTATCTACATCATAGTAGATAAAAATTACGCAAAAAAATAGTACATAGGGACATGTAAGCTGTTTTCCGATATCTTGAGCCGTTTTTTCTGTAAACAACTTTGAAAATCGAAAATAACGTTTTTCATTTGTTAATAACTCATGAACTGCGCATTTTTGAACTGCAATTATTGTAAAAACAATTCTTGTTACTTTTTCTACGGAAATATGAAAATAAAATAATATACAGGGTCCTTTATTATAAAAAAAAAACAAATAGACAATGTCGTCATTACTGAGCCAATATAAAAAAATTACATCAGTAGGAAGCGAACCCATTTTTTCATTATTTTCAAAACTCAAAATTAAAGGATTTATTGGGGGGTATCGGGACTTTTGCAAGCATCCTGTATTTTCAGTACTTTTTATTATTAAAATATGTTGCATGTTGGGCAACTACCTTTTAAAAATTGTTAAAATTTATATTACGATGATGAAAATGTTGCTTTTTTGTATTTGAAAATTCATGTTTCCTCACGTCGTTTAATTTTATATTTTTCAGATGCCCCATTTCCAGATGAGCCTCAGAAAAGTACGAGTTAGGTATGTATTGCTTATGTACGTGATATATGACATATATGTTTGTTCTTACATTTTTAAGACAAATTAAAAATATAAAATGTCCAACGTGACGGGGCAGAATAACTTTCCATTAAATTGGTATTTTTTTATTTTTTATTCACCTTTTTTGAATATTTTTTTGTACCTTTTGGAATATTTTTAGAATTTTAGCTTTAGCAATTTTCGTTTTTGGAGCAAAGATCGCAGATTTTTAGCTAAAGAGTTTATAAATCATCTTGCAATATACCTCCATCATCGATTTTTATACCCATGTAGGCTGACTTGGTAGATTATCAGAATGTCTCTGCTTGCTGTGGTGTGAAAAATTGATCCTTGTAACGCCTCCATAATCTGGGCGAAAGCCTTGTATAGACGTTCCTTATATTCCTTCATATTTTTGCATTTTTCATAAAATATTGTATAACTTTCACTCATAAGAAAACTCTGTAGATTGACCCAATAATTGGAGCAATCACTCTGATCAATTCATATTTTTTCTTAGCAGAAGTAGTCCGATCTACATCTGTCTGAAAAAAAAATACATTTTCATCGATCACATTTGTAATAACTCATAGAGCATATATACATTATCATGCACCTACTTATAACCCGTTTATCCTGTGACTTTTGCAAAATTCAAATTCCTTTCCAACTCAGATCTACGCCATCTTCATGATCATGTTGGAACTCAGAAGACCTTCCAAGTATTTGAGAGTTCAAACTTTGCGCATCATTGGTTATCGAAAAAAGAATCGATGCTGAGCTTTCTGGAGGCAATACCTACCTAAACACTTTTGTACACAACAAATCCTGAGAGCGAGTTTGGTCTATTGCTGAAATCAATTTTTAAGGGATGAATCCTTCGATCATCTTCCATCTGGCTAAATGGCTTGGTAAAATCTAAAGAAGCAGTTTATACTCAATCTGGTTGAGTTTTTGTACTTAAAAGGCTTCACATCGTCTTTACCTCCTGATGTGGTAGTTATACCCACCTTTCCTCTATTTCAGAAAGGAACATCGTTAATGCGACCATTTTTTTTGCAAAAAGGTTATGAGCCTTAAAAGAAATTCTTCAAATTAGAAAATTTTGATACAACTTAATAATTCTACGACAAATAACCACAAACTTCTGTTCTTATTTCTGGAGCACAAAAAATAAAAAAAACTCCAACATTCCCTCTGTATTCAGATGCTTGCTCTAAGATGGGGGGAAGTCTAAGAGATCAATAACAACCTGCACAACATCGTGGCTCTCGGTGTCGTGGTGTGGGGCAGGTTAGGGTGGCTCCGCTTCCTTCGACTTCCTCCCACGCAGACTTGGCTTACTTACGCGGTGCAACTCAATGCAGTCCTTACTTCCCCCATTTCCCCCTTTCTTTCATGCCGCATTCAATCCTATCCTCGGAATGCTCAAAGCTTGTTAAATCAAGGCAGCTCCGCTTGAATATCCACGCTCTGTTCCTATTCAGCGTCTCAGCGATGAAAAAATCTATGACATGGAACTTGTTTCTTCGATATATCCAGCACCTACTGCTGTTTAGTCGGTTTTCTTGAATTCTGCTGTTACAAAAAAAAAGAGTAGGTACGTGATGCGGGCTTTAATTCTTCTCTTTGATCGACAAGAAAAATGTTCTGAATATTTTTAACCTGGATCAGAATTTTGGCAATAAAAATGTTCATTTCATTAGAATTGTCAAGCAAAAATTTCAAAAAGAATTCAGTAATGGAATATGAAATATGTAGTCTTAATTGCAAATAATTTGGGGATGAACCATTAGAACACAATCAATCACGTTAAAATTATGGGATCTAGTTGGCTTTGAAAATTTTCGAAATGCCACATGAATAGCTTTTGATGACTTTTATGTCAATCTTCAAAAATTTAAATTTTTCAATTTTTCAGCACATTTCAGTATGGCTGAATTTGTCAAAAATTAAGTTTCCGATTCTTAATAAGCATTTTAATAAGCATCAAAGTGTGCCAAACTTTTCCGGTTTAACCGACTCTGTATCTGGCAAAATGAGAAAGTTGAGAGAAAAAAGAAAAAAAATCAAAATACTTCAAGAAGTTCCAAATTTTCGCGCAATAATCTTGAAACGTGTAGCATTATAAAATCAAATATGGACTGAGGCCAATAGATGGGAATATTCCAAAGAATTGTTCTGTAAATCTGGATTTTTGCGAAATTTGTTGCACGAGCACCCTGTAGAAAAATGGCTTTAGAAAGCTTTTTTGACGAAAATCCAGTCCTCCAAGAATTTTTCAAAATTTTGAATTTTGCGCAAGAAGCGTGAAGCTTTAATAAACAGACAACTAAGGCAACTATAGATAAACAGGGTATATCATTAATATTTCGAAGATATACAGGATGTAAAAAAAAAGTTTATTTGTCCAGTTTTTTTAAGATATCTATTAGGGAACCGTTTGAGATACAGAATTCAGCTTTTATACATATTATACAGGGTGTACCAGCTCGATTTAGACAAAGGTAAGGGCCGTGTAGGTCTCGTCAAGACGAAACGTTTTTTTATTTTAAGTTTTTGGATTTGGACCTTCGTTGCGGAAATATGGCCGACTTCCGGTTTTTAGTTTTTTGGCTCCAGTTTCGGCATTTTTAGGTTCTCGCCCAAACTGAAACTAGTTTTGGAAACTCCTTAGCTTCAGTTACAACTTTCATATTGAAGTCAAGGTTCTATCTCTGTTGGATTCAAAATCTTAATTTTTCAATTTGATTCAATTTGAATTGATTCAAAGAATTTAAATTTAAAGTCTTGGGCATGTCGCCATTTTGAATCCAACAAAGATAGAACCTTGACTTCAATATGAAAGTTGTAACTGAAGCTAAGGAGTTTCCAAAACTAGTTTCAGTTTGGGCGAGAACCTAAAAATGCCGAAACTGGAACCCAAAAACTAAAAACCGGAAGTCTTGACGAGACCTACACGGCCCTTACCGTTGTCTAAATCGAGCTGGTACACCCTGTATGTATCATTGATACAAGCTACTTTTTTCATACCAATTCAGTTTTTTTCATGTGCCATTTGCGGAGATCTTAAAAATGAGCGAAGTTTTTTTTGCTCTTCATTTTTCCAAAGCGAGTTTTCAATTGTAAATGCCCGTTTTTCTCAAAAACGGCTCACGTTATAGCAGTTATGACCAAGAGTACCTTTTTGTGTAGAAAATACCGCCGGTTAAAAGTGCGCTTTTCAAATATCAATTGGCTCAGTGTCGTAGATATAAGAGGTAAAAAAATTCCATACAACCCAAAAAAAATTTTTTTTTACTCCCTCTGTATCTCGAACGGTTTGCTTGAACGGTTTTTTAATAACCGAAAGAGAACGAATGACAAAAAATGTTTCTTAATGATATTAATTGTTATTACCTACCTTACCTAAAATATTTTCAAAAAGACAAACGTTAATTTTGTTTTTGGTGCACATAAAAAGTAACACTTCATAAATTGCCTCTAACGTTACAATTATTTTTTTAATCGCATAGAAACCATATGTTATACGCAAAAACAATTCTTATTCATATAGGTACCTACCGGAAATAAAGAGTTTTTCACGCGGAATTGTTTACCCTTGGTAGCATTCTCAGGGGAATCTGTGACAGTACGCGATACTTTAATTAATTCAGTGACTGTCCTAATTATAAATAACTTTGCGTGATGACTTCGCGTCATACATTTACACTTGCCGTTAACAAGTTACGTCCGCCTGGAAAATTGAAGAAAGCGGAAGAAGCATTTAAGTTTAGATGAACTATTATCAATGCCACTTATACGTGCAGCAGTAAATAGCTTAACAGTCTCAAAAGTTCGCATATGTTTCACACTAATTATGCGCAATTAAAAAATTTAAATAGACAAAGTATGTCAAAGGAAATATATTATTTAGACCACGCAGGAGAGGACTTGAACGTAATATTTTTATTAAATGCCCTAGCAGCATGAGCATTATAGAAATGCTAGCTAGCCAGCAATAATAAACGAAAACGAAACGAAAGTTCCGAGTAAATTATTCAACATTTAATTAGACTGCTATCTACTGTGAAATGATACATTAAATTTAGGATCTAAGAGCATTTACGGTACAGTAAAACGAAAAATCCCAAGTATAGAATTTTTTGTCTGAAGCAAATTTTAATCCAGTTACCTCTTGAGAGATATTAAACCCGCCGGTACCATCAGTAAAATGCTGCTTGGATGGGGATAAGAGAAGAATGCGATATGTAATTAAAAACCTCTCAAGACAAGACGTTAAATTTATCAGGGTTTCAACGACTCAATTGTTTAGCGCACCTCGGAATTCCTATATACTATTCCCTCGCCTAAGTTAATGCGCCACTTTAATTTTTCCTCCGTCCTCCGTCGAAGCCAGAGATGAAGAAATCACATTTTCCACTCGAGAAAGCTCGCCGTTCCTCACACTACTTTCAATCTCCAGCTCCACCAACCCCTAGAGAAGACCACTCACAACCCTTCCTTGCCAGTCTTAACTTTACGTACCGTGTAGAAACCAGAACCAGAACTATATCGCGATGAATATACAATTTAATGCACTCGGTTGCTATAAAAGGATTCTACTTTTTATATACCCACTGGAATTTTCAGTTTTTCGAGGATCTTTACGCTAATCTTATATGAGCGTGAAAAATGAGAATCTAGCAAATAGTTTTTTGAAAGAAATCATCTAGTCAATATTCCCAATTAATGTAGGCATTGTCTTTATTTCATTATTAGCTCGAAACTCTTTCTTTAATAAAATATTATGAGAAAAACTACCAAAAAAATAATTTAAAAAAATTGAGACAGTCTTGTATTATTATTAACCCTTTTTTATATATTTTTAAAATAATTGTAACGAACAAAATGAAAAATTATTACAATGCTTTTAGTCAGCTGGTTACATCTTTTGCTCTCTCAACTTTTGCGGGCTAATTCGTGCTAAAGACAGAGATAAAGGGCAAACCTTGCATGCGTTCTTTCGGTGTTCGTTCTACCACACTATAACCGTAGTAACAATAAATCTTCTCAGACAAATTTCAACTCAATTTACAAATGAGTTTAACATATGTGCCCATTAAGAAAGCGCCCACACGGATAATGCGGAATTCAGGAATATATCTTCCAGTGAAGTTTTCTATTGATTAACAAACAGTTGCTCCATATATCACTAAATCACTCAAACCGTATTCTTCGCCCTACCTTTGTGGGTTCCATATAGGGCTTAAGTACCCAATTAATGTAATATCCAATGCGCCTGCCTATAAACCGGAAGTTATTTTCTACAAGGAAACAACTACCTATACACATTCGGTGAGTGTGCAACTGTGTATGAATAGAGTGCGAATTTTAAGGCAGGTGATTCATCTCATAAGAAACTATACCATGACAATGCCTTCAGTTATAGGGCAGAGAGAAGATTCTTGAAAACCAGGTGGTAGGCGTGATGTTTGATCCTTCAAACGGAGAAGTGAAATAAATGCCTTTTGT
This sequence comes from Malachius bipustulatus, assembly GCA_910589415.1. NCBI lineage: Eukaryota > Metazoa > Arthropoda > Insecta > Coleoptera > Melyridae > Malachius > Malachius bipustulatus. Next base: position 19,948,631 of record OU342632.1, read on the forward strand.
AGAAGGCAGTTTGTAATTCATTTAGAATGGATACGTGCGTGCGTTTACTTCCATATGAGGCATTTCGGGATAGTGTTTTATTGCGTTAAGAAATTCTATTCTTATTCTTGTGCATTTTTATATCTTTGGGACCTGAACCTAAGAGAGGCTTGTTCTTTGGTTTAGTTATTATGTATTTACTTATTGTTCGAAGAGCTTTGGGACCGCCTAATAAATTACCTCCTCTTTATAGCAACCTTATCATTGTAGTGGAGAGAAATAAAATTTTATTGAGTCTTACCCCTCCATGGCTTACGTAACGCTTTAGTTACATGCATTACTATTACTAATCCAGACTCAAATCTCGCTGATCTTGAATTCTACTCAAAAAGTTACCTTACGTTTTCATTTTATTGAGGCTTTATAAAAATGAATAATTATTAAAGGCTTATTAATTTCCTTATTTTACTTCCTCGCCCCTCCCCCCACCTCTGGGTTGACCTTCTTGCATCTAGAACGTCTCAATGCATCGAGAACGTCCCAATGCATCGAGAACGTCCAAACTCATCTAACATGGGACAGAGAAAAAAGTTCGTTCGTTTGAGCAACCGAGTTAGTCGGGAAGAAACAGGTAGCTCATACAGCGATCGTGCAAGACGTCGGGTATGCGCTAATGAAGATTTCTTTGTAAGCTTCACGTTTTCGTGGTGTATACTTTCCTCCTTCGCTCGTCAGAAGCATAGGAAAAAATGAAAAAATTCTGTTGATCTGCTGATCAATCCAGCATCTTATTGAAGGTAAGGTCAACCGATCTCCATTTTGTTATCCTTAAAAGGACACCTCCTTTACATCTCGTCTTTAGGGTACAGCCACATTTGGTTCGAGCCCTTAACATTTTTTGCTCTTGGAGCCGATCCGTAACATTTCTTCCTTCGAACCCGATCTGGACATTATGCTCCTGCGAGCTTGAACCCGTAACAACTGGAAAACGATTCCAGAATCTGGTAACTCTGGGTGCATGTGAACAAATGCAAGACGTAAGACCTTCACCTGGGCTTCTCCAGCTCTTTAGAGCAGAGACACATGGAAATATCTGTTAAAGAGAGTGAAAAAATTACCCATAGCTTGACAGCGAGCCAGTTAAATACCCTTATTCTTTATTTGGGTACAATCTGGGATACCAAATGTTGAATTTGGTGCCACTTTTCAAACGTGAGAGCAATATTCGGTCCCACATCCTGAATGATTCGATCCTAACAAGAAAGTCAGGTGACGAAATAAGAAGCTTAACTTGTTGAGATCAACCAGCAGGTACTTTACCTTTACAGGTGTGCAAAAGGGAATTGATATAGCTTGCCCAAAATCGAAGAAGCCCTGAGAAAGATGAATGAAGCAATAATTGATCCGTATGAGGCAAATTGTCCCATTAAAGCTAGTGATAGTAGTATGGTGGGTAGGGGTGGTGCACCCCAAGCGACTAGGCCACCAAGGGCCCTTTTCGCCGCACCCAAACCATGGTGGAACTCCTACTCGAACCTCCCCGACCCTTTGATAAAAGCCAGAAGGTCGTTATATGAGAGGAGTTTCATTTCTTCCTCTTTCATCAGACCCAAAAATGTTGAGCCTGAGGCTACTGTATACTTCCCATACGCCTATACAGGGTGTCCCAGCTTATTCGAAGCGGTCTCTGTTGGCCAAGCGATGGACTTTTTAAAAAAAAAATTTGAAAATTCAAGTACAGAATCACAATCGCCATAATCTAAAATTATTTTGGAGTATACAGAGTGTCCCATATGAGAGTGGCATATCAAAGTTATGTTTTTTTTAAATGGACTGCTCCTATATGTTATTGCATTTTTAGATTGTCTGAGAAGAAAAAATAAGATTGGCTTTTACAGTTGGTGTTTAAATTGAGAAGTTTTTGAGTTATAAACAAGTGAAAGTCGTAATTTTTCTTGTTCAAGGCCCTGTACAACGAAAACGGCTAAAGATAGAGGAAAACGGCTTACATGGTTCCTATTTTAACTTTTTATGTACTATCCTATGGTATAGAAACATTTGTACTTTCTTTGATTTTTTTATTTGGCGACGCGTGGAGAAATCTTAGAATTTTCCAAATTTTTTCTCACCCTGTATAAACATTTCATCCACATCATAGGATAGTACATGAAAAGTTAAAATAGGGACATGTAAGCCGTTTTTCTCTATTTTGAACCGTTTTCGTTGTACAGGGCCTTGAACTTGAAAAATGACGATTTTCACTTGTTTATAACTGAAAAACTTCTGAATTTAAACACCAACTGTAAAAGCAAATCTTATTTTATCTTTTCAGACAATCTAAAAATGCAATAACCTAGGAGCATTCCATTTCAAAAAACATAACTTTGATATGCCACTGTCATATGGGACACTCTGTATACCCCAAAATAATTTTAAATTATGGCCATTGTGATCCTGTACTTGAATGTGTGCAAAAATTTTTTGGAAAAAATCCATCGTTTGGCCTACAGAGACCGCTTCGAATAAGCTGGGACACCTGTATAATGGTAGGAGTCCTCATCATCCATTTCGCATTTAGGGCAGACCGGGTCCCGAGTTACCCACATAACTTGTAGATGTCTGTTCAGACTGCTGTGACCGGTGAGCACCCCGACTAGTAGGCTAAGTTTTTTCCGGTTCATTTTGGACATGCTGGTCCATCTGCTTCCGATCGGACCAGTCAGAAACAGCCTGGCCTGTCTGCAGCCTGATGCTATTTCCCAGTGATTCTCTAGATCCTTGCGAGTCCATTCTTTTATAGCTTCTTTGAGAATCCCATTAAAGCTAACACAAGAAACAGGGTTGTCCTTTGGTGAAGCCAACATCAGTCAGAGTTAAGATCTAAAGTGCGATGCAGCTCTTAAATAGAACAAAGCGCAACGGAAACTGGCAGAGTTACCAAAGCCAAAAAGAGCTGAGCACCTAAATAAAGAAATGATGTGAAGACATAACATCAACAATTATTGAGGCCAGACTACATAAATCCATGGCCAGGGACAAGGAGGAGACCCAAATGGCATTAAATAAACCCAATGGTAGCTTCACACAAAGTGAGAAGCAACAGGGCTCTTCTGCTGCTTGAAACACACTTTCCGGGGAGAATAAAAAGGTAAAGAAAAAGATGAAATCATAAGTAAGCCAGGAAGTATAGACTGGAAAAAAGTTAGGTACAAATGTCTCTTGCAAAGCTGTTTTTGGCAATCAACACCTCTCAAACATACCAGTCACCAGGTGTGAACAACATATTCCCTGCTTTGCTCCAAAAGAGGCAGTAGGCGACTTACCTTTAAGGTACACCTTTAAGGATTAGAGAAGGGCTGGATCTACAAATCTTTCTACAAAAGGTTGTAGATAACTGCTTAAGAATGCAGAAACTCAGAATTCAGAAATCCACCAAAACCACTGTCACAGGTGCAGAAGTCTTTGGACCTCGGACAAAATATTTTGAGCCTATGGAAAAGATACGCTTAATTTAATATAGACAGTCAGTGTAACTTTTGGACACACCATAAGCAACACGTTTTTTTTAGACATCTCTACAACGAACCCATATCCGTCAGTCTATAGCTGACTCTTTTGTTTTTGCTTCACACATGTATCCAATCAATTATTTCATTTTTTAACGTTTAGTCGTTGAACGTAAGTTCGAGATTCTCGAAGCCTGCTGCTTTATACAAGCGCGACCTTCTATAGACCGCCGAGCTCTCGTTTCTAATAATTCCGGAATCTTGGCGGAAGACTTCGTTTACTGAAACAACAGTGAAATGATTTTTACATTGCACAAGTGAAATTTAATAAGAGAAAATCTTACTCTTCAGAATGGATAGGGGATTATTTTCAAAATAATTAGAATAACGTCTCCCTCCTAACGTTAATCTGACGTTGTTTCTCATATGAATACGCAACTTAAGCAATCTACCCCGGAATGATTTACTGATTACCTACGCATAGGAAGACAAGAGCGGGCGGCGGACGTTCTCTTAGACACAATAGACCGACACCGGCGTCCTGAGTCACGAGTATCACGGGAGGGATGCGATCACCGTGAGATATCCCTATTACCGGCCTCTTATTAACCGCCGCGTCTCCTGGCCCAGTCACCCCAGATCACATTTCCTTCCTTCCGTATCCTCCTTGGCACGACAAGTAGTCCTCCGCCACTTTCCTATATAACTCATAGACTATGACGCAATCTTATCTTATAAATATAGAAGTTTATAAAACTTCTCAGTGGACTTTATAAGATTTCTGTAAAATATTGAATTTCACTGCTTGATTAATGTCGTAAACTTTATAATAAGAGACAACCATCAAACTGAAAAAAACCCATACTTACATTGCTCAACAAGAAATCCAAAAATGTACGTCTAAGATGACTCCCCCAGGCGGCTTTGTCGGTCATGTCGGAACTTAAACTCGATACCTACGACAAATAATACCATGCAAATATTCAATGAGTACAATAATTAGGCTAGTCTATTCGACTTTTAATTAAATAGTGATACATAGTCACGATTACTTACTGTAACTGTTATTCGTTTATAAGTTAGGTATTTCAAGATGACTGAAATTAAAATGTGATCCGCATAGAGTATAATATGCTTACTTAAACTAATTGCTTAATTGGAATTCTTCTCCAGTAATAAGCGAAAAGAATGATAATTAGAGTAGCATAAACCAAAACTGCTTTCCGACGGGTTGAAAACAGAATTTTCTTCAAAGGAAGTAATGACATATATTTAGATATTAATAAGCAGGGTCGTAGAGAATTAAAGTGCACCCTTAAGCAGTCTGGTCTTTTGTTTTTACCCTCTAAGATGATGCATTGAATAGGGGACACCGGGAATAGGGACCGGGAGAGGCGACATAAATGCAGGACTTACCCCGGCTTTTCTTTCATAAGAATACGGATACGAATACCTACTTCACGACAGACTGTCGTTGCATAGTTTTGTCTCTCCGTCTGTCTTAATTAATGCAGATCGAGATGTATACATATTCTATTTCTTTTAATGAATCATTCAGAAGCGCGGATTTTTCTTTGGCTTACCTTCGTTCTTATTCACTATTCTGCATTTACAAGAAAGTTCTTGACATAGATTAATTAAGGCTCGTACATGAGGGTGATGCGGAGATTTAAACTAAAACTGCCATCTCTCATTTTACCGTAATTTAAATCTCCGTGCCTACATTTACTCGTACCTTTGAATATCCACATTTTAAATTAAGAAATGTTACTGAATTAAAGATATAATATGAGTTTTCGAGCTGTTGAAGAAGCTTTATATTTATTTTATGTTGATGATAATGATATTTATATAAATTAGAGATATTTATAAGATGCTTTCACGTTTGTAGGTGATCTTATAGCATCACGCATTAAATAGCTTGTTAAAAGGATTATTATTTAGGGAGAAATAAACGATATTTTCTTTAACAAATCTTTGGATATTTATTCAATATCTTCAACGGTGCTATAAACATGTTAAATGCTAGGTACATAAACATTTTTTATATTTAAAAATATTTTTGAAGCGTTCTTCCACAAAAAGTCTAGCATTTTTTTTCCTCTTTCCGTCCTATAGATTTATCGCTTTAGGATAGGGATTAGAAATCAGAAAATATTAACGAACTGCAAAAATTTCTGGAAATGATTTCTGGTAAAAATCTGGAATGATGAGTGATGTTTTTTAGAAGATTTTTATATTTTTTCAACAGTCAACTGAGGAATAGTCATAAGTACTGAGGTAATATTGGTGGGTAAGTGTTTGAGGAGGTTTGAGAAGGAAACATCAGGAAAATGTTCCATAAGCAAGAAAAAGTTTTTTTGTGGTCGATAAAGGCAGTGGCGACTTTTCATGTGAAGTGAGTGAAGTGCCACTTCAACTATTTCTAAATAAATTATTGTTTTTCAAAAGCTCAGCTTTTTTTGCACGGTCTGATCAACTTCAAAAAAGTTTTTTTGCCAGGTCCGGTCAGCTCGAATATTCAAAGATTCCTTTTTGAACATTACCAAACCGGGCATTACAAGAAAAAAATTGAACTGACCGGAATTTGCAAAAATCGAATTTTCGAGCTGAACGGACTTTGTCTAGCCGGACACTGCCAAAAACAAAAATTCAAGCTGACCCGACTTTGAAAAAATAAATTTTACCTAGAACGAACCGTGCAGATAAATAAAATTCGAGCTGACCGGACTTTAAAAAACGAAAAACGATTTAGAGCAAACCGGATTTTGCAGAAAAATAGAATTCGAGCTGACCAGACTGAGCAAAAAGCGAATTTTAGAGCCATAACCGGACTTTGCAGGAAAAAACGAAATTCGAACTGACCGGAATTTGCAAAAAAAGCTAATTTTAGAGCTAACCGGACTTTGCAGAAAAATAAAATTCTAGCTGACCGGAATTTGCAAAAAGTGAATTTTAGAGCTAACCGTGTAGAAAAATAAATTTCGAGCTGACCGGACACGAACCGGACTTTGCAGAAAAACAAAATTCGAGCTGACCGGACTTTGCAAAAATCAGATTACCGAGCTGGCCGGACTTTTGCAAAAACCGAATTTTCCAAACCGAGCTGACAAAACTTATTGGTCAGCCCGGACATTTCCAAAAAAAAAAAAAAAAATTAGCTAACCGCACCTTGTCAAATAGGCTCTCTAGATCAAGCAGGAATCCAAGCTTCTCAGCAACTGGAGCAACAATCATCCAATAAGCAGCTTGCTAAAAATAGGAATTATTTTATGAACCCTAATTTTTTTATGGCCTATTTATTCATATTTATTTTAGAAGAGCAAGTATACGTCGTCTTAAGTTTCACCGTACTTAATTACATCTCAATGATGCTACTTTAATTATCGCTTCCACAAAAATAACACTTACTTCCCGTATTATTCCATATGTGATGATAAAACCGCAGACTTGCCGATACCAGAGTAGGTAATCTCCCAACGTTAGGATAATTTATAAACAAACGTATGAGACAATGGCTCAAGGATTTACCACCGCGCACTCATGACTCTGCGTCATCTTTACTATCACGTTGATTATTATTTTTACCAAAGCACGAGGACACCAGGAATGCCCCTCTGCACTGATTTACATATTATCTCTTACAGACGGGGAGCTTATCAGAAGCGGGCAAGTAACCTCCTGTTATTAGTGTAGCTTGTAGCTTCCTCATTACGAACTTCCTCTTAATACTTTCTCAGGGTTTGCTTTATTCTTTACCTTCTCTGCTAGCCGCTGTTCCTTTTTAACAGGATATTTAATTAACTCATTATGTAAGATTGAGTGAATTGTCCTGATTGAGTATAAACTATAAAGCACTAGATCAGTTTATATTATTTATACCTACAGGATGCTAGTTTTTTTTTTTTTAAATGCTTCAATAAATAGAAAATATAATATAAAATGGGTTACAGAAAATACGGTAATAACAAAACAATAATAACTGATCATTTCATGACATAAAATGGTCTGTACAATTAAAAATAGTTGCAGTTACTTCTTCTGATCAATCTACTCGTACACATGTCTTTTATTAAGATAACTTTTTTTCTTGTTGCTTTGATGAGAGTGATTTAAAAACAGCTGTGGAAAGATTGAAACTTCCTTTCTCTTCCGGTCCTGATAGAGAAAGATTCTGGTCCTAGATATCTGTCTTCGTGGCCTGATGTCAAGATTTTCTGAAAAATTTCGTCATGGCTGAAGGTCATGATAGTTACACAATTACTTCTTCGGATCATCTGCTTGTGATTCAGGAGACGTAAGTAGAATCTTCTTCCCTTGACGTTTTGAGTGATTTAAAAACAGCTGTGGAAAGATTGAAACTTCTTTTCTCTTCCGGTCCTGATAGAGGAAGATTCTGGTCCTAAATATGTATCTGTGTTCGTGATGGCCTAGTGTCAAGATCGATTTTCTGAAGAATTTCGTCATAGCTGAAGGTCATGATAGTTACACAATAATTACTTCTTCGGATCATCTGCTTGTGATTCAGGAGACGTAAGTAGCATCTTCTTTCCTTGACGTTTTGAGTGATTTAAAAACAGCTGTGGAAAGATTGAAACTTCCTTTCTCTTCCGGTCCTGATAGAGGAAGATTCTGGTCCTAAATATTTGTGTTCGTGATGGCCTGGTGTCAAGATCGATTTTCTGAAGAATTTCGTCATAGCTGAAGGTCATGATAGTTACACAATAATTACTTCTTCGGATCATCTGCTTGTGATTCAGGAGACGTAAGTAGCATCTTCTTTCCTTGACGTTTTGAGTGATTTAAAAACAGCTGTGGAAAGATTGAAACTTCCTTTCTCTTCCGGTCCTGATAGAGGAAGATCCTGGTCCTAAATATTTGTGTCCGTGATGGCCTGGTGTCAAGATCGATTTTCTGAAGAATTTCGTCATAGCTGAAGGTCATGATAGTTACACAATAATTACTTCTTCGGATCATCTGCTTGTGATTCAGGAGACGTAAGTAGCATCTTCTTTCCTTGACGTTTTGAGTGATTTAAAAACAGCTGTGGAAAGATTGAAACTTCCTTTCTCTTCCGGTCCTGATAGAGGAAGATTCTGGTCCTAAATTTTTGTGTTCGTGATGGCCTGGTGTCAAGATCGATTTTCTGAAGAATTTCGTCATAGCTGAAGGTCATGATAGTTACACAATAATTACTTCTTCCGATCATCTGCTTGTGATTCAGGAGACGTAAGTAGCATCTTCTTTCCTTGACGTTTTGAGTGATTTAAAAACAGCTGTGGAAAGATTGAAACTTCCTTTCTCTCCTGATGCTGGAGAAAGATTCTGGTCCTAAATATCGGTCTTCATGGCCTGATTTCAAGACAGATTTTCCCAAGAAATTCGTCATTGCCAACATCGTTTTTTCTTGACTGGGATATAACATGTTACTAATTTGATGGATGTGTGTAGTTTATCGCTAAGTCTTTAGATGCTTTTGGCCTGACTCAAAACCTGATTATGATTAATCATTATCTACGTGACTGAACCCACTTCGTTGAAGTATCTGAATTTAGATCAAGCGTTAGATCTGGTGTACCGCAGGTACCTATTCTTGGGCCCATGTTATTCATCATGTGTACTGATTATGATGATTAATCGTTTATTGATCTATTTGCTCATAATTTGAAGCAAGATCTTGACAAATTTCATAAGTGGTGTCAGAGTAAATAATTCCGCCACACCCAATACGGTACACGGAGAGGACAATTTGATTTGACAAGTATATCTTTAACCGTAAAAGCTGAATCTGCCAATTTCTGGAAAAGTGGTGGAACAGAACCGATTTTAAAAATTCTTTTTTTTTCATGGATTACTAAGACCTTCAGGTACATTCATCAGCAGTAACCCCCTGCATCGAAAAATGAGATAATGGGGTAATCCCCCCCCCCAAACACCCTAAATAACAATATAGTGATCAAAAAAATCGAAAATTCAAATTCTCACCTTGTAAATTGTCTCTGGGGGGGTTTTCGCGGTCGCTGATCACGAATCTTTTCACAAAAATGTTCACTTTTTTCCGTTTTCGATATAGCTGATTGACTTGTATACTTATAAACTGAAGAATTTCGAGTAGGTATTTGATTCTTGCCGCAGAAAAATCTAAATTTATGTTTGGAAATTGCCTCTTATCGCATCTGTTTACCTTTGGTCGGTAACTTAGTTCTTGCTTATGAAAAAGCACATAAATTTGATTTTAATTAGATTATTAGATTTAATCGACCCCGAAACCCCCGAGAGACGATTTCCGGGGTGATTTTTTTCTTACTGTTACTATTTGGGGTGCTTAGAGGGGGAGGAAATTACCCTTATTTTTTCATTTTTCGAGGTAATGCAGAGATATGTGCTAAAGGTCCAAGGAATCTAGGAAAAAATAATTTTTAGAAATCTCAGATTTTCCACTATTTTTCCAGATTTCCCGGCTAATTTATATGACCAAATGGGGCAATAAATGGTGCATATATGAATTGTGATAACAGTCCTGGTGATCCAGACCTGTTTATTTTTGTCCTAAATTGATTTAAAATTAAAATATTATGAGGTACATGAATTCATAAAAGGTATTTATATGATTCGCAGCTGCAGCTGGTTCTATTTAATAAAGCAAATTGAGAGATAACTCGTCAATGTTCAATAGCAATGAACAAAGAGAGAAGTTATTACCAAAAAGGGTTGATTTTGAACTACTTCTAGATGAATTCAATTATTCAATTATTTAATAAAAAATACTGAAGAATTCTACGCTGATTTACTGTAAAATTTCTGCTCTATAGAGAAAGATCAAAATGTAGAATGGAGATGAAAACAATAGAATGGAGATTACTGGGATGTCACGTCTTAAATTAATATTACTTATAATGGGCATATCTTTTATACGAGTATCGAATTGGCGATGTATAGTCGAAGCTATCAGAAAAGTAACATAAAATTCGCGACATTTGTCGACAAATTGTGATTGACATCTTAGGTATGTAGTAAAAAAGTATTCACATTTTATATGAGAATTAACCATAAAAAATCTTATCCCGAAAGTAGACATAAATTCGAATTGCCGGCGCACGAAACATATAACCACAAGGAATATAATAAACAGGGAAATGTTTAAAGCATTTCTTTTTAAAAGTCATAACGTCTCCCGACTCAGATTATAAAACCCTAATAAAAGAGACACCTCAATACAATAAAAAGGATCGTTCTACGAATATATGGCTGACTTGACATTTGTTTTCCCTTATAACACCACATAAATGCATCAAGACCCTTCAAGCGACTTACGTTTTCAAAACAAGTACCTACGGAAAAGCCACTTTATTTTTCCAAGATCTTTTCCTCACTCATAGTCTGTTCATGTAAATTGCTTCTTATATACCTAATACACCATCATAACTAAGTTTCAGTTTTAAATTGGTATAGGTATAGTCGAAATTTAATTTTTTAGGAGTTATCTATTAGCGCCATTTCAAATGGCTTTTAGTTTTGGTTACCAACCATGCACGTCTCTCAGCCGAGGCACCGGCACTATAAATTTTCCCAAGTTAGGAATAAGAAGAGATATATCACAACAAAGGATATCAGCATATTTCAAATTATTATATTTGGCATCCAGTCTGAACTTAGTTTTGATATTAGTGCCCCTGACATAAGAGTACGAAATCCCGTGACTTAATTTTGAGTTACGTGACCGAAAGATCCACCCGGCGTAAACAAAAGGACTAAGTACCCCGAGCTCGCCTTATTCCATTAAATCTTGGCAGAGTTTTCCTAGAATTCAGGCATACAAATCAATTTGAATAATACAAAGATACACTTACTTGATTCGCATATACCTTGATAAAACTATCTCATATACAGTTGTCCCAAAACTAGAAGTAATCTCATCATGACTGACCAGAATGATCTTGGTCAGTTTTTACATTCTAAATTTTGTTATCGATCAAACGCCGAAGGAATATTATTCTAGTGCCATATTTTTAGGGAAATTTTTTTCCTGTTGAAATTTTTTTTTGTGATTTAATTTTGGCCTTTTTTTATGAAAAAAATTACGTTGTAATGGCATGTTATTCCTAAAAATGGCTCATTTGTTCTAATTTCTGCAACGGTGTAATATTTTCCATGTTATTTGGATTGACTGATGCAAGAGATTTTCAAATTTTTCTAAACATTTTGAGAACGAGAATTTTTGAACCTGCAACACAAAAAGGCACAACTTTTCATAATAACCGGCAAAAGATCGTGTTCGATTTACGCCATCGTTAAAAAAAATCGTCATAGCGAAATACACTTAACTCTAATTATTTCTAGGCATTGTTAGCTTTACGAGCAGGTAAACGACATCTGTTCTTATTCAAAATATTTTAATTCTCTATTCAGAGAAGCGTAGAGAAGGGGCATATTTTGCTATAATTAAGTGTGTTTTACTGAACAAGTTACTTATTTATTCCGAAACAATTGTTCTAATTCTCCCCTATTTCCTGAGAGACCAAGTTCCACGTTAGTATCTCATGCACCCACCTGATATCTACGGTGTGAAGGTATCCCCGATGCGGTGGTATATGGCTATGGGAAAGAAATATCATTAGTGGGTGCTCACCCTGCGTGACGATTGTAGGAAATGCAGATTCGTGATCTACTTCTTTACGTATAGAAGCGGAAGAAGTTACATGTTTTATATCCATATAGCACCATCTGTTCTTTGCGGTATTTTTTAAGCCATTATATAGTTACTTTCAGGTAGGTATACCTACTTTAAAGCTGTAAAATACACATTTGCAAAAAAAAACAATAAATATTTCCCTAGGAATTTTATCCCTTAATGAGGATTTCAAGCAATTCGAGCCAATTTTTGCTGATTCTGGAGACAATGCTAGAAAAAAATCATCAAATGTTGAAAAATAAAATAACGAAATACTTGCACGTTTTCAAGGAACGATATGACATATTTTTTTTAATTCAAAGAAAAGTTTCTTTCAGAAAAAGAGATCGCTCAAGATTGTTGGTTGGCAGTACTTTATCCAACTTTTGCCGGATGCTAAATTTGCTTCTATGAGTGTCATTTTTCTCAAGTACTCATATACGCAAGAATGAGACTATGAATATCCAACATTATCGGGACTCTTCCATAAAGCTCGTATACGCACGGGGTGCGAACTATAAACGATGACATTGCAGCTCATCGTATCACCACCACCAGAATGGAGCGGCCTCCATACTCCCCTGAACTCTATTGAACATGTTTGGTTGAGATGTCTCGTCGGTAAAAGGCTATCAAACGTGATAATTTCTCCAAGGTGAGAAAAAACATTATAAAAATACCTCATTAATTAATAATTAACAAAAAATATTAAGTATCTATAAACCGAATATATAAAATAAGGTACCTAAAGCTATACTCTATAAGCTAACGTTTCATTTGAATGTTAAACTGTCGGATACCCTGCCATATGGTCGATAAAATGTACGAGTAGGTACATACTTTACTGGAAATTCTCACAATATTTCACCATCTGTTATAGAGCCAGGAGTCGTTTGTCTTATCATACTAATTTTCATTGCAATCTAATATCTAATATACGCCTTATTTATTCCCTTTAGCGCTAATGGTGTGTCGTTATCGCATCAGTTATTATTACGAACAGATCTCTTATACACACGAATCGCATCACGGTATCAGTTGTTGTTTTGATGTCTGAAAAATGCCAGGCTGAAAGCAAACGGATAAGTTAAGCCGTTTGGCGATAATATATTTTTTGATAAGCATGTTATTGGATCGATTGGAGATAAAACAAAATTGCTCAGAGTAAAAAAAAAGCAGTTCTCATTTTTTTTTAAAACAAAGTATAACCAAAATATCTGAAGAATTGCCAAGAAAGAGCTTAAGAAAATTTTAAAACAAATTTGGAGGCTGAGTTCCCCACAACTTAAGTTAGTGGCTACTTAAATTAAGACAATAATAAAATTAATAATAAGACGCCTACTTTTGTTAAATTCGACTTCATAAAAAAGAAATCTCAAAATTTACTCTAAATTTACTCCTGATTGAAGTAAATGTATCATTTGACCGTGGAGTTGGCTAGATGAAGTTCACTTACTGTACTAGTGTCACAATACTGTAGGTAAGTGTCTTCAATCACTGTTACATCTGGCAACCTTGTACTTTAAGATAATATAATATCATGAGCTTTTCTATGTGCAGGTGAGGTAACCAAGCCCCCCCCCTGATCTTGAATTGATGCTGAGATGATGCTCGGAAAATTAAAAAAAAATAATTAATCAAGGAAATATTTGCTAATTTAATTACATAATTTTACCACCGGAAATATAAAAAATAACAATTTTGGTTTTTAGATTTTTACATAAGAAATCTATACTTACGCATACAGGGTGGCTCAGATTTTATTTTTAAAGTTATCAGGAGCGTTTGAAAAAATAACTTAAAAAATAAAAGGCTTATTAATAAACATTGGTCCTCAGAACATTTTGAGATAGCCTCAGCCCTATAGAGAAAGAGATCATCAATAAAGATGATTTTTCAATCTAAAGATTAGCATTCTAAAGACCTGAAGATTTGGACCTTATACCGTATACGCACTGTGTCCGGATATAGGCCCGGTTTATATAATTTGAGAAAAAGTTGAGCAATCAGAAGTACAATGCAATGGCACAGAGATATTTGAAAATTATTGTTATTTTCGAGTTATTTTGAAAAAAAACATAATTTTCCATTTTAGTTTTCCTCATTTATTGACATTATTATTGAAGATGCAGAAAAACTATTATAACTACATTTTCATTGCAGCTTTTAACCAGCTTTATTTTTGCGATGTCAGTTTTTTTTTTATCTGACAATTCATATTGGCACTTAACTTCGATTTTTTAAATACGGACCTGGATTTGGAAAATTGAAAGATATTTTAATTCTTGCTACACATTGTGGTTCAAACGTGTTTCGGGCCTTAGCTATTGAAATAATCAGTTTAATTTCACCTTAATACGGACCTGTGCTTTTATTAAATTTCTTGAACTTGTACCTATTACTCATCGTCATCACAATCCGACAAGTGTAAATGTAGCTATAGTCCGAAACACGTTTGAAGCAATACGGTGGCATATCTTTAAATTCAGAATTAAAATATCCTTCAATTTTTGTAATAAAAAATCCAGGTCCGTGTATTTAAAAAATCGAAGTTCATTCCGGTCCTGCAAAAATGAATCGTGGGATAAAAAATACTGACATCGCACAAACTGCAATGAAAATGTGATATTATCAGTTTTTCCCAATCTTCCATAACAAACGTCAATAAATCAGAAAAAACGAAAATTGAAAATTTAGGTTTTTAAAAATAATTCAAAAATCAAATTAAATGTTCGAAATCTCTTGCTGCCATTGAATTATTGTCCTTCTGGTTGCCCAACTATCTTTCTTTCTTATTTTCTTTTTCTTTCTCCTTATTCATCTTTTTTCTTTCTTTTCTTTCTCATTCCTATCTTGGACACAGTGTGTTTTGAAAACAGTTCTTAGGTACTACGAAAAAAATGAAGAAAATAGGTACCTACCGTTTTTGGTCTAAATTGAACAAGCAATCTTTTAAAATCATAAAAATTGTATTTTATGGTCAGTGACGTAGAAATAATTTAAAAAATTTTATCACTGAGAGTGCTGATATGTAGAACCAATAGTTATTTAGATACATATTCGAAAATTTCAAATTATACCAGTGAACTATTTATTTTATTTATTTATTTATTTATTTATTTATAGAGTAAGGTCATCCAACAGATCACAATAATGACTCAATATAGGATGACACAACTTAACAATACAACAATACAAAAACATCAGTCTCAAAACAACAGAACAACAGAACTAATTTTAATAATTAAAAAAAAACTGTTTTTTCCTTTAAACTTCAACAAAAATTAGAACTACGCGTATCTCAAAAACCCAAAGCTCCGAGGACTATTATTTTTTCAGAAGACTAATGTTTTATTTAACGCTCCTGGCATTTTGACAGATAAAATATGGACCACCCTGTAGATATAGGTATACCGTATTTGAAAATGACTTTAAAACAGCTTTCTATTGCTGAAATAGGTAGGTATGCCGAAAAAAATCAAAAATCCATATTTTTGCTATAATATTTTTTTTATTATTATTTTTGTTAGTTAACAGAAGTCATTATGAGCTATCGATTTGGCATTATTTTGCGTCTTTTAATGGACACCATATTGTTTTGTCATGTCATAATGTCAGGTATAAAAATGTTAATTTAGGTACCCAAAAAATCTATAAAACAATTTTTTCTTTTTTGAATTTTTGGTTTATTTTCGAAAAGAAGAAGAAAATATTTTCACCGAATGACGTCATAAACAAAAACCGTTCACCGAAAAACCATAAGGTCGTAAACATCGTTTTCAAGATAACAGGGTGTCAAACTTAAAAAAAAAGTTAGGTCGAGACTGTATGTTAGAAATTCAGAGATTGAAATGTCTACCAGGAACAAAGAACTGGGGTGGGGAGAATTTTGAATTTTTGGCTTTCGCAGCTAACTAGGTACTTATATTTACTCAATAAAAAAAAATGAAAAAATCCCAATCTTCATTAAAACTATCTCAAAAACGTAGCCTCTAATCAAAATCTTGCTTGAGTAACTTTCTTCCCTATATTGACCATGGAATTGATTGTTTTTGCAAATTCAGTTGCGTAGAAGATGGAGAGGTAAAGTGGGGCGACCTTCCAGTATCTTCACTCCTGCGTAGACATTTCACTCTCGGAATTTTTCACATACTGTATCTGGATCTGCATTTGTCTACACCAAATTGCATCAAAATATTTCGTACGATTTCCAAAACACAAAATAAACTAACATTTTTTTATGAAAGGTTGACATCCCATCCAATGTGTCTTGAAACCGATGCATTTAGGGACATATATAATTATTAGTCCCTCAGGGGATCTCCTGTATAATTTACGGTACTTTTTACTACATTTTTCAGATACAGGGTGTCAAAAAAAATTTTTTTTTTTTTTACAGTTTTTAAAAATTCTCGAGAACCGTTTTTTGAGACGCACAACTCAGCTTTTGTACCTTTTAAATACAAATTCAGTTTGTTTCATGTGCCATTTGGGGGGATCTCAGGAATGAGAGAAGTTTTTTGCCCTTCATTTTCAGATACATTGTTTGAAACATCCAAAGCGAGTTTTTCATCGTAAATGGCCATTATTCTCTAAAACGACTCACTTATGTGTAGAAAATATTGGCGGTTAAAACTACCCCTTTAAAATGTCAATTTGCCCATAGTGTCGTGGATATTAGGGACAAAAAACCCATGCACGCAACCCTAAAATCTTCGCCACGCGCATCCGTACAAAAGCTGATTCTGTATCTTATACCTACGGTTCCCAAGATATCTTCAAAAGAACTGGAAAAATAATATTTTTTTTACACCCTATATCTAAAAAACGGTGCATTTCCAGATACATGTTAATATACCGAAGTTTTTTGTTTATTTTTGATCAATCTCGCTTTAAAATTTTTCGCCATATTAAAGATACACCCTGTGTTGGAGGTATTATATTCCTTTTTTTATATTCAATGACATCCTGATGGTGTTCAAGTGATTTATACCCACCTCTATTCTTCTATAAATTTAGTCAAAATTAAACGGTGATGCTAACAAATTGAACAAGTTGCTTGTAGGAATGTATTTATTAGAGATAAATAAACAATTCGTATTCGCAGGAAATGATTTAAAGCAACATCGCCAGCAAACGATGCCCCAGCCCCAAGGTCGGGGAAGTCCCTGCCTTGCTCACATGCCATCAGTGAGCTCAAGTCGTCGACGAGTCTGGCAATCTTGACGGTGTATTTGCATACAAAATTTAGATGTCTGTAGCGATAGTTCTGTAAAAATAGATAGTTCTGTGGGGCCAGAGTGTAATTATTTAAGTGAAATTGTTCGTAATAAATTCAGAAGTAGGTACCCACCGATTACCTTTTAAAAGCGACGAGTATAAATATCAGTGTCAGAAAACATCAATAAAATTTCAAGTGTCCTAAAACTTCAACAGCGTCCTTAATTTCTAATGTAAGTACGTTATATATCTATTAAGTCTAGTTGTCTGAACATCTTCATAAGGATCATCATGCACTTTAACCTATAACTACGCTACTATTGATGGTCAAGTAGGCATTGAAAGACGCGCGGAAAAAGTTCACATTTGGAAATTTATGAAACGTCCTAAAAAAATCTTAATTATCTATTAATTGGACCAGACTGTCAATAGCTACCATTTCTAATAGAACATTAGCCTTTCTGCAGTGATCCAAGTATAGGTATAGGTAATGCATGTAAAACCGGAAACGGATGCTAAGTAATCAATGGGCTCATCTCCGCCGGACAATCACACCTCGCAACCTTTCCGGTACCTCATCACACCGCTCTACTTAGTGCAACAGTGATTTTTTAATACGCCGGTCTGACATATCATTGAAATTAGAGCCCTATCTATTATTACCGACATCGGAAGTCCACTCGAAAGCGAAATATAATTATTCTTCGCCGACATTAAGATAATTTAGTTGAAATATTTGTAATTTTTTCTGATTGCGTAATCGTTCCATGTTTCCATCAGTTTACTTTTATGGGCATAGATGGTCCGTGCACTCAATTAGAAATAACAGGGGTGGAGGCATAATTTACCGTGGCACACTCGCAGCACGAGACAGGAAATTAAACATTTTTTGTGAGTTCTTATAGTTTCCTTTGCGTCTAATTGTGATGACATGAGTTGTTTATTTGGGTCTTAAAAAACAATTAATATCAAGAAACGTTAACCGTCTGCAAGATTCTTAACATTGTGAATAATTAATTATCATTTATATAGGAAAGTACTTATACCTACTTATATCACAATTTTTTTACTTTTCTCAAAAAATGGTCTACTATATGTATCACGTTTTGGGTACCATCTCATTAATCGTTCAAGATAGGTAATATTTCCAGAAGATATTAAAGCCTTACAATATAAAAAAAATGTTAATCCTGATTATGATAGATAAAGAAAAAAAAAGAACTTTCATTATGTTATTAGATAGTTTATGGTCGATTTTATTTATCGTTTTATCGAGCACCTGCGAGAGAGCATACTGATATCAGACGTAGGCCAGGTGAGATTATGTTTCGGGCTTTTAGCTTCAGGAGAGTTCTTCGCTCTACGATGGTCTACGGACAGACTGACTAGCTAGCTAGAGCTACTGGAACTCCTGAGCTAGCGGTAAAGCGCGGCGCTAGCGAGCGAGCGGCGTACTCAACAGTTGTTCCGCCGCAGGTGCTCGCCGAGTGGTCTTACCCCTGCGTTGTTCACGATGCCTCGTCCTCGTACTCGTACTTTTCGTTTCTAGCAGAGCGTTTCCTTTCTGTTTCAGATATTGACATGGGCGACTATTCTTAAAGTGGGGACAATCGCTGGAGGGGGGACCTGAACGACCAATAACGCTCCAACTTATGATGTCATCGGAGGAGGAGACAGAGTTTGGCTTGTATACAGATAAACTCCTGAAGAAATCCAAAAGAACTAGACAGCGCGTAGACGCCGGCGAGCCGCGTAATTCCTACTCTTCGATACCCAATTTCAGTTCGCGTCCGACCTTTCTCGGTGGTGGTAATAATATTTACGGCGCGATTTTTACCCAACACCAACAGTTCGGTCTCTTCGGACCGGGCTTCGCTCCTGCTAAGATGCTCAATGAGCTTCTGGGACGTCAGAAAAGCGAGTGCGGTGGAACTGACGGCGAGGACATTAAATTCGATTCAGTGATTCGGTGCGACGGAGGAGGCAGTCCTCCTTCGGGTGAGCAATTGGCGCATCACATGCTCCGCGACATTCTCCAGGGCCGCAAGCACGATTTCCTCACACTTGATAACGAAATGCGAAACGGCCAAGATCACATAATCATCAATAACAACAACAACGAGCCTAAAACAGACACATCAGATCGGCAGGAGGTGGAAGTTTCCATGGCAATGAAAGACTGCTTGACGGATGCTAGCAACCACGGAGAACGACAACAACAGGACCTCATGGAAGAAGCTCTTAACGGAATGGAAACGGACTCGCTTCCTTCACCGAAGGTGGAACCGGCCAGTCCTGCGAAACCCGAGGACGCAAAGAAAGCCCGCGTCGAAAATATTGTGTCGGGAATGCGTTCCAGTCCAGCTCCACTCCAGGTGAACGGATGCAAGAAACGTAAGTTATACCAACCGCAACAGCATGACAGTAAAGCAGACAGATACGTAGATGACGAGGAAGAAGATATTGAACCGATAAGACAAAAGAGAGTAGAAAAGAGTATCTTGAAATCACAACTGAGAACAATGCAAGAGCAACTGGCTGAAATGCAACAAAAGTATGTGCAACTTTGTACTAGAGTCGAGCAAGGTTCGGAGGAAAGTCAGGAGATTGAAGAAATTCCCAGTGATAGTGAACAAAGTACTAAGATGAGATCGCCTCCAGGTTCTCCCATTCCAGTGAATACACCTACGCCTCAACCGCAGCCTCCTCCTACGTTGGCGCAACAGGTGAGCAAATTAAAGATAAGTCCTCCAGGTCCACATTTCCATAATGGAATTCTCCACGACCATCAGCACATGACTAATGCAGCTGCTATGTATCTGGGAGTAAGTCATAAGCTCCTTATGGAACAGGAGGCACGACTAGCGAAAGAAGCCGCAGCTGCCGCTTCAGCAGCATCTATCTCTAGTAGTGAATCGCAACAATCACAATCTTCAACCCATCAACAACAGAATCAGCAACCGCAACCGAAAACTCCGGAGAATATCTCAGACAGGCTACAGCTGATGAGAAACATGACGCCCACGGGTACCGACTTGGAAGGCCTCGCTGACGCTCTAAAAACGGAAATAACGTCTTCATTGTCGAACTTGATCGACTCGATCTTAGCTCGATTTGTTTATCAAAGAAAATGCAAACAAACCGAAGCAGCCACAGCCGCAGAACAACTGAACAAGGACTTACTAATGGCCTCGCAATTATTAGATAGAAAATCACCGAGGTCGAAAGCCGTGGAACGTCAGCAACCCCCTCAGCCTCCCGCATCGTCCCAGATGGTGAACGGGAACGGCCCGTGTCCCTCGATGATGCCCGTCTACAGTATGGCCAACATGCATCAGAAGCCGGATCTACACATTCGACCTCCGATGTTCCAGCCGCCGAAACCGCCCGGAATCAGTCAGGCACCCTTGTTCGCCATGAACCATCCTTTTTGCATGGGCAAGCAGGAAAACCCCGAACAGAACGAGGCGCTCAGTTTGGTAGTAACACCGAAAAAGAAGCGTCACAAGGTGACAGACACGAGAATCACGCCGCGAACCGTCAGCAGGATCTTGGGACAAGACGGGATGGGCATGTCACCCGCCTCCATGGAGGCCAGTTCGTGCTCCTCTCCCAGACCGCCGCCCTACCATCAGCCGCCTCCGATGCTGCCCGTTTCGCTACCTACCTCCGTGGCCATCCCCAATCCAGGACTACACGAATCTCAGGTCTTCTCTCCTTATAGCCCCTTCTTCCATGGACCAAGTCATCAGCATCATATGGCTATGCAGGTATGTACTTTCTTATTTGATGTATAATTAGAGATATGAGCTTTTTTTTCAATTTGTACATTCAAATATGCCGCGCATTAGCATTTAAAAAAAGTCTTAAGTCTTAATACTAAAGCATCTAACTTTTTAGTGCCTTAAATACTTACTTAATATACAGGCTGTCCTAGAATATTTTCCAGGCATGATAAGGAACATCAAAAAATTTTATTTCCTACATATTATACATGTGTCCATAAATGTCTGCTTTTCTAGATAGATAGTTGAAGTTAAAAGAAATCTGTTTTTATTAATATCTCGAAGAACATCTTCCCGATTTTGGTGAAATTAGAAGTTAAAAGCTAATTGGATGATAATTATGAGTTCCAGTGGCTTTTCTGGTTAAGCAGAAAAACATTTTTTTGTCTCCTGATATTTTTTGTATCAGTTCGTTTTAAAAAATTAACACCCTGTATCTTGAAAACCAGTCCTTTTATAGGACATATTATGCTTTAGAAAAAAAAAATCTGTTTATCTGATAATAATTGATCCCCTTTTCGCGACTTAAAACCCTCAGTATACGAAAAAATATATTTTTGCAGGCCCCATCGTCACCTCCCCGCATGCATAAGATGGAGCGCGAATCGCCGCCGCTGCACCACCCCCCGACGCTGTTGCACCCGGCGCTGTTGGCGGCCGCCCAGCACGGCGGTTCCCCCGACTACGGCCACATGCGGGCCCCCGTGCAAAGCATGGGCCTCGACAACGGCGACCGAGGCTCGGACTGCAACTCCGGCGACATCTCCTACGACGGCATGCAGCCTACTATATCCTTTTACGCAAAGGTCCGAACTTATAAGGAATTAATAGTTTAATCGCTTATTAATGAATGGGTGTCTTGTCCTTTGACTGGGATTAACTGTGACGGAAATGAGATCCTTCAAAAAATTTTACAAAATATTATCACAAGTATCTCTTTCACCGTTAATCTTTTTCATTCTCGAACATTGAAGAGGGAATTATTGGAATATTTTGATCAAATTTCTTCATGCATGAAAATCAAGCTTAGTATCCAGCAAAAGTTGGTAAATTTATTGATTATAAACTTCTCCGGGTATTTTATTCTTTGCAAAAAGTTTCTGCATTGTCTCAAACGCAGAAATAAATAAATAAAGAGAATTCTGCTTTTGTATACCTACGAGATGTTACCAAAAATAATTCAATGACTTAATATCAAAATACGAAATTGTAACCACCTGATGTATGACCAAAATACTATGAGGGAGGGGGGATTTTTTGTTTGTAAAGTCGGCCTAGCCTTGAATGGTCACTAATAAATGTCAAAAAGGTCTCCATTTCTTCATTTCTCAACAATGAAAAACCAAATTTGGTTAGTACATTGTATTTTTGGTAACACCTCGTATACTTATACGAAAGCAGATAATAATAATTGCTCTATGATTATTGGATGGGTTTCTACGTTTGCAACAATATCAGAAACTTTTTGCCAATAAAAAATCCTGTAAAGTTTAAAATTAAAAAAGTTCAATAGGCTTTCAACTTTTCTGCGGGGTCTTGTTATATTTTGAAAGTCGAGGTAGGTATAAGTATTTTCAGTTTATGAAGACATGCATGTATACCTGACAAAATATTTCAAAAATTTTCATTGTTCCACTTCAAAGTTTGATCCTTGGCAGCTCTCCTGTAGAATTTTTGATACTATTCGTAGAGTTTGATAAGGTTTTAATGAAGAATTTTTTTTTTTTTTCTGGAGTTATTAGTTAAGTGGTTAATTTCTCAAGGATTACAAGTTTTATATAGATATACAGATGTCTCAGAAAAAGTAAATTATCTACGTCTACTTTGGAAGTATAAAAATAAAATTTGCCTGGTGCATATACCATAATAATATAATACAGTGAAGTAGGTCAACAGTATTATAGGTAGTGCGAAATGATCAATACAAAGCGGTAAATAATGAAGATTATCAAAATTTTGAAAATTTTTCAAAATAGGTGTCAAACAATTTGCCGCCATCCAAGTAGGTATGTAATAAAAGTTAGAACAACTATGAAATAAAATGTCTCGATCTTCGACAACACAGACAAGGTTTTTTTTATCATTATTCAATATCACTTTTATTTTTATCTAATTGCGATCAATATATTTAAGATCTTCGCGTTTTAGGCGTACAGCTGGGCATGCTACCCATCACCTACCTCTCTCACCAAAAGCTCAAATATATCCTATAGCGCTTAAAACGTTTAAATCGAAAAATTTTCAAGTTGATTCTCCAGAATCCCACCTCCTATCGACGAACGGTTTTCATATTTAGGTAGGTTTTGCATAGTCCTGTCTTACCTTTTCGTCTCTTCCGACTCCTGTAGTTATGAGTAGCACAATAAAAATTGGAGCTATCAACTGGCAGGTGTGTGATTCAAACAGACTTAGAAATTAGTCATTGTGTAATGTAAACGACCCGCCCGCTTACCTACGTCTATATTATTCGCCTCTATGCCTAAGCATTGATGTTATTATGCTATAGAAACGTTAAAACGTTATTTTTAAAGTCTGTTTAAATCACACATGAGGGGTTTTGTGGTTTAGGCAGGTACACCTACAGCGTGTGTGTGAATATAAAGCTTGGATCAAATTCATAATTCCGTTTTCTTCCCTTGACAGGTCGATTTTGTTTTTTATTAAAAATAATTAGTTCTGCGCCGACCATAATTAGTATACTTTTTTTTTAATGGTAATGGTACATTGTTGCAAAGGTATCGATCTGTAGTTTTGAGGAAGGAGCATATTTTCTGCTAAATTTGATTTTTTCGCGAAAAAAAGAGATGAAGAAAAATATATTTCAATAATTATTATTGTTCAGTAGGTGAAAAGTCAGTAGGTAACGCATAAATTCAATAATTCTGTTGATATAATTTTTTTGAAAAAATATCCGAAGGGGTGTAGCCATTTTGACTCCATATAGCAAATAGTTTCAGCCTATTTACAGTTCATTATGTATTCCTTTCATATTTATTATTATTGATTTTGGTTGTAATTTTTATTTTCCTTGCAAACCGTATAAAATTACGAAATGTTACATTTGAAAAATTCGAGAAAAACAGTTTTAGAAAGTCCAGAAAGTCCAAATATAAAAATTCGGTTTTTTTTGTTTTAAATTACGAAAACGATTGAAAAACCATATCGAGAAGTCATAAAGTAGTAGCGATAACTTTTGAGTAAAACATTTTAATAAAAGAAACACAATTAATTTTATTTTATTTTATAAACGGGAATTAGATCAATTTTCCCTATTTAATAAATTTTTAGTGTTACATCTTGAAGACTAGTTGTTTTTCTCGATTTTCTTCAAATATAACATAATGAAAGAGAAAATGATGACGTCATAACATGACAACAAATGACATAAGGAACTGCAAATGGGCTGAAATTATTAGCTTGCTACAGTCAGAATCGCTTTACCCCTTAGACATTTTTTCCAAAAAATTTATATCAAGGGAATAGCTGAATTTATAATAATTGAAGTTTTTCCTTTTTTTTCGCAAAAGAATTTTAATTTAGCGGGAAATATTCTTCTTAATGGCTTTTGCAGCGGTGTACATCTCAAGTAAACGGTTGCTTGAAAAAAATATGATGACGTCACTATTGAAACCATGTATTACAAATAATAGGCGTGAGCAATAAAAAAGTAATGATGACGTCATTATCAAAAAAGAAAAAAAAATTGACTAATTTTGCCCCAAACTTTATACACATGCACGCTAGGTATTACCTATATATATAATATACTTCCGGAAGTTAATATACATATAAGTATTGTACCTATATCTACGTAGGTACATATTATACCTGTAGGTATAAGAGAATCAGTTTATTCTTTTTCACTCCTGTAAATTAAATATTTCTGAGATTCCTGCAATATCTTATTCATATATCAAACTGAAACTTGAGAAAGAGACCGTATTTATTCACCACATAAGTAAAAGAGATAGCGATTACACAATATCTGATAGAATAGCTATACATATATACCTACAAATCTTTAGTGATTACTTTTATATGTCTTCAACTTGGAGGTTAAGTATATCACAGTAAGGTATCATTATCTCTTTAAAGTGGTAATAATACACCAAAGAATCCATATATTCCCAATTAATACGATTTTATGTAGAAAAGGCGAAACATTTTTACTTGACATAAAAAAATAATATGATTACACTTACACATACATAAATCCATCTATGTAGCTACATTATAAGACACGATTTATACAAAAGGTGTGTTATTACAGTTTCAAATTGAACGCTAAATAATGCAACGTATTCTTCATAAGAGCCTATGAACTCTCTATCATTTTATATATTACCCCCGTATCTAGGGTAGTATTTACCTCATATATCTTCAAGAAAAAAGTTAAATATTACCAAGTAGCTCTTGAGGAAATTACACCTTGTAAGCATTCTCTACACTACTTTTACTGATCCTTTGATATACCTCTAAGTTATATTTATAGAAAGTTTCATTGAAAATAATTATAAAGGCAACACAAAATATTGAACTACTGTTCTACGATGATATATGACATGACTTATATTATTATTATTATTATTATAATAGTTAGGGTGAATTGATTGTTTTGATCTCGTACAACTATTTTATTGTCCCAAAAACAGTGTAAAGATGCTTCCTTAACTCCCGAGCACTCCTCAACGTTGACGCCAATGCACCTCAGGAAAGCGAAGCTCATGTTCTTCTGGGTCCGATATCCAAGTTCTGCAGTCCTCAAAATGTACTTCCCGGACATCAAATTCAACAAGAACAATACCGCCCAGCTTGTTAAATGGTTCTCCAATTTCCGGTAAGTCTTGTTTTTTTTTTACTCTCTGATTGTGATTATTTCCATTTACCACATTTTTATATACGAGCAGTCTAAATTGTAAAAATTATAGATACGGTAATATTAGATATAGACTAGACATATTCAGTTCTTCTTCATGCACTTTCTATTGTAGGTATATGGAGAAATTCAGAAACTCTAAACACAAAACATTTAATGAATTCCTTGAGCTGACGTTTTAATGTGAGTCATATTATGCCATTGTCGTCCACACATCAGATTCACTCTCTTTAAATTAAAAAAGAAAGCACACCCACAAAATAGCCATGTTCATGCATATAAGCCACGCGATAAAAAAAACTTCCAGCAGTTTCATTTAAAAGCGAGCAAGACTCGCATATATGATGGCGAATAAATGAAACGTGGAGTCTTTGTTAGGGAACCGCCACGTAAAATGTTTTGCTCAAGGCGAAAAGAGCAGCATCTGTTCAGATTTTCAAAGGAATAAAAAATTCACATTATTTTCTTAATATCATCGTTGATGTTGTCATCCTCTGATAAAAAATCAAAAATTCGTATTGCAGTAGGTACAAAATTTATGTTTTAAGAAATTCTTCTGACTTTTTCATCATTTAAGGAGTTATAAGGTAAATATAAAAAAATCATCATCACTTTTTCGTTGTAATAATAATAATTTTGTAATCCAATTTCCGTGTATTTTTTCGATGTTCCAAATGTGTGCGAGCTTTCATTTCGAGTAAGCTGAATAATTAAGCACGCGTTCATATGTCATGTTGCTTCCCCATGAATATTAATTTGTCTAGAGAAAGCCCTTAATATTAGATTGTGGGGGCAAGTTAAGTTGCCTTGTTTAAACAGATGGACTTGCCATGATAAGATAACTTTTATAACAAATATCAGACACTTTAATCTATCTAATTTGGTAATAAAAGAATATGAAAATTACCTACAGGTCTTATCTGATATAGATTCTGTCAATAAATTGATTTTCCCCACCAACACTATTAACGTTATACCCACCTTAATATTTAATAGCGTTCTTTTCTTTCATGTCATGCATGTATGGAATAAGTTATAAATATTACGAAAATTCATAAACGTTACCACTTGTCGGGAACAAGCTTAAGAACCATTATTCATAAAAAATTACATTGACAATAAGGTACTAACTACTGTCGAATGAATTATGTGATACGAAATTCATAAGTCGAATGTTCGGCCGGTGTGGAAAGAAGGAAAAGGGAAATTCTGTGTAGGAAATCGTCTACGCTACTAATTAGTCTCAAGACCTTAATTAAGTTATTTTAAATTGAGCTCGACGTTAACGCTAGGGAATTTTTATATTTCAAGGCTGACGCTGTGTGGCGTAAAACTTCTTTGGAAAACGCGGAATGGGGCTAATTATAAACCGTCAATTATGAATCGAGTATTTTAAGTTTACAGATAGTTAGATGCAAGACAAAAACTTTCCTGCTGTGTTAAATAGAAATAGAAAAATACTTACCAACCAACAGGTGAAAATTCTCTTATTTAATTTAAGAAATCTTATTCATGAAAAAAAGCCACTTATACCTATCTATAATAACGAACCATTAGTAATAAAGTACTGTTAACATGAAATAATGATCCTCAAAAATTATTTTCTCAAAAAAATTTACTCCCCTTTACAGTGAGAGATTATATTATTTACTCTTTTTTGTTGAATCGTTTCATAAAGTAGCCGTTTTTGTTTCAAAATCACATTCCTTTAGGCACAAGCGCACATAAATAACAAAGAAAAACAAGTTTTTCACGATACTCTTTGACAATAATTGACGATAGACAACTTTGACAATAGAAAATACCAATCTGTAGAGTTCATTCATATTCATATTTATTTCTTGACGACTTGGAATTAAAAAAAATGTTGTTTCTTGAGTTTTAACAAAAAAACGTGTCACGTTGCAAAAGGAGTCGTTCAAACACAGTGACGATTTTCAAACTCGGCCTTCGGCCTCGTTTAACAATATTTGTCCAAATATTTTGTTAAATATTTTCATTAAATTGATTTTTTGGTTGTAATTTCAGTTTCAAAATAACATTCTTTAACGCACTTTTGCGTAAAGAAAGTTCCCGGTTCGATGTTTTTTATAACAAGTGCCTAAAAGTGACATAAAATGACAATAGCTGCTGGCGATACAAGTCATAAAATGGAAGTGTTTTAAGTGACGAAAATTATCAAAATTATTAGTCAAACAAGGCCGAAAGCCGAGTTTGAAATCGTCTGATGTTGAAACACTCCTTTTGCAACGTGTGACCCAACAAGAATTTTTCTTAATTCGACAATAAACACTAGATTTTGGTATTTAACATTGTCAAAGTGACAGGCTTCATTAAAACTTGCTTTTAAGTGAAAATTTTAGAAATTGTTTTTTAAATGTCACTTTTAAGCACTGTAAGATAATGTCATTTCGAAACTAAAATGACAGTCAAAATAGCAACTTAATGAAACGATTTTAAAGCAAGCTTTCATGAAACCGCTGTCATCACTTTGACGATACAAAATACCAGTCTCTTAGAGACGCGGCCTTCGGCCTCGTTTGACAATTTTCTTCTTGTGCTTAAAACACTACCATTTTGAAAATTGTATCACAATAACAGCAGTTGTACGTTCTGCCTACTTTACTTACGAGAATATAAAAAAATATGTATATTTTTTAATGGAAAATCAGTTTCATTGGCTGATTAGGTTACCTGCTACTATATTTATGATTATTGGAGTAAAAGTTATTGGAGAAAAATAATTGGGTGAGGGGTAACTTTTTCAAATACACGTTCCGAAGAAATTAACGCAACTAAGAAATGACCAATTTTTTTTTTCAGTTTTTGTCAAAACTATTTATTGTCCCATTAGACATTGTTTTAACACAGTTAGTTCGACGGTGACAACTTCAACTTAAAATTAAAATTAATCTTTTGCCCTGTTTTTTTGTAACATTTTGTTTTTTGAGTCACTCTATTATCTTAGATACTCTATTATCTTAGATACTACAAAAGAGACACAAATCAGCACACTAAAAAGCAATCTATGAAGAAAAAAACCATAGAAAGCGACAGTATTTGTCATCATCTAAAAACAGCTGTCAAAAAGCGTTTGATAGAAGTGTATTTCCATTATTAGCTCTTGTATTTTTTTTCAAAAATCCTTTATTTTTACTAATAATATGCAAATAAATTAAATCTATAAAAGTCCAGATAGGTGGTACAGTATATAAAAAAAACAAATACGGTCCTGAACGGGAGCTTTAAAATTCTCGGATCCGGACCATTCTTATAATAAGTCATATTTGGGGGGGGGCCGAACCACGCCCGAATTTCCTCCCGATCGGTGAAACGTTCGGACCTTCAATTTCAGTTTCAATTTTAAATTTCAATCTCAAAGCACTCAGGCCATTTCCTAGGAGTCTATTCCCGAAGAATCCAGAATTACCGAAAAAATCAACTTTCTTGGTAATGGATCCCGCTCCTTTTCAATAGGCATGAGCATGACTGAAAGGCATTTTTGTGAGGGTTCAGTACGCATACCTACTTCAAATTTTTTCAAATTTTTTATTTTCAATTCAGATTTTTTTCGTAATTTTGAAACCGAATTTTTGCTTAATAATTTTTAATAAAAACATGTTATGCTATAAAATTTTATTTTTCTTGTAGTAGTGAAGATAATAGAATAAATCAAAGAAGAAAATGTTACAAAAAGATGGGGCTAGAGTTTAATTTTAATTATTGTAAGTTGATATTATTATTATTGAATTCTACAGGGTGTTTCAAATTTAGGGAGAAAAAAATAATTGTCATTAATTGCCACATCATGTATTTATAAAAAATAGGTATTAGGTAAAAAACACTAATTCAATAGCTTTTTGGAATTAAAAAGACAACTTGCCATTAAAAAAAATAGTTCAATTGGGACAAATAGTTTTGACAATTGGTAAAACCATTTGAAAATCCTACAAAATAAGGGACTTTTTGGCCTCGTTGATGTTCTGATTCAGTGACATAAATAAAAATATGGATGGCTTCACATACATTTTAGAGAGAAAGTGTTCCCTTCTGCTCATAACATGAGTAAATGTGGTAAAATAAGGGTTTATTGACTATAAGATAATTTTTGTGATCTTCCGGTTATTTGGCTCTTTTATTGGTCCTTCAAAATATTTATATTTATCAGTTTCCACGAGTTGACTTATTACTGTACAGCGTTAATTATATTATTTGGTCCAGGGGAAGTTTTAATTCTTTATTTGATTTTTTCAAGTAGGTAACATTCTCGTAAAAATTTTAATGCCCTTCTGTGATAAAGAAGAACTTGTCCCAAATTGTTTTAATTCAAGCGCAAAAAAAAAAAATCATAAAAATTGTAAATTTTAGGAATTTGTTTGTTCATTGTCTTTTTAAACAACCTGTATAACTTCTACGCATTAAGGCACTTAATGAGAAACAAAATTATTTTTATGGATTTGAAAATAGTAGCAGATAATCGCGCAAGTTAAGAATGTGCATGTTATCAGATCGGCCAAGCCTATGATGTGAGAAATAGTTTGTTTATAATCTGGGAAATTGATTGAGAAGTGTTTAATCAATAGCTCACCCTACCTCGCTCAACTTATTCTTATACGGAGATTTTATCTATAAAATTAAGGTTAATTTTTCAAGTTTTAATTAGAAATTCTAATAGCTCACTAAAGTAAAATCAATAAGTTCTAATTGCAGCAATCAATTAGTGATGTTGATTCAGACCCGGATCCGGAACAGGGTGGATTATGTAAGGGATAGGAATGGTCGTGATATTAGATCGCTGAATAATCTTAATTTCCCGTGTCCCGCCTAATTTCCAATGCAGAAATTAGAAATGATGTTAGGTAGCCTCTTTGGTTATTAATTATACGATAATCGAACAAAAAATCTCCGGTAAAATGGCAGCAGACATTATGTGATCAATTTTTCTCTATCAATAAGCTTTGCTCTTCAAGACTTTTCTGTTCACTACTTTATTTAATAACCCGTCTCTCTTATTCTTATATAGCAATTTTCCATGTTCTTTATTTTGTAATAATTTACTACGTTTAGAATTTTTCTATTGAGCAAGCCAAAATATCTCAAAATAACTCAAGACCGGCAAGATTCTATGGATTACCGAAGATCCACAAACCACAGCTAGAATTTTTAATTAGTCAAATTTTTAATTATACAGGGTGCACCATGTATCCTTCTCTATATTGCTATCTCCTGAACGCTAAGAGATACAGGGTCGGTTAGATTAGAGAAAAGATGCGCAGTTTTGTGGCCATGTCGAATCCGTCAAGCCATGCAAGATATCTGTGACTGCTCCTGAAATATCCTGAAAAAACTGGAAAATCGAGATTTCTTATTTTTGCCATATCTTTCCTATTATTGGAAATTAATAAATAATTTCTTGTAGGCTTACATAAGCCGTTATGAGCTGTCCATCTGACATTTCAAAAATTTTCAAGGCCGACTAGATCCAAGAGTTTTCACAGTCAACTTTCGTTTTTCTTATGGCCGCCATATTATTTTTTTATGTCGTTCGATATGAAAAAAATAATGGAAACCAAAAATTAATAAACTTCCAAAAAAATTTTTTTTTAATTTTCATTCTTCCTTTTTCAAAGAAAAACCAAAAAAAATCGTCGAAAAACGTCAACATTTGTAAAATACGCCGAAATAGTGCTTACCTTATGGTTTTTTAATTTATCTATGAAATTCGGTCTAAAAAGTTGTCTTTTTTTTAAGAAAAAAGAAGAACAAAAAATTTTTTAATTAATATTTTTTGAAGTTTAACATAGTCAAACGAAAGTTGACTATGAAAATCCTGGGATCTAGTCGGCTTTGAAAATTTTCGAAATGTCAGATGGGTAGCTCTTGCCGACTTATGTAAGCCCACAAAAAATTATTTATTAATCTCCAATAAAAAAAGATATGGCAAAAATAAGAAATGTCGATTTTTCAGTTTTTTCAGGATATTTCAGGAACGGTCACAGATATTTTGCATGTCTTGACTGATTCGAGATGGCCACAAAATTGCGCTTCTTTGGACTTGTTTAACCGACCCTGTATCTGTTAGCGTTAAGAGATAGCTATATATATAGAGAAGGATACATGGTGCACCCTGTATATATATATATATTTATTTCGTATGAATTATTACATTTTAAATTAGAAGGATGATGTGGATATATGATTTATAAGTATTTTTATTTATTTTATTTTTAATTATTTTGTCGTGATACAAGTTGCCAATTGCTTCGCTGATTTCCGTATCAACATGACAACATGGAGATTCTCCATTATAATGCTCAACACGATATAGCTTGACAAGAAAAATAATTTAGACAACTCGATATGTAATATTCAATATAAATCTATCATGAGCATAGATTTCGAAAAAAAGTTATTTATGTTTTCTTACGAAACTTCAATAATAGAGAAGAATATCCAATCTTCTATAGCATGACATTAAAATACATTGTCAAAAAAATTGTCAGAAGTGGCAATTTTTGTCGGATTAGAGGTTAGTTTTTCCACTGAAACAATCGAACTAACAATAGAAATACTCGTATAGAAGCTGTAATACTAATGTAACTACGCAAAGATATATATCAATATTTGATAAAAGAACTGGCAATATAAATACAATTATCTCTCTTGTGGTAAGTTTATTATTTTTTGGCGTCATTGTTGGGTATTTTTTACCATCTCAGTTGTACTAAAATAATCTCACCTCCATAATAGCAGTACATACAACCTAATTTTATATAAATAGTTAGTAAAAAAGGAACAGGAAGTATTTACATTTATCTAAAAAATCCTATTTTAAAACCCTTTGATTATGTTTGAG
The DNA here is from genome assembly GCA_910589415.1 of Malachius bipustulatus. NCBI lineage: Eukaryota > Metazoa > Arthropoda > Insecta > Coleoptera > Melyridae > Malachius > Malachius bipustulatus. The sequence goes on from OU342632.1 coordinate 19,981,524, forward strand.
TCACGGCTTAGTCTAATCGCCTTCCTGTCAACTATCCAAGAAGTGTTAATTCAACTTGCTTCATAACTTAATTGTTATTAGTTATTAAATTTGTAATGTTTTATATTTTTGGGCTTTAAGTCACTTTTCGAGTTTACTAATAATAATTATCATTACCTGAAAGTTTCTGAAAGTCTCCAGGAAAACAGAATTTTGCAAAACAAGTAAACATCCTTTTTATTATTTTTTATTTTTGCTCTTTTTTACTGTTTTTATTTTCTATATTTGTGTTTTTTAATTTTTGTTTTTCCCTTTTTTTTCTATTGTTACTTAATTATTTTAAATTATTTTTTGAGTATAATTATAGTATATACATTGTGTGTATCGATACTAAGGCCACTACTGCGTATCAGGTATTATAATACCTCCTTGTAGTATTATTGTTACTATAATAGCTTTTAGTAATTAATATACGATAAGAAATAAAAAAAAATCTGATCTGCTAATTATTTTCTTCATATTCTATACAAGATACTTTTTTGATCTCTGCAGACTGAAAGAAACCTTACATCTATTCAATAAAACAGAAAACAGAAATATCTCAAAAAGACAATGCATAATAAATAGAAAGTTCACAACAGAGAAAAAAAAAATTATAGACGCCTGCAGTCATCTAATATTGTGTGACCCTTTTACTAGCGGGAGAGTTCTTAGTCGAGCTTTCCTTAATTGGCACCCTAATTAATGTTCGAATTCTATTTAACGCTCGAATATTGAGAGACAACTGAGCGTGTGTTCTTTTGTTGGATTCGTATTTTTCTTGTTAATGCACTGAAAGCAAGAAAGGGGAGATTATAAAAAAGAACAAAATATGATTTCAATTTCACTGTTCTAAGAATATGGTTTTCTCTTATTTATGAATTAAAAAAGAATATTCAAATACAATAATTTTAATATAAATTATTCCCTGAAAATATTTAAAAATGTCAAAGCAGAGATTTTTTTTAATTCCTGAAGTTAAAACCCAATAAAATTATTTCCAAACTCCGTATTAATAGCAAGATTTTTATCAAGCCAAAATATCCATAAGTGAAGACCGGCAAGATTCTATGGTTTACCAAAAATCCACAAACGGAAACTTTCTCTCAAGCCTATATCATATCTTCTAAAATAAGAAATCTCGATATTTCAGTTTACTCAGCACTTTTCAGCAACGACTGTAGCTGGTTTTATTTTTTTATTAATTCTTAGTACTTCTCTAATTTAGCCGTCCCTACATCTCTGCTAGTTCTTCAAGATCCCAACGGTAGGTATGAGAGAGGTAAAAAACGTAAATCAAGCTTCAAAAATATCGCGTAGGGGACGGGATTTAAAAATTTCAACATCTTTATTGTGTCATCATCATCATCATCTTTAACTAGTCATCATATCTTGACTATCTCTCTCTCTCTCTCTCTAGCTAGAGTATAATTAATGTTCAAGAAGTACCTAGCTAGATAAAAACTACAATAATCTTAATTATAACAGTACCCAACCTGCATATTTGTATAAACATGCTATGTTTTAGAAGACTCGAGGTAGTAATAATTAAAAGTCGCCAAGTATGAGCTAAGTATGCATGAATGGATGCTTTTTGACTAAAACCGCTGGAGAATGTTCATAGTTCATACAAATGCTTGTCTCATGTGAAGTGCCAAGCAGATCGATTAATTATAAGTGGCAATTATAGCAATTACACCCCTTAGGACTAAGCAAACACGTTGGATTCCAGTGTGATGGCTCTTTTCTTTGATATGCACGTTATGGAGAAAAATACGAACTTTTCATTGTATCATGTTACACGTGGGCACAAAACACATCCACTCATCGTTATCTCTGGAAAGAATACTGAGAATTTCTGCGTTTTTCTTCATGGTAATTTGATCAAAACCAATAGTTTCTTTCACGGGAAGACCTTTCTATAAACAATATTCTATTACATTCTATTACATATCTAGATCCATGAAAAATAGTACCTAATGAATGATAATTTCAACCGTTATAGGTAGAAACTTATTGACAGAGGGCAACATTTAATAAATATTTCACCAAAAAATCCACCCCTAGTTACCTACACACACATGCACAGTATAATAACAGTCTTACCCAAGAAAGGACGAAGTCAGGTCTTGGATTTCCTTGTCTTGCTTTCAAAGTTTGCAAGCCCAAGCAGTGCCAGGGCCAGTGCCAGTGCTGGTGCTGGTGCTTTGAAGGGGGATTTCGTACGAATAAATTACACACGGGCACTTTGAAAGAAGCGTGAGCCAGTCAGGTATATTATTTTCCCACAAGTAAGTCACATATACGATATACGTTGCAACGGTTCCCGCTTTCTTCAAGGTTAAAGACGTTGGTCGACAACAAAAGATTTAACATCTGCTTTTTGATTTGCCCTCCCCAAGTCGACCCGCCAAGATTTCTTATGCCGGTTCCCTCGGCGTCTTGAGAACGGCACGTGTTTACCTTAGATAAAAGGTGAACACACAATGATTTTAACGGAAACTGTTAGTCGCAGATGATTTTAAGATGCCTGTATCCTATATTCCATATCCCATGTGAGTATTATTGTAGCATGAAGGGCGATTTATGTGAAATAAATATAATAATAGTGCATTGGTGTATTTTTGAGGTGAAAGATAGTATTATGTTCATTGAATTAGTAAGAATGACAGTTGAATTTCTTATATAAATTTAGATAGTATACAAATAACTCTTGGCTACTTAAATGTGACTCTTAAAAGGACTAGTTAGAGGTGTCAAATTATTATTTTTTTATTATACCTGCCTAATTGTCATTTATGTAATTTCAAATTACATTTTACGAAACTTGCTGTGCATGCTAAAAAGACTCGATTATGCACCTAAGTCATAATATAACTATCTAAATTTTGATAAGATTGACTGAAAAATTTGATCAAAAATGGTAAAGTAACAATACCGGACACTACTGCACCTAATGCATTCTGTTTATAAGACAACTGCAGCAGCGCCGCCAAGCGTGACAGGGTGAAACCAAACGGTATATTTAATGAAACATGGCGGGAGTTTTAAATATCAACATTGAAAACAAAACTCCTAAAGGAATATATTGTTACACTTGGTATATAACACCCATTGCCGCATCATTTGCTCTGCGATACCTCACTGTTCCAAAAATCCAAAGTTTTGGTTTGACAGCCGCATCCTCTGCGTAATTTTTAAGAGCTCAAAATGACGAATATTTTCACGTCATGAGTTTAAGAAGACACATTTATGTACATACTACAACCTAATCACAAATAAAATTACCTTACCTCCTATAGCCTTGGACTTGATTTTGATGTCAGTTAGACAGGTTTAGAATACTCGTCAGTGCTTTTGGTGTAAGCAGCAAAGGCCATGTAGCAAAGTCATGTCCGTAAACAACAAAATAAGGAAAATTAATCAACTTAGAAGACGACAAAGAAACCAGGTGCTACCTACTAAATTATTATCTCCGCGAAATTAGAAACAATAGTACCTTTGAAAGACTTCATTGATGACAATAACTTTGTTTTAATGACTACAGAACTAATTGACTTTCTTGAAAATTGTCATAAGAACACAGACCGCAGTAAGTATCTCCTTTTATTAACATCCACAAATTCAACAGAAGATTTAATTGATATGTTGCCTGTATGCATTTTGGATTTGGTCAGCTTTGGCGGTGAAATCAAGAAATCAAGTTATTGCGATGAATATAGTTGAAGACTTGAAATAAATATTAGAAAAATATTGAACCCAGTAAAAAGGACCATTTTATCGAATTTTTGCCCTTAGATGCCTGTTCTGGAAGAAAAAATCCAAAACCTTGGATTGATTGACAGCCGTATTCTCTTTGTTATTTTTTATATTTCACATCTTGGGTTATAAAAGACAAATTTGTGCACAACCTAATCGCAAATAAAATTACCGTACCTCCCAGGCTTGGATTTTGATGGCTAATATTCCTCAGTGCTTTCGGTGTAAACAACAAGGTCATGTGGCAAGTTCACGTCCATAAAACGTCCATAATTTTTTTTTTTTAATAGTTGTGAGTTAATATTGTTTCTTGCCAATAATCCATTTTTGTAATTTTTGGCAAAATTAAGTTTAAAAAATTTCCTGGGTCCAAAAATTGTCTGGGATCAAATTTCAAAATATTCGGAAAGCTAGGTATTCAAAAAAATTAAAAATGTTAAATGAAAATGAGCCCAACCAGAGTTTTCCTACATCACCGATTCAGAGGTAATATATGCTGTCGCGGTAGAAAATTTGTTAATTACGAAAAACTTTCACGCTTATGAATACCTAACGAACGTATTTGTCCCTGTGACGAATTACCGACTCATGCCCTGCTTTTCGCTCGCCGATAGTTTTTAATCGTGTATAGATTTCTTAAGCAATAAAACATGCAGAGCTGCAGGTGATTATTTACATGTATTTCTTATTTAAAAGTAAACAATGCGGGTCTGAACTCTTTAGAGGTCAGAGACATTTAGGTAAATTAAAATTACAATATCTATTGTTGCAACCTGGATAATCTTGCCCGTTGTCTGTCTTTTCCTTCCCTCCTTCCCTGCAATTTCGTTGCTAGCCCGCCGCTAAATACCTATATGACCGCCTAATGCAAGCAACAGTTGGTAAAATTAATTATTAACCGAGCTTTAATACACATATTAATTACGTACGGCCAGTTTACCTAATAACCGGTATTCAGATTCGGTGACATTAGTAACCGTGTTAACTAGCGATTAACAAACATTATTGGTAGTCAATGATTTCGCGTCATCAGCTGTAGTAGTCCCAGTGCCATTGATGCATATGCTCGGCAATCAAACACTTCAAATTATATTTCCTATCACCCAGCACCCAGAACTATAATAATTAATATCTTAGCTAATATTCTAGAATAGATATTATTCGTGTCTTACTAGTCATGTAGGTACATAGACATACAGGAATCTCTAGGTGCTCTTTCCATGTGGAAATATAATGGAAATGATTTTATTTTGAATTTTTGAAAATATTCCATAGGGCCAATTGCATGGAATTTGCTTGATTGCGAATATACGTATCCCTAAGGAGATATTGTTAAAATTGGTTTTTCTTTTTTGAGATCCGGCTCGAAGGACCAAAAAACTCTTATGAATTAACAGTTTATCTAAAAATATTAATTGTATAAATTTCACTCGCTTAGATTATTTCAAATTTTTTTTTCTCGTAATATTTTTTGGCAATTAACAACTAAACAAAGTATGTTCTACCTAAGCATGTGAGTGTTGGGGAAATAACTTAGCGGCCAAGGAAAACTCGCAAAGTTCTTACAGACACGCTAAGGTTTGCAGGCCTACGCGAGTATCCTTCAAGGACAAAAGGGCGAGTAAAAATAATCGAAGACTATGGAAAAAACTTTTCATAGCCCTCTACAATTAAAACAAAAAAAAAAACAGAACACTCCTCCACGATCGTATCAATCATTTTTTAAAATCGGCCGCAAAAAATAACGTCGATTGTCGAAATTATATACCTGTCTTTGGGTATATCAGCACGCCAACATTCTTCCGAGTGTTCTTCAGAGTTCAAAAGTAGCTTGGACCTGACCTGGAACCGACAAAATGAAGGCGGAAGTGGAAATCTGCACCACTTTCACCAGATTCACTTCTGAAAACGATCTTTTGACAAAATGCCGAACGGGATATGGAAAAGCTTGCTGCTTCCGAAAAGCTGGAACTTCATCTGCAAGAATTGTAGCGGCAATTGGTGTACCAATGCCCCGAGGAATTGATGGCAATACGATGACGATGTTCCGACAATCAATTACAATCAACCCGAGAAGCCAGAGAAGAGCAACATCTATACGAGGAGACTTGAACCGAATCCCAAAGAAAGTGAAACAAAGAAATCCCACAGAAATAGAATGTTGGACATAAATGGAATAGATATGTTTGTTCCATTTTACCTCACAAAAAGACTAAGCTCTCATTAAACAAAAAAAAAAAAAAAACGCTGGCCGTGGATTAGGCCCTACCGGGGAAACCATTACCGGGGAAACAAACGTTAAAAAACGCGCAGAAAAACTACCTGCACGTTCCTTCCGGGTCAGAGAATTGAGTCATCTACAACTATTTTCAACTGAAATGGTCAAAAAATGGAAGAAGCTTCCCCATAGTATGTAAATTTTTCGTATTTTGTGCTCTTTTTTGACATTGATTTTTTGAAAAATGGTCCGAATGAAAAATGTTTCAATTCACCACAAATTTACATTCTGCCTTTTCTTTCCAAAAATGCAAACTGGATAAATTGCAAAAAAGTTAAAATCCAAGATGGCGGAGGTTCCCATACCACGTAAGGGTTAGGCCATTCACAGGATGACGTCATGACCTACTACTAGATTAGAGGATTCATGATCTGCATATTGGTACACGTCATCAGTAGTAACTCCTGGCAAGTACCTGGGAAGTACCGATCGATGGTTAAAATAACTGAATTTGCTTATAAAATATGCGAGGGTACCGAGCAATAGTAATTAGTTTTACTACTAATTGACACTACATTTGATGACAACATGAATGATATACAAAAGCGGGGGAATCCCCAACTTACGCAAGGCACACGCTACTTCACGGGTTCACCGTCTAGCTGGCTTCCAAGTAGGCTTGACGACCCAGTGTTAGTGGCGCAGGAACACTAGCAGAAATAACGTGTAAGAAGCAGAAAGTCCCGACATGACCACGAGCTGCGGGAAGAACCGCCGAGCAGGACTGTCCCATTTATCAAATAATTAACAACGAAATACATTTTTGGCAAGGCCGACCTTCGTTTAGGCTTAACCAGGCTTGGCTACGCCATACCTTAACTGGTGCCGAAAATAGTTATAATATTATCTTATGCAAGTTTACACTCGTGAACACACACTTGATCACGACATCACGTGATCGCGTGATGTTGTACATGGATTTAGGGCGCATCTAACTTTTAACTGCAATAATACAAGAAGTGTCACCTGGCTGGCGGAAAAGAATAATTTTCACTCGCAATTTTCTTGTGTCTTTTGGTTTGGTATTTTTTAACGCGTTATTCTTTTAAGTACAGTTTTCGTCATTTGGATCCTCTTTTTCCAGTCTATTCTTAAAGAGGCCAAGAACCGTATTTTAGTGACGTTTCATTTTTTGGTGCATAATAAGACTGTTGTTTCGATTTTGCAGTTTGTGTACAATTTTTTATACAATTGATTGATCAATATATCATGAATAACATTTGTTTTCTTCTTTTACAGAGAATTCTACTACATTCAAATGGAAAAATATGCCAGGCAAGCTGTTTCTGAAGGCGTGAAGAATGCTGACGACTTGCACGTTGGCGGCGATTCTGAACTGTACAGAGTGTTGAATTTGCACTACAACAGAAATAATCACATCGAGGTATGCGGCCCTCAGGTTCGTGACTTCTTACCGGGACATCAGGATAAGCCTTATCATTTTCATTTTGTTATGTCATGCATTTAGTTTGCTTCAGTATTACATTATTTCATGCTTTTTCTAATTTGAGAAATTTATTACTTTTAAATAGATCAAAGTAATACTTACTATTATAGATGTCCCCGACAGGTCGCGTAATTTGAGTACATTTATTTAATTTATTTTTATTATGCAACTTTTTTATTATTTATTATTATTTTCTTTGCTTTATTTATATTTTATCGCATTATTCATTTAAAGTAAAAATGATTCTCAGTATGTCACGTGTGTAAATGATGAATAATTTTTTTTCAGGTTCCCTCAAACTTCAGGTATGTCGTGGAACAAACTCTCCGGGAATTCTTCAAAGCAATCCAGGAAGGGCGTGATGCTGAGCAGTCCTGGAAGAAGTCAATATACAAGATTATCTCTAGGCTAGATGATCCGGTTCCGGAATACTTTAAATCTCCCAATTTCTTAGAACAACTTGAGTGACCAGTTAACGTAACTGGTTCTAAAGGGGTATTGCCCAGAAACCAATGGTTACCAATAATTGGTAACGTCCGTTAGTTTATGTACAATAACTAGCGGTCAAAACACCAGTAGAATCGGTGACTTGTTATTAAGTCCGCATCATAACTGTCAGTCAACTAGTTTTTCGTTGTTAGGGAAATTAGTTTTAACATACAGAAATGTTTCAGTGGAATCAGCACAACCAGCCCCTTGAACTAATCCTTATTATTGTGTTGACAAAGACAAAGTTTTCGCCGCCAGCTTTGTTCATTACAACGGACAGTAAACTTCAATCAATTTCGCAACTACATACATAGTAGGTACTTTTACTAATAATTATTGTCAAGTAGATTCACAATCACATAATTCGTTTCGAGAAAACGAATAACAATAGGTAAGAAGCAAGTCCAAAATCTGCACATTTCTGTTTACTTCAGGCATGTTTTCGTTTATTGCCACTGTAAACTGAGCTGATTTTTATGAAAATAATTTGTGTATATAGAAAATGTATATAGCGTCAATTATACATTTTATTTATAAAAACTATTAATTAATTATTATCCTCAACCAAAGTTGATATCTTACTAGTCTTTTCATTTATTATTTATTCTAAGCAAATACGTATTAATTTTATTTTTATTATTATTATTATTATTATTTTTGGTTATTATTGTTTATAATTCAGTAGGTACACTTATTGTTTTACATTCCATAATTCAAATGTTTTCATTGAACATTTACAATAATCTACTGAATTTTAAATTGTACTAAAATAAACACACTGACAATACTTATTCATGAACACTAATAAGTATTCTTGCTGTGATAATCCATATTAGGTAGGTATGCGTAATTATATTAAGAAAAAATGTTTATTTTTTGTATCAGGTAGAGGTATTTGATTTTATTTTTCCATCCTAGAAGTTTTTTTTTATTTGTCTGTATATTAATAAAGTAAGGGATGATCAACATTAATAAACACACACATAACACTATTATTATAATAATAGCACGTCATGAAAGATGAAAATCGATAATAACAAAAATGTTCAGGTGAGTTTTTCTGCTCGTGTATGTAAAATAAATATGGGAAAAAGGAATATTAAAAAAACTTCAAAGAGTATCTCGATTCCAGTTAATTAGCTCCCTTTTGAAGATATCCAGGTATACTTTTTGGTATGGGTAATGGTTTTTATCACCCATAGATTAGAAAATTCAACCTTTCGCTTGTTTTTCAATTTTTAATTTTTTAAATTTGAATCAACTTGGTAAAAAATCCCAAATTATGCAGAAAATTTCTCCCATAGTTTCCCCCATAGTTTAATGATTTCTAAAAAGAAGGGATATATTCAAAAGAGACCTATCTCTTTAATCAAGATTCTTCTAGATGAGTTTTTGGCAATCATTTTAATTTCCCGGTGATATAAGTACCTAGTTTAATTTATTAGAGAAACTCATCTCGTGCATTTCCACTTATTGCGCTTCATATTTTCATCTTTCATGAGGATTATTTATTTTTTTATTTGTATAGTTTATTTATTAAATTCATATACCTAAACTTTTACGTTCCTTCATCTTTGGCTAGTTGCTTTTACTTTATTTTCACTGTAAGCATACCTGCCCAATATGTGTGTATAAATTTTATTAAATTGTTTAAGTTATGATACCTTCTAACACGTGCACAAATTTTGTTAGTGTAGTTCTACACGATCTCGCAAGAATGTGTGAGGCAACTAGTCAGTTATAGATTTTAATAAACAAAGTATTATTTTTTATTATTTTATTATTTTATTCCTTATTTTTTCCTTAATATTATTTATTTATCGACACCTACATATTTAATAACGTAATAACGTAGATAGTAATTATTGATCAAAATTTTCTCAGTCTATTAGTTTTAAGGAAAGAGTGCTAAAGAAGGAAAAAAGACTGAGTAAGTTATTAAATTATTAAAAGCGTTCAAATTTTTTAGAATGTTTCAAAGAGCTTCTTTCATCATATTTTTCGGTATATAGATAGCTTTCAAATTTCAATTACTTCTACAGTGCATTTGCTATTATAATAAAGAAAAATAATATTTCCTATTATTACATTTTTCATTACTCTTTCATGCACTTATGTTATGATTAAGTTAACAGAAAGAAACATTTTTATTATTATTTGCGTCTTGAAAATACATTACAATATTAAGGTAATTTTTTTTAGATTTTGACGTTATTTTTCGATCAATTACTTGGACTTATGCCCAAAAATTATTAATAATTTCAAATACATCCCTAAAATATAAATAAAAAGCAACATTGAAGATATGTGTTGCAGATTGCAATGCAATGCAACAAACTCTCATTAATTTATGTCTAGATATAGAAAATATTAAGACTACCTCAATTGTGAATAAATAATTACATTTCAGTGTATAAACTCATACATAAAAATAATGGTAGTGTTCGATATTTTAGTTATACCTATAATAGTAGTAAGAAACTAATAAAAAATACATACATGAAGTTAGATTACCGCGACTTTCATCATCTCATCATCATCACGTATTTGCCAGTTTACAGTGTTGTGATAAATCACGTAAAACTTGCAGTATATAGTCTTCAAGATTTACCCCTGTAAATGTATATTTTTTCTGATGGTTTCCTTCAGTCCCAAAATGATCGGTCACACTGAAAACATTCATTCAACTTGGTCCCGAGAATATTTTAATAGCTTATAATCGAGCTATACGATTGTGATTTTGCTGTTCCTAAAATTTGTATATTCGAAACTGCCGAAATTACACAAGACTGCCATTCATTTATGAATCGGTTCGATTAGTTCCCTTTGAAATTTTCAGTTACATTTCAAAATTAATCGTTGGGTACTGTAGCAACACTTTTGTTGACATTTGATTATTTCTCGGGATCATCAATATTAAGGTACTCTAATACAATAAAAACTGACACGCTGAACAAGATTTAAAACTGAACAAATAATATAATAAGAGTTATTTATGAAAGTAATCGTTAACGGTGTAGTACCCATTAATAAATGTCAATGGTCTTCAAATACCAAACCAACTGATCTTCTTCAAATAACAGACCTCCATTTAATAGAACATAATCGTAGTATACTATTATAAGTAATAATATATCAGTAATAATAATAATTGTATGTAAATAATTCCAATACCAATACCAATACCAATACCACCGCTTTTCCGTCATAATAAGCATTCAATAATAATAATCCATAGGAAATATTGCACAATACTCCGCTTCTCTATAATGTCCAGTTGTTCAACTCGAAGATCAGATCTATAAAGTACAAAACGTTTGAGGACCGCTGGCATGTGACAAAGGGATAATGAAGTGAACCTAAGTGCTTTACTTTTTGAAGTGTATTTTATTATTAATCCTGCAGATTTTACTTGAGATGGACAAGCTACTTGGTACTTTGTTACAGAACGCCATTTCTATACCTATAACACATTTTGCAGCTGAGAAAAAAAATCCTAAGTCAATACAGTCGGGAATAAATGATTTGGCGTTCTGGAACTTGTGCTATTAATTTTTTTGAAAAAGTATGACAAATAAATCGCTCAACTATTCAAAAAATTGTTTAAACGGATGTTCAAAAAATGTTTCCTCCAATTGCGATTTGGTGTCTATCCATCGTCATACTTATTTCTTGAAAAGTCTTGTCCGAAATAAAATATGTCGACAATGAAGACCTCAAAAACTTACTGTTGGTTTTGACAATTCACTAAATTTTTATCTACGCATACACGAAAATTGTCGCCATAAACCGAAATATTTCCTATAATTACTTAAACGGTTACATATTATGTAGAACACACACGATTATTACTTATACATATAAAAGTGTAAAGATGACATGTACATTATGTAAAGGCAAAACGAGTCTTCTAAATTGTTTAGCGGAATATTTGGGGACTCGAATTGTTAGACATACATACATACATACATACACAGATCAAGTCAGACAGAAGAAGCCTGCTTCAGGTCCCGGATGAACTATTACATTTTACTTTCTGGATGAGACTGTGCTAGTAATTTTTGAGGTCGCTTTGAAGCCTTACAATAGGCGTAGTGTATAGTATCTTTTGTAGGTAGGAACCCCGTTACAAGATGTTCATTTTTTAGATCTATCGTTTTTACATTTCTCAGAGTTTAAAACTTCTGGCCGTTCGCATTTCTGTTTCTTACGTTGCACGTTTGATTTTATATGCACACACATTTGAAAGACAACACTGTATGGAAATCTGTGTACCGCATCAAAACGACGTATCGGCTCGGATCTTCAACATATAAGTATTTGATTAGGTACCTTTATTTATCCAATTGCATTAAAAAAGTTGTTTTTTTCTACCCTTATTATATGTTAGTGTAGATATTTTCGGAAATATAATATATGACAATAAAAATTTCGTGGTTATAAATTTTCTTTTAAATTTTGAAGAATGTTGAAGATTCGTTGTGAGTATAAGACGTGTATATATGCGTGTGGAGGTTGTTCCATTGGTTTTGTTATACAATGACATGAGGTTTATATTTTGCAGTCAGATACACTGTTCGGAAATAAACGTTTAGGTCACCGGTTCAAAAATCATGAAAAAATATCACGAAAAAAGTACAAGCTATTTAAAAGCACCTCTGCGCCTTAAAATTAAAAATTTGAAGCAAAATGATATGAGTGTGTATAACCAAAATCTGCCTTATTCTATTTTCTTATGATGAAAACTCCTACCGTTATTATATAGCGCTATTATTTGCTAGTGTATATTGTTCTTAACCTGACACTGACGATTTATAACCGTTTCCATAATTTTAATTATATCAACTATTCTAGTCCAATATGTAATACATAGATTTTGTGTGGGTTGTAGTATACATGTACAATTGTTGGTAACCGCTGGGTGCCTACATTTTACGATTGTTAATTTTTTATTATTATATACATAACGTTTATCCATTATAAACATGATGGTTATTTTACAGAACCTATTATAATATCAGTCACGCGGCGACTTTTAAATTTTTATACAATATCACTGATGTACCAATACCAAAGATTACTTATATTTCTTCTTTTTTAAGCATAGAATCCAAAACAAGATTGCTTGACTAAGCACCGATCGACATATTATTTCGACTTCATATTATACAAATTTTTTGGCTTCATATTATACATGACATTTCAAAGTTTTTACTGGTAACATTGGTGTATTATTGTATGATTATTTCTGAAAAAAAATCGCGTGACTTTAAATTTTTATTTTACCGCGATGATCCCAAAAAAGGGATCGATAATATGTTCACTGTACATTTAGTAGCGTGTTAATATCGCTACTATACACCGGTAATGCTACATCTCTGAGTTGGTAATACAGACTAATTTACGCCGAGTCGTGTCTTCAGGTGTGTTCTCACAGAAAAATAGTCTCTAAATCCATGCACACTAAATCTGACACAATAGAAATGAAGGCAACCAAACCAAGAAACAGTAGCACGTTCAAAAATTTAAACTGGAACAAAATTTTTACATTTATTGATAACTCACTGGGCCAATTCGTCCGTCAAAAAAGTGCCTTCAAAGTTGTTTTTACGAAAAATTACAAATTAAGGGCCCTAAATAGACAAATTGCCCAACCAAAACACTCCTGAAGACGCGCCTTGCTGCGACTGTCTTCTGGTTCATTTCGACAAAGGCACTCAGCTCCATAAACATAACATTATTTCATAAATATGTTGTTATATGCTAATAAGGTGCTGAGGATTGACCCTCGGCTTTACTATTTGTGGTATATAGTAACTTTGATTAGATTAGTAGATGAATACATACACAATCAATGGTTTCAGTTACCCATGTTATAATACCGGTTACGTTAGCTGTTACTTATTGTTATCTATCTGTTACGGCTGTAACGACAGAATGCCTTCCATCCTTACCTGGGAACTATCCGAAATAATGCTTAACTTAAGTAACACATAAATGGATATTTGCATACCGATTACTGGGAGCAAACTTATTATAATAAGTATTTCAGTACACTATGTACATACGCCAGCACCACATAATATTTGTATATTAGTTAAACATAGCCTACAACTAAATTTCAGATGTATATGTATCTTATATACTATTACCTACCTACTTACTTACTTAAAAAATAGTTTCCCGCAATGTGCAATAACGGGATGAAAGTGTATCTTCTGTTGATGCAGCCAGGTTTTATACTTATTACATATTAAGTTTATTTTGTCACCAGATGGCTGATTGGTCTTCCTTGTTGTAAACTCGGCAACGATAAAGCGACGTCGTAAGTCTTGTATAAACCACCATTTTTTTTGTAAATATTTGGCCTCCAAATTTCAGGAAATGCAGCTGAAACAGTTGCATGGATAAAATAAATTGAATGTTCCACTCATTTGGCTTCGATTCACAAATAATTTTAGGTTTAAATTGTGTAAAAACTCTAAAGTACTTACATCATAAAAACTATTATGTAATCTACTCCGGGATAGAAATCAAAGACCGCTTTTCTATCACTACTTGTTTGTGCAATTTTCTGTCAGATTTCTTTTCTACAAGTTTGCGAGGTGATTTATATAAAAAAAAAATCGCCGAGCGATAATTCCGAAAAACATGCACGGTCGCACGTTGATTGCTGTTCCGGAGTAGAAAGTTTAGAGTTATTAAGTAACCTGGGATGGTGGTGGGTTGTCGAGAATAGGTCAAAGTCATCAAAGGTGTTAACCGCCAAAGGGCTCCAAATCTGCAGTAATTTTAAGATATTAGGTATTGCGTCGATAGAGAATCGAATAAGAAAGTATATTTAGTACAAAAATCGAGAAAAATCAAGTTAGCTCAAAATTTAATTTGCGCCCATCTTGGACCGGCTCCAAGAATTTATATGTGTAAAAATTTAAGAGTATTTTTATATTTATATTGGTGTAAATCAAAATTTGGTACGAACAAAATTATTGTAGAGTTTTTAGGTTGATAAATTTTAAAAATTAATATTTAGGAATTTTTAAATGAATTTGTATATAAAAATTTATATATAATATATAGAGAGAGGGAGAGGTCCTGGATGGGTGCCGTGTTGATATATTATGCGTTTGCATTTGCATGGAGCGATGGCGACGTATACTAACTACACTATTTATACGTACAAAGTACTTATAGTTGTGCGAAAGCACTATATCCTACGTTGCTTTTGTTTTAATTTATCGTGTGCCGTATCCATGTTATATTAGACAATTTTACTATTTGGTGTACAGCAATTGTTTCGCAACTCCATAGCCGCTCCTTAGCGATCGGGTTGACGAGATGTTGTGACTGTGTTTTCATTGAACAGTATAATAAATAATATACATTTATTTCAAACAGTGTTTCATTTGAAATCCATTCGCTGAAATACCAGAACAAGATTTTTTATGGTCAATCGATCAGTGTGAGTCCAGCCATCCCTTTATTTCGGTCCGCCGATTTTTTCTGATTGAATAATCGACGATCTTAAATATCTAACATTTCCAGTGCTGGATTTACGTACAAGCTAAATAAGCTAAAGCTTTAGGCCGCAAAATTGGTAGTCGTATGCCATAATATTTTTGTTACTTAATATCCGAGTAAACCTTCAACTACTGGGAAATTGCGTGACCTTGAAAATCCAAAAAAAAAATTGCCTGAGGCGCTACACACCCCTTCCTTTCAGCTACTATAGGAAATTAGATTTGTAGTTTGTAATTTTTTTTTATAATAATAAAAATAAAAACATTATTCTAAATATTCTAAATACCACTATTCTAAATCCGGCCCTGGACATTTCAAAATATTCCTCGATAAAACTGATAATAATATTGTCGAATATTACCTAATACAATATCGTGAAGGAATTCCAGTGTAGCGCCGGCACCCTTTATCACGAAAGAACCAATGTCTGGTGATCGACGTTAACAAGGCGTCAATCTAGGTATGTATGCGATAGGATTGATCGAGGAAACTCCTCAATCTTGACTTTTAGGAAGGGGGCGAAACCTTACAAGTCAACTCCACGTCAATGGTGACTGACGTTTAATTTTTCATTTTCTTTGCTCAACTCACAAAAAGGAACGTCTAGAAAAAATGGCGAACTCAACTCTCTTACTAGAGGATAGGTTTACCTACACCTGCTCGGCTCACCGGCATAGGTACAAATAGTCAGTGGGGACCGTTTGTTCTTTCGTTGAATTTCCTGCGTAATATTCTACTAAGATATATCAGCAGCATATTCTACTACACAAAATTAGGACAACACTGTTCGGAGTTCCCTCGTCGATAAAACAGCCACCAGATTTTTCAAAATTTTACATGAATCGAGCGGCCATTCCGCATAACGTGATTTTGGAATGCACAAAATTGACTTTTATACAGGAATTTCAAGGCACAGTTTTTGCCCAGTTTCTCAGAAGCTTTATTACGGTCACTATTATGGTCAAAGACACATCACCGGTTGTCTTTGTAACGCTCTTTGTATATACCAGAAAGAATGAACCGTGCAATGGAGCAAAATGAAGCAGAACGTATCGCTATACTCTGATTAATAATGGAATGTCGATCGCAGAAGTGCCAGGACTACTAGGTCTTTTCCACATTTAAAACAAAGAGACGAACAGGGCCAGGGTGGTGAAGATGTACTACCATGAGAGAAGATCTAGTCATTATCCGACAAGTACTCCAAAACCCAGTGCGAGAACTTCCACGGCTGTGTCCATTCAGCACAGAAACGCCACACGAAGGTAAATTGTGGCCATGACCGCTGGAGGGAGACTACGGGTGGCGAACCTCAATAATAATTGTCGAAGACCATCAGCCTGACGAACATCGAAGAGCACGACTATACTCTTTGCAAAACAGAATTTCTGATGGAATCAAGCAGAATGGGGGAGAGTCTTATTCACCGATGAATCAAGATTCAAATAACATTACCACAATGATGGAAATGGTATACCATTCGGTGGCGGCTCCGTCATAATTTGGGGTAGAAGTGCTGCTGTTTGCAGAAAATGTGGGCGGGAATTTCATCCTTGAACAAGATTGCTTTGCCCAGAATGTTGCCCGATTTACTAGAAATTTGTTGAAGGACGCGGGAATCACGCAAATGATCTGGCTATAGTCTTGTTGCCAGACATAAACGCCATAGAACATTTATGGGATGAACTGGATCGTCGTCTTAGGAGACTTCAGCCTCCGGCACAAACCATCCGGGACGTCAAACAAATGCTCTCGCAGGAATGGAAAAACATTCCACAGCTTCATCGGACATTTAATTGGTAGCATGCCTACGGCGGTTATACCTGTACCCGTTACTCATATTCCTTTCTTAAAGCCTTGAGGAAAATGTCTTTAAAACTGCTCAAAATTTTGATAGCAAGAGCTTTCGAAACGGCCTACTTTACCTCAGCAACTGGTGCCTTTGACCATAGTGACTGTAAATCACTACTGTGAAACTAATTCCTCAAGGTTTGGACCGTGAATTGAGTTCTGTGTGAATTTTGGTCATTTCATTGACAATGGCAAGTAGAAGAGTTGATCTGTCTTCAATTTTGCGACAATAAAAAAAAATGGAAAAATTCTGAACGTTACAAACATCTGATATGTGCTTTAAAAATCTGCAAAAATAGATTTTTCGGTTACTAGACAAGACAATGGTTTCTTAGGTCTTCAAGAGTGTAAATGAATCATTTTAGATCATCGCAAGTGTAAAGCTATCCCGTTTTCACGCGGAACCTCTTTCTTTACTAATCTTACAGGGAGGAAGACAATCTCCTATCAGATATAGGTAAAGAGGCTTCAAACACTTTGGAAACGCTTTGAACAATTCCCATCAATTTCATAATTTCAGCCATTTTTAAGCATCTTGTGGTCACTTTTTCAGGATTTCGAAAAAGGAACCATCTCTCGGCAACGAATGACGATATCGGCAATCATTTAGTCCAGATAGTCTACAAAGGAGTTTGAATCAATCAGCCAAGCTTGTTAAAGGGTGATTGAACTTCTGATGGTGATGGTGGTTATAGGACAGGCTGAAAACTTCTATTGAAACTCGTGCCTAGTCGATTTTGGTATATCCATTGGTTCATTCCAACAACCAACAACAATCCCAAGCCAAAACAGTGTGTCCATTTTCATGTTTCTGTATATATATCTGAATATACGCCACACTACGACACTTGGTAGTAGTGTTCTTTCTCGCAGTACAAAGCACCCTTCTGTCCCTCAGAAATACCTAACAAAGTACTGCAAGGCTGGTATTCAAGCGCTATAATCAAATTTTGGCACCAGCAGCCAGTGTTTTAACATAAGCCAATACATCATAAAGTTTTGAATAAATCTAGAAATAATTCTGGAGCTATTTCACCCCTCTCCAAACAGTCTAAGAAGTGAACATTATGCAGTTACCTAAGACCTTCCTTTTGAACGTTTCTTCCGATTTTGATACATGTCGCATTTAAAAAACTACAGTTTTCTTGGGGGAAAGCTTTCTTTGTGATACCCTGACAAAAAAAATGGGTCATTATTTACATCCGCGGCTCCTACAGTTTCACTATGGCACCTATACATGGTGTTCTACAAGCTCTATGACAAACTTTGACAGATGGTAGGTTGCTTGATTTTAAACATATTTTTTTTAATAAACATGGGTCCGATTCGTTTTTGTTTAGAAGTTACAAGCATTTCTTAGAACACGACCTTTTAGAGTTTACTGATGACATGCCACTCAATATTATTCAAAATATGTGGTATCAGCATGACGGTGCACCACCACATAGAGGAAGACAAGTTGCTGCTTGGCTAAATGAACATTTCCCGAATAAATGGATAGGTCAAGGAGGTCCAATATCATGGCTACCTCGTTCTCCCGATCCGAATCCTCTGGATTTTTATTTATGGGGACACATGAAGCAGCTGGTCTACCATGTTGAAATCGCTACCCATCAGCAGTTACTTGAAAAAATTCAAGATGCAGCTAACCAAATAAGAAATGATCCAAATCTCATTCTTCGAGTGACCGAATCTTTAGTTCGTCGATGTGAGGCTTGCATTCAAGCTGAGCAGGGCGGACATTTCGAACAATTTTTATAGTCTTAAGTATTGTGATTATCATTTAATTTAAATTTTTATTGTTGATTGTTAATAAAGGTTAAATGCTTGTAACTTCTAAACAAAAACGAATCGGACCCATGTTTATTAAAAAAAATATGTTTAAAATCAAGCAACCTACCATCTGTCAAAGTTTGTCATAGAGCTTGTAGAACACCCTGCATAGGGATGGAGGACATACCTATAGTAACACCATAAAGGTATTAATTTGCTTTGCAAATGAAAGATAAGCGAACAAAAGGGAATTAAAAGAAGGTCTTTCTGAGTGCGGGCCTGTTTAGAACAGAGAAAATCACAATAAACATGCAAGGTCAGAGTGTCGAGAGGACGGCGGAAACTCGTAATATCAACACCAGAGCCGGTCTGGTAACATACGTAACATACGAACCGCATTCAAACGTAGTCGGACCATAATAGCGAGCGATGTCGCGTATTTTGGAATATAAATGCAAAATAAATGCAAAATTCAAAATAAAAACTGTGCTATTGTTAATCTCGAAGATATTCCTTGCCCTGAAAGTGGAAAAAAAATAGAAATTCGACCGTAGTGCCAAAGCGGCCTTAGTGGTGACCTTGATATTAGTTTGCAATGGCTGATTTTAGCTTCTTATCCACCCAGCACCCCTATTTCGCTCCTCGGTCCCGAAAAAATTGATGAAACTTGGGAGCCGCGGATGTATATCATTACCAAAAAATGAAGCAAGAAAATATTAAAATGAATCAATTGCTCAAAAACTTAGTTCATCTGCCTCGACGTATTTTTGACAACGGTGAACTTAATGAGTTCATACCTAAACAATAATTTCTTCATCTCCCGATGTTGCCTTTACATTGTCACGGCATGATGCAACCTTTAATGTGCTCCATGCAAAATAAAGATCTCCAGTGTCTTTAGACCAGATGGAGAAAGAGGAGAGAGGGTAGAGGCCAGGATATGGGCTAAAAACCAGCACCAATTACATCAGCTAATTATTTAAGTCACTAATTAGAGCAGATCTATCATTCACTTATGGTAATTTTTTTATTATCTAGCGTGGATTCAAAAAAGATCCATGGGGATCTAATTCCTTCATAACTAATGTGAAAGTACGTCTTCCAATAAATTGTTTGTTTTCCCCCTAGAGGTACGTCATTAAAAAAAAACGTGAAAAACTTCCTCCCGGCAATAAAATCGATATCTTTTTGTTGAAAATTTGGATAAAACGAAATTTTGCGACGCCACTGCGAGGGTGAATAAGTAATAATTATTTAAAAGGCCATAAATAGGTCCTTTTCGGGTAAGAAATAGAATTAATAATGTGAATGGAATGGCTGGCGCCATCTAGTACTCTTGGTTATAACTTTCCCCTCCATTTCCGAGGCAGCTAAAAGGAGACCTGTAGCGCAGCTTTCGGTATTAGAGGCATTGGCACAGTATGTTATGTTGTATGTATGTGTGTATGTAGCTACAGCGGATAATAGCTATACCAGTAAGTCGTTATAGCGCCTCCCCTTAGTTGGTTACAGAAACAGGAACCATTAAAAGTAAAAGGGACACTGTAAATAATAGGGGGGACGTCCTGCAGTGGGAAATTCTAATTTTGGAGTTACCAATTACACAGATAGAGCACGCTGCGTTTACTCTGTAAACAAATTCACGTTGCAATCGTACATTCGATATTTTTGAAGATGAAGCAATTTTATGACAGTCGTCCAAGAATTGAATTGATTGGTATAATTATTATAATGACGTTCACGTTATAAGTACTTAACTAATAACAGTAATAAGAGTAATAATATTAATTATATTTGGTCGACGGTGGTAGGTACCAGGTACCACTTAGACCGGAAAATCACTTTCAGAAGTTGAAGCTCGAAGCGCGAGAAACGTTTTCTTGCAGGTATATTTCGCTAATTTGCAAGAATACCGTCATAACTCACAATCCAAACCAAGAAACGTTCTTTTTCTTTTTGAAAATTATAAATCCAACATGTTGTGGGAAAATAACTTTATCGTAATATCCACAAAAAGCAGGAAAAAATAGCTTTTTATCTTTTCAAGAATAGGTAACTCTTTTGGAGATGAGGCCTCGTTATAATGTAAAACTAAGGCTGCTGAAAATGTTTTGTTTTTAGTAAATGAACATTGATGTAAGGAATCGTAGGTAATTGTATACATCCGCGGCTCCTACGTTTCATCAATTTTTTCGGGACCGAGGAGGGAAATAGGGGTGCTGGTTGGGTACGAAGCTAAAAACAGCCATTGCAAACTAATATTAAGGTCACAGCTAAGGCCTCTTTGACACTACGGTCGAATTTCTATTTTTTTCTTCACTTTCAGGACAAGGAATATCTTCGAAATGAACAGTAGCACGGTTTTTATTTTGAATTTTGCATTTATTTTGCATTTATATTCCAAAAATCATTGCATCAATCCCTGTGGACTGGACACGATATGTGAAAGCGGATATAGCGCTAAATACGTCTCTGCACACGCTTCGAAGCGCTTGGCTATTGTTGTGAAGTGGTTATTTCCTATAGAGTCGAGGGTGTTTAATCCGCGCCTCTTGTCAGGACCGTATTCTCTTCGCACTCTCAAAATCGGTTTTTAAAGCCGTTTTATGGCCTTCCCTTTCATTTGCAAAGCAAATGAATACCTTTCTGGTGTTACTATAGGTATGTTCTCCACGCCTATATAGGTGCCATAGTGAAACTGTAGGAGCCGCGGATGTATATAATGACCGAATCGTATTTTGAACATTGAAGAAAGAATAACTTTTTTCAAGATCTGGCATCGTTTAGGAAATATTTCCAAAAATGTAAAACTAAAGCTCTGTTGAAAATTAATTTAAATTTTTTTAATGGACAGCCAAAATCGACCTTCATGTAGAAAATCGTATTTTAGGAATAAAAGAGAGAGTAACTTTTTTCAAGTTCATTCCTCGTTTAAGAAATATTTTCAAAAATGTAAAACTAAGGCTGCTGAAAATGTTATTTTTTCAGTAAATGGACAGAAAAAATCGACCTTCATGTAAGAAATCGTGTTTTGAGCATGAAAGAGAGAATAACATTTTTCAAGATCTGACCTCGTTTGGGGAATATTTCCAAAAATGTAAAACTATATAAGGCTGCTGAAAACGTATATGTTTTTTATTTAATGGACAGTCAAAATCGAGCTTCATGTATAAAATCATATTTTGAGCATAAAACAAAGAATAACTTTTTTCAAATTAGGCCGCGTTTAGGAACTATCTCCAAAAATGTAAGACTAGGGCCGCAAAAGTCAGTTTTTTTAGGACTATAAGGCCTATTATAGTTTATAGGAAATACATACTTATTTCTTAAACGACGTCTGATTTTGAAAAAAAGCTTCTCTTTTATGCTTAAAATACGATTTTTTACGTGATGTTATATTTCGCCCAGTTACCAAACACCCTGTATTCTTATTGCGGCCTTAGTTTTACATTTTTGGAAATATTTCCCAAGCGAGGCCTGATCTTGAAAAACGTTATTCCCTCTTTTATGCTTAAAATACGATTTTATACATGAAGTTTGATTTTGGCTGTCCAGTCACTAAAAATATACTTTTCCACAGGCAGCCTTAGTTTTACATTTTTTGCAGATATTTCCTAAACGAGGCCCGATCTGGGAAAAAATTATTCTCTTCTTTTGCTTAGAATGACGTTTTATTTAGACTGTCCAAATTTAATTAAATAGACAACTTAAAAAAAAAGGGAATGTCGTCATTATATTAGGCCAAGCAATTTTTTCTTAAAGTCATAATTTAAGGATTTATAATTGAAGGGTACCGAGACTTTTGCAACACCCTGTATAATAATTGTCATGATAATATAATCGTTGTGCTCATTATAAAACGACAGAAGACATAACACTCCAAACGAAACTTTAACTTGCGAAAAGAAACATGTCTAACGAGCAAATTGTTACTTTCCTAAGTGTGATTCTTTTTTTTTACAAATCAAAGAGCTATAAAATAAATCCATAACCATTTTTGCCCAATCGAAAAACTGCCAACCGAATGAATTAAACCTATCATAAAGGAACCGAATCATTTCCAAGGCATAATCAATCACGGTTGTCTAACTGAGATTTTTAGCTCTGACGAGATGGCACTCGAAGCATTCACTCAAAAACGCAGCGGTTCCTTTTAGTTGCCCAACGCCCAACGTCACTACTTTGTATTTTGTGTGCTGTTTGCTAGGCAACGCATGTGTAATTTTTTTGTACCTATATCGTCCATAAATCGTAGGAAGCGTTTATGAATAATACGCTGACAAAGGGCCCGCTCGTTGAATACGTTTGTTGAATCATGTACCTACCTACGTTATCTACCTATGTTATTTATTAGTCCATGCATGTGTTAAATGACGAAATTACATCGCTTTTGTCACACTCATTTTTTATAATAGATGGTATATATTTTCAAATTACTATAAATAATAAGGGATAGCTGGCACTACGACACTGGGAAAATCGGCATTTTAAAAACGCATTTTAAGCCGCCAATCTTTTCTACACAAAAAGGTACTATTGGCCATAATTGTTAACGTTAACAGTTTTGGAGAAAATGGGCCATTTACGATGAACAACTCGCTTTGGATTTTCCAAAAATCTCCGCTTTTTGGTGTATACAAAATAAAGATTTATTGCCTGAGAAAATCTAATAATAAGTGTTTTCACAGTTCGACTTTAGCCAAAAATATAAAAAATGAACCATTTTTGGTTAACCAATTTCCATGATAAGGGGGAGGTATGAA
Source organism: Malachius bipustulatus (assembly GCA_910589415.1). Lineage (NCBI taxonomy): Eukaryota > Metazoa > Arthropoda > Insecta > Coleoptera > Melyridae > Malachius > Malachius bipustulatus. The sequence goes on from OU342632.1 coordinate 20,005,423, forward strand.
TTTTTCAAAATTTTCTGCAATATCTAGTAATATAAAGCAACAGAAACTGTAGAGAAGGTCCAGTTAATAAGCCGGAAAATACTGTAGGTGCAATTTTGAAAAGTGGTAGAATGGAATTTTAAATTTTTTAAATTCTTATTGTTTTCCTGGAACTTATAAATCTTCAGACACATTCATCAGCACTATCCCCCGCATTACCTCGAAAAATGAGAAAATTAGGGTTTATTAGGGTTTATTTCACCTCCCCCAAAACACAAAAAAAAATCATCTACTCCAAAAAAACTCCTGAGAGACGATTTCCGAGGTGAAATTTTGAATTATTTTGTTTTAATAATTTTTACTATTTCGGAGGGGGTAATTACTATAATTTTCTCATTTTTTGAGGTAATGAAGGGTTAGTGCTGATGAATGTTCCAGAAAAAATCAAGGAAAAAAATATTTGAAAAAATCGGTGCTGTTCTACCAATTTTTCAAATTGTACAGTATTTTATCTACGAGTGATTCATAAATGGAACTTTTTTAGCCGTTTCTTAGTTCATAAAATGTATGATTATCTTGAAGAGTTAAATAAAGTAGTTTGGGTGAAATAAAGTGCCGTAGCGGTTCATTATTTAACGTTAAATCTGACAAGTTACTGCACGACAAAGTAACGAACCAAGTACACTAAGTACAGTACAAGTTCTAGTCAGCGGAGCGGCTCGATTCGGCGATCGCTGATACACGAGACGCTGATCGCTGGATTACATTATTGCATCCCGACGCCAACCGCTCCTAATACTTGTGTTGCTCCGTGCTCGGCTTGTTGACACCATGCACCTAATATTAGAGAAACGTCGTAGTTTATGATCTATGTACAATTAATATTTCGTGTTTTGTGTCGTTTAATTATACCTAAAATGGATACCATTGCAGATGATTCAATGAATGAAATATCTTCTACCCCAGAAGAAATTATTTTTCAATCAAATATGGCTGCACAAAATCTGTTAGGTACCTACCTCAAAAATCTAAAGAAGCGTATACCTATTAAGCAATATGTCACCTTTATGAACTGACGTGATGAAAAAAGCGTTAATAGCTTCAAAGAAACACTTACATAAGATATGAATGCATTGGAAAGTTTTTTTTATAATAATAACTTTCCGTTCTAATTTAAGTCACTCGTAGATAAAATTTTGTATGCAACATATGCATAAAATGCCTTTTTTTCACTTCTGGGATTGCCGCATTCGCCTGCGGCTCATGCGGTCAAACTTCCCAGTCGTGAAAAAAAGTACCACTTTATGCACTTGTTGCATAAATAACTATTCCGGTTTATTTACATATTATTGCATATAACCAAGTAAACTTTCTCTCTATTTTTCTCACCTCATTATTTATTTTAAAGTATTTTTAGAGCTCTTGAAAAAAGGAGCACCACCTGGAAAAGTGTTTGCCTTTCACCCCTCAGGTTGGATACAAACTGACATCTTTACGCAATGGTTCAATCACTTCGTACAATACATTCAATTCAACCAACTCCTGAAAGACCTGCAGCGGGTATTATAAAGGCTCATTAAGTTAATGGGCAAATTTCTGTGGCCTTTTCTGAAGAAGGTATCCATAGTCTAAGTGTGATTTTTTTGAATTTTACTATTCTTGACGTGAAAGGAATTACAAAAATGTCAACAAAAATCATTTGACGTCGATATTAGCTTCAAAAACGAGCACAGAAATCTGCCCGTTAGCCTAATGAGCCTTTATAATATTGGCTGCTGCACTTTTAATATTAGATGGCCATCACAGCCATACAAGAAATTAAGATGCTGTGGTAGCTGCAAAAAAAATTTCGTCACTATAATTTGTTTACTAACACCCCCCACCCCCCACAAATCTCATAATATGCAGCAATTGGACAAAACTATTATGGGCGCATTGAAAACATTCTATAGTGAAGAAATTAGTCACTTCCTGAAAGTTAACAACTGCCCAGTAAATCACTACGACGCAAGTGAACTCTTTTGAAGGGCCAGTTGAAATTCCAAACCGGGGAAAAAGCTGTTAGTGGTTTTAGACAAACCGGTATATTTCCAGTAAACCGAAATGTATTCACAGACGATGATTTCATTGCAGAGGCACAGAAACATACGGATATGCCAGGTCTCTCAGAGGAAAAACCACATTTGCAAGCAGAAGACCAAACCTCTCTGTTAATTTTGCCAAAGGAAATCAGCCATTGCGTGTTTTAAAGAAGAAAAAATTAACCAAAGAGCTGCCACCTGGACAAGCGAAATCATAACGTCCACTCCTAATAAAGAAGAATTAGAGGAGTCCCTGAAAAAATACATAAATCCAAACCTCATCAGATAAAAAGGAAGGTTTGCAAAGAACAAGCGCCTGATGACATTTATATGACTGATATTGGGTAGTGGTAGCTGATCCAAGTGGGGTCAGTGACAAAGAAGTTTTTCCTAAATTTCAAGAAGCGACTGACGACGTAGAAAGGGTGAAATTTGGATACAGTGCCTTATACAGGGTGTTAACTACCAACTACATAGTACAAAATAAAAAAGGTGATTCTACGACATATTCTAAGAAAAAAGGATTCTATTAAAATGGGTCCGCTGAGACGGGTGCCTACCCTCTTGACACCAGTTTTTGTAGACTCACCTTCTTTCTGGCTGTCAAGGGGTTGGACCGCTATCAAGTGGGCCGAGCGGTTTGCCAATGATAGTGGTCAGAGAGGTGTGAGGCACGCAGATTCGGGGGCTGCTAAGAGTAGAGCCCTCTTTATGTGAAATTCAGTGTTAGGGTGGTCAAGGGTGATAAATATGAACACCAAAGTTATGATTAAAATTATTTACTAAAAATAATATAAAATAAAAAATACACTACTGAGATATCAACTTAATTATTTCATTATCTACTACTAAATTCCGATTATAAAACTGATATGCAAAGTTTAACAGAAAAAATTAATTTAAAAAAATAACAAAAAACAAACTTTAGGAAAGAAAAACTATCTTACGTACAATCTGACTCTACTCAACTACCCTTTTTATTTGTGGGAATAGTGCTGTGGCGGTACCTGATCTGATTAATTTAATTTAGTTCACAGGTGACGTTAATAAAAAAAAAATCAAAAATAAAATTTCTTTAATTAAAAAATGAAAAAAAATAAAATTCAATAAAAATCTTTCGAACGGAAAAACAGTAAAGTTCTAGTGTTAGTCTCATCGACTTACTACTTAGACGTAGCCCTTGGATTTGCCCTTTCTGTAGCTCTGACTGCAGCTCTGCTGGGTATCTCCCCGTCAAAGGAACAAACTCACTCACTCGCGTTTACTTTGATTTCTCGCGCGAACGCCCTGACCGTCCTCTTCGGTCCCCGAATCACCACTAACTTTTTGGTTTCTAAACCCCTTTCCAAATCAGTTACTCTTTTTCGGGTTTCGAAATGTACTTTCCACTGGAGTGTTGCCACTTTGACTTTTATTTACCGGTCGTCCAGTTACTTGACGTAGGTAAACAAAAGCAAGGTGCATTCTGACAGGGAAATGACAACCATGCGAGTTGTTCCAGTTTACCATGCGTTCAGCAGTCAGCGTTACATTAAAAAATTCAGCTAGCGTCATTAAAATTTTGCCGCGGTGGTTGTTTCTTGGTCTAGTTAAATTGTTTTTGCTTTTCGTTCACGACGCTTAATAGTGCTTAAAAATTAAATATGCAGTATTTCGAAATTGTGCAATTTCATTGACTCCTGATTAAGTAAAATATGTAATTTAATTATAATTTATTTTGTTTTTAAAACTAAGTAACTATGCCAAAAAATACCGCGACTATCCTGGCTCTGCCACACCGCAAACGCACCGTTTTCGAGATATAATGGATTCTGTGAGTCGGAAAAAAACCCCGAAAAGTGCTCGGATTTCAGACTCAAATGAGACTAGCCCTCCCCCCCGTTTTCGAGGATGCTGAATACGATGGTGGTGGTTTAAACTCTTCTCGAGTTGACCGCACCCCCTTAAACGACCAAAAACCGCACCCCTATGAAGGGTAAATCACGGAAATTCTTTCTCTAGGAGGCCAAACTTGTGTCACTCGCCGTTTTCGAGGTCGCTAAACGCGATGCTGATGTCGAGGTCGGTTCTCGACGCCCGCCAACCACTCTACCCAGCCAAGAACAGCCCCCGGAATGGGTGAAACGGGAACTCGCCGCGTGAAATCGACGAAAATCCGTCCCCGCCCGTTTTAGAGGTCGCTGAACGCGATGCTGATATTCTTGACATATCGCAAATAAAGAAAGGAAAAACAATTTTTTGAACGGTTCTTCGAATCTCGAAAACGGTTCGTTTCCGGACCCATTTTAATAGAAACCTTTTTTTCTCAGAATAAGTCGTAGAATCACCTTCTTTATTTTGTACTAGCTATTGGTAGTTAACACCCTGTATGTGGTCTTTGGGCTCATGAACTGTGTGCTGGAACAGAAAAAGACACTTATGTGTGCGACTTCTGTCGATAATGGGTGTATCCCCTATTGAACCCTGGTTGGTCCTACCATGTCCTACCATGTTTTGATTAAGACTAGAATGTTATTTTATTTAAATATTTTATTAGCTATAAAAAATATATATATTTGAATAATGTTATTCAGGTGTATTAAGATAATAAACACCTTCAAAAAAATTTCATATTTATATTTTTTTAATTTCTTTATTCCAAAAAATTTTGGAAAAAACAAAATGATATTCCATATAAAAGGTTCAAAAGCTCCTCTACATATAAAAGGTTCAAAAGCTCTAATGTGAATCATTTTCGAGAAACGTGACAATTTATGATGACAAACATAAAAGTGGTAAGTACCTAACTGTTTTATTCTGGGAGCTTGTTTGTGATAATTTTTTGTGATTTGTTTTACAGCCATTTAAAAAATTTGAATATCCCTCAGTGAGTAGGTAATGACAAGCGATGTATACAAAATCTGTGTAAATCATTATTATTGACTGTACCTACTTTATACTAAAACTTTTGTTGTACCCCTGAGAAGTTATAGGCCTTGAAAGTGGGGTTGCAGATTTCTAATAAAATCAAAATCTCCCTCATACTTGAACTTGGAAAAACCAAATTGAACATTCATTGACAATACATAAAAAGAAAGTAAATGAAAGACTAGAGTAAAATTGAAGCATTCTAAGAGATAACGGAAATAAAAAACAAAAAATAAAACAATAAAAAATATAAATAAAAAAAAATTAGGTAATGAAAAAAAAAATAAAAAAATATAAAATGACATTTTTTTAAATATAGAGTGTCGGTTCCTATACCTACTACATACAGTGTGACCCATTTGTTCTTGAAACACCTTATAGAATCTTAATTTATGGTGCGATTTTAAAGAAATTTCTTTTAAATCATAGAGCTTGATAAACTATATTTTGGGAGCAAACAGCGTCTCATTCCTACAAAATACAAGGCCTACTAGATCAGTGTTTACTTGTAAGATCTCAAAAATTCATATTAGCGATTTTTTTAGAAAAAAACTGGACACGCTACTGGATTCACCAGCCCTCAAAACGGTACTGTACTAAATTTTATTGGAAATGTCAGAGTAATAAGGATCTTGCAGTTATTTTAGAAATTCATAATAGAACTCCGAATTTTCATTAATTTATTCGAAAAGGTCAAGAGAGACAAAATAGAAATTGTACGTCTAGTTGGTGATAATGTAGGTACTTTAATTTTTTAATTATAATTTTTATTTATTTATTTTTATTTTTATTTTTATTTATTTTTTTTTATTTATTTTTTTTTACTTTTTTTTTACTTTTTTTAATTTAAATTTTCACTTATGATAGCTTTTGACCTTTTTCAAATTAATTTATGAGAATTCGGAGTATACTCATAAATATTATAATATTATGAATTTCTAAAATAACTACAAGATCCTTTTTACTCTAAAGACATTTTCAATAAAATTTGAGGGCTGGTGAATCCCGTGGCGTGCCCAGTTTTTTTCTAAAAAAATCGCTTATATGAATTTTTGAGATTTTACAAGTAAACACTGACCTAGTAGGCCCTGGATTTTGTAGGAATGAGACGCTTTTTGCTCCCAAAATATAGTTTATCAAGCTCTATGATTTAAAAGATTTTTTTTTTAATCGCACCACAAATTAAGATTATACAGGGTGTTTCAAGAACAAATGGGTCACACTGTATTAGGATAAGCCTCTTATAGTTATTTTACGAGTATCAAATATAAATGAAAAATTCAATCAAGCGAAAGTAATTTTACTTATATTAACATTAATATCGCCAGGAATATTTTTTCCTAATTGAAGTGCTTGACTTCAAAAAGTTAACAGGAAGATACTTCTCTCATATTTACTCTTAATCTTATTTGTTGATGGATTATTATGAGGCACTTACTGTTAGTATCGCGGCCCATAATGCTGATGGATTAATAATTATATAAACAAAACGTATTTCCCACCTCTACCTCTACAAGCAACGCACGCAATAATTATAATCCTAATAAAAATATTTATACACTTTTTAATGGATGACACGTAATAAGTAAACTAATAATTGTGGTTGTGTGGTGGATGATAGACGATAATGTTCAATTTTTACAATACCTATAGATATCTTAGGCACCTACTTATTTGAAATTTATTTTTCAAATTCATGTCTGGATATGTTACCAATACCCGGGTGAGTAGATGACCATCATTGTTTCCATTTACAATAATCGTGTATACAGGGACAGGGTCATTTTTAAAATTGCTAAAAAACTTGAATTATTAAGGTATCAAAAAAAAGATAATTTTTCATGTTTTTTGAAGATATGTTAACTATCTTCTTATTACCAATTCAGTTTTTTTCATGTGCCATTATAGCGGAGATCTCAAGAATGAGAGAAGTTTTTTGCCCATCCTTTTCTGACACATGTTTTGAAACATCTAAAGCGAGTTTTTCATCATAAAATGCCGTTTTTCTCAAAAACAGATTACGTCAGCAATTATCACCAAGAGTCCTTTTTTGTTTAGAAGATATTGGCTATTAAAAATGCGCTTACAAATGACAATTTGTCCAGGTTTTTAGATATGGAAAAACTGGAAAAAATATATTTTTTTACACTGTATTTCAAAAACGAAGATCCTATTTCGAAAACGGATACACGTTAATGGGAATCTTTTGCTTATTTACGATCAAAGAATACACCCTTAAAGTTTTTCGCAGTAGGTATTAGAGATAGCCCTGTATAATCATGAAAAATTAGAGATTTTCGGATGCGCGAACCAATTTAAGCGCTTCTGTTTATTAGGTACAATTATTGCAATGTTAATAAATTCTTTTGCTAAGAAGGAACCGAGGAAGGAACATTAAAGTGATAATGATAGTGATATATAGGAGCCTGCATCTGAGCCAGCATGCATATGTCATAACGTAACATGTGATGATTTTGATGTGATACTTCTCTTCCCTTAAACTTATTAGACCATTACAGATTCTAACTACCTGACAATCCTGCTATCCATTTCGCCCTTACCAGTCATGCACTCGAAACTTTAATTTATTGGTTCTTTATCTCCCCTAACTCCAGACAGGCGTCTAATATTCCTGTTTTTCACGTTGACACCATAAAATTAGTGTTGAAGTGGGCACTTTCAAAATATAAATTAAATTCAGATCAGTTTCACTTGTTCTTAAAGAAGTGTTGACAGAATGAACAAATCCACTCTTTTCGTTTTCGAATCCTGTAAATAGTACTCTTCTGAATTATAGTCTTTAATTTTTTATTGAAATTAGATTGATCTGACTTGTTAAATCATTGAAAACAACTGACATTTATAAACAAACACAAAGGCAACTTAAAATATAAACACGTTACTACAGTGAGTTGTTGTTATTGTTGTTGCGTATCTTCGGTCAGATTTACAGTACCTACTGGTACCCAAGTAAAATCAAAGTGTTTCTTTCCATTCATTATTATTCCTAATGCCAAACGGCATTATGACTTTTAATTATTTTTAATTATCCTGACCTGGGTGGGCGGGAAAAAAGTCCGGCAACGGTGTAGGTGGCATAAAATGCACTCTAAAGGCGAACGGCAGCTCTTCGCCGGCAGCACTGGGTCGTGTGGTTAAATAAAAAATAATAAAAAAAGGTGATTGCTTATGACTCGTATGTTAGGTGATGGATAAAAAAATACAGGGTGTCCCAAGATTTTTTTATCAAGGGATATCCGCGTTATTTCAAAAAATAAAACAAATGAATTTTGTCAATGCCCCTTTACGCCTTTCCACCCCTAAGTAATCATCCCCTACTTTTTTTTTCAAATGACACCCCCATATTTTTTTTTGCTCGGCAGGATTGTTGACTTCTTTTTGAATACATTGTCATACGATTTTTTCAAATCGAAACATATCTAGCACGCCGAAAACAATATAATATCAAAACAAACGAGGGTTGTCAAAGAGTTGCAACTGCTTGTTTTTTGTGTTAATGTTTCCTCCAACCACTTTAACTAGTAATACCGGTGTTACTGGTATAGGCGTTAATAATAATAATTGCTTCTGTGATTTTAATGGCATATTAAATGTTAATTGTTATTCCTTGACAGCCCTCGTTTGTTATGTTATTGTATTGTTTTCGGCGTGCTAGATATGTCTCGATTTAAAAAATCGTATGAAATTCGTATTTAGAAAGAGGTCAACAATCCTGCCAAACAAATATATGGGGGTGTCATTTGAAAAAAAAGTAGGGGATGATTACTTAGGGGTGGAAAGGCGTGAAGGGGCATTGAGGGTGCAGCTGCAAAGTCTTAGGGGTATGGTTGAAATTTCCTGAATTTCATTTCTTTATTTTTTGAAATAACCCAGATATCCCTTGATAAAGAAATCTTGGGACACCCTGTATAAATAAGGTTTGCATGGGAACACGGATCTTTTTATTGAAACGTTATTGAATTCCGAAAGGTTCTTGTCTTGTCTCGCAGTTTTACTTTTAATTCAGGAGTTTGATTGACACAGACACGAGACAGAAATATAACATTTATGCAAATTTAATAATTCTCCCAGTTGATATACGTAAATGAAATTAATAATAAATAACTTAATACCTGCGAGTATTAATTATAACATAAGTAATGGACACCTCGAACAGCGGCTGTTTACGGTTTATTACAAAATAAGTAAGTATACAGGGTGTCCCGTAAGTAATGGTCCGTGGTGAAATGGGAGATTCTTGGTTTAAAAATATTACGATCTGACACTACTTGCTCTAACAAAATCTTGATAATAAAAAAGATACAGGGTGGCAAAGTTGAGATTTAAAAATTTTCTTTTCAAAATATCTCGAAAAATTGTAAAGGTACGAACGTGAAACCTTGGGGATAAATGTTTTACGGTATGAGAAATCATAATTTGATATCCGTGTCGATGTATTTTATAGAGGGCGCCACTTAGGTCATGTTGACGATGTAAATGAACACATAACTTTTTTATCCTTCAGGATATCGCGCATTTTATTGTAAAATATTAAAACTACATCATTGATGAGAAAAAAAGGTATACCGATTGTCAGTCTCAAAAGTTAGTGGTTTTTGAGATAATCACGTTTTAATAATCTCCTGCATTATTTCTATTTTTTTATTTTATTATCAGAAATCTTAATGCAGTAGGTTGAGATAATAACCAGCATTTTGGCAATTAAACATTTTTCACTTTGACATATTAAAAAGCAAACAAATGAACCATATTCACCTAAATTCCTATACAGATTCTGAAATAGTCGATTACCAGGTTGCAGTCTGTTTGGATATCGTGGCAGGTATTCTCGTTTCGCAGCTTCCCCATTGAAGTTTTGTTTGCAATAAAGAGAAATCATATCTCTCTTATCTGAATTTGAAAAATTATTATGTCTCGGCATTTTTTTATTTTCCAACTACTAGCAGTAAGCAAAAAATTCTAAACAGTACCTAGGGGAGAAAATTATTAACTGTCAAATATCTCGAAAACCACTAACTTTTGAGACTGACAATTAGTATGTCTTTTTTTCTCAAGAATGATGTAGTTTTAATATTTCACAATAAAATGCGCGATAGCCTGAAAGTTAAAAAAGTTATTTGTTCATTTACGTCGTCAACATGACCTAAGTGGCGCCCTCTATAAAATACATTGACATGAATATCAAATTATGATTTCTCATGCCGTAAAACATCTATCCCCAAGTTTTCACGTTCGTACCTTTACAATTTTTCGAGATATTTTGTAAAGAAAATTTTTAAATCTCAACTTTGCCACCCTGTATCTTTTTTATTATCAAGATTTTGTTGGAGCAAGTAGTGTCAGATTGTAATATTTTTAAACCAAGAATCTCCCATTTCACCACGGACCATTACTTACGGGACACCCTGTATATAATACTCAATATAATACGAGTACTTCAGTTTTGTATAATGGAAACTATTTTGATAGGTAAATAATAGTGATTATTATTGGCGTGAAAATAGAAATAAATAACCAGACCTTAAATTAAAAATAAAGAAAAAATTTGAAATGCAAGCTGAGTGAATGTGCTTATGAAGTGTTATCCGCATTTGTTTACCTTTCTCTGGCAGTAAGTTTGCAATTTTTTTTTTGTTCTGTTTTGAGTATTTACTATACTTATTAAATAGTGTGCTATCTATAGTTAGGGCCGCGGTGACAAAAGTGCCTTGCAACTCCCAAACGGATGAGAAGCACGGTTTTGTATAGTTGGAGTGTCGTTCTCGAAATCCGTGTTGTCGAGTAGGGGTCTGGCGTTCGGCGTTGGGCGGCTATAGTATTTTTTCCGAATTTTGCCCAGCGGTTTCAACAATTATTTCCCAAACGGATGAAAATTACTGGAGGGCATCTACGCAAACCCCCAATTACCGGAAAAATATTTTCATCCGATTTGATATTTGCAAAGAGCTCTTCCAGAAGTTCTAAAAAAAATGGAAAAAAGGGGGGGAAAAATTTCTTCATTTGAACTTGAAATTTGGCAGGGAGATATAGTTCGTGTCTGAGAATATGTAAAAAATTTGTATCGCGATCGCTTTGTAACAATTTTCCAAAAGTTAAATGGGCCAAATTTGATAAAGTAATTCCAAAATGGATGAAAATTTGCCCACAGGTTATTTGATACCTACAGAACATCGAAAAATTATTTTCATCCAAATTTGTTGCGGTCAAGTCCAGATCATCCATAATAATGCTCCGATATATTCATTAATACGGGAAACTGCAGGATCTGAATGTTCAATCTTTAATGTGGAAAGGCCGATTACAATCAAATTGTGTATTATTGTCCTAAACATTGATGAGACTTTTTTCCTCTGATTTGACGATTATAAAGGGAACACTCCGACTTTTGGACCGTGTGAACGCTCCAAGCGCATACTTCATCCACAAATTAGCTAGTATCTCTTTACTAGCGTTTGACTCGCTTTACGCGTGAATTAAATTTGGTTATTATATAGGCCGATTGATACCAAAGTATATATTAAGTATAGCCACATATTTTCGGATATCAGAGGAAAGTTCTGATGAAGTTCGGTACCATTCCTATGGAAACTGTGAAATTGGCAGCCGGAAAACGTGCTGCTGAGCGCACAACTGATTGATCATAAATCGACGGAAAAAAAATCCTAAATGAAAACTGATTGCTCCAAATAGCATCAACTTTTAGAATCATGTTTCTGGATACCAGAAGAAGGTTTTCTTCTGGAATCATCGAGCACAGATTCCTCCGTTGATGCTGCCCCAGGGGCCTCCACTGCTGGACTCTCGGGCTCGATGATTTCGTGTGGCTCTGCTCCGGTTACATGAACAGGTGGACCCGATTCAGAAATGATAATCGAGCTTTCCACTGAATCTTCACATTCGCCACTATGATGTGCTACTTCCGTAACTATTACAGGAAGTTTGATACCGTTATATCGCTTTAGGCACACTGGGTGATAACGGAAATCTGCTGAGTATGTCTCAGGTATCTCTACAGTAGAGTATACAGATCCTCTTGTCGACTCTTTGGTTTGCCTGAACTTATACACTCTCCGACAATGTTCGAAACTTGTTTGGTTAAAAGCTCGGAGCTAATCGTCGGTAATTATTTTACAAAAGATGTACGACATGTTTAGTGGCACGAAATTAAAACCGAATCACGGAAACACGAGGTGTTGGCGTTGGTTAGGCGCGATCCAGAGACAACATACTATAAAGAGACCGTCAGATCGACGGACGAAAATGGGTACACTGTTCACGCGCATTCCGGTAGCGCATTGCGCATTGCGGATGATTTCTAAACTAAAATGAAGCTGCCTTTTAATCTAAATTCTCATTTTGACACAATTTTGACTCATTCTGACGTTTAGTTTTGAAACTGTGTAAAATTTGATTTACTTAATTTGAGTATTTTATCAAACTAATAATAAATTTTATTATTAAATTTTGCTTCTGAACAATTCGAGGCCGGGAACAGAGAATAGGTTTGTGATTATCAGAGATTTTAGGAATTTCTCAACGGATAATTTTCTCAGGGACCTCCAAGCATCTAAGCTTGATGATATTTTTTACACGGAGGGTGTGGATGATAAAATTGAAATTCTCAATGTTACGTTAAATAATCTGTTTGATTTTCATGCTCCTTTTAGGCGAACTAAGATTACAGAAAGACCAGCTCCGTGGTTAACTGACAACGTCAGACTTTTGATGTCACTAAGAGACCAAGCTAAAATGAAGTACAAGAAGACTGGTAGTATTGCGGCCTTAGATTATTATAGGCAGTTACGTAATTTTACAACTCTATTAGTGTAAGAAACGAAAAAAAGCTTACCTTTTGCACAGGCTCCAATCAAGACAAACGAAAGTTATATACAAAGAACTGAAATGTCTAGGAACTATTAGGAAAAAAAACATTCACAGTCCCTCAGAACCTGCATGACGTCGAATCAATTAATAATCATTTCGCCACTAGTATAGATGATACTCATGAGCTAAGTAATGAGGATGCTATAAAGTTTTATCTAGATAACAAACACAACAATTGTGGCAACACGCCCTTTAGCTTCTCACTTATTAACACTGAGGCACTACAGGGAATTCTGAATAATATCAGTACTAGATCATCGGAACATGATGGCATTAATATACAGTGTGTCCCCGGATGGACCTAACTATACTTATAAACTTCCTTATTTTGCATCTTAAGAAAAAAAGTAATTCTTTAGAAAAAGTTTTGCTTTATTTAGAGTATCTTAAGCCGCTGTCAAAATTTCGAAATAATATACAGGGTGGATACAATTCATTTATTACAGTTTTAATCAAGGATATTTCCTACTAAATAAATTCTTTGCTAGAGACAACATAATTTCAATTTAATATTGAATATTGAATATACAGGGTGGTCACTTTCAACTGGCTCACCATTGGGATCTCCTAAACCATAAGAGATACAGGGTCGGTTAAATTAGAGAAAATTTGCACAATTTGATACTTAATAAGAATCTGAAACAAAATTTAGGACAACTTCAGCCGTTGCTGAAATATCGTGAAAAAACTGAAAATCAAAATTTCTTATTCTAGCCATTATCTTTTTTATTATTCGGAAATAATGAATTATTTTTTGTAGGCTTACATACGTCGTCAAAAGCTATCCATTTGACATTACAAGAATTTTCAAAGCATACTAGATCTCAGAGTTTTCATAGCCAACTTTTGTTTTTCTTATGGGCGCCTTATTGTTTTTCTATGTCATTCGGTATGAAAAAAATTATGGAAACCAAAAACTAATAAACTTCAAAAAAAAAAATTTAAAAAATTTTTATTCTTCTTTTTTCAGACAAAAAACAAAGAAAACTTTTTAGACCGAATATCATAGAGAAATTAAAAAACCATAAGGCCAGCAGTATGACTTCATATTGACGTATTTCAGCGATTTTTTTTTGTTTTTCTTCTAAAAAGAAGAATAAAAAATTTGGATTTTTTTTTCGAAGTTTATTAGTTTTTGGTTTCCATTATTTTTTTCATACCGAATGACATAGGAAAACAATATGGCGCCCATAAGAAAAACAAAAGTTGGCTATGAAAACTTTGGGATCTATATAGTTGGCTTTGAAAATTTTTGTGATGTTAAACGGATAACTTTTGACGACTTATGTAAGCCTACAAAAAATAATTCATTATTTCCCAACAACAAAAAAAGATATGGCTAAAATATGAAATCTCAATTTTTCAGTTTTTTCAGGATATTTCAACAACGACTGAAATTATACGATTTTTTTTTCAGATTCAGAATGAGCATAAAATTGGGGCAACTTTTATCTAATTTAAGCAACCCTGTATCTCTTATGGTTTAGGAAATCCCAATGGTGAGCCAGTTGAAAGTGACCAGCCTGTATAGTAGACACCAATCGATAAATTTGAGTAAATCATTTGTTTTGGCAAAATTATTTATCCTAATAAAGATAAACAAATCTACTTAGAAATAAAACTTCTCTAATTAGTTATCACTGACTTTCTGTTAAAATTCCAGTTAATATCTCTTTTCTTTCAAGTAGGATGTACCTGTGTTTTCACTCTTTTTTTTTAAATTTCATACTTAGTTTAGATCACTTGTTGAAAAATGCGTAACGTTAGGAGGGCAACATGTGGAATAAGCTTTGTATAAACTTTTGTACATGGTAAAAACTGTAATAAATGAATTGTGTCCATCCTGTATATTATTTCGAAATTTTGACAGCGGCTTAAGATACTCTAAATAAAGCAAAACTTTTTCTATAGAATGACTTTTTTTCTTAAGATGCAAAATAAGGAAGTTTATAAGTATAGTTAGATCCATCCGGGGACACACTGTAATTAATATGATCAGACTGTGTGGCGATCATATTTTAAAACACCTCACTAATATCGGTAACTCATGTTTGTTGGACCATCATTTTCCCTTAGTATGGAAGGAGGCCCATGTGGTGCCTGTGCCCAAAGTTAGCGATCCTGTGGCGCTGGTTCACCTCAGACTTATTAGTATATTGCCGGTACTTTCAAAGGTCCTTGAAAAGGTGCTTTGCTATCAGTTATCTGATTATCTCGATAAAAATAATTTGTTGCCTAGATGTCAATCAGGTTTTCGTGCTAATCATAGTAGCGTGACAACATCACTGGGGGTAACAGATGATATTCTCAGAGCAACTGATGATGGCAAATTAACCATTCTAGTTCTGCTTGACTACACAAGGGCTTTTGATACTGTTTCTCATAATGTGCTGTCATCTATCTATAGGTATTTGGGACTGAGTGACTCTGCCAGTAGGATGCTTGAGAGTTATAATGAAAATAGAATACAGAGAGTACGACTTGGCTCTGAACTGTCCGAACCAGTAAGATTATCCAGGGGTGTACCCCAAGGCTCGATACTTGCCCCATTACTTTTTCCCATTTACACTTCCAATTTTTTCTCATGTATGCGATCATGTACGCAACATGCATATGTATGCGGATGACACTCAGCTCTACTTGTCATTTCATCCTTCGGAGATTGACGAGGCTATGTTTAAGATTAACTATGATCTTGACTCTATATACAACACGTCGAAGCAACACAACCTTAAATTAAATCCTAGCAAATCAACTGTTCTTTTGTTCGGTAACAAAGCTGCCTGTGACGGAATACAAGATAGAATTACACTCCACATTGGAGGGGCAAAATTGTCCATTGTGGAATCGGCAAAAAATTTGGGCCTTCTTCTTGACAACACATTCCGTTTTAAGGGGCATGTTGACGCTTGCTTGAAACGTGTCTATGGTGCTCTGAGAATGCTGTATCCTCACCGATCATGCCTGCCGGTTGCTGCTAAGTTAAATCTATGTAATTCACTGGTTTTGTCGCAGTTCACATATTGTTCTCAGGTATACTCTCCCTGTCTGGATGAAATTGCAACGACCAAGATGCAATGGGTCCAAATGCATGTTTGCGCTTTACATACGGGATAAGGAAGTTTCAACACATTTATAGTGACTCACTTGCCTGGCTACTTGTACGATAGGCTCACATATAGAACCGACGTTCATAACCTGAATATACGCAAAAAAGACGCCTCGTCCTTGCCTAAATATAGGTTATCCCTTTTTCAAAGATCATACACTTATGATATTATATTCAGGGTTTATATTGATCTGTTGACACATCTAAGGCATCTGGGTCCTTGCACATTCAGGGGGAGGGTGTACGATATGTATTTTTCAAAACAGTGATTGACGCATCTGTGGATATCTGCTCTGTAAAACTGTACTTACTTCTCTTAAATAGTAAGTAATACCTGAAATCTGCCTCTGCCGTGTATCAGAAACGCACTGAAATTGTAAAAGTCTGGTCTTGTTCTCAATATCTCGGACTTTGGCCTTTCCTGAATGAACTTTGTATATAGTGATAGCAAATGATACTTATCTTGTTGCTTGTATATAGATATTAGAATTTATAGAGAAACTATATAAGGGGTTAAGTGGTAGATCAGCGGGAAGTTCTTACTTCCTGACTGAACTTCGCCCCTAGATTTATCGTCTGTTATGGTTATATTAGAGTCTTTTTTGTAATTATTTACGGATTTATGTTGATATGGTAACATGTAACGATGATAAATAAATATTATTATTATTATTATTTTTATTATTATTACTCGTTGTTCCTCTCGTCGTTGGTTCATTATTTTGAAAACTGCTTCTCCAACCTTCACAAAGAGGTATCAGGAAACAAAGACATCCACGCAAAATAAAGAGGTGCTTACCCAACTCCAACAATTTACGACAGAACGTGGATGAGTCATTCCTCATAGAACAGGTATTACCAAATTTCGTCCTCAATTCTCCATCAGTTGAGCCACACAACAAAAATTGTACGACCAACATACAGGAAAGGGGTAAATTTATCGTAAGACGGTAAAAATGTAAAGAACAAAAGTGATACAAAAAGAAAAGACCCAGAAACAACATTGAATAATTCTGAACAAGATTATACGCAAGATTAGGTATTAGGTACTACATATGATTTTGTTTTGATGTTTTGGTCCCCAGTGGTTATTAAGAAAAAAATAGGTATGATTAGGTACGATTATGACCTTTTTTAGGATCTTGGCAATGTCGATGCTCATAACTTTTTTACTGTTCATCATATCGACTTACGGGTGTCACCATCGTAATCAGCGACTCAAAATCTATAAGAAATGATATATCGCAAGGTGGCGCTGAAAATTTTGAATTTTAGCTCTCCCCAAAATGGCCGGTTCTGAACACATGGGAGAATCCTAAGAGATATGGAAAACAAAATCTCTTCCTAAAATTATAAAAATTTCCATATTTAATAACTCGAGGTCGAGGAATTCGAAAAAAATACATACTCAAAAAAATCCAGTATGCTAGGAAAATTGGATTTTCTTGGTCGCCATGAATGCATGTGCAGACCCAAGTTTGAGTCCCACAATTTTCGAAAATTTTACCGTGCTATCGAGTGTGGCACACCGTTGGATAGCGAAAAGATGGAGCTTTGCGCAGTAATAAGTGTTTGGTCCCCATCAGTGTTTGTTAAGAAAAAATAGGATTACGCGTGTATGGCCTTTTTTCGGATTTTGAAAATGTCGATGCTCATAACTTTTTTACTGTTTATCATATCGGCTTACGGTTTTCACCATCGTAATCAGCGACTCAAAATCTATAGGAAATGATATATCGCAAGGCTCTCTCTGGGAAAATTTCAGATATTTTTACTCGGAATATGCTCGGATTTCCTTGGTCGCCACGATTTTATATGCAGACCCAAGTTTGGATTCCCACAGGTTTCGAGAATTTTAGCGTGCTATCGAGTGTGGCACACCGTTAGATCGCGAAAGGATGGAGCTTGAAGAAATAATATTCAAATAGATAGAACGACTAGAAGTATTTATTGTTACACACAACCCGTAAAATGTAGACGAATAAATGTCTTCCATTTTTAATTATGTTCTTATCAGAGAAGCAGATACCACCGCTAGAAGCATCGGGACATCAGTTTCCTATTAATAATTAACTCAAAAAATAATAATAATAGAAGAAACAAAGAACAAAAAAATTAAAATAGAATCCTTCTACAAAAATTCATCTGCTTCTCACGATTTAGGTACACCTATTTAGAGCTTTTTTGATTGAACTAGCGTATTTTTAAAAGTCAAAGATAGTGGGGTAGATCTAGCGTGAAAAACTAAAAAAAATACTTTTTTTTGATATTTTTTTGATCAGTCAACTTAGTGGACTCATTTTGTTATGTGGCTTGGGAGGAGGAGAGAATCAGGTGTAAAAACGGGGGAAAACGTTTTTTTGCCTCTAGGTTAGCTGTGATTTTCTCGGGTAACAAAATGAGATCCCGCGAGACGCACAACCTGGTGTGCCGTTTTGTTTCGTAGTTTTTTTTTTGCCAAAACGGCAGTCACCGAGAGTAACGTACGGAGTTGGCAGCATAATTCAGAGGGAGGGAATGAATTTAAAGGGGCGAAAAAACTCACCCCTAAATTCATGTTCCCAAGGGTTTTAGCCAATTTTTGTGCGGATCGGTGTATTAAGGGTGGAGGGGGAGGGGAAACCTATTTAACGCTATTGTACTGAGCAATGATTGTTGTGATTTGTTATACAATAAAGAAAGATATTATTATTATTAACAATGTTGACATTATTTCGTCAATATTCGAATAAAAAATGGCATATTGTTTCTGTGTAACTGTGCAGGTACTTGGCAGCATGCGCGATGTATTTCGCGCACGAGAGTGGTACGACAATAGTTTTGTTTAATTTGTATCCTTAGCAATAAAGAACAATTAACTTTCAACTAAAATTTTTAATTTTAGTTGCATAATTTTTATGATTTTTTCTCTTATTTCGAGAAAGCTGTTTAAAAATGTTGTATGAATATCGAACGCAAAATTATGACGCATTCGAATGATTTTTTGTCTCGTTGGCTCTGGCGTCGACAAAGAGCTCTCATTCTCAAGCACCAAAGTCAATGTCGCGCTCTAGACACATGAATAATTTCTATAATACTTTTATTTATTTTGAAATTCTACTTTGAAAATAATTGCATTGAAAAAAACCACTTAGTAAGTGTTTTATTTACCATTAAGTATGGAGAAATTCTACAAAGTAACGAGGGTTAAGAAAATAAACTTGTTATTGGGATTTTTTTTCTGATATAGGTATTGTCAAGTTATTAATATTTAATATCGGCGTCCCTCTTTGAATTCCGATATCATACGTTATTATTGATCGTGAACTCTAAAGTATTACCAACTTTATTATTATAGCTAGGTAAGTTCTACTCGGTTTAGATTCAATTATTTTTGATATGGCTTTGCGTTTGTTTGTACTTTGCTGTACGTGTTTATCGGCAAGGTTAGTCAGGAAATTACGAATTGTAGAGAGAGATTGATGGATGATGGAGAGTCTATCAGAACTTATTTTTGAGGCTCTCATATTTATTTTGCATCAAAAGAGACAAATTCGGTAGGGACATAATTTCCTGGTTCAATTTTTGCCGCTTAAACTCAGAACATGGTTTACAATATTACCTATTACATTAACTACCCTTATTAGTGTGATTTTGAAGACAATGTCTGCAAATAAAATATAGTTTGTATTTTGAAGTGACTCTATAAAATTTTGTGATTAGTAACTAGTTTTGCTTATACGTGCCCGAGTACGTGCTCATGTCGTGCCTATATAGAAATAATAACTCGTTCTTAAGTGAAGAAGAAAATATCAATAGTCTTCATTATGAGGAAAAAATTTTCTGGGTGTCATTCTTAGAAATGTTTTAGTGTCCAAGATAAGAATGCGGTAGGTATCTTGGAAACCGTGGGAGATACAAGGTCGGTTAAACGGGGAAAAAGTTGTGCAACTAGAAGGAAAATGGGTAATTGTATACATCCGCGGCTCCTACGTTTCATCAATTTTTTCGGGACCAAGGAGCGAAATAGGGGTGCTGGGTGGGTAAGAAGCTAAAAACAGCCATTGCAAACTAATATTAAGGTCACAGCTAAGGTCTCTTTGACACTACGGTCGAATTTCTATTTTTTTCTTCACTTTATTTACTTTGCATTTATATTCAAAAAATCGCAACATCAGTCCCTGTGGACTGGACACGATATGTGAAAGCAGATATAGCGCTAAATACGTCTCTGCACGCTTCGAAGCGCTTGGCTATTGTTGTGAAGTGGTTATTTCCTAAAGTCGAGGTGTTTAATCCGCGCCTCTCGTCAGGACCGTATTCTCTTCGCACTTTCAAAATCGGTTTTTAAAGCCGTTTTATGGCCTTCCCTTTCATTTGCAAAGCAAATGAATACCTTCCTGGTGTTACTATAGAGACGCCTATACAGTGCATTTATTTTAAAAGTTGCCATAGGGAATAGCATGTAAAAAAATACACTTTACGTTAACTTGTGTTGTCTTGTACTTTGGAAGTCGTTTTTAATTTTCAATAATAGTACACGTCATCTACTTTACAATATGGCCTTTCAGAAAAGCCTGTCATTGTTCAATTTTATGATACAGGCTGTCACTTTGAGGGAAAAAACTGCAAGAAACGGTAAGAGATACGAAGTCGGTTAAATTACAAAAAAGTTGCGCTGTTTTGAGACGAGTATTTGGCAATTTTTTTTCTCGATATTCCCAGAATTTCCTGAAATATCCTGAAAAAACTTGAAACATGCAGTTTTATTATTTTAGCCATATCTTCTTTATTATTAAAAAAAAAATTATTATTTTTTTGTAGGTTTACTTAAGCCGTAATGAGCTACTTATTTGACGTTTCAAAAATTTCCAAAGCCGACTAGATCTTGGAATTTCCAAAGTCAACTTTGGTTTTTCTTATTACCGCCATATTGTTTTTCATGCCATTCGCTATAGAAAAAATCAAGGAAACAAAAAATCCATTACATTGCAAATAAATTTGAAAAAAAATTTTCTTCTTTTTCAAAAATATGGAAAAAATTTTTTTTTACCGAATGTCAAAAAGTGCATTTTTTAAGTGTTGCCATAGGTAATAATATGTAAAAAATTACACCTTATATTAACTTATGTTGTACCCATTGTACTTTAGAAGTCGTTTTAAATTTTCAACAATATAGTACATGCATGTCATGTAGGTAGTACTTACTTTACGATACAACATGTCAAAAACCGGTCCTTTTTAAATTTTAATATTTAGTCCTCATTTGAATTATTAAACTTTAATAAAGGAGTCAGAATAAACAAGGTGAGTTAAAATTATTAATTTATTAGAGAACATGTGAACATGTTTTATTCATAAATAAAAAAACAATAAAACCTAAATAACTAAGCAAACTAACAAAAATAATCTGAAATTATCAAATAAATCGCTCAAAAGGTTTTCGTTTTATTGTTTCAATAAATTTTTGTTAGTTTGCTCAGTTATTTGGGTTTTATTGTTTTTTTTATTATTTTTGAATAAAAAATGTTCACATGTTCTCTAATAAATTAATAATTTTAACTCACTTTGTTTATTCTGACTCCTTTATTAAAGTTAATTAATTCAAATGAGGACTAAAATATTAAAATTTAAAAAGGACCGGTTTTTGACATGTTGTATCGTAAAGTAAGTACCTACAGGACATGCATGTACTATTGTTGAAAATTTAAAACGACTTCTAAAGTACAATGGGTACAACATAAGTTAATATAGGGTGTAATTTTTTACACATTATTACCTATGGCAACACTTAAAAAATGCACATTTTGACATTCGGAAAAAAAAATTGTTCGATATTTTTGAAAAAGAAGAAACTTTTTTTTCAAATTTATTTGCAATGTAATGGATTTTTTGTTTCCTTGATTTTTTCTATAGCGAGTGGCATGAAAAACAATATGGCGGTAATAAGAAAAACCAAAGTTGACTTTGGAAATCTCAAGATCTAGTCGGCTTTGGAAATTTTTGAAACGTCAAATATGTAGCTCATTACGGCTTATGTAAACCTACAAAAAAATAATAATTTTTTTTAATAATAAAGAAGATATGGCTAAAATAATAAATCTGCATGTTTCAAGTTTTTTCAGGATATTTCAGGAAATTCTGGGAATATTGAGAAGAAAAAAACTACCAAATACTCGTCTCAAAACAGCGCAACTTTTTTTTGTAATTCAACCGACTTCGTATCTCTTACCGTTTCTTGCAGTTTTTTCACCTCAATGGGACAGCCTGTATCATAAAATTGAACAATGACCGGCTTTTCTGAAAGGTCGTATTGTAAAGTAGATGACATGTACTATTATTGAAAATTAAAAACGACTTCCAAAGTACAAGACAACATAAGTTAGCATAGGGTGTATTTTTTTACATGCTATTCCCTATGGCAACACTTAAAATAAATGCACTGTATAGGTGCCATAGTGAAACTGTAGGAGCCGCGGATGTATATAATGACCGGAAAATGCAACGGCAGAAAGAGATATCAAAAATTATTTTTGATTTTAGATTATTTAGAAAAAAAAATCCTATTTTAGTATTTCGCATTTCTCTTTCTCTATACATATTGAAGATTGGGAAAAACTGGAACTACATTTTCATTTCAGTGATTGACCAGCTTTATTTTTGCTTCATTTTCAGGACTGGACTGTACTTAATTTTTTGTAATACGATCCTGGATTTTTTATAGTTAGATTGAAAGATATTTCAATTCTGAACTTTCACTTGAATACGGATCTGTAGCCTTATTAAAATTCTTAGACCTGTCGGATTGAGATGAGTTGAAACGTAGATCAGGTAAAAATTTTTATGAAATGAAAAATCATCAAATAAAAACAATCAAAACAATAAAACACTTCTTGAGCTAGGTGATATAGACACACAATAAACGACATAAAAAACATTTATAACAGCAACTGTTCGAACTGGACTGGAAACCATTAGCTTCGAGGCAGAGATATGATCTACTTATAGTCGATTCTAACACATTATCGAGCATTTGAGATATTACGCTCTTGACTGCCTCGGTAACAAGTCTCTGCACGTCTTTCTCGGTTATAAAACTTTTATACACGTGCCCCCAAAGGAAAAAGTACAGGGGGTCAAATCCGGGAATCGTGATGTACTTCCGAGAATGTTCTGATTAAATTTCCCTATTTCCAAATAAGTTATTTGAAGTGAAATTAAACTAATGATGTCAATAACCCGTCCGAAACACGTTTGAGCTACTATGTGTGTGGTGTATCATTGAAAATGTCTTTCAATTTTGCAATAAGAAATCCAGGGGTCTAGACACCTGGACAAAAACTCAGTCCGACCCTGGGCAATCATAGACCATTATATTGAAGAACTGACTTCGTAAAAATAATTCTAGTTGAAAACTGTAATGAAAATTGGGTTTCAGTTTTCATAAGTATACAGGGTGTGTCATCAATCAACCGGAAAACGTTTAAGGGAGCGTCAAAACAAAAACGCTTCTTTTTAGAAAGACTTATATCTCAAAAGTCCTTTTGCCGATATTTTGGAAATTTGGCAGTTTTATTTGTAGTAATAAGGAGCTCCTTTAGCCCCAAGTAGATTAAAATTAGCAAGTACAGTGGCGTCCCGGGACACCCTCACCAGTATTATTGCAGAGAAAAATGTACCCCACTGACTTTTTATTTTAAATTTTGATACCTTCTTCAGGTAAAACAACTAAAAATTAAATTTGAAGTCTTTTCTTCTCATTTCCTGTCGTTTTCGGGGTAAGAAATAAGAATCAATCCGCTTCAATTCATGTCGAAAAATTGATAAAATAAAACTATTAAAATTAAAATCAATTTTTCGATTTAATTTTTTCCCCGAAAACGAAGTAAGATACGAAAAAATCTAAAATACAAAAAAATTGTATTTTTAGCTGCTTGACGTGGAAAAAATATAAAATTTCTAAACAAGCCAATGGCGTAATTTTTTTTTGCAATAGTGTCGGTGAGGGTGAAAAAAAACGAACCGTTTCTGAACAATTTTTTTTGTGAGAAAAAACAATAACTTTGACGCCCCCTTTTACACCTAAAAGTTTGTCGGTATATTTATGATACACCCTGTAATTCTCCAAAAAAGAAAACACTACTACTAGTGCAAGCGTCCACTATCGATTCCACGGTTACGAGCTGTTGGGGGGAATATTTGACTGAAGTGTCAGGAATGCCGTAAACGCTATACAAGGAAACAGCTGCAAAGTAATCTGGAAAAGCGTAAAGTGAGTGCAACTGCACTTCATTTATTCATGTAGGTATATAACATTATGTTAAGTTCTTGTGACTTAAACATTACGGTATGTTTCGAAATGAAATTCTCCAATGTCTTTATGTCTATTTCTCCCAATATCTTTAGAATTAGCATGGCGAGGAAAGGAAGGAGATATTCAAAATTTAAAGTGGAGTTCGATAGCGAGGGATGGATTTTTTATAATCTGTCTACAAATAAACTTGACAGGGTATTTGGAAAATACTGAAAAAGTTAAAAGTCCTTCATATCCAGAGGAAGTCCCCATTTAACAGAAATTTTAGGGGAAAAAAATATCAATTTCTCTGACTCCAAGTCTTTATTTAAACGTGTCTGGATCACTGTGTTGCAGGGTTAAACATTCCTATTATTGGATTCATCAGGTATTTCTCGAAGTACGTGTCATGAAGAAGTAGGTGGCCCAAAATAGGAGACAAAAAAAGTTGTGAACAGTTTTGACGAACAGCCTCTCCCTGGTACGGAGTATCCTCGAGAAAGAGAGAGAGAGAGAGAGGTTCGAAGTTTCATAATTGCAGATCTTGAACTCTTTAATTACAAGTTTTCTCTTATTATTATTCCTTTTTCTGAAATTCCTGTCTCTGAAATCACCGGCAAATAAAATCACCCACTGTAAAATAAAATGACACACTGCAGCAGGGACCCCTGGCGCCAGGGCTGCAGCAGCCTTATCGCCGCCACTGCTTCACAATATGTAGGTAATAGATTCCATTAAAAACAAATACCGCGTAATCATTTGAGCCGTTGCACTGTAATTTTTCATACGATTGAATTTCAAAATTGACACTCACGAGCAGAAAGTATGTAAAAGTACTTAGTCATACTCATTAGTGCCTCGTCATTCAAACTCTACGTCCAATTAAACAAGAAGTAGGCGGTTCATGTTAAACGAGATGAGATATGAGATAATTCCAGAAACGTCAAAACTAGATTGAACGATAATAACACCTGCACGACTCAAGGGAACGAAAATTATTTGCTTTCAGTCATAATAATTGTCCATATACTAACAGAAAAATTGTATTTTTTCTGAGCAGTAAAACCGAGTTTGGTGGAACTTTTCATGGATGTAAAGTAACCTCAATAGTGACGGGCTCCTATACCAACCACAATCCCTCCATGTTATGGTCCTTAATGTAATATGGCCCTCCAGGTTTACTCCACATCTACCAATCCTCGAGAGACATTTTCGACATCGAAGGTTTTCCCTCTCCTCTCCAGGAAGCTTGTTCTCATGTTTTTCCAAAGTAAGCAAAAAAACAACGTGTGCATGGTTGGTGTCATCGGTTTCATTGCAGTACTTGCAGAACATATTCCGAAGGGCCTCGCCGTCCAATTCTTGTGTTAGGTTTGAGCCTGATTGTCCATCTCCCATTAACACGTTCTCCCATCTTTCCTGCTTTGTTTAAAAAACAGACTTTCGTTCTCTCCTTTATGAAGAGTTCAATAGATAAACTAAAACCATCTGTCTCTGAATGCTCATACTGCTGTTTAGTCTCTTGTTGCCGGTCACCACATATGCATCTCGCTTGATAATATTCTTATTTCGAGGCTTTTGATCTTCTGATAATGGGCATCAGCGCGTCTATGACAGTGGCTGTCTTTACCGCCTTCGCTATTATTGACCTCTTGATGCTACTAGAGGGTTAATTTGGGGTCCATTCAAACTCCCAGATTCTTGATGGTCGGCACGGGACAATCTTCCCCCATTAGACGATGAGGCATATTGGTATTTTCGCCTTGTTGTCAGGACTACTCCCTCCGTTTTCTCTGGTACCAGCTTCAGTCCATTCTCACGAATCCAGTTTGATACTCTGGCGCATATCACTTCCACTCCCTTAGGCATTTTTAACTTCAGCAGATCTGGGGGACGCCTGTGTCTATGTTGAGAGTCTTGACCGTTCACGCTGCTTCCACCCTCTTTAACATGATGATTTGATGAGGATTTCTTCCATTTATATCTTTATATCAGTATTAGCTTCCAAAATGCTCTATTGAAGGCGTTCTTGATGTCAATAGTTACCATAACGGATATCTTACGGTGTGCGCAGAATATCACCGCGTCATCGTTTCTCTCGTCACTCTTCGTCACTTTTTTGTCTGCACGCCCAATAAGGCACATATTACTGAACGCTTTGCACTTTTATAAAAGTTTTGTACGTTGCATGGTTTACTTAATACCTACCTAATTACTTGATTGAATGAAAGTTTTTTTGCGTGAAAAGGCGACAACTTGATGAAATTTTTAGTAAAAAAATAAAATAAAATATTCCAGAGAGCACTAAAACCTTAGGAAGCATATTATACCATATTAGCATATAGTAGCATATATTAGCATATAGCATATTATGTAAAACATTGGATGGATAGGTACGTACCTATAGCTACAACACACGCATTATTGCTTGTCAGTTATAAGCTTCATTATATTATTATTTTATAATAAAAATTTTGCCAAGTATCCCGTAGGTATAGAAGTCAACCATAAAAAAAGGAAACACGATATCCCACTTATGGCCAGTACAAAAAGAGGAGAATCAGTGAGCTCTCGTGTTCATAATTCACTTTGCGAAATCAAAGCATTGCATTCGATGCTGATTATGAACGTCACTTAAAACTGATTCCCCAACATGTGAAATAATAAACAAAATCTGGCCAGGAATGTTCAATTTGGACGGTTGTCAGTTAAGACTTTGATTCGCTGTGTCTGTTTTATTGTTCATGAATGACTTATTATTGTGTTCCTGTTACTTTTTTTAGTCTCGACTCGACCGGAGTGAATTTATTCCGGTCCGGTTGATTACGGAACGAGTTATACACTGTTTGCGCACTTACACGTACCACGTACGAGTGTGATTACTACGATGCTTAGTTTCAAGAATACACCTACTCTTGTGTGCTCTTGAACTACTAATATGTGAAAGAGTAGGTCAAGTTGTTCGCTACAGATTGTTTGGTCAAAAATCAATATTCTGCACACACAATTCTTTTTATCAAAGAGGATCGAAGCCCTAACGCAGGAAATGGGGGTTATAGTAGGTACACATCAACCTGACAGATTTTTCCTGCACACTCCTCTCGCGTTCATAGGTTTGGTTTTTTAGATCGAGCATACATTTCTTTTAGTTTTTCCGCTCCTTTTGAGGTTTTGATTATTATATATAATGCAGGAATTGGTTTACGAGATGCTATGCAACTTTTTTTTACTGTTTCTGAACAATAATTGTTGTGATTTGATGTTTAAAAATTTGATTTATCAGACCAAAATAATAATAGTGCAATCAAAATAATAGTGCACTCACCTTGGAGAGAGGGTTGCCAGTTGCTAGAATTCGCTGACTGCTGATGTCACAACCGCTTAGGCGCTTATCACTTTTAAATTTTTATTTTATTTTTATTTTTTTTTCTTCGTGAAAACGGGGATGAGGGTCGCAGGAGAAGAAGGGATGGTAAATGCACCTGCTTGCTTGCGTTAGTTTGAATTTTACGCAAAGATTATGCTTATTGTATGCAACCAACTTTTCAGGTACGAGTTCCGAACAACAGTACTTACTATTTTCTCTGTCTTTGTTTTTTCTCGCAATTTTTTTTATGTTTAACCACTTTTGACGTAGGTATAAATTAGGAAGGAACACCAATTCCGGTTAATGGTCGAAAATCACGACCAAAACGCTCTCAGGCCGCTCCCATACATTGCCAATGTCAGAAATATCGCTTTCCGGTGGTTTAATGTGCATCAAAACGAGTTCTGCAGTTATTGGCATTGCCAAAACGAGTACTCATTTTCCAAAGTCTGCAAATTGCAATAAAATCTTCCTGAAAGGTGGCACCAATTGAAGCTGATCCATGGGAAACGTTGGCCATTCCCAAAGTCAAAGGTCCGGAGAGAGCACTAACCGAGACGAAAGTGACATGCTGGAACACAACGAAATAATCTGAAGGGCTGCGATTTGTGCAAAGGAGAAAAATCGTTCTCTGCGTACAGGAATAACTAAAAGTTCCCATTGTGGGCACGTCTCGAAAGATCGGTCTCAAGGATTCCTAAGGAACTTTTTCTCAAGAACTCCGGTCCAGCATTGAAGAAAAAAATTGCAATCAGAAGAATGCAGATGAAGTTGACGGTGATAGTTTGACAAACAGCAGGAATACCGAAGATGAACAACAGCATGAGAAGGATTCCCATGGACTAGCTCGTACAAAGAAAATAAGACTGGAAACCTTTCGCTACAGCTATTCTTTCCCACAATTTCGGCAAGCTGTGAGTTTTGCAGATGTACCTACTGTTTGAAATTACAACAAAAAAGGCTTTTTTTTATCTAGGACTATACACGACATGAACCATCTTCTTTAAAGTCCACCCCTCTCACATATTTTTTGTTCACGACACTCTTTTTCATACTCAAAGTATTGTAGGGTCAAAATTGACCCTGCCGTACTCAAGAAAATCAATAAAATCAATATTAGTTGACTGTGAATTTCTCATGCAAGAAAACCAGTTTTTGTGGGCATATGCCCATGGGGACTTCTGCGATCTACTCATCGAATACTTTTTCTTCTTCAAGTAGTGCCATCTTCTCTGAGAAGGTTAGCGATCATGACAGCTATTCTCATGTTTGATGCCGCAGCTCCAAACAGCTCAATGGAAATAGTTGTACCACATCCTCAAAAAAATGCGATGATGTCCGGCGGTGAAGAAGTGAATTTAGCGGCTTCGTAAAAGTGCAGTACGGTGCAATTATACGCATGATGGATGCGTTAACCTTTTGAAAGCTGTGAAAATTATTGACGCAAGTGCAAAAACAATAAATTGTCGCCAAGAATTAATTGTGGGTATTGAAAACAGCGATCAGCTGAAATCGCCTTTGGCTGATAACGCACAGCTGGCAGTGGATCTAACCGAGATAAACTACCTTAAGCAGATGGTAAGTGACAGAGGCCAAACGATATTTCAACAACAAAGAGGTATTGATTCATTAACGAATTATTTAAATTTTTATCGAGGAATGAAGGATCGGGTAATGAAGCAACGGAATAATATTCGCAAGGTGTTACTTCCTATGTTGGCGAAGATCTAACAAAACAAATAAATCAGAATTTTTCATCAAAAAATCTAGGATACAATGATGAAAATCGAACTGTAAACAGTGTAAATCTGAGTGCCGTAGATAGGAATATTATGGGTGATAATAAACAATCATTTTATAGACGGGGTAGAGGTGCTGGGGTGGATGAAACTTCCAATCGACCTAATATACCCAAGCAAATTCTTAAGGGGAATGATGAAACTGGTAAAATTAACACGATAAAAAAAAGTTCTCTTTAATTCCCAATTCGCACACAGACAGAAAGTTTCGTCTATTATCGTCTATCATGGCTCTTCCTTCAGTCATTGATGGGACTGATGGGAGAAATAACATCTGATTTTGATGGTAAAAAGGAAATTGCTGCCATCTTATATGATTTGAAGAAAGCTTCTTATGTAATTTCTCATGAAATATTAAAGGATAAATTGTATAGATATGGATTGAAAGGATTACTTTCAGGTTTTATAAGGATCGAAGACAATTATTGGTTCCTACAATGGTAAAACATCTGATACGAGAATGATAAAACTTCTTGGCGTTCCACAGGGTTCTGTGCTGGGACCCCTTCTATTTATTAGTTATATAAACGACTTTGTAGATTTCATAGAACCAAAAGCTCAACGTTGAAAAGACAGAAACTATCTATTTTTCTAGTAGACATAATAGAAAGAGTAAGTCTCAAGTAAACCTGTTGGGTGGAACCATAGATTCGCTTGGATGCTACATCATGTGAAAAGATTGTGTAAGACATTGGTAACACACACATTTGCTGACACGTCTGAGGCTGTTTTGTTTTGGATGGTCTTCCTCTATCATTTCCAGCACATTCTCTTCCAATTGTACCATTCTTACTGTAATTGGCCTTCCTGGTCCTCCACTTCGTTTCAATGAGCCTGTTTCATGAAGACGTCGGTGAATGTTTTCCAAAATTTTTCGGTCGGGGATGTTACGGCCAGGAAACCGTTCAATGTAATGAATTGCCATCAGCAAGTCCGTAGGTACATGAAATGCATATCAGTCATCTCGGCGTTCGTACAGTGATTCGTGGTAGAGGACTTCACTAACCATTAAAGACACGTCAACCAGCCCAACCTCACTCAATGCCACAAATGGAAAATGCCACTGATACAGGCGATGATCAATGACATACTATTCGCATACCATTGACATGTTAAAGGACATACCATCGTACGCTATTTTATTTACATTAATGATTTCATCAAATATCGAATATTATTATGCTTATCGCAATTGCGAGTTGTTCACCCTGTAACTTCGAAACAAAGGGGTTTTTCAGAAATCAACATAGGACAAAATATTCTCAGAATAGGCCGAGGAATAACTCCTTAAATTTTTGCCGCATGTTTCCCTAACATTATCCTTCAAAAGCAAAAATACCTTGAAAAAATAACAAAACCACAAAGTTTTCTGTGAACCAATTGAAAACCCACCCTCATATATAAACAGAGCAGAGCTGGGCAGAGATTGAGGGTTTGTGACTTTATAGAGGGCTTCAAGCTCTTTTAGAATATTCAATTCCATGGCTTGAAGCTCTTTTTAAAACAAAGGTTTGAATTCTTTGGTAAAAGAGCTTTGGAATTGTGAATGGAAAAAAGAGCTTCAATTCCTTCTGAGGGCTTTCAAAGCTCTTGAGGGCTTATAGAATTCTCAAAAAGAATTGAAGCCCTTTTGCTTTCACGATTTCACTCATTACATAATAAAGAAAGACAGAAGAACCTATTTAAAAAAAAAATATAAATATTCTTGCGAGTTGCAACTCGCAATTCGCATCCTGCTGCTGGGAAGACGGAAGACAGTGGGAGGTCTTAAACAGATCTTTGGAGCGGCGATTCTAAATTTTTTGAACCGATCTTTTGTCCCGCGATTTTTTGTCGAATTAATTCTCAGCAGCACGATATATGGGAAAAATACAAGGTGTTTCTAAATGGAGTACCATAAATTGGAGGACTTGTAGATAAAGTTGAAAAAATACGAAAATGTAGGAACATTTTTTTTCGAAAAGGCTTTATTGATGAGATACAGGGTGTTAAAGAGTCGACCGACAGACCACTCTTTTTGTTAATATTTGTTGAAACAATAACCCAACTGAGACAATTTTTTGTGTGTAACAACAAGTTATAAAGAGCAATAATCAGACAAATTTTCGGTTTATTTCAATAAGCCAGTGGCGTAGAAACAGGGGTCGTTTGACACTTTTCACTCTTTAAAAAAGTAAGGGCTAGGTCAGGTCAGGTCAGGACAAACTTTCCAATACATTTTCCTCATTCAAAACTGTTCGTGCAGTTCTTCTTCTACCACAATTCAGATTGCGTGGTTTGACATAACCAGTTTCCCGACAACGAAGCTCCACTGCCAAAAATGTTTTTCGATTTGGTGTATTTCTGTTAGGAAACTTTATCGCATAACGTCTCACTGCCGCTTGCGAATTACCATGACACTCTCCTAATGTTAACAGCATATCTGTGTATTCACTGAATGAATATTGTTCCATTTTGATGAAAAAATGTATATTCTCAAATCTATTAGCACTTTACATTTATCACTGAACTCGAGATATGAAATGTCAAACTGACAAGTAAGTCCAAAAATTAGTTTATTTGAATTTCAAAGCTACCTTCACAATTTTAATAAATGAAATTTTTAAGTGTATTTTACATAAAATTGCAAATATCTCAAAAACGGACGCCTCTGGGCAAATTAAACAAGTATGGCTTTTTTATTATAAAAAGACCGTTGATTCAGAAAAAGGTAATAAGACATCAAAAAACTTAGCCCTTACTTTTTTAAAGAGTGAAAAGTGTCAAACGACCCCTGTTTCTACGCCACTGGCTTATTGAAATAAACCGAAACTTTGTCTGATTATTGCTCTTTATAACTTGTTGTTACACACAAAAAATTGTCTCAGTTGGGTTATTGTTTCAACAAATATTAACAAAAGAGTGGTCTGTCGGTCGACTCTTTAACACCCTGTATCTCATCAATAAAGCCTTTTCGAAAAAAAATTTTCCCACATTTTCGTATTTTTTTAACTTTATCTACAAGTCCTCCAATTTATGGTACTCCATTTAGAAACACCTTGTATAATAACAAAGAATTTCGAGCTATTTTAAAGAGCTTAAAGCTCTTTTTCAAGGGCTTGACGGCTTGAAGCTCTTTTGCAGAACTTCCAGCCCGTATAGAGCTTCAAATTCTTTATAAAGGGGCTTGTGGCTTTCGCCCCAATTCCTTTTCAAGTGATTTGAGAATTGCAAAGTTTTTTATGTTTAAAAAGGAATTGTGGCTTTGGGCTTTCAACTATTTATTAACAGGGCTTGGGAATTGTGGTTTCACGCTCTTTTGTCGAGGGCTTTGCCCAGCTCTGATACAGGAGTGTCCATTTTTCAGCATTATCCTTCAAAAGCAAAACCACCTTGAAAAAATAACAAAAACACTTAAAGCTTTCTCTGATTTACTCGAAAACGATTGCACCAAAAGTGTAAACCCATCTGCATGAAAACCCAGTTTATGAAGTAGAAGCTCGCTTTCCCTCCTCAAGTGTTGCATTTAACATTTTACTGTAAAATAATTAGGGAAATTAGGGAAGCCTTCTGCTATACAGGGTCTTCAAAGTTAAGTTAACACTATTGGTAACTTAGTTATCTTTGATCTACAAAATCGGTTAGGTAAACAAGCAAATTAATGGCATTTTTTCCGCTGAAAACAGAAAAACAATCGAACTTCGCGTTTTCGAGTTGAAGTGAAAGTTGATGTCAAAAAGTTATACATTTTTTAATGAGACACCCGGGTGTAGTTTCCGTTTAAATTACTTAGTTTTTGAGTTATAAACAAATGAAAATTGCAACTTTCCATTTTCAAAACAGAGTAGGTACCTACATCGAAAATGATGCATTATATCGGAAAACGGCTTACACGCCCCTATTATAACTTTTTCTGTACCTACTATATCCTATGATGTAGATGAAAATTTTATACCTACAGGGTGACGAAAAATTTTTTCATTGTCACATTCAATGTGATAAATTTACATCACCTTGTATAAAAATCACAAGTACACTGTAAGATAATCCTTGAAAATTAAGATAGGGACATGAAAGTCGTTTTCTGATATCTTGAGTCGTTTGCTAAGTATGCTTTCGAAATGAAAACTTATTGCGATTTAAATTTTTTTATAATTCAAAAATTAACTAATTTAAACCGCAACTGTAAAAAAAATATTATTATTGGATTTTATCAGGAAATATGAAAACACAAAAATTAACTGGGTGTCTATTTAAAAAAAATATAACGTTTTGTCATAACTCGAAAACGCGATGACTCGAAAAGTTTTCGAGTCCATTTTATTTGATCGTATTTACTCGTCTATATCAAATGCTATCTGGCGGCGGAACAGAATGGTTTTATGGAGAGGCGTTCTGTAACATCTAACTTAGTTTCTTTCACTCAGTACACGTCGGATGTTATCGATCGTGGTGGCCAGGTGGATGCCGTTTACACCGACTTCCAGAAGGCTTTCGATAGGATAGACCACCCCATACTGTTGCAAAAGCTAGACTTGTTTGGCTTCTCGGAGCCTCTGCTAGCTCTTATAAGGTCCTACCTATTGAATAGAACACAGAAAGTTAAGTATGGAGGTTACAATTCTAGAACATTCATTCCTACTTCAGGGGCGCCTCAGGGTTCAAACTTGGGTCCCCTGCTCTTTCTTATGTTCATTAACGATATAGTTGATGTCTTCACTTGTGAGAAACTTATTTACACAGATGACCTAAAGCTTTTCAGCTCTGTCTGCTCGCAGTTGGACTGTGAGAGATTGCAGCTTAATCTTGACCGCTTGGCTCTGTGGTGCAGAGAAAACAACCTTTCTTTAAGCGTGACCAAATGTGGCGTCATGACTTACTCCAAAAAACACCGTAATATTGATTTTGCTTACTCGATAGACGGCATCTTACTCTCCAGACCGCACTCTGTTCGGGACCTGGGTGTTGTATTTGACCGACAGCTGTGCTTCACGGAGCACATTTCTCAGGTAGTGTCCCCCGCCTTCAAACTTTGCGGCTTTATTTTCAGAAATGGTAGAGAGCTGTCAGACACACAGACATTGGTGACTTTGTTCACGACGCCTATAAGAAGTAAACTGGAATACGCGTGTATTGTGTGGTCTCCGTTGCATAAAGTTCACATTGATCTTCTTGAGTCTGTTCAAAGGAAGTTTCTAAAGTATGTCTCTTTTAGGATTGAGGGTGTCTATCCTCCTAGGGGTTTTTGTCAGGAAGCTCTGCTGTCAAGATTCGGCTTGAGTTCTTTGAAGGATAGGAGAGCGGAACTTAGTATTAAATTCCTCTACAAGCTGGTTCATAACCAGATCGATTGTTCTTTTTTGCTGTCAATGCTGTCATTCATTGTTCCGCGCTGTAATTCTAGACAGACGTACATATTTTATAACCCGCGCAGTAACACAAAAATGTATTGACGAGGTCACCTTTAGTGGTTATGTGTGCTATTGCTAACAGAATATCGGGCCGCTGCGACATTAACTACGATTCAATAGGACGCGTAGTAACTGCATTTAGGGATCAATTAACGCTATCGAGCTGACGTTGCAGCCGTCTTGTATTTTGTATTTTCTTTCTCCTGTATTTTCTCTGACATCTTGTTTTTGTACTTATAGGTATATGATTTTAGGCTTAAATTAGATATTATCGCATGTCTTTATTTATTTTTTTCGTATGTATATAAATTGTTTCCTGTAATTGGGTGCCTTTATGCATCTGTTGGAAATAAACACATTATTATTATTATTATTATTATTAAAACGCGAAGTTCAATTGTTTTTCTGTTTTCGTCGTTTGATTCAGCGGAACAAATACTGCCATTTTGCTAATTTAAATATTTAGTCACATAATATTGCAATCTTTTAGTAGAACACAATGTCGCTGAATCTAATAAGTTTTTCATAGGAGTTGAGAAAAAGGTTATCATGTATTTTGCCAAGTTAAGAAAATACACAATTGTGTGTGTGTGTCTTGGGGGGGGGGGGGGGTGGCCTCGAATAGAGTTCATTAGCCACCAGAATATTAAAACATCATCTATCTAGAAAATAGAGACTCTAAATAAAAAAATTAAATATAACTCTAAAAGTTCAGAGAGGTAGCTTTATAGCTATAAAAAAGTCAGTTAGAGCCCTGTAGATGTCCATACTTGCCAGTGCAAGGATATTTGTCAAGTTTGTGGCCCTGCCCAGCTTGTTTTCGTCTAAGGTCTTCCAAAGTCTTAAAATACACAAATGTACTTTTTGAATATAAAATAAATTACTTTCAGATCAATTGTTTATTTATTTTTAATAAATATATGGTAGGTATTGAATATACAGGGTGATATACTTTACCAAACGATAGTTAACGTTAAAATAATGCCAGTCTCTCTAATAATACACTAGCCGGGAAAGATTCCTTTTCAAGATACAGTTGAAGTTTTGGGAAAAAAATAATGTTTTGTGAATTTTGTCGCACGCAGCATCAGCTAAGTATCTTTCATGATTTACGGCTTATGGTGATAAATTTCGAAAACCAGCGGCGGAGATATGATGGGTGTGCCATCGCCCCTTTTAAAAAAAAAATTGACGCCACTAGGTCCTATGGTCTGCGCAAGGTATACCTTATGGGTAGGTCGAAAGTTGCAAGAAATCGTCATTATAGCTAATCGCTTATATTATATTACAATATAGAAACACGCATTTTCGTTTTTGGATTACTTCCTAATACAAAATATACACTGCGTCTCTTGAATTTCTGGACATAGGGAATTCCTATGTTAAAATAAACTATTGTAAATATTGGCTCCCCTAATTATTTTACAGTAAAATGTCAAATGTAAAACTTCCCAAGGAAAAAAGCTGCTTCTTATGCTATAATTGGATTTTCATTTGGTTCATCCGTTTTCAAGAAAACCAGGAAAAACTGAACGGTTTTTCGTAGTTTTTCAAGGTTGCTTTGCTTTTGACAGATAATGCTTATAAGATAATAATAAATCTCTAATATTTCTAAGGGCAATTGCCAGAGTAATGTCAATAAATTTTACTTTTTCTTCAATGGTGTTTTGGTGCAATGGTTTTTCTTCAATCATTTTAAACAATCAGTTATTGACAATAATTTTAATAATTTTTAGCATTATCTGTCAAAAGCAAAGCAACCTTGAAAAACTACGAAAAACCGTTAAGTTTTTCCTGATTTTCTCAAAAACGGATGAACCAAATGAAAATGCAATTGTAGCATAAGAAGCAGCTTTTTTTCCTTAAGAAGTTTTACATTTGACATTTTACTGTAAAATAATTAAAAATAATTAGGGGAGCCAATATTTCCAATAGTTTATTTTAACATGGGAATTCCCTATGTCCAGAAATCCAAGAGACACAGTGTAGGTATAGGTAAATGAAAAATATTTTTCGTCAATTTGTAAGTTATTCGGTATCGTAGTAGTGTGTCAGAAACCAGCCAAGATTCTGGATTTGAGAATGTTTTACACTAGATACTTTTCAGTTTTGGCTTCTGGCTTCTGGCCAAAAACTATCCCCATTATCAACCGCCATTGGATCCTTAGAATCAGAATCATCTTCAGCGCTCTAATTTTAATAATATTTTCACCCGAAAGAACCATGTCCATTCGTTTCGTCTATAAGTCCTCCGAAATAAGTTTTTCACAATGATTATATTAATTTTGTCATGTCAGGTGTACTGCATTTGGAAAGCTCTTGAAGCCATAACATTCCTTACTTTATCCTTAGAGAGAAGCGGCGAATTTACGTGCTAATACAATAAGGTTTACCCCCCCCCCCCCATGATATTTCGATTGGGTTGTACTGGAAATAGATTGTTGCAAATCATTCTTAAACATAAAATTTTCATAAATAGTGCCTGTTTTAGGTAGTCGGCTTAGAGGTGTAATTTCAAATTTTTCTCGTCTAATAATACTTGTTAATGCACGTTCTGAAATCTATAAGAGACAGCATTAACAGTAATTTAGCAGGTACACATATCAGTGCTTCCCGAAAGTAACGGATAAATTAATAAAATCGTAATGAAGACGTTTTTTTTTGCTCGAACACGTCAATCGTTACTTTTGATTTGTCATCCAAGCATGTCTTTTTCAACCCCCACCCTTTCCATCCCAAGGGGTAGCTACACCAACTGTAAAGATTCAAATGGCAAGGCACCCCTTACGATATGTTTGATAGGTTTTTTCATCCCGAATAAAACAAGAAAAAAAATTTTCAAATCGGTTCATAATAACGAAAATATTCATTGATAAGTTTTATTAATTAATATCCAGTCATTGATACCTAAGCCTACCCAAATTTGATGATTAATTTTAATACGCTTATCTATTTCCTTATTCGATCACATTTTGGTGCATGTTTTCGTTAATTAAGAACCTGTTTGAAATTTTTTTTTCTTGTTTTATTCGGGATGGAAAACCTACCAATCAAGGTATCGTAAGGGGTTACCTTGCCATTATTTGAACTTTTACAGTTGGGGTAGCTACCCCTTGGGAGGCAAAGGGTGGGGGGTCGAAAAATACATTCTTGGATGGCAAATCAAAAATAACGATGAGGTGCCCGAGCAAAAAAAAGGTTTCATACGATTTTTTTGAATTTATCCGTTACTTTTGGGAAGCACTGTATTTTCACGCTCAGAAAGACTTAATGTTTGCTCATGTCCGGATTTTCTGAATCTTAATCATTGAAATGCTTTCTTAATGCGGATTTCCTTCATGGAACAATATTATTTTTGACATTTTGCTTTTTTGAAATTTAAAATGTCAAAAAATTAATATCTAGGTATTTGTTAATTTGAGAGAAATTGATCAGAGTAAAGTATGATCATAGATCCCATACTAAAACTTCAATTAGACAACAAGGCTATGGTAATCAGCTGAGACAATTTAAGTGATTTGACAAATGTCATTGTTTACTTAACCTTTAATACCTCGATCAGCTGATATTGTCAATAAAGTTCTAGGGAGTTTTCTTTTTTCTAAACGTAACAACAAAACTTCATGGCCTACTAATGCGTAAATAATATGTGAATGGTGTAAAGGTCTCATTATTGCTGTAAGGAAATTTCCTATTT
This sequence comes from Malachius bipustulatus, assembly GCA_910589415.1. NCBI lineage: Eukaryota > Metazoa > Arthropoda > Insecta > Coleoptera > Melyridae > Malachius > Malachius bipustulatus. The sequence goes on from OU342632.1 coordinate 20,043,929, forward strand.
AAACTATTACAACTTATAATAATCACCCCAAACTTAGCGGTCACCTTCTTGCATACATTGTATTCAAAATCACTATGTACTTACTCCGTTTCAAGTCAAAATCATAGTTATTCTCTAATACTTAATTATTATTCTATGTAGGTAGGTACATTGCTTTCAGTGATCGCTCATTTCAATAACAAAGTTACTCACGCAAGCTTCTGATTCAAACGGGTAGGTACATAATATAATCCATCTAGCGGTTTCACGCATCTGGGTTTATAAAAAAAATGTAGGTACCTAGGTATGTGATTATGAGAATTTATACATGTACCTAGTTACAATGAGAATTAATTTCCACTTACTTACTTCATCCATATCGCGAATCAAAAGCACTCGAGTTGTTGCTAAGTAACTTAATTTAAGCAACTGTTTTGATGCATCCTTATGCAGGTAGGTTAATATATGCATATAGTAAGATATTATCATGTGAGATAAAATCTAAAACATATAATTTTAATGACTTCTGTCTTTTCACTTTCTGCTAGCTTCTGGCAGAAGTGATGTCCATGTCCATCAGAACATTTTTTTTAAGAAGAAGTTTAATAATAAGTTAGGTACTTCGAACATGATATTTTAGCAAGTAGGTAATTAGTTCCCAGTCGATGCCTTTATAGTCCAGACTAGACGTTAATTAAATAGGTCATAACTCCAAGTAGTAAGTTGGACATTTTAGTGCAGAACTCCACCTATCGAGTTACATTCATGTCACATATTAGATATTAGGTCCCCGCTAGCGGTTTAATACCCAAATAAGAGAATAGAAAATTTAGTGTCGCAGGTCTGGTGTGTTGCATTGCATGATGTGCATGTGCAGTTGGCCGTTCGACCATAACATCGCATAATACCATATATGAACCATAAACAACAATGCACGGGAATATAATAAATAGAACACAGTATCATATCATAAAAGGCTAATATAACCTGCATGGTATTCGCCAAATTGCAACAAAACTACTTCGGAATACCTGACATCAAAACTCACTTCCAAGAGTTATTACAGCATAAAACACAGTTCTAAACTGCAGTCCGCACATGCATTTCCCCCACCGCCCAAGTCGTAAATGAGCCCCCCTCGCCCTCCGCCAATGCAACTCGCTTCACTTTGTCGCTCCGCTCCTGCAAGACTGACTGACAGTTGATTCCGCGAGTCCGGTGCACATTTTAGCCGCCAATGCACTCCAACTCCGCTCTGGCTGTTCTCTCCTGAACCGACCGGCCGCATTCTCATACGCTAAAATACACGCACGGCACCGATCGGTAATTATCGTTGCAGGGGCCATACGTCCGCGTCCTCGCGATTTCGTCGCGGTGTTTTAACCTGTTGCATTGGTATTTGCATTTTCTCGGCTCGCCAAATCTTCCTGCACGAGCACGACGGACGTGTATCTGCTACTCTGCACTACCTACTACTTGTCTTGCCTCTCTGCCTGTTGTTTTGTTAAAATCTACTTATCCTTTGCTTTGCAGTTCACAGTTTGTTGTATAAGTACCTACCTTCCTTATGCAAGTTTATTAATATACACACACGGCGCTAAGTGAAAATAATCTCCGTCCAGCGTCCGCGGAAGAGGGCTATGCTCTAACACCTCCGTCGGCGGTGTCGGGTCATTGGTACCTACCTACCTATCTATCGGAAAGTAATACCTGCAATGTCGGTTTCGGATAACCAAGAGATCGAGAGCAAGATGGATATCGTGAGCAATTCTTCGAGCACTTCGGCGTCGCCCAGGACGCCTCCCAATTGTGCCCGCTGCAGGAATCACCGCTTGAAGATCGCCCTCAAGGGACACAAGCGTTACTGCAAGTACCGGAGCTGCAAGTGCGAAAAGTGCCGTCTGACGACGGAACGTCAGCGCGTGATGGCCATGCAGACGGCTCTGAGACGGGCTCAGGCCCAGGACGAAGCTATGATCAGACAAGGGTCCGGATCCGCGGCCGACGAATTGCTCCACGTGAAGAGTCCGTCGCCGGTGCATACCATGGAGAGGACGCTGGATTGCGACTCTTCCGCCTCGTCGCAGTGCTCCAGCTCCGTTCCCGTCCACAGGAAGATCCAGCCAGTCATTGCAGTGCCGTCCACGACCACCGCTCCAAATATCGGGAACGTCGGTGAGTTTTTAGCCAATTATGTATTAGGTGTTGTCATTTCTAGGGTCATCTTCACGCAGTTCGGTGGCGGCTCGTGGATTGCAAAAGTTAGGAAAGTGTTGTTTCTAGGTCTGGGACAAGGATTTTTGTCCCGTCTGCTAGAAAATTCGATTTTTGCATAATCCGGCCAGCTCGATTTTGTTGCAAGATCCTGTTAGACAAATTCCGCGGTTAGCTCGAAAATTCAATTTTTTCAAAGTTTCGAAAGTTTCGATTCTCGAAAAAGTCCGGTTAGGTATAAAAATCGATTTTTGCAAAGTCCGGTCAGGTGGAAAAATCGATTTTTGCAAAGTCCGCTCGACCTTGTCAAGCCTGACCTTGCAGAAATCTGATTTTGAGCAGCCTGACTTTGCAAAACCCGATTTTTCATAAAATAACCAAAAACTAATATGTATCCAGAAATATAGGTATACCTAGGCATGCGTGAGGTGGTAGGTAATTCACCCACTTCATTTGAAAAGCCGCCACTAACACAATTTATTGTTTTCAACAGATTTCGCTGTTATTTATTTTGTTTCTTATAAACGAAAATTCCGAGGTTGTCTTCAAAATATGATGGACAGTCACTGAGATTACCAAAAAAACAATTTCGGAGAAGCGGCAAGCAGAAAATATTCCTCTAAGTGTTAAAGAGTCGGTTGGCCGCGAGGCTGGCCGCTTCTCTCAAATTGCTTTTATATCCGCTTCTAACTAATTGCTTCAACGACATTTTTTGAAGTATTATTGGTTTTGAATTAAGTATTTTGAATTAAGTACTTATTTTGACATTTTACACACGTCATTATAAGCTATTTATGACGCAAGGGTGAAAAAACATGTTTAAAAGATATACCTACAAGAATGAAATTGTAGCTCGTAAGAGTGCGTTGAACATCACTTCGCAGAAATACGTGAAATCATAGAAAGTATTATGTAACGAATGTATTCAAATTAGGTACATAATATTATTACGTACCTACCTGTGTTAGAAAATAAATTTTTACGTTTTGAGATTTATGAGAAATACAGGGTGCACCATGTATCCTTCTCTATATTGCTATCTCCTGAACGCTAAGAGATGCAAGGTCGGTTAAATTAGAGAAAAGATGCGCAGTTTTGTGGCCATCTCGAATTCGTCAAAACATGCAAGATATCTGTGACCGTTCCTGAAATATCCTGAAAAAACTGAAAAATCGAGATTTCTTATTTTTCTCATATCTTTTTTATTATTGGAGATTAATAAATAATTTTTTGTAGGCTTACATAAGCCGTTAAGAGCTATCCATCTGACATTTTAAAAATTTTCAAGGCCTACTAGATCCAAGAGTTTTCACAGTCAACTTTCGTTTTTCTTATGGCCGCCATATTATTTTTTTATGTCGTTCGATATGAAAAAAATAATGGAAACCAAAAATTAATAAACTTTTTGTAAAATAGTAAATTTTTTTTTAAATTTTTATTCTTTATTTTTCAAAGAAAAACCTAATTAAAAATCGTCGAAAAACGTCAACATTTGTAAAATATTCCGAAATAGTGCTTGCCTTATGGTTTTTTAATTTATCTATGAAATTCGGTCTAAAAATGTGTCTTTTTTGTAAAGAAAAAAGAAGAATAAAATTTTTTTAAATTTATTTTTTGAAGTTTAACAATTTTTTGTTTTAATGATTTTTTTTTATACCGAACAACATAAAAAAAACACTATGGTGGCCATAAGAAAAACGAAAGTTGACTAGGAAAATTCTGCATGGGATCTAGTCGGCTTTGAAAATTTTTGAAATGTCAGATGTGTAGCTCTTGACGACTTATGTAAGCCCACAAAAAATTATTCATTAATCTCCAATAATAAAAAAGATATGGAAAAAATAAGAAATCTCGATTTTTAAGTTTTTTTCAGAATATTTCAGGAACGGTCACAGATATCTTGCATGTTTTGACGAATTCGAGATGGCCACAAAACTGCGCATCTTTTCTCTAATTTAACCGACCCTGTATCTCTTAGCGTTCAGGAGATAGCAATATAGAGAAGGATACATGGTGTACAGTTCCCGCCAAAACGTTGGCGCCTATGCGAAATTTTTTGTTTTCCATCATTTTTGAATTTGTTTTGTCATGAGTTTGTGCTGTTCAAAAATGATTAAATTTGATGATCCATAATATCACTTTTTGTTCCAGAGAAAATGAGGTTTATATAAATTTAAAAATTCAAAAAAAAAAACTGATATTTTGACAACTAAAAGTGTTTTGCTGGTAAGGTAATGGTAAAGGTTTTTTAATTTTTTAATTTTAAAAGGAAATTAATTTTTAATACAGGTGACTTTTGAAATTGCCTGAAATGCAATATTAGTTTCCATCATTTATAATAATTCCAGGAGCGAAATTTTCGAATTTTGTAATTCTGAAGTAAACGACATTTTCTGTTGAACTAAAATTCACACCATGGATCTAGTGTGCTCAAATTTAATCTTTTGGAAAGCACAAACTAATGACGAATAATTTATCAAAAAAGATGGAAACCAAAAAAGTGTGAACTTTTTGGCGGGCACCCAATAGCTTTTAAATCACGTTTTATCAAACCTGCTGCTTGAGCTTCAAATCCTTTTTGTAATTTTAATTTTACTTTTGGCACTGTGGGCTTTCCACAAGCAAATTAGTGCAAAAATAATAAAATGTTTTCAACTGTAACTCATTTTGTCCCAATTGCTACAAAAATGAGTATTATAATAAGCAGATTTTTGGCATTATACAGGGTGCACCATGTATCCTTCTCTATATTGCTATCTCCTGAACGCTAAGAGATACAGGATCGGTTAATTTAGAGAAAAGATGCGCAGTTTTGTGGCCATCTCGAATCCGCCAAGACATACAAGATATCTGTGACTGCTCCTGAAATATCCTGAAAAAACTGAAAAATTGAGATTTCTTATTTTTGCCATATCTTACTTATTATTGGAAGTTAATAAATAATTTTTTGTAGGCTTACATAAGCCGTTAAGAGCTACCCATCTGTCATTACAAAAATTTTCAAGGCCGACTAGATCCAAGAGTTTTCACAGTCAACTTTCGTTTTTCTTATGGCCGTCATATTATTTTTTTATGTCGTTCGATATGAAAAAAATAATGGAAACCAAAAATTAATAAACTTCAAAAAAATTTTATTTTTATTTTTATTCTTCTTTTTTCAAAGAAAAACCTAAAAAAAATCGTCGAAATACGTCAAAATTGTTAAAATACGCCAAAATAGTGCTTGTCTTATGGTTTTTTAATTTGTCTATGAAATTCGGTCTAAAAAGTTGTGTTTTTTGTCAAGAAAAAAGAAGAATAATTTTTTTTATTTCTTTTTTGAAATTTAACAATTTTTAGTTGTTATGATTTTTTTATACCGAACAACATAAAAAAAACAATATGGTGGCCATAAGAAAAACGAAAGTTGACTATGAAAATCCTGGGATCTAGTCGGCTTTGAAATGTTTTGAAATGTCAGATGGGTATAGCTCTTGCCGACATATGTAAGCCCACAAAAAATTATTTATTAATCTCTAATAATAAAAAAGATATGGCAAAAATAAGAAATCTCGATTTTTCAGCTTTTTCAGGATATTTCAGGAACGGTCACTGATATTTTGTATGTCGATCTCGACTGATTCGAGATGGCCACAAAATTTCGCTTCTTTGGACTTGTTTAACCGACCCTGTATCTGTTAGCGTTAAGAGATAGCAATATAGAGAAGGATACATGGTGCACCCTGTATAGACGACATAAACTATAATTTTTATTACAAACTTTTAATAATAATAATTATAGAACTCAATCTATTTGCATTGAAATACAATTATTTCTTCAAATAAACGCCGTATTTCGTATTGTTCATTAAAATACTTGATTGGAATTAGCATTCTCGCATAATTATAAAATATATTATGCATATTCGACTATTAGCATGTCTTTCACTGTCACTAGCCCGAATTTTAGCGTAATCGCTTCAAAAATGACAGTGGGAGATAATATTAAGCAACATTGTACAAAATATTATACAATAAAACACTTTAAATAAACTATTTTACAAATAGATGAAAAAAAACTGCAGCTTTTGGGTTTAATCGAGGGTTTAATGGAGGGTTTAATAAGAAATTTTCGAGGGGATGTTCACTCGATATAAAAGTGTACAATTATTTACACACTCTAAATTATTTTCACTATTTCCTCTTCATTTCCACCATTTCCACGTTATTTTCACTATTTCCACATTATTTCCACTATTTCTATTTTATATCCACTTACTATGAAAAAAATGCAGCATCTGGGTTTAATAGGGAATACTCGAGAGGGTGTTTACTCGATGAAAATGTGTACAATATTTATTATTCTCACGCATTAAATTATTTCCACTATTTTATCTTTATTTCCATTATTTCCGCTATTTCCATTTTATGTCCACCATTTTCCACGTTTTTTCCGGTATTTCCACTATCTACACTTTATATCTAATGAAAAAACTGCAAAATTTGGGTTTAATAGGGGATACTCAAGGGGGTGTCAATAGGGGGTGTTATTTTCATTATTCTCTCTTTATTTGAATTACTTCTACTATTTCCATTTTATTTCCACCATTTCCACGTTATTTACAACGTTTCCACGTTATTTACATGATTTCCACAGTTATCCACTATTTCCACTTTATTATTCACTAAAAAAACTGCAAAATTTGGGTTTCATATGGAATACTCGAGGGGGTGTTCATCGTTTCCATTCATCATTTCCATTATTTTCTCTTTATTTCCATTATTTCTACTATTTCCACTTTATATCTACTAGTCTGAAAAAAACTGAGGCAGTTGGGTTTAATAGAGAATACTCGAGGGAGTGTTCATTCGATGAAAAAGTGTACAATTCTTTTTACACACACTATTTTACTCGTTATTTTATTTCCACTATTTCCTCTTTATTTCAATTATTTCCACTATTTCAACGCTATTTCGTTCTTGCAATTCAATTTAACTATTACGGTACGGGTGATACGTTGTTGAATTCAGAGCAGAATAAAACAGGCTTTCCCTCGGACTTTCCAAATAATTATTATTACAAATAATAAAGCCCGAATTAAAAAAAAAATTGTTGTCAATATTGAAACTAAACGTCAAAAACAATTTTTGATGTTTCAAAAATTTACTGTTTCCAATAAATCTGGAAAACCTGAAAGCATAATTAAGAAAGATTCCCGAAGAGTAATTTGTTAATGTCTTCGTTCTCCGATTGTTTCTGAAATTTCCATTCTGACCCTCCTTATTTTGAACACACTGTTATAAATAATAAACAATTACCTAGAGAAAAATCAATCAGATTTCGTAGGTACTAGATAGTAGGTGTCATAATAAGTAACGACAAAATAAGTAAATAGAGTTCTGAAAAATCTAAATTACCAAACAAAAAAAGTATTTGGAGTGAAAAATTATGGAACGAAAACAATAGAATGAAAAAAGTAGGTACATGGAAAAACAAAACTTCTAAAAAATTGTAATTTAGGGATATTAATTAATTCTATTTCAGTGTGTTACCTTATACTTTATTGTAGGCCGAGTTGTATATAGGCATTGTTACAAACAATCTCATTGAATCAATTTACTGCAGCGACTATTGATAATTACATATTACGCTTGTTTATATCTTACAAATGTCATTTTTGACTGGCGGATAGTCATGGAACTACAATGGACAAACGAATGAGCAAAAAAAATTCTTAAACTTCCATTTGTGGGTATCAACTTAATATAAAACATCAGCTCTAATTGCTGCACAATAAACTTTGATTATCAATGGAAAAATGATTTACACCTATGTGGTTCAACTTTTTCATTGCAATTTAGAGGTGCTGATCGAAAAATTTTTCGAAAAAAATTTATTATTTTTTAAAAGGCGCTTGGACCATTGGGCCAAAAAAGAAACGTCTTAAAAACGTAAAAAAATCAATGTGAATACTATTATTATTCGTATTACTTTTCGCCATTAAAGTACTTATTACGTCTCCTATGCTGGATATTTGTTCCCACTTCCAGGATATTTGTTTTCACGTCTGGAGCTCCGCAGGGTTCAAATCTTGGACCTCTCTTGTTCAACATATTTATTATTATTAATGATTTACCTAAATATGAAAGGCTTCTGTTTGTAGACGATTCGAAAATTTTCAGTCGTATTGACCGAGTACATCAATGGTTGACAAAGACTTTATAACTAAGCATGGATACTAAAACTTGTTCATTTTAGAATTATGATAAGTAGCTTCGTCTGTTACTAGTTGAAAAATCAAAATCATCTTAAAATGTATGTGACTTTCATATTTTTATAATATTTCATTAAACGTAAGATTCACGTTTAGGGGCTCTACAATAACGCAAGCGGAACATTGACAGTAGGCGTGGTTTGAATCTGACATACGTATACGCAGCATAGAACGGTAAAGTAGAACAATAGCATTCGATAGGGCAATGGTAATTCATGCCAATATCTACTTAGTTAAAAATAAACAGCTAATAATGTTAAAATCGATTTGTGAATTTTGCACCTACGAGATACCGGATTTCCAGATTTGCTTTCTGTAAACATGCCAAATTCTCGGACAATGCGTCTCGCCAAAGATTAAAGAAGAATATTGAGGATTCTCGAGAATTTTTATGGTATCTCTCACAAGACTGCTCTGGAAAACCGGAATCTCTCTAATGCCGCTCTTGTACACGAAGGACATAAAAATCATCGCCTGTTTAAGTGTTCAAGCTTCAAGGCAGGGATTAATTAACTAACTTCTAAGTACCTGCCAAGTTTTCATCAATTGATTTAATATTTTGGAGTTTTCAATTATTTTGTCAACTCATCATTAGGAAAATGAAGTAGTTTGATTCTATACCTAAAGGAGTCATACACAGGGAAAGGATTGAGATATCCCTCATTCATTACACGTTCTGCTAACAATTCTTCTGTTTCGTTTCCGATTAAATGTAAAATAAGTTCCAGTCTTGAATTTTATTAGTGTCCATATCTCATAATTTATTATTTAGAGACAAATAAGAGGAGTTTTAGCTAGCAAACTGGTAGACATTAATTTGTCAGGTGGATCGAAAACTGGCAGTGAAGAAGCGTCAAATTAAAATTCGCTCTCAAAAATTTAATTATTTTTCTTTTTATAGTATAAATTACTCCAGAATAGGCATAGGGGATTTAAATTTACCAAACAACCTTGTTCTAGAGACGATAGGTTGAGGACAATCGCGCTTTTTGTCACATTTTTCCTTCGAGGCCAGGTACCACCCTCCCTCGCAAAGGGGTGAGGGATGCAGGGTGGTTTTTATGTTTAAAAGATGTCCCACATGGAACTATACCACTTTTGTAAGAACATTTTGCCACAAAGCGCTTACTTTTGGAGATATTGGGAGAAATTAACAAAATTAAATTTACCACATCACAGCGCCATCTATTTAAATAGCAAAAAATGTTTTACATAAATCTTAGGCATTTTTTGTCAACTTATACGAATTGACAATAAAAAATAGGAGTTGTTGGTTAAAAGTTATCCTGGCTCCCTCGCAAGGTGGTTCTTGTGTTTAAACGATGTCCCCCATGGAACCTAACCACTTTTGTAAAAAGGATTTTTCTGCAGAGTGCTTAGGTACTGTTAGAGCTTTTTCAATATTTCAGGGTATAAGAATCACCCTATATAGAATTTTGTATCATCATCTTTTGTTGCTATGTACCTAATTGGAAAAAGAAAAATTCTACGAAAAAGAAAAAAATTCACAAAATTTCAAAATTTTGGAAATAGCGACTTTTATTGTTCATCGTTTGACCATACGTTTAACCACGTTCAGAAAAAAATATATTTTTTTCAATTCCAGCTAACTTAATAACATCTCTCTGGAAGCTGAACGGTTATTTTCCGGAAGAGTTCACTTCGTTTGACCATAAAAAACTTGAGCGAAAGCAAGTCTTTATAGCAAATAAAAACCAATTCTTTCCGCTTCCAGCCAACTTCACAAAATGTTAAAAATTGTGTAAGTAGTGACATTTTATTGCTCATTCGTTCGACCATCGGTTAACCATTGACCACCAATAATTTTGCTAAACCACATTCGGAAAAAATCTTCTTTTTTAATCCTGACTGACTTCACGAGAAGAAAAATGATTACGTTTTCTTTTATATGGGCATAACGAGAAAATTCGTTCTCAGAATGGTCAAACGACTTGAAGAATCTTTGACCCAGGGAACCTAACAGAGCTGTAAAGCTGATCAAACATGGTCAAAAATGGTCGAACGAATAAGCAATTAAACGCATAATTTCGAAATTTTGTGAAGTTAGCCAGGGGTTTTTTTTTAGGGATTTTTCAAACGATTTCAACGACTGGTCATTCGTTTTCAGGATACTAGAACAGTGTGAACAAGTTTTGACCCCCGGAAACTAACAGTTTAGCGTCCAGAGAGATGTGAAGTTAGCTGGAAATGAAAAATTAAAAAAAATATATCTTTTTTTTCTAGACGTGATCAAACTATAAATAGGTACATTATTGGGTGATAAAACGTGGTCAAGCGACGGTAGGCAAAACAATTTGTATTTGTATCTGATGAACAACAGAATGAATCAATAACTTTACCACTACCTATGCTTTATGTAATAAAAATATAATCGGATATTACTTATCGTTACTTAATAATTAGGTATTAATTATTAATATCTACTTTCAAACAATTTCCATCAAGCAGAATACTATGACAGTTTTCAAATGAAACATGCGATGAAATATTCCTGAAATGTCAGTCATATTGCTTCGTGACAATAAATGTAGAAAAAAATGACGACAGTGCAAACATTTCAGTTTTCCATTAGGTATTATAGTCCATTAAAAATATGATTGCTGTGTTTCATAAAAAAAACTCTTTTATATGCAACAAATTCTTGTACTTAAATGCGAATTTAAAAAATGTATAAATAAAAAACAGCAGCATTTGAGTTTCGACTAAAAACTAGGTACAAAGTTTGTGTCTCGGAATAAAAAAAAAAAAAAATTTAACCTTAAAGCTTGAACTAGCTAAATATTTTATATTTTATTTTATCTTTTTATCATTTATTTCTACTTTATATGTTTGCTATATTTCTGACCATCCGTTCGTCAGAAAAATTACTCGTTTCCATTTTGCTTTATTCCCTGCTTTTTATCACTTTTCTTCCACAAATCTTATGACAACGGTAACATGAAATAGAAATGCGTTAAAAAATCCTCATTGATCGGAGAAAACTGTCGTGGTGAACGGTGAAATTGTTTGTTACTTTGCTGAAGTTGAAAAGTAAAGCGAACTAAGGTAAGTTGTTTATTTTATTGTTTGTTATTAAAGTAATTGCCCCAAATCACCTTCTTACTTTGTGCTTCTGTTCAGCATGAACTTTGTAAGCTTTAAATAGCTCTTATGAACTAAAAGTGGGACTTTTTTTAGTAAGAGAGAACCAGTTTGCTGGTATATAGGAGACAAACTTCAGGAACATATAATTATATAGTGATAGCGATAGCTGTATAGAACACATATTATAGAATATGTGTATTATGATTATTATGTACTTATAATTCAGTATTATTGCTCTTATGGCGCATATAGTTGCCGCTTATGTCATACTTCTGGGAAGCATGCGCCCAGTTATTTCGAAAATTATTTAATTCAATGTTCACTGTTTTTGTATTTTTCTCTTTTAACGCTGATTTCGTTCATAGAGCGAATTGCACAACATGGAACAGCACAGCACAGTTTATAACTTCAATTTTACAATATTCAGATGAGTAATTACAGGGTGTTAGACCTAAGACCATAGCTGCCTTGCCGTATTCTAGTACCTAGGCTTGTAATTTTTTTTTTAACTTTTAAATTGGCTAAAAAATGAAATAAGACTGGTTTTTACATTTTAAGTTCAAATTCAGTAGCTTCCTACTTATACCTAACTGGCAAGACTAATGAGATATTTACCCAAAGTTGTTATTTCTAAAAATGTTACCGAATAAATACATAATACCTTAATCCCATTCCAGATGTTTTCAAATTAGAGTAGGCTATGGAGACTTTTAATTATATTTATACCCTTTGAAATCTGATGAGCTTTGAGCAGCTACCTTTGACAAGCTAATTTTTTAGCAAGTAAGTTTTTAGTAATTTTATTGTGTTTTCCATCAATTTGACTCTGATTAAAGCGATATTCAATTAAGCTTCAAGTGATCGACAGCGACAGTTAACGAAAATGTGAACTTTTTGAAAGAAGTTAAAACTTTACACTGGGGCATTCTAATAATTGGATTTTTTTATACTAAACCATATAGTTGAAGAAATTATGACAAAAATGGCTTGTATCTTCCAAACGGAAGAAAAGCAGGTTTTTATATAGTTCAAGTCTTGTCAATCAGGGGTCTAGCGCGTTTCGGTGAAAAAGTATCTACCATTTGGAAGAAAATTACTGAGTGGTATCTAGGCAACCTCCCCAAATTGAGGGAAAAACATTTTCTTCCAATTTGCTCTTTGTCGTAACCTCCAGTACCGGGTGAAATCATTAATATGGTCACCGGGAATATCTCAGAAACTAACCTTCAAATAGCCTCAGGCAATTTTTTTTTAAAGAAATGACCCTAAAAAATAGTTTTGAGCTTCTGAAATGACCGCAAGGGGGCCTGAGAGCCATGATTAAATAAGAAATTTGAATTTTCTCATCATTTTTCAAAACCAGGGTTTATTCCAAATATCATATAGCATTAAATAGATTCAATTTTCTTCATCTTGGAGTTTTTTTTTCAATAACTCCATAAAAAAGTGGTGGGGGAAAGTCGAAACTTTGTTAATAAGATTAGTCTCATTACCTACAAAGAGTATCCTTCTTCTGTCGATTGCATCTTCCAAATTTTTCATTTTTTTACAACCGCAACTACTAGAGGGCGTTAAGAAAATGTGTAATGACATGTAAGAAAATACCGCGATTTTTCTAAAAAAAAAATTAAATAAAATGGTATATTCATAGTGAAAAAGAGAATTAAATTCATAAAACGTCATTAGAAACTGCAACTAGATAACTTTCGTCCAATTAAAGATATCTGCCAGTAATAACATAATAATAGTTAAGTTTCTATGGGCGTAAAGTAAATATGAATAAACGGTGATAAATTTTTTTTCTGTTTTCCAATTTTGGCCGCTTATTACAGTGGTGATAACAGTCATGAGAAATATTCCAATTTGTATATTAAAAAATTGCCTTTTTGGAAATATCTTATGACGTAAACATTCAATTGTTTTTATTTTTTCACCACTGTAATAAGCTACAAAAATTATTCATACGTACTAATTGAACCGACTTCATAGCTCCAATAATAACGAAAGTACCAACGGTGAACAGAAAAAATTAAGATAGCAGATTTTTCATCACCCTGTGTACATATTCATTTCACGCCCATGGAGACTTTTAATCGCTGTAAATATATTTGAATTTGAGCAATTTTAACCGAGGGATGATTTCCGTTTGGTCGGTGCGGGGTTCAAACTCTGAAAATTTATCAAATAAATTTTGCTTGAAGATATCTACTACAGTTGGGAGAGAGTTATCTAGCTGCGGTTTCCAATGACACCTTAGCAATGTGTTTATCTCTCTTACTATGTAAAAATAAATACATATACTTTCCTTAAAATTTTTTTTTTAAATGGCTATTTTTCCTTACATGTCAGATAACGCCCCCTAGCGGTTGAGGTGGTAAAAAATGAAAAATTCGTATGATGCAATCGACAGAGGAAGAAAAACTCTTTGTAATGAGAGTAATCGTGGTAAACTCCTTCAAGGCTAACTGGAATAATCGACATTTGAAATAACAAAGTTTTGACGTTCCCCCATTATTTATGGAATTATTAAAAAAACTGCAAGATAAAAAAATGAAGCTATTTAAGCTAATGAAGCTAATTTTGAAAAATGATGAAGAAATTCGAATTTTTTATTTAGTCACAACTCTTACGCCCCCTCGCGGTCATTTCAGAAGCTCAAAACTATTTTCCAAGGAATTTTTAGAATTACTTCCTTTGAATTTTTTTTTTGCTGTACGAGAATAATAATTACTCACCCGGTACTGGAGGTTAACGCAAGAAAAATCAGGTAAAAAGGCCATTGCCATTGCGATCTGCTTGACAAGACGGATTTTGAGAAGGGAACTTGAACTATAGAAAAACCTGCTTTTCTTCCATTTGGGAGATACAAGGCATTTTTGTCACCAACTCTAACAATTAGCAACAAAAGCAGAGGAAAATATCATTGAATTGATTTTATAAGTTTTTTTAAGCAAAATTAACCCCAATGGCGTATGAACGAGGTGGAAGTCATTTGAACTTTTTTAGCTCAACTCGATTGTCCAGAATTTACAATAAAAAAAAATCACATCCAACTTTGACTTAAAAACATTTGGAATGGCATATACCTACCTATATTACGATCTATTAAAGTAATCTAGCTACTACCAAAAAGAGGAATGCTTGATGAATCAGTTTCATAATAGATAAAGCAGCAAATAAATAAAATTATTTAATTAACCAGCACTATGATTTTCATTTTACCCTACCTCTTTAAAAACAGAAGATATGTCTACAAATACAATGTAAAAACAGTACCACAGGGTTTGAAATGATATTCGGAAACTTAAAAAAAAAATTGACTCTCAAAAATTGGTTATTTTTGACTTAATTTCGATTTAAATATTTTTATAAACATACTGCCATTAGTTTTCTTCCCATTAGAAATACATTATCTTATTATGCTACCAATACTGAATTATAACTGTGATTTCTGACAAAAATAGTAACTATACGCAAATTTTTTTTTCAGAATGGTTGACGACCATGTTGGAAGAATGCGGAAAATCCAGGATCTCAATGAATTATTCTGGAAGCAGTGTAAAAAATATTTACAATTTGTTTTTATTATTACTTACAATAAAATATCTAACAATAATTGCTTATTTTATTATAACCCTAATTTTCTTCTTGTAGTGGCATACCCCTTACTGGGCTTAGGCTACCTCTCACTGTCCTCTCAGTCTCCAATCGACACTATTTGAGAGGTTTTATTAGGCAGGGTACTGATTGGTGGCTTACAATTGCCTTCTGCAAAGTGGATCCCGTTCTTGATTCGAGAAACAAAACAAAAAAGCTCAAACCTGAAAATCCATCAGCTCGGTGAACCACCCCGCTACGGTGGATAAAGCTCATAAAACCTTCTTCTTTAGGCTTTGTACCATTTCTACCTGGGGTTGGCTCTCTTAATCGTTCTTCTCCCGAGATTCCGTTTCTGGGTCATTAGTGAGTCTATGTTGGGGACTGTCGCGGCTTTTTGGGAGGCTCATAAAACCAAAATTACAATTTCTGTGAATACGCCCTTCTGGCATGAAATCAGTATCATTTGCTAAAGGAATATTTTATTCATAATAATTATGAATATTTACAGGTAGGTAGCAGGTACAAATTATGCAATCAATAAAATTCATATCTTTAAATGTTGCCAATAACAGTGGTAGATAGTAAAAGAGAAAGGTATCTTCATATTAATCGTCTTTTAATGAGATTAAAAAAATTAACACAGACTTTCTTGTATTCCTGCAAAACTTCTACACGTTTTTTTAAGAGGCTCTAATGCATTTTTACGCTATCCGCGCTGCAGTTCCGTTATGAAGAAGTTTTTGTCGTATTTATGGCAACCTTCGTGTGTTTGTCCATGAGAAACTATTGTTATAGAAAATTGGATTCAGGTGTAGGAAGGTAGAGATTTCGAGTTTAAATTAGATTTATTATTGTGACAATGAAGTTTATGACTTGTAATAGATAAAAATTATTATAAATGTCAATAAGAAATAAAATTTGGATTGTTTGAAAAAAATGAGGAGTAAAAAAAAAAAAGTGAAGGAGGAGAATGTTGATAGCAACGAGAAATAGGGAGAGGATAAAAAAAATTTGAAAGAACGTCAGTGAGAAATAATGTTAAAAAATGTAATATAATGATTTAGAAGAATTAAAGAGAAGCAGAGGGACTAGAGAAAGGAGAAATTAAGAGAGGAATAAATGATAAAAGAAGAGAGTTTTTTCAAAAGGAAATACAGCAGAATTTGAAAGCAGAAAGAAGATAAAGTAACAGAAAGCAAATATTTATTAGTAAATGGAAGAGAAGCAGAGGGACTAGAGAAAGAGCAGAATTTGAAAGCAGAAAGAAGAATTTAAAAAGTGGACTGTCAGAAAAAAGAGTAAGAGAAGTTAAAAAAACAATTATTTAGAAGAATTAAAGGAAAGAAGAAGTGATATTTAGTGGAAGAGGATAAGAAAGAAATAAATTATAAGAAGAGAGGTTGTCAAAAGAAATTAATTAGAATTTAAAAAGTGGACTGTCAGAAAAGAGTATAAGAGAAGTTAAAAAAATAATGATTTAGGAGAATTAAAGAAAAGAAGAAGTAATATTTAGTGGAAGAGGATAAGAAAGAAATAAACTATAAGAAGAGAGGTTGTCAAAAGATAATAATTAAAAAAATTTGGGAAGCGGACTGTCAAGGAAAAGAGTAAGAAAAGTAAAAATAATTATTTGGAAGAAAAAGGAGAAGAACAAAGAGGTAGATAACAAGGAGAATTAATTAATTAGATTGAAATTGAGAAGAGCGTGTATAAGAAAATGTAAAAAGGGTGAAGGTAGTTATTTTGGAAGCACAAAAGAGAAGAACAAATAGATAGCGAAGAGAACGTGAAGAAGTCGAAAGGGAATAAATTATAGAAAGGATCAATTTGAAAAGAAGTGGAAGAAACCTGGAAGATGTCTAAAAGATAGGAAATTACAGATTGTATTTAAGAAAGGAAGGAGAAGCGGAAAGAAGAAGAGAAGCAGTGAGACACGAAGAGAGTGACAGAGAGAGTTGGTAGATCAGGAAAAGGAGAAGCGAGGCTGCGAGACGCATATTGTGAAGGATATTGTAAGATTATTTTGATGTGATAATTAATTTTAAATTCTTATAAGTGTAGTTTTAACAAAATTTAGAATCAGAGAGCTCGAGGTAGGTTTTTTTTTTTTTTTAATTTTCTGTAATAAATATTATGTCAAATAATAAATTAGGTGTTTGTTAAAAAGTTTTCAAATTAGAATTCAAATTAAATTAAATCAAAATTTTCTTTTCAACTGAACCCAACTGAGAGAGAGAGTGCCCTCAAAGAATCAGTAAAATTTTATTTGTTTATGGTATAATTTTTTTTAATAGAATTAATAATAATAAATTAGATAAGGGGGGAAAGGAATACCATAACACTATATACCGTATGAATTTTATACATCGTTTATAACGTAATAACCAGGCTCTCTTGAACTTTTGAATTGATAAATTGAGAAATACGCCAGTTGTTCATTCTGAGTAAAGGGAGAAGAAACCTTGAAACGAAGTAATGAAGGTTTGTGTGAAGTTATAGCCACGAATTCTCACGAGGCGGAAAATGAACACCATCTACGTGTATATGAACTCTGTAAACGATCACATTCTAATCCCTACATAGGCAGTCTGACCTGACTCGTAACTCTAGCTACGATCTAAGTGAGTGAAAATAAATAAATAAATAAATAAAAGGTAGTTTTATAAATAAATTTCTTGTTTCTGTTATACTTTTGTCACTCCAAAACAGGGTGGCAAAAATCAGGGAAAATATACTTTATAATAACTTTTTTTACCTACCTTATTTCAGAACCCTTGGCTAGTTGCTGCAAGTTTTTCGCATACCTACAGGTCCTCATAAGTACCCCTTTCCGAATATCTAGAGTGCACTTCTGTCACTTTTAAGGGCAAAAAAATCATGAAAATTAAAGGATTAATTGACTTACCTAAGGAAAATTAATCCTGATTTTCCGAGCTTGTCCGAAGATATAATTACATTGTAGTTTCCGTGAAACCTACTCGCCAGCACGAACTTTGAGTAAAAAATTAAGGTGACTGTTATCTCTTATCATGATATCCTGCCGCTCTCGTATTCATTCCGTTGGAGTGCTAAAATAAAAAAAATCACGTCCCGGGGAGGGTCCTGACGTGGGGATGGGTGAGTAATTATATCTTCGGACAAGCTCGGAAAATCAGGATTAATTTTCCTTAGGTAAGTCAATTAATCCTTTAATTTTCCTTCGCTTGTCCTTGATATAATTACATTGTAGTTGTTTAGAGAGTCTTTAGTGATTTTTTAAATACTCAAGGTTTTACTTATTAAAGATTACCTGGAATTATCATTATAACAACTTGATTAATGTACAAGAACAAAAAATTGTTATATATAGGTACTCTAAACTATATTTTATAATGTTATAGGTATAATTAATATAATACAAATAGTACAGTGAATAAATAATCAAAACTAATGCATCTATTCCAAAAATACCTTCACGAATAATACTAATTATGAGTATTATAAAAAGAAACCTCACCTAAGAGGATAATTGATTTAGTTCAGAGTTTAAGTACCTATGTACTTAACTCTTGAAAAATTTTGAGCCCTATCCGGTAGGTATACTTGCCATAACAATGGCATTAGCAAATGTTTCATTTGACTCTTGGAGTGGCATGTTATAGAATCTGAAGAAACTATTAGAGGACTCTGTCCACCCAGCTGTATTTTTGATCTGGTTTATACTGACGCCTGCTCTTAGGTCGGCAGAAGTTGATGCATGACGTACACTATGAGCTGAAAAGAGGGATGTATCTAGTCCACCCAATTTGAGAGATGTTTTAATCCACCGACTTATAGTCTGCGATGAAACTCTGTGGTGTGGTTTTTTTATGAGTAATAAATAGGTATTGTTCTTTGTTGCGTAGTGGTGGTGTCTTTTTTAAATAGAACTCAATAGTAGACGCCACGCATAGTGACGGTTTATCTTTGTAAATTGGGAAAATTAACGTTGGCTCTATTTTTCCTGCTGCTGATGTTTTAATTCGATCCGGGATTTTTATTTCTACCTTGTCTAATGATTTGGAAATTTTGTCTGTTCTTATTAATGATAAGGTTTGAACTCTACTTGCAGATGTAAGGGCCATTAGAGTTACTAACTTATATGTTAAATTTTCTAAGGATAGGGATGCAAGTGGGTACCCTCTTCCCAAAAATTGGAGGATTGAGTCGGGGTTCCAGATATGTGAGTATTTTGGATTTGGAGGACGTATATTTGCCACTCCTTTTAGAAATCTATTTATTATCTTTTCATCGTTAGCGTCGATGGGATTGAATATTAAATTCAAGGCAGATCTGTAGGAATTTAGAACGGAATAAGAACTGCCATTGTCCAACATTTCGGTTAAGAATGTCAAATACCTATCCAGGTTGTAGAGAAATGGGTCATGTTTTTTTATTTGCGCAAAAGAACCAATACTTTTTTAAGCAGGCTGAATACTGTTTCAGAGTTCCTTCTGTTATGGATGCCATCAAAACTTCCGCTGCAGATTTTGGTACGGATCTTTTATTTACAAAAGACCTCCAGATAATCTCCCTACCACCAGGGAAATCTCTTTGTATAGTGGATGGCTCGTTCTGAAAGGGGACATAAGAAGTGTTCGGTCAGGTTTAAGAATAATGGTATCTTTTTCTAATAATTTTGTAAAAATTGGATAACATGGTTGTGAACGCCAGTAAGGCACAATCATAATTCCTCGGGATTTCTCCTCTATGATAACACCCTCTTTCTTGTCGCAAATAAATCTATTTCAGGTTCTCAAAATCTTTCTACTATATGACGGAATGCTAGGTCATTGATTTTGTATTCTGTATCGATAGTTAATATCCTTGATTCCTTGTCGGCCTCCTCATTTTCAGAGGAAGGAATATAGGTGGCGAAAACCATGATTTCATTTTCTTCACATCATCGCCACAATTCCACGGTTGCTTTATTCAAATAAGAGTATTTTACGCTACCCCCTCGATTTATACATGAGATAGCCGTTTTGTTGTCTATTCGGAGCAATATTCGAGCGTGTTGTTTATTTTTAAGCGCAGTGACTTTAAGGCATAAAAAGCAGCTTAAATTTCTAGATAATTTATATGTCTCTGTTTTTCACGTTTGTCCCAAAAAACCATGACTCTTGGCTTCTTTACAGAAGGCACCACAGCCCGTTGGTGAGGCATCCGAAAAAATCTCGACTGAGAATGCCTGAGACTTAATTTTCTGCCCTTTACCTATATTTGTGCGTAGATTATTTATTAGATCTTTAATTTTCAGGATTTTCTCAAGCGGAAGTGATATGCTCATATCTACGTAAATATATAAAAAAACCCAAGTATTTTATCTGTTGTTGGGGTGTTAAGTTACTTTTTGTGCATTTACAATAAAACCTAAGCCTCTCAGGAGTCGTAGAGTGATTTCTGTACCTCTTCTACATTCGGATTTGGTGTTACCTATTATGAGAATGTCGTCCAAATAAAATACCAATACTATACCCAGTAGTGCCAGTTTTTTTTTTTTTTTTTTTTTTTTCTACTGGCTTAAGCAACTTAGTAAATATGAACGGGGCTAAATTTAAACCAAATGTTAGGCAAGTAAATTCGTAAAGAGAGTTCCTAAAGCGAAATCTAAGGTATTTCCGATGCCCTTTTTCTCACTGAGACCAAAAAATATGCGTCTTTCAGATCTATATTTGAGACATAGCAACCTGGACTCAAGAGTTTCAGGACTGTCCTATAGTCCTCCAATTTGAAGTGGGGAGCCTTAATATAGTTGTAAAGTTTTTTTTTTTTTTTTTTTTAGAATGAACCTGTTTTTTTGTCGTTTTTCTTCTTAATAAGGAAATAATGAGATAAAAATTGGCCCTTTATTGGGCGACATTCTTCAATAGCACCTATACCTTGTAACTCTTCAATGGATTTTTGATATTCACAAAAGTGATTTGAAGGAATTTTTACAGAGGGTTCAATAAATTGTCTAGGTTTTTCGGTCAAATGGAATTTATTGGACCCCTTTTACCCAGCTTAATACTACAGGGTCCCGAGAAAAAACTCTTCCCACGCTCGTAGGAATTTGGAAAGTATACCTGCATAAGGGCTTACCATTGAGGATTGTATCCTCTGCGTGGGTAATTCGCAAATTTTTCCCGCATCTTCCTGTCTTGACCCATTGGTCGCTTCGGTTCCTTTATTCTTCTTCCCTTGGGTCGATAACGCTGTTAGTTTAAAGACTGAGTTGGTTGAGTTCTGGATGTACTTAGCAGGGTAGATGGTTGAATAAGGTACTATTTTATATTTTCTGTGCATTGATATTGCATGATGCACATTAGTAAACAGCTGACAAGCCTCAGCAAGTATCTTTAGGTTGCTCGATTCCTCCTGGATTGGGAGAATTTGATCTAGCACTACCCCCAATTGCTGCACAACCATGTTGTAGAGCTACCATGAATCTGTCATGTTCGTTAGCGTGTTTGTTGTTATTGCTCATCATTCAAATATAAATTGTTTGAATCTAACATAATAGTATAATTTATTACATTTTTTGGGTTTGTTTTAAGGAAATAACGCCCGTTATTCTCCTTAGTGCAATATGATATATTGCAATAATCTTATAGATCATGCTAATAATTAGGTGCACATCTAAAGTAGGTATTCTAAAAAGAAGTTTGTCGGCAATAACGCACGTTATGCCTTTTGTTAATAATATTTTACTTTGAGATTTTTATTCCCGGCTTCGAGCAAAGTCCTGGGGTTTCAACCAAATGTAACGTCGTTAAAGGTTTTATTCTTTAATTAGCTCCATTTAATATTATTAAATAAGATATCATTGTCTAAATCCCTACTATAAAGGTATCCACCTAGCCACCTTATTTGATTGAAATATGAATTTCGATCCAACATCGCCACCTGTTGCCGAGTGGTAAAACTAACTAAACTAGGCAAGTTCAAGATCCCTACCTTGTAGTACAATCTGTAACTTCTTTCTCCTACAATCTTCCTTTTCGATTAACTAGAAACACAGATGTCGCTGTGATGTAGTTTCGGAAGATGAACTAACACCCTTTTGAGTTGCGCAAAAGGATTGGTCCTTTTCGCGAGTCTGGAACAGGCTCGGCCATCTTCCATTCTTGGTGTTTGAAGCGACCAGTCGCACCCCTACCTTTTCTCTTTATCTAAGGACCGATTATTATATCGGGTAAGTAAATTGTTCAAACTATCTGAAACTTTCTCTAATAGAGTTTATATATTGTTATAGTTCTTTTCTACCTACCCTATCAATCGGGGCACTATCTTATTTCGTCGGAAAACCTATCTACGGAGTTGAACCCCACCTGTCTTCACAGACGCCATATTGGTTTTCATACTTTCTACGTCCGAATATCTGCTTTTATGGAAGGAATCTCCTACA
Source organism: Malachius bipustulatus (assembly GCA_910589415.1). Classification (NCBI taxonomy): domain Eukaryota; kingdom Metazoa; phylum Arthropoda; class Insecta; order Coleoptera; family Melyridae; genus Malachius; species Malachius bipustulatus. The sequence goes on from OU342632.1 coordinate 20,066,489, forward strand.
TTATCTGAAGGTTTTGCTGCTACCTGCCCCTGAATACTGGATCTCATCATTCGGAGCCTCATATTTTCGAGTTTCATCTAACCTCGAAGGACGACCACGCTACCAGAGTTAGGCACGTGTTCCCACGGGACACGACCCCATCCACCAGTCTTTCTGCCACCCCAGAGGGAGACCACGGTCTCTTATCCTGAGATTTCGTCCAGGGCCCCGCTCTCCAGTCTCGGCACGACATTCCAAGGAAGGCAAAATGTCGTATCAGTAAGCAAAGTGTGACATAACCTTTTATTGCTCAGAGTGATATCAGAGAAATTTGTTAGGATTTTTGTGTCGTTCTATTGCCTTATCTTGTCGAGAGATTGATGTTTTATTAATTAAAACTTATATTATTAATAACTTGGAAATACCTGATATACAATCATTACCATTATTATTCAAGTAATACTTGAAATGAACTTGTCAATTATTATGTGAAGGAAAGATAGATATCTATTATTTTCTCTACCAGTTAAACTGTTAAATGAGATATTTTGCAATTAACTTCATGATCAATTAATTAGTAATTTCATAACCATAGAATTTCAATAAGTTATTTTGTAAACAGAATTCATAAATATACTTTTCATTAAAAGATCAACTTTATTATTCAGTAGGTAGATACTACAGTAGTTGGAAATTATTAACATCTCATAACCTGAGTGAATTTTGATGCCTTTATAGTTCAGGTTACTTTAGATCTATTATTCAAAATTAAAAGGTCATCTGGCATCCCAGTACCTTATATCTTAGGGGTAATTAAACCGTACCGCTTTATGCTGCTGATGCCACTACAGTCGCTTGAAATCTGAATGAGATTTTGGTGCATCAATTAATACTTCGGCCCAACGAAGGTAAGTCGGCAATTATTTCAACAACGATCGAATTTTAATTGGCCAAGAATCATTTTAATTGGCCCAGAGCCTAATCAAATTAGCCCGACCGCAGCAATTGGCATTCCCCGGTGTGGAACGATTACTTCTTTGGATTAGAAATCCAATTTATCTTTATCTTAATTGGCTTTTATGTATCTAGGATTTTCATAAAATAAATCTCATAATTATTTGAACTTTACGATTTGTCTGCGATATCACTTGATATTTATATAAATTTCTCTTGTTGCTTACTGCATGTATTATTTATTGAAAGCTTTTGCATGACTACTTAGTTTTAAGTGTTATTGTTCCCTAATATATGTGTACCTACCTAATTATCTTTGTGCAAAGTGCCGTGTCGCGAAAATACCTACTTTTTCTTACCGCTACACTGCCGCTAAAGGGTAACCTTGAAAAAGGAGCTTTACGGAGTGGTTGATTATACCGTCGTGATGTCTCGAGCATGTTTTAGAGAAGCTTAATTCCGTACGGAGAGGATACTCGATACGAGAGCTCTGTAGTTAAGCTGTCTTTGAAAACTGTATCCAAAAATCTTTCCCTGAAAATTACCTTACCATTTTCTCATTAAGTTAGGTTAGGTTTCCATTAATCTTTGACTCTCCAGTCAGCTGCTGATGATAGTGCCGACAAGCGCTAAAGCTACGAGCAGTGTTGCGACGTATCCCTAGCATTCTTTACGTCAAACGTAGAAAACGAATTCTTTACGTGTAAAGATACACCATAGCGTCACATAGCTTTTACGATCCCTACCTTACCGACTTTAGTAGATTTCAATCATGAATCCCGTTCTAGCTTTATTAAGTGAAGAACTCGCTTACGAAATAGCAATTAGAAAACAAGTCCCATTTAATACACAGGAGAAAAGACGAATTCAGTTTCGTGCCCTGTTAAATAGGGAAGAAAATCCTCTTTCTATTTCTGAATCTGTCTACCCCTTTGACAAAGATTCTGCAGAGGTGAAAAAGACTCTTGCAGATTTGAAAATCAAAATACAGGACGCTCCCTTGTCTCTTAATGACCCTATCTGTCAAAGAATTCAATGTCGTCTGAATCATGTGATCTCTAGAATCAATAGATTCAAACTTGATCAAGATCCTGAAGCAAAAGCTTTAGCTGATGATTTATTTTCTGAGGCTTTAGAATTAGAAGGTCAATGGCTTCTGAAAAACGACCAGTCCCTAGACCAAACTGATAACTCACCCAATTCTCAGAGTGCATCAAGCTCTACTGTCTCCACTCATTCTAGACCTAGTGTTCCAGTTTATAAATGGAATATTAAATTTTCTGGTTCTTCTAAGGATAATTTGATCCAATTTCTAGAAAAGGTCAAAGAACTTCAAAGGTCGAGAAATGTCTCAGACCGCGATCTTTTTGATTCGGCAATGGATCTTTTTGAAGACAAGGCTCTGATTTGGTTTCGCAGTGTTGCCAGCTCAATTATTTCTTGGGAAGATCTCAAGAATAAATTGAAAATTACTTTTCTCCCCCTCTCTTACGATGATGACCTATTAGAGGAAATCAAACAAAGAACTCATGGTGAATTTGAGTTAGTTGCTATCTATGTTGCCTCGATGCAAGGCTTATTTAAGAGATTGTCTACTCCTCCATCAGAAGTGGAGCAATTTAAAATAATCAAGAAAAATCTTCATCCCTACTTCCAAAACCATCTTGCCCTTGTTGAGGTAAACAACATTCAGGACATAATTTCCATTGGAAAGAAGTTAGAAGATAATAGGACTATTATCCAACAATATCGTCCCCCTCCCTCTAAGAAGGTTCAAAGTCTCTTAAATTCAGACCTAGCATGTTCTGGAGAACCAGCTTCTTTCTCTTCTCGTAAAGCCAGAGGCACACCAACTAAAGGTGCACCTACACCTAGTAACTCCAAGATCCCAGTTACTAACCTTTCTGCAGTCACCTGTTGGAATTGTTCCAACAAAGGTCATACCTATGTAAGGTGTAATCTCCCTAGAAAAGTTTTCTGTTATGGCTGTGGTCATAAAAATGTCTACAAGTCTAAATGCCCCTCATGTTCGGCAGATTTCCTGAACTCTCTCAAAGTCACTTCTCGTTCAAAAAACGGCGAAGTTGCACAACAGGGTGCAGTGCGACAACAAGAGACAAGCCGCCCAAAGCAAGCCCTTGTAGAAAAGAGCTTGAAGTCAAAGGACGATCAGTCTCCTCCCTCTCCAAAAGACCAGCACTAGTATCTTCCAGTTATCTTGTTGATTTCACTATTCAAAAGGAACAGTGGAAATCATGGTTGCAAAAAGTTGCAAACTTTTTCGAATCTTTTCGAATACCTCCTAAAAAGGACATACCCAAACTAAGTGCTGACTCTTTAATACCTGTAATAGCTCCAATCTTATTATCTAACCCTGTTGACAATAGACCATTTATAGCTGTCAAAATGTGTGACGTACCTTATACAGCCCTCTTTGACACCGGCGCCAATATCTCTGTTTGTGATTTGGAAACTATGCAGGAAGTTCTGGGTGAACTACCCATCCCTTCCAAAAATTCGGATTTGTTGTGTTCCCTGAAAAATGCTGATGGTTCCCCTCTATCTGTTATCGACATAATTGAACTTGATCTGACCATAGATGACGTCACAAAGAAAGTCCAGTTCCATGTGGTATCTTCCATTTCACCACAAATTATCTTAGGAATAGACGTAGCTCGTATTTTCAACATGATGATTAATTTCGTAAATGAATCTTTCGAAGTTCATCCCGGTGATCCTTCGTCTTCATTATCTCCTATCTTACCTAATGAACTTACGGTTTGCGCTATCAATAAGATTCAGGATATCTCTTGTTTACCTCCTACCGACCTGTCTAGACTTGAATCGACGATAGACAAATTCAAAAGTTTGGCCCGTGTTGATATACTCCCTGAAACCAATGTGCTATGCCATTCCATAGAAACAAAAGACGCTAAGCCTTTTAGACAGAGACAATATCCATTATCTCCAACCCTTCAACAATATCTAAATGAAGAGGTAGATAAATTACTTAAGTTGGAAATTGTCGAAAAAAGTAATTCTCCTTGGGTGTCCCCTGTTCTTTTGGTCCGCAAGAAAGACAAAACATACCGTATGTGTTTCGATGGTCGGAAACTAAACGAGATCACCACACATGACTCATATCCCCTGCCTAGAATTGATACTATCTTGAGCAAGCTCAAAGACGCTAATTATCTTACCTCCATCGATTTAAAGCAGGCTTTCTTTCAAGTTCCTTTGGACGAAGAATCCCGCCCAAAGACCGCTTTTGTAGTTCCCGGGAGAGGTTTATTCCAATTCCGACGAATGCCTTTCGGACTGAGAAACAGTGCTCAAACCCAACAGCGACTTATGGACACAATTTTAGGTCCAGCTTTGGAGCCATTTGTTTTTGTTTATCTTGACGATATAATCATCGCCACGAATAGTTTCGAGAAACATCTAGAAATTTTAAGGGAAGTATACGAGCGTTTAAAAGACGCTAATCTTACTGTCAACTTCGACAAATGTCACTTCTGTCGAGATTCTCTCTCCTTTTTGGGTTTTATTATCGATAGAAACGGATTGCGAGTTAGTGAAGAGAAAGTTAAATCGATTATTGAGTCCCCTGTTCCTCATAACACCACTGGAGTAAGACACGTCCTAGGTATCTTACAATATTATAGGCGTTTCATAAAGGATTTTTCTACAATCAGTGCTCCTATCTCAGCTCTGCTGCATAACCGAAAAAAGGGACAGTCAATAACTTGGAACTCAGAAGCTGATCAAGCTTTTAAACTTCTCAAGGAACGACTAACTACAGCTCCCGTTCTAGCTAGCCCAGATTTCTCAAAGCCCTTTTGCATACAGACGGATGCAAGTGATTTCGGGTTAGGTGCGGTGCTTTTTCAACTTGAGGGAGATTTTGAACACCCCATTGCTTTTGCTAGTCGAATGCTCTCGAAAGCCGAGAAGAAATACACCGTTACCGAAAGAGAATGTTTAGGTGTCCTCTATGGTATAGAATATTTTCGCCCTTATGTCGAAGGTGCAAATTTTACAGTTTACACCGATCACGCCTCTCTTCTCTGGCTTCGCACGTTAAAAGATCCTATGGGTCGTGTAGCTAGATGGTGTTTACGCCTCAGCCAGTTTGATTTCGACATTAAACATCGAAAAGGCACTTGCAATGTCCCTGCAGACTATCTTTCCCGTTCTATTTCTTCTATCTCTCTCCAAAACTTTGTACCTGATGATTGGTATAAAGACATGGTCTCCAAAGTTACCGAGTTTCCTGAGAAATACCCTGACTTTACCATCAAAGACAATATTCTTTATAAACATGTTAAGCCTCGAGTGGAAGTCGTGTCTAACCTATCTGATTGGAAAATTGTTGTCCCTACTCCTAACCGGGAGGAAATAATTGCTCAATTCCATGACCCTCCAACTTCTGCACATTTTGGAGTAAGCAAAACTTTGGCGAGAATTTCTGAAGTTTATTATTGGCCCAAAATGGTTGTCTCAGTCAAAAAGTACGTGAGAAACTGCCAGGTTTGTGGAGCACACAAAGCCCCAAACACTGCTCGCGTAGGACTCATGGGTAATTATAAGAAAATCAATTTTCCCTTCCAATTTCTCTCCATTGACTTCATGGGACCTTTCCCTCGATCTAAGGCTAGAAACACCCAACTTTTGGTCGTCACCGATTGGTTTTCAAAGTTCGTTTTGGTTAAACCAATGCCTAATGCTACAGCAGCTGCCGTTACAAAATTTCTTGAGAACCAAGTGTTCTTAATTTTCGGTGTGCCTCAAATTCTGCTTTGTGACAACGCTCAAATCTTTAAAAGCAGTCTATTTACTAATTTGCTGAAAAACTACGAAGTTAATTTGTGGTATAGCGCCAGGCATTTATCTCAGGTGAATCCGACCGAGAGAACGAATCGTACCATCCTTACAGCCATCTCGTCTTACATCCGTGACAATCATAAAGATTGGGATAAAAATGTTTATAAAATTGCACAAGCAATTAACTTATCGGTGAGCGAAGTTACTAAACACGCTCCAGCTTTCCTACTTTTCGCTAGAAATGTCCCTGTAGACGGAACCTTTTACGGTCCAGTCTCAGATAATTATCTAGAATTACCTGATGATCTGTCTTATGTTCATCGAGAACAAGACATATCTAAATTACCTCCTATCTTCAGTGATATACGCGATAGACTTAAGAAAGCTTACGAAGTAAGTAAGAAACATTACGACTTACGCAAGCGCCCCGATGTTTTCACCGAGGGTGACCTCGTCTGGAAACATACCTACCCACTTTCGAATGCCGCGAAGAATTTTGCTGCTAAATTGGCCCCAAAATTCGTACTGTGTCGGATATCTAAAGTAGTGTCTAAATTAGTGTACGAATTACAGGACCAAGAAGGCAATCCCCTAGGTCGCTGGCATTCTAAAGATTTGAAGGCTTATCGAGGCGAAGACCCGCCGAAAAGCGACGAATAGTTCCTTATAATATCTTCTCTTTAACTTTATTTCCATACCTATCTTTATCTCTCTTTTTGTATTTGACAAAAATCCCTTTAGAAAATGAGGCCTAGCAATACGAAAATTGAGAAAGCTCCGTTTCTAGTTGTATCTTAGAATGAATGAAGAATGTATGCAGAATGAAAACCGTATCTTTCAAAGCATTTCTCAAGGATCTCGAAACTAGCTGTGTGAATGTGGTACCAAGTGTAAATGTTGCTAATTTTGGGATCGGTATCTGCTATCCTCAGGCTCTCACTCTATTTTATCGCCCATATTTTGAGAACCCATATCTTTCTGGTTATCTGAAATCATTACCTTGAAAAGTAACTATTCGCCTATCTTGTCTGACCACGTTTACAGGTCTAATGTTATCTTTTAAATTTTCTTATGTTCAAAGAACTAAAGAAAATGCTATCTTGCCGTTGTATCTACCTTATCTTATCTTTTACCTTTATCTTATCTACCGTCTAGTTTTAGACGGGTGCTTTCCCGACAGTTTCCGCCCTGCTACGTGCTAAAGTGAAAACTGCCCTGTTTGTCCAAACAAAAGACAACAGGTTATCTTTATCTTACCCACCATCTTTCTAAGTACGGGTGCTTTCCCGACAGTTTCCGCCCTGCTATGTGCTAAAGTGAAAACTGCTCTGCTAGTCCAATCAGATGACAGCAGATCTCTTTTATCTTATCTACCATCTTTCCAAGTTTGGGTGCTTTAAGATTTTCCGCCCTGCATGGCTAAAGCGAAAAATCCCTCTGTTGTCTCAACGGAAGACAACAGAATATCTCTACCTTATCTTACCTATCTTTCAAGAAAACGAAAATTGAATTAGCAATTTTCTTCTTGATAAAAGACAGGCGTAAGCTTTAGTCAAAGCTTCGTGCCTTTCTTATCTTTAATTTCTTTTCAAAGAAAAGGAATTACCTATCTTACTTTATCTATACCTGTTAGCACCATAATAGAATGGTAGCTAATACTTATCTTCTCTGCGAATATTTTCCAAAATGGAAAATAAAAATCTATGTGAATTCGAGCTACGAATTTACGAAGATGACTTTAGATATTCGGTGTTAACATAAAAGAATTTGAACACGGGTATTGAATGTCCCCTACCTTAGCGATGAAAATGGTTGTTCCATTTTTCTTATCTTACCGAGTGAGATAAATTATCTTACCGTTACCTTAATGTTTATCTAATAATCCAGGCGATTATTGATGTTTTCTCTGTGCGATTATCAAATGTTTATCTATGCGATTATTGGATGAATTATCGAAGTGATTATTGCAATTACGCTATTTGATAAGCTACGCAGTGATTATCTGCAAACTTCCTTTCTCTCAACCATTTATTATGGAGTCGCATAGACGACGACATAGTCAAATTTTGACTGGTTCAAAGATGAAAAATCTTACTCATGGATTACCCTTGTGGACTCCAAAAATTTATCTTTCCCTGTACGTAGATGTTTTGATGCCCAAGTTTGGACAGCATCAACCCCCTTGAGGATCGTGTTTCACTTTTCCTTTGTTAGACCTGCTACTTGACCGCGACAGTCTCATTCTAGATTTTTCCGCGCCCCACTGTTTCAGTGGCGGTGCATGCTCCAAATCAGAATGCAGGGTTGTCATTGGTCAAGGAAACACCATCTAAAGGCAAAGGAGGAAACCGTGCCCACCTCAGGAGATCTTAGTATGTATCTTATCTTATTGTATTTATCTTATCTTATATTATCTAACCATACCTTATCGTATCATAGTATCTAGTTATTTAGAAATTATTCCTTTGTTTATCGACATTGTTCGGCGAGAACAATTACCGTTTAAGGAAGTTATCTTAATTATCTTATTACTACCGTTACTAGCATATCTTTTATTTTGTTGCCTTTGCAAAGAAGCATGAATATTTTTAGTTTTATACCTTATGAATAATTATTACCTAGTGCTTAATATTTAGTTGCATGTAATTTTAGTAAACCTAACGCTAATTCCCTTTGAAAAGTTGCATGTTACCTTAGTAAGCATATATAAGAGAAATTTTATTCATTCAATAGAAACAGATCAACGATGTCGTTGACAATTTGTTCGTTCAGAATTGTTATCTTATTTCCTCGAAAGGTTCATGTTATTTATGAACGTGATTTCTGAATCATATTCTCTAAGCTTATCGTCACCTAGTTGTCCCGCAAACATACCCTTCTTCGGGTATAGTAACAACTTGAAATACGCCTGTGCTTTTTCCAGTTGGTTTATCTTTAATCCTTTCCTTACCCCGGTAAAGAGAGGTGTGTAACGTCGTTAAAGGTTTTATTCTTTAATTAGCTCCATTTAATATTATTAAATAAGATATCATTGTCTAAATCCCTACTATAAAGGTATCCACCTAGCCACCTTATTTGATTGAAATATGAATTTCGATCCAACATCGCCACCTGTTGCCGAGTGGTAAAACTAACTAAACTAGGCAAGTTCAAGATCCCTACCTTGTAGTACAATCTGTAACTTCTTTCTCCTACAATCTTCCTTTTCGATTAACTAGAAACACAGATGTCGCTGTGATGTAGTTTCGGAAGATGAACTAACACCCTTTTGAGTTGCGCAAAAGGATTGGTCCTTTTCGCGAGTCTGGAACAGGCTCGGCCATCTTCCATTCTTGGTGTTTGAAGCGACCAGTCGCACCCCTACCTTTTCTCTTTATCTAAGGACCGATTATTATATCGGGTAAGTAAATTGTTCAAACTATCTGAAACTTTCTCTAATAGAGTTTATATATTGTTATAGTTCTTTTCTACCTACCCTATCAATCGGGGCACTATCTTATTTCGTCGGAAAACCTATCTACGGAGTTGAACCCCACCTGTCTTCACAGACGCCATATTGGTTTTCATACTTTCTACGTCCGAATATCTGCTTTTATGGAAGGAATCTCCTACATTATCTGAAGGTTTTGCTGCTACCTGCCCCTGAATACTGGATCTCATCATTCGGAGCCTCATATTTTCGAGTTTCATCTAACCTCGAAGGACGACCACGCTACCAGAGTTAGGCACGTGTTCCCACGGGACACGACCCCATCCACCAGTCTTTCTGCCACCCCAGAGGGAGACCACGGTCTCTTATCCTGAGATTTCGTCCAGGGCCCCGCTCTCCAGTCTCGGCACGACATTCCAAGGAAGGCAAAATGTCGTATCAGTAAGCAAAGTGTGACATAACCTTTTATTGCTCAGAGTGATATCAGAGAAATTTGTTAGGATTTTTGTGTCGTTCTATTGCCTTATCTTGTCGAGAGATTGATGTTTTATTAATTAAAACTTATATTATTAATAACTTGGAAATACCTGATATACAATCATTACCATTATTATTCAAGTAATACTTGAAATGAACTTGTCAATTATTATGTGAAGGAAAGATAGATATCTATTATTTTCTCTACCAGTTAAACTGTTAAATGAGATATTTTGCAATTAACTTCATGATCAATTAATTAGTAATTTCATAACCATAGAATTTCAATAAGTTATTTTGTAAACAGAATTCATAAATATACTTTTCATTAAAAGATCAACTTTATTATTCAGTAGGTAGATACTACAGTAGTTGGAAATTATTAACATCTCATAACCTGAGTGAATTTTGATGCCTTTATAGTTCAGGTTACTTTAGATCTATTATTCAAAATTAAAAGGTCATCTGGCATCCCAGTACCTTATATCTTAGGGGTAATTAAACCGTACCGCTTTATGCTGCTGATGCCACTACAGTCGCTTGAAATCTGAATGAGATTTTGGTGCATCAATTAATACTTCGGCCCAACGAAGGTAAGTCGGCAATTATTTCAACAACGATCGAATTTTAATTGGCCAAGAATCATTTTAATTGGCCCAGAGCCTAATCAAATTAGCCCGACCGCAGCACAAAAATAAAGCAAAAAATAAAAATAAAATTAGTAAACAGGAGAAAAGTTTCAAAAGAATGACGCACGTCATTTCTTCTTTGTATTTTCTATTTACTAGTACATTGTCGATGAGGAAGACCACGCCCGTGTATATCCTCATTATTTTGAAGATGATCTGAGAAGCTATTATTATTCTAGGACTTCCCGCCATTAAAGACCTGATTACACCCTATGGTTAGGTACGTGACGTGTTCCAGCGCACTACAATTTCCTCATGAATTGGTTGCCCTGTTTCGTTATTTTGATTTGGCCTTGCACCTAAGGCACTAAAATCGTATTCGGTGTTATTCTCCTGAACCTCATTCAGATCCTCAGTTAAACTTATTTCTGTAACCGTTCCAAAAAATATTGGTGGTAGAATCAATTATTTTCATTTATATATTCGAAAAGAAATAACGCCCGTTATTCTTTAACTAGAAATCAGATGATATTCTGAATATTCTTATTATAACAAGCATCAATCAGATTAGATTCATAATAATTAATAGATAGTTTGCATTGCAGGACTGCAATTATTTGTCTTATATATGCCTACCGACTTGTTTTATTTCTTCATTCTTTTCAAGTGATAACGCTCGCTATCTCAGATTTTTATTAAGGTGACTGTTATTGCTCATCATTCAAATATAAATTGTTTGAATCTAACATAATATTATAATTTATTACATTTTGTAGGTGCTTGTTTTTTGTTTTAAGGAAATAACGCACGTTATTCTCCTTAGTGCAATATGATATATTGCAATAATCTTATAGATCATGCTAATAATTAGGTGCACACCTAAAGTAGATACTCTAAAAAAGTTTGTCGGCAATAACGCACGTTATGCCTTTTGTTAATAATATTTTACTTTGAGATTCTTATTCCCGGCTTCGAGCAAAGTCCTGGGGTTTGAACTAAAAGTAAAGCAAAAAATAAAAATAAAATTAGTAAACAGGAGAAAAGTTTCAAAAGAATGACGCACGTCATCTCTTCTTTGTATTTTCTATTTACTAGTATGTGTCATTGTCGATAAGGAAAAAACACGCCCGTGTATATCCTCATTATTTTGAAGATGAGATCTGAGAAGCTATTATTATTCTAGGACTTCCCGCCATTAAAGACCTGATTGCACCCTATGTTAGGTACATACCTGATATGTCAGAAGATGAGGAGCTGCTCGACTGAATATTTCTAAGTTGATCACTCATTTCCTTGAGTTGCTTTTTTTTAATTTCTTTATTTCCATTTTTCTGTCTTGGTTGATATGCTTCCTTTTGGGCATTTTCACTGTCACTTTAGCTTACACTAGTCACTAATATATGAGTCCGATGATGGCGAGCACGAAAAACGGAATGAATACGAGAGCGGCAGGATATCATGATAAGAGATAACAGTCACCTTAATTTTTTACTCAAAGTTCGTGCTGGCGAGTAGGTTTCACGGAAACTACAATGTAATTATATCAAGGACAAGCGAAGGAAAATTGATAATTTATCTCGTATGCCATACGGATTTATGTCAACATTCATCCTCCTCCAATAACCCCCGAGTGACATGTGCGTTGTTGCGTTTTTCTGCATACGGTTCTTCAAAAGTACCCTATCCCGAGTGCACTTCTCTCACTCTTGGGGTGACTTTTGGAGAACCGTATGCTGAAAAAAGGCAACTAACTCACATGTCACACGGGGGTTGTTGGAGGGGGATGATTGCTGACATCCTTAAGATATATGAAATAAATTGTCAATTATTTTTATGATATTTTTGACATCCCCCTTAAGAGTGACAGAAGCGCAGTATAGATATTCGGGAAGGAGGACTTTTGGAAAATTGTATACAACAAACCGCATCTAGGCACATGTCACATAGGGGGTCGTTGGAGGGGAATGAATGTTGACATAAATCCTTATTAAGGTTTATGAGATAAATTGTCAATGTTTATGATTTTTTTTTGGCAACTTCCCCCTTAAAAGTTACATAAGTGAATGCTAAATACTCGGGAAGGGGAACTTTTGGAGAACTGATGTGAAAAACCTCATCAACGCACATGTCACACGGTGATCGTTGAAGGGGAAGAATGTTGATATAAATCCCTATTAAGGTTTATGAGATAAATTGTATAAATTGTCAATGTTCATGATTTTTCTGGCAACCCCCCTTAAGAGTGACAGAAGTGAGAGCACACCGGTGGCCGAGAGGTTCAGTGGGCGGTCTGCTGAATCACTGGACCCGGCGGACTGAGTTCGATTCTCGGTGAAGCTCTGGGTGTCTGTGTTGTCCTTTCTTCTATTTAATAGTATACTTGGGGCTGGGTAATAGCAAAATAGCTCAAACCCATATTTACCGGAGTGACAAAAGTGAACGCTAAATATTCGGGAAGGCGGACTTTTGGAGAACCGTATGCAAAAAACCGCAGCAACGCACATCTAGATGTTGCTGCGCAAGATAGGTGAAAAAAGTTGTTATAAGGTATATTTCGTGATTTTTACCACCCTGTTTTGGAGTGACAAAAGTAATAACAACATATTTAATTGTATTTACCTTTCATTTCTTTATTTTTTTCACTTACCTACTTAGATCGTAGCTTGGAGTTACCAGTCTGGTCAGACTGCCTATGTAGGGATTTAGAATGTGATCGTTTACAGAGTTCATACGTAGATAGTGTTAATTTTCCACCTCGTCGGAATTCGTGGCTGAGAAATCGTTGCTAACTTCACACAAACGTAATGAAGATTCATCTGATTAATAACGTCGGTATGTATTTGTATCTAATCATAACAGGGCTTATTTCTCTCTAAGTACTGCTCTTTCAGAAATATTAAAGGGTTTTCTGCTCTTTTCTTAGTTCAATGAAACGACTGAAAAGATCAACACCATCATGCATGGAGCATCTAATTGAAACATTACGAGGTTTTTTTAAACTCGTTTTTACGAGTTTTACCGATTACTGATTTGAATTTCGCTTAAAGACGAACGTCTACTCGCCACCCGCTTTTTTGTAACAGGCAAAAAAAAACTAGAATTATATCGAAGTTTTGAGCTTTTTTACCAAAAAGTGTGAGGTGAGGTCATGCATTTTCATCGATTTTCAAATAAATTTTTCTCGTGTGTTTTGCTGGGGTGATTTTGAAACTTCATATCTCACCTCGAGACGGTTTTAAAAATTTCGATTTACAGGGTGATCGAAAAAAAACACCTATGGTCTTAAAGTGCATAACTTTTTCCCTCGCCAACTCGCCACCTCGCCAACTGAATTTGAAAATTTAAGCCTCGAATTCAAGCTTAAGCTCCAGGAAAGAAAACTACTTGACTGAAACGAGCTAACACTAGCGAGTGTTAGGATTTTCGTAACGATGGTTGCATATCTACCATTGTTACCTATGTAAGAAAAAGCGCTGATTCCCCCTGAAAAATTGCACATGTAACTTGGCTGTTGTTACTAATAGTTTTTATCTCGTGTATAAGCAAGAAAGTTCCCTGAGTGTTCACAAAATGAAGGTTTGTTCCGAGACGAAATTTGATTGAATTAAATTTTCCTCCCAAAACCCGTTTCCAGGAGAAATCAGGAGAAATTTAAAATTAATTTTAGGCAAATTTTCTTGCCTGAAGTTTTAGCTTCAATATGAGGCTTAACTTTCCGAAATCGGTTGGCAAGGAAAAAATTTATGCACCTCTACCTCTAGAGCGAACAGTTGATTTTCTGTGATCACCCACGTGTTAAATCGAAATTTTGGCAACCCTCTCGAGGTGAAACATTTTCAAGCTTTAAAATTTTATCATCAAAACTTACAAGAAAAAAATTATTTGGAAAACGGATGAGTGCACTCCTTTAGGTATCAAAATCACCCTGTAGAATTTTTTTGCAGTTTTATGAGTTTAAATCTCATAAGGCGGCAGAAAAAAGGATAGGGCTGCTGACAAGCTAAAACAAGAACAGCATGAGGAACTCGAAAAAAACTGAAGTCTTCAACAATAACGTCAATAGAAGAGAAAAACTAAAATTGAAAATTTTGTTTTTTTTTCAAAATAATGAAAATTAAAAGTAATTTTTGAAATCTATTTCTGCCATTGCATTGTCCCTCTTATTACATCAACTTTTTCCCCATTTAACCGACCTCTAATATTCATTGTTCATTAACCTCTAATATCATTACACAAACACCTTTCCCTCCTATCTCGCAATTAAAGTTTTCATAAATCATTAACTGATTGTTATTCAGATAATTTTCGAGTCGGATGATCTCCTTCGGTTGCAATGGAAGAGTATAGTCAATGTCAGTCTGACAACCGATATGATCAGTGGTCAGTCCACGGTCTGGATGGTTGAGAAGGGTATCACGTAATGCAGGTATCATAATGCAGGTTCAGAGACTCTCAACTCGTGTTACCTAAAAAAATAACAAGCCCGCCATGTCGACTTGGCAGAAAGATCCTTTTTTTAAATTTGTCTGCGTAATGTCTACTTTGTTCGGTGTAAAGTAATCAATCTAGCTGAGTCTTTCGATCTGGAAAGTAGCTGTTATGTCTGCCGGCTTTCTGTATTAGTGACGTTTCTTACAAGATCTAGACTTTTAAAACCCGTGACTCTACGAAGGATTTGAATTGCATCCGAGAGGTTTTTTTGTTTATAATTTTAACACCAACACCGCAGCTCGTTTCAGATATATTGCCAAGCTCGTATTGTATAATTGTATCTTTAATCGTAAACATGGTGCTCCTTGAACAATAGATAAAGCGTTGTATAGTATCTTATTCAAAGAACTTGGGGACGCTTAAGGCTTCAATAGTCTTGTCAAAAGTTAAAAATTTGCGAAAATGCAAATTATTGCCTTTTCAAAATTTTTGTTCTCGTTTTGTGTAAAAACTGAGGACTTTACGGTTCAAGCGGGTTGTTTAACCAATTCGTATTGCAGTAGTGCTCACACAAAATTACGTCCCATTCTGAAGACATCGATTTTTCATGAAAATTTCAAACTGGCGGGGGGTGAAAATTTTTCAAAAATTTTTGTTCCCTTCGATTTTCTTAAAAATAGCGAGAAGTTCAAAACTGGAATCGGTTCCTTTGTGGCTCTCCCCGTTTTCGAGATACAGGAGTAAGGTGTTTTCCGGGTTAAGGTTGATTTTGACGATTTTTTTAAACGATTCTTTGATACGCTCAATGACTTCAAAGTTCCAAAAAACTTCAAGGGTTCCAATTCAAAATTTCAAAGTTAGCCCCTCTAGAGAGGGTGACGGAAAAAATTCACTAATCTGCCAAAAAGTATCTTTCATCGAGTATAAATGCGATTTTACAAAAATGTCAAAACGTTATTTTTAAAACAAAAAAATGGGGTGTACCATTCCCTGTTTTCCTCACGAAAACTTCCACATTTTGCGAAGAAATTGACTATTTGGTAATTTAATCAATAAAATGTTTTTTAAGATTCTACAGATGCTATACGTATTATAATGATCCGTTTGATATACCTACGGGTGCACCTGTATAAATCTTTGCGAAGAATCTCATGGCTGCACTTAAAATGTATCATGATTGATTGACATATGACTGACTTCTGTGTTCAGATCTTGACAGAAATAATTCATGCACTTTTTCAAAACACCATGACCTTGATGGCGAGGATAAAAATTAACAGGTCTGCAACATTGCTTTGTCTCGAAGGTTGAAATGATCTTATGAGTGTTGCATATAGGGACGAAGAAGAACAGCAGATGCTCAGAATTTGATTTGCATTTACGGCGAATGGAAAATCGCGATATTATCTTGGAGGGCAATGTCACTCATTTTGAAAGAACCGATGTTCTCTCCGCGTGCTGGAATCAACATCTTTTGAATTAATTAATAAATATAAAAAAATATGGCAATGTTGATGATCTTTTTAAGAGAGAAAAATTGAGGAGACTAGCACATGAATAATAAGGGCATCTCTGCCATAAAAATTTCACGCAATCGTGTTATTGCGATGGCGGAAGTTATCAGAAATGTAAATCTTTAGATCTTCAAGGTGATCTATAGTATCCATGGTCGTTTATGGTCATCAGGTTTATTTATGTGGAGATCTATTGGGTAACTGCCTGTTTCCAAAATTTTTTTGGAAAGCTTAAAAAATTGCTAAATTTCAACTTTTAACGGTCATATCTCGAGAACGCGAATTCCTAGGATAAAACGGTCTTCGGTAATTTCTATACAGGGTGATGAAAAATCTGAGATTTCTGAAAATTCTATCAATGTTTTAGCATCAATAATAAGGTCTTGGAAAATTAAGATGGGGACATGTAAGCAATTTCCTCTATCTTTCGAAGTTTTCAAGGTAAACTGTTTTGGAATTGGGAAAAAAAGGATTTTCACTTATTTATAACTCACAAAATTTAACTGAAAAAAACGTTTTTATTGAATTTTCTCAGACAATATAAAAATGAAATAATTTACCTACGAGATTGCTTTCCACGTAAATCCACAATAAATGAGGTATCTTTTTGAAAATTTCCCATTCTGAATATTTGAAATATAGATTAAGGTAATTTTTTGTTCCTCGGCGGATTTTCGAACTTGTCCTTAACACATCCCCACCCCTCCCTGCTCCCGTCAGCAGTCACCATTTGATTTTCTACGTGATTGCATGATAATTTTAGATTGATCTAAATTCTCCAATGCAGTCGTAAAAATAAGTATTTTCCAGAACTTTCCCATTAATGGTTTTTTTAATAATTATTGAGTAGTTACTAGTTATTAGTTCAAATTTCACATTTCGGGCTACATTTTGTTTGATTGAAGTTTTTCATTTTCTATCGTGATTTTGTATTTTCCTGATTTAGATGAACTCTTTTTCGGTGCATATATAAGACATAGACATGATGATAAACATAAACTAAGCTTATAACACTTAAATGAGCTTTTACTATTATAATAAGCCTACATAGAAGTTGATTTGTATGACCTCGAACTTTGACTGAAATACTCGTACCTATACTCTTTACTATTCTCTACTAAGCAATTGCAATGTTAATTTATGATTTATGTCTTTTGGCATTATAATATTGAATACCTACCTAACGTTAAGACATAAATTAATGTATAGCAGTACTGAAATCCGATTAAGAATTACGATAACAAGAAATACTGTATTCAAAAATTCTTTATTCTCAAACACAACTATTCTAACTTATAGCAGTAACCTCTAAATCTAAATAATCAGCTGTTTCTCTTATTAATTTTACACAGATATTACACAACTAATGCTCTTTCACAATTTGTCACTTTACTCTATTTTCTACTTCTCAATTCACGAAATACCGCCACCACTGGCCACAACTGACTACTCTATTTCTTCCTTACTCTGTACCTAATACTTCAGCTTTCATTCACATTCATACGACTAACTAACTCCAGCCACGGCGGTTCTCTATCTCTATAAGACACGCTCACGACGCGATCGCACGTTTTCAAAGATGCGTCGAATGCGGAGCCATTCTGGTATTTAATAGAACTCTCTTACACTGGTCGGGCAATGTGTCGTGTTACTGGAATTGTCGCGAAGGTGGCATTTCCATGACTGGCTGAGTCATCATAAAAATTGATAAGTAAACAAGCAAACAAATACAAATCTAAAATTTTGCGCGAGTGTGCATGGTACCGAGTTATAATACCTACTTTAGTTTTTCAGTGCCTTGTAGCTCTACCACAGATTCCTGTGTTAAAAATTTCGATTTAACTGAAATGATCAAAATCTTTAAGGTTCTGAAGGAAACGGATTTTATTGCACTGATTTTTATACAGTGACTTTATTGCAAATACAAAAACGGTTTTTGATAACCCATGCAGTTTAGAACAAAAAAGTATTCTCTAGTTTTTTTCTCACGGCGTACCATTTTTAAGAAGTTTCCTCAGGCAATGTTACTAATCATTAAAAATAGTCAATTATTTTCAATGTAAATGACGCAACATTGCCTAAATAACTTTAAATATCTCAAAAATGGTGCGCTAAATAAGAAAAAATAAAGAATACTTTTTTGTTCTAAATTGCATGAAATATGTAATAACGTTTTGATATTTGCACTAAAGTCAGCGGCCTAAAAGATAGGAAGGAAAAAACAGCGGTAGTACTGAATATCTACGCCACTGGAAGACGTCTACAGAAATTCAAATAGCCAAATTAAAGAGCTTTATTTGTTATTATTGCTCATCAAAGTTTCACCAAAGTTTCATCAAAATTCAAATTTCAAATTTACACGAGCTATAATAACCAAAAACTCTTTGTCTCTTTAAGAACGAAACGCCATTTTGAGTTAAAATTCATTTTTTCAACTTATACCTATATTTTTTACGAGGGGAACTACTTCTTTAAATTTGGCCCTATATCACTGAAACACCCTGTATACTATTGTATACTGTATAGATTCTAGCATACAACAGTAGTTGTTAATAGACGATGAAAGAAAAGCTTTATTTCTTATTCTTAAGTCTTTAGTTCTTGATTAAAACAAATAAATTAAAATTATAT
Source organism: Malachius bipustulatus (assembly GCA_910589415.1). NCBI lineage: Eukaryota > Metazoa > Arthropoda > Insecta > Coleoptera > Melyridae > Malachius > Malachius bipustulatus. Next base: position 20,085,358 of record OU342632.1, read on the forward strand.
TCATTTAACAAAATTAACCAATATTATTTTTTATAAAAAAAAATCAGAGTGGATCAATAGAATAATTTTTCCGATTAAAATATGTGGTGTTATTTTCCATTAAGACATGCTGAAACTAAAAAAAAATCTGTTTTTGGAGATAATAAGAAATAACTCCTAAAAAAAAGAAAATTTCAACGGCCTTCTAGAACAAAAAATTAGGCCGTTGCGGACATACGTTCGTATCAACTTTTCTTCATAAAATGACGCGTGGTGGGCGAAGAAGAAGTATTAAAAATTAAATTTAAACACACCACATACGCTTATAACATAATACGAAGCATAAATACAGAATAATAATTAATAAGAAACAAAATAATTACAAAATAATAATTAAGAATAATAAAAAAAAGGTATAGGGAATGTTTACTGTTCCTACCATAAATGTTAATAAATTTAATTCGTTTGTACATTTAAAATAAAATTAAAACCTGATGTGTTATAAAAATACCTCCAATTTGTTTGTGTCTATTTTTCCCTGGTATAATCAAAAGAATAGAATACGCAACTGGGGGGAATAAAAAAAATAAACAAAACTTAAATCGTATAGGCTTTTACATCAAGTATAATCACGATTCATCCATATTATATCTAATTTGAATAGGAACAGATCCGCAAAGCATTTCAATTCATCACGTTGTCATGTCTGTACATGTTTTGTTGTCTTCAAATTTAATAAATTGGAAATGTCACGATTCGAAAATAAATAATAATACTCCGCGAAACTGATCAAATTATTTAATGAATGTTATTGGAATCGTCAAGTTGATACGATAAAAAATACACCAGAAGCTTAAAAATAATTAGATGGAAAAAGTTTTTCCAAAAACCGTTAATGGGGGCATCGGTAATAATAAAACCACAAAAATTAGTTCTGGGAGTTCCTATTATACCCTCTCCCCTCCCAAAATACCCCTTTGGTGATAAAACTATTATTTTCGCAAAATAACTGGGTATCCTAAGAAGGCTAAAAACTTAACAAGAAGACCTAAAAAAGGGCCTTCTTGTCTCTTTTTTTTTGTTTATGCCAAAGTTTTAGAAAAAAATTGTTATAATAAACTTTTTTTTCGAAAAAAAATTTTTTGGACAAAAGTATCTCTGTAATTCTATCTCATTCGGTTCAGAATTTAAAGAAACGGGGGGGGGGGGGGGGGCAGGAGGATTGTAATGTATTCTTATGAAAATAGTACCTATATCAGAATTATTGTTTGCGACATTGCAATTTAATAATATTTAATACCTAGGTAGGTACCTACATCTTCATGGTGAGGGATTATCCTACTGGATAAAATTGTTTCTCAGTTATTTATTTTGCCAATGTTGTAATAATTGCTGTCGGCTGTGGGGCTAGGTAACATATTCGAGACGACACTGTTGTTATAATAGCTTTATACAGGATTTTATCTAATTATGTACTTACTATAAATTCTATTTCTTATTTTGTCTTAGGCGTCAGCCGATACGCCTATTACAGCAGACGTCTAATTAAGTATCATACTTAATATTTCTTTTTTTTTACTTAGGTACAGGTATACGATTTCTAGATCAAGTAAATTAAATTTATTACTTGTTCACATAGTTGCAAAACCCGTTAATGTATGAGGAAGCTAACTGCAAATAAGCCTTTTGATTTGCAATTATTATTATGAACCGTATTGATCAGATCAGTTTTAATAAAAAACTTATCAATTATCAGAATGTTTAATTTTATACCTACGCTTCTTCATTTATACAGGTGTCACAGAATAGAGGGGACGAACTTCTATAAGGTAGAATATTTACTTATTTGATTTTAGAACAAAAAGTCTTAAGAAACCTATTCTCTAAAATGGGTATATTAACGAAGTTATAGGGTGGTAAATGTTAAAAAAAATTACATTTCTTCGTAGAACTCTAATAAAACGGCTACATATTTATTATGAAATTTTTTGTGTTGTTTTCCTATTAATTAGTTTAATATAACAGCGATAATTACGTGTGTGTAATTTGTAATTTGAGCTAGGGACGTACGGTAGATAGGGGTCCAATTTTTTTACCCCCCAATTTTTACGTCACTGGATAAATTTTGGTTTTGATATATTTTCTCGAAAGGTAGACATTTCTAGTACAAAAAAAGGCAAAAAAATGTTTGGTAGGTAAATTTTCAGTAAAATTTAGAAATTCGAGAACGACAAAAAATACATATAGGTTTTCGTCAACATTTTCCAACTCTTTGGAAAAATCTACAGATCTGACGTGGAGCTTCTTCGTCTCAAGATCTCCCGACTACGGAAAAATTCATCACGTTTCCCAACGCTATGAGCTCAATTTTTTTTTGTTTAATTTTTTTTTTACTTTTATAGGTATGTAAATATTACTGAACTTTCACTTATTCAATTGCGAATATTTAAAAAACTGTTGAGAATTTACCCACCAAACCTCATGCATTTTTTGTACCAGAAATGTCTAGCTTATGGAAAAATATGTCAAAACCAAAATTTATATTTTTTGTCCTAAAATCGAGATAACCTTAAAAGTGTATCCCCTATATTCTGGGACAGCCTGTACAAGTGAAATATGGTATAAAAAATAATTAGATACAAATCAATTGGTTTGTAAGTTAAAATAAATAAAAAATCAAATTAAGTAAATTTTATTGAATTCACCTATCAAATTGAATTTAAAATATATGCTCATTTTTTTTTTTAAATTTAGCGACGTGTTGATATTTTTTCATCATCCCCCAAAAAGATTTCATCTGCACTAGAGGATATTACACCTACAAATGTACATAAATAATTGATATAGGGACATGTAAGCCGTTTTCCTCTTGAGGCGTTTTGTTGAACCACAAACTTCTCAATTTTAAACTCCAACTGTAAAAATGCACAGAATCATTTTTTATACCATAATCAATAACATCCCATGTCACACTCTCTTATAGTCCAATTTTTTTTTATCTGACATTACGACCCTGTATTTGAATTTGTAAAAAAAGAAAAATCCATCGTTTGACCCACAGAGACAGCGACTCAAGTGGGCTGGGACACATGTATATTATCTTGCTTTCATGATAATTTCATCTTGTTTTAATTTGAGAAAACGTAGAATTACAAAGCTCCAAACGAGTTATCCCCAAAAAAATCAAACCCCCAAAAAATCCAAATTAGTCCAGTCATTATGTAAAAAAAAAATGTATTAGAAATGCAAATGAACCGAGGAAACTGATTTTTGGATATTGTGGAGGGGAGGGCTAGAAAAGTTTATTAACTTCAAAAATTATCGACCAAGATTTTCTGAGTATGTATGTGCATTCTTCGATATCTTAAAAAAAGTGTTAAATATATGTTTTTTGCAATAAATCGACTCTCCGTCGAGGGAAATCGAAAATTGGGATGGAATACTTTTTTGTTGTTTTTTTTACGCTCTACAATTTAGTTCATATACGTTTTTTACCTACCGTTCATCGTTGCTGAGATATCTAAAAATATAATATTATTTTTTTTCTTTCATGACAGTCACGTATTTATTTTAAAATGTTGCCCCCCCCTTAAATGTTTTAGAGAGAAATCATAGATAGTTCGTTTCTTAAGATTGAAAAGCCTGCACACACAGATTGCATTTTAGGTCTGTTGAGTCATTTTAGAGAAAGGCAGGAAAAAGCTCTATTTTGTATTATCATTTTCGTGGTTGCATTAATCTTAGCAATAAAAACTACAACAAACAAAAACGTAAAAAAAATAAAGTCATCATAGCTAAGCCTATAGAAAAATGACATCACAAATTAAAAATTTTCCCAGATTTTTCTAAAATTGAACAACAGATTTAAAACGTAACTGCAACAACAGAAGCTAATTTTAATCGTAACAAATGAGCTTTCTAACATTTCTTTCTAAGACAAGTAAGGCGGCCAATACATGTCAATAAAAATACATGTCTGACTGTCATGATAGAAAAAAAGCATCTTCAGAGGTGAATATCTCGAAAACAGGAGTTTTTTGGGGGGTTAATGCCCCCCATCGAATTTTAACGATCCTCAAAATTGCACCAAATTTGACTGGGAACCAATTCCCATAAGGATTCTGCGGAATCCTGTACTAGGGAAACGATAAGCGATAGGTGAAAAATGAATATAAAAAAATTATGGAGCGTAAAAAAAGAAGTATCCCAAAAAGAAGAAAAGAAAAGTATCCCATTGCAATTTTCGTATCTCGCAAAAAAAAAAACAAAATCTAACACTTTGATCAAGGAATGCACATAGGAAATCTTGTTCGACAATTTGAAGTTAAGCTTTTCTAAGCCCTCCTCACACAATATCCCAAAATCTGGGTTCGCTTGCATTTCCAAATGTATATAATGACTGGACTTTTTCTTAAAGTGCTACCTCTCGCATATGTCTGTGGTGCGCGAGCTATCAGCTTGCATAGACATATGGGACCTCCATTTTTATTGCCGGAGTCCTAAGGGCACTATTTGAAAGATTTTACTAGTCAAGGGTACTTGCGGTGGTTCGCCGTTGCCTTCCGCAAGGTTCCCGATCTTGGTTCGAAAAGCACAACAAATAGTTGCCGGCCGCTGGTGAGTTTCGAACCAAGGTTAATCGGCACGGCGGACCAAAATCCCCCAAAATTTATTCTAGATGAGTTTTTTTTATTCTAGATCCATTAACGTTACTGCTAGTTTTTACTCATACTTACCTAGTTGTTTATATTTTAACCGAATGATTACTTGCGTGTGGAATGACACCCTCATGGTCTAAACTAAAGAGTTCAACAAAATTTTTGCTGTTATCCTGATCATAGGTGAGAATAATAATAATTATTACATTCGAGATGACTCATGGTAAAGATCCCTTATCGAGCGAAATTAATTATTTAATCACTAGCGATATGTTACTCGTACCTAATCACCATGTAAGAGAAGCAATAATGTATAGTTAATCTAATTCCTCGGTTTTAAATGAAATATAATATTCTATTTAATGTCTAATAATTTCATCCCTATCTGCTAACTATGTGTACCTATCTAATAGCCAAAGTAGCTTCTAGAATTAGTAGTTTCTATCATTGATAACGAATCAATCAAGCATAGGGAATGGTTAATAATCAACGAGATAATCAAGTAATAATTATTGGTTGTAATAGCAAGTAATAGCTAGGTACCTCCGATACATTGAACGTTGATATAGAGGTGCTCATATATTATCTAAAGGCATTGAAATATTAATATACCTATACAAAGCATAACATGTAACGAACAAATTTATTTTTTCAGTTCATATTATTGGTAGAATTAAAAACAGTAAAAACATCCTTTAAACAAGTCGAATTTTTGAATTTTTTCTAAATTCCGTGACCTCAGCCTATAGCAGAAAGGGATACCTTTAACTGGACATTGGAACAGGAGGGTTATCCCCGAGTTCATTCGAGCCTACGTTTCGTACGAAAGAAGCAACTGGTTCGATTGAAACGCTAAGTTTCAATATATGAAAATATGATATGAAAAGAAAAAACTTATTTCGCTTGATTTCGAAGCCATGTAAGCTCGAAAAAAGGCATAGGTCTGAATATACTTCCCTAAGGAACACCACAAATTTTGACCATTAATTTTTTTTTCATTTTCATTTTTGTCGATTTCCAACATGCAACATTTTTGTTGATCGGTGAAAGCAATTCCAATATCTTTTGACATATTTTTCCATATTTTTCTCGCTACTAATTGGCATGCTGTTAGATTGAGGTAAATTTCACAAGGGTAATTTTTTATTATGACAATAAATAAATTCTTGAAGTCTACCGCTTGAATTTATCCAAATTTTTGAAAAAATTGAGACAACTATTGAGACTATTTTTATGGTTTTGAATTATTATTCCCACTAATTCTAGGGTGACGATTATGTTTTTTTTAATTGCTTTGAAATAAGTTCTAGTGCTTATAAAACACTTTCATACGGTGTCCCCTGAGGTTCTTCTCTTTGCTTATTATGGGCATTTCATCAGCCACGTGAACTATGGGCTGGCCGTCTGGGGTGGGTCTGAGAGATCTCTGCGAAGGGTTTTTCTTCTTCAAAAGAGAGCGATTAGGATCCTGACAGGCTTGTCAATGCAGCAGTCATGCAGAGGCCATTTCAGGCGGCTTGGACTTCTTACCGTGCCTGCTTTGTATGTCTTCTCTCTGCTCAAACTGATCCACAAAAATCAGGATAGACTTTTACCTTACCGATTCACGCATCACTACAGTACCAGGTTCAATTTGTTTAAACCTCCTACACACCATCTGTCGTCTTCAGAAAGGACATTCACATACGCATCTATCAAATACCTGAACCACTTCAAAATAGATCCTGCAACTGTTGGGTTCTCAGCGTACAGTGCGTATCTCCGGAAACATCTCACGGAGTTGGAACCCTACACTACCTCTGATATACTGTCCTTCCACCCCCCATCCCTACCTGCAGTCTGATATTAAAACACCTAAAACTCAAAGCCTTGATCCATCCATCCTTATCATAGAGATGGAACTATGCCTCGATCGAGAACTGATTTCTTTTGTGTCTCTGCGCGTCTCGACCCTCACTGTTCCCGGCGTTATGCTGACATGCTGTGTGTTTTAAAAATTTTTACTGTTTGTCTTTATGTTTGTTTTTATAATTTCTGTAATGACGCTGTTGTACTGAGCAATGACTGTTGTAATTCAAGTACAATAAAGAAATTTGTAATTGTAATTGTAATTGTAATATAATAGCAAAGTGAATTTTCAAAATATGTTCTTTGAAAGGTGTTGTCCATGCTACAGGAATTCAAGCCTGCTTTTTCTCACTCTCCTCATTAATAATAAACGTATTCTCAGTAGTATCCTTTCGGCATACGCCTACGCGACGTCATGATTAACCTTTCAGTCACGACGCGCTCGGGTTAAGTAATCTCATTCTTTTTTTTTTAAATGCTATTGAAAGTAATCTTTTGAAGTTTGTTAACAATGTTACAAAAAACATAATTTTATGTTTTTTGTTTAAATTGTGTTTTGTTAAATTGTGTTTAAAATAGTCTATCTACTTTATAAAAATCATGTTACAAGAAAATAAAGAAGTTTTTCTTAGCTTAATCCACTTTTCACAACACTGTCAACTCTGATTTTTGTTAGATTAGATCTGTTATAAAGTTGTCGTAATATTCAAGAAGGTTAATAATAATTTAAGAGGTGAGTGAAGTGCCCTTTACCCTCCTGCGGACACATTTTATTAACACACGCAGTCGTGGGGGTGGCGAGAGAGAGAAAAAAAACTGTAGCCCAATTGTGGGTAGTGAGAACCAAGATACCTATTTATAAGCTTTAGCTCGATCAAACCCCAGCTTTCCAGGATTAATTAGAATATTAATTAAACATTTAATTAAAAAAACATAAAACATTGATCACTTTCTCACTTTCATTGATTTGTTACCAGCACAAACAAACTCAAGTCTTGTAAACTTGATACTGAAGGTTTTACCCTTTTTATCAGGAGCTTTTCGGGAATTAAAAAAAAGCTTTACTAACAGTTTATGTCGCTGGAGTTATTATTCTTATATTACTTAATAGTTATAGTTGCAGAAACGGTTGCTAGAATGGAGCTGTGAGAGTCTTTTGAAATTTAAATCGTCACGCGACATTCGATGTTGAGATTGGTCACTATCGGAAAGTCAAAGTTAATTAAAGATATTATTTTCCTGAAATTTCTTGTTTAGTTGAGCGACACGCTTTGATTTTAAGTCGATGTTGAACAAATCGGCGAAGAAAAACTCGTAATGCCGGTAGTTATCGTAAACGACCAAAACACTCGTTGGTTTTTGGATTCAAAACTCTAATTGCGTTAAGACAAATGGTTAAAAACTGTTATACTTCTTTCTTTAAAAAGATGCAGGCACGGGAAAAGACAAAATTATGTATAAAATTGAGGTAAAGTAGATTTACAAGTGAGCCTTATACTAATAAAGAACCACCTTTGTCATTTTAGACCTATCATATCCTACAATTTTGCGCGTTCCCTTTGCCGATCATCATTTTTGACTTCCAACTAATCGCTTTTTGTTCGTGCGACGCATGTGTCCTCTCGTGCCTGTTGCACCGATCAAGGTTCTGTGAATTTATCCGCAATACTTTTAGGGAAAAGGTCGGTAAATAAAATTGACCGCATGATTGCGTTACATGGTTTCTCATTACACTTTGTAACAGTTCGGGTGTATCGTTTATCTCGAAGAACTTCTCCTCTCGACTTTTTCGTCAATCAGTCTCACAAATATCGAGTTCTTGATGTAAATGCATAGAAGTAAATCTCATTCAAGCTTGCAGAATCTGACTGGCTACGGTGTGGGTGTATTACGACTGATAAGTCTATCGTAGAGAGCTCTTTCACAAAATTGGGCGCTTCTATCAACTACGGTCTCAATTATCCGTGTAGTCAGCAACGAAATAGCTATATATTATAACCCTGTAGTCTGTAATAATTAAAGAAACTATCAAAATATGTGGGTCAAACTAAACAGACAAGCTTATAAATCTCCTTAAATTCATCAAGTTCCTAGTCATCCGTAATAATTAATGAACTAAGATGTAAAAAAATTCTGGTATGTATACCAGATAGTAGATACCATAATTTCACTCATTTTTTTTGTTATATCTTACCAGAAAAGAAAGTTGCTTGATCAGTTGTTTGAAAAAACTTGAAACGTTCGAACCTTCCCTCGTTTTTTTTACACTCCTTTCTGCATTGATTCAAATCAAAATTGTGGTATAATTTTTAACTGAAGATGTCACTAAAATTCAAGTACCTATGCAACAATAAAGTTTTCTGTATTTTTGCATTTGTGAGAAAAATTATGGAAATTAATCTAGAAACAACGGAGTGGTAAAAAAATACCTTTTTATTACACGCCGCCGCGTTCTCCTCCATTGAAATGATCCTCTCCTAGTGATTAAAATGTTTACATTGAAACTTTTAGGTATTAAATTCTGTAGCTGATCGTCTCCAGAACATCACTTCTTGCAAAATAAAATATCACTTGTAACACTTTTATCGTAAATAGCTCTTCTTTAAAATTAGCGTGACTGTCTAGGTTCAAACTCGAGGTATTTCGTGGTTAAGCTTAAGCGAAATCCACTGAACCAACACATAATGACCGCCACTTTCTGTCAAATGTGTAGGTAGGCAGCTTAAATCACTAGACAGTCCGTCGTATTTTCAATACTTTATTACTTGGTTTACTTTTATAAGAACGTCTACCAGAAACTATTAATAAATTAACAGGAGACAAATATTGTACAGGGTGTTTCATCAATCAGTGCAGAAAATTCAACTGGAGCTTCCTTGCTGAATTTTAAGGGGGGTTGTCATAAAAAAATTTTTTAAAGCCTCCCCTAAGAAGTTACATCCTCTTAGTAGGGTAAAAAATTCACATTTATCGTTTTTTTCTGAAATGACTTGAAATAAAAAAAAGACGGCTAGATATTCGAACACTACTACCAGGAAGCCTCCATAATTACATAATTTTATCCACCATTGTTCTCTGCAAGGGTGTGAATCATACTACCCCTAAAAGTTTCTTTTCCAGATTTTTTTTCCTAATAATTTTTTTTTATCTTTAAAGTCACACTTTGGAGGGCCAGCTCAATTGAAAAGAAATGTGTCTCTTAAAAATTTCACGGAAACTCAATACTTTTCCACTGAAGAAATAAAATAAGCGGACTTACCTAAATTATAAAATTGTGATTTTACATAAAATATGTAAATATGTAAAATATGTAAAATATTTATAGAAACACACAAAAAAAAACAATAAACAAATCATATAACTAAATTAACAATATTTTGTTTAAGACAGTGCTCAAAATGGGCACAATTTTCTTGAATACGTGCCCTTATTTTATTTCTTTAGTGGAAAAGTATAGAGTTTGAGTGAAATTTTTAAGAGACATTTTTTTTTCAATTGAACTGGCCCTACAAATGTGAATTTAAAGATAAAAAACATTATTAGGAAAAAAGTTCTGGAAAAAAAACTTTTAGGGGTAGTATGATTCACACCCTTGCAGAGAACAAGGGTGGATAAAATTATGTAATTATGGAGGCTTCCTGGTAGTAGTATTCGAATACCTAGCCGTCTTTTTTTATTTCAAGTCATTTCAGAAAAAAATGGATAAATGTGAATTTTTTACCCTATTTTAAGGGAATATAACTTCTTAGGGGAGGCTTTAAGAATTTTTTTTTATGACAAACCCCCCTTAGAATTCAGCAAGGAATCTCCAGTTGAATTTTCTGCACTGATTAATGAAACACAATAAATTCAATTTACCAAACTTGAAGAAGATTAATGCCATCATTCGAGTTGTACTATTACGGAAATAGATGTCACTAAAGGCTTCCGTATGCCGCATAATAATGTAATGAGCATAGTAATGCAGTAACGTCATCTCTGATGGTGCATCTGTTCGATTTTGAAATAAAATTTTTAGTGGATGTTCACACTTTTTTTTGGCAGATGTCTCGTGAATTAGCACCGTGTTACTTCGCCAAGATTTCTGAACACACAATCGAAATTCACTGACTGCTATTAACAACAAAATCTGAAAATGCGTTTTAAATTTACTCCTCAATTTCAACTTTATAGACATTTACTAACTAGGGACCAGCGTAATTTGCTGGCAGCAGGATATGTTTTATTCATAGTCGCACAATTACCTAGTACCTACATCAACTTTGGCATGTAAGAGAGTGGTATAAATAAAGTGCATTTCTTTTAAGTGTTGCCGTAAGGAATTGTATGTTAAAACTTACACCCCTTGTTAACTTATGTTGTATATTTAAAAGTGTACGGAACAAACTAAATTTTATAGTTTTACACGAATCACCCGGAACATCCGGCTTCTTATCTGATCGCGCTTATCTTTTTCTCGAAATTTATATTTTATTAAAAATATTCGAGGCAAAGATTATGAAGTGTGATTTACCTGCCATAGGCGGGCACAGTCTTTTGCTTTGGAAATTTATAAACGTAAATTGCCTCACTTGCTTCTTTTCATGATCCAAGTTTTAAGTGACTCGATGATATAATACCTAATTATACATAATTATTATTGTAAGTATAAATAGCTGGATATACCTATAGGATAATAGTTTCACCCGGTAGCTTATCCCGTAAAATATCCAAGTGTCCTATTTTCGATTTTTACAAAATGGAATTTGCAGGAAATTCTAATGCGTCACCACAATCGAAAAAAACGCCACGTTCTAACGCAAGAAGAGCGTGTAATGGTGAATAATGTGTATAAGGGTCTTAAGGATAGGTACCCGCCGGATATGCTAGTGAAAGAGGTAGTTACTTTGTGTGCTAGTTTAACTAATGTTTCTGTTTGTACGGTCTTCGGAGTTATCAAGAATCCCAATATTGAGAAACCAAATAAAGATGGAACTTCTGGTCGGAAGAGAATCATACTCGATGATGACGTGAAGTATGCTATTCATCGAAAATTTCATGCCGCATTTTTTATAAATGAAATTCCTACTTTAAGTAAAATTCTAGCAGAGCTACACAACAATGAAAGTCTGCCAAAGATATCTCGTCGAGTACTAATTCGAACTTTACGCGAAATGATCCGCTACCAGAAAAGCAACCGAAAGAGCATCTTAACTGAAAGAAATGAAATTGTTTTGTGGCGCAGAAAATTTTTGAATTAAATTTGAGATCATGATCACAAAGAAAAATATACAGGGTGGGCCATCGAAAAGGTAACAAGCCTAATAGTTTGGAAAGTGAAGATGTATGCGAAAACGCCGAAACAGGTCGATTTTGTTATCGAGGGGGACATATTTTCGTGTCAAATTCAACTACCCAAGTTCACCCCCTTGGCAGGGGTAGCGACCCCTTTGCTTTTCATCATAGGGAACAGCTATCGAGTGATACATCATTTGAAAGCTACTTGAATTCTCTTTACAACGATATCCAACATTTTGGGTTTCGTTTACATACAGGCTGGCCCAACGAAAACTTAACTCGCCTCAATAACTTGGAAACTGAAGATGTACGCGAAAGACGGCGATACAGGTCGAAGTATCTTTCAAATGATGTATCACTCGATAGCTATTCCCTATGATGATAAGCAAAGGGGTAGCTACCCCTGCCAAGGAGGTGACCTTGGGTAGTTAAATTTTTCACAAAAATATTTCCCCCCCTATAACAAAATCGACCTGTTTCGGCGTTTTTCGCATATATCTTCACTTTCCAAATTATTAAGCTTGTTACTTTTTCGATGGTGCACCCTTTATTACACTGACGAAACGTGGCTGAAAGAAGGCCACACAGTAACGAAAGTCTGGCAAAACTTTAACATCGAAATTTCACGTCAAGCGTTTTTTGAGGGATTTTCTCCGGGATTAAAATCTCCATCGGCAAAGGCCGAAGACTGATCATTACCCACATTGGGAGTGATTCTGTTTTTTTAAAAGGTGACCTTAATGTATTTGAATCGCGAAAGACGGGAGACTATCATGAGGACAAGAACGCAGAAATTTTTGAACGATGGTTTTCCTCCATATTGTTGCTTGTTGAGCCTGGTTCTGTGATTGTCCTCGGCAATGCCCCTTATCACAGTCGTCGATTGGAAAAATACCAACTTCAGCGTGGCGGAAAGCAGATATAATAGAGTGGCTGAATTCAAAGAAACTGCCTCGCATGATGAAAATATGCTTAAAATACAGTGTGACAGTGTTGAGAATTCCGCCGTATCACTGCGAATTTGGTTGGGCTCAAATTAAAGGTTCAGTAGCTCGTAGAAATTATAGTTTTAAGCTGTGCGATGTGAAGAAGCTTTTAGAAGAAGCGGTTTCGCATATATAACTCCGGACATCTGGCGTAGTTGTATAGGACATGTACAAAAAGAAGAAATAAAACCTTCTTGCGCATCAATCGCAGAAATAGTGTATTTTTATGCGATTCAATTATGAATATTTTCACCGCTTTTTTCTGTGTGTTTTCTGTGATAATTTCATTTCATTTCGTTTGAACACGTGCCTTAGAATGGATTTTTAAATTTAAAAATCAAAAAAATTGGCAAAATTTAACAATTTTGTTCCTTTTCCTATGCCCGCCACTGGCTAACTTTACTTGAAAAATACTATTTTTTACACTACCTTCAATAAATTCGGAAAAAAACTGAAAGGAGAGTTTTGAAAACCGAAAGTTTGAAATTTTAGAGGAATAAACATCATGTAAAAATATTCGAATATCTCCGCCATTTTTATATTTGCTTCTTGAAATTTTTGAAGGTTAAATGCTATTAGTATAGTTGTCTACTATCAAAATTTCCGTTCTATTCCTTCAAAAATAAGCTCATGAATGTTTATAGAAATGTAGACATTTTTACCCTTTTCCTACCCACGCCTCTGGCTTATTAATAGAAATGATGCAAATTGTATTGCATTAGCTCAAATTTCAAATAAGTTTATTTCAATCTTGTTAATTTTGTTTAAAAGTTTTTGATCTTGCCTATTTAGGGGTTCAAAATCTAGCCATTTTCCAAAAATTGAAAAGGCCGCCATTTTGGAATGTCTTTACCTATTTTACTCAAATACAGTACCAGACGACTACTTGAGGGTACCTTACTACCAAAAAAATTTCAGCGCTCTAGATTGAAAACTTCGACCAGAAACCGTGCCTCACGGACGGTTTTTTTTCTGAAATTCGGAGGGACATCCTGTAGAAGTAACACAACTCTAGGAAAATGTTTTTTACGAAAATCAAACGTCAGCCCTAAGGTTTATAAGAGTAAAAAATTTCGTTCATTAATCTTGAAAGATGAAGCTACAGGAACGTTTTTAAAAATTTAGAGAAATTAATTTAAAAAAAACATCATGTAAAAAAAATCGAATATCTCCGCCATTTTTCTTATTTACTTTTTGAAATTCTCAAGGGTTGAAGTCTATTAGTATAGTTGTCTACTGTAAAAATTTCAGTTTAATTACTTCAAAAATGTGCTCATAAATTGTTGGAGAAATTTAGCCATTTTTACCCTTTTCCTACCCACGCCACTGGCTTATTAATATAAAAAATGCAAATTTTGTTGCATGAAATTAAATTTTAAGTCATTTACTTCCAATATTGTGAATTTGATATAAAACTCTTTTTCTATCTAGCTTATACAGGGGTTCAAAAAATAGTCCTTTTTCCAAAAATTAAAATGGCCGCCATTTTGAAACGGCTCAGTCGATTTTGCTCAAGTGCAATAGCAGACCACTCCTTGTGGATATCTTACTTCCACAAAAATTTCAGTCTCCTAGATTGAAAACTGCGACCTGAAATGAGGTGACAAAAACCGGATTTTCCGAATTTTGAAGGGACACCCTGTAGAAGTGACGCGACTTTTGGAAATTTTTTTAATGAAAATCAAAATTGTTCCTAATATTTAATAAGAGTGCAAAATTTCGTTCACTAATCTTGAAAGATAAAGCTACAGGAGCGTTTTTAAAATCAAAATTTCGTGATTTTGGAGAAATAAATATATATATATATATATATATCGTGGGCAGGTGAATTTTGGAAAACCACTTTTTCGTGATCTGGGGGTCATGATCGGTGGACATTTGATGAGTTTGGGTGATTTTTGGAAAGTGATGTCGTCCTCAATAGTGTATTTTTTTGTTAAAAAATACACTAAAAATGTGGGATTTGGACACCCGCGTTGAATGCCTACTACAACCACTTATAGTTCAAATTAACCCTGATATGGACAGTAATAGTGACAGTGACATTTCGACGTCAAGTTCAGAAGAAGAGCCCTTTTAAAATTGGTAAGTCGTGCGCCACTGACATCTGCTTTCCCCTTACGTTTATTCCCTTCAGCTCTCTAGCTGGAAAAATTGATAAGGTATCTTCCGATTCGGAACTGAACTATAGATAATTAGATCAGATCGGAGGTTTATAAATTGTATACATAAATCAATACTTCTTAATTCTAAATAGGTACTTAGTATAGACACCTATTAAATTTTGTTCTACTTTCATCTACTGCCTATTTGCAATAATAGCTAGGTGAAGTTTAAAAAATTGATTCTTTCTCTATTACTGTTAGGTTAGGCTACTACCTGTTTTGAAATAGAGAACTGCGAACAAGAAAATCAAATTCAGGTTGCCCGAACACATAATAATATAGTTATAATCGGTCAATCTACATATCCAACAATGTGTAAACTAAGTGAAAAATTTTTGCCTCATAATCAAAATAAGTAATTACAGTTAGTTAATTTATGTAAATAGGCAGGAGCTACGTGCTGCGTCAAAAAAGCATCCGACTTGCAGACTGGTTTTCATGCCAAACACGTCTCCTGTCATGTGTATGTATGTGCAATGTGCATTTATGCACTCCCCTCTTGATCCACGGTCGGTGATAGTATCTAATCATTAGCCGGTAGATGAATGTGTAATACTACTACTTGTCGAGCACCATCTGATGCTGGGCAAACCCTTTCGTGATGATGACTAATGACTGATGATGCTCCTTAGCGGCGTCAACTCCATAAATTCTTGTTGTAAAGGGGACTGTGTTTCTTGGGAGTGGTACACTTTATTTCTTGTCAAAATGCGCAATAATTATTAATGAAAAGAAAGGACACTACTTATGAGTTGACCACTAACAACCCAAAATAATTGAAATGACGAGGGTCGTATCTGTGTCTCTTGATCCCGCCATTCTTACTTGATGAAATTATGAAACAAACCTCAAGCATGAGGTGTGAGGTGATTATGCCTTCAGCTAGGGCTTTCTATAAAAATTATAATTATAATTATTAAACCGGCATATTAAATAATAAATATGTATGCATTTATATGAAATAAAATAACCACCGACTAATATTAATTATTAATTTAGTCTCATGCAAGCGGATAAGGCTTTTTTGAAACCGCTAAGCCTTATCCGGTTGTACTGGAGTATATAATTAAATAATTAATATATAGCGTCAGAAAATGAAAGGTGTGATTCCCTTACCAGGTTCTGAGAAAAAAGTTCCTTTTAACACGGGTCCACAAACACAACGTTTTCGAGATAAGTACAGAGTGTCAGAAATTTTTTTTTCTTCAGTTCTTTGACGATATGTCACGAACACTGTTAGTATTAATATCAATAGCAATTTTCTAATGGTATAACTAATATTTTCTCATTTGCCAGTGGTGGAGATTTTTTTTACCCCTAATTTCTACGACACTGATGGGAAAATTATTAGCATTGTGAAAGCACATTTTAAACTGCCAATGATTTTTACATAAAAAGGTGTTCTTGGTCAAAAGCTTGTTTTCTAGAAAAAAACAGCATTTAATGATGACAAAAATCTTTTGTTGTGGACAGAAACATATTTTGATTAACGTATTTTTATGACACCCCTTTAGCGAAAATCACCTAAACTAATCAAATATCTACCAGATCTAACTGACCCCTAGATTACAAAAAGTGTTTTTTTTATACAGGCTTAATATTCGGCTACAGGGTGTCCTTTGAAATTTCGAAAATAGCCGTTCTTGTGATATCACTTCAGGTCGCACTTTTCAATCTAGGGGGATTAAAATTTTTATGGAAGTAAGAAGACATTCATAAGGACTAAGGAGTAGTCTAATGTTGCAATTAAGCAGATTTGGGCCCTGTCAAAATGGCGGCAATTTGAATTTTAGGAAAAATTCCTATATTTTTCAAAGAAAGAACATTTTTCGATCTTTACGCTACGCTGTTTAAAAAATTTCATTATTTTCTAATTATAAGCCAGTGGCGTAGGTAGAAAAGAGAAAAGGGTTAAAGTTGCTAAATTTCTAAAAACCATTTATGAGCATATTTTTAAAAGAAATTGAACTGAATGTTTTACAATAGACTGGCTATACAAATATCCTGCGGGGCATTAATTCCATAGGCACGAATTTCAGGATAATCAAATCCTCGATCAAATCTAATGACACTGGACTAACGGTACGGCGATAGAATTTTTCCAACGCCCGAGTCGTATTATGGTGTTCCGCAGAGAGGCTTTCTTCCTGGTGTTGGTGTTGTCAATTTATAGAGCGAGGATGTCTTTTCTTATCTTCTCGACGTATTCGTAGATCGAACCTGTATAGCTTTTGCTACTACTATAAACCTTTAATAACGAGAATAGTTTAGAATTCACTTTGTAGATAGAAACGTAACGGGAGATCTTGGAGATTGGAGGTTCGAGGTTGTTAAGCTGTTATTAAACTGTCAACAGTAGTAATTGTTTAACGACAAGAAGGGGTAAGTTAATTATTTTCTCGTTTATTTTAACTATTGCCGTCTATACAGGGTGTTACGAAAATGACGGATAAACTCTTTAGTACATTGTAGGGGACACTCGGTAGAGTACGCGAAAAATAATTTAAAAAATTCTGGTCTTCAATTTGGTGCGATAAAAATGCCAAAGTTAACATTTTATTGTCTTTTTTTTAATTATTAAAGTGCGTCAACTGCTGAGGTTAGTAGCACTTATTTCTGTGATGGAAGAGGGCAGGTATTTTGGGTTAGAGCAGTGTTTATATTTCCTTAAAAAGGTTAGGCGTTTGAAGAAAAGCGAAAAACTGTTCGAGGCCATTTTGTCTGTTGTCAGAACAGTTGTCTGTTGGCATGTTTTGATAGACAATCAGTTACTAAGTGGCCGACCGTTAGGAGCGTTTGGCATGTAGGGCATAGGGGGGATCGAGGGGGGGATCCTTTTTTGTGAACAGGTGGTTGTGTGTTATGTTTGTGTGACCAGTTGCTATCCGAGTGAGTATAACTTCCTCTCTGCGTGATAGGTTGTTTTTCTTTTTGATTTCATGAGGGGTGGGGGGAATTGGAAGCTTATTCCTCCTACTGCATAGCCTGAAGAAATCACTTTCCACTTTTTTGCAGTTTTTAGCTGTATGTGTATTTGACATCGTATATATAGTGTGTTGCGAGGGGATTATTCAGTTGGGGGAGTTCAGCTGCTTCCTTTGAGAGTGGATCTACTTTTTCGTTTTCTGTGATGCCAGCATGTGACATTATGTGGCAGCACATTATGATGACCTTCTTGCCTTTTGCTATAGTCTGTTGGATCTGGATTGCAATGGGGTTACAGGAATACATTTTTTGTAGTGCTTTGATTGAGCTGAATGAGTCAGTGCATATAAGGAAGCTCTTGTTTGGGTTTTTGAGGGTATGTTTTGCTGCCTGGAGAATTCTGATAAGTTCGGCTGAGAAAATACTATACGTAGGTGGAAGAGAGATTTTAATGGGGGATGTTGGGATTGAAATAGCTACACCTACCCCGCTTGTCGACTTGGAAGCATCAGTATGAATCACCACTGCAGCACTGATGATATCTATGACATCTTTGTAATGTCTCGAGTATTCAGAAGGGGGGGGAGGTGGTATTTTTTGGAAATGCAGTTAGGGAGAGGTTATAATTTGGGGGAGCGATACTCCATGGGGGGACTTCGTGGCTTAGGTTCAGAGACGTTGATATTAGAGGAAGGTTTAGTGATGCCAGTATTTTTATGATTGTCCGGTGTATAGTGGCCAGCTCGATCGGTGCTTGGACTCATATATATTTGCATTTTTGGTGGAGAAAAGGGAGTGATATGCTGGGTTTTGTGGGTTTGCTGCGATTTTCGCTGCATTGGACAGAATCAAGTGTTGCCTTCGCATCCAGAAGGGCGGTTCTTCAGTTAGTTTTAGTAGGGTTCTGACAGGACCAGTTCTATGAGCGCCGGTGGAAATTCTTATGGCGGTGTTATTGATGATCTCGAAACTGTTGAGGGTGGATAAGGGAGCAGATGCGTAGACTATTGATCCGTAGTCTATCTTGGATCTTATAAGGTATTTGAATACGGTAATTAGGAGTTTTTCTTGTGCTCCCCACTGGTGGTGACCCAGTGTTTTAAGAAGGTTTAGTCTCTTGATACAATCCGCTTTGAGTTGTTTGATGTGTGATTTCCAGAGAAGTTTTCCGTCCCAGGTTAGCCCTAAGAATTGTATCTCTGCACACTGGGGAAGTCGGCACTCATTTAGTATAAAGCGTTGGGAATGGGATTTGATTTTTCTTGGAGAATATTACTAATTTTGTTTTTGTGGTGGAGAATCTGAATCCTGTGTTCTCGCCCCCACTATGCCAGTGAGTTAATGGATTTTTGAAGGAGACCGTGCATCCGTTTGTTGTCTGTTCCTCTGCAGTAGATAGCTAGGTCGTCGGCATATAAAACAGCTCTTACAGGGAGTTTAATCATTGAGGTTATGTCATAAAAATAGCAATCAAGAATAAGGTGACCCTCAGCACAGATCCCTGGGGAAGTCCATTTTGGGTGGTGTATGTTTTGGATAGGGAGCCATTAGCTTTAACTTGGAAGCTTCGATTTGACAACAAATTTCATGTCAAAAACATATTTCCCCTTTATTATTAATACCTATTGTCTTTGTTTTCGGTGTTTTTCGCTAAAAAAAACACTTTTAACTGTCAAAACATAATCAGTAAGGTTGGAGCCATCTGACATCTTATTTTTTACGAGGGTCAACACCAAGGTCAACACAAATCATATAACATTAATAAGTACAATACCAAATACCAGCAGTTATCGTGTTCAACGTTGCCAAATTTATTGCTCAATATTTTGCTTATATTTTTTAAAACTTAGCTCAGGATTTTTTTTAAATTATTTTTCCTGTACTCTAGAATGTCCCCTACAATGTACTGAAGAGTTTATCCGTCATTTTCATAACACCCTGTATATATATTGTTTGATTTTAGTGTTTATGTTGATAATTCTTTTATTTATTGATTTTTGTTTGAGTAGGTATCTTTTACACAGCTTCTCATCCGCCATTACAATATCGAACACAACCGTGCCTATATCTATTTATTTTTCTTTTACCTATTTATTCCAGTCTGGGTTCCTTTTCTTCCTTTTTATCAATTAATAACACTTCAATTTATTATCACACTAACGGCGCTGTCTAATTCCCTAAAATTACATTTTCAATACATTTCCTAACCTAAAAAGGCAATAAAAAAATTTTCATGCACATTTCTGCAAAAATAATAAACCAGATGAAAGTAGGGGTCTTCAGAGAAGTAGGGCAGGGAATTACACCTCTTATTTTCCGATACATGTTTAGAAACACCCTGTATAGGTTGAAAATTAAACCGTTTTTTTTTTTTATTGAAAATGCACATGCACTGCAGGGAAATCCCTATGATGCTCTGGGAGCGGTGAATGAGCGGAGATATCGATTCACGTTGGCCTTGAATCTCTGTAAGTTGTATACTGTAAGACATGATGCGGTTCTATACATAAAAGAAGTCTGAAATATGGTGGTACGAGGTGTAACGAGCTGAACCTGATACGGATGAGCGTCTGCGGCTCGACGTGTAGTTCTGCCCGGTGGAATCAAGCGGGCCACGTCTTTTGAACACTTTCCATGAAAATATCTGTAAAACAGACTCAGGTCAGCTACTCTTCTTCGATGTTCGAGAGTGTCTAAACTTTTTGTCAAATCTGGGTCCCCAATCAAGCGGATGGCTCTTTTCTGAATAGAGTTGAGTAGTCTCAGCGTATGTTTAGGAGCTGAGCTCCAAATATGTGAGCAGTACTCCAAGGATGGTCGGATTTGAGCCTTGTATAAGAGGAGAAGCTGTTGTGGTGTATAAAATTTCTTCGTGCGGAAGAGTGTTCCAAGTTTTTGAGAAGCACTCTTCGCCAGACCAGCAACATGATCATGCCAAGACATGTTCGCTCCGAGGCTCACTCCAAGTAAACGAAGAGACGACGCTGGAGTAAGAGAGTGTCCCGCCATCATCATATCTGGCTCCAAAACGTTGGTCTTTTTGGAGAAGATGAAAGATAAAGGACGTACTTCCAACTTACGGAAGTACCATGTCCAAAATATTTTGAGCAGTAGGTTTAGGTTACGATACAATACAAAAGTCGGAATATTTTTAGGAAAATTTTGATTTGGACATTATTATTATCGCAAACGGCTTCAACATTCCACTGAAAAAAAGGGAAACGGGTCTGTACCCAGGTTCAAAAATATTCAAGAGAAAAAGCAAAATTGCCAGATTTGAAGTAAGAAAATTCATAAGTTATACTTTATGGGCTGGTATGGCTCCTAAGTGCTAGAAAAAGTTGTCGACTATTATTATAATCGGTCTTCCAGGTTGCTCTTGATTCGAGCTAGCCGCGGCGGCCACATTCCCAAGATCATATTTATTATAACATTTCGGTACTTACCTACTAATGGCACAACATTATCTTTCTAAAAAAGTCAATATCATGACCGTTCTATTTAAGAAAACCATTGGTAGTTGTAAAATTATACAATTATTATATAAACAATGATGGAGTTTAAAGAAATATTTACTTATTAGTGGTTGATATTGAAGGCGTAAAACCCATTAACTCTCGAATGACAAGACCTCAGAGTGATTGTTTTTGTTTTGCTTTCTGTTACATATTTGCATTTTAATCAATCCTGTTATTAGGGGGTCATCGGCCTCTAATCCTCGGGGCGCTGAAGTTAAGCTTTTTCTCGGATGAGAATCATTTAATTTTAAGCCCAGGAAAAAG
This sequence comes from Malachius bipustulatus, assembly GCA_910589415.1. Classification (NCBI taxonomy): domain Eukaryota; kingdom Metazoa; phylum Arthropoda; class Insecta; order Coleoptera; family Melyridae; genus Malachius; species Malachius bipustulatus. Next base: position 20,106,978 of record OU342632.1, read on the forward strand.
AGAACACCTCAGGGATAAAAAGGAACCCTATAGCATCGAGGAGAGCACATACCTATTCAAAAATCGGTAAATCATCTTTTCATTTTATTATTATTAATAAATTCTGATATTAATATAAATTGCGTCAAACCAGTGCCACGGAATAAATAAGTGGGATGCCAAAAAAAAATCTTACGATAACTAGGGATTTATCACGTGTGCATGTAGGATGTTGATATGACTGCATAACTTGATTTCGAATGTTTTATTAATAAAAATAATTGAGCCAGAACTGGACTTGAAAAAAGTTGACGATTTTTTTTCAATTTATCAAGTTGACGGATAATGTGAGCAACATGTTTATAGGCGGGCCTTCCCGTTACATTGTAAGCTCGCTTGACTTATATGAGAACAAGTCTACCGTATAATTATTATTGATTAAATTTATACAGTGCCAGTCAAAAGTGTGGAACAAATTAAACAAAATTGAAATGAAATAAATAATTAATTCTCCTCTATTATATTCAGTTGATTTCAACTTCTCTCAAGTTATGACGATTTTTTTGCGCTATAGCAACCCGCAATTCTGTTTTTTTTTTGTTCTAGATAGCATGGGTCATTATTGCATATGGTTATTGTTTCTGTAATTATTCAGCGGTCTAAAAGATAATACGAAAAATAATGATGACACATGCACCCATATTATCTCCGCCGCTAATTATCGTGTATGTATCTTATTAAATCGTACGCCTTAATAAATAATAAACGATTTTTAGCTCATTTTCATTATAGGTACTTAGGCCACCAATCCTCCTATCAATAGGCTACCAATCCTAATAGGCCACCAATGTAAACTACTCGAATAGTAGTTTTAAAAAATCAATGTAAACTACCCGATTAGTAGTTTCAACAAAATATAACGAAATAATACGAACACTAATGTAAATGATTTTAATCGAATTCACCATTTAAACAAACGAATTGACGGCATCGACTTACCCCGATTCCAGGAGATCCAGACGCTCGGAGGGCCCTCCCTCACACATTATATACACCAACTTCATAAGATGATCCATCCATTTGGCATTCAATAATAATAGCACGAAAATAATTGTTATTGTGATTCCGATTCGATCGCGATCACGACGACGATCGTTCTCTTCTTCTGCCAATACTCTGGCCACAACGACGCAGCCGATAAGTCACCTCGTCAGAAAAATGGTGAACAGAGCGCGTCAAATCAAACGACAACAAAAATAGTAACATAATAATAGACCTAGTTACACAAAATTAATTTAACCAGGCCTTATACCCATTCGACCATATTGCTAATAATAACTACTATACGTCACAAATAAAAATAAAAATTAATTCAAGTAGAATAGGTGTGCGTATAGATATTTAATGGCTTTTTAATGACCTAAAACCCATTAATGTCAGCTTAAGGGTTATTTATAGCCGTCACTATTGTCTACTTAATCCCTTAATTTCATTATTTATTGCTCTGTTATCATGTACTAATCCCTTTGACTTATGCCGCCTACAAAAAAAAAACCCCTTTGAGTACCTTGCATATCTATAATCCTTTACATGAGAAAAAGGATTATTGTTGTATTGTTATAGTTACACAATAGCGGTAGCCCCGCTGCAACAGGTGTTCCAGTTGGCACTATTGTCTAATTAATCCCTTAATTTCATTATTTATTGCTCTGTAATCATGTACTAATCCCTATGACTTATGCCGCCTACAAAAATCCCCTTTGAGTACCTTGCATATCTATAATCCTTTAACACACAGCATGAGAAAAAAGAATTATTATTGTTGTATTGTTATAGTTACACAATAGCCCCGCTGCAACAGGTGTTCCAGTTGGCCAACAGTGGGTCAAATTAAATATTCGATTCTCAATATAAAAATAAAGCCCTTTAACACACACAGGCAGCATGAGAAAAGTAGGTAAAATCTTTCCATGTATCTATAATCCTTTAACACACAAGGCAGCGTGAGAAAAATAATTCAAAATCATTATTGTTGTATTGTATCATGTACTAATCCCTTTGATCGGTCAGCGACAGTATTCCCCTCATATACACGTTAAGCTGTATAAAAAATAGACCCCTTTGAAATCATGATCCCGCGTTAAAAATTCTATACTTAAGCCGCCTACAAACTCTATGATTATCACCGTCTATTTATGTAGGTAAGCTGTAAAATATTATTTCTATAAATAATCCCTTAATGTTACACAATAGAGGTAGCCCCGCTGCAACAGGTGTTCCAGTTGGCCTACAGTGGACCAAATTAAATATTCGATTCTCAACATAGTGCATGAAATCTTTTAAAACCCTTTGATTAAAAGTCATGCATATAATTACATGATCCCGCGGTATAATGTATCTAAAATCCCCTATGATCGGTCAGCGATATTATTCGCCTCATTATGTAAGCTGTATAAAAATAGAGCCATTTGAAATCATGATCCCGAGTTGAAAATTCTATACATATGCCGCCTACAAACCCCTTAGATTACCTGACCATAACCGTCGTATTATGTAGGTCAAATCTAATCCCTGTTACACAATAGCGGATGCAACAGGTGTTCCCAGTTGACTAGCAGTGGGTCAAATTAAATATTCGATTCTCAACACACAAAGTGAAACTCGTTCTTCTTCATAATAATTATTTATTTACATGGCACAATTAATTAGTAAAAAAAAATGCGTCGATGCAGATTAAGAGCAGTGCCTACCCAGTTTATATTGATTTTCTCAGAACTAATATTTTGAAGTACTTCCCTATCTGCACTTAGCCGTTCAATTAGTGTACCTACGTAATGTAAGGTAAAAATTATGTCGTCCTTAACGGTGTATTTTATCAAGGTTTTTGCAAAAAATCATAACACAGCATGAGAAAAAAGGATTATTATTGTTGTATTGTTATAGTTACACAATAGCGGTAGCCCCGCTGCAACAGGTGTTCCAGTTGGCACTATTGTCTAATTAATCCCTTAATTTCATTATTTATTGCTCTGTTATCATGTACTAATCCCTATGACTTATGCCGCCTACAAAAAAACCCCTTTGATTACCTTGCATATCTATAATCCTTTAACACACAGCATGAGAAAAAAGAATTATTATTGTTGTATTGTTATAGTTACACAATAGCGGTAGTCCCGCTGCAACAGGTGTTTCAGTTGACCAACAGTGGGTCAAATTAAATATTCGATTCTCAATCGGTCAGCGACATTAATCGCCTCATTATGTAAGTTGTATAAAAATAGAGCCCATTGAAATATTGACACCGAGTTAAAAATTATTTACTTATGCCGACTACAATAAATTCCTTTGATTACAAATTTTTGCACGGTAATTAAAAATTCATAGTGATATCTTGAAACTACTGAAAAAGATTCTCCAGTGGACTCTTTTCATTCAGAGTATACATGAAATCTTTTATAGACCAAAGTAGGCTGAGATACTTATAATAATTAGTGTACCTACGTAATGTAAGGTAAAAATTATGTCGTCCTTAATGGTGTATTTTATCAAGGTGTTTGCAAAAATTCATAACAGTGGGGTTAATCTTGGGGCAAATTTTTTGCACGGTAAATTCATAGTGATATCTTGAAATTACTGAAAAAAGATTCTCCAGTGGGCTCTTTCATTCAGAGTATACATGAAATCTTTTATAGACCAAAGTAGGCTGAGATACTTATTATAATAATAATTAGTGTACCTACGTAATGTAAGGTATAAAATTATGTCGTCCTTAATGGTGTATTTTATCAAGGTGTTTGCAAAAATCATAACAGTGGGGTTAATCATGGGGCAAATTTTTCTCCAGTGGGCTCTTTCATTCAGAGTATACGAAAAAACTGTCATACATCTTATTTGTTCTTTAAACGTTGTGGCATAAAATAAAACCATTTGGTCGGTCAGATCCCTATAGCATAGCGTATAAATCGTCTAATTTACACTGTTATTTAGGTAGGCTGAATACACGTTAAGCCTCTGGACAATAACTAGGCGCCGGGTAATATAAATCACTAAAACTGCCACTATTGATGATGCTTTGATTCTTTAAGGCCTTATTTCGCGTCATGCTGGTCGCCTATACCACTTTAAGATATCAGTGTACGAGTATCTTTATATCTATGTCCAAGTCGTAAAAGGATTACGGGTGTGCAATTTACATGTGCCCGGATGAAATACTCGAGTTTTAACTCTACATAGAATGAAATTTACAATAGGCGTTGATATTTTACAGTTCAATAATACTTCCAAAGTAGGCTGCGACAATTATTGTAATTTAGTGTACCCAAATACACTAGATAATAATACGTGCAGCTTCCACTGAAAATTGTCACCGGAAGTTACTGTCGCCCAAGCGGCTCGATATCTAACTAACGTTGATTTGAAATGTCAATTTAATTGAACGAAACGTCAATCTGACGTTTACTTTGCTTATAACATTTTATAAAATGAATGAATTACACTTAAATTAAGATTACCATGGAAATGTCCAGTTATCAAGTTAGCCAACGATGTCACATTGAGAAAAATTGTTGGAATACTGTAGAATTTGAATTCATGTAATTCGGATGCCGCTAATAAAAAATTTAAGACAAAGGCTATGGTTATGTGAAATAATATGTTTTTCCAGTGGAAGTTGTTTAAATTTGACAGCCATGTTGATTTAAATTTTTAGAAAAGGCAACCATAAGTATCTCGGTAAAGAAGCCGAGGAATTAATGCTATGTTTTTAAACTACACAGATGGCGCTAGGCATTCAACTACATAGTTTCAATTATTGTATAATGAAAGGAGTCAATAAAATGTAACAATAAAATTCACTTAGGATATTTATTAATAATTATAATAATTAATACATGTTATCTAATCCTAACTCGTTAAGTATTTCTCCATTATGCTTATTTATCATTTCCTTAAAACAAATCGCAATATCCTTATCCATACAACATGTAAACTTCTTAAGTCCTTGCTTCATTTTGTCATAACTAGCTTCCACAGATCCATATTCTTCAAGTTTGAACTCGTCTATAATTTGCCGTAATATGTTTCGAAAATTAAGAGTTTCCAGTTTATCTAGATGAAACTCTAATAAATCGGTCAAGTCAATGAGCTGAGTAACCTCTTCTTTGCTCATAGCTAACACTGAGGAGAAATATTGTATCTTGATGTAGTTACCTTCAAGAATATTCCCCGCGGTGGTGATAATGTAATCACAGACACGGTGCGCCATAGTCGTCTCATCTTCAAAATAGGCGTCGGAGTTAAGTTTTAAATGTTCTATAATTTATCGCCCAATCACAGGATATAAACGATACATTCCCAATGTCCGTGAAAATTCGCACTATAGGTTGTAGATTTCTTCTCACACTTAATCCTGTAGTTACAATCTTATTTTCTATATTCGAGAGGCGGTAACTCGTCGTTTTAATAGTTACGTCATTTCTATTCAATTCATCCAAATAAATGTTCAACGCGTCATGATTACTGCAGGACTCCGTGAGATGAGGGCAAGTCGTCATTTTAGGAAGTGATATAGGTTCTATTCTGCATGGCACGTCGTATGTTCTTTTCTTCGTTATCGATGAATCTACGAAAACATCGTCCAGCACTCGTTTAGGCGACATCTCGTTCGATACTAATCGGTCAAGTCAATGAGCTGAGTAACCTCTTCTTTGCTCATAGCTAACTCTGAGGAGAAATATTGTATCTTGATGTAGTTACCTTCAAGAATATTCCCCGAGGATGTGATAATGTAATCACAGACACGGTGCGCCATAGTCGTCTCATCTTCAAAATAGGCGTCGGAGTTAAGTTTTAAATGTTCTATAATTACAGCCCAATCACAGGATATAAACGATACATACCCAATGTCCGTGAAAATTCGCACTATAGGTTGTAGATTTCTTCTCACACTTAATCATGTAGTTACTATCTTATTTTCTATATTCGAGAGGCGGTAACTCGTCGTTTTAATAGTTACGTCATATCTATTCAATTCATCCAAATAAATGTTCAACGCCTCATGATTACTGCAGGACTCCGTGAGATTATTATGCTACATGACGTTATACCTATACTTTATTTTTAATTAGATGGATTCCACCGAGTCAAAATTATAGGGGAACGATTGGCAACAAGACTGATTAGGTTGGTTATGGTGATAGTTTGTTATTAAAATAGTCACTAGAATAGTTCCTAAATTAATTTAGGTTATGTCGATTACTTGAGATGTCATTTTATTTCAAAATTTAAAATCCGAAAGACTATAAACTCAATTTTAGGGGTAAAATTGGAAAATCTTAGAGACATTTTTAAATGTAAGTACCTATAGCTATATTTACTCTTATAAATCTTATGTACCTATGTAGGATTAGACAAACTCCTTTTTAGTTTTCTGTAAAAATCTTGAAAATAGAAGATCTATTATTGATAAATAGAGGTACTTACATTATTCAATAATTTTTAAGAATTTCTCAAGGAATCTGAATAAACACTGCATTTTTGTTTGATTTGGATACAAGCATCTTTCAATTATTATTGTTCACTGCATTTGATAATTGTTCTTTCCTTTCTTTTGAAATAAATTTACCTGCATCAGCATTTACAAAATAAATTTTAATTTAATAATTTAGTTTGTCAATTTGACAACTTCAACTTTTCAGTTGCGTGGCGCTTCGCTGTGACTAGAGTACCGAACTCAGGGACCAAACCTAGTTTTCGCAAAATGTCATTAGATATAGTCATGCCAGACAACAGTGAAATTGATCCTCAAAAAATGATTAACTATACTAAAAAAGGACTATTTTCAAAGCAAATAGAGTTAGAATTTTCTAATTTGCGTTTTATAACAGTGCAACGATGAAACATGTTTTGCAGGTGACGTCATAGCCTATACCCGAATCGGGGAGTGTTGCTGTGACTCTAGTCACAACGTAAATTTTTTTTTTTTGTCAAGGTCGAGAAAACAGGCTACCATCTGACAATATCAAAATTACTGTTTAAAGATTGCACAGGCTACCAGCTAGACAGCTGTTTGACAAGTCCATCTAAATAAAAAATAAAGTCTAGTTAATAACCATGAAATGGTTCAGATTTACAATAGGGTTAATTAAGCAGAGGCACGTATCGACATGCCTCGACTTGTCGGCAGCCGCACACCTGCATCCTAATGCATGGCTGCTCAGCTCGGACCAAGTCAAATCAGCTTGTTATCAAGTCTCGGATATCGCGGGTCAACGCTTGTTCATCTCCCATAGCAGCTGACCATTGCCTCTCAGTTAGGCTCTGACCAAATCTCAGCGAGTCTGACTGTAGCATCGAGCATCGGACTGGTCAACGTCTGATCGTCTCGTAGCGGACTGGTCAACGTCTGATCGTCTCTTATCGGATCTGGCTGACGGTGCGGACCTGATCAGGGTATCCGGACTTTGTTCGGCCCCATATACTTATCGATTTTGGTTGACTATATCACATCTCGGATCTGACGGGGTAACCGTATGCTCTATGGCTTGGTCATGTACGTAGAACAAGGGTAGGTAGCGGAAACGTGCCAGCTGAAACTCGATGTATGGTATGGGCTGGTAGCTGAAACATAAGTGTAGATAAAGTGACAGTTATAAAATTCTGTAAGATAATAATTATTAAGACTGTATGATTAGGTGGTAGTTGGCCAAAAATGACAACACGGCACTCGATAAGTGTGCAGGTTTATACCCACGTTATCAAGATGCTAACAGGGAAACGTTCGATTATTACCCTCAGCAACTTGAACAACGTTGCCACATTGACAAAACCGGTGGGCAACTTGAACAACGTTGCCACATTGACAAAACCGGTGGGCTATGACGGGTTAACGGCTGGTCATATCCTATCGGATCCGGCCTACGGAGTCGAGTCGACCACTGCATCGCTGCTCAGTTCTGACCAAGTCAAATTTGATTGATATCAAATCTCAGAGTTCGCTGATCAACGGTTGTTTACCCCCAATCGGATCTGTCAGGCGGTGCAGGCCTGACCAATAGCTCGCGTCTGACCAAGTCTCAGCGAATTTTGCTGGTTGGCGCGTCTCGGATCGGGCGGGTTAACCTCTTATCGGAACTGGCTGACGGAGCGGACCTGATCAATGCATCGCGGCGATGCTCTGACCAGGTCCTATCGATTTTGGTTAATGTACATAAATAACCCATTAACTTTGAAGATTTTATTGCTATCATGTGGCCGGGTCAGAGCCTGTCGACTCTGCCTGAGCCCCGGTCAGCTCGGATAAAATATTACAGAGCCCCGGTCAGCTAGATTAAATATTACAGACCCCCGGTCAGCTCGGATAAAATACGTGCCGTTAGCGCCCCACCAATTGCCGCTGTCAATTGATGGCATATGGGGCGCTAACGGCACGTATTTTATCCGAGCTGACCGGGGGTCTGTAATATTTAATCTAGCTGACCGGGGCTCTGTAATATTTTATCCGAGCTGACCGGGGCTCAGGCAGAGTCGACAGGCTCTGACCCGGCCACATGATAGCAATAAAATCTTCAAAGTTAATGGGTTATTTATGTACATTAACCAAAATCGATAGGACCTGGTCAGAGCATCGCCGCGATGCATTGATCAGGTCCGCTCCGTCAGCCAGTTCCGATAAGAGGTTAACCCGCCCGATCCGAGACGCGCCAACCAGCAAAATTCGCTGAGACTTGGTCAGACGCGAGCTATTGGTCAGGCCTGCACCGCCTGACAGATCCGATTGGGGGTAAACAACCGTTGATCAGCGAACTCTGAGATTTGATATCAATCAAATTTGACTTGGTCAGAACTGAGCAGCGATGCAGTGGTCGACTCGACTCCGTAGGCCGGATCCGATAGGATATGACCAGCCGTTAACCCGTCATAGCCCACCGGTTTTGTCAATGTGGCAACGTTGTTCAAGTTGCCCACCGGTTTTGTCAATGTGGCAACGTTGTTCAAGTTGCTGAGGGTAATAATCGAACGTTTCCCTGTTAGCATCTTGATAACGTGGGTATAAACCTGCACACTTATCGAGTGCCGTGTTGTCATTTTTGGCCAACTACCACCTAATCATACAGTCTTAATAATTATTATCTTACAGAATTTTATAACTGTCACTTTATCTACACTTATGTTTCAGCTACCAGCCCATACCATACATCGAGTTTCAGCTGGCACGTTTCCGCTACCTACCCTTGTTCTACGTACATGACCAAGCCATAGAGCATACGGTTACCCCGTCAGATCCGAGATGTGATATAGTCAACCAAAATCGATAAGTATATGGGGCCGAACAAAGTCCGGATACCCTGATCAGGTCCGCACCGTCAGCCAGATCCGATAAGAGACGATCAGACGTTGACCAGTCCGCTACGAGACGATCAGACGTTGACCAGTCCGATGCTCGATGCTACAGTCAGACTCGCTGAGATTTGGTCAGAGCCTAACTGAGAGGCAATGGTCAGCTGCTATGGGAGATGAACAAGCGTTGACCCGCGATATCCGAGACTTGATAACAAGCTGATTTGACTTGGTCCGAGCTGAGCAGCCATGCATTAGGATGCAGGTGTGCGGCTGCCGACAAGTCGAGGCATGTCGATACGTGCCTCTGCTTAATTAACCCTATTGTAAATCTGAACCATTTCATGGTTATTAACTAGACTTTATTTTTTATTTAGATGGACTTGTCAAACAGCTGTCTAGCTGGTAGCCTGTGCAATCTTTAAACAGTAATTTTGATATTGTCAGATGGTAGCCTGTTTTCTCGACCTTGACAAAAAAAAAAAAATTTACGTTGTGACTAGAGTCACAGCAACACTCCCCGATTCGGGTATAGGCTATGACGTCACCTGCAAAACATGTTTCATCGTTGCACTGTTATAAAACGCAAATTAGAAAATTCTAACTCTATTTGCTTTGAAAATAGTCCTTTTTTAGTATAGTTAATCATTTTTTGAGGATCAATTTCACTGTTGTCTGGCATGACTATATCTAATGACATTTTGCGAAAACTAGGTTTGGTCCCTGAGTTCGGTACTCTAGTCACAGCGAAGCGCCACGCAACTGAAAAGTTGAAGTTGTCAAATTGACAAACTAAATTATTAAATTAAAATTTATTTTGTAAATGCTGATGCAGGTAAATTTATTTCAAAAGAAAGGAAAGAACAATTATCAAATGCAGTGAACAATAATAATTGAAAGATGCTTGTATCCAAATCAAACAAAAATGCAGTGTTTATTCAGATTCCTTGAGAAATTCTTAAAAATTATTGAATAATGTAAGTACCTCTATTTATCAATAATAGATCTTCTATTTTCAAGATTTTTACAGAAAACTAAAAAGGAGTTTGTCTAATCCTACATAGGTACATAAGATTTATAAGAGTAAATATAGCTATAGGTACTTACATTTAAAAATGTCTCTAAGATTTTCCAATTTTACCC